>CM060886.1:91745508-96545508 GCA_030762935.1 Hymenopus coronatus
TAAGTAAGAATTCTATAAGCTTTCAAGTGTTCAAATATGCCAAGATCTTGTACAGCCCAGTGATGAGCCTTTTGAGATACAAAGGTGTCTTTTTCTGCAGTCATTTTACGGATATTAAGAAGCATTTGCCGCTCTTTGAAGCTGGCACACCCATCAGAGAAACCGGAGAAGAATTTGCCAAGCATGAACATCTACGCATTCACGTGTTAGAATTAAAGACCAGTACCTCAAGCAAGAACATCTTGAAGGTCATTCATTAGCAAGATTAGAATATCGTATGTGTAGCACATGTTTATGATTAGGCTTACGTACTTGAACTGAAATACCCTGAACTTACTGGTTTCGTGAATATCTCAAGATAAACAAAATAAATCCTTGGTAAGGTTAGCGTAGAAACTGAAAGCATTATACTACGAAATTCCCTAACGAAAAATGTAATCTATTAGCCAGGAAACGAATATGGATCCGCAATTTTAGAGCCATGAGCGGGGTGTTTATGTTGATTGCATTACAATTTCATAAATCCATCAAGCAAGTAATGGTCGGTATACATGCACTGCCATACGGCAGTGTATCATACTAGGGCACTTTTGCGACAAATGCCTCATTTTAGCAATATCTAGAAATTGTTTTCCATGTGAAAGCGCTGATAGTAACTTGTCTTATTGAATGCCGTCGATTTGTTGATCAGTGAACATAGCAATGGAATAGGTACTCTGGCTAATACAGGTAGAACTTCGGCTCACCGCTTTCTTGATGTATGCAGGTTCCTCGGAAGATATATGGTCGAGGTGGACATAACCTGAATTCTCTAAACTTTTATTATAGAGGATATGTATCGAAAATAGAATGAAATGGAAAGGCCATGTTGACAGAATAATATAGAAAATAACTGATTACCGAGCAACCGGGAAGAGGTATTTGGGGTCGTAAAAAGTTGCTGGATGACAAGACACCGGGTGATAATACCCAATGAGGAGGAAAAGAAGGATGTGACTCACTGCCAACCCGATGCATTATACGAGTCTTCAACGGACAGAAGTTTAATAAGTTCGTCCATATTGTGTGTTTATATTATCTACATATCATCTTTTATGTTCCTTTTTACTTTCTCTAGCCCGTATATATAATGTACCTAGTGAGTAGAGAAGGCATTGTATTCCACCCAAAAATTCGATATCGAGATTTCATCGGAAATGCATATTTTGAGTACCCCTCAATAAAAACATTTTAGAAACATCCGTGTGTGCGTCTGCCTGTCTATGTGGTGTGTGTGTGCGCGCGCGCGCGTGTGTGTGTGCGTATGTGTGCGTATGTGTGCGCGTGTGAGCAGCATAGCTGTAAAATAAAAAGTCGGTTAAATAAAAAACTTGTTATTTAAGTTCAGTTATCTTTCGAGGGTGCGACACGAACATTTTCAATAAATTCCTCCCCCCACTCCAACTACTCTTTACATGGAACATGTTTCGAAAATTTTGAATATCATTTTTAGATATGCTGTTCACAGACACACGGAAACGCGGCCAGTTAGGATATGGAGTAGCGTGCTGGGACCCATACAGGGTTAATCAAACTGATTCGCTGGAAAAGATACAGAGACGGGCTGTTAAACTCATAAAGAGAGGTAAAGATTTTGGATTACGAAAGGCGAAGAGAATAAATGGGAGCCACTAAAAGTTATGCGTAAAACACATAGGTTAATCTACTGTTTAAATGCATGGATGGACGTTAGAAAGAGATTAGAAAACCCGGCATACTATGGACATAACGATCATTTATATAAAATTAAGGGTAGAAGGTACATAACCGACGTAGGAAAATGTTCTTTTGTTAATAGGACCATTGAAGAATGGAATGAATTGCCTGAAGCAGCCTTTTAAGGCTGCCCTCTGACCTTAGGGATAATTTAAAGAGAATAAATGTTAGTTAATTTGAGTAAATATTGTGAAGTAGTTAAAGATGCCGGTCCCCATGGCTATGCTCGCTAAAGCGTCTCGCTTTGGTGCTTCGTGGGCAGGAGATCGTGGGTTCGAGTCCCGCCTTGGGCATGGATGTTATATGTTTGTAAAAGAACCAGTAATCAGTAAAACCTATGGGGGGAAATGTAAATAGGGATACAGTACCGGAGTCCTGATCAGACTCCGTTACTGTTTTATACAAAAAAAAAAAAAAAAGATCTCAAAAAATGTAAATTATTAAAAATTGTGTGTTTTAACGTGCTCTAATTTTTTTGTATGATAAGCTTTTGTTCATCTTTTACGGTTTAGCTGTTATGCAAAATTCCATAACATTCTTCCAGAATAAAGTACTCTTCAGAGGCTATTCCCAGAAAATTCAAGATATACATTTTATAAGTAATGTAAATATCTTTAATACATGAAATTTTAATCAAAATCGTTTGAGTCCTTTTTGAGGAAAACAACATTTTCGAGAAAAAAAAGTTCCATGTAAAAGGTAGTTGGGGGGGGGCGGATTCTTGAAGATCTTTGCGTCCCATCCTTGGAAGATACCAAACTTAAATACCAAATTTGGTTTCTAGCGATCTTTTCGTTTTTGAGTCATGCTGCCCACAGACACACACACACACACACACACACACACACACACACAGACAGACCGACATACACACACACGGATATTTTTCTAATTTTTTTTTTTTTTGGATTCAAGGGGTCTCAAAATATATATTTCCGGTGAAATCTCGGTATCGAATTCTTGGGTGCATTACAATACCTACCCTGCACACTATGTGCATTCTTAATTTAACTGTAACATTATTATTGTAAGTGAATTTTGTACATTTAACTCTGCCACCGAGCAGTACCAAATTGCAGAGAACACCTACCCACCCACCTACCTACCTGCATGCACGCACGCACACACGCATACATACATACAAAAAAATGTAAATGGCGTGTTATTTATGGACGCTCTTTAACTGCTGTGGTTCTCAGCGTCCCATTCTAAATTGGGCGTGAAAGACCGCTTAATTTTGCTCAGAGGCTATCAGGCTTGAGGTTCTTTTACGTGCCGTAAATCTACGACACGGGACCCACGGCTTTACTTCCCTTAAAAGGAAGCCATGCTAAGGATTTTTACACCCGAAAAAATCCATCGTCCTCCGCCGGGTTTGAACCCGCGACCTTGGGTATATGAAGTCAGCATGGTAACCATTACACCACGGAGGGCGACTCACATACATACATATATATATATATACACAAGGAAATTTTTCTAAAAGTAATTTATTTTTTATACCGGGATTTGAATTTGTGTTTTTCGAACTAATATTTTGCACAGTTTTGTGTCTCAAATTAATATTTCTTATACTTTCTTTTCTACTACACCTATAGAGATTTGAGAATGTGTTGCATTCCATCTAATAATTGTATACCGAGATTTCCTCGGAAATGCACGCTTTGAGACTCCCAGATTCAAAGAAAATACTTTTTTTTTTTTTTTTGAAAAAGATTGCGTGTCCATCATAACTCATAACGAAAATAGGTTAAACTTACTTGCTATTTAAATTGAACATTTTCCAAGGATATAGCACGATTTTCAAGAAAATCTCCCCCACGCCAAATTACCCTACACATGGAAAATGGATCATTATTTTGATTTTCTCAAAAATTAGTTTTATTAAAACACTACATATTTCACCTATTTTATTCCATGAAATATATATCCTTAATTTTTAGGGGGTAGCCAATGAAATTTTCTTCTGTATAATTGGCAAACCACAAATAAATCTTACACACACACCAAAAAAATGTAAACCTCGTTAAACGCACAATTTTTGTGAAATAAAACTACTTACGAGATATTCTTTGTTATTGGTCTGAATTTTCAAAACTGTCTCTATACTTTTCCATGTGGTAAGTCCATTGCATCTATTTTCTCTATTTGTACAAGTACATAGGTAGATAAGGTATTGCATTACATCCAAAAAAATCCGATGTGTTTCATTCACATGACTTTCTCTACATCTCTGTACAAATCATTGTTAAAAAGCATATTCTTCTATCTACTTTATGATAATCGAGATAAACATTAGCAGAAATTTTCTTAATTACTTGCTTCCTTGTAAGTAGAAGGAAAATAAGGGAATACACCAGACTAAAGCAAATGTCAAATATCTTAAAAACTGGTTGCCATGTGGTTGAAATCCGTTTCTATGCAGAGCCAGGAGTTTACAACGTTATGTGTGAGAAAAGTTAAGTACTTTAAATCTGAAACAAATAACAAGGAATATCTCAGAAATGGTCAATTCCACCAAAGAAACGTATATAACATAAATTGTGTGTTTTAACGTGATCTACATTTTTTGTGTGGTAAGTTTCTGTCTATCTGTTACGGTTTACCAGTCACGCAAAATTCAGCAAAATTCATTCAGAATAAAGAAGTTTTTAGAGGCTATTCCCAGGAAATTCAAGATATAAATTTTATTTACCATATAAATATCGTTAATATACGGTATTTTATTCAAAATAGTTAGAGCCATTTTTTTAGAAAATCAAATATTTCGAAATTTCTTCCATTTAAAGCGTAGCCTGGGGTGGGAGGATTTTTCTCAAAATCTTCGTGTCAATTTTGGTATTTTACCGACTTTTCCTTTTTTAGTTATCGTGTTCACAGTCACATGGACACTAGGACGAACGGACACACACACACTCACACACGTGGACTTTTTTCCAAAAATGTTTTACACAGGGGACCCTAAAACGTGTATTCCGGAGAAATTCGGTGTATAATTTTTGGGTAGAATACAATCAATACCTTCTCTATATATTATGTACATAGTACGTGTAGAGAAAGTAATTAACACCGAGAGACTGGAAATACACGTTTTAGGATGAAGTTTTTAGAAAACAAAAAAGTCCGCGCGCGCGCGCGTGTGTGTGTTTGTGCGTTCGTGTACCCGTAAGTGTGTCTGTAAACATCATAATTTAAAAACAAAAAGTCGTTAAAAACCAAACTTCATATTTAAGCTCAACATCTTCTAAAGATGCTTAGGAAGATTTTCAAGATGATTCCTCAACCTAAAACTACCAATTACCTGGAAAAGTTTCGAAAATGTTGATTTTCTTAAAAGTGGTCTAAGATATTTATTAAAACACCGTATATTATCTAATGATATTTACACGAAAAATAAAATGCATATCTTGAATTTTCTGGGAACAGCCTCTGAAGTCCTACTTCTTCTGGATGACTTTTGCATATTTTATATACCGTAAGAGATAGAAAAAATCTTATATGTTCCATTCACATAACTTTCTCTACCTGTTCCACAAACAATTTTTTCTTACAAAAGATTATCTTTTATCTATATCATGCTAATCGAGATAAACATTAGCAGAATTGGTCTTACTACTTGCTTCGTTGTAAGTAGGGAAATAAGGGAGTACATTATGCAAAAGCGAAAGTAAAATATTTTAAAAGCTGGTCGCTATGTGAAACGATTGAGATTCGGTTCGTTTTGCATGATCCCGTTTGAGAAAAGTTAATCAGTTTAAAATTGAAGCATATAACAAAGAATATCTAGAAAATGTACATGACATAGATTATGTCTTTAACGACATCTACATTTTTGTGTAGTAAACCGTTACTATTTAACCGTTATGCAAAATTTTGCAAAACTCGACCAGAATAAAGAGCTCTTCAGAGGATATTCCCAGAAAATTCAAAATAAACAATTTTTTTATGTAAATAACTTTAATATACGTTATCTTAATCAAAATGGTTAGAGCATTTTTGAGAAAATCAACATTTTCGAAAAATGTTCCATATAAAGGCTAGTTGGGTTGGGGGGATTTTGTTGAAAATCTTCGTTCGCACCTTTGTAAGATACTGAACTTGAATACCAAGTTTGGTATTTAACTACTTTTCGTTTTTGAGCTATACTGTCCACGTACACAGACGCACACACGGATCATTTTCTAAAAATAATGTTTTTCGGACTCAAGGGACCTCAAAACATATATTTCAGGTGAAATCTCGTAATCAAATTTTTGGATGGAATACAATATCTTATCTATTCACTGTGTAGGTACATTGTACTTTAGAGTTAGAGAAAGTAAAAAATTACTGCACAGAAAATGTAAATCTTATCAAAACACAATTTATGTCAAATATATTTTTGTTGTGAAGCTATCCATTTTCGAGGTATTGTTTGTTATTTGTTCAATTTTCCAATAGTCATATTTTTCTCAAATGAAAAGTCATTATTTATATTTTTTATCCTGGCCAAGCAAAGATAATGGAATTTCTACACCATCATATAACGACCGTCTTTTAGAATATTTGACTATCGCTTTAGCTTATTATTTTTTCTTATCCCCCTTGTACAAGGAAATATTATCGCAATAAAACCATTACTGCTAACGTTTATCTTGATAAGCATAGAATAATACGCGTTTGTAAAAGTATTGCTGCAGCATAGGTAGACAAAGTTATGCGAACGTAGCACATCAGATTTTTTTTCTACTATAGTAATGAAAAGAGAACGAAATTTCTAAGACATTATATAAACTTTCGCTTTTTAAAAATCTGATGATCGCTTTAGGCTGATGTATCCTTTTTACTTTCTCTAGACCTATGTACATAGTGTACAGAGAAAAAGCATCTTTAGAAACATGTATGTACGTGTACGTGTGTGTGTGTGTGTGTGTGTGTGTGTGTGTGTGTGTGTGTGTGTGTGTGTGTGTGAGAGAGAGCGCGCGCGCGCCTGTGTGCAGCATAGTTCAAAAACGAAAAGTCCGTTAAATACCAAACTTGATATTTAAGTTCAGTATCTCCCAAGGATACGACATGAAGATTTTCAAGAAAACCCCCGTACCCCCAACTACACTTTACATGGAAAAAAATTCGAACATTTGGATTTTCTCAAAAATGGCTCTAACGATTTTGATTAAAATACTCTATGTGTGCGATATTTTTATGATAAACGAAATGCATATCTTGAATTTTCTGGATAGCCTCTGAAGACCTTTTCATTCTGGAAGATTTTTATATAACTGGTAAACGGTAAGAGCAATACAAAAACTTACGTACTACACAAAAAAGTAGATCTCATTAAAACATGCATTTTTATAGAGTTTACCGTTTTTGAGATATTCCGGATTATTAGTTTCAATTTTAAGCCACTTAAACTTTTCTCAAACGGGAAGATATGTTTTCTCTCGTTTCTTGTTTGTTTACTCCTGGTGGCAACAAAGAGATTGGATTTTCAATTGTTTCACATAGCAACCAGGTTTTAAAGGACGAGACTATCACTTTAGCCTGTGAATTTTATTTCCCTTCTATTTACAAGGATTCTAGTAATAAGACTAATTCTGCTTATGTTTATCTTGATTAGCATGTTGTAGATAACAAGTTAATGTTTTAAATAAAAGGCTTGCCTACCGAACAGCTAGAGGACATTATGTGAATGGAACATATTAGAGTTTTGCTCTTCCACTTACAAGGAACAAAGTAAATAGGACAATTCCTGCTAACGTTTATCTCGATTAGCGTGAAGTAGATAGAAGAGTAAGCTTTTTACCTATAATTTGTTACAGAGATGTAGAGAAAGTCATATGAATTGAAGATAAGATTTTTATGTATACAACGAACTCTGTAAAAGAAAATAATGTAATGATAGTTGATCTTTATTATTTAGATTGGATAGAAAAGTAAGCTTTTGTAAGAATAGTTTGCACAGGAGGAGTTGAGAAAGTAATGTGACTGTAATGCATATTAAATTATTTTCAAATTAACATGGCTGCTTTATGGCGCGCTGTTACATGGCATTTCGTCGCATACTAGGTATCTATTCGAATGCTGGCACAAACGGCATTATAGAGATAAAAGAAGCTAACACGTTATTGCGTTTAAAACTATAAAGAATAGCTATATTTCGGTTTTCCATCAATGTAGGTACTTCAGTTAATTTGCCTCCAAGGATAAATCCTTTTTTGTTATTATACTCATGACAATTTAAAGCCATTTGATTGCCACAAGATCAAGGTAGGCGATTTCCCTCAGAGGACGTTTTCCTGCCACTTGGGGTTCCCACAACTCAAGTGTCCTTGAGGTTTATACTCACGAGATGATTGTTATTCAGTTGTTTTTGTTTTGTTTTCGTCCTCCTTTGTATTAGCACTTACCTTCAGTCTTACAATGCACTGCAACATTTTAACTAAATCATAAACATTTCATCCGATCACCTTCATGATTTTCTCTACCATGACCAACCAATTCACATAGGTACCTATTTGTTATACCTACATTATTATAAAATATAACGTGTTTCTTCTATTACTATTTATTATTAATTATATTATTATTGCCTAAGTGATTTTACATTAAGTAATAAATGCTTAGATATATTAACGGAGCGCCGTGGCAACGCGGTAATGTGCAACAGTATATTAGCACGTTTTGCATTTCATTATTTTAATTATTAATTTGCACAGGTTTGGTATAGGAAAGATATTTGCTTTAGTAGCCAAGACTTGGCAGATCGCAGAACAAAACATGAGGGTAAGAATGTGTTATTGTATATGCCAAAGTTACTTCTTTTGTCAATCCAGAAATACAAATGCTTTTGTAAGAGCAAGGTTTTGGTGCATTAAATGTCTAAGTAACAGGGAGTTTTTCAGAGACAGGTTTTTTTCCCTAAAAGTTCGTAGTTCGGGACTCTTTCATTATGAAGAGCGGTCACGTGAGTAATGAACTTCCAAAACTAACCACGTGATAACTATATTTTCGCGCTACTTAGTAACCAATTAGAAATGAGCCTGAAGCTTGGATATTGTGGCTATAAAAGCAGAGTGCACACAAGAAAAGGGGCTGTATGTAAGACGTAAGTTGTATTTTGTGTTGTTGGTTTTGGATTATATGACATTCTTACGCGAAATAGTGCAGTTACCGCATTAGTTGACGTGTAAGTTTTATATCGCGTAATAGTGAAGTAAGCGATAACTATTGACGACTATGACAATGAGATACTTTGTAGGTAGAAGAAATAACACCAGTTATAAATACGTTGTGAGTCTACCCAGAGTGACATACTCCTATCATTCTTTCTGCCCTCAGTGAGATTCTAATTTGTGTGTTCTATATTGATGAGCATAGCCGGCGCATCACCGAACATCAAGGAGGTATGTACATACTTATTTTTAAAGTATTTCACTGGCACTAATTCACACCGACTCCAAGGTAGACGAAAGAGTTGCGATAAATGTTTGCTACTCCCATTCAGGAAGTTCCCTGGCGACCTCCCACTCTGAGCCATGCGTTTTTCGCGTTTCCCTCTGGTTCGGCAGGCGAATGCTGGAGTGGTCCCTCATTAACCTCGATTTCCTTTAATACTTTTCTTCTCATCTCTCAAATCTGTCTCGTTGATAGCGTCTAACAGTTCGGCGTGAATGTATGTTCGTTGAAAATACTTCCCACGAACTCTAGGGTTCTGCCAGGTCGACGAGTCGCTTGGTCTTCAGCAGTGGAACGAGTCATCGCGCTTGAAAATGCAAGGGACTTCCGCACGTCTCTTTAGTCTGTCTACCTGTGCTCGTGGCTCCCATTGGTTCCTTCACGAGCCTTAACAGATCTGTGTAGGTCGCAGTACGCGAAGTACTCCCTCCTTCGATAAATGTTGCAGAATCGCTCTTCAAGTTCTAGTTGTGTTAAAGAAATAGGGATGGAAAACAATGAGAAAAGCTTAAGCTTTTACGCACGTGCATCAGATGAAGTAGGTACTTGAAAAGAATGACTTGTAATGTGAAATGCTTTGAAAACGGCTAACACGTAACGAAATTATGTGTTCATGTTTGTAGGTATTCGTGTATATGTGCGTGTACGAATATAGGTATGATGTATTAGTATGCATATATATTTGTCTGGTTTTCTTTATAAATTGTATACACATTTCAATAAGCTCTGTATTGTTTCAATAGTATGTATATATCTTTTTTTACATATATTTAACAGTGATGTACATAGGTAATGTAAAATCTTCTCGGGCTTCTAGCCAGGTAATAACTTGGCTTGACACCAACGTTTCGAAGAAGTGCATCTTCCTCGTCTTCAGGGTGAACTGATGGTTCATCCTGAAGACGAGGAAGATGCACTTCTTCGAAACGTTGGTGTCAAGCCAAGTTATTACCTGGCTAGAAGCCCGAGAAGATTTTGAATTAACACGTCGCCAGGAAAGCTATAGTTCTTATTTTATAGGTAATGTAGTTCATGTTTCTGCTAAAATAAGCGCTAATTGCTTTTTAAATTGCTTTTTTTTGGAATGCTTCCTGATTTCATTATTTCCTTCTTTCCACAGTCTTCACAAGAATCGTGTCTTTAGTCAAAACAGTCACGTGTTGGTCTGAACGAGTCACAACTAACGTTACAACTATCTTCTGAGCTATCAACCAGAAATTGGTAGAAGTAGTAACGCCAGTCAAACAAACTGTCAACGCTAATTTTTATCTAAATTTGGATGACTATTTTACTCATATTTCAAGTAACTAACCCGTGAAAGAAGTGTTTTCTGTTTTGACCAAATTCATCTGCCTTTCTTGCCCAATTTGTCATTTTATGCTATCATTTTCATTTCATTTCCTCGACATTAGCTTTTTTTTTCTGTATAGAGAAACTATTTGCTCAAATGATCTCGGGGTCCATGGAGCTTAAAGTTACTCGACATTCGTCTTCTCAGGATAAGGGAAAACTCCGAAAAAAAACCTTATCCGGGTAACTCACCCTAAGCGAGATTCGAACTCGCGACCTGTTGAACGTGAGACAAACACGCTACCACCACGCTACCCAGGTGGGCTAGAGAAAATATTCTAATGCACCCTAAAATTCGATACCGATATTTCACCGGAAATACATGTTTTGGGACCCCCTGAATCCAAAAAATCCTTTTTAGAAAAGGTGCATGTTTTCTATAGTTTTTAATGTCCGATTTTACTACTTTGACGCCGCAGACGATGACATTCATGATAGGTGGAATGAAGGTGGAGCAACTGTGGAATGTGATGTTGGGGGAAACCGGAGAAAACGCGCCCTTGCGACGCTTTGTCCGCCACAAATCTCACATGTGGTTGCTTGGTGTCGAACCGGGGCCGTCTAGGGGTGTGTGTGTGTAGGGGGCAGCATAATTCAAAAACAAAAAGACGCTAAATACCAAGGATGCGACATAGATGTTCAAGAAAACTCCCCCACCCCAAACCACACTTTATAAGGAACATTTTTCGAAATTTTTTATTTTCTCAAAAATGTCTCTAACGATTTTGATTAAAGCACCTTATGTTTCAGATATAAATGTATATCTTGAACTTTCTGAGAATAGCCCCTAAAGACCTCTTTATTCTGAATATATTTTGAGAGAGACAAAAACTTACTACACAAAAAATGTAGATCTCGTCAAAGCACACAATTTATGTCATTTACATTTTTGCTGTGGAGGTAACCGTTTCCAAGATATTCCTTGTTATTCTTTCAATTATAAAGTACTTGTACTTATCTCAGACAGGAAGTGTCCGCTTTTCTTTTGTTCTACTCCTGGCTAAGCAAAGAAGTATTTGCAATGACAATCGCATAACGATAGCTTTTAAAACAATTGAGTATCACTTTAGCCTAGTGTATTCCCTTAGTTCCCTTCTACTTATAAGGAACTAAGTAATAAGAACGTTCTACTAATGTTTATCTCGATTAGCATTGTGTAGAAAGAAGAATAATCTTTTGTAAGAAGTTGGTAGAGCAGTTAGAGAAAGCCATGTGAGTGTAACACATCAGATATATTTCTATTGAAAACGCCAACTACGTTACCGATATTCTGTTCAATTTTGAACTTCATCTGATTTTTATTAACGTCCCTTAAAGTTAGCTTATATCGATCGTACAATGAATCACTGAAATGGATAAAATGAGTCAAATGAGTTCGGGATCCTTAGAGATCCATAAAATACAATGCCAACATTGTACTCGAATAATTTTATTTTAATGTTAACGATGCTGTTAATTGACAAGATCATATCAATGTGTCAAAGCGCCGGAATTTCGTCTCATAGGATTTGTATTACATGCAAATAAACCTAACATGAGGCTGTTACTTTTAAACAGTCTTAAAAATTGTGGCAAACACACGAAAACTTATGAAAATATGAAAACATTTTCTTATTTAGTGCTTTTCAAACGCCGATGTATGCACGGAATTAAATATTATTAGTGAACCATTCTATATTGTAAATATTTTTTTTTCTTGCCAAACTAAGGCCTAGTAGAGAAAGCTGAGGCATTGGTATTCTTATTTTCGATCTACTTTCACTAAAAAAATCCCAATTCAATCTGTAACATCAAGATGACAATGACTCCCTGTAATCCATTCTCTTTCACTCTACACCTTACAGTTTAAGAGTAGATATGGTAATTTTGCTTATCTTTCTATGTACATATAATGCACGTAGTAGCTGTGTTTCTGTAGATAGCATAGCTCAAAAACGAAAAGACCGCTAAATACCAAACTTGGTATTAATCTTTAATATCTTCCAAGGATGCAACACAAAGATTTTCAAGAAAATCTCCCCAGTACAAATTAATCTTTACATGCAAAAAATTTTGAAAATTTTGTTTTTTCTCAAAAATAGCTTAACGATCTTCATTAAAGTAACATATATTAAAGATATTTATATCACAAATAAAATATATATTTTGAATTTTCTGTGAATAGCCTCTGAAGACCTCTTTATTCTGGATGAGTTTTGCAGAATTTTGCTTACTGATTAAACTGTAAGAGACAGACAAAAATTTAAAACACAAAAAATGAAGATCCCAATAAAACACATAATCTATGTCATACATGTTTTTCTTGCAATGTTGACCATTTTTTAGATATTCCTTGTTATTGGTTTCATTTTTAAGCTAGCTAACTTTTCTCAAATGGGACCATGCAAAACGAACAAAACCTAAATTATTTCACATAGCAACCAGCTTTTAAAAGATTTGACGAGCACTTTAGCCTAATATATTCCCTTATTTCTCTCCTATTTATAAGGAAGCAAGTAATAAGATCAATTTTGGTAATGTTTATTTCTATTAACATGATGTAGAAAAAAGAATAATACTTTGTAAGAATAGTTTGTATATGGAACAGTTAGAGAATGTTATGTGAATGGAACACCTCAGACTTTTTTGCTTACGACAATGCATTCCAAAACAACTTAACCAGCCTATATACCTATAGCGGACAGGGTAAAATCAAGAATAAGCATTAACATACTGCAGATGTTACGATGTTCTCTCCTTTAACTTACGTATAGGTATGTTAACTTATTATATGTTAATTTTTACTTAATATGCACTATGTACATAGTGTGTAAAGAAGGTACTGTAATGCACCCAAAAATTTGATACCAAGATTTCACCGGAAATACATGTTTTGGGTTCGTCTGAATCCAAAAAAAGCTATTTTAGAAAAAGGTCCATTTGTGTGTATGGACACAATAGCTCAAAAAACAAAAGACTGTTAAATACCAAACTTGGTATTTAAGTTTGCTATCTTCCAAGGATGTAACATGAAGATTTTGAGAAAAGTTGTCCCACCCCAAAATAATTTTTATGTAGAAAAAATCTCGAAAATATTGATTTACTCAAAAATTACTAACGATTTTCGTTAAAATACTGTATATTAAAGATATTTACACAATAAATAAAATGTATATCTTGAATTTTCTGGGAATAGTGTATGAAGACCTCTTTATTCTGGATGAGTTTTACTGGATTCGGCATAACCAGTAAACCATATGAGGTGGACAAACACTTACCCCATATGAGGTGGACAAACACTTACCACACAAAAAATGTTGAGATTTTTAAAACACATAGTTTATGTCATATACATTTTTTATGTAAAGTTAATGAGGTATTGCAGTTATTTTTTTTTTTTCAGTTTTAAGCTGACTAAAACTTTTCTCAAACAGAAATCATCTTTCCTTTCGTTTATTTTTTGTTTATCTTAGCAAGCAAAGAGAACCAATTTTCAATTGCTTCACATAGAGACTGTTTTTAAAAGATTTTACTATTGCTTTAGCCTAGTGTATTCCCTTATTTCCCTTCTATTTACAAGGAAGCAAGTAATAAGACCAATGTTTGTCATAAAGTAGATAGAAAAAGAAAGTCATGTAAATGGAACACATCAGATTTTTCCTTTCTCAAGCTTCGCTTTTGGCTATGCGTTTCAAACCAACTTAGCCAAGGACAAGGTAAAAATAAAGAATAAGGATTAAAATGCAATAAAAGATTTATTTAAATCATGCACTTAAATCAAATTCAAGTTCAGATATAGATGCTCCCGTTTGTGTGCCTTGATCCATCATTGTGTACCTACTGAGCAGTTCCTCCTGGTCTGAATCCTCTGATTCAAATGAAGTACTTGATTCCTCCTGCATTTGAATAAGTGTTTGTTTAGCAGCTTTTGAAAGTGGTGTATTAATGGGCACACCATGAATGTTGTGTTCCAAGATCTACACAAATAAGAAAATGTTAAAACAAGAGTTTCATAAACACAGTCACAAAAACAATTCAGTGACTTAATAACAAGGCATTACATTCAGTAACAGGGTACATGACCTCTCCTGTTGACATACAATTTATAAGGAAAAAATTGTATATGCTTCATTCACATGATTTTCTGTAATCACTGTTCAACAATTCATTCCTACAAAAATGTTTTCTTCTCTCTAATTTTTGTTAATACAGATAAACTTTCATTAAACTTTTAAAATTCTATATAGATACTAATAGTATATTCTTTTAAAAGTTGGTCAGCATGTGCTGGCTTTGAAATATTGTTATCTTTGCATGAATACAAATAAGAAAAAATCTGATGTGTACCATTCACATGACTTTCTCCATATCCCTGCAACAAATAATTCTTAAAAAGCTTATACTTCTATTTACTTTATGCTAATCAGAAAAAATTAGCAGAAATAGTCTTATTACTCGCTTCCTTGTAAGTAGAAGCGAAATAAAGGACAACCGTAGGTTAAAGTGATAGTCAAAAGCTGGTTGCTATGTCAATGAAGTTCCTTTGTTTATATGGATAGGAGTTGACAAGTTCCTGTATGAGAAAAGCATACGTTTTTCATAGCAGAAACCAAAAATAAGGAATGTCACAAAAACGACGAACTCCACGAAAAAAATGTATATAACATAAATTGTGTGTTTTAAAGTGCTCTACATTTTTGTGTAGTAAGTTTTTGTCCATCTCTTACGGTTTAGCAGTCATTCAAAATTTAGTAAAATTCATCCAGAATAAACTATTCTTCAGAGGCTATTCCCAGAAAATTCAAGATATGCATTTCATTTGTCAGGTAAATATGTTTAATATCCGAAATTTTAATCAAAATCATTAGAGCCATTTTTGAGAAAATCAAAATTTTCGAAAAAAGTTCCATGTAAAGGGTAGTTGGGGGTGGGGGATTTTTCTCAAAATCTTCGTGTCGCATCCCTGGAAGATACTAAACTTAAATACCAAGTTTGGTATTTTACCGACTTTTCGTTTTTGAGTTATCATGTTCACAGACACACGGACACACACACACACACACACACACACACACACACACACACACACACACGGACCTTTTTGTGAAAATGCTTTTTTTGGATATTGGGGACCCTAAAACATATATTTCCGGTGAAATCTTGGTATCAAATTTTTGGTGGAGTGCAATACTTTCTCTATACACCATGTACATAGTGCATATGGAGAAAGTAAAAAGAAACAAACAAATGGCAATTTTCAGTTGTGAAAATCAACAATAAGGAATACCTAGGAAATAGTTAATGCCACAAAAACTTTCATTTGACATAAATTGTGTGCATTAATAAGATCTACATTTTTTGTGTGGTAAAATTTTGTCTTTCCCTTATGCTTTGCCAGTTACACCAAAGTCATGCAGAATGAAAACAACTTCACATCTATTCCAGAAATTTAAAGATAAACACTTTATTTGTCATGCAAATACCTTATCCCTATAACATTTTAATTCAATACATCTAAAAATAGTGAAATGATTTTCATATAAAGAGGAGATTTGGATAGTAATACTTTCTTGTAAATCTTTGTGTCTCTTATTTAAAAACTCTGAACTCAAATACCAAGTTTAGTATTCAGTAGGCTTCTTAGGCACATGCATGCTCTCACACACACGCACACATAAAAAGTCTGTAAAAGAGATTTAGCCTTATTTTTCATTTTTTACCTTCTGTATTCCACCCAAAAATTTTGTCAAAATTTCACTGGAAATACATTTTTTGATATCACAGAAAAAAAAGCATTTTTAGAAAAAGAAAAACATATGTTTATGTGGAGAATGGCATAACTCAAACAAAAAAAAAAAAAACAAAAGAAAGAAAAAAATGTGTTGCATACCAAACCTATTATTTAAGTTCAGCATCATCCAAAAATGCAACATGAAGATTTTCATGAAAACACCCCCATACACGAAATATTTTTCAAAACTTCTGATGTTTTTAAAAAATTGCTCTAATAATTTTGATGTTAAACATTTAAAATATTTTTATGACAAATGGAATATTAGTCTTGAATTTTCTGGGAATAGGCCCTTAAATCCTCTTTATTCTGGATGCATTTTGCATAGCCATAAAAAGTAGACAAAATCTTACTAGTCAAAAAATGCAGAACTCGTTAAAGCACACTATTTATATCAAATACATTTTTGTAGCACTAACCATTTCTAAGATATTCCTTATTATTGGTTTGATTTATTTATTTTTTTTTTGCTCGAAGATAATTTCAACATAATCATATAGTAATTACTAGTTCTTAAAAGTTTTGACTATTGCTTTAGCCTAGAGTAACTCCTAATTCAATATATTCCTACAAAGAAATAAATAATTTGACTATTTCTATTAACATTCATCTTGATTAATAAGAATTAGGTAAAATAATAAGCTTTTGTAAGAATATTGTGTTGCAAAATAGGTAGAGAAATTCATGTGATTGGAACATAAGGCTTTTTCTTTTCTTTCATCAGGAAGAAGAATGGTATACATTTAGAGTGAACCAAATTTTAACTTCTTGTTTTACAGTTTAAATGCATGTTACAGGGAATGTTTGATCATATCATAACCACAATTATCTGCAAATAGCAGCAATTCAGGGAAGTTTTACCAACAGTATATTGATTCATTATTGCTTTTGATCTGTTGCAAACAACCATGGACTCAAAACCATAAGTGTCTTATATCAAAGTGCTCAATTGCAACTCCCCAAAGTTTGTAGGTTGAATCCTATAACATTCTACGTATACATACCTCATATGTAGAATACATTGGTCGTAAATACTGTTCCTTCTCACTTTTTGTAGATTCAGCTTCTGCGACTAAAACTTCTTGTTCTTGTTCTTCTTCCAGTTCTTCTTCTACAGGCTCTTTATCCTCAATTGCATGAGTGATGATTAATGGGCTTTCATTAACGCTATAATATGGATCATTACAAAGGTCATAATTTTCTTCCTGTGAAACATTTGGTTGCTCATATTTTCTTATATAAGCCTCTTGAACATCAGCCAGAATATCTATTTTATTCTTTTTTGCTAGCTGTAACAAATATATATCTTTGATTATATATTGCATCAAATCATTCTTTAAATCTTCAGTAATCTTTCATTTATAAACCAAAAAATGGGTATACTCCTCAAAGTGTTTCAGATTAATGTTTCAGATGACTATTTCTTTGCTAATCTGTGACATAAACTGAGTACTTATGTTTTAAACTTGAATAATGAAAACAAGCCCAGTAGGTTCATATAAGTGAAAGTTTTTTGTATGCTTACATTTAATATCTGGATACTTAATACTTTGCATATAACTAGGTTTTTTTAAAATGTTTTTTTGTTTTCAGGTTTCTGCTCTTTCTAGAAGTTCCTATTCATAACAATTAGAATAATGTGTTTATTATTTTACCAAAATTATGTTAGTAACTACTTATGGTCTATGCTGACAAACTTTCAATATAATGTTTATTTGCATACTGTGATATATTTCTGTAACATTGCGATAAACATAATTTTATAAGGCAGGGAACTTTCAGGACAATTAATATTAATACAATTCTATTATAGTATTTTATTGTAGAATAGGCGGTTCAAGGTCGCATCTGGTGGCTTACCATGCATCTCCTCACACCAACTTCTGTGCGCTTGCCCCCCCTCTCTCTCTCTCCTTCTCTCTCTCTCTCCCTCCCTCTCTCTCTCTCTCTCTCTCTCTCTCTCTCTTATACATCACTTTTGCAATATGGTGGGAGTCTGCACAAGATCCCCATATCTAAGTACCATACAGTACATATGAGTAGATTACACTATAATAAACAGTTTTTAATAAACTAATATTGACACTCTTTAGGAGCAGCATATTCAAGGAAAAATTTAAAAAACGGAGGGGTTTGCATATTTGTAAGACACAGTGTACCCTATAAAGTCATTAATCTAAACAAGTTTTGCTTTGAGCTAGATATAGAGATGTGCGCAGTTCAGCTAAACATAAATCAAGTAAATTTTGCAATAATAGCTCTATATCGATCCCCACTAGGTAACTATGATTTATTCAAAAAACATTTAGATGATTCCTTAAAGTTTATATTGAAACCAAAACGAGAAATGATAATTTGTGGTGACATAAATATTGATTATCTTATACCTAGTCTCCGAAAGGACCAACTCAATTCTATATTTTTTACATACAACATGTCACACACAGTACATTTTCCTACAAGAATTCAGGGTAGCTCCTCTTCAGCAATAGATAACATATTCATGAATATAGATAGAATTAAAACTTCAATAACCTGACCATTTGCAAATGGCCTTTCAGATCATGAGGCACAAATACTTCTCATTAAAGAGATAAACTTAGAGTTAAAACCAATCTATAAATATTGTAGAACACGAAAAGTAGATGAAAGCTCCCTCACATTGTTTAAGTATGCCCTTCAACAAGAATCATGGACTGAAATCTATGAAATAAATGGAGTAAATGACAAGTTCAATCATTTCCTACAACATTTCAACTCTCATTTTGTAGCATGCTTTCCAGTCAAATATCGTAAAATATATAATCAGAAGGAAAATAACACCTGGATTACAACAGGCATTAAAACTTCTTGCAAACATAAACGAAAATTATACCAAGAATTGAAACATAATAAGACCCCATACTTAGAATGTCACTACAAAAAGTACTATAAATTCTAAAAGAAACAATAAAAGCTGCTAAAATATTGCATTATAATAAAGAGATATCCAATTCTGATAATAAAATAAAAACTATCTGGAATATAATAAAAAGGGAAACAGGTTAAGAGCTCTCAAGAAAGCCCCTCAATTGCACTGAATTCCGGTAATCAAAAAATTGATGATCCTCAAAAGGTCGCAGATATTTTCAACAATTTCTTTTTGAATGTAACAGACAAATTAAAAATAAACTATGGATGTAAAGAATCAGCAATAAATTTTTTGAAAACTTCTTTTGTAAACAAAGTTCCTGAATTTAAAGTAAAAATGACTACACCATTTGAAATAAAAAATATAATAAATTTGCTCGAGACCAAAAATTCCTCTGGATATGATGAAATATCAAGTAAAATCCTAAAAGCATGTTCTGACCTAATATGCATTCCCCTTAGCTATTTATGTAACAAATCACTAAAGAGTGGAATATTTCCTGACAGAATGAAGTACTCTATTGTCAAACCACTTTTTAAAAAAGAAAAACAAGATAATATATCAAATTATAGACCTATATCTCTCTTGTCTGTTTTCTCAAAAATATTTGAGAAAGTAATGTTCAATAGGCTCTATAATTAATTGGAAAAGAACAACTTACTTGCCAAAGAACAGTTTGGCTTTAGAAAAGGAGTAGCGACAGATAATGCAACCTAAAAGCTCACACATAAAGTGTTAACAGCATTAAATGAAAGGGAACATGTCGGTGGAAATCTTTTGTGACCTAGCGAAGGCTTTTGAGTGTGTGAATCATGAGATTCTGATAGCTAAACTAAATTTCTATGGAATAAAGAATAACATATTAGATTGGTTCATTTCATACCTAGAGAAGAGAAAATAAAGGGTCGAAATTAATAACTCCAATGGGTATCAAAATAGTGCCTCAGAATGGAAATCAGTAAAACATGGTGTCCCCCAGGGATCAATATTAGGGCCTCTTTTGTTCTTGGTTTACATAAATGATCTCCCATTATACATTAACAGTTTTGCAAGTATTTATTTATTCACAGATGACACTAGTGTTCTAGTAACAAGTAAAGATTTCAATGAATGTGTAGTTAAATTAAACTATGTTCTAAATTGTATGTCAAATTGGTTCAAAGCAAACAAACTCTCAGTAAACCTTGAAAAAACAAAAACAATTAAATTTATAACTACTCGCTCACCACAAACGCACATAGAAATAGGAATTAATGATACATTTTTAGAACAACTAAATGAAGTCAAATTTCTTGGCCTTCAGGTAGATAAGCATTTGGACTGGAAGGCACATATTAGCTACATCACACCTAAACTTAGCTCAGCATGTTATGCTATCCGTGCACTGGTTAAATTTCACTCAATCGATACACTTAAGTTGGTGTATTTTGCCTACTTTAACTCCATCATCGAGTATGGAATAATATTCTGGGGTAATTCAGTAGATAGTAAATGCATATTCCGGATACAGAAGAAAGCTATACGAATAATCCATAATGCTTATAGCAGACAGTCATGCAAAGAGCTATTTCAAAAATTGGGCATCTTTACCTTACCTTGTGTTTATATACTATCCATTTTAATATTCTATGCAGTTAATCGACATAGTTTTATAACAAACATGGAAATTCATAACATTAATATTAGACAAAAGGGATTGATTCATCGTCCCAATGCCAATTTTCGTTGCTTCCAGAAAGGTGTATATTATGAAACAATCAAGATATTTAATGCTCTCCCTAGTAATCTCAGAGAAAATGTTGGGAATTTCAGGGCTTTTAAGGCCTCTCTTAAGGAGTACCTTTGCAATAAATCATTTTGCTCTGTAGATGAATATTTAAGTGACAAATCTGTCTGACAATACAATTAATAATCATTGTATTTATAAATATTACAATGTATTGCATTTTGTGTATATTAGTGTGTGTGTTTTATATTAAAATTAAACTGATTTATACTTTGACTTGCACGAATGTGTCAAATGAATTTTTTTAGTATTTAGCAATGACATAAGGTCTGTAAAGCCTGATGTTTTGATATTTACACTCTAGTACATAATTGCAAATCTTTGCATTGGAAATTCTATAGCATATTTGTAAATATGTATTGTAATTTGTTGACATTTATGAAGAGTACATAATACAATAATCATGTTTTAGTTTATATAATTACTACTAGTAACTATTATATCGATAATTTGAAAACTATCATCTGACATAACATTAGTTTTTACATATAATGAAATTATATTTATTTATTTATTTATACATTTTAACACTATATTTTGATACTCTTTGTTTTTATGTGCATGCAAAAAAAAAAAAAGTATTCTGTTGTTTTTGTAACATATGCTTTTAGCACTAGAGCTTTATACATTTTTTTTTAGTATATAGTATATAAACATATGTATACATGTATATGCCTTGACAAGTTCTATGTTCAGTGGCTTTCTGGCCTAAACGAACCTACAGAATCCTTTCTAATCTAATCTAATCATATTTGGAAATATATTCATTAGGTGGTCAATGCCTGAGACCAATATTTACTAGTTAACCATTATATTCAGCATGGAGTTTGACTCTACTTGTAATAGAAACTATGACTTGGTCCTGTAGCCTGGAACTTAAATCTATTTTAATAGAAACTATACTCTACTATGCACTGCAGCCTGGATTCTGACCCTGTTTGTAATGGAAGCTATGTTATTTATTCATCCTTTGAAACACATACATGTTATTGAACAGATCAAGTTAAAACAGACAATATATACATATATATGTATATGTGGATACAATAAATGCAGCCACATTAATAACATTAATGGAAAATATTTGCATATGTCACAAGAATATCTTGTATACCTAGATTTACTATGTCCTTTATGCAAAAACAAGAGTTTTTATACAGCAAAAGTAAAATAGTAAATATAACACATAATATATTTGTAATTAACTACTTAACAAAACAATTTCAAAAAATTGATTAACTGATTAAAAACATCATTTTGCCATTGAGTATATTGAAAAATGGTGCTCAGCATTTATTTGGATTTTAAATATTCTAGTAATATAGCCTATAATTTTATCCTGTTTTTAATGGAATCTATAACCTAGAACTATGGCCTGGAGTTTGATTAAAGGTACTTGAAGTGGAAGATTATGATAACCTTGTAAGCTATAACTGTACTCTTTCCTTGAATTGTAATTTGATAGCTTACCTCCATTGCAGCTATTGAGTATGAAGTAAGGGGGTAGTTGTCTCTTAACTGAAACGAATAGTATTGAGAGCGCATTAACCGAAGAGAAGTCTGTGTTTCAGCAGGTTCAGTCTCAGCATTTTCATTAATGCCCATGGTAATGCCTTCAGATATTGCAGCAGCTAGGTATCCTTTTACATATTTCTAATAACAAAAGAAATACTCATATTTGAGCTAAATTAGTAAACTAAGTTGTCATCTGTTTAATGCATTTCAGGAAAGGTATGTATAGCAATCCATTTTTAAACAACTTGTATAAAATAATGAATTAAACCTGAGTTGAAACATTTAAAAACAATGATTTTATATTTAAAGCAATTGGAATTAAAGTTACATTTTTGCTATTATTTTATAAATTTTGTTTTAGCAAAGAGACTTTCAATTTCCAAACCTTGCCCCCCCCTCACCCCCAGGATTAAAGTTACATTTTCACTATTGCTTTATATATTTTGTTTTAGCAAGGGGAGTTTCAATCTCCAAGCCCTCCCCCCTGGCTACACCTCTGCCCCAGTCTCCAATTAGGAACTACATGTCAAAAAAATATATGTTATTCACAGTTTACAAGTTGCTCATAAACTTAGAGCTATACAAAATTTTGCTGCTGTAACATGCTACTTTTTACTTTCTCCATACGCACTAGGTACATAATGTATAGAGAAAGTACTGCACTCCATCCAAAAATTCGATACCGAGATTTCACCGGAAATATATGTTTTAGGGTCCCCAATATCCAAAAAAAGCATTTTCACAAAAATGTCCGTATGTCTGTGAACACGATAACTCAAAAACGAAAAGTCGGTAAAATACCAAACTTGGTACTTAAGTTTAGTATCTTCCAGGGATGCGATACGAAGATTTTGAGAAAAATTCCCCCCACCCCCAACTACCCTTTACATGGAACTTTTTTCGAAAATTTTGATTTTCTCAAAAATGGCTCTAACGATTTTGATTAAAATTTTGTATACTAAACATATTTACTTGACAAATAAAATGTATATCTTGAATTTTCTGGGAATAGCCTCTGAAGAGTAGTTTATTCCGGATGAATTTTACTAAATTTTGAATAACTGCTAGACTGTAAGAGATGGACAAAAACTTACTTCACAAAAAATGTAGAGCACTTTAAAATACACAATTTATGTTATATACATTTTTTTCGTGGAGTTCGTCGTTTTTTAGACATTCCTTATTTTTGGTTTCTGCTATGAAAAACATACTTTTCTTATACAGGAACTTGTCAACTCCTATCCATATAAACAAAGGAACTTCATTGACATAGCAACCAGATTTTGACTATCACTTTAACCTACGGTTGTCCTTTAATTCGCTTCTACTTACAAGGAAGCGAGTAATTAGACTATTTCTGCTATTTTTTTTCTGATTAGCATAAAGTAAATAGAAGTATAAGCTTTTTAAGAATTATTTGTTGCAGGGATATGGAGAAAGTCATGTGAATGGTACACATCAGATTTTTATTCTAAGTGATGGTAATGTTTGAATAAGCTCTACTCAGGTATTATTGTGTTTAAATTTTATTTGTAACATTTCTGCATATAATTCAAGCATCAGTTCCCAAACTGTAATGTATGAGAAATTTAAAGATGGCCACAGGCTATTTCATCAGAAGGAAAAGAAACGAAAAGAAAGAAAAAGAAAAAAAAAAAACTGATGCATTTGCAAGACTTTCCCTAACCATTCATCTAGAAACTGCATATTCTTACAAAAGCTTGTTCTTCTAACTACTCTGTGTTTATGAGACAAATGTTTGCAGAAATGGTTTCATTATGCACTCCCTTATGTACAAGAGGATAACTGTAATTTGAAGTAACCAAGTTTTACAAAGTGGGTCATAAATATTATGATGGCTTTGAAATTCCAATTTTTGCATTGACCATAAGAGAATATACTATAAAATGTTTGAAAATTTTAGCCATTAAAAAGAAAATGGTTAATGTCACTAAAATTACTATAATTTGTATTTTAACAAAATATACATTTTGAGTGTATCAAGTTTTAGTCTGGCTCTCACAGTTTACAAAAAATACAAAATTATGTAAGAGTTATTCAGAATGAAAAGGACTTCACAAGCTGGAACATAGAATATTCAAAGATGTAGGTAGATTTTAATTATACAAATAAATACCTTAAACATGTAATATATATTTTAATTTAAATATTTGAGAACATAAAAAATTTAGAAAATGTTTTCATTTAAACAGTAGTTTGGGGTGGAGAGATTTTCCTGAAAATTTTCATGTTACATCCTTTGAAGATGTTAAACTGAAATACTTAGTTTGGTATTTTACCAATTTTTTGTTTTTGAGTTATGATGTTTACAGTCAGACAGACATATAGACAGATACACACATAGCATTTTAAATTTTATTTTACTCAGAGACCCTGAAAACATATATTTCCAGTAAAATTTATATAACATTTTTTAACTAAATGGAGCATTTCCTTTACTTACTGTGCATAAGGAGAAGAAAGTAAAATAGAGTTATATATCATATCATCATCACCATCATCATTGCACCATCATTGTCATTGTTGTTATCATTATCTATTGGTAACGATCTTAATATATATTTTGCGTAATAAACACTTATATTAGATTAAGCATTGTTAAACTAATTACCTCTAGCATACAGACTAGACACAAATATATGTTCATCCTAATTACTATTTAAATCTTCCGAGTTTGTCTCTTAAATTATCTTTTTGCTTGCTTTTTACATGTATTCTCTACTGCAGAACCATCAATTAGGATCACTTTTATATATGTTAATTATTCTTTTTGGAGTTTTTTTTTTTTTGAAGGTAGAATAAGAGGAAAAATTCAACATCAAGTAAAGATTTTTGAATATGGATCTCCCACTTTCCCTGTGGTTGCTCTTAAGAGTCTTGAGTTTTTCCCTATCTTCAAAAACAGCATTACTTTGTCTATTTGTGTGAATGAAATTATTTAAGTATGTTGGATATACAGGGGCTAAAGTTTACCTATATGTAAGAATATCAATAACATGTTTAAAATGCAGTTGAAATTAGTGCACTAACAATGATACGTTTTATGAAGGTCCTACTAAAAATTTATGGCTTTCAGTTTAACAGCTGTACATATGCAGTTAGGATTTTATGTTTAGGGGTGAACACTATATGTCATAATATTTTAATTTGTTTGAAATCAGTACAACATTAGTGGTAATATAAATGAAAAGAATAATAATAACAATAATAAGCTTAACCAATCTCACCATGCATTTCTACCACAAAACAACTGAACCTGAAGTATTATGTTATAATAATCTTGGTGTTATTAAGGTATTCATGACACTTTAATTGCAAAATCTTCAATAATTGAGCAATCTATCAAAATTGTACTGATCCAAAAGGGAAAAAGTGACACAAAAAAAAATGTTTTAATGATGGCACAAAAAGTATATATATATAAACATTGATTTTTATCAAAAAATTCTAAATTGTTAATACATGCTCTGAATCTTAGAAAGTTGTGCAATGTACATTTTGAAGTTAAATTATTCTTACTTTCTCTACATGCACTATGTATATACTGCAAAGAAAACGTATTGTATTGCACCCAAAAATTTGATACCGAGATTTCACCAGAAATACATGTTTTGAGACCCTCTGCAACCAAAAAAAGCATTTTGAGAAAAATGTCTGTGTGTGTTCATGTGCATGTGCGCATGCGCGCACAGGTGTGTGTGCGTGCGTGTGTGTGTGTGTGTGGCTCAAAAACAAAAAGACCATTAAAAACCAAACTTGGTATTTAGGTTTGGTATCTTCCAAGGATGTGGCACAAAGATTTTCAAGAAAATCCTCCCACCCCCAACTACCCTTTACGTGGAACTTTTTTTCAAAAATTTTGATTCTCTCGAAAATTACTCTTAATGATTTTGATTAAAATGTTGTATATTAAAGATATTTACCTGACAAGTAATATGTATATCTTGAATATTCTGGCAATAGCCCCTGAAAACTAGTTTATTCTGGATGAATTTTATGGATTTTGCATATTTGTTAAGCCGCAAGAGATAGACAAAAACTTATTACACAAAAAATGTAGAGCAGTTAAAACACACAATTTATGTTATATACATTTTTTTCATAAGGTTGATAATTTTTTAGATATTCCTTGTTATTGGTTTCAGCTTTGAAAAACTTATACTTTTTCCCTACTGTAATTTGCAAATCTTGTCTATACAAACAAAGGAACTTCACTCACATAGCAACCAGCTTTTGACTGTCACTTTAACCTATGGTACTCCCTTATTTTGCTTCTACTTACAAGGAAGCAAGTAATAAGACTATTTCTGCCAATTTTTTCTCGATTAGCATGAAGTAAATAGTAGCATAAGCTTTCTAACAATAATTTATTGCAGAGATGTAGAAAAAGTCATGTGAATGGAACACACAACATTTTTTCTTTCAGCGAGGGTGTTTTTTTTTTTCTCAATATTTTCTATTTATTGTATGAATTTTTGTGTTTTGCTATTTTCCAATTTTTTTTTTACTTCCAAACATAGAGTGTATAATTTTCTTTAATTAGATATATACCATTTAAGATACTATGTGATAGGTCTAATTTTTTTTCGCAAGTAAAAAATGGACAAAAATCCATAAATGAGAAAAACAAGGAACCAGTTGAAGTCTTCACTGGTTCCAGTCAGAAAAATGCAAATCATGGCCAACTAAAACAAGATAGATGTATAAACTACGAGGGTCGGCTGATAAGTCCCGGGCCTCACACAGATATGGCACCACTACGCCAATTAGATGATAGCATCGTATAGTTAACTCTAGACTAGCTCTATAGTTACAGCTCAGCTTGTTTAGTTTTCGAATGACAGCGTTTTAAACAAGACAACTTTAGAGTTTTCACAAAAATGGAGGATTTGGAAAAACAAGCAATTTTGCTGAATTTTATATAATTGGTAAACCGTAAGAGATAGGCAAAAACCTACTACATAAAAAATGAAGATCTCAATAAGCTCACAATTTATGTCATATATATTTTTTTGAGAAGTTGACATTTCTGAGATATTCCTTATTATTGGTTTCAGTTTTAAAATACTTAAACTTATCTTATACAGGAATTTAAACTCCTGGCCTTGTAAAGAAACAGATTTCAAACACATGACAACTATCTTTTAAAAGCCTAGTAAATCCCTTTATTTCCCTTCTACTTACATGGAAGCAAGTAATAAAGTCAGTTTTTGCTACTGTTTATCTCAATTAGCATGAAGTAAATAGAGAAATAAGCTTTTTAACAATAATTTGTTACAGAGATGCAGGGAAAGTCATATGAATGGAACATCAGATTTTTTATTGTCATATACAATGGTTTTATCTTCACATATTAATATTGACCTCATTCAGAGCTATATTAAGAAATAGGCCCTGCTCTGTGAAGCATTTTATAAGTTGATGAACAAATTTAAGGAAAACAGTTTATTTACTACATCTGGGGCATCTTTAAGTGTGATCGACATTTCCCAGACACACATTAATGAGGTATGGAATCTAAGGGAATGGATAAATATGTCATTTATAGTTGCCTAGCAACCATTAATCTGCCAGTCTAATCAAGCCATTACTGTAGTAACTGGGTATATTATACCATGATGTAAAGCATGATTAACATGTGCTTTTAGACTATATCTCTATCCTGTGCATGATGTGAACTGAAATTGTCTGTAGCGTTGCTTTGATTTTTACTTTCTCTATACGTACTATGTACATAATGTATAGAGAAGGTATTGTATTGCACCCAAAAATTTGATACCGACATTTAACCAAAAATATATTTTTGACACCCCCTGAATCCAAAAGAAACATTTTTAGAAAAATGTCCATGTGTGTGTGTGTGTGTGTGTGCGTGTGTGTGTGTTTGTGTGCATCTGTCTGTCTGTCAGTGTGTATGTGTCTGTGGGCAGCATAGCTCAAAACTGTTAAATACCAAGGATGTTCAGTATCTTCCAAGGATGTGAAATCCCGCCACCCCCAACTACCCTTTACATGGAAAAATGTTCAAAAATTTTGATTTTCTCAAAAATGACTAACGATTTTGATTAAAGTACCACATATTAAAGATATTTTTGTAATAAATAAAATGTATGTCTTGAATTTTCTGGGAATAGCCTCTGAAGATATCTTTATTCTGGGTAAATTTTGTAGGATTTTGTATAACTGGTAAACCGTAAGAGATAGACAAAAACTTACTTAACAAAAAATGTAGATAGAGTCAGATTGAAAAATTCAATTCCATAGCCCGGATTTGAACCACGGATTTACCAGCATGTTACCATGGCAGCTCAGTGATAAAGCAACCGGCTAGAGACCAGTAATTTCATGGTTCAAATCCTGGCTATGGCATTGAATTTTTCAGTCTGACTCTACCTATCCAACTCCTGTCCTACACATGGCTTGTGTGAAAAAAAAAAAAATTAAATCAAAAAATTGTAGAGCTTGTTAAAACACATAACTTATGTTATATATACTTTTTTCATGGAGTTGGCCGTTTTTGAGATATTCCTTGTCATTGGTTTTAGTTTTAAAATACTTGTATACTTTTCTCATGTGGAAATTTGTCAACTCTTGGCTATACAAACAAAGGAAATTCAATCACATAGCAACAAGCTTTTAAAAAATTTGACTATCGCTTTAGCCTATTTCCCTTCTATTTACAAGGAAGCAAATTCTGCTTATTTTATAGCATGAAGTAAATAGAAGAATAAGTTAATTCAAAATCTTCTCGGGCTTCTAGCCAGGTAAAAACTTGGCTTGAAACCAACATTTCGAAGAAGTGCATCTTCCTCGTCTTTACATGAGGCCAGGTATAACAGTGATTTTTATTGTCATTCCTATCTGACTTAATACATTGACAATAGCTTAACAGCAATGAAATCACAACAAATTTTGTGTATTGCTGGATAGCATTTAGGTGAATTTTTAAAACAGTCTGATGTGTTCGATTCACATACTTTCTCTAGCTGTTCCACAAACAAACTTTCCTTGCAAAAGGAAGTACTCAACAGCCTTACACATAGATTGGTAAATGTACCAATGGGCAAAACAGATTACCACTGTGAACTGGCAAAAATATTGGACATAGCTACAGAAAATGGGTTCCGGGCAGAACTGGCGCACAACAAAAATTAATAGGGCCAAAAATAGGAAGAGAATTAAAGAAGTCAATACACTCAATCAAAACCAGAAAGAAAACAAGATCTAGAAGAAGTTTACATACCACCCTACAACTTTCTACAAATTTCAAAGGATCTTAAAACATCATACTAGATCAAAAAATAATTAATCCATAAAAAAACATTTTAAATTCTAAATTAAAAAATGATATCCCACAAGAAAGCAAACCAGGAATATATCAGTTCAGCTGCAATGGCTGTAAAAAAAATCTACATAGGCCAAACAAAAAGAAATATAAAAACAAGAGCAAAAGAATACCACAGAAATATTAAACTCAAACAAGAGACAAATCCGCGGTAGCTTGGAAAGAGCAATACACCATAAATAGGAGCCCAAAAATACTCAAAAATAACACAAGGAAGACAGAATTAAAAGTTAGGAAAACATATATATTTGGAAAAACAAGAACTGCGTTTTTAATTTTGAAATCCCACCAGACGATCTGCTGATACAGAGGTTCATCAAACCACCACCAGGGACAGAGACAACCACCACAGCAAGCAATGCCAACAGTCGACCAAAGGAATTGACAATGGAAGCAAATGGCTTCTGAAACATGTTTTCTGATAAAAGTGAGTGATGTAGTGTTACAAAATCAACTCAACTAATTAATTTCAATTGTTAAAACACGTCACTGTCACAAAGTCCACCATATATCAGTGAAAGTTGACTTCTCACTTGAGAAAGTTCAAATAATTTAAAATTGAAAATAATAACAAGGAATACCTTGGAAAAAGTTAACTCTACAAAATATCCATATGACATAAATTGTGTGTTTTAACAAGATCTATATTTTTTGTATAGTTAGTTTTTGCCTATCTCTTACGATTAACACCTATCAGTTACAGAAAAGTCATCTAGAATGCAGAGGCCATCATTCTTCAGAGGCTATTCCCTGAAAATTCAAGATATACACTTGTTTGCCATTAAAATGTCTTTAACAATTATGGTATTTTAATCAAAATCATTAGAGCTTTTATGAGAAAATCAAAATTTTCAAAAAATGTTCTATGCAAAGGGTAGTTGGAGGTGGGGGGATGTTCTTGAAAATGTTTTTCTAATTTTTTTTTTTTTGGGGGGGGGGTTTAGGTATCTTAAAACATGTATTTCCAGCAAAATCTTGGTATCAAATTTTTGGGTGGAATATAATACCCTCTCTATCTACTATGAACATTGTGCATACATGCTAGAGGAATTAAAACATTATTTGGTAATTCAGGCTATGGAAAATGAGCATGTTAGTGAAGCAAGTGGAAGAAAACAATTTGTGAAAGCCATCAAAAATGCTTTTGGACATGGAATACCATTAACAGACAAGCAAGAGAAATTATATACTCGTAAGAAAATATTTTAAAGGGGAAAAAGGAAATGGAGGCTTATAAGCAGTAGCAACAATGCCAGCAACAGTGATTTCAAGATCAGTGGCAAATTTCTGTTAGAATAAATCATTATGTTATGCATATGTTATGGCCCCTCTTGTTTATATTCTTTAAAAATGGAAGTAGCTGTGTATTCATATCTGCATTTATTAACAGATAACTGAACACTTATTAAGAAATGTGTAGCCAGACTCCAGACTGCATTGTAATCTGTTGCTCAGTTCATAGAAGTGTCTTACACTCATGTCCATTTAAGCAAAGACAAATATTCTTTCAAATCCCTATTCATGAAGTACATAGAAAGGAGTGTGAAAAGTGGCTTGCTCCTTAAAGCATTCCTCCCCCTGAACCTCTCTTTGGGCCATATCATAGTGTTGGGCTGCAATTTCAAAAATCCAAAGCTCTATTTTCTCCTTGGTTTGATAGTATGGAGAACAAGGCATATTCCACCCGTAACATGCTAATTTTCCATGAGGGAAACTGGCTGGTATTGCAAATATTATTAATATTACTTAATTTTTAATTTACTTTAGACATGGGCTAGGGTAATAGCTTTGATAACCTACAGTATATGTCACTGGTTATGACCATTTGAAACTGGGAATTGTCTTTAGAGTTACCCTGTGGTACTTAACAGAATCATTTGCATTGCTTTAAAACTCTCACAAGGTCAGAGGATAGTCCTAAAATTCTGCAAGCATTTAAATCTCCTGAAGTTACTAATACCTAGTCGAAAAGCTTAACTAATCATTTTGAACTTTCCAAATTGTAATCACATTTCCAGCAGAATCAGTAAAAGACAAAATAATCTGTGTAGGCTCTTTAGTTGGTTACCTGTGATATAATAAGTTCATTTTCTGTACTTTATTTTTATACCTTTTCTTCCTGCAACTTTTGCCATTCTTCCATTATTTCAGAAATTATACTCTTTATGTTCCTATGGCAAATATCTTTCATTTTCAGCTGTTTATTTTCTTTCATAACTTGAATAAGGTCTTCAATTTTCTTTCCCTTTAGGTATAATTTTATAGGCCTGTACTCTTCGCTTTCCTCACTTGGCCTGTATTCATCTTGGATATCCTGTTATTTATAAACAAAGTAAAAATGAGAACAGGATCAGAATTACAAATATTAAGCTATTGATATATTCACAAAATTCAAACAGTAGATCTAGGATTCATATTCAAATAAGTAATTTTAGGTACCATATTATTAATGACTTTCTAAAACTATTTTACACAAATATGAAAGGTACATATAATAATGTGCATATTTTAAAACTTTTGCATATTGTAGTAAAAGTTGTCATACACACACACACTCTCTCTCTCTCTCTCTCTTTTTTACACACCCACACATATATACATATATGTATGCATTACATTTAGACTTTCCCTCTTACTATAATATATGCAGCTCCTAGCAGAAAATCAGGAGTTATTCAAATATAAATCTGCAAATAAGAATCAGCTTTGTCTGATTTATCTGTATTAGAGAGAAATGAACATCCATTGTTAATGAAAAGAATGTTAGAATACCTATTTAACTTGTTTTGCATTCACATATTTATGTATAATTTTAATTAAGAGGCTTATGATCATCTCAGAATTCCATTCTCAAACATAAAGCCAAAGTTATTCACCATCAGTTATTAGTTCGCTGCAGTCAACTAATAGGTAGAAAAACTGTATTGAAGAAAGAAGACTTATGACTATGCATTATATAAAGAAGTTACCTGTAATGTTTTGCTGCTTTTCAATGTAGATAGACTTGATGAACGACAGCCTCCTGTGGCTGTGGAAATATCATACGATGAAGGCTCATTCTGATCATTAAATTTCTTCTCTACATCTTGTTCTGAGCACATGTCATAAATAAACAAACATTTGAAACTTTCTTCACATGTTATTTTTCAAATTTACTTATAGCACTAAATTTACATTATAATGTTCATGGTGATGGCGGTGGCAGTAGCTGTGGTGGTGATGGTTGCAGTAGTGATGCTGGTGACAATGGCCATGGTGGAGAGTATGGGTTGACTCCATTAGCATAATACAGCAAATGGAAGATTATATAGATGTTACATTTCTACTTTCTGTACAAGTACTATGTACATAATGTATAGAGAAGGTATTGTAATGCACCCAAAGATTTGATACCAAGATTTCACCAGTAATGCATGTTTTGGGTCCCCCTGAATCCATATTTCCTATGGATCAGAGAGAAGCCAGGATGGGTGACTAGATCATGGCTGGTATGAAAATGAAGAAGTGGATGATAAGAAATGAGTAACATGGATGACAGGAAAGCTGATTATGGAGCAATTGGTGGATAGAATCATGGGGAAACCAGAGAACCCAATGAAAACCCAGCCAGATGCCACTTCAGTTACCACAAATCAATCCCCCATGTGGTCCCCTTGGATTGAACCTATGCTGACTAGGTAAGAGGTGAGAGCAGTCCAATTCCTCAGCCATGGTGCTACCAGCTTTATTTTATTCACAAAAATTTTAAATGAGAACAATGGTTACTAGTAAAGGGGGTACCATTTTTATACTGAATTAAGATATTATAAGTTTATTAAACATCTTCACCTCTTTATTTCCATATAGTTTTCACTCTAGTCTCAAAATTCAAGAAATGGTGCATCTACTGTGGTGCATCTAAGAGATCCATGTTTCAGGATCACTGCTTTGTTGCATATTAATACTGTATTACTCCTTTAACTTTCTCTTCTGGTATTTCTTCCGAAAACATATCCAGAAAATTCAGATGGCATGTACTGAGTCCTATTATTGATCATTTTTTATTATATTTAAGAAGTAATTATTGAAAAGTTGACTTATTAACTGCCAATTGTAGTTTGTTCCTTCACATTTAGTATCATATTTTCATGTTTACTTTTGCTTGTGCTGCTTTGTTTTATTATTCCCACATTACTTGAACCTTATTATTTTAGTTCACTATTTTTGGTGATTTTCCTTATAGCTAGAGCTGCTTTTTTTTATGTTTCTGTACTTGTTTCTGTATACAGTAGAGCCCTAGTAATTCAAACTAATTGGGTCTGAAGCTACCTTGAATTATAAAAACCTCAAAAATATTGTACTGAAATATAACTAAATCAATGAATAAATGTTTAGTGAGCACAGTGGTTAAAAAAATAAATAAAAAAAATATATAGTACATACCTGTGTAATATGGTGGGCTCACTACGGTACAGTATATACATAGGTACATATCATCTACTACAACACTCAGTCTGTTACTGCTGTAAAATGTGTTTGTTTACTTAAACATATTTTAATAAGGGATTACTATTCCAATACATATTTTTATTTTCCCTTGCACGTATATACATAGAATGTACATAGTAGCTAGACAAGGTATTATATTGCTCCCAAAAATTTGATGTTCAGATTTTACTGGAAATATATGTTTTGATGTCCCTTGTCCAAAAAAAGAACTTTTTAGAAAAGGTCTGTGTCTGTGGACAGCATGGCTCAAAAACAAAAAGACTGTTAAATACCAAACCTGGAATTACATTTAGTATCCTGCAAGGATGGGGCACGAAAATTTTCAAAAACTCCCCCTACCACAAATTACCCTTTACATGGAAATATATGTGAATTTTTTTTTGTTTTTCTCAAAAATGGCTCTAACTATTTTGATTAAAATACTGTATATTAGAGATATTTACATTACAAATAAAATGAATATTTTTAATTTTCTAGGAATAGCTTCTGAAGACCTCTTTATACTGGAAGAGATTTACAGAATTTTGTATAACGATTAAACTGTAAGAGTTAGATAAAACTTAATACACAAAAAGCGTAGATCTCATTTTGTTAGGAGTCTTCAATCCTTGGATTGGTTTGCAGCGACTCTCCATTCAGATCTTCTCTCTGCTTTCCATTTGAGTTCTTCATATTTACTGCATTTCATTTATTTCTTTCTTCATTGTAATTGAAGGAAAATAAGGGAGTACATTATGCTAAAGCGACAGTCAATCGTTTTAAATCTGGACTCTATGAGAAATAATTGAGGTTTGGCTCACTTTACATGATCCCGTTTGTGAAAAGTTAGGTAGCTTAAAACTGAAATAAATAACAAGCAATATCTAAAACATGGTTAACGTTACAATAAAAAAGTATTTGATATAAATTATGTATTTTAATGAGATCTTCCATTTCCTTCCTTTATGGAAGATCTCATTAAAATACATAATTTATATCAAATACTTTTTTATTGTAACGTTAACCATGTTTTAGATATTGCTTGTTATTTATTTCAGTTTTAAGCTACCTAACTTTTCACAAACGGGATCATGTAAAGTGAGCCAAACCTCAATTATTTCTCATAGAGTCCAGATTTAAAAAGATTGACTGTCGCTTTAGCATAATGTACTCCCTTATTTTCCTTCAATTACAATGAAGCAAGAAATAAGACCAATTCTGCTAATGTTTATCTTGATTAGCATGATGTAGATAAAATAATTAAGTTTTTGTAGGAATAGTTTGTATTTGAAATAGCTAGCAAAAGTTATGTGAATTGAACACATCAGATTTTTTTCTGAAAGGATAGTATGCACTGTATAATTGATTCATACAAGTTCCATTAGTGAAGGGTTGACAAAGAAAGAGCAAGCGCACTCCTCCAAACCTAACCGTATCTGTCAATCTGTAATACAAATGCTGAAAATTTGAGGCCAAGGTTTCTCTGCACACTATAAACAAAACCCTTAGTGGGGCAGTTTTACCTGTACTGTAATGGAAATTGAAAGAAAGTTCAAAATGTAACACATTTAAAAGTGTGTAAAACATACATGCAGCAATGTATAAAAACAGGATTTTACTCCTTAATTTTACGTAAAATTTTAATTTTCTTATGACTGAAAATACTGGGACTTAAATAGTGTAATTCTAGATTAATAGACTTGTAGAAAGAGTAATAATATTTCATTTCTGGTCTTACTTTCCTCACTTCTGTTGCAATTTTAATAAGTTTATCACCCTATATATTTTCCTTTAAATTATGACAATAACTTCCATTCATTCTGCATGTAACTGTGCATTATATTTCTCATATTTTTTTCTCAATTTCAACTTCAGGGAGTCACATATATTCTACTTTTTATAACATGGAGAATTTACAATCTTTTTTTCTTTTTTGGTAGATTAATGTCCTTTAATGTCCAATGAAATGGTTGGAATTATGTTCAAAAGAGTACAGGATCTATAGAGTTCAAAGTTATCTGACATTTGCTTTCTAAGGAAAACAGAACACATCAGAAGAAGTCACCCGGGTAACTCACTTAAGCAAATTTTCCTCTTGAATGTGAGGCAGACATGCTACCCCTACACTACAGAGGCAGACTCCCAATCTTTTCTTTATGAAATTAAATAATGGTTACAAGTATGATATCCTATTAAAAACCATTAAACTGATTATATATAATATACATACCATCAATTAGTTTAACAGCCTGTGGACAAATGCGATGCCCTATGTGTTTTCTTTTTGGTGGCTCAGGAAGAATTTGTGTTGGTATTAAGTTTTCATGAGCCTTAGATATGCGAATAGGCTGTGGGAAACCATAATCCCCAACACAATAGTAAATATGCTTGTATCGATCAACTGAATAGAATGCTGGATAGTAGATGCCATCAACTTCGTATATTTTCACATCCAAGTTATTTTGGGTCAGCACACCTGACAGAAGCATTCTTTTTATTCTCTGCAATTGATATATTATTTTACCTCAGACTGTACATACCTAGTGACTATAACATAAAAAAGAATCAAATTTATTGCATTCACATGACTTTTTCTACTCTATTTTTTACAAACTATTTTTACAAAAGTTTAATTTGGAGATCAAAGTAGAGTAGGGTTTTAGAAGGAAGTTAAGCAAATGATTGAAGATACAGATATACAAGAGATTTGGGCCAATTTTAAAGATAAGAAAGAGCTCTTTAAAACTATAGCAAATACCTCTTAAAAAAAACTGGAAACGGGAGAAATATGTGAATTGTTATGATAAATTCAAAATGTGGTTTTTAAAGGGATTGAGAGGAGTTGTGTGTGGTGTGTGTATGTGTGGGGGGGGGGTTTATACACACATCAATTATATAATACTACACATAATTTTTTTTTTAAATTAATTAACCAAATTAACAATATAGTGCAAGCAACTATACTCAAACTGAGAGAGATATACAAAATAATAATCTTATTAACATTGATATTCATTAATTATGGCTAAAGAACTCATAAAGTTCTTATACATTATAAAAACATTGGTCAGTTAAAAATCTCTGTTCTGTTTAAACTGAACATGTTTCTAGTTATTTTCTTTTGAATTATAAAGACCCTATTTACATCAATAGAATTTTCCCATAAGGAAGTACTGACTGCATGTAGGAGAAATATATCATTTTTATTGTTTGAGGATTGCATATGTATTTTAGCACTGAGATTACATAATGTGTTCTATATTTATGATGAGCTGGAGTAATATTTCATTGTTTATTAGAATGTGAGGGTTGAAAAGATAGAAGGAGGTTATATGGGAAATAAAATTGGATAAATTACAGAGGAAAATTATGGCATTAAAATGTTAATTTATATAGGAAAAGCAGAATCAAATGATGGGAAAATATTTTGGAAAAGTACAAAAAGTAGATTAGAGCAATTAAGAAAGTTGGGAGGGTTGAAATATAAATTTAAAGTACTTAAAATTAATGGAATGTAAACTGTGGTAGCTTCATTACACAGACAGTTGTATGTATGGATGCTTCATATGGATGTTAGACTTATTAGTTTGTAATTTATGTTTAGCACTTATGAGGATGGTTCAATAAATATCTACCCATATTAAAAATGATGATGCCATTTTTTAAAATATTTGTCAACATAGTCTCCTTTTAGGGATATATACTTCTCCCAGTGTTTGTGCCATATTTTAAACCTCCAAAAACTAGGAATTGTGAAATTCTGCAAAAGATCCTTTGTTTCGATAATAACCTCCTCATTTGATCTAAATATTGCTCCCACAAGCCATTATTTCATGTTCGGGAATTAGAAACGCTCTTAAGGAGCCAGGAGAGGTAAATATGGTGGGTGTGGCAGCTGTTCTGATACAACATTCAAATCTATCGGCAATTAGCCACCATACCACACTTTAAATACATTCCTTCACCTTTAATGGTATACAAATGTATAACAAGTTGCCACTTTATTTAAAATAACAAGACACAGTAAAGGCATTTAGAAAAAGCTTCACAAATTTTTAATTGGAAAATGTTTTTATTCTATACAAGGAATTTTAGTAAATTAGTTTTATTGTCAGATTTATTATTATATTTTATTTTTTAAATGTTTTATATCTCTTTTGCAACTATGACATTGTATTTCTTTTGTAAATGTTATATTTTCTGCAATTTTTTATTCACTGTTACTTTCTCTTAGAAAATGCTGTATTGACATATCCATTATCTTGCACAAAATAGAAAGGATGAATAAATTGAATTGAATTGAACTCGTGCAATTTGGTGGATGTATATGCTGGTGCTTAGTCATGGTGAAACATCACTTTCTTTGTCACCAAATGGGACTGTGACTCCTTCAACTTCTTGTCAAATCCAGTTAATTACTCACTGTAGTATTTTGCAATTATTTATTTACCTTTTTCTAAGAAGTCAATGAGTATGACATCCTTGGCATCCCAAAAAATTGTCACCATCATTTTTCTGGCCAATAGGACACTATCTTCGTCTACTTTGGAACAGATTCACCAGAAGCAGCCCATTGTTTTGATTATTGCTTGATTTATGGTGTATAATGAATGATTCAGGTCTCATCGATGATGACAACTGATGCAAAAAGTCCTTTGGATTTTGCTTAAATAACTCAAACACAGCTTTGAAGTTGAAAGTTACACCCTCTTGTTGTGCACTATGAGAAATTGCTGGCACCCATTGGATCCACAATTTTTTCATCTCCAACTTAGGCAAAATATGAATTTCTATTCCCATTGACACACCTATGGCCTCTGCCACTTAATGAACTTTTGTTTGACAATCAGCAAGAATCATGTCATATACTTTTACAATGATTTCATCAGTAATCACTAGACCCCATATTTTTATGTAATATCAAGGTGCGAAATATGTACATATTTATGTAACAAAAAACACGAAGATATGTAATGAAATATGTAATATCAACAAAATGTGTAAAACTATGTGATATTCTAAATGCTATGATTACCACCTCAAATCTAAATGCAGACAGCAAATTACCCAGGATTTTGTAATTTGATGGGTCTGTAAGTATGTAAATTAATTACAATGAATTAAAATTCAAACACTAAATATAGGATTAATTATAGGGAAAATGCTTTCTTTTATGCAGAATTTACCTAAAATTTATTTTCAAGTAGGTAATTATGAAATAATAAATATGTGTTTTGAATTATATTTATTAAAATTACTCATTTCATATAATTATTTTACTTACATTTTAGATGGTAAAGCAATGTTGAAATACTTAACCGATTTATCAATGAGTGAAACAACCTATTCAAAATAGTTACATTTTATAATGAGGATGCATTTTCAATTTTCTATCTCTTGACACACAATGAACAACCAGGCATTTTCATTTTGAGTCTTTTGTTCTTTCAATGTACAGTGAATAACCATATAACCATATTTTTAGGGGTCATTGTTTGTCTCCTATCAGATAAAATGTTCTTATAAGCAGAGAAGCTTCTCTGCACGTCACACAAAGTAACAGGACCATACTTTAGCATAGGAATCTGATTTGCAGAGAAATGTTTTGGTAAATTGACACGGTCACCATTTAGACACGGACCCAAGCTTAGAGTGCCCTGGATTCCTGTTTAGCACAGCTTTGAATTTTTCACCTACCTTCCTTCCTACATCTCCTGCAACTACACTAAACTTCTGTGATGCATGATCCATTAAATCCATAGATTTATGAAGAAGGGAACCTGATGTTTCCAACTGCTTAATGGTGCTAGGTAACCAGCCAAAGTTACTTTTGATGTAAGCACAGGAGCTTGGCACTTTTGGATCTTTAAAGATGTCCTGAAATTCATGTATGGAAACAGCTGCTTCTGAAGAGAATATGTTCACCACTGACTGCACTCCTTCAAAATGTTCACAATAGAAGTTCACAGCTTCTAACCACGTACCTTATCTTGTAAGTACTGGCTCAGGAGGCAAAGGGACATGTTGGAGATGATTTTATAGCACTGGATTCTGTGCGGTGCTTTCACGAAGACCTTTTTTGTTTCCGATATCATCTTATTACCACAGGGAAAATTATTTCTTACTTCTTCAGCAACACATTGCAATGCATGGGCCAAGCAGGTAAAGTGAAGAAAACCTTAAGAGCAGCAGCAGCTTTAATCATGTACGCTGCGGCATCTGAATACATAATTAAAACCTTTTCCTCTCACACACCCTCTGGCCACAGAATCTTCATCCCATCATTTACAAATTTTGCAATTGTAGAATGATTTGTTTGTTCTAACACCTTGCAACAGATTAGAAATGGTTTTGCTGCACTTTGGGAATCTAGTTTTCCTACTACTAAATTTGCTATGTACCGACCCATGTCATCTGTAGTTTCATCGACGGCAAACCTAATACAGGAGTCTCCAATTTCATTCCTTATATGGACAACTGCTTCTTCATAACACACATGAAGATACTTTTTCCTCGGAGTAGATGCATCAGGAATAACCTTCTTGCAATATTTTTCTAGAAAGGAGCAAAATTGAGGAATTTGAGCAAATGCCACAGAATATTAGCTGCAACCATTGCACTGCATAAGTCTTTAAAAAAAATATTTCCGAACAGTTCCTGTTGCATCTGTTTGAACAGAACCTGCTTTCTAGAAGACTGTAGGTGTTTGTTGTGTATGTGAAGAGCACTCTTGATAATAATTGTTCCAATTGAGATTTCCTGGAGCAGCCAATTCTTTTACCGCATGCTTGACAGACTATTATTTTTCCGGTGGTAGTAAAGGCGCTATCTAATTTCACCCATGAATTCAACTTGCAGGATAGCGAGGACGCGATTGGTGCCATTTTACTAAGGCTTGCAAGAAGCTAACTGCAGTATTATTGCCTCCTATATTTTGATGGTTGTTCAGCAGTTCACTTTGTTTCCTCGCAGCTATTATATTACAAGATGCAACAACTGCATCAATGATAACAATGGTAACAAGAAGTTTCTTCAGTCCTTGTAAATGCCCAAAGCGCTACGAGAAACATGACACTGGAGGTCAGCATTGTCGAGCGCCACCTGTTTTTATATAAACGGACAACAATCAGAACTAGGCGGTCATTATCCCATTCTTAATTTAATTTGAATCCTATTTTGTAGATTGATTTTTGCTGCTTCCAGCAAAACTTGTGAAAAAGTAGTTTATAATGTGACAACATATTTTTTAAAAAATAATAAAATTGTAACAAAACCCAAAAAATATGCACGTTTTATATAACATTGTTAAAATATGTAGAAATGTGCAAAATACGTAATAAAAAATGTAAAATAAAAATTTGTAAGGGAGTCTCAAATAACGTAGTTTGCCAACATTTTTACTTCTCATTGAAATATTATGCAGGATTTAAAATATGTAATTACATAAAAATCCAGGTTCTAGTAATCACATATGCCAAGCATCGTGGGAGTTCATCAAAAAAGGATGTTCCACCAGGTTTAAGGTCATTTAATAAATATTTGTTGTCATAGATGGCGAAAAGTCCCTGTTAACTGCATCCAGTTTCATTTTTATCTCCTTGCAAGTTTTCCCATACATAAGTAAAAATTTAATCACTGAACAGTGCTGCCTTTTGCCATTTTAGCAATAACACCTGCAAATATAAATAAGAATGAGTATCAAATTTGTTTTGCCAACATGTAACAACTGATGGTACGTGATGATAATACCAACTTGCCTTAACAACAGCATCTATTTTGGAACATGGCTACTTATAAAACTGTCCGCATGGGTTGTTGTAATTAAAAAGAAATAATTTTGCTGTTTTGCTTGTGTTTATGTATTTATGAAATTGTATTAAGGGTGAGAATAAATAAATATGAAATATTCAAATAATGAAAAAGCCTAAACTTCTGTCTACTTCTTGTTGACAGATAAACTTTGATTACTTATTTACACATTTTGTAGTAGGTATTAGATTACAATAAGCTAAAGCAATGGTCAAATCTTTTCTAAGCTGGCTACTATGAAAAGCCATGTGAAAACTTCTTTATAATAAAAAAATAAGAAAAAGACTTTTCTACCCCCATATTGAATTCCATACTCTTTCCACACAATTATAAGAAACAATTAAAAATCAAGAGAACTTTAAAAGAATGTTGAAGTTGTTGAACAGTTTAAAAAATTAATAACAGATATCTCAGAAATGGCTTATGTTAACAAAAAGATTATTTGAAATAAGTTGTGTACTTTAAAGAGCTCTACATTTTTTGTATGGTATGCTTTCACCTATTGTTAATACATTACAGTCATTCAAGATTATACAAAATTCTTTCCAAATGAAGTGGACTTCACAGGCTATTTCCAGAAAATTTAAGATATGCATTTCATTTTTCATGTAAATATCTTTCATATTTTTATCTAAGTGTTTTTAATATTTGATTACAATTTGGTATTTTAAACAAAAGCATTAGATCCATATTTTAGAAAATCAAACATTTAAAAAATGTTCTATGTAAAGGGTAGTTGGGTTAGGGGAATTTTCTTGAAAATCTTCATGGTATATTTTCATAAATACCTAGTTTAGTATTTATTCAACATTTTACTTTTGAAGTATGATATGATTAATATCATGGTGGTGTTACTAAGTCACTCTAGTATTGTACAAATAACATACTTTTGTGAAAAAGATATTGATTGTGAACTTGTTCAAACAGATATTCATGAAAGGTAATTTGGAGAGGGCTGCTTGTGCAGAATGACAGCATAATGACTTGGTCTGGAAACCAGAAAATGTGTAGAAAAGCTTGTCTCTCTAACAGATATAAAAATATAAGATCTCTGTTAAAAACACAGTATCCAGAAATTGAACAGAGTTTTAAATAAGGCACTTATAAAAGTGCACTGAAAAAAAATTAAAACTAAAAAAAAGGGGAACCCAGAACTGATAGTATTTGTTTTTATATTCGAGCATCACTATTCCTCACCAATATTCATAGATGTGCATTCATGGCACTTGTAACAAAAGATACAACTAGCATATTTATTTTGTTCACATTAACTGCTTTGGAGTTGCTTTTAGAAAGCTACCATTCTTTGAAACTGCACTTTTTTTTGGATCATATGATACGGTAGTGTATCATTTAAAAGCAGATGCTAGACTGTTGATATCTATCACTTATTAATGTCTGGATTATGAGAAATGAATGAAATGATTGATTAGCTATTAGCTCTACTCTCTATTTATAAAGATAAATTATGACTTATAGTTAAAATCACATGGGAACATTGTCATTTAAAGTGTCTATCTCATAATGCTCCATATCTATTTGTACTGTGTTATCTTATTTTTCAGCAGCTGGATGATTGATGTCAGGTATTATTGAGAAAGATACTGTTAATTCAATAACTGTTGACCTTAGAGTGTGATAGCCAGCATTGCTAATTATTCCTGATGGCAGATAACCTAATGTGATGAATGAAATACTCATTTTTGCATTTTGCTTCCATTTAAATAGTAAGTTTTGCACTTATCAAGCATTGTTTTTGAGTTATGCTGTTCACAATCACATTTTTGGAATGCAATACTTGTTCTACCTACTAGGAATGTGATACAGAAAAAATTTAAAAAATTAGTAAGGTAGTAAAAAATGAAAAAAAATAAAATAAAAAGTCCTTGGTTACAAATGAAGTAACTAAAACAATTTGTCAGTGAAACATCACCTACCCTGCAAATCTGGTGTGAAAATTTGTTGCCCCAGATGTAAAGAATGTCCAGTTTGGCAACCTTCTTGAGTGTGTCCACCAAAAACAGCAAGCCTCTAGGTGTAATTTTATTATGTGCCAAATCCAGCAATTTTATTCTTGAACTTGGTAACTTATAACCCAGTGCACTGTAATTTTCTTAATATTATTTATTGTTCATAAAATGTATATTCTAGTCATGCCAAAAATAGGAAAGGCACAATAGCAGTAAAACATAAGAATTAAATGCATTGTTTTGATGCCTATTGGAAACCTGATAGGCCATTTTGTACAAGACAATATAAGTCAGAAAAAATTAAATGAAGGACTAGAAGAAGAAGAAGAAGAAGAAGAAGAAGAAGAAGAAGAAGAAGAAGAAAACCTTTTTATTTTAGCTGTATGCTCTTCCAAATATTGCACTTTTTTTCATTTTTTAAAAAATCAAACCATTGCCAATACTTCCAAGATTTTCAAATCTCATTTCAGGAGCACAGTATTTGCTTTTCATTTCATTCTATGGAGTACACCTATCATAACAATTTACTGCATAACAATGTGGCAAGTACTTTTCCAAGAATGCAGTTGCATAGATAGGCATATATAATGGAGCTGTGATGACATGATTTTTGTGCCATGATTAAATATGATTTCAAAAATGTTATGTGTTCCAGTCACATGACTTTCTGTACCTGTTCTACAAACAAACTTCTTACAAAAGATTTTCTTGCTTTCTGTTCCATGCTAAATTGAGTTATGCATTAACAGAATGGACTAATTACTTAGTTCCCTTATACTACAGGAGTAAATTATGCTAAAATGTTTTAAAAGCTATCTTTATGAGTTGTCATTGAAATTGGCTTCTTTACATGGCCAAGAGCAAAACAAAAGAAATACAGATGATTTCCCATTTGAGAAAAGTGTAATCTTTGTATCAAATTTTTGGTAGAATACAATACCTTCTCTATCTACTATGCACATTGTACATTTGTGCTAGAGAAAGTAAAAATGGCTAATGGCAAAGCAGTGCCACTAATCTTTGGTTTTTCAGGACTTTGCACCCTCCAGAATTTGAGAATTCCAAAGAGGTCAGGAATCCCTGGAGGACAACTATCAACTCCCTCTGTACTAACCCCTTCCTCTCGAGTCTAAACTCTTGCAGTTTAACTCTCCTTCTAGTCATCCTGTTTGTGTGCTTATCAAATCCAACGTTAGTTGATTACAAATCAAACAAATAAATTTATGTTTTCTTTATAAATAAAACAGCATTTTAGTATTATGGCATGTTGCAGGTTTTTCTAATGGAATGTTTGTTTCAAGTTTTATTTCTAAATGCAGAATTACATGTGTTTTTGGTCATTAGGATTAAGCAATTTTGAAACAGCAAACTAATGATGAGATAGTCAGTTCTTTTGAAATCACAGTGATCACTCTTAATGTTCACAATGTTCAGTGATCTTATACTGTAATTGGGAGTGAGTGTGTCCCACATTCATGATCACTCTACAAGTGCATATATATAAAATACAATAACAATGCACACAATGCTTGCCCGAGCTAAATGGGCAAATGGATCAGTGAAGACAGACTCTCTAATCTGGTCATTTTAGTATAAAAAAGTATTATTCAAAGACTTGAGTAGAGCCTAAATTATATGATTGTCATGACTGATTTTGCAAAGTAAATAGAATAATTCCTCTACATTAGAAATAAAAGGTTATGACCCTGTAAAAACCATTCCTTCTTTTCATATTAATTCCATAACAAAGATTGTCATCACATGCCACTGATTAACAGCTATAGTTGTAACAATCATTCTTAAAAGCATGTGAAATACGTAAACCATATAGATCACCTATTCCTTGGTAATATATAATCTTAAGATCTTCACTCATAGCAGCTTCAGAATATTTCACATATTTATACTTACATTGCACCTAGATCATCAATGTTGTTATGACTTAGCATTAAGGCCCGGAGGGAGGATGTTTCAAGCCAACCTGCAAGAGCTTCAGCTCCATCACAACCAATATAATTGACCTGTAGGTCAAGCAGCATAAGTGTCTTATTGTACTTCAGGCCCAAAAGTAGTAATGGAATATCTGAACAATTCACGCCCATCTTTTGAAGGTGCAGCTCTACTATACAGGTATTAAACTGAAAATGGCATAATAGGATTTATAAATAAACTAATATGTAGCATTCATATGACTTCCTCTATCCATTCTTTTACAAACTAATCTTTAAAAAAAACATTATTCTAACTGCTTGTTAATCCAAATAAACTATCAATCCACATGTATATATTTTGTGACGATACAGTAGATAAAGTAATACTCAGGGATTTGCAATGGCTTTGAAATGTCATGCTCTAAGAATAATGACAAGAAAAAATGAATAATGACTTTATGTTTGAAAAAAGTTTAATGTTTTGAAAATTCAACTAATAACAAGGAATATCTTGGGAATAGTTAATACCTCAAAAAATATATTTGGCATATATTTTATTCTTTAATGAAATTCAATTTTCTGTAGTAAGGTTTTTCTATCTCTTGTGGTTTATCAGTTATGAAAAAAAATCATTCAAAATGAAGTATGCATTAGAGGCTATTCCCAGAAAATTCAAAATACATTTCATTTATCATGAAAATTTCTTAAACATGTAGTATTTTTATCAAAATTGGTGGAGGTAATTATGAGAAAGTTAAAATTTTAGAAAAATTTTCTTTGCAAAGAGTATGTTTGGGGTGGATTTTTATTTGTTTGTTTACAGATTCTTTCATTACATCCTTATATACAAATTAAGTATATAAATAATGTTTCTTTCTTGAGTAAAAACAAACTCTTTAAATATCTACTTGGGCAATACTGCAATCCCTAAAAATTTGACAACAGAAAATCCCTATGGTGTTTTTTGAAATATTGCATTTAGTTTAATCACACATCCATACAAATTACGTTAAAAAATTATTTATATATATAAAATTTATACTTATACTCCTTTTTATATGTGTTAATGCATTTATTTTATTCTTTGTATTTTGTTCTCTGCCTCACTAAAGGGCAGCTCCTAACTAGAGCAATATGCTCATTTAGACATTCTATGTAAATAAAAATAAAAACACACATGCATGCACAACACATAATGAAAAAGAAGTCAGTTAAAAAAATAGCATTAATAAGCCACATTAAAATTATTACACACACAACACACCACCACTAACACAATACACACACCACATACACACCACACACACACGCACATGCACAGCTCACACAACATACACACAAGCACAACACACAACACACACCACACTCACTCACACACACACCTACACACACAGAGGCATGAGTGTATTTCCCAGTGAAATCTTGCTATCATATTTTTGGGCGGAAAACGACTTCATCTATTTGCAATGGTTAAGTAGTGGAAAAACTAATAAAAAAAATCTGATCAGTCCCTTTCTGCTCTGTATTATGTTGGTATACTAATTATTCTTATAAAATTTGATTTTTATATCTATTTCTTTTTAATTGGATAAACCTTTGCAGATATGGCAACATTACACATTTTATTATAGGTACAAACAGAATAATTATAGTAAAATAGTTAAGAACTGAACACTATATGCTGGTTTTAAAATTCCATAGTGCTTCCATATGGGAAACAACTGATTGTTGACAGGACTTAAAAAGTCTTGAACACCACAAATTTGGTATTTAACAGACTTTTAGTTTTTGAATTACACTGTCCATGCACATGCGCATGCGTGCCCCATCCTCCAAGGTCTAGCGGAGGGCAATAGATTTTTTGGGTGTAAAATCCTTGGCATGGCTTCCTTCAGAAGGGATTTAAAGCTGTTGATCCCATGTCCTAGATTTACGGCACATAAAAAAACCTCAAGCCAGATAAAAAGAGGCCTCTGAGCAAAATTAAGCAGTCTTTCATGCTGAATACAGAATGGGATGCTGAGAACCATAGCAGTTAAAGAGTATCCATAAATAACACTCAATTTATTTACACACACACATACCTTTTTCTGGAACCAGGGACCTCAAAACATAAATTTCTGATGAAATCACAACATTGATTTTTTGGGTGGAATGCAATGTCTTCTCTACCTACTGCATGCATAGTACTTACAGAGAAGGTAAATATTATTTGAGATAAGTTCTAAACTTCTTGTGCAGCACATTTTCATCTATCACTTAATGTTTACCAGTTATGCAAGATTATATAAAATTCCTTCCTAAGATAAAGAACTTCACAAGCTGTTCCCATAAAATTCAAAATTTACATTATATTTGTCTGTAATACCAAAGACAATAAGTATAATTATAGTAAGGGGGGCAACACTGCCCTGCACTGTGGCATCTATTGTGCATTCCCAATCTTATTGTCATTGATCCAGAAGTCTGATATTCATAATGAACTGATTGGTGTGATGTTTGAAAGCTCCTCCAACTTTAGAAATTGACTCACAAAAATCAGGGCTCTTTGGTGAGCAAGTGTTGGGCAATCACACAATAGATGGATGATTGTCTCGATAAGATTCATTTGTCCCATTCTGTACAGTTGTTCTTCTAAGGGGCCAATGTCCTGCATAGGCGGTTCCTGGAGTAGTGTCGTTGTGCCATGACACCACTATTAAATAAAAAAGAAGTACTTACATATTGTGATTATTGATTACATATTATTCCTACACTCGTGTTCTAATTCTCTGATGCTTAATTTGTACATTGAGCACGGTGCAATTTGGCAGTAGGCAGTAATTTTCTGGCTTGTGCCAGTTCCAGATGGGAAGCATTTGAGCTCTGAAGTCACTGTGTATAAGGCTAGAGCATTCTTTTATAGTGGCCACTTATAGATGGAAGTAGTGTCAAGGTTGATCTGGTGCACAGTCTCTGTTCCATCCTCCAGAGCGCAGTAAAGCACAGTACCTTGCAGGTGACAATGAAGGAATGCACTGTTCATGCCTTAATCCTCCTGTTAATAGATTATGTCAACACATTTTGATATTCAGTTAAATCCAGTGCAGAAATAGACATATATATATCCTTATAAACAAATATAAATGTTTGGAATATAATAATGCCATTTGGTTTTAAAATTATGGAACAATATTTCAATATTTGTTTTTATTTTGAAATATTAGTGATTTTTGAAAACATAAGCATGAACGCATGCATGTGCATGTGTATAGTATGATTTTCTGAGTTGTTGTTTGTTCCTTTTAAGGGGAGTTGGTCGTTATCAGTGTCAAAAAATGAAAAAAAATTTTATTTGTTTATATGAAAGAGCATACTTTCCTGAACATTTTGATATATGATATGTATGTGTTGCATTATTATTAAGCACTTTTAAATGCCTGGATTTAAATCGCTACGTGCGTTCCATGTTTGAATGCCACGCCCACTCCAGCTCAAGATATGTTTCCGTATGGGTAAGAGGCTTTTTATTTGTATGTTTTGTTGCTGGGAAGCTTATTCTTTTGCTGTTGGCAGCACTGAACTAATATCATACCATGTGTGTTTTGTTGCTGTGATCTTTTGCTGGTGGCAGCACTGAACTATGATCTCTTTTCTTGTATGTAAGCAAGGGAAATCTGTCTACTAGCTGGTGCAGAAAAGGAATTTTGTATAACAGTGTTAGTTTTGGAGGTCTTTGAGTATATTTTCAAATTTAAATATGGGAAGAAATACCTCATTCAATCGTAAACGTAAATTTAGAGGTAACCAACACAAGAAGCTGAACAACATTACAGTAAAAGGTGGCACATCTTCACCTAACCTCCAATCCCCTGCAAGTTCAAGTGCCTCAAGAAAGAAGCTGTCTGATTTATTCAATGTTAGTGATGATGTTAATGATATGCCAGCTTCAAGTGCTACAAATAGTGTAAATATAATTATTGACTTGTCCATATTATCTTTATTTATAAACAAAAGTGTTTCTTGTTCAAGTTGTAATGCTGTAAATAGTGTACAAATAACTGAGGAACAGCGAAGCAGAAGAGGTTTGTCAACTAAACTAAAGTTAGAATGTAAATATTGTAACCACAGCAATTATACAATGACATCACCAGTAAATACAAGAAAAGTCTCCTCTGTAAATCTTAGATTTGCTTATGCCATGAGGTGTATTGGAAAAGGTAAACTGGCAGCTCGTACCTTTTGTGCTCTTATGGACCTACCACCACCTGCCAGTAAATTTGATGTGTATAACAAAGCTATATATGACAGTGTAAAAGAGGTTGCTGAGGGTTCAATGTGGAATGCTGCTAAAGAAGTCAAGGAATTAGAAGGTAGTCCTGACACAACAATTGTCATAGATGGATCATGGCAGAAGAGAGGTTTCTCATCACTGCATGGTGTTGTGACTGGAACCTCGCTGCTCACAGGAAAAGTGCTAGATGTAGCAACATATAGCAAGTACTGTGCAGGATGCACTAGGAATAATGACCATGCCTGCCTCAAAAATTTTGATGGCTACAGTGGAGGGATGGAGGTTGCAGGTGCAGTTGAAATTTGCTCAAGATCTGAGCTTACCAGAGGCCTGCGCTATGTGCAATATTTGGGTGATGGTGATTCCAAGGGGTATCATGCAGTGTCTAAGGCAAAGCCCTATGGTAGTGAAGTGGAAGTTACCAAAATTGAATGTGTAGGCCATGTTCAAAAGAGAATGGGTCGATTTCTACTGGAATTATGCAAATCTTTGAAAGGGCAGAAATTAGATGATGGTAAGCCAATTGGTGGACGAGGTCGGCTTACCAAATCAGAAATTGATCAGTTACAAAACTACTATGGAATGGCAATTAGAAATAATTGCAATAATCTAAAAGAAATGCAGAAAGCTGTATGGGCTTCTTTTTTTCACAAATGCTCTACTGATGAGAACCCTTCCCATGGTCTCTGTCCACCAGGAGTTGAATCATGGTGTGGTTATCAGCGATCACTTATAACTGGAGCTGAATATGTACATAAACATTCCTTGCCAAATGCTGTGATTGAAAAAATCAAGCCCATTTACAGGAAGCTTTCAGATGAAGAACTACTAAGAAAATGTCTACATGGCAAGACTCAAAACCAGAACGAGTCTTTCAACAGCTGCATCTGGCAAAGGATACCAAAAAATGTATTTGTTGGAGCAAAAACAATTAAAATTGGTGTTTTCGACTCAGTAATATGTTTTAATGATGGGTGCTACAAGAGAATCCATGTAATGAAAGCAATGGACATTGAACCAGGAGAAAACATGAAGAAAGCACTGCGAGCATTAGACCTGGACCGTGTTGCTAAGGCTGATAAAGCTATGGAGGAGATGTCCAAAGAAGCCAGAGTGAAGAAGAGAGGGCTAAAAAGGAAGAGAGAAGATAAGGAAGCCCAGGAGGGAGACAGTTACAGTCCTGGAGCATTCTAAAATTAAAAAAGTAAGGTTAGAGAATGTATGCTATTTTCTTTTTGCTCTCCTGAAAAATCACATTTTTTACACTTCTTGTACCATTTCCTCTCAAACCATTCAAGCTAACAGCCTGAAACTTTCAGGATTACTGTATGAATGTATGATAAAACTCCCTTGCCAGTATTATAGAATTACTTAGGAATTTGAGGAAATTGCTGTATTTTTCATGGTAAAAATAAATTGGTTTTTTTTAGTAATAAAGTTTTTATGCAACTTTACCCAGTAATACTGAATATATTTCAATAATTGTGGTAGGGTAGGTTTAGGTATCCCTTTTTAGTAAATTCCCAAAGTTTCACAGAAATCTAAGCAATAAAACTGGAATAAAGGGTACATATATCAAGATAAACAATGACAAAACTAAAATATCTATTGCATCTTTAAAAGTCATTTTATAGCAAATAGTGAGTAATACAACAGCCCCTATAGGCTTATTTTAAACTCAAGAATTTACTAACACAGCACAAAAAATTTGAAAAAGATCTGACTGATAACATCTGATTTATGGCTTCTTGAACATATACAATTTTCCCTAACTTTTAGAATGCGATAACAACCAACTCCCCTTAATTTCTAATGCACATCTACAAATTGTTGCTATTATATTGCTAAATTGCCTAGCATTAGTCTTCCATTTTTCTTTCTGTTTCACGGAATTATACACAAGCGTCTCTTATAACGTTCTCCATGATTACTAGGCATAAGCTTTCTTTGATCCTATGTCTACAACTTGAATGCAAAAAGCTGTTGCATTTTCTGTTTTCCTATCTATTAATTTTATTAATACAACATACTATGACATTTACTGGTTATTCACAAAATTGCACAATAAATCAATGCTACTGCAAGTATAAACAGATATTTGAACAGTTTTATTATATCAATATTTTCTTGGCACCACCAGTGACATGACTCAGTGGCCACCACTAATGTCTTGCAAAGTGATACATTGCCAGTGAGAGTTTTTCCCTGCTTGATTTTAGCAGTTTTTGTGACCTGCTTCTGCCCAGTCTCCACTCAAGAACTTTGGAGTGCTGGAACCCTACAGATGAGTTCCAGTGTCTCTCTGTTATTTGAGCAACCAGTACCTGAGAGCCAGCTTAACCAGTGGTGAAATCACTGGTTGCTCAACTCCCTTCTTAGCAGCTTCATCTGCCCTTTCATTGCCCAGAACCCCCATGCCCTGGTACCCCTTTCAACAGAATTGATTTGTGGGCAATTGGTCCCTTGAGGGACTCTTGGTATTCTAAGACCAACTTGGACTTAACCAAGTGATTATCGAGAGCCTTTGTGCCTGCCTATCTGAGTGTATGAGGATTCATCTATTACTATAGCATCTTCTTACACTCTTCCAACTATGCTAAAGTAACAAATATCTCTGGCTGAAAGACTATGGTATATTTGTCAAGCTAAATGATAGGTTGGTTCCACTGTCATAGAGTCCAGTTCATGTCCCAAAACCAATTTTAGAATCATTGGTATACCAGTTTGGGCCTTCATTTTCATCAGGTTTGACCTCTCTTTCCCATTCATTGTGCTTAGAATAAGAAACAGTGAAAGTGTTTGGAAATATAGAGTCAGACAGTCTAATTCAATGCCATAGCTGGGATACTACGTAAATCTAACCACTGAGCTACCATAGCAACATGACAAAATAGCGTTAAATTTCCCAACTGACTTTTAAACCCAGTAAACCACAAGGAGATCTCAATTTGATTTAATTGTTTTGTCACACAAGCCATGTGTAGGACAGGAGGTGGATAGGTAGAGTCAGACTGAAAAATTCAATGCCATAACCGAGATTTGAACCACAGATCTCCCTGTCTCTAGCTGGTTGCTCTAACACTGAGCTACCATGGCAACATGATGGCATTGCATTGAATTTATCAACTGACTCGCATTTTTCCCGGTAAACCACAAGGTGATCTCAAATTATTTTGAGATGACAACCCCAGTGGCCACTTACAATGTTGCAAGTACTTTAAGTCCTCATAGTATAGCCAGCTATTATTTCAGGGCTTATGTGAACAAATAAATCTATACTAATTGACCATAATAGTTGGCTATACTATGAATCCTGGGACTTAAAGTACCTGCAGTAAAGTAAGTCACTATTGGGGTTGTCATCTCAAAATAATTTGAGATCACCTTGTGGTTTACCGGGAAACATGCGAGTCATTTGAGAAATTCAATGCTATGCTGGCACGTTGCCATAGTAGCTCAGTGGTAGAGCAATCGGCTAGAAACCAGGAGATTTGTGTTTCAAATCCTGGCTATGGCATTGAATTTTTCAGTCTTACTCTACCTATCCAAGATCTCAAATTATTTTGAGATGATGTAGCATAATGGCGACATCATTGTGATTTACAGGGAAAATCTTGAGTCAATTGGGGAATTTTATGCTATGTTGGATGTTATGGTAGTTCAGTGGTTAGAACAACTGGATGGAAGCCAGGAGTTCTGTGGTTCAAATCCTGGCTATTGAATTTTTCAATCTGACTTTACCTTTCCAAATCCTGTCCTACAAGCAGCTAGTGTGGAAGATACAATTAATTGACAGTGAAATTTTTGTCATCAAAACCCCTGGTTTCATAATAACGGTCCTCATACTGAGTTTTCTAAACAATTTTTTGTCCCAGTATAGTTTGTGATAATTTGAGTGCCCATCAAGGGGAACCTCAATTTGATGCTTTAACTTATAGAACACCACAAAGGCCTCTTTCTCGACACAGATGTGTGAAAGGGCGAGTCCCAATGGCATTTCCAGAGTTGCAGGAGGGTTTGTTCTGAAGGCCCTTGTAATGGCAATGCAAAACACCCTTTGCAGCTTGCTAAGTTCATTTTTGCACTGCTTTAATTTAACTCTTGGCCACCAATATGAGAATCAGTCAATAACTATTGCCTCTATTTTTTTCTCCTTAAATAAGTTAGTTATGTGAACAAAAGTCAACCAGTGGCAGCATTGCTGCCTTCTGTAAAATGACTGATATTGACGTTTGTATTAGACATTCTTCTGTCATTGAATTCTTGCATGCAGAAGGTGAAATGCCCATTCACATTTATGAAAGGCTCAAAAATGGTGATGAATAATGGATGTCAGCAGTGTTAGAAGATGGATTCATCACTGTAACGAAGCTGAAGGGCAAACACCATTGGCTGATGAAAGGCAGAGCAGCAGACTGTGCTGTGACTCCACACGAAGTTGAGTGAATGGATGAGATTATTTGTGGTGACCACCAGGTAACAACAGATGAATTGTGTCACATTAGGTCACTCAATAAAGGTGACGATTATTCTACATCTGGGGTACTCAAAAGTTGTTCATGGTGGGTACTAAGAATAAGGAGAAGAAAACAATAGCCTCCAAACTTTTGCAGTACTTCAATTTGGAGGGAGAAGAGTTGCTGGAAAAAATTCTGACTGGAGATGAAACGCAGGTTCATTTTTACTTTCTCTACATGTACAATGCACCTAGTATATACAGAAGGTATAGTAATGCACCCAAAAATTTGATATGGAGATTACACCAGAAATACATGTTTTGGGTCCCCCTGAATCCAAAAATATCTGATGTCGTACACTCACATGACTTTCTCTAGCTGCTCTACCAACTTCTTACAAAAGATTATTCTTCTTTCTACACAATGTTAATCGAGATAAACATTAACAGAATGATCTTATTACTTAGTTCCTTTATAAGTAGGAGGTAACCAAGGGAATGCACTGAAGTGATAGTCAAATGTTTTAAAAGCTATTGTTATGCAATTGTCATTGCAAATCGCTTCTTTCCTTGACAGGAGTAGAACAAAAGAAAAACGGGCACTCCCTGTCTAAGAAAAGTGTAAGTACTCTACAATTGAAACCAATAACAAGGAATATCTCAAAAACGGTTACCTCCACAACAAAAACGTAAAGGACATATTTTGTATGTTTTGACAAAATCTACATGTTTTGTGTGGTAAGTTTATGTCTATCTCTTAAGGTTTAGTAGTTAAGCAAAATTCAACAAAATTCATCCAGAATAAAGAGGTCAACAGAGGCTACACCCAGAAAATTCAAGATACACATTTTATTTGGGATGTAAATATCTTTAATATTTGGGATTTTAATCATAATTGTTAGGGCTATTTTTTAGAAAATCAAAATTTTTGAAAATTTATCCATGAAAAGGGCAGTTTGTGATGGGGGGATTTTCTTGAAAATCTTCGTGTCGCATCCTTGGAAGATAATAAACCTAAATATCAAGTTTGGTATTTAATGGTTAGACCATTCGCCTCTCACCTAGACGGCCTGGGTTCGATCCCAAGCGACCACATGTGAGATTTGTGGTGGACAAAGCGGCACAGGGTTGGGTTTTCTCCAGTTTCCCCCGCCATCACATTCCACTGGTGCTCCATCTTCATTCCATGTACCATCAGTGTCATGGCCTGCAGTGCCTTGGTAGTAAAAGCAGGCATTAAACACTATCCAAAAAAAAAAAAAAATACAAAAACTTACTACACAAAAAATGTAGATCTTATTAAAACACGCAATTTGTATCATATACCTACTTTTTTTTTTTTTTCCCTGTACAGTTAACCATTTTCGAGATATTCTGGATTATTGGTTTAAATTTTAGCGCTTAAACTTTTCTCAAACACAAAGGCATCTTTCTTCTCATTTCTCATTTATTTACTCCTGGCAAGCAAAGGGATTGAAATTTTAATTGTTTCACATAGCAACTATCACTTTAACCTGTGTATTTTCTTATTTCACTTCTACTTACAAGGAAGCTAGTAATAAGACTAATTCTACTTATGTTTATCTTGACTAATATGATTTAGATAACAGATTAAAGTTTTGAATAAAAAGTTTGTTTACTAAACAGCTAAAGGACATCATGTGAATGGAACACATTAGAGTATTTTCCTTCTACTTACAAGGAACCGAGTAATAAGGATAATTTCTGCTAATGTTTATCTCGATTATCATGAATTAGATAGATGAATAAGCTTTTTAACAATAATTTGTTACAGAGATGTAGATAAAGTCATGTGAAGGAAACAAATCAGATTTTTTTGAACTGCAAGCAAAGAGACAGTCAATGAAATAGTATTGCACAACCTCAACGAAGAAGAAAAAATTCAAAACTGTGCAATTTGCTGGAAAAGTTATGATAATAATGTTTTGAGATGCACAGGATGTGATTCTGGTTGATTTTTTGGAGCAGGGGTGCACAATAAATTCTGTTGAATATGTCAGCACCCTCTGACCATCAACTGACATGCACGTGTGCCTTTACAGTTCGCATGGTGCCGGCATGCCTGGTCGTTGCTGGCGAGTGCTAGGGGAGATATGCCAATCACTACCTCACACAGTGGCATTCTGTAATCTGCCCTTGTGTTACCATTAAATAATTAAGGACAGGGTAGTAGTGAAGGAACAATTCAATAATACATGGTTTAATATCTCTCTGGTACTTGCTATTAAATTATAGATGAAACAACCCCATACCAGTACAATTATTATAGCCTTCAATCCTATACAACCAAATGATGGCATATAAAAGCAATATTTTTAACTATGAGAATGAAACAGTACGTTGTGGAAATTAGCACAATTTTGATTCTAAAACAACTGAAAAATATAAAATAACACAATAATATTTATTAATCAGTGATAATATTACACAGAATACTTCAAAGTAAATGAGTATACACGTTTCAATTAAGAAGTTTATACATTCAGTTTTCGGTAGACACTCTTGCCTTCTGACATCTTTTGGTTTTTACAATATTCGCCACATTTGGAGACAATGAAACACAACTCTGGACCCTTAATGCACTCTTCAAGTTATGATCACTGACATTGGCTCTCTGAGGGTTTTTAATGCGTTTCATAGCTGAAAATAAGGATTCACATACATAGGTTGAACCAAACATTGCAATCATAGATGCCGCATGCCTGTGTAATCGAGGGAATCTTGATTTAGGAAATCTCCTGTAGAAATCTAGCAAACTCTCTGTTTCTGTAACTGTCAGCTAACTCAATGTCACATTTCAAGGTGATAAGCTCCAGTTGAATATCTTTGGGAGTAGCATCAATATTCATGCTAAATACTGTAGCGAATGAATCAAAATCCATTTTTAAGCCTGTGAGATTGTGAAATCTTTCATCAAACGCACGTGAAAGTATATGCAGAGTTTCAACATAACATTCCACTTCTAGGGAATCACAATCATGGATCACACTTTCCAACCTGGGAAAATGACAAGGAGCGCCATTTGACAGTTGACATTCCCATAATGAGAGCATATTTTTAAAAGCTTCAACGCTACAGAACATATCTGTTTTTCCCTTGAAGTGAAACATTCAAAGTATTCAAATGTTCACTTATATCGGCCATAAATGCATGATCACATTTTCATTTAACATTCGTGAGCTCTTCAATAGGTTCTCCGCACATTTCCATGAACAAACATATCTCATCCAATAATTCAAAGAATCTGCTTAAAACCTTGCCTCGACTGAGCCACCTAACTGCTGTATGATACGGTATATCACCATACTCATGCTCCAAATCTTCTAAGAAACTTTTAAATTGTCTGTGTTTTAGACCTTGGGACCTCAGTTTGTTTACAATCTTCACAACCAGACTCATTACATTGTTTACATTCAGTGTTTTGATACATAAGTTTTCCTGTGAACTATGCAATGAACTGCTGTTATTTCTTTTTCTAGTTTATTTTTCAGGAGGGTCACCAATCCGTTGTGCACACCCACCATAGCTGGGGCACCATCAGTGGCTACCGATATGAGTGTATCCCATGGAATCCCTACATTCTCCACAACTTCTACTACACAATTCAGAATGTCTGATCCTGTTGTTGTGCCTTTTATTGGCTCCAGATCTAGCATTTCTTCCACAACTTCCAAATTTTCATTTACTCCATGAATAAAAATACATAATTGAGCCATACTTGATAAGTCAGTGCTCTCATCAATGGCTATGGAGAATGCAACTAATTCTCTTGCTCTTTCAATAAGTTGTGCATAAATGTTTTCCACCAGATCTTGAATTCTGCGTGAAATAGTATGAGGTGACAGACTGACACTCTTGAACTGGTGAACACTGACAGGGGTGAATTTACTTGCAGCTATAAACATACATCGTTTAATAGGTGGACCATCAGAATAACTACTAAAAGATCTGGCAGTTTCTAGTGCTATTTCGTAACTCACATAAACTGAGGTTTCTGCCTTTCTGCCATCCCTTCTTGCTGTTCCTCTTCTTTCGATGTGATCTTTACTCTGAGCTTTTGTATCACTTCAGTGTGTTCTTCTTTTTCTAGGGCCGAATAATCATTAGCATATAATGTATTAAAATGTCGCTGAAGATTAAATCATTTAGCACTTGCAATTTTTTCTGGCAAATTAAACAAATTGCACCACCGCTACATTCCATGAAGAAGTACTCCACTTGCCATTCAGGATTGAAATAATGTGTCAGCTTGGGTGCCCTTCGCTTTAATGAGTGCCCTTCCATATCAAACTGACACTGAAGTATGGACCGCCACTGCTCAGGAAGACAAACCGACCGCTACCACTGCGAAGCATTAACTGAGGCAGCATGGTGCTTGTAGCCCAACAAATGCACCATGGCAAGTGGGTTGGCTGTGGCTGCTCTAAAACCTTAAAGCACATCTTCAGCAAGTTCACCCAACAAAAACCTGATGAATATTCTTCTTTTACATGACAATACAAAATTGTAAATACATACAACACATCACTTTGGGTTTTAGTCCCCATGTTTTGCTAAATGGCTTCTACACATCCAAAAGCTTTGGCAAATAAATTAAACACCTAGTATTTTCAAGTCAGTTTCTTGTCCCGAAGAAGATTTAGGATAAATATAGCATGTTTTCCAAATAGATAGGTTCATTTAATTTCCTGGTACTCATCATTCTTGCATAAAACTAATAAACACAACAAAAATAATGTGAATTAAGCAGATATCATTAAGTAAATACCTTCATCATGTTGCCAATTGCCTCCATAGCATGATGGCTGTCATATTTGTAATAAGAGGAACCATAACCAAGTGGTCTGCTTATATCCAGTAGCTTAAGATTAGTTTTTGGGTTTTGCTCTTCATGCAGTGTAGCAAGAATATAAGCAAGACTAGTTCCATTTTGATCTGTTTCAGCTATATCTAAATGGATCAAACTTTTATTACTCTGCAATAATGAGGCTATGTATTTTCCACCCTGAAAGCAGATATTATTCAGGAATTAAAGTGTTGCAGTAGCTGTTAAATGAGTTTTATTAGATCCACATTACCCATAAATGGGTACTATATAGGGATACAAATTAGTAGCCAGCAGCTTGAAAGGAGGTTGAAGAAAAAAATTGTTATATATGACAACTTCAACTGCCTGAAATTAATAAATATTATTTATACCACCCATTATTTTATTTTTATTGGATTTATAAGTGATTCTATTAAAATAGAGATACTTCATTTATAAAGGTTTTCTTGGAGAAAACTCACATTTTAATCCTGATTTATCTCCAGACAGAGAGTTCAGAGATGTAAGGGAGAAGAGTTTTGCAATAACAGAATGACTTATTCATTACTTTTCTTGAATTATTATGGTGTATTTATATTTATTTACCATAATATTGTACTATAAATACATCGTAAGGACAAAAATTATTCTAATTTACTAAAGGATGTACAAAACTTTATATTATGTTTTCCACACAGATCTCTCTAACCAAGGCATAATATTGAGCTGTGATATGAACAGTTTTTCATCTTCCTTCACTCCTCCAATATCATGAAAAGTTTTGGTTGCACATAATGTACATTGCATTTGGAGACTACTAATCCCTGGTGACATAGATCAGAACAGATATTCTTGGTATCACTATATGGATACTGTATAATATTTTTAAATATAGCAAAGGATATCACAGATTCTTTTTTAGAATTCACAGCTTAAAAATAATAGAAATCTTGTTTATACCGCTGTTGCTTGGCATCACTCAATAAAACTATTTGTCGACTTAGTTCTTTCTTACCTCTTCTCCTATTTTATTACCATTGAGCCGCAAAGATTGGACTTCCAATTTGTTGCCCAAGTCAGCAAATTCTTTGGCACCCTTGGCTGTAATATCATTACACATTAAGTTCAAATGTGTAATAGTGGAGTTCTAGAACAAGCAAATCAGTGTTTTAAAGAACTATAGCATGCATGTATGTTAAAAATGCTCCCTCCCAGCTGCTGGTTTATACACTTTTTCTATACATGCATTACAGATCCTGTTCAGATGATAAGCATAAGCATCTGCATGGTGTTAAAAAAAAAAAAAAAAAAAAAAAAAAGGGATCACTAGGTAATATAACACATCATTACATGCTGAAATGCTAATTTATCATCATTATCATTATCTTTTTATTTTTTCAGTAACTTTGACAATAAGAAGCATAACATTTCACACTTTATCTCCTGCAAGCAAATAGGGACAGTATTCAAACATTAAGTATTCAATAGCAAAGTATAATGATGTGACTGATGGAATTTAAAATCATGGTCTAATATGCAATTTTGAAGTAAATAAACAGCATAAGTTTTCAAGTAAGAACTATGCATGCATGCCTTTTTTGGCACTCAGCTCTCTACTCTTTATTTGGTAGGTTTTGTGCAATTTTGGAACTGGAGCAGAGTGGCAAAATTGACACATGAAGCGCGTTATACATCCTGATATCATTATGACTTCAATGTTATGGTTTCATTCTGTCTGTAGATCCTGTAGATCATTCTTAATGTGTGCAGTGTTTCACTTAATAATTCAGCTAGTTTGTGGTAAATTAAAAAACCTATTCACCAAAATGGCTGAGAACCTCAAAGAAAGAAACTTTCTTTGGTTGACAACACAATGGAAATCAAGCAGGCTAGCTCTCTCTTCTTCCCCTGGCCCTCAATACCTGTAAAATTAGTACCAAAGAAAAGGCGTGTACACTGTATGTATGCATGGTTATATTCGCTTAAGAATTTGTGTATGCAAATTCATAGTTTCATTAAACTTTAAATTCAGTTATATAATACAGATTATATCGAAAGAATACAAGATTATTATTATTATTATTATTATGATGATGATGATGATGATGATATGAGCAAGTATAAAAATTAATGTGTGACTTTTTACATATTTGTAAGAGAATCATTTGGAAAGTTTAGAGAATGGGCAATAATGAGTACTATGCAAGCACCTTTTCTTGGGCACTTGGCTCTCTAGTATTGAATCTGTATGTTTTGAGTAATTTTGGAAGCAATGTGATAACTTCCAGACATGAAGTCACACCCTGACATCTAGTGGCTTCAATGATAAGGTTTCATTCTGTCTGTAGGTCCTAGAGTTCACACTAATGCACATGTGCTGTGCTTCATTTAATAATTTGGCTAGTTTGTGGTAAATTAATGTATGAATCATAATAACTGAGGGTCTCATAAAAAAAACCTTCTTTGATTGTTAACACTCTCCTCTTCCCCCCAGCCGATGCATCTCCATAAATATAGCACCTAAGAAAAGGTGTGCACATAGTAGTGGTAAGTCAAAGCAAGTCTTCCTAGTTTTAGGTTTAAGTTTTATTAACAAGCCTGGGTGCTCTCTAACAATGTGCAGCATCAGTACTTTACTATGTGTGTGTGTGTGTGGGTTTTTTTTTTTTTTTTTTTTGTGGTGGTGTTTAACACCCACTTTAACTACTTATGGCACCACAGGAAGTGACACTGATGATACATGAATGAAGATGGAGCACCGGTGGAATGCGATTGTGGGGGAAACCGGAGAACCCAGAGAAAACCCACCCCAGCGCTGCTTTGTCCACCACAAATCTCACATGCAGTCACTTGGGATTGAACCCGGGCTGTCTAGGTGAGAGGCGAATGGTCTAACCACTCGGCCACGGCGCAGCCCCCACATGTGTGTGTGTGTAATGTTGCTAAGCCTTATGTTAGGATGAATCTTAAGCGAAAGCCTTTCCAAATGATGATTTTCTATGATTTTTTTAAAGTGTGTTTAGGGGAGGGGTATGCCTAAAAGATTGCATCAGGCATTTGGAGATCTTTGCCTTTTGTAAGAAGAAGGAATTTCCATGAAAATGTAGGCTGCACAGGTCAGCCAGCCACAATAACAATGAACAAAAATGAAATGAAATCAGAACACATGTTCTGCAAAGATCTTTGTTTTTTTTCAATTCAATTCAATTCAATTTATTAGTCCTGTAAATCATATACATGAAATAGGATAAGTCAGTGTTTTGCATATACTATCAAATTCAAGAAGCCCTGAATGTTGTATCAGCTGCAGTGAGTATTATCTTTAAAGTAAAACTTTGTGTTAGTCAGCTCTGCAGTCACTTGATACCCCACCATCTCATAAATGAACAGAATGGTGCCAGGAATTTATAGAAAAAAATGATGGGGCAATTCCAAAAGCATATTTAATATTGTGATAGGTGACAAAAGCTAGATGTACCAGTGTAATCCAAAAACTTAAGTGACAGTCATCGGCCTTGATCTTCTGAGAAGAGGATCCTCTAACAAAAGTGTGGTGAGCAAGAAGTGTTGGCAAGAATATGATTTGTTCATTCTTCTCAGTTATAATTCTGCTTGAGGAACAAAATATGTCACTCTAAGATGGTGCACCAAAAAATGTATGCCACAAGTCTTCAATGCACTGAAAAAAGTGTCCTAAGACTGGTTTGCATGGAACCACAACACCTCTACTCACACTGCACTAGAAACAATTCAATTTCTGCAGGAGTCAGGAGTCAAATACTTCCTCCCTAAGGTACAAATATGGCCCCATGTAACTTTTTTGTGTTTCCCAAAATAAAACAAAACTTTGAGGTCAACGATTTTAATTACCTGAAGCTGCAATAGCTACTTACAAAGAATGTGTTTGCATTCTTTCCAAAGACAAATGTGTTAGGTATTTGAAAAGTGATTTGGAGGGATGAGACATATAAAATGCAGGGGAGAATACTTTTAAAAGATGCAATGATCAGACCTGTATTTTTAAAATTTTATTGCATTCATTCTCAAAACATTTGAAGTGACCTCTTTACCTAATGCCTGTGTGACAGAAAAATACTTAATTTAGATTTTATTGCCCATAGACTCAGATACAAGTTTAGAGCGTTGCCAAGAAAAAGATAGAACATTAAAACTTACAATAGTTTGGATCATATAAAAAGATTGAAAATGACTGTAGGTCACTTTAAAAAATCATTAATATTATATACAGGATGTTTAGAAAATATTTTTTAACTTTGTTTAAATCTAAAGATATTGTTTTCACTTTTGATTTCAATTTGCAGTCTATTGTGCATATACAACCCAATTAACAAAGGATCTTTCTTTATAGATCTTATATAATGATTATTTTGGTGCAGGTTCAATTTTTATACCTAGTGTCATGACTATGTATTTTGCTATTTGTTTTTGGTTTGTGCATTGTTTATGGTTTGTCAGACAAAGGACTCTTTAAGTGTAAAGACACAATAGTGAACATTCCTTATCTTTTAAAAACTTCCTTACAAGATCCACATCTACCCATTTTGAACATTGTTCTAATACATTCCTTTTTGGAGCACTAAAACCCTTTGAATGAGGAGGGTATTACTGCATCCCCCCACCCGTTGCCCTCTGTGGTGTAATGGTTACCATGCTAACTTCATACACCTACCTAAGGCCATGGGTTCAAACCTGGCAGAGGACGATGGATTTTTTTGGGCGTAAAAAATCCTTAGCATGGCTTCTTTTGGAAGGGAAATAAAGCCGTTGGTCCCGTGTCGTAGATTTATGGCACGTAAAAGAACCTCAAGCCTGATAGAGAGGCCTCTGAGCAAAATTAAGCGGTCTTTAATGCCCAATTTAGAATGGGACGCTGAGAACCACAATAGTTAAAGTGTCCATAAATAGCATGCCATTTACATTTACTGCATCCCCCCCAAACTTCTGTACCATACTGGATGTGAGAGTAAATTATACTGTAGTATATAGGTTCAGAAAATATAGGTTACATGTTTTTGCAAACTCTCGCATCAGGTATAGGCCTTTACTAATTTTTTTTTTACAAAGGTTATCTATATGGTTATTCCATGATATATATTTGTCTACCTGTACACCTAAAAAATTGTGTGAATCAGACTCTTGAATAACCATGTATTCAAGTTTAATAAAAAGTACCTATTGTTTACTTATTTCCTAAATGTTTTACAATTTAGTGTTGATAAATCTGGCAAAATGTATTATACAGTTTTACACCCTAATGTACTGTACATGTTAAATTCCACTTACCTCAAGAAAATGTGCAAGGATTTTAGCTCCTACATTGGTAAAGCAATTATAGCTGAAATCAAGTGAAATGACATCAGGATGTTCACTCAGCCAATCACAAATTGTAATCATATCATTATCATCCAGTCTCCGCCTGGAAAATTAGTGTCTGATGGCTAAGCATGCACCATATTTCATTAAAAAATCTAATATATTCCATTCTCATTACCTTCTCTACCCATTCTACAACAAACTATTCTTGAAAAAGCTTTTTCTTCTGTCTTCTTCATGGCAATCAAAATAAACATTAGCAGAAATGGTTATATTACTTAGGTAGTTCTTTATAAGTAGAAAAGAAATAAGGGAATACACTAGGCTAAAGCAATACTCCAATCTAAAAGCTAGTTGCTATGTGATTGAAATTTTATTCTCTTTGGATGGCCAGAAGTAAAACAAAAGAAACAGGAATGACAGTGTCCTGTTGAGAAAAATTAAAGTATTTTAAAATTGAAACCAATAAGTAATAATTAATGGAAGAGAAATAGAAGCTGTAAGGAGATTTGATTACCTGGGGATTAGACTAAGTTGTAATGGAAGCTGGAATGAGCAAAAAAAGATGGGTATAGCAAAAAAAAAAAAAAAATGACCATGAGTATTATAAGGTATATAAGAAAATTGCCAGACATGCATGTTAAATTGCTTGAAATAATTTATAAGGCCATAGTGGAAAACAAAATGCTCTATGGAGCAGAGCTATGGGGAATAGATGATGCTTGGAGAGAGGTTGATAAAATTAATATTTTTGTAAATATGTATTAGGTCTACCAATAGCATCACCAAATGGGGCAGCTCAGTTAGAACTGGGGAAGCATTCCACCAAGGTCAAAATTATTACAAGAGAATATTTGTAGAGGATTTGCAATCTAAAGGATTGGGATATTATTTTAAAATGCTTTAGTATTCAGGAGAAAAGCAAATGGGAAGGGTTATAATCGGTAAAATGCAAGAAATTATGGAGAAAATAAGTTTCGAAAACTCATGGTTAAATGCAGAATATAACAAATTTGGAAAGTACTAAAATCAAGGCTAGAGGATATTGCCAGGCAAGATATATTTAGCAGATGTTTTAGGGTCCCCTATATCAAAAAAAAGCATTTTCAGAAAAAGGTTTGTATGTGTGTGTGGGGTGTGTGTGTGGTGTGTGTGAACACAATAACTCATAAAATGGATAGTCAGTTACTATACCGAACTTGAAATTAAGTTCATTGTCTTCCAAGGATGTGACATGAAGATTTTGAGAAAATACCCCCAATTCAAACTGCTCTTTACATGGAAAAAAGTTTGAAATGTTAATTTTTTTCAAAAATGGCTCTAACAATTTTAACTAAAATACTATATATTAAAGATACTTACATGACAAATAAAGTGTATATCTTGAATTTTTTAGAATAGCCTCTGAAAACCTCTTCATTCTGGGTGAATTTTGCATAGCTGGTAAACTATACGAAATAAACAAAAACTTAATTCACCAAAAATGTTGATCTCATTGAAGCACACAATTTATGCCAATTACATTTTTTTCATGGAGTTGACAGTTTTTTAAATGTTCCTTATTATTGGTCTCAGTTTTTAAAGTATCTACTTAAACTTTTTTCACACAGGAATTTGTCAACTCCTGGCAATGCAAAGAAACAGGCTTTTAAAAGATTTGACTATCCCTTTAGCCTAGTGTATGCCCTTTTACCCTTCTACTTACAAGGAAGCAAGTAATAAGTCCATTCTGCTAATGTTTATTTTTATTAGCATGAAGTAGATAGAAAAATAGACAATTTACAATTTACATAATTTTTTTTTTTTTTATTTATTTATTTACATAGAATGTCCCAATGAGCATATTGCTCTAGGCAGGGACTGCCCTTTAATGAGGCGGTAAGCAAAATACAAAGAATAAATCACATTAACACATAAAAAAAAGAGTATATAAGTATACATTTTATATATATACAAACAATTTTTTTTTATTGTAATTTGTGTGGGTATATGATTAAACTTAATGTAATATTTCAAGAAACACCATAGTTACAAAGATGTTGAGAAAGTCATGTGAATCAAACACATCAGATTTTTTTATAACTCCCTGTAATTATACATTTTAGAACATAATGCCTGAATAGTTTCAAACAGTTTTTAATATTACAAATGCATGCATCATGGTAAGCCTTCATCCTCTGTGGCATAGGGGTGCCATGCTGGCCTGTAGTTTTCAAGGTCAGGGATCAAATCTGGCAGAGGATGATGGATTTTTTCCAGCACAAAAATCTTTAGCAGAAAGAAAGTAAAGGTGGTTGCTTTAAATTTATGATGCATAAAATATTCTTAAACCTGATAAAGAGGCCTCTGAGAAAGATTTCGGGTCTTTCATGCTCAATATAAAATAGGACACTAAGAACTAGTAGTTAAAAGTATGTCCATAAATAAAACCCAAATTTCATTTCATCATGGTGATCTTGTGATAAGCATATTGGAAGACTAAGACAAACCAAAGGCAATCCTAGTATCACTGAAACACATGGGCATCATAGAATTAATGCTTTTAAACATATATTATGGCCAAACTAAATTTTGCCCCAAAAAAGGCACCCTAATACGTCATACCAGTATTGTTTAGTACACATCAAAATAAGTCTGATACAAGTCAGTAATTGGATGCTAGAGTAAATAGTTACATTTTTTATACTTTTCTTTTTCACTTTTCTTTTTGTGGAAGTTTGTAAACAGAGTTGTTAAATTCATTTATTTAATTTTTTATAATTTCCTTAAAATACTATTTGGCATCTTGAAGCCAAAAATGTAGGGAAAAAAATGGTTTCATGGATGGATATGAACCACAAAGATAAATATAATAACTCAAACCACAGATCTGCAACATGACAAAATGACTAAGGTTGCTAGAGGACCCAAATACCAATGATCTACATATTGCATCCTTTTTTCTATTTTAGAATAGATAAGTGACATAAGAATAATTGTTACATTAAAACTGTGCAGCAGTTTTGGAAGCAAAGAAACAAAAACCTCAGAGGGTTGTTCCAATAAGTGTTGAAACCACAATGCTTTATAAATAATAAATACAATTAGAAACAAAATGGACATGGCCATTGTCTACAGATTAAAATAGGACTATATTTATAAACCTATGTAATAGAGCCCCATAAGACAATAAAGCAAATTTAGGCAAATTCTACTCTTGAATAGGAGGCAAGTACAAAAATATAAAAAGCAATAAGATCTGTATTGCTTGTACTGCTGTCCACAGTAGTAAATATAATGGTCAGCAGTTAAGGTTACTAATCTAAATAAGACATAATAGTACACCTATTTAAGTAAAGAATAATACAAACTGAAAAAAATTTAACCACTTTACCCCTTTAAATAGTTAAGGTCCCTTCCATTTAGTATAAGCTCACGCTTTCTGTGCTTCAGTTTATGACAGAATGTAGTCAGATACAGATCATTTAATATGAAAGCAGGTTCAGTTGGATTACAAAAGCAGGAATACATTTTTCACTGTGATTTTTTTGGAAGTTCCTAAGAAATATTTTTGTATCTACTGATTATTTCCTTGGTTACTATAGAAAAGGAAAGTTCAAAATACATTTTATAATAAGCTAAACACAAAACAAGTGAGAGAAGATATACAGAGAGTATAAAAGGAATTAACAAAACATATGAAATTATGGTGTATACACAGAGAATCTAAAATCAGGTAATGAATTATTCATGATGCAAATAGTGTAATAAAGCTTATATTTTGAAGGTGCTCAATGTTATACAAGTTTTTGTGTTTTGTTTATATAGACTTCCATGATTGTGTATAGTTCTACAGATAGTGCCATAAATGACCTCCATGGTCTGATTACACACTTCAGCCATCACTCTAATTCATACTATAATGCCTGCTTGCATCTGATATCAGAATTTCTTTTACACGTTTCTTTACTTTTAGCTGAACTTATGTTTAATACAGAAGTTAAAATAACGTGAAACAAGTTCTTGGGTTACTAACCAATGACAGACTTAAGAAATTTGTATGCAATTAGTGTTAAGATGAAATAATTATGCAAGGATCTATTTTCTTTTATCAGTTGCATCTGGAACATAAACATTTAAGAAAATATTGTAATGTCTGATGGGATAACTATAACTTAATGCAGTACAAGGCATGGGAGAACCTGCATAAGACTGAGATACGTATGCAGAATTGTTTCACAAATTCCAGAGTATGTTAGCAAACCTTCAGAGCATTGAAGCACATATGTTAAGAGCATATTTTATATGATAAGTGTAATGAACAATTCTATTGCAATTTACTTGCTAAGACATTGTGTACAAGAAAAAATTACTTACTACATTTTCAGAACAGTCTATTGTAGGTAGCTCATCGTTGCAGAAATGAAAGCATATAATAATTTCACAACAAATTTCACAATATCTTTTTCTTGCAAGTCTAGTGTTTAGCCAGAAGTTAAAATTGAAATGCTATTGTTAAACCTTGCTTTTCTAATCAACTTGGCTATGCTAAAAGCCAACTTGCATGCCAGCACACTGCAGATTACAAAGGGAGTAGGATATAGCAGTGATGTCACTGCAACCCAATGAACACAGGCAAGCAACAATATCAAAACTTTAAAAATGTTTTGTCAATGATCTTAGGTAGTAGGTAATAACACTTGCAGACATTAGAGGTTTGCACCAACCTTCTTTGTTCTCACCCCATCATAATTACTGACAACCCTCAGTTGCTCAGGGAGCATATACTGGTAATATTACAGAAGAGTAATGTTGCCAAGTATATAACAATTTAAATGCTTTTTTCTGTGAAAACTATGAACACAATGAAAACATTCACATAAACCATTTTCATTGTCTCATCAATAGGCATTCATACTTTTAATATGGTGCATCAAGTACCATCCACCCTGTGTAGTTGATAAGTGAATAAGATTCGAAAAATTCAATGTCACAGTAGGATTCAAATCGTAGATCTTCAAGTCTCAATTATGATGCTCTTACAGTGTGAGTTACCAAATAAGATTCTCTAATGTTCATTAAACCTTCTCAATTGATTTGTTACTCAGTAAATACTCAAAAACATCATACATCACCCTCATGGCATTCCAGTTTATAGTTAACCTCTCTTAAGATTAATTTATATTTGATAATTGTTCTTTCACATCCCAAGTGTGTTGGCAGTAATTTGAACCACAGCTTATAAATTCAAAGCTACAACTGGGACTTAAACCACCGAGCCTCAGCTGTCTTTGCTGATGCTATTTCCACTTCACCATAACAAGATGTATGTGCATTAGACCTTTTTAACAGATCCAAGGAGCCAAGCAATATGGCTATATAGTTTACATGTGTGATTCATATTCAGGAAGTTTAGAGTTCAATTCCTGTTGGACCACAACTCTGACCTGGAGTTTTCTGCAGTTTTTCCTAATTGGTGGTGAATACTGGCTGCCGAAAATTTTCCTGTCTCCAATTTCCTAACACTTCAATTCTTTTTCATGTTTCAGGATAGAATGATCAGGTGAGTGGACAATGGGCAAGGTGTATGATGGTGGAACTTGCTTTGTGGAACTCTCTGCCCTGGTATCTGGTATGGGATTGGCTTGCAGTATGGGAAGAGATAGGCCTATGGCTGCCGGCATCAGCTGTAATATCTGATGTTAGGGATGCTTCCGAATCTTACACTCTGGATCTGGTCACCCTCTCTGTCACGCCCTTTCCTGGAGCTATCAGAAGCACAATGGGTCAGCACCACTTGTAGCAATCAAGCTCAGCATTAGTCTTCAGGTTCATATAAGTAGGTCATTAGTCTTAGAAAAGTCTTCAGGAAATGCAAAAACTGTTTGTACTACTATAAATATTGTAATTGTTACTTTAACGAATAGTCACATGCTCACCACTCTGGCACTTAATATGAGCAACTTTGATGCAGAACAAATATAAATGAAAGATTTAAAATTCTACCCATACAGGTAGCTAAATGGGAGTTGTCTTAAATAACTGTGGTCAATTTTGCAAAAGATTGTTTCAGACAGTTGAAGAGAAAAGAAGTAGCTTTAATGGTAGATGTTGTTAATTAAACATAGAAAATTATGTAATGTAAAATTAAACACTCCAGATTTACCAATTTCATTTCTTGACAGATGCAAAAAATATCATTTAAGAGGCTTGTATTGTTGATGTAAACAAAACATGTTTACTTTCCCCACCAAAGCACTTTTAGAAAAAGGTTTAATGTGTCTGAGACAGCATAAATCAAAAACAAAAAGTCTGGTAAATACCAAATTTGATATTTCAGTTTAATATCTTCCAAGTTCTGACAAGAAATTTTCAGAAAAATGCCCCCACTCCCAGCTAGGCTTTACAGGGAACATTTTTCAAAAATTTTGATCTTCTCAAAAATGCTCTAATGATTTTGATTAAAATACCATATGTTTAAGATATGTTTTCTGGGAATAGCCTCTAAAGACTTCTTCATTCTGGATGACTTTTGTATAACTGGTAAACCGTAAGAGATAGACAAAACTTATTAAATAAATTATCTTGTTTTGGCAAGTCATTTTTCATTTCATCTATCTTTGGCTCTCTTGGCAAGCAAACGAGAACAGAATTTCAATTGTTTCACATTGTGATCACCTTTTAAAAGATTTGACTATCACTTTAGCCTAATACCTTATTTCCCTTTTACTTATAAAAAAGCAAGTAATAAGAAAAATTCTATTTTTCTCGATTAGTAGGGTGTAAATAAAAGAATAATACTTTTTTAAGAAAACAAAAACAAAAAAGAAGAAAGAAAAAAAATGCAGGCCTGCACTTGCATACACACACAGATGCTATGTGGACTTATGTCTTGTCTATAATGCTATAAAATCATGTAATCTGATAATTATAAGTTTAATATATTATATTATCATATAATAATAATAATCACTGAAATAGAAGATGAGTTGATATTAAATACAGTATAATTTAAATAAAATTTTCATTAATCTGTAACTGATCAATGTCAGAGAAAGGTATAAAATCTGGGTCTATGTCACACAGTATCTTTCAATAACCATATTCACTTAATTTCTATTCACTAATGTATATTCCATTTCTACCAATAATTTATGAAAGGTGAGCCACTTTAAAAGACAATAATGTAGGATTCATGTTTGTTGGTTGAACTTCAGGGGTCCATTCCACCAAGCAATGACTGACCCACTTCTGAGGTGGAGGTGTCCAGAGGGCAGAGTCCATTGCCTCTGATGGTAGAGTGATGAGGGATGATAACTTTTAGAATGGACTTCAAACCACATTAGGCCTTGAGAATACATGAGCTAGAGGTGAAAGCTGGTATAGGGTGGTGGATAGAGCTTGTGAACAGCAGAGGACACCTTGGCAACTGCGACCAAGATCTGGTCTATTGAGGCCTACATCCCGCCCCCTCCATAAGAAGGGATGATAGGAGGGAAACTATATTGGTTGCTAAAAATCTTGCAACTAAACCTTTACTGTACTACTTTCTCCCTGGAAACTTGTTGTGCAAGGTGGTTTTGCCTTTAATCTTGGAAGTCAACAGACACCATATTTAATTATTTATTTTCGTAACAAATTCATGCCTCGCCAATGAGAATATCCCTTCAGCCAATGAGAGCAAAGAAAATATTAATGGCAGATAGCTGTTTATTGCATGTTTAGTAAATGTTAACATTGTGATAGTCTTTACAGCAGCATAATAACAGCATGGTCTGGATTTATTTTTTTACTTTGTGTTTGTTACTCTTCCACCCATAGGCCATAAATCAGCATTCAATAAATGTTTTCATGAATTTTAATGATGCTGTGAATGCCATAGACAATCATTTTCTTACGAGTCATATCTCAGAGGAGTATATGGTGTTATCCCAAGATTGAAAATGAAAGCAATGGTTCCCAAAACTACTCTCTCATAAATTAGTGTGAATATTAACAGAAAAGAAAAAAAATCTGATGTATTCCATTCACATGACTTTCTCTATATTTCTGCAACAAATTATTGTTAAAAAGCTAATTCTTCTATTTACTCCAAGCTAATTGAGAAAAAATTAGCAGAAATAGTCTTATTACTTGCTTCCTTGTAAGTAGAAGCGAAATAAGGGAGTACCATAGGTTCAAGTGATAGTCAAAAGCTGGTTGCTATGTGACTGAAGTTCCTTTGTTTGTATGGACACGAGTTGACAAATTCCTGTATGAGAAAGTATGTTTTTCGAAGCTGAAACCAAAATCAAGGAATGTCTAAAAAGGATCAACTCCACGATAAAAAAATGTATATAACATAACTTGTGTGTTTTAATGTGCTCTACATTTTTTGTGTGATAAGTATTTATCCACCTCTTACGGTTTAGCAGTTATGCAAAATTCCATAAAATTCTTCCAGAATAAAGTAATCTTCAGATGCTATTCCCAGAAAATTCAAGATACACATATTATTTGTCAGATATATATCCTTAACATACAATATTTTAATCAAAATCGTTAGAGCCATGTTTTAGAAAATCAAAGTTTTTGAACATTTTTCCATGTGAAGGGTAGTTGGGGGGGGGGATTTTCTTGAAAATCTTCATGTCACGTCCTTGGAAGATACTGAACTTAAATGCCCAGTTTGGTATTTAACGGTCTTTTCATTTTTGAACTATGCTGCCCACAGACATTTTTCTAAAAATGCTTTTTTTGGAATTCAGGCGGTCTCAAAACATATATTTCTAGTGAAATCTCAGTATCAAATTTTTGGGTGCTATGCAATACCTTCTCTATACACTATGTACATAGTACATATAGAGAAAGTAAAAAGAAGAAAAAAAGACTCCACAAATATACAAGGTTTATAGGGAGTGGGTTTAGGAAATTGCTCTTATCAAGATCCCTGTTATAATAATAACAGTGAGATATATTGTGTTTGATCTACTGTTTGATTTATGGCATTCATTTCTGTGTTTTTACTTTCTCTATACGTATTATGTACATAGTGTATAGAGAAGGTATTGTAATGCACCAAACATTTGATACCGAGACTTCACCAGAAATACATGTTTTGGGTCTCCCTGAATCCAAAAAAAAGCAATTTTAGAAAAATGTCCATGTGTGTGTGCCTGTGGGCAGCATAGCTCAAAAACGAATATACCAAACTTGATATTTTAGTTTGATATTTTCCAAGGATGCAATACGAAGATTTTCAAGAAAATCCCCCACCCCAAACTACCCTTTACATGGAACTTTTTTTGAAAATTTTGATTCTATAAAAATGGCTCTAACGATTTTGATTAAATATTGTATATTAAAGCTATTTACCTAAGAAATAAAATGTATATCTTGAATTTTCTGGGAATAGCCTCTGAAGACATGTTTACCCTGGGTGACTTTTGTGAAATTTGGAATAACTGCTAAACTGTAAGAGATGGACAAAAACTTACCACACAAAAAATGTAGGGCACGTTAAAACACACAATTTATGTTATATACATTTTTTTCGTGGTGTTGATCCTTTTTGAGATATTCCTTGTTTCTGGTTTCAGCTTTAAAAAACTTACACTTTTCACATACAGGAATTTGTCAACTCCTGTCCATACAAAGGAATTTCAGTCACATAGCAACCAGCTTTTGACTACCATTTAACCTATGGAACTCCCTTATTTCGCTTCTACTTACAAGAAAGCAAGTAATAAGACCATTTCTGCTATTTTTTTCTTGATTAGCATGAAGTAAAGAGAAGCATAAGCTTTTTAATAATATTTTTTGCAGAGATGTAGAGAAAGTCATGTGAATGGAACACATCAGATTTTTGTACACACAATCCATGCAACAACAGATCAGAGAAAAGATATTCCTGAAGAAAAACCAGGTTAGTGAACTCAGTTCTCAGGTTTCTAGCCAGATAATTTGAAAAAACTTCATCACTAAGGAAGAAGATACTTTTATGAATTTTGAAGTTCCCACCATGGATGACATCCTGAAAAAATGAGTAGAGGGCAGCAAACACCAATACCACCTGATTTAGCATGTCAACCACAGAACTCAAGATAGGGTAAAGGTACTCCACTTCCCATTCCCAAATGAGTAGAAAATAGAGCAAAAAGTATAAAGAGACGACTCAATCTTTATCAAAACATGATGATGTTTATTGGGCAACCAAGAACTCATACATTACTGTTGATTCTCATCAGACTGAACCAAGGTTAAATGTGTGGTGTAGTAGACATGGGGATGTTCATTGGTCCCATATTTCTTAAGAAGCTCACTACTGAACTGTACAGAGAGCATCTCAAGATGAAACTCCTGCCCTATTTGGATAATATACCCCTTGAAAAAGAGAAGGGTTGTTCTTTCAGCAAGATGGAGCATCACCATCGAGCTAACAACTTGCAAATTTCTGAATGAAGATTTACATGAGTGTTAGATAGGTTGAAGGGCTCCAGTGGAATGGGTATTTAGATTGCCAGATTTGACACAACTTGATTTTTTCCTCTGGGGCCATTTCAAATCTGTAGTGTATGGAAACAAGACCCAAACACTGCAGGAATTACAAGAAAGTATCAGAGGAGCTTGTGCAGCAATAACACCTATGGTGTTACGTAATGTATGCCAGAGTTATGTCAACCATGCTGGGATGCCCTCAATTTGAACACTTCAAGCAATGTCCAAGCAGTGTAGCTGCAGCACACGGAAGTTTAAGTCATTAATTGGTTTCAGTTTAACACTCCTTGAGGTTTTCTTTAATTGTTTCATTTATAGAGCCCCTAGAATTAAGAAACAACTTGTTGGCTGAGGTTCTTGAACCTTAGATTATTAATCTCTTCTTTCCTTCAAACACATGCTTTCCTTACTCTCTCATACATACTTCCAGACCTTGTGGGAATAAAGAAAAATTCTCTGCCCCAGCTGAAATCAAACCTGGAACTTATGGGTGAGAAGTAGCTCACTGACCACTTGACAATCTGCAAGTTTGCTATTGCAATTGTCAATGTTCTGTAAGTTGCAAATGGTATATTGACATTGATTTGGTTGTTTATGTTTGTTTCAGTTTGCCATTTTTGGTTGTTTATGTTTGTTTCAGTTTGCCATTTAGACAGTCATTTTGTTTTGTTAAGTTTGTGCTTTCAAGCAGACTAATAAAGTTACCCAATTATTAACCTGAATTAACAATTAAGCTTAAAACTTATAATGTATCTCCAACAATTTTGCCCTATATAATTTTTTGGTATTTGCACAAATAATAAGAGTTGTCTTAGGTTTCACGACTTTTGAATCACTCTGTATTGTGCATTATAGCAGCTTTTTTTCTTCTCCGTCAACCCCTTCTGCCTTACCTAATGTATGTTTTCACTAATGCATTTTTCACATTTATACATTTTTTTCCCCATAAGCTATGTGTAAACAAAGTTTTACTGAATATATGTGAAGTAGATAGAAAAACAAGCCTTTGTAGAACAGGTACAGAACTCATTTGAATGCAACATCAGATTTTTTACTTTTTCTAGTACGTATATACATACAATGTACATGGTAGTAGAGAAGGTATTGTATTCTACCCAAAAATTTGTGCAGATTTCACCAGAAATATATGTTTTGAGATCTCCTGAATCCAAAGCATGTGTGTGATGTCTGTGGACAGGCTAGCTCAAAAACGAAAAAAATACCATTAAATACCATACTTGGTATTTAAGTTTAGTATATTCCACGGATGTGGCACGATTTTCCAGGAAAATTCCCCTACCACAAACTATCCTTTACATCGAAAAATGTTTGAAAATTTTGTTTTTCTCAAAAATGGCTATCAATTTTTATTAAAATACCATAAATTAAAGAAACTTATATTACAATAAAATATATATTTTGAATTTTCTGGGAATAATCTCTGAACAGTTCTTAATTCTGGACAAGTTTTGCACAACAGTTAAACCATAAGAGACAGACAAAAACTTTATTACACAAAAAAATGTAGATCTCATTATAATACATAATTTATATCATATATCTATTTTTTTGCAAAGTAGACTGTTTTTGAGATTTTCCTTTTTATCAGTTTTAATTTTAAACTACCTAACTTTTCTCAAATGAACCGAACCTCAATATTTTCACTTTGCAACCAGCTTTTAACCCTTTTAGTGCCAATCATGATCTAATCGTGATCCGAAAATTCTGCGAAAAGTGCCAATCGCGATCTAATCAAGATGCAGTTTTCATACGTATTAATTCTTTCCAGTGGGAAAATCTGTTTATTTTCTACGTAATAGCCATAGAGAAAGGTTTTCTGGAGCGTTTGCAGACCTTATCTTCACTCTATAGCGTTAAATTAGCTCCAAATTTAATTTCTCTTGCTGGCAATTGTTTATGGGTTGAAACAGTTCATTTCGCGATGTATTAGAAGGAGTGATTTTGAATTTTCAGACCTTGTTGAAAGAGTTTCTGACATCAAAGTAAGAGAGGCGATGAAAATGTATCTGATAACGGCCCTTATATGCATACAAATAGTCGGTGTACCTATCAAAATGGATTTACGGAGGTGTAACCAGGTAACAAATACAATGCGAATCAACTATTCAACTACGCAGCAACACAAGTGCTAAAGTGTACAATAATCTACATTACATTTGTATCCTATTGCTATGCCATTTTCATTAATAGTGGCATCAGACTTACGTGTATGACAACTAACCTGACAGGAAGTAGTACACAGTGAAGCGAAATGATAACTTTAGAAATTAACATTGAGTCAAACTTAACACTTAAAACTTCACTTGTTTTTACTTACATAGTAGTCTATATGTTTCACAGAACTTGTCTGCATTCTCAAGTACCTTCGAGTTGAGAATGCCGACAAGTTCTGTGAAACATACGTACTACTATGTATGCAAAAACAAGTGAAGTTTTAAAAGTGTTAAGTTCACCCATGTTAATTTCTAAAGTTGTGTGCATTTTTTTTTTTCCAACTTCCCCCCCTCCTCAGTTTCAGGTTAGATGAATTCTTTTTTGTGTTTTAAAAATAAAACACCAGACCAAAGCAGGATGCTGTTTTAGTAAAGAAATATCCATACTTTCATTTTCTTTCATTTAATTTTCTGTGTAGCGACGTTTTGTACGCCTAATTATTGATTATTTTGGGATTTTTAATTCTATGTTCAAAATTTAAAAAATATTAAAGAGACTCCCCATACATATAATGCATATAATACAAAAGGGTTTACTAAAAATTAAAAACAAGATTCAGCTATGTCATTTGGTAGTCATTTTATTACTAACAATTTAAAACCCAGCATTTTCCTCTAAAATTGCTTGGCACTTTTCACAGTATTGTGCTATTCAGGCTGGCACTAAAAAGGCTTAAAAAACAACAACTGACTATTGCTTTAGCCTAGTGTATTGCTTATTAATAATAATAATAATAATAATACTTATTAATAATAATAATAATTATTATTATTCTGCTAATGCTTGTTTCGATTAACATGACAGATAAAAGAATAATATTTTGTTAGGGCAGTTTGTATATAGAACAGCTAGGGAAAGTTATGTGAATGGAATACGTCAGATTTTTTTAAAAGCTCATGTCTGTTATTTTCAAAGATTGTAAAGAGCAATGACCTTAACACCCAGTAGTAGATTCAGGAGGAACTTGGAGATGCAACATACAGTTATTTTGGGAGAATAGGATAATAAAATAAAGTGGAATATCAGAGAAATTAAATATTTATTTACATATAAACATTAACTCTTTAGTTTTCTTGACTACTTACACTTTATGAATAACATTTAAAATAGTTGCTTAAATCTTGCTTTATCTGCTAAATATTACAGGCGTTTATCTCCAAAATATTTTTTGGGTACTTCTATTGGCGTTTTGAATAATTGAATCCATTTGCTATGATAATGGGATCACACAAGTTTCTGAAAATAACCTGAAAACAAAGGCAAATTGCTGCAATTACTAAAGAGCTAATATGAGACTTCAAATTTAAGACCCTAAGTTTATACTATCAGCTAATATTCTGAAGTTATTTTCTAAATATATTGGCGGTGCTAAGCTTATTACATATGTACATTAAGCTGCAGAAAATACAATATTATTGCTTTGTAGGCTAATCCATGCAAAGCTGCTTTTGCATGAAAGCAAATCCTATTTAAAAGAAAGTTTTGGAGCAAAACTGCTCAAAATAAGATATGCCCAATACACAAATTAGTATGGCCTATCCATGCTACAAACCAACCCTTTATCAACTTATAACTTTTATAAAAACATGGGGGAGTGGAAGCAAATCATCAATTTCCCTCATTTATATATTTATTAGCTGTTAACTCATTTGCTTTATTTTTTTATATTTTTCATATCCAAAGATATTTAAATAAAATCTTATATAAAATAATCATTAAAATTGAAGGATGCTGCAAATTTCTAGAGTAATATTTTAAATATATAGAAATAATTTATGATTCCAGTTCACATCTGAATGGTTGTGATTTGATCTGAAGGGAATGGAAAAAAATTAATGCTGGGAAAATTAAACAAGATGTGTAAAAATAAAGCAATTCAACTATGAGAAAAAATCTATTATATTAAAGAATAAATGCTTTCAAAAACCACCACTTGGAAATTATATATACAAACCCTGAAGAAGCTAATGGTGCAAACTACCCAAACTTCTACACTTTTAAATACTTGGATAAACATTCATCCATTCCCACAACTATTCAACTATTTCACAATTCTGAAAGCCTGTAACACTGGACAGAGAAGCAAATTATGCATTTAACATTAAAACAGGCATTTTTTTTTGCATGCATAACTGTTACATAAATGTTCTTTTCCTAGAAACAAAAGCAACTTATTTAAATGGCAATAAGAATTACAGGAAATTAATTTTATTGCCAAAGTTTAAGTACACAACTGTAACAACATTTTCTCTTTCTATTATCAAGCATTTAATTTTGTTTGATATGAACTAAAAGGCTGTGCTGTAGAACAGACTAAACTTTTAAATATCAGCCACAATGTTGACAGAGCCAGAGAGCTTTAAATAAAGGTTTCAAGAACTCTGTACATTTCGGATCCATCTCAGTGCTGATGTAACCTGATGCAACTTCACCCTCAGCAAGAAAGATGCAATGAGCTGGTACTCTGGAAATGTGCGTCTGCTTCCAACCATTCTTGGAGGAGTAACTTTTTCATTTGTTGAACCATTCAACTTGCCAGCACTTGAAGGGGATGAGTGATGATTCACACTCCTGCTTTCACAAAGCACTTTTGTGGTAAGGCACAGCAACCACTGCAGAATCTGAAACATATTTAAATGCATTTTTATAAATGCTTTGTCACTTCAAATTTAAAAAAATACTGAATTTATTAAAACAGTGGGTAAAGAAAATTAACATGACACCAGATCAAATTGAAGAATACATCAAATTGACAATCTTTACATAAAACAAAATAGTTTCACATTTTCCAAGAAGTGTTTTCAACAATCTGCAGCTTTGGCTATGGGCAAAACTCTTTTACCTATGTTTAGCTGAATTATACCCAATGGTTTAAAAATACTTTTACAAAGATTAGAGACAGGTTCCTTGCATCATTACATGGAAAAATGTCCATATAAGTGCATGTCCCAAAAACCTTCATTTTTGATTTACAGGGGTTGAAACTGTTACTAATCAAAAAATTTTGAAGTGACACAATATTCTATTTTTGGTGTTTTTAGCTTGTTAGGAGTTGTTAACATAAACACCACTAAGAGTAAATGCTCAAAATATCCTCCTCTTGTTCTAGATCACATGCAATTGTCGAAGCATAGACTGTCAAATACTCCTGTCAGTGGCATATGGTTTTGTAAGCTTCCATAATGCATACATTAAGAGTTTCTCCGCTCGGGATGACTGCTGTATAAACTAATTTTTTCAGATGCCCCAAACATTAAAATCCAAAGTATTAAGGTCAGGGGAATGTGCAGGCCACAGGACTGGTCCTTCTTTAGCTATGTATCTGTCAAGGTAGATAACAGGTAGTGCATCTTATTTGCACAGAATCTTCTGGAGAATGACAACTGTAAACAAGCAGGCATGGCAACACAAGGCCAACTCTGTAGCTACAATAGATCAAAGCCTTCCATGAATGAATACATAGCTAAAGGAAGTTGTTGGGTTGGCTCCGGAAAGCTGTTGAAAATAAAATTTTGTTAGTAAACTGAAGACGAAAACAAAAGGCTTTAAAGCATATCCTGATATATGGTGGACTTTGAGACAGTGATGTGTTTTAACAATTAAAATTTAGTTGAGTCGATTTTGTAACACTACATCACTTACTTTTTTATTTCGGAAAACATGTTTCAGAAGCCATGTGCTTCCATTGTCAATTCCTTTGGTCGACTGCCGGCATTGCTTGCTGTGGTGGTTGTCTCTGTCCCTGGTGGTGGTTAGATGAACCTCTGAATGAGTAGATTGCCTGGCGGGATTTCAAAATTGAAAACCCGGTTCTTGTTTTTCCAAATATATATGTTTTCCCAAACTTTTAATTCTGTCTTCCTTGTGATGTTTTTGAGGATTTTTGGGCTTCTATTTATAGTGTGTTTCTCTTTCCAAAAATGCCATGCTACTGCAGATTTGTCTTCTTGTTTGAGTTTAATATTTCTGTGGTGTTCTTTTGCCCTGGTTTTTATATTTCTGTTTGTTTGGCCGATGTAGATTTTTTCACAGTCATTACAGCTGAACTGATATATTCCTGGTTTGTTTTCTTGTGGGATATCATCTTTTAATTTAGAATTTAAAATGTTTTTTATAGAGTAATTGTTTTTAAGGGCTAGAATGATGTTATGTCGTTTGAAGATCCTCTGGAATTTGTAGAAAGTTGTAGGGTGGTATGTAAACTTCTTATAGATCTTGTTTTCTTTCTGGTTTTGAGTGAGTGTGCTGACTTCTTTAATTCTCTTTCTATTTTTGGCCTTATTAACTTTTTTGTACACCAGTTCTGCCCGAAATCCATTCTCTGTAGCTATGTCCGATATTTTAGTAAGTTCACATTGGTATTCTGTTTTGCCCATTGGTACATTTACCAATCTGTGTGTAAGGCTGTTGAGTAAAGCATGCTGATGGGGAATGGGATTGTAACCAATTCAAAAATCCACACCACAAATGAACGTCAAAAACCTATCGGACCAAACTTTCACCAAATCAGAACTGGATTTCTTAAACAAAGGGATGAAAACTTGCGTCAATTTTTCAGATAAAATTGATGATTACATTGCGGACGTACAAATAGCCACCCAGCACATAAATGATATTGATAAAAGCATAATAAAAAGTGAATGTTGCCAAATTATCGAAACAATAGAAAACAAAAAGAAAACTAACCCCCAAAAAATGTAATAAGAGCATTAAAAAGCAAACCGGTAATTTATAGCAAAGCTGACAAAGGAAACACAATAGTAATTATGGACAAAACTGAATATGTAGAAAGAATGGAAACACTTTTAGAAAAAGAAGAATACTCTACAGTACAAAAAACCCTCTAAACCAATGTATAGTTAAATTAAATGCCAGTATTCAAGAATGTAAACTAATAGACAAAAAAGAAAAATGCAAAATTAAAGTTGATAATCCAGTTCTGCCCAGAATTTATGGCCTTCCAAAAATACACAAGCCGGGAAATGCAATGAGACCAATTATAAACAATATAAGTGCACCTACATATAATCTAGCAAAATGTTTAACAAACAGATTCTCTTCCTTCCCTAAATTTGAAACAACAAGTATAAAAAACTCTCTAGATCTGATCGATAAAATTAAAGACATAAAATTGGAAAAAACCGATATGTTAGTTTCCTTTGATGTTACTGCTCTGTTTCCAAGCATACCTACAGAAAGCATACGATCCCACATCAAAAACTGGTTACTTGCAATAGGGAAAACAACAGAAGAAGTCCGAGAATACATCATATTAACGAATCTGTGCATAAATCAAACTTTTTTCACATTTAACGGGAAATATTACAAACAAACATCTGGTTTAGCTATGGGCAGCCCGCTGTCACCAATATTAGCAGATCTCTTCATGAGCACTATGGAAACTAGGATTAAAAAAGCATTCCACCGGATGTTCAAAATATGGTACCGCTATGTAGACGACATCTTTGCAATAGTCCCAGAAAAACACCTAGAAGATGCACTAAATATGCAAGAAAAGTCTATAAAGTTCACAATGGAGAAGGAATGTGATGGACAACTACCATTCCTCGACCTAAAAATCATCAAAATTAATAATCACCTTACATTTGGCATCTACAGAAAACCTACCCACACCAACAGCTATATAAAACAAAAGAGTTACAATCTCATTCCCCATCAACATGCTTTACTCAACAGCCTTACACACAGATTGGTAAATGTACCAATAGGCAAAACAGAATACCAATGTGAACTTACTAAAATATTGGACATAGCTACAGAGAATGGATTTTGGGCAGAACTGGTGTACAAAAAAGTTAATAAGGCCAAAAATAGAAAGAGAATTAAAGAAGTCAGCCCACTCACTCAAAACCAGAAAGAAAACAAGATCTACAAGAAGTTTACATACCACCCTACAACTTTCTACAAATTCCAGAGGATCTTCAAACGACATAACATCATTCTAGCCCCTAAAAACAATTACTCTATAAAAAACATTTTAAATTCTAAATTAAAAGATGATATCCCACAAGAAAACAAACCAGGAATATATCAGTTCAGCTGTAATGACTGTGAAAAAATTTACATCGGCCAAACAAACAGAAATATAAAAACCAGGGCAAAAGAACACCACAGAAATATTAAACTCAAACAAGAAGACAAATCTGCAGTAGCTCGGCATTTTTGGAAAGAGAAACACACTATAAATAGAAGCCCAAAAATCCTCAAAAACATCACAAGGAAGACAGAATTAAAAGTTTGGGAAAACATATATATTTGGAAAAACAAGAACCGGGTTTTCAATTTTGAAATCTCGCCAGGCGATCTACTCATTCAGAGGTTCATCAACCACCAGGGACAGAGACAACCACCACAGCAAACAATGCCGGCAGTCGACCAAAGGAATTGACAATGGAAGCACATGGCTTCTGAAACATGTTTTCCAAAATAAAAAAGTAAGTGATGTCATATTAAATAACTCAGAAGTTTGAGACAAGTGAAGTTTTAATCAATGTGATGTTGAAAATGAGTCGGAATAGTAACACTCACCTCACTTATATGTAATTGTTCAAAACATATGTTTCAAGGGCAATCGCCCTCTTCTTCAGTTGAAGTCCGACTGATGGCTGCTATTTGTGCTCTGTGGTCTATTACGGTGGAGCCATCTGGTGTTCTCAGTAGAAGTTCAAAATCATGTGGCGGTATTTCAAAATTCACCAGTTGGTCTTTTTGTTGTGTAATGAGAATATTCTCCCAAACTGTAAGTTCTGCCGGGTTGTTTACAGGTTTTAGCAATTTTATGTCATTTTGTATTTCATGATGTGATGTCCAAAAATGGTATGCTACTGCCGATTTATCTGTTTGTTTCTGTTTGATATGTCTGAAATGTTCCTTTAGCCTTGTTTCCAGTCTTCTTTTTGTTTGGCCAATGTAACATGATTTGCAGTCCTTGCAATCAATTCTGTAGATGCCTGATCTCTGGTTTGTAGGTATGGGGTCTTTAATGTCTGTTTTCAATGCATTTTTTATGTTGAATTGGTTACTTGAAGCTAAACTTATATTGTATTTCTTGAAAATTTTTTTGAATTTCCTATCTGCTGTTGGGTGATAGGTGAATTTTTTATATATAACTTTCGGTTTTTGTATGGACAAAGTGGTGATTTGTTTTAAGGTTAATTTCTCCTTATGTTTTTTAATTTTTTGGTCAATGATGTCTGGGTTAAAACCATTGGCTGAGGCTATATGTCTTAGTTGGAGGTATTCTGTGTTGTACTCTTCTGGGTCAAGTGGGATGCTGAGGAGTCTGTGTACTGAACTGTTGAAGACTGCCTGTTTATGAGGTTCTGGGTTGAAACTATTCTGTTTTATGTAATTGTCTGTATGTGTGGTCTTCCTGTAGATGCCATAAGTGATCTTTTGTTCTTTCCGTGTTAGTTTTAGGTCCAGGTATGGTAGCATTTGGTCTTTTTCTGTTTCCATTGTGAATTGTATGTACCTGTCCTGTAGGTTTAGTAATTTTAGAGAGTCTTCTGCTAATTTTTTGGGGACCACCGCAAAAACATCATCAACATATCTAAACCATTTTTTGAATATATTCGGAAAACTGGAGGTTATATGTACTTCAAGTCGTCCCATGTACAGATTTGCTAAAAAGGGCGAAAGTGGGTTACCCATTGCTAAGCCTGATGATTGTCTGTAAAATCTACCATTGAATTGGAAATAATTCTGGTTGATGCAAAGTTCTGTTAAAGTATGGAAGTCTTCTATTTCTTTCTGGTTTAAGCCAATGCCCCTGAGCCATGCTTTGAAGGTTTAACCCAGACATCATTGACCAAAAAATTAAAAAACATAAGGAGAAATTAACCTTAAAACAAATCACCACCTTGTCCATACAAAAACCGAAAGTTATATATAAAAAATTCACCTATCACCCAACAGCAGATAGGAAATTCAAAAAAATTTTCAAGAAATACAATATAAGTTTAGCTTCAAGTAACCAATTCAACATAAAAAATGCATTGAAAACAGACATTAAAGACCCCATACCTACAAACCAGAGATCAGGCATCTACAGAATTGATTGCAAGGACTGCAAATCATGTTACATTGGCTAAACAAAAAGAAGACTGGAAACAAGGCTAAAGGAACATTTCAGACATATCAAACAGAAACAAACAGATAAATCGGCAGTAGCATACCATTTTTGGACATCACATCATGAAATACAAAATGACATAAAATTGCTAAAACCTGTAAACAACCCGGCAGAACTTACAGTTTGGGAGAATATTCTCATTACACAACAAAAAGACCAACTGGTGAATTTTGAAATACCGCCACATGATTTTGAACTTCTACTGAGAACACCAGATGGCTCCACCGTAATAGACCACAGAGCACAAATAGCAGCCATCAGTCGGACTTCAACTGAAGAAGAGGGCGATTGCCCTTGAAACATATGTTTTGAACAATTACATATAAGTGAGGTGAGTGTTACTATTCCGACTCATTTTCAACATCAAAGTGATGTCATGTTACAAAATCGACTCAACTAAATTTTAATTGTTTAAAGCATATGTTTACATGACCTATTTTTTTGTTCAGATATAAGGTATCCATCCCCAAACGTAAAGGTATTTTTGAATCACCCCGTATATGAACAACTTAAAAATTTAAATACTAAAGCCTTCCCACATATCTTCGAATCCTGGCATAGATATATGGATGATGTGCTTGCCATTGTTCCTAAAAAATAATGGACAATGCAATAAAATTACTGAATATGTAAGAAAAATCTGTAGTATTCACCATTGAAGAGGAACAAGACAGATACTTACCCTTTTTAGGTTTTAAAGTCATAAGAACCGAAACAAAATTGGAATCTGGCATTTACAGAAAAGCAACACAAGTTGACAATTACGTAAAACAGAATCAGTTTAAGTCATTACAACACCAATTCACCATATTTCACGATTTAGTTCACAGCTAATCAATGTTCCATTGAATATAACAGAATATGAAAAAGAATATACACACATTCATCAGGTTGCCAAAGAACAATTTCAATAAAAACTTTGACAAATTGATTTAGACACAAAAGAAGTAAAATATTACATGAAGTCACCACTGTATAAAAAATGGAAAAACCATCAGTTAAGTTGTACAAATTTACTTTTCATCCAACATTTTCTGAATTTTTAAAAGAATTTTTAAAGAGTTTAACACAAAACTGGCTCCTCAAAATAGATATAATATCTGAACCTCATTAAATCATCCTTTAAAAGATACCACACCAAAAACTAAGTCATTAAGAATTTATAAAATCACTGCAACAAGATTTATATTGGGAAGACAAAGAGAGATTTGGAAACTACAACATTTAAGAGGTATGAAGGAACACTTAAGAGGTATTATTTACAAGCATGTAGAAAAGTCTGAAGTAGCACACTTTTATCTAAAAATCATAGCATAAAAGAAGAAATAGAGTTGATAAAATATGCAAAGAAGCCTTTGGAACTGCAAATTTGGGAAAATATCTTCATCACCAAGGAAGAAGATACTCACGAATTTTGAAGTTCCCACAATGGATGAGTCATCCTACTGACAAGAGTAGAGCGTAGCACAACACCGAGGTGAACACAATCATCTGCTGTAGTTTCAGTCAATCAAGGAACTGAAGATAGGGTTAAGGTACTCTGAAACCGGTCTTCTCAAATGAATGGGAAGTGGAGCAAAAAGTGTAATAATGGTGATACAATTTTATCAAAGCTAAATACAATGGTGCTCCACTGTCTAAAATACTTATCAGATATATTGAAATACAATTTCATCACCAGCTCTCTAATAATGCTATTATAATTACTACATGTAATAAGCACATTTATATGTTTTATAAATTGTTGTAAAAGGATGAGCATAGCCTAAAAATGTGTTCCCGCATGCTACAAGCACTTTTATACCGTTGAATCCTTAATTTCCACATGTGTTAAAAATTTGTGTTGCATTCACATGACTTTCTCTACTCAATCTTATATAAAATATTGCTATAAAATCTTATACTTTTATCTACTTCTGGAATAAACTTTCATTTTGCATTTACACCTTTCATTATACTTATAAGAGGAATACAGTAGGCAAAGTGATGGATTTTTAAAAGGCAGGTTGCTGTGCAATGACTTGAAATTCCAGCTCTTTGTATGGCCATAAAAAAATATAAATAGAGACTTACCACTTGAAAGCAGAAGTACGAGTATTTGTAAATTCAAAACAATAACAAAAAATATCTCAGAAATTGTTAATGTGTCAAAAAATCTGACAAACTGTATCCTTTAATGATATTTGCATTTTTTGTCTCTCTCTTTTATGGTTCAAATTATATAAAACTATACAAAATTCCTTCTGAATGAAAAGGACTTCACAGGCCAACTCCAAAAACTTCTAAATACATATTTTATTTGTCATGTAAATATGTTAACTATATAGCATTTAAAATATAATTGCAATTTTTGAAAAATAGTAAAATGATAAAGAAACTTTTGCATATTTTTGTGTCTAATAGACCAAATTAACTATATTTATCTGAATACATGTTTTTACAAATACTAAAGTTGAGAACTGGGGTCGCCTTGCATTCACGAAGCTGCATTGCAATTATAAAAATATAACTTTAACAACATTTTATCTATTTATTCAATTTCTTCACTATGTTGATTTCTTTCAGTTAATTTAGAAAAGAATAAACTATTCAAAAGTATTCTATTTCTCTTAGCAAATTTTGCAGAAAATTATACCAACCTCACTACTGGATGGCATTTCTGTAGCTTCTGGGCGGAGCCAGGCACTTGGAGCCCAAAGTATTAGCTGGCAAACAGTTGCTGCTTCTTCTGCACTCAACCGCTGGAATTAGAGTTAAAATTATAGTATTATCCTCTGTTAAGCTTAACATACAACAGCAAATAAACTTGCAACACTGACCAAAGGGTTCAATAAGGTAATTTAAAATTAAGCCGCTTTAATAAAAATATTGTCCAAAGATAAGAAAAAAATGTCATTCATTCTTACACTTTTAAGCTGAAAAATTCTTCCATAACGCATCTGCAAAAAGGAGGAGGAGGGGGGGGGGGGGGGTAGTGATGTCTCATACTAACTCACCTATGTGCATGGCATTGCAGGTAATGAAATTTGAGGAAGTTGCCTGAAGTCCCAACATTTCCTATTTAATCCCACTTTGGCCAACATTTGCTCAGTTCTTAATTTTTTAGTGGTTATTCATTTGTATAAGGAATATTTTATTTCAATAAGATTATAATTATTATTTTGATTAACTATGCTTAAAATGATTAATGCATAAGAATGGAAGGTAGAGTCAGACTGAAAAATTCAATGCCATAGACAGGATTTGAACCACAGTTTCCAGGTATGATTGATGTTTGGAGAAATTTAGTAACAGTGACGGTCAAATTATATGTTTTATTAATTTGTTGAGTTGGTTTTTTAACACTACGTCACTTACATTGTTATTATGAGGGACTAGTTTCGAAAGCCTATGCTTTCATTTTCAACCTCACGGGTCCAACTGCCATTGCTGGCTGCATTTGCTTGTACTTTCTTCTCTGGTGGCGAAATGATGAACTTCTTAACTAAGCTGTCTACTGGCTGGATTTCAAAGTTTATTAGCCGATCTTTGTTTTTCCATATGAGGATGTTTTCCCAGGTTGTGAGTTCATTGTGGCCTGACATGGTTTTAAGCAATTTTGGATTTGGATCTAGATTGTGGTTTTCTTTCCAAAAGTGAAATGATACTGCCGATTTGTCTTCTTGTTTCAATTTTAGGTTTCTAAAGTGCTCTTTGGATCTGATTTTTAAACTTCTTTTGGTTTGTCCTATGTAGAACTTTTCACAATTTGTGTATTTAATTTGATATATTCCGGACCTATTTTCTGGTGGAATTTCATCTTTTATTTTTGAATTCAGTAATTTTATAACAGAAAATCTGTTTATTGGAGCCAGGGTGATGTCTTGTTATTTGAAGATTTTTTTGAATTTTCTAAATGCTCGGGGGTGGTAAGTGAATTATCTGCTTTAGTGTAGATAAAGGGAACAACATGGTAATTTTGGACAAAACAGAATACATAAACAGAATGGAAAATTTATTACAGGATGACCAATACATCACAGTGGAAACCAACCCACTAAACTCTTGCATCCAGACATTAAACAAAGCAGTAAAAGAAAGTAAAATCATCAAAAAAGCAGAATCATATAAAATAAAAGTAGACAATCCAACATTACCCAAAATTTATGGCCTACCAAAAATTCACAAAACAGGAAAAACAATGAGACCAATCACCAGTAGTATTGCTTCTCCAACATATAAATTAGCAAAATGGTTATTGAATAAATTTGATTCGTTTCCAAAATTTGAAAGTTCCAATCTAGCAAACTCTTTGGAATTAGTTGAAAAAATCCAAGATCTAAAAATAGACACAGAAGACACCTTAGTTTCATTTGATGTTACATCACTATACCCTAGCATCCCAACACAAAAACTGCAAGACCTATTAAAAAACTGGCTAAATACAGCAGAAATAGAACCTGCAGAAGTAGAAGATTACATACAGCTAACAAGTTTGTGCATTGAACAAAACTACTTCACCTTCAATAGTAAATATTACAGGCAAAAATCAGGACTCTCTATGGGCAACCCTCTATCTCCATTTTTGGCAAATTTATTTATGAGCAAATTCGAAACGCACATGAAGAAAGCATTCCCATGGATTTTCAAAGTGTGGTACCGCTATGTTGACGACATATTTGCAATAGTACCAAGTAGACATTTAGATGATGCCATAAAATTATTAACATACAGGAAAAAACAATAAAATTCACAATGGAAACAGAAACCAATGGAGAACTCCCATTCTTAGACCTAAGAATCATCAGAAACGACACAAAAGTAAACTTTGGAATCTACAGAAAACCAACTCAATCAGAAAATTACATTAAAAATGAAAGCTACAACCCATTACCACACAAACATGCAATAATAAATAGCCTCACACATAGATTAGTAAATGTACCTATGAGCACAACCGAATTCAACAAAGAGTTAAAAACCATAATTCAAACAGCAGAACAAAATGGATAAAGCAAGAACCTTGTGTACAAGAATCTAAACAAAGCAAAGCAGAAAAGAACCATAAAAGAAATAACTACCCTAACAGCAGGAAAAAACAATATCAACACATTAAAAAAATTCACTTACCACCCCGGAGCATTTAGAAAATTCAAAAAAATCTTCAAAGAACAAGACATCACCCTGGCTCCAATAAACAGATTTTCTGTCATAAAATTACTGAATTCAAAAATAAAAGATGAAATTCCACCAGAAAATAGGTCCGGAATATATCAAATTAAATACACAAATTGTGAAAAGTTCTACATAGGACAAACCAAAAGAAGTTTAAAAATCAGATCCAAAGAGCACTTTAGAAACCTAAAATTGAAACAAGAAGACAAATCGGCAGTATCATTTCACTTTTGGAAAGAAAACCACAATCTAGATCCAAATCCAAAATTGCTTAAAACTATGTCAGGCCACAATGAACTCACAACCTGGGAAAACATCCTCATATGGAAAAACAAAGATCGGCTAATAAACTTTGAAATCCAGCCAGTAGACAGCTTAGTTAAGAAGTTCATCATTTCGCCACCAGAGAAGTACAAGCAAATGCAGCCAGTAATGGCAGTTGGACCCGTGAGGTTGAAAATGAAAGCATAGGCTTTCGAAACTAGTCCCTCATAATAACAATGTAACTGACGTATGTTAAAAAACCAACTCAACAAATTAATAAACATATTCCAGGTATGACTTTAATAAAGGGGAATGGCCATTATGTGGATGGGAAAGATGACTTTGAACATGTAGTGTTCAAATTGTAAGGAAACAGAAAACTGCAGAAATTAACTTAAGTTTAAAGGGGTCAAAAGAGCTTTGTTGAACAGAATAATCATGAAGGAGAGCAGGAGTGTGTGTCAACATTTATTTTAAGTAAAAAAAAAAAAAAAATGGACAGTGAAGAGAGAAGAAGAAAATGTATACAAATAATAGTTTTGAATTTCAACCCTATATATTGTAGATTTCTTAGCAATAAATAAGTAATATCACCAAAATAAAAACACTTGTGTTACGATCACATGACTTTCTCTACATCTCTGTAACAAATTTTTGTAAAAAGCTTATTCTTCTATTTCACGATAATCAAGATAAACATTAACAGAAATTGTCCTTTAAAATGGAAATGGCGTGTTATTAATGGACGCTCTAACTGCTTTGGTTCTCAGCTTCCCATTCTATATTGGGCGTGAAAGATTGCTTAATTTTGCTCAGAGGCCTCTCTTATCAGGCTTGAGGTTCTTTTACGTGCCGTAAATCTACGACACGGGACCCACAGCTTTACTTCCCTTCCGAAGGAAGCCATGCTAAGGATTTTTATGCCCGAAAAAATCCATCGTCCTCTGCCGGGTTTGAAGCCGCAACCTTGGGTATATGAAGTTAGCATGGTAACCATTACACCACGGAGGGCGACAAAATTGTCCTTTATATTTGGTTCCTTATAAGTAGAAGGGAAAAAATCTAATGTGTTCCATTCACATGATGTCCTCTAGCTATACAGAAAACAAATCTTTTATTCAAAAGATTACTCTGTTATCTAAATCATGCTAATCAAGAAAAACAAGCAGAATTAGCTTCCTTGTAAGTAGAAGGGAAACAAGAAAATGTACAAGTCTCATCCTATAAAAGCCGATAGCTAAGTGAAACAATTGAAATTCCAAACCGTCTGCATGCCAGGAAAAAACAAACGAGAAGAAAGATGTCTTCCAGTTTGAGTAAAGTTTAAGTGGTTAAAATTGAAATCAATAATCCAAAATATAACGATAATGGTTAGCGCTTACAAAAAACAGAGAGACAGAGTATATGATATAAATTGTATGTTTTAATGAGATCTACATTTTTTGTGTAGTAAGTTTTTATGCATATTTTATGGTTTGCCAGTTATATAAAAGTCATCCAAAATGAATAGGTCTTCAGAGGCTATTTCCAGAAGATACAAGATATACATTTTAGTTTGTCATAAAAATATCTTCAACCGAAGATATTTTAGTAAAAATTGTTGAGCCATTTTTGAGAAAATCAAAATTTTTGAAACATGTTCCATGTAGGGGTAGTAGGGGTGGGGGATTTTCTTGAAAATCTTCATGTTTTATCCTTGGAAGGTACCAAACTTAAATACCAAGTTTGGTACTTAACAATCTTTTCGTTTTTGACTGACTGACTTGACAGACAGACACAGAATCGTGAAGAGAAAGTAAAAATAAACAACAAATAAATATGAATATTAATATAAAAATAATAGTTGCAACCAATCTTCACTTATCTTTTGGAATCCTTGCCTGGACTAGTTTCGCAACGATTTCATTGCATTATCAACATATCCTTTTGGTCTCTTTTTTGATGTTGTTTATTTACATTGTTATGCAATGAAATCGTTGCGAAACTAGACCAGGCAAGGATTCCAAAAGATAAGTGAAGATTGGTTGCAACTATTATTTTTATATTAATATTTGTGTTATTCTTCACTGTTACTAGCTTCTTTTTACATTTAAAAATAAATATGATTTTAAAATTGAAACGATAATCAGTGTGGAAGAAAAAAAAATTAATATTAGTTAAGCATATTTTTTATTGAATTATAAGGCAGGGGATAATATTGAGATAAATAATGTAAATTTAATAATTTTTTTTTTGGTTAATGAATCAAATTTTTGTGAAATGTATGATAAATTAATCATGTTTGTTAAAAAGATAATGGAAAAAATGGAAATGGTGTGTTATTTATGGATGCTCTTTAACTACTATGGTTCTCAGCGTCCCATTCTAATGGTGTGAAAGAAAGCTTAATTTTGCTCAGAGACCTCTCTATCAGGCTTCAGGTTCTTTAACATGCCGTAAATCTACGACATGGGACCAACAGCTTTACTTCCCCTTCGAAGGAAGTCATGCTAAGGATATTTACGCCCGAAAAAATCCATCGTCCTCCACTCGGTTTGAACCTGCGACCTTGGGTATATGAAGTTAGCACGGTAACCATTACACCATGGAGGGCGACTATGGAAATAATATTGATGGCATAAATAAAAAAATATGTTAATCACAAGTTTATTACTATAATCAGCTTTTCTCGCATGTTCATCTTTAACTTATTGCTCCTCCCTCATTACTTTCTATCTTTTCACAAAAATTGCATGTTAAATTTAAACATTACTGCTTCATATTTAGAGAAACTTAGTAGCATGCTGAACAAATATATGCATGCATGTACTTCAACAAAAAGAACAAATGTAAAACAGATGATAATAAGTACTTCTGGGTGTATTCAGTAAGTTAGTCTGTAACGAGCAGGGTGCTTAACCAACGCGAGCACCTATCAATTAACCAGGTCAGTTAACTGTGATAACCATTGTGTTCCGATTCCACAGGTCATATTCTTAATATAATAAGATGGACTTTCCTGAAGTGTTTATAGAGAAAGGTACACACAGCCATTAATATTGTTCCCAACAATGCATGAGCACACTGAAACATGAGGGTCACCATATAAGATTGAGACAACAAATAATGAATACTCGTAGAAACATATTTTTTATCCCAGTTTCTCAAAGTAATCTCCCTGACTCTGTATGCAGTGTTCCATCCTCTTAAACCGCTTCTGGAAGCATCCACACCACTCAGTTTCTGGCAGTGCAGATAAACTCCTCTTTGTAGGCTGCAACATCATTTTCAGGGATAGAAAATTGGTTACCTTGATGTCAGTTCTTCAGGAAGAAATCAAATAGTGCCAGATCGGGACCACAGTCCCAATGATTCAATAGATTTGTCACTTCATTATTACATCATGAATGTATTGCCATGCTGCAACAAAATGCCCCTTAATTTTATCTTTGGATTTTTTTAAACATTTTCAGAAGGCAAACTTCTTTATACCATTTTATAGTAACAGTTTTCTGATTTTCAAGCACAAATGTTGCCAAGTGACCACTTGTAGAAAAAAAAAGAAGCCATCATTTTCTTTCCAGCACTCCTGGCTTTCTTGACCTTGATGAGTGTCATCTGGGAACATCCAAATGGAGAACTACATTTTTGTTTCTGGGTCAGACTCACATATCCATGTTTCACCACCCGTAACAACATTTGAAACATGGCCAGACTTTCCACAATTAAATCTTTGCAGCATTTCTTGGCACCATTCCCCTTGTAGAGCTTCTATGCTTCAGATAAATTATGGGATGCCAATTTGAATTTTTTTTGGTTTTTTTATCTGAAGATTTTCATGAAGGATGGTTGAAACACTGCAAACTAATTGCTAATGTCCTGTTCAACATCCTTGTAGGTTAGTCTTGTATCTGCCCTAATCATTGTTTCCACAGTGATGTTTTTTTCTTATTCACTACTGTTTTAAGACTGCCACTCTTATTTTCATCTTTAAGAGATTGCCAGCTCCTCTCGAATTTTCTAAGCCAGTAGAACACAGTAACATGTGATGGAGAATAGTGCCCAAAAACTTCCCTCAAACACTAAATGAACTCATATAATTTAAGCAACCTTTGAAGTTGTACAAGATCATTGCACGAAAATGTTTTCTTTGAATATTCATTGCACTTGCAAAAATGTTCACATGTTCAAACACAAAATGAGGTAAAATGAATGACACAGCAACAATGATTTCCTCAAGGGTGGCCAATATTCCATGTCTCAATACATATTCAGTGAACCTCATATAATATCCTACACTATCAGTAGCACATGTACATTGCAACTGAATATACATTTTACTTTTGTATTATACTTTTCTATTACAACAACATATCAGCAGAAAAATGGGAGCAGTTTTGACTAATTTTGGTAAACTTACCTTGGATGGACTTCTCAAAAGCAGACCATGTACAAGACAGGCAATGTTACTAGGAACTGTGTCTGGTAGTTCTGGAAGATCTTTCTCCTCATAACTTGTATTACGCAGTGCAGGTTTTATCCCAACACCTCCAGCATAAAATGGATTCTCCATACCAAATAATTCATATGCTATTGCCCCAGCAGCCCAAGCATCAGACTTTGAGTAATTAATACTGGTAAATGGACCTGGTTCTGCACAAACAACCTAAACAACATTTCAAACAATATTATATTCAAATGCATTTTTATTTGTTGCAAATTGTAAGCATCAAAAGCTAAAAAAATGTTACACAATCTCTTTGTAACAACCAAACAGCTTTCATTATATATTAGCACTTTTTAATGGGTATTTTACAAACAATTCACACAAAAACTAAATTTTTCTTCTATTTACTGTTAAACATAATAAGTATTTCCTAGAAACAATTTAAACAGAAAATTTGTTGAGAGCATCTAAAACATACTGGAGGGCAAGACCAGTCAATTGTTTAGAGAGTAGGTTGTTAACTACTTGGACTGATATTTTCATAAACTCCTAAAATACGAGAATAATAATTGCATTAATATTTCAAAGTGGTGCAATGCTTAAAGTATCAAAATATAAACCAAGTATTTCGCAAATGGTTAATGCCACAATAAACTTTCTCTTTGCAAAGTAAATTGCTGTATATCTTTTAAGCTTTTAAATTACTATGCAGAGACCTTTCATGTTATTTCAAGCAAATTCAAAACATAGTTTTTATCTGCCATACCAATTTCTCAAAGATTCTTTAATCAAACACTTTCAGTCCTTTTAGAGAAACAATTTTTTCCCCCTGTATAAACCAGTATTGCATCCTAAAAGATAACAAATGAAGTATATTTGTCTGATATTTTGAGGGACTGCCTGCACACTTAATGCATGCACAAAAACATTCAGACTTTTTCTTTGAATTTCTCCAGTATAAACATTTCTGGTGAAATCTTAATATCAAATTTATTAGCCAAATGTAACAGCACTTTAGCAATTTGATTAGCTGGCAATATACTTGTAGGCCACCTTTTAACAACACTCCTAGGAAATACTGGCAGAACAATTATAATATGTAGTTTAAGACATTTAAATATATTAATATACTTATTATATTTCTTTTCAGATCCTCTGTCCTAGGCAAGTGGTAGTTAGAAAAAACATTTATCTTGGGCAGGTGGAAACATGGGTTAACAAAGATACAGGAAAATACAGCTGTTGTGTATTACTGAGAACTAGCAACTATGCTATCAACTATTAAATAAATACTACCCTTGGATATTATTTTACTTCATTTACCTCAGGTGCCATTAAAGCTGTGTTGCCACCTTTATCCGTATCTGGTGAATGATAGGGAAGATAAAGGCCATGGATTCGATCTGCAAGGCAGCATCCAAAGTCAGTTATCACAAGAAGAGGACAAATATCATCACCCTCCGACAAATCCAAAAGAATGTTGTCACTCTTAAGATCTCTGTAAAAAGATACAAAATGTTTATTAGCAAGTGCTAAAAAAATGTACTACACAAGTTCCAAAAACAAAACCCTCTGATATGCATTTATATCTCTGAATCACTCTTTCCTGATATACCAATGCACATGGGAGAGCAATGCAGATTATGACAGTTGAATGAAAATGAGAATGGGAAGAAAATATTTTGATTAAGAATACCCTGGTAATGTGAACCGAAATCCATACCAATAGCAAAGTGGAAAATCAATTTTGTGCATGTCATTCGTTTGTTACTGACCAACAAAATTTTTTCTCTGCTTCCAACTCATCCAACATAATGCAGGCTACTAACATTTGATAAGAGGATTTTCTAAATGCAGATTCATAACTACTTCCAATTCCTCATGACAAAATGTGCCTTATTCCTTTATACTTTATTAATAGCATACAATAAACTTGTTTGTAGTTCTTTGTTAACTACCATCAGTTTTGCTATTATTTTTGAGGCAATAAACATATTAAAACACAAATACTTCACCCATTTCTTGACAGACAGAAAAATAAAGTATAAAATAAAACAATCTGCACATAGTCTCTCAGTTAAAAGATAGCATTGCATAAGAAATTGGGAGAATTACAATAGAATAATTTAGAAATGTAAATGACACTACGGACATTTTTCTGAAAATACTTTTTTTGGATACTGGGTACCCTAAAACATATATTTCTGGTGAAATCTCAGTATCAAATTTTTTGGTGGAGTGCAATACCTTCTCTATACACTATGTACATAGCACGTATAGAGAAAGTAAAAATAGAAGACTTCTTTTCACATTGGTAGTTGCACATAATGAATTCTGAGGCAAGCAGAAAGAGAAGTTTAGCTGCGCGTTTCCCTCCTTCTACACATATATACCATATGTTTGGTTTGCCCCTCTGCAAGTCTATAATGTGAATTTATGTACAAATTTGAATTAGCTTAAACTTTTTATAAAAATATATTTTATTAAGTATATTGTTTTAATAGAAAACTATATCCATAAGCTGCTGCCATCACCATTATCACCCAATGCAGATATACAGGTACATTTTCATTCTCCATCTCTCTTCCCTGCACACAATGCGTAAATTCAAAAATTCAATGATACATTATATTTGGTATGTTTCTGAATAGAAAATTGTATTCTCGTCATTACAGCCACTGTATACATGCCAGTACATTTCCGTATTCCCCACTACGTCTCCTACTCAAAACGCATATTTCCATTTGAATTCTAATATAGAGAGGTATTGCACTCCACCCAAAAATTTGATACCGAGATTTCACCGGAAATATGTTTTAGGGTCCCCAATATCCAAAAAAAAAAAAAAAAAGCATTTTCACAAAAAGGTCCACGCGGGTGGGCGCATGCGTGTGCATTAGCGCGTGTGTGTGTGTGTGTGTGTGTGTAAAATACCAAACTTGGTATTTAAGTTTAGTATCTTCCAGGGATGCGACACGAAGATTTTGAAAAAAAATCCCCCCACCCCCAACTACCCTTTACATGGAATTTTTTTCAAAAATTTCGATTTTCTCAAAAATGGCTCTAACGATTTTGATTAAAATTTCGTATATTAAACATATTTACCTGACAAATAAAATGTATATCTTGAATTTTCTAGAAATAGCTTCTGAAGAGTAGTTTATTCTGAATGAATTTTATGGAATTTTGAATAACTGCTAAACCGTAAGAGATGGACAAAAACCTACTACACAAAAAATGTAGAGCACGTTAAAACACACAATTTATGTTATATAAATTTTTTTCGTGGAGTTCATCGTTTTTGAGACATTATTCCTTATTTTTGATATCTGCTATGAAAAACTTATATTTTTCTCATACAGGAACTTAACTCCAATCCATATAAACAAAGGAACTTCATTGACATAGCAAACAGCTTTTGACTATCACTTTAACCTAAGGTAGTCCCTTATTTTGCTTCTACTTACAAGGAAGCAAGTAATAGGACTATTTCTGCTAATTTTTTCTGATTAGCATAAAGTAAATAGAAGTATAAGCTTTTTAAGAATAATTTGTTGCAGGGATATAGAGAAAGTCATGTGAATGGTACACATCAGATCTTTATAATTACTATTTTCTCGTTTGTGTTGGCTTGGTTGATATCTGGCTGGTTTTAACAATTTAATATTTGACACAATTTATGTTTAACAAAAACAATGCATTACTGCCGATTTTTGTCATACATTTCATGTTTATTTTACTTTGGACTTTATGTCTCTTGATTTTGCCCATTATATAGAACTTATTGAATCAATTTTGTATACATCTGATTTTGTGTGTTCAGGCATAATCTTTCAGGCTTGTGTATAGTAATTTTTATAGACTAAATCTATTCTGTGGAGCTCCGACAATGTTGACTTCTTTTTAAAACTTTTGGTGAACTGGTGGAATGTTCTGGCACGTTATGTAAATTTCTTGAGCTTTGTTGCACTAGTTTTGGGATTGTGTTTTTATTATAGTAGGCAGACAATTAAATCTGATATACAATAATATTAGAATAAGGCTTAGCAGCTCACTATTACACATGGAGTTTGATGAAATCATTTCGCTCATAATATGTGAAAGGCACTTCAGCAACAATGGGGTACCATAGCTAACTCATTCACAAAGCTAAAAATGGGCATGCATCTTTATCTGCCAGCTTTTCTGTACAAATCATAGGTATATAAAACAACAATCTGTGTTCTATATACTTACCTGTGAGCAACTCCATGCATGTTGATATGTGCGATGCCTTCAAGAAGCTGAGCTAAAAGCAAGGTAGCCACTCTTGTATTTACAGGTTTGCTCTGCATGTATTGCTTCAGACTGCAGTCATATCTATAACATAATAACATTTATCTCATTAAAACTCTAATGAATTTGAAAATAGAGATCATAAACATAGGCACACCATTAAATTTCTTGTGCATGTGCTATTTTGTGTAAAAAAATGTTCTACAACTCATGTTTTACCATCACGATCATCATCATCATCATTATTATTATTATTATTATTATTTTGAAAAATAATCATTAAAATGTGATTTAAGACATTCACAGGACTTTTTTTACATAGTTCAAAAAGGATGGATGGAAATGAAATTGCAGATAAACTAGCAAACCGAGCAACAAATGGCAGCATAGAAAGCTATAGAGGCCGCACAATGGCCGAGTGGTTAGACCACTCACCTCTCACAAAGGCAGCCTGGGTTCAATTCCATGCGGCCACCATGCTGGATTTATGGGGAGCAAATCGGAGCAGGGGCAGGTTTTTTCCCGTTTCCCCCGCCATTGCATTCCACCGTTGCTATATCTTCATTCCATTTATCATCAGTGTAATCACCTGCAGTGCCATGTGAAGTAAATGCGGGCATTAAACATGATAAAAGAAAAGTTAATTCCAAAAAGTGCCATTAGAAAAAATTTATTAGAAGGAACATTAAGAAAATTGGAAAACAAGATAAAAGGACAAGAGACAAAACAATATTTTCAAGTCAGAATATGTACCAGCATGGTCAACAACACAATTGCATTACATTTGTTTAACGGTTCACTATGAAATAATTGTTGTACCACAATGTTCATTATAGGTAGAGAAGCTCCCACCTACAAATTTGATGTACACAGTATATAATTTAGATTTTTGGTTGTAGGAATTAATAATTTTAATGAAGTATTATGACTGCTCATAGAAGGACATCTAAAAAAATATGCTCAGTTATACACAATGACAACACATGGGTGAATCAGTCATATGGAAATCTCCAGTGTTACCCCAAATATACCTTCCCACTTTTTACATTTTCTTAAGGTCCCTTTAATTTTCCTATTCTCACAATGCATTCTTGTTGGTCTCTAGTAGAAAAGAACATGGCACCACAGAAAATGTCTATCATCACTTTCCTGGAGGGAAAAAGCATTTACAAAATGGCATTTGAACTATAAGCTTTGATGACATGATGCTTGACCATGCCTTCATTACGTTAATGCCTTCCCTCTCAAGAAGTCTGATGCTTAACTATCCTGCTATCTGGCAGTAACATTTGCTAAACAGCCCGCCAGTTCCAAGTTCTGTTGTTTTGTTAACTCTTCACCTCTGATTTGTAGCAAATTGCAGCAGTGTTCTACTTGCCCAAAGTTCATGTTTTGATACTCAATTGTTATTAGTTTGTTTTTCATTGTTACTTGATATTGTTTAAGGCTATCGTTTTCTTCTTTAATATTATTCAGTTTATTGTTTTCATTGTTATGTTTTTAGTTAAATTTGTTTGGTTTGCGTTTTACAACCATAATTTTGTTTGTTTCTTTTGTGGGTGTCCCTTTGTTACTGCTGTTTATGGCTACTACTTTCAGAACGATGATGATGATGATGATGATGATGATGGTGGTGGTTGTGGTGGTGGTGGTGGTGGTGGTGGTGGTGGCGGCGGCGGCAAACACTGGCCCCAACAAATGCAGAAGCAAATGCAGCTGTTGAAGTGCTCTCCTAAAATATTTTTCTTGTGTGGATGGAGAAAAAGGTTTTAACAAGCTGTATGAAATAGAGAAACAAATTGGAGAAATCAATATTGGAGTTTTACAAAAGCAGTAGCATTGCAAATCAATTTGTATTATTGCTAAGTAAAAAGGTGGCTTTTACTCAACAATTAATTTCCTGTCATGTAATTACCTATAGTCTGTTTTTCCTTACCTTACTCTGCATGTCAAGAGTTCTCCCTTACTGACTGCTGGACTTTTAACTATAAACCAATACAACCATAGAAACTAGTTCCATAGTTAAAATAATAATTTATTCTCTGCATTCAGAGTATTTCAAATTACTTTTCTTTCAAGCAATGATGCATCTGTAGATTATTATTCTAAGATATAAGAGATATTTATCACTCTTTATACTGCAGTGTTTATAACAGCAGGTGTGTCATTATTTCACTGATCAAGAAGCTTCAGTTTATTAATAGAATGTGAAAAGTGCATGTTTCTTATTATGCAAGCAAATTGTGTACAGTAGCAAGAAGAGGAAAATACCTGTACTCGGAAAGTGTGATAAGTTCAGTGACATGATGAGTTTGTGAAAATTGCTTTGTGGCAACAAGCATTTAAACTGCTTGAGGTTCGGGTGCTGCTCAGTACAGCATTGTCACAGGTTAACAACATAAATGGGAAAGGAGCAATTACATGGTCAAAAAGAATACAAAACATGGGAGTTGGATGACAATATGGGCAATATTACTGAGTGTGTTGTCATTAGCCTTACCAAAAGGTCACCTGACAACAAAACTGACATTGTGAACTCAAATTCTGATAAGTAGTAAGGGTTTACTCATTACTGGATACTTTGTAATAGTGACTTAAATATTTGTTATACATTTGTTGCATGTTTTCAACATTTAATTTTCATGCAATTTCTTTTTGGTTTCCATTTAAGTTATGTCATCTGTTCACTCCACGTGCTATATAAGCCACACTTATGGTGGGAACAACCTCAGAAGGGAACAAGGGTGGATGCATGGTATGTTTACATGACAGGTAAGCTTATAAAAACAAGGTTTAGTTTATGATGCTTCCAGAGCAATCAAGACATATCTGCTTCCCTCTAATTTTAAAATATATCCTTCAGCCACACTTCACAACTTAGGGTTCTTAATTAGCAGCTGTATGATAAAACATATTTCGCTAACTAATTTCTCATGTTTGAATAACGTGACCTATGAAATTACCTTCTGTCATTATTAAAAAAAATCTGATGTGTAACACTCACATGACTCTCAAGCTGCTCCACAAACAAACTTCTTACAAAAGATTATTCTTCTTTCTACACCATGCTAATTGAGATAAACATTAGCAGAACGGTCTTATTACTTAGTTCCTTATAAGTAGAGGGAAATAAATGAATGCGCTAGGCTAAGTGATGTCAAATGTTTTAAAAGCTGTTGTTATGCGATTGTCATTGCAAACTGATTCTTTGCTTGGCCAGGAGTAGAACAAAAGAAAAATGGACACTTCCTGCCTTAGAAAAGTATATATATACTTTACAATTGAAACCACCAACAAGGAATATCTCAGAAACGGTTACCTCCACAACAAAAACAAAGGACATAAATTGTGTATTTTGGCAAAATCTAAATTTTTTTTGTCTCTCCCACCCTTTGTCTTATCTCTTATGGTTTACCAGTTAGGCAAAATTCAGAAAAATTCAGCCAAAATGAAATGGTCTTCAGAGGCTATTCCCAGAAAATTCAAGATATACATTTTATTTGGGATGTAAATATCTTTAATATACAGAATTTTAACCAAAATCGTTAAGAGCCATCTTTCAGAAAATCAAAATGTACAAACATTTTTCCACGTAAAGCGTAGTTTGTGGTGAGGGGATTTTCTTGAAAATCTTTGTGTTGCATCCTTGGAAGATACCAAACCTACATACCAAGTTTGGTATTTAACTGTCTTTTTGTTTTTGAGTTATGCTGTCCACAGACACACATATACACACACATTACCTTCTTCTAAGAATGCTTTTTTCAGATCAGGGACCTCCAAAACATATATTTCTGGTGAAATCTCGGTATTTAATTTTTGGGTGTAATACAATTCCTTCTCTATACATTACGTACATAGAGAAAGTAAAAATGTTGTACAAAACCAGAACTATTAGAATGAGATTTGCAAAACAATTCAAAATCCCTACGCTTTAATCAATGGCAGAATATTAACACTGGTTACTTGTTATTGATAATGAATACTGGATGACTACCTGAACAAGCAATAAAGCGGTAAGTTTAATGCAACATTAATTAAGAATTAATAGTTGCATCAAATCTTCACTTATTTTTTGGAATCCTTGAACTAGTTTCGCAATAAATCTATTGCATTCTCATCATAAATGTCTTTTTGGTCTCAGTTTTGGTCTGGTTTTTTATGTTGTTTATTTACACTGTTATGGTTACTGCCACTAGGTGGATTGTGTACTAATGCATTGCTAACTACTGGAATCAAGACAAATTTGGTGAGAAAGTCAATTGGAGGTATATCAAAATTCATTGCATGATTTTTATACTTTAATGTGAATATTTTCTCCCAAACCATTAAATCTATGGGTCCATTTAAGTGTTTTAATAATTTAACATCTGGATTTATTTCATGATTAAAATTCCAAAAATATTCTGCTACAGCTGATTTATCAATTTGTTTGTATTTAATATTCCTAAAGTGTTCTTTTACTCTGGTTTCCAAATGATGTTTAGTCTTACCAATATAAACAATTTAATTAATAAATGCCCGATTTTTTATTTTTTGAAATTTCATCCTTTTTAGAAAAGCCTAACAAATTTTTTATACTGTATTTATTTTGAGGAACAAATATTATACCATGCTCTTTGAAAATATTTGTGAACTTTTTATTTGCCCAATGGTGATAAGTAAATTTTTTAAAAATGTAATTATCTTTTATTTTCTTATGCGTAGAAATTTCTTTAATAGCTCTTTGATATTTAAACTTCTCAATCTTTTATTTATAAAATCAGTATTAAAACTATTAATTAAAGCAGTGTTGATAATGTGTTTATATTCTTTATAGAATTCATCTTTATTAAGGGGTAAATTAATTAACCTATAAATTAAATTATTAAAAACAGCAAATTTATGTGAAAAAGGGTTAAAGCCATTATTTTTATATATTTATCAGTGTGGGTTTGCTTTCAAAATTCAATTTATTGTCTTTTTATTATTTTTAAATTCAGGAAAGGGAGATAGCCATCACTTTCAGTTTTAATGCGAATTTTATAGCCTTATCTTGAAAATTTAAAAGTTTTACAGCATCATTTACATGTTTATCAGGAACAATAGCAAATATAACATGTACATATCTATACCAAATTTTAAAAATTAAAGGGAATGCTTTAGTGACCTGTATTTCAAAACAGCTCATGAAAAGATCAGCAAGAAAAGGTGAAAGTGGGCTACCCATTACTAAACCAGAAGTTTGTTGATAGAATTTGTCATTAAAGCTGAAAAAAATTTGATCCAAACAAAGATTAGTAAGGTTAACAAAATCATTTATTAAATCTTCATTCAGTTCTATAGATCTTAACCATTTTTTTTTTTAAAATGTCAAAAGTTGTTCTCTAGAAATGCTTGGAAACAAAGCAGTTACATCGAAAGAAACAAGTTTATCATTAGCAGACAATGTAGTACTGCTGATCCTTTCGATTAGCTCAAAAGAATTTTTAATACTTAAAACTCTCAAATTTTTCAAAATGACTGAATTTTTTATTTTACTATTTAGCTAGGTTGTAAGTAGGTAAATTTATGCAATTTACAATAGGTCTCATTTTATTTCCAGGTTTATGAATTTTGGGAAGAGCATATAAACCTATTATATTAATTATATTTTTATATTAATATTTGTGTTACGTCACTGTTACTAGCTTCTTTTTACATTTATAAGTAAATGCAACATTGTTCAAAATAGAGTGTAGTATCCCATTTAATATTGTATACAGAATAGATACATTTTTGAGCTGCACCTCATTTCCCCACAATTTATACTTTTCCTCAATTTACACCACCTTTCCTCCGAAAAGTGTAAAATAGGGGTAGTGCTGTATATAGATAGTGTTTAGTAACAATGTGTCCAAATCTAGTTCTTGATGCAAAAGTTTGGATATTCCTTGAAATATTGGAATATAGTTATACAATATTGTTTGCTTTTTCAAGATTGGTTGCAGAGCTTTAACATTTCAGCAATGAGGCATATGTTTGTCCAGAAATTCATTGATCACAGCTGTCTTTTGTGAGAAATAACTAATTTTTTAGGTTTTGGAAAAAGTTGTGCAGCACTATTAGTAATTGATCTATTTCACAGCCTTTTGTACCACAATGTCCAGGAATCCATTGGAATATTTTGTCCTTTACCACTTTGGGTAGTTTGAGAAAAACAGTATCAATCTAACAACAAACTTCATCGCTATGCTAACAGGACACGGCAGACTGAAGGCGTATTACCATAGATTCCACATAATCAATAATACTACAGTAGAGACAAAACAGCATGCCACTTCCTGTATGCACTATGCCAAAAAACGAAGGGGAAAACTAAAGACAGAAAGGAAGTGGCCAGAAAGTGAACCAGCTCTGATGGGACAATTTCTAAGAGACTTCAGTGGATATGTAAATCAATTAATTTAGAAAGTATTTAAGTATATATGTAATATAAACACACATAGTTAGATGTCTGGGAGAAGATCTACATCATGAAGAATAAGAGCCATATCATGAATTTTGATTTACCATCATACAGGAACCTTTGGAAGTTCATAGATCCAGCACCAGATGCCTCCAGAAATGACACACCAACCCCCTTATCATTGACGCCAATGAAACAAGATTTAGTCTGAATGAAGGGTTGAAAATGGGAATAAGTGTTCCCGAAACTCGTCCCAGTAAGTAATTACTAAGTGATGTTTGTGATACAAAACCCTACTCAAATTCTTTTGTTTTTAATTACACTTCGTAGTTTGAATATTTTTGTGAGTTTGTGGATGGCCATTGTGTGGACTGTAAGGGTGGTTTTTTGCCCCTCTCTTTCTTCCATGCTGCTTAGAGTGGTGATTTTGTTTGTTATTTCTTCTTTTCAAATTTTTTATCTTCCTGTCTACAATCACTTTGATGAGGTAAATTTTATGTACAATTTCCAGCACAGGCATTATTTAAAGGGGAGGGAATCATGGGAATCAATTGCAAAGTTACAAGAATAATTGGGCTAAATTATTATTTCTCTACCAAAAGAAAAATTATAATTCTATTTTTAATACAAATATTTGACATTTAAGAAATAAAAGAAGAGTTAGTCAGGAAACTTTTATGCAATCTTAGACCTCCCCCCTCCCACCAAGCAGAAATTGAAATGAAGCTCTTGATTTCAGGATTTTGCTTTATTCTTTATTCTCGGTGTTGCAATGTTAAAATTTGTTTCATTGCACTCTATACTGCTCATTTTTTCCTGAAAACTTTCACTGTTGATTTGTTATTTAAAAACAATTTTAATTGTTCCACCTTTTAGACCAACGGTTCCCAACCGGTGTGCCCCGGCACCCTAGGGTGCCGTGTGATTGGCTAAGAGGTGCCACGAATAATTGAGATAAACAAAAAAAAAATACCTTCTACTGAAGCCTTAAGTCTTGTAAGGTCTTGAAATAAAATAAGTCAAATCAATTACTCTCATGCACGGCAGATGGTGATAGTGGTCGATTCATTTCAATAATTCAGTTATACTAGTATCCCACAGATGGCATTACAGCTATACCCTGCTGAACATTCCCGAGACTACTCGCTTCCTCACGAACATTCGCGAGATTTCGACAGATGAATATATAAAAGTGTACGCCGCTTGGCGCTTTCAGTTGTCTTCCTCACGTTGATTCACAATGTTTAGCTATGGATAAGTTCATTGTTAAACGTAAACGCCAGGACAGTGAAAGTGAACTGCTTGCTTTAAGAAGCCAAATCTTACAGTTTCTCCCGGACCGTCGAATTCACCACATAAAGAAGACAAACGAAAGAAAAGAACATACCAGGACAGTTACTTAGCGTATGAATTTAAATGGAATAACAACGAGGAAAACCCTATCCCTGTGTGTTTAGTTTGTGGCGAAACACTTAGCAACGAGGCCATGGTACCTAGCAAACTGAAGCGGCATCTTACAACAAAGCATCCTAGTGTGTCACAGAAAAGTGATGTATTTCTCACATATATTAGAAGGGGAGAAGAAAACAGCTGTGTGAATGGTAAAGAGAATGACCATACGTGATACTGCTCTTGAAGCCTCATTTAAAGTAGCAGAACTGATAGCTAAAAAAAAGAAACCTCATACTCTTGGAGAGGAAATCATTGGCCCTGCATGTCAAGTTATAGTTTCAACAATACTTGGCGAAGGAGCAGCTAGTCAAATTTCGAAAGTTCCTCTGTCCAACAATACAAACAGCCGCAGGATATCTGAAATGTCATGCAATATCAACGAACAAGTCACGGAGAAAATAAAAACTTATAGAACATTTGCTTTGCAAGTAGATGAGAGTCTCGATATTGGTGACAAACCGCAACTCCTTGGTTTTATCAGATATATTGATGAAAAAGATATTAGAGAACAGTTTCTGTTCTGTAGACCGCTGGAGACTACAATCACAGGCCATGATATTTTCGTTTCTATTAATTCCTATCTCAATGACCATGATCTTTCATGGAAATACTGTTGTGATATATGTACAGATGGTGCACCATCTAAGTCCGGTAAAATTAAAGATTTTACTGCCAGAGCTCTCAATAAAAATCCATCCATTATTATAACTCACTGTTTTCTGCATAGAGAGGCATTAGTCGTGAAAGCGTGTAATGAAGATTTTGCTGAAGTGTTTAACCAAGTTGTGAAAATGGTAAACTATATGAAGTCTCGACCTTTAAAGTGCAGAATTTTTAAACAGTTATGTTGTGCAAAGGATGCAGCTCATACCTCTTTGTTACTTCACACAGAAGTAAGGTGGTTGTCGCGGGGTTGTGTATTGAACCGGTTTCTCGAACTTTTAAGGATGAAAATCAAGGCACATTTCATGAGCTCTTACTAAGTGATTCTTGGTGTTTTGAACTATTGTATCTGGCAGATATTTTTCATAAGCTGAATGAACTGAATGTTTCGATGCAGGGTCGACATGGAACAATAATCTCCTCAACCAATAAAATGAAAGGTTTTAAAAGAAAACTTAGTTCTTGGAAGTCTGCAGTTCAAAAAGGCGATTTGTCGAACTTTCCATCTCTTCTTAATGTGGCAGGAGATAAAGATCTGGGTAAGCTGAAAGACCACATTTGTGATCACTTATCAAGATTGCAAGATGCAATAGATGCGTACTTTCCAACTATTTCCACTACGAATCTCGACTGGGTTGTCTCACCATTTGATTTCGTAGATAGTGCAGAGGAAATAGATTTCACTGCTTGCGAACGAGATGAATTTATTGATCTTTGCGCTGATTCCACACTCAATGGTAAGTTCACCATGAGTGAGGCATCGGTGGCTAGTTTTTGGCTTCAACGGAGAGAGGAGTACCCTAACCTAATGAAAAAAGCAATTAACGCACTTTTGCCCTTTTCAACATCCTATCTATGCGAGCAAGCCTTCTCTGCTATGGTGACAATAAAATGCAAAGCAAGAAATAGACTGAATAACCTTGAGGATGATTTGCGTTTTTCACTGTCAACTGTAAGACCCGACATCACATATCTGTGCTCTAAGCATCAATCACAAGTTTCACATTAATCATTAATCAAACAAAATTTATTGATGTATTTTTACTCAGTGATTGTAGTAAAGTTTACTGTATTATGTTATGGTGTACGTTATTATTATATAATATTTCAATAAATTATCATATTAAGCTTAATTTTCTTTTAATTCAAGGAAGGGTGCCTCTAGTGTTTAATGTTATTCCCAAGGGTGCTGTGAACTTCAAAAGGTTGGGAAACACTGTTTTAGACTATAATTTAGGGACTTAGAAATTTTCCGTTATAGTTCTTAATTTTTTAGTTGTTCTGTCTAAACCAGTGAAACTGAACTAGTGTAATAAATTTATATTACCTTTTCATTACTAAGAAGAGGCTCATGTTTCGGCCATAGCCTGCTGGATTTATGCGAGCTGGAAGAGCATCTGGGTAGAGTGATAGTGATCCAGGTAGCATAGGCACTCTATCAGCAAACACAAAATACATGTGCACAATATTAGGATGTGGTGGTAATGATCTTCTTCGATCCACCAAACTGCAACAAAATGATTATTATAAAACCTGATCTGCTGCATTTAAATGTTCTACAACTATTTTACAAACTATTCTTAAAAAAGCTTATTCTCTCTAATTCATGCTAATCAAGATAAACGTTAGCAGAAATGTGCTTATTTATTTATTGAATATACAAGTACATAAAACCCTATTTCATCCGAAGGTATATTAGGGTTAGTTATTATACAAATAAATTTATAATAATATTAAATAAATTAGCCATAGCTACATACAAGTCATACTAGTAAACGAAAACAAGATAAATAATGTATATTATAACAAGGATACTATAACATTTTATAAATAGAACATAATAATTTTTGGAATTCCCAGACAATTTTTTTCCAAATATTTTTAAAGTTGTTTGTCAAATTTAATATTACAATTATTTAAATGTGTATCAAAGCATTCTGTTTTATGCTCTAGGTCTGGGCAGTGAAATAAAAGATGTTGAACAGTTTACTGTTCAGTACATATACATTGATATCTGATCTGTCTTTGTATCTTAAATTTTTCAAAATAAAAACAAAAATTTGCCTGTCCATACAAAAATTGGGTTAAGATGAACTTTTTTTTTTGGTAGTGTTTAACGCCCGCTTTAACTACTTATGGCACCGCAGGCGGTGACACTGATGATACATGAATGATGATGTAGCACCGGTGGAATGCGATGGCAGGGGAAACCGGAGTACCCGGAGAAAACCCACCCCAGCGCCGCTTTGTCCACCACAAATCTCACATGCGGTCACTTGGGATCGAACCCCGGCCGTCTAGGTGAGAGTCGAGTGGTCTAACCACTCGGCCACGGCGCGGCCCAATGATGAATTTTGGTGTGACATTTTTACAGTGTAGGTGATGTTCAACTGTTGGATAAAAGAAATCTCTTGTGGTGGTTCCTTTAGAGCTGGATATCCAAGGCTGGTTCCAATGTGATATAATATACTCCTTAAGTTTATTTACTAACATAAGATATGGGACATAAATTGTAGCTAAAATTTAAATTAGAGGTAGTAGCATTTTATGCCAATTCATTAGCTCTTTCACTCCCTTCTGTACCAGTATGGCTTTATATGGGCGTATTATTTATTTCCTTGCAAGTAGATGGGAAATAAAGGCTAACGCAATAGTAAAATCTTTTAAAAGCTATCGCCATGCAATAACATTTTCCCCTTTGGGAAAAGTTTAAAGTATTGCAAAATTGAAACCAATAACAAGGAATATCTTGCAAATGGTTAACTCCATAAAAATAAATAAATTAAAACTAAATTAAAAATAGCTATATCTTATTGTGTAGCAAGATTTTCTCTATCTCTTATGGTTACTAATTTATGTAAAAATAGAGGCTATTCCTGGAAAAATCATGATGTACAGGTTTACTGCAAACAACCCATTCATTTTCAAAACACTGTATTTTCCGAAGCATTGCACATTCAGTTTGTTCCACACATTCTGTAGCATCATCTTGTCACTCTTTTGTTGTTTTGTCACCATTTTCTGAAGGCACTACACTCTTGCTCCAACTAGTGCACACCATGCAAACTTGGCGAGTTTATAGTTCCTTTGATGCATCAGCTAATGTACATGTATTACTTCAGAAACTTAGCATTTTGAAAAAAAAAAAAAAAAATACCATTTTAATTCTACGCATTTCATTTGTTATAAGAATATCTTAAACATATGATATTTTAATCAAAATTGTTAGAGCCATTTTTGAAAAAAATTTGAAAGTTAAATGTTTTATGAAAAGGGTAGTTTAGGGGATAGATTTTCTTGAAAATCTTCAAGTCTCTTCCTTGAAAGATGTTGAACTTCAATTTTAACAGACTTTTAATTTGTGAGTTATGCCATTCATAGACCCATATAGACCTTTGTTTCTAAATATGTTCTTTTTTTAGATTCAGGGGACTTCAAAACATATTTCCGGTGAAATTTCAACATCAAATTTTTTGCTAGAATACAATACCTTCTCTAGTTACTATGTACAAATAGAGAAAGTAAAATGTATTAGTGTTTCAAACTGTCATAATAATGATACAGTAAGTGTCTACCTCTTTTCCCAAGATGTTAACTCTTCATTTGTTACATGACTCTGAGCTGGTACAGTCTCTCTATACATTGCTCTCAAAATGGACATTGCATTTGATTCAGCGTCATAGTTAAACATCATCTTGACTGCTAAGGGAAAGCTAGAAACATCATCTTGCATGTCGATTGTGACAGTATTTTCCTCTTCCGTTTGTTCGGATCGTTGTTTTTGTTCGGTTTCTGCAATAAAAAGTAAAGTAAGAGCTGATGTTTCCTGACGACATATTAACTTTAAATTTTTTTGTACTTCTATTCATCTACTTACTCAGCTATAAGCCTGAGAAAATTTACAGTTAATATAAAATAATCATTAAAATGCTAATATACCAGGTAAAACAGTATTCATCCAAGGATATCACATCATTTAAAACAGAGAGATGTGGATAAATATAATGAAAAGATTTGCATAATTGCAAACTTCTTAAAACTGAAAACATAATTTTTCAATGACAAAATTAGAATGTGTAAAATGCTTAGGCAATAAATGCACAAAAATTACATGTACAATAACTAGGTATTCCATTTAATTAGAATCTTAGAAATCAGGTGGGACCTTTTTAAAAAGTTTACAATTCTTTATTGTAAAAGTCTGTTTTACAAAGTTAAAGTGAAAACTTTACAAGCAATATTAAACATTTAAAAATGAAAAACTTCACATATTTGTAAAGTGTATGTGAAAAGTGAGCAGTTTAAGGCTTGTAAAGGAAGCTATTTTTAATAATATGGAGAAGGGGAAAAAAATTATGTGTGTGTGTATATAAAAGGGTATATCATTTTTACTTTCTCTAGCCTGTATGCACAATGTACATAGTGAATAGGGAAGGTACTGTATTCCACCTAAATATTTGAATTTGAGATTTCACCTTAAATATATTTTGAAGTCCCCTGGTTCCGAAAAAAAAAAAAAATTTAGAAAAAGGTCTGTGTGTGTTTGTCTGTGAACAGCATCGCTCAAAAACGAAAAGACTATTAATTATAAAACGTGGTATTAAGTTTAGTATCTGCCAAGGATGCGACAAAGACTTTCGAGAAAATTCCCTCCACCACAAACTATCCTTTACATAGAAAAATTTTTGATTTTTTCCATGTAAAAGGTAGTTTGAGTTGGAGGGAATTTTCTTGAAAATCTTTGTGTCCCATCCTTGGCATACACTAAATTTAAATACCAAGTTTGGTATTTTAGATTGTTTTGTTTTTGAGTTATCATGTTCATAGACATATGGACACACTCAAGACATTTTTCTAAAAATGCTTTTTTTTGGATACAGGAGACCCTAAGATGTGTATTTCTGGCAAAATCTCGGTATAGATTTTTGGTTGGAGTGTAATATCTTTTTAACCAACATACCATAATTATACTATGTAGAGAAAGTAAAAATGAAAAAAGTTAAGAATTTGAGACTGGATGTCCATTACTCAGTGCTGTGACATACCTTGCTTCTTCCGTGCAGCATATACAACTGCACTACAGCCTTTTGCAATTACTGGACCAAGCACAAGGGTATTCAATCCAACAGGTTCCTCCGCGATTTTGTCTTCAGTAGTGTCAAATCCACTTTTCTTCAAGTTCCATTGTAGTTTTGAAACTGCTTCCTACAAAAATACCACAGTCATCCATTATTTATTATTGCAACTGTAGTGGTAAATTAGTTTTCAAAATCAATTTTTAAAACAATTCATTATACTGTTCTGTTTAACTGGGTCACTAAAAAATTTGACAGTCCCAATGATAAGTTTTTTAAAATGAAAGTTACATTTCTGCCAATTTAATCCTTTTTATCTAATTGTGTCATTAAAGACTTTTGTAAAGATCCCAGATTCTGAAAATAAAGGACCAGGAAACTTCATAACCATTAGAAAACAACAATCCACTATGGCTCTGATTGCAAAACTTTTGATGGATGGTTTTATAGTTAGGCTCATGTTTAGTAGCTTTTGCATAATTTTTTTTTTTCAGTTACTCATTTTAATCCATGCTGTATTATTTTTGAGAGGTAAACAAAATTTGTATATTTTAACCCTATCTAAAAATGAGTTAGTGTACATACTAGAACTACAAATCCATCAACTAGCAAATTTAAGGATTCTGGTTCTGACAAAGCACACAAAATGCAGTAGGCATACTTTCAGGTAAGTACATTTTTGGTATCTATAACTCAATATTCAGAAATAAGCATTTGTAACAATTAACATGCATAAAATCAACTATTTGCACTTTCTCTGCATCAATAATTTAAAAAAAGATGAATAGTACACAATATGCACATTAAATTTAAACAATCTTCACTGCAGAAAGCTGCCAGTGTCGATGCCTAAGTGTACAGCCCATGACATGGTTGTATTTTTTCACAGCATTTGCTACAATGTTATCAAATACAGAATGTGGATGATGGAACTTTTTAATTTTGTGCAGCTTATAGCAGAAAATTTTTATAGCAAAACATGAACCAAGTAGCCTCCTTTCTTTTAGTTATCATAGATCATGGCATCATGGAAGAGAATTGACTCCATATGTCCCTAAGTCTTGATGGTGTGGATTTTAAAACTTATAGGTTTCTTTAAAAAAAAATGTTGCTTTCAGTATTTCCGGGCATTTCAGTTTCAGACAGTGTCAGACATTTTCGGCACTATATATGGCCACAGGAAAGATCTTCAGCTAGAAAAAATTTAAGGCTATTTTGACAGATATTTTGTTCACTCTTAACATCATTTATAGCTCTAGCTGCAGCATTATCATTGATGTGAATACCGAAGAGGATACTAGAGTATGTAATAAAATGCCAAGATACTTGAAACTCGAAATATTGCGGAAAACTGATTTTCAATCTTTCCTGCATGTTATTGAGGTGAAATACATTTTTTTCTGCGCATTTCACCAACAAGTCAATATAGCTTGTAGCTTCTCTCTGAATCTAGCACAATAACCTCTCAGCATACACACATACAGGGTATCCGAGACGATATTCCCTAGTTAGAGACATTTATGCCAAACATAAACAACTCAGACAATTTTGCTAAGTGTTAGATGGTGTGAAAGTTTTTGCGGTGCCATCAGATTAAGCAGCCATGCTCTTAATGCAGTCTTGGGCATATGCCACTCATCTGCTGAGATTGCAGTTCCCGCTATTGCATCACATATGGACTCACGCCACATAATAAACAAAGGCAGCAGTTAATGTTCTTTGGTGTTTTTCGGTTGTGTATTAGTGCCATCATGGTCCAATATACTATGAACAAAGAGTTTTCATTTGTTGCAACTTTATAAAACAGGAATCTTGGTACTTGTGTCAGAGCATTTCAAGAATGCCTCCCTGATTATGATTTCCTTAACAAAGTACAGCTCATAAAATAATCAAAACATTTAAAAGTATGGGATATATGTTAGGAAAAAAAGAATTGTCAATTTTAATAGAGGAAAAGACTGATGATGTCAGCGTGTGGTTAGAACGCTCACCAAAAAAGTTTCTCTTGAAGTTAGTACAGCGAGCAGGAGTGAGCTATGGGTCAGTACAAAAAGCAACAAAATGTATAATCTAATCCTGAAACATTATAAGTACAAAATAATACATGGGAAGAAATAACCAATATCGGAAGAAGAATTGCAACATTTTTTTAATAATTTGTTAAGACACTGCAATATCTGTCTTCGAGCATAAGACGAACATTCCAACACTCTCTTTAAAAAGGTAAGAAATGTAAGAGACATTCAATTTTGTATTTTGTGAAATAATAATAATGGTTCTAGTTGACCTTGTCTGTTCATCCTATTCATTTCAATGCACAATATGGTATGTGCATAAAAAACTGTTAGGAGGGAACAGGCACAAAACGACGACCCAGGTACTATAAAATCTGGCTGCTTAATCTGATAACCCTGCATTTATAATGTTTTATGAAGTTCATATTTGTTTTAATTCATCTTTATTTTGTGTGCTGAAAAGCAAAGAAATTGAAAACTTTTCTAGAGACAGAACCACATGGTGGTGGACCAACAATATCAGAGGAGACTGTAAATCGCATTTCAGATTTACAAGAAATTCATTCTTATGGCATCATTCTGTACAGAAACTGAGTTGAACTGCAACAGTGGACCCCAGTTTTGCATATCACAATAGGTTTGTGCTTTGTCAGCATTCATTGGCTTCTTCAGCTGTTTTTTTCAAACTTTTCTCATTTCTGTGGTTTTCAACATCAAAATAAAAACAAAACAAAAATGACTACAAATAAATACAAATTTTATACAACATTATAAATATAAATCTAATCTACCATCTAATGCATAATAAATATGTCTGGTTTGTTTATGTTTAGTGTTTCAAATTGTCTGACTCCCTGTATTATTGCTCCTTCCAGGATGATCTCTGTATATCAGCTGTGGTAATTATAAATACAAATGGTCTTGATGTGCCCCCTTATAAAACTCGTGGTTTGTTGAAGTGGTTTAGTTTTTGTCGTTCCAACATTAATTTCTTTGCAGAAAGTATATTCTGGATGAGTAATTTCATGTGTACATTTCCTCCTACTTGTCTAGCTTCTCCAAGTTGAAGGCATTTGAGAAATTGATAAATATGGCATACATCCTGCCCCCTGGGATTCCTATGGCTGCCTTAACACCCTCTTACAAGCATTTGATGGCTTGTGCTTCTCTCTCTCCTGAATCTAAATTGTTTTTCTGGTAGATTGGTATCTACTTCACTGATCAGCCTTTTTATTGCTACAATATATTATACTTCACAACTGCAGAAATTACTTCTGCATTTTCTATAACTGCAGCAGTTTTTGAGTTTTATTTATGAGTGCTCTTTAACTGCTGTGGCCAACTCCTATTCTATATTGGGCATGAAAGCCCTCATAATTTTGCTCAGAGATGTCTTGATAAGGCTTGAGGCTTTTTCACATCCCATAAATCTATAACATGGAATTACCAGCTATATTTCCGTTCTGAAGGAAGTTCTACCTCTGAAAAAATCTAGTACCCTCTGCCAGGCTTGAACCAATATGCTATAAAGGTAGGATGTGTCTTTTACTCAGCACATTTCTCATATAGGTATCCCAAACTTTCATTGGAATATTGGCTGTCTTGTGTTTGGCTTTGTATGGACATTATTCAGATTGTTTTATCAGTTTTCTTCTCAATTTCTTGGATGTTGCTTTTCACGAGTACCGTATAGTTCTGCCACTTAATGGCACATTATGCCAGTAGAAGATTGGTGCTTGACTTTCAGAGCTGTGTGCAAAGCTCCAGTGTAGCGCATCTTGCCAGTTTTTTCAAACCATAGTTTTGCTTCCCCCCCCTTTTTTTTTTATCCTTCAATTCACCTTATAGTGTACCCTCCAACTAGTTTGCTGCTTTCCTTCTGAGCCACCTTCATTAGTGATTGTCTACCTCATATATGCCCTGTTGTACAATTCCTGCAAACTACTTTTAAGCACCTGTTTCAAATGTGTGAGCACTTCCAATTGGAAAACAAAGTCTGGGGTATTGATGTAAATATATGGTAAAGGACCAGTCCTGCAGATTGCTCAAAATGTTACGTTCACATACATTTAAATCAGTGTGCACAACAAAGCAGTTGCAACACCTAAATTTCAGGGTGCAATTCTTAATCATAAAAAAAAATGAGTAAATGTTGCTCCAGACATCGGTATCTGCATGTTTAGAACATTAAACCTGACTTTAAATTTATTTATTGATTGTACTTACTCTAATTTCCCAGCAGATACCTTCAAGCTCATCATCCTTTGTTAACAAACCAGTCCCAGAGGCAAGACTTACACCAACCAACGCAAAAAAAGGAGCGGAATCCCCATAAAGCAAACGCTTAGCCGCTCGTTTACGCAAATCACCCGAAAGTGAATTGGTTACTCTTCTAAGGACATTATCCAGAAACAACCGTCGGGCTTGCAAATGGACTTGAAAACCTACATTCCGAAACACTGATTGAAACGGTGACGAGCTTTTTGTAAAAGGCTCTACTCCGCCTCCCTTTGGGAGTATGTTGGATTTGACACCGTCCACCACGTTGCTTTTAATATTCTGGGGTTTGAAATTTCGCAAAAGTATACGACCATTTTGCACTATTCGAAGAGCAACAGTCCGTATAGACATTTCGCTCTCCCGAAGAGAGTGCGCCCAAATGGGCGCAAATTTCACTGCGGAAAACTTCACTTTGAATACCAACCGGACCGCTACTAGAATCTTGACAGCTGCACTATGGTTAAGAAGTAAATACAAACATGGATGACAATTTAAAGTTCTTTAAGCTCCCCAGCTGTGATACCATTGCAAGCTTTACTCATTTTTATTCACCGTCTCTGTAACCAATCAGAAAGTTGCTGATCATGCAGCTGTTTTGATAGATGACGTATGAGTGCATAATTAGAAACGCTGTCCAATGGTCCAAATATTGTATTGTATTGTTTAATCATTTAATTGGGAGAAACATCCCTTTTAATTTTACAACGCACAATATTTAGCATTGTTTTCGCTGTAGTGGAGCGGTTGCTACAAAATAAAGATGCTACAAAATTTTGACGCCAGATGACGTATTAGTGCACACAGTTTAATGGCTGCAATGAGTCACACATTCCTAAATTCTGTGAATATTTAAGCACCGTTAGTAAGAAACATGATAATACCGTGATATATTTTTACATTACAGTATATTTAAGTGTTTTCATAATATTTGGGTTGGGCAGTAGACACGTCTTCTGTAGTTGTGGAGTTTGTGATGCAACTTTATTCAGCTGGATAGTCTTGTGCTAAGGAATTTAAACAGCATCTAACCCATATTTTAACCAGGTAAGTATAACGTGAATTTATGACTGATAACACTCATATAGATGCTTAGTTTAGTTTCCATTTACTTTATCGTTTACATATAAATACCTGTGACGCAAGACACATAACTGTTAATGTACTCTCTTGGGCGTGTTAAATCATGCCATATTAATGTGTTATGTTTCAGTTGTTGCATATAAAAATAAAAATGTTAAATGTGAATTAAGAGAGGAGGCACACAGTGCAGTACTAAATGTAAATGATAGATTTGGATGAATAACATAACCAAATAGTTTATGAAGTGTTGGCTGGATTTAAACATGCTGGGCCATAAATTACATGCAGGTAGATTATAACTATTATACATACATTAAAGCACATTCACTTAACTGCAAATAAACGTTACATATTGGTAATGTTGCTTCAGAGGTCGACGTGTCATTAGGGTACCGTGCCTCAGGCATGCTACAAATAAAAACCGCTAAACTATCTCAAATGTATAGCATTTGGATTTTTAAATATATGCAAAAGTTCTGACATCGCTTCCGGATATATATTCTGACGCATTTATCAGTTTCTACTTTCCCATATTGATGCTTTACTGTATTATACGTATTGAAACATGGTAATAGTGTTGTGTGTAACATGTTGTACATGGGTATTATTGGGCTGCTATGGGCTGAAATAATATGTTTTGTTTTAAAATATTAAAGTGGTTAGGCTGTTTTAGTACAACACTATGGATAACTGTAACAGATATTTACAAATTTTATGCAAGTAGGGAAACACCACATTAAGTAAGGTGACAGATCTCTGTGTTTGTATGCGCGGTCTAGAAAGTCTCAAAGATCCTCTAGATCATAGCCAATAGGCCCAGAGATCTCTCACCTCCATGGCCTTTGAAAGCACATATAGGCATATAGTGGTTTGGATGGACCGCCTTTAATACATGACATCGTTATCACAGTGGGAAACTAAGTATGTCCTGTATATTATTTCATTATTCACAAAGATTACGGATGATTAGGAGAAATATTAAGGAAGGTTTGTAATGGAATGGTATAAATTATAAATTATTAAAGGTGACAAATATTAGTTCAACCATTTTGTGTTGCCACATAATAAAACCAAACTAATGTATCCATTTATTTTTTATAGGTCTCTGATTTACCTGCTGTCACTTTGCGATTACACTTGGTTTGTTCATTCGGTCACACCATAGCATTATATATGGACATTGAGCATATCAATTATTATAAATTCGGCATAATTAATAACTAGGGATTGCATCCTGGAGACCGATAACGGGACACATGCTGGTACCATTGCATACCTACCAAATAGAGATTGACCTCTATTGACGATTGCATGTACCACATGTAAGCAACCTGTAGTAACACATTGGGGAATGTGGCTCTATGCAGCGTATACTATGCTGTGTATTTTAACATTGTTTTACATGTAGCCTTTTAGGCTTTGATGATAGTGCATACTCTTCAATCAAGATTGTAAAATCTCTTGCTTCAAATGGATTGCATGAAGATTAGCAATTCATACAGAAGAACTTTGCAATATATCTACGACACAATGACACATATTTGGAAACATCAAACATTGAAATGTCTGGAGACCTTAAAGCTGTCAATGAACTTGTGTAAGACCCATGATGCCTGTTTTAGAACATGCGAAAAAGAAAGTGAAGACAATGTTTGGAAAAAAATGTCGAATTTTCAATAATACTTGAAATACAAATTGTGCTACGAGGTTTTGCTACAGAAATACTTGTAATTGCTGATGGAGCATCTTACCCAATACTCTATGATATGTCCTAATTCCATTTTGTTTCAATCACATCTTGAGATATGGAGCAAAGTTATTCACAATATAAAGCCTATTAACACACCAATAGATAGATAGATAAGTTTATTTGCCAGAACAAAGTACATTGTATAGCAACGTCAAATACAAACAAGATCAAAAACAATTGACAGCATTCTAAAATTCATCCAAACAATAAAATGGATTTAAAATCAAAGTGCGCTTCACTGACCTCTTAAAAGATTCAATGGAGAGAGCTTTAGTGGTGTTACTGAGTTTGTTAAATAAATTTAATGATATTATTTCAAAGGAATTTTGTATCTTGCTATATTTACATCTATTTATGTAAATATTGGAACTAGTTCTGGTGTGATGAAGATTGATTTCGGAACATAGATTGTATTTATGACTATTTTTCTTAGCAAATAAGAGGCATTGGAACTCAAACAATGAAGTCAAAGTTAAAACACCCAACTTAACAAATAAAGGTTTACAATGAGTTCTGGGGGCTACACCACATAAAATTCAAATTGCCTTTTTCTGTAATAAAAATATCTTTTTAGCTAAAGCATGGCTCCCCCAAAATAAAATACCATAACTCAAATAGCTCACATTTGAGATATACAAATGTATGCTGTTGTGCATTGTAATCTATGTATATTAAGAGAAAATAAAATGGATAATGATGCTGATGACTTGTTGTACAACAGTAATTGAATGTATGTAATTTGTTAGTTTCCTAAATCAGTGGTGTTATATTTATTTTACCACCCACCAACACTAAGTGATATGACACATACTATAAGTCAAATGAAGTAATTTTATATTTATTAACTGTTAAATTAAATGATTAGGAAATTAATATATATATATATTGCATTATTTTAGCACTGTAAATTGAAATTCATACCTTGTATATGCACTTTTGAGAGTAATAACTAACAATTTGGAAATGACATTTATAACATTTTTACGTACATATTAATATTTTGAGATTGTAGAGCATATCATTAAATTTGTACACCTTTGTACATAAGGATGCAAGCACAATGTAGTGACATAGGCGTAAAAGACAAGTATATAATGTTTAATGCACTTGAAAGTTGATAATGTTTACTATTATTTGTAATGTGAGAACTTTAAATGTTGTATACTTGCTGTATGTCATTTTGTATGCTTTGAACTGATATATGTTCAAGGCCTGCTTGGCCATCATGAACCTATAGAACAAAGTCTAATCGATAATGTGACTCTTGAGACAGCTCAGCCATGTGGCAGTAGTATAAATAAATCTCTAAACAACAGAACTGTTATGTTGTACTGGAAGTTATAGACAGAGAACAAGAAGAGTTATTATTGATGGGTATTGGCTGTTGGTGTGAGATGTGATTGTCACTAACTTGTCTCAAGAAACAAGTTATAATATGGCAATTATAGGATAGCAATAATCAATAAGTGAAAATCACCAATACTTTCAGTCTGGCCTCTGTATTGAATATTTACCCGTTGCATGAAATATTAAAAATCCTTCATGCCTTGAGTACAGAATAAATTTATTATTTTTTCCAAAGATGTATTTACTGTTAATTTTGAGTCATGTTCCTGTTTGGATTATGTTTTGGAAGTGCTTGGTTTTTCAAGTAATGAATGTTTAAATTGTTTACTAATTTCTCAGACTTAAAATATTTTCATGTCTTTACGAGGTAAACCATAGATTCCAGTGTTCCAAAAAAATATTATCTTATTGGTTAATTGTTCTTCCCAATGATATGAGCTGATAGTGTAGCCAATGAATTTTTATGATTTGCTCATATGATATTCTCATACAATATTTTGAGTTTGTACCAGTTGTGGTTGTAAAAGAAACCAATAATGTGCCATGATGTCATGCACCTGAAAGTGAATGCGAGTGAAATTATTTTCAGTGTGTTGAGTTTTCCTCAAAGCAAACTATTAAATCTATTCATATATACATATATATATATATAAAAAAACGGTTACAGTGGCAGAACTCTAAATATGACCCAAAGGAAAGGATCTGCAAAGTTTTACTTTCTGTACCAATTACTATGTCATACATAGTAGGTAGAGAAGGTGCTATATTCCACCCAAAAATACGATACTAAGACTTCACTGGAAATAAATGTTTTGAGGACTCCTGAATTAAAACAAAAGCATTTTTAGAAAAAGGTCCACGGGGCCGAGGTATGCATGCCAAAAGTCTATTAAATACCAAACTTGGTATTTAAGTTTAGTGTCTTTGAACAATGTGACACAAAGACTTTTTTAGGAAAATCACTCCACCCCCCACACTACTTTTTGAAATGTTTGATTCTATCAAAAGTAGTCCTAACAATTTTGATTAAAATACCATATATTAAAAGCATGACAAATAAATGTATATCCTGAATTTCTTTGGCAATAACCTCTGAAGTGTGAATAACTGGTAAACCATAAAGGATAGACAATAGTTAACTGCACTTGTTCTTGTTCACTGATCTTGTTAAAACACACAATTTATGTCATACACATTTTTTTGTGGAGCTAACCATTTCCAAGATATTCCTTGTTATTGGTTGTAACATAAAAAAAAAGCGGGTGGGGATTCAAAGTCATTACATACCCACTGGCTTTAGTAAGATCTCACAATTGCTTTAACCTAATGTATTCCCTTATTTCCCAACTACTTAGAAGGGACTATGTATTACAACCATTTTTGCTGATGTTTATTTCGATTAGCATGAAGTAGAGAGAAGAATAAACCTTTGTAAGAAAGTTGCTTCCAGGCTATATGTGACGCAATTGCCAAGAACTTAAAGAAGAAAGCTAAGACAATAACTGAACCAACTCTTCTCTATGGATCTGAAGTATGGACCTTGAAGAAAAATGATGTTAATAGAATTCAGTCAGCAGAAATAAAGTTTCTCAGAAGAGTAAATTGGAGACATATAGAAATTATGATATAAGAAACAAATTAATTAAACCTGCTCTGAATAATAGATAAAATAAAGGAATATAGAATTTGTTGGTCAAACCATCTAAGAAGAATGAACAATGAATTACTACTGAAGCAGCTATTGGATTACAAGCCACAAGGGAGAAGAGGTGTAAGTCGACCAAGAGCAAGGTGGAAAGTTGAGGATGGAACAGGAGGCTATCCTACTCCATGAAGATAATAATAATTTGTTGCAAAATAAGTAGAAAGTATCGTGTGGATGAGACACATCAGACTTTTTAAAGCAGCTGCCTAATTGTATTCACCAAAACATTAAGTTAAGGTAAAGTTGAATGAACCTTGTGTTATCTAAATGCTTTTGAAAATGAATAACAGGTGAGCAGTGGTCATTAGGCTGTAGCTAGCTGTAAATGACAGGTTCTTCTGGTTTCATGATTTGTGCAAAGTTTGGTTTAGAGAGAGAGAGAGAGGGGGGGGATCCAAAAACGGGCATCAGCATATTAAGTTTAAAATGATTATGAGGCAAGTGAAGTCCATCAGTCCATGGTGAGGTGCAGCAAATAACAGGGTTCTCTGGTTTTGAGTTATGTGCAAGGTTCAGTTAGGTTCAGTGTGTATATGAATTGGCTCAAAATAAGGAGTAAAGGTGCAGTTTTTTAATGTAAATTGGGGATTTCTGGGGAGGGGGGGGGTTTATGATGTCCATTCTATAGTCAAAATAAAAACTTCTACCATATTATTAAATCTTGCTTGAAAATTTTATGTTTGTTAGGATTGTGTAATAGTGTTAGGAGCATAGAAGGTTATAATTTTTTATTGCACATCCTTTTAGAGCAATTTTAAGTTATTTGCTGGTCTATTCTAACACTTGCATTCTTTGTATTGTGGTCATGCACAGCTAGATATGTTGTGAAGCTATGTAATTGTATGCAAGATAGCTCAAAAGAGAGTTATGTGATCACCAGCAAGAGTAAGAATTTTTTGGGTTTTAAGTAAGGGCCTATAGGAAAGAAATGGGCCCAATGCCACCGATAATGTAGTGGCATACATTACAGGAGATTGTTACCGCAGTATAGATAGTTCCTCCCCTCTTTCTTTCTTATTAATCCTTAAAATAGATTCATCCAATTACAATTTTATTTATGACTAGCTGAAATACCCAGCCTTGCTAGTGTTTTGACAGTTTATCATGCCACATTTAGCCTTGTCCAGTAGTCATACGTTTCTTTTAACACACAGAAATTTTAAACAACACATTCAAAAAATAGTTAATCAAAACTCAGGGTACTACAAAGAAAGCTAAGTAACTGAGATGACAATGGTTGATAGTTTTTTGTCAATATAGCTCTGGCTTGCATTGCCACATTTGGCATCATTCGTCAATATTTACAGAGAACATTTCAGCTGGGAAGCAGTAATACCAGTTTAAGTAACATCAACATATCCTTGTTTATTCAGCGTAATAAATGCGTGATCAGCATAAAACTGCTAAGAAAATGCAGGAAAGAAGAAAAATAAATAAAATGAGCATGTGAAAGAGAAGAAGCAGAGGTACTTCATCAATTTGATGCTTATTATCCATGTACACTCATCATTTTTATATGTTATCTGGTTTGTTTTTTCTGCTTATAAAACATAAACTTTCCTTAGAGAAAGAAACCAGCTGGTTACAATAACTGAGAAACTACAAATTATGTATGATAGGCGTGTGCCCGAGTATGATCACAGAATGTGTGAATGTTAACTTCAACTTATTTATTATGTAGGTTGTAATGATTGAGCGCTAATCATTCCAGTTATACTGAATCCTTTTGTGCTATTTTATATTAATAAACAATAATAATCATACTAAGATAAATGAAACAAATGAACTATTTTGTCCGGTTTGATGTTGCTGTTATTACAGTCTAATATAACACAATTTGAATTTTGTTCAATTTTTACTTTCTCTACATGTACTATTTAGTACATAATGCATAGACAAAAGGTATTGTAATGCACCCAAAAACTTGATACCAAGATTTCACCGGAATTACATGTTTTGGGACTCCTGAATCCGAAAAAAAAAGCATTTTTAGGAAAAGGTCCGTGAGTGTGGGCAGGATAGCTCAAAAACTAAAAGTTGGTTAAATACCAAACTTGGTATCTAAGTTGAGTATCTTCCAAGGATGCAACACAAAGATTTTTAAGAAAATCTCCCTTCCCCCAAAATTATCCTTTACAAGCCACATTTTTCAAAAGTGGCTCTAACAATTTTGATTAAAATACATATGTATAAGATATTTTATAACAAATGAAATGTATATCTTGAATTTTCTGAGAATAGCCTTTAAAGATCTCTTCATTCTAGATGACTTTTATATAACTGACAAAGCATAAGAGAGATACAAAAACTTACTACACAAAAAATGTAAATCTCATTAAAACACATAATTGAAGTCATATATTTTACTTTCTCTACACGTATTATGTACAAAGTGTATAGAGAAGGTATTGTATTGCATTAAAAATTTGATATCAAAATTTCCCCCAAAATACATGTTTTCAGACCCCCTGAATCAAAAAAAAAACATTTTTTAGAAAATTGTCAGTGTGTGTGAGCAACATAACTAAAAAACGAAAAGACTGTTAAATGCCAAATTTGGTATTTAAGTTGAGTATCTTTCAAGGATTTTCAAGAAAATCACCCCACCCACACTACCCTTTACATGAAACATGATTTGAACATTTTGATTTTCTCAAAAATGACTAATGATTTTGGTTAAAACTCCATGTGTTTATGATATTTTTATGACAAATGAAATGTATATCTTGGATTTCCTGGGAATAGCCTCTGAAGACCTCTTCATTCTGAATGACTTTTGTATAACTGGCAGACCGTAAGATATATACAAAAGCTTACTACACAAAAAGTGTAGATCTTGTAAAAACTCACAATTTATGATATACATACTTTTTTGTGGATTTAACTGTGTTTGAGATATTCCAGATTATTAGTTTCAATTTTAGCCTCTTAAACTTTTCTCAAATGGGAAGACATCTTTCTTCTGGTTTCTCATTTGTTTAATCCTGGAAAGCAAATATATTGGAATTTAAAATTTCAATTGTTTCACATAGCGACCAGCTTTTAAAAGACGAGAATATCACTTTGGTCAATGCATTTTCTTATTTCCCTTCTAGTTACAAGGAGCTAGTAATAAGACTAATTCTGCTTATGTTTATCTTGATTAGCATGATGTAGATAACAGATTAATCTTTTGAATAAAAGGTTTGTTTGCTGAACAGCTAGAGGACATGGAACACATTACATAGTTTCCCTTCTACTTACAAGGGACCAAGTAATAAGGATAATTTCTGCTAATGTTTAATTTGATTAGCATGATGTAGGTAAAAGAATAATCTTTTTAAAAACAATTTGTTACAGAGATGTAGAGAAAGTCATATGATTGTAGCCATCAGATTTTTTACATTATGTTGCTCACTATTCACCCCACCTTGCATCACTTCTTTAACGTCACATTCTCCTCTTTTCCTCTCGGATCTACCTCATGACTTCTTGCCCAACCATGGCCTCAGTCTGGTCCCCTTGGTGACTTTTTTTCCTTTTCACTCTATTCTCCTACCCCCTCCCACCCATGTCAGTTGCCTTACTGTCTCTATTGCTACTATCCCATAACCTCTTTGTTTTATAATTTGTTTCACTTCTGTCATACACGTTCCAGACTTCCCCATTTTCTTATTAACCTACTGATTCCAGCTTCTTCTCTGTTGAACTGGCCATCCCCCTCCCCCAGAACACTTAGTTTCTGCCCCTAGTTCTTTTCCTGCTGTAATTTTCTGAATGCCTTTCTGCTCTTAATGACCTTCCTCCTTTCTTCTTGTCATTCTCTCTTCTGCAGTTGCTCCTTCTCCTGAATCTGCTGTGCTGTTTTTTACTGCCTCACCTTCATTCTTCACCACTTCCAAATGCATTTGTCACTTTTTGCCAAGTTAACCCTTCCTGACTATACACCCTATAGGCCAATGCTCCCTGAGCTCTTGCTTTTGTCTTTAACTTTGCTACTTCCTGTTGCTCTTCTTGTACATGTGTTCCTCCATTGTGTTGCCTCCAATCCATTATTTGAATAATTAATAATAAATCTAATGCATACTATTTTTTCAAGTCTTCAGGCCATTCTTCTTTACTTATTTGTTTTCTTAATTGTTATTTTTGTTTATAAGACTGATTTATTAATGTAAATGTCTGTTCCATTCTGTTTTCTTTGCTGGTGTATTACATCTCTCATCATATGCATACTTATGCATTTTGCCATTATATATCTCTTTCCTCTTCTTTTTCTAAATTTAAAAATATAACATATTTCACCCTAGTCTTCTGGCAAATAGATCTCTCACCTCACAACTCTCATCTCTTCCTATTTTTACTTTCTCTATACGTACTATGTACATAGTGTATAGAGAAGGTATTGTAATGCACCCAAAAATTTGATACCGAGATTTCACTGGAAATATATGTTTTGAGACCCCTTAATCCGAAAAAAGCATTTTTAGAAAAATGTGGTGTGTCTGTGGGCAGCATAGCTCAAAAACGAAAAGGTCGTTGCATACCAAACTTGGTATTTAAGTTTGGTATCTTCCAAGGATGCGACACAATTTTCAAGAAAATCCCCCCCACCCCCTTTACATGGAACTTTTTTCAAAAAGTTTGTTTTTCTTAAAAATGATTCTAATGATTTTTATTAAAATATTGTATATTAAAGATATTTGCCTGACAAATAAAATGTATATCTTGAATTTTCTGGAAATAGCCTCTGAAGACTACTTTATTCTGGATCAATTTTACGGAATTTTCCATAACTGCTAAACCATAAGAGATGGACAAAAACTTATCACACAAAAAATGTACAGCACGTTAAAACGCACAATTTATGTAATGTACATTTTTTTCTTGGAGTTGATTGATTTTTAGATATTCCTTGTTTTTTATTTCAGCTTTGGAAAAACTTATACTTCTCATACAGGGATTTGTCAACTCCTGTTCATACAAACAAAGGAACTTCAGTCACATAGCAACCAGCTTTTGACTATCATTTTAACCTATGGTACTCCCTTATTTTATTTCTACTTACAAGGAAGCAAGTAATGAGACTATTTCTGCTAATTTTTTCTCGATTAGCATGAAGTAAATAGAAGCATAAGCTTTTTAACAGTAATTTGTTACAGAGATGTAGAGAAAGTCATGTGAATGGAACACACAGATTTTTTCTTCTATCCCCTATATTATCATTAGAGCTTGATCTAGGGTCCCAAATTATCGGATTGAGATTCAATGCACAGAGTATATTTATGACGTGTTGGAGTAGGTGTGGTCTGTACAGACTGTTTTGAAACATGTTGCAGTATTTACAAGCCGCATTGCCCACTGCCTGGCTCATTCAGTTCCTTCTGGTAGAAACCTGTGAACATTGAAAGAGAGCACAGATTGTAAAATGTTGAAAATACAAAAGGGTAGGTGTTGTGAATAATTCAAACATATTTTGATTTTCTGTTCCCATTATACCTAAACAACTCATGCATGTTAGTTTTATAAAAAATAAAAAAATTGGGAGATACTTTTTAATTGTGCTTTAAAAGTGTATATAGATGCCCATTGCGGTTGATATATTTTTAAAATTGATTTTTTTGTTCCGGGATTGTCCATTATACCTAATCAACATATGTACATTAGGTTTTCTAAAAATTGGGAGAGACTTTTTGTTTGTGCTTCATTAAAGGTAAATATAGATGCCCATTTCAGTTGATTGCATACGGTGAATGAATAATATACATAATAGTTATGTATGTTATGGTCATTTTCAGTGGTGATGAAAAGCTGAGATATGACAACAAGGAAAACAAATAGTGCCACAGCACGTTTGAAACAAGATTATTTGCGCCTGAAAAAGGATCCAGTCCCATATGTAGTGGCAGAACCATTGCCAGCAAATATACTCGAGTGGTGAGTTGAGATATCAGTTCTTAGTATTTCATTTGTTCTCTTGTGAACACATAGTATAGATTTAATGGAACTGGTAAAAGTTTGTTTTAACTACAGAACAGATTTATGAATTTTCCCAAGGATAGGATGTACTTTAATTTTGAGTCTTAGTTCTGTTTGATTATGTTTCAGAAATGCTGGGTTTTTGAGTAACTAATGTTTAAGTTTTTGCTAATTTCTGTGACTTACAACAATTTGATATACCTCTATTTTGGTTTCAACTAATTAACATGTGGTAAATAAGGATAATTATTTATCTTACTATCAGGTCGACCATAAAGACATCGGAACATGATATTTTATTTTTGGTGCATGAGCAGGAATACTAGGAACAACTTTAAGAATTTTAATTCGAACCGAATTAGGTCAACCTGTCTTGTGATGTAAACTCCTGGCTTTCAGTGCTTCAGAAGGCATGATATCATTGGTTATTTGTACTGGCCATTGCACTGAGGTGATGTTGTGGCCAGCGATATTTGATATTGTCTGATATGGTGATACATTTTGCTGTAGTTAACAGCCGTGAATTGTAAAACAAGCCAAAGTGCTTTTGAAAAAACAATGCAAATTAGCATTTTTGGAGAAAAAACATTTGAAATCCATTCTGTGGTCAAAATAAACTTCTACCCATATTTCTAAGGGGAACCACTTTAGCCCAGCAATTTCATCTCCTCACAGTGTCAAGAACACAATGGTGTAAAAGCTGTTGAATGGAATGGGGAATAGGTTATTATATTATATCAGTTCTATCTGTCAACATAGTCATAACAATGATTTTATATACAGATTATGTGATAATATAGCTGGAATGAAGGAGAATATATCTGTTTTATCATTAAGTGCTGTCAACAATTTATATGTAGAGGGAATGATAATATAGTAGTGTTTGAATTGCCAGCTTGTTAAAGTATGAATACACTTAAATTTTCAGTACTAAAATATATAATTAATAAAGACTGCTTCACAGTAACATAAGAATAGCAAACAAAAATGAAACAAGAATGGAAAGCAATCACACCTCTGCACACAATTTGATGGGATAACTTCTCCCTGTGGCTCTCCATTAAATTTGTCCTTTCATTGACATATGACTAGATAGTGGTTCTTTAAGGCATATTATAAAGGAATAATCATTGTCAAAATCTAATCAAGTATTGTGGTTGAAAAGTTTTAATGCTGACATGCATTTTATTTTTAATATATACATATTGCAAGCAAAATAGGTCTTTAAAGAGCTATAATTAAGAGTTTTGTTTATGTTTTATATCTGTAAGATACATACTTTTTGCAGGCACTATGTAGTAAAAGGCCCTGAAAGTACACCATACGAAGGAGGACTGTATCATGGGAAGCTAGTGTTTCCAAGGGAATTTCCATTCAAACCACCAAGTATTTATATGACTACACCAAATGGAAGGTAAGTGGTCCTGCCTGATTTCCTAATATATGCATAGTTTTGAACTTTATAAAGGTATTATTGCATGCCCTGTTTCTACTGTAGAGTAATTGTCATGCATATTGTTTAATACAAGCATATTCATGATTTTCCTTGTTAGTTTGATGAGGGATCATCACTGCCCTAATTAGCATCAATCCAAAGTCTTAAGTTCATAATAGTAAATTGAATCTTAATAATGAGGACTCTGGAGAGCAAGTGTTGGGCACTTGAACAACAGATCAGCAGTGACTCATCTGCACAGAGAATTCACTTGCTGTCCTGGCCTGTGCAGGTGCCCTAAAAAGGCCCATTGTACATGGTGAGCTTTTCCTTGCTTAATTGTAACAATTCCCACATCCTGCATTTGTCCAATCTATGTGTGATACCCTTAAAGTCCCTGAATCTACAGATGAGTTTCAATATTTCTCATTTTATCCAAGAAACAGTCCCTAAGAGCTTAATTGGCTCTAATACAAACTCCAGTCTGGTTAAGTCCAGTAAAAGGTTGCTCGACAGTCAGCTGTTTATGTTTGCATATTTATGCTAAGAAAATATCAGGCAATTTATTTGCACTTTTAAAGTTAATTAGGATTTTCTAAAAGACTTAAGTGCACAGTGAAGTGCTTCAAGATAATAGAAATATCTCTTAAATAATTTAATACAATATTAAAAGATTATCAGGAAACTTTTCCTAATCTATACAGATTCCTTCCTCCCTCCTTCCCTCCCTCCTTTGATTCCACAAGTTAACAATAAATATGGCACTACATACTTCAACCAGCCGCCCTAATAATGATTGCTCTTCAAAGAGATTAAAAATGAATGAAGAAGTCACAATACAAACATTAACCAGATTAAAGGAACACATGACAAACCTAAAACTTAAGCAAATAGAAAAATCAGGAGTTGCCTATCAGTTTTGGACATCAGGACACGAAATCACACCGAATATAAAACTGTTAAAACAAGCATATAAACCCACAGAATTAGATGTCTGGGAGAAGATCTACTTTATGAAGAAAAAGAGCCATATCATGAATTTTGATTTACCACCATACAGCAACCTCTAGAAGTTCATAGATCCAGTAACAGATGCCTCCACAATTGATACACCATCACCCTCATCATTGACTCCAACGAAGAAAGATTTGGTTGGAATTAAGGGTTGAAAATGGGAACAAGTGTTCCCAAAACCGGTCCCAGTAAGTAAAAATAAGTGATGTTTGTGTTACAAAAACCGACTCAAATTCTTTTACTTTTTATTTAATCACATCACTGTCACAAGCTTCTATGCATATTTGCAAGATTTGAATTAAACACCTTTGCTTTCCTAGCCAACCAAAATGAATCTATCCAACATGAAACACCAGAACAGACATTAATAGGAGCTTTGTGGCCAAATACATTTTGATCTATATACATAATTTACAGAATTGCAATACTTAAAGAACCTATAACACTTTTTTGTGGAGAATTTCGATAAGCAACAGTGGAAAGCTGTTTAACAGTGACTCAATTGAAGTATGCTGAGTACTTAAAAATCACACAAAGCAGAATGTTCATCTATCAATTAAAATCTGATAGAGCTTTCTATGTAGTCCTCTTATGACTACATTACACTTGCAGTAACAGAATTAATGATGACTGAATTGAAAGACTGGTTAAAAATTGCTAAAGAGGATGCAGCATACAAGAGGTTTTAAAAGTGCAACTTCAACATTTTTCCACCATTATGAGATAAGTCACTAGAATCTGGTTAATATTCCAGTTAAGATCCATTCATAGTCAGCAACTTCCTACAAATATTTATCTGTTACATGTATTGGGAATATTTTTAAAAATATTGGTAGCACCTCATAGAGTATCCTATAAGCCAGCATCTGGCGCTATTGTATCTTGGTATTGCACATCCCATCGACATGCTTAAACAACCTGCAATTATATATCCACAACACATTGTAGATATTAATATAGCAATTAATTTATAACAGAACTCTGCTTGTCCTCTTTGCTCTAAGGGTAACATGCTATCCTCTGGTACCAAAGGCCGCAGGTTCAAACCTGCAGAGGGGGATGGGATTTTTGGGTGTAAAAATACTTAGCAAAACTTTCTTTAGAAGCCAAGTAAAGGTATTGGTCCTGTGTCATAGATTTACAACATATAAAAGAACCTCAAACCTGATAAAGAAATCTCAGAGCAAATTAAGTGGTCTTTCACGTCCAATATAGAATAGTATGCTGAAAACCATAAATTTATAAAAAAAAATACAGAGGACTAGTTTCTATACATCTTAGGTTACAACTTTACAATGGATGTTTTGGAATATAAATGTGTGTTTAATGGCAATACTGTGTACACAATTCATCACCTAGTAGCAGTAAGTATAACAACGTAAATGAGCAACAAGAAGAAAAAAGAAGTTGAGCTGATGAAGCAATGAACTGTAATTGCAAAACTAGTCCTCTTATTTGAGTTTATTCATAAATATAATGGAGTTTTGTTACAAATTATTAATTGCTATATTGATATTTGTGTTGCATCATTGTTACTAGTTTCAGTTTTTTGCATAAGTTTTGATTTGAAGTATTTCTTTCTCAGTTATGGCACATTCTAGGTTATAATTTATGATGGATGTATTGGAATATAATGATTATATATTTATTGACAATACTGTAATATTCAATCCTAATAGCACCACATCAGTGTAATGACGTAGACAACTACGAGAAAGATGTTTAGTTGATGATGCAATGAACTGTGAAATGTGAAACTAGTTCTCTGTATTTGAGCTTATCCATAAAGATAAATGGAGTTTTGTAATAAATTATTAAGCTATAAATATCTGTGTTGCTTCACTGTCACTAGCTTCAATTTTTTTTTTTTTTACACATTTTAAGATCATGGATGTTTGTTTTGTAAAAAACTCAACTTTTGCAAAGTGGAACAGACATACATGTCTTCACATATGATTCACATATGTACAAATTACTGATGGTTCAGTTTAAAGAAGTATGTAACTTTCTACTGAACTGGTTGCTACAGCTATAGATCATGTTCATTTAATTTTGCTGCCTATGGGGAATTTTCATTCTAGAACTTAGAGAGAGAGAGAGATATGAAGGTTAATAAGCTGAACAAGTAACCAAGTGACGAATAATTGAGACTTTAATGTAGCTTCTTTACAAGCACTGAAGCACCTCTGTTGAAATTTGGTGGAATACTGAAATGTCATAAAGCTTCCTACTCTTTTTTTAATACAGTTCTGGAGTCTGCTCAGGACTCCGGTGCTAAACACCCTTTTCTCTCTTTTTGCTTTTTCCTAATATTTACTTTGTTTTCGGTTTTGATTACCATTTTTTGCTGTTTTCTTCCAATACACACACACACACACACATATTCACATTTTACAAACATATAAACACCCATGCCCAAGGTGGAACTTGAACCCATGATCCCCTGCGTCAGGAAGCACCAAAACGAGATATTTTAGCGAGTCCAGCCATGGGGACTGGCATCCCACTCTTAGCATAACAGTATTACCTAATAGATGATCAGTCCTATATAGTCACTGTAATACTAAAATTATTTTTACAGTAGCAAAACATAACAGCTCTGACATGATTTTATGTTTCAAAGTTATATTTTCGTTTCAGGTTCAAGACGAATACCAGGTTATGTTTATCAATTAGTGACTTCCATCCTGACACGTGGAACCCTGCGTGGAGTGTATCAACAATTCTTACAGGCCTCCTTAGCTTTATGGTAAGCAATGAAATGTTACTTGTTGAAAGTGTGCTTTGTCTAGTTATTGTTTTTGTCATAAAGAAATTACATTTTTTTTTTAAATTCTAATCTGAGCCATTGCTGTTTATTTCTAAAAAAATGACAACTTCAAAGCTTAACTAGTGGTTGCAAAGAAAACTTTCTGCTTTGCAAGGGTTGCCAGTTTTGAAAACCGATAACCAAGGGTATGAAATTATATTTTATATTATTATTTAAAGACAGCATGTATTAGTTTAAACCTGCTTTGTGGTATTTTTATTAAGGCTAAATAAAGAGATATGACCTAATCAACATTATAATATTCATTGTTTTACATTGGTGATAATATCAAAGAGTGTTTGTTTTATTGTTAGAACCAGCTTAGAAAGTCAATGCCAAAGTTTGAACTTGAACATACGCACAAGACCATTTATATCTTTCTCAACAATTATCATAACAGCTTGAATATTGCCAATATAAGAAAAAGTATTACTTGGGCTTTCACGGCTTCCAAAATAATAAAGGAACAGCACATTCACATATTCTGACATTGATCATGCAGTAATAACACATTCAAATAAATACTTATATAATGCTTGCACAAATGCAAAGGTGTTGTAATTGGATGGTTGAAAAATCTGATTATATTTCATTTACATGGCTTTCTCTACATCTCTGTAACAAATTATTGTTAAAGAGCTTATTCTGCTATCTATTAATTGAGATTAAGATTAGCAAAAATTGTCTTTATTATTCCTTCTAAGTAGAAGGGAAATAAGGAGAGTACACTAGGTGAAAGCAATATCAAAACTTTAAAAACTGGTTGTTATGTGGTTGAAATATGTTTCTTTGCATCTCTAGGAGTTGAAAGAGAGAAGTTCAAGTATTTTAAAACTGAAACTAATAACAAGGAATATCTCAGAATGGTCAACTCCATAAAAGTGTGTAATATGACTGAAATTGTGTGTTTTAACGAGAATGAAGAGCTATTCATTGACTATTCCCAGAAAATTAAAAATAAAAATTTTATATTTATATTCTTATAATCAACATGGAATTTACTATTCTGGAATTTATAGAAGAGTAAGAGGTTATTGTCGTGAATATTTATTACTTATATTACATTGGTTCTGCTATAGTCATTGCACAAGGTAGTCATTTGTTAATACTTTTTATTTTATTTTTATAGTTTCTATAGTTTGCAATGCATTCTCAAATATAATTATTTAACCTTTAAACCTACATATAATACACAGATAAGTATAAGTTTAACAGGGCCGCTAACGCAATTCCAAGTTTACCAACATAAATGGATGAATCAAATTATTCTCAAAGCTTGTGTATTCAAAACAATCTCAATTTGTTCTGAATTTAACCTATGAAATGCGGATTGTGTTGAAATGGAATTGGACTCCAATTGATTTCAATTCCCCATGGAAACTTAGTAATTGTATCAGGTTTGTTGATATTTTTCCATCAGCTGCAGAAGCCATTCATTCTTTACATGACTTTGCAATCCTCTCTCTTTGTGAAAAGAACTAAAAACATTTGATTTGATTTATTTTTAGTCCATCTGAAACAAAATGTTTATGAAACACTTAAAAAAAAAATCTGATGTGTTCCATTCACGTGACTTTCTCTACATCTCTGCAACAAATTATTGTCAAAAAGCTTATGCTTCTATTTACTTCAGAGAAAAATTAGCAGAAATAGTCTTACTACTTGCTTCCTTGTAGGTAGAAGTGAAATAAGGGAGTACCATAGGTTCAAGTGATAGTCAAAAGCTGGTTGCTATGTGACTGAAGTTCCTTTGTTTGTATGGATACGAGTTGACAAATTCCTGTATAAGAAAGATATAAGTTTTTGCAAGCTGAAACCAAAAACAAGTAATATATTAAAAAACGATTAACTCCATGAAAAAAATGTATATAACATAAATTGTGTGTTTTTAAGTGCTCTACATTTTTTGTGTGGTAAGTTTTTGTCCATCTCTTATGGTTTAGCAGTTATACAAAATTCCATAAAATTGATCCAGAATAAAGTAGTCTTCAGAGGCTGTTCCCAGAAAATTCAAGATATACACTTTATTTGTGAGGTAAATATCTTTAATATACAATATTTTAATCAAAATCATTAGAGCCATTGTTAAGAAAATCAAAATTTTCGAAAAAACTTCCATGTGAAGGGCAGTTGGGCTTGGGGGGATTTTCTTGAAAATCATGTCGCATCCTTGGAAGACACCAATCTTAAATACCAAGTTTACACAGACCTTTTTCTGAAAATGTTTTTTTGGATTCGGGGGGCCCAAAACATGTATTTCCGGTGAAATCTCGGAATCAAATTTTTTGGGTGGAATGCAATACCTTCTCTATACACTATGTACATAGTATGTGTAGAGAAAATAAAAATTGCTTCTATTTGTATACATAGATGTGTTCCTATGTTACCTAAGATGTAGATAATAATCATTACCTACATAAATTGTACCTAAAATAACACTTGTAAGTGCCATTGTATTCCTTTTTTATTATAAAAGTAATGACTATATGAAATTGTTTAATCTTACTTATAAATAAATCAAGGATTTTTTTAATGTAGTTTGGCAATTATTAAATAAGTCTGTACCATTGTATACAAAGTTTTCCCTATACAGAGCAGTGTTGTTTGCAGTTGTTGCAAATAACTGTGTGCTACTTCATGTATGATGGTTATGTACTTGTGAGTTGAGCTGAAATGTATCTAATTTGTTTTTAACATTGAGAATGACTTCATATATATATATATATATATATATATATATATATATATATATATATATATATATAGAAAGATGATGCTTGTCAAATTCATAGTTTTTTAAGTAGTTCCTTGAAAGCTACTTTTTGCTGTTTTTTTTTTTTTTTTTTTTATGTAATTTAATTCTATTTTAATTTTACATTGCTGGTAACAACTTGGTCATATTGCAAGAATTCTTTGTTTATGGTATGTGGTGGTCTTTTAAGGTCTCATCCCTGTTCCATACAATCTTCACTTGGTGCCAAGCAGATGCTGTTAGAGGGTCATCCAGTCTAGCACTATCACTGTGGTCAAATAATGTCATCTGTAGTCAGATAGTAAAGTGTAGCTAGTCTTCTAAGGTCTCATCTTCTAACACCATTCTTACTACTTTACTCCGGGACAGGCAGATGGAGTTAGGGGTACCACCTAGTCTCCTGCTTGAATTTTCTGTGGATAGTTGGCACACAATTGCAATTACTATCCATTTTCAGTTTTGCTATTGTTTTGGACAGAAGGTGAAACTTTGGGTCATGTATTCAATATCCAATAAAAAATTTACCTCAGCACATGTTACTGCCTGAATCATCCCACATGGTGCAGGTGCTTTTATCGTGATTCTTCTTATAACTCTTTTTTTAATTATAAATACTGATTTGCTCATTGTTGAGTTATCACAGAACATAACCTATAAGATAATGCTGAATTGAAATATAAGTAATAAAGAAAACAGAATTCATTGTATTTTTACATTGAACATAAAAAATGCAATTAAATAGAACACTTTTTTTAAAATCAAATCCTATATCTAGTGCTTCATTGTAATTTATACAATTAAAATTAATTTTAACTGTTTCCAATATATGAAAAATTCAATGAGTTGCTTCTTTACAGTGTTTATGTGTTTACCTACTTAAATTTAGTCCATTTGTTTTCTAATTTACTTTCAATCAACCTTCAGCTTTGCTAGTTTTTTTTTCTTTCTTTTTTTTTCATGAAAAAATATAATTGTGGAGATGTTAATTGAAAACCATAAGAGCACTGAATTTTACAAAAAAAGCTTTAGTGAAAAAATCTCTTCAGTTTTAACCATATTATTAAGCGTGATTTGTATTTCAAAGACATGCCATTCCAAAAATTCTAGTACAAACTAAATGTTAATGGAAAATCTAGTACAGAGAAAACAAGTTACTCAATTTTAATTAACATTTCAATATATTATGGACTTTTTGACAGTAATGTATTCTAATCATTGAATTTAATTAATGAGTCGATTTTTGTAACGTACATCTCTTACTATTCTTTAAATGGCAAGAAATAGAAAACGGTCAGAATAATAAATACATAAGATGTGTATATATATATATATGTGTGTGTGTGTGTGTTAAAACACTTATTATATACTTACAGTAAAAGTCTATAATATTTAGAATAAATAATTCAAATTTTAACTTCTATATTCTTAATTGTATTAATAATGAGAAACATATCTTCAATTTAAAGATTAGTGATAGTGTTACAAAAATTGACTCGCCAATTAAATTCAATGTTGTTACTCAATGCTTTATCCATATAGGCTCTTCACTCCTTAAGCTGTGGATATCTTTACCTACACTTGCCAACTTCTTGAAATTAAAATAAACCTTTCCTTAATGTATAATACGAGGGCCGTTCAGAAAGTAGCCTCCGGTTGATTGCAAGAAATTCACCAAGTTAAATAAAAATATTTTAATATATACATCTTACAACTACATCTTTGCACTATTTTTCTACATAGTTTCCATAACGATTGAGGCACTTATTGTATCTGTTCACAAGCTTTGAAATTCCTTCTGCATAAAAATCACCCGCTTGTGCCAGGAGCCAGCCTGTGACCGCATTTTTGAGCTCTTTGTTGTCATCAAACCGCTGGGACCCAAGCCATTTCTTCATATGCATGAAGAGGTGATAATCGCTTGGTGCCAGATCTGGGCTGTAAGGTGGATGGTTGACAACGTCCCACTTGAAGGACTCAAGAAGGGCTGTTGTTCTGCGAGCAGAGTGAGGACGGGCGTTATCGTGCAAAAAAACGATACCGGAAGTCAGCATACCATGGCGTTTGTTCTGTATAGCCCGTCGTAATTGTTTTAGTGTTTCATCGTAATTGTTTTAGTATTTCACAGTACACGTCTTGATTAATGGTCGTCCCACGTTCCATGAATTCAACCAACAACACCCCTTTTGCATCCCAAAACACCGTTGCAATCAATTTTCGGGCAGAAAAATCTTGCCGGGCTTTTATTGGTTTGGTAGGCGAATTTGAATGTTCCCACATCTTTGATTGTTCTTTTGCCTCAGGGTTCACGTACTTAATCCAGGTTTCGTCCCCGGTCACGATTCTGTTTAACAATGGTTCACCTTCGGCCTCATAACGTGACAGAAAGTCTAATGCAGAGGCCATTCTTTGAGTTTTGTGGTGGTCGGTAAGAATTTTGGGCACCCATCGTGCACAGAACTTACGGTAACCCAATCTTGCTGTCACTATCTCGTACAAGAGAGTCTTAGAAATCTGTGGAAAATCAGTAGACAACTCCGACATTGTGAAATGTCGGTTTTCACGAACTTTTGCATCAACTGTCTGAAAGAGTTCGTCCGTGACCAATGATGGTCTACCACTCCTCTCTTCATCATGAACGTTTTCTCGTCCACTTTTAAATAAACGTACCCATTCACGGACCACTCCTTCACTCATAACTCTTGGTCCGTACACGGCACAAAGCTCACGGTGAATAGCTGCTGCAGAATATCCTTTGGCTGTAAAAAACCTTATAACAGCACGCACTTCACATTTGGCGGGGTTTTCTATTGCAGTACACATTTCAAACGGCCACAAATACTAAACTAGCGCAGGTACGACTTTCACTCGACCACGGCTTGATGCCGGCTGACCTGCTGAGTGCGTGAATGCACAGATGGCGTCGCTACTCCCCCCACTACCTGCACTGTGACCGATCGGAGGCTACTTTCTAAACGGCCCTCGTATGTTCAGTGTGATAAGCACAGAAAGTATGTGCAAAATAAATGGGAATTCATTTTATAAGAATCCTTGAGACCTAGTAGTACTATTAAGCTTGTCATAAATAACAAAATTCATCATGGTACCACAATAAATGCTTATTGAAGCAGAAAAACCACTTCCTAGATTATAGACACATTTTTATCCTCTATTTCCACTTTTTAACTTAAACTATAAATAAACATTGTTACAAAAATTAGAAATTTATATCCTGCAGCTGTAGAATATGAATAAGACAAATTACATGAGGGAGTTGACCCTACAGTCCACATCATCTGTTACTGAATCATCATACTCATTTACTGCTGGCTATTAGAGGTTTCTAGTGGTGCAATAAAATTTTAAATCTGCATGCTATATAGCTTATTGTGGGCAAAATGGGGACCATGATGGATAGGCACATAAGCTCTGGCTTATCATAGCTCTTGTATGCCAATTAGCATGGCATAGTCAGTCTGTGATCTTAAGTTATAATATACTGCAATAGAATTTAATGTTTTATGATTGTGTGAAAATCTATAGAAGTTTGAATCTGTCCACAAAGCCATAAAAACACTTCCTGTGCCATAAAGACATAAAAACACTTCCCCTCCTGCACCTTATAATGGCAAATTGTAAAAGTTGTTTATTTATTTATTTTTATTTTTTTCCCCACTTAAAGATATCCTTAACTTTTTTGCTGATCAGTACATCAAAATGTTCAGATTACTGAAGTCCAAATAATATTATAAGCATCAAATTAATTCTGAGGAATTATGAGTTTAATTAGTACTTATTTCTGGTTTACAAGATCAGTATTTTATTTAAATTTTAAAGCATATTAGGGGAGTATTGAGTAATTATTTATTCTAGGTCTAATTATATGTTTGTCTTGCATTTTTGAAAAAGGAATTAAGATAACCCTAGCTTTGCAGAAGTTTGAAGACTAGTTCAGGAAGAACCTCCTTTGCATAATGGTGTATTTTTATGTTGTGTAATAATGAAAATCATTGATTGTTACAGATTGAGAAAAGTCCTACACTTGGTAGCATAGAATCATCAGAATATGAAAAGCGACAGCTTGCTGCACAAAGTCTGGAGTTCAATCTGCGTGACAGGGTATTTTGTGAACTTTTTCCAGATCTTGTTATGGTGAGTTACCACATCCAGTAATTAATGTAGTTTCCTACCCATTTTTTGGCCTTTCACAGTAATTTAGTGCATTGATTTACTGAGGTGTTTGCTATCTCATTAAAATCTTGGAGCTACCAAATAATAGCTGGAATAGTGATTTTGTTGAGTAAATTTCTTCCCTCCCCCTTTTTGTTTTGCAAGAGTCCAAGGTTAGAATTTTTAGTGCGGCCAGCTGCAGTATCCAATTTTTTTAATTAACTCCCAATATGATCAGAGATCTACACAGATCTCGATGTAGTTTTAGAGGGAGTTTTTGGTTCAACATTAACTTCTGACAAACAACCTTAAAAAGGCAGAATAATAAAGGACAAAAAGTTAAAATTATTTAGGAAAATTTGTTAATACAAAATTAACTGGGAAGAAGCATATAAAATTGTGAGGGAGGAAGATGTTTAAAAGGCTCTCATGCATTAAATAGGAATATTGGTATACCGAAAAATTAGCTAAAATAAAAGGTAAAATGTTAATATATCTAGATATATTTAGGAAAGAAAGGACAGAGGGGACTAGGAAAGCTTACCTAAAAACAAGAAACTAATACAAAAATGTAGTCAATGAGGCAAAAAGACTTAATAACATTAAGAGTATAGAATCCGCTATTAATAAATGTAAGACCGCTTGGGGTTTGATCAACTCCATTGCTAGAGATAATAAAAAAGAATCTATAGATATTGCCCCAGATGCTTTTAACAATTTCTTTATAAATTCGGTAGAAGAAATTAGAACCAATATTAAAAAGCCTAAAGAACACATGCAAGATCTAATAACACAACACAAGGTGGAAATTAATCAAAGAGGTTTTGTTTTCTCTGAAATAAATCCAGACGTCGTATTACAAACTGTTAATAACTTAAAGTCATCAGACAGCGTCGACATATATGGATTGTCCAACAATTTAATTAAAAGTCATAGATTGCATTGTATTTCCACTTACCTTTTGTTTAAATACATGTCTTATGGAGGGAATCTTCCCAAATATGCTTAAAACATCGAAAGTTATCCCAACCTATAAAAAGGGAGACAAAAACTCTGCAGCCAGCTATCGTCCAGTATCACTAGTTCCCATATTTTCAAAAGTATTGGAAAGTCTTATTTATGCTCAATTTTATAAACATCTAGACGAAGCCAACATATTTACAAAATCTCAATTTGGTTTCAGGAAAGGGAAGTCAACAGTGGATGCTATAGTATCACTGGTAAAAGGGTACTTACAAGCTTTGAATCAAAAAATTGTGCACAGGCCACCTTTTGTGACCTTAGTAAAGCATTTGATTGCGTAGATCACACATTTTTAATTAAAAAAATTAAATTACTATGGAATAAAAAGCCCCGCAATAAAAATTTTTAGATCCTACCTGGAAAATCTTAAACAAGTAGTATGTATAGGACACAAGAAATCAAGTATGGCAGAAGTCAAATCTGGCATTCCACAGGGCTCAATTCTCGGACCATTACTATTTTTATTAATGATAAATGATCTCCCATCCTGCTTACCCACTCACTCAGTCCTCTATGCAGATGACACTACTTTTCTCGATGTTAGCACAGATGGTTCCGAGCCAATGGTTTTTTACTTAATGAGAATAAAACACAAAATATGTTTATAAATGTAAATATGTTATTTAATTTAAGAGAAGTCCCTTTTAATAATAGTTCTGAGAACGTAAAATTTTTAGGTGTAGTAATAGATAACAAATTATCGTAGACACCACACATTAATTACATAACGTCCAAACTCTCCAGAGTAATTCACTTGATCAGAAACTTAAAAGTGCATATACCTGAAGTGTATATTAGATCAGCCTATTTTGCATTTTTCCAAAGCATAATAACATATGGAATTTTACTCTGGGGAAACAGCTCACATGTTAACGAGATACTTCTATTACAAAAAAAGTCATTCGAATCATTTCTGATGTACCGAAACTTGCACACTGCAAATCTTTATTCATTAAACTAAAAGTAATGACTGTAATAAATTTATACATTTACACTGTATTACTGTACATAAAGAGTCACTTACCTGAATTCCAAAATAGACAAGATATACATACATACAATACTAGAGGGGGTCAACATGTTAATATGCCATACCACAGGTTAACCACATCCCAGAAGAGTTTTGAAATATTAGGTATAAAACTTTACAATAATTTACCCATAGAAATAAAACAATTATCAGGATCAAGCTATAAGAATAAGCTCCATGAATGGTTAGTGGCTAAACCTTATTACTCAGTACAGGAATACTTTAAAAGGTAATGTTACTCAAAAACATGCTAAGTAAATTTGCTTCTCAAATGATTTTGATGTTGTTACCTTATAAGATATTATGTATTTACTTTTCTTAAATTTATCAATCACTCTGTTCTTTAGAATTTTGTATGGATAGGAAATAGTTAAGCAATTTTATTCATGTATAGCAGCTTGGTTATCAAATATTGTAAATACTCATTATATCTTAGTAATTTATTTGTAAACATATTGTTCTACTGAGAAGATTGTATAAAGCTTTTGTAATTTTGTGACGTTGTCTATTGCTGTACAGCTCAATGACAATAAAAATTATTATTATTATTATTATTATCACTGAAAACAACTTATAATTTGCATATAAAATCAGTTTTAAAATATTGGGAAATAATAACAATTCAAAAACTAACAAAACTTCATTGCACACAGAATCTAGCTTTTACATTTCATAACAGGTGCAATTAAAACTGTGCTAATCATTTTACCATAAAATATAAAAGCCAACAAACCAATTGAATCAATTTTGAGAAACAAAAACAAAAAATGTTTAATCAGCATTATGAAGTGTTTAACTAAGACACATGAAATGGCATAGAAAAGCATTAAGTCATGCTGCTACAGTGACTTTCAAATGGTAGCACCACCAGGCCAGCAGCCAACTAGATTGCTGCTGTGTTAACATATTGCATTCCTTCTTATCTGGGGAGTAACACGCTTTGTGATTCCTTCTCTCTTAAATACTACTTGCACTAAGACAAAATGTTAAAATTTTGCAAAAAATAATTCACGAGGGAGATAGGGAGTAATGTTTGTAAAAGCACCGCAGAAACAACAGATTTTTAGCTCAAGTAGTTTTCATAATACACATGAATAAACATACCCATGTATTTTATAATAATCAGAATCACATAAGCACTGTAATGACCATTATTATTTGTATGTGTATATGTTCTATTATATATGTACATACATGCGAAATATGCAGAAATGTAATGTAAACTGGAATATTTTTTAGTTGGGTTTGTAACACTTAAGTATCATTTACATATAATTTTTCCAGACCGGTTTCGACATCATGTGGGCATCATTGTCAATGGTTTTCAGCTATAATTGACAATTTTACTAAAAGGATTATTATATTTATTATGCTTATCAAGCTGTTAAAGTCAAAAGACAGAGAGAGCAAACACACTCTTGTTAGCTGTAGAATGCTGTCAGCTATCGCATGTTTATGCTTATGTCTCGAAATCAGGGCTCATGTTTATTTAATCCTAGTCCCTACAGAGTTCAAGTCAGTTTTCAGTTTCTGTGTAGTCAGGAATAGAGCAAGTGCAATGGCTTTTATTGGTGAATCTAAGAGGCAAGTATTGTGTAGCCAGGCTCAAAGTATTATTTTTAGGGTCTACATGTTTTTTAAAAAACGCAGCAATGACGAATTGTTGTCTCTTCATGTAACTGAAGACAGTGATATGGAAGAGCCACTGGCAGTTCCATTGGATTAAAAGAGCAGGTAATTCATAAAGTATAATAATATAGTATTTAAGAAAATGTGCACATAATATGCAAATATGCATGTTCAGGTTTTAAATTTAAAAACTACAAAATTACAGAGGTTTAGAAAAATCAGTTAGGGTTTCCTTATATTGATCATTATCTCGCCAGGCAGATTTGCATGCTCAGTGTGCGAGAGAGAAGGAAAAGAGTGGGGTAGCAACCTGGCAATATAGAGCGCGATAATGCATCTCATTCGCTGTAGTATAGAACTCTTCCCATTTGAAAAAAATAGGTGTTGATTACCATGCTAATGTCACATGGTTTCATATTTACTGTTAGTTTTTTTGTGCTGAAGAAAGTAGTTTCACCATGTCACCTAAGATGAAAAGAAGCTATTATGCTCACAAAAGAAATGTAATAAATCAAGCCACTAAGAGAGAGCTTAGTCGCTAAAACATCTTACAAGCCCTCTAAAAAGTTGTACAATAGCAAAGTTTCAATAAACCTAAAAAGTTGCAAGATTGCAAAGGTAGTAAAATGTGTCCCTCAGGATGCTCTACAGTTTTATCAGTGTCTTTTGAAATGGCCTACAGCAGGTAGCTTGTTATTCTATGTAAAGGAATATTACATGACAAAGCATTTTCCCCCCTTTTTCTAGTCCATGCAGATTAAATGACACTTAGCAAAGTGACGAGATTTTTTCTTGCCAATAAACTTAGGTTTTGCAAATAAATATTAATTGTAATTACAATACAATTTGTGAATTAAGTTGAAAAGCATATGCTTTTTAATTTATGTTTTGAAATTATGGATGAAGCATTAAATCATATTTTCACAATGATAACTTATATAAGCTTATAGATCCGTACACAGCACACAAAATAAGAAATATGTCAAAATATTTTAATAATAATAAAAATAATAATAATAATACAATAATTATAATAAAAAGGCAATTACAAATGATAATGAAATAGCTAACAAATATAATAAAAGCTATACTGATATTTATAAATTATCTGTTGATGCTAAAAAGAAACAAAAACTTGAAAAAAATGTAAGAGAGTATGTAAAATCAACAACCTAAAAGATGTATTTAACCCGCAATTCAATATTATAGAATTGAGCATTGCAATTAATAACAAAATTTAAAAAATCTGATGTGTTCCATTCACATGACTTTCTCTACATCTCTGCAACAAATTGTTAAAAAGTTTATGCTTCTATTTATTTCATGCTGATCGACATAAAATTAGTAGAAATAGTCTTATTACTTGCCTCCTTGTAAGTAGAAGAGAAATAAGGGAGTACCATAGGTTAAATGATAGTCAAAAGCTGGTTTCTATGTGGCTGAAGTTCCTTTATTTGTATGGACAGGAGTTGACAAATCCCTGTATGAGAAAAGTTAAGTTTTTCGAAGCTGAAACCAAAAACAAGAAATATCTAAAAAAAAAAAATTATCAACTCCATGGAAAAAAATGTATACCATAAATTATGTGTTTTAATGTGCTCTACATTTTTTGTGTGGTAAGTTTGTGTCCATTTCTTATGGTTTAGTAGTTATGCAAAATTCCGTAAAATTCACTCAGAATAAAGTAGTCTTCAGAGGTTATTCCCAGAAAATTTAAAATATACATTTTATTTGTCAGGTAAATATCTTTAATAAATATTTTAATCAAAATTGTTAGAGCCATTTTTTAGAAAATAAAAATTTTCGAGAAAAGTTCCATGTAAAGGGTAGTTTAGGATGGGGGGATTTTTCTCAAAATCTTTGTGCCGCATCCCTGGAAAATACTAAACTTAAATACCAAGCTTGGTATTTTACCGACTTTTCGCTTTTGAGTTATCGTGTACACACACATGCACACACACATGCATACACACACACTTACTTTTTTTGAAAATACTTTTTTGAATTCAGGGGACCCTAAAACATATATTTCCAATGAAATTTCGGTATCAAATTTTTGGTGGAGTGTAATATCTTCTCTATACACTATATACATAGTATGTGTAGAGAAAGTAAAAATCTCTGGCACCCGACAATTTACGTGCAGCTTTCATAAAACACCTAAATCTTTATAACTTATAGAATAAAGCAATACATGTGAGGTATTTTTAAATCAAACCTACAGTTAATTTATAAAATTACTGTCCAATAGTATTTACCAGTGTATTAGCAAAAATTGTGTAAAAAATTACTTCAAACCGATTAAATTGGTTTTTAGAAAAAACTAGCTTTATTTCAACTAAACCAGCACAATTTAGAGAATACATTTCTATTGTTTCCAAGGAACATGCGACTATTTGGAGGTTTAACTGTTTGAAAGACTTAAATTTTACAAATATTACATTTGATTAGGGAATTTATTATCCAGTGCTTTATTGCTTCGCAATATAATGGCAAATTATCTAAATAGCAAACAGATGCACCAAGGTGTACTTCAAAGTAGTATCCATACTCTAAAAATCAACAGCAGCAAAGACATTGAGCTGATTCTGTAGATTTTAAAAAATATAAGTCAAGAGTTGTTACTTATTATTATTACTTTTGAATTAAAAGCACACTCAAGCACAAATACACTACATGTGTATTCAGTCTTTATGTATGTGCAATTATAAGTACAAATATTCCAACGCAAAATCATTACTTAACTGCAAAGTTTGTTGTCACAGATAATAGGCGTTCCTATCTCAGTGTGATCCTAAACTATTCCTCTGTAACTCCTGAAGGTTTGTCGGTTGAATTTTGTAATACTCTGTTTGTGATTATCCAGTATTTGATTTTTATGTTCATGAGGAAATTTCCTATATCAGATATTAAGTGATTCTTTATGTAACAGGTCACACGATCGCTCTGAATCTTCAACCTACGTAACCATACATTTTTGTTTTCATACAGCATTATTAGATTAGGATTCACAGTGTATTCAGGGTTCAACTTAAGATATTGATCACAATAACATTAATATACTTTAATTAAATTTGGTTTTATTGATCAAATACATAACTGAAACCAAAATGTATGTATTTGCACTTCCATCCTTTAAACTACAGAATAACCCTCATTGCCCTTACAAAGGTGAAAAAATAAAGTTAAACCTCAACAATTAAAAATCCTTCAAATCAGGAATTAAGATAACTTGTGTCACAGATCCTTTATAATTGCAGTTAAACGTTTCTTATTTGGAAATATGACATTTTAAGAATTACTAATGATATACTCCTTCGCGGCATTGGCAGTTTCCCCAGTTGCAGCATAAATTAAATGAATATCCACTAATTCAGCTTATGTAAAGCCATTCATTGTGTAAAGGGAAGTTCAAATTAATCCCTTGCTCCCTCACTGTGAGTCACGTGAATGCAGGTCGACTATGTGAGTTGAACAGGAGCTAGCCATTGCATGATGTATGTAAACACAGAAAAAACATAACATAGATCTTATAAATGTAAAAAGGTATTTAGTAACAGTGAAGCAACACAAATATTAATATAACTATTAATGATTGTAACAATTCTCCACTTATCTTTTTGGAATTCAAGGACTAGTTTTGCCATAAAATGGTCTATTGCATCTGCTGCTCATTTTCACTGTTATGGTTACTGCTATTAGGTGGATTGTGTACTAAGGCATTGGTAACTACTGGAATCAAAACAATTTTGGTGAGAGAATCAATTGGTGGTATATCAAAATTCATTGCATGATTTTTATTCTTTAATATAAATATCTTCTCCTGAACCATTAAATCTATGGGTCCATTTAAGTGTTTTAACACATTGAAGCCTGGGCGTTTCAGTAGTTGAAGTGCCAACAAACCCAGGGTTTTTACGCCTACTTTGAGTTATTATTTACAGTACATCAATTAAATCTGTTGAAAAGTATTGGGACAATCTAAAAGTATGGCATTCAAGGATTTCTCAACAAGTAAGAAAATAGTCATAACTTCCGTATTAATATTTTAGTTTAAATTTACAAGTATCAAATATGAGTTTGTAAATAAACTGCGTAAAGATGCTTATACTCCATTTATTCAAAGTTTGAAAAACTCTCCCTCAGAATCAGAATTTTCCACATTTGTATCCTGAATTTCAGCTTCAGTTCACAGAAATCGAGGAAAAAGCAGCATTTTAACATTTAAGACCACAACGTAACAAACAGATCACGTTTAGTCTTACCAATGTAAACAAGATCACAATTTAATTGATAGATGCCAGGTTTTTTATTTTTTGAAATTTCATCTTTTTTTAGAAAAGCCTAACACATTTTTTATACTGTATTTATTTTGAGGAACCAATATTGTACCATGCTCTTTGAAAATATTTGTGAATTTTTTATTTGCCCAAGGGTGACGAGTAAATTTTTTAAAAATGTAATTATCTTTTATTTTTTTTAAGAGTAGCAATCTCTTGATAGCTTTTTGATATTTAAACTTCTCAATTTTTTCATTTATAAAATCAGTATTAAAATCATTAATTAAATCAGTTGATAATGTGTTTATATTTTTATAGAATTCATCTTTATTAAGGTGTAAATTAATTAACCTATAAATTAAGCTATTGAAAACAGCAAATTTAAATGAAAAAGGGTTAAAGCCATTATTTTTTATGTAATTATCAGTATGAGTTTGTTTTCTGTATATTCCAGAATTCAATTTATTGTTATTTTTTATCATTTTTAAATCCGAAAAGAGAGTTAGCCATCCCTTTCAATTTCTAATGTGAATTTTATAGCCTTATCTTGTACATTTAAAAGTTTTAAAGCATCATTTACATGTTTAACAGGAACAATAGCAAATATATCATCTACATATCTATACCAAGTTTTAAAAATTTTCAAAGAGCATGGTATAATATTGCTTCCTCAAATTAAATACAGCATAAAAGTGTGTTAGACTTTTCTAAAATAGGTGAAATTTCAAAAAATAAAAAACCCTGGCATTTATCAATTAAATAGTGACTTTGTTTACGTTGGTAAGACAAAACGTCATTTGGAAACCAGAGTAAAAGAACACTTTAGAAATATTAAATACAAACAAATTGATTAATCAGCTGGGGCAGAACATTTTTGGAAATTTAATCATGAAATAAATCCAGATGTTAATTTATTAAAACACTTAAATGGACCCATAGATTTAATGGTTTGGGAGAAGATATTTATATTAAAGAATAAAAATCATGCAATGAATTTTGATATACCACCGATTGATTCTCTCACCAAATTTGTTTTGATTCCAGTAGCTAGCAATGCCTTAGTACACAATCCACCTAGTAGCACTAACCATAACAGTGTCAATAAACAAGATCAAAAAGAAAATGAGCTGATCATGCAATAGATCATTTTATTGCAAAACTAGTCCTTGAATTTCAAAAAGATAAGTGGACAATTATTACAATTATTAATTGTTATATTAATAACATAGATCTGTTAAAAGCACATTAGAACTTGAAATTTGTGCTTCATTTGTGATAATGTTTTTAGTTACCAGATAAAATGGGATACACTTATGTGTTAAACTCACTGTTCTCTACTAAATATCAAATTATTTACTCTGATTTACATCCCAGTATGTATCTTTAACATACACCACCCCATCCAAAAACACACACACAGACACAGAGTATATCTACTTTTGTCCTAAAGATATTTATTCCAAATTTGAATAAAAGTGCTGTTGCATGGGTATGGCAGCATATAAAGTATACACATACCCACGCACACACACTTTTGTCTATGTATAATCTAATTTGTTTTTATTATGCTAAATAAAATGGTTCTGTGATTAACTTGAAATTTTTTTGCTTCTTGTAGAGTATCAAGACTGAATTAGAAAGGAGAGAAGAAGCAGAACGAGCGGCGAGGAACAGTCCCCAGACAGTGGCACCCAATGATGTGCAGGCACTCTTGAGGAATCAATTTGGTCATAATGATCAAGGCCCTCTCCATGGTGCCATTACCAACATCTGTGTCATTATTGGTTTTGCAGCATTTGCCTATACAGTGAAATATGTGCTTCGAAGTATAGCTGCAGAATAAGGATGCGTTGAAAAACAGTCATTTGCAGAATTCCTGGAGAATTTTGCCAATTGCTTAATGTTCACTGTTGATCAGCGGAAACAAAAATGACAAACACTACAATCAGTTACTTCTTCAGTGGTACTTGATAACTTCTGCAAAATAACTGATTTTGCATAAACAGTATCTCCACATTAACTTGGAAAATGTAATATGTATTGGTTCTTACATATTTTATATAATGTTTAGTTACATTTCCATTCAAGAACACTTTCTCATCTAGTAATAATACTCCTAAATTGAATTCACTTATCTCAGCTTTATGCACATTTCAAGGTAAGTGGGAGAACAAAAGAAAGAAAAAAGAAAGAAAAAAAAAAACAATCAAACTATCTCTCTGACTCTTGGCACACATTTGCTAACTGTGTCCAGTTAATTTTGTTACATGTTTGTGGTCTGCAGCTTTTGGACAAAAATGTTTTTATGAAGTTGCAATCAGTATTAGCTCTGCTTTTATTTATTCAAATTCACTTTTCCTTATTCTGTTAAATTGAGGTTCTTACATACACAGGCATAATTATGTCAAAAACATGCGTTTCTGTATTGTGACAATTATATGTTTTAGGAGCCATAATTTTAGTTAGTACTTACTGCTTTGTGGAGATAAACTAATATCTTTTGTTGCATATTAAATAATGTTACATTTTCTTAATATTTTTGGCATACCTAATAAAATTAATACTGAACTGTGATAGAATTGCCATGCAGATAACTATTATCAAACTCTATGCTGTAATTTAGAAATAAAGTTTATAAAAGCAACAGTTCTCCAATGCTTGAATATTGACATAATGTTTTACAGAATTGTATGGCATGTAAATACTATGGTTCATTTTTAGAAATGAATACAAATTCACAAATGGCGCTACTGTTGGTTCAAATTTAAATCTAAGTTTATTATTGTACATAGGAGCATAATAAAAAATTCCAAAGAGAAATTAATAAAGCAGATCTGTTTTACTAGGTGAGAATCCTATAACATCTATAAGCTTTAGCATTTATGCAAAGAAAAAAAAAAGTTTAATGCTTTAATGTTTACTAGTGGCCAAAGACTTCTTGAACAAAATAGGTCACAACCTACAATACATATGGTAGAGCACTAAAGAAAACTTTTAACAATTTCAGTTTTTGAAAAGCGAGGGTCATGCACTGAGGGCGAGCTACTGGTTGAGCAGAATAGAGTAGAACAGGTTTTGCAGCTCTTAGTTGGCCAGCAGTGCTGTTTGCTAAGCAGATGACAGCATGTCCATAGTAAATATTATACTGTGGTTTGACGTGTAAGTTATTTGCAACCAAGAAGCAAAAAGTAAACACTTAAAAATAAAAGCACTCGTATAACAAGCCAGGAGATGTTTGAAGTACTTCCCTATGTTGTTCAAACACTTCTAACACCTGCTTAAGAAATTGACAGTGATAGTGAATATAGCCAACTTCTCCTTACAGGAAATCCATGAAGTGTTTGAAGATAGTTATCACTAACAGCATATGCCTCCATAATTCTGCTGAATTAAACCCCTGCTATGTTTATGTCTGGGGGTGATTAAAAGAGAAAGTGTACAAAGCAAATCCACACAGTTTAGAGGAACTTAAAAATAACATTCATAAAAAGATTGCTGCCTTTTCTCAGTGCGTAATAGCCAGTTTTCTAAGTAGGTGTCAGAAGTGCTGGAGCAACCAAGCGAGGCGCTCCCAACATCTCCTGGCTTGATATATGTATTACTTTTTGTTTTTTTAATAGAAATAAAAGTTAAATGTATTCCTAAGCTATTTTCTAGCTTGGATAGGAAGAATCAAATTAGTTATTTAGAAGAGAGGAATGGTGATTCACATTTATTATAGAGAGAGATTTATATCTTTAGTGGTGGGTAGAGATGCATAGTATGGTCAGACACTACACATGCTTGCTTCACGGCATCTAGTCTGCTAAGAGGAGGAAGCATGTCACTCTGTTGCTTTCATTACAGTCTTCACTCCATTCCTACGCCTAATGCTGCTGCCTGTATGACCATCTAAATGCAATAGCAGTATTTACCAAGAGCTAAATACATGATCTGAGGATAACAATTATAGGGCACTAAAATGACCATAGAGTTTCTTCATTTTTACCATTCCACTCAAGGTCATTTTTTATGCTTTTTAACTGTCACCCCACTCTATTCAGTTCCCCCTCTTCTAGTAGCAGTAGTATTGTGAGAGTAGAGTCTTCTTGTAACTCTTATCTCAAGTATGTGAGCTGGTAGAATGAGAGTGGGGATTATGGTATGTGACCTGGAATGGATTGGCTAGAGTTAAACCACTAAAGGATTACCAGACACATGGAAAATTCTGGACATGTTATGCATTTTAATCTTCTGTCCATCTGGGAGGAATTTCTACAATTTTATAAATGTCATATACAAGGGCAATTTTTTTTATTATTATTATTATTATTATTATTATTATTATTATTATTATTATTATTATTATTATTATTATAAGGTCCAATAAGTAGCAAAACCAAAATCACAGTGAATTCAATTGAATCTCTGTGCTGGGTCAGTATTCTCTTTGACCATGTCCCTTCACAATGAGCACATAAACATGCCTAAAACACCAACAGCATCTCCTGCCAAATGTGAAAAGCATGCTCTAATTGATTTCTTCACATGGAGGGGTATGGTGAAACTTTCATAAGTGACAGCAAATTGCAGCAATGGTGCAGGAATTTTGAAGCAGGACATATACACGTTCATGATGTAAGCAATTAGGGAAGGAAGATGGTGTCAACCAATGATCTCGTTCTGCAAGTTGATCAGGTGATTCGAGAAAATCGTTGGTTCACAATTTCTGTGTTGAGTTACTCATTTGCCAAAATTTCAAGGTCTGCTCCCTATACCATTGTGACAGATTCTTTAGCACTGGAAACTGTGAGAGAGATAAGTTCCCTAGATGCTGTCTGACGATCACAAAACACGACGAATCAGTATTGCTTTAATGTATCTTCAGCATAACCATGATGAAAGAGAATAATTTTTTAAGAAAATTGTCACAGGGGTGGGGATGTGAGTAAATTTTGAAAATGAACAAACAAAAGACAATCCAAATAGTGCATGTATTCTCATTCCCCAAGTAGAAAGAAATTCAAGCGAACCTCCTCCATCAGAAAGTATCTGTCTATTGTGTTTTAGGACAGATAAGGAGTCCTCATGAATTGTTACTTCCATAGCAGTTTTGTGCTTTTATAAAATGTTTTTGTTTTAAGGCTTGGACTGACCCACAAACCAAAACAGAATTGGATGAATTTCGCATGGACTCTGCACCCTCATTGAAGAACATTTACTTTTGGATAAATGAATTCAAACATGGTTGGACAATCACCAAAGATGAAGCACATTCTAACTCTAGGTCACCACACAGGAAACCACTACAAAATCCATGATATGGTTATGCAAAACCACCAAATAAAAATTCATGATATTGTTGAGACTTAGGAATCATAACTGAGCGAATATCCTGCACAGAGAATTGATTTTGAAGAAGCTGTGTGCAAGGTAGGTGTTGCAAATGCTCACAGTTGACCACAAGTGCATCTGGAATAGCATTTCAACATAAAGTCTGGCAATGTTTAATCGCAATCTGCAACATTTTTTGTGCCAATTTGTGACTTGATGAAACCTGGATCCATTATTACACACCAGAATCAAAATGACAGTCAAAACAAAGGACAAAGACTGGTGAAAGTGCACCAAAGAAGGCAAAGACCAATTTGTCAGTTGGTAAGGTGAGTCACTATTTTTGAAATTTCAAAGGAATAATCCTCATAGATTACTTGGAAAAGGCAAAACCATAACCTAACTTATTATGCATCATTGTTGGATTGTTTGAAACTTGCATTGGCTGAAAAAAGAACAAGGTTGGCATGCAAAAAAGGTGCTCTTTCACCTGGATAATACCCATCCCACACATCAGCTATAACAATGGCAAAAGTACATGAATTGGGCCTAGAGTTGTTTCCTCAGACACCCTATTCACCAGGCCTAGCCCCAAGTGAGTTCTTCCTGTTCCCTAACTTGAAACTTTGGCTTGGTGGGAAGAAATTTTCATCAAATGAAGTAATAGTCGCAGCCAATGAGTATTTTGCAGAGTTTGACAGAATCTATTTTTCCAATGAGAAGCTGGTGGATCGCTGGAGCAAGTTTTAGATCCCTCAACAGCAATTATGTCGAGAAGTAAGGTGAGTTATTTGTGAAGCAAACTTTTTGCTTGCTTTTTTACCAGACCTATCAACCCTTGTATTTCCCTGAAAGTCAGACAGCACCCATTATATTACAGTTTCCTTGCCTTTGTTCTATAAACAGTAAATTTTATGTTGGATGTTCTTAAAGTGATTTGTTTTTATGTCATGGATGTTTTGTGAAGTGGTGTGTAGGAAAGATACGAACTCTTGGACCTAATAAACTTCAGATTGTTTTCCTAAAAAAGATTTAGTTAACAAATTGCTGTATTTAATTAAAGGGACAGGACTTTTTAACTAAAGCTATAGTGATTTGAGATAATACAATAAACCCTTAGATTTTAGTGTTAAGAACATTCATAACTCTACTCCACTACAGCAGTCAAGTCGAAACTTGGATGTTTGCTGTTGCATTTATTGTTGCTTTTGAGTTGTAGAAGATGACTTTTTTTTTTTTGGAATTTATTCAGGATGTTATTTAATTGAATAAGTGTAATGCTTCTATTTCCTCATCAAAATTTGTGTAATACATGTCTAATATGCACCAAAATAGTGTTAGTGGTTTAATGCTAGTAAGCATGAAAACTTTCATTCTGAACTTCTGAAACTACTCCTGTACACAATACTACACTATGTGAGTTTAAGTTGAAACATGACTATTTTTCTGCTACTTGACTGGTCTAGGAGGGCAGGGGTGTGCTTATGATGGTCCAAGTCCAAGAAATACTGTCAGAGTCGCTCTTCACTGTCCAGTTTCTCAGTATGAGTTGTACTTGTAATAATGTTGTAAAGATGGATTTTTGGCATTGAAATACTGAAAATATTTTTATGTATAGATGTCCTTACTTCACTGTTATAAGCACTTGAAGGAAAAATCAAATGTGTGGGAAATTGTGTGTATGGTGCACACTTCTACACTGATGAACTGAAGCATTGAAATATGGTAAACCAATTATGAGATAAAGAATAATGTTGCTGGATAAATTACTGATGGACAAGCCCAGAGGTATGGTGAAAAGATTTCATTTTCGAGGATACTGGGCAATTATCTGTTTAAATGAAACTAAATGAATGTTAATCATTCTATAGGAATAATATGATTTTCCAATGGTAGTGAATCAGAATATCCTTTGCATGTGTTATTAAAAATAGTGTCAGATTTAATTTTTTGCATGTTGGAACATCTACTGATTTTATCCCTAAAGTGTTACATACATTTAAGTCTATCCACAAAAGATTAGCATGAAAAACTAGATGGTAATGTTTTTAATCAACTTTTGCCAAATATTCTTAAGCACAGGGATAATGTAGCATGTTAGTTGAAATAAAGCACTAGTTTCAAATTTACTTTAAAAAAAAAAAAAGCAAAATCATTGCAAGATTGGCGTATCAGCTTTGACAAACATACTTGAAAACCAGTTTTATAAAGTACTATTAAGAAACAAAAATGTGTTCAAAATTGCCTCCGTGGTCGAGTGGTCAGCGAGCTGACTTCTCACCCGGAGGTCCCGGGTTCGATTCCCGGCTAGGGTAGGGAATTTTTCTTTAACCAGAATTATTCCCTATCCCCCATAGAGTCTGGAAGTATGAATGTGAGAGTGAATGCGCGTGTGTTTAGTAATATAAAGTTTAACCCAATGTTCTGAACCTACAGTTTCACAAGTGAAAGCCCCCGATATGACCATTGATGTTAAAGGGGGCTATACAAATGAAGCAATAAAAAAAAAAAAAAAAGTGTTCAGATGATATGAAATTGACAACATTGCTGAATTAAATGGACAGCTGTAGTTCATTTGCCTCCTTACCAGTGTAACATGAATGCGTTTGATCTAATATGTGTGCAAATAAAAGTGATATGGCAAAATATAAGGTAGCTTTCAAATCATGTGATGTGGAGTTGTTTTAAACACAATTAAGTAAACTCCCAAAAATTGATGGTGTGCTTTTGAATATGTGAAGAAAATAGGGAGAATTCTATTGGCAGAAGGCTGGAATAAGCGATGAATTGTTGGACAACTTTGTGATAAATTTAGAGGAAAGCAACGTGTACCATGAGATTGAAGACTGGAACCATGAAGAGGAATCTGAGAATAGGAAAAACAAAGCTAACAGCTTACTGGAACCAGCCAAGATAACATTAATGAACAATGTATTTCTACCTCCATCCCCCAGTAAATTGTGAATTGCATGTTTGGCAGAATAGCACAAATGGCAAACTTACTGGAATGGTGAGTCATGTCTAAATTTCATGTTTCAATATAACTCAGAATTTAAATAAAGCTTCAATAGTATTTGTTTTTTCAAATTAGGCAGTTAAGGATTACCAACTCCATGAATAATATAGCACTATATCTCTTTCCCCTTTGCATGTTTCAACTTAAAACAAATTCACAATAATTTAAAAAAGGTTTTATTGTTTATTTTTATTTTATACCAAAATCTGCATGGTGGACAGATGAAAGAATCAATAAATTGTAAACTGACTCAGATGTTGTAGGGAAATATAATTTTAGAAATTTAAGTTGTGAAGAATTTCACATGCACCAACCTGATAGATTGCATATATCATTCCGATAATATTGTGCTGTAAAATCCCCTCTCCTCAGAAGGTCCCCTCAGGGGCCTACTAAGGTAGGTACGGGTTTGGCGCACCCGGGGTCCTGAGCCAACCTTGACCCCCTCAGTGGGCAACCTCTGAGTGGTGAGAGAGTCACTAGGTCAAATGCCCACCCACGTGTAGGCCGTTCGTGGAGACCCGTGTCGGTGGAAAGGAATATCCTGGTTGGTTGAGGGTTGCGTATCTGAGCCTGGGCCTTCTGTCTTTTCAGTGACTAGGGAGGGTACGCAACTTAATACACCACTTTGGTTTCTACTTCACCTAAACGGGAGGCTAGGGACTAGCCCACCCCTAGTCAATCGGCCAGGACTAGGTATTATACCGAACTCCAGGGTGAGTGGGACGGCGAGGCTGCTATATCCCCTGTTTAGCCCTGTCATCCCAGTGAGATGACCCCTTGTTGGACTCCATGGTGGGTGGGGAGCACCGGGGGATGAAAATAAAAATTTACATTCATGGCAAAACCAAAAAAATCCATTAAATATGGTACTGAGTTCGGAAAAGAAGTAGTCAAGTGTTGTGGTCCTCGCTACTTGATTGTCAATAGAACAGAGGAAGGAAGAAAGTTCTCTAGCGTAAGCCCTTTTATTATTCAAAAGGGTCTTGATAACATTGCTGGTCCTGTAAAATCTTGTATAAGAGCTCGTAATGGCATGCTCCTGGTAGAAGCAGAATCAGCATCCCAGGCTGCAAAAATACTAAAGGCCAAAATGTTAGCTAGCTATCCAGTAAAGGTCGATGTACACAAAAGCTTGAATTCCTCACGCGGTGTGGTAAACACCCGCGCACTGGACGGTTTGACCTGTGAGGAAATTCAAGAAAATCTTGCTCCTCAAGGCGTAACATCTGTGTATCGGGTTCAAAGAAAAGTAAATGGAGAATTCGTGCCTACCCGTACCCTGTTTATTACCTTTGATCGGGTAGATCTCCCACAAAGGATAATGGCAGGGTATGAATCCATTGAGGTAAGACCGTATATACCGAACCCGCTCAGATATTATAAGTGTCAGCGCTTTGGCCACACCAGTGAATTCTGCAACGGCGAGTCTACCTGTGTGAACTGTGGCAAAATCTCGCATGACGGAGAATGCACGTCAGTTCCAACGTGTGTTAACTGTAACGGTAAACATCCATCAAGTTCCCGTAGTTGTCTCCATTTTGCAGAGGAAAAGACGGTCCAGGAGATACGGGTCAAAGAGAAGGTGTCCTTCTTGGAAGCCCAGAAACTCTTGCGAATCCGCCAACCCTCTGTCCCGAAGTATGGTACCTATAGCTCAGTTGTAGCTAAATCGGTACAAAGTCAGGAAATCGCAACTCAAACCTGCGATATAAACGTGGTCACGATTGCAGAAAAGATTCTCACAGCCAGCTCACTTCCTAGGCCTTCGACTTCAACATCTAAGTCAGTAGTAACATGTGAAACTGTAAAAAGCGATAAAATTAAATCGCCGCCAAAGCAATCGACCTCGACCAACAAGTCTGGCAAGCTAATAATATATAAAGAACCAGAAAGAAAGTTTAAGAACACCTATGAGAGAACTGACTTCCTCAAACAAAGTGTAAAGCCTATTCCCAAAGCAACAAAGGGAAACAAGAGTCCACGGAGGTCCTCTTCTGAGAATTCGACTGGGAAGGACTCAGGTCGGCGACTATCATCTTCGCTGGTCTCTACTTCCAATCGGTTCGAGGTACTCGAACCGAAATTTTCAATTGGAAAGGGGTCCTCCCAAGTGGAGGAGATGGAGGAAGGTGATACTGCCCTCACTACCAGAAGGACAGTGACAAAGAGGCAGGACCATCCTCCCGTAGAAGGTGTCTTCCCGACACCTAAAAAGAATAAACTCAACCGACCTCTGCAGCCTTCAAAATAGAAACAACCACAATGTACAACTTATCCCATTATAAGGAACATGGCTATTCTACAATGGAACTTACGTGGAATAAGAACACATCGACCTGAGCTTGAACTGCTGCTTAACCAGCACGATCCTTTGGTCGTATGTTTGCAAGAGACTAAGCTCCGTCCACAAGACAGCTTCAAAATCAAACGGTACACCCCAGTAAGGTGTGATCTATCATCGGAAGAGGGTGTACCTGCGCACGGAGGCACTATGATGCTCATCAGAGATAATATATTCGCGCAATCTGTATCATTACATTCCGACATCCAGTCAGTAGCTGTAAGGATTAAACTGTCACATACCAGATTCACCATTTGTAATATATACCTTCCTCCGAGTTACGACCTCTCGCTCACTGATTTAGGGGATCTAATTTCTCAATTACCAACACTGTTTCTATTGGTAGGTGATGTAAATGCCCACCATCCACTTTGGGGCTCACCTCGGGCTTGTGCGAGAGGTAAGTTAATTGCTGATTTCTTGAATAATTCTAACCTAATTCTCCTGAACACTGGAGAACCTACATTTCTTTCTGATGCTTTCAACAGTTTTTCACACTTGGATTTAGCAGTTTGTTCACCAATATTAGCATCTTTCTTACAGTGGAATATCATCTCTGATCTACATTCTAGTGACCACTTTCCATGTCTTATCAGTCTCTTGCCACAAGATACATGTTCCACACGTTTACCTAGATGGCATATAGATCAAGCCAACTGGAACCTTTATTCCCGGTTGGCTGTCTTTTATTACAACGAGCACGACTCTGAATGTCGTAGTGGAGCACCTCACAAAAAATATTCTTGATGCTACCGAGCAGTCTATTCCACGGTCGACGACCCAAACCAGTCGTTGATTTCCGGTACCTTGGTGGACTGATGAATGCCGGAATGCCATTCGTGCTCGCAGGCGTGCTCTCAGGATTTTCCAAAGTCGCCCAACACTGGATAACCTGATTGAGTATAAAAAGATGCGTGCCAAATCTAGGCAGGTTGTTAAGGATAGCAAAAAGACATCATGGAGCAAGTTTGTAGCGCCATTCAATCGACATACACCTTCCTCTATCGTATGGGATAAGTTAAGGCGCGCGGACAGAAAAATGACTCATACACCAATCGCCGGTCTTAAAACAGCTGTAGGAGATGTTGTTGATAGGTTTGACGTGGCCAACACTTGGCGGTGCTTTCGCTCAAGTGTCTAGCTCAGAGAATTATTCGCCTGATTTTCTTCCCGTTAAGGCTCAGGTGGAATCGCAAGGTTTCAACTTTCGTTCTAATAATCTTGAAGATTACAATCGACTCTTCACCATGAGGGAGCTAGACCATGCACTATCATCTTCGCGAAACTCTGCACCAGGTGCTGATGGAATACATGTCCAAATGTTGCAACATCTCTCTCCTGAAGGTAAGGCCTTCCTACTCGAGGTCTATAATCGTGTTTGAGTTGACGCCACTTTTCCAGAAAAGTGGCGAGAGGCCACCATCGTACCTATTTTGAAAGCTGGAAAGGACCGTTTACTTCCATCCAGCTACCATCCAATTTCCCTCGCCAGTTGCGTTTGCAAGGTGATGGAACGCATGATCAATTGACGGCTGACATGGTGGCTGGAAACTCATAATCTACTGACCAACACCCAGTGCGGTTTTCGACGACGTCATTCAGCAGCTGACCATCTTGTCTCGATTTCGACGCAGATAATGAATGGATTCATGAAGAACTGTCAAACCGTTGGGGTGTTCTTTGACCTCGAGAAGGCTTATGATACCTTTTGGCGGGCAGGAATAATACGTTCCCTATACAACTAGAACATACGTGGACGCCTTCCGTTATTTATTCAGGAGTTTATGAGGGACCGCGTTTTCCGAGTAAGGGTCAGCTCAGTTTTATCAAATATTTTTGTTCAAGAGAACGGAGTGCCACAGGGATCGGTACTAAGTGTCACGCTGTTTGCTATAGCAATTAATTCTATCTCGAAATGTATTCTCCAAGGAGTATCGTCCTGCTTATTCGTAGACGACTTTGCCATCTATTGTACTTCTCATCGCACACCTTTTTTTGGAGCGCCGTCTGCAGCGGTGTTTAGACAACCTCTCAGATTGGAGCTCTAAAAATGGCTTTCGCTTCTCTGCTGAGAAATCACTCTGCGTGAACTTCTGGCGCCGCAGGAGGCGATTACCACCTTCGCTGCGGTTTGGCACAGTTTTACTACCATTCGCGGATGAGACAAGATTCCTTGGGTTGATATTCGATAGAAAACTGTGTTGGTCACCACATATAGCACAGCTGAAAGCGCGCTGTAACCGTTCTCTGAATATTCTACGGATACTAAGTGGCAAATCTTGGGGAGGGGATCGGACAGTCTTGCTGCGACTGTATCGCTCACTGATCCGAGCCAAGTTAGATTTTGGAAGCATAGTTTATTCTTCGGCAAGACCATCTGTGCTTAGAAGATTAGACACTGTCCATAATCAGGGTATACGTCTGGCTTTTGGAGCTTTTCCAACCAGTCCAGTAGCCAGCCTTTATGCTGAATCGGCGGGACCCCCTCTGCAGTGTAGACGAGATATTCTATTAACAAATTATGGCTGTGGGCTAAAGTGCATGCCTTCGCATCCAACGTTCACTCTTTTTTTTAACACCGAGCTGGACGAACGTTATAGAAATATCTCAATTAGTCCACGACCCCCAGGTGTTCGCTTCTGAATGCTTCTTCATAAGCACGATATCGTAATGCCTAGAATGTTTCCCAATGGAGAAAGGGTGCACCCACCTTGGTTACTTACAACATCCCACGTAAACCTCGGGATGACGGCATACCGAAAGTCTACAATGCCTTTTTCTAGTATCCGTAGATGTTTTTTTAGAATTTTTGTCAAACTACAATGACCGAACTTGTATATATACTAACGGAAGTAAGTGTACCGTTGGTGTTGGGAGCGTCTTTGTTTATGATACCGAACAATATACATTCGGTTTTCATAGTGGCACATCTATTTATAGTGCTGAGCTATATGCAATATATCGAGCCATTCTGCACGTTGGCCGTCGAAATTTAAGTGATTGCCTTATATTGAGTGATTCCCTGAGTGCACTTCAGAGCCTTGGTGATCTCTACAACTATCATCCTATCGTGCAGCGTATCCAGGATGCCCTCCATGTTGTATATACTTCCGGGGTTAATTTGGAGTGTGTATGGATTCCTAGTCATGTTGGCTTGCCGGAGAATGAACTGGCAGATTTTGCAGCAAAGACGGCAACCACCGAGCCCAGTACAAAAATTTCTTGTATAACATCGGAAGACTTTAAGCTTGTGCGCAGGGCGATACTTTCGTGCTGGCACGATGAGTGGTCAGCTCCCCGCGGAAACAAGCTTAGAGTAGTGAAAGACCTTCCAACAAACTGGGTAACTTCCTCTCGTCATTCTCGACGGGAGGAAGTAATTTTGGCTCGTTTGCGTATTGGCCACTGCAATGTTACACATAATTTTCTTTTTAAGAGTGAATCTCCTCCATTGTGTCCGCTTTGTGGAGAAGAATTGTCTGTCCGTCATGTGTTGCTAGACTGTGTTAATCTAGCACATATTCGGGAATCACTGCAACTGCCGGTCAGTCTTGCAGAAGTCCTGGCGGACGATAGTCGAGCGGTAGCTAAGATTTTTGAATTTTTATCGAAGTTACCCTTCAAATTTCGGATTTAGTTGTTTTTATCCTTGTTTTTGTATTACTTTTTTTCTTTTCTTTTCTCTAATCACCAATCTGTGGCTTTTGCTATAATAAACTTTTTACCCTAATATTTAGACTAATCTTTCGTCCTTATTAATAATAGTTCTTATTGAGCTTTATTTCTGGCTTTTGCCATGATTTGTTTAATAAGGGCGCTGATGACCTTGCAGTTGAGCGCCCATAAACACTAACCATCATCATCATCCTCAGAAGGTGGAATACCATTATTAACAAAAAAGTTGGAAGGATAAGAGTCAAACTGAAAAATTCAGTGCCATAGCCAGGATTTGAAGCACAGATCTCCCAAAACAAACTAGAATGTGTTCCTCAAATGGCTGTAAAACTGCAGTAGCAAAATTTAGACTAATCCATGAACATGATTAATTAGCAAAATATTTGAATATAATAGAAATTGATACCAATTCATATTGCTCTCTATACAACAGCAAAGAAGAAGAAATGGCTGAAGAATATCTCCAGACTTGCCTGGATCCATAATAGAAAAATACTGAAATGCTTAGAAGTTATGACTCTTGCCAAATCCCAAGCATTTGACAACAATAATTTGCATAAATCATTAAAATTCAATAAAATAGTAAAAAAAAAAGTAATAATAAAAAAGGAATGAGGAAGAGAAGTGATGCTGAGAATGTCAATATACAGGAAAAGGAAGAATTAACATGAATGAAAACATGGTCACTGTACTTAAGAGTGTTAAGAGATAGTGGGGGAAAAAATGTGAATTGTATAGCAGAAAGAAAGTACATAGAACTACAGGATGGCGCATAATGTATCTACCAATTTCGGTTGAGAAATAGAACTACTAAATAAAGGTGAAAACTACTTTATTTGTGAAAAAGTGAAACAATATACATTTGCAATTATGGATATTACACTTTACACATCGACGCTACTTGAATATGACGTCAGCTCACTGGTCCCCATCTGCATTTATGCATTCTTGAAGATGGCACAGAAATTCCTCCATGGCACATCGAGCCATCTCCCGTGGAATGGCATTGATTTCCTAGTCAATGGTATCTTTCAACTTCTAATGATATGCAAATGGTGCGACAATACTATTTTTTTATTATTATTATTATTATTATTATTATCCCCACAGAGATAAACCACATAATTTTCATGTTCATCACACAGACAATTTTTAAAATTGTCAATTTCTTCAAAAATGACTAACGATTTTTATTAAAGTATTTTCATAACAAAAGAAAAGTATACCTTTATCTTGAAGATTCTTGAGAATAGTTTTTAAAATCCTTTTCATTCTGGGTGAATTTTACATAACTGATAAGCTAGAAAAGAGAGACAAAATTTTACTAAACAAAAAGATGTAGATCTCAATAAAGAAAATGTGTACGTCAAATATATAATTTGGTAGGAGTAGGGCTACTCTTACCTATAATTTTTAATGGAGTTGACTATTTCCGAAGTATTCCTTGTTTTTGGTTTAAATTTACCCATACTTCATACTCTTTTCAAATGGGAAATATTACTCGGTTTTTTCTTACTGGTAATGGGAAGAGATCAATTTCAATTCAATCACATAGAGACCAGCTCTTAAAGATTTCAGTAATGAGTTAACCTAGTGTATTTCCTTAAATTAAATTGAGTTTTATTAATGGTTGTTCTTTAACTGTGGTTCTTAGTGTCTCATTCTTTGGGCACTTAATTTGTTTTTTCAGATATTGTATGCTAATATTTTTCACTATATTTTAAGTCATTTTTCAATTTAAACTTTAAATACTTTGAGTTTGAATGCACAGCATGCAATAACTATTTTGCAAATCATAGTGTGGAATTCACTACATATGTAGTTAAAATTGCATTTAGTTATTATTAGAAATTTCAGAGTTTGTTTTTATCTGAGATTTTTCAGCAGCCTATGAGTTATTCATTATCGAAAACACCCTCTCAGCAGGTGCATTCGTGACTGGAAGACATACTAAATTCAACAATATCACACACTTGAGAAAAGGGGATAAAATTTTTCCTGAAAATGTTTGAATACTTCAACCCATCTTAAAGACACCCTCAAATGAGCAGTGTTCTATTCTATCAATTTTTCAGCAGCAGCACATGCTTTTACTTCTACAATCTCATCAAAGAGATAGGAGTCATCTATTTGCTTTCCCATCAGTTTGCTGATAGATTTTAAGCTATTCTGAACTTGATTCCACTCAATTACTGAATTAAGTCTGGTCCAATCCAAATCGCTAACTTCAATTATGGGAGAAGGCCTGCTCAATATATTCAATGCAAGTTGAATAAAATGAACAAAAATGTTCCTTAAAATTGGAAACACATGAACCTACTAATCCACTCTCCTAAGGATTTTTTAGTTTTGACTGAACTACCAGAGGCAAAAGGGCACATTCCTTTCGCTCATTCAATTTTTGTTTCAGCTCTTTAATTAATGCAGAACCTTCTACTATAGAAATATGTTGACCTTCAAATAAACAAAATTATTAAATATAGCTGCCTGACTTTGCACAAAATAGAGCCATATTTCAGAGAGAGGATCATCAAATAACAATCTTATGATTGTGGCACACTTTTCCTGTGATTCTAAGTAAGATTTTAAAGCTAAATAAAGTTTAAGTATACTTCTACAGCTGGCAACAAAGAAAGCCATCTAGTTTTACTGTATGAAAACAGTTTTGAATACTTTATTTCCACAAAGTCACAAAACTCACACTAAGATGTTTCGTGCACTGTATGTGTATAAGCACAAATACGTTTTTTTGGAACAACACTTTTTATGCAAACTGGGCAACAGTCTATTGTAGTTTGTATACAGTTATCCACTAGGTGTGCAAAGCAACCTACACCTACAATTGGTTTGTTTAAGGAATTCTGAAGAATACTGTAAACATTGTGTTTACCTTTTCTTGCTGCCCCTCCAAAATTGCAGTTATTATTGTCAGCTCATAAACCTACAACTTTAGCTTAAAGTTTGTAGTCATTTAAGTCTTTAAAAAGTATGAGGACACAATCTCAGTTTTCTCACCAGAGTGACCTTGAGAGTCCAACACTTTTACTCACTCCATTAACAGGAGTAAAAATAGCGTACCAATAATGGAAACAGCTTTGCAGATTTATGATTGGAGGAATCTGTGTACACTGTAATGTAATTCATTTGATCCAAGTCTTTCTGTAGCTCTGAAATCGTGAAGGGCTGTTCACATTTGTCACAATTGCTTCGGACTTCGTTCTTGCACATGAATATTGAGGTTCAAAACATTTCTTAATCAATTTCGAAGTACAGTCTGTTGATCGAAAGGACTGGTTATGAATTACTGTGTGAAATGCAAAACATGCTTCTGCTGCTGCAAGCATTTGTTCTTTATGTCCGAAATTCTTATTTCTGAAAAATGTAGAAATGGGTGCAGCGGATGTAGTTTAGTTGATTTATGCTTTGCCGTTTGTAAATGCTGTATTATTTCGGACTTCCACTGTTTATTATTGAAAAATTTGCCGAACAATATACGTCACTGTCTGTCGTTCTCCTTTTGATGAACGGATTCACAGACTGAAGTTCGGAACTTAAAACACATTATCTTCTCGGTGTCATCCCGAAAAAGCGATTGTAGCAGAGAACTGTAACAGGTAACACAGCCAATTTACACCATGTACACTATCAAAAAGAATACGCAGAGCATAAAGGTAGGTAGGTACATATTGTTGAAGAAACACGAGCAAACAGCCTGAATACAAACGTAGCCGATGCCGCTTTGTCGTAAATAATGGTAGTTAAACTTGATTATTGCATGCCATAAATATATTATTACCCAGGACATTTCTAAAAAAAAAAAAAAAAAAAAAAAAAAAAAAAAAAGGACATTTGATTTTCCGTGTCATCGCAACCAGCACCCTAACATAAATTGAGTGTTTTGATGAGATCTACATTTTTTGTGTAGCAAGTTTTTGTATATCTCTTACGATTTGCTAGTTATACAAAAGTCATCCAGAATGAAGAGGCCTTCCGAGCTATTCCCAGAAAATTCAAGTTATGCATTTCGTTATCTTAAACATAAGGTATTTTAATCAAAATCGTTAGATCCACTTTGAGAAAATCAAAATTTTCGAAAATTTTTCCATGGAAAGGGTAGTTTGGGGTGGGGGATTTTCTTGAAAATCTCATCCAAGCTTAAATACCAAGTTTGGTATTTAACGGTCTTCGTTTTTGAGTTACGTTGTCCACAGACACACGCTCAGACCTTTTTCTAAACATTTTTTTTTCGATTCAGGGGGACCCAAAACATATATTTCTGGTGAAATTTCGGTTTCTAATTTTTGGGTGCATTGCAATACCTTGTCTATACACTATGGTCAGCTGATAAGTCGGGCCTAACAAAGACATGGCGCCACTAGGCCAGTAAGACGGTAGCATCGTATAATTTAACTCTAGACTAGCTTGTATCCATTGTTACAGGGCAATAGCTTGTTTAGTTTACGAATGACAGCATTTTAAACAAGACAACTTTAGAGTTTTCACGAAAATTGAGGATTTGGAAAAACGAGACTAGATGTATCCTTTGTTACAAGGCAATAGCTTGTTTAGTTTACGAATTACAGCATTTTAAACAAGACAACTTTAGAGTTTTCACGAAAATAAAGGATTTGGAAAAATGAGCAGAAATTAAATACTTCCATTTGAAAGACTTAACGCCTAAAGAAATCAAGAAGGAAATGGACAGCACATTGAAAGGCGCTGCCCCTTCTTATTAAACGATTAAAAGTTGGGTTGCAGAGTATAAAATGGGACGTGCGAGCACTAGTGATGAGCTTCCCTCTGACAACTCCATAGATCATTGAAAAAATTCATCGTTTTGTCCTGGAAGACCGCAGATTAAAATTGTTTGAGATAGCAGAGGCTGTAAACATATCAAAAGAACGTGCAGGTATTATTTTAGGTAATGTTTTGAACTTTCACAAGGTCTGTGCAAGATGGATGCCGCGTTTGTCGACACCTCATCAAAAGTTGCAAAGAAAAACTGTTTTTGTTAAGAATGTGGAGCTCTACCGTAAAAATCCCAGCTTATTACCAGACAGCTTATTACCATGGATGAAACTTGGATACATCACTACACTCCATAAAGTAAATCACAGTCAAAACAGTGGATTGCGCCAGGTGAACCAACTCCAAAACAGACAATCAATTTGTCAGCTAACAAGGTTATGGCGTTTCTGGGTTACACAGGGAATTATTTTTATTGATCACTTGGAAAAGGGTAAAAGTATCACTGGTGACTACTGCGCAAGCTTACTGCAACGTTTGAGTGATGAAGTGAAAGGAAAAATAACTTATTTGGGGGGGGGGGGAAGTCTTGTTTCATCACGACAACGCTCCGGCACATCGTTCAGTCATTGCAATGGGGAAAATGTGCGAATTAAAATTCGAATTGCTTGAACATCCACCCTATTCGCCAGATCTAGCACAGTGACTACCACCTGTTCCCAAACCTTAAAAAATTTCTTGGAGGACGAAGATTTCACAGTAATGAGGAGGTCATTGATGCGGTAAACAGCTATTTTGAGGACCTTGATAAATCGCACTGCATAGATGGTTTAATTAAATTAAAACACCGATATGACAAATGTATTAGCCTCTCTGTAGGTTATGTTGAGAAATAAAGCAATTTTTTTTTAAATGCTGTTTTCATTGAGAGGCCCGGGTCTTATCAGCCGACCCTGGTAGTACGTATAGAGAAACTAAACATTGTTGCAAAGGTGGAAACATGAGATTGGAGACAATATCAAGACTACACTATTTTTAGTATTGGTAGATGGAAGTACAGACATTACCTAGTTTATATAAGTTCCTTTGCGTTTTGGTCAGGTACATTTTATCAATTACGGGTAGAGTTATAACTCAGGTTCTGAACACGTAAGTTTAGATGCTAAGATGGTTCCGCAGAAGAAGAAAAATTACTTAGCATTTGAGGAATGTTTGACCGCAAGGGCGTCCCATTAGAGAACATCGAAGGAATTTCTTGCGATGGCGCCAATGTAATGATCGGGGTGAGATTTTTTTTTTTTTTTTTTTTTTTTTTTTCCCCGCCTTAAACATGATATTAATGACGTACTGATGCAGTGCAGTTGCTATTCTGCCGCTTTAGTAGTGAGTAAAATATGCTATGTAAAACTCCCTCGTGCACCAAAAGAACTTTTAAAAAACATTTATTCATATTTATTTCGTAGCTCCAAGCGATGTACACAGTTAGTTGAAATTCAAAAGTTTCTGAATCTTGAAAACAAAAAAAAAAAAACAAAAAAAAAAATCACTTCAACCGGCAGCTACAAGATGGCTCTGTGCGATAAGCTGAAGAGTATGTATTTCATTTTGAGTGAACTAAATAATCTTTATACGAAAGTATACATTTTGTTTCTAAAATATGTCCTAAATTGTATAATTGTTTCAATGATCATTTCCAAATCAGAAAGATTCTCATTGATTCTGTAGCAGAAAATTCAATTAATCTTTTAAGCAAATTGGACAGAACTTCATATCAGTACAAGCTCTACAAGATATTGGGACAGTCAACTATCATGTCCTCGAAACTTCCTGCCCTTAGGTGAAGTGTATTTAGAGTCCGAATGTGAAACATTACTTAAGAAACTATCAGAGAGGCGTTGATGATATCTGAAAGAGATGTTTGGAATGTTATATAGTTATAGTGGAGGGATAATTACAGAAATGTTTGCCAATCAAAAATCCAATGTATACAGAAATTACATTTTCGTGTCCTACGGTTGCTTTAGGAATAGGCCTACAGAACTTGTACATTTAGTTAAACACTTCAGTAAAATCTTACGTGATCCATTCACATGACTTTTTCTACATCTCTGCAACAAATTATTGTTAAAAAGCGTATACTTCAATTTATTTCATTCTAATCGAGGAAAAATTAGCATAAATAGTCTTATTACTTGCTTCCTTGTAAGTATAAACGAAATAAAGGAGTACCATAGGTTAAAGTGGTAGTCAAAAGCTGGTTTGCTATGTTCCGTTGTTTGTATGGACAGGAGTACATCGTTTCTCCTGTATGAGAAAAGTACAAGTTTTTCAAAGCTGAAACTAAAAACAAGGAATATCTAAAAAAAAAAAAAAATAAATAAATAAAAAACGATCACCCCCACGAAATGAAATTAAATGAAATGGCGTTTTATTTATGGACGCTCTTTAACCGCTGTGGTTCTTAGCGTCCCATTCTATACGGGGTGTGAAAGACCGCTTAATTTTGCTCAGAGGCCTATCAGGCTTGAGCTTCTTTTACGTGCCATAAATCTACGACCCACTGCTTTACTTCCCTTCCGAAGGAAGCCATGCTAAGGATATTTACACCCGAAAAAATCCATCGACTTCCGCCGCGTTTGAACCCGCGACCTTGGGTATATGAAGTCAGCATGGTAACCATTACACCACGAAGGGGACTAACTCCACGAAAAAATGTATATACATAAATTGTTGTTTTAACGTGCTGTACATTTTTGGGTTGGTAAGTTTTTGTCCATCTCTTACGGTTTAGCAGTTATGTAACATTCATTCAGAATAAAGTAGTCTTCAGAAGCTATTTCCAGAAAATTCAATATATACATTTCATTTGTCATGTAAATATATGTTAATCAAAATCGTTAGTCATTTTTGAGAAAATAAAAAAAATTGAAAAAAGTTCTATGTAAAGGGTAGTTTGAAAATCTTCGTGTCTCATCCTTGGTCCCAAGTTTGGTATTTAACGGTCTTTCGTTTTTGAGCTATACTGTCCACAGACAGACACACGCACACAGACACAGACGCTCACACACACGCATGCACACACATAACACACCAACACCTTTTGACAAAAATGCTTTTTCTGGATTCAGGAGGACCCAAAAACATGTATTTCCGGTAAAATCTCGGCATCGAAATTTTGGATGCATTACAATACCTTCTCTATACACTATGTACATAGTAGTGCAGAGAAAATAAAAATCATTTTTTGGAAAAAGGTCCGTGTGTGTATGTGTGTGTCTGTACCTGTCGACAGCATAGCTCAAAAACGAAAAGTCCGTTAAATACCAAGTTTGGTATCTTCCAAGAATGCGACACGAAGATTTTCAAGAAAATTCCTCTATTCCCAACTACCCTTTACATGGAAAATTTTGATTTTCTCAAAAATGACTAACGATTTTGATTAACATATATTTACATGACAAATGAAATGTATATCTTGAATTTTCTGGGAATAGCCTCTGAAGACTACTTTATTCTGGATAAATTTTGCGGAATTTTGCATAACTGCTAAACCGTAAGAGATGGACAAAATCTTACTACACAAAAATGTAGAGCATTAAAAACACACGATTTATGTTACGTACATTTTGTTCGTGGAGTTGATCGTTTTTGAGATATTCCTTGATTTTGGTTTCACCTTTAAAAAACTATTCTCATACAGGAATCTGTCAACTCCTGTGCATACAAACAAAGGAACTTCAGACACTTAGCACCAACTTTTGACTATCACTTAAGTTATGGTACTCCCTTATTTCGTTTCTACTTACAAGGAAATTAAAATAATGAGACTATTTCTGCTAATTTCTTCTTGATCAGCATGAAGTAGACATGGGGCGGTTCATGAACGAATCGTTCATATGAACGAGTACAAGGAAAGAATCGTATGAATCGTGTCAACCTTAGCATGAATCGTCGTTCAAAAAGAATCGTAAGAATCGTGCTAGTCTTAACATGAATCGTTGTTCAAAAAGAATTGTGTGAATCGAAAAGAATCGCAGGAATTGAAAAGAATCGTATGAGTTGAAAAGAATTGCATGAATCGTGTCAACCATAGTGGGTATCGCCGTTCAAAAAGAATCGCAGAATTGAAGAATCGTGATCAGCCATTGGGGTTTGGTATTCTTTTGCTTCGACCTTTCGGAGTATCAAACCGAGCTTCGACGGAAACTGCCGAGTGAGCACGATGTGTTAACCATTTATTTTAATGTGAAAAGCCTATAGCGCTGAAGCCACAAGGTTAAAGAAGAAAATGTATGTATAAGAAAACTAACACTGCCGATCATTGCCGGAGCCACAACGAGCGTCTTTATTTTAGATTAGTTATTGTACAGGTTAAAGTAAGTTTATAATTTACAAATCTTAAATGTAATATATTCACAGGTAAACCGTCATTACGTTAGCAAGATATATGACGTCAGAAACTAATTTTACGAAAAGAAAGCAAAAAAAAAAAAAAAAAAAAAAAAAAAATGCTCCAACATATTACAAATTGTACAAATACTTTTATTGTAATGTGGCTAAAGCAATAACCTTTTTTGTTCTCTTTGGATGACCAGCATAAAGAAAAACGAATAACGACTTTCCATTTGAGAAAAGTCTAAATATGGAAAGACTGAAAAAATAACAGAAAATATGTAGGAAATGTTAACTCTCTCTCACATCGTAGGTAGATGCAGAACTTAAATATCAGCTTTTGCATTTACCTAATGGATTTTTCGTCTTTGATTTATGCTGCTCATTCATAGCTACATAAATACATACGCACGCACACATAGTCCTTTTTCTGAAAACACCTTTTTGAATTCAGGGGACCTCAAAACATAGTTTCCGATGAAATATCAACTGAAATTTTTAGCTGGAAAACTATAGTTCACCATGACACATACAGAATAGAGAACGTTAATAATAGAAAACAAGTTTTTGTCAGGTTTCTGAGGCACCATTAAATTGATTATTCAAGTAATATGAAGGAATTTTCTCTAAAAGTTAAGCTTCATGTTCCTGATCATTTACCAAATTGTGAATTCCTCCGACAGCTTCTCAATGAGATAATCTACCATCATATAGTGCAATTAATATTGCCATTAATAATTCTTTTGAAATTAGATGTCCTTACAATCCAACAAGCTGTACGTTGAATGCAAACATGAGATGCATACACAAATTTGCTTGTGTCCTAATCGGTAAAATCAATGAAATGAAATTGAAGTCTAGTATGCAATGTAAGGGGTAACTCATGCCTCGCAATTTTATAACCTGCCTCTTTCACGACACGTTTTAGTAATTGATGATTTGCTAAGTGATTTTCTTGAAATTCATTACGCCTCTTTGGAAAATAAGAGAATTTAAATACCAAGTTTGCTATTTAATTGAATTTCCATTTGTCAATGATGCTGTTTAGTGGCGCCCGCGCGCGCGCACGCACGCACACACACATTTTTCATTTTAATTAACGGGCCTCAAAAGATGTTCTCGGTGAAATCTCCATTTCCAATTTTTAGGTGGGTTGCAATACATTCTCTATCTAATATGTACAAGTATATGGTTGAGAAAGTAAAGAGGAACACAATCTAAATAATTATTTATAAGAGATTCCTGGAATTTGATGAAAGGAAATCGATACAATACTCTGTGTTCTAACATGATCTTATTAACAGGTGTTAAATAATAATAATAATAATAATAATAATAACTTTATATACTTTGCAATATATCTCATGCAATACAACTAACGTGGAATTTCATAGTGCAATTTTATTGTAAAATTCAGAAAACTCCAGAATAATGGGGAAAGAATACGTTCAGCTTTACATTGTTTTTCTTTTATGCCAAAAAAAGCTCCTAGCCCCTATCGTAATAACAAAGTCGGGATTACAAGGTTGTTTGCATAGCAGGGCGATTCATGCAAGAATAGTGAATCGTGCACCTGGGCAGGATAAAAGACAAGGCGACGATTCATGAACGAATTGTGAATCGTGCACCTGGGCAGGCTAAAAGACAAGGCGATGATTCATGAACGAATTGTGAATCGTGCACCTGGGCAGGCTAAAAGACAAGGAGACGATTCATGAACGAATCGTGAATCGCGCACCAGGGCAGGCAGGCTAAAAGACAGGACGATTCATGAACGAACTGTGCATAAGGTTACTGCGTTTGCCAAGCCGAGAGCGGCCGAATACTGCCGAGCAAGGTCGACATTCCGTGATTGCCGTGCCGAGTGAGTACTGAAAATTACCATAGATTCTGATGTTCTATCATGTGTCTGGCTGTGGTTAGAGAAAACAGAAAACCACTGCCATTAAACAGAATATTGTTGAGTTCTAACGATACGGAATTAACATGATGGTTAATTTTTTAAAAACAATAGCATATAATCGAAAACGCAGTAAATCGAATCGTAAACATTTCCATTGAAACTACAGCACCACATATAAGGAAAGGATTAATGTTCAGTAAGTATTTCACTGAACATTATTAACTATCTAATACATTGTATTGTATTGTGTGACTGTATGTTGCAGATATACCAACATTGTTAATGGAGGGAAAAACAGAACTTTTAGAATTCCAGGATTAAATAAATTAATGTCTACGTTTAAATTATAATTTAACTGCATTGATTTATATACTATAACCTATACTAAATGCAGGAATAGAAACATCATACCTCTACTATTAAAATTACCTCGGAAGAAAATAAGAATTATTCTGGGTACTAGCGATGCCTTATAATGATGTATTTATAAAAATTATACGACTTACTAGTGTGCAACCGCGGCAGTGAGGAATAATAATTACTCTGCTTATTAACATTACACAAATACCGCCTGGCGCCATGCAATCGAAGCTTAGGTGTCAATTTTAGATTTAAACAAATTCTTATGTGGTTTTTCTTTTTTCGTTTAATGGAGGACATTTTATCAAATGTTTGCAAAAGAGTACAGCGTTTTATATAAATTACAGTTTTTATGCTATAGGAGCTGCCATATGACTAACATCCCCTTGTAAAACCGAGATAGCTTAACATGAACACACAGACGGCATGGCGATGATTAATGAATCGTGAACGAATCGTATGAATCGATTCATATTGCATGAACGAATCGTATGAATCGGTTACTGAAAATGAATCGCTCGACCCAACTCTAGCATGAAATAAATATAAGTATAAGCTTTTTAACAATAATTTGTTGCAGAGATGTAGAGAAAGTCATGTCAATGGAACACATCAGATTTTTTTTCAATTGTTAGTGACGTAAAAATGAAAAAGAGGAACAGGCTCTCGGCGGAGTTGCTGTTGTACGATCTGTTTTTCATAGCTATAGACCTGTAAATTAATCATTATTTTTTTAATTTTACTTCTTAAAATTATGTAGGATGTGGGAAAAAATCTCAATTGTGTGGGAAATTTTGTGCTTCTTTGAGGGAAATACAAGACGCAGTATCTGGCAGCACTGGTGAAGCCTGTTTTCCATATGTAGTGATTTGGATGCGCCAATGATCGCAATAAGTATACCAACAATATATTGTTGGGTTAAAGGTCACTGACACTTTAGACGCTTTTCATCTCGAGAACAATATCGCAATTCATACCGTGCCTCCACATGTTGAAAATTTCGTGCTGTCTTCCATGAGTTCCATGGTAACGGAAGTTGATTCAAAGATCCATTGTTTAAATCTTGCCAAGCCAAGAAACTCATTGTTCTTCGCGAACTTGTTTACCACGATTTATAAACTACTTTCTTTAGTTTCCGGCGACTGGCCAACAATGAAATCATTTAACTTTTGCCTCTGACTTGTGCAACAGGACCTCCCTGCAGTTTTCTCTCTTTTTCTCTTCTACAAAATGTGTTTACCTTAAATAAGCTCTCGACATGCAATTTCAGTTGTTCGATGTATACGAAAATTGGCACAGACAAAACTGAGGACATTTTAATTCCCAGCATAACTTTACTTTATTAGTAAACATTTCTTATTGTGCTTGTAAACTGGAAGATAATGTAATAGTTACGGTGCGCAAGCAAGGAGGAAAATCGCAGTATCCGATGATATTAAACCAGTCGGGGAAAAAACAAAACAATTTTCAATTCTACGGGGGCAATACGCGTATATTGCGAGATAGTTTAATAAATTCTATATATTTTATGTTCAAGTTGGTGACTCAAACGCTGCTTTTTTACTTTCTCTAGTCCCATATGTACACGTACATAGGGATAGAGAAGTATTGTATTCCACCCAAAAATTCGATACCGAGATTTCACCGGAAATGCATGTTTTAGGACCCCCTGTATCCAATAAAAGCATTTTCAGAAAAAGGTCCGTATATGTGTGTCCGTGTGTCTGTGAACAGATAACTCAAAAACCAAAAGTAGCTAAAATACCAAACTTGTTATTTAAGTTTAGTATCTTCTAGGGATGCGTCACGAAGATTTTGAGAAAAATCCCCCCAACCCAAACCAACATGGAACTTTTTTCGAAAATTTTGATTTTCTTAAAAATGGCTCTAACGATTTTGATTAAAATATCATATATTATAGATATTTACATAACAAATAAAATGTATATCTTGAATTTTCTGGGAATAGCTTCTGAAGACCTGTTTATTCTGGACGAATTCTGCTTAATTTGGCATAACTAGTAAACCGTAAGAGATAGACAAAAGCTTACTATACAAAAAATTTAGGTCTTGTTAAAATACACAAGTTTATGTCATATACATTTTTCTCGTGGAGCTTACCGTTTTCGAGGTATTCCTTGTTATTAGTTTCAGTTGTGAAGTACTTATACTTTTCTCAGACGGGAGTGTCCATTTTTCTTTTGTTCTACTTCTGGCCAAGAAAAGAAGCGATTTGTAATGACAATCGCATAACGACAGCTCTTTTCAAACATTTGACTATTGGTTTAGCTTAGTGTATTCCCTTATTTTCTTCCTACTTGTACGGAACTAAATAATAAGAACATTGTGCTAATGAGTACCACGATTAGCAAGGTGCAGAAAGAAGAAGAATCTTATGTATGAAGTTTGTAGAACAGCTAGAGAAAGTCATATGAGTGTAACACATCATCTTTTTTTCACATCTGTCCAGCAACATAGCCAGAAAAATATTAAAAGGGGTGGCTATGCTTGGGCGTGCCCAGCTAAAAATATTAGGGGTCTTGTAATTTTGAAAAACCAAGTGTTTGGAAAAAATTGTTCTTACTGTACATGTAAGTTTTATTTAGATAAAAAACTTATAATAGTATACTTTAGTTAAATAGAATAACAAAAAACTGCCTATTGCAAATACCTGGAAAAAAAAAACTACAACAAAAGAATGATGCGTCCATTCACATGACTTACTCTATCTGTTCTCTATTCTTACATAATACTAATCAAAATAAGTCTTTACTGCACTCCGGGTGAAACTTATGCAAATGTTGTTCAGGAGAAAACAGACAATAGTGGAGATACAATAAGTAAGCTTATAGAAAACATAGATATGCTCTTGTCTTTAATTCTGCCTTTAGTTAACACATTGCAACAACTTCTTCCTGTTCTTATCAACAAAAAATAATTCCTCACACAACTCTATCAATTAGCACATGGAACTGCAGAAGTGCCACCAACAAGTATTTTGAGTTAAAATTATATTTAGAGACATACAATATCGATATATTATTAATGACTGAAACAAAACTTGCACCTAATTTACCGTTCTATATGCCTGGTTACTACATTTACAGATCCGACCACCCAAGCAATGAAACTATATCTCCTATTCTTATAAAAAAATATCTGATGTGTTACATTCACATGACTTTCTCTACATCTCTGCAAAAATATTATTAAAAGCTTATGCTTCTATTTACTTCATACTAATCGAGAAAAAATTAGTAGAAATAGTTTTATTACTTGCTTCCCTGTAAGTAGAAGCGAAATAAGGAGCGCCATAGGTTAAAAAGCTGGTTGCTATGTGACTGAAGTTCCTATGTTTGTATGGACACGAGTTGACACATTCCTGTATGAGAAAAGTTTAAGTATTTTTAGCTGAAATCAAAATCAAGGAATATTTCAAAAACGATCAACTCCACGAAAAAATGTATGTAACATAAATTATCTGTTTTAAAGTTCTCTGCATTTTTTATGTGATAAGGTTTTGTCCATATCGTACGGTTTAGCAGTTATGCAAAATTCCTAAAACTCATCCAGAATAAAGTAGTCTTGGGATGCTATTCCCAGAAAATTCAAGATATACATTTTATTTGTTAGGTAAATATCTTTAATATACGATATTTTAATCAAAATCGTTAGAGCCAGTTTTAAGAAAATCAACATTTTTTAAAAAAGTTCCATGTAAAGGGTATTCGGGGGTGGGGGGATTTTCTTGAAAATCTTCGTGTCGCATCCTTGGAAGATACCAAACCTAAATTCCAAGTTTGGTATTTAACGGTCTTTTCATTTTCAAGCTATGCTGTTCACACACACACACACACACACACACACACACACACACACACACACACACACCGGACCTTTTTCTGAAAATGCTTTTTTTTATTCAGTGGACCCAAAACATGTATTTCCGGTGCATTCTCGGTATCGAACTTTTGAGTGGAATGCAATATCTTCTCTATACACTATGTACATAGTAAGTGTAGAGAAAGTAAAAAAATCTGATGTGTTCTATTCACATGACTTTCTCTACTTCTGTGTAACAAATTATTGTTAATACGCTTATTCTTCTATTTACTTCATTCTAATCGAGAAAAAATTAGCAGAAATAGTCTTATTACTTACTTCCTTGTAAGTAGAAGCGAAATATGGGAGTATCATAGGTTAAAGTGAAGTCAAAAGCTGGTTGCTATGGACTGAAGTTCCTTTGCACGGACACGAGTTGACAAATTCCTGTATGAGAAAAGTACAAGTTTTTCAAAGCTGAAACCAAAAACAAGGAATATCTCAAAAAACGTTCAACCCCTCGAAAAAAAAATTATATAACATAAATTGTGTATTTTAATGTGCTCTACATTTTTTGTGTGGTAATTTTTGTCCATTTCTTACAGTTTAGCAGTTATGCAAAATTCATCCAGAATAAAGTAGTCTTCAGAGGCTAGTTCCCAGAAAATTCAAAATTCACATTTTATTTGTCATATAAATATCTTAAATATACCTTATTTTAATAAAAATCGTTAGAGCCATTTTTCAGAAAATCAAAAATTTCGAATTTTTTTCCATGTAAAGGGTAGTTTGGGGTGGGGGTAATTTTCTTATAATATTCATGTCGCATCCCTGGAAGATACTAAACCTAAATACCAAGTTTGGTATTTTACCGGCTTTTCGTTTTTGAGTTATCGTGTTCATAAACACACGAACTCACACACGGACCTTTTTCTAAAAATGTTTTTTTTATACAGGGTACCCTAAAACTTATATTTACGGTGAAATTTCGGTATCGAATTTTTGGGTGGAATGCAATACCTTCTCTATATGCTATGTACAGAAAGTAAAAATAGATAGGTATATAGGTCTGACAAATGCACATTGCATGACATCAGATTAGAGCGCTGTTGTAGTTCTTCGCCAGTAGCCATCTCCATTTCCACAATGTTTTCGACACTAGTGACGTCTGTAACAACCTTTTACGACTCAAGTGTTTACCAAATCTTTAAAACAGTTTACAGACCTACCACACACAAGTTACATGAGAAGAGAAACACGCAACAAGATTAACGAACTTGTATAACTTTGCCTTCCTGTTGTAGTCTTAAGTTGATGAAGACGAATAGCAAAAGACAGAACAGGAAGAATACAAAATTTGTATACGTTCCATTCACATGACTTCTCTACATATTTGTAACAAATTATTGTTAAAAAGCTTATTCTTCTATTTACTTCTTGCTAATCGAGATAAACATTAGCAGAAATGCTTTCTTGTAAGTAAAATGAAAATAAGGGAATACACTAGGCTAAAGCCTTTTAAAAACTGGTTGCTATGGGTTGATTCTTTGCACTGCTAGAAGTTGACAAACTCCCGTAGAAGAAAAGTTTTAAGAATTTTAAAAGTGAAACCAATAAAAAGAAATATCTCAAAAATGCTCACTCCACGAAAGAAAAACAAAAAAACATTGATATATGATATAAATTTTGTGTTTTAACGAGATCTACATTTTTTGTGTAGTAAAGTTTTTACCTATCTGTTACAATTATACAAAATTCAGTAAACTGCATCCAAAATGAAGAGTTCTTGGGAGGATATTCCCAGAAAATTCAAAATATGAATTTTATTTGTCATACAAATATCCTTAATGTACGGTATTTTAATCAAAACAACTAGAGCTATTTTTAAGAAAATCAATGTAAAGGGTAGTTTGGGGTGGGAAGATTTGCCTCAAAATCTTCGTGTCTTATTTTTTGAAGATACTAAAGTTAAATAGGTACTAAGTTTGGTATTTTACCAAGTTTTCGACTTTGAGTTATCATATTCACAGACACACGGACGCATACACGGACCTTTTCCTAAAAATTTGTTGTTGATTTTTTGGATACAGAGTGTATTTATGGTGTATTCACGGTGAAATCTCTGTATCGTGTTCTTGGGTGGTGTGCAATACATTCTATGCAAAGAAAGAGAAATACTTTTTTTTTTTTTTTTGATTCAAGGGACCCTAAAATGTGTATTTCTGGTGAAATCTTGGTATTGAATTTTTGAGTGGAATGCAATATCTTCTCTGCCATATGCTATGTAGAAAAAGTAAAAATGTACGCCATAGTACAGCGTTCAGTTCTTGACTCATATTATATGTCCTTAAATTGCATAGTCTTTCCAACAAATGCTAGAAACAACTAAAAATCTACAGAACTCTAAAAAAATGACAAACAATTTCTACAATTTTTACTGGATATCTCGGAAACGGCGTATGTTTAAAAATAGGATGTGATCCATTCACATGACTTTCTGACTTTCCTTACAAGAAATGTTCTTTTATCTACATCATACTAATCGAGATAAACAGCAGAAATACTTTTACTACTGGCTTCCTTATAAGTAGAACGGAAATAAGGAATACACTAGGCTAAGGCGATAGTCAAACCTTAAAAGCTGTCGCTACGTGAAACAATTGAAATTAGATTCTCTTTGCATTCCCCGGGAGTAAAACAAAAGAGATGAATAAAAAGTTAACTTCCCGCTTGAGAAATGTTTAAGTGGTTTAAAATTGAAACCAATAACAAGGAACATCTCGGAAACGGTTAACTCTACGGTACAAAATGTGTTGGACACAAACTGTGTGTTTTAATGAGATCTGCATTTTTTGTGTAGTAAGTTTTTGTCTTGTTGTCAATCCCAGAGGAAGAGTACTACATGATGTGCCGTGCCAATTAGGCCTCTAACTATCGTCTCCAGTAGAACCCACACATTACCCAGGCGATGGAGGCACACCAGACATATTAGACTTTTTCACTGGCAAAAACATCATATGAGATTGCTCAAATCCTGCTCTACTTCATGAATTAAGCTATGACCACTATCCCGTACTTCTTACACTAAACAGCTGTACCCAACATACTATTTCTTCTTCTGGCTTAATTAGGAGCCCTTTCAACTGGACATCGTACAGTTCAACGCTTCAGTCTGCGACTGACTTACACGTGCCTTTGAAGTCACCTCATGATATAGATATTGCTGTTGCTACCATTACAAGAAATATTCAATATGCTGCTAATATAGCAAACGGTTCTTCTAGACCATCACCCAAAAATATACAGCACCAAAATTTCCTCCTAGTATTCAACAACTTTATCAAATAAAAAATAACCACAGAAAATGTGGGAACAAATTAAATATCCTCAACATAAACCTTGTAATGACAGAGTCTTTAGAAAACTAAAAGAAGCACTGAAGCTTCAAAGCACCTTCGCTCTTGAAAATCACTTGAAAGCCTTCAACATCCAGGATGGATCTTTATGGAATAAAACTAAAAGTATATCAAAACACAGATAGAAATACCACACCGAACAACTGATTCTCAACCGCAAAAGAAAAAGTGAAAATATTTTCTGAGCAGTTCCAACCAAATGCTGACAGAGACGCCGAATTCACCAGGGCTGTACAGGAATCACTTTCTCAACCTCTCCAACCATCACCTTATAACAGATTCTTCACTTCTGCTGAAGTGGAGAATACAATCAAGAGATCCCAAAAGAAGAAAGCTCCTGCTCAAGAGCTAATTGTTCTGGCTCTTCTAGAAGCTCTTCCTGAAAAAACACTCCTCTTTTTGACAGAAATATACAGTGCAATTCTCCGTTTAACTTATTTTTCCTCAAAATGGAAATTTACCTAGTAACAATGATCCCAAAATCACAGAAAAGTAAAAGCCACCCACATAGTTATCGTCCAATAAGTCTTTTTCCACTTTTCTCTAAAATTTTTGAACGCTCACTTTTGTCACAATTAATGGAGCACATAGAAGAAATTATACCTAACAGCAATTTGGGTTTAGACCCAGCATTCCTGTCCACAACAGCTTCACCGTATTGTGGATACTATACTAGACACTTACGAGGAAAAGATAGTTTGTTTGGTCTTATTTCTGGATACTGAAAAGCCATTCGATAAATTGTGGCATGATGGTCTTCTTTGCAAAATTAAATGACACTCTTTACAGGCTTATTACATCATACTTGTCTAATCGCACATTCTCTGTAAAATATGAATCAGTGCAATCAAAACCTATAGCTATTAATTCTGGAGCACCTCAGGATAGTATATTTGGACCTCTATTATACATCACTTACACGGCAGATTTTCCAGTTTCTGACGAACTTGTAATTGCACATTTTGCTGACGACGTCGCAGTTCTGAGTAAAGGTACCTCTGAGGCAGCTGCAAGTCATCTTCAAAACTTTTGCGATGAAATAGATACATGGTGGGTTGCAATCAATTCAAATAAGCCCAGCATCGTAAAGTTCACTTAAAAATACAACCAGTTTTACTAAGAGAAGTGCCCATTCCAGAATCAGATTCAGTAAGATAGCTTGGACTTACACTGGATCAACGTTTAACATGGGAAAGTCACCTTACATTCATAATAAAGAAAATTCGTCACCGTCTACATGAACTGAAGCACATCATGTCCTCAACATCTTCACTGTCTATACAATATAAAAGGCTAATATAATCTTCACTGATCAGACCTATATGGATGTACAGTTGTTCAATCTAGGGTTCAGCTTCACCTTATCAAATCCGAAGAATACAAACTATTCAGAACAGATGTCTCCGTTTAATCACCAGTGCACCATTGTATGTCAGAAACTCCACTATTCATTCTGATCTCAAAGTTCCAGAAATAACAGTGATCCTCGGCAGAGCTTACAGAAGACTTCAAAACTCGTTTGACCATCACAGCAACCCGCTAGTTCAACAAATCCCTCTAAACTACCCACCAGATCCAGAAAACAGAAGATTAAAACGAGAGAAAAAAAAAAAAAACACTCGGCTTTAAGACTTTAGTTAGATCTTAACTATGCAATCGGGACTGCCGCTGGACACGTTTCATTTATCAGTTTGTTTCTAATTGCTCACAGCTGTAATGTATTGTATACAATAAAGTCAAGTCATTAATTTAAAAAAGTTGTTGTCTACCTCTCACATTTCAGGAGCTATACACAAGTCCTCCAGAATGAAGAGGTCTTCAGAGGCTATTCCCAGAAATTTCAAGGCATACATTTCGTTTGTCATAAAAACATCTTAAACATATGGCCTATTAATCAAAATCGTTAGAGAAAATTAACATGTTCGAAAAATGTTCCATGTAAAGAATAGTTGCGGTATTTTCTTGAAAGTCTTCGTTTTGCATCCTTGGAAGTTGCTGAACTTAAATACCAAGTTTGGTATTTAACCCACTTTTCAGTTTTGAGCTATACTGCCACACACACACACACACACACATAGAGATGTTTCTATATTTTTATTCAGGGATCTCAAAACATATATTTCCGATGAAATCTCGGTGTCGAACGTTTGGATAGAATACAATACCTTCTTTATCTACCATGTACACTCTACAAACGCGCCAGAGAAAGTAAAACTCTGACGTGTTCCATTCACATGACTTTCTCTACCTGTTCTTAAACAAATTATTCTTATAAATGATTATTCTTCTATCTACTTCATGTTAATCGAGATAAACGTTGCCAGAATTGATCTTATTACTTGCTCTTTGTAAGTAGAAGAGAAACAAGAGAATACAGTAGGCTAAAGCGATAGTCAAATATTTTAATTCGGTTTATTAGTAAAGTGTTTTCTAGAAAGAAACAAAGGTCCATCCTCTCAATAAATGAAACTTATAGGTATTTGTTTCCTTTTATTCAACACTCCCCTTACAAAAAGATCCAAGGCTGGTCACTAAGTGATGACTTAAAACTTCGTTCTCTTTGTAAGGTCAAGAGTAAACAAGAAAATAAATAAACTATAAATAAGTGGATAAATAATTAAATAAAAATTGATGTACACATATTTTTGATCTTTTCCATTCACGTGATTTTCTCTATCTATTAGAAATAAATTATTCTATAAAATATTATTCTTCCATCTTCTTCATGCTAATCGAGATAAACATTAGCAGAAATGTTCTTATAACTTAGTTCCTTGTTAATAGAAGGGAAATAGGGGAATACACTGGACTAGAATTTTCCAAAACAATTTCGTGTCGCATGCTTGGGAGATACCAAGTTTGGTTTTTAACACACTTTTTTTTTAGTTATGCTGCGCGCGCGCAAACACACACACACGACTTTTTTTTTCCTAAAAATCCACTTTACCTATAGTTTCCGGGGAGCTCAAAACCTGTATTTCCGATGAAATCCCAGTATGCATTTTTGAATATACTTACTTTATACATACCGACTAGAGAAAGTAAAATTACTTTTTTTTTACTTTCTCTGCACGTACTATCTACATAGTGCATAGAGAACGTATTGTATTGCACCCAAAAATTCGATATCAAGATTTCACCAGATATACATATATATGTTTTGAGCTCCCCGGAAACTATAGGTAAAGTGAGCTTTTAAAAAATGTCCGTGTGTCTGTCTGTCTGTCTGTCCGTGTGTATGTGTGTGTTTTTTCTGTGGGCAGCATAGCTCAAAAGCGAAAAGACGTTAAATACCAAACTTGGTATTTACGTTTGATATCTTCCAAGGATACGACACGAAGATTTTCAAGAATATTCCCCCACCCCCAACTATCCTTTTCGTGGAACATTTTTCGAAAATTTTGATTTTCTCAAAGATGGTTAACAATTTTGATTAAAATACCGTAGGTTTAAAACATTTTTATGACAAATGAAACGTATATCTTGGATTTTATGAGAATGGCCTCTGAAAACATCTTCATTTTGGATGACTTTTGTATAACGGTAAACCGTAAAAAGATATGCAAAAACCTAGTACACAAAACATGGAGATGTAATTGAAACACACAATTTATGTCTTATACTTTTTTTTTTTTTTTTGTAAAGTTAGTCGTTTTCGAGATATTCCGGATTATTAGTTTCAAGTTTAGGCACTTACATTTTTCTCAAACGGGAAGACATCTCTCTTCTAGTTTCTCGTTTGTTCACGCCTGGAAAGCAAAGAGATTGGAATGCAATTGTTTCACATAGCGACCGGCTTTGAAGGACGAGACTATCGCTTTAGCTTGTGCATTTTCTTATTTCCCTTCTACTTACAAGGAGCTAGTAATAAGACTAATTCTGCTTATGTTTATCTTGATTAGCATGATGTAGATAATCTTTTGAATAAAATGTTTGTTTACCGAACAGCTAGAGGAACATCATGTAAATAGAACACATTAGATCTTTTCCCTTCTACTTATAAGGGACCAAGTAATAAGGACTATTGCTGCTAATGTTTATCTAGATTATCATGAAGTAGATAGAAGAATAAGGGTTTTAAGAATAATTTATTACACAGATGTAGAGACCATCATGTGATTGTAACACACCAGAATTTTTTTTTTTAGATTCATGCCATCTCACAACGTAATTATTTTTGGTGAAATTTCGACTTCGAATTTTTAGTGGAATACAATACTTCCCCTACTCATTATACGTAGTAGAGAAAGTGATAATTGGCAGTTGAAAACAGTCCTGTTGAAGGACAATTTCTATTCATTTGTAACACCATTCATGTTTCCATTTACCTAACTTGTCTCCAGAACTGCAGCCTTTGCCACATACACATTGCGAAACCCGGTAGGGAAGATTTTGGAAAAGGAGGGGCGAAGCTACCATAAATCAAATGCACCCCTTCTCGTCGTCTGTTCCGCGCCATGGCGCATGCTTGTGTTGCTTCGCCGCGAAGGTTAGAGGGCAGCTCATTATTGCGTCTTAATGAGAATCCGGACGGTCATCCTTGTTATACCGAATCTAAACTCTTCGAGCAACAACGAAATTTGTACTTTCCCAGAAAATTTACAAATTATAAACCTTAGGGGAACAACAGACAGCATGGCATATGCTAACCATTTAACCGAAAATGTTCTAGGATTTTTAGACGAATAACTCGTGAAAACGGGCTACCATCAAGCCAGAACTGTATTTCTTTCTCACTTCGTACAAAGTATATAGATAAGAAGGCATTGCATTCTACCTAAAAATTTGGTACCGACATTTCCCTGGAAATACTCTTTTACAGTAGTCTGTATAAAAAATCTGTGTTCCATTCACATCACCTTCCTCTGTAGCAAATTATTGTTAATAAGATATAAATCAAAAAATCAAAATGGAGTTTTATTTATGGACGCTCTTTAACTACTGTGGTTCTCAGCGTCCTATTCTATACTGAGCGTGAAAGACCGCTTAATTTTTCCCAGAGGCCTCTTTGATCAGGCTTGAGGTTCTTTTACGTGCCGTAAATCTACGACACAGGACCAACGGTGTTACTTCCCTTATCTTTATGCAGTGATTTAGCAGTTACTTTCTCTGACAAAGATGAACACATATTAAGACCTAAAGTACATACGATAACATCAGTTGTTAACAATTGGTGTAATGCCAATAATTGGAGCATAAACAGTGGAAAAATTATTGATATTCAATACAAATTTAACATTGGTTGTTTTGGAAGCTCCATAACGTTTTTAGGTATTCATATTGACTCTGGCTTTGGATGGTCAACACTATTAATCATATTTTTAGAAAAATCACAACAGGAATTTTTATGTTGAGAATCTTGAGCTATAGTGTTACTAAGGATGTTCTGATGAAGGTGTATTATGCTCATATTTATTCGCATGCTAACTATGGTTTGCTTCTTTGGGGGAATCACTCCTTGGCAACGAAGATCTTTTTATTACAAAAAAAGGCTGTTAGATTAATTTGTGGAGTTCATCCAAAAGAACATTGTAAACCACTTTTTATTGATTTAGGTATCTTAACTTTGCCATCAATGTATGTGCTGAACTGTCTCTTGTATGTTAAGGAAAATTTTAGCTGGTTTACAGTTTGCTCGAATATTCATAATTATACAACACGAAATTGTCAGAATTTATATATAAACAAATTTACTCATACGAAAATTCAAAACAGCTTCATAGTTATTTCCATTAAACTTTATAATATTTTACCCCAAAGATTGAGAGAGCTCCCTATTTCAACTTTCAAAAGGTCTATTCGCCAATCATTGGTGGCTAATCCATTGTACTCTGTAAGTGATTTTTATGATTTAGCTTGGTAGTTTTTAAATTATGACGTTGCTATACTGTAATAGCTGTTGGCAATAAACGCTATGTATCTTTCTATCTATCCAGAGGAAGCCAAGCTGAGGATTTTTACGCCCGAAAAAATCGATCGTCTTCCGCCGGGTTTGAGCCCGCGACCTTGGGCATATGAAGTTAGCATGATAATCATTACATCACTGAGGGCGACTGTCTATTTCTTGCTAATCGTGACAAACATTAGCAGAAACGGTCTTATTACTTAGTTCTGACTTTATACGAGATAAATGCCACCTACATTTTAATAAGTTTTGAACGTCTAAAAACATGACAGACTTATCTTGTCAAATTGTCATTCATGTTAGAGTCAGGACTTCCTGTAGTTAATTTAATATGACTTCATTTATTAGCAGCAAATGCCGTTTTACTTTCTTTGCTTAGTACATGGTACCTATGTAGTACCTAAAATTCAACGCTAAGATTTCACCGGAAATACATGTTTTAGTGTCCCCTGTATAAAAATGTTTAGAAAAAAGTTTGTGATGTGGGTCTGTGAGCAACATAACTCAAAAACGAAAAATCGGTAAAATACCAAACTTCCTATTTAAGTTTAGTATCTTCCAAAGATCTAAAGATTTTCAGGAAAATCCTCCCACTTAGTTGTCCTTTACATGAATCATTTTTAGAAATTTTCGATTTTCTGATATAAGATTCTAACGGTATTGATTAAAATATCATATGCTTAAGATATTTTCACAACAAACAAAATGTATATATTGAATTTTCTAAAATTCTCTTCGTTCTGAATGACTTTTGTATAACTGGAAATCGTAAGAGATAGACAAAAACTTACTGTACAAAAATATACACCTCGTTAAAACAAAATTTATATCATATACATTTTTGTGGAGTTACACGGTTCGTTAATATTCCTTGTTATTCGTTTCAGTTTTAAACTACCTAAACTTTTTTCAAACGGTAAGTCATCTTTCGTTTCATATCTTTTTTGCTTTATTCCTAGCCATGCAAGGAGAGACGAATTTGAATTGTTTCACATATTGACGAGCTTTTAAAACATTTGAATGTCACTTTAGCCTAGTATACTCCCTTATTTCTCTTATACTTTAAAGTAAGCAAGTAATAAGACCGGTCGTCTCCTTAGCACGGTGGTAGCGTTGCTACTTACCAAGCGGGAGACCTGGGTTCGATCCCCAGTACCGGCGTGGGGATTTTTCCCCCGCTAGGAGACCTGGCTCGGGGTGCACTCAGCCTCGTAAGGTCCCTGGGGGGCCAATTGAGGAGCTACTTGATGGAGAAGTAGCGGCTCCAGGTCATGATGACCGCATTAACCGGCCGGGGGGGATTCGAGGCGCTGACCACGTCTCACCCTCCAATACTGCACCCCATCCATGACGTCTGTAGTGGACCGAGATTGGGGACGCAGCGGCCGGGCGGTAGGCGGTAGGCCAAGGTTCCCCGTGAGCTGTCGTGCCATGGAGTAAAGTAATAAGACCAATTCTGCTCATCTTTATCTTGAATAGCATCATGTAGATAAAAGAATACTCTTTTGTAAGAATAGGGTATTTGCAAAACAGATAGAACGCATCAGAGTTTTTCTTGTGGGTTGCGAGTGTACCTCATATATAACAAATAGCTGCCAAAAGAGGTGTGCGTAATTATGATTACTATCATCAAACACATGATAGCAGAGTCGCAATTTAAATCCCGTTCTAACATGTTCCATGTCCTATGTTTTACTATTCTATAAAGAATGGCGTATGTCTGTCTCTGAAATAGTTCTTGTAACTTTTTTCGTATGATCACAGAACATGAAGCGCACGATTCAGGTAGCTCTAGGAAAAAGCCGCAACATTCTAAAGTTACATCCAGAGAGATCTTTCATCTCACTTCAAAACACAGGACCGTCTGTCCCTCCCATTTCCTTTCCGCGAGAAGAAGAACTTCCGTGCAAGAGTGCCGCAGGAACCAAAATGATAAGTGAATCACGTAAAACTATCATATGAATTCATTTCTTTATACTGAACATTTAAGTTACTGTTTTAGTTTTCAGATTTCTTACTATTTTACACCATAGAAATCTTCAATTTTAACCATTCGTTGATATCTTACCATATCACTATCAATTTATCATTTTGTGACAATCGTTTTCCTGTCATTTGTACTGAATCGATTTCCAAAGACATTATATACTACAATCGTGTAAGGTAACTAACCAGATCCCACATTAAAACTGATATTAAAAGTTTCTTAGAATTTACAACAGCTTAAATATATATTTCTTTTAAATCAAAAGTGACTAAGCGTACTTTCTTTGCTTTCCAATATCTTTCAATACAAATTATTAGCCATAATTCCTAATGAACAAAATAAAACTATAATAGACTGGCAAAACCGGTAGTTCAGCTTGTATTGTGTTAGCTGCAGAGTTTCTGCTCTTCTTTTTCCTCTATCTCTCCCAAATATCTCCCGCTGTATCTTTCACAGAGTATGCCTCATACTTTCTATTTCACACTGTCTCCTCTCCCATTCTTTCCCCTCTCCGGCACTTTGTATCTCTCACAGGCAGTCTCTGTACTGCACACATGTATATCATTCATGTTTTGAAATTGAATACACATAATATGATACCAAAATTTTAGTATTTAATTAATAATTATATTTTAAAGAATAATGGGGAAACAGAGACATAATTGCCATAAACAATCCATGCATAATGTAAAGATCACAAGTTACAATTCTGTCATTACGTAACGCGAGGCAAATTGAGGGTAAAGCAATTAGACTGATATCAGAAGTAGCGCGGGCAATTACGGGAAAGTTTTATTTTCTTTCTTTTTTTCCTCACAAGAAGTCCATTAGCTAAAGGTTCAATTCATGAGAAGTTAGTAACCTAAAGAGTAAAATTTTATCTCGGATATTAATATGAAGTTACGTATAACATAGAAATATGGTGGGCAGTCATAATATAGGCGGGACTTAAGTTAATAAAAGAACGTGTACTTCAAAACTTTAGTTATTTCTACGGCGTATACTGCTTCTTCCCTTCAAGTTATGAAGTGTTATCGGCAGTCGATAGCGCCTAAGTGCGTCGCGCGCTATGACCCCCTTAGGAATTATATCTTTAGTGGTGACCGGTAGAGTATACGCCGTAAGGCAGTTTAGCGAGTCGGCATACTTTAAATGTGTTGTTTTTACTACGGAAACAAATTTTGCGTGCAACGTAAAGTCTTAATACTCTATAACAGTGGTATTCAACCTTTTCTCTCCATATACCGCCACTGACAATTTTCCATTCCAGCCTGTACCCCTAGGCCTAGCCCCAGAGTTTTCCCTAATTTAAATTATACATAACCATATCTAAAATAGTTTATAACATTTACAGTTTATTAAATATTACAGAAAGGAGGATTGTGTATAAAATAAATACAGGAACTATGTAAATACGTTGCAGATAGCATATAGACACAAAATTGTATGAAGTTATATATGTTTCTGACCTGTTAATCAGATGGTTGAGCTTGTTTCCTGGACACCAGCTCCTCTATTCGTGGCTGAATCTTCGTCAGTGCGAGTATCAATGAGGATTCTGGATTCAAGCGATTTCTTTCTTTCGTTTTGATTACTGTTAATGCAGAGAAACCCTGCTCACACAGATAAGTTAAGGGGAATGGAAGAAGGCATATAATGGCACAGTCACTAAGTTCAGTGTACTCTTTGCGTGCGTAACACCAGAAATCACAAATTGACATGTTTTCGAAATTTGTTTTCAGAGAACTGTCAACGGACATTTCCAAAATAGTTTCTTATAATTTTCAGGTAAGATAAGAGAAATTGATGGCGCAGGTGCAAAACGGATTTGTAGTCCATTCTTGTGCAATATCGTCTTTCTCAATTTCTGCGAAGTATTTTAAAAACTGTAACCTAAGATTTTGTAGGTGGAATTTAATTATAAGTCCATCAGCAATACTAACTTTGTTTTGTCACTACGTTCCAAAAGAGTTGGAAAAACTGCAATATTTCCTTTATTAACGCAATCAATTCAAAATAAAAATGTCTAATAAAACCCATTTATTTTCTCACACGCTTTAAAAATGTTGCTGTAAAACCTTGGAGTTGAAGATTAAGCTCGTTAAATTTGTTGAATATATCCATCAGGTAAGCTAATTGGAAAACCCACTCTTCATCTTCAAAATGCTTCACCAAATTGGATTTCAATTTTGTAAGGAAACATTTTACCTCATTTTTCAGTTCAAAAAGACGAGTCAACACGCGTCCTCAGTGGTCAGTGAGCTGACTTCTCACTCGGGGGTCCCGGGTTCGATTCCCGGCTGAGGTGGGGAATTTTTCTTTAGCCAGAATTATTCCCTATTCCCCACAGAGTCTGGAAATATGTATGTGAGAGTGAATGTGTGTGTTTGAGGAGAATAAGATGATTTAAACAAATGTAAAAAACCTACAGACAACGAGTTATTTCAAGTATAAAGCCCTGATATGACCTTAGAAGGGCTATATAAATGAAAAAATAAATAAATAAATAAAATATATATATATATATATATATATATATATATATATACGCGTCCTCGGGATAACCTCGGTGTGCAAAAATCAATTGAATGTGCATAGCTCTCATCTTCACACACATTTTTTTGAACAGGCGGGAGTGACTTCATTAAATTGACTGCTTTTATAGCAGTGTTCAAAGTTTCGTATAAATCAGGAGTTATTTTTTTCGGTACCAAGTTTTCTCTGTGTATAATGCAATGTTGCCAAATTATTTTGGGGTTAATTTCGTGAATACGAGCAATAAGACAGCTTTTTTACCTGTCAATGAAGCAGCGCCATGTGTGGGCAAACTTAAACACCAGTCCCATGACAAATTTAATTTTAATCTTATAAAGTTGTCAACAATTAAAAAAAAAAAAAACCTCCCTTTTGTATGTTCTGGTAATTGTTTATATCCTAGAATTTCATCAATATCAGACACACCCACCGATTCATCGATTTCAATGGCAAATCTTTGTCTGTTTGAATATTTTCTATTATTTGGTCAACGATATCTTGTGCCATATTATGAATTCTACGCCCTAGACTTATGTCAGAATTCGGAATTGTTTTGATTACTTTAGCAGAATCTTTGTGTATCATTTTATCAAAGAACCAGGAATAATAAGAGATTCAACTGCGGTAAAGGTGCTGCGTTAACTCTTACGATGTCTCCAGTGTCACCTTACTTGATTTTGTAAAAGTGTGAATCACGTTTGAACTTTTATTCAAATGTTCTGCTTTGCGCCGGAAACATTCGACTGACTTGTCTTTACATTCGCCGTGATTGGTTACCAAATCTCTGTGAAGTAGGGATGGTTTCAAAGAAATGTTCGAGAGGTTGGTTGTAAATAATGCAGAGGGGTAGAAGTGGATCACACATATTTGACACGAATCCATGTTTAATGTAAGATTCACTGTAATATCTGTATTTCACATGTCTCGGGTTTTTCGACTTGCTCGTAGATGGTTCAATTTCAGCACTATTTTCACCAATGTCCCGTGGTGGAACAAGGTTGTCACACTTTGCCCTTGCGGTGGTTCAACATTATCGACACTATCACTTGTTTTACTGAGTTTACGTTTTCCTCTTATAACGAATTTGTCCATCCTACAACAGAAGTTAAAATAGTGGACTATCACAATAAAGACATTCAACAGTTCACAAATATAAAGAATGAGATATGAAACTTTGAGTAAAGAAAACGAACCTGCACCTGACAGTCACGAAAATATATTGAGAACTGATCTGTCGGTACCTTCTCAAACACTGTCATTGTTATCTGCGTTTGAAACAAACAACACAAATTATTAGCGAGCGCAGCTGTATAGTATGTTATCATTGTTGGGTATAACGGTAGGGCAGTTCAAATATCTTTAGTTGAAATATTTTTCGTTACTTTGTGATCATTCAGGCAACATATTATAAGTACCCCTAAGAAGTCTTCCGTGCCCGAAGTTATAATTCTTTTTGTAGTGTTTAACGCCCACTTCTACAACTTATGGCATCGCAGGCGATATAAGTTATCAGATTTAATACGAACCAATTATCATTCTTCCTGCTTAATTTTCAGAAACAGTTCATTATTCAACTTAAAGCAATCAGCAACTCATTCCATAACCTTATGTAGACTCTATTAAAGACTCTCAGTCAATTTACTTGGTGTTGTCGATTGTCGTTCCACCCACGCATATTCTGAAAGAAATAACTATGGAGCGTCTGGCAACAGTAGGGGACAACTTCTAACAAAAGGAAAGGGTTTAATACTACACAAACTTGCACTTGTTTATGCGAGTTACTGACAAGGGCGTATAGGGCGACGTCAATCTGGAGTAAGGGAAAATAGCCTTCGAGTGATGCTAATCAGTTTCCTACAGTTTGAAGTTCGGTTCGCTTTACACGGCCAGTAAAACACAACAGAGATCAAACAGAACGTGACTCCGTTTTAAAATTAAATTAATTAAATTTAAAATTGAAACCAATAACAAGGAATGTCTTAGAAACGGTTCAGCTAAACAACAAAAATGTATATGACAAATTGTGTGTTTTAACGAGATCTACAGTTTTGTGTAATAAGTTTTTGTCTGTTTCTTAAAGTTCATCGGTTATGCAGAATTAAGAAAAAAAAATCCTATGCACGGAAACATTTAGAATACTTTGATTTTTTTTTTAAATGGCTCTAACGGTTTTGATTAAAATAACATATGCTTAAGGCATTTTAATGACAAACAAAATGTACAGGGTGGGAGGTGGGAGGAAAATAAATGCAAATATTTGTACCAGCGTTTGAGGTCAATTTGATGTTCCAGTATTTCCAATTTTTCCGCTGTTTTCTGAAGCTATGTTCGTGAAAAAAATTAGGATGGCTATTGTTCCTTACTTCAGACTTTCATTGTTTAAGCAACAGGTCACGCAGTTGACTATCCTCTCCTTGTGCTCTTTGCTATGCCCACCTATATGCTTGTAAACACAGTAGAGAGATAGCTCTGGGCCGTTTAAAACACATTAGCTCCTGGAATGTGTGCTTCATTTACCGCAATTCCAGTCCAGTCCAGTGTGATTGGCAGGCTGAGGGCAGCCCGAGGTGTGTTAGACGTGTCCCTGTTCTCAGAGAGAACTTAACCACGTTCTGACGGGATTGTGGGTTTTGTAGGATGGCGGGTGTGTATTGGGGTTGTGGAGTGACAGGAGGAGGCGAATATTGCTCCTCGACGGTTGCCTTGATGGTGCAACGGCCCTTGTGCACCGCTGGTGTGTTTTTATCAAAATGTTTCTTGAGATTAAATTTTGAATCCAAGCAACTCTTGAAGGATATAAGGAGCTTAGCCGTAGCAGCTGTTGGTGGTGCTCCTTCGTTACCGGGGATGCCCGCAAGCCATGCGGGGAAGCCGGTATCGCCTGAAGCGGCGGTTTGTGGGATCGTAATCCCCAAGAGACCTAACGAGGGCGTTCCGATGGAATATACATTGTTCTCTAGTACTTATTCATCTCCCACCTTTTGCAGTTCTCTTCATTCTGGACTTTTGCATAACTTTTAAATCGTAAGAGACAGACAAAATTATCTCGTTAAAGCGCACAAATTTTCTGAGATTTACCTTGCTATTGTTGTCAATTTTAAACTGTGTATACTATTTTCAAATGACAAGTCATTCGTTTTCTTTCATGTGGTCAAACAAAGGGAACGCAATTTCAAACCGGCACATAGCGACCAGCTCTTAAAACATTTGACAACCGCTTAAGGTTAGTACATCACCTGATTTCCATTTTACCTACAAGGAAAGATAATGTAAAGTAATTTATACCAATGTTTATATCAATAAACGAGTAGAACGTAGAAGAATAAGCATTTAGAATTATTTATTTTTATTTTGTATTTATTTATTGTGTAGCTTAACGTCCTTTAACCTGGTTGGTCATATTGGACGATGAATGAAATTGGTGAAACGATGCTCAATGATATCGAGGTCCATGGAGCTTAAAACTACTCGACATTCGTCTTCTCAGGACAAGGAAAACTCTCGAGAAAACCCTTATCCGAGTAATTCACTCTAAGCGAGATACGAACTCAGGACCTGTTGAATGTGAGGCTACCACCACACTACCCAGGCGGGCTATTTAGAAATTGTTGGTTGAAGAAAGGGTAGAGTAATTTAAGTGAATGTAACACAATAGCTTTTTTTTATTCAGGCGAGCTAAAGATATATTTTTCTAGTGAATTCTTGATATCGAATTTTTGGATGGAATAGAGTAGATACTTTTGGCTTCAATTAGTAGGACTATGAATTTCAGAAACATTGGCATATAATTACTTTATCTACACGTACTATGTATGTAGTGTATAGAGAAGGTATTGTATTGCACCCAAAAATTCGATACCGAGATTTCACCGGAAATACATGTTTTGAGACATGTGTCCAAAAAAAAGTATTTTTAGAAAGGACTACGTATTAAAATCCCAAATCAACATTTTCAAAAATGTTGGGCAATTTTCACAATAATTGGCTTTAAGAGCAAGCTACTCTTGACCCTTTGTTATTTGAATAATGCTGGCAACTTAACGTGTGACTTGGTTTAACGTTATGCAAAGTCTAACACATTGTATTAAAATGAGCTATTTAGGATTCACTTAACGCGTTCTAACTTAACACGACGTAACTTAAAAAGTTTGGCAAATAAAATTTCATTTATGATGCATTAAATGGTGTCATATGGTAAGTAGAACCAATCAGCGGAATCAGATGCATGAAGTAATGAAAAGCAAAAAGATTAATTATTGTAACATTATGTTAAAGTGTCTCCTAATAGGTCTTCAGTTTAGCAGCATCTCTTTACTTCACGTTACGTCCCATCATGTTAAGCGTTATCCCGGCTTAATTCGGGTTCTTTCACTTGGGTCGTTATTCTTCATTTCAAACTGATTTTAATAAAGTGACGTCCCAGTTAATTTCAGGTTTTCTTGCCAAAAATGTGAGGACACCGCCAACGTATCCAGTTGTTTATTTCTGTGTGTCTTTGGTGTTCTTTCGTCCATTTGGTGTTTGTTTTTTTACTCTCTCTATACGTACTATATACATAGTGTATAGAAAAGGTATTGTATTGCACCCAAAAATATGATACCGAGATTTCACCGGAAATACATGTAAATACCAAACTTGGTATTTAAATTTGATGTCTTGCAAGGATGCGACACGAAGATTTTCAAGAAAATCCTCCCACCCTTACATGTAACTTTTTTTCGAAAATGTTGATTTTATCAAAAATGGCTCTAACGATTTTGATAAAAATGTCGTATATGAAATATACTTACCTGACAAATAATATATATATCTGGGAATAGCCTCTGAAGAGTACTTTATACTGGATGAATTTTACGGAATTTTGTATTACTGCTAAACCGTAAGAGATAGGCAAAAACTTGCACTCAAAAAATGTAGAGCACATTAAAACACACAATTTAGGTTATTACATTTTTTTCGTGGAGTTGGTCGTTTTTGAGATATTCCTTGTTTCTGGTTTCAGCTTTAAAAAGCTTATACTTTTCTCATACAGGAATTTGTCAACTCCTGTCTGTACAAACAAAGGAGCTTCAGTCACATAGCAATCAGCTTTGGACTATCACTTTAATCTATGGTATTCCCTTATTTCACTTCTACTTACAAGGAAGCAAGTAATAAGACTATTTCTGTTAATTTTTTCTCGATTAGTATTAAGTAAAATAGCATTAGCTTTTTAACAATAATTTGTTGCAGAGATGTAGAGAATGTCATGTGAATGGAACACATCAGATTTTCCTACTTATATTTTGTGTGTAGACCTTTATGTTAGGAATTCTGTTTGTATTTGGTTGAACCGCCTTTTCTACTCCTTAAGGAACTTGTCCTTATTCTTGATGAGTTTATTGTGGACTCTTTTGAATAGCGACATCTCTGTGATTAATTCTCTGAATTTACCATTTTCTGTTTTATTTTATGCCGCTTTTATCTGTGGCCATAACGCGACTGATCTATTAGGAGATACCTTGTAGCTTTGTGTGTGGTGGACAATTAACCGTCTAATCTCTGAACCATACCATCATTTTCCCCACATTCACGTACCTCAGACGAAGGATACAATAGACCAACACCATCACCTACTTGGGGGTGAAGCTTGACAAGGGCGTCACTTTTGGGGAGCACATCAGGGGGCTGTGGTGCCGGGGCAATGGGGCTGCGGCCTCACTGTACCCGATGCTGAGGTCCTCGATGACGGTTCCCCTTAAATTGCGCCTTTTGAGGGCTCTCATAATCCCCTTGTTAATCTACGCCTGTGAGATCTGGGGCATGGCGGCAGACTCCAGTCTGCTGTTGCTTCAGCGGGTACAGAATAGGTGTCTTCGGGCTATCTATTCTGTGCCTCGAGGCTTTCCAACGAGACTCCTTGCCGAAGCCTCTGGTCTACAATACCTGGAGGACGAGATTAGGCGTCGGGCAACAACATTCAACGAAGGATTACCATTCCATCGGAGCGCCCTCGTTAGGTCTCTTGGGGATTACGATCCCACAAACTGCCGCTTCAGGCGATACCGGCTTCCCCGCATGGCTTGCGGGCATTCCCGTTAACGAAGGAGCACCACCAACAGCTGCTACGGCTAAGCTCCTTATAATCCTTCAAGAGTTGCTTGGATTCAAAATTAAAACCTCAAAACAAACATTTTGATTAGCACACACCAGCGGTGCACAAGGCCGTTGCACCATCAAGGCAACCGTCGAGAAGCAATACTTGCCTCCTCCTGTCACTCCACAACCCCAAAACACACCCGCCATCCTGCAAAAACCCACAATCCCGTCAGAACGTGGTTAAGTTCTCTCCGAGAACAGGGACACGTCTAACACACCTCGGGCTGCCCTCAGCCTGCCAATTGCACTGGACTGGATACCATCTTTCTTACCAGTGTCCACAGAGGCCTTAGTGTTAAGTAATTGTACCTCTGATTATATACGTGATGAGCAGTTGGCAACTTCGCGACGTATCCACAGAGGACTTAGTGCGTAGCAACGTACCTACTTCTTCATGTGCCAAGGCCGAATGGTTAGACCACTTGCCTCTCACCTAGACGGCTCGGGTTCGATCCCAAGCGACCGCATGTGAGATTTGTGGTGGATAAAGCGGCACAGGGGTGGATTACCTCCGGGTTCTCCGGTTTCCCCCGCCATCGCATTCCACCGGCGCTCCATCTTCATTCTTACATCACCACTGTCATCGCCTGCGGTGTCACATGTAGTAAAAGCGGGCGCTAAACACTGCCAAAAAATGGCCCCGCTTTTTTGTATTATCTATGGACATATGGCAGCGCTTTCACTTTTACCATCTATTTTTATTTTTACTACTGTTTTAGACGTAAGATGCAACTTTGAAAAAATTGGGTCTTGGTATTAAATATCTAAATCGGTAATTACCTTGGTGTCTAAGGGAAAACAAAATACACAAACAAAAACAAAGGAAAATAAAGGTCAGATGATCGGCCTATGGACTTTGAACCCAGGTGCTTCCGAAAGTAGGCCTTATACGTTTTCATCGGTAGCATTTTACTTAATGACTGCCAAATTTCATTTAAAGCCGAATAATTGAACTTAGTGGTACTTGAGTATTGAAACATCTCCTTTACTTACAGGGAAGAATAAGTATCTGATGTCCCGATGTGTTCATCATGGATAAAATAAGTGAAAGGATGTACAAGCGCCGAAAATTTGGGCTCTCCATTGCTAACCACAGTTACTAAGACAATACTGACCTCCAAAGGCTCCCGTAAGCTCAGGAAATGAAAAAATGGAAATAGAATTTTGTTTATGGGCGCTCTTTAATAGCTGTTGTTCTCAGTGTCCTATTCTATACTGGATGTGAAAGACCACTTAATTTTGCTCAGAGGTCCCTTTTTAGGCTTGAGGTTCCTTTACGTGCCGTAAATCTACGACACTTCCCTTTCGATGAAATATGACAAAAAGTTGCTTTCGGATCATATTCTGACTTTTTTCATATACGTATAGTCATGCTTTTTATATTGCCAGTAATCAACATCGAAATTGCATTTAGTTTTAAACGAGAACGTAATTTTATAATGCATATGAAAATGAGTTGTATGCATTAAAATAAGGTTAGTTTTCCTGCAACACTGAAACTGAAAATCAAGGTTGTTAAAAGTAATAAATGAGTAATGATTCAGTTTTACGTCGAAATAATTAATTGTTGTTACAATAATACATTTTAATTTTATTGTACTGTATAATGTCGCGACATATAGAAATGCTAGATTAAACAAAAAATGTTTAGTTTTATATCCATCTAATGAACATGCCGCCATCTGGAAAGGAAAGACACCATCTCTGTTTTTCTCGTTGGAAGTTAACGACTGAATATTACAGCTTCCTGTGTGATCGTGAGCACATCTGGTGAACAACTTGGAAATGGCGTAATTAGCAACTTTCACACCACAAACCTGATCAGCCAAGGTCATCCCCAATCATTTTCTGTCTTAAAGAACCTGCTGCTTTTGGAATAGCCTGCTTTTTTCCCACGCATGGTTGTCACGTTGGAACTCGTATTTTATATAATCGAATATATGGGAAAAAAATCTGATGTGTTGTTACATTCACATGGCTTTCTCTAGCTGTTCTACAAACTTCTTACATAAGATTATTCTTCTTTCTGCACCTTGCTAATCGAGGTGCTCATTAGCACAATGTTCTTGTTACTTAGTTCCTTATAAGTAGGTAGAAAATAAGGGAATACGGTAGACTAAACCGATTGTCAAATGTTTTAAAAACTGTTGTTATGCGATTCTCATTATAAATCGCTTCTTTTCTTGGCCAGGAGCAGAACAAATTAAAAACGGACAATCCCGTCTGAGAAAAGTATAAGTACTTCACAACTGAAACTAATAACAAGGAATACCTCTAAAACGGTAAGTTCTACGAAAATGATGTGTATGACATAACTTATGTATTTTAACGAGATCTACATTTTTTGTATAGTAAGTTTTTGTCTATCTCTTACGGTTTACTAGCTATGCCAAATTAAGCAAAATTCATCCAGACTAAACAGGTCTTTAGACGCTATTCCCAGAAAATTCAAGATATACATTTTATATGTCAGGTAAATATCTTTAATATACGATATTTTAATCAAAATCGTTAGAACCATTTTTAAGAAAATCAACATTTTCGAAAAAGGTTTCATGCAAAGGTTAGTATTGGGTGGGGGGATTTTTCTCAAAATCATTGTGTCACATCCCTGGAAGATACTAAACTTAAATACCAAGTTTGGTATTTTAGCTACTTATCGTTTTTGAGTTATCGCGTTCACAGACACACGGACACACCACACGGACCTTTTTCTGAAAATGTTTTTTTTTGGATACAGGGGGTCCTAAAACATGTATTTCCGGTGAAATCTCAGTATCGAATTTTTGGGTTGAATACAATACTTCTCTATACCTATGTACATTGTACATACGGGGCTAGAGAAAGTAAAAAAGATCTGATGTGATCCATTCACATGACTTTCTCTACACCTCTGTAACAAATTATTGTTAAAAAGCTTATTCTTCTATGTAATTCATATAATCAAGATAAACATTACAGAAATTGTCTTTATTACTTGATCCCTTATGAGTAGAAGGGTAAAAATCTACACGATATCCTCTTGCTGCATGGCAAACAAATCTTTTATACAAAAGATTAATCTGTTATTTACATCATGTTTATCATGATAAACATAAGCAGAACCATTCTTATTACCAGCTTCCTTGTAAGTAGAAGAAAAATAAATAAATGCACAGGCTGAAGCGATAGCCTCGTCCTTAAAAAGCCGGTCGCTATGCGAAACAATTGATATTCAAAGCTCTTTGCTTTTCAGGAGTAAACCAACGAGAAGAAAGACGTCTTCCTGTTTGAGAAAAAATGACTAAAAACGAAACAAATACTTCGGAATATCTCGAAAACGATTGAAACATGAGACCCTTTTCGCATTCGCGCTAAATATTAAATAAAAATGTACTTGCGCTTATGCTTAGTTTGGAGTAGCAATCGACTCTTCTCCGGGCGTTTTAATGGGCTTCACAGATCCAGACTACCTGGCGATTTATTAAATAATAAATCACTAGGATTTTCTTTATAGAATTGTAGTTTATTCACTATTATTTCGTACAATTCTGATATTAAACTGCAATCGCTCGATGCAATTTATGTGCTTTGTTGAATGCTGAAAATAAATATTTGTACGCATATAATTCTACGCGAATACATTTGAGCATCATATATTACAAAAATGACATGAAATTCACAAAATGTTTGCAGATTTTGTGGTTAGCACATAAATATTGCCTCCCGGTTCTCTCTCTCTCTCTCTCTCTCTCTCTCTCTCTCTCTATATATATATATATATATATATATATATATATATATATATATATATATAGAGAGAGAGAGAGAGAGAGAGAGTTAACCGGGAGGTAACATATATGGCATTAATTGTGAGTTTTAATAAGCTCTACATTTTTTGTAATAAGTTTGCCAGTTATACAAAAGTCATTCAGAATGAAGAGGTATTCAGAGGTTATTCCCAGAAAATTCAAGATATACATTTCGTTTGTCATAAAAATATCTTAAATATAAGGTATTTTAATCATTTTAATCGTTAGAGCCATTTTTGAGAAAATAAAATTCGAAAAATGTTCCATATAAAGGGTAGCTGGGGAGGGATTTTCTTGAAAATCTTCGTGTCGCATCCTTGGAAGATACTGAATTTAAATATAAGGTTTGGTATTTAACCGACCTTTTGTTTTTGAGCTATGCTGCCTACAGGCACTCACGCACGCACACACACACACACACACACACACACACACACACACACACGTCGAAGTTATTTTCTGCCACTTGTAATTTATAAACACTTGTCGCCTGACCTTATAAATGGAAGTTTTAATATTTTAATATTATAAAATGACACTTCAAATATTAAAAGACATGTTTCTGTAAATGAATTTTCCTATGTATGTAAATGTTCAAAATCCTCCTTGCGATGCAAATCAATTTGATTTTTCTACCAGAGAATCTCAATATCATAATAAATCAATATTATCGAATTAATTCTCTAAGCAAGTAAAATTAATTATGTAGATGTATTAAAATGTATTAATTCACAATAATAATAAAAATATGAACGAATAATTTATCATAGCTTTTCCTTTAGTAATATTTAATTAATTTAAAACTCATGTGATAATTTTTGAAGTGATATATTTCTGGAATATAAATATGAAGTTTTGTTACAACATTTGAAGGTCCTTTTTTACTAGAGTAATTAAAAACATTCTCAAAAACCATTTGGTGCATTTGTCTCAAAATTTCAGAATTAGACACATAAGAGTAGATGTAGATGGTAAAATTCCTTAAGAAGCATTGAAATTGAAATGCGTATAGTTTGATCCTCTTAACATAAACAATGAACTTCTTATAGACGTGGTTGAATGCTATTTTGGGGCAGTTATGCGAATGCTATTATTTATGTATTTATTCTAATTTTTATATTTCTTATTATGTTTGGAACTGGGAGGGTCAGAACTATATTGAAAGGTAAAAAGCCTTAAAATGATTGTTACTTTCTCTACTTAGTACATAGTATATAGGTATAGAAGATATTGCACTCCACCCAAAATTTCGATACCGAGATTTCACCGGGAATACACATTTTAAGGTCCCCTGTATCAAAAAATTATTAGAAACAGGTGTGTGTGTGTCTGTGAAGACGTCAACTCAGAAACGAAAAGTCGGTACACTACCAAACTTGGTATTTAAGTTTAATATCTTCTAGGGATGTAAAGCGAAGATTTTGAGGACCCCCCCCCCAAATCTACCCTTTACATGGACAATTTTAAAAAAAAATAATTTTCTCAAAAATGGCTCTAACGATTATGATTCAAATACCATGTATTAAAGATATTAAATGACAAATACAACTTGAATTTTCAGGGAATAGCCTTTGAAGACCTCTTTATTCTGGATGAATTTTGTTGAATTTTGCATAACTGGTAAACCGTAATAGATAGACAAAAACACGCCACACAAAAATGTAGATCTCGTTAAAACGCACAATTTATGTTATATATCTACATTTTTTTCGTGGAGTTAACCATCTTTTAGATATTGCTTGTTATTGGTTTCAGTTATAAAATACGTAACTTTTCACATATGGGAATTTGTTAATACCTGGCTATACAAAGAAACGGATTTCAATCATATAGCGACCAGCATGTAAAGCATTTGACTATCGCTTTAGCGTAGTGTATTCCTATATTTCCCTTTTACTTACAAGGAAGCAAGGAATAATACCATTTCTGTTAATGTTTATCTGGATTAGCATGAAGTAGACGGAAAAATAAGATTATTATCAATAATTTGTTTCTGAAATGTAGAGAAAGTCATGTGAATGGAACACATTAGATTTTTGCTAGTACTATATGCATAAATATAATGTACAGAATTTTTTTCCGCCGTATAGGGACCCTATGGAAGAGAAAGTCGAGATATGATAGCTAGGTTTTGGATGTATGTTCCCTATAAAAATCCCAACTCAATCTGTGATGTCACTGTCACAATGCCCTCTTATAAATTGTAGCATATGTATGGTATATACACGACGAAAGCATGTCTGCACTTTTCTGAAGCTTCTGCCTTGGAGTTGCATTTGCAAATTAAAACAAATGCCATATTTAATGCCAGGATATGTATGCAATTCTATTCCTCGATTACATCTACATTCGATGAATTCGATCGAGAATGTGGATAGCGACTTTTTAAGCGAAATGTTGGCAAGTTCTGCTGTCCACCTAAACAAAGTGACAACAACGCCACCTTGTGCGCACGTATAAGGTTTACAGAGTATTAGTTTTCATAGCCAACATAGTACTTATATACAGAGCTGAATTTCAACCACCCCAAGGCATGTAACATTCGCGAATCAACACATCACAAAGTAACATCGATTCCTTAACCTGGAAGAGCAGTAAGCTAAACAGTGTAACATAGTTCGATTTACTCTGAAATGTCATTTATGTTGTAACGAGTCAAATGCAGTAGTCAATGTGTGGCTCTGTCGATTATTAAAATGGTGATGTAATATACTATCAGAACACGCGATTCAAATGCTCGTGCGTGTGTTTTATCCACAATGCAGAACTGTGCTAACCAGGCTGTGAAGAATGGATGCTTCCTACAAAGGAGGGAATGGAAATTAAGGTAAGTTTAAAAAATAAATAGTTCATCCATTTGATCATACGTATCCTCTATTAGCTGCCCGAGTTCAAACCCGGCAGAGGGCGATGAATTTTTTTTCGGGCGTAAAAATCATTAGCATGACTTCCTTCAGAAGGGAGGTAAAACTGTTGGTCTCGTGTCGTAGATTTACGGTACGTAAAAGAACCTCAAGCCTGATACAGAGGCTTGAACAAAATTAAGCGGTCTTTCACGCCCAATTTAGAATGGGACGCTAAGAACCGCAGCAGTTACAGAGCGTCCATAAATAAAACTCAGTTTAATTTAATTTGCTTTTCTTTATTAGTCAAAAAAATTGACAAAAGCATGAGACCAAAAATTGGAATCCAAATTCAAATTGTTGAAGATTCGTATACATTTTGTTGGAACTAGCACGCAAATTTGTGCCAGTTTATGGAAGTTCCACATTTCTTCACTGGAACCGAAAGCTGCTTTATAGATGATCAACGAAACCATAAACGTGAAATTAAATGGAAAGCTGTGAAAAGGTTAGCGAAAGGAGCTTTTGAACATTAACTGCTTCAAAGGCTAATTAGTTCGTTACATTTCAAAATTTGAGTTCACATTTTGGGAAAGCTAAGCATTGAATTACCATTCCTCTTTTAGGGACTTGTTACAAAGTTTAACAAATTTTGTATTATTTAATGTACCATTTTCTTCAATTCTCTGCAATTTGCGAGACATTTACTTATATAGATTTGAATTCCAAGTTTTAGAAAGTAATTCAACGGAAGTGGCTAAATTATTACAGATATAATATTAAATGAGATACAAATATTCTGTTAACGATGTTAAATATCAGAATCATATCACCGCCGCCGCTGTGCTGGAATTTCACCCCGCAGGAGTTCTTTTATATGCCAGTAAACCTATTGATATAGGTGAAAGATGCATGGGTGCAATTTTCGAACTTCTTAAGTCAAAATCATTTCAATTTCTTTCCTAGATTGTACTGGCAGAGCATTTTAGAGGTTTAAATCAGGTCATATATCTGCGTGACGCTGTAGTAGATACATACTATGTAGAGTAATGCAGAATACAAATTAAATTAACCCATTTTACTTTCTCTGGTACATATGTACAATGTACATAGTAGATAGGGAAGGTATTGTACCCAAAAATTCGATTTCAGGATTTCATCGGAAATACGTGTTTTGAGACTCCCTGAATTAAAAAAAAAACACACACACATTTTTAGAAATTGTCCGAGTGTGGATGAGTGGTATGTCTGTAGGCAGCATATTTAAAAAACGAAGAGTCGGTTAAATATCAAACTTGGTATTTAAGTTCAGTATCTTCCAAAGATATGACACGAAGATTTTCATGAAAATCCCCCATCTCGAGCTACCCTTTACATGAAGCAGTTTTAGAGCATTTTGAGTTTCTCAAAAATGGCTCCAGCGATTTTTATTAAAATGTCATATGTATAAGATATTTAACACACACACACACACATATATATATATATATATATATATTTCTGGGAATAGCCTCTGAAGATCTCTCCATTCTGGATGACTTACTTTTGTATAACTAGTAAAAGAAAGAGACACAATTTATGCCCTATTTTCATATAGAGTTAACCTTTTCGAGATATATTCAGAGTTATTGGTTTCCGCTTTAAGCTGTTTAAAATTTTCTCAAACGGGAAAACATCTTCATTTTTCTTTTAGTCTCTTTTGTTTACTCCTAGCAAGCAAAGAGAGCCGAATTTCAATTGTTTCATTTAGCGACTGGCTTTTAAAAGGTTTTACTATCACTTTAACCTAGTGCATACCCTTATTTTCCTTCTGCTTACAAGTAATAAGACCATTTCTGCTAATGTTTATCTCGATTAGCATAGTCTAAATAAAAGAATAACCTTTAAAAGAATGTGGTATTGATAGAGGAAGTCATGTGAATGGAACATATAAATATGTTTTTGAAAATTAGTTATTTTCTTTAGTAACATACAAAATCTGATTTATTTTATACAGAAGGTTTCGTTATTGTGACATCATTTTAGATTTGTGTCTCAGATTTTTTTTGAAGAAAGCTTTAATTCCCGATATCAGTCTCAAACAAAATATTTTGTTATTATTGGATGTGATTATTTGTCATTCGGTTTGGTAATGTTAAGATTTTGAATTTTTGTGTTTGATAAAAATTGAAAGGATTGAAATGATAGCAGTTGTTGGCTAAAGACTTACACAAAAAGTAGTAGTATGCCTACTTTTCAATGTTGTTTGTCCAAACCGACAATTGACCGCGCCGTGGCCGAGTGGTTAGATCACTCGTCTCTCACCTAGACGTTCCGGGTTCGATCCCAAGTGACCGCATGTGAGATTTGCGGTGGACAAAGCGGAGCAGGGGCGGGTTTTCTCTGGGTGCTCCGGTTTCCCCCGCCATCGCATTCTACGGTGCTCCATAATCATGTATCAGTTTCGTCACCTGCATTGCCACAAATAGTAAAAGCGGGCGTTAAACACTATCAAATAAATAAAATGAACCGACAGTTTATATCGCAGGCAGAGAAATAAAATTCAAAGCACATGGACATTTTATATCTGTGTAAAACGGCGCGGAAGACCACAAAATATTAAATTTGACCTATCCAAGCACTTCAAATGAGTTAATTTCAGTTAAATCGCTCTTGATTTGCCAAACGTCCCGTAACATACGGAATTTCACGTATTCGAAAAGGAAAAATCGTGTTCCGAATTACCGCCATACGGGACGTAAGAAATGCCGTATTTCATTATGTTTAAAGAATCTAATTTGAAAAGCACGCATGTTCATTCGGTACATTGGTTTTGACACGTGGTCACCGTAGTGCTGTATGCAGTAACTGCTTGTGTGTATGACCTTGTCTCGTGGTCAAACCAGAAGTTATAGAAGCTATAGTTGAGACCGAAAAAGGATGTGATTTTCTTTCACGAAAAATGTGAATTACGAGATAGTTTAAAATTGATTATTCCGAAATGTGTAAATAAATTAACATTTTGCAATGATATCATTTAATTGACTGTTCTAATGCCGTATTTATCGAACGCTTTTGATCCATTAGATTTTGAAAGGGAGTATTTTGGTAATTATGCAGAACTTGGGCCGGTCTAAAACTTGAATGAAACTAAGTGTGATTGATTGACATTGTATTTCTGATGACGATTTCAAAGGTTTTGTTTGTCGGAAAGGCTTGTTTTTTATTATAGACGTTTTCGCAAGTATGCTGGAACGATTGGTATTTTTCGTATATGGCGGATATTTAACAAATAATTATACATAAACAAGTATTTTATAAATAATAAATGGTTTTATACTGTTCTGAAACATTTCTCCGCCAAGTACTACCATTTTAGAAAACCAGAAACATAAAAGTATATACACACACTAACCTAAACGGATATTGAAGCTAACCTCGCGCTTCAGTGGTTTCGCCTACCAAAATAGATAAACAAATAAAAAAAAAAATTCGCATACTCCACCACCAACTACTAGTCGCACTAACCGGTGAGTTATTCCCACGGGATCTCACGACGCGGTAATCCTGTCAAGAGCGACATATGACGTTCTTGCATACCAATAGTTACACAGTCTTCCGCTAGCGACGAAACCAAGCTTTTTCATTATAAACCCAGTATTTCAGCATAATCCTACACATTATGAACAATTTATTATTCATATATTACTCATTTACGTATAATTATTTGGTAAATATCCGTCATATACGCAAAATATCAACCGTTCCAATATGCACCGAATTTGTCTATAATTAAAAAAAAAAAAACAAAAAAAAAAAAACAAGCTTTCCAACAAATAAAAATTTTGAAATCGTCATCAGAAATAGAAAGTTAATCAATCACACTTGGTTTTATTCAATTTTTAGAGCGGCCGAAGTTCTGCATAATAACCAGTATTTTCAATTTGGAACAAAGAATGAAACATTGAAAGTAGTGAATATTTAAATTTGATACCTAGTGTGAAATTAAAATCACACTCGGTTATAGTGTGGCTTATCCGGATTTTATCACCTTACTACAAAACTGTGCTCGTGAATAGTCCCTGAACGAGGGACGACGGTGTGGGCTATCAAGTAACGTTACCGTCCACTCACTCCTTCCCTGAGACGTGCAGTTATGGATGGTCTCTCATAGTGAAACGGTTACTCCAAATCATAACGAGAATCCAGGGAAACATTCAAGGACGAATGGAAGGAGGAACGATTTTTCTGTACCTGGTCTGACAAAACTGTAGGGTCTTTATTCGTTGCAAGAGTTTACGGGGGTTATAGACGTCATTATATTGCGTGTCACAAAGGGCAAGTCATTTTAACAAAATGAAGCAAGTGAAGTATACTGATTATCAAATCCAATCATGCAGTAGTGGTGATGGTCTACTATTACTGTAATCATTATCATCTTTATTAACATCATTATCATTAAATGTTATGTATGAGTATAATTTAATAAATTCATTGATTTTAAACATACTTCAGAAGGTATTGTAAATGGAAGCCTAATATTTTCTTATGTATGGAGAAATGCAATAATGGATTAAAGTGTATAATTCATAGTCACATTATAGGGATAAGAGTGGCGCACGTGGCCGAGTGGTTAGACCGCTCGCCTCCCACCTAGGCGGTCCGGGTTCATTCACAAACACCTGTATGTGGGAACTGTGGTGGATGAAGCGGCGTCTGGGTGGGTTTTCTCCGAGTCTTCCGGTTTCCCCCGCCTTCATTGCTTTATCATATTTTCCACTTCCTCACGCTCATGTTTTGCTGCGGGCCGACCACTCGTTCCAGGTTCTTTATTGTGTGGTTTCGTGCCTTGGCTCCCCGATAGGCTTCTGACCCCTGGGCATTTGCTTATAGTCCTAGACGGGGTGTCAATCCTACATACGGGAGCGTAAACAGACTACTAAACGAAACTATAGGAATATAATGTGCAATACAACGGCAAGAACTGAAGAATTTTTCAAAATTAAAAATAGTAAAATCGTATTCACGATCTCGGATACCAGATGCAAGTCTATACACGCAGTTAAAAGTAGGTGACACTGAAGGTAGTTTTGAATACTCTTGTCATAATTCCTCTACCAAATTCACTCTTCACTGTGACCTGTGGCAAGCTTTTACAGTGCAGCACTGCAGCTGTTCCCTACCGCCAACTGCCCCCAATACCTTTGCCGGTCCCCATGGCCACGCTCGCTAAGGGGTCTCGCTTTGGTGCTTCGTGTGCAGGGGATCGTGGGTTCGAGTCCCGCCTTGGGCATGGGTGTTATATGTTTGTGCAATGTGTATGTGTTTGTGTAAAGGAACAGTAAAACCAGTAATCATAAAGGGGGGAACGTAAATAGAGGATACAGCGCCGGAGTTCTGACCACATTTACCCTTAGGTGGTGTAGTTTTCCAATAACCGTTCGTTTCTTCGGTCATATTTAGATATTAAACAACACACTGATAAATAGTTAATTAAATCAGGACAGTATAAAGCAAAGTAACCAAGAAAACAATATGCGGAATGTTTAACAACCACAAATATCATCGTTTATAATGATAAGTTAGCTCAACTATTAAAGCGCCAAGGCAATGGCCGAGATTAGGTAATTTCAATCGATCGCGATCATCTGACTGGAGCGATATTGTCGAAACATCCTATCGCAGCTGATGTTCATTTCTTTGAAATCTTGTGGCACCTGACGTTCATTTGTTTTATCTCCTGGCTTGGTTATTGCTAACAAGATGACAATCTAGTCAGCCAACCTTCACTTTTAATAATTATCAGTTGCACAATTGTACTTTCAATTAATTCAGTTACAATGTTTATTTAAACTTTTATCCAGTTCATAATACATTTAGTTCAAAAAAGGAGTGAAAATAATCATTATTTGTGTTTCTTATATAGGAGATGAGTGCAATAACCTCAAATAAAATGTCTATTTCCATTTCGTGTATTAGTTATTAAAAGCTGAAACAAAATAATTATTTCCTATTTCTATTGTTAGTATCGATATTTGTACATTGGGTGTAGACACGGTCGGCCATGTCATAATTCAGGAGGCAGTGAAGAAAGAAAATAAAACATTCGATAAACAAACATGGTCGAATGCGTCATCTACCATTTGAGAATTAATGTAAGTATTAAAATCACAACCTGATAAAATCTCCCTTCCTATATATTATAAATTATTAACAGTCTATTTCGATGACTTGTCTTATCAAATGCAATTTCTGTTTTCCTCTCTTCGTCGCTTCACTCCGGTCGTGAATTATTGACAAAATGAAAACACTCGTGTTATTACTCATGATACTTTTTTGTGAATACAGCTGTGACTTTTGCGTTGTCACAATTGGTATGACTCGTCGCTATTTACAGATAAAATCTCAGTTGGGAGAAAGGAATATCAGTTTAATAAGTATCTCCTTATTTATTCTCAGTAACCTACAGAAACCTACAAGAAAACAAGAAATAACAATATAATTTGTTCCACTTACATGAGTTTCTCTATCTTTTTCTGAAACAAACTTTCCACGCAAAATATTATTCTTTTATCTACTCCATGCTAATCAAACTAAACATTGCCATTGTCTTATTACTTCTTTGTAAGCAAAGGGAAACAAGAGAATTCACTAGGCTAAAGCGATAGTCAAAATTTTTAGAATCCGGTAGCTAAGTGAAACAATTGAAATTCGGTTCTCTTTGCTTGCTAGGTTAAATAACAGAGATGTTTCCCGTTTGAGAAAAATTTAAAGTATCTAAAAACTGAAATCAATAACTGGAATATCTCGAAAATGGCTCAACATACAAAAAATGTGTATACAATAAATTGTGTGTTTTTAATGAGATCTAAATTTTTTGTGTACGAAGTTTTTGTCTCTCTTACAGTTTACCGTTATACAAAGTCATTCAGAATGAAGAGGTCTTCAGAGACATCCCAGAAAATTAAAGATATATATTTCATTTGTGATGTAAACACCTTAAACGTATGGCTTTTTAATAAAAATCGTTAAGAGCCATTTTTAAGAAAATAAAAATGTTCTAAAAATATTCTATGTAAAGGATAGTTTGGGGTCGGAGGATTTTTTTTTTAAATCTTCATGTTGAATCCTGGAAGATTATGAACCTGAATGTCAAGTTTGGTATTTAATCAACTTTTCGTTTTTGAGCTATGCTGCAACACACACACACACACACACACACACACACACACACACACACACACACACTCACACACTCACACACTCACACACTCACACACACACACTCACACTCACACACTCTCTCTCACTCCCTCTCACACAGACACACGCAAGGACATGTTTCTAAAAATGCTGTTTTTGGATTCAGGGGGTCTCAAAGTATGCATTTCCGGAGAAATCTCCATTTCGATAATTTGGGTGGATTACAATACCTTTTCTATTCACTATGTAGCTACATTGCACATAGGCCTAGAGAAAGTAAAAGCAAAACCAGTAAAACGAACATATAAAATAGAAAAGGAAAAAGAAGTGTCTGATTTGATGTTATTGCTGTTATCCATGTTCAGTTACTTATTTCATCAGGTTTGTTTTTCTACTTATAAAACATCACAAACTTCCCATGGAGAAACAAACCCGCTGGTTCCAAAATTGAGAAACTACAAATTATATGTATAATACGATAGGCGTTTAATAGGTTCTTAGGAATTCCAAGAAATTTCACCTGTGGCGTCGAAAAAAGTCTGTATTTAGTAACCGCCGTCTCTTACTAGATGACAATTAAAGTTTCAGCTGCATCCATCACGTGTTTCGTTGCTATAGGTAATTGTATAAACAATTTTGTGCTTATTTAGAAATATTGGGGGGAAAAAAACGAGTTTCATGCGGTGATTAAACACTTTTGTTTCAGACTTAACACCAAAAGAAATAAAAGCCGAGTGGGATGAAGTTTATGGCACATCTAATCCTGCGTTTGCAACAATTTACAATTGAATAAATTAATTTAAATGTGACCGTATATTCCCAAATGATGAACATCGTTCCGGACGTCCAGGAGAAGTGTCTTCCTCCGAAATGATTGACAGAATCCAGCAAGTGGTTTTTGAGTGTTGAATGAATCAAAGTTCGCGAAATAGAGAGGCCACAGGCATATCACAAGATACAGTATTCTCAATTTTGCACCAAATATTAGCAGAATTAGTCTTATTACTTGCTTCCTTGTAAATAGAGGCGAAATAAGGGAGTACCTTAGGTTAAAGTGATAGTGAAAAGCTGGTTGTTATGTGACCGAAGTTCCTTTGTTTCTATAATAGAAATTGACAAATTCCTGTATGAGAAAAATATAAGTTTTGTAAAGCTGAAGGTAAAAACAAAGAATATCTCAAAAACGATTAACTCCACGAGAAAAATGTATATAGCAAAAATTGTGTGTTTTAATGTGTTCTTTATATTCTTGTTTGGTAAGTTTTTGTCCATCTCTTACGGTTTAGCAGTTGTGCAAAATTCCGTAAAATTCATCCAGAATATAGTAGTCTTCAGAGGCTATTTCCAGAAAATTTAAGATATACATGTTATTTGTCAGGTAAATAAATATCTTTAATATACGACATTTTAATCAAAATCGTTAGAGCCATTTTTGAAAAAATAAAAAAAATTAAAAAAAAGTTCCACGTAAAGGGTAGTTTGGGGTGGGGGGATTTTTCTCAAAATCTCCGTGTCACATCCCTGGACGATACTAGACTTAAAATACCAACTTTGGTATGTGGACACATACACATGGACCTTTTTCTGAAAATACTTTTTTTTTTTTGTTACAGTTTTTTGTTATATTTCCGGTGAAATCTCGGTATCGAATTTTTACAATGTACATAGTGTATAGTTTGCATTATTCCTAAAGTTAATATATCTAGTTTGTTTACTCTGTTCTACACAGGCCTCTACATAGTTGCATTTTGACCAAACTTAGCACAGATAACCTTTGTTTAGCTTAGAATTCGAAATTTCGTACCATTTCATACAGTTAATTATTTTAATTCATATAAAGCCCACAAAAAGCTCGCAAAATGTATGTCTTTCTCTATGATTATCATAATAGCCAGAATATTGTCAAGAAAAAAATCTGATGTTCTATTCACATAACTTTCACGCAATGGATATAAACGCAATCGTAACAGTGAAATAGACAAAGTGATGGTCTTGGTTTTTTGGGATGCACGCGCAATCGCCTACATTGATTACTTGCAGAAAGGAAGAACGATACATGGAGAGTATTATGCATCGTTATTACACCGGCTGAACAGAGAAATCAAGAAAAAAAAAATCCTCATCTGACAAAGAAAAATATTCTGCTCCTTCAAGTTAATGCAAGAGTGCGCTGTTTTGATGGCGAAAATTGTAGAATTAAGGTTTGAATTACTAGAACATCCACCGTATTCGCCAGATTTGGCCCCCAGCGATTTTTTTTTATTTACAAATTTGAAAAAAGTGGCTAGGCATAAAGCTATTCACGTTTAAGGAAGAGGCCACATCCCAAACAGATGCCTATTTTGAGGATCTTCCGAAATCCTACTTTTTGGAAAGCTTAAAACAGTTGGAGAAACGCTGGGAAAAGTGTATCGCGCTACAAGGAGGTTATGTTGAAAATAACAAGAAAATAATTTGTATTTCTCTTTTTTTAAGAGCTTATTGAACGCCCCTCGTAAGTGTACCTATGTCTGAACATCGGAGCATGATCACAAAATGCAAATCTGTTAGAAATGCTTCAGTGCATTGAACAGTTGCAATCGATGTGATCATACTAGATCCTTTTGTGTAAGTATAACCATATCAAGAGAGATAAGATGGTAACAATGTATTTTGTCTGGTTTGATGTCGTTGTCTTTGCATTTGTGCAAGCATAATAGCTGCTGTATTTATTTGAACTGTTTCGTTACTCCGTGATTCATTAACATAACAGGTTAACGAATATTTTGTTATTTTATGAGGCCATGAAAACCTAAGTAGGTATTATTACTTTCTCTAGTCCCTATGTACAATGTACATTGGATAGAGAAGGTATTGTATTTCACCTAAAAATCGATATCGAGATTCCACCGCAAATATACGTTTTCAGGTCCCCTGAATCCGAAAAAGAAATTAGAAAAAGGTGTGTCTATGGACAGCATAGCTCAAAAAACGAAAAGTATGTTAAATATTAAACTAGGTATTTAAATTTACTATCTCTCAAGGATGCGACACGAAGATTTTCTAAAAAAATCCCACCACTCCCAACTACCCGATACATGGAAAATTTTTCGAAAATATTGATTTCCTTAAAAAAGACTCTTTAACGATTTTGATTAAAATATCATGCTTTAAAGATATTTACATCACAAATTATATGTAGATATCTTGAATTTTACGGGAGTAGTCTCTGAAGATCTCTTTATTCTGGATGGATTTTGCTAAATTTTGCATTACTAGTAAAAGTAACAGATTGACAAAAACTTACCACACAAAAAATGTATATCCGTTAAAACACATAATTTATGTAATATACGCTGTTTTGTAGATCTGACGGTTTCTGAGATATTACTGTTATTGGTTTCAGTTTTTAAATACTTTTACTTTTCTCAACCGGGACCACACAAAGCGAAACGAACCTAAATTGTTTCACGTAGTGACGAGCTTTTAAAGGATTTGACTATCGTTTTAGGCTAATGTATCTCCTTACTTCCCTTCTACTTAAAAGGAAGCAAGTAATAAGACAATTATGCTAATATTTATCTCGATTAGTATGTTGTAGATGAAAGAATAACCTTTTGTAAGAATAGTTTGTATCAGGAACAGCTAGTGAAAGTTATGTGAATGCAACACATCAGATTTTTTTTTCTTGGCAATGTTCTGGCTATTATGATAATCATAAAGAATGGCTTTGCGAGCTTTTCTGTAGGCTTTATATGAATTAAAATAATTAAATGTATGAAATGGTACGAAATTTCGAATTTTAAGCTAGACAAAGGTTATCTGTGCTAAGTTTGGTCAAAATGCAACGATGTAGAAGCCTGTGGAGAACAGACTGAGAGTAAACAAATTGATAGATAGCCAGAAATAGACTTTTATAGATATATTAACATTAGGAATAATGCAAGCTTTTTACTTTCTCTATATGTAAATTGTACATAGTGTATAGAGAAGGTATTGCACTCCACCCAAAAATTCGATACTGAGATTTCACGGAAATATATGTTTTAGGGTCCCCTGTAACAAAAAAAAAGTATTTTCAGAAAAAGGTCCATGTGTATGCGTCCATGTGTCCGTGTGTCTGTGAACACGATAACTCGAAAACGAAAAGTCATCAAAATACCAAAGTTGGTATTTTAAGTTTAGTATCTTCCAGAGATGCGACACGAAGATTTTGAGAAAAATCCCCCACCCCAAACTACTCTTTACGTGGAACCTTTTTTGAAATTTTTGATTTTTCCAAAAATGGCTGTAACGATTTTGATTTAAATATCGTATATTAAAGATATTTACCTGACAAATAACATGTATATCTTTAATTTTCTGGGAATAGCCTCTGAAGACTATTCTGGATGACTTTTACGGAATTTTGCACAACTGCTAAACCGTAAGAGATGGACGAAAACTTACCATACAAAAAATATAGAGCATATTAAAACACAACATTTTTGTTATATACATTTTTCTCGTGGAGTTGTTCGTTTTTGAGATATTCTTTGTTTTTACTTTCAGCTTTAAAAAACTTATATTTTTCTCATACAGGAATTATCAATTTCTGTTACAGAAACAAAGGAACTTCAGTCACATAACAACCAGCTTTTGACTATCACTTTAACATATGGTACTCCCTTATTTCGCCTCTATTTACAAGGAAGCAAGCAATAAGACTAGTTCTGCTAATTGTTTCTCGATTAGCATTGAGTTAATAGAAGTATAAGCCTTTTAACAATAATTTGCTGCAGAGATGTAAAGAAAGGCATGTGAATCGAGCACATCAGATTTTTTACCAAGTAGCAAGTATGATGGTTCAGATAATAGTTCAACATATTCAGATGGTACGTTAGAGACGAATTAATAAACATAGTGTAAAAGTACTGTTTTAAACTAAATATTTCAGGGCCAAATCGCTATGGACGTTACGTTGAAGTTTTAATATAAAATACATATAACATTTAATAGATTGTAATACCTGTACTTCTTTTTTGCAACTCAGTATTTACAGCACCGCGGGGGCGTATGGGAACTTTTTTGGTTGTGTTTAACGCCCGCTTTTACTCCTTGTGGCACAGCAGGCGATGACACTGGTGATACATGAAATGAAGATGGAGCATTCCATCCCGGTGGAATGCGATGGTGGAGGTAACTGGAGAACCCGGAGAAAGTCCCCCCGGCGCCGCATTGTCGACGCTTGGGATAGAACCCGTCTAGGCGAGAGGCGAGTGGTCTATCCACTCGGCCACGTCGCGGCCCACGTATGGGAAACCCTCTATGTAATGAAATTCTTATATATGTTGGCGTATGCTGAAAATGGACTCGACATTAAAAGCTTCCGCTTGATAATTAATGTATTTTCAACGGCGCCATGTTAAGGACAAGTATTCTAAGATCGACATCACAAATGGTCGGTTTTGTTGCCTTCTGCCTCAGAAGGGAGCGGCGCCAAGGGCCAGCTAATTGCCGACGGCATAGGACAAAGGATCGCGCTAAGCTACCCGACCCCCCGCACCCACCTTTTTTAAGCCTTGTGCAACAACCGCTCGGAAGGTGTCGGCTAACAACGATGATTTTTGTTTCCAACTGTTTCTTGGCCCTCCCCCAACCCCCTTTAGCCTACTTCCCTGTATGTTAAGACAGTAGCGGTGTTAATGCGTGGTCATTATACAGGAATATGTCCTTTTATTCAGTCCTTAAAATGAATATACACTTTTAACTTGCTCTACACGTACTATGTACATAGTGTATGGAGAAGGTATTCCACTCAAAAATTCGATACCGAGATTTCACCGGAAATACACGTTTTAGCATTTTTAGAAGAAGGTCCGAGTGTGTGTGTCTGTGAAAACGATAACTCAAACACGAAAATGTTCGAAAAAGTTGATTTTCTCAAAAATGAAAAACGATTTAGATTAAAATACATATCTGTTATTAAAGATATTTACATACCAAATAAAATGTATATCTTGTATTTTCTGGAAATACCTTCTGAAGACCTCTTCATTCTGGATGAATTTTGCCAAATTTTGCATAACTGCCAAACCATAAGAGACAGACTTCAGTTGTAAAGTATTACAGGTACTTTGCTCAGACAGGAAGTTTCAGTTTTTCTTTTAATTTTTCATTATTGCTATAGCTTTACCAAAAGCTATACGAGAGTACCATCATATAAATATATCTTTAAGAATTGAAACTAACCTCATAATCCACTTCAGAGCATCAAGGAGCTAAATATGTTTTCATCTAGAGTTGGAATATCCCAGCGCTCCCACCCTGTAAATAAACATTCTTAAATAGCAAAATTCACGAAAATTTTCATGGTGGGAGAAGATTTAATAGCTGTTGCTAGGCCGGAAGTAAGTATTTATGGTCTAGAAACAATGAAATGTGTATGCTACCAACATAGATAAAGTCTTCAAACAAGAAAAAAAAAAAGAAGCTCAAAAGTCACCAACACTCACACATTAACAATGGAGTGCTAAAGCTGTAGCTGGAACATAATACATACAGTTGGTGGAAATGATTAAAACAAAAGTCCGTGGTGTAATGGTTACCATGCTAACTTCATATACCCAAGGTCGCGGGTTCAAACCCGGCGGAGGACGATGGATTTTTTCAGGTGTAAACATTCTTAGCATGGTTTCCTTCGGAAGGGAAGTAAAGCCGTTGGTCCCGTGTCGTAGATTTACGGCACGTAAAAGAACCTCAAGCCTGATAGAGAGACCTCTGAGCAAAATTAAACGGTCTTTCGCGCCCAAATTAGAATGGGACGCTGAGCACCACAGCAGTTAAACAGCGTCCATAAATAACACGCCATTTCCATTTTAACCTAAACCTCACACACCTAATGCTTGCTTCGCGTATGCTTTGGTGGAAACAATCGAAATGATTAAAACCAAAGTAGACGGAAACTAAGTAGTTTATTTAACACACTGACCTAAACCTAGGACAGCAACACCAGCGACAATTATTAAAACCAAAGTACACAGACACATACTAACCTAAACCTAACACAGCGCACACGCTTCGCTCGCATGCTTTGGTGAAATTAGCGGAAATTATTGAAACCAAAGTACAGGAAAATCAGAAACCTCTCACAGCGCATGTTTGCTTCACTTGCGTACTTTGGCGAAACCACTGAAAAGTACTAACATTAAATTACACGAAAATTACGTATTTACACAATAATGGATTCAGAACTCTAAAAACACAGAATCACTGTTAGAATAGCAGTATTTTTTGTATCAATGTTGCAAATCATTGTCATGATGTAAAACAAAAGCAACTCATGCCTTAAAATCAATTATATCGCGACTCTAGTGACCTAATAACAAACCACCTATGATGGTTCCACAACCTTTTAATGGCTAGTGATAAACAGTTTTCAAATATTGGTAGTTCTGAATTTTACAACATGAACGTCCACTATGAACGATGTAGACGCCACCTGTCTGATAGCTAGTGAAACAATAGAAATTGTTATAAAAAACTTAAGCAAACGAATACTTTTGGTATATTTAAATGTAAATCGCGTAATTTGTTGAAACTTAAAGGCCCAAAATAGACAAGATATATTTTAAAACATTGTAATAGGATATTACGGTGAGTAAAAGTGAAAAAACTAGTGCCTAAATAGTTTTAGTGAAAGTTTAAATTCGAAAATTTGAATTTTCTCAAAAATGGCTCTAACGATTTTGATTAAAATATCGTATATTAGATATTTACCTAACACATATGTATATCTTGAATTTTCTGGGAATAGCCTCTGAAGACCACTTCATTCTGGATGAATTTTAAGGAATTTTGCATAACTGCTAAACCGTAAGAGATGGACAAAAACTTACCGCGAGAAAGAAAAGAAAAAAAAAAAAAAAATTGCAGACCACATTAATACACACAATTTGTTATATACTTTTTTCGTGGAGTTGATCGTTTTTGAGATATTTCTTGTTTTTGGTTTCAGCTTTAAAAACATACTTTTCTCGTACAGGAATTTGTCAACTCGTGTCTATACAAACAAAGGAACTTCAGTCACAAAGCAACCAGCTTTTGACTGTCACTTTAACGTTTGGCACTTCCTTATTTCGCTTCTAATTACAAGGAAGCAAGTATAAGACTATTTCTGCTAATTTTTTCCCGATTATAATGAAGTTAATATAAGCATTAGCTTTTTAACAATAATTTGTTGCAGAAATGTAGAGAAAGTCATGTGAATGGAACATAAAAACTTTTTGTTGTGGAAATAGATAATCATTTGTAAGATTGTTTGTTATAAGTTAAAATTTTACGATAGTCTTTTCTCAAAAGGGAAGTCGTTATTCATATTTTCATCCTGGTCAAGCAAAAGGAACAGAATGTCAATACCTCCGTCACAAGGTTCGGGCTTTTGTAAGATTTCATTATGGCTTTACCCTATTGTATTTCCTCATTCCCCTTTTATAACGAAATAATATCATAATAAAACCATCTCTGCTAATATTTAACTTGATAAGGCTAAAGTAGATAGAATAATAAGCTTTCCTAAGAATAGTGTGCTGCAACTCAAAACGTAGGATATAGGGGATCCTATATTGCAGGCATTAGGTTGTTGTATGTCAGACCCTAGGAGGATAAGATGAGATGCGAGTAATTACAACGGGCGGTCGAAACCGGTCGGCGGGAGAAGAGCCACCTTGGAGGGTCCTTAACATATTCCAAGTCGTTCTTTATCAGGACCGGGAGTGCTAGGAGCCTGCGCCCTAGGTCCGACAGAACCTCCTGGATCTACAAACGTTTTCCAAAAACCATTCCACCTCCAAGAGCTGTATTTCCAGAGCGCAGTCACCACAATGGAAGGGCGCCACCAACGCAGTCCTCCCCAATACTTACAACCCTGAAAGAGCCCGGTTGGATGAAATAGAGATGAAGTGAAGGAGCAGGAAGTTCGGGGAATGAAGAAACTTCCCCAGCATTTGCTTACTAACCTGGGGGAAAACATGGGGCAGAGAGGTCGGCCGCAGGAATCAATCCCACGACATTCCGAATGTCAGTCCCAGACGAAACGCCTGAACCACCACCACTGTATATTATTGGTGTAATGTCGGCATCTACCTAGCTATACATAGCTATATTATGTACATACGTGGTAGAGAAATAAAACCATCTGATGTATTTCATTCACATGACTTCCTAAACATCTCAGTTAAAATTTATTGATAAAAAGAGTATTCTTCTATCTACTTTATGATAATCGAGATAAACGTTAGCAGTAGTCATAGATATTAGTTGCTTCCTTGCAAGTAGGAGCGAAATAAGGAAGTACCATTGATTAAAGCGATAGTCAAATCTTTTAAAAGTGGTTGCTATGTGATTGGAATTCCTTTGTTTGTATGGCCAGGAGTTGACAAATTCCCGTATGAGAAAACTTTAAAGCTGAAACCAATAATAATGAATATCTTAGAAACGGCAGCACCACAAAAAAATATATTATATAGATTATGTGTCTAAATTTTTTGTGTAGTAAGTTTTTGTTTATCTCTTACGGTATACCATTAATGCAAAATTAAGCCGAAATAAAGAGGTCTTCAGAGGCTATTCCCCAAAAAATTCAATATATACATTTTAGTTGCTACGTAGGTAAATATCTCCAATATACGAATTTTAATCAAAATATTTAGATCCATTTTTGAAAAATTAAAATTTCCGAAAATGTTTTCCATGTAAAGGTTAGTTGGGGTTGGAGGGACTTTCTTGAAAATCTTCGTGACTAACTTTTTTTTTTTTTTTCATTCAGTGGGTCTCAAGATGTGAATTTTTGTTCAAATCTCTGTATCGAATGTTTGAGTGGAATATAATACGTTCTCTATACATTGTACTTAGTACCTACGTGTAGAGAAAGTAAAAATTGTTTGCAAGAGAATGAAACAGTAGAAAAAATAGATTCATAAGTAGGCTGAACTTTTATGATTTCCGTTATATAAGAGCAGCAACCCATTGTGGATTTTCTTACTCCTGTATTATTTTCCTTTTTGTGAAGAAAACATTAGGAGCGTAAAACTTATGGAGCATTTACTAATGGCCTTATCTTGCTTTTGGTCTACTGCTTGGACAGTATGGAAATGTAAATACCGTGTTATTTATGGGCGCTCTTTAACTACTGTGGTTCTCAGCGTCTAATTTGGGCGTGAAAGACCGCTTAATTTTGCTCAGAGGCCTCTCTATCAGGCTTGAGGTTCTTTTACGTGCCGTATATCTACGACACGGGACCAACGGCTTTACTTCCCTTCCGAAGGAAGCCATACTAAGGATTTTTACACCCGAAAAAAATCCATCGTCCTCCGCCGGGTTTGAACCAGCGACCTTGAGTATATGAAGTTAGTATGGTAACGGAAGGCGACTTGGTCAGTATGGGATAGGCACTGAAGGATAGGAAGTCACTGCTGCCCAAGAATAACAAATGGGTTTGAACTTGTGCACGTGCACTGAAAAGCACAGCTGGATACCTACCTCATGTCATTATGTGAACTTTTGTCCAGGAAATGGAAGCAGGTTTAGGATCTATTCAGACGAAAAAGGGCCAAGTGTTCCCACCCACCTCCCACACCCGCACGCGTGGAGGTGCTAACGAAAATGGAGTAGCTTCACCATTGCTAGAAAATGCTTTGAAACTTATAAAGTGGAATTTATATCGTGTATTAGAGATCAGAAAACGACTTTTTGCTTTCTTTGCTTAGTACATAGTACACAGGTAGAGAAGATATTGCGCCTCGATTCCAAGATTTCTCTGCATATACGCCTGAATCCAAAAAAGCACTTCTAGAAAACGGTCCGTGTGTCTGTGAGCACGATAATTCAAAAACGAAAAGTTACTTAAATCCAACCATCAGGAAACTCTCCCACCCTTTAGAAAATTGTTCATTTTCTCAAAAATAGCTCTAGCGATTTTGATTAAAAATGTTTACATGACAAATAAAATGTATATCTTCAATTTTCAGGGAATATCCTCTGAAGATCTCTCGTTCCCATGCTAGCCTCATATACCCAAGGTCTCGGGTTCAAGCCTATGGGAGGAAGATTGATTGTTTCGGGTGTAAAAATCCTTAGCATGGCTTTTTCGGAAGGGAAGTAAAGTCGTTGGTTCCGTGTCGTACATTTACGGCACGTAAAAGAACCTAAAGCTGATGAAGAGGCCTCTAAGCAAAATTAAGCGGTCTTTAACGCCCAAAATAGAATGCAACGCTGAAAACCACAGTTCCTAGTTATAAAGCGTCCATAAATAAAACTTCATTTTCACTTCTGAAGATCTCATCATTCTGCACGACTTTTGTATACCTAATAAACCTCAAGAGATAGACACAAACTCACTATACAAAAAATGTAATTTCGTTATAACAAACAATTTGTAATTCCTATATATTTTTACTTTCTTTAGTCCCGTATGTATAATGTACATAGGGATAGAGAAGTATTGTATTTCACCTAAAAATTCGATGTCGAGATTTCACCGGAAATACGCGTTTTAGGACCCCCTGAATCCAAAAAAAGTATTTTCAGAAACAGGTCCGCGCGCGCGCTCGTGTGTATGTATTTGTGGGTCTGTGGACAGCATAGCTCAAAAACGAAAAGACGGTTAAATACCAAATTTGGTACATAACTTTAATATTTTCCAAGGATGCGACACGAAGATTATCAAAAAAATCTCCCCACCCCTAACTACCCCTTACATAGAAAAATTTTCGAAATTTTTGTTTTTCTTGAAAATGGCTCTAACGATTTTGATTAAAATACCACATATTAAAGCTATTTCTATCACAAATAAAATGTATATTTTGACTTTTCTGGGAATTGCTTCTAAAGACCTGTTTATTATGGATGACTTTTGCTTAATTTAGCATAACTAGTAAGCCGTACAAGATAGACAAAAACTTAATGTACCAAAAATGTAGTTCTTGTTAAAATACACAATTTATGTCATATAAATTTTTTCGTGGAGCTTTCCGTTTCCGAGGTATTGCTTGTTATTAGTTTCAATTGTGAAGTACTATTACTTTTCTCAAACAGAATTGTCCGTTTGTCTTTTGTTTGGCCGTTTGGCCAAGCAACGAAGCGATTTGCACTGACAATTGCATAACGACAGTTTTTAAAACATTTGACTATCACTTTAGCCTAGTGCATTCCCTTAGTTCCACTCTACTTATATGGAACTAATAATTCGATTCTGCTAATGTTTATCTCGATTAGCATGGGGTTGAAAGAATAATTATTTTTTGTAAGAAGTTTGTAGAGTAGCTAGAGAAAGTCATGTGGGCATAACACATCCGATTTTTTTTCATGGAATTGACCGCTTCCGAGATGGGTATTCCTTATTACTGGGTATGAAAAAGTATAAGTATTTTAATGCTGAAACCATTAACAAGGAATATCTAAAAAACAGTCAACTCTACGAAAAAAAAAAAAGGTTTGTAACATAAATTGTGTGCTTTAACGAGCTCTACAAGTTTTGTATAGTAAGTTTTGTCTATCTCTTACGGTTTATCAGTTATGCAAAATTTCACAAAATTCATCAAGAATAAAGATGTCTTCAGAAGTTATTCCCAGAAAACTCAAGATATACATTTAGTTTGTCATGTAAATATATTTAATATACGATATTTTAATCAAAATCGCCATTTTTGAGATAATCAAAATTTTATAAAATGTTTCCTTGTAAAGGGTAGTTGGGAGTGGAGAGATTTTCTTGAAAATCTTCATATTGCATCCTAGGAAAATACCAAACTTAAATACCAAGTTTTGTATTAAACGGTCTTTTCGTTTTTGAGCTATGCTGTCCACAGACACACGCAAACACACATACAACATACGGAACTTTTCCTAAAAATGTTTTTTTTTTTTTATTCAGGGGGACCCAAAACATGTATTTCAGGTATGGAGTTTTTGGGTACAATGCAATGCCTTCTCTGTACACTATGTAGGTACATAGTGCCTACATGTAGAGAAAGTAGTATATTCACGTAGACTCTAATATCGTTTTTATTATCTAGGCTTATTAGTAGATAGAGGAATTTCACCCAAAACTTTGATCCTGTGAGTTCATCGCAAATGTTTTGAGATCCCATCATCCAAAACAGCATTTCGACTTTCTTTAGCACATATGTACAAAGTACTTGGTAGGTAGAGAAGGTATTTTAACCAACCCAAAAGTTTGATATCGTTATTTCATTGGTAACGCATGTTTTGAGGCCTCCTGAATAAAATAAGTGTTTAAAAAGGGCCCGGTATGCATAAGTTACTCGATATTCATCTTTTCAGAATAAGGGGAAACACCGGAGAGAAATACTTTACTGAGTAACTCACCCTGATCGAGATTTGAACTCTTCTACCCCACACTACACAAAGAACAGTTTATAGCAGCTATAGGTAGGTATAAAAAAGTTTTGTGTTCCACTCACATGCCCTTCTCTAGCTATTCTGCAACAGATTACTCTTACAAAAGCTGATCCTTCTCTCTACTTCGTGCTAATAAGATAAATAGAAGATAACAGAAATGGTCGTAATAATAATTTCTTTATAAGTAGAAGAGAAATTAAGGAATACAATGGGCTAAAGCGATAATAAAATGTTTTAAAAGCTGTTGCTATGCGATTCGTTTCTTTGCATGGCCAGGAATTGACAAATCCCCGTACGAGAAAAGTTGAAACGGAAACCAATAACAAGGAGTATCTCGGAAATGGTTAACTCACGAAAATATGTATACAACATAAACGGTGTGTTTTAACGAAATATACATTTTTATGTTGTAGTAAGTATTTGTCTATCTCTTACGGTTTACCAGTTAATACAAAAGCCATCCAGGATGAGGTCTTCTGAGGCTATTCCTAGATATACCTATTAGGATATGCAATGAACTATCTGTAATATACAGTATTTTATTAAATATTTACAGCAAATTTTGATAAAATAAAAACGTTTGACATTTTTTCCATGTAAAGGTTAGTTTGGGATGGAGGGATTTTTCTCAGAATCTTCGTGTCGCATCCTTGGAAGATACTAAACTTAATACAACGTTCTGTATTTTACGGTATTTTATTTTTTGAGCTATGCTGCGCACACACACACTCGCGCGCGCGCGCCTGCGTGAACCGTATTCTAAAACTGATTTTTTGGATATATGGGCTCCTAAAATGTGTATTTCCGGTGAAATTTCGCACCACGTACTATGTAGCGAAAGTATAACTTTTTTTTAAAATACAGGAGATCCTAAAACATGTATTTCCGGTAAAATATCGAAATCCCATTTTTTATTGGAGTGTAATACCTTCACTACCTATGTACTATTTACTAAATAGACAATTTAAGAAGAACATTAACATAGCATAAAATTACGTTCACATATATAAAGTGAGGAACTATTATTAAATCTTATTATCTCAGACGCAGATGTTCCACCCCTCTACACCTGAGGATTGTGGCACCAATCGACCAATCAGAGAACAGAATGCTCTCATTGGTTTACCTTTACCTGGGCTCACCTGAAATCTCACCTGCACAGTTGTGGTTAATTTAAAATGGCGTCTGTAGTGAGCATATGTTATTGTCTAGTGTGATTTAGTACGCTTATTAGAGGAAATGTTCTGTACCTACGTAGGATATCAGTTCAAATTCCCTTCCTAAAATTCACTTTGATTTGCACTTATACTTTTGTATCTCGTTTGTACAATGTACATAGTAGTTCGATAAGGTATTTTCCACCCAAAAATTCTATACCTAGATTTCATCGGAAATGCATGTTTTACAGACCCTGAATAAAGAAAAAGCATTTTTAGGAAAAGGTCCATGTTTGTGTGTCGTGTCAAAGTCAAAAACGAAAAGTTTGTTTAATTCCAAACTTGGCTCAAGTTCAGTAGGTATCTTCCAAGGATACGACATGACGATTTCCAAGAAAATCCCCCAAACCCAACTACCGTTAACATGAAACATTTTTCGAAAATTTTGATTTTCTCAAAAATGGTTCTAAAGACTTAGATTAAAATGCTATATGATTAAGATATTTTTATGACAAACGAAATGCATATTTTGAGTTACATTAAAAAAGCTTCTGCAGATCTCTTCGTTTTGGACCACTTTTGTATATCTGGTAAACCATAAGAGATATACAAAAGTTTACTAGGCAACAAATGCGTTAAAACACCAAATTTATGCAATATACATTTTTTTTTCTGTAGAGTTAACACTTTCCCAGACAATTCAAAATATATATTTTATTTGTGATGTAAATATGTTTAATATACAGTATTTTAAACAAAATCGTTAAGCCATTTCTGATAAAATCGCATTCTTGGAAGATATTGAACTTGAATACCAAGTTTGGTGTTTAATCGAACTTCCGAGTTTGAGCTATGCTGTTCAGTCAGTCAGACAAAGAGACAGACACGGACCTTTTTCTAAAAATACTTTTTTCGAACTCAGGGGACCTCAAAACATTTTTACGCCGAAATCTCGGTTACGAATTTGTAGGTGAAATATAATTTCTCTATCCATAACGTACACCATCCACGATACAGTTGTGTAGCGGCAGCAAGCTGTCACAAGTTCCAAATCTTAATATTACTAACTCATATGATCAATAATCACAATGAAATGCATAACTTAAGCTTCTTTAACAACAAACTATCAATATTAATTGAAAATATCAGCGACACAAAACATGATTTATTTGGATTGTAAAACCTTCCCTTTCCACGTGTGTGTAGCGCAGTTACAAAACATAGGTTACTCCTTTGATGAGGGTCGCAGGTTCGCTTCTCGCATGTAGCAAACTTTTCTCTTTCTCTTAATGATCTTGAATCAACACATAGCGGCTATTTATTTGACATACTTATTTCATACACGAAATTCGGTGCAGTTAATAATATGTAACTTATTACAATATTTCTTTAAGATTTTATTCTACGGAACATTAATATGCTGCAAACGAAAGCATGTGGTGCCCAAAAATGCTAAGCTATGGTTAAGAAAACCAATGTTTTGAAACATTTTTTGTGATCCAATGTTCTTTCTTTTTTTTTTTACTTTCTCTACACGTACTATGTACACGTGTATAGAGCAGGTATTGTAATGCACCCAAAAATTCGATATCGGAAATACATATTTTGAGACCCCCTGAACCCAAAGAAAGCCTTTTTAGAAAAATGTATGTGTGTGTGTGTGTGTGTGTGTGTGTGTGTGTGTGTCTGGGTAACATAGCTCAAAAACGAAAAGACCGTTAAAAACCAAACTTGGTATTTAGGTTTGGTATCTTCCAAGGATGCGACACGAAGATTTTCAAGAAAATCCCCTGCCCCAACTACCCTTTATATTGAACTTTTTTCTAAAATTTTGATTTTCTCAAAAATGGCTCTAACGATTTTGATTAAAATGTCATATATAAAATATAGATATTTACACGACAAATAAAATGTATATCTTGAATTTTCTGGGAATAGCCTCTGAAGAGTACTTTATTCTGGATGAATTTTGCAGAATTTTGCATAACTACTGAACCGTAAGAGATGGACAAAAACTTACCACACAGAAAATGTAGAGCACATTAAAATACACAATTCATGTCATAAACATTTGTGTGTGTGTGTGTGTGTGTGTGTGTGTGTGTGTGTGTGTGTGTGTGTGTGTGTGTTCAGCTTTGAAAAACTTGCACTTTTCTCATATAGGAATTGGTCAACTCGTGTCCATACAAATAAAGGAACTTCAGTCATATACTAAACAGCTTTTGACTGTCACTTTAACCTATGGTACTCCCTTATTTTGCTTCTACTTACAAGGAAGCGAGGCATTTCTGCTATTTTGTTCTCAATTAGCATGAAGTAAATAGAAGCTTAACATTTTTAACAATAATCTATTGCAGAGATGTAGAGAAAGTCATGTGAATGGAACACATCAGAATTTGTTTTCCCTTTATACACCTTCGCAAAGCGATCAAACCCACCCTTCATAAACTGATCCGTGGTGATACTCTTATACAGAGGTGACATTTTCTTCCAGAAGTAAGGGAAAAGGTGATTGTCTATCGTCCAAAGGGGACCCGATATGATGCAAAATAAATGGCTTCATAATGCCATCATGGACGCGTATCTGTATCATGTGGGGTTGGATATCAAGGGACGGTCTAGGCGTGCTGTGGCAGCTTGACAATACATGAACGGTGTGTAATACACGGTAATACTCGATAATATTTTGATTCACTCTGTGAGAATGTGATCTCTATTGAGAGGCAAAAAGAGAGCTGCGCTCCTTTATTACCCGTAAGTGGACGAAGGACGAAAAATGACTTCTGGGCAGAGTTTGTTGAAGAAAACTGGACTCTTGTAGCTTCTCGTCCACATTACTATAGGCATTTATTTTGATTGAAAGCTGAGTGTTCATACACCAGATATTAATTATGTTTATTTTTTAGGTTTTAGTTCTGAAAATAATAGATCTTTTTTTTTTTTTTTTTTAGTTATTTAACAGAAATGTTAGTAGGACTATGTTTTTGTGTCCATAACTTCAAATGCCAATGTTATATTAATGCAGTATTATGTTCTACATATTCCGCATCTGAGATTTGTGGTGAACAAAGCGGCGCAGGGCGGGTTTTCTCTGGGTTCTCCGGTTTCCCCTGCCATTACATTACACCGGTGCTCCATCTTCTTTCCATGATCAGTGTTATCGCCTACGGTGCCACAAGTAGTAAGAGCAAGCTTTAAACACTATCCAAAACATGTCCAATCATAAAATTAACAAACATAAAAAAATGACAAACAGGGCGAGATTTGAACCTAGGAAGCAAGGTCTTCTTGACCTCTCGGCCACCGTAACGTTCTTCCGTGATTTGTTTTCAGTACTCAGAAGTTAACCATTGCGCTGTCAGTTGCAGGCCACTGTACAGTTCTTTCGTGTGCATTGTGAACACAGCTTTTACGAAGATGCCGGTCCCCATGGCCGCGCTCGCCAAGGCGTCCCGCTTTGGTGCTTCGTAGCGCTGGGGATCGTGGGTTCGAGTCCCGCCTTGGGCATGGGTGTTATATGTTTGTGTTTATGTGTGTGTTGTAACAGCAAAAAAACAGCAATCCAGTAATAATACAGAAAAACAAGGTAAAACAGAAAGAGGTAAATTAAAGTAGGGTATACAGACTCCGGTACCGTATTTAAAAAAAAAAAAGAAAAAAAAATGCACGAAGCTCTTCGATGGTCACGTGGAATCTGGGGATTACTCATTTTTTCTGTCCACGGGTGTACCTATATACGGGCTAGAGAAAGTAAAACAAAAAACATTGAAATGGTTTGAGCACTTAAAAGGGTTGGAGAACAGCAGAATTCCAAAAATGACGCTGGAATGGAAGGTAGAGAGAAGGAAAAGGAAAGGGAAAGTTAATGATCAACGGATGGATGAATAAGAAATATGAACAGCAAATAAGTTACAAAAGAAACTGCAGAAGACAGAAACCTGTGAAGAAATACAATCTCTTTGTACTGAAGGACAGCTTCTGTATTGTAGAAAAATCTTAACAAAAACAAAACTGTTTCATGTCAGAGAATGACACGTGCCTAACAACTGATATGCTTTGATCAGTCTTTTGAGATATGTGCACCAATCTGTTGACGTTTGTCGAAAGCTCCAGGTGCGCCACGTGACGTCTTTGTTTTCGGCTTCCGTTGTCTCAAGAGATACAATTTCTCGTGACTATACATTAGATTCCATTGCAATATTCCATAACCTAAATGCCTATTTTGACAATTAGGAGTATAAAGAGTAAAATAATGGAATAAAATTGGGGTTCCTAAGCTTCTTTGCCAAGTTTATATGAAGCTAATTTACAAGAAATAGCTCCCCATAGCCTCCCAATAACGTGATAATGCAATATGTACTTAACCTTAAGACACAATATAGGATAGTTAATACAGATGACGTAATTGAACAAAGGATTACTTTATTTAACTTAGTCTTAATACACGAATAAAATTAAAGTGAAATTACAGGGCTGCTAATAATATTTGTCGATATTATAAAACAAAAGGCAGTTTTACAAGAAATATCCCACTGCAATTATCCATAGGGTGCAAGTTCATGATTTGCTTAACCCAGAAAGCCACTGTTATAGCTATATCAAAGCCCTCAATTTTTGGGTTCTAATACTTAAAATTGGTTTCTACGGGTATATTAGGATCTCATAATGTTCAATTTAGGATTATATAGGATTTTTACTACCTCGAGGACATGTCTGCAACACAGTAGATATAGAATCTATTGTATTCTACCCAAACATTCGGTACGTAAATTTCACCGGAAATTGTGTTTTAGGTCCCCAGAATAAAAAAAATTAGAAAAAGGTCCGTGTGTGTAAGATAATATATGCATCCGTGCTTGTGGACAGTATAACTCAGAAATGAAAAGTCCGTCAAATACCAAAATTGATATCTTCCAAGGATGCATCTTGAAGATTTTCACGAAAATCCCTCACCCCCATTACCCTTTACATGGAACATTTTTCGAAATTTTCGATGTTATCAAAACTAGCTTTAATGATTATGACTAAAATATCTTATATTAAAGATATTTGCATCGTAAGTGTTATAGAACAATACATTTTAAATACTACATACACAACATTTTTTCAGCACTCATTTTGCACGCCTAGTTTGACATTGAACAATGAAGAGTATCTTTCAGTCTTCGGTTAAAATACGCTTGAAAGTGGATAAACTTCAAATGAAAAAAAAAAAAATGATGCTCCATTCATATGACTTTCTTCAACTGTTCTTCAAACAAGATATTCTTACAATATAGTATTCCTTTATATACATCCCCCCCAGGGGCCTACTACGGTAGGTACGGGTTTGGCGCACTCGGGCCACTCGCCGCCATCTCATCATTATCATCGCCACTAACTGAGCCACGTTTTGTGTTTGTGTGCATATTTGTTTGTTTTGTGAGAGCGAATTTACTCGCCTCATCTTCTTCCCCTTCTAGGCTTATTCTTTACATGTTAGTATTAAGGCTTTAGATTTATTAACTCCTGCCTCACCAACAGGGATCTTTATTCTATCTCCGTGGTTCCTGTCCCACAGTTCCAGCGCGGCTTCCAACATGTGTGCTCTTCGGAGGTCTCAGGCGTGAAGGTTGAGTGGACCCTTCCTACTGCCCCTATGTGTAAGCCTTAGGTGCGGAGCCCGTCCATACCGTTATGTACACCCACGTAGCTTCCTTGGAGGCCTGGTCCGTTTTAATTTCCCGACGAGCGCTGCTCGTTGGGTTAGAATTACGGACCGGTCGTGTTACCGCTAACGGAAAACCCGATGTAATCAACCACAAGTCCCCTGAATCCATGTCTGCTTTATTACGCAGCATGGCCTAAAGTGGGGAGCCACAGGTGGTTATACCTGTGGTAGGGGCTTAAAGCCGGGTTGTACATGGTGAAGGGCTTACCCGTATGGACCAGCAGTGGTGGCTGGAGGGTAACTCCTTCTGAGGTATTCCTTGAGATTGGTCTGGTAGGGGTCTACCAGGCGGCACAGACCGGAAAGTATTTTGGTGTCTTTTCTCTCTACCCCCGGATGGCAGGCTGACGCCGACAGTTCCGGAAGGGGGTCTTTCCATAATGCTATCTCCGCGCAAAACCTCTTCTTTTGACCCCTTTATAGTTGTGACCTTGGCATGTGAAAAGAAACTATGCGAAATATCAGTCCGTTTTACACACAACGCGAGATTGACAGGATATGCGGTAAAGTGACCAATGCCACCCGAACGCGAGACGGTACGCTTTTGATTGAAACGAAGACGGAAGACCAGTCCAAGAAACTCCTGAAGGCCAGCTTGTTGGGTTCCTACCCCATAAAGGTGGCTCCCCACAAGACTTTGAACACCTGTAGAGGCGTCGTAACTACCTCTTGTTTAGACGGTCTTTCCGAAGCAGATATAGTCACTAATTTATCTGACCAGGGTGTATGCCAAGCGTACCGTCTGCTCGGCAAACGAGATGGTGAATCAGTGGCACTGCGTACGGTATTTCTGACTTTTAAGGGCACCACAATACCCGAGACCCTATATTGTGGATATGAACGCGTCTCTGTGCGACCATATGTGCCAAACCCAATGCGCTGTTTTCGGTGCCAACGGTTCGGCCACACGCAAACTCTGTGCACCTTCGACGCTACCTGTGAACGTTGCGGACAAGCTGCCCACGGAGAAACTGCTTGTGCTCGAGACCCTTGTTGCGTCCATTGTACAGGGAGGCATCCATCTAGCTCTCGGCAATGTCCACGTTTTCTTGAGGAAAAGGCCATCCAGGAGCTGGGAGTTAAGGAACGCCTGACTTTTCCGGAAGCCAGGCATCGCTTCCAAAATCTGCAGCCTGCGACCATTTCAGGCTATGCCTCAGCGCTCCGCCGCACTCCTGTTTCCTCAGTGGCACTACAAACCGTGCCTGGAGCCGACGCGTGTACTCAAACAGAACAGACGCCGACCACAACAACCTCGCAGTCTTCAACATTCACACCACCCACTGCCACAAGTTCTATTTCTCTCGAACCTGCACGTAAGCCGCTAGTGAGACCGACACCATCTGTCGCTGCTCCTCATGAGCGCAGTCGCAAGAAACTCAAGGCCACTGATAAACCTTCCAAGTCCCGTTCTCGTTCTATACGAGCCGTAGGGGATCTTCCGCATCCCGAACATCAGCGGATAGCGCCGACGAAGGTGGCTATACTCTTGTGGGTCCAAAGAGTGCAAAGCGCAAGAAACGCCCACCTTAACTCCATCTACTTCGTTTCTACCCTTCGTTTGCATCCCAGCTGCAAACTCATATTATGACTATTCGGTAAGCTTTCATGCCTCTAACTGTGCCCCATGACTCTCCTGACGTGGAATATCCGCGGTGTCCGTACCCATAGGGGCGAATTGCAGCTGTTACTACGGTCCTATAACCCTCTGATTCTGTGTTTGCAGGAGGCAAAGCTTCGCCCCCATGATGCATTTGCCTTGCACCAATACCTTCCCATGCGGTTTGACGTTACACCGGAGGAGGGCTCTCCTGCTCATGGGGGTGTTATGATCCTCACGCGCAATGACATCTGCGGTCAGCCAGTCTCGCTTACTACTACCTTACAAGCTGTTGCTACCCGACTTGCCCTTCCTGGTTTCTGCTTTACCGTATGTAATGTCTACGTTCCGCCTTCATCTATCCTCTGCGCCGCTGACATACTCCATCTCTTGTCACAGCTCCCAGCACCTTTTCTTCTGCTGGGTGATTTTAATGCCCACCATCCCCTATGGGGTTCTCCTAGGGCCTGCGCGCAGGGGACCGTTCTTGCTCACCTTTTCGATCAAAATAATCTCTGTGTTCTGAACACCGGTGAACCTACTTTCATTTCCGATTCTTCTGCCACGCTTTCCCACCTGGACCTTTCTGTTTGTTCAGCACAGCTTGTTCACTGCTTCCAATGGAACGTAGTATCTGACACTCATTCCAGCGATCATTTTCCTTGTTTCCTCACTATGCTTTCACACCACATTTCCTCATCGCGTGCTAGCACTTGGCAGCTGTCTAAGTCTAACTGGGCGCTCTTTTCCTCTCTGGCTGTGTTTGGCGACCGTCACTTCCACACGGTTGACCATATGCTTGAGCACTTTAACTCTGTTATACTCTCTGCCGCAGAGCAAACCATACCCCGGACATCATCCCGCCCTAAACGCTTACCGGTCCCTTGGTGGACTGCCGAGTGCCGCGATGCCATTCGTGCTCGTAGGAGGGCTCTTAGGGTATTTCGCCATCACCCTACGCTGGAGCACTTGATCATTTTTAAACAAACACGCGCACGGGCACGCCGAATTATTCAAGATAGCAAAAGGTCTTCATGGAATTCGTTTGTATCTACCTTTAACCGCACAACACCTTCATCCGTTGTGTGGGAGAAGCTCCGCCGTGTTGCCGGTAAGCAGACTGGTACCTTCATACCGGGGCTACTCGTGGGCACCGACACCGTAGTTGATCCGGTTGCTGTGTCAGACGTCCTAGGCAGCACATTCGCAAATGTGTCCAGTTCCGCCAATTATCACCCGGCGTTCCGTGCCATTAAGACGGAGGTGGAGTCTCAGAGTCTCTCTTTCCGGTCCTCTGACACTGAGTGCTATAACACATCTTTTAGCATGCGAGAGCTGGATGCCTCACTAGCATCTTCTCGGCATTCCGCTCCAGGACCCGATGGTATCCACATTGCCATGCTGCAGCACCTCTCTTCTGATGGTCAACTCTATCTCCTGAGCCTATATAACCGTGTTTGGCAAGAGGGTGTGTTTCCTGCGGCTTGGCGTGAAGCCACGGTTGTTACCATTTTAAAACCGGGAAAGGATCGTAGACTTCCTTCCAGTTACCGTCCTATCTCCCTCACCAGTGCAGCTTGTAAGGCGATGGAGCGCATGATCAATGGGTGGTTACGATGGTGGCTCGAGTTTGAGAAACTCCTCTGCAATATCCAGTGCGGCTTTCGCCGATACCGCTCTTCGACTGACCACATAGTCTCCCTCTCGACTCATATCCTGAATGGATTTCTGCGCAAGTGCCAAACTGTGGCCATATTTTTCGATCTCGAGAAAGCATATGACACCTGCTGGAGGGCTGGCTTATTGCGTACGTTGCATAAGTGGGGCTGCCATGGCCGCCTTCCAGTGTTCCTCCGCGAGTTTATGGAGAAGCGGGTATTTCGTGTACGTGTTGGTTCTGTTTGCTCCCGCGTATTTCGTCAGGAGAATGGAGTACCTCAAGGTTCGGTTCTCAGTTGCACCCTCTTCGCCATCGCCATCAATCCTATCTCTGATTGTCTTCCTGCTGGAATTTCCTCATCCTTATTTGTTGACGACTTTGCAATTTATTGCAGCTCTCGGCGACATGCCTTTTGGAGCGTCGCCTTCAGGCCTGTCTCGACCGTCTGCATAGTTGGAGCGTTGCGAATGGTTTGCGTTTTTCTGCCGAGAAAACCGTTTGTGTCAACTTCTGGCGTCGGAAACGTTACGCGGCGCCTTCCCTACACCTTGGGCCGGTACCGATGCCCTTCGCCGAAACTGTGAAGTTTCTTGGCCTAGTGTTTGACAGGAAGCTTAGCTGGTCGTCTCATATTTCTTCGTTGAGGGCTCGATGTGATCGAGCACTTAATATTTTACGTGTTTTATGTGGCACATCCTGGGGAGCAGATCGCACTGTACTATTACAGCTATATCGTTCGATTGTTCGCTCTAAGCTTGATTACGGGTGCATTGTGTACTCTTCGGCATGTCGTTCAGTTTTACGTCGTTTATACCCCGTTCACCACCGAGGGATTCGCCTGGCACTGGGTGCGTTTCCCACGAGCCCAGTTATTAGTTTGTCTGCTGAGGCTGCTGAACCTCCGCTGTGCTATAGGCGTGAGGTCCTTCTTTGCAGCTATGCCCTCCGCCTCCATGCAATGCCGGATCACCCGTCTTTCAAGCTATTCTTTGACGAGTCTCTTGACCGTCAATATGCTGTTAGTGCGTTGGCCTTGCCTCCTGCCGGGGTTCGCTTTCGTGAATTGCTTCGCCTGTTGGATGTTCAGCTACCGGCTCTGCTGTCACTGGAACGTTCATCTCCTCCTTGGTTACGCTGCGACACCCCGGTCCACCTGCGGTTGGCATCCATGACGAAATCAGTTACTCCACCCTCGGCCTTCCGCTCCGCTTTTTTAGAGTTGCAGGCCGAGTTTCCCAACCATTGTTTTATTTTCACGGATGGTTCAAAGGATGACTGTGGTGTGGGATGTGCTTTTGTTTTAAATTCGCGGAGTTACGCGTTTCACCTATTGGGGCAGCGTTCAATTTTTACCGCCGAACTTTTCAGTATTTATCAAGCTCTTTTTTTTATCCGGGGACAGGATTTTAGGCAGTTTGTTATGTAGCGATTCCTCAGTGCACTACAGGGCCTGCGTGAGCTGTATCCATACCATCCTTTGATACAGCGTATTCAGGATCGCCTGCATTCGCTCGCTGATGCTGGCGTCAGCGTGTCGTTTGTTTGGGTTCCTGGTCACGTAGGTGTGAGCGGGAATGAGCAAGCGGACGCAGCTGCCAAGTCTGCTATTTTAAATCCTACTGTTTTTAGCTCCACTATTCTTCCCAATGATGCTCGTGTCCTCCTGCGCCGGGCCATTCTTTCGCGCTGGTTCGCGGAATGGTCCGGGGTGCATGGAAACAAACTCAGAGAGGTCAAATCCCTTCCTGTCCACTGGACTACTTCTTCGCGTGCATCTCGCCGCGATGAAGTGATTTTAGCGCGACTGCGTATTGGACACTGCCGTTTTAGCCATGAGTACCTTTTACGTGGGGAAGCCGCACCGCAATGTGCTTCGTGTAACGAGCCTTTGACGGTGCGTCATTTTTTATTGGAGTGCCACCTTTATACTGTGCTGCGTGCGTCCCTATGTCTGCCTACTGACATCCCCACCCTTCTCGGCGACAATCCTGTATCTTGTGCCGGACTTTTTAATTTTCTCCGCCGCTGCGGGATGTACAGTAGGGTTTAAATTTTTATCTTGGTTTTATCCTTTCCCGACTTGTTTTTTTTTTTTCTTTCTTTCTTTTTTTAGTACCTTGTTTTTAATCTGGCTTAGGTAGCCTTTTTATTCTCAAGTTTTAACCCTTGTGTGGTAATTCTGTTTTACTGGTTTTTATGCCTTTTTACTTTTGGCACTTTTAACTACTCTAGGGCGCTGATAACCAATGCAGTTGTGAGCCCTAAAGCCATACTACTGCTACTACTACTACTACTACTTTATATACATCAAGTGATGCGAAGTCATTTCGGCTATTTCCTTAGGGTTCCAAATCAATGATTCTTGAAAAAATTCCCCACAGAGAACGTACGGAATTGTTGCTACGACCCTTAGCATGGCTTCCTTCGGAAGGGAAGTAAAGCCGTTGGTCCGTTAAATACCAAGCTTGGTATTTAAGTTCAGTATCTTCCAAGGATGCGATACGAAGATTTTAAAGAAAATCCCTCCACCCCCTACTACCCTTTACGTGGAAAAAATTTAGAAAAGTTTGATTTTCTCAAAAATGGCTCTAACGATTTTGATTAAAATATTGTACTTTATTAAAGATATTTAGCTGACAAAAAAAAATGAATTTCTTGAATTTTCGGGAATAGCCTCTGAAGACATCTTTATTCTAGGCGAATTTTATGGAATTTTGCATAACTGTAAACCGTAAGACATAGACAAAAACTTACTTAATAGAGACTATGTAGAGCTCGTTAAAATACACAGTTAATGCAATGTACATTTTTTCGTGGAGTTGATCGTTTTTGAGATATTCCTTGTTATTGATTTCAGCTTTAAAATTCTTATATACTTTTCTCCTAAGAGAATTTGTCAACTCCTGTCCCTACAAAGGAACTTCAATCACATAACAACCAATTTCTGACTATCACTTTAGATATGGTACTCGCTTATTTCCTTCTACTTACAAGTAATAAGCTATTTCTGTTACTTTTTTTTTTTTTTTTTTTTTTTTACCTCGGTTAGTAAATAGAAGCATAAGCTTTCTAACAGTTTGTTGCAGAGATGTAGAGAAAGTCATGTGAATGTAACATATAAGATTTTTTGGGTTCCTATAAAAGTGTGTTTTAAAGGCGAGAAAGAGCTCTACTTTACACCTCCTATTGCTTTCTGGTTCCCTGTTATCACGGAGTAACAAATGAACGTTCTGTTATTTTCTGTTCTCCTAAGGTACGCATATAGAGTTCTGCTGCATACCTCCTACTGCTTTTTAATTCCCTGTTATCACGGAGCATCAAATGGAGCACGTTCTCCTGATGCTTTGACTCCACTATTAGCACGTAGTAATAATTGAATCACGCAATACGGATACTTCCTGGCACTTCATTTCAGCCCTCTAGAGTTAGTGCTATTCTTTGCAATTCCTTGATACAAATCTCTAATGCTGGCTTTTCGATAGTCTTATATGCCCTACAGGTGGCATGCACTTTCATGTTTACTTTCTCTAGCACGTATGCATATAGTAGGTAGAGAATTATTCAGTTTCACCCCAAAAATATTTTTAGAAAAAGGTCCCAACTACCCTTTAAGACAACATTTTTTTTTTAAAAAAAGATTTTCTCAAAAACAGCTTTAACGATTTTATTAAACTGCAAACATTTTCATGACAAACGTGATGTACCTACATTTTTAACTGTCTGCGAATAGCATCTGAAGACCTCTTCATTCTATATTATGATTTTCGTATATACGGCAAACGGTTAAAAATACACAAACTTATTACTAAGACCTCGTTAAAAAAACACAATTTATGTCATATATTTTTTTACCTTCTCTAGCCCATATGTACAATGTACATAGAGGATAAAGTAGATATTGTATGGCACCCAAAAATTCTGAGATTTCAACGGAAATATGTTTTGAGATCCCCTAAATCCCAAAAAGAAAGACTTTTTAGAAGGTTGTCTATGCATGTGTGTGCCTGTGGGACGCATAGCTCAAAAACAAAAGTCAGTTAAATACCACATTTTAGTGTATTTTAGTGTAGTATTTTCCAGCTACGATTTATATGGAAAAATTTCCTAAAATTTTATTTTCTCAAAAATGGCTCTAATGATTTCATTAAATTATCGTATGTTAAAGATATATACATCAAAAATAAAATGTATACCTTGAACTTTCTGGAAATAGCTTATGAAGACATCTTTATTCTGGAAGAATTTCGTGGAATTTTGCATAACTGGTAAACCGTAAGAGATAGACAAAAGCTTGCTTAACAAAAATTCTAGAGCTCATTAAAACACACAATTTGTTATGCGCATTTTTTTTCGTGGAGTTGAACGTTTTTTGAGATATTCCTTGTTATTGGTTTCAGTTTTAAAACACATGCTTTTCTCACACAGGAATTTGTAAACGACTGCCATACAAGCAAAGGAACTTCAATCACATAGCAACCAGCATTTTAAAGATTTGAACATCACTTTAGCCTAGTGTATTCCCTAGTTTCCCTTTGCAACTGAAGGTTAGTGTAAATGTGCAATTTTATGTAATTTGTAGTATTAGTGGTTATAAAGGAAGATTCAAATATAAACGATGAGCGTCGAAGAAATGTATATGCATGTTTATAACCTTGTTTCCTTAAGGAAACAACAAAATGTTTAAACAACAAAATCAGGACATAGATACTAAGTTTGCTTAGACAAAAAAGTAAAAGAAGAATTACATAAGTGTAATTTCGTTGAATATCGCGGATATTTATAGAATAGCTAGTCTCTTAAAGAAATACATTCACTTAGGAAGATGTGTGTTAAATTAGTGGACATAATTGAACCTGTAATTTGTCAAATAAGAACATGATTTGTAAAGGAATGGAGGTGAATAATTAGAGAATCCTTCAAATTAAACTCACTATTGATAAAAACTCCATGGATTTATAAGGTATATCGATAGTGTATTGTAATTTATTATATCATCAAAGTGTTAACTTAATTGAAGTTTCGTTCATAAATATCGTGAGTGAAATAAAATGTTATTGTTAAATCTAAAATTTATCTTGTTTATTGAGTAGCAGGTTACTCCTCGTACTAATCACCTGAGAAAAGAGCCCATGAATATTAAATTATATCTTAAAAATAGCTAGCTGGCCACGCATATACAAAATATAAAATTTTATAACCAGAATTGAAAGCTACTAAAGACATAGAAAGGGAATATTATTGGGTGAAAACAGTTTTACCATTTGTCAGGTAAACAACATACCGATAATAAAAACCCTACCACCTTCTACGTACAAAGAAGCAAGTAATAAAATCATTTGTGCTACTTATTTCTTGATTAGCATGACGTAAATAGCAGAATAAGCTGTTTTAATAATAATTTGTTGTAGAGAAAGTCATGTCATGGAACACATAAGATTTTTAGAAAAAGGTCCGTGTGTTTGTGTACAGTATAGCTCAAAAACGAAAAGTCCGATAAATACCAAAACTTGGTATTTGTCTTTAGTATCTTCCAGGGATGCGACACGACGATTTTCAAAACTACCCTTTACTTGGAAAGTTTTTTGAAAAGTTTGTATTTCTCAAAAGTTACTCTAACAAATTTGATTAAAATGCGTAAATGAAAGATACTTACATCACAAATAAAATATATATTTTGAATTTTTTTGGTTATATCCTCTGAAGATCACTTTATTCTGGATGAGTTTTGCATAAATTTTCATAACGGTTAAATCGTAAGAGACATACAAAACCGACTACATATATAATACTGCTGCTGCTGCTGCTGCTGCTGCTGCTGCTGCTGCTGTATGTGATTAAACGAGCTCTAAGTTCTTGTGCAGTAGGTTTATATATAATGTACTTTTTTTAGAGCTGACAATTTCTCTCATTTTCCTTGTTATTGGTTTCAATTTTAAACTATTTAAATTTTCCTTGTTTTATTGCAGGTCATGCAAAGAGAACCGAAGTTCAATTGTGTCACATAGGACCATACTTTAAAAGATTTGACTATCAATTTAGCCTAGTGTATTCTTATGTCCTTTCTACTTACAAGGAAGCAAGAAATAAGACAATTTCTACTAATGTTTACCTTAGTAGAATCTGTAATGTTGATAAAAGAATAATCTTTCGTAAGGACAGTTGTTTGTTTAAGAGCTAGAGAAAGTCCTGTGAATGGAACACTCACAGTTTTTGTTTGTTTTGTTTGTTTCTTTCTTTCTCTCTCTCTCTTTCCTATAGAGTTAACCGTTTTCGAGATATTCCGTGTTATTGGCTTCAAATTTAAAGTAGTTAAGCTTTTCCCAAACGCGAAATCATTTTTCGTTTCGTGTTTCTTTTGTTCTTCTCCTGACCTTGCTGAGAGAACTCAATTTAAATTGTTTCATATAGCGATCGGTGTTTTAAAAGATTTACAATCGCTTTAGCCTTGTATATTCCCTCCCACTTAGAAGGAAGCAATACCATCGCTGCTAATATGTATAGCATGGTGTAGATAAAAGAGTAATCTTTTGTAACAATTTTAGAGAAAGTCATGTGAATGGAAACATCAGATTATTGGTAAAAATATTGGAAGATTTCATCACACACATACACACAGCCCTTTTTCTGAAAATGCTTTTTTATTCAGGGGAGCCCAATCTCGATATCCATTTCTAGGGTGGAGTGCAATACCTTCTCTACGTATGTACTAAGTAGAGAAAGAAAATAAATTGTGCTTTTTAACGAGATACACATTTTTGTATAATAAAATATCCATCTACTACCATTTATATAAAAATCAAAAGTCATGAAACTGCTCATGAAAATATCTTAAATATGGATATTTTAATCAAAATCGTTAGAATTATTTGTTTGCGAAAATCAAAATTACTAAAAATATGCCATGTAAAGGGTAGTTTGAAATTTCTTGAAAAGTTTTGTGTCGCATCTTTGGAAAATGCTAAGATAACTGTCAATCTTTCTATTTAGCAGTTTTTTTTTGTTTTTTGAGAGATTCTGTTCACACACATACACAAATATTTTTCTAAAATGTCTTTTTTGGATTTAAGGGTCTCTAAAATGTATTTCCGGAGAAATCTCGGTATCGAATTTTTGGATGGCATACAATAACTTCTCTACCTACACTGTACTTAGATTGTACATGGTAGATAAATATTAGCAATGGTAGCAGTTTTGGCCGCTGTGATCAGACACATTAAATGGATATTTATCAGAAAGAATATTACATTTGTAAAATCGTGTCGTGTGTATGAGCTCCGTGTCTGAAAGTTTAAAAGAGAAATCAAATCGAACATTTAATTTCCCACGTAGAACAAACGTAAGATGCCCTTTTCAGCCAAAGGAAAGGACTTTCAATGGTGGTTAATACTAAATGTCATTTCCGGGCAATAAGTAAGTTGCTAAGTTGTCCATTAGAGGTGACACTAAAGACAAAGCAAGCTTATTTTTCGCTTGTGAATGGGCACCCCAGATGGTATTAACTGTCGCGTCAAGGAGATGAATGTTCTGGCCATAGGTCACTCTGAAAAGCCAAACAAAGAACTTGCACTTCACGCTGGGTTGACTTCCTGCAGCCCACCTAACCCGAGCTCTACAGATAAGAGGGCAGAGGCTATAATGAGCCTTCTACTACAATAGAAGCCACATTTAAGCTACTTCCTATAGCGTAATAGGGTTTAGGGTAAGTTTGTCATAGGATATTCAACTGTCTTTGTAAGACAATCCTAATTTGTTTTAATTTGAAAATGGGCTGCAGTTTCTTATTATTTAACGACGATGAAACCGCGACATTTGAAGAGTCAAGCAGAATAACGATCACAGTAATAGTTTCTATGAAAACAGTTATTTAATGTACAATATTCATAACCCCAATCGGAACTAAAACAATAAGTTAATACTGATATAAAAATCTGATCTGTTCCTCTCATGTGATATTTTATAAATAGAAAAGAAATAAGGGAATATACTTGGCTAAAGCTTTAGTCAAATCTTTTAGAAGTTGTTATGTGATTGAAATTCAGTACTCTTTGCATGACCGGGACTAAAACAGAAGATAAAGTAATGACAATTAAAGATATTTGCATGACACATGAAATGTATATCTTGAATTTTCTGAGAATAGCCTCTGAAGTCCTCTTCATTCTGAATTACTTTTGCATAACTGTTTAACCTTAAGAGATAGACAAAACAATTACTCTACAAAATTATACATCTCGTCAAAACACACATGCCTAATATATTATTTTCTCTACACGTACTATGTACACAGTGTATAGAGAAAGTGTTGTATTCCACCCAAAAATTCGATACCGAGATTTCACCGGAAATACATGTTTTAGGACCCACTGAATCAAATTTTTTTTTATAAAAAGGTCCATGTGTGTGTGTGTGTGTGTGTGTGTGTGTGTGTGTGTGTGTGTGTGTACAACATAGTCGAAAACTAAAACACCGTTGAATATCAAACTTGGTATTTAGGTTTGGTATCTTCCAAGGATGCGACACGAAGATTTTAAAAAAAAATCCCTCCACCCCCAACGACCCTATACATGGAATTTTTTTCGAAATTTTTTATTTTCTTAAAAAGGTCTAACGATTTTGATTAAAATACCGTATATTAAAGCTATTTACCTGACAAATAATTTGTATATCTTGAATTTTCTGGGAATAGCCTCTGAAGACTACTTTATTCTTGTTGAATTTTACGAAATTTTGCATAACTGCTAAACCCTAAGTGATGGATAAAAACTTATCACACAAAAAATGTAGAGCACGTTAAAAAGCACAATTTATGTTAGGTATATATTTTTTCGTTGAGTTGATCGTTTTTTAGATATTCCTTGTTTTTGGTTTCAGCTTTGAAAAACTTATACTTTTCTGATACAGGAATTTGTCAACTACTGTGCATACAAACAAAGGAACTTTAGTCACATAACAACCAGCTTTTGACTATCACTTTAACCTATGGTACTCCCTTACCTTCTCTATACACTATATGCATAGCAAGTGTAGAGAAGGTAAAAATGTAACTTTCTCTAGCTATTCCACACGCAAACTTTCCTTACAAAAGATTCTTCTTTTACCTACTTCATGCTAATCAAGATAAAAATTAGCAGAATTGCTCCTATTATTTCGTAAGCAAAAGTAATAGTCAAATATTTTAAAAGCTATCGCAATGTGAAGCAATTGAAGTTTGATTCACCTTGCATGGCCACCAGTAAAACAAGAGAGATGAAATGAAAGGTTATTTCCAGTTTGAGAAAAGTTACATAGATTAAAATTGAAACAAATAACTAGGAACATCCTAAAGCAAAGTTCATTCTGAAAAAGAGATATTCAGTGTCTATTCCCAGAAAATTCAAAATCATTTTATTGTGATGTAAATATATTTAATGTACGGCATTTTAATCAAAATTTTTATAGCTTATTTAAGGAAAATAAAATTCTGAAAAAGATTTCCACGTGATATTTTGGAATGTTTTTTGAAAATCTTCGTATGGCATCCTTGGTCCTTTAGTTTTAAGCAATGTTGTCCACACAGACCTTTTCCTAAAATGCTTCTTTTGGACTCAGGCGACTTCAAAACACTTCTTTCCGGTGAAATCTCAACATAGAATATTGGGTGGAATAAAATACCTATCTATGCACTCTCGTTTAAAGAAAGTAGAAATATAATATCTTATATTTACATGACTAAATGCGCATTCAAAAACCAATTATTACAAAATATTATGTATGTGTGAACAAAAACAAATCGCAGGGAGCCAGGTCGGGCAAATATGGGGTGAATATGATTTAAGATTTGTACTTTTCGAATGAATCAATAATACCAAGCATATATTTGCCCAAGGAAGTAAGTTTTGAAACAATTTTCATAACTGCAATTCATGCCGTTTGGCGGCGACAACTGCGAATGAATGTGCTGGTGCATTGTGCAAAAACGGCCCATTCATCACTAAATGTTGGCGCCTATCTCTCAATTTCCTGTAGAATCGGGCCAATAGCTCACTGTAGCATTGCACAGTAATAGTTTTCAGCTTTACTAAGATGGAATCGTCTTTGTCTCATTTAGAGCAAACTCGCCTAAAGCAACCAATTTTTGTTATTTGGTTTCCGGCTTGGATCCAACAACGAAGACGACACTATTGAAAAATTCCTTCAGATTGGGATTAAATAGCTCCAAATACAGCACCAATCGAGCCAACAAATTATCATCTCCAACTTATCGTGCAAAATATGAATTTCCGTTCCCGGCACACCTATGGCTCTTGCAAACTTTCGTAAGCGAGAATCATATCGTAAAATTTTCAATTATTTTCTACGTAAACACATTTGCCGGGCGTGAGAACGTTACTCGTCAAAAGCAGATATTTAGCCACGTTTACAAGTAAATTCGTTGAAGCAATATCTGGTATAGTTGATAAGTCTTCACTAAAGACATAAATTTTCCCATTCATCTCCTCTCAAGTTGTCCCATTCAAAATTAAAAATCGAATTACTGAACGATATTGAGTTTTTTTCCATTGTAGTGAAAACAGGTGGGAAAATATGTTCCAGTCACGTGACTTTCTCTACATCTATGTAACAAATTATTGCTAAAAGCTTATTCTTTTATCTTTCATGCTAATCGAGATAAATGTTAGGAGAAATGGATTTATTACGTACTTTTTTATAAGTAGAAGCGATAGGCCAAAGCGATAGTCAAATATTTTAAAATCTTTGCTTGAAATCCGTTTCTTTGCATTATCACGAATTGACAAAATCTGTATGAAAATTTTAAAGTATTTTAAAACTGAGACCAATAACAAGGAGTATCGAAAAAATGATGAACTCCACGAATAATGCTTTTTAACGAGATGTACATTTTTTGTGCAGTAGTTTTTGTCCATCTCTTTACGGTTTACCAGCTATGCAAAATTCAGCAACATTCATCCAGAATAAAGACGTTCTCAAAAGCTATTCTCAGAAAATTCAAGATACACGTTTTATTTTTCGTGTAATTATCATAAGCAATAACACGAGTGTTTTCATCCTGTCGATAATTCAGACCGTTGCGAAGCGACGGGAATGAATTGTTCTAAGAAATGAAAACACGAGTTGGTTTGATAAGACAATTCAGCGAAATAGACTATCTATAATATAATGGAAGGAAGATTTTATCAGATTATGATTGTAATACTTAACTTCTCAAATAGTAGATGACGCATTCGGCCCTGCTTATATACCGATTTTTTTTTCTTTTCTTTTTTCACTGCCTCCTGAATTATGATAATGGCCAACCGTGCCTACACCCAATGTACGGATATCGTTAGAAACAATAGAAATAGGGAACAATTATTTTATTTCGGCTTTTAATAACTAATACATGAAATGGAAACAAACGTTATTTTATTTGAAGTTATTGCACTCATTTCATACAGAAGAAATACAACTAATGATTATTTTCACTCCTTTTTTGCACTAAATACATTAAATAAACATTGTAACTTAATTGAAAGTACAATTGTGGAACTGACGGTTATTAAAAGTAAAGGTTGGCTGACTGGATTGTCACATTGTTGGCAATAACAAGGCAGGAGATTAAACAAACGAATGTCAGGTGCGACAAGATTTCAAAGAAATGAACATCAGCTGCGATAAGATGTTTAGACATCACTCCAGTCAGATGACCGCGATTGGTTGAAATTGCGTAATCTCGGCCATTGAATTGGCGCTTTAATAGTTGAGCTAAATTGTGTTTGATGTATAGTATCTTAATCAAAATCGTTTGAACCATTTTTGAGAAAACCAAAATTTTCGACAATTGTGTGGGGGGATTTTTCTTATAATCTTCATTTCGCATCCTTGGAAAATGCTAAACTTAAATGCCAAATTTGGTATTTTCATTTTTGAGCCAAGCTGATCACAGACACACGCACACACTGACCTTTTTCTAAAAATTTCTTTTTTTTTATTATTCAGGAGCTCTTTAAACATGTATTGTCGGTGAAATCTCGGTATGCAATACCTTCGCTATGCATTATGTACATAGTAGTGTAGAGAAAGTAAAGTCTAAATGAAATCCAAACTAACTTAACAATCGGTACCTACCAAATTTGTTTCGCGACATATAACATATGACACGATGGTAACACCAACTTGACTTAGCAACACCATTTATTTTGAAACACGGATAATTATTTAACCGCCTTCATTTTCCCTATTCCCCTTGTACTAATATTCAATTATGTAATAAAACATTTATGGAAAATGTTTTATCTCGATTAGCATTAGTAAATAGAGGGGTAAGCTTTTGTAAGAATAGGTATAGAGTCAAATGAATGGTTGGAATACAATACCGTCTTTTCCTGCTATGTATATTTACATACTTGCTAGAGAAAGTAATAAGTTGAAATATACTGTGATAAGTGTGCAATTTTAAACTTTAACTGCACATAAAAAGTTAATGTGCATTTGCATGAACGTCATGTCAATACTTCTTCTTTTTTGGTAGTGTTTAACTCCCGCTTTAAGTACTTATGGCACCGCAGGCGGTGACACATGAATGATGATGGAGCACCCGTGGGATGCGATGGCGGGGGAAACCGGAGTACCCGGAGAAAACCCGCCCCACAAATCTCGCATGCGGTCGCTTGGGATTGAACCCCGGCCGTCTAGGTGAGAGGCAAGTGGTCTAACCACTCGACCACGGCGCGGCCCATGTCAATACGTGAATGAGTTGTCCACTAAATGATGGGTTGCCCAAATTTTTGTAAATAAAATTTTAATTTTTCCATAGCACTTTACCAAATCAATAGTTTTATCAAAGTTTTGTTTTTACGTGATCTACTGTTTACTTATGGTAAGTAGAGGAAGTAGTGCATTCCATCGAAATATTCTTATTTATAGATATTTCACTGGAAATACACGTTTTGAGGTACCTGATAAAATTATTTTTAAAAATTAATATATGCTTACATTTACTTTTAAGTACACAATCTTCCAAGCATGCGGCACAAAGATTTTGAAGAAATTTGTCCCATTCAAAATTATCCTAACACGGAAAGGTTTTCGATAATGTTTGTTTTCTAAAAAATAATGCAAACAATTTTAATTAAAATAACATGTATTTAAGATGTTTTGATGACAAATGAAATGTATGTGTTTAATTTTTTGGTAATACTCTCTGAAGTACTTCTCATTCTAAGTGGCTTGCATATAGATCTAATTAAACACACATTTGATGTCTTTTGCTTATATATATATATATAATATTCCTAAATTATTGCTTGTAATTGGTTTGAATTTCCAAGTACTACTACTTCTCAAATGGGGAGCTATTTCCTTTTTTCCCCTGGTTAAGCAAAGAAACAAAATTTCAAAGCTCTTGTATAGCGATCAGCTCTTAAAAGGGTTGACTATCGCTTAAGCCTACTGTATTCCTGTTTCCATGATACTCATAATGTATAATAAAGCCATTTCCTCGCGCACCTTTTCTTGGTGACTAGCTTTATGGAAATCGAGGCCAGGGGGAAGAAGGAAGTGCGCGGCCGCCTGTCTTTCCTCAGTGTTATCAATCAAGAAAGTTTCTTTTTTTGAAGCCCTCTACTATTATGGTAAATATCTAATTTACCGTGAACTAGCTGAATTATTATACAAATCAATGCGGACGTGCATGTGCTAGAACTCTGGAATCAACAAACAGAATGAAACCTAACATTGAAGTCACTAGATGCCAGAATGTATGGAGTGCTTCATTTCTTAATGAGGTCACCTTACACTTCTGAAATCTACCGTGAAGCCAAGCGCTTTAATATGAAGATGTTCTCGGTTAACATGAAATGAATTGGAAAGGTAGTCAGACAGAAAAATTCAATGCCATAGCCGAGATTTAAACAACGGATCTCCTGATTTAACCACTGAGCCACCATGGTAACATGCTGACACAGCATTAAATTCCCTAACTTTATAGACCAATGATCTAATAGTTGGTTAAAAATTATGAAGCTCGGGACTTAAAAAATTTATTCTCTACGCGAGTCCATTGGGAAATTTAATGCTGCGTCGGCATATTACCATGATAGCTCAATAGTTAGATCAGAAGATCCATGGTTCAAATCCCGGCTATGGCATTGAATTTTTCAGCTTGACTCTACATTTCCAACTCCTGTCTTACACTGCTAGTGCGGAAGAGAAAATCTGATGTGCTACACTCACATGACTTTCTCTAGCTCTTCCACAAATTTCTTACATAAGATTATTCTTCTCTCTGCACTTTGCTAATCAAGATAATCATTAGCAGAATGTTCTTACTACTTAGTTCCTTACATGTAGAAAGAAAATAAGGGAATACACTAGGCTAAACCGATAGTCAATTGTTTTAAAAGCTATCGTTATTCCATTGTCATTGCAAATCGCTTCCTTGCTTGACCAGGAGTAGAACAAAAGAAAAACGGACACTTCCTGTCTGAGAAAAGTTTAAGTACTTACAACTGAAACCAAAAACAAGGAATATCTCAGAAACGGTTACCTCCACAACTAAAATTTAAAGGACATAAATTGTGTGTTTTGATCAGATCAACATTTTCTGTGCAGTAAGTTTTGGTCTATCTCTTACCGTTTAACAGTTAAGCAAAATTTAGCAAAATTCATCCAGAATAAAGAGATCTTCAGAGGCTATTCCCAGAAAATTCAAGATATACATTTGGCATATAAATATCTTTAATATACGGAACTTTAATCAAAATCGTTAGAGCCATTTTTTAGAAAATCAAAATTTTCCAAAATTTTTCCATGTAAATGTTAGTTGGGGGTGGGGGATTTTCTTGAAACTCTTCGTGTCGCATCCTTGGAAGATACCAAATCTAAATACCCAGTTTAGTGTTTAACGGTCTTTTAGTTTTTGAGCTATGCTGTCTACAGACACACACACACAGACACACACACACACACACATATACACACGGACCTTTTTCTGAAAATGCTTTTTTTTTTGATTCAGGGGGTCCTAAAACATTTATTTCTGGTGAAATATCGGAATCGAATTTTAGGGTGGAATACAATACTTCCTCTATACACTATGTACATAGTACGTATAGAGAAAGCAAAAATTCATGAATTAGATTTGATAAAGAATGTGTAGCGGAAGTCATGTGAATGTAGTGCATATTTTATGACTTTCTCTACACATACTATGTACATAGTGTATGCAGAACTATTGCATTCCACCCAAAAATTCGATACCGAGATTTCACCGGAAATACACGTTTTAGGGTCTTCTGTAACCCAAAAAAGGATTTTCAGAAAAAGGTCCGTGAGTACGTGTCCGTGTGTCTGTGAACACGATAACTCAAAAACAAAAGTCTGTAAAATACCAAACTTGATATTTAAGTTTAGTATCTTCTAGGAATGCGACATGAAGATTTTGACAAAAATCCCCTCACCCCAAATTACCCTTTACATCGAACATTTTTCGAAGATTTGGATTTTCTCAAAAATGGCTCTAACAATTTTGATTAAAATACCGTATATTAAACATATTTATACGGCAAATAAAATGTTTATCTTGAATTTTCTGGGAATAGCCTCTAAAGACCTCTTTATTCTGTATGAATTTTGCTTAACTGGTAAACTGGTAAGCAAGAGACAAAAACTTAATTCACAATACATTTAGATCACGTTAAAATACACAATTTATGTCATATAGGTTTTTTTTCGTTGAATTTACCATTTCTGAAATATTTCCTGTTATTTGTTTCAGATGTAAAAAAGAAAAACTTTTCTCACACGGAAAGTTGTAAACTTCTGGCCCTGCATAGATAGATTTCCACCACATGGCATCGTCCGCCGTGGTGTAATGGTTACCATGCTAACTTCATATACAGGTGTAAAAATCCTTAGCATGGCTTCCTTCGGAAGGAAAGTAAAGCCGTTGGTCTGTGTTGTAGATTTACGGAACGATAAAGAACATTCAAGACTGATAGAGAGGCCTCTGAGCAAATCTTTCACGCCCACTATAGAATGGGACGCTGAGAACTATAGCAGTTAAAGAGTGTCCATAAATAGACTCCATTTAAATTTAAGCCTTTAAAAGATTTTACTATCGTTTTAACCTAGTGTATTCCCTTAGTTTCCTTCTTCTTATAAGGAAGCAAGTAATTAAGACAATTTCTGCTAATGTTTATCTCGATTATTATAGAGTGGATAGAAGAACATGCATTTTAACAATAATTTGTTGCAGCGATGTAGAGAAAGTCATGTGAATGGAACACATCAGATTTGTTTTATATTTAAGTTACAACGCATTCTTCATTTCTCCCTCCTTTCTTTTCCCTCTCTCTCTCTCTCTCTCTGTCGAACACCTGGAGAAATGGTGACATTAACTACTTGGGTCGCAAGCACATTTCCCACACCAAGGGTGAGAAAATCAAGTACCCGTCCGAGGAAGGGACACAGGAAAGGAAACATTGCTGATATTATATTTGGGAGGGCTTGCAGAGGATTACCTACACCTATTTATGTTCAGTCAGGCGCCGTTTTGGTCAATGAACGTTATTGCTGAAAAGAAAGCAGGATGGCCTGACAGGAAATAGGATTTGACCTGGGTAATAAACCGCTGGGGATGGCGCCCCAAGTCCTCTTTGAGGGTGACCGGCACAAATCCTGGAATTGCAATAAACATCACGTTCTTCCTAAAAACTTTATAATATGGCAATGCAATTGTATACATGTTGTAAATACCTCCTCAGCTACCAACATATGGCATACCTTGCTTTCCTCTCGCACATCTGTTGCACACCTGTACTTCCTCCAGTTAAACATTGGAACATATTTCATTTAGCAGGTAGGGCTCAAGTAATAGGTCTATTGACCAAGTTCACGGTAAAATTCTCTAAAAAGGCTTCAGGTACCAATAACAGTAATAATAATAATAATAATAATAATAATAATAATTTTAATTAATAATTTGAGTAGTTCCATTCTACATTACGCAACGTAACACTGCATACTATAATTTTTTCTACACGTACTATGCACATAGTCATTTATTTCATGCTGACTGAGAAAAAAAAAATAGCAGAAATAGTCTTATTACTTCCTTCCTTGTAAGGAGAAGGGCAATAAGGGAATACATTAGGCTAAACTGACGTCAAATGTTTTAAAATGTGTTGCTATGGAATTGAAATCCGTTTCTTTGCGTGACTAGATGTTGACAAAAGAAAAGTATGAGAAAAGTATAAGTATTTTAAAACTGCAACCAATTACAAAGAATGTCTAAAAAAAAAAAAACGGCCAACTCCAAGAAAAAATGTGTATAAGATAAATCGTGTGTTTTAACAAGCTCTACATTTTTTGTTGAGTAAGTTTTTGTCTATCTCTTACGGTTTACTAGTTATGCAAAATTCCGTAAAATTCATCTACAGGCTATTCCCAGAAAATTCAAGATATACATTTTATTTGCTATGTAAATATATTTAATATACGAAATTTTAATCAAAATCCGTTATGTCATTTTTGAGAAAATCGAAATGTTCGAATATTTTAAGCGTAGTTGGAGGTGGAGGATTTTCTTGTAAATCTACGTGTCGCATCTTTGATGATACTGAACTTAAATACCAAGTTTGGTTCTAGAGGGTCAATTGTAAGGACAAGCTTTAAAGCCTGCGAACCTTTTTACTTTCTTTACCACGTACGTTCAAATAAATAAACAATACCCGGATACCTAATTTTTAAAATCGGGACATGCCTTTCCAATTCTTATTTATTTCCAAATTTAACTTATACATATAAAACTATTTTACAGATATTAAACTGCACTAAAATAGCTATACAATTTCAATTACAGCAAACCTTTACTCCTCTTTTCTTTATTTTCTTCAAGATTTAAAAATATTCATATATGTGCACGCGCATGTGTGCGGGCAGCATAACATAAAAGCGAAATTTGTAATTCTTTTTTAAAGAAGCGAATTTTGGGCAAATTCTCTTTTGGGGTGGGGGGACGGAGGGCGGGCGTTGTTTTCTTTCACTCAATCCATTCCTCAGAAACTAATTTTTCTAGATTATGATTTAAATTCATTTATATTTTATTTGAAATTAATCTTTTTGCTTACGATAAATACCAAACTTGGTATTTTAGTTAAGTATCTTTCAAGGATCCAATACGTAGTTGAAGTAACTCGAACTACTCTTTACATGAAAATATGTTTGAAAATTATGATTTTCTCAAAATACCTCTAATGACTTTGATAAAAACATACCGTATATGGAAGCCATTTAGGTGACAAATATGATGCATTTTTAATTTTCTTGGGAATAGCTTCTGAAATCCTCTACATTCTGGATGACTTTTGCACAACTAGTAAACCGTAAGAGAGAGAAAATCTTGCTATACAAAAAGTGTAGAGCTTTTCAAAACAACATATTTGCTATGGAGCTAACCATTTCCGAGGTATTCCTTGTTATTCGTTACGATTTTAAAATATAATAATTTCTCAACCAGGAAGGCCGTTTTTCTTTTGTTTTACCCCTGTTTATGCAACGAAGGAATTTCAACGACAATCGCATAGACACAGCTTTTAAAACCTTTGACTATCGCTTCAACCTAGTATATTCCCTTTTGCCCTTCTACTTATAAGGAACAAGTAACAACACCATTTGTGCTAACATTTATCTTCATTAGAATGAAGTAGAATGAAGAATAGTCTTACGTAAAAAGTTCATTTGCAAAGTAGAAAGAGAATATCATGTGAATGGAACAAATCAGTTTTTTTATATTATATAGGAACATATTGTTCCACTCTTTTTTTTCCCCACTCTTTTTGTTCTACTTTAAATAATTGATTTAAATGATCTTTATTCTTTTTCACAGTGCTTTTGATTATTAAGTTCTTCCCTTTAATTACTTTCTCTATCACATATGTGCATATAACGTGCCTGCATAGAGGACAGAGAAGGTATCGTATTCCACCAAAAAATTCAATGTCGATATTTCATCGGAAAAATATGTTTTGAGATCCCCTGGATCAGAATAAAAGCATTTTAGAAAAAGATCCGTGTATGTCTGTGGACGTCATAGCTAAAAACTAAAATCCCGTTAAAAACCAAACTTGGTATTTATGTTTAGTATCTTCTAAGGATGCGACACGAAGATTAAAAAAATTTCTCCCACGACAAACTTCTCTTTACATGGTAAAAATTTGTGAGAATGTTTATCTCAAAATTGACTAACGATTTTGATTGAAATACCGCACATTAAATATATTTACATTACAAATAAAATGTATATCTTTAATTTCCTGGGACTTGCCCTGAAGCCCTCTTTATTCTGAATGACTTTTGCATAATTGGTAAACCGTAAGAGATAGACAAAACTTGAACTGCACAAAAGATTTAGATGCTATAACAACACCCAATTTATATTCATTACATTTTTGTTATGGAGCTAACCATTTCCAAGATATTCCTGTTAGTGTTTTCAATTTTAAAATACTTAACTTTTCTCAAACAATGTTTCTTTTATTTTACTCCTGGCCGAGCAAAGAAGTGCATTTGAATGACTTATCTCATAGCGAACAGCTTTTAAAACATCTGATTATTGCTTTAGCACAGTGTGTTTCCTTCTACTAAGGAAGAAAACAGTAAGATCCTTCTGCTAATATTTATCTCGATTAGCATGGGGTAGAAGGAAGAACAATCTTTTATAAGAATTGTTTGTGGAATAGCTAGAGAAAGTCATATGATAGGAACACATCAGATTTTGATTTATGAAATTTCTCCTAGCCCACACTACTTTACTTGATAAAATATCATTAGTTTATTTCTTCAAAACTAGAATTATTTAATTCTCTTATATTTTTGATTAACGCAAACATATGTTTAAGATATTTGTATTATTATCCAGTCCTACGGTTTCCTCCGCCATCATTCCACCAGTTGCTGCATAATCATCTTCCCTTACATCCAATTCGCCTCATTTCATACCATCCACTTCCTCACCTTCATACTATGCATCGGGCAGATCACCTATCTTGCTTCTTTCTGTCCCAGAGCCACTGCTGCTCAACAGGCCCCTGGCCCCTGGCCCCAGGCGCTAGCTTCTAAGTCCTGGAGGGGGGATAGCGCGCTGAAATGTGCAAAATATTGCAAATTGGTTTACCTTTAACGTCTTTGAAATATTCGTTGTTACAGCTTACCAGGTTGAGTTGTTCTGCAACATCTAAACAACATGCCCTAAAATGTGAAGTTCTTCTTTTCTACCTTATGAGTTTAGTATTAAAAACTGATTTACGATGTGCGAACAGCAGCATTGGCAATAACTGATAAACACGCCAGACAACCATAGCTGTCGACAATAAGACGAAAACAAAAACCTACAAAAACACCTCAGTCACTGCAAGAACTGACTATCTTGTCAAAACAGTCGAAAGTCATAGAAGCACCAGAGACTACAACAACATTTCTATGCACAAGAGAAAAAAGTTACTGGGGAATCAGTAATAACAATCTGGAATTCAACGTGCACAGGGGCCATCCAGAAAGTAAAGAACGGTTTGGCATAAGTAAACAATGACAAAAGATATCAACACAAAACTTTATTTACAAAGTTACAGTATCTTACTTTTATTGCTTAGCGTTATTGCCATTGTTCCCACGCCATTCATTGTAAGGTGGTACTAGTTTTTCAATGCCGATGTTATAGTCTTCTCCTTCCAAAGATCTGAGCCAGGATATCATTGCCGCTTTGGGAACTCTTCCACCTAATATGTCATTTATGGTTCAAAGTGAAATGCCCAATTTCCTGAATAATTTCATTTGCTTTGAGTTAAATGATGCACCATTTCCTCACTGAAGACTGGTTCATTGCATTATCACCATACACTTGCGTTATTTGCCTTTAAGTTTCTATTGGCTGAAGATTTTGTGCAATAAAAAAAATCAGGACAGGAGAAGAGTATATCAAAGACATTGAAAAGCTGCTGCCACAAATACAACAATGAGATTATGTTGAAAAATAGAGTAAGGTACTGTGACTTTTTTAAATAAAGTTTTGTGTTGATATCTTACATTATGACTGAGGCCAAATCGTTCTTTACTTTCTGGATGACTCCTCGTATTAACTCCAAAGTTGCTGCCCACACCAAACTTCTCATACACATTTTCCACAGATCTTCCTACAGCTTATTCGGTGTTCAGCTAATCGTGTTAGTTTTCGATTCGACCTCTTCTTCACCACATTGTGACTGTCCAAGAGAGCAGTTCAGGTAGACATTGCTAATGCATCGTACAACTAAATGTGTATATGTGAATTGAAGTTGCATCTGGTGGCATCCCAATGATAGCGCTAAATAACTATTTAGAAAATACACTGGTGGACAAAACCTAAGGACCACCTCTGCCAAGTAACGTAGCCCAATGACACTTGAATCGTCCATAGGCAACTGCTACAGTATGCTACAGTAGACAAATAAACGAAATATGCTATTAAATGAACAGAAATTACGTTTTTATCCATAGAAAATTAGATACACTAAAGTCACTAGACTGGTGATCGAGTTTTACAAAACATGGAGACAAGGTGCTTAAAAGGGTGTATGATATCATAGACAGCATTGCATGCTCTGAATCGTGCTCCCATGCTTGCCACAAAGTTGATAAGAGTTCTTGTGGTAGGGCATTACATTCCTCCCCCAGGGCTGTTGGCTACTGTTGTATGACATTTAAATCGAAAAGTTTATAGCCATTTTCGAGAAAATTGAAAAATCTTCCAACTAAAAGTTAGTTTGGAATGCGAGGATTTTCTGAAAATCTTCGAGATCCTTGGAAGATACTAAAATCAAATACCAAGTTTGATATTTAACCCACATTTTGTTTTTGAGTTATGCTGTTCGCACTCACACAGAGGTTTTTATAACATGTTTTTTATTCTTGGGGTCTCAAACATACATTGCCGGTGAAATATCTGTATTGAATTTTTGGATGGAATATAATATTTTCTCTATTTGATCAACATTTTAGGTGGTAAAGAAAGTAAGTCTATATAGTGTTACATTCATATGACTTTCTCGCCCATTCCTCAACAAAATATTCTTGCAAAAATATTCTTCTCTATATTTCATATTAATCCTGCTAAACATTTGAATAAATGTATTACTTATTTGCTTGTAGGTACAATGGGTTTAGCGGAACACAGTATGCTTAAGCAATAGTCAATCTTTTAAAAGCTGATCGCCATGTGATTCCTTTTAAATCGCGATCTCTATGTTTGACCCAGAGGAAAAACAAAGAAAGAGGATTTCTCATTTGAGAAGAGTGGTATTTGTACCTTCAAACCATTAACATCCTGAAAAATTGTGAACTCCACAATAAATAAAATTAAGCAATAAATAACATGAAATATTTTGTGCCCTATATGTTTTGTGTAGTAGGAGTTTGTTTAGCTCCTCTGGTATACCATTTCTTCAAATTCATTCAGAGTGTAGAGGACTAGAGGCAATTCCCAGAAAATTTAAAATATACATTTCATTTATCATGGTAGTATCTTAAAAATGATATTTTTATCAAATTTATTAGGAGAAGTTTTGCAGAAAATTAATATTATTAAAATATTTTTAATGTAGAAGAGTTTAAAAGTAGGGAGTTTGCTAGACAATCCCCCAATGAAAAGTTATTCAATCTAAGTTTAGTATTTAACCCAATTTTTACTTATCCCCCCCCAAAAAAAATCAGAAATGTTCATGTGTGTGTCTTTGGACAGCATAGCTCAAAACCGAAAAGGCCGTTAAATATTACCTTGGTATTCAAGTCCGGTATCTTCCAAGTATGGCAGACAAAGATTTTCAAGAAAATCCCCCACACTCAACTACCCTTTACATGGGAAAAAAAAATCGAAAATTTGGATTTTCTCAAAAATGGCTCTAACGACTTTGAATAAAGTTTCTTATATTTAAGATATTTACACGACAAATAAAATGTACATTTTCAATTTTCTGGGAATAGTCTCTGAAGACAGGTTTATTCTGGATGAATTTTGCAGAATTTTGCATTACTGATAAATCATAAGAAATAGGTAAAAACTTACCACACAAAAAATGTATATCTCATTAAAACACACAATTTATATTATATACACATTTTTCGTGGAGTTGACCGTTTTTGAGATATGCCTTATTAGTCTCAGCTTTAAAATTCCCATAATTTTCTCATACGGGAATTAGTCAACTCCTGTCCATACAAACAAAGCTACTTCAACTACACAGCAACCAGCTTTTAAAAAATTTGACTACCGATTTAGCCTATGGTACTCCCTTATTGCCCTTCTTACAAGGAAGCAACTTTTTTTTTCTCAATTAGCATTAAGCAAATAGAAGGATAAGCTTTGTAACAATTTATTGTAAAGGTTTAGAGAAAGTCATGTGAATGGAACACATCAGATTTTTCTTATGTATGCCCCTCACAGAGGCGCGCGCACTCACACTCACATACACACATGCACATAAATACACACTCATGAACCTTTTTCTAAAGCAGTTTCCTTTTACTTTCTCTAGTGCATATTTTCAATATACATAGTAATAGAAAAGATATTGTATTCCACCCAAAAATTCGAGATTTCACCGAAAGTACATTGTTGAGGGTCCCTAAATAAAAAAAACACTTTTAGAAAAAGGTCAGGGTGTGTGTCTGAGTGTGGGAGGGTAGCATAACTCAAATACGATAAGTCTCTTCCAATGATGCGACACGAAGATTTTCAGAAAAATCTTCCCACCCCAAACTACCGTTTCCATAATATTCGATTTTCTCAAAAAATTGTTCTAACAATTTTGATTAAAATGCCACATATTAAAGGTATTTACATACAAATGAAATGTATATATTGAATTTTCTAGAAATAGCCTCTGAAGACTTATTTCCAAAATGAAACCATAGCAAGTAAAACCATAACAGATAGACGAAAACTTACTATACGCAAAATGCAGAGCTTGTTAAAACACACAATTTATGATATATTACATGTTTGTAGAGTACCATTCCCGAGATATTTTTACTTTCTCTATACGTACTATGTACATAGTGTTTAGTGAAGGTATCGTATTGCACTCAAAATTCGATACCGAGATATATGTTTTGAGACCCCCTGAATCCAAAAAAAGCATTTTAGAAAAATGGCCTTGTGTGTGTGTTTGTATGTATGTGTATGTGGGCAACATAGCTCAAAAATAAAAAGACTTGGCATTTAAGCTTGGTATCCTCCAAGGATGCGACACGAACATTTTCAAGAAAATCTCCCCACCCCAAACTACCCTTTACATGGAAAAAAATTCGAAAATGTTGATTTTCTTAAAAATGGCTCTAACGATTTTGATTAAAATCTCATATGTTTAAGATATTTACTTGACAAATAAAATGTATATTTTGAATTTTCTGGGAATAGCCTCTGAAGACTACTTTACTCTGGCTGAATTTAACGGATTTTTGCATAACAGCTGTTAAACCGTAAAATATGGACAAAACCGTACCACACAGAAAATGTAGAGCACATTAAAACACGCAATTTGTTATTTGTTCGTGGAGTTGATTGTTTTTAAGATATTCCTTGTTTTTAGTTTCAGCTTTGAAAGACTTATACTTTTCTCATACAGGAATTTACAGCTCCTGCCCATACAAATAAAGGAAATTCAGTCACATAGCAACGAGCTTTTGACTGTCACTTTAACCTATAGTACTTATTTCGCTTCTACTTACAAGGACGCAAGTAATAAGGCTATTTCTGCTTATGTTTTCTCAATTAACATGAAGTAAATAGAAGCCTAACCCTTTTAGCAATACTTTTTTGTAGAAATGTAGAGAAAGTCATGTGAATGAAACACATCAGATTTTTTCTTACTTGTTTCAATTCTAAACGTTTCTCAAACGAAAGTCACCGTATTTGGAATGAAAATCGAGTTTTTGAGTGAAAATCAATTCCTTGTCTACCTACCTATTTGTTATGTACGTGGTAGTGCAAGTATTATGTTACTTAAAACACCTTTCTGACTTAAAGTGGTATAGATGTGTACGGATTACATTTTAACAATACTTTTAGAATTCCAGATGCTGCGCACATTTCCTTATCCCCTGTTCAGCAGCTTACTTGACACACATAACGGAAAAGTCACCGTTTCATCAAGTGTTCCAGGTAAAGCCCATAGGGTTACTTACCTCTGTACATGTGTTGACAGGAATGTTTGTGTACTGCTTTAGGTAGACAAGCCAAGAACAAAACATTTTCACTGTCCCACTAAACTGACAACAGATTAACGGAATAACATTGCTTTCTGTTTATCTAAAGAATGTAAACATGTCATATTCAGGATAAGGTGGGAACAACTTTTTTATTTCTTCTTCTCAATCGAACTTAAGGCGACGAGTCCATGAAATTTGACCAAAAATTTAAAAAAAATATATATATATATATATATATATATATATATATTATTCCTAGTAAAATGTAATGAATTCTACAGTTCAAGAAAATATCCAATATTTTTACCACTCTGCGCATTTTAATTGCCAATTAACTGAAGCTATAATGGGTAGGCGCATGCTTATTAATAAGAACTCCAAATTTTGAACCTTAATATTTTGCAAATACTTCTCCTTACTCGAAATCAATATTCAATATATTAGAATTTCTCACTAATTTGCATTAAAATGTTATGTTTCCCCGCAAAAGTACATTAAAAATAGGCATGTTCTTTTTCAAAGCACGCTGTTGAGAAATATATTATTACATTTTGAATAATTAAGATTTTTGGAGAGTACAAAAATAATACTTTATTCACACTATTTAGAAGAATAAGCAATTCAAACATAGATATGATATAAAACATTTATTGTAAGATAATTTACTGCAAAACTGGATTTTATGTAAATATTTTTAAAAATTCATCACCTGCCTTTCACTTATTAGAATAATGAACTGACAATAAAAATTGTTATTTAAAATCATACAAGCTATACTTTTGATAAATGGAAAAATATCACGTATTATGTATAATACCTGTATACATTTTAATAAGATATATTATATACTGTGAATGTTTCATATTTCTCAGATGCATGACCTTAAATAAAATAGGGAGAGGATGATTTAGATTTAAATATCTGATGTGTAGCATTCAAATTAATTGTACTCACTCTACTCCAAACTAGTGTTACAAAGTATTGTTCTATTTACAGCTTGTTAATTGATGTAACCTTTCGATACTTATTTCGGGCATGTTGTTGCCATAAGCTGGACTATTTATAACGTTTTGTTATGGCTTAACAAACTGTAAAAACAACCAAACATGTGATATGAACTATTTGGGATTCTATAAATTGCTAATAAAACATTTTTTGTTATTTTCTTTAACCGTAATTATTCCCTGGCCCCCACAGAGTCTGGAAGTATGTATTTGATAGTGAATGCGCGTGTGTGTGTTTGAGGAAAATAAAACGATTTAAACCCAACTTAAAGAACCTACAGACAACGAATTGTTTCTAATGCAAATCCCCCGATATGGCCTTAGATTTTAAAGGGGATTATACGAGATAAATGAAAAAAAACATTTAAGAATAAGGATTTGTTTTTCATCGTAACAAATGTCGAAACGCTGTTAATTATTTTTATTTTCTCTATACGCACTATGTACATAGTGTATAGAGAAGGTATTGCACTCCACCAAAAAATTCGATACCGAGATTTCACCGGAAATATATGTTTTAGGGTCCCCTGTATCCAAAAAAAAAAAAGGATTTTCAGAAAAAGGCCCGTATATGTGTCCGTGTGTCTGTGAACACGATAACTCAAAAACGAAAATTCGGTAAATACCAAACTTGGTATTTAAGTTTAGTATCTTGCAGGGATGCAACACGAAGATTTTGAGAAAAATTCCCCCACCCCTAACTACCCTTTACATGGAACTTTTTTCGAACATTTTGATTTTCTCAAAATGGCTCTAACGATTTTGACTAAAATTTCGTATATTAAAGCCTGACAAATAAAATGTATATCTTGAATTTTCTGGGAATAGCCTCTGAAGAGTAGTTTATTCTGGATGAGTTTTACTGAATTTTTAATAACTGCTAAACCGTAAGAGATGGACAAAAACTTACTACACAAAAAATGTAGAGCACGTAAAAACACACAATTTATGTTATATACATTTTTTTGTGGAGTTCGTCGTTTTTGAGACATTCCTTATTTTTGGTTTCTGCTATGAAAAACGTATACTTTTCTCATACAGGAACTTGTCAACTCCTATCCATATAAACAAAGGAACTTAATGGACATAGCAACCAGCTTTTGATTATCACTTTAACCTATGGTAGTCCCTTATTTCACCTCTACTTACAAGGAAGCAAGTAATATGGCAATTTCTGCTAATGTTTTACTAATTAGCACGAAGTAAATAGAAGTATAAGCTTTTTAAGAATAATTTGTTGCAGGGATATAGAGAAAGTCATGTGAATGGTACACCTCAGATTTTTTACTGATAGAATCGCATAGATGTCATTTTATTACTGTTGAAGAGGAAAATTATAATAAAAATCAATATTTCAGCAATTGAATGCTTATACATACTATAGAAAATGTCTTTATTGATTCAAAATTGTTTACAAATAAATTCTTATATTCACTGTTGTAAACAATTCACTCGACGTTTCGACTCGTAAACAGTATACTGCTGTATGTCAACCATGGATCGCGCATCACAGCGTGCTACCATTCCAGTCACTCATGATTCATCACAACTCACAACACAATAATGCACTGCAATCCTTCCTCCTGGAACCTTTTGGAAGCCGATGCTTGGAGAAACATCCCGAAATCCGAGAAGAATCGTGCCATCTCATGTTCCGAAGATTCTGTTACTTTGCGTCTCTTTCTTGTTGTTTACACACCCAACTACGATGACTCATATACCAAGGCGAACGTGAGAATCACTGCTGAAGAAGACGGCACTGTCACACTACGTTTTAACGTATGTTAACGATTACACTTAGCTAAGCAATGTTCGTGCGATAGCTTTGGTAAATGATGCTCCCAACATAGTTTTAAGACGCAATTCCAATAGAAAAAATCTGATCTGTTCCATTTAAATGACTTTTTCTATCTGTTCGAAAAACAAACTGTTCTTAAAAAGGGTATTATTTTATCTACATCATGCTAATCGAGATAAACATTAGCAGAAATGGTCATTTTACTTGCTTCCTTGTAAGTAGAGGAGATATAAGTATATATCCTTACACGCTAGGCTAATGCGATAGTCAAATCTTTTAATAGCGGTCGATATGTGAACAACTGAAGTTCGGATCGCTTTGCAAGGCCAGTAAAACAAAAGGGAGATGAAACGAAAGGTGACCCCATTTTAGAACAAAAATTGGCAGCAATAACGAGGAGTATTTCGAAAACGGTAAGCTCTACAAATTCTAGCCTTAAAAAATTATAAATCTGCAAAAAATGATTCAAATATAACTAATTAAAGTTTTTATGTGTATTTCAAAGCTTAAATTCAGAAAATGCCAATAAATTTTATTAAACTTTGAGGCGCGTGGAACATTTTGATTATACAATATGTTTACATAATAACATGAAATACCTAATTTATATTATGCAAAGTATTTATCCAATTTGAATGAACTTGGTATGCATATTAGCACAATAGCAATGCAATCACAGTAATATCTTGAAAAAAAAAATCTGTAGTATTGAATATTTGAAAATTCACTCCGGAGCCCCTTAAACGCCTATCGATTCGTTTCCTCTCTCTCTCTCTTTTACTGCAAGAAAATACGTAATGACGCTGCAAAGTTTTATATTGATCGAAAAGAAGCAGAATTCATTGTAACAAAAGATTATTCCTATCTCTATACCATGCTAAACTAGATAAGCATTAATAGAAATAGTGTTATTATTTGCTTCCTAGTAAATAGAAGCAAAATAAGCGAATATACTGAGTTAAAGCGATAGTCAAATCTATTAAAAGCTGTAGTTATACAATTGACATTGAAGTTTGCTTTTCTTTCCATGGGCAGAGGTAAAATAAGAGATGAAACGAGCGAGTTGAAGTATTTTTAAACTGGAAGCCAATAACAGGAAATATCTAGGAACAGGTTAACACTCTACAAAAAAGTGTATGACATAAATTTCTTGTGTTTTAACGAGATCTACATTTCTGTGTAGTAACGTTTTCTCTGTTACAGTTTATGCAAAATTCTTTCGGAATGAATAGGGCTTCAGAGGCTATTCTCAGAAAATTTAAGATACAGATTTTATTTTTCATGGAAACATCTTAAAAATGATGTATTTTAATAAAAATCGTTAGAGCCATTTTTGAGAAAAAAATTACCAAAATTTTTGCCCTGTAAAGGATATTTAGGGGTGGGAGATTTTGTTGTTGCATTTTGGAAGATGCTCGCTTGAAATATCAAATTTAGTATTTAACCGACTTTTTATTTTGAGATATCGTGTTCACATACACACACCCACACAAATGCACCTTTTTCTACTTTTTTTCTCTCAGGGAACCTCAAAACATCTTCTTCTGGTAAAGTCCTGACATGGAGCTTTTGGTGGAATACAATACCTTATCTACATATGTACAGTATTTTTCAAAACATGATGACCCTCTGCTAAAGGCAGAGTTTGGGTTTAGGTAGTTTGCAGCTGGAAACCAACCCCCATAGTTGCCTAGTCTTCCACTTACTGGCCCCTTGAGGCGCGAATCTCGACTTCGAGTCTAAGAAACAAATTTTACTACGTTGCCTCTCACTCATAGTCAGTTTGTCTTTTATTTGCTAATGGTTATTACCCAGTGGTAAGGTGAGGGGTGGTCCCATTTGAAGGTTATGATGAAAAAACTAAAACGTGCAGAGAAAGTAATGAGCTATATTGGGTAGAGAAGGCCATGTGCAGGAAGAAAATAACATCTTTTGTTTTGTATTGCAGTACAGGCAAAAATGGAGGTGCCACATGTTGCACCGTTAGGTCGATATAAAAATAATGAATGGGCCGAGTGACCGAGAGACATTCCTTTTCGAGGTAGTCAGGTATAAACGAAGATTCCAGAGTTTGTAAGGATGACCAGACGGCGTTTTTAAAAGGAATCTTAAATAGGCATATCGAGACAATATAAACTGTTACCGTCTTTTTTACTTTCTCTTGCCCCATATGTACAATGTACATAGGGTCAGAGAAGTATTGCATTCCACCCAAAAATTCGATGTCGAGATTTCACCGGAAATATATGTTTTAGGACCCCCTGAATCCAAAAAAAGTATTTCCAAAAAAAGGTCCGTGTGTCTGTGTGTCCGTGTGTCTGAACACGATAACTCAAAAACGAAAAGTAGCTAAAATACCAAACTTGGTATTTAAGTTCAGTATCTTCCAGGGGTGCGACACGAAGATTTTGAGAAAAATCCTTCCACCCCAAACTACCCTTTACATGGGATTTTTTTCGAAAATTTTGATTTTCTTAAAAATGGCTCTAACGATTTTGATTAAAATACCGTATATTAAAGATATTTACCTGACAAATAAAATGTATATTTTGAATTTTCTGGAAATAGCTTCTAAAGACCTGTTTATTCTGGATGAATTTCGCTTAATTTGGCATAACTAATAAACCGTAAGAGATAGACAAAAACTTACTATACAAAAAATGTAGAACTTGTTAAAATATACAATTTACGTCACATACATTTTCTTCGTGGAGCTTACCGTTTTCGAGGTATTCATTGTTACTAGTTTCAGTTGTGAAGTACTTATCTTTTCTCAGACGGGAGTGTCCGTTTTTCTTTTGTTCTACTCCTGGCCAAGAAAAGAAGCGATTTGTAATGACAATCGCATAACGACACCTTTTAAAACATTTGACTATCGATTTAGCCTAGTGTATTCCCTTATTTTCTTCCTACTTATAAGGAACTAAGTAATAAGAACCTTGTGCTGAATACCTCGATTAACATGATGCAGAAAGAAGAATAATCTTATGTAAGAAGTTTGCAGAACGGCTAGAGAAAGTCATGTGAGTGTCACACATTAGATTTTTACAAGATAATCTGCACCACTAAAGTCTTTCTGCATCCATTACAAATTCACTCGGAGGTATCCATTATCTATAGGCTGCAGTTATTTTTATTTTCTCTACACGTACTAAGTATATAGTGAATAGAGAAGGTCCTGTATTGCACCCAAAAATTAGATACCGAAATTTCACCTCAAAAATATGTTTTTAGACTCCCGGAATCCAAAAGAAGCATTCTTTAGAAAAATGTCCGTGTGCGTGTGTATGTGTGTCTGTGCAGCATAGTTAAAAAACGAAAAGTCCCTTAAATGCCAAACTTGGTATTTAAGTTCAATATCTTCCAAGCATGCGACATATAAATCCGCCCTTTCCACCCCAACAATCGTTTACATGGAACATTTTTCGAAATCTTTTATTTTCTCAAAAATGACTAACGATTTTGATTAAAATATCTCTACATGATAAATAAAATGCAGTCTCTCGACTGCCTTCGTGGTCGAGTGGGCAGCAAGCTGACCTCTCACCCGGAGGTCCCGGGTTCGATTCCCGGCTGGGGAGGAGAATTTTTTTTTAGTCAGAATTATTCCCTATCCCCACAGAGACTGGAAGTATGCAAGAGTGAATGTGTGTGTGTGTGTGTGTGTTGAGGGAAAAATGATTTAAACCAAATGTAAAAAGAAAAGAACGATTTGTTTCAAGTGCAAAGCCCCGAGATGACCTTAGATGTTAAAGGGAGCTAAATAAATGAAACAATAATTTTAAAAAATCTGATGTGTTCCATTCTACATCTCTTCAACAAATTATTGTTAAAAAGCTTATGCTTCTATTTACTTCATGCTAATCCACAAACAATTAGCAAAAATAGTCTAATTACTTGCTTCCTTGTAAGCAGAAGCGAAATAAGGGAGGTTGCTATGTGACTGAAGCTCCTTTGTTTGTATGGACAGGAGTTGGCAAATTCCTGATGAGAAAAGTATAGGTTTTTCAAAGCTGAAAACGAAAACAAGAGATATCTCAAAAAAGATCAACTCCACGAACATAAGCTGTGTGTTTTAACGTGCTTTACATTTTTTGTGTGTTAAGTTTTTATCCATCTCTTACGGTTTAGCAGTTATGCAAAATTCCGTAAAATCCATACAGAATAAAGTGGTCTTCATAGGCTATGTCCAGAAAAGTCAAGATATACATTTTATTTGTCAGGTAAATAGCTTTAATATACGATATTTTAATGAAAATTGTTAGAGCCATTTTTTAGATAATCGAATTTTTCAAAAAGGGTTTCATGTAAAGGGTAGTTGGGGGTGGGGGATTTTCTTGAAAGTCCAGGACATTTTTCTAAAACGGCTTTTGTATTCAGGGGAGCTCAAAACGTGTATTTCTGGTGAAATCTTGGTATCGAATCTTTGGGTACATTATAATACCTTCTCTATACACTATGTACATAATACGTGTAGAGAAAGTAAAAACAATATAGTATACATCTTTATATGTACATACACGGACAAACATTTCCAGGTTGCAAAAATCTTAAGTTAAATTTTAAAGAAAGTATTTGCACGTCAGGGGCCCTCACAATGGGAAGGTAAAACACTTTTAAATTAACGTGACTCATGTGAGCTCATTACAGTACAGAAAAAAAAAAAAAAAAAAAACTTAAATGGAGTTTTATTTTTGTACGCTTCTTAATTGATGTGGTTCTCAGCGTCCCATTCTATACTGGGCCGAAAAAATCCATCGCCCTCTGCCGGGTTTGAATCCGCGAATTTGGATTACAGTACGGTATGCACAGGCACTATATACAACAACGATCAGTCTGTGCTTCTGTAAAATGTGTGTGTGTAGTTTTACTTAGGCGTATTTTAATGAACTCTGTCACCGAGTAGGGATTATTGGATCAATAAGGTATTTTTACTTCTCTGCATATACTATGTACTTAGTGTGTAGAGAAGGTATTGCACTCCACCCGAAAATTCGTTTCTGAGATTTCGACGGAAATAGACATTTTAGGGCCCCCTGTATCTAAAAAAGGTATTCTTTAGAAAAAGATACGTGTGTGGATGAGTCCGGGTGTCTGTGAATACGATAACCCAAAAACTAGAAGACGGTAAAATACCAAACTTGGTATATAAGTTTAGTATCTTCCAAGGATGGGGCTGGGAGATTTTGAGGAAAATCCCCCCACCCGAAACTACACTTCACATTAAAAAAATTGAAACATTTTCATTTTCTCAAAAATGACTAACGATTTCGATTAAAATACCGTATATTAGACATTTACACTGCAAATAAAACGCATATCTTACATTTTCTGGGAATAGCCTCTGAAGACCTCTTTATTCTGGATGAATTTTACTGGATTTTGCGTAACTAGTAAACAATAAGAGACAAAAACGTGCTATACAAGAAAGTATATCTCGTTAAAATACACAATTTGTCATATATGTTTTTGCTGTAGAGTTGGCCGTTTACGAAATACCCCTTCTTATTGGTTTCATTTTTAAACTACTAACTTTTCTCAAACGGAACCATGTAAAGCGACCTGAACTTCAATTGTGTCACATAGCGACCAATTTTTAAAAGATTTGAATGTCACTTTAGTCTGATGCATTCCCTTATTTCCCTTCTACTTATAAAGAAGCAAGTAATACGACATATTTTATTAATGTTTATCTTGATTAGCATGTGGCAGATAAAATAATACTCTTTAGTAAGAATAGTTTATACAGTGCGTTCCTTGAGTGACCGAACCGCCCCGCGCCTGCACCTTAACGGGTGAGGGCCGGCCACCGCGAAACGGTCCGGTCGCTCAGGGAACGCACTGTATATGGAACAGCTAGAGAAAGTTATGTGAATGGAACACATCAGATTTTGTTTCTGAAAGGATGGTATGGACTGCAAAATTGGCACACGGTGCTAATTAGTGAAGGGCCGACAAAGAAAGAGTAAGCGCACTCCTTCAAACCTAAAGGTGCCTGTCAATCTGTAACAAAATGCATTAGTAGTCTGAGGCTAAGGCTGTTTTTGTGCATTATGAACGAAAACACAAAGTGGAATAGGTTTACCTACGTTATACATGGGAAATTGAACAAAATTGCGTAAAACGTACACGCGGAGAACAACGGGATTTTGCTCTAGTGTTATGTTAAGATTTTAATTTTCTTAAGACCAGCTCGAAGTACACGGAATCTCACATGGGATAACTCATTATGATACCGTATTTGCTAAGTCAAAACCTATTATTTACAGTTTCATAACAATGAGTTTAGTCATTCATTTGTGAAAAACTGAAAAAAGGCAAATACAGAAAGCGAGAGAGATAGAGACAGAGAGGGGGTGGGTGGAAGAGAAAACTTCAAAATGCAAATTTAGGCTTCGAGGTCTCATTATGTCAGACAGAATTATTCATCCAAAATCAAAATTACTAGAAAATTGTAGGTTGCAGCTTTATTAGAGTATAACTTTATATAATAGGTATGTTATCGTCTATTTAATATTAATCGCCGAAAGTGTTTCTCTAGAAACCACATCAAGCTGAGCAATATCTGACTAGATTTACTTTAATAGTACTAATAAGTTTACAATTAACAGAGTTGCTACTGAAATTGGCTAGGGTCACTCATTCAGCAAACATGTATTCCACATGCAGTATTTAGTAAACTATTATTTGTATAAATAAATGGACGCTCTTTAACTACTGTGGTTCTCAGCGTCCCATTCTCTACTGGGCGTGAAAGACCGCTTAATTTTGCTCAGAGGCCTCTCTATCAGGCTGAGGTTCTTTTACGTGCCGTAAATCTACAACACGGGACCAACGGCTTTACTTCCCTTCCTAAGAAAGCCATGCTAAGGATGTTTACACCCGAAAAAATCTATCGTCCTCCACCGGGTTTGTATAATTACTTTCTCTAGCACATAAGTACAACCCACATAGTAGATATAGAAGGTATTGTATTCAATCCAAAAATTCTATACTGAGATTTCAACGGAAATATATGTTTGAGACCCCTGAATACAAAAAGTTGCATTTTTAGAAAACGGCCAGTCTATACGAATGTGTGGACAACAGCTCAAAAGCGCAAATTCTGTTAGATACCAAACTTGTATTTAAGTTTAGTATCTCCCAAGATACTATAGATGGTTTTCAAGAAAATTCGCTCATTCCTAACTACCCTTCACATGGAACATTTTTTTTCTTAAAAAAAATGGGATTTTCTCAAAACTGACTAACCAGTTTTATTAAAATGCTAGATGCTTAAGACTTTTCAGGCAAACTAAACGTATATCTTAAGTTTTCTAGGAACAGCGTCTGAAGACCTGTTGTTCATTCTTGATGACTTTGTATACTTTAGTATAACCGACAAACCATAAGAGATAGACAAAGCTTACTATACAAAAAATGTAGATCTCATTAAAACACACAGTTTATCATGTACTTTTTTTTTTGGTAGAGTTAACCTTTCTGAGATATTCCGCGTTATATGTTTCAATTGTAAGCTATTTGAACTTTTCTCAGACGGGACGACATCTTTCTTTTCATCTGCTTTGTTCGACCCAAGCAAGCAAAAAGAACGGAATTTAAATTGTTTCACATAGCAATCAGCTTTTTATAAGATTTGGCTGTCGCTTAAGCCTAATCCACTTCTACTTTGAAAGAAGCCAGTAAAAAGACCAATTCCGCTAATGTTTATCCCTTGTAATGATGTAAATAAAAGAATAATCTTTTGTAAGAAAAGTTTATTTGTGGAATAGCTAGTGAAAGTCATTATGAATGGAAAACATCCGCTTTTTATTTGTTTTGTTTTCCTGTTTTCACTGTCAATTCCCATTACCTTTTAGTTTTAAATACTTGTTCACTCACACTCCTGCTATCCTGTATGCTTATTCTGTTCAACAATGTTCTTTTGAGACTTTTAAACTTAACGAGTTCATTTCCTGAGTTTTCAATTTCCTTGCAATCACACTATAAGTTCCATGTCATCTTTCCCTCCGGATAATGGGCATTCCCCTTTCACCTTTTAATTTCCAAGCACCTGTTTTCGACCATGCTATAGCCTTTCTTTAACGCTTAAAAGGTTTATCACAAATAGTGCCATAAGACGTCAAACCCTCTAATGATATCTATCTGGACTATTTCATTAATACAATATGAATTTAAATACTATAACGCAAATATTTGACCAGAAAATGTTAAATTCTAGAAGAAAAACCTGTTGTTACATTTATATGACTTTGTCAAGCGATTCTGCAGCAGATTATTCTTATAAAAGCTGATCTTTCTGTCTACTTCATGTTAATCAAGATAAATAGAAGATAGCAGAAATGGTCGTATTAATAAACTTGCTTATAAGTAGAAAGGAAATAAGGGAATACATTTGCGAAGGTCAAATCTTTTAAAAGCTATTGATATATGGTTGAAAGTAGTTTTTTTTTTTTTTTTTTTTTTTTTTTTGCACGGCCGGAGTTGACAAATTCACGCATGAGAAAAGTTAATAAAGTATTTTAAAACTGAAACCAATAATAAGGAACATTTTGGTCAACTCCACGATAAAAGTGCATATAACGTAAATAATGTGTGTTATAACGAGATATAAATTTTTTGTGTAATAAGTTTTTGTCTATCTGTTACTTACAGTTTAACAGTTATGCCAAAATCATCCAGAATGAAGAGGTGTTCAGAGCATTTACTCAGAAAATTCAAGACATTTTATTTGACATCTTTAATATACCATTGTTCACTCAAACTCACTTGGGACCAGTTTTGAGAAAATCAAAAGTTTCGCAAATATTTCCTTGTAAAGAGTAGTGTAGGGTGTGGGATTTTCCTCAAAATCTTCGTGTCGTATGCTTGGAAGATATTAAATACCAAGTTTGTTATTTTAACGAGTTTCGTTTTTGAGTTTCGTGTTCACACACACAAACGGACCTTTTCCTGAAAATGCGTTTTTAAAAATGGTTTTTATTTATTTTAATTCAGGGGAGCCTAAAGCGTGTATTTCCGGTGAAATCTCCATATCGAAATTTTGGGTGTATTTATGGTGATACCTCGATCAAAATTTTGGGTGAAAATAGTAGTTTCTCTTGCCTACTATAGGCATGTGGTGGGGCAAGTAAAACATGTGTTTAGTATGTCCGTTTACGCTTTGTGTATCCTAAAATGTTTGTGTTCCTGTTTGCCGGGATGGATGTATATACCATTCCGTCCCTGGCAGCATCATTATTTCGGGCCAGGAGGAAGTTTTGAGTGACATGCTCGCACGGATCGCATGCATATCCTGACGAGAGTGGCAGACTCTTGGCACTGCAAACCCCGGAACGCCCGTCTCGCTCTCGAGCAAAACCATGCCGAACAGAAAGTGCCACAGCCCCAATCTATTTATTTCATAACTTGTCTTTGTACACACAAATTGAACAAGATGAAACGCCTTTAGCGTCATGTTGTGAGAGTGGTTTTCGACTTGAAGTTGAGTGGCACTGCTAAAACTAGGGACGCTTCTTAGATTAGATCACAAGAGGTTTCGAGATTAAGAACACGTTTCAGGCGCATGACATTAGAGAAACTATCCTCAGCAAAACCACTAGTGCTGTCAGTTTTTAGGTCATTTGGGGTTAAGGGATGCGTGTTGTCTATATTTACTAACTTCGCGACCTAAGTTCCAGAATCAATTATCATAAGTAATACCATGAGTGTTTTCATCTTGTCGATAGTCCACGACCGGAGGAAGCGAAAATTCAGTGAAATAGATAACTAATAATTCATAATATAGGTATAGGAAGGGAGACTTTATCAGGTTATGATTAATACATCATCATAATCATCAACTCTTCATGGATTAGGAGAATTCTCCTGTTCCGGCCTCATATTTCTTCCCATCTGTTAACTGGTCTTCCTATCGTTCTGTAGCCTAGAGGTTTATATTTGTATGGCTGAAATGGAATGTGAGAGTTATTCATTCTTTGTAAATGGCTTTCCCATTTTTCTCTATTTATTTGTATCCTTTCTTTTAAGGAAAAAATGTCTAATTCTTTCCTTATGTCTTCATTTCTACTATGATCTTGTCTGGTGCATCCTTTTACTGCTCGGAGATATTTCATTTCTGCCGCTTGTATTTGGCTCCAATCTTTCTTTTTAAGTGTCCATGTCTTCGAACCATACAGTAGAACTGGAACAGCCATTGTCTTATAGAATTTTAGGTTTGTATCTTTTCGGGTTTTCCTTTTTAAGGTACGAGCTATTACTCCACAAATATATTGGAACTTACTCCCTTTATTATTTATTTCTTCATTGTTTGTTTTAAAGGTAGTTAAATTTTCCCACATTTTCCAACACTTTATTGCTTAACACTATCTTTGATCTTTTTATATGTTTTCCTATAAATGATATACTTAAACCATAATTCTGGATCAATTTTTGTAGCTTGTATATACTTATTTGCAGCTTATCTTCTCTGTCTTGTATTAACATCATGTCATCTGCAAAGAGTAGCATATTTAAGGCATTATCTTTATTTTTATTCCTAATGGTATTTCATCTTGTAATTTTCTGAGAATATCGTCCATATAGATATTAAATAAAAGTGGAGATAAACTACATCCTTGTCTTAAACCATTATTAATTATCATATCTTATGATAATCGTCAATTTCCTAAAACTATTTTTATTTTTGTTTCTTGACATATATTCCTGAGTACATCTATCAGTTGTTTTGGGTATCCTTTTTTGTCTATAATATGCCAGAATCTATTCTGCTTACCTTATCAAAAGCTTTTTCTAAATCTACGAAAGCTATGTGTGTTTCTAAATTATATTCTCTTCTATTTTCAATAATTTGGTTAATAAAAAATATATTATCGGTGAGGATCGTCCTTTTATAAATCCCATTTGGTTTTCTAATAATAACGGCTCTGTAATTTTACCTAGACGTTTGTTTATGATTTTTGTATACAGCTTATAGCCTGTGTTCAGGAGACTTATACCTCTGTAAATACTGCATACATTTCTTTGCCCTTTTTAAATATATTGTTAACGTATGCATCGTACCAACTTTTAGGAATTCTATTCGTTTTCCAACTTTTGTTGATACAATTAAGTAGTCTTACATTTAGTTTATCTGCCCCATACTTTATTAATTCTGCATTTAGTCCATCTGGTCCTGGAGCCTTTCTATTTTTCATGTTTTGTAAAGATAATTGTAATTCTTCTTCGGTGAAGATGTTTTAACTATTACTTGATCCTCTATTGACTTTCCATTTTATTCTAATTTATACCACAGTTCCTTATAATATTTCAGCCATTCTACTTCAGATATATTGTTTATTCTCACTTTGTCTTTCCCTTATTTTGTTAACGTCTTAATCACTTTATAGGCAAATTGTTGTATACCATGTATGTCGTTTTCTATCTGACTAATAAAAACCTCCCATGAATTCTGATGTCCTCTTCTTGTAATTGCTTTTGCGATGTTTTTTTTTTTTCTTTCTTTATAATTTTATCTTGACTCTTCAGTTTTATTTTGTAGAAACCCTTTATACGCTGCTGTTTTATTGTCAATAGCTTGTTTCATTTCTTCATTCCATATTCTTAGGCCAATTTTTCTTCTATATTTATTTCTTCTTCCGATTGCTTCTTCTGCTGCTCCTTTGATTGCTTTAATTATATTGGACCATTCTTTAACTATATGTTCTTCTTTTGTATCTTCTAGGCAAATGTTTAATCTTTCTTGATAAAGTCTCCTGATGCTAGGTTCTTGAAGTAGGTTTATTTTGAAAACCGTTTTATTTTGTTCCTCGTTTGTCCCTATTTTTTATTTTTTCCATCTTGTCCATAATTCTATTTTAGATATCACTAAATAGTGGTCGGAGGATATATCACATCTCCTGTAGACTCTAGTATGTGTAATCTGTTATATTAGTTTTTTATTTACCATAATATAATCAATTAATGATCTTTGACCACGTGCATTCCATGTATATTTATGAACATCTTTTGTTCTAAAAATGTATTGGTTATCTTAAGTTCATTAAAAGTTGCAAACTGTCGTAATTGTTTACCATTTTCATTAATGTGGTCTTCTCCAAATTTTCCTACAACTTTAGGTATAGGTTGTTTCCCAACGCTTGCATTTAAATCTCCAGCAATGATCATATATTGGGTTTTGCTTTTATTTACTTCTTCTTGTAATAGTTCATAGAATTGTAAAACCTCTTCCTTTTTTCCCTCTTCAGGACTATACACTCCCACAATAATTAGATGTCCTCTGGGGATCTTAAACGTTACTTGTATTATTCGTTCATTAATAAAAGCATACTGTTCAATTCTCTTTGTCCATTTTTCATCAATTAAAATTGCTACTCCTTTAGCTGCTCTTTGTTTTAATGAAACCCCACTATATACTAAAGTGTATTTCCCTATATTTTCTGTTCCTTTTAATTTCTTTTTAGTTTCAGTAAGTTACCGTTATATTTATCTTCATTGTTTCTATTTCTTTTACTAATTCTTCTTCTTTTGTGGATATTCCTCTCACATTCCATGTTCCTATTTTTAATGGTTCTGCAATTCCAAATCGTGCGGCCTTTTTCTTTTGCTGTGGTCGAAATCCGATATTATCAATCTGGCTATTATTTTGAGGCTGCTCAATATGTAAAAGTTTCACTCTGGCCGCGGTACGAACGCTGCGCAGAGCTAGTTCAGTGGTGGGGCTGCCACCTCTCTGCTCCTGAACTCGCAGATGCTTTTCGGGCATTTACCCTAGATGTGTTGTCTTCACCTCGACTTTCGAGTCACATCCACCCGTTGTGTCAGTTTTGGTCCACCCCGAGTATTTTATTTCCTCGGTACCACCTATATCTAGGAGGCATTCCCCGATCCGCCACCTGGGGAGGCGCCCGATGGGGGATTGGCACTGAACCCCTCACGGGATTGTAAGACATTAGATCTCAAATGATAGATGACGCATTCAACCATGTTTTTTTTTACCGAATGGTTTTTCTTTCTTCATTGCCTACTGAATTATGATATGACCGACGGTACCTACACCTAATGTACGAATATCGATAGCAACAACAGAAATAGGGAACAATGATTTTATTTCAGATTTTAAAAACTAATACATGAAATGGAAACAAACGTTATTAGATTAGATTAGAAAGCATTCTGTAGGTTCGTTTAGGCCAGAAAGCCACAGAACATAGAACTTGTCAAGGCATATGCATGTATACATGTGTCTATATACTATATACTATGAAAAAAAATATATAAAGCTCTAGTGCTAAAAGCATAGGTTATAAAAACAACATAATACTTCTTTTTTTTTTTTTTTTTTGCATGCACATAAACACAGAGTATCAAAAATATAGTGTTAAAATGTATAAATAAATAAATATAATTTCATTATATGTAAAACTAATGTTATATCAGATGATAGTTTTCAAATTATCGATATAATAGTTGCTAGTAGTAATCATATAAACTAAAACATGATTATTGTATTATGTACTCTTCATAAATGTCAACAAATTAGAATTTCCAATGCCAAGATCTACAATTATGTACTAGAGTGTAAGATATCAAAACATCAGGCTTTACAGACCTGTGTCATTGCTAAATACTAAAAAAATTCATTTGGCACATTCGTGCAGGTCAAAGTATAAATCAGTTTAATTTTAATATAAAACACACACACTAATATACACAAAATGCAATACATTGTAATATTTATAAATACAATGATTATCAACGGTATTGTCAGACAGATTTGTCACTTAAATATTCATCTACAGAGTAAAATGATTTATTGCAAAGGTACTCCTTAAGAGAGGCCTTAAAAGCCCTGAAATTTCCAACATTTTCTTTGAGATTACTGGGGAGAGCATTAATATCTTGATTGTTTCATAATATACACCTTTCTGAAAGCAACGAAGATTGGCATTGGGACGATGAATCAATCCCTTTTGTCTAGTATTAATGTTATGAATTTCCATGTTTGTTATAAAACTATGTCGATTAACTGCATAGAATTTTAAAATGGATAATATATAAACACAAGGTAAGATGAGGATGCCCAATTTTTGAAATAGTTCTTTGCATGACTGTCTGCTATAAGCATTACAGATTATTCGTATAGCTTTTTTATTTGAGGTTATTGCACTCCTCATGCATAAGAAATACAAATATCGATTATTTTCACTCCTTTTTTTTAACTAAATACATTATGAAATGGATAAAACTTTGAATAAAACTTGTAACTGAAATAATTGAAAGTACGATTGTGGAACTGACAGCTATTAAAAGTGAAGGTTGGCTCGCTGGATGAAGTTGATGCTGACGCTGTTGTTATAGGTTAATGTCTAAGTTTGTTTATTATTAGGTTATGGTGCTGCTCGTTGCTTTGTAAATACGGCTTTAGAGATGACGAGTTTGCATGTTCAGTTATTTGTTTCAATTTCAGCAATGTCACGGCTGACTGGATTGTTACCTTGTTACCAATAGCCATGACAGGAGGTTAAACAAACGAATGTCAGGTGCGACAAGATTTCAAAAAATGAACATCCGCTGCGATAAGATGTTTCCACAATATCACTCCAGTCAAATGGCCGGGATTGGTTGAAATTGCCTAATCTCGGCCATTGCATTGACGCTTTAATACTTCAGCTAAATTGTCAATCTAATGTAGCAAGCATGAGTTTGAAAGCTAATTAAATTACCTAAAAAATTAAAATATGTGTTCCATTCACACAACTTTATTTTATAACAAACTATTCTTATAAAAGCTTATTCTTGTAGTTTACTTCACCTAATCGAGATAAATTTTAGCAGAAATTGTTTAATTACTTAGTTTCTACTAAATAAAAGCTGGTCGTTATGCGATGCAATCGAAATTCCTTTCTCTTTGCACGATCGAGATAAAAAAAAAGACTTTGCTCTTGAGAGAAATAACAAGGAATATCTTGGAAATGGTTAACCCAACAGAAAGTATATCTATCTAAAATAAATGGCGTGTTTTAACGAGATGTGCATTTCTTGTGTAGTACATTTTTCTCTATCTTTTACGGTTAGATTGATATTAATGTTTAGTATCCTTTTTTTTTAATTAGAAGATATTCAGAAGAATAAAACGTCTTATCGGAAAGAAAAAAAATAATAAGACGCACATTCATTATCATTTTTACTGTAGAAAGAATATGACGACAGTGAGCTACTACCAATAATGTAATACTCATCCAGAACCCCGAAAACTAATGTGTTTGAAACTGCTTTAATAACGTGATTTCAAAATGACACAGTTCTTACTGTTTCAGATGAGATGCTATCGTATAGGTGACAAAGGCAAGGTTTGGCTATCAGATTGCACCACTACGAGAGAAATAGTATGGACTTTTAATATACATTAACATATTTTCTGCCGAATTGTTCTTGAATGACGCAACTGGCAGCCCCTTGTTGTAATATCCGATAATGTAGTAACGGCCGTTTCTCCCTTAGATAATGCCAAACACTAAGAAACTGTGACGCTTATGTTCAAAATGATGTTCCTCTGCATTTATTCAAACTGACACCTGTTGATCACAACATTAACACTTGGCTTAGCCAAATATTGGATGATGGAGACTTAAAAGTACTTAACACCAATGTAAGTCCCGGGCTTCATAGTTTAACCAACTATTAGCTCAATTAGTGTTGTTTTTTTCCATTGGGGTATGTCATCTCAAAATAATTTGAGATCACATTGTGGTTTACTGGGAAACATGCGAGTCACTTAAGGAATTACATGCCGGTCGGCATGTTGCATGGGAGCTCAGTGGTCAATGCAAACGCTAGAGACCGGAAGATCCATGGTTCAAATCCCGGCTATGGCATTGAATTTTAAAGTCGGATTCTATCCAACTCCTACATATGGCATGTGTGGAAAAAGCAATTAAACTCTATTTTTACTTTCTCTACACGTACTATGTATATAGGGTAAGGAGAAGGTATTGCATACCACCCAAAAATTCGATACCGAGATACATGTTTTTGGTCCCCCTGAATCCAGAAAAAGCATTTTCAGAAAAATTTCCGTGTGTGTATGTCTGTGTGTCTGTGGACAGCAAAGCACAAAAACGAAAAGACCGTTGAAAACCAAACTTGGTATTTAAGTTCGGTATCTTTCAAGGATGCGACACGAAGATTTTCAAGAAAATCCCCCCACCCCAAACTGCCCTTTACATGGAACTTTTGTTTCGAAAATTGTGATTTTCTAAAAAAAAGTCTAACGATTATGATTAAAATATCTTATATTAAAGACATTTACCTGACAATTAAAATGTATATCTTGAATTTTCTGGGAATAGCCTCTGAAGACTACTTTATTTTGGATGAATTTTACGGAATTTTGCATAACTGCTAAACCATAAGAAATAGACAAAAACCTATCGCACAAAAAATGTTATATACATTTTTTCCAGAGGTTGATCGTTTTTGAGATATTCCTTGTTTTTGGTTTTAGCCTTGAAAAACATACTTTTCTCATACAGGGATTTGTCAACTCCTGTCCATACAAACAAAGGAACTTCAGTCACTTAGCAACCAGCTTTTGACTATCAATTTAACCTATGGTACTCAGTTGTTTTCCCTTCTACTTACAAGGAAATACATAAGTACTAAGACTATTTCTGCTAATTTTTGCTCGTTTAACATGAAGTAAATAGAAGAATAACGTTTTAACAGTAGTTTGTTGCATAGATGTAGAGAAAGTCATGTGAATGGAACACAGCAGATTTTTTTTAGATTCAGGTGGCCCAAAACATGTATTTCCGGTGAAATCTCGGTATTGAATTTTTGGGTGGAATGCAATACCTTCTCTATACATTATGTATATAGTACGTGTAGGAAAGTAAAAATATGTTAACCTAAATTAACAGCTGAGGTTTTACTTCATTAACTCTAACCTAGTTACACGACAGTTTGAAACTAAATGCTGTGTTCTCTGTTGAATATGGGGCCAACATTCATAAGAACTGTTCATGACATCAACAGGAATGCATTAGTAGCATGCTGTGACCAAAGTCACTCAGTTTGATGTTGTGTCAGTAAAAGAGATGTCTGGCAACTTACTGTGTCATCATCAGGTTTGTTTAATTTCGGTAACGCCTTCTGTGCTCCCGACAGGCAGCTGTTATAAAAACTATACTATAGCAACCAGCTACTTGTCGCTAAAGAAACCAGAGGCTGTGTCATGGCGTGACAAACACATCAGTTATATTATAACATCCCATGAACATGTAATTATGACATTACTTGTGAAAAGCACAATGTGAGGAGCATTTTATTTAATTTCTCTACACGCACTATGCACATAGTGTATAGAGAAGGTGTTGTAATGCACCCAAAAATTCGATACCGATATTACACCGGAAAAATCGTTTTTGAGACTCCCTGATTCTAAAAAATAGCATTTTTAGAATCATTTCTATGTATGTGTATGTGGGCAGCATAGCTCAAAAACAAAAAGTCCGTTAAATACCAAACTTGGCATTTAGGTTTGGTATCTTCCAAGACCCTTTACATGGAAACATTTTCGAAAATTTTGATTTTCTTAAAAATGGCTCTAATGTTTCTTATCAAAATACTTTGTTTAAGACATTTTTATGACAAAGGAATGTATATCTTGAATTTACTGGGAATAAGCTCTGAAGACCTCTTTATTTTGAATGGCTTTGTGCATCTTGCAAACCATGAAGAGATAGATAAAAACTTAATACATAAAGATAATCTCGTTAAACACAAAATTAATGCTATATATTTTACTTTCTCTACATTTACTATGTACATAGTTTATAAAGAATGTATTGCATTCCACCCAAATACCGAGATTTCACCGGAAATACATGTTTTGGGTTCCCCTGAATCCAAAAAAGCATTTTGTGTGTGTGTGTGTGGGGGGGGGGGGGCTAGACTGCATAGTTCAAAAATGAAAAGGCCATTATATACCAAACTTGGTACTAAGTTTGGTATCTTCCAAGGGTGTGACACGAAGATTTTCAAGAAAATTCCCCCAACCTCAAACTACCCTTTACATGGAAAACATGTCGACAATTTTGATTTTCTCAAAAATGGCTCTAAGGGTTTTGATTAAAATACCACATATTAAAGACATCTCCATCACAAATAAAATGTATATCTTGAATTTTCTGGGAATAGCTTCTGAAAACCTGTTTATTCTGGATGAATTTTCCTGAATTTTGCTTAATTAGTAAACTGTAAGAGTTAAAAAAAAACTTACTACATAGAAATGTATGTCTCGTTAAAATACACAATTTATGTCATATACATTGTTTTCGTGAAGTTGACCGTTTTCGAGATATTCCTTGCAATGAGGTTCAGTTTTAAAATACTGATACATTTCTCATGCGGGAATTTCAACTTCTACCCATGCAAAGAAACGGATTTCAACTCCATACCAAACACATGTTAATACATTTGACTGTCGGTTTAGCCTAATGTATGCACTTATGTCCCTTATACTTACAATATGACGCTTTTTGCTAATGTATATCTCGATCAACATGAAGTAGACAGAACAACCTTTATTAATAATTGTTACAAAGATGTAGAGAAAGTCATGTTAATGGAACACGTCAGATTTTTAAAAATGGAAAGCGTGAAAATATATCCACATATGAAATACAGTAAACCCTACTTAATCAAACTAAAGGTTAGAATTGTTTCACATAACGAACTTTTTAGGTTAATCGATGATAATGAATTTAAGGGGAGGCATTTGTGGAAAATGAAAATTATTGCATTTTATTCTAAGGTCCACAAGTTATTTGATATAAACACAAAAGGTAAAACACCTATTTTCTGCATTTTAGCTGTAATACTTTTCTAAATTTTAATCTTTTTATATCTTATATTCAAGCTCTTTTGAAAATATTTCACACGATGTAATTAAAAAATCGTATGTGTTCGATTCATGTTACTTTCTCTATCTGTTCATCAAAAAGCTATTCTTATAAATGATTGTTCTTTATCTGCATTATGCTAAACGAGATTAACCTTAGCAGAAATTGTCTTATTACTTGCTTCCTTGTAAGTAAACAGCAAATAGGGAATACATAAGCCAAAGCGATAGTAAAATCTTTTAAAAGCTATCCCTGTGCGGTTGTCATTGCAATTTGATTGTAGTTCCATGATCAGAGTAAAACAAGACAGAGATGAAAAACTGAGGACCTTCTGTGTGACAAAAATATGGGTATTTTAAAATTAAAACCATGTTAAATTTTGACCCATTATCTCAAGTAAATATTTAAGATAATGAACTAAAACTTTCAAGATATATTCAACAATGCCTTTGTTGATTGATGACAGAGTTCTTCTGTTGATTAGAAGGAAAGGTATGATTTTAAATTAAAGCTTTTAAAATTTTATAAAAATGATGTTTAAATGTTAAAAAAATAATTACTCCATATACATAAAATTTTTTTATTAAAATAGTCTATTTATATGCATATGTACGGTAAAAAGTGTCAGCCCTTAGTGCTAGTTAGTTTCTGCGATAATGGGGCATTTGCATAGAACATTTTACTTCTTCACAAATTGTTTTCAAACATAAAATCAACAAAAAATGTAACCGAACGTTCAAAAGAGAACTTTCCAATACTTCTAAACTCTCACATGAAGAAATATGAGCGGGATGCCAATCTGCGAATAGCTAAAGTAGAACTTTCCGATTAAAATAAGAAAAAGATCCGTTCTCTAACATTAATTATTAAAAAGTTATTGATGCTTTAACAAGTGAGTGCACAAAATGTTCTAAAAAAAACTACTACGCAGGAATATTTACAATCAAATTTTAAAGTATTTGCAATTAGCGTACCTCTCTGAAAGTTATACCAAAATAAAGAGTGAGGTTTCAATTATTCATGTGCAATTAAAAGACCTCTCTTTTGTCGTTGAATGTCTACATACTTAAGGTAGAGGAAGCATAGTACATTAGCCACAAATTACATGTCGAGATATCACTACAAATTGATAATTTGAGCTGACCTTAAATCCGAAAGTTCAGCTTTTGTGACCAAAGAAGCTTAAAAATGAAAAGTTGGTTACATACGAAACAACGTTTTATTTATCTAAGCTAAATAAAATTGAAGCACCATTAGATTTACGTTCCTAAACAGGTTACAGAGGGAAACATTGTCATTGAATACTCTCTTGTGTTTCATCTATTTTTATTTCCTCTACTTCGTATTTAGTACATAGATAGAGAAGATATTACATTCCACCCAAACATTCGATACAGAGCTATCGCTGCAAATTTCGTTTAAGAGCCCCCTTTATCTTAAAGAAAAAATCTGATGTGTACCATTCACATGACTTTCTCTACATGTCTGCAACAAATTGTAGTTAAAAAGCTTATGCTTCTATTTACTTCATGCTAATCGAGAAACATTAGCAGAAATAGTCTTATTATTTGCTTCCTTGTAAGTAGAAGCGAATTGAGAGAGTACCATAGCTAAAATGACAGTCAAAAGCTGGTTGTTATATAACCGAAGTTAATTTGTTTGTATGGGCAGGAGTTAACAAATTCCTGTATGAGAAAAGTATGTTTTTCAAAGCAGAAACGAAAACCAAGAATATCTTAAAAATGACCAACTCCACGAAAAAAATGTATATGACATAAATTGTGTGTTTTAACGTGCTCTACATTTATCATATGGTAAGTTTTTGTCCATCTCTTACGGTTTAGCAGTTATACACAATTCCGTAAAATTCATCCAGAATAAAGTAGTCTTCAGAAGCCATTCCCAGAAAATTCAAGATATACATAGTATTTGTTAGGTAAATATCTTTAATATACGATATTTTAATCAAAATCGTTAGCCATTTTTAAGAAAATAAAATTTTTCGAAATTTTTTCCATGTAAAGAGTAGTTTGGGATGGGGGGATTTTTCTCAAAATCTTCGTGTCACATAAACTTAAATACCCAGTTTGGTATTTTATCGACTTTTCGTTTTTGAGTTATCGTGTTCACAGATACACTCACACACGGTCACACACACGGACCTTTTTCCGAAAATGCTTTTTTTTGGATACAGGGGACCCTAAAACATAATTTCCAGTGAAATCTCGGTATCGAATTTTTGGGTGGAGTGCAATACCTTCTCTATCCATATGTACATTGTACATATGGGGCTAGAGAAAGTAAAAATCTGATGTGTTACATTCACATGACTTTCTCTAAGTCGCTGTAGCAAATTATTGTTAAACAGTTTATTCTTCTGTCTACTTTATGATAATCGGTATAAACATCAGCAGAAATTGTCTTAATTACTTGCATCCTTGTAAGTAGAAGGTAAATAAGGGAATACACTAGGCTAAAATGATAGTCAAAATCTTTTCAAAACGGTTGACATGTGGTTGAAATCCGTTATTACGCATGGCCAAGAGTTTACAAATTTCCGAGTGAGAAAAGTTCAGAGAATATCTCAAAAATGGCCAACTTCACGGAAAAAATGTATATGACATAAGTTGTGTGTTTTAACGAGATCTACTTTTTTGTGTAGAAAGTTTTTGTCTATCTCTTATGGTTTACCAGTTAAACAATGTTCAGAAACAATCATCCAGGATAAAGAGACCTTTAAAGGCTGTTCCCAGAAAATTCAAGATATGCACTTTATTTGCCATGTAAATGCCTTTAATATACGATACTTTAATCCAAATCCAAAAGGACCAATAATAATCGACATCTTTCCTGTTGCCTAAAACCGTTGCAACTAAGCTGACTCACAGCATGGCTTGTATAAATGTATTACCTACCAATTAAAATACTCTCAACGACTGGGCAATGGATGGGTAGGTTTTGAAATGCACGCAGCATCTTTCTCTAGTGGATATGAAAGGTTCTGATACGAATTGTTATCTTCGCAAAGCATTTTAAATGGGATATTGGTTGAATTTGAAAATACCATGTACTGCATATGGTAGGTGGTGAAATACATTCTTAAAGGTATGATATAACTCAACATCTAAAAAAATCTGATGTGTTCCATTTACATGACTTTCTCTACATTTCTGCAACAAATTATTGTTAAAAAACTAATGATTCTATTCCCTTCATGCTCATCGAAAAAAAAATTAGCAGAAATAGTCTTATTACTTGCTTCCTTGAAAGCGGAAGTGAAAAAAGGGAGTACCATAGGTTAAAGGGCTAGTAACAAGCTGGTTGCACGAGTTGACAAATTCCTGTATGAGAAAAGAACAAGTTTTTCAAAGCTGAAACCAAAACAACGAATATAAAAAAAATAAAAAAAATAAAAAAAAAAACATCAATTCCATGAAAAAATGTATATAACATAAATTGTGTGTTTCAACTTGCTCTACATTTTTTGTTTAGTAAGTATTTTTCTATCTCTTACGGTTGAGTAGTTATACAAAATTCCGTAAAATTCATTCAAAATAAAGTAGTTTGCAGAGGCTCTTCCTAGAAAATTCAAAATGTACATTTTATTTGTCAGGTAAATATCTTTAATATACGATATTTTAATCAAAGCCGTTAGAGCCATTTTTGAGAAAATTACATATTTCGAAAAAAGTTCCATGTAAAGGGTAGTATGGGGTGGGGGGATTTTTCTCAAAATCTTCTGTCGCATCCTTGGTATTTTACCGACTTTTCGTTTTTGAGCTATCGTGTTCAGACACACACACACACACACACACAGACCTTTTTCTTAAAATTATTTTTTTCAATAAAAGGGACCCTAAAACATGTATTTTCGGTGAAATCGCGGTATAGAATTTTTGGGTGGAGTGCAATAGCTTCTCTATACACTATGTACATAGTACGTATAGGGAAAGTAAAAAAGCTGGATGTGATAGATTTTGATACCGGACTCCTCATTTCACCGGGAATATGTTTTGAAATCTTCTGGAAAGAATGCATTTTCAGAAAACTGTTCGTGTGTTTGTGAATTGTATAAATAGAATTATTATTTTTATAATTTATTAATTTTTATTATTTATTTAAATATAATGTGATGATTATTCTTCGTGTGTGTGTGTGTTCGTATGTGTTCCTGTGAACAGCGCAACTCCAAAACTTATAGTCCATTAAGTACCACTCTGTATTTAAGTTGTGCATCTTCCAACGATGCAACACGAAGATTTACCAGAAAGTTCGCTCAACCCAAACTGCCCTTTACATTGAACATTTGTCGAAAACTTTGATTTTCTTAAAAATGGTTCTTTACGGTTTGGATTAAAATAACATTTGTTAAGGATATTATCATAAGAAATGAATTGTACATCTAAATTTTATGGGGATAGCCTCTGAAGTCCTCTTCATGCTGGATGAGTTCTATAACTGGTAAACAGATACGCAAATACTTACTACACAAAAAATGCAAATTTACGTCAAAATGATTTTTTTGCGGAGCTATCTATTTCCGAGATATTTCATGTTATTGGTTTCAATTTTTCCACACTTACATTTTTCTCAAGTGGGAAGCCGTTATTCGTTTCTCTTTCAGCTCAAGCAAAGGAAAAAGAATTTTAAATCCTTACTCTTCAAAGATATATTTATTGCTTACTCCTACTGTACTTCCTTAATCCCGTTGTATCTATACGAAAATATTCAAAAAAAAGTATTTCTGCAAATGTTTATCTCGCTACGTTTTGTTAAGATAAGTTTGCTGAAAAATCAACAGAAAAAGTACGATTTTTTTAAAAAGCACTTTACAATATTCGATTGTTTTAATATGCACAACTCGTCTACAAGAACTTAAACTGGTGAGTTAAACACTGTTCGCCTTGATGCAAATGCGGAACTTGAAGGGTGGTAAATGAAGAGCATGTTTCGTTTTTAGCTGTTTACTATCGTCTGTAGGAGCCTCGCTTACTGTGGAACACCCAGAACCCACATATTTCTTGTTGCCAACAAGCAAACCAAACGTTTGCCAAAAGAAATTAATTAGATTCTTTAAATCGGACCACAGGAGAATGATATTAACTTTGGACTGTGGTTAATTTTGTGTTATAAAAATTCAAAAGTAGGTTGCTCAGTTTAGATAATTTGGTAACTTATTACTATGTTATTTATTATTTCATTTGGTTTAATCCTTTCTTTTTTAGTTGGATTATTATTGTGAAGGTGATAATAGAAGAGTAAGTTTTAAATGGCCTAAATCGACCATAGTTTTCAATAATTAGCATTGTCTGAAAAGAATATACACATATATACAGTAGTGGCATTGAGTGTGGACATTTTGTTCGTTTGTTTTGTTAAATTAACTTTCAAATTTGAATATTGCATTAACTCTCATTCAGGATCATTCTTATCTGATAAATTATATCTGAAAATATTAACACAATATAGTATTGAACCTCTTACCATTATCTGGAGCTAATTTGACCCTTAATAGGTTACTATGACCCAAAAAATATTATTTTATAAATATATACACTCGAGTAAATTTTATTCTACATTGTATCCAATGTGAAAATTGGATTTTTTGCTCTCATGTGACATAAAGGTGCCCAACATATCAACAAGTCTATTCATTTCTGAATATGACAATTCAACACTATGAACACCATAGTCTTAAAAATACAACATTTTACCAATTTTTGGCCCACCTATTATCATTAGATGTGTTTCATATTGGATGCGGTATAAAATAAAGTATAGTTCCCAAATATTATCTCCAATTTTGTTGTGCATGCAGTATGAAAAAAATACAATACTTTATTACTCCCATAACAGGCAGGCTCTAAATTGTGGAAATGCAGAATTTTGAGAGTGTCGTAATTATGGTATTGCTCATGATATAGAAATGTCACAATCCAAAAGTTACCAAAATTTGAGTTCCTCTATGTAATGTGAGAGTAATAATTCCGATTTTCACATTGGATACAACATAAAACTATACATATGTAATGTGTGTATCTTTATAAAATCATATATTTTCCAATGTTGAGTCAAAGTAAATCAGCAACATTAGTTGCTTAGTTTATGGTAAAAGATTCAATACTTACTATGATAACACTTCCTGGCTATAAATTATCAGGTAAGAATGTTTCTGATTGAGATTTCAATGCAATATTAAAATTTTAAAGTTAATTTAACTAAAACAAACAAACAACAAAACTTAAATGTTATGTCGAGAATTAATGTCATTACTATATATTTATATACATCAAAGATTAAGGGAGCTTAATGGAACTTTTGGCGATCAGGTGTAAACATTGAAAACAAAGCTACATAACCTTGATGAATAAATTAATTTATTGAAATGAAATACATCATATTTAAAATTAAGCATTCAAGAATTTAAGTACATATTCCTAATTGGTCTTAAAATTTTACTTTCACTGTACAAACTTAACTATTTGATTTATAAAAATATACATAGCACATTACACTTAGTTCTTTAAATTGCTTTTAGTCTTTCCGTTTCATAGTTTTCTTTACCTCACTAATTATTTTACAAACTGATGCAAATCTTCAGTGAGTGATTTCCAAGAGTACTGAGAGGAATATCTTAAACAAACCTAGGTGCAATGTAGCCTAGATATTTGCGATTAAATAGCATACACAGAGCATTTCTGCTTAAATTACCGCTTCCTTCTCGCGTCTGAAACTGTTTAATTATGCTGTATTTTTGTTATAGTTATAAACAAAATGTATTAAAATTGTCTCAAGGTTTCTTTCTTCTCACTAAAGTTAAAATTCAAAATGTATCAGCTGTTTATACATGTTCTAATCAGAATGAAGGTCTGCTGAGAGTGTTAGTTTGTTATGAACATCAATAACAATGAAACCTATAAAGTTATTTTATTGAGAAGTTGAAAAACTAATTTATGGCAAATATTCGAGAACTTGGATTTATTTACTTATCTATTTTGGAAGGAATTATTGACTTACGTCTTGTCTTGCAGCAAAATCTCCTGCTTATTAGCCCGGTCTTCACAATTGAGGGGGTGCTCATAAACGCTTGCTAACCATCATTTTTATCAGAACACAGAATAGTAAACCTTTGAAAATGTCAATAAAAATCTCCCATAGATTCTAAAATACCTGGTACTAAAACAATATAAACATCATCCACAGTACCACCATTTGCGTTTCTTCCTGCAGAAAGTGCCAAGTGGATCTAATTTTAAATATTTTCAATATTCTGTCATAAAATTACAGACTTTGTTTCTCTTCACAAAAAAAAAAAAAAAAAAAAAAAAAAAAAAAAAAAAAAAAAAAATTAACCTTGCGATTGACCGAATTCAGAGAGAATGTAATGCACTTTTTGCAGTAGATAGAAAACTGTATTTATTATTATCATTATTATTTTTTTTATTCATGGTTAGCCCGTTTTAAATGAGCACCGTTCAGTTGTTTTCCTTATTGCCGTTCGATTGGAAGTGTGCAAGTTTGTGTATTGTAATTTAAGACTTAAAGCAAGAAAGGCTCTTAGCAAGCCAAGTTGAACACGTGCAATTTTCAGCAAAATGAATGAGTGCCAAGTTCAAATACCTAGCAGTAATGGAGCTGTCAAAACACTGTTGAACAAATCTACGCAGGAAAATACATAGAAATATGTAATTAAAAGAGAAAAGGAACGCACCTCTTGTGTCCTTTTAAGGCAAGTTTTTCTGTTCCATAACCACAAAAATATTTTTGGCTCTGAATTTTGTGAAGTTGAGCCTTTTCGGTTTATAACGATGAAAATCGAGAAAGTCCATCTTCGCATTGAGTGTTCTTAAGATATCAAATTTGAAAAATATGTATGTATTCTCGCACTTGAAACTGTTTAATTATGCTGTGTTTTTGTTTTACAACTTCGCGCGTTTTAAACAAGAATACGTACGTTCTACTTGAACGTACTCTTTGAAATTGTGGTTATGAGGCAACAGCATTTACAAAATTCAGGAAACGTTTTTGTTGTTTACTCGTGTTTTAGTAACTTTGTAATCTCAGTTCGCTGTCCTGCCTGAAAATTCTGACAACCTATATACAGCCATTAACTCATTTCAGAAATTATTGTAGCCTGATTTAATATATATATATATATTTCACGAAATTGGTTTTCCGCTCGGTTAGCTATTGTTTCTATTATAGCAGAAATACTTCGATCATTTCACATAAAAACATAAAAATACAAATAATTGTTTTTATTATTGTTTTTATTTTATTATTGAACAGAAATACATTTTCTGCACTTCTTTATTAACTATTAGGCTGAACCATTCTTGAAAAACAAATGCAATGAATTTTAGGAATTTATCAAACATCTCTCAGCATTTGAACAATCTATTTCCTTTATCTTACATTGTTCTGAGGGATTTTCAGATACTGTCCCATTAAACATTTAAATTAAAAATAATAAATTAAACACTTATCCGAGCTTGTATTGCATAAACTAAACTCTAAATGTATAATAAGAACTCTTAGTAATATAATAATACACATTTTTAAATACTGAAAAAATGTCCTAATTTTTAAAAGTAGGCCATAACAACGTATCGTTAAAACATTTGAACTTATGTTCAAAGCTTCATCCATATTGAAGAATACATAGAGGAAAATTTATTATTTAGTGCTTAAAATGTCATTAATAATACACTTTCAATGAAAAGTACTGAGCGTTCAGGTTATGTTTCGGCCGGTGGAGAGTAATATCTAACGCGGTCCCTACTCGATGAATTGTGTGCTGAATATGCATTTGTAAAGAATCAGTTCAGTGTGATTGTTCCTATCGCGTGATTTGTTTCACAATGAACATTGTCAACGTTATTTCTGTATAATTTTCGCTTTCTCCCTTTCAATGAAATTTCAGTGCAGGCGTTTATGTAGATCGCTATCGCAATAAAATGTCGACCATAAAGATGCCATTAATTAAAGGCAGGTGTCTTGTTCTAGGATTTAGATATAATGCTTCAATAAACGCTAGAATTTGTAAGCTCTGGAGGAGCAGCATTATTTATTTGAATAATACTGTGAGATCTATTTGCTTCAATTCATTGCTGTCTGATTGTGCTCGTGAAGTGAAGTCAATATCTGAACCATTGAAAAGAGAGCTTTTAGTTGAGGACATATTCTTTAATGGTGATAAGATTTCATAAATGTAACACGTCGTTTCTTAAGCAAATTTAGGTTTACAAGATAGTGCACAACCTTTAATAGAACAACTTATATACTTCCATGATCATTCAATATTTATTATTCCATAATTGTAACAGGCATTTCACTATTATTTTTCTGCATTTTTAGGAAACTTTTTGTTCAGTGGAATAAATTAAGAGTTTTGTGTATTAATTATTAAATTAAATAGATTTAAGTAGATTTTACACACTCGTAATGTCTTCGTGATTCTGTGTGATATTTAATCACTACATTCCAAATACCCTGAAACAAAATGATACTCCGAAATTCAGTAGGTCTATATTTTAACAGGCTAAATTTCGGATGTAATGTTAGGAAACCCATTAAATGAATGCAGAAATTAGTATAGGAAACAACTGTTTCTGTGCAGGCAGAACATAACTTTTTTTTTTGGTAGTGTTTAACGCCCGTTTTTACTACTTGTGCCACAGCGATAACACTGGTGATACATGGAATGAGGCTGGAGCACCGGTGGAATGCGATGGTGGGGGAAATCGGGGAACCCGGAAAAAACCCGACCCTGCGCCGCTTTGTCCACCATAAATCTCATGTGCGGTCGCTTGGGATCGAACTCGGGCCGTCTAGGTGAGAGGCCATGACGCGGCCTGAAACTGGTTCCCTTTAAGTGTAAAATTGTCCCGAAATAAGGGCAAAACAGTGGAACTTCGCCTACAGGAATGAGAACAGTATTTCCGTTTTCTGTGACAGTGGAAGTAAGTAATCTCAATTTCATTTCACCTTAATTTCCAATAATAATTAGCGCGATCCGTTACCAACCGAACTATTACTAGTGGACGTGTTAGCGCATTCACCTCACTGCGGAGATACATTTAAGACACCTGTTATAAGCAAATGCAAGCGGGGCATTTCGGAATGCAGCCAGGCTCGACCACTTTCCGCAGTACTCTCGTGTTCTGGTCGAAACGTAATCTGACCGCTCTGTAGTAGAATAAAAGGAACTAAATAACATAATACTATGAATCAATTTCCACTGTGTGTCTCAATATTTGAAATGTCACAAAGGTTATGCCAGTTGCAAAGGCTTAATGGCGATAAACAAATAATTTGGGAAGCACTGGTTGACACTCAATCTGGTGGTAAACGAGATTCCATTCTTCATCAGGATGGATAGATGGCTCATCTTGCAGAGATCTGAAAAAAATACGAAAAAGGTATTAACGTTTTGTCTTTTTACAGGATAAAAACCAAGTTAATAGAAAAAATAATGTTACAAAAAATAACCAAAATGTAACTTTCAACTGTTTTAGGTTTTTATGCTAATTTAATACTCAATATGGAAAAAATCTGAGTGTTCCATTCACATGACTTTCTCTAGCTGGTCACACAAAAAAAATTCTTGCAAAAGAATACCTATGGTGGTGCTAATTGAGATAAATATTAGCAGAAATTATCTTATTACTTTCTTTCTTACAGTAGAAGGGCAATTAGGGAATATAGGACACTAAAGCAATAGTTAAATTTTTTAAAAACTATCGCTATGTGAAACAAAAGTTTAATAATCTTGAGAAAAGTTTAAGTAGCTTAAAATTGAAACCATAACAAGGAATATCTCGAAATGGTTAAAACTACAAAAAGGTATACAACACAACTTGTTTTAATCAGATCTACATTTTTGGGCAGTTATTTTTTGTATATCTCTTATATGGTTTACGAATTATGCAAAAGTGTTCCAGAATGATGAGGTCTTCAGAGATATTCTCAGAAAATTCAAAATAAAAATTCCGTTTGTCATGAAAATATTTTAAAGATATGACATGTTAATAAAAATACTTAGTCATTTTTGATAAAATCGAAATTTCGAAAAATGTTCCTTATAAAGGGTAGTTAGAGTGGAGGGATTTTCTTTAAACTGTTCGTGTCACATTCCTGGAAGATACTAAATTTCAATACCAAATCTGGTAATCAACCGACTAATTTTTGAGTTCTGCTACCCACACACACACACAAACTTGCGGGTAGTTTTTAGAAAGGCTTTTTTTAATTCATGGAGTCTCAAAACATGTATTTCTGGTGAAATCTCGGTATTGAACTTTTAGATACCATAGCTTTCCTATTTACTATGTAAATTATACATACGCACTAGAGAAAGTAAAAATGCGTTGTCAAATTGTGAAAATTTCAGGTTGAAGATAAAGATACATACTTTGAAGGGGCCCTGCAATCGGGGCAGAGCACCACTTAGTAGGCCACCGGCTCTTCGCACATTTACCGCAACCCCTAGGAGGAGGAAAGGAATGGTCTCCGGCTGATGCTATGCGCAAGTATGGATGGGGGCCCTGATGTTTCTAACTCGAACGCATCCGGTGCCACCCAAGCCGACCCACGAACCCAGGAGGTCCCCTGAAGGGACGAGTACCTGAGAGCACCCGCAGGTAGCTCTAGCTGATCGACGCCAGGAAAGCAACTATCTCCAAGGACAAACTTCTATAACCCTTGGAGAATATTGCAGAGCTTTTCTGGCAGAAATATGCTCTTCTGAACTGTGCTTGTGAAAGGTTATTAGGGTAAACGAATTCTCATCCTTACAGACAGTCAAAGTGTCATAACGCACATTCTTCAGAACGTAAAAATGAAATTATTTGGGCTCTAATATTCTAATGCCCTGTCTTTTCTCGAACTGAGGTGAGTGCCAGAGCATGAGGGTAGTTATGGAAATGAAAAAGGTAATAAGCTGGATAAAAGGAGTATTGAGATGGCCTTGATCTCCTGATTGCAACCTGTACTGCTAAAACCTCGGTAAAAACATGGATAACGTGCCAAATCTTTCCAGAACAACGGACCATGAAACTGCGGTAGGTCTTGTAACACTCTTTCTTCATCTTTCTGTAGGTAGGATAAGTCAGAAATAAACAAAGTAATTGCGTTACTTTCTGAAAATGGACACTTCAGGAAACCCTACGTAAACTAGGACTCTACAAGGATTGTTCCATCTGTAGAATGTACAGAGGATGAAGAAACTGCCTCGCATATCTTCTTTAGCTGTCCAAAGATGATAATGTCTGATTATAGAAAAACAAATCAAAATTGATTGGTGATTAAGATGACTTTAAATGCCTTTGAATTTATGTTTCAGAAAGGCTAATCAGTGTTTGGAGATTATTCTCCGATCAGATTTGTTCGCCAAATTTTTTATGGTTAACTGGCTTGATTGCCAATCTAGAGCATATTTGAGGATCGAAATGCTCAAAAACTAACCTAAATGTGTTGTGCCCTCTGCTGATTAAGATAATAACATTATTATTTAAATGGATGTAATGAATTTTCTTCGAAAAGCCAGTGAGATTCGCTTCATTCGAATGATTTTAGTATAACTGGTAAGCCATAAGGCGCAGACAAACACTACAGGAAAATGTATATAACATAAATTGTGTGTTTTAATGTGCTCTACATTTTTTGTGTAGTAAGATTTTGTCCATCTCTTACGGTTTAGCAGTTATTCAAAATTTAGTAAAATTCATCCAGAATAAACTACTCTTCAGAGGCTATTCCCAGAAAAGTCAAGATATACATTTTATTTGTCAGGTAAATATCTTTAATATACGAAATTTTAATCAAAATCGTTAGAGCCATTTTTGAGAAAATAAAAAATTTCGAAAAAAGTTCCATGTAAAGGGTAGGTGGGGGTGGGGGATTTTTCTCAAAATCTTCGTGTCGCATCCCTGGAAGATACTAAACTTAAATACCAAGTTTGGTATTTTACCGACTTTTCGTTTTTGAGTTATCGTGTTCACAGACACACGATGGCGCACACACACACACACACACACACACACACATGGACCTTTTTGTGAAAATGCTTTTTTTGGATATTGGGGACCCTAAAACATATATTTCCGGTGAAATCTCGGTATCGAATTTTTGGGTGGAGTGCAATACTTTCTCTATACACTATGTACATAGTGCGTATGGATAAAGTAAAAATAGCAGAAATAGTCTTATTACTTGCTTCCTTGTAAGTAGAAGCGAAATAAGGGACTACCATAGGTTAAAGCGATAGTCAAAAGCTGGTTGCTATGTCAATGAAGTTTCATTTGTTTATATGGATAGGAGTTGACAAGTTCCTGTATGAGAAAAGTATACGTTTTTCATAGCAGAAACCAAAAATAAGGAATGTCTAAAAAACGACGAACTCCACGAAAAAATGTATATAACATAAATTGTGTGTTTTAATGTGCTTGACATATTTTGTGAAGTAAGCTTTTGTCCATCTCTTACGGTTTAGGAGTTATTTAAAATCCAGTAAAATGCATCCAGAATAAACTACTCTTTAGAAGTTATTCCCAGAAAATTCAAGATATACATTTTATTTGTCAGGTAAATATCGTTAATATACGAAATTTTAATCAAAATCGTTAGAGCTATTTTTGAGAAAATAAAAATGTTCGAAAAAAGTTCCATGTAAAGGGTAGTTGGGGGCGGGGGGATTTTTCTCAAAAGCTTCGTGTCGCATCCCTGGAAGACACTAAACTTAAATACCAATTTTGGTATTTTACCGACTTTTCGTTTTTGAGTTATCGTGTTCACACACACACACACACACACACACACACACACGGACCTTTTTGTGAAAATGCTTTTTTTGGATATTGGGGACCCTAAAACATATATTTCCGGTGAAATCTCGGTATCGAATTTTTGGGTGGAGTGCAATACCTTTTCTATACTCTATGTACATAGTGCGTATAGAGAAAGTAAAAAACTCGGATGAATCCTTATCTGGGTAACTCATCCCAACCAAGATTCGAATTATTATTAGTGTCTCGCTTGGTGCCGTATGCAATAAAAACGGAAGTCAAACACTACTAGAACATCTGTGATGTGTTGCACTCTATTGCTTTTTCTACTCCTTCTTATACAAACTATTCATACAAAAGATTCTTATATCTACTTATTACTTTCTGTACACGTACTATGTACATAGTGTATAGAGAAGGTATTGTAATGCATCCAAAAATTCGATACCGATATTTCACCGGAAATACATGTTTTGAGACTCTCCAAATTTAAAAAAAAAATCATGTCCGTGTGTGTGTCTGTAGGCAGCATAGCTCAAAAACGAAAAGTCGGTTAGAAACCAAATTTGGTATTTAGGTTTGGTATCTTCCAAGGATGCGACACGAAGATTTTCAAGAAAATCCCCCATCCCCAACTACCCTTTACATGGAACTTTTGGTAATTTTTTTTTTTTCGATTTTAATTAAAATATTGTATATTAAAGGTATTTACCTGACAAATAAAATGTATATTTTGAATTTTCTGAAGACTATTCTGGATGAATTTTTACGGAATTTTCCATAACTACTAAACCGTAAGAGATGGACAAAAACTTACCACACAAAAAAATGTAGAGCACGTTAAAACACACAATTTATATTATATACAATAATAGCATTTTGCAGTTGAGAAAATTATAAAGTATTTATAAATTCAAACCAATAAGATATTCGTTAAGATATGAATATCTCGGAAATGATTAACGGCACAATATCTTTCTTAACATCAATTGTATGCTTTCACAAGATTTGTATTGTCTGTGTAACAAGGTTTTCTTTAATTTCTACGGTTTACAAGTTATATTTATATTAAATCACTCTGAATAAAGAGCACTTCAAAGGCTGTTTCCACAAATTCAAGATAATATACATTTTATTTGTTATGAAAACATAGGTAATTGAATCAAGACATCATAGCCAGTTATGAGAAATTAAAAAATTACGAAACATTTTCCTTGCAAAGGGTAATTTGGGAAGATTTTGTTTAAAATATTCGTGTCACATCCTTGGAAGGTCCTACGTTTAAAATAAAAGTTTTGTATTTAGCTCGCCTCTCTAGTGTGGAAGTAGTCTGTCCACTTCATATTCAAGAGACCTTGAGTTCGAATCTCACTTAGGGTGACCTACCTGGATAGAGTTTTTCTTTTTTTCCCGGCGTTTTCCTTATTCTGAGAAGACGAATGTTGAGTAATTCTAACTCCATGGACCCGACATTTGAGTATCATTTCAGTGTGTTCATTCATCATTCAATATGACCAATCATGTTATAGGACGTTAAAACACACACGAAAAGTTTTTTATTTAAGGACTTTTCGTTTTAGTTATACTGTTCAGGCGCAAACAAATACATACATACATATATACGAGGGTCATTCAGAAAGTGACAGACGATTTGGAATAACTAAATAATAACGAAACCTTTATTTAGGAAGTTACAGTACATTTTTACTTTCTCCATACGCACTATGTACATAGTGTATAGAGAAAGTATTGCACTTCACCCAAAAATTTGATACCGAGATTTCACCGGAAATATATGTTTTAGGGTCCCCAATATCCAAAAAAAGCATTTTTACAAAAAGGTCCCATGTGTGTATGTGTATGTGTGTGTGTGTGTGTGTGTGTGTGTGTGTCCGTGTGTCTGTGTGTCTGTGAACACGATAACTCAAAAACGAAAAGTCGGTAAAATGCCAAACTTGGTATTTAAGTTTAGTATCTTCCAGGGATGCGACACGAACATTTTGAGAAAAATCCCCCCACCCCCAATTACCCTTTACATGGAACTTTTTTCGAAAATTTTGATTTTCTCAAAAATGGCTCTAACGATTTTGATTAAAATTTCGGATATTAAACATATTTACCTGACAAATAAAATGTATATCTTGAATTTTCTGGGAATATCCTCTGAAGAGTAGTTTATTCAGGATGAATTTTACTAAATTTTGAATAACTGCTAAACTGTAAGAGATGGGCAAAAACGTACTACACAAAAAATGTAGAACATTAAAACACTCAATTTATGTTATATACATTTTTTTCTTGGAGTTCGTCGTTTTTTAGACATTCCTTATTTTTGGTTTCTGCTATGAAAAACGTATACTTTTCTCATACAGGAACATGTCAATTCCTATCCATATCAACAAAGGAACTTCATTGACATAGCAACCAGCTTTTGACTATCTCTTTAACCTACGGTTGCCCCTTATCTCGCTTCAACTTACAAGGAAACGAGTAATAAGACTATTTCTGCTAATTTTTTCTGATTAGCATAAAGTATATAGAAGTATAGGCTTTTTAAGAATTATTTGCTGCAGGGATATGGAGAAAGTCATGTGAATGGTACACATCAGATTTTTACTTTCTCTAGCCCCATATGTACAATGTACATAGGGATAGAGAAGTATTACATTGCACACAAAAATTCGATACCGAGATTTCACCGGAAATGCATGTTTTAGGACCTCCTGTATCCAAAACAAACATTTTGAGAAAAAGGTCCGTGTGTGTGTGTCCGTGTGTCTGTGAACACGATAACTCAAAAACGAAGAGTAGCTAAGATACCAAACTTGGTATTTAAGTTTAGTATCCTCCAGGGATGCGACACGAAGATTTTGAGAAAAATCCCCCCACTCCAAACTACCCTTTACATGGAATTTTTTTCGAAAATTTTGATTTTCTTAAAAATGGCTCTAACGATTTTGATTAAAGTATCATATACTAAAGATATTTACCTGACAAATAAAATGTATATCTTGAATTTTCTGGGAATAGCTTCTGAAGACATGTTTATTCTGAATGAGTTTTGCTCAATTTGAAATAACTAGTTAACCGTAAGAGATAGACAAAAGCTTACTCTACAAAAAATGTAGGTCTTGTTAAAATACACAAGTTATGTCATATACATTTTTCTCGTGGAGATTACCGTTTTCGAGGTATTCATTGTTATTGGTTTCAGTTGTGAAGTACTTATACTTTTCTCAGACGGGAGTGTACGTTTTTCTTTTGTTCAACTCCTGGCCAGGAAAAGAAGCGATTTGTAATGTCAATCGCATAACGACAGCTTTTAAAACATTTGACTATTGGTTTAGCCTAGTGCATTCCCTTATTTTCTTCCTACTTATATATGAGTACCTCGATTAGCAAGATGCAGAAAGAAGAATAATTTTATGTAAGAAATTTGTAGAACGGCTAGAGAAAGTAATGTGAGTGCCCCACATCAAATATTTACTTTCTCTATAGGCACTATGTACATAGTGTATAGAGAATGTATTGCATTCCACCCAAAAATTCGATACCGAGATTTCACCGGAAATATATGTTTTAGGGCCCCCTTTATCTAAAAAAAGGTCCGTGTGTGTCCGTGTGTGTCCGTGTGTGTGTCCGTGTGTCAGTGTGTCCGTGTGTCTGTGAACACGATAACTCAAAAACGAAAAGTAGGTAAAATACCAAACTTGGTATTTAAGTTTAGTATCTTCCAGGGATGCGACACGAAGCTTTTGAGAAAAATCCCCCACCCCCAACTACCCTTTACATGGAATTTTTTTGGAAAATTTTGATTTTCTGAAAAATGGCTCTAACGATTTTGATTAAAATTTCGTATATTAAAGATATTTACCTGACAAATAAAATGTATTTCTTGACTTTTCTGGGAATAGACTCTGAAGAGTAGTTTATTCTGGATGAATTTTACTGAATTTTGAATAACTGCTAAACCGTAAGAGATGGACAAAAAAGCTTACTACACAAAAAATGTAGAGCACGTTAAAACACATAATTTGTTATACACATTTTTTTTTTTTTCATGGAGTTCGTCGTGTTTGAGACTTTCCTTAGTTTTGGTTTCTGCTATGAAAAACATATACTTTTCTCATACAGGAACTTGTCAACTCCTATCCATATAAACAAAGGAACTTAATTGACATAGCAACCAGGTTTTGACTATCACTTTAACCTATGGAAGTCCCTTATTTCGCTTCCACTTACAAGGAAGGAAGTAATATGGCTATTTCTGCTAATGTTTTACTGATTAGCATGAAGTTAATAGAAGTATAAGTTTAAGAATAATTTGTTCCAGAGATATAGAGAAAGTCATGTGAATGGTACACATGAGATTTTTCTATTTATCAAGGCAATCTCCATTCTATTAAGATATTTATTGTTATGTGGTACCAGTTTTTCAATGCCTTTTTTATACTTTTCTACCGCCAAAGAACTTACTCGTTTTTTAATGCACAAAATGTTCGGTCAATGAATTTTATATGCAAATAACGCAAGCGTATACTGATAATGCAAAGAACGAGTCTTCAGATAGGAAATGGCGCATAATTTATGAGTAATCCAGGAAGAACCAGTGTGCCCGACCAAGACCAGAGTGAAAGTTAATCAATCGTTATGAAGGATTTGAAAGCAAATGTTGATGAAGGAATTCAGAAAAATCGGTATTTCAGTTTGGTCACCATACAGGACTTTTTGCGTGAAAAAGGTTTCGCAACCGGTGAAAACCTCAACATCTAGACTTAAGATCTTCAACGGCATTGAAACACATGTACCACGTAACAATATATACCTTGATAGTAATAGCGGTTATGTTGAGAAATAGAGTAAAGTTCTGTAACTTTGTAAATAATGTTTTGTGTTCATATCTTTCGTTATTATTTAGTTATGCCAAAATGTTCGTTACTTTCTAAATCACCCTCGTGTATACATACGTACACATAGATTATACATATGTACACACAAAATACATACATAAAATAAAAATCTGATGTGTTCCATTCATATGACTTTCTCTACATCGCTGTAACAAATTATTATTAAAATTATATTTTTCTGTTTACTTTATGATAATCGAGATAAACATTAGCAGAAATTGTCTTAATTACTTGCTTCCTTGTAAGTGGAAGGTAAATAAGGGAATGCACGGCTAAAACGATAGTTAATTCCCTTAAAAGCTGGTTGCCATGTGTTTAAAATTCGCTTCTATGCAGGGCCAGAGTTTTCAACTTCGCGTGTGAGAAAAAATTTAAGTATTTTGAATCTGAAACAAATAAGAAGCAATATCTCAGAAATGGTCAATTATACGAAAAAAAACCACATGATATAAACTATGTCTTTTAACGTGGGCTAGACATTTTGTGTAGTAAGTTTCTGTCTAATTCTTACGGTTTACCAGTTACGCAAAATTCATCCAGAGTAAGCATGTCTTTGGAGGCTATTCCCAGAAAATTCTAGATATACATTTTATTTGCCATATAAACATCTTTAAAATGCAGTATTTTAATCAACATCGTGTCATTTTTAAGGAAATAAAATTTTCCGAAATTTTTCCATGTAAAGGGTAGTTGGAAGTGGGGGGAGATTTCTCAAAACCGTGTCGCATCCCTGGAAGATACTAAACTTAGATACCAAGTTTGGTATTTTACCAACTTTTCGTTTTTGAGTTAATGTGTTCACAGACACATGGATTCAGGGACACGGATCTTTTTCTACAAATGCCTTTTTTGGATACAGGGGACCCAAAAAACATATATTTTCGGTTAAATATCTATACGCAATGTACATAGTACGTGTAGAGAAAGTAAAAATTAAGTGCCCCGACCGCTCACTTGTTTCCCTATAATTTATGGGGAATCCGTAATTATTTTTGAAGAGAGATTAAGTTAGAAAACGGAGATTATTTTTTAAGTAGAAGAAGTGCGGTTCTAAGGTAATTTTGTAGGAAAATCGTAAAAGTAAAAAACGACGCTGTGAGGTAATATATTTTCGAGAAGGAAAATTCATATTTCCAGATCTGAACTAACATGTCATGGAACCACTGCTGTGAAAGAGGCAAAATTATGTAATTGGTAGACACTATGATAGCTGAATATACGCAACATAAATAACGTGAATTAAAAACTCTGTGGGAGAAGAAATACGAGGCCACTTTATCGCGCTGTTTAGCCGAGAAATGACCCAAAGAAAGCAGAAAATAACTCGTCCAAGAATCGCGTAACTAGTCACGGCTCAGGAGTCACAACCAGATCTGGTCCTAAGAAGCCCAAATGACTTTTTGTGCCCTGCCATTGCACACTAATGTGAACCATAATAATGACTAGACAAAGGAAACTTTCTTGACTCGTGTAAAAGAAAAACTTTCTGTTAAAAAGCTTATTCTTCTATTTACTTCATGCTAATCGAAATAAACATTAGCAGAAATGCTTTCTTATAAGTAGAATGAAAATAAGGGAATACACTAGGCTAAAACGATAGTCAAATCTTTTAAAACCTGGTTGCCATATGGATGAAATCCGTTTCTTTGCATTACCAGGAGTTGACAAATTCCTGTAAAGCTTAAACCAATAACAAGGAATATCTCAAAAATGGTAAATTTCACGAAAAAAATGTAAATGACATAAATTGTGTATTTTAACGAGATATACATTTTTGTGTAGTAAGTTTTTGACTATCTCTTACAGTTTACTACTTATGCAAAATCCAGAAAAATTCCATCCTAAAATCTTTAGAGCCGTTTTTTGAGAAAATAAAATTTTTCGAAACATTTTCCATGTTAAGGGTAGTATGGGCTGGGGGGATTTTCCTCAAAATATCAGTGTCACATTCTTGTAAGATACTAAACTTAAATACCAAGTTTACATTTTACGGACTCTTCGTTTTTTAGTTATGTTCACGGACACGCACACAGGATCTTTTTCTAAAAATGTTTTTTTTTTGGATTCGGTGGACCCTAGACGAGAATTTCCGGTGAAATCTCGGTGTCGAATTTTGGGTGGAATGCAATACCTTCTCTAAACACTATGTACATAGTATGTTTAGAGAAAGTAACTCGATCAGAGCTATTCTGCCTCTGCGGACTAGTGGCCAATGTTATAGCTACTACACATTGGTTCCGGGTTCGATTCCCGATGGACGGGAAATCTTTCTTTAACTAGAATAATTTTGTATCCCTTCCTGGAAGGAATGCGAGTAAAAAGAGAATAGAATTAGGTAAAGAAAACCTAGAGTAGGGGGCTATACAAATACAACCATTTCATAAAGTATTTCGGTAGATAAATGTGTTCTCTTGTTTTCATCGAGATCGTTGAGCACATGAACCCAGATTCCGCGCTTCAAATCCTGCTGGAAGCTGTCCACCCTGATAGCTTTTCGCAGCTTTTCCTCAATCTCCTTAACGGACAAAGCCGGAGAGGTACCAAATTTAAGCTAGAGATGTTTCCTTCCCAAGCTTCCTTTTCCCATTATAATTTCACTTCGTGTATCTTCATTAGAACCCGAATTCTTAGGTAATTACATGTTATATTTTCTTATATATGGACACGCGCAAACAGAAAAGGTCTATGGATTGAAACATATACATTGTTATACTGAGGTTTCATTTTATACATTCTTCAGAAGGAGAGTAATGTCGTTGGTTTCATACAGAACGCAAAAAACACTCAAACCTGATAGAAGCCTCTGAGCAAAAGCAATCTTTCACGCCCGATATACTTAGAATGGGACGCTGAGAACCATAGCAGTTAAAAAGCGCCCATTGCTTTAAGTTAATTTGACATATTTCAGTGTATATTACATATTTGACACAATCTTACATAAAATAAATATTTAGCCGTCTCTTTGCTAAACTATTATATTTATGTTGTCTTTCTATGCCCACCTATTCTTCCTTTAAAACTGAGAATAAGTAGTGGAGTTAATGTGCCTCGAAAATTCCAGAATGTAATTGATAGAAGCCTCGCTTACTCTACTTTCCTCACTGTAAGCAAGATATTGCATTCTGAAGAGTTGCAGCTTCCAGAGAACATACTTTCAGGAAAATCGGTCTGATTCAAGTACAATCTTGTCAAGGGGTCGTTTTCTTCATATAATGGAACAGGAGAGCGCCATTTACACGAGAAAATGAGTAAAAGAATATTTTACATCGTACTAGCAAAGAAACAATACATCTGAGCTATTTTTTCATTCTTAATTTCATCAATTGTGTTTGTGGAGACTGTTTGGAGGACTCCTGCGTGTTTAACGTACTTTTGAAAGTTAAAAAAATACTGTGAAAATTGTGAAAGTGAAATTTATGAACAGCAATTTGAAACAATTGTGGAGCAATAAAAGTCTTAAATGTGGTAGTGCAAGGAATGGTCGGTGAGTGAAATAAATAAATGTTTCACTGGAATTTGAACTTATAATTTTAAATGATTTATTATATTTTAATAATTACACATTTACTTAATATTACAATTTAATTTAAAAATTGTCACACTTTACTGCATATTTATGTACATATTTCTCAGTTTCACATTACATAAACTCCGGGCTCTAATCATCCATGTCTGTAGTGCGGCATCCAGAAAGACGCCTCTGTGGTTAGATGCAAGCTTCCAAATCCACATTCCCGGGTTCGATTCACGACTGGAAGATGGGTATTTTTCTTTAATCAAGATTATTCCCCATCCTCGCTAGATTCGAAGTAGTGAGAGAGTGAATGGGTTCGTGGATGCAATAGAATAAGACATCCTGATAGTTAAATGGTCCTTGATGAACAAAGAAAAATAAATAATAATATAGAACATGCCACCAAAGATTGGCAGGATAATTTACCTTATGACGAGGAGACGCACTTGGAAACTAGTTCAACTTTTCGCTGTTAACAAGTAATGTTGCCTGCGATGAGCACCATCTTCAAAAAGCAGTATATACCTTATCTAAAATGATGACAATCTCCGCATATCAGCAGAAAAATCCAAAATAATGGCATATTGGACTTCAAAAAGGGCTAATGCTGAATCACTTCGCTTTAGATTGTCTTAATTTTTTTAATTTCTCCATATGCACTATGTACATGGTGTATAGAGAATGTATTGCACTCCACCCAAAAATTCGATACCGAGATTTCACCGGAAATATATGCTTTAGGGTCCCCTTTATCTAAAAAAAGCATTTTCGGATAAAGGTCCGTGTGTGTGTGTGTGTGTGTGTGTGTGTGTGTGTGTGTGTGTGTGTGTGTGTGTCCGTGTGTCTGTGAACACGATAACTCAAAAACGAAAAATAGGTAAAATAACAAACTTGGTATTTAAGTTTGGTATTTTCCAGGGATGCGACACGAAGATTTTGAGAAAAATCCCTCCACCACCAACTACCCTTTACATGGAACTTTTTTTCGAAAATATTGATTTTCTCAAAAGTAGCTCTAACGATTTTGATTAAAATTTCGTATATTAAAGACATTTAGCAGACAAATAAAATGTATATCTTGAATTTTCTGAGAATAGCCCCTGAAGAGTAGTTTATTCTGGACGAATTTTACTGAATTTTGAATAACTGCTAAACCGTAAGAGATGGACAAAAACGTACTACACAAAAAATATAGAACACCTTAAAACACACAACTTGTGTTATATACATTTTTTTCATGGAGTTCGTCGTTTTTGAGACATTCCTTATTTTTGATTTCTGCTATGAAAAACTTATACTTTTTTTTTATACAGGAACTTGTCAACTCCTATCCATAAACAAAGGAACTTCATTGACATAGCAATCAGCTTTTTCTATCACTTTAACCTATGATAGTCCTCTATTTCGCTTCTACTTACAAGGAAGCAAGTAATAAAACTATTTCTGCTAATTTTTTCTGATTAGCATAAAGTAAATAGAAGTATAAGCTTTTTAAGAATAATTTGTTGCAAGGATATAGAGAAAGTCATGTGAATTTTAATATTTAGATTAACATGAATACTCTTAAACACCTAGATGCTGTAATGAAAACAGCACTATTTCAAGGAGTGTGTTAAACAAAGCCATTCTATATAAGAACAGGAAGAAGACTTACTAAGATTCTATAAGATATTGGCAGTTCCACTGCTACTTATGGATCAGTGTATTGGACCTTAACAATTAATTAAAAGAAAGAATCCAGGTCACCGAAATAAAAATGTTACGTTTAATTGCAGGGAGGAAACTTGAACAAAATTCCTAATGAAGTTATACAGTTAGCGCTTAATATGTTTAATCTGAATGTAGGGTTTTCAAAGAAAGATATTTTGAGAATGAATAGAATAGGTTGCGATATACCCTATCCAAGAAGAGGAAAAGGAGTAGAAGACGACTAGAAAAAAAAAATTGGCGCAGTCAGTTTGATAATTACAGAAGGGGTAATGTATCCAAACCATGAAGCTAAATAATAATAATAATAATAATAATAATAATAATAATAATGACGATGAATGAAATAGATAAATTGATGCTCAAGTGACCTCGGGGTCCATGGAGCGTAAAGTTACTCAACATTCGGCTTCTTAGGATAAGGGAAAATCTCGAAAAAACCCTTATCCGGGTAACTCACCCTATAGAGACTCGAACTCGGGACCTTTTGAGCGTGAGGTAAACATGCTACCCCAACATGGGCTAGTAGTAGTTAGATATTATATGCTATTACAGGTACCAAATTTATGATAGACATGGATTCCCATGGAAATAAATTTGTGTTGGGATTTTAAAGTTGTTTCTGTGAAATAACATTAGGTATACATAGAAAACACACGTCCGCGTAAAAATAACATTCACTCATTTTTTCAAGCGCCCATTTGACTGGTTGTTGGACAGACTCTGTGGCATGCTACGTATGTATAGATTCTAATTCTTTCATTGCCCTCTTTTGTACCTGTCTGGTGTGTTTAAATGTATCATCGCTTTTCCCTTTAACTTTTTGTTGTCTTATATATTAATTTATAAAACGAAAACTGAACGGGTTAGGACTTTGGTTAACTTCGAACAGAAGACGAGTGAAGCCATGTTCAAATGCAAGACGTACAAACGACATGTAATAATTAAAAAGTCTGATCCGCGACATTCGCACAACTTTCTCTACCCATTACAAATTCACCTGCATACCTTATTCATATATAAAGTGATTCGTCTATCTGCGCTAGGTTCTATCTAGAAGTCATTGCAGATTAGGATCTTTGTTGCAAGATATGCCAGCAATATTCAAAGGGTTTTACAATGATCTGTGGGGACGAGCTTATGCAAAAGCAAGCAAGGAATAGTAGTGATGGTGGTGGTCAGCTAAAAAAAATCCGACTCACATACTAGTATATGTGAAAATAGAAGAAAAAAAAAATAGAAAATAAGTTTGCGAAGTTTTTTCGTGGAGTTGATCGTTATTTAGATATTCCTGGTTTTTTGTTACAGCCTTGAAAAACTTCCTTTTCTCATACAGAAATTTGTCAACTGCTGTCCATACAAACAAAGGAACTTCAGTGACATGGCAACCAGCTTTTGATTATCACTTTTTACTTATGGTACTCCCTTATTTCACCTCTACTTAGAAGGAAGCAAGTAATATGTCTATTTCTGCTAATGCTTTACTCATTAGCATGAAGTTAATAGAAATATAAGTTTTTAAGAATAATTTGTTGCAGGGATATAGAGAAAGTCATGTGAATGGTACACATCAGATTTTTTTGTATTCAGGGTGTCTTAAAACATGTATTTCCGATGTACATACTACATATAAAGTAAACATGGTGAGAATTACACATATCAGATTTTTCTACTACATAAGCCAGTACTATGTGTTTTTATGTACATAAATTTATATTTTAAGATATAATAACTTTATTCTAGACATAATTTGTGAAAATACTATTTTTGTTGGTTATTTTAATACTCGCTATTTAATTGATTTTAAAATTTTAGCAGCAAGTAAACATACATTTTGCATATACAAAGTGTAATGTTAGCTCATGAAAATCGTATTTTTTAGTGTCTAAACCTATGCCTTTGGTATATATCGTTATAATTTGAGATGCAATTTTAGATGCCTAAAAACTGGCTTTTATGGACCTAAAAGTCGAGGTCTAGTTCTTACGAACCGAGATCTTACCTGCAACATAGAGTTTTAGTGTAATACAATAGTAGATTATTTTGTCTGCAAATGAACACGTTTCGCGAATCGCAAACCTCTCGACCTACAGACCTAATATATTTGCTGGGAATTTCCGAGCATCTCTTGTTTTTTGTGGCAGACTGCGACAATGGTCAGGAAGTCGAAATGCGTCACGACGGAGATGAGCAGGATGCTCTTCAGTGTACAGCTGCTAATGTCATTCATTTCTTCTTCTCTGACGGCGAGCGCGATGAGCTGGGAAAGCAGAGAAGTCGTCTTTCCGCTTCACAAGATTCATGACGTCCCAGTGGCCGACTGGCTAGTGCCACACAACATTCTTGGTATCAATTAGAAATGCACGTCTTTTCGGGTAAAGGTTCATTTTAATAGAACCAGAAACAGAACGACAAAGTTAAAATACTTGTGGTACAATGTCAGTGTCGCAAATTATTCTTGTATGCTTACCAGTTAGGACATCACAGCTTCCAACTTAGTGGGTCTCTGAGGTGGTCATACAGAAAATAAGGGCGGGGACAATTATGCAGAGCATTCAGACTGTCTATTGAATACTAAATTGGTCAAATTGTTACTTTTGCATATTATTATATTAAGTTTGTATTATATTACATTTTCTACATGCAAAATGTACATGGTAGAGGAGGTGGTTTATTTGATTCATAAATTTGATGTCGAAATTTCACTGGAAATACAAAGTTTCCAGTGTTTGAAGCTACCCTGCATTGAAAAAGTTTTATTTTCTGCAGCACGTTGTTATAATGCAATAGTAGGTAAAGAAGGTATTGTAATCCACTCAAAAATCTAAAACAGAGGTTTAACCAAGAAATACGTATTCTGGGAAGAATTTTATAAAAGGTCTATGCGTGTGTGCCTTTGGACAGCAAAACTCAAAAATGAAAATCCGGTTAAAAGTCAAGATTGGTATCTATGCTCAATGTCTCCCAAAGAAGCGACACGAATATTTTCAGGAAAACTAACATTAAATGGAATATTTATCAAAATGTCAGATTTTTTTTAAATAGCTCTAATAAGTTTGATTAAAATGCCGTATATTAAACATATTTGCATTGCAAATAAACTGTATATTCTGGATTTATTGGAATAGCCTCTGATGTCCAGGACATTCTGAATGACTTTTGAATTACTGATAACTCATAAAACAGAAAAGAATTTAGTACGCAAAACATGTAAATGTCATTAAAACACACAATTGATTTTATATGCCTTTTTTTGTACACTTAAGCACTTCTAAGCTGTACCCTGTTATGGTTTCTATTTTAAAATACCTTTCTCAAACATGAAGTCCTCGACCGTGTCAGATCTCTCTTGTTTTACTCTTTTCCATGGAAAGAGTATCGTATAATAAAGATAAATACAAATAAACGTAAAACTATCAGTTTATAAAGCAATAATAGAAACCATAGTGTACGCATTAGGTCATAAGAAAATAAGTAATGTAGCACCAGATATCTAGTGGACATGTGAACATGTAAAGGCGTAGAATATTCTGGTAGGATATTAAAAAGGCAGCAACAATCGTGAATTTTGGCGTGTACGTCTTTTGTTAGACCAATATTAGATTATAGTGTTGCATGCTGGGATCATGCAGAATCGGGCAGGTAAAAATTAGCACTCGAGAGTTAAAAAAAACAGCGACTAAATTTGTAGACAGAGGAAAACGAGTAGCAAATTCTACCACTGCTACTTCTTGGTAAACTTTAGAGAAATTAGAAAAAGAGTTAAGACTATGTGTAACTCTTAGACCCTGTAAATGGGACTAGCATGAAAATATACAACAAAGTGGCTGCAAACTCCATTATGTTGGGGGCAAAATAATCACTCCTCCAAAAATATTAGAAATAGGGTTCAGAAAACTAATATCCTAGGTACATTTTCTTTGTGAATAGAAGAATTGGCGACTGCAGCAAAATACCTCAAAGTGTAGATGACTTTAAAAAGAGATTAAGGAAGAATGATTAGAATAGTCAAAATAGTGGAAATGTATTGTATTACCAATAGGAAACATTTATATTATAAAGGTGTTTAATATTGTTTATTTCTAGACTGTGCTGGTATATTGACAGCGTACATAGACGTATTATTAGTCTGACAGAGCAATTATTATTATTTCAACTTTGTATTAACTATAATTTTTCCGTTTTACTATTGCATAACAGGGCTGCTACCGGAATATGCCCTAAGCAGTGAAATGACTATCTAACCTAGAATCGAATTCGGGACAGTTTTAATGTGAGGCAGAATCACTATCACCCACTACCGAGGCGGGCAAACTTTTTTTTAATGCTCTTAAAAACATCTTCAAAATATATCTCTACATTTGTAGTTTTCTTACAATGTTTTTAAAAATGATTCTCGAATACTCTCTTCCTGTTGATTGTAGTGATCATCTGTTTTCCAAATCAAATTGCGTGTCCAGTAGTTTGATTTCCTTCCTATAGAATGACTCTTTCGCAAGTGAAATAAAAAGTATTAATGGCATAGGTTTTAGAGTATGTTTACTACATTTGAATTATTAAAACTTCTTTGCGTACCATTCACACGAATCTATACAACTCTATAACAAATTATTGTTAAAGAGTATTCTTCTATTTACTTCATGCTAATCCAGAAAAAAATTAACAAAAATAGTCGTATTATTTGCTGCCTTATAAATACAAGGGAAATAAGGGAATGCACTAGGCTAAATCGATAGTAAAATCTTTTAAAAACTGATTGTTATGTGATAAATATTCTTTTCTTTACATGGCCAGGAGTTGACACATTCCCGTATGAAAAAGTAAGTATTTAAAACTGGAACCAACAATAAGGAACATCTCGGAAATGGTCAACTCCAGGAAAAAAGGTATATGACAAACGGTGTGTTTTAACAAGATCTGCATTTCGTGTAGTATGTTTTTGTCTATCTATGGCTTACCAGTTATGCAAAAGTCATCCAAAACGAAGAGGCCTTAAGTGGATATTTCCAGAAAATCAAGTTATACATTTTTGTTTTCATGTAAATATCTCTAATATACGGTATTTTAAACAAAATCGTTACGGCCATTTTTGAGAAAATCAAAACTTTCTAAATATTTTTTATGTAATAGGTAGTTTGGGTTTGGAAGATTTCTACAACATATTCGTATACATCCAGGAGGATACTAAACTGAAATACAAAGTTTGGTATTTTACCGACTTTTCGTTTTTAAGTTATGATGTTCACACGCACATATGCGGACCTGTTTGTAAAAATGCTTTTTACTTTCTCTATACACACTATGTACATAATGTATAGAGAAGGTATTGCACTCCAGCCAAGAATTCGATACCGAGATTTCACCGGAAATATCTAACAAAAAAAAACATTTTCGTAAAAAAGGTCCGCGCGCGCGCGCGCGAGAGAGAGAGAGAGAGAGAAAGAGTGAGAGTGTGTGTCCGTGTCCGTGTCCGTGTGCCTATCTGTAAAATACAAAACTTGGTACTTAAGTTCAGTATCTTTCAGGGATGCGACACGAAGATTTTGAAAATCCCCCCACCTCCTACTACCCTTTACATGGAACTTTTATCGAAAATTTTAATTTTCTAAAAAATGGCTAACGATTTTGATTAAAATTTCGTATTTTAAAGATATTTACCTGACAAATAAAATGTACTCGTATATCTTGGAGTTTTCTGGGAATAGCCTCTGAAGAGTAGTTTATTCTGGATGAATTTTACTGAATTTTGAATAACTGCTAAACCGTAAGAAATGGACAAAAGCTTACTACACGAAAAATGTAGAGCACGTTAAAACACACAACTTTTATTATATAAAGTTTTTTTTCGTGGAGTTCATTGTTCTTTTAGACATTCCTTGTTTTTGGTTTCTACTTTGAAAAACTTATACTTTTTTCATACAGGAATTTGTCAACTGCTGTCCATACAAACAGAGGAACTTCAGTGACATAGCAACCAGCTTTTTTGATTATCACTTTTAACCTATGGTACTTTCTTATTTCGCTTCTACTTACAAGGAAGCAAGTAATAAGACTATTTCTGCTAATTTTTTCTGATTAACTTGAAGTAAATAGAAGTATAAGCTTTTTAAGAATAATTTGTTGCAGAGTTGTAGAGAAAGTCATGTGAATAGTACACATCAGATTTTTTTTGGTTTCAGGGCACCTCGAAATTTCCGGTGAAATCTCGGTATTGAATTTTAGGGTGGGATACAATACCTTCACGACCTCTATATACGTGTTTAAGAAAGTAAAAAGAACCGGCAAGAGAACTTTTAAGATGCCATTTTAGAACATCTGGGCAATTAAATGGAGTCAATTCTGCTCTCTACAGCAGTACCTATAATATGGTTTGTGGTCGAGCTGGTCATTTGATAGCTTTATTTGCTTGCTATAGCAGTTTTCCTACAATCTACTCCGTCTGCACCTCAAAACTGTGAGAAAAGAAGAGAAGTTTCTTGCTAGAAATTCTCCATAACATCAATCCGCCCTCACATTAACCTCCGGATACGTTAATGCATCCCTGGAGAGTTTTATATTGTCTGGAAACCTCCATGGGCTAAGCGTGTTTGTAACACTGTCAACTAAAACTCCTACTTAAGTTACACATTTTTACTTTCTCTAGCACAGTGTCTATATTCCACCCAGAAATGGACGTTTAGAAGAAGAAGAAGCTCTGAAAAACGAAAAGTCGGTTCAATATCAAATTTGTATTTCAGTTCAATAGCTTCCAAAGATGCGACACTGAGATTTTCGGGAAAATTCCGCCACCCCCAACTATGCTTTATATGTTAATTGTTTGAACTTTTTGTTTTTCTCAAAAATGGCTCCAACGATTTTGATTAAGATACCGTATATTAAAGTTATTCACAACAGAAAAAACTATACTTTGAATTTTCTGGGAATAGCCTCTAAAGAGCACTTTATAGTGATTGATTTTTGCAGAATTTTGCATAACGATTATAGCGTAAGAGACAGGCAAAAACTTACTACTCAAAAATGTAGAGCTCGTTAAAACACACCATTTATGTCACATGCCTCCTTGTTGTAGAATTGACCATTTCCAAGATATTCCGTGTTATTGGTTTCAATTTTAAAATACACTTTACTCAGACAGGAAGTATCCGTTTTCCTTTTGTTCTACTTCTGGTCAAGCAAAGAAGCCAATTTCAATGACAATCGCATAGAGCTTGAGCTTTTTAAACATTGACTATCACTTTAGCATAGCGCATTCCCTTAGTTCCCTTCTACTTATATGGAACTAACTAATAAGTACATTCTGCTAATTTTCATCTCATTTAGTATGGTGTAGAAGGAAGAATAATCTTTTGTGACAAGTCTGTTTGTAGAACAATTGGAGAAAGTCATGTGAGTGTAATGCATCAGATTTTTGTCTTACGGTTTACCAACTATGCAAAGGTCATTTAGAATGAAGAGGCCATTTCCAGAAATTTCAAAATATGCATTTTATTTATAATATAAGTACTTTTATTTACGGTATTTTAATCAAATCGTTAGCTATTTTTGAGAAAAAAATATTTCGAAAGTTTTTCCATGTAGTATAGGCGAAAATTTTCTTAAAAATCATGTCGCATCCTTGAAGATGCTGAATTCAAGTATCAGGTTTGGTATTTTACAGACTTTACGTTTTTGATTTATCGTATTCACAGACACATGGACGCGCACGCACGCACATGCACACACACGGATATTGTTTTAAACATCCTTTTAATTTAGGAGACCCCTAAAACGTGTCGCATGTGAACTTTCGGTATCAAATTTTTGGGTGCAACGCGTACCTTCTCTACCTATGTACTCTGTACTGAATAGAGAAACTAAAAAGTCTGATGGTTCCATTCACATGACTTTTTCTACATCTCTGCAACAAATTATTGTTAAAAAGCTTATGCTTCCATTTATTTCATTACTTATTACTAGCTTCCGTGTAAGTAGAAACGAAATAAGGGAGCACCATAGGTTAAAGTGATAGTCAAAACTGGTTGCTATGTGACTGTAGTTCCATTGTTTGTATGGACAGGAGTTGATAATTTCCTGTATGAGAAAAGTTTAAGTTTTAGGAATATCTCAAAAACGATCAACTCCACGAAAAAAATGTATATGGCAAATTGTGTGTTTTAACACGCTCTACATTTTTGTAGGGTAAGTTTTTGTTCATCTCTTACGGTTTAGCAGTTATGCAAAATTCCGTAAAATTCATCCAGAATGATGTAGTCTTCAGAGGCTATTGCCAGAAAATTCAAGATATACATTTCATTGTCATGTAAATATATTTAATATGTGATATTTTAATCAAAATCGTTGTCATTTTTGAGAAAATAAACATTTTCGAAAGTTCTATATAAAGGGTAGTTGGGGGGAGATTTTCTTGAAAATCTTCTCGTCGCATCCCTGGGAGATATCAAACTTAAATACCAAGTTTGATATTTAAAGGCCTTTTCGTTTTTGAGCTATGCTGTCCACAGACACACACAAGGACCTTTTTCCAAAAATGTTTTTTCTGGATTCAGGCGTACCCAAAATATGTATTTCCGGTAAAATATCGGTATCGAATTTTTGGGTGCATTACAATATCTTCTTTATACACTATGTACATAGTACGTGTAGAGAAAGTAAATAATGGAGTCAAGGGACGTTTATATGAAATGCTTACAGTTTTGCTGATCAAGAGGAAATCCGATTGGAAAGATAGGCATTTCATTTCAATAGATTGTCAGTGGGATTTACAAGATTTTACCATCATTACTGTGAATGCATAAAATATATTTTATAATTTATTCTCAATTGAATTTGAAAGATATAATTGCTATCGGGAACTGACATCTATTTCATTACATATTTATATTGAATGGATCCACGCTTCCATGTTAAATTTGGTATGCATTGAGATCGATTTGGGAGTAAATATACTTTGGTGAAGGGCGAAAATGTTTAATATATGTTAGTTTTTTGTCAGCAGAGTTTTGAGGTAATGTAGGTTTTGAAAAGATTTGCGAAGTTGTTACGGAAATGATACAAGTGGGCTGTTGCTTGTACTACCTTCTGACACGTTTATTCTCTCTTGACGAAAAATGGGAATATGAACGATAGGTAGTGTGATAGGAAGCTAATGTTCTAGCAAATATTCAGACTCGAAGCTTGTATTTCACCTCATGATTTATAAAATCTGATGTGTTCCATTCACATAACTTTCTCTACATCTCTGTAACAAATTATTATTAATAAGTTTATTCTTCTATTTCATACTAATCAAGATAAACATTAGCAGAATTATATTATTACTTAGTTCCCTACAAGTAGAAGGGAAATAAGCGAATACACTAGGTTAAACTGACTGTCTAATGTTTTAAAATGAGGTTGCTACGGGAACTGATATCGATTATTTGCGTGGCCAAGTTCCCATATGAGAAAAGTATAAGTATTTTAAAACTGAAACCAAAACAAGAGATATCTCAAAAAGTCCACGAAAAATGTATACATAAATTGTGTATTTTAAACAAATCTACATTTTTGTGCAGTAAATTTTTGTCTATCTCTTACGGTTTACCAGTTATGCAAAATTGCGCAAAATTCATCCAGAATGAACAGGTCCTCACAAAGTATTCCCAGAAAATTGAAGGTACACATTTTATTTACCATGTAAATATCTTTAATATACGTCATTTAAATCAAAATCGTTAGCCATTTTTGAGAAAATCTAAATTTTCGAAAAATTTTCCATGTAAAGGGTAGTTAGGAGTGGGTGAATTTTCTTAAAACTCTTTCTGTCACATCCTTGGAAGATACTGAACTTAAATACCAAGTTTGGTATCTAACAGTCTTTTCGTTTTTGAGCTATGCTGTCCACACATACACACACACATACACAAACAGAGACAGACACACACGAGGACATTTTTCTAAAAATAGTTTTTTGGGGTTCAAGGGTTTTCAAAACATGTTTTTCGGGTGAAATCTCAGTATCGAATTTTTGGGTGCATTACAATACACTATGTACATAGTAGATATGTGTAGAGAAGATAAAAAAGCGGCCAAAACGTAGGTCTATGTTAAGTTAAAGAAAGAAGTAAAGACTGATGGGAAAGTAAAATTCGCCTTCATTTTTAGGAGGAAGATTAGCCTGAACATTTCGGAGTTAGTAATATCTTCTTTGAATTCGTGTTCTTTGATCTTTGGTCGCAAAGGACCATTTAGTCGTCAGGGTGTCTGATTCTATGAAGTGCGCATGCACATTCAGTCTCTCACACGTCATACTTATAGACTAAGGAGGATGGGGGGATAATTGTAGTTACAGAAAATCCCAGCCGGTTTTCGTACTCGAACCCAATGGATTTGGAAGCTAGCATGCTAACTACCAGATCACATAAGCAGTCTGAATCGTGTATATTTAAAGCGGAACAAAACGTTTTAGGAATTTCAATATATGTAGGAGAGACGCAAATAGAGATGAATTAAAGTAAATTGAGTTGTGTTTATGGACGCTGTTTAACTGCTGTGGTTCTCAGCGGCCCATTACATACTAGGCGTCAAAGGCTGATTAATTTTGGTCAGAGGCCACTTTATCAGGCTTGAGGTTCTTTTTCGCATAGGACCAACTACTTTGTTTTTGTTCTGAGGAAGCTATGATAAGGATTTTTATGCCCGAAAAAATCCATCACTCTCCGCCGGTTTTGAACCCACGACCTTGGGAACTTGAGGCTACAATATTACCATTAGACCACAGAGGACGACACTAACAGATGACGAGCGATCAGCGCATCTTGCAACAGCCATAATTAATACAATAGGTGTTTCATGCAATACAAATTAGATTCAATCCAAGTTTCTAAGAGGAATGAATCTAAAGCTTTAATGCAGTGTATAATACGGAATGTATACGAGTACTCAAATCGATTTCAGTTCCTCATCGAAATGTAGTACATGTTAAAGAGATTTTGAACGTTTGCTTGCACCTCGCATTTAGAGATTTCTGTGTTATGTTTTCTTTTGTTTTGTACTGGTGTTCATTCCCGCGTTAATCTAAAAGAATACGACGCAACAGTATAAATGTTGTGGAAGCAAGTAAACGAGCACATAAAAATTGGTGGCTCCCAGCAGTATCGGAAAGCTTTGCACCTAAAATTAGCTCGAAATGAAGAAGGGATGAGGCAAAGCGGCTGAAAAATCAGTTCTTATTACTGAAGCGTACAAGTTGAAAAGTCGACCCCATCCAAACATTAGAACATCCTGCCGACTTTGATGTCCGCCTCTTTGAGCCTTTTTCATTCGTGCCAATCAAAATGATTTAAAAACACTTTAAAATAAAAGGAGGGAAGCTGGGTGTATATTTTGGAAGTTCATTTCTCTTTCCTTCGCTCTGCCTTAAGTCACTCGACGGGCGTCGTGGCGCTGGGCGTCACAACAACTTGACATCAAAAGATGCCGGTCACCAAATAAATATCCTCTGCTGCTTCAACTCTAAGATTTCCATCTAAACAACAAAACAGAAAGACATTGAAACCTGTAGAAGAGAAAGCAAATGTACCGCCAGAAACAAAAAGGAGTGACAGACGTCATATAGATTAGCAATAACAAGAAAAACATGAAGGAAAACACGAGCACTGAAGAAAGCGATGACAAACAGGAGGCAACTGGAAGAAAGGAAAAACGCTTGCATTTTTAATTACACCTTCAGAAGTGTTTATTTCAATGTATTTGTCGCTTAAGTACAGGCAGTATGAGGAGTATTTTGAAAGAAGTTCAGTTTCCCAATAAATTACAAACTCTTTTGAAGCTTACAGTTTTAGCATATTCTTAAAACCTGACTACTTTTCTATTGTTATCGATATTTTTACTTTGAGTAGTATATACATAGTCGTTAAATAAGGTATTCATTCCAAGTATTTCAAACCAGGATTTCACTGAAAATACACGTTATTGGGTCCCCTGAATAAAAAAATCTGTGTGTTCCATTCACATGACTTTAATTTACTTCAGTAAAAAATTCTTCTTAAACCCCTTACTCTTCTATTCACTTCATGCTAATCGAAATAAGCTTTAGCAGAAATGGTCTTATTACTTTGTTTCTTGTAAATAGAAGGGAAATAAGGGAATATAGTAAGCTAAAGCGATAGTCAAATGTTTTAATAAGCTGGTTGCTATGTGGTGAAAGCCGTTTCTTTGCAAGGCCAGGAGTTGACAAATACCCATATGAAGTATTTTAAAATTGAAACAAATAACAAGGAAATTCTTAAAAAAATAATCAACTTGACAAAAAAATGTATAGTATGACATAAATTGTGTGTTTTAACCAGGTCTACATTTTTGTGTAGTAAGTTTTTGTTTATCTCTTATGGTTTACCAGTTACGCAAAGGTCATTCAGAATGAAGAGTTCTTCAGAGGCTATTCCCAGAAAATTCAAAATAACCAATTTATCATGTAAAATCTTTAATTATACGGTATTTTAATCAATATTTTTAGAGCCATTTTTAAAAATTAAAATTTTCGAAAATTCCTCCATGTAAAGGATAGTTTCAGATGAGATTTTCCTCAAAATCTTAATTTTATATCCTGTGAAGATAGTTAACCTAAATAATGGTATTTTACCGACTTTTCGTTTTTGAGTTGACGTGTTCAGACACATGGACACAAACGCACACCGACTTTTTTCTAAAAATGCCTTTTTTTGATACAAGAGATTCGTGTATTTTCGTGAAATCTAGGTATCAAATTTTTGGGTGGAGTGGAGGTAAAACATTTAATTTCTCTTCATGTATTATGTATTAGTGTATACAGAATGTATTGTATTCCACCCAAAATTCGATGCCGAGATTTCACCGGAAATAAACGTTTTAGTATCCCCTGTATAAAAAGTATTTTCAGAAAAAGGTCCGTGTGTATGTGTGTCTGTGAACATGATAACTTAAAAACGAAAAGTCGGTAAAATACCAAACTTTGTATTTAGGTTGAATATCTTCTAAGGATGCGACATAAAGATTTTGAGGAAGTTCCTCCCACCATAAACTACCATTTACATGGAAAAAGGGCTCCAACATTTTGATTAAAATACCGAATATTAAAGATATTTAACAAAATGAAGTGTAAATTTTGAATTTTCTAGAATGACCTCTTCATTCTGGATGAATTTTGCTGAGTTTTGCATAACCGTTAAACAATAGGTGAAAGACAAAAACTTACCAGACAGAAAATCTTCACAATTTGTCATATACTTTTTTTCGTGGAATTGGCCATTTCCTAGATATTTCTTGTTATTGCTTCCGTTTTAAAATACTTATACCTTTCTCAAACAGGAAGTAGTTATTCGTTTTATATATCTTTTGTGTTATTCTGTTTATGCAAACAAAACCAAATGTCATGTAATCGCATGGTGATTAAAATAAAACTGAATTATCCAAAATATTTAGTAGTTAATTTATTAATCTACATAATGAGCCCTACTTGGAAAATACCCCTCGTAGAACATTAAAAAAATCATAGTCGAAATTTCACAGGTAATACAAGTACATTGAAGTAGTATAATGAAACCAACAAAGATAATTTTAGATCTCAAGTTAAGAACATGAATTTTAAGAACAGCCACGGAAGTCTTCATTCATAAATACTTACTTCTGCTTTCGGGCTGATTTTATTTCATTACTCTGTATAAACAATAGTCAGTTCGAATAGAGAAGAGCAAAAAAATGTGATCGAAAGGAAGACAATTTGCAAAACTAGAGTTAATACCTAAACAAGCTAACAGGCACCAAATAACAAAAAATACCCGAAAAATACCCACAAAAGACAAGGCCCAACATATCCTGATCTACAGTGTCCAAAATACTATATCGGTCCTAGTCTTCAGACACTCAAAAAAATGAGGATTTTTCCTGAACTTCCGAGCTAATTGTCAATTTAGACCAATTCTGTTGTAGGATCTTTAATAACAACAGCGTGTAGCATACAATATACCTATTAAAAGGTGAGAATAAGCTAAAAATAAAACACTTTTCCCACAAAATTATTCTCATTTAAAGCAAATCCAGAAGTAAAATACAGTTCAGAAGTAAATTACAGCAGACATCCTTAAGGAGAGATTGATAAATATATTTCTATAATGTTTGAGTGAACTAGTCATTTATTGAAACTAAAAATAAAATAAAAACATTATTTCAAGCGGAAATGGTCATTATCTGCCCATCTGGACCCATGAACGTAATAGTATTTATAGCATATTTATCAGAATGTTAAAAGAACATTAGGATAAGAGAATTTGTGAGGACCTTTCCTAAACTTCAGCTGAATAACGAGTCATGAAAAGAGTTTCCAAAAACTATAAGTAGACAAGAGAATTCACAAGTGAGTTTCCAAACAGCTTTAGCAGATAACAAGAAAATGCATTAGAGAAGAGTTTCAAATAAAAAAAAGTTTTAAAAAGACTACAGCTGATAACATAATTAACCACTAAGTGTCAAAAACGGCTACTAGAAGATAAGGGAATTCGTGACAGTTTTCCACACCAGTACTAGCAGATAAGGCCTTTACAAATAAATTTCTGAAACAGCTTCCAGCAGTAAAAAATCCGTGGGTAAATTTCCAAAACAGCTACGAACAGATAAAATAATTCACAAATAAGTTTCTAAGACAAATACTACCAGATAATTCACAATTAATGATCCAAAAATTACCAGATAAAAAAATTCCCAAGCAATTTATATAATTATATAATTCCACAATTATATTTCCAAAACTCAAAGATAAAAGAGAATTCACAAAAATGTTTCCAAAGCGCCAAACACCGTACAAAAGATGCTAAATAGCTAAAATTACTTTTATTTCCAGGGCATAAATCTTTTAAACACTGGAAAGTTTTTTGTGGCAGGTACGTTGTAGCTGGTATGGGAAGCTAACATATTTCCTGTATGAACTGTTAATATGTATATACGGAACTGTCTCTGGGAAATGTTCTCAGACTCTGGACTGCTCTGTTTTCTAAACACTGTAAACATGAAGACAAAAACAGCGTCATCTACCATTAAGAAAGCCTAGGGAACCACATGGAGGATAAAATTTCCTTACAAAATAAAGCAAAAGAATATTGTGTATAAAAAAAAAATGGAAGGTTGTTGGGGGACCAACAGCCTGTCTCCGAGATGTAAACAAACATAGGGCAGTAGTTTTCTCTGCCTTCCCTGGCGTTGTTTTTTACTTAATGCTCTATAACAATAGCTAGGGCGACTTATCTTGTGTTCCGGTTTTTTACCCGTGACCGTTAGTATACTTTTAGCACTAATTAGTTATATAAACACCAAAGTCTTGCTCTGCAATACCGTCAGAAATTCCAGGAAGATTCTAAACTCAAATACTAAGTTTGGCATTTTACCGACTTTTCGTTTTTGAGCTAACGTGTTCTCTCTCTCTCTCTCTCTCTCTCTCTCTCTCTCTCTCTCTCACACACATACACACACGGCCCTTTTTCTAACAATGCTTTCTTTGGATTCAGGGGACTTTTAAACGTGTTTTTGCGGTGAAATATCGGCATCGAATTTTTGAGTGTATTGCAATACCTTCCCTAAGCACTATGTACATAGTACGTGTAGAGAAAGTAAAAAAGAAACTCATTCTTGCTTAGTACATAAATTAAGAAACAATATTATGCCTGCTTCATGTACATTAAATAAAAAAAAAATTTAAAAAATCTGATGTGTACCATTCACATGACTTTCTCTATATCCCTACAACAAATTATTCTTAAAAAGCTTATGCTTCTATTTACTTCATGCTAATCTAGAAAAATTAGCAGAAATAGTCTTATTACCTTCTTCCTTGTAAGTAGAAAGGAAATAAGGGAGTAGCATAGGTTAAAGCGATTGTCATAAACTGGTTACTATGTGACTGAAGTTCCTTTCTTTGTATTGTTTGAGTTGACAAATTCTTGTATGAGAAAAGTTAAGATTTTCGACCCTGAAAACAAAAACAAGGAATATCTGAAAAACGATCTACTCCAAGAAAAAAATGTATACAACATAAATTGTGCGTTTTAATGTGCTCTACATTTTTTGTGTGGTAAGTTTTTCTCTATCTCTTACGGTTTAGCAGTTATACAAAATTTCGGAAAATTTATCCAGAATAAAGTAGTCTTCAGAGGCTATTCCCAGAAAATTAAAAATATGTATTTTATTTGTCGGGTAAATATCTTTAATATACGATATTTTAATCAAAATTGTTAGCCATTTTTTAGAAAATCAAAATTTTCTAAAAAAGTTCCATGAAAAGGGTAGTTTGGGGTGGGGGGATTTTTATCAAAATCTTCATGTCGCATCCCTGGAAGATTCTAAACTTAAATACCAAGTTTGGTATTTTACCGACTTTTCATTTTTGAGTTATCGTGTTCAGAGACACACGGACACACATACACACGGACCTTTTTCTGAAAATACTTTTTTTAGATTAAGGGGATCCTAAAACATATATTTCCGGTGAAATCTCGGTATTTTTGGTGGAGTGCAATACCTTCCCTATACACTATGTACATAGTTCGTATAGAGAAAGTAAACATGAGCGCCTTCCTTCCAATTCCCATAGCGTTGGTAATTGTGTATTCAATGTGGTTACTTCAAGTTTTGTTGCAATAAAGAAAGTCATAGCCTAAAACATTCTCTGAAAATGTCCTGTTCCTCAAGCTAGGTGCCAGTAAATAATATTAAAGCTTGTTAATTTGCTCTGATCAAATAAAGAAAGTGCCAGCACGTAATTCAAGTTTCTGTTCAAAGAATTCGGTTTAAATTAAAGCTAAATATTAATATTTAAGGTCTGTACATGAATAGTCACTATCTTGGACAAATCGGTGTATTTTATTTATCCAATAGTTGTAATAAATGCTACTATATATTTCCAGGTCATCTAGATAAATTGTCCAAAATTACGCAAACGCAAAAAGCTCAAAAAAGAAGAACAATTTGGCTGAATAGGTAATTTAGTTTGTCCAGTTCCCCTAGATTGTAAGTGGTTTCTTCCCCGTTACGTTTCCATCTTCAACCAGACTTTTCACGGCTCCCAGCCAGTATCAGTTGTTTATATGGCTGGCCTGAGAAACAGTAACACTAATATAATGCATAACCAATAAAGATGATATACCTAATAGTTGAGAAAAGTAGAGGTGGATTTCTTACCGTCTCTGTGAAAGTTTTGCTACAAGTACACTAATACAAAAACATTATTCAGCATTCAAGAGGGATGGGTGAAGAATTATTTGCAATTTTCGTTCAATTGGATAAGGCTACAGTAACATGACATTTTTCATACTTTCGTGAAATCATAAATTACTTCCAATTTACATTTCTTAATACTTAATATGTCCTCCTTTATTTTTATAGGTTCCATTACACGATTAGGCATTCACTCCACAAGATTGGAACACACATTTTTGAGATCACGAATCCACGCTTGAATTAAAGCTAATATCAAACGTTCTTTTATGAAACAGTCAAATTTTGCAAGTCTCCTTATGCAAATAACACATACATTTTTCATATAGTTAAATATTAACTTTGAAGAATTTCTTCACCTTCTTAGAAGTGTGGCAGGGAGCTAAATCTTGTTGAATAATTTAATCTTCTTCCGAAAAACCTTTTTGGAGTTCACTAACAACTCCCACCGGTACTGTGATGTACTGATCACTTTTCATCATGCCTTCAACTGGAATTAAAGGTCCCAGTCTTTCATAGGTGAAGCATTTTCTTCTCAAGTTGTTTACATCTATTGAAAATGTGCTGGAGTTGTAGATTCATCATTTGCTCGGCGCACATACTGAGCCCTAGAAGTTCTTCAAAGATACTAATGTTCGTGTCCTTGAGTGGCCAGGGAATTCGCCTGACATTAACTCCATAGAAAATGTGTGTGCCATTAACAAAAAGACTTGCAGAATTTGACAGTTCCATAAAAAAACTTGATATTAGCTTTAATTCAAGTGTGGTTTCATGATCTCAAAAATGTGTGTTCCAATCTTGTGGAGCCAAGTCTAATCTGTAATGGAACTTATAAAAATATTAATTATTAATAGTTGTAAATTGTAAATTATTTGTTATTAAATTCATTAAGCCAAGAAAAACATTGTTATTATTCTGTTCCAATTAATTAGCACAAAACTGTATATGAGAGTTTTCATTATGTAGAAGAAGATTGGGGTTATTACCGTTATCAGAATAACCAAACCGATATTAAGAAAATGCTAGTTCAGCAAGAAAATACATGTTTAGGTTATAATGCTATCCTTTGGCAGTTACGCCATATTTTGGGGGAAATAAAAATACCCTGTCAATCCAGTGGATAGAATTATGCTTAGGAAAAAGAGCCTGCGTGTACCCCATGATTCTGCAATCCTAATCACTCATTAGTCCCAATCCACCAAGTTTGGATACATTCTGGAAATTCTTTCAGGATGTTGAAATTTTCAGAAACAATAGTGTGTGTATAAGATCTGTCATCATAGACGAAGATTGGAATTATTATCTCCGTATGGCATCATCTTGGCTTTTTAACATATTACAAATTAAATTCTGACATTAAAATTAAGTGAAATCGCAAAACTTTATAATTTAACAATAACTAAAGGAAAAATGCCAAAAAGAATCGAGATTGTGGTAGATAGTAAAATAATTTAGCAGATCTCGAGTTTCAGATGTTTGAAATGTCAAACTTCAAATTATAATACACTAAATACATTTATATTACTAGATCGGACTATTAAAAGGATATTATTAGGTAGTTAAACTCTGTAACGAAACTAATCTAAACGTTTATCATACGATGGTCCTAAATTTAAAAAAGAGAGAAATCCGGGCTGTTGAAACAGAAATAAAATTATTAAGACTTCTGGGTGGGCACTCACTTTAGAGCCATGAGAGAAACTACGATATCAGGAGAGAACTAAGTACAATAAATATTTCAGATAATAGAGCAACACAGGTAAAACTGGCATGAAAACATATGTAGGATGGATTCTATCCGTATTTCAGCCAACTTACACAAATGTAAGTCCAGAGAAGGAGAAAAGGCATAATACCGAGAGAGCGTTGAAAAGACCAGTTTTTTCTTTGTGAAGTGGGAGCGGGTTAAAAGACCCAAATCGTGCAATATATATATATATATATATATATATATATATATATATATATATATATATATATATATTATTGTTGATGATGATGAAACTTGAATTAAGTTATGTTGCCAACTATACTTGTTATATGTTGAGGTGTTTCAAAAGCATTAACTTCAGTTTTATATTTTTTAGTTTCAAAATAACTAAGTAACATTAGAGATTAAGCCAGATGCTATAAACTCAAAACGTTTCCTGACTTCTCAGACAGTGCTGAAGAGGAGGTTTGCTAAAGGAAGCACTAGTGAATTGCAGTGTCTGATGCTGAAAGGTTTATTTAACTACATCAGAAGTCACTGTCTGCCCCATGTGGTGCTGGGCTCCTGGTAACCCAACACTTCTTTCTTAATTGCTTTTACATATGTTGTAAAAACAAACAAGAAGCCACCTTTGGGACCAAGCGTCAAGTCGCTGAACAATTGCCTGTTGAAGTGGATCAACAACCTGTACAAGAACTGCCATCACAAAAACTGCACCAAAGTGTTTAACATGTGCAACAGAATCTCTGCTGAAGATGAGAGGCATCAATTAGCTATAGAGTGGGACAATTACTCTACTCATTCAGTTAATGTTTTAAGAATTATAAGGTAAATTTTCACACTGTGCTGTATCTTAGACGAGTTCGCAATGTTCTGCAATTTCTTCTCAACAGGCTCCACAACTGTGATGTTTGGCCTTGTCTACAATAGTCTCGAGTATACGCGTTCTCTGATGACTTTTCTCTAATTTTTTATTTGCATATTTTTTAAAATCTCTCCTATTTTAGTTATTTGTCTCGTACAGATTCAAGAATTCTGCGTATGTATATTCTTTTAGTTTATCTCTCATCTGACATAATATTCGAACCATCTTAGTCTCTGCGCTTATTTAAATGTTATTCCTCATTTATTTTCATTCTCTTTCTTTTTTGTTATATAAGAGGTTCTCCGTTTATCTGAATCCTCCAATGTAATGCTTTGTGTTTAATTGGCTCAAGAGTATTCTTAGGATTTTCCTATCAAATATTATGATTTTTCTTTTATTTTGAATCTATAAGCATACATGTATCCCGAATAAATTATCTTCTTATAATTATATTATAAATGCTTAATGCTGCAGTTGTCGACGTTAATTTTCTCTAAGAGAAGATGCAATTAAAATGCAGTATATTACAAAAGAATCTGATCTGTTCCATTCATATGGAGTAGTACAATAATAATATAAAATTTACCTTTAATTATTACTACACAAATACTTCTTTTAGCATTAGAATCTGCAGTAGCTATTATTCAATCATTCGTTTTTGCAATTCTCCTTCTCTATCTGTTCTGCAAACAAACTATTCTTAGATTATTAATGTATCTACATCATACTAATCGAGATAAACGTTAACAGAAATTATCTTATTACTTGCTTCCTTGCAAGCAGAAGGGAAATAAGGGAATACACTCTTCAAATATTTTAAATAGGAGGGTTTCGTTGCTATACGAAATAAATGTAAGTTCTCTTTGCATGGCCCGGAGTAAAACAAAAGAAGTGAAATGTAATACAACTTCCTGTTTGAGAAAATGTTCAAGATTTTTAATAGTAAACCAGTAACGAGGAATATATCAGAAATCGTTAACTCTACAAAATAATGTATATGACATAAATGTATTGTAGCAGATCTACATTTTTTGTGTAGATTGTTTAGCTCTCTTACGGTTTACCAGTTATGCAAAAGCAATCTAGAATGAAGAAGACTTCAGGGGCTATTTCCAAGAAATTCAGGATATAATATTATTTGCCTTGTAAATATCTTTAATATACAGCATTTTAATTTAAATCTTTGCAGCTATTTTTTTAGAAATTCGTAAATGTCGAAAAATGTTCCACGTAAAGAGTAGTTTGTAGTGGGAGGATTTTTCTAAAAGGCTTCGTTTCACATCCTTGGTATATACTAAACTTAAATACCATGCTTGGTGTTCAACCGATTTGTCTTTTGAGTTAAGTTGCCCACAGAGACATACGCGCGCTCACACATGCACACTCACGAATACATACAGAACTTTTCGAAAACAGTTTTTTACTTTCTCTATACGTACTATGTATATAGTGTATAGAGAAGGTATTGCATTGTACCCAAAAATTCGATACCGAGATTTAACCGGAAATACATGTTTTGAAAGCACCTGAATCCAAAAAAAGCATTTTTAGAAAAATGTGTGTGTGTGAGTGTCTGTGTGTATGTGTCTGTATGTGTGTGTCTGTGGGCAGCATTGCTCAAAAACGAAAAGGCCGTTAAATACCAAACTTGGTATTTAAGTTCAGTATCTTCCAAGGATGCGACATGAAGAGTTTCAAGAAAATATCCCCACCCCGAACTACCCTTCACATGGAAAACATTTTGAAAATTTTGATTTTCTAAAAAATAGCTCTAACGATTTTTATAAAAATATCATATATTAAAGATATATATGTGTATATATACATATATATAACTTGAATTTTATGGGAATAGCCTCTGAAGACTACTTTATTCTGGATGAATTTTACGGAATTTTGTATTACTGGTAAACCGTAAGAAATAGACAAAAACTTACCACACAAAAAATGTAGAGCACTTTAAAACACACAATTTATGTTATATACACTTTTTTTCGTGGAGTTGCTCGTTTTTAGATATTCCTTGTTTTTGCTTTCAGCCTTAAAAAACTTATACTTTTCTCATACAGGAATTTGTCAACTCCTGTCCATACAAACAAGAGAACTTCAGTCACGTAGCAACCATCTTTTGCTATCAGTTTAACCTATGTTACTCCCTTATTTCGCCTCTACTTACAGGGAAGCAAGTAATAAGACTATTTCTGCTAATTTTTTCTGGTTTAGCATGAAATAAATAGAAGCATAAACTTTTTAACATAAATTTGTTACAGAGATATAGAGAAAGTCATGTTAATGGATTACATCAGATTTTTTTTTCTTTAGTGGTCCTTTAAAAATGTATTTTCTGTGAAATCTCAGTATCTACTTTTTTAGTGGAATAGAATATCTTATCTACCTACATGTGCAATAGTGCTAGAGAAAGTAAAAACCAATCAACACATTTATTGTAAATTACATTGTAAAGATTGTGGCCAGTTTAAATAGGAAGCGTTCAGCGTATTTCAACACTAGACGAACACTTTAGCTATGGAGTTTACTTTTATGCACGAGACTTTGAACAATATGTGTCGAAACGGTTCAAATTGGAAAGAAATCGAAAAAAATTCGGTGCAGATATGCTCGATGAAAGTGTAAAATTTATGGAAATTGGCTATCTAAGACTCATACTGGAATTAAATATAATACACTGAAAATGTGACGATTTAAATAGTTGTGCTTAATTTGTATTGCCATTAGAAGATCAATAAATGAAACGCAAGCGTTTATAGACGCCTATTCCAAACATTATATGTGTGGTGTAATGCAGGGGATCCAACGCGAATCCCACAATAGGAGACTGCCGTTCATCGCTAATATATGCCGCACTGTTGCTCTGTGTAAGAATGCCTGGCGTGTTGTACTGGCGATAGCGGATGAGTAAATGTAACAGTTTTTTCTCAATAAAACGTGCATTCATAACTTCAGTGAATAAAAGCCACACCCTCTCACAGATTGCTTTGTAACTCTAAAAAGGCAAATTTTCAGTACACTCTTTTCTATCAATTATATTATATTGTAGCTGTTAATTCACTGGTGCGGCACGATGATTTTCAGAAAAATTCCCAAACCCAACTACTCTTTACAGGAAAGAATTTTCGAAACGTTTAGTTTTCTCTAAAATGGCTCTTAAGGGTTTTGATTAAAATAGCGCAAATTTAAAATATTTACATGACAAAATGTTAATCTCGTTTTTTTTTTCTTTTCAGAAATGTTTTCTGAAGACGTCTTCATTCTGGATGACTTCTGCATAGTTGGATTTTGTGTGTGTGTGTGTGTGTGTGTGTGTGTGTGTGTGTGTGTGTGTGTACGTACGTTAAGTAAAAACGAATTAAGATCCACTTTATCGAAATAAAAAGGTTGCCCAAAAATTGACTTTGAGTACTTCAAATACTACTGGTATTATTTCATACTTCACAGATTCCAATTTACCTTTATTAAACCGTGAGATATAGGCAAAAGTTGTTGCACAAAAAATGTAGATTTCCTTAAAACAGACTTTGTCATATACATCGTTTTGTGGAGTAAACTATTTTTGAAATATTCCTTTAGTTTTAAAATATTTCAACTTTTCTCAAAAGGGAATTTGTCATTTTTGTTTGTTTGTTTTACTTCTGCCCATGCAAAGAAAACCGAATTCTAATTACAGAGCAGTCAGCTTTTAAAATATTTGACTATTGCTTTAGCCCAATGTATTCCCTTATTTCCCTTCTACTTCTAAGGAACTAAGTAATAAGATCATTTCTGCTAATGTTTATCTTGTGTGCATGAAGTAAATAGAATAATGCGCTTTTGTAAGAATAGTTTGTCACAGAATAGGTAGAGAAAGTCATGTGACTGAAGCACATAAGAGTTTTTGCAGGAGCGGGTCATTTATGTTGCCCCCCTTTAACTACTATGGTCACATTGGAGGCTATGACTGAACATTTGAGGGTGTTTGAACTTCTAGGTTGGTCTATTGTAGGTTTTCATCATTTTAACTAATTTCCATACGCACAATCGCTCTCAATTTTTTTTCTCCAGACTCTATGAGGGCAGGAATAATCCCAACTAAAGAGAATCCCATCCTTTGACTGAAAAACGGACCCGAATTTTGTTTAAACTCTCGTATATAAACTCTCGAGCCAACTAATCTGGACTTCTGATATTGAATATCTAAAAAAAAAAAAGACTATCCAGTATAATATTTTTATATGAAACCTGAGAGAGCGTATTTCTAACGAATATGTCAGAAGTATGTATTTTTCATATTTTGAGTCAATCATAAGATACGGTTTAATCCCAATAAGACTTATAAAATCTTCCTTCCACAGAAGAATATTATACGTAAAATTAAAAAAAAATGTTGCTATACAACCCCATGTATATCATTGCTTATTGAACTATGTATTTTAACTATATAGGCTATTTATATTTTGGATATTTTAGTTGATGTTTTTAGATTTGCAAAAATAAAAAATAGTATATATATTTGGGTTTCAAACTATACAATAAGCTGACAGAGCGAATTAAATGCCTAAATAAGAAAACTTTTACTCCAGAGTCTATGCATGTTTTGTTGCATATCCTTTAGGCATATTTAATACAGGAGTTTTTATATTTTAAAACTCGTGAATTAAATATTAGTATTAATTGACAAAGAATGTAATCATACAATCTTATATTAACATGATATCAGATGCCTGTGCAGTGCTTTAACACAGAAGAAAATAAATACTACAGCAGTTGAATTGAAACATACGGACAGACAAAGCGACACATGCCCCGTAGTAGAGTATGCACGTAAGATAAACGAAAAGAGAGAAAAGAACTGATGTGATGCATTCACATGAATCTTTCTACCTGTTCTGCAAACAAACTGTTGTTACAGAAGATTATTCTTTATGCTAAACGAGAAAAGCATTAAGACAAAGCATTACTTAGTTCCTTATAAGCAGAAGGAAATGGTGGAATACGCCAGACTAAAGGGAGAGTCCGATCTTTTAAAAATTAATCGATATGAGAACATTTGAAGTTCGGTTCGCTTTACATTTTCAGAAAACGAGAGATGAAACAAAAGGTCACCCCGTTTGAGAAGATGCGTACTTTTAATCTGAAACAAATAACATGAAACGGTCACTCTGCAACAAAAATATGACATTAATGATGTGCTTCAACGATATCTACCTAAATGTTTGTGTCCTTATTTTTTGTGTATCTCTTACAGTTTACTAGTTATGAGAAATTCATTCAGAATGAACGGTTCTTAGGAAGCTATTCCCAGAAAATTTAAAACATACATTTTAATTGTGATGTAATTAGTTCTAATATATGGTATTTTAATCAAAATCTTTAAAGCCATGTTTGAGAAAAACATAATTTTTAAAAGCAATTCTATGTAAAGGGTAATTTGGATTGGGGGGAATTTCTTGAAAATCTTCGTGTCGCATCCTTGGAAGATGCCAAACTTAAATGCTAAGTTTGGTATTTAACGGTTATTTATTTTTTGAGCTATGCTGTCCACAGTCACAAAGGACCTTTTTCTAAATATGCTTTTTTGGACTCGGGGGACCTCAAAACATACTTCCGGGGAAATATCGGTATCGGATTTTTGGGTGGAAAACAATAGTTCCTCTATACACTATATACATAGTACGTGTAGAGAAAGTAATAAATCATTAAATACGCAAACGTATGCACAAGAAGTACTTCGGTATGCCGTGTGTTTTTTCTTGATGTGACACGCTGACCACGAGAGCAAGTGAATAGGAAATGGGTTGGTCCAGTTAAGAGACGATACATATCTAGGACAAGCTGTCCAGTTTCATTGGGAACAAGACCCCGCTTTGTTTCGGAAAAGCAAGTATTTTTTGATTTAGCAGAACGGTGTTGTCGGATGTAACGCAACGTTGTCACGCCGCACCATTTAAAGCGATATCATCGGTACTTTGGTGACTCGTGGGCGGTCTGAATAAGTTAGGCTCTTGAGGTTAAACATACATCAATCTTAAAACTTCCTGCTTGTGTTTTACGAGATGCAGATATGACCGTTAGTGACTTCTTAATAACCAACAGCTTATTCTTGTCATCTACTATCGTTATCATTTTGAAAAAAATCTTATGTGTTCCCTTCACATGACTTTTTCTACATCTCTATAACAAATTATTGTTAAAAAGCTTATATTTCCATTTATATCATTCTAATTGAGAAAAATTAGCAGAAATAGTCTTATTACTTGCTTCCTTCTAAGTAGAAGCGAAATAAGGGAATACCTTAGAATAAAGTGAAAATCAAAAGCTGGTTGCTATGTGACTGAAGTTCCATTGTTTGTGTGGACAGAAAATTCCTGTATGAGAAAAGTATTAAGTTTTGCAAAGCTGAAACTAAAAACAAGGAATGTCTCAAAAACGACAAACTCCACGAAAAAAATGTATATAACATAAAGTGTGTGTTTTAACATGCTCTACATTATTTGTATGGTAAGTTTTTGTCCATCTCTTACGGTTTAGGAGTTATGCAACATTCTGTAAAATTCATCCAGAATAAAGTATCTTCAGAGGCTATTCCCACAAAATTCAAGATATACATTTCCTTTGTCATGTAAATATATTTAGTATAGATATTTTTAATTAAAATCGTTAGAGCCATTTTTGAGAAAATCAAACTTTTCGAAAAAAGTTCTATGTAAAAGGTAGTTGGTGGTGGGGGGATTTTCTTGAAAATCTTTGTGTCACATTCTTGGGAGATACCAAACTTTTTCGTTTTTGCGCTATGCTGTCCAGACACACAGCACACACAGACCTTTTTTCCGAAAATGCTTTTTCTGGATTAAGGGAGACCAAAACATGTACTTTCGATAAAATCTCGGTATCGAAATTTTGGGTGCATTCAATACCTTCTCTATGTACTATGTACATAGTACGTATAGAGAAAGTAGACTGAAATAGTGATCGATTATTATAGACGTATCACATAGGTGCAGAAACAGATTTTACTCATTTTAAAAATCCAGCTTACAGTCTCACCTTTTCTATCAATTATATGCATGATTATTCCACTAGGGCTTTCCTGCGCTACTGCTTACTCATCTAAGGCAGAGAAAATATTGTATTTATTCAAAAAAGTTGTTATAATATTTTCATAACGAGAGCTCCAACTTCTATTGTTGCGAGCGAATTTATCTATAGAAAAGTTGTAGCTCGAGTTATATTTAATACACCTATGTTGTGAATAAAATAACAATGATTGGCCTATATAGACACGAAGAATAATATTCCTAAAATCCCATTTGTCTTCACGCACATTTCCCCAAAGCCGTTTGAAACTTCCGCCATTATGTACGGGAATATCACTGCACACTGATACTATTATTATAAGACGAACATTAACTCAGAGAGGAAACAAATGCACGTGGGTGCGATAAATTTAGAAAAACATTTGCATGTGGGTGTGATAAAAACGATTAAAATACAGATTCCGATTGGTTGGAATTTTACGCGCCAATGTACTGGATTGGCCACTTCCTACGATCACGTTTCATGAACGAAATAGTCACCACAAAAAACCATTTTTTGCGGTCAACTGACAAAAAGCAAGAACAGGAAAAACACTAAATTCCATACTTGAATTGAACAATTATTAAGGGAACTCTCCAATAGAAATACTAAATTTCATGATTTTTAATTTATTTAATTGATGTTTGTCATATTTTACATCTACAATAGGTTTTAAATTTAAGTTCAACATCTTTTAAAGTTTTCGATATTGTAATATTTAATTACAGTTAAAAAACTTAGCTTACAAGGATTGATTCTTAACTATTTGTTCTACAAAACTTAGCACCAATCTATTCTCCAACATAATAAGACATGGTACATATTTCACTCCAAAACGGGAACAAAACACTCTTGGAACCATTTGACGTTGGGGGAAAAAACCTCAAGCACTTAGATTTCAAACATTGTAGGAGCGACATTTTAATTTGTGGTTGGGGGGGGGGGAGGGGGACAAGAAGACTGCTCCTGAATTTTAGCCTAAAAGAAAATCATTTTTCATTATTTAAATGTGAAATATATTAAATGTTGTCTAATTGTTCTTTTGTTAGAGGCATATCGCAATTATTTCTTATTGCTTAGATTACAGGGACAACTGACCCCACCGCCACTCGTAAACACACCTGTCCATATGGAATATTTACCTACAGTGATGAAAATATTTGAACAATATTTCGCCCAAAACGCAGAATTGCACCGTAAATTCTATGTCAATCAGGATATTGACTATTTAATTTATTCTGAACGAAATTTGAAATAGGTTAAATCATGCTGCTACAGCGTTTCCAGGATTTTGGGAAGATTTTGTCAAAATTTAAATTGAGCATTCTCTTAATGATGCCAGGCGAAGATTTTCAAAAAATTCCTCACTCACAGCTACACTCTATTTTTTTTATTTTATATGTACCCTGAATTTTCTGTGAATAGTCTGACATCCTCTTCATTCTGAATCAATTTTGTATACATTTACATAGCTTATAAATTATAAACCCATTACAATTCACTGATTAATTAATAAATATCCTCATTTAGTTTAATCGAATGAGTCTTGATGCTTTAGAAATATATTTATTTAATTTCCCATACAGTATCATTGAGATTTTAATCAAAACTGTTAAAGCCTTTTTGAGGAAATAGAAATTAGGATATATTTTCCATTCAAAGGTTTGTTTGGGGATGAGAAACATTTTGTGAAATTTCAGCTTGTTTCTTTCAAGAATGCACGCCCAAATTATTATTTTTGGCATTTAATTATAACTATTGTTGTTAAGCTATGTTGAATACTCACACGCGCGGAAAACGTTCCCTAAAATTGTCTTTATTGGGTTTAGGCAACCTCATAAGTGTATTTTATATTAAATCTAAACATCTACATTTTGGGGAATACAATACTTCGTTTACCTATCAAGAAATAAGTAAAACGTGAAATAGAAAGAAAACCCTTTTCATATTTTTACACAAATGAAGTACCACAATTGACTTACCAGAAAAAGCTTTTACGATTTGTCAATATATAGAAGGGAGTAAACAATTTATCTTGTTGAACTATACTGCAAATAACGCGGACTTCTTTCACTATAAACCAAAAAGTCAAAATATAGTTGCTTTTTTTTCATATCGGTGCATTTTATATATTTAAAACAGAATTTAAACCCTTGTATAAAAAAACAAATGTTTTTCAGGTAATTAATTTTTGGATAGTGAAATTCCCAAAATTTCCGTGTTGCGTCCTTAAGAGATGTTATAGTTCTTTTTTGTCTGTTGATGTTTAGAGTAGCAGTACTCATTACACAGCCCATGGGCTGTCTACGACTCATTACATAGCCCATGGGCTGTCTACGACTCTTATGAACATTTATTGTGGAATAATTTTACTTCCATTACATTTCTATTCAAATTATAAGTATAAATGTATATTTAATGGATCTCTCCAAAACTTTGGATATCCCTGTATTCATCGAAGCAGTGTAGTGCAGTAGCGCACGAGTTCAACAATAGAGCGTAATCAATTTCTTGGTACGTGACTTGAAGTTTGAACAGTTGATTGATAGTAGTAAGTTCGTTACAGTGCAGTGTTTAATAAAGGCTAGAAAAAACAGGAAGAAGTTTTTCAAACAGCTGGGAGCATATTTCTCTTTATACCTGCTAAAAATAAAGTACATCCATGTCTTTACTATCTTTTGTATACGTAGTTCAAGGTTACAGAGATTTAAACTTCATAGGTATTATTATACGTTGTATTTAAATGTTTAAAGTAAGTATCCTAAATCTTTTAAACTCGGAGCATAGAAGAGATCTTAAAAAAACTTGGTTTGGATTGCATGTATTCTTCGAACAGTGTATATTTGTGAAATGATTTACAGTAGAGTAAATTTCTTTCATTTGTCTCTCTCTCTCTCTCTCTCTCTCTCTCTCTCGTCTGCCTGTCCGTTTATCCTGTAGGATTTTACTCCCTCCACAGCACTTACAAATCAACACAAGGTCAGGATGAGTGATCAGTTCGATGCCTGGTATGAAAGTGAAGAACTGTATGATATGAAATGATAGTGAAATGGAAAGCAACATATGATTATGGAGCAATAGTTGAGTGAATGGCGGAGGAAACCGGAACACCCGGAAAATACCCACCAATTGCCCTTATTCCACCACAAATCTTCTATGCGACCCACTGGAATCGAACCCAGGCCGCCTATGTCATACCTACTCGGTGACGGCGCCGCCCAACAAAGGTCATCAAGGGAAAACATAGATTTTGTCTCATCAATATGAAAAAGGATATCAATCACAAATCAATTAGCTGATATTGACAAAATTGTGCAGGAGAGTAGTAAAATTGGACCTTTAATTTTATAGTAGTACTCTACAAAACTATTATCTTAAAATCCTTTGTTTCTTTTTGCTATTCACCAAAGAAGCCTTGTATGCAGGACTTAAATCCCCAAGACGTACAGCAGCCTCTTAAAATTGTGTAATAATAATAATAATAACAAATAATAATAATAATAATAATAATAAAAATAATAATAATAATAATAATAATAATAATAATAATAATTTTCATATTAATACATAATGATCAGTAATGCATATATTTATCCATAAATGTAATAAGTTGCTTGTTACCAAGTTAGTGTGTGAAATTTGGTGCACTCTCAAGACATACTGTTTCTTGCATTTGGCTCTCTTGTAATTTTCAGTGAGCACGCTGGTTTAAGAGGTATTCCGATGAATTTTCGATATTGAAGTTTTGCGTCTAATGTATGTTGTCAATCTTACGGTCTTCAATCTACAGGAATTGTGTTAAGCAAGTTTCATATTGCACTATTACATCCTGAAAGACACACATTGGTCTCCATTGGGACTTCTTCAGATCTTGGAGAGAGAATCTACACTCTCAGTTAGTATACGGCTGCTTGAAGCATTTCCTCTGATAAGTAGAGTCAGACTGAAGAATCCAATGTAATTGCTAGAATATGACCATGTGTCTGCCAGCACCATTGGCAATGCTTTAGTGCAAATAAATCGGTATGAATATAATCGTCAGTCTTATCGATGATATTTAATTCCCTTTAAGTCCATATTGCTTTGATGGTGTAATTTAAACTATATATAATTAAACTGTATTAGAGTTCTCGCAAGCCCAAATGCTTCAATGTCTAATTTTACATTTACATGACTTCACTAAAGTGATGTTCAAATTATTTAAAGAAAATGTATTGTACATGTGTTTCCACGAAACATACTTTTGTGTTGCAAGTAAGCACTTGTGTATCTCTTACAGATGCCAGTTATGCAAAATCGACCAGAGTGAACGTGACTTCAGAGGTATTCTCAGAAAATTAAAATATACATTTCATTTTTCATCAAAGTATCTTAAACATATAGCATTTTAATCAAAATCATTAGAGCCATTTTTGAGAAAATCTAAGTTTTCGAAAAATATTCCATATAAAGGGTAATTGTTAATTGCGGGATTTTCTTGAAAATCTTCCTGTCGATGGTTGTAAGGTACAGAACTTATATATAAATTTGGTGTTTAACCGTCTTCGGTTCTGTTACGCTGTTCAGATAATACGAATTTTTTTCTAAAATATTTTGTTACATTCATATGACTTTCTCTATATTTCCTACTCCTCTTACAAAAGCGTAACTTTCATCTACTTCATGCTAATCGAAGTAAACGTGAACACAATGGTATTATTATTATTTATTTCCTTGTACGTACAATAGAAATAAGGAACATTAGGTTATATAAATTAAAAGCTTCTTCACTTGACATTGAAATTCCGTTGTCTTTATATGGCCATAGTAAACTAAGGAAAGATTTAAGAATTGGAAAATTTAAGCCGATAACAAGGAATATTTTGGAAATTTTTGATTCCACAATAAAGTGTGTTAAACATAAAGTGTGTGTTTTAACTATATATACACTATATTTACGGTTTAATCCAAAGGTGTCTAAGAGAACTCAAGATAGAGATTTCATTTGTCATAAAATATCTTAAACATATGATATTTTAATCAAAGTTGTTTGAGGCATTTTTGAAAAAGCTAAATTTTGAAACATTTTCAATGTGAACGGTAGTTGTAGATGAGGGGATTTTTTCATGAATATCTTCGTGTCGTATTCTTAGAGGGTACTGAACTTAAATGCCAAGTTTGGTATATAATCGATTTTTTTGTCTGTTTTCTCTTTTCGTACTATGTACATAGCGTATAGAGAAGGTTTTGTATTGCACCCAAAAATTCGATACCGAGATTTCATCGTAAACACATGTTTACGCTTTTGGATTCAGGAGTCATCAAATCATGTTTCCAGTGAAATCTTGGTATCAAATTTTGCGTGGAATATAATACTTCCTCTAGTTACTATAAGTAGTAGAGAAAGTATGAAAAATATAATACTTTCTTTATGATGTGCGTTATTTCTACATACTAACTGTAGGCGTTACTTCTGCGCTTCAAAGTCATGGCTGTATACTAGACCACGTGTTTTCCAAGGTAACGAAAAAAAGTGTAAATCTCTTGGCACAGTTGCAAACTACACTCCCATTTAAACTTTTACTGAATCTTTGTGGTGACAGGCTTTATGTGCGCCAAGCGTTACTGTGGCCATGAACACTCGTGGAATAACTTCATGAGATTTTCTTGCACGAATACAACAGTTTGCACGAATAATTTGATCGACACCTCACATTGGCGGTATTTCCAACAGGATTTGATATTCTTCGTATAAATTAACACCTTTATTTATACAAAGTATAATAACCTACACGAGAAAGAGAAAAGGGTCAGAATAATAAATACATAAGATGTGTATTCCAATATTTGTTATTAATTCTAATATATATATATAATACTCGAACAAAAATCTTGGCGTAGCACTGCCAACAAGTACGGGACATTGACGAGCGCTACATATGACAACTTTGAGAAAAGTATTCCATTCAATAGCTTTCTCTACGTCTCCATAACAAATGATTGTTAAAAAGATTATTCTTCTATCTACTTCATACTTTTCTTGTAAGTAAACGGAAACTAAAGTGATAATCAAATATTTTAAAAGCTGGCTGCCATGTGGGTGAAATTCGTGTCTTTGTATGGCCAGGAGTTTACAAATTCCCATATGGGAAAAGTATTTTAAAACTGAAGCTAATAACCAGGAACATTTAGGAAAAGTTCAACTCCACTAAAAAAAAAAAATCTGATGTGTTCCATTCATATGACTTTCTTTATTGTTTTTAAAAAGCTTATGCTTCTATTTACTTCATGCTAATCAAGAAAAAATTAGCAGAAATAGTTTTATTACTTGCTACCTTGTAAGTAGAAGCAAAATAAGGGAAACCATAGGTTAAACTGATAGTCAAAAGCTGGTTGCTATGTGACTGAAGTTCCTTTGTATGGATAGGAGTTGACAAATTCCTGTATGAGAAAAGTATAAGCTTTTCAAAGCTGAAACCAAAAACAACGAATTCCTTAAAAACGATCACCTCCATGAAAAAAATGTATATAATATAACTTGTGTGTTTTAATGTCCTCTACATTTTCTGTGTAGTAAGTTTTTATCCATCTCTTACGGTTTAGCAGATACGCAAAATTCGTAAAATTCATCTAGAATGAAGTGGGCTTCAGAGGCTATTCCCAGAAAATTCAAGATATACATTTTATTTGTCAGGTAAATATCAGTAATATACGATATTTTAATCAAAATCGTTAGAGCCATTTTTTAGAAAATAAAAAATTTCGAAAAAAGTTCCATGTAAAGAGTAGTTAAAAATCTTCGTGTCGCATCCTTGGCATCCCAAACCTAAATATCAAATTTGGTTGTTAACAAACTTTTAATTTTTGAGCTATGCTGTCCACAGACACACACACACACACGCACACACACACGGACCTTTTTTGTAAACATGAATTTTTTGGATTCAGGGGACACAAAACATGTATTTTCGGTGAAATCTCGGTATCGAATTTTTGGGTGGAATACAATACCTTCTCTATGCACTATGTACATAGTTCCTATAGAGAAAGTAAAAATGAATGACATAAATTATGTGTTTTAACGAGTAGCTGTCAAATATTAACAAACTTCATCTGTTTTTAGAAATATAGAATCCAAAAATGCTCGGTTTCGTCCTCTTGGATACAAAATGCGTTAACTATTTTGCTTTGAACTATATCTATATGAATATTATAAAGAGAGAGAGAGAGAGAGAGAATGTGTATGAAATCTCAAAAATCAGTTGACTGAATTTGATACTTCTTTCACCATTGAAAAGTCTTATTCTTTCTAAAGGACATGAGCTATGAAACATCTAATTTCAGTTTATGACTAAAAATGGGGTGGGGAGAAAAAAAGAGGACTTCGTGGCACTACAACCCGAAGGCGAGCCAATGTTTACCGCCTGACCGCTGCGTCCCCCATCTCTGCCCATTACAAACGTCATGGATGGGGTGTAGTACTGCAGGGTGGGACGTGGTTAGCGCCCCGAGTCCCTCCCGGCCTGTTAATGCGGTATACGCAACCTGGAGCTCTACTTTTCCCTCAAGTAGCTCCTCAATTGGTTTCCCAGGGACCTCAAGGGACTGAGTGCAACCCAGGCCAGCGTGAGAAAATCCCCACGCCGGTACCGGTAGTCGAAACCTGTTCCCACACTTGGTAAGCAGCCACGCTACCACCTCATAAGGAGATGACCAACTAAAAATGAAATAGAATTTACAGTGTGTATGCAATAAAATACAAACATTATGGAATTATAAAATGATATGCCTGCGACTTTACGTTGAGATTTCTTTGGAGCAGATAAAGCTGTTGCTCATCAGAAAATGCAGATAAACAAGACAAATTCCAATATTTCCTTCAAAACAAATTATATATGGGTTATTTCACAACTAAGAACCTATCTATAATGTGTTTGGAAAGAAATATTGGCATTTATCTTTCTTTATGTGCATTTTATGGTATTTTAATCACAATCGTTACAGCAATTTTTGAGATTCAACTTTCGAAAAGAAGTTTGGGGTGAAGAGTTTGCTTAAAATCTTCGTGTCGCATTCTTAGAAGATGCTGAATACTATTTTTTTTTTTTTTTTTTTTTTTTTACATATCTACCTACCAACCTACGTGGATCTTTTTTTCTAATTTTTTTTAGTTATTTATTTAGGAAGCCTCAAAATATATATTTCAGGTGAAAGGTCAAATTTCTGGTTGGAATGCAATACTTCCTCTACCTACTACATCTACATAACAGAATGTATGTAGAACTGAGCAGGAGCAAAAGGATAAGTTGATTATACAGTAGGTGTTGCATATTTCATTAGCACCCTAATTTGGGAAAGCTCATTCTTCCTAAATAGGCATGTCATGCTGCTTAATGGTGTAAGCAGTATGTGCGATGCCTCCTTGACATGTTACTAGACCATGGAATGGAACTGACACTCATTGACACTCTTCAAACCGGTTAGCTTATGGGTCCGCAGTACGAGTTTTGCACTCACAAGATAGCGGAGTGAGGTTGTTACGATGATTCTCCTCTTCTACGAGTTCCCGGCCCATGTAGAATTTGGTTCAAAAGAGAGCTGTCATTTGTCCCCTCAAGCTAAATTTGCTACCGAAGGTTGTTCTTGGCACTGATACGTATATGTCATTAAGTTACCTTTAAAGACAAAATGTTTCATACCTTTCAATAAAACGTTCACAAAAATAACTTATCTCCATTTATAACACTTTGCTCCTCACTCCTTATCTTGAGTACTGAAATCAAAGGTGTACTTACCCTATACGTGACCTCCGCCATTCCAATCGCCTTCCATTCTCCAAACGCTGAAGGCATAACTAAGTCTTTCATGGGCCATGTAGGAACAGGACGACGTTACAGCTGATGCGGACATGAGGGCCAATCGAGTGCTGGGGCTGCAGGAGCCGCAGGTCCGGGATTCACTTACTGAAACAGGTAATTCGAATTTATACTTTTTAAGATTTGACGTAGAATAAGGATGGACACATTCACTCCTTTTATATGCTTAACTTTCCTGTTCGTGGCATGGATTTACTAACATGTAAACGAGCCGGCGTCATTCTGACGCTTCCGGAGAGCCTTCGGCGATGGACAGAATTCTAGGCATCAGAAACATAATTCATATTCCCTAGAGTGATTTAAGGAGTGCTTAAGGACGGTATGACAAAGTTTTAAATTCCACATTACTAATGCAAGTCTTTTGAAATTTATACCGCACGTCTAACATGATGCAAATACGTGACTGTGCTAATTTGATCCATTTTTACTTTCTCTACACGTACTATAAACATATTGTATAGAGAAGGTATTGCACTCCACCAACAAATTCGATACCGAGATTACACCGGAAATTATGATTTAGTGTCCCCTGTATCTTTTCAGAAAAAGTCCGCGTGTGTCCGTGTGTCTATGAACACGATAACTCAAAAACGAAAAGTCGGTAAAATACCAAACTTAGTATTAAAGTTTAATATCTTCCAGGGATGCGACACGAAGATTTTGAGAAAAATCCCCCACCCCAACTACCCTTTAATTGGAACTTTTTTTCCAAAAGTTTGATTTTCTAAAAAACGGCTCTAACGATTTTGATTAAAATATCCTATATTAAAGATGTTTACCTAAGAAATAAAATGTATATTTTGAATTTTCTGGGAATAGCCTCTGAAAATTACTTCTGAGTGAATTTTACGGAATTTTGCATAACTGCTAAACTGTAAGAGATAGACAAAAACTTTAAAACACAAAAAATGTAGAGCACATTAAAACACACAATTTATGTTGTATACATTTTTTGTTGGATTTGATCGTTTTTGAGATATTCCTTGTTTTGTTTTCAGGTACGAAAAACTTTTCTCATACAGGAATCTGTCAACTCCTGTCCATACCAAAATAGGAACTTCAGTCACATAGCAACCAGCTTTTGACTATCGCTTTAATGCCACACCCTTATTTCGCTTCTACTTACAAGGAAGCAAGTAATAACACTATTTCTGCTAATTTTTTATCGATTAGCATGAAATATATGGAAGAACTTTATTAACAATAATTTATTACAGAGATGTAGAGAAAGTAGAAGTAGATGTAGAATGGAGCACATCAGATTTTTACTTTCTCTATACGAACTATGTACATAGCGTATAGAGAAGGTATTGCATTGTACCCAAAAATTTGATACCGAGATTTCACCGGAAATACATGTTTTGAGACTCCCTGAATCCAAAAAGAAAAGCATTTTTAGTAAAATGTCCGTGTGTCTGTCTGTGGGCAGCATAACGCAAAAACGAAAGGACCGTTAAAGCACAAACTTTGTATTTAAGTTTGGTATCTTAAAGAATACGACACGAAGATTTTAAAGAAAATCCCCCCACACCAAACTATCCTTTATATGGACTTTTTTTTGAAATTTTTGATTTTCTTAAAAATGGCTCCAACGATTTTGATTAAAAATATTGAAGATATTTATTTACCTGAAAAATAAAATATATATCTTGAATTTTCTGGGAATAGCCTCTGAAGACTACTTTATTCTGAATGAATTTCACGGAATTGTGCATAGCTGCTAAACCGTAAGAGATGGACAAAAACTTATCACACAAAAAGTGTAGCTTGCGATAAAACACACAATTTATGTCATATAGATGTTTTTCGTGGATATGACTATTTATTATTTTAAAGATATTCTTGGTTTTTCGTTTCTGCTTTGAAAAACATACTTTTCTCATACAGGAATTTGTTAACTCCTGTCCATTCAAACAAAGGAACTTTAGTTACATAGCAACCAGCTTTTGGCTATCATTTTAACCTATGGTGCTCCCTCATTTCGCTTCTACTTACAAGGAAGCAAATAATAAGACTATTTCTGCTAATGTTTCTCGATTAGCATGAAGTAAATAGAAGCATAAGCTGTTTAACTACAATTTGCTGCAGAGATGTAGAGAAAGTCATGTGAATGGAACACCTCCGATTTTTTTTTTAATTGTTCGGAAGCTATAGTCAATTTTTGTTTTTGTTTTTTTCACGTCACTGAACAGTCCTTTACGACAAAAAATTAAAAATGTTGTCTAATATTTTTATCTTAGGTTCACAATACATCTATCTTTTAAAATTAGACGGTTTTCCTGAATCTTCTTTCGTTTAGGCTCCAAAAATTTTAAACGTTATGGAATGAACTTCATTATTTCTCTATACGCACTATGTACATAGTGTATAGAGAAGGTATTGTATTGCACCTAAAATTCGATACCGAGATTTCACCGGAAATATATGTTTTGAGACCCCCTGAATAAAAAAAAAGTATTTTTAGAAAAATGTGTGTGTGTGTGTGTGTGTGTGTGTGTGTGTGTGTGTGTGTGTAAGTCTGTGGGCAGCATACCTCAAAAATGAAAAGACTGTTAAAAACCAAACTTGGTATTTAAGTTTGGTATCTTCCAAGGATGCGACACGAAGCTTTTCAAGAAAATCCCCCCACCCCAGACTACCCTTTCCTTGGAAAAAATTTCGAAAATTTTTATTTTCTTAAAAATGGCTCTAACGATTTTGATTAAAATCACGTATATTTAAGATATTTACTTGAAAAATAAAATGTATATCTTGAATTTTCTGGGAATAGCCTCTGAAGATTACTTTATTCTGGATCAATTTTACGGATTTCTGCATAAATGCTAAACCGTAACAGATGGACAAAACTTTAACACACAGAAAATGTAGAGCACATTAAAACACACAATTTATGCTATATACTTTTTTTCGTGGAGTTAATCGTTTTTAAGATATTCCTGATTTTTAGTTTCAGGATTGAAAAACATACTTTTCTCATACAGGAATTTGTCAACTCCTGTCCATACAAGCAAAGAAACTTTAGTCACATAGCAACCAGCTTTTGACTATGACTTTTACCTATGGTACTCCCTTTTTCCCTTCTACTTATATGGAAGCAAGTCATAAGACTATTTCTGCTAATGTTTTCTCAATTATCGTGAAGTAAATAGAAGTCTAAGCTTTTTAACAATACTTTGTTGCAGATATGTAGAGAAAGTCATGTGAATGGAGCACATTAGAATTTTTTTGTTATAAAATATAGTTTTTGTGTTTGAAACTTGAAAACATAGATTTAAATATAGCCGACTGTAAAAGCTAGAGAAAGTCTTATTCATTGTACCTCTGTGAACATGAACAGCAAATTTTATTTGTGCAGCTGAAAAACTGCTCCGCAAGGAGCATTTTACAGGAAGAAAAATGCTGAAAACTGTGATAGAGAAAACAAGGAAAGATTTAATTAATTGTTCACATTAAAATCCACCAGGTTGATAGGTCAGGCCCTCAGCTTTCCTTTTCCCCTGCTCTGCTGTTGCCTTTTTTTTTGTCCTTTTCTATCATTGCTACTTTTCTTCTGCACAACTTCGTTTTTTACTTTTCATGGTGCAATTGAGATCTCGTTGTATTGAAGTTTTTGCTGTCGAATCCAGTACAGTTTCGCCTCTAATGCTTTGCATTAAGACATTTAAAAATGGGGCCTGGTGATCAATTATACCTTGTTTGTCTTCAGGAATGTTTAAATTATTTTATGGAATTAAAATTAAAAAAGTACGAATTTTTTAGATTATTTTTCCTGAAATTTGTCCTACTTGCCTTAGTTACATCTTTTCTGTTCTTCTTCTTATTTTTTATTATTATTAAGTAAAGTTTCGTCGAAATGACGTTTGTATGACATCTAATGAGGCATATCTATGCCATAGGTTCGACTTCCCGTCCCGCACTAGACACACTGCATGCATAATGTTGCAATATTTTCCGCAGTTCGAACTCAGCGTTGATAGATGAGCACTTCCGTTTTCCGTAGAGTCTAGTCTCTCTTTCATCTTATCGTAATTTCTCTTTATGAAGTGTCAGAAAATAAAATACATTAGGATAGTATTGCTGCCAGCAAACGCAAGTTCAAATTCTTCCTGCGCCTATAGGTACAAAACGTTCTCAAGGTGAACAAAAAGGAAAACTAAAGACGATCCTTGAAAACTGCATCATTTTTTACCTTCTATAGCATATATGTACTATGTACGCAGAGGATACACAAGGTAATTTATTGCACTCCACTCAAAAATGCCATACCAAGATTTCGCCGAAAATGCCGTGAATTAAAAAAAATAATTTAGAAAAATATCCGTGTATGTGTCTGGACAGCATAAGTCAAAAACGAAAATGTCAGTTAAATAACAAACTTGGATGCAACTCGAGGATTTTCAAGAAAACCCCCATCTCAATTACATTTATTTGAAACATTTTTCGAAAAAAAAATTTTATCAAAAATGGTTCTAACGGTTTTGATTAACATGCCATATGTTTTAAGATATTTGTCGAATGAAATGCATATCTTGAATTTTCTGGTAATACTCTCTGAAGACCTCTTTATTCTGGGTGTATTTTGTACAACTGGTAAACCGTAACAGATAGACAAAAACTTTTTTCCTAGTCGGCTTAACCTCCCCACATTTAAGACTGACACCCAACTAGGACTTACAAGCAAATGCCTAGGGGTCAGAAGCATGTTGTGGAGCTAGCAACACCTAACCACAGAATGGAGAGCCTGGAACAAGTAGTCGGTCTGCAGCCAGACATGAGCATGAGGAAGTGTATAATATGAAAGCAATCGAAATGGATAAAAGGAGGAAAGGAGATGGTGGAGCAACTAGAATGAGTGACGGGGGAAACTGGAGGACCTGGAGGAAACTCGTCCAGACGCCGTTTCGTACAACGCTTGGGAGGCCTAGGTGGGAGGCCACGGCACCGCCATGGACAAAAGAACTTACTAAACACAAATTTAGATCTCGGTAAAACAGACAAGTTGACATATATATTGTTTTTTTTTTTTTTTTTTTTTTTTGTTTTTTTTTGTAGAGTTAATAGTTTCCGAATATTCCTTGTTATTGGTTTAAAATTTAAACTACTTAAATCTTTCTTTGGTTTTACTTTTGACTATGCAAAGAGAACCTAATTTTCAATTTTTTCACTTAGCTATCAGCTTTTAAGAGATTTGAGTATCGATTTAGCGTAGTGTAGCACATTATTTTCTTTCTTCTTGCAACGAAGCAAGTAATAAACAATTTCTGCTAATGTTTTTTTCGATTATCATGATGTAGATAAAAAAATAACATTTTGTAAGAAAATTTTGTTTGAAGATTAGGTAGAGAAAGCCACGTGAATGTAACACATCAGACTTTTAGAATTGTTATACCAGTCGACAAATGCTCAGTTGAATTGCCACAAAAGTGTATTAGATCAATTTTCTGTCACGAAACACATGTTTGTTACTGGAAAGTCTTGCATAAGTAGTTTTATGCTTCTAAAACATAAGCTGTATGGTAAGCCTAACACCAGTGCTTCAAACTCAAGCTATGGCATTTTATTTTTTAGTTTCATTCTACCTTTTCCACTTTAGCATGCACGTAGCATGTGTTAAAGGATTGAAAATATTATTTATTTTCCTAATTGTGGCTAATTATGGAACCGCAGTCGGTAGACAGTGTTAGAAAAGGTACACAAATACGGATTGAATAAACTTCGCATATGATGTTTACTTGCTCTCCCATAATTTTAATGATAAGCAAAATAATGTGAATACTCTATTTGTAGCAATAAATACGACTCGTAAGAAAATGACTATGCAAGGTGTCAGGGGTATAGATACAGATATTTCGATAAATGACACTTAAAGGCTTATCCATTTCGGTGAGTTATTTGTACTTTTCTTTTCTTCTAACAGGTTCCCTCACAAACCAATCACATAGTTTACTACCTGAAGTGTTTTGTAAGGTCTCTATTAGTATAGATTACCGTTTTGCTTCCACGCTTTCACACCTCAATACGATATCTGCTGCCAAGGTAGTGCGAGGTCATTGACCTTGCAGAAAGCATTCAAACTCGATTCCGATAAAACATTCGTTACATCAAGGTCTGCCCATTCAAGATTACACCTTCCACCCCGCAGTTTCGGGGAAAATAAATATGTGGTATGTGTGTCCCACGCTTACTTCAGAGGCACTCGAACCTGAAAATATACTACTTTTAATAAGTAAAATTATTAGTCTGCAAGTGAGCAAAAGTTGTCATCTTTTTTCATAGTACTGTTTTTAATTACCAGTATAAATATCTGCACTTATATCCAAATAGCCTGTATAAAACGGAATGAGATTAAATAGTACGAAAACAAATACGATAACAATTAAGAAAATATAAATGTTGTTCATGATTTTAAATATTTGGGTAGTATAACTGAATGGGATGGCGGATCCCTTGAAAATGTTAAAACAGAGTAAAGAAAATAAATGTTTCTGGCTTGGGAATCTTAAAATGTTACCAAGAAGTACTAAAATTAAAATGTACAACAATAATAATGTGAAATCTATGAAAATCTAAAACGTGTAAAACAAATAAAATCGTTCAAAGCAGATTACAAACAGTTATTAATAGACATTAAGAAAAATTATGAGTTGGCAAAATCCAATTTCAAATTTAGAATTATGGAAAATAACAAATCAAAAACAAACCACAATGGAAATAAAAAAAAAATCAGAATGGTATTGATATGCTATAATCCTAATATAAGACTTCCTAAAATTTGAACTCCTCTCTGTAATATGAGCACAATAATTCCTATTTTACACCGAGTACAACATAAAATAAAATACATGTAGGAAAACGTATTTTACGAAGCGGCCTCAAAGTAACCCATTAAGTGCCAAATTAGCTTCAGTCTATTGAACTGACTGTATATATTTACTTCCTGGCTGTACATATCAGATAAAGATCCTGAATGAAAGTTGGACGCAATATTAAATTTGAACGTTAATTAACAAAAACAAAAAAAAACAAAAAAAAACAAAAAAACAAAAAAAAGTGTCCACAACTGTATATTTATTGTGGCTAACATCCCCCTTATTAAATGGAATCTGTGCAGAAGTAATTAAGTAAACTAGCACTTTGAAGTACTCTTAAAATGGAATTTTTGGCAAATTTAATTATTTTGGAAGGACAGACCTTTGTTCTTTTTTCATTTAACTCACCCCTCACAAACTGGCACAACACATCCTGGGAGGAAGATATGACTTGGAGGATCCACAGGAGACTACAGGCCGGAGGCGGACAGACCACAGAGACGCGCGGAAGTCCCTAACAGTTCCAGGCTCAAAGATCCCTCCCACTGCTACAGCTACCTAGAGAGGGCGATGAACGATCAACCAAGCAGCCCTCTAGTGTTTCTACTCGACAAACATCTACGCCATCTGACCGGCAAGAATGGTCGGTCGATCAATCGAACGCAGGACCTTCTGGATGCGAGCCTCATGCGTTACCATGGTGCAATCTCGTTCATTTTAGTCTGAATTGGCTCACATTATCCAATGTCATTAACGGTTTCTTAAAGTACTTGTATTTAACCATTCATGCCAAAAATAGATTTTATGCTCTTGATGAGTCATGGTATTTACGTTGCTATCATGCTTTCCGAACAGTAATAGTCCGTATTATTTATTTTATTTTCGCTGTCTGGTTTACGATGTTTAGCACGATTATTTTAAGACCGCAAAATGTACACTCATTTTCCGTGTCACAAAGGATTTCGCAAGTATCCTTTACTGAATGAAATTAGAATATATTACGGCACCGCTGTCATTAAAGTCAGCATTCCTTTGATGACGAGAATGAAACAAAGGTACCTATGCATATTGATTCCTCGCCAGGGTATATAAACATCTCATCTCTAGGCTTTCTGCCCGCCAAACGACAGATGGCATTTTGTATTTATAGGTCATCATAAATTGTGACGTCATGTGATGTTCAGTTTTTTGTTGCTGCCATAACGTATGTTTTTGTGTGCAAGCCAAGAGACAGGGCGGTAAGTGAAATGACAAAAGACAGTCTAAGCGTCCCCTAACTCATCACATCTCAAATGTACGTTTAATGCGATGTATGTCGGATTGTGATATATGTGCTCTGACCTCATGTTGGGTAGTGGTTAGTTCGTTAATGTCTCTAGATACGGAAATCAGAGCCAGTGTAACCGAAATATATTATGAGGAGTTCCCTGTGATCAACGAATGAGCATAGATCCAGAAGTCCCGGTTGTATGGTGGGACGTTTTCTTTGCCCAGAGACACTGAAAGTGAAATTTCAGATTTCTCTTTTTATGTATATATTTTCTCAAAATTTAACTGTAATTGCATTGATATTATGCTAACATTAGTACCAAATTTCATTAAAATTAAATAAGTCCTTTGCAAGATATAAATTATTTCGTAAACTGGTTTATGTAGTTACCAGGTGGCCCATTTGCCCCGTATTTTGCATGTGCTTTAAAAGAGTTGCAGAACTCAACTTAAAAGTTAAAACTCGCTAATGAGCAACTGGCCTGAGCGTTCTGCGTTTTACCCCTCTCATACGCGCAACCCACTCGTCGTATCCGTTAATAAGCAAGAGAGATAAAATAAAGATCGCACAGGCCACTTCCGCCCTGACGGGTTTTGACTTGAAATGGCCCCTTGAGTTCTGCAACTTTCTTAATGCACGAAGGGCTGCCTGCATAACCTAATACAGGGTAGTTAGGCCACCTGATACTACATTGTATATCAAAATATTCCACACGCCTCAAAATTTCAGAAAATTAGTTGACATAATCAATAACTTGGTTAATGTATCATAATTTGTTTAAAGTATAGTTATTTTAATTCCTAAAACCAATTATTTTTATAAGAAAATTATTTTTTGAAAAACTACCATGAATGTTAGGATAATTTTTGTCACCTATAATATTATAACAGATCCTTCTACACTTCTGGAAAAATTCATTTGTATTAAACAAAAACTTAACGAGTTGAGCATTTTGATAATGTGAAAATGTAGTATAGAGAGAAAAAAAGGTATTTTATAAAATAGTATACTAGAAAACGGGTATATTGTACGTTATTTAAAGGGTTGCAGGGTTCTAATCAAGTAGGGAGCAGCTAAATGTTAATTCTCTATGAATGTCTAAAGGTTCCAACAACCATTTACTATAAATATCTCATGTTTTTGTATCTACTTCATGCAATTCACGATAAATTTGAGCAGTCTTATTACCTGTTTCCTAGTAAATAGAAAGAAAACGCCAATGCAGTAGGCTGTATCTATAGTCAAATATTTATAAAGCTCCTTCTATATGAAACAATTGAAATTGAATTCTCTTTGCCTAGCCAAGTGCAAAACAAGACATAAAATTAAATGAACATCCTGTTTGAGAAAGTGTTTAATTATATTAAAATGTTAATAATAAGGAATATCTCGGGAATTGCTAACTCTACAAAATACTTTAATGACAAAATGTGTGCGTAGTCTGTTTTTGTCTATCCCTTACGGTTTGCCAGAAATACAAACATCATCCATAATGAAGAAATCTTTAGCGGCTACTCCTAGAACATTCAAGAAATACATTTCGTTTGCCATGAAAATATCTTTAACATGTGGCATTTTAATATAAATGGTTTAGAGCCATTTTTGAGAAAATCAAAATAACTGGGGTGGGTTTTTTTCTTGAAAATTTTCATGTTGCATTTTTTAATATAGTGAACTTAAATACCAGATTTGGTACTTAATCAACGTGTCAATTTTTAGTTATGCTGCCCCACATACACACACACGCACATATATATATATATATATATATATATATATATATATATATATATATATATATATAGGGTGTTAATGAACTATACTGAAATATGTTCACAGAATATGTAGATTACTTAAATAAGTAATTTGAGATAGGAGACTTATAGCTTGTTTATTGGAATGTCGAAGTAACGGCCATAAGTTTTTGAAGTGCCAGTACGCCACTGGCTAATTTATCAACCATTCGAGAGCATAACACGAAAAACGAAGGGGACATATTACAGTGTACCTCTCTATCGTAGTGGTTATGATACTGGCTTTCAAGTGAAATATAGTTTCCGAGTTCCGGTCTCGTTCACGTATTGCGGCACTTCGTCTGGAATGAAAAAAATAATAATAATAAAAATAATTTACTCTATGACAAGAATCGAACTCGTGACCTTTGGGATAGCAGCTTCCCACGTTACGCTTTAAGCTACTAGAGCAGTTGAAAAAACACCTCCAGTAGGCTACGTCAAGAACGTAGTTAATTGTCGCACTGTCAAGTGATTAGTTCGAGATTTTACAGATTTTTGCGACATTAAAGCTTGATATCGCTGGTAACGAGCTGCTAAAAATCGATATTTCTATACTCGGAAAGCAGTTTTAAAGCCATTCTAAACCATATTTTCAACCTGCTTTGCTTTAACACCGACGTATCACTCCTGATATCCACACGTTTAACGCTATGTAGCTACGTTATATATTCCTCGTCCAATATGTAAATAAATACAAACAACAAATATTGAAGCGTTTATCTGGGGACTAAGAATCGCCGGACTCAAACTACTTATATATATATGCATACGGATCTTTTTCAGTTTTTGGAGATGGGGGAAACATTTTCAGTGAAATGTCGACATTACATTTTTGGGTGGAATACTCAAATATACTTTTTTTGACTGATTGTAGTCAAAAAATGTCACTACATGTGTCCCTTAACCTCTCTAGAGTCCGGGTGTATGTAAGAGATTCTCAATATGTGTGTGAATTTAAAGAGCATCTAAAGATTAAAAAAAAAAAAAAAGGAAACAGTAAACGAGTGATCGCCATTACCATGAACAACAAAATTGCTTCTGTGTATAGATATGTACGAGTATATCAGCTTCAGATGTTGCTCACTTCCTCTGGCTATTACTGGTCCACTTACCAGGTGAACCGTTAACGCTGACTAGAAAACAAATGTAGACAACCAATCATACATGAGAAGCGGATGAGTTTTCTACGTTTAAGGGGCAATAATTATATTGCCGTATTATAGAGAATCAACAAAATAAACTCAATACAACTTTGAATTTGACTGTTTTCTGCATGCAGAAATTACAATTCAATAAGCTGTCGGCTCACATAGGCCACCTAATAGTTAAGCGCTGCACGGGTGCATTTTTACTTTCTCTATACGCACTATGTACATAGTGTGTCAGTGTGTCTGTGAACATGATAACTCAAAAACGAAAAGTCGGTAAAATACCAAACTTAGTATTTAAGTTTAATATCTTACAGGGATGCGACACGAAGATTTTGAGAAAAATCCCCCCACCCCAAACTACCCTTTACATGGAACTTTTTTCGAAAATGTTGATTTCCTAAAAAATGGCTCTAACTATCTTGATTAAAATATCGTATATAAAGTTATTTACCTGACAAATAAAATGTATATTTTGAATTTTCTGGAAATAGCTTCTGAAGACTACTTTATTCAGGATGAATTTTTCATAACTACTAAACCGTAAGAGATGGGCAAAAACTTAACCCACAAAAATGTAGAGCACGTTAAAACACACAATTTATGTTATATACATTTTCTTCGTGGAGTTGATCGTTTTTGAGATATTCCTTTTTCTTGGTCTAGCTTTGAAAAACTTTACAGGAATTTGTCAACTCCTGTCCATACAAACAAAGGAACATCAGTCACATAGCAACCAGCTTTTGGCTTTCACTTTAACCTGTGGTACTCCCTTATTTCGCTTCTACTTACAATAACGCAAGAAACAAGACTATTTCTGCTAATTTTTCTCGATTAGCATGAAATAAGTAAAAGATAAGCTTATTAACAATAATAATTTACAGAGATATAGAGAAAGTCATGTGAATGGAACACATCAGATTTGTACTTTCTATACACGTATTATGAACATAGTGTATAGAGCAGATATAATGGAAACCAAATAAATGCCTTAAACCTCTTCAACAAAAAAATCAACATTAATATAATATAATTAATAATAAAATTATAATAAAAATAATATATTATAAAATTTATAACAAAATTCGATACCGAGATTTCACCGGAAAGACATGTTTTGGGACACACTGAATCCAAGAAAAATAATTTTTAGAAAAATGGCAGTGTGTGTGTGTGTGTGTGTGTGTGTGTGTGTGTGTGTGTGTGTGTGTGTGTGTGTGTGTCTGTGGGCAGCATAGCTCAAAAACGAAAAGTCCGTTAAATACCAAACATAATATTTATGTTCCGTATTTTCCAAGGGTGTGTGACACGAGGATTTTCAAGAAAATCCCTCCACCGAACTACTGTTTACATGGAAACATTTTCGAAAATTTTCTTTTTCTCAAACAGCTCAACGATTTGAACTAAAATCTCTTATATTTAAGATATTTACATGATAAATGAAATATATATCTTGAATTTTCTTGGAATAGCCTTTAAGATCTCTTTATTTTGAATGAATTTTTCTGAATTTTGCAAAACTGGTAAATCATAGACAAAATCTTACTACACAAAACGTGCAGATCTCCTTAAAAGTCACAATTTGTCATACACATGTTTTAAGTAGAGTTGACCGTTTTTAAGATATTCCTTTTTATTGGTTTCACAGGAACTTTTCTACTCCTGGCCATGCATAGAAACGGATATCAATCCCATAGCATAGTGTGTTCCCTTATTTCCCTTCTAGTTACAACAAACTAAATATTACGAGGTTTCTGCTAATTAACATGATGTAAATAGAAGAATAAGCTTATTAACAATAATTTGTTACAGATATGTAGAGAAAGTCGTATGAATGGAACACATATTTTTATTTTCTTTACACACACTATATAGATAGCAGGTAGAGAAGATATTGAGCTTCATTAACAAAGTCCATGTTGATATTTCAGCGGAAAACGTTTATAGGGCCCTGAATAAGATAAAACTAAAAAAAATGTTTAGAAAAATATTCGCTGTATGTGTGTCTGTGAGCACAACAAATCAAAAACGTAAGGTGTGCGTTAAAAACCAAGCTTGATATTCAAGTTCAACTCCTTTCAAGGATAAGGAATGAAGGTTTTCAAGCAAATCCGCCACCCTAAACTACCCTTTACATGGAAGATTTTCGAAAATGTTAATTTTCTTATAATTTATAGGTATTTTTTAATTTTCTGGAAATAGTTTCTGCAGTCCTCTTCATTCTAAATTTATTTTGTATAATTGGTAAACCGTACGAGAGAGACAAAGATTGCTTCACAAAAGCTGTAGGTCTCGTTGAAACGCACAGCATACGTCATATACTACTTTTTTGGTAGAGTTAATCATTTCCGAGATATTCCTTGTTATTGGTTTCAATTTTAAAATACTTAAATTTTCTCAAACGGGAAGCTCTCATTCGTTTCATTCGTATCTGTTGTTTTCCTCCTGATCATGCAAAGAGAAGTGAATTTCAATAGTGACCAGATTTTAAAGGATTTGACAATGGCTTAAGCCTAGTGCATTTGCCTGTTTCCCTTCTCCTTGCAAGGAAGCAAGAAATAAAACCATTTCTGTTAACTTTTATCTCCTTTGGTATCATCTAGATAAAAGAATAACATTTTGTGAGAATAGTTTGTTTGCGGACCACGTAGAGAAAGTCCTGTGAATGGAACATATTAGGGTTTTAGACCTTGAAGAATACTTGCATTACTTTTAAGTGCCCACTCTAATTCTCTCATCATTGCATTCTCTGAAAAGGCGCATATTTAGGAAGTTGAGAGAAAATGAACTGTGAAAACAATTGTTTAACAACAATTGAAGGGATGAGAACCATAGTGGGCCATCTCCATGTGAGGTCAAAATTGAGCTGTCGGTGTAGTTTATGTTATAAATCTTATATTGCAGTGGGCCATGTCCAGCATTTCCCGTTTACAAACAGTAGAGCATCAAATATCGGTCTAAATGAAACTACAAATTCTGTTAGAGTCAGAGTGATCCAAATCCGTGCAGCAAATCACACTACCACATATGATGATCTTATGTCCATGCTACCATTTATTCCTCCAGTGAATCATGATTTTTACAAGAGTTTGCGTGTGTAATTCAATAATAATGATCAGCAGGACATTGATTAGATGTATGGAAATGGCCCAGTTACATTTCTTTAGGCTGGGCCAAATCCAGCAAAGAAAAATAGCTCCCAATAAATTACTGAAAACCTAGTTTTACATGAAGCCACATTAATGTTGTACTAATATAAGATAGAAAATATAATCTAGATTGCTGTTGCATTTAGTTATTATGTGTAACTTGGCTCAATAAATTATGATATTGAACAAAAACATTGACCTATTTCTCCGTCCGATGTAACCAACCAGGTTAAAGGACGTTAAAAAAAATTAATCTAAAATATTTGTTAACGTATGCAGGTGATTGGCTTACTAGAATCAAAAGAAAATTTACAAAAGCCAATGCTTACACTAAATAAAGTACCACACGAATATAAATTGCAAATCTCAAAGTAAAAGTTTTTAAAGAAAATAGCTCCTAATAACAAAAATTATGGTTGTTGGTGCAATTTTAGATAAAATTTATAGTTTGCTATTTAGGTGCTGCTAAACTATTCCTGTGAAAGATCCATAAAGCAAGAAAAGTAGCTCTCCATATTCATACAGCTAATTACCATGTTTAGAAAAATTAAAATAATTAAGGAAAAAACCATACTAAAATTCTAAGATTATGTTACGGATCAGAAAACTGGACCGTTGCCTAAAAACAAACAAACAAAAATAAATAAAAAATAAAGAAAGGGAAATAGCTGAAATTAAATTATTAACACTATCGATAGGATATAAGCTACAAGATTGAAGAACCACAGATATTTACGCTCCGAGTTAAAAACTGAAGATTGATTGAAATTAAGGTTTATGTACCTATACAACAGTGTGACGAACATTTATTTAGAGTGGAGAACGGTAGAATTGCTATAAGTTTTGAACTAACAAGTCAATAAAATTAGAAATTTGAGACGCCCATAGAATCGCCAGAAGGAATAGATTTGAGCACTGCTGAAGAAGCAGCCCTCATGACTTAATACAAAAAGTTCTCTTTATGCTAGTTTCAACCAAACTGTTGAGAACATTTGTTCCCATTACCTTCTCAAAACAATTTCTGACACACAAATTAAGCAGGGTAAGAATTCAAGCTCAAATTGAGGAGAGGATGTTTTATTTTAAAACTAAAGGATACTGGCTGCTAAAACCAGTTCGTTTTAAAACTTCAAATCTTTCATAATCATGTTGCTTTAAGTGTTTTGTTTTTCCAAATGCTGAAATAACATCTAATGCTTTAAACGGTTTGAGAGAAATATATTAAAACTCAAAAATGAAGAATCTGGTCATTATTTCGTCTGTGTTTAAGTTGTGAAACTTCTAAACATTCAAATAAAAGCAGACAACCCTTTAGACGACATAATTTTTTAGTTTTGATTTTATCAAATAGTTAATTAAAATATTATGTTGAAACACAGGCTTACGATATAATATTCTAATCTTGAGGTTCTGAACACTTCAAAGATGTCTTCAGAGCCTTTTAATTGTATACAACTGGTAAATAATCAGATGTGAAAAGATGACCATTATATGATGAAATGCCGAAAATGCAAAACAAAATAACCCATTTTCTTTCATGTTGAAGTGAAAAGAATTTATCTCATCCGATATTTTTGCGATGTCTCAGAAAAAAGATATTTCATTAATTTCGGAACCCTGTTTATAAGGAATAATAAACTGTTGTAACGTGAGTTTATAGCAGATTGACTTCCAACCTAGCAATCGGCATTAATTATAACCTCTTTTATTACTTTGGGAACTATTCACATTCATGCTTTCCTATGCACAGATTACCACCATTTGTATTTGCGTAATGAAGATAATATGCTAAAGATGACCACGTGGCTTTCAAGGGATTGCATCGATGAAAAAAAAGTATAATTTTTTTACTTTTTTACACTTTAAGAATTCCTCATTTTCATTTTTCCCCAGTTTAATTTTAAATTGTTCACTGTTACAAAAACACTTTGAAATTTATGGTTTAGGACTCAACAAGCAAAAATTATAGGAATAAGCAAAAGTATATTTCACATATGTTTGAAGCCTTAGTTTATATTTTGGTGACTTTCTTTTTGTTGTTAGCCAAACTTATTTTGACCTGGTTTGTCACATCGTACAATGAATGAGTCGGTAAAACGATGCTCAAATGATTTGAGGTTTACTGAGCTTAAAGTTACATGATATTCGTCTTCTCAAGCTAACAGAAAACCCATAAAAAAAAAAAAACCCCTTATCTGGTAACTCGCTCTAAGAGAGATTTAAACTCGGGACCTCTTGAATGTGAGTCAGATACGTAACCCCCATACTACCGAGGCGGGAGTTGCATGTTTTTCTAGTGCTTATCACAAACGCCGTGATAAGTGTAATAAAATATCAAACCTAAAAATAGGTTTAAATTATTTTATCAATTCTTTATGCGCACATATATAAATACATTTTAAACAATCTGATGTGTTACACTCATATGACTTTCTCTATCTATTCTATAAACTTCTTACAAAGGATTATTCTTTCTACACAACGCTAATCGATATAAGCATTAACAGAACTGCCTATTACTTATTTCTTTGCAAGTAAAAGAGAACTAAAGGAATACATCAGTCTAAAGCGAGAGTCAAATGTTTTAAAAACTGTCATGCGATTGTCATTGCAAATCGCTTCTTTGCTTGACCAGGAATAGAACAAAACAAAACAAAAACGGACACTTCCTGTCTTACGATTGAAACTAATAACATTATTTCCACAACAAAAATATAATGGACATAAATTGTGTCTTTTGACGAGTTTTTGTGCAGTAAGTTTTAGTCTATCTCTTACGGTTTAGCAGTTAAGCAAAATTCAGCAAAATTCATCCAGAACAAAGAGATCTTCAGAGGCTAATCCAGGAAAATTTGGGTTGTAAAAATCTTTTAATATATGGGATTTTAATAAAAATTGTTAGCCATTCTTGAGAAAATCATAATTTTTGAAACTTTTTCCATGTAAAGGGCAGTTTGTGATGCAGGTATTTTCTTGAACATCTTCGTGTCGCATCCTTGGAAGATACTGAACCTAAATACCAAGTTTGTTGTTTAACGGTCTTTTCATTTTTGAGCTATGCTGTCCCCCCCCCCACACACACACCACACACATAGACCTTTTTCTAAAAATGCTTTTTTCGGACACAGGAGACTCCAAAACATATGTTTCCGATAAAATTTCGACGTCGAATTTTTGGGTGGAATACAATACCTTCCCTATCCACTAAGTACATTGTACATATGGGGCTAGAGAAAGTAAAATACATACCTGTATCATGCTAGGTTAGTATCACAGTAAATACAACAATAAATAACAAACAGAAATATAAACGATGGTTCTATCAAATTGTCATGAAAAACCATTAAGTAAATAACTTGAAGATATTTCACTGTAACACTAAGATAGATACAGCATTATATTCTGTGTAATACAGCAGAAATGAAACATGTAGTACAATATACCGTTTGATTCTTCCTTTAAGTAATTTTGAATATTTTAACAGCGAAGTAAGTTTTAGATGAGTTAAGATGGGAAGCAGTCTAAACCTGCTCCGATACAGCGAAATTTGTATAATATAAATAGTGCAAAACTTGATTGTATATAATGACATTTGTGAAAACTTTTAGTTTATCCGAAACATAATCACCCAAAGGCAATGCATATTTCCATTACATATTTAGCTTCTAGAAATGTTGTTTGCATTTTAATTTTATTACGGTGATATATCTGTGAAAAAACGTTTCATAATAAACTTATATGAATTTTAAACTTTAAGAATATTTGTTGTCTTTCCCGCTTGGCGCTCTTAAACTGCCAATTTACTGAAGCTATAAATTCGTAGACGCCTACGTATTAATAGGCGCCCCAACTTTAAATTTTTTTCAACCTGTTTTCCAACATTTTTCCGCACTCGAAATGTTCCATACGATGAAATATTTCACTACTTTGTTTCAAAAATGTTATGCTGCCTCTCAAAACCATTAAAGAAAATGATATTAATACTTTTTCGAAATAATGCTCCAATTTTGAGAAAATAAAATACTAAGTTTTAAAAACAAACAAGATTTCTGGAAAATATGAAAACTAATAATTTTCTCTAGCAAATAGAACTAATATAAAAGAGATATGACACATAAATCTGTGAACTCATTTTCTGTAAAACTGGATTTATGTATGTGAATATTTTAAAACATGCATAATGTTATTCAATTTTAATTGAACAATGGATTTAGAGAGTAAAATTATTATTTCCATAACCATGCAAGCTAGAATTGTGGTATATGGCAAAAATATTACCTATTGTTTATTATAATTGATATAAATTGCAATCAGATATTAACATTTTAATATATTAAGTTAAACTAATACGTTTTAAAGTATCGCTTTCAATTTGCCATAATCTAAACTATTACGCACATGTCATAAGAATAATTAGTGTAATGTTAGTAGTATTAATATTCTACACACCAGGATTGTCCGAGAAACAAAACATTTTGAAATAACCGTTTAGTTTTGTACTTCTAATAACACAATGGGTGCAAAATGTTGTGTTTTGTTTCTTGTCTGTTTAAACATCCAGTTTATTTCGTTGTTGTAGTACCCACCTACATAATTCATATTAATTATTTCACCTTTTGGCTTACTAATTGGAGCCAGGAGCATTATCATATATTATATCGTAACATTTTGAGAAAATATAAGCTAAACAATTCACATTAAAATGGTGCCACTCTATATTATTATAGTTATATTGAAATAATAATTTGTAGTATTTAAAGCTTATGTTTACATAACCCAAGTTTATTTGGGATACCTTCAGACCATTTGTGTATGTATTTTCAGTTAGTACTGTATATTTATTAATACCCTTTTGTTTGTTTCATGCAGTGATATAATATACTAAAACGTGCATAAATAGTCTATATACAAAATCACTACCATAAGCCAATATATTTGTTAGTATCTGTATTATTTATTCTTATGCCAGATTTTCCTTCCGTTTTCCACCTTTTGTTGTATAATCTAATCATGTGTTAAACAGGGTTGGTGGGAGTGTGCACCCTTGTCTTACTCCTTGGTTTGTTTCAATTTCTGGTTTTCCTTTCTTGCCCTTTTTTGTTTTTTGTTTTTTAATGTTTAACGTCAATGTTTCATTTAACAAATGAAATGGGTGAAATATGCTCAAATGAGCCCGGGGTCATTGAGCTTAGGTTACTCTCATTCGTCTTCTCAAGATAAGGGAAAATCCGAAAAAAAAAAAAACTATCCGGATAACTCGCCCTAACCGAGATTCAAACTCGGGGCCACTTGAATGGGAGGTAAACACCTAGCAGCAACACATTACAGATGAGGGCTTGCCCCTACCTTTATAATTATTTTTATACATATATACAAACATTTTGTTGCTTATATATAAGCTCGCATCTGTGGTGTGTTGCTAGCTTGTCTGGCTCGTATTCAAGAAGCCTTGAGTTTGAATCTCGGTTAGGGTGAGTTATTCGGATAAGGTTTTTTTCGGGTTTTTCTTTGTCTTGAGAAGACGAATACGAGTAACCTTAAGCTTAATGTACCCTGGGCTTATTTGATCATTATTTCAATTATTCCATTCATCGTCCAATATGACTTACAAGGTTAAATTACGTTAAACATTAAAAAAGAACAAAAAAAGCACAAAAAAAAAACAAAGATTCAGCTTTTACCAACCCTGTTTAACTTATAATTAGGTGATAATATAAAAAGTGGAAGAGGAAGCAAACTTTAATATAGGACTAAATAATAAAGATAATATAAATATACTGGCATATGGTGATGGCATTGCATTCATACAGGAAAATGAAGACAAAGTCCAACATTCAATATATAAATTAAAAGAATAAGGAAATGCTATAATCTTGCAATCTCCACAAAGAAAGCAAAGAGCATGGCTCATCGTGAAAAATACACAACCTAAACAAAAGTAATCATAGAGGATAAAACCATAGAACAAATATGAAATATCGACTATTTGGGATAGGCCTTGACAGAGATAAATATAATGCAAGTAAACTAAATTTCGAGCAATATGTGGTACAAATAAAATAAAGCCCGAAAGGAAACAAAAAGAAAATTGTAAGGTAATGGAAGCTCGTCATAGTTTGCGCAAGTGAATCCTGAATCATTAAACAGAGAGATAGAAGTAAAATACAAGCAGAAAAAAATGAGATTTGTTTGAGAACAGTAAAAGGATGTACTAGAAAGGGCCAAATAAGAAATGAAGTCATTACAGAGAACTACATATATACAATTTAAATGTTAAGTTGGAAGAATGTAAAGAAAACTGGGAAAGCGTATACCAAAAGAATGGATAAAGAGAAAATAGCAATTGAAATTACAAGTTGTAACTCCAAAGGAAGATTAAGTGTGGGAAGACCAAGGAAAAGTTGGGAACACTGTGAAGCATTCCCAAACCATAATAATAATAATAATAATAATAATAATAATAATAATAATAATAATAATAATAATAATAATAATAATAATAATAATAATAATAATAATAATAATAATAATATATTGCTGAATGTGAGCTAGTCGGGGTCATGTGAAGAAATTGATAGTTCTCAAAATCATTTATATTATTTAAAAACAAAATCTGAGATAATGCTCGATTATTAATGTTTTAACTTTTTTATTTGTATAGACCCCTTTAGCTGCTATGGTCATATTGGAGGCTTTTAACTTGTGAAACAACTCTATATTAGCTGTAGGTTACTGACATTAGGTTAATCAACATTAGGTTAATCATCTTATATCATTAAAAATACGCACATCCACTCTCACGTTAATACTTCCAGATTTTATGGGGGAAAGGAAATAATTCCAGTTAAAGAAAGTTTCCCCCCCTCATCAGCGAATCGAACCTGGGACCTGCGGGTGTTAGTTGTATAGTTTAATTTGTGTTGAAATCCTGCCCGCTCCAAAAGTGACACAAAAACCAATTACGCCATGGGTTTTAAGCAGATAATTTGATGTGTATATTTGTAAACTGTTACAACTTACCTGAGTTTTCATCGCCGTCAGCAGCCTCCACACCTGCTCCGTTGCCCGTGGACTCTTCTGTTGAACCGCAGTGGAGCACCTGATATAGAAAGTCTATGTACCGCGCGGCCAACTTGAGTGTCTGGATCTTGGAAAGCTTGTCCGAGGGTAACGTTGGGATGATCTTCCGAAGCGACGCAAAGGCCTCGTTCAGACTCTGGGTACGTTGCCTTTCTCGAACGTTTGCCATCACCCTTTGCGTCTGCAGCTCTTCGAACGACTGAGATTTACGCCGCACCTTGCCGCCGCCGATCGCCACCGTCACTGTTGTGCCCGAAACGCCACCCTCGCCGTTCTCCTGGTTTGTCCCCTCTCCATACAGTTTCCTCTTCCTTATCGCTCCCAGAGACGATGTAACCATTTTGGACGTCGTTGAAGTTGCCGAAGCAGTCGTGATTGAATTCATTGTTCCGGATCTGAAGTCTTCCCCGATGTCCTCGTCGGAAAAGTCGTCTTGGACTGAGGTCTCTCTTGAGGAAGTTGGTTGTTGATTCTCTTGTTGGAAGTGATGATGCTGGTTAGTGTTACAGGATTTGCCCATGTTATGTTCGTGGTATGGCGACGAAGTGTGTGTCATCAGATAGTTAGGAATCTGATAAGGGTAATGGCTACCGTAATGGAATGGTGTGTTCTTGGAGCCTTGCTGGAGGCTGTGGGAACGACTGAGGTCAATGAGGCGCGACGCAGCCGCTGTATTCGGGGACATTGAGAAGTCTGGGTATCGAACTGGAGACGAGGATGCAGAGGATGTGGCCAGGTCGTTATGGAGGTGGGGATTCTGTAAGTCAGGGTAGTAAGAGGGCGAAGGAGTGTCACTGTGGTCGGTCTTCATGGTCGGCGGCAACAGGACTCCTGGGTAACTTTGGCGAGGACTGCACTCGCCTTCGTCCTCCGTCTTTATATGCATCCGTGTTCAAACTGGCACTTTGTTCCTTACTTATATTCTCATAAAACTAACAGCTACAAAGGCACGATTTAATTTATAATCTCGGGTTAGCACCTTAGAGAAGTAGTATATTCATATCATTAGCAGTCTGTTCACGTCTACTATAGGTATTTGTACATGCAGGCTTGCTCGTCCCTTTCGTCGGGGCTTGGCGGACTGACACCAACTGAGTAAAAAAAAATATTCCGGAGATGCTGGGACACCACATAGCTTCCCTCTGCCTCTCATTGGTTGGAATGAGACATTTCAACAGAGTAGTTCCTCCCAAAACTCCCCACCCCCCGCTGGTTATTCAACAGTGCCTCTCTCACCATTCACAAATATTGACGTACTCTACGAAAATGAACCTTAATGCACGTTCTTTTAGTTTCGGTCTCCCGAGGGGAGAAAAAACTGAAGGAAAAAGGACTTCAAACGATACGACAAGGTAACGCCTGGCCCTTCTTATCAGCAATGCTAAGCGTGTCCAATTAATCATCTCGCATTTGGCATTCGTCCCGTATAAACTCTGCGGGTTCGATGCTTTGAATTGTTTTCTCAACTGACTGAAATATTTACGATTATATACTCCAAAACACACAAGAGATAAACTACGATTTAAATCATTCACTTCTCTGAGACTTGCAACTTTGTAAAGGTATAAGAAGAATGACATATTTTGATTTGCTGGTGTTCCTGTAAAATTTTCAACATACCTTGCGGGCTTATTAACATTAACCGCGGTATAATTACTTTCTCTGGCACGTATGTATACAATGGGCATTAGAAAGACACGACATTGTACTCCAACCATAGTTTCAATACCGAGATTTCACCGGAAATACATGTTTTGAGAGTCTCTTAATCCAAGTAAAGCATTTTTAGAAAAATTTCCATGTATGTATGTGCGTGTGTGGGAAAGACATAAAAACAAAAGTTGTTTAAATACTAAACTTGGTATTTAAGTTTAGTACCTTTCAAGGATGCAACACATAGATTGTCAAGAAAATTCCCCACCCCAATTACCCTTAGCATGGAATATTTTTCAAAGATTTTCATTTTCTCAATTTTTATTGAAGTGCTTTATGTTTAAGATATTTTCATTCAAACGAAATGTATATCTTGAATTTTCTGAGAATAGCCTCTGAAAGACCTCTCATTCTGGATGACCTTTGTATTACTTAAAAAAAACACATAAAAATGTGGATCTCATTACAACACACAATTTATGTCGTGTACATTTTTGTACAGTTAGCAGTTTCCGAATTACTCCTTGTTATTGGTTTCAATTTTAAACTACCTATTTTTTCTCAAGCGTGAAGCCAACCTTTGTTTCATCTCTTTTGTATTTTTCCCAGGAGTACAAAGCAGAACCGAATTTAAATTATTTCTCACAGTGATAGCATTTAAAGGATTTGACTGACGCTTAAGCCTAGTGTACTCCCTTATTTTCATTCTACTTGCAAGGAAGCAAGTAATAAGACCATTTCTGACAATATTTATCTTGATTACCTTGACGTAGATAAAAGAATGATCTTCTGTAAGAAAAGCTTGTTTGTGGAACAGCTAGAGAATGTTATGTGGCTGTAACACACCAGACTTCTATTTTTATTATTTTTGGAGGAATCAATTAGCAAATACTAAATACCAGAAAATGTTAAATCTTTAGATTTTTTAATATCTTTTGCATGGATGCAAGCTCCAAGTAGGGGGCTGAAAATACAGATATAGCTACGTAGGGTTTGAAAGTGGGGATAGTTTACAATTTTCACTCAAACTAAAGTGTAATTGCCCAAAGTTTTGATTCAATGCATCAAAATAAATTATACATTAACATATAAGAGGTTGAAAATGGGTAGTTTACTGAAAATCTATCCTGTAATTCTATCAAGTCTTGCGTTCAAACACAGACTTTTTTCTTGATTAGCCTAGCAGCATAGTTTTGTTTTTAGAAAATAAACTTAAGGATAATTTTAGTTATGAAGTTCGCAATTTTTTGTCATCCTACTTTTACCACGTCCTATAGTACAGTATACGATGTTTTGATCACATTTTTACTTTCTCTACACGTAGGTACTATGTACATAGTGCATAGAGAAGGTATTGTATTGCCAAAAATTGGATACCGAGATTAACACCGGAAATACATGTTTTGGGACCTCCTGAATAAAAAAAACTTTTTTTAGAAAAAGGTCCGTTAGTCTGTGTATGTGCGTGCGAGTCTGTGGGCAGCATAGCTCAAAAACAAAAAGTCCGTTAATACTTGATACTTAAGTTCAGTATCTTCCAAGAATGCTGCACGCAGATTTTCAAGAAAATCCCCCATCCCAAACTATCCTTTACATGGAAAAAAATCCGAAAATTTTGATTTTCTCAAATTGTTCTAATGACTTTGATTAAAATTTCTTATTTTTTAAGATAAAATTACAAATGAAATGTATGCCTTGAATTTTCTGTGAATAGTCGCTAAATACCTCTTTATTCTGGATGATTTTTTTTTTTTTTTTTTTTTTTTTTTTTAATTTTGCATAACTGGTAAACTGTAAGAGATAGACAGAACTTACTACAGAAAACATGTAGAATTCCTTAAAACACACAATTTATGTCATATAGGTACATTTCTTCCTTGTTATTGGTTTCAGTCTTAAAATATCTAAAACTTCTCTCAAACGGGAATTTATTAACGCTTTGCCACGCAAAGAAACAGACTTCAATCCCATAGCAACCACATTTTAAAACATTTGACTGTCGGTTTAGTCTAGTGTATTCCCTCATTTCTCTTCTGCTTATAACGAACTAAGTAATACGACCGCTTCTGTCAATGTTTATCTCGTTTAGCATGAATTCGATAGAAGAATAAACTTACTAACAATAATTTGTAACAGAGATATGCAGAAAGCCATGTGATTGGAACGCATCAGGTTTTTTACATAGGTGATTGAAAATAAGGCAGGGGTAACTTTGAGGGTTATAGGTAACGTATAGTTTTCGTTGGGTCCTGCAGACTCAATAGTCTAAGAATACAAAGATTTTTCTTTATAGCCTGAAGAATGTTGTTGATTTGAATGTTAGGGACGTAAAATAAGGTAACGGAAGCTTTAAAAAGTTACCGGTATTTTATATTTCGTTTCAGTTTCTAAAATCCAGAATATACTTTTTAAAAGCTCCAAAATAACTAAGTTTAGAGAGAAAATTTGTGATGTGAATGAGATATGCGCTCTCCCCTCTTCAAAAACTCAATTTTGAAATGTTTTAAGGTTTCTCATTTATTTTTTGACCCAGAAATAAAGTGCCAAAAGTATCCTGGTTATTCATTAATGGGATTTAAATGTTATGACTTGAATAAAACCTCGCTCTAGGTTTTAAACTTTTGGATATTATTGTAGCTATAAAAATTATCTGAGTGGTTTCCGATATTTGACACATTTGTCTCTCTTTCTAATGCTATTATACATTAAAGACTGTTAACATAATTGTTTTTTCACACAAGCTGCGTGAAGGACAGGAGTTGAATAGGTATAGTAGGACTGAAAAATGTCATGCCATAGTCGACATTTGAATCACGAATCTCCCGGTCTCTTGCTGGTCGTTCTAACCACTGAGCTACCGTGGCAAAATGCGGGACGGATTTACTTCCTGAAAACTGACTCGCCATATAAGTTGCCATTGGAGCATGTCATCTCAAAATAATTTGAGGTTACAGGCAGTATACGAGTCTGTTAAGGAATTTAAGGCCATGCTCAGTGGTAAGACCGGGAGATCCTATTGTTCAAATCCTGCTGTAGCATGGAATTTTTCAGCCTGACTCTATCCAAATTTAGGACTATTAAGGTTGGTTCACGATAATCCGAGAACAGCAACCAAAACGAGAATGAGAACGAGAACGAAAATGGGAAGATATACAACACCCAAGATTTTGTTCACAACTATGCGATAACGAGAAAGGAATGCACTTCTTCTTCTTTCCCTGGTCAATTTTATGCATTTTTTTTTAACTGGCTAATTATATTTTTCACCTGTCTCCATTGCAGCTAACATAACGCGGGTTAGCCAACATTATAATTCGAAAGTACGGCGATTAAAGTGAGCTCTAGCAGCTGTTTCATGTCACGGCCACTTAGAATGATCTCTACTGTAAAGAGTGCATTTTATATGCTGTGCCTGAGAAACTTTGCCAAGTTTTGTTCCCGTTCCATTGATTGTGAACGCTCCCATTGAAATACATATATTTCAACTTAGTCGTTACCGTGCTGTCACTGTTACCGGTTGTTGTGAACCAGCCTTTGCTGCAGCTAAGGGAAGAACATGCTTTATCACTTCACTGACAGAAAACATTTTGAGCCCGCCTGGGTAGTGTGGTGGTAGCGTGTCTACTTCACATTCAAAAGGTCGCAAGTTTGAATCTCACTTAGTGAGTTGCCCGGATAAGGTTTTTTTCGGGGTTTTCCCTTATCCTGAGAAGACGAATGTCGAGTAACTTTATGCTCCATGGACCCCGAGATCATTTGAGCACCATATCAATTGCATTCATCGTCCGATATGACCAAACCAGGTTAAAGGACGTTAAGCTACAAAAAAAAAAAAAAACAAAAAAAAAAACAAGAAAAAAAAAAACATTTTGAGTCCGATCATGCAATTAAACAATAATGATACGAAGAAGAAGAATCTTCCCTTTACATATCGAGTGCAAGATGTAAGTAGTACTGCATTCCAGTGAGAATTGACGCACTGAGATTTTTACATGAAATGTAAATTTTAAGATCCATTGTGCCAAAAAAAAAAAAAAAACAAAAAAAAAAAAAAACTGCTTTCCAGTGAAACGGTTGATTATTTTATCTAGAAATGATTTGTGTGACAGAGAGCAGCGCCGAGCACATTCCAGCGTCTCTTGCAGTCAGCGATGAAAGGGTTAACATACGACGCCTGCCTGCTCATAGTGGTAGGTAGAAACTTCGAATAACATCTAGAAAACCTGACCAAGATATTGTAAAGCTAACTTGGAAGTGAACTACCTGAGCCATATACTCTCGCCATTTGGAGTGGCCAGGGATCCGGAGAAGGCAAAGGTGATGAGAGATTGGCCTTGTCCGAAAGACAAAAGGGAGTTGCGAAGATTCTTGGGGCTATGCAGCTACTCCCACCGGTCCGTCAGAAATTTCTCCAACATCACGAAACCTGACGGAGGAGCACCGGTCTTACATGTGGTCAGAAGAGGCCGAGAGCGCGTTCAAGACACTAAAGTAGTGCTCCTATTTTGAGATTTCCACAATCTGGTAGCGAATTTATTGTGGACATCGATGCCAGCGGCACCGGCATTGGCGGCGTTCTATCATAGATCCAGGAGCAGGTAATTGCTTACTATAGCAAGACGCTCTCCAAAGCAGAAAACAACTATTGCGATACCCGGCGAGAGCTCCTGGCAGTAATAACGGCGCTGCAGCACTTCAAGTACCTGTATGGTCAGTCATTCCACTGAGGTTGACCACTCTGCCCTCACCTGGTTGTTACGTTTCAAGGACCTGGAGGGCCAGACCGCCCGTTGGGTCCAGAAGCTGCAAGAGTACAAATTTACATCGAGCATCGGAAAGTAAGGAGTCACACCAATGAGGATGCTATGTACAAACAACTCAGTACAGAGGAGTGCGGTAACTGCACTAAGGTTGAAGAGAAGGAGCGAACCGCAGCTGTCCGTGCTATTTCAGCAGTACCTGCAGCTGCATGGGATAGCGCAGGGTAGAGGAGAGAGCAGCGGGCGGGTGTCGACTTGAGGCCACTCTTGGGAGAAGTGGAGGCAGAGACTAGGCCCAGCTGGGAGGGCATCGCACAAAGGAGTACTGTGTAAAAGTCCCACTGGGCCCAATATGACTCAATGAAAATTAAGGACGGGGTGCTATTCAGAGTATGAGAGCTACCTAATGGAAATACCCAGAGAGAAAGCAGCTGATCTTCTCTTGGAGTAAGGTCGCGGAATGTCCTGGAGGAAGTACATGCGAGGACTTCGGGAGAACATTTGGGACCTAATCGAACAATCAACAAGCTCCAACGACGGGTACTACTGGCTAAGACTATGAACAGACGTTGAGAGACGATGCCGCCAATGTCATGTGTGTACGGCAAGTCGCGGCCCAAAAACCAGGAGCCGGGGTCGCTTGCATAGACATCAATGTAGCTGGGCCATTCCCTGGGTCTGATACAGACCACAGGTATCTGTTTGCCACCATGGATTACTTCACTAAGTAGCCGAAGGTATATACCATCTATAACCAAGAGTCCAAGATCATCAGAAACTGCCTCTTGGATGAACTGCTTTGTCGGTATAGGGTACCAATGAAGCTACACAATGATTAGGCCATCAAATTTGACCCAACTTCATGAGAGAAACATTAGAGTGACTCGGAGTGCATAAGGCGCCCACAACACCTCTTTTTGTTAAACGGCATAGTTAGCCATACATTAAGACCCTAGAGGAACATTTAATGAAGTTTGTGGCCAATCAGCGGAGAGATTGGGATGCGAGGGTGCCACTTTTCTTGCTGGTCTACCGCTCTTCAACCCACGACACCAACGGATTGACACCGGCCAATTCGGTCTTTGGTCGAGAGCTGCGACTACCATGCGACTTGATGTCCTGGCTTGCTGGGGCAAAACAGCCAGCAGTCGACTATGAGGAGCATCTCGTAAGCAGACTTCATGACATACAAAAGATAGCCCATCAAAACATCCAGGTAGCGAGCGATCGGATGAAGTCCCGGTAGGCCAAGAGCCGAAGTTGGTATTTTAACTAAAAAAAGCCAAAATTATTCTAACATATAAATAAAAAGTCATAAAATCATTTATATACAATAAAGAAAAAATAAAGCATTTAAATTATAATATAAATATATAATACCTCCAGCAAGGTGATCTGGTATGGCTATATCGCCCTATCCGGACCAAGGGACGCTGCCCCAAACTTCAACAACCATGGCAAAGGCGTTGTGGTGAAGAGGATAAATGATGTCGTCTACCACATCCAGAGGCTACCCCGAAGGAAGAAACTGGTAGTACATTTAGATGGTCTATTCCACTACAATGGCGCTAGTCGGGACAACCAGCCCCGAGGAGGGAGCAGTGTGATAATGTCATTCGTGTGTGCGACCTCTCATGTTTGCTCTGGTATGCGGCGGAAGCTGAAATGTGAGACATTTCAGTTCGGTGTTAAACAACGGCGCGCCGCAACTGGATCCTTCTGAACGTGAGACCCTTTTCTTCCCTTCTATTCTCTTCTAACCATGGTTCTTCCTTATATTTGAGATGTTTCTCCCAGTTTCGGTTTCTAGTACCTTCGGGAAGTTTCCAGAAAGTTCCGAAGTAATTTTCTCGGTATAAAAAGGAGGGAGGATCGCAATATTGTGTTGTGAATTGCACTGAGTGACTGGAGAGTTAGCGTGCAATGAGGCGCAAGCTAAAGATGGCGTGCAGTCATTAACTGTCAACTGTTTAACGTCGTTTAACTGCTTACAGCAGTGATTTAAAGAATTCATTTGCAACTATATGTTGAGTCATAAAAGACATTTCATACAATAATAAGACTGGGGTTGGGCAAAAGATCTGCAACGGTTGCAGTATAGGACTATGCTGTCCCAATATGTTGAACTAAAGACTTTTTAGCTCCCAAAATGTTCTCCGCTACTCATGAAAAACTCTGAAATGTTTATTTAGTAAATTGTAGTTAATCGTTTATAGCTATTTTGTGAGGGGGGAGGGTTAGGGTAAAAGTTTTGTTCTGGCAATGTTTAGGACCGAAATGTCACGATGTTTAACCGGGACCACATTTATTTATTGGCAGAAACCTTATCTAGGAATTTTTCTCCCATTATTTGCAGAGGTCCCTCTCTCTCCCTCTCTCTCTCCTCTCTCTCTCTCTCTCTCTCTCTCTCTCGCGGCACCATTCAGTTAAGAGTATTACTTCTCTACCTTTTACTATTTACCCTCCTCCTATGGAATCTGACTCCTTTCTCAGGACTTGCAAGCCAAGGTCTAAGGTTAGATGCATGGTTAGTAACTAGGTTCAGCCCGATTCTTGGCATGATAGAGGAAGAAATTATGAAATGACAGTGAAATTTATGAAAGGAAAGGTGTTCATTGAGCAGATGTGGAATTCATGGCGAAGGAACGGAAGAAAGCCCCCCCCCCAGACGCAGTTTTCCCACCCAAATCCTGCATAGTCCGCTGAAATTGAACCCGCCTTGGTGGGAGGCGAGTGGTATAGCCATTCACCCACGACGTCGACCCTAAAGCGACATAAAATATCTTAAGTTAAAGATAAACAAAGAATAAAATATTCTTAAACATAGAGACATGCTCACATTCACTTTTATGAGATATTCGACTGCACTTTAAAATAGTCTAGCACCCAATTACAATTCTTAATATAGAGGTCTGGGCAGCAAAGTTGTTTAGGCGCTGATCTTCTGATCTCAATGTCACGGATTCAAACCAGTCCCAGACAGATGGTTTTTAAGTGTGCTTAAAAGTGACTGCTCCATGTCAGTGCCTGCTATGTATTTACTGGCCCATCGGTGACATTGATATTATCCTGGCAATTGAACATCGTCGTTAACAAACACGTAATGTTTTAAACAATTCTTAGTTTGATATTTTAGTTTACATATGCTGGTGCATTTCCAGGCTTTTCATTTGATTGTTTCTATATATATATATATATATATTTAATTTAAGACATTTTTTAAAAGGGGCAACTTCCCTCGAATGTGCACAAAGAAAAGTTGGTATTAACCCCTGAAATATTTAACATACTGAAATGCTATAAACAACAAAATTTGTCAGAAATGTCACGTTGATGAATCGTTGAGCAATATTTTTCAGTAATTTGTATGTTGCCTGAATTATTGCATTCCTTAACACCTGCTAATACTTTGATATCAAGATTTCACTGGAAAAAAAGTTCCAGAAGACCGCTGATCCAAAAAATCTGATGTGTTCCATTCACATAACTTTCTCTAGCTGTTCCACAAATAGATGTTACTTACATCAGATTATTCTTTTATTTACGTCAAGCTAATTTGAATAAACACTAGCACGATAGGTCGTATTACTTGCTTCCATATAAGTAGAAAGAAAATGAGGGAATATATTACACTAAAGCGATTTAAAAATCTTTTAAATGCTGAACGTTATGTGAAAAAAATGAGATTCGGTTCGCTTTGAATGGTCCCGTTTGAGAAAAAGTAATTACTTTAAAATTGAAACCAATAACAATGGAATTACTCAAAAACGCCCAACTTTAGAAGAAAAACGTGTGATATAAATTATGTATTTTAATGATACGTTTTCTGTGTAGTAAGTTTGTCTAACTCCTACGGTTTAACCGTTGTGCAAACTTCTGCAAAAACTCAACCAGAACAAAGAGCTCTTAAAAGCCAAGTCCCGAAAATTCAAAATATACATTTTATTTGAGATATAATATTTTTTTACATACGGCATTTTAATCAAAATTCTTGTAGCCATTTTTCAGAAAATAAAAATGTTTCATGTAAAGGGTAGATGAGGTGGCGGCATTTTCATGAATATCTTTTTGTCGCATCCTTGGAAAATACTGAACTTAAATACCATTTTCTAAAAATATTTTTTTCGGTCTCAGGGTATCTCAAAGCATATATTTCCGGGGAAATCTCGGTAACGAATTTTTGGCTGAAATACAATATATTCTCTATCCACAATGTATTGTGCAAAAGAGCTAGAGAAAGAAAAAGTCATTATGTCTGTCTCTAAATAGAACACTAATAAACGAAATGTCAACTTTAATGCTGAGTCGGCATGTTACCATGGTAGTTGAGAGTAACCGCCTAGAGACCGGGAGATCCGTGGTTCAAATCCCGGCTATACCAATAGCTCTTCAGTCTGACTTTACCTATCCAACTCCTGTCCTACACACGGCTTGTGCAAATAAAAAAAAAAATTAACATTAGCAGAAATGGTCTTATTGCTTGCTTCCTTATAACTAGAAGGGAAATAAAGGGATACGCCAGGCTAAAGTGACAGTCGAATCTTTGAAAAGCTATCGCTATATGAAACAATTGAAATACGGTTCTCTTCGAGGCTAGGGATAAAACAGAGATATGAAACGATAGATTACTTTGGGAAAGTTAGAGTAAGTTAAAATTGAAACCAATAACAAGGAATATCTTGGAAACGGCTAACTCCACAAGGAAAGTATACAGCATAATTTGTGTGTTTTAGCGAAATCTACATTTTTGTGTAATTAGTTCTTGTCCATCTCTTAAGGTTTACCAGTTACACAAAAAATATCCTGAATGAAGAGGTCTTCAAAGGCTGTTCCCAGAAAATTTCATGATAAGCAGTTGGTTTCTCATGAAAATATCTTAAACATTTGGTAATTTAATGTAGATCTCTATCATTTTTAAGAAAATAAACATTTTCGAACATTTTGCCAAGTAAAGCGTAGTTTGCTGTAGGGGATTTTGTTGGAAATTTTCGTGTCGCATCCTACGAAGATAGTACTTAAATACCATGTTTCGTATTTAACAGACTTTTTGTTTTTGAGCTATCCTGTTCGCATACACACATGCCCTTTTCCTAAAAGTTCTATTTTTGGCTCAAGACATATACACCCGATGAAATCTCGGTATTGAATTTTTGGGTGGAATACAATACATTCTCTATCTACTATGTATGTTGTACATTTGCGTCAGAGAAAGTAATAATGGAGGTGAGTTTTGTCTTTAGGGTATTCTGTTGTAGACTTCGTATTATTTATACAAGCTAGAAGGCTATTAATAAAGTTTATTTACAGTGTTGTGTGTACAGATTTACTACATTTGAATCATTTCCTTGTACTCATTCTAAAGGCTACACCGGTTGTTTGAGAGGAAGATTGCATCTCCGAATACTATTCGTATCACCATATTTGGTTGGTTTGTTTATCTGGAAACTTCTAGTTACTCATCCTTGAGGAAATAGCATAATGACTGCTTTTATCGAGCCATCCCGAACATGCAGCAATTTCATGCCAGTGAAAGTGATAGGTAGGCATTATCCGAACGTATGTATGCAGCTGGTTGCCTATGATACAGGGGAAGAGAGCCACATTCAACTGTCGCGTTGACCTGATCAGTAGTTTAGTTTTGAGCATGGAATTCATAAGAGTACAATGTTTATTTAGACTTTCATTTGAGTTAAAATAACAGTAGAAAAATTATACATATTTTATACCAATATTATAACACGAAATCTAGGTTATTATATGTGTGTGGTAATCTCGAAAATCACTAATCGATTTTGATAATCGCATTCATTTCAAAATTGTAAAGTCCTACTCTTTCTGACAGACATGAATTATAACATACCTAATTTAAACTCCAAATGACTGAAAAATGAAATTGAAGGATGACTTTAACGTTTAAGGATAATATCATGCTATAGAGAAATAGTGTGAAAAAAAAAGTCCATTATATTTTATATCAAGTAATATACATATCAGTTTAGAATATTTGTATCAGTATTTAAGGACGATGTGTCTGACATTTGCAGTTTTTTCGCTATTTTCTAAAGTTATATTCATGAGGAAAATTTCACAATGTTTTAGGATGGCTATTATTCCCTCTCACACTTCTGTTGTTTACGTATCAGGTCTCCCTCTGCCCTTTACCCTGCCGATCTATAGATGGTGTGATGTATGTAAACACAGCAGAGACATTGGTCAGGGCGGTTAAAACACCATAAGATTCTGAAACTTGTGTTTCATTTGACAATGCTATTAGTAAGCGGACAAAATGAGATACTTTTCTGTTCTACTAAATATCAAATGATTTGCAATTGCTCAACTCCCACCTGTATAGATGGTCACCATGTTAACAGCTAAGTCATCCAAGAACGCTAAGCAATTATGAGAAATGTCGAAACCTTCTTTTAACGACGTGATATCTTTTATTGGTTAGTTAGCATTGTATCAAACGAGTATTGCAGCAATAGTTAAATAATATCGCATTCTCTGAAAAGTCACTCCGAGTGGCTCGGTTGATCAGGCATTGGCCTTATGTTTCCAAGATCGCAGGTTCAAATCCGGCCTAGACCGATGCTTTTAAGAGTGGTTTAAAGGGATGTCAGCGCGTTTTACTTGTACGTAAAACAACTCCTGTGGGACAATATTCCGGCACTAATATGATCATGGCTCTTGACAGCGTCGTTAATGGGCTCATAATTTAATTTTATTCTCTGAATAACCTTTATTTTAGCTCTACAGAAGAAGGAACGTTATGGCAATAAATATATAAAAAGACAGAATTGGCGGCGCTGATATGATCATGGCTCTTGACAGCGTCGTCGATGGGCACATAATTTAATTTTATTCTCTGAATAACCTTTATTTTAGCTCTACAGAAGAAGGAACGTTATGGCAATAAATATATAAAAATACAGAATTGGCGGCGCTGATATGACCATGGCTCTTGACAGCGTCGTTAATGGGCACATAATTTAATTTTATTCTCTGAATAACCTTTATTTTAGCTCTACAGAAGAAGGAACGTTATGGCAATAAATATATAAAAAGACAGAATTGGCGACGCTGATATGACCATGGCTCTTGACAGCGTCGTTAATGGGCACATAATTTAATTTTATTCTCTGAATAACCTTTATTTTAGCTCTACAGAACAAGGAACGTTATGGCAATAAATATATAAAAAGACAGAATTATGCCCAGCGTAACATCAAAACTATTTAACCTAAATAACAATTAAATTATTTTCCGCCCTAAATTTGCAGACTGTTTAGATGTTTAGATTTCGACTTCAGAAATGGTAGATTCTGCATATCCGTCAATTTCACTCCTCTTTAGTTGAACATCAATATTTCTATGGAATAATTGTTTTTTCACACAAGCCGTGTGTAGGACAGGAGTTGTTTAGGTAGAGTCAGACTGAAAACTTCAATGCCATAGCCGGGATTTGAACCTAACCTCTACTACACACGGCTTGTGTGAAAAAACAGTTATTCCATACAAATTGACCATACTATGAATCCCGGGTCTAAAGTACTTGCAGCAATGTAAGTCGCCATTGGGGTTGAGATCATCCAGTGGTTTACCGGGAAAACATACGAGTCAGTTGAGAAATTCAATGCTATGCCAGCATGTTGCCATGGTAGCTCAGTGGCAGAGCAGCCGGCTAGAGATCGAGAGATCCGTGGTTCAAATTCCGGCTATGTCGTTGAATTTTTCAGCCTGACTCTACCAAATCAATAGATATTTCTATTAATGTGATTATTATGAAGTCACATGTCATTAAATACGATAGTAATAGAGGTAACCAAAGATCAAAATTGCGCCTCAGGAGAGGTTAAGGAGGTGAAAGATAGACGCCAATATTTAATCTACATTTACGTTAATTCCAATAGATTTTGGTCCATTATTAGAATGTATTGGGGAGTACAAAGTTAACGTCGCAAGGCAGGCTCCCCAACACAAGACGGCCTGAGGGCGTGCAGGGCTGTTCCCAGCCCTCCCTGCGGGCAACATAGTTACACACTCCAGTCCGGTGGTATGGTGTTGTGACGAATGTTATATCCTCGATGTTCCTGTTGGGCCACAGTTAGAAATATTTCATTTACAAAACAATATTGCGTTAAAGCATATAAAAATAGGAAAAGCATAAACCAGTTCTACTATTTAGTTTCACGAGAAAGGTTTCCTTAAGTCCACAATCTCGCTGCAGGAATTTGTGCATATTTGGGACAACTGTGTGCGTGATGCGCTGTTATCCTTTAATAAAGCTCACAAAAAGATGTCACTGAAGTCAGAAGCTGAACACTTGAAAGCATGTTTTCGATTGGGTGGTACACAAATAATACAAATACTACTATTAAAAAGCTGGTTTGAATACAGAAAGGTGTCAAAATCACCGCGAATTCCCGATGTGTTAGCAAACGTACTTTCATTAGCGAGTTGTATTTAAATAATAGGTATAGTGCGCTTTTACTTTCTTTACTTGGTAATCAGTACATAGGTAGAAAAGGTAGCATTTCGCCCAAAAATCGATACCGCGGTTTACTGGAAACAAACGTAATAGGGTTCTCTGTGTCAAAAAAAAAAAAAAAAATAGCAAAGTTAGGCTATGTGTTTATCCGATATCTGTGAACGCAATTCAGTTTTGAAAAAAAAAAAAAATGGAAAAGTCGGTAAAATATCACCATGTTTTTTACGGAATCACGTCGGGACTCTGGCACTGTATTCCTTTCTTTCTTTTTTTCTTTAAATTTTCTTGGTTTTCCTATTTGTTTACCACTTTATTTTACTTACAAATGCATATAGTACACATTTTACAAATACACAAATAACCATGCCCGAGGTGGGATACCTACCCACGACCCCCTGATCCACGAAGCACCAAAGCTAGATACTTAGCCAGCGCGGTTACGGAGTCCGGCATATTTAATTTTAGTATCTTCCAAGAATGCGACGTGAAGATGTTGAGGAAAATGCCCCTCTCGAAACTACCCTTTACGTGGAAAACATTAGAAAATTTTGATTTTCTTTGAAGTAGAGAGAAGAACAAACTTTTGAACAATTTGTTACAGAGATGTAGAGAAAGTCCTGTGAATGGTACACATCAGATGTTTTATTTAGTTAATTGAATTTTGTAGCAATAATAACAATAACATTTGAGAGAACGTAGGATTTCACGGCCGGAGTCAGTGTAACTAAGAAATGTTTCCGGGCTGTTTTGCCGTGGTCTGCTGGTGTTAGAAGTCCCAGACGTTTCGCCCACAACTACGAGATACGCCGGGAATCCGCTAGGATTCTCCAGCATGCCAAGACCCCGCGCAGTAATCTAACCTTCGAAGAGAGAACTGCCTTGAAGAACCTGAACACCAACAAAGACATCATTGTGTGCTCAGCAGACAAGGGCGACGCCACCGTCATTCTCAAGCAACAGGACTACGAACAGAAAATTCTGGATCTTTTAAAGCCAGACACATACAGAAAAATACAACGCGATCCCACAGCTCGGATTTTAAAACAGACCAATCAGCTGATCAAAAATTCTTCCCTGCCAACAGAGGAAAAACGCCGAGTCATAAAATCAGAAGCTCATCCTCCTAGACTTTACGGCCTTCCTAAAATCCACAAACCGGAAGTTACTTTAAGACCTATTGTTAGTGCCATTGGTTCTCCAACTTACACACTAGCTAAATATTTGGCGGATCTATTACAACCCCACGTCGGCTCAACGGACTCTTACATCAAAGACTCTACTCATTTCATCCAAAAACAGCCACAAGACCTTCTTATCAGCTTCGACGTCGTCTCACTGTTCACTATGGTACCGGTACAGGAAGCCCTCACACATCTGAAACAAACAAACGGATGATATAGTAGCACTCTTTCACCACGTTCTCACCACTACTTATTTCCAGTGGAATCACTCATTCTACGAACAAATAGACGGTGTTGCCATGGGGAGCCCTCTGAGCCCGTTGATGGCAAACTTCTTCATGGAATCGTTTGAGTCTACAGCCTTGAACGCAGCTGCACATAAACCCACGGTCTGGCTCCGCTGTGTAGATGACACATTCGTGATATGGCCCCATGGACTAGAAGCCCTTCAAGATTTCTATCTACACCTCAACAGTGTTAATCACCGCATCCAGTTCACCATGGAAAAAGAAAAAGACGGACAGTTAGCTTTCCTGGACGTCTTGGTCAAGAGAAATACCGACGGGTCTCTTGGGCATACGGTATACTGGAAGCCCACCCACACTGACCGTTACCTAAACAAGGACTCAAACCATCATCCCAGACAAAAACGAGCAATGATCCAGACACTTAAACATCGGGCTACCCGCATCTGTGAACCGGAACAGCTACAAGATGAACTAAAGCACCTAAGACAGGCATTACATTCTAATGGTTATTCCGTCCGAGAAATCAATAGAGCTTTCCGCCCTGCCAAGTTTCAGTCCACATCTCATAAGCCATACCAACCAAAAAGTAAGAGCACGGTGTTTCTGCCATACTTCAGTAATATCACCGACCGGATCGAGCGCATATTGCGACGTCACAATGTCAAAACGGTTTTCAAGCCCACGAGGCAATTAAATAATTTACTACGCTCATCCAAAGATCCCCGGGAGCCGCTGTCATCAGCCGGTGTGTACCGCATTCCCTGTTTCTGCGGCTCGGTATACTTCGGAACTACACAACGCAGTGTTATTACTAGAATCAAGGAAAACAAAGCAATCTGTCGACTGGACCACACAGAAAAGTCCGCGGTCGCCCTACACGCTATTGAGGCAGAGGGCGAGCATATTATAAATTTCCAAGACACCTCTATCCTCTCATCTACAACACACAACCATGCATGACTACAACGAGAGGCCATAGAGATTTATAAACATCCGAGCAATTTTAATAAAAAGGAAGAGTCACTAAAACCCAACAGGAATTGGCATCCCGTCATTGAAAGCAGGAAACGTCATCAAACGAGAAGCAGCGAAGCAATCCAATCAGAAGCCACGTACGCCGGAGAGCCCAAGCCCCGCCCCCCACTTGCCAGTATAAAAGTAGCGATCCCGACAGTCAACGCGTCAAGTGCGAGACAGCAGACGAGAGTGGTCATATCTTCAGTTCCTGATCTCCCAGTGCATCTCAGGCATTCCCGGCGCTTATTAGCGCCATCCAGCAGCAGCCTGCTATCCATATACGAACTCAGCCATCCAGAGAAGAATCCGCTCCTAACCATCTACCAGCTTCAACACCGAGAACCCTGATTGGTCGGCCACCACATCTGGAAGTGACCCGTTTGGGCAGCTTCAGGTGACCCGGACAATCACTCCATTGAGAGCGCAGTGCACTTCCAGACCATCAGAAGTACACAGGCAGCGGGTAGCCGAAACAAGGCCACAGCCATCCGGCCTTCTAGGTCGGGTAAGGCGCGCTTATTAAGCGTCCGGTCCTCTGTTTGGGCCTGCTTCTTAGCCCCTGCTGCCTGCAGGTGAGGGTAAACCAAGGTGTGATTTTGTGCACTGCACCCTAGGGTGCAGGGCAAGTATCCCTGTTCTACCATCATGACCCTATCTAAGTCTAAGCCAACCAAAGGCAAAGCCCCAAGCGGCTCCGCCAATGCTGATCTAACGGCCGTTGCCAGCACCAGCACTGGTGCTCACACCCTGCCCTCCAGTGGCCCTGCTACTGTCGAGGGTAAAAAGAGATCTAGCCAGGAACGCGAAGGCGGTAAAGGCAAGGTCATATGTTTGGACTCATCCATGCAAAATACCAACGAGGGCCTCCCGCGCGAACCAGTTTCATGCATAGGCCAAAACGCGGTGTCTGACTCCGACGACGACTTTGCCAGTGTGGGCACAGGCATTTCACACTACAGCGGCAGGACCTCGGTCTTGTCGTACCACTCGTCCTCCATGATGGTAGATCATGAGGAGTCCTCTTCCGGCCTCTCCACAGACGGAGAGGTCGGCTTTCGTGTGGTGGCCTCGAGGAAAGAGAAGAGGCGAACCCGATTGGCTGCAGAGGGCGTGACCTCTGGCCAATCACAAGCAACATCCCGCCCCAGTGATTCTGGGCCCGCCCAGAATACCGGGTTGAGGAAGCACGTTCCACCTATCATCGTGGATGACTTTAAGGGGATGGTAGGCTTCCTCAAGGAGGTCATGCCATCTCTATCTGGCTATTGCACGGTGACGAGGAACAAACGCCGATATGTCTTCCAGGCCAAGATCCCGGAGGACTACAAGCTCCTCCTGCAAGCCCTCAAGAGGAAAGGTGTTCCGCATTTCACCTTCGGTCTTGACAAAACCCGTGACATCCGCAGGGTCATACGTGGGCTACCTAACAACACCTCGGTGGAGGACATCGAGGCAGACCTCATCCGCCAGGGCATCACCCCAAGATTGGTGAAGCAGCTCACCAGGTCCGCACCAGATGGGCAAGGCTCCAAACCCCTCTCCCCCTCTTTCTAGTAATAGTGGAGCGGGCCAACGACCCGGAGGTCAAGATAGATGGAGTCACTGCCATTTGTTACCTTCGGGTCAAAATCGAACCGTCCAAGGGCTCTGGCGGGCCCCCACAATGTCACCGGTGCCTGGGGTTTAACCACTCCAATCACTTCAACCTACGCTGCTTAAGGTGCGGAAAAGCCCATCCTAAAGAGGTCTGCCCGATAGCCTCCACCGTGAAGCCGGTATGCGTAAACTGTGCTGGCGAGCATATCGCAAGTTATGGTGGCTGTCGCAGGAGGTTAGCTGTCGTAGCTGCGAGGCGACCGCCACTAGTAGCACAGCAAGAGACAAGAGCAGCACCTGCTACCAACCAGCGCCAAGCAGAGCTAATTTTTTTTTTGGTAGTGTTTAACGCCCGCTTTAACTACTAATGGCATCGCAGGCGGTAAGCAGAGCTAACACCTGCAAGACCTAGACAGCTGGCGCAGGACTGGATCGCCACCAACACCACTAGGGCGCAAAGGGCTGTGCGTGGCCCTGCGATGTCACGGGCTGGTACAAACACACGCCAACCCCCACGCAAAACACAAGCTCCAGCCAACCCGAGACAAAACCCACCCTCTCAAGCGAAGGCGCGCTGGCCTGCTAGGCAGCCAAAATTCTTCCCCAGGGCTCCGCAAGGGTGACAGCAGGGGCAGGAGGTGGCTGGCGACGAGCCAGAACCCCGACGCACTCCTCCCACACCCACTCCTAGAACCATCACCTCCGCCTCTCCTCCTGTCCTGCAGCTATCGGATGTGATGGCGTGGTTACAGCGGCTTCTGCTGAACCACGGCCAGCGCATCTGTGATCTGCTGGTCAATTCCTCTGTCAGCGACCCAGCCGCAAAGATGGCTGTCGCCATGGAGGGACTTGCCCTCCTGACCGTGATCGTCCGGATCGCCCAGAATGGCGAATCGAACTAGGTCTCGTACCTCCCTTCGTTTCGTGTTCTGGAACGCATGTGGCCTGAACGATCAGGGGAGTGAGCTCCAACATTTTGCCGGCTCATTTGCCTTAGACCTCGTGCTGGTCAGCGAGACACATCTCCGTCCAGACACCCCTTCCGACTTCCGGGCTACAACTGCCTCAGAGTGGATCGTGTGGGCCGCCGAGGAGGTGGCACAGCGATCTTCGTGAGGAACAGAGTAGTCCATAGACCCATCCATCTCCCGCCTCTTCAATCCATGGAAGCCACGGCTGCCTGTACTGACCTTGACGGTACGGAAGTTTTACTGGTGTCTGCTTACCATCCACCCCGAAGGCAGTCGTACTAAACGATTACCTTTCCATCCTAGCCCTTCATCCTAATGTCATTCTGGCCGGGGACTTCAATGCCAAACATCCGCGTTGGCATTGCGGCCCCCGGGCGGACGCCCGAGGCAATGATATCATACGCATGGTAGATGCGGACCCTCAACTCAGAGTAGAGGGCCCCTGGCAACCCACACACTATTCACGAGGTCAAGGACGGGCATCCGTTATTGACTTCACGATCATCAAACAATTCCCTTTTCACACATCTCTAACTTCGATCAAAGCACTTCATTCCGATCATAATCCTGTATTGGCTGAGGTTAACACACGGGTTGCCAGCCATGACGTCCGGTTCAAAACCGCTACGTTGACTGGGAATGCGTCAGGGTTTGCCTCATTGACTCCATCCCGCCGAGCCCTAGTATCACAGACATCCCATCCCTGGAGGCTGCGGTCCAATCCTTCACGTCCATCGTGGTGCGAACTGCTCATAACCTAACCGTTTACACCCCAGCACCTCTACACCCGGACGTCCTTCCCCTTGAACTCCATCTGCTCATCCGCCGCTCCTGGGCTGCCCGCAGACTTTACCAGCGTCAGCGCACGCCACATAATCGAGCACTCCTGAGGCATTTACGCCGTGAGGTCCGGACCCCACTACGCGAGCACAGGGTGCGAGCGTGGGAGGAGACGATGACCCGCTTGAGGCTCGAGGATGGCGACATGTGGAGGATAGCCAAAGCTCTCCGACACCGCGGAGGTCAAATCTCCTCCCCAATCCAAGGCACCCAAGGCCTGGCTTATGAACCCCAAGCCAAAGCTGATGTGTTCGCTGACTACCTCGAAAGGACTATGAGGCCACGAGACGACCTCCAGGACGAAGACTTCTCGGACCGTGCTCGACGGGAGGTGCGTCGAAACCTTCGACGTCCCCCCCGACGAAGCGGACCGACTTCCTGTCATCCGACCCAGTGAACTCCAGGGCGCACTCCAGTGTCTCAACCCCAAAAAGGCAGCGGGTCCTGACGGTCTAACCCCCGCCATGCTCCGCTGCCTTCCCAACAAGGCGGTGCTCTTTCTAACCAAGGTTTTCAACATGTATCTCACCTTGTGCCACTTTCCACGTGAGTGGAGGAACGCCCGGATGATATGCATTTTGAAGTCGGGGAAAGACCCGCTACATCCTTCCAACTACCGATCCACCAGTCTCCTATCGGTTCTCTCGAAAGTTCTTCGAGAGGCTAGTGCTAAACAGCTTGTCCCAAATGTTGGGCGACATTCGAGCCATCCCTGACCATCAGTTTGGTTTTCGTCCTGGGCTTCTACACCCCAGTATCTACTGCGAGTGGTGGAGGCTGCTGCCCTGGTTTTCCAGGATAGAGCCTACACTGCGACGGTGTCGCTGGACGTGGAGAAGGCCTTCTCTACGACCTGGCACGCGGGTTTGCTCCTTAAACTCATCTGTCTGGAGCTCCCAACTCACATAGTACACCTGCTACACTCGTATCTCAAACACAGATCTTTTGTTGTTTCAGTTGCGGGACACAAATCAACATAGGCCAATAAGAGGCGGAGTCCCCGAAGGCTCTGTACTTTCCCCCACGCTCTTTAGCGTTTACATGGCCGACCTACCAACAGTGCAGCAAGTCAACATAGCCCAGGATGCTGATGACGTGCTGTTATCCTGTACAGACACCCACGCAGAGCCTTCAACCTCATTCAGAGACACCTCCGCCTCATCCAAGAGTGGTGCGAGCGTTGGCGGTTGTCCATCAATCCGGAGAAAAGCCACGCTATTCTTTTCACCAAGCGCCGCTTTCCAGCAAACTTCCCTACATTCACGTACCTAAATCGAAGGATACAATGAACGAACACCATCACCTACTTGGGGGTGAAGCTTGACAGGGGCGTCACTTTTGGGGAGCACATCGGGGAACTGAGGTGTCGGGGTCATGGGGCTACGGCCTCCTTGTACCTGATGCTGAAGTCCACGATGCCGGTTCCCCTTAAGTTGCGCCTTTTGAGGGCTCTCATAGTCCCCTTGCTAATCTACGCCTGCGAGATCTGGGGCATGGCGGCAGACTCTAGTCTGCTGTTGCTTCAGCGGGTACAGAATAGATGACTTCGGGCTATCTATTCTGCGCCTCGTGGCTTTCCAACGAGACTCCTGCACGAAGCCTCTGGTCTACCATACCTGGTGGACAAGATTAGGCGTCGGGCAACAAAATTCTACGAAGGGTTACCATTCCATCGGAGCGCCCTCGTTAGGTCTCTTGGGGATTACGATCTTTCAAACCGCCGCTTCAGGCGATACCGGCTTCCCCGCATGGCTTGCGGGCATCCCCGATAACGAAGGAGCACCTCCAACAGCTGCTACGGCTAAGCTCCTTATAATCCTTCAAGAGTTGCTTGGATTCAAAATTAAAACCTCAAAACAAACATTTTGATAAACACACACCAGCGGTGCACAAGGGCCGTTGCACCATCATAGGCAACCGCCGAGGGGCAACACTTGCCTCCTCCCGTCACTCCACAACCCCAACACTCACCCGCCATCCTGCAAAAACCCACAATCCCGTCAGAATGTGGTTAAGTTCTCTCCGAGAACAGGAACACGTCTATCACACCTCGGGCTGCCAATTGCTCTGGGTCAACGCTTCAGACGCAGCGAAACTTTCTCCAAGGAAACTTCGACCGCGCAACTGAAGATGTCCACCGTAGTCTGGGACTTCTAACACCAGCAGACCACGGCAAAACAGCCCGGAAACATTTCTTAGTCACAATAACATTTGTTTCGCATGCCGATATAAAAACGGTATAGCGGTGTATAAAATATTACTTTCAAGAGGTCCCGAGTTCGAATCTCGGTTAGAGTAGGTTACACGGATATTAACCTTCATTGATCTCTAGCATCGTTTCATCGATATGACCCATTATATTAAAGACAAAAAATTAAGTAAGGCCGTTATAGCAGTTGCTTTCCCTGCCCACAGGCGAACGCCAGGTATCCAGGGCATTTACAAGGCACAAGAAAGCGTAAATTGAAGATGCTGTCCTAAGGGATTTTCAAAATTAATGTTCTGAGGCGTAAATGGGAAGATACAGTGCATATGTGATCTGCCAGATTATTTTACAGTGATTCCATGATAACTAAGGCAGAAGGGGGGGGGGGAATGAAATGAAATTTTATTCTAGATTTAAATAGGCTAGGCGATGATTCAAAAATAATTTTACGTTTGGGAATGGATTCCTTTCATCGAAACAAGGAAATAATTTCATATAAACATATATTCCAAAACCCTTCGTTTTCATGTTATTAATTCATTAATAACATTTTTAAGTTCAACGGCTTTTGGATCCAACTCTACAACTTTATTTATTTACGCACTGATAAATAGAAGGTTTTGATCCATTTTAACCTGCAGAGATGGCCTCGTATTACAATGGCTGCTTTTTACGTTTGTTATTTGTGTAATGCATACTCCCAACATGCCTTACGGGTACTCTCTACGTATGGCTTATGTATGATAGGGTTGCAGCACATTTTAGTCTCAATGTTCGAGATGCGCTGGCTGGTATATCACATGGCTGATGGATAGGTAGAGGAGGACCAGTTTCACGGCCTGCACGTTCCCCCGACTTCAGTTCCTTACTGTTATTATTATTTTTGTTGTTGTTATTATGGGACACCTCAAAACAATTGGTTTACGCAACAGGCATCCCGCATGAAGAAGTCCTTAATCTGACAGTCCATGCTTCGACGAGTGCATGCGTGTCTAGACTCAAGAGCAGATCATTTCGAGCATTTGCTATTAGTGGTGTTACTGTTGAACACCTTCTCACAAGCTAACAACGTTAAAATTAGAATAATGTGACACCAAAATGTTTTGATTAATAACATTTTGAACTTCAATAAATCGAAAGAGCATTTTTTCTAGTTTTGATGTAAGGAACCAGTCCCCAATCTTTGTAAAAGTATTTCTGAATCATTCTGTATATAGTACTATTCACTAGACTTTGAAAATATATGTCAATACAAAAAGCAGAAGGCTTGGTTGAGTGATTAGACCGCTCGCCTCCCATCCAGGCGCCCCAGGTTCGATCCCAATTGCCCGCATATGGAATTTGTGGTGGTCAAAGCAGTGATTAGGTGGGTTTCTCTGGGCCCTCCAGTTTCCCCCGCCACTCATTGCAACAATTGCGCCATCGTCACCTTACGAATCATCAATTTCGCTTACATTTCATCCACTTCCTCATGTTCATGCCTGGCTACGGGCCGACCCCTCGTAACAGGTTCTCCATTCTGTGGTTTCGTGCAGTACGCTCCCCGACGCATTCACTTGTAAGTCCTAGGGGGGTGTCAGTCCTACAATTACGGAGAGGGTAAACAGATTACGATTCAAAAAGCAGAATTTTAGCTTACTGCGACTTTTTGATGGACATGACGTCGATCATCATGATAACAAGAATAACAGCAGTAGTAGTGGTAGTGGTAGAAGATTTATTATCTATTTTTATTTTCACCACCTCATATATTCTGAGTATGTTATCCCTTACCATTCTGGAAATCCCTAACAGTCCACATTTTGGGAAGAACTGTTGAAAAAAAATATGCTGCAAAAATGTTGAGTCATCTCAATTTGCTTTGCATTAATACGGTCGGTCGTTTTCGGCTTCATTGGGAGTCCGTATAAATTTGGAACAATATGTAAGCAAGGCTGTGAATTCGAGTTCAACGGTTTATAATAACAAGCTGAGCATGTAGTATTAGCGGAATGATCGCATGTTTTTGGAAGCAACTGTAAAGGAAACATGGAGGATGTCACTGTGCCGACCCCGTAACTGTCACTGCTAGCGCAAACAAGGCTATAAAGCGACGCTTTACGAGCCTCCTTCAGCACCGTGCTTTATTTTCTGTCACGTCTGGAAAACCCCGCGTCTCTCGCTCCAACCTTTGGTTTTTCCATTTTCAGAACGCAGCCAAAACTTTTCCATTGAAGCATTTTAGATTCATAATCAGTAACACTGCCTGTTTTACATACTAAGATAACTCAATCATTTTAAATTTATTTTTAAAATGCCACAGATTTAAATATGTTAGTACAATTTCCAACACTTTCGCTTTTCGATGCATTTGTTCACTTTTCGCAAGGCTCCTAGTGTTCTGAAAAAAATGTGTCGCCACCTCCTTCATATAATCGCCGGATATGTTTTTTAATTTTAACAGTTCCGGAGTCTGGTCGGGACTCCGACGCTGTAAACTTCTTTTTACTTTCTCTATACTCACCATGTATATAGTGTATAGAGAATGTATTGCACTCCACCAAAAAATTCGATACCTAGATTTCACCGGAAATATATGTTTTAGGGTCCCCTGTATCCAAAAAAAGTATTTTCAGAAAAAGGTCCGTGTGTGTCTGTGAACACGATAACTCGAAAACGAAAAGTCGGTAAAATACCAAACTTGGTATTTAAGTTTAGTATCTTCCAGGGATGCGGCACGAAGATTTTGAGAAAAATCCCCCCACCCCAAACTTTCCTTTACATGGAACTTTTTCGAAAATTTTTATTTTCTAAAAATTGGCTCTAACGATTTTGATTAAAATATCGTATATTAAAGTTATTTACCTGGCAAATAAAATGTATATTTTGAATATTCTGGGAATAGCCTCTGAAGACTACTTTATTCTGGATGAATTTTTCATAACTACTAAACCGTAAGAGATGGACAAAAACTTAACCCACAAAAAATGTAGAGTACGTTAAAACACACAATTTATGTCATATATTTTTTTCGTGGAGTTGATCGTTTTTGAGATATTCCTTTTTCTTGGTTTCAGCTTTGAAAAACTTATACTTTTCTCATACAGGAATTTGTCAACTCCTGTCCATACAAACAAAGGAACATCAGTCACATAGCAACCAGCTTTTGGCTTTCACTTTAACTTATGGTACTCCCTTATTTCGCTTTTACTTACAGTAAACAGAATATAAGACTATTTCTGCTAATTTTTCTCGATTAGCATGAAATAAATAAAAGATAAGCTTATTAACAATAATAATTTACAGAGATATAGAGAAAGTCATGTGAATGAAACACATCAGATTTTTACATTTTCTTACATTTACTGTTTGTTTACTTTTTTGCTGTTCCAATAAATACATACACACATATACACATTTCACAAACACATAAACACCCTGCACAAGTCGGGACTCGAACCCACGATCTCATGCGCCACGAAGCACCAAAGCGAGACACTTTAGCGAGCGCGGCCAAGAAGACCGGCTTGTTGTCAGCCTAGAGGGGTAATATTGAATACATTTAAAATATGTTCAAATCTTTACAAGTTATACTTAAATTTCATATTGCATGCTTAATTTATACTAGTTCAAAATTGTAACTGACGCGACTAATAATTAACATAGAAGAAAAATAGATCCTGATTCATTTCATTTACCAGCTCAGCTTCTCTCCCTTCTCTCTCTCTCCATCTTAAAAATTGAATAATTGATATCTATATTTCAAACGAAATGGTGATACTTCTAATAGCTAACCTCCAACCAGGTCTGTTCCAACAATATGGTGCACCACTACATTTTTGTCTTGCACGAGACAATTGTCATGTACAAATGTTTCCAGCAAACTACATTAGGAATAAGCGGATAAATTGATTGTCCTACTAGATCACGATTTGTTTTTGCGGGGTTGTAGGCACTAGAGAGACAGAGTGAATAGAAAAGATGTGGTTGTTATCGATGTGAAAACCAGGAGAAGCTAAGCCGTAGCAAGTTTTGTTGAATAGAACTGGAACTCCGGTTGATGTTAAAAAGGACTTAAACCTTTTCATCTCAGTGTTTACATAAATTAAGTCGAATGTCAACAAGTCCAGTTACATGGATTTAAAGATGTAACTTATTTTTGGATTATTTATGCATTGCCATTCATGGAAAATATGCAGATTTTTAAATATCCTTTCAGCTTTCACTGATATTTTTCGGGAGGGTGGGAGGGTATCGCCATGTAACCGGATAGATCATATCGAACGTTTAATGAATGAGGTGGTGAAATAATGCTCAAATGAGTCCGGGTTTTAGAGCTTAAAGTTACCCAACATTGCTCGTATTTTTCAGAACGGGGGACACCCCCCCAAACAACTCCTGGGAACTCGGGATATTTTATTTTGTGAGGCGGATACATTACTCCCACACCACAGAAGTTGGTTCTTTTTATGAAATTATCATATTTGTTTAATAACCATTTTCACCTGATAGTCGTAATAAATACTGCAATACAACAGAAGGCAATTCAAGAAAATAATTTGAAGACTATTGGAAACGTTTACAAATATGTATATGAAGAGGAAGTGCGAATAATCTTCACAATGTCTGGTTAATTTGATTGAACTATTTTTCATAGTGTGTTTTTAATAGTAAGTATTGTCCCAGTACATATTTTGGCGTATTTTATAGAAGCTAAGACCCGCCAATGTTTGAAGAACAGCAGCAAATCTATTTGAAACGCGATGACTAGGGATAGGATCTTGGGGACCGATAGCAGGACACATGCGGATACCAGTTGCATACTTACCGAGTAGAGACCGACCAACCTGCATTGGTGACTGCACGCGCCGCATGTAAACAGTCAATAGTAAAGTGTTGAAGAACGTGGCTCGACGCAGCAGGATACTATGCTGTATATTACAGTACTGTTTTACAAGTAATTAATGCCTTTGATGATAGTGCATGCTCTACAATCAAGATTGTAAAATCTCTTGCTTCAAATGGGCATTGCATGCAGATTTGCAATTCATGCAGAAGAACTTTGCGAATATTATCTACGACGATAAAACATATTTGGAAAAATCGAACACTGAAATACCTCGAGCCGTGAAAGTGTCAATGAACTTGTTCAAGTAATTAATCAGACCCGTTACACCTGTTTTAGACCATGTGAAGACAGTGTTTGGAAAAACTATCAGATTTTCAATAATACGGGAAATGTGCTACGAGGTGTTGCTACGGAAATAATTGCTGATGGAGTAGTCGATGATGTGCCCTATTTCCGTTTTGCTCCAACTACATCTTGCGATGTGGAGCGAAGTGTTTCACATTATAAGGTCTGTTTACGTGCCAATCGGAGACGATTCGCGTTTGGGACGTTACGAATGTATTGTAATCTATGTATCTTGAAGAAAATAAAACGGACAATGATGCTGATGACTTGTACAACAGCAATCGAATGTATGTAAATATTAAACTTGTTAGTTCCCATAAATCAGTGGTATTTATGTTTACCCCACCCAATATCAATCGCATTTCACTGCTAGTGAAAACATCAGTCTACCACGCAACCACTGTCTCATTTTCCTTCTACTAGTACCACTACGTACACTGCATTGTCAACACATCACAACTATATACCATGCTGCGCTAACTTCGATTCAATCCCGATATCGATCCCCAAGATGCTATCCCTACACATGACTTTAGATTTCAAGACAGTGGGGAAAAAGACCGAAAACAGAACATTCGCTGATTCTATAATTTTAGCCACTCATCTCTTTTGATAAAGAATATTTTTGATAGTCTTTAACGCCAGTTTTTACTATATGTGGCGCCGCAGGCAAATGTTACCAGCTGTTCCTAAGATATGTATTTTCTAAATGTTTTATAAGAATATAGTCTCATAAATATATTCTTGTCGTTTAGGTCTTAAAAATAAAGTATAACCATATTAACTGAATTTGATAAAAGGGGTAATCCCTGGGCTACTCCGTTTTATCATATATAACTTTAGTATATGGCATCAAAAATATAGTGCATAATAATAGACTACATCATTCACATGTTCTCTGCATTTATGAAACACATTATTGTTAAAAAGCTTATTCTTCTACCCACTTAATGCTAATCGAAATAAACATTAGTAGAAAAGGTCTGACACTTTTTTAAGTAGAAGGGGAGAAAGGAGTTACTCTAGGCTAAAACGATAGTAAAAGATTTTAAAAGCTGGTTGCTCTGTAACTGAAATTCATTTCACAAATTTCCGTATGAGAAAAGTTTCAAGTATTTTAAAACTGAAACAAATAACGAGGAATAGCTCGGAAAGAATTAGCTCCACAACACAAATGTAAAGTAGGTACATAAATAGTAAGATTTGACGACAACTGAATTATTTGTGCAGTAAAATTGTGTTTATTTCTTACGGTTTGCCAGTTAGACAAACGTCATTTAGAATGAAGAGTACTTCAGAGAATATTCCCAGGAAATATTTTAATCAAAATATAAAAATGTAATCAAAATATAAAATTTTAATTAAAATCGTTATAGCCATTTTTGAGAAAATCAAAAATTTTGCAACTTTTTTTAATGTAAAGATTAGCCTGGGTTGCGGTATTTTGCTCAAAATCTTCGTGTCACATTCCTGGAAGATACTAAACTTAAAAACTAAGTTTGGTATCTTACCGATTTTTTATTTTTGAGTTATTGTTTTCATAGACGCACTAACACCACACATACACACACGAATATTTTTTCTAATTGTTTTATACAGGGGAGTCTAAAACGTGTATTTCCAATGAAATCTCAGTGTCGAATTTTTGGGTGGATTGCAATGCCTTCCATATATTCTATGTACTAAGCAGAGAAAGTAAAAATAGGCATTTAGCCTAAAATTCGAAATCTAGTTTGACATCGTTTTGTATGATAACACATATCAGGAATAAGCACGAAAATCTACAGCTATAGATTAGTGCTATGTGCCCTTAAACAACGCAACGCATCTCAACTGGCTAGTAGTGTAACTTGAAGTGTTGCTAGAGCAAGCTATATACAGGTCTATTTTAATTCTTTCTCTGATACTTCCGTCCTTCACAAAAATTAATGGGTGTATAAAATGAGACTGTGAAATAAATATACAACAAGTTCTCTTTTAATGATGTCTACGGTTTGAATTGGAGCTTCTGTACTGTCCCACGAGTCAGTTTCGCTCCGGAACGAATCGCAGGCATGTGCATCCTGAATATGTAAACGTATATGCATTCTTCCTTTTGACTATGGCAATGACCAGGGAATGGAGGGGATACTTGGAACAAACGCGGACATTTGGTGCTTCCCACTAACAGCAGTGGGGAATAATGCGCAGGAGCCCGCCTGGGTAGCGTGATGGTAGCATGTCTGCCTCACGTTCAAAAGGTCATAGAGTTCGAATCTCGCTTAGGGTGAGTTACCCGGGTAAGGTTTTTTCGGGGTTTTCCCTTATCCTGAGAATAGGAATGTCGAGTAACTTTAAGCTCCATGACCCCGAGATCATTTGAGCATCATATCATCAATTGCATTCATCGTCCGATATGACCAAACCAGGTTAAAGGACGTTAAACTAAAAATAAAAAAAAAAGCGTAGGAGATCTTAGACCGTAGGCTAAGAAACGCACAGAGGTCCCTAACGATATCAAAGTTATGATACGATCACACTGTTGGGCAGCTCAGAATGCTTTCCTCTGGCGGAGCCGGGAAGATCTCTGCTCACCTGAGACGGCTCATCTCTAAGGCTGATGATCTCTGACAGGGCCGAAGAGAACTTTCAATTGAGCAAGCATCTACTACTGTAGATCGATTCTGACGGATTTTACTCAGACCCAATGGAGATGGGGAAATGATGGAAAGGGAATTCTTGATAGAAGAGAAACTATTCCAGCGTCGTCAACCAGGGAAAGCCACAAAATTCCCAGGATCTGGATGAACGTCTCCAGGAATAAACTCAGGACCTCCTGAATGGGCTCCTCGCAGTCACCGTGGAACCGTTCTGCTCGGTTTCCTCTTTGCTATAGAAAGAACCCGTAGTAGTGTAGGGGGGGTTGTAAGCACTTCGGATCTCTGCATCCGCGGTACTTTTGACGTTATTAGAAGTACACCGGACCGAAATCTGAGCTACTCCTGAAAAGGAGTTGTTCGATTTGGGTTGTACTCGACGGGCAGTCATTCCTAAAACACACGGGGTACTGGTTACCTAACCTGGAGCATATTACGCTTATAAATTCTTAATCAGTATTTTGTTTTTTTATGCAGCTCAAAACTGGCTACTGACTAAAAATAGCACAACTATAAAGAATAGCAAAAGACCGGTAGAAATCAACTAAGAGAAACATATGATATTAATGTACGCTATTAATTAGAGAAATGTCGCTTGGTGCGGAAACAGTAATGGAACAACACATAGAAACGGTTTATTCTGGCGGATTTTAACAATGGATAACTTGCATCATTTGGCTAAATTGGAAGTAGATGAAATTAGTAATTACAGACAAATGACTTCCGGATGTGCAAAATCGACTTTATCTATGCTATCGATTTGATCATTGATATGCACTCACGTACTTGTTCCCCATAACATCTTCATACTGTTCTCCTTTCGTTCTTGACTAGGCTTAAGAGTTAGAGGACACAAAATGACAGACACCCGCTTGACTTTCGAGCAACGCAAGACCATTCCCAGTTGTTCCCTTGACGTACTCCTCAGGATATACGGAAAGCTTAATGTACATGGCATTACAAACACACACACACACACACACACACACACACACACCTGTCCCACTCACGAGCCCCAAAACTCCAATGGTTCACCGAGGGCGGATGCTGATCGACCGGTACTGAGGGCGATTCCAGGATATACCCTTAAGCCATCATCAGCCGCAAGCTACCGAACACCATCGCCTGGACCATCAACTCTGAATGACAAGCAGGTGATGGGAACATCAAATAATGAACAGAGACCTTTCCCAGAATTCATCTCGCTACTCTGGGAAACCTCCGAAAAAACCTGATGTTTTCCATCCACATGACTTTGTCTCTATAATAAATTATTCTTAAAAGGCTTATTCTTCTTATGTTTCATCCTACTCGAGATAAAACTTAGCAGAAATGGTCTTATTACTTGATTCCTTATAAGTAGGAAGGAAATGAGGGAATAAACTAGACTAAGGCAAAAATATAAAAAAATTAAAAGCTGAGGGTCGGTTGGCTTTGCATGGTCACCTTTGAGAAAACTTGCGTAATTTAAAATAGAAACCAATATCTCGAAAATGGTCAACTCTACAACAAAAGCACATACAGCATAAATCATCTGTTTTAACAAGACCTACATTTTTGTGTAGTAAGTTTCGTCTATCTCGTGCTGCTTCTGCTAAATTCATCCTGAAGAAAGAGGTCTTCAGAGGTTACTCCCAGAAAATTAAAGAAACTCATTTTATTTTTCATGAAATACTTTTAATATATGGTATTTTACTCGAAATCGTTTTAGCCGTTTATGAGAAAAACAAAAATGTCAAATTTTCCATGGAAAGGGTAGTTAGTGGTGGGGAGAGTTTCTTGAAAATCTCCGTGTCGCAATCTTGTAAGATATTAAACTTGGTAGTTAACGATATTTTTGTTTTAGTGCTGTGCTATCCACAGAAATACACAGTTTTTTTAAAAAAAATTTTGGACTCTGGGGTCTTCAAAACATGTATTTTCGGTGGCATCTCAACATCTAATTACATTCTCTACATGTACTATGTACCTAGTGTATAGAAAAATTCGATACTGAGATTTCACCGGAAATGCATGTTTTGGGTCCTCCTGAATCCAAAAGCCCCCTGAATCCAAAAAAACAACATATTTTTGGAAAAAGGTTTGTGTGTGTGTGTGTGTGGACAGCATAACTCAAAAACGAAAAGTCCGTTAAATGCCAAATTTGGTATTTTAAGTTCAGTATCTTCCAATGATGCGACACGAAGATTTTAAAAAAAATCCATCCTCCCGCAACTACCCTTTACATGGAAAAATTTTCGAAAATTTTGATTTTCTCAAAAATGGCTCTAACAGTTTTGATTAAAGTACCTTATATTAGAGTTACATGACAAATAAAATGTATATCTTGAATTTTCTGCGAATAGCCTCTAAAGATATCTGTATTCTGGATGAATTTTATTGAATGTTCAACAACTCGTAAACCGTAAGAGATAGACAAAAACTTACTTGAATGAAAATCTAGAGCACGTGAAAACACACAATTTATGTTATATACATTTTTTCCGTAGAGTAGTTCGATTTTTATATATTCCATGTTATTGGTTTCAGCTTTAAAAAAACTTGCTTTTCTCATACGGGAATTTGTCAACTTCGATCCATACAAACAAAAGAACTTCAGTCACTTAGCAACCAGCTTTTGACTAATACTTTAGCCTATGCTACTCCCTTATTTCGCTTCTACTTGCATGGAAGCACATAATAAGACTATTTCTGCTATTTTTCTCTCGATTAGCGTGAAGTAAAAAGAAGCATAAACTTTTTAATATTAATTTGTTGCAGAGATGTAGAGAAAGCCATGTGAAGGGAACAGATCTTCGTCCTATGTACCGCAGTCTCTGTTACCATGGCAACATGCAGACACACTGTGTCATGACAAATGACATGTCACGCCTATAATTCAATATAAAATGATTTAATATATCTCAGTCACTTGACTTTATCCACCCAATTCTGTATTTTGAATATCTTCAACAATCATTTATTACAAAACTTCCTTACTTTCTCTAGCACGTGTATATAATGTACCTACATAGTCGATAGAGAACGTATTATTTTCCACCCAAACATTTGACACTCCGATTTCACCGGAAATGCATGTTTTGAAGGACCCAATAAAAAAAAAGACCTCGCGTGCATGCGTGAGAGAGAGAGAGCGAAATAGAAAGAGAGAGGGAGAGTGTTTGTGTGTGTGAGTGTGTGTAGCATAACTCAAAAATGAAAGTCCGTTGGTAACTTGGTTCAGCATATTCTAAAGATCCGACACGAAGACGTAACACAAAATAAAATATGCACTCGTATCTTGAACTTTCTGGAAATAGGCTCTGAAGATCTCTTCTTTCTGGCTGTGTCGCGTACTTGGTAAATCATTAGAAATAGGTAAAAATATACTGCACAAAAATTATATCTCGTTAAATATTAATAATGTATGTCATATACATTTTCTTTATGAAGAATTAACCATTTTCGAGACATTACTTGTTATTCGTTTCAATTTAAAAATATTTAATTTTTTTCAAACAGGAAGTTGCAATTTGTTTTACTCCAGGCCGTGCAACGAAAACCAAATTCCAATTGTATAACATAGCGACCAGCTTTTAAAAGATTTGGCTGTCTTTAGCCTAGTGGATTTCCCTTCTGCTTGCTATAAAAAACCAAATAATATACCGTTTCTGCTAATGTTCAACTTAATTCGTATGAACTCGATAAATAATAGATACATTGTTGAAAAAATAGTTTACTTGGAGAACGTGTAGAGGAAGTTATGTAAATATAACGCATCAAATTATTTTATTTGTATGTGAGTATGTGTAAGTACATTACAGGCGATTCGCCGAAAATTCTTGATCTGGGTGCTGTTAGTCATAGAGTATTTTAATCATAATTGGAGACCTTTTGAGAAAATAGAAAGGGTACAAGTGTTCTAATTTAGATGCACTATATGTAATGCACACTGCACCCCATCCATGACGTCTGTAGTGGACCGAGATGGGGGACGCAGCGGCCGGGCGGTAGGCCAAGGCTCCCCGTGAGCTGTCGTGCCATGGAGCTATATGTAATGCACATGTGTTTGAATGTAATGCTATGTATGAAATGTATGTTATGTATATGTGTATGTATGTATATGTATGTATGTGTGTATGTATGAAATGTATTGGAAACTTTTCATACCTATCCTATCCTCAAAGAATAGTGAAAGAACACACACATAGTCATAAATCTGGCCTTTTTCTAAACAAACTTATTGCTTGTGTTTATTCAGAGAACTTCTAAACCTGCATTTCCAATAAAATCTCAATACCGATGTTTTGGGTGGAATACACTGGTTTCTCTATACACACTATGTAAGTGGAGGAGATATTAAAATTGAGCATCGCGCTAGAGACTACTTCTTACTCTCTCTATATGTACCATATACATAGTGTGCAGAGAAGCTATTGTAATGCACCCAAAACTTCGATACCGAGATTTAACTGGAAATGCATGTCTTGGGCCCCCCTGAATCCAAGAAAGAATCTTTTTAGAAAAAGTTCCGCGTGTGTCTGTGGGCAGCATAAACACCATTAAATACCAAACTTGGTACTTGAGTTTGGTATCATCCAAAGATGCGGCACGAAGCTTTTCAAAAAAATCCCCCCAACCCAAACTACCCTTTACATGGAACATTTTTCAAAATGTTGATTTTCTCAAAAATGGCTCTAACGATTTTTATTAACATACCGTATGTTTAAGATATTTTTATATCAAACGAAGTGTAATATCTTGAATTTTCTGAAAATAGCCTCCGTAGATCTCTCCTTTCTGAATGACTTTGTATAACTGGCAAACCGTAAGAGATAGAAGAAAACTTACTACACAAAAAATGTAGATCTCATTGAAACACACAATTTGTCATATAGTTTTTATTATTATTATTATTATTATTATTATTATTATTATTATTATGAGAGTTAACCGTTTTCAATTTTAGCCACTTAAACCTTTCTCAAACGCGAAGACATCGTTCTTTTCATTTCTCGTTTGTTTATTCCTGATAAGCAGAGAGATTGGAATTTCAATTGTTTCACAGAGCGAGCGGTTTTTAAAGGACGAGACTTTCACTTTAGCCTATACATTTTCTTATTTTCCTTCTACTTACAAGGAATCTTGTAATAAGATTTAATTCTGCTTATGTTTATCTTGATTAGCATGAAGTACACAACATATTAATATTTTGAATAAAAGGTTTGTTGACCGAACAGCTAGAGCACATCATGTGAATGGAAGGCATTAGATTTTTCCCTTCTACTTACAAGGAACCAGGTAATAAGGACAATTTCTGTTAATGTTTATCTCGATTATCATAAAGTAGAAAGAAGAATAATCTTTTTAACTATAATTTGTTAGAGATGTAGAGAAAGTCATGTGAATGGAACACATCAGATTTTTTTTTCGGTTCTTGTTGTCCTTAATTTTATTGTAGGCATGTGCTAGCAACAGAGGATGTTGTTGTAGCCCAAATGATGAAATATCGCCTCATCTAGTAATCCTGTTGACAAAAACCATAATACCAGTAAGAATAAACCAAAAGGCTATCAGGTACAGACTTGATGATCTTGTAACACTGCATTCAACATGCAGCCTCTTATTCTTGTCAAACTGAGAAGGATGTGAGGAGGAAAAGATTCTGTGATGTCATGGTGAAGCAGCGTGGGAAACTGGAGGCGACTGCTTCGGCTTTTGCATCACCTCTTACGTCACTGCTGTGCAGACAAATTCAAATCGTCAAAGTCTTTGACAGTAGCGTCTAATTTTAAAGCGACATCTGTCTTGATGGCAACCACCACCTTATTGTTCAGTATAGAAGTGAAACGTCTATCTTAGAAATAACCAGATATTGCAGCGCTGCTAGAACAACAGATAGAGTACTGAGACAGGTGATTCAGGCATTTCATCTGGGTTTGGCGTTCCTGCGGCCGACCTCTCTGACCTATGGGTTTTTCGGGGCGTTTCCCGGGTCACCAAGTGAATGCTGATGGGGTTTTTCGGGGCGTTTCCCGGGTCACCAAGTGAATGCTGATGGGGTTTCTTCTTTAACCCAAACTTCCTGACCCTTCATTTCATCTCCATCACCGGTCTCTTCCAGGGCTGGAAGTGTCGGCGAGGACTGCGATGGTGACGCCCTTCCGTGGTGGTGAATGCGCATTGGAAATATAGGCGTTAGTCGACTGTATGTCCCAGGGGGTTTGGTCAGACCTGGAGCGCGTCGAGATGAAATACTGCTGGGGCTATATTCGGGATCCTCTACAGAGGCTCTTTCCCCTCGGTCTAGTTTCAGCCGCCCGTCGATAATACCCTCGTATCATCCTATCCTCCTGGGGTATGACCCACAATAAACTCATAATGGCTTCAGTGTAGTATCTCCTTCACACACACACACACACACACACAAAGGTAGAGCTACTAATCTAGGTTTGACCAGCAGTTGACATCAATGAAAATGTCAGGACCCCGAAGTATCGGACTGGTACTTGTACTAAATTCTGGAATTTCTGAAGTTTTAGTTGTTTAAATTCCTTCAACTTGTATACCTTCAGGAATTGGTCCTTAGCGCAATCTTTAAAATAATCTCTCCACTGTCCCTTGTTCTTATCCTTCGGTTTATATTTGTAGAATCTTTTAGTGTATCTATTTTACTTTCTCTAGCCCGTATGTACAATATACATGGTGGATATAGAAGGTATTGTATTCCACCCAAAAATCGATACCAACATTTCCCAGAAATGTGTGTTTTGAAATCCCTGGGTCCTAAAAAGCATCTTAGAAAAAGGTGCGTGATGTGCGTCTGTCTTTGGACAGCGTTGCTCAAAAACGAAGAGTCTGTTCAATACCAAACCTGGTATTTAAGTTCAGTATCGTTCAAGAATGCGACGGGTAGATTTTCAAAGAGGTTCCCCCACTCCCAACTATCCTTTACATGGACAATTTGTCGATAATTTTGCTTTTCTCAAAAATGGCTCAAACGATTTTGATTAAAATGCCGTAGGTAAGTTAAAGATATTTACATATTAAATAAAATATATATTTTGAGTTTTCTGGAAATAGCCACTGAACAACACTTTATTCTGATTGGGTTTTGCAGAATTTTGCATAAGAGATAGAGGAAAACTTACTACAAAAAATTTAGATCTCTTTAAAACACATAATTTATATCACACACGTTTTTCTTGTACAGCTTACCTCAAACGGGACCATACAGAGCGAACCGAACCTCAAATGTTTCACTTAGCGACCAGCTTTTAAAATATGTCTATCGCTAGAGTAGTGTATTTCCCTTCTACTTGTAAGGAAGCAAGAAATAAAACCAGTTCTGAAAATGTTTGACTAGATTAGCATTATGTAGATAAAAGATTAGTCTTCTCTGAGCAAAATTTGTTTCAGGAACAGCTAGAGAAAAATCCCATTTCTTTCTACAGCGTTCTGGCTGCTCAATACAGAGGTCCTGGGATCGATTCCCAGCTGGGATAGAGAATTTTCCTCAACCAGGATTATTCAATATTCCCCACAGAGTCAAATGTATGGACATGGGAGGTAGTGTAAGTGTGTTCAGTGTTCAAAAGTATAAAGCCAACACAAGTTCAAGGAGTAATAGCACCAATAGTTGATTCTAAAGCAAAGCACCCAATACGATAAAAGTAGTTAAAGGAATCTACACGTATGGAACGATATACAAACTCCAATGTTCTCCATTCACATGACTTTCTCTATCTGTTCTAAAAACAAACTATTCTTACAAAAGATTACTCCTTTATCTACATCATGATAATCGAAATAAACATTAGGAGAAAGTCTTATTACTTATTTCCTTCTAATAATGGAAATAAGGAAATCACTAGGCTAAAGCGACAGTTAAATTCAAGAGGGCTACAAGGTTGCAGCGCACTTTGGTCATTTTTTTTAAAAGCGGTCGCTATGCGAACTATTGCCTAAAGTTCGGTTCACTTTGCATGGCCAACAGTAAATTCCCGTTTGATAAAAGTTTGGAAGTTTAAATTTGAAACCAACAACAAGGAATATATCGGAAGTGGCTAACTCTTCAAAAAAGGTATAGGAAATGATTGCATTTTCTAACGAAATCTATATGTTTGTATAATACATTTTTCTCTTACGGTTTATCAGTTATGCAAAACTCATTCAGAATGAGGTCTTTTGAGGCTATTCCCAGATAATTAAAGATATACATTTTATTTGTCATGTAAATATCAACATACAGTATTTTAATCAAATCCGTTAGCGCCAATTTTGAGAAAAGCAGAATTTTCAAAAATATTTCCACGTAAAGATAGTTTTGGGTGGGGGGATTTTCTTGGACATCTTCGTGTCGCATCCTTGGACGGTATTGAACTTAAATGCCAAATTTGCTATATGCTGACCAGAGCACATATTTACTCATACGTGTGGACTTTTTTCTATTTTTTACTTTCTCTAGCCCCGTATGTACAATGTACATAAGGATAGAGAAGTATTGTGTTCCACCCAAAAATTCTATGTCGAGTTTTCACCGGAAATACATGTTTTAGGACCCTCTGAATCCAAAAAAAAAAAAAAAACATTTTCAGAAATAGTTCCGTGTGTGTGGGTGTGTGTAGAGACAGCATAACTCAAAAAAGAAAAGACGGTATTTAAGTTTGGTCTCTTCCGAAGATGCGACACGAAGGTTTTCAAGAAAATCCTCCCACCCCTAACTACTGTTTATATGGAAACATTTTCGAATTTTTTTTCTTAAAAATGGCTCTAACAATTCTGAGTAAAATCTCGCATATTAAAGACATTTCCATCACAAATAACATGTATATCTTGAATTTTTTGGGAATAGCTTCTAAAGACCTGTTTATTCTGGACGAATTTTGCTTAATTTGGCTTAACTAGTAAACCGTAAGAGACAAATTTTTACAATTCAAAAAATGTAGATCTTGTTAAAATACACAAGCTATGTCATATACATTTTCTTCGTGAAGCTTACCACTTTCGAGGTATTCCTTGTTATTAGTTACAATTGTGAAGTACTTATACTTTTCTAAGTGTCCATTTTTTTTTCTACTATTCCTGACCAAGCAAAGAAGCGGTTAGCAACGACAATACCATAACGACAGCATTTTAAATCATCTGACCATCACTCTAGCATAGTACATTCCCTTAGTTCCATTCTACTTATAAGGAACTGATTAATAAAATTCTGCTAATGTTTATTTCGATTAGCATGGAGTTGAAATAAGAATTATCTCGTAAGAAGTTTATAGAGTAGCTAGAGAAAGTCATGTGAGTGTAACATATCAGATTATTTTTATTAAGGGGATATAAAACATTTTTATGTATGTACATACATGCTAGAGAAAGTATATATAGGTATATAATTTCTACATTGATCGATATTCATCATTACTTGTGTCTTATGGGGTTCCCATAGTGGGGTGTCTGCGATGTTGTTTCAAATGAGCCGCTTTGAACTTTTAACAAGATAGACAAATAAACATGCGTTAATTCTTTAAATTGGATAGTTTTTGTAATCAAAATTTAAAATCGGGTATTTGTGAACGGCCACTGAAACTTTTTACACCTTCATTGAAACACAAAATTCCACTGTCGATTTAATATTGCTAATTAATGGATGGAAATACAAATTAAATATTTTAATGCTGGTTTAAATGCTATTTGGATAAGGCAATGTACCAAAATTACTTGCAGGTACAAAATATATGGAAACAGGATTTACCTGTATTTTAAAATACCTGTATTTACAGTGAAGTATATTTGATTAAGTATAGAAGGCACACCACTGTATCCGATCCCCTTTCTACGAAATACAAATCTGATGTTTCATTCACATGACATACTCTACATCTCTGTAACAAATTATTGATGAGAAGCTTATTCTTTTATCCGCTTCATAATAATGGAGATAAACATTAGCAGAAATGGTCTTATTACTTGCTTCCTTGTAAGTAGAAGGGAAATAGGTGAGTACCATAGGCTAAAATGAAAGTCAAATCTTTTAAAAACTGGTTGCTATGTGATTGAAATTCGTTTCTTTGCATGGTCAGGAGTTGACAAAATGAGAAAAGTTAAAGTATTTTAAAAATGAAACCAATAACAAGGAATATCTCAAAAATGACCAACTCCACGAAAAAGTGTATATGACATAAATGGTGTGTTTTAACGAGATCTTTATTTTTTGTGTGTAAAGTGTTTCTCTATGCCTTACGGTTTCCAGTTCTACAAAAGTCTTCCAGAATGAAGTAGTCTTCAGTGATATTGTCAGAAACCTCGAGATATGCCTTTTATTTTTATGTACATATATTTAATATATTTCATCTTAAACAACATCGTTAAAGCCATTTTTTCGAAAATAAAAATTTTCGAAAATCTTCCATGTAAAGGATAGTTTCGGGTGGGGGGGATTTTCAACAAAATCTTCGTGTCCCACTTGGAAGACAGTAAACTTAAAACCCAAGTTTGATATTTACCGACTCTCTGTTTTTGAGTTTAATGTGTTCACACATACAGATACAAACACACACATAGGGACTTTTTCTGAAAATGTTTATTTTTATTATTGTTCATGGGACCCTAAAATGCGTGTTTCCGGTGAAATCTCGATATCGAGTTTTTGGATGGAATGCAAAACCTTCTCTACGTGTGTACTGCATACTAAGTAGGGAAAGTAAAAATAAAATTAGAAGAAACACTGAGATGTAATAGGGGATAATGTGCGCCCACCTTCTCTTGGCGCTCGGCTCCCTAGTCCTCGTCGATTTCGCGAAATTTAGAAAGCAGAGCAGAGCGGCAACCTTGAGGCATGAAGTACGCTATACACCCTGACATATAGGACCTCAATGGTAAGATTTCATTCTGTCTACAGACCCCAGAGCTCACGCATGTGCACGTGCCCTGTGTTTCCTTTAATAATACTTCAGCTAATTATGGCCTTTAAGAAAGAGACCACCCTTGGTTGACGAGGCTACGGAAAGACAGGCGTGGGACCTCTTCCACCCCCAACGACGACGAGCAGTTAGTGGGCCTAGGTCAGCTCGAAGGTGTGTTAGACGTGTACCCATTCTTGCTGGACCTTAACCACGTTCTGACGGGAATGTGAGGTTTGCAGGATGGCGGGTGCAAATGAGGTTCAGGTGTGAAAGGAGCCAGCAAGATTGTCCCTTAACGGTTGCCGGTCATGGTGCAACGACCCTTGTGCACCACTGGTGTGATTATGTTGCAAAATGTGTTCATTTTGGGTTTGCTATGCGGGAAAGTCGGTGTCGCCTGAAGCGGCGGTTTCTGGGATTATAGTCTCCTGTAGACGTAACGAGAGCGCTCCGATGGAAAGGCAAACCGTCGTTGAATTTAACCGCGCGGCGCCTAATCTCGTCCTCCACATATGGCAGACCAGAGACTGGAGTCTGCTGCCATGCTCCAGATCTCACAGGCATAGATTAATATGGGGAGCATGAGAACTCTCAAAAAACGCAACTTAAGGAGAATCGGCATCGTGGATTTCAGCATTGGTACAAGGAGGCCAGAGCCCCAGTGCCTCGACACCTCCTTGATGTGCTCCCCAAAAGTTAGGCCCTCATCTACCTTCACTACCAAGTAGGTTATACTGTGTCTACCAACTCCCACCTCGCTTCCCCTTAAACTAGCGCCCAAGAAAAAGTATCTTCAACGTATACTGCAGCTATTGCTTGAAAGAGCTCCGTGTAGACTGTCTCTGTAATCCAGGGATCAGCGAGCTGACTTCTCACCCGGAGGCCCTGGGTTCGATTCCTGGCTGGGGCGGGGAATTTTTCTTTAACCAGAATTATTTCCTATCCCTCACAGTCTGGCAGCATGTATGAGAGAGCGAATGTGTGTGTGTGTGTGTGTGTGTGTGTGTTTAAGGGAAAAACAGACTTAAACCCAACGTAAAGAGCCCACAGACAACTGAGTTGTTTCTAACGCAAAGCCCCCCGATATGACCTTAGATGTTAAAGGGGGCTATATAAATGAAACAAAAAAAAAAAACTACGTATAAATAGGATTTACTATCACATTCTGTTATGTATCTTCGCAATTAAAACGTTTAGTCTAAAAAGTGGTAGGGTAGTCTTGTCTGTAATCAGCCACAAAATTATATAGGCGTATTCTGAACTCTCAAGAAAAACTAAAATGCTTAGGACCTGTATTCCCCATTACTTATATATTTATGTGAAACTGCATTCTCCTTCAAAGTAGCGCCAGGGCGGGTTCTCCGGCCAACGCATTCCACCGGTGCTCCATTTTCATTCCACCAGTATCATCGCCTGCGATGCCATAATGGTAAAAGCGGGCGTTAAATACTATCAACACTCAACAACAGTGGGATAACAAGTTTAACCTCCTTGAGACTACAAATTGAGATACACATTAACTGAAATGGTTTTATTTTGTTTCCCAGTAGGTAGAAGGGAAGTCATAGTAAAACGATATTCAAATATTTTAAGTGCTATTTGTTATATGTAGCGAACAATTGAAGTTCGGTTTGTGAAGCTGTATTCGTATAGTAAGATTTTGTCTTGTCTTGTAGTGTACCTCTTCAGGATGAAGAGGACTTGAGGGGCTATTCCCAGAAAATTCAAGATACTTGTATAGCTAAATTTCATTTGTCATAAAAATATCCTAAGTATTTAATCAAAATCGTTCAAGCCATTTCTGAGAAAATAAAGTTTTCGAAAAATAAAGTATAATTTAGGGGTGGGAATTTGCATTATTGGAAGATACCCGACTTAAATACCAAATTAATTATTTAATTGACGTTTCGCTTTTGAGTTATGCTGTTCTCTCTCTCTCTATCTCTCTCTCTCTCTCTCTCTCTCACACACACACACACACACACACACACCTGATCTTTTCTTAAAAATCTAATGTGTTACACTTCTGATTTTCTCTAGCTGTATTTCAAAAAGCTGTTCTTACAAAAGCTCGATCATCATCTGTTTCGCGCAAATCAAATGTACACTAGCAGAAACTGTTTTATTATGTGTTTCCTTTAGGTACAGGGGAATTAAGGAGATGCATTAGACTAAACCAATGGTATAATTGTGAACTGTGTGTTAAGTAAAAAAATAATAAAGTTTTCCCATAATTCGATTTAAAGAACTTTTCAAAACATTTGTTTGTTTATTATAATTCTAGTATTATTTTTAAAAAAATATTATTTTAAATGTTTTAAAAGCTAGTTCCCACATGATCATATTGAAATTAGGCTCCCTTTGCATGACCAGGAGAGGATTTCCAGTATAGATAAGTGTAAGCATTGGAAAATTAGATTGTAAACAAGGAAAGTCTCGGAAATGGTTTAATTCACACCAAAAATCAGATGTTCCATTCAATGACTTTCTCTAGCTGTCCCACAATAAACATTTCTTACAAAAGAGTATTACTTTATATACATCATGATAAACATTAGTAAACTCGTCGTATTGCTTGCTTCTTTGTAAGAGAAGAGAAATGTGGGAATGCACAGACTAAAGAGAGAGTGAAATCTATTAAAGCCGGCCGCTATGTGAAACAACTGAAATCCATTCTCTTGGCTTGCTAAAAAAAAAAAAAAAAAAAAAAAAAAGGCAATAAGAAAGATACTTCCATTCCAAAAAAGTAAATAAAACTGAAATCAATAGCTCCGATATTTCGAAAACGCCTAACCTTACAAAGAGGTATATGCCATAAATTGTGTGTTTTAGTAAGATGTAGTAAGCTCTTGTCTATATCTTACGGTTTACCAGTTAAACAAAAGCTATACAGAAGTTATCCAGAGAGGAGAGGTCTTCAGAGGCCATTCCCAGAAATTCAAGATATTGAATACGTTTGTCATGAAAATATCTTAAAAATATGGATGGCATTTTAATCAAAATCATTAGAGCCATTTTTGAGAAAGTAAAATTTTTCGACAAATATTCCATGTAAAGGGTAGTTGGGGTGGGGCAATTTTCTTGAAAATATTTGTGTAGCATCCCTGGAACATACTACACTTAAATACCAAGTTTGGTAATTAACCGACTTTTCGTTTTAGAGCTATGCTGCCAATAGAGAGAGAGAGAGAGAGAGGGAGAGAGAGAGACAGAGAGAGAGAAATACACATGGACATATTTCTAAAAACACAAAAAAATGAGTCATTTCCAAAGTCCATGTGACCATCGTAAAAACTGGTTCACAAGGCACATGAAAAAATCTGATGTGTACCATTCACATGACTTTCTCTACATCTCTGTAACAAATTATTCTTAAAAAGCTTATACTTCTATTTACTTCATGCTAATCAGAAAAAAATAGCAGAGATAGTCTTATTACTTGCTTCCTTGTTAGTAGAAGCGAATAAGGAAGTACCATAGGTTAAAGTGACAGTCAAAAACTGGTTGCTATGTCACTGAAGTTCTTTCGTTTGTATGGACAGCAGTTGACAAATTCCTAAATGAGAAAAGTATAAGTTTTTCATAGCAGAAACCAAAAACAAGGAATGTCTAAAAAACGATGAACTCCACGAAAAAAATGCATATAACATAAATTGTATGTTTTAACGTGATCTACATTTTTTGTATAGTAAGTTTTTGTCCATCTCTTACGAATTAGCAGTTATTCAAAATTCCGTAAAATTCCGTAAACTACTCTTCAGAGGTTATTCCCAGAAAATTCAAGATATACATTTTTTTTGTCAGGTAAATGTCTTTAATATATGACATTTTAATCAAATCGTTGGAGCCATTTTTGAGAAAATCAAAATTTTCGAAAAAAGTTCCATGTAAAGGGTAGTTTGTTGTGCGGGGATTTTTCTCAAAATCTTCGTGTCGCATCCCTGGAAGATACCAAACTTAAATACCAAGTTTGGTATTTTACCGACTTTTCGTTTTTAAGTTATAGTGTTCACGGACACACACACACACACACACACACACACACACACACACACCACCTTTTTTGTGAAAATGCTTTTTTTGGATTTAGAGGACCCTAAAAGATATATTTCCGGTGAAATCTCGGTATCGAATTTTTGGGTGGGGTGCAATGCCTTCTCTATACACTATGTACATAGTAAGTGTAGAGAAAGTAAAAACTGTACAATGGTCTGTAACTGATAGCGTAATGTTTAATTTATGAGTACTGAAAACAGGCCACGAAACAACTTCCTGTGGCCGAGAGGTTAAGAAGTCCTTGCTTCCCACTCATAAGTACCTACATTCAAATTTTGCATTACATGTCGTTTTTATGTTAATTTTATAACTGAATATTTAGAACATAATGTTCCATTAATATTACTTTGTCATTTGAAGTTTTGGCCCTATCTATGCACACAAAAACGCAATTCTACTATAAATAATTAAAAAAATATATGTAATTAAACTTATATTCTAAAAACAAAGCACAAAAATAAACATAATTAATATCAGCGCGTATAGCTGCCTTCAATCTTCGGGTCATAAACAAAATTAAATACCTTTAGTATTGTGGACGAGAAGCTACAAGATCCCATGTTTCTTCAATTTGTACCGTGAAACCATCTTTTGTCTTTTGTTCATCTACTGGTAAACTGGAGCGCAACCCCCTTTTTACCTCTGCCCACGCATTCTCAATAGGTTCAAATCTGGTGAACATGGAAGCCAGTCTACCATATTGATATCCTGCTTCTCTGAAAACCAATTTGAAACCTTTCGAGATGTTTGGACAGGATTATCCTCTACAAATTGAACAATTCCAGAGGGTTATCTCATCCTCACAGAGGGAATCAGAATGTTAGAGTAGTACCGTATATCGCACACTGTGCAGTGTATCCTCAAGCTGCCACAGCCCAGCTAGACTGTCCTTTTACATTCAGCGCCAACACGATACAGATTCGCGACCATGATGGAATATTGTGAAGCCAAGTATTTTGCATGGTATTGAGACCCCTTTGGACGATAGACAATCACCTTTCCCTTATCTGAGGAAAAATATATATTAATTATATATTATATATAGTGTGTGTTGAATCCCTAAAAATGTTTCAAAACATTGGTTTTCTTAACAATATTTGTAGTATTTTTTCATTCCATACAGATTCATTTTCTTTTCATTGAGATAGAACTGTTTGTGCCTGATGCGTTTGCATACCATTTTGTGCACTACATGCTTTTGTGTGCAGCATATTGCTGTCCGGTAGAACAAATCCTTAAAGAAGCATCATAATCACTATCATATTATTAACTATACTGAATGTCGTGTATGAAGTAGGAATGTGGAAATTAAATAGCCAATATAAGTTGATGCAACACCATTAAGAGAAAGGGGGGGGGGATGTTAGCTACATGCGAGAAGCGCACCTGCGATCCTCAATAGAGGAGTAACCTACGTTTTGCCACAGTGCTACGGTGAACACACATGGAGGGTGGCAGGTTCAGCAATGCAATACAATACAAATTGTATCATGATTTGCGTCGTTGATATTTTTAGTTAATATTGATGGTTTGTTGCTGAAGAAGCTTAAGTTATGTATTTGTTTATGATTATTGATTATATGGGCTAGTAATATTAAGATTTGAAACTTGTGAGATCGTGTTGCCGCTGCTACACAACTGTATCGGGATGGTGTGCACAAGGCGTTGTGCCGTGTAGGACTTAAACGAATTTGGTATTCCAGACATGACTCATTCTTTTTTGTACACAGATGTCGCCATACGTGCTTGAAAAAGTAGACATACATGACATATACTGTGTGTTTTTATGGATTTACACGCTTTGTGTAGTAAGTTTTTGTATATCTCTTACTATTTACCAGTTATGCAAAGTCATCCAGAATGAAGAGACTTCAGAGACCCAGAAAAGTCACGATATATACATCATTTGTCATTAAAATATCTTAAACATATAGTAGGTATTTTCATAAAAAATCGTTAGCGCAATTTTTTAAACAATCTGAAATTTCTAAAAATGTTTTAGTTGTTTTGGGTGGGTATACTCTTGTGAATATTCGTGTTGGATCCCTGAGAGATGCAAACTTAAATATTAAGTTTGGTATTTAATGGATTTGCTGTTCACAGACATAGATACACATTCGCGCGCGGACCTTTTTCTACACGTTTTTATCAAGCTATCTCAAAATATATTATTTCGGGTAAAATCTCGGTACTAAATTTTGGGCAAATTCAATACCTTCTCTGTGTACTATGTACGGGGTAGAGAAAGTAAACTTGCTTATTTTGGATTCAGGAGTGCTCAAAGCATGTATTTCCGGCGAAATCTCTAAATCAAATTTCTGGGTGGAATACAATAACTTGTCTATCTACTGTGTTCATTGTACGTGGTGGACAAGGTAAAAAAAATATCTGATGTGTTCCATTCACATGACTTTCTCTATATCTCTGCAACAAATCATTGTTAAAAGCATTATGCTTCTATTTACTTCAAGCTAAGCGAGAAAAAATTAGCAGAAATAGTCTTATTACTTGCTTGCTTGTGAGTTGAAGCGAAAGGAGGGAGTTAAAGCGATAATCGAAAGATGGTTGTTATGTGACTGAAGTTCCTTTGTTTGTATTGAAAATTTCCTGTATGAGAAAAGTATGTTTTTCAAAGCTGAAACCAATAATAAGGAATATTTAAAAAAAACAATCAACTCCACGAAAAAATGTATTTAATACAAATTGTGTGTTTTTAACGTGCTGTACATTTTTTGTGTGGTAAGTTTCTGTCCATCTGTTACGGTTTAGCAGTTATGCAAAATTACGTAAAATCCATCCAGAATAAAGTAGTCTTCAGAGGGTATTCCCAGAAAATTCAAGATAAACATTTTATTTGTCATGTAAATATCTTAAATATAAGATATTTTAATCAAAATTCTTAGAGCCATGTTTGAGAAAATGAATATTTTCGAAAAAAGCTCCATGTAAAGGATAATCGCAGGGGAATTTTCTCCTATGTTTAAGATATTTACATGACAAACAAAATGTACATCTTGAAGTTTTTGGGAAGAGCCTCTGAAGACATCTTTATTCTGGATGAATTTTGTGGAATTTTTATAAATGGTAAACCGTGCAATATCCAAAAAACGTAGAGCTGGTCAAAACACACAATTTATATCATATACATTGTTTCCCTAGAGTTGACTGTTTTTAAGATATTCCTTGTTATTGATTTCAGTTTTAAAACACTTAGTACTTTTCTCATGCGGGAGCTTGTCAACACCTGTCCACACAGTGAATCGGATTTATATATCAATACAACCACATTTTAAAGCATTTGATATCGGTTTATCCTAGTGTACATCCTCCTTTCCCTTCTACCTATAAGGAACTAAGTAATAAAACCGTTTCTGCTAACGTTTATCTGGATTAGCATTAAGAATAAGCATAGAGTTAGAGAAAGTCATGTGAATGGAGCACATCAGATTTGTTTTTAAGACTTAAATCATTTCCGAGACATTCCCTGTGTTATTGTTTTCAATTTTCTAATTCCTACACTTTTCTCAAACGGAAAGTTATTATTCCTTCTGTCCATACTAAGAGAAGTAATTTGCCATCATACAGCTACCAGCATAAACACAAAAAACAACAACAATAAAAGTGACTAATGCGTATCTCTAGTGTATTCCCCCAATATAAGGAAATATGAAATAAAATCATTTAACCATCTGTTCATTTTGGTTAACATGAAATAATCAGAATAATAGATTTTCTAAGAATAGTTTTAAAATAGGTATACAAATGAATATAAATGGTTGGTAATTTAGAGGAGAAATACTTTGCATGTCAAAACTACAGTATGCAAGGGTTCTGTCTGTTCTCTTTTACATAAAATCAGAGGTTAGAATTTGGTTGTTCCAAGCATTAAGCAGTATTCCATTTTTAATTTCTCTAGCACATGTGTATAATGTACATAGCTGATAGAGAAGGTATTGTACTCCACCCAAAATTCCGATACTGAAATTTCACTGCAAATGTTTTGAGACCACCTGAATAAAAAAAAAAAAAAACATTGTTAGAAAAAGACCCCTCCCTTTCCCTCCCTTTCTCTCTCTCTCTCTCTCTCTCTCTCACTCTCACTCTCTCTCTCTGTATATATATCCCCCTCTGTCTCAATCTCTCTCTCCCTCTCTCTCTCTCTCTCTCTCTCTCTCTCTCTGTATGCGCGTGTGTGTGGTTAGCACAACTCATAAACAAAAAGTCTGTTATATGTTAAACTTGGTGTTCAAGTTTAGCATCTTTCAAGCGTGTGACACGACTTTCAAGCTATTCTTCACATGGAAACAATTTTGAAGCGTATTTGTTTTTCAAAAATGTCTAAATATTTTGATTGAAATACCGTAATGATATTTACATGACAAATTAAATATATAGACATCTTAAATTTTCTGGGAATTCATTCTGGATGAATTTTGGATTGTAGATTCCTTTAAAACACACATTTTATATTATATACATTTTGTGGAGTTAAAAATTTCTGTACTATTTTGTTATTGGATTCAATTTTAAACTACTTAAACTTTTCTCAAATGAGAGGTCATCTTTCGTTTTGTGTCCTTATTTTACCCCTAGCCATGCAAGGAGGACCAAACTTCAGTTATTTTACATAACGCCCAACTTTTAAAATTTTTGACTATCGCTTTAGTGTACTCTCTTATTTACCTTCTGCCTATAAATAAGCAAGTAAGTGTATACTTTCTGCTAATATTTATCTCGGTTAGCATGATGTAGATAGAAGAATATTTTGTAAGAATAGTTTGTTTGTTGAACAGGTAGAGAGAGAGAGAGAGAGAGCCGATTCTTTTTCTTAAAAGTTGAAGCGAAGTTTTGCTCAACTCTAATTCCAACTGACTGAACTTCTTACCTACATACGGGAGTAATGACCGAAAACTTTATACCTGGCAAAAGAGAAAGCACCGTTTACCAGAAAGAAGTTGGGCACTTCCTGCGGGAAAACCCTTCTTAAAGGTGACAATAAATCACACCTGACTGACTGCTTATCTTCATCTTTTGAGGTTAGACTTGCCCGAGTCGAGTTTGTTGCTGAATAGGGATAGACCAATATTTGTGACATTTCTGGGCTACAAATTACTCTGAAAAGCTAATAACCGCACGATGGTTTCATTGATATCATATTTCACCAGAAGGTTTAATGAACTCCATCAGTATCCCTTCCATTGGTCCATTATTGCTGAAGTATCTATGATGTCACTAAAAATACTTACCTAAAATGCCTTCTAGCTGTGCAGAGCTGCTAAGTTCTGTACGAGAGAGAGGGAGAGAGAGAGAGAGAGAGAGAGAGAGAGAGAGACAGATAGAACAGTATAACCCAAAACCCAGAAATAGATAAATACCAACTTTCAAAAATTCTATACTAGAACCACAGATCGTTTAAGAGTACTGGGACTGTAAATGGTTCAAAAATCCCATTTTTACTTTTTCTAGCAAGTATGTACACAGTACATATAGGTAGAGGAAGTATGAAATCCATCCAAAAAAAATCGATACCGCATTTCATTGAAAATAAAAGTTTTAAGAGGCCCCTGAATAAATTAAAAAAAAACAAAAAAAAAAAAAAACACATTTTCAGACGAAGAGCTGTGTGTATTATTGAAGTATTTAACTAAGTTCAGCATCTTCCAAGGCTGCGACATGAAGATTTTCAGGAAATCTCCGAAACCCAAACCACTTAACATGAAGCATTTTCTAAATCCTCATTTTATCAAAAATGGATTTTAAATTTTGATTAAGATGGCGTATATTAAAACTATTTGCATGAAAAATAAAATGTATATCCTTGGGTATAGCCCCTGAAGCGCTCTCCATTCTGAAAGGCTTTTGTATAACTCGTATACCGTAAGATATACATAAAAACTGACTACATAAAAATGTAGAACTGTTTTAAACATACAGTTTTCTCAAACGGGAAGTTCTTATCAGTTTAATTTCTCTTTCGCTTTACTCCTGGCCATGGAAACAGGGCAAAACTTCAATGACTATCACATAGCTTTAAAAAGATTTGACTGTCGCTTTGGCTTTGTGTGTTGTCTTACACCCTTCTACTTATAAGAAACTAAGTAATTAGTTCATTTTGGCAATGTTTATCTTGAAAAGCATCGATCTAGATAAAAGAATAATATTTTGTAAGATTGTTTGCAGAAAAACTAGAGAAAGTGTTGTAATCGAAGACATCAGATACCTTTTTATTTCGTCTTCTATAAATATCTACGATATTTTCTGGATCAAATGGTATAGTAGGTGTTTCCAATGGTAATTTAAATATGGGGTTATTTTGGACACAGCATCACCTACTTGAGCTTTTTGCACTTCTCCGCAAGTTTTTGACGGTAGAAATAAAGCAGTTTAATAAAATGAGTGGAAAGAGATGTTTCATATGCAGCATTTTGAATTTTTAAAACTTTGTATTATATGTTTTAAGGACAAGCATCTTTTCTATTGCCAATTAGTTTAAATCTTAGACGTGGCTAGATCAAATCAATAATTCAATCATTTTGTTGATCATTAAGTCCTTAACTCTCATAAAAAAGTGGAACATACATCAACAAAACTATGGTAACTATGTGAACCTAATAGCACGAATTTTTACTTTCTCTACATATACTATAATGTAGAATACTGATTTCTTAGGCATAAGAAACATTTCAATATAATAAATAAAATAAAACTAATAAGCAAATGGATATAAAAGAACGGGGGGAAAGAGATTGCAGTAACAAATAAATGATTAAAGATATTAAAAGGAAATACATTAGAATAAACAATAAATGTTAAACAATTGTAAAGAGTATTTATTCTGTATATGAAAGGAAGTTACTGCTGAAAGGAAAAACCAGAGATTTAGGAATATTGGCTGCAAGGTTTATTTGGTAATGTGGGTCAGAAAGTCATTAGCAGAACGTATATACAATAGAATTGTGGAAATTTTGTGTTCCGAGTGTTACAAAGAAGAAACATTAAACATTAATGACCAAGGGTACTTGGGACCTGAAGGGAGCAAACTGGAGTCTAATGTTTTTGCTGTGGTGCCAAACTTATTTGGTGAGAGGAGACCGATTTGGAAAAACCATTGACTGAAAATACTGACCAATAGAAATTAAGAAATGTTTAACTTCGGATCAATTCGTGTCCGATCATAGAAAATAGGAGGGGCCATAAGAAATTTGTCTAGGCCCGAAGGGAGGTTACGGTCACGAATGGGAGACGGGAAGAAGTTACTTATAAACTATCAATGGTGCTGAGCAGACGTGTTGCATATATTAACTTCAGTGCTGCGATATAAAATATGTGTCTTTATTTTAGGAAAGTGAGTGGTGGACAAGGAGTCATTCCTCCGAGTTCACATGGGAATTAGAGCAGGGAATAGTTGGGAAAATAATCTGGATAAATTTGTAAAAGTTTCATTGTAAGGAACTTATTCAGTGTGGGGGAATAACATTATAAATGAGAAAACGGAAGTCAGAGGGGACAAATAATTTATTGTGTGTGGAATGGATAAACTGGGGTAATCCGGAAAAATACAGTGCTATTTTTTTCTTCACACACGCCCTGAGAAAATCCCTAAAAGAGATCCTACTTTTAAACCCTTCTTATCCTTCCAAATCCTAAAATAATAAACCATAAAATTCCCGCCACAACTATTACATACTGTACAATGAAGATCTTGTATTGCAACGATTAATTTGATATCAAAACTTCACCGGAAATATTTTTGGACCCCCTGGATACAAAAAGGAGCATTTTTAGAAAAATGTGCGCGTGCGTGTGTGTGTCGCGCTTGAAGACGAAAAATCTGTTAAATATCGAACTTGATATCAAAGTTCAGTATCTTCCAAGGGTGCGGCACGAATATTTAAAAAAAAAATCCCCCCACCCTGAACTTCTCTTTACATGGCAAGAATTTCGAACATTATGGTTTTCTGAAAAATGGCTCTAACGATTTTGATTAAAATCTTTTATGTGATTTAAGATATTTACATGCCAAATAAAAAGTACCCATATCTTGAATTTGCTGGGCACAGCCTCTGAAGACCTTTTTATTCCAGATGGATTTTTCTGAATTTTGCAGAACTGGTAAATCGTTAAGAGATAGACAAAAACTTACTACTCAAAAATGTAGATCTCCTTAAAATACACAATTTGCCATTCGCCTTTTTTTTCGTGGAGCTGATCGTTTTCGAGATATTTCTTGTTATTGGTATTCAGTTTTAAAACACAAAAACTTTTCTCATACGGAAACACGACAACTCCTGGCCACGCAAAGAATCAGATTTCATTCCCATAGCAACCACGTTTTAAAACATTTGACTGTCGGTTTAGCCTAGTGTATTCACTTCTACTTATAAGAAACTAAGTAATAAGACTGTTTCTGTTAATGTTTATTTCAATTAGCTTGAAGTAGATAGAAGAATAAGCTTATTAACAATAATTTGTTAACAGAGATGTATAGAAATTCATGTGAATGAACACATTAGATGTAAATAATTTCATTAATTTATTTCCTTCGGTATGTGCTGACTAATAGTCTGAATTAATATTACACATTTTGAATTATCAACATGTTAAAAATAGTTGTTTGATAGATGATGTGAGTTTTGTTACACGATGAGTGATGTCAAAGAAAAGCTTTGAATTGTGATTTTGAAGCGAATACAGTTGAACACATCCCACTACGCTTAAAGATAAATTCGAAGAAATTCGATACACTTTCCCCATTACAAGCATGGGCAATTTGTTTATTTTCTCCAAAATGTCTTGAACGTTTTTTCTTTCTCTACACGTGCTGTATATAGTGTATAGTGAAGGATTTGTATTGCACCCAAAATAAGATACCGAGATTTCACTGGAAATACATGTTTTGGGGCTCCCTGATTCCCAAACAATTTTTTTAGAAAAATGCCCTGGTGTGTGTGGGGGGGGCAGCATAACTAAAAAATGAAAAGTCTATTAAATACCAAACAAGGATGCTACATGATTGTGTTAAAGAAATTCCCCCAATCCAATTACCCTTTGCATGGAACATTTTTCAAACATTTTGATTTTCTAAAAATGGCTCTAACGATTTTGATTAAAATACCTTATGCTTAAGATATTTTTATGGCAAACGCAATGTATATCTTGGATTTTCTGGAAATGGCCTCTGAAGACCACCTCATTCGGATGACTTTTGTATAACTGACGAACCGTAAGAGATGTGCAAAACTTACTATACGAAAATGTGGATTTCATTAAAACACACAACTTATGCTATATACATTTTTTTTATAAAGTTAACCGTTTTCGAGATATTCCGGATTATTGGTTTCAATTTTAGCCACTTAAACTTTTCCCAAACGAGAAGATATCTTTCTTCTCGTTTCTCGTATGTTTACGTCTGGCAAACAAAGAGATTGACATTTCAATTGTTTCACATAGCGACCGTGTTTTAAAGGACGAGACTATCGTTTTAACCTGTGCATTTTCATATTTCTCTTCTACTTACAAGGAAGCTAGTAATAAGACTAATTCTACGTATGTTTATATTAATTTGTATGGTGTAGATAACAGATTAATCTTTTGAATAAAAGGTTTATTTAGCGAACAGCTAGAGGACATCATGTGAATGGAGGAGCACTTTAGATTTCTTCCGTTCTACTTACAAGGAAGCAAGTAATGAGGACAATTTCTGCTAATGTTTCTCTCGATTATTATGATGTAGATAGAACAAGCTTTTTAACTATAATTTGTTACAGAGATACAGAGAAAGTCATTTGAATGGAACACATCAGATTTTTTATAATTGTTTTATTCATGGCCATACAAAATCAACCGAACTGCAATCGCTTATCAACCAGCTTTTAAAATATTTTACTATTGTTTTAGCCTAGTATATTTTCCTTCTGCTTATAAGTAACCAATTAGTAAGACAATTTCTGGTAATGTTTATTTTGATTAGGATGAAGTAAATAGAAGAATAAGCTTTTGTAGGAACAGATTGTTACAAAACAGATAGAGAAAGTCATGTGTATGGAACACATTAGATTTTTTTTGACACATTTGAAATAGGTAGATTTGTTTTGTCCAATTGTCTGGTTTACAATAGATGCTATAGAAATGTTAATAGCATTAATATAATTACTTTCTCTACGCGTACCATGTACATAGTGTTTAGAGAAGCTATTGTAATGCACCCAAAAATTCGATACAGAGATTTCACCAGAAATTCATGTTTTGAGATTCCCTGAATCCAAAAAAAGTATTTTTAGAAAAAGGTCCGTGTGTGTCTGTGGGCAGCACAACTCAAAAATGAAAAGTCCGTTAAATACCAAACTTGCATTCTAAGTTAAATATCTCCCAAGGAATGCAGTACGAAGATTTTCAATAACATCTCCCCATCCCCAACTACCCTGTATATGGAGAATATACGAAAATGTTGATTTTCTCAAAAATACCTCTAACGATTTTGATTAAAATCTCTTATATTTAAGATATTTCCATGAAAAATGAAACGTATATTTTGAATTTTCTGGGAAGAGCCTCTGAAAAGCTTTTTTATTCTAGTTGAGCTTTGCAGAATTTGTATTACAGTTAAACCGTAAGAGATAGACAAAAACTAACAACACAAAAAACGTAGATCTCGTTAAAACACACAGTTTACGTCATATACGTTTTTTATGTAGAGCTGACCCTTTCTGAGATATTCTTTGTTAATGGTTTCAATTTTAAACTACTTTAAGGAAGTGACGTTTCCTTTCATCACTCTTGTTTTACTGCAGGCCATGCAAAATGAGTGGAACTTCAGTTGTTTCACATAAAACCAGTTTTTAAAAGATTTTGCTGTCGATTTAGCGAGAGTATTCCCTTATGTAACTTCTACATACAAGAAGGCAAGTAATAAGACAATTTTTACCAATGTTTACCTTGATTAGCATGTCGTAGATAAAAGAATAATCCTTTGTAACGAAAGTTATTTGTGCAACAGCTAGAGAAAGTCATGTGAATGGAACTCATCAGATTTTTTTTAAAGAACCTTCACTTTACAGGTAATATTACCTCAATCAGTGAATTGGTTCTCGGTGTTCTGATAAGACGCCTCAGTTGTATTAAGTATGAATGAACTCTGAGATGAGGATTATAATTTTGGTGTAGCCGGCGCTAGACGCCCCCCCCCCCACAGACAGCTGCAGTTCTAGCACAGGAAGCATCGTCGACAGACAGACACGCTTTCTGCGGTTCTCTTGCGGCTTCCCACCCTCGTCATCTTGAAAGGGTGGGGCAGGTGTGCGTCGGTTGGTCCTCAGGGATGCTGTGATCAGCTGTCACAATTAACTTACATCTTTGTCAATATCTGCTCGGTTTATTATCCTTCTCATTAACATAACGGTACATGTTTAAGATATTTCGCTGCTTACTCAAACTCTACATCCTTTCTTTGTTCCATCTCCTTGTCTTCTAGCCACACTTGATACTGGCGAAGCACGCATTTCCGTTGTTTGGCCGTTTGTATAATTCAAGGTCGCGGATTCAAATTTGGCGGAGGACGATGGATTTTTTTCAGGCGTAAAAATTCCTTAGCATGGCTTCCATCGGAAGGTAAGTAAAGCCGTTGGTCCCGTGTCGTAGATTTACGACACATAAAAGAACCTCAAGCCTGATAAAAAGTGACCTCTGAGCAAAATTAATCGGTCTTTTACGCCCAGTATAGAATGGGACGCAGTTAAAGAGCGTCCATAAATAAAGCTCCAATCAATCTTTTATATGATCACATCGCGAACTTTTTTTGATGCGAAAATGCAATCGATGTATCGTTTACATAGGAATAAACTCAAACGTAAAAGAACTCCAACAATCTCCAAGCTACATATACAGTGCGTTTCTAAAGTTCGGCATTTCCCCTGCAACTGAATTGTTTATCCAAGGCACAAGTTCACGGCAAACAGTATATCTTAAGAATTTTTTTTTACAGAAATAAACCATGTTTAATATCATTGTTGAGTAATTTGAAATCATTGGAAATATTTTTGAATTACCTGTATTTTACTTTGTTGAATATGTATATACGGATAGAGAAGGTTTTGAATTCCACCCAAACATTTAGTATAGAAGTTTCACTGTAAATACACGTTTTGAGGTCCCATAATTTAAACAAATCCGTGTAGAAAAGACGTGTATGTTCGTGAGATAGGCAAGCAGGTAGGTAGCTGGATAGGTAGAATATCACAACTCAAAAACTAAAACTCGGTTAAATTCCAAACTTGATATTCAATTGCAGCATCTACTAAGGAATCTACAGAATCATTTTCATGAAAATTGCCCTACCCCAAACTATTATTTACCCCAAGGAACATTTAAAATATTATTTTCTGAAAAAATGGATTCTAAGGATTTTGATTAAAATAGCATGTGTTTAAGATATGTTCATAATAAATGATATCTATATCCTTTATTCTCTGGGAATAGCCTCTGAAGTTCTCTTCATTCTGAATGACTTTTGCATAACCGTTAAACCAAGACAAAATGTTACTGCCCACATCAGTAGTCTGGTGGCAGCGTCTCTGCCTCAAATGTAAGAAGTTGCAAGTTTGCATCTCGGTTAGGGTGAGAGACCTGATAAAGTTCTTTTTTATTTTCTATACACGTATTATGTACATAGTGTATAGAGATGTATTGTATTGCACCAAAAAATTGATACAGAAATTCCACCAGAAATAGGTGTTTTTTTGAGATCTCCGATTAAAAAAGCATATTTAGAAAAAGGTGTGTGTGTGTTTGTGAGTGCGTGTGTCTCTGAAGGCAGCATAGCTAAAAAACAAAAAGTTGGTTAAATACCAAACTTGGTATTTACGTTGAGTATCTACGAAGACTTTCAGGAAACTCCCTACCCCCACTCCTAATTACCCTTTACATGGAACATTTTTCGAAAATTTTAATTTCTCAAAAATGTTTAAGATATTTTTATTTCAAAGAAATGTATATCTTGAATATCCTTTTATTTTAGATGACTTATACCAAACTTACTATAAAAATGTATATCCCATTAAAACACACAATCCATGTCATATATGTATTTTTTGTAGAGTTCGTCGTTTTCGAGATATTCCGGATTACTGGTTTCAATTTTAAGCCACCTAAACTTTTCTCAAATGGGAAGACATATTTCTCGTCATTTCTCGTTTCTTTACTTCTGGCAAGCAAACAGATTGGAATTTCAACTGTTTCACACACCGACCGGCTTTTAAATGACAAGACTATCGCTTTAGCCTGTGCATTTCTTATTTCCCTTCTACTTACAAGGAAACTAGTAATAAGACTAATTCTGCTTATGTTTAACTTGATTACTATGATGTTGAAAACAGATTAATGTTTTGAATAACAGCTAGAGGACATCATGTGAATGGAACACATTAGATTTTTTCTCTTCTAGTTTCTTGGGACCAAGTAATAGGGACAATTTCTGCTAATGTTTATGTCGATTAGCATGATGTAGATAGAAGAATAAGCTATTTAACAGTTGTTAAGAGTTGTTTAGAGTAGAGAAAATTACGTGAATGAAACACATCAGATTTTTTCAAACGGAGCTATTCCTGTTGATATCAAAGAACTACATATTAGAATATAAATTATTATTGTTAATTATTACTTTCTCTAGCCCCGTATGTACAATGTGCATAGGAATAGAGAAGTATTTTATTCCACCCAAAAATTCGATGTCGAGATTTCACCGGAAATACATGTTTTAGGGCTCCCTGAATCCAAAAAAAAGCATTTTTAGGAACAGGTCCGTGTGTGTGTGTGTGTGTGTGTGTGTCTGTCTGTCTGTCTGTCTGTCTGTCTGTCTGTCTGTCTGTGTGTGTGTCTGTAGACAGCATATCTCAAAAACGAAAAGGCTGTTAAATACCAAACTTGGTATTTAAGTTTGGTGTCTTCCAAGGATGCAACACGAAGATTTTCAAGAAAATCCTCCACCCCTATTTACCATTTACATGGAAAAATTTTCGAAAATTTTGTTTTTCTTAAAAATGGCTCTAACGATTTTGATTAAAATACACATATTAAAGCCATTTCTATTACAAATAAAATGTATATATTGCATTTTCTGGGAATAGCTTCTAAAGACTTGTTTATTCTGAATGAATTTTGCTTAAGTTGGTATAACTAGTAAACCGTAAGAGATAGACAAAAACTTACTGTACAAAAAATGTAGATCTTGTTAAAATACACAAGTTATTTAATTTACATTTTTTTCGTGGAGCTTACCGTTTTCGAGGTATTCCTTATTATTAGTTTCAATTGTAAGGTACCTCTACTTTTCTCAGACGGAAATGTGTGTGTGGTTTTGTTCTACTCCTGGTCAAGCAAAGAAGCGATTTGCAATGAAAATCGCATATAGACAGCTTTTAAAACATTTGACTATCACTTTGGCCTTGTGCATTCCCTTAGTTCCAGTCTACTTGTAAGGAACTAAGTAATAACATTCTGCTAATGTTTATCTCGATTAGCATGCTGTTGGAAGAAGAGTTATCTTTTGTAAGAAGTTCGTTTGTAGAGTAGCTAGAGAAAGTCATGTAAGTGTAACACATCAGATTTTATTATTATATGTGTTGTATTTTCTATATTGCAGAGTAGCAGGTGACTAAATAGCAAGCAAATTTGCAACTGCGTCACCGGCATTTGAGGAATCGAGCATACACCCAGCTGCAGAAATATTGCAACAATCGAATTGCTTGAGGAACCATCAAACTACCATGTTTACACTATAGGAGCAAGAGTGGTAGAATACAGCTTCCTGCAGCCTGAATACCGAAGAGGAGTCCACTTCGCAGCCATAGGTCAGCCTTTTCACTGTAGTATAGATATTGAATATATCAATAAGAGTTGTATACTAAGAGATCCTAGATTATAGAATTATTGCCTTAAGGAGAGTCGAAATGCCCTTTCTTTCCAATATTAAAAGTTTCGCCCATTATCTTGTCAACTGTATTTAAGATGAGGAGCTATTTTTTTATGTCCCGCAATACCTTTACAGCTTTTTGATGATAATTAAAATACTTCTCTTCATTAGAAAACAATTTGTGATTTTTTCGTTACAATAAAGCCTATTTAGATGCAAATGTGTCGTAAAATTTTCAGCCCTTAGTGTCAATTAGTTGTTGAAATACTGGGTCATTTGTATAAGAAAATTTACTTCTTCAGAAATTGCTTTCAAACATAAAGTTTAAAAAAATTTAACCTAGCTTTCCAAACACAACTTCCTAGTACTTTAAAACTCTCCTGTAAGAGAAATATGAGCGGGATATCAATAAATAAAGTAAAACTTTCCGATCAAAATAAAAAGATGTCTTCTCTCACACTAATATTTACAAAGTTATTGATGTTTTACTAAGGAAGTGTACCAAAATGTTCTTAAAAACTACTACATAGCATTATTTTCAACAATGTTTTTAAACTATTTACAATTAGCATACCTCTATGAAAGCTATACTAAAATAAGAGGGCGATTTTAAATATTTATATGCAATTAAAGCATGAAACTGGAAAAAGAAAAAAACCCTACGAAAATCTCATTTCAACTCCCTTTAAGTGTAACGCAAAACACGGAGTTAAGACCTAAATGAGTTGTGATATAAACGCCTTCGAAACCTATTATCAGAATTTCCCTGGCATAAATATTAATGCGGAGACTTATCAGCGTTTGGAAATGCAATGAAGATATCTGAAATATCATTGTCTGATTCCAATTTTATGACACCTTTTACGATTTGAGAGGTGGTGTAGTGCCAAAAGTACAAACAGTCTCAGGTCAACTTTGCCCCTAAAAAAATCTCTCTGACAAAGGTCGGCTTATTTGGTAATAGGCTTACCCTCCCCATATTTGCAGGACTGACACCCCTCTAGAACTTACAAGCCAATGCGTAGGGGTCAGAAGCCTGTCGGGGAGCCAACGGCACGAAACACAAGATGGAGAGAACCTGTTACGAGGGGTCGGCCCATATTCAGGCATGAACATGAAGAGGATGATATGAAATGTAAGCGAAATTGATGATTAGAAAGGTGATGATAGAGCAATTGGTGAAATGAGTGCTGGGGGAAACCGGAGTACTGGAGAAAACCCGCCCATCCACCACGAATCCCACATGCGGGGCTCTTGGGATCGAACTCGGGCCGCCTAGTTGGAAGGCGAGCGGTCTAACCACTCACCCACGGCGCCGCCTATGTTTCATGTGTAAAAGAAGTCCAGGTGTGTGATGCCCTGGGTAAAAGTAGTTCACAAATTAAATTTAAAAATCCTGAGTGTAACAGTTAAGGGAGGACGGGTTTAAATCAATTTTCCACCTTTAAAGCAATGCATATGTGAAATTTAGAAAATTCACAGTATGTAAGATAGCTTATTGAAATTTATACACAAGTTATACACAATAAGTGGTATTTTTTCCATGTATAAAAATTCTCACTACGATGGTTCTTTAAATATACATTTTACTGTCTAAAGTCATTGTTATAATACAAATGAGCTACATGATGTATTTTTAAATAAATCCAAATGTAAAAATCTGGTTTTACAGCATACAAGTTTACAAATACATCTGTTACATTACATTCTTTATATTAGCTGTAATCAGTGATGAAGAACATTATTGCTCTACCACTGTGCAAAAATTTTGATTTTTCAAAATCTAATAATTTATTTAGCAAAATTCGTAAAAAGTAATATGAACATTTTCTTTAATGTGCTTTTGAGAGACAGTATACAAATTTTAAAACAAACTGAAATATTGTATCATGTGGAAAAGTTTGAGCATTGAGAAGTATTGGAAAATATTTTGCCAAAATATAAAGTTATAAGTTGGGAGTGCCTATTAATAAGTATAAGTCTGTTCATCTGTAGCTTCAATTAATGGGTAATTAAAGTATGCCAAGTTCGAAAAACAATATATTTTCTTAAATTTTAGAAGTCATACAATTTTATTTAAATTTTTTTTTATTTTTTTTTAATTTTTCACAATTTTTGTTCAAATTTCACTGATGCATCACCTTAAATAAAATTAAAATATGGTGTCGTTAAATTGAAATACCGAGGTGAACATTTATTTTAGAAAATATTATGATGTTTGATACTATTTATCCATCCCATCCATGCAGTATTTAGATATTAGTCTTAAAAACGCATCTAATGGAGCAACATTGTTTCAACAAATTATTAAATATCTTCTGTTTGATTACCATAATATTAATTTCAAGTTTTAGATTGAAAAATTCGTTACACACAGCAAATTATATACCGAAAAGTCTAAACATTTAAGCACGAGAGTAGAGTTTGAACATATATTCCAGAAATATATATTTACGTGATCCTTTATATTATCACGCGTTGAAAATTTGAGCCGCCAGATACCAAAAGTAGGAACAGAACAAGAGTGTCAGTGGTCCAACTATAAAGAAAGCAAGAAAAGAAACTAAGTTTTGTTCAAAATGTTAGTCATATTCGCGTTAAATCTGTTTGCTTATTCCACCACCTACATTACACACAGTTGCTAGAAGATACCAAGATTTCACCGGAAATACATGTTTTCTCTCAACCCCCCCCCCCAAAAAAAAGAAACAAATAATTTTAGAAAAATATTCACGTGTGTCTGTAAGTGGGTTGAATACCAAATCTGGTATTTAAACGCATTATCTTCAAAGGATGGGATACGAAGATTCTCAGGAAAATCCACCTAACCGAAATTAGCTTTTATGTTGAAGATTTTTCGAAGTTTTCGATTTCCTCGAAATGGCTCTAAACTTCTAAAGATTTTGAGTGGAACGCCATGTATTAGAGATATTTACATGATAAAATGTATATCTTGTACTTTCTGGGCATAACCTTCTCTTTATTCTGAATAGCTTTCGCATAACAGGTAAACCGTAAGAGATAGGCAAAATTTTAAAATAACAAATGTAGATTTTGTTAAATCGCACAACATATATGAACAACTTTAATTTTTTGTTTGTTTCTTTGTTTGTTGTTTCTTTTGTGGAGCTAACCATCTCCGTGATATGCCTTGTTTGAGTTAAAATATTTATAATACTTTCCTAAACTGAATTGTCATTATTTTGTTTGCTCTGATTTGGCAAACAGAACGGGATATCAAGGCCATCATAAAGGGATAAACTCTTAAATTATTTAACTAATACTTTAGCCTAGCGTTTCAATAACTTCCTTGGAATTAAAAGGAAAATGTAATACAACCATTTTCCCCAATGTATATCATGATTAGTATGAAGTAAATAGAATGCGTTTTTGTAAGAATAGTTTGTTATAGAATAAGTACAAAAGGTCATGTGAATGTAACACATCACAATTGTTACACTCTACTATGTTCTTAGTTATTTAGTTTAATATCTCTTATGAAACGTCCGGTCTACAGAGACGGGAATGTTTAAATAAAATACCGAGCTGAGAAAGCATATGAATGCTCAGAAGTGTCATGCCTGCAGTTGGCTCCTCCAGGAGAAAGGAAGAAAGACATCAAGTATTCATCAGTTTATTGCATGACCACTTCACACTTAGCAAGTCCTGTCACAGAAGTGGCAACATGAAAAACAAGGTAAACGTAAAGTTCTGGAAACCTTCTTCCATCACTAGACGTCAACTTCTGACGAGAAAGAGAACAGCATGGCGTGACGTCACCCGATTCCCACAGTACAGACGGCTTCATAAGAGAGCGATATCATGGCCACCAGGGTTGTCCACACCTAACCTCACAATTATGATTAAAATAAAAAAAAATCTGATGTAATCCATTTATATGACTTTCTCTATATCTCTGCAACAATTTTTTTAAAAAGTTTATACTTCTTTTTACTTCATGCTAAGTTAGAAAAAATTAGCAGAAATAGTCTTATTACTTGTAAGTAGGAGAGAAATAAGGGAGTAACATAGGTTAAAGTGATAGCAAAAAATGGTTGCTATGTGACTGAACTTCCTTTGTTTGTATGGACAGGAGTTGACAAATTCTGTATGAGAACAGTATACATTTTTTAAGGCTGAAACAAAAAACAAGGAATATCTAAAAAACGATCAACTCCATGAAAAAATGTATATAAATTGTGTGTTTTAATGTGCTCTACATTTTGGTGTGGTAACTTTTTGTCTATCTCTTACGGTTTACTAGTTACACAAAACTCCGTAAAATTCATCCAGAATAAAGTAGTCTTCAGAGGTTATTCCCAGAAAATTCAAGATATACATATTATTTGTCAAGTATATATCTTTAATATAATATTTTTATCAAAATCGTTAGAGCCATTTTTTAGAAAATAAAAATTTTCGAAAATGTTTGCATGTGAAGGGTAGTTGGGGTGGGGGGATTTTCTTGAAAATCTTTGTGTCACATCCTTGGAAGATACTGAACTTGAATACCAAGTTTGGTATTCAACGGTCTTTTCGTTTTTGACCTATGCTGGCCACAGACACACAGACACACACACACACATACACACACAGACAGACACACACGGACATTTTTCTAAAAATGCATTTTTTGGATTCAGGTGGTCTCAAAACATGTATTTCCGATGAAATCTGGGTATCATATTTTTGGGTACAATGCAATGCCTTCTCTATACACTATGTATATAGTACGTATAGAGAAAGTAATATCACAAAATATTTACACCCCAATTTCCTCTACCAATAGTAGGGAACGCCTTAATGGTGATTTACATATCATAAGTACTTAGTCTGGGTAATATTCATATAGTTATGCTAACTATTGGGGAATTTTATTATTATATTAATAGCTGTTACATATTAACGCCCCATCAAGGGCAGTATTTTACTATTAAAATCGGCTGAAAAATTCAATGGTGAAATTGAAAACTTCTGAAGCTACGAGACGTACCGCGTAAAAAGCACGGATGGGTTGGAGGATTGAATCTCATTGCTGGCATGTTGTCACAGTAAGTTAATGGTTAGAGCAACCGCACGGTGAACGGGAGAATTGCGTTCAAATCCCGTCTGTGGCATGGTTCTAACATAACTATCCTTGGTAGGGTGTTAATACACAAAACAGGAGTTGAATAAGCAAATAAGTGCAAATATTGGTATCAGTGTTTGAGGACGATATAATGATCCAGTATCTGTAGTTTTTTTCGCCATTTTCTAAAGCTACGTTCATGAGGAAATTTTCAGTGATTTTAGGATGGCTATTATTCCATGTATCAATTTAAATTAAATGGCATAGTCGGCTTATAACTGACACCTCCCCCCCAGGACTTACAAGTGGGTGACTAGGGGTCAGAGGCCTGTCGAGGAGCAAACGACACGTAACCAAAGAACGAAGAACCTGGTACTAGTGGTCGGTCCGTGGATAGGCTCGAGCATGAAGAAATGGATAATATGAAATGAAAGCAAAATGGTTGATAGGGAAGGTGGTGATGGGGTAATTGGTGGAATGAGTGGCGGGGAAAACTGGTGGACCCGGAGAAAACACACCCAGACGCTGTTTCGTCCACCATAAATCTCACATGCGGGTGGAATCCGGGCGCCTAGGAGCTGTATATTGCCTTAAGGTACTACTATGGAGGTATATTGCTTATTCTCAGGTAAAAGGGTTTGTGCAATTCTAGCATCAAAATGTTTTGAATGTGTTTAAAATTAAATATAAAATCTGATGTGATTCATTTACATGACTTTCAGTACATCTCTGCAACAAATTAAAAAGCTTATTATTCTGCTTACTTCATGCTAATCGAAAAAAAGTAAGCAACAATGTATATGACATAAATTGTGTTTTTAACGAGACCTACACTTTTTATATTGCAAAGTTTTGTCTATCCCTCATGGTTTACCAGTTATGCAAAATTTAGCAAAATGCATAAAACATAGTGCGGTCTTCAGAGGCTATTTCAAGAAAATTCAAGATATAAATTTTATTTGTCATGCATATATCTTTAATATACGATATTTTAGTCAAAATCACTGAGCCAGTTTTGATAAAATCAAACATTTCGAAAGTTTTTCCATGTAAAGTGGTTTGTAGTGGGAGAATTTGTCTTAAAATCGTCGTGTTGCATCCTTGGAATATACTAAATTTAAATACTGACTTTTCGTTTTTGAGTTATCGTGTTCACAGATACACAGATACAGATACACATGGGTCTTTTTCTAAAAATGCTTTTTTCGATACAGGGAATCCTAAAAGGCATTTCTGATGAAATCTCGGTATCGAATGTTTGGGTACTCTGTGTAGAGAAAGTAAAAATAGTGTAAGGTTTGATGATAATTGATTAGAATATAAAAGCTGGCCCGCCTGGGTAGCGTGGTGGTAGCATGTCTGCCTCACGTTCGAAAGGTCGTGAGTTCGAATCTCGCTTAGGGTGAGTTACCCGGGTAAGGTTTTTTTTCGGGGTTTTCCCTTATCCTGAGAAGACGAATGTCGAGTAACTTTAAGCTCCATGGACCCTGAGATCATTTGAGCATATCATCAATTTCATTCATCGTTCGATATGACCAAACCAGGTTAAAGGACGTTAAATTTAAAAAAATATAAATATATATATATATATATATATATATATATATATATATATAAGCTAAAACTAGTTATGGTCATTAATTAAAATGTGTCATTTTGTGTTACATATTTATTGTTTTTATAATTCTAGCAGTACATTGATAATCGCATTCAATGCAAGAGTAATCTTTATTGTAATCTATAATTATTATTGATTTACTCGTGCGTTCAATAGTCTCTGTAGCGCCACAAAAGTCTGAAATAAGTGTATTCGTTACTTCAAAAACAAACTACACTATATTTACGGGAAAGTGAGGTAAGGGGGGAAGAAGAGAGATGTCGCTCGTCTGTCTTTCCGCTGTGTTATAAACCAAAGTTTATTTCTTTGAGGCCCTCAACCACTATAGCGACTAGGTTAACTATTTACCGCGAAGCAGCTGAATTATTAAACGAAACACAGCGCATATGCGCGGGCGTGAATTCTGGATCTAAGACCAGAATGAAACTTAACATTTAAGTCACGGATATCATGTAATATAGCGTACATACATGTGCCAATGTTATCACTCTGTTCGGCTTTCGAAATTGTTCAAAGCCTACCAACGAAGACAGGAGTCAAACGCCCAAGAAAAATTGTGAATAATACTGCTGCATTCATTTGTTATATGGCAACAACGTAACGTCTATTCGTGTTATCAGAAAGTGGGGTTATTAAGGAAATGGGACGTTAAATAGCTCAAAACTCCGATTTTTTAATCTTGTCGTTTAATAGACTTTAAGAGATTTTCCTATAATGTATCACATTATAGGTATTCCTAATTCACTGTTATTCAAACAGTAATTTAAATATGTCGTTACCTGAGCCACAGTGCCACATTGCTTTAGCTTCTTCTTCTTCTTCTTCTTCTTTTTTTTTTTTTTTTGTTCATGTTTCCCAAACTTAAATTTAACAGTTTTAGGTGCATTTTTCTCAGAACTACTATTCATAGAATACTGTTCTGTTCATAGAAGGGAAGGTATGATTTTTTTTATTAAAGCCATTAAAATTTATTCAAAAATTACGATTTTAAATATTTTAAAAATAACTAATCTATGTACATAAAAACTTTCTCGTTAAAATAAAGCCTATTTAGTTGCAAATTTCTGGTAAAAACTTCAGCCCTTAGTTTCAATTAGTTTATAAGATAATGAAGAATTTGTATATAAAATGTTGTTTCTTCAGAAACTGCTTTCAAATCTTAAAAAAAAAATCTGATGTGTTCCATTCACATAACTTTCTCTACAGCTCTGCAACAAAGTATTGTTAAAAAGCTAATGCTTCTATTTACTTCATGCTAATCGAGAAAAAATTAGCCGAAATAGTCCTATTACTTGCTCCCTTGTAAGTAGAAGCGAAATAAGGGAGTACCATAGGTTAAAGTGATAGTCAAAAGCTGGTTGCTATGTGGCTGAAGTTCCTTTGTTTCTATGGACAAGAGTTGACAAATTCCTGTATGAGAAAAGTAAGTTTCTCAAAGCTGAAACCAAAAACAAGGAATATCTAAAAAATTCAACTCCACGAATAAAATATATATAAGTGTGTTTTTAACGTGCTCTACATGTTTTGTGTTGTAAGTTTTTGTCCATCTCTTACGGTTTAGCAGTTCTGCAAAATTCCGTAAAATTCATCCAGAATAAAGTAGTCTTCAGAGGCTACTCCTAGAAAATGCATGATATACATTTTATTTGGCAAGTAAATATCTTTAATAAACGATATTTTAATCAAAATCAGAGCCATTTTTAAGAAAATAATAAATTTAGAAAAAAGTTCCATGTAAAGGGATTTCTTTGAAAATCTGCGTGTCGCATCCTTGGAAGATACGAAACTTAAATACCAAATTTGGTATTCAACGGTCTTTTCGTTTTTGAGCTATGCTGTTCACAGACAGACAGACAGCCACACACACACGGACCTTTTTGTAAAAATGCTTTTTTTGTATTTAGGGGATCTTAAAATATGTATTTCTAGTGAAATCTAGGTATCGAATTTTTGGGCGTAATACAGTACTTCCTCTATACACTATGTACATAGTACGTGTGGAGAAAGTAAAATAAAAAAGAATAACCTAACTTTCCAAACTCAACTTTGCAGTACTTAGAAAATCTCGCATGAAGGAAATATGAGCGGGATACCAAGGCAGCGAATAGCTAAAGATACACTTTCAGGTCAAAATAATAAACAATATCTCTTCTCTAATACTAATATTTACAAAGTTGTTCAGGTTTTGCCAAGTGAATGTACCAAAATGTTCTAAAATACTACTACGCAAGATTATTTTCAACAATATTTTTAAAACGATTTACAATTAGCGTATTTCTATGAAAGGTATGCCGAAATGAGCAGAGGATTCGAAATATTTGTATGCAACTAAAACATGAAAATGGATATATATGGATATATATACGAAAATCCCATTTCGACTACCCTTAAGTCTTCAGATATTGTTCTAGCGGCGGCCGGACCCTACGGACTCACTGAGGGTCGTTCCACAACGAACAGGTTAGGCGGTTTCACAAAGCAAACTCCACGCCATACGTCTCGCCCTTTGTCTACTCGTATGAGCCATGGAGCTAAGGAAATCAAATTACAGGGTTTGCGAAACCAAGAAATCATTGGTGTTATATAATCTACCTCAATATGCTCCTACCAACCAGGGAAAACTGCGAAAAAAAAAAGTTCCGATTGGTCAGCCCAACAGAATTGAACCCGCAACCTCTTGAATGTTATCGCGGAGCAAACGCAAACAAGGAGATCGTGCCCATGCAATAGATTATCGTCAATAACCCAACATCATCTAGAAGACTGTTGATTAACCTAAGGAGGATAGACTAAGCACATAATTGGAATCTGTGTAGTACGAAATAATACTAGCATTATTGCTGAGCAAACCAATGTTTTGAAATACTCTTAAAATCGATTTTGGGCAAATTTAACTATTTTGGGAGTGTAGGCCTTTGTTCGTTTTTACTTGAAACATTCCTGACAAACCGACTGTATTATTTCCCTTATTAGTAGTATAAGGGATTGTATAAAATGGTAGAAGATAGAGACAGCCCTATTTTTTACTTTCTCCATATGTGCTATGTTAAGTTCATAGTAGGTAGAGAAGGTATTGTATTCCGTACAACAATTCGGTGTTGAAATTTCACTTTTTAGGGTCCCCTGTATAAAAAAAAAAAAAGCATTTTAGAAGAAGGTCCGCGTGTATGTGTGTCTGTGAACAGGAGAACTCAAAATCGGAAATACCAAACTTGGTATTTAAATTTAGTATCTTCCAAGTATGCGACACGATGATTTTAAGAAAACTCCCCCCCATCCCAAATTACCCTTTACATGGAAAAATTTCGAAAATTTTCATTTTCTCAAAAATGTTTCTAACGGTTTTGATTAAAATACCGTATATTAAAAGGTATTTACACGATAAATAAAATGTATATCTTGAATTTTCTGGGAACAGCCTCTAAATCTTTTATTCTGGATAGATTTTGCTGAATTTTGCATAACTGATAAACCGCAAGAGATGGACAAAAATTTACAGCACAGAAAATGTAGATCTTGCTAAAATACACAATTTATGCCATATGCATTTTTTCGTAGAGTTGACCATTTTCAAGATATTCCTTATTTGGTTCATTTTAAAATACATAATTCTTTTCTCATACAAGAATTTGTAAACTCCTGGCCATGCAAAGAAAATTATTTCAACTACATGGCAACACTATCGCTTTGGGCTATGTATTCTCTTATTTCCCTTCTACTTACAAGTAAGCAAGTAATAAGACCATTTATGTGATGTTTATCTCGATTAGCATGAAGTAGATAAGAATAATTTGTTACAGAGATGTAGAGGTCATGTGAATGAGGCACATCAGATTATATATCATATTATGTATATAAGGTATGTGTAGAGATGCCATAGTCCGAAAAACCGTTTGTCTAGGTTTTAAGGATTGAAAAAAGTGACCCGGCCGGATTAATAAATGCCCCGGATTTATGGGCTATAAATATGTTATAGCATTATTCATAGTCCATGATTTCCACTGCGAAATGCAGTTTAAATTCCCGCGTCAACCAGCTTTGTTAGTATTTGCTTAAAATGTATTACAGTTATTTTGATTTAAATTTATCGATCACTACTGGCAAGCTATCGACTTAATTGTTCGCGCACTCTTAGTTGGTGATATTTGTTGACTATGTTCTGGTAAGCTCTGAGAGAGTAAATATGTCACTCTGGCTTCATACGTGGCTAACAAGATAGACAGGCCTCGGAGCGAACTGAAATCATGTGATTCTTCTAGACCAGTCAAGGCCCAATGAAGTAAAATTACAGTCGCTCAATACATCTATATCCTACACAGTGAAATAAGTTACCTTTTAAATTCGTAGAAAAGCTACGGTTACATCATGGAGCAATTCAACGTTAGCCATATTTAAGACTACCATTACTGCGTAACACTGATTCGTGCCGCCTTCTATCTCGTTAGCCATGGGCTTCATAATAATCATCAAAAGTCTCAATTGGAAGTGATCTGTAAAAGCTTCTGCAGAATGTTTTGGTAAAAGATAATTCTAATGCTCATAAAGTTAAATATATCACATATTTCAAAGTGTCTACAATAAAGATATAAACAAGTCAACGTGTGTAGATTAGAATGCGTTCTGTAAGTTCATGATGCCCAAGCAGGCTTTGAACACAGAACATTTGAAAGCATACAGAATTAAATGCACCAAGTATGCTATGTTTCTAGTTCTCACATTTCAATTGATAATAAACATCTTAAACTTTCAAGTGCATTAAAACTTAAGACGGGTATCAAATTTTAAAAATTATATCACTTAGCTTTTACAGCCTTTGTCACTCTACAGTACTTGCATCCTTATATACAAAAGTGTTCAAATTTAGATTAAAATGTAGGTACATTGACACCTTAAATGCACTTAATGTTTACATCCTTACTTGTATGTAAAGAATATAAAATGTTGATATTAAAATATACTTTCTAAAATGTTAAGTATGTACATTAAACTAAATCACTTCACTTGGCTTTAATAGCCTTGTCACTTCTCTTAATGCTGGAGTTACAAGAAAATAATTAAGCTGATTATTGATTTAAGTATTTTTTTTTACAGAGTAAAATGACATCACAAAAGTACTGTCTAAGAGAAGCTTTAAAAATATTGTAGTTGCCAACTTTTTCCTCGAGATTAATGGGAAAAGCATGAAATATTTTAATTGTTTCATGGTATACCTACACCTTTCTGGAAAGCAGGAGAGTTTTGCATTAGGACGATGGATGTTTTCCTTTTACCTGGTGTTAAAATGATTTATTTTCATGTTTGTCATAAAGCTATGACGGTTATTGGCCTAAACTTTTAAAATGTACGCACAAGGTGATGTTGGACAACCCAGTTTACGAGAGTTCTTTGCATGATTGTTTACTATGAATGTTGCACGTTATTCTTATAAATGTCTTTTGTATTAGAAATATGCGTTTACTATTCACTGAATTACCGCAGTAAGTTCTTCCGTACTCCATAGTGGAATTAAAATACGCAAAATAAGCTAATCTGAGTGTATCGATTGAATGACTATCTACCTATATAAAACCCTGAATTTCTCAAATAGTTTTTTTAAAATACTGATATACCATCATTAATAAGATACAACTCATAAAAACTTAACCTTCTACCTTTGTTACAGTTTTATAGCAAATAATTACGGAAACCCTAAATATGTAATAAAATAGGAGTCACAAATAATATGACAAAGCGTTGAAGCTCAGCGAAAGGGCTAATAAAATCTCTGGGAGCTCAACTTTGGACTTTTATGTTTGGACAGAAAGAATAAATTGTGATACTCAATGACTAAGAACGAAAGTACATGTTGTTATCAAATTGACTGGCGAGAAAAGTCACCCAGTGCAATCTTGATTGTTTTATGTCTGCTCTCTAGTGCTCGTATAAGTAGCCTACAAACCTAAGAAAATTTGAGGTTTGACAACAAAAAAGTCCCATTGAGGTTTTGATAACTGTTTACAAAATACGAAATAAAGCAACATTGCCTTTCCAACACTTGTTGGACTTAATACTACAGTTTGGAAATGGCATATTCCATGTCACGCTATTGTAAAGTTTTACGAGGAAACGATAAACAATTTGACTACTGTTTACATGTGTCGGCACAGATGAAATGCCATAATTAACAACCTTTCCAAGAACACATTCACACTCGTTGTTTAGCGTAGAGTTTATGGCTTTCTGTCGGCAGAAGACTTGTTTCTATCTTGAGCAACGTCAGGCACATCTTGTGGGGTGCTTCTAGCTGCCCCCACCTCCTGCCGCCACACAAACTCTGGTGGCTTTACATCTCTATGTTTCATGCAGTTTTTGTAGGCACTACCAAAATGAATTTTAATAAGAAAACACGTTAAATCTGAAAATGAGAAATTTATACGAAAATTGTTGCTTATTTTCCAATTGAACCTACAGATTTCATTCTGTTTTATTGTTGTTTCTAGCACATGCTCAGTGCATGAGTAGCGAAGGTATTGCTTTCCGAGGACAAATGTTACTGAGATTTCAGTGCAAATACAAGTTTTTAGGTGCCCTGAACCCAACAAAGCAGTTTTAGAAACGTGTGTGTGTGTATGTGGACAACTTTACTCAAAAAGTCTGTTAAATACCAAACTTTATAATTCAGTTCATCTTCCAAAAATGCGAAATGAAGATTTTCCAGAAAGTCTCCCATACCCGAAACTACCCTTTACATGTAAAAATTTTCGAAAATTTTGGTTTCTCAGAATGGCTTTTAACGCTTTTGATAAACACGTATATTAAAAATACTTACATGACATAAAATGTATGTCTTGAATTTTCTGGGAATAGCCTCTGAAGATCTCTTCATTCTGGATGGTTTTTAAATAAATGGTAAGCTGTAAGAGATAGGCGAAAACTTACTACCCAAAATTGTAAACTCTTAAAAAAAAACATAATTTATGTGATACACATTTATTTATGGAGTGAACCATTTTCGAGATATTTCATGTTATTGGTTTCAATTTACACACTTTGAAATTTGGTTCTCTTTGTTGACCAGGAATAAAGAGGACCATTCAGAAAGTGACAGATGATTTGGCATAACTAAATAATAATGAAAGATATCAACACAAAACTTTATTTACAAAATTACAGTACCTTACTCTTTTTATCAATGCAATCCTCATTCTGTCACGATATTTATTGTCACGTGGTACCAGTTTTTCGATGTTATATTTTTCTACCGCAGCTAGATTATTAGATTTTGAGTTATAAATTGAATTGCAATTCATTTTGGGAAAAAACCTAAAAAGGGTGCAATTGGAGGATTTAATCAAATTTCCATCCGAAAAATCTTATCCTTTTCATCAAATAATCATCTAAATAACTTATTCATTTTTTTTTTTTTGTTTTTGTTTTTGTTTTTTTGGATGCACAAAATGGTGTTGGGCCATTCGAATTTTATAGGCAAATAGCATAAGTGTATAGTGTATAGTGAACGAGTCTTCAGTGAGGAAATGACGCATAATTCATGAGTAATCAAGGATGAACAAAAGAGACCGGAGTGGAGGTGACATCTTGGCTGGAATCTTTAGCGGCGAAAGGGTACAACATCTGCGTTGAAAAACCGGTACCAGTGACAGTAAATAATAGCAATGACAATTACGTTGAAAAACAGAGTAAGATACTATAACTTTATTTACAAAGTTTTGTGTTGATAATTTTCGTTATTATTTAGTTATGTCAAATTGTCTGTCACTTGATGGATGACCCTCGTATTACTCCTGGCCAAGCAAACAAAACCAAATCACGTAGCAACCAGCTTTTAAAAGAGTTGACTATCGCTTTAGCTTATTGAATACCCTATTGTCCTACTTATAAGCAACTAAATAGTAAGATAATTTCTGGTAGTATTTATCTCGATTAGATTGAAGATTAAGCTTTGGTAAGAATATTTTGTTACAGACTAGTTAGAGATAACCATGTGAATAGAGCACATCAGATTTGTTCTAAGCTACCGACAATCGCAACATTATATTCATCAAGTCATATTCATATGACTGTTTTCCTCTTCCCAGTTTCTGTAGGGATCTCTCTTTGAATATGCAATAAGTTTCAAAGTGCGTCTGTAACGTTATTTAATAGATCAAAACATATTATATAGTGCAGTCATAAAATGTTCTGTTTCCACTGCAACTTCTTTATTAATCCTCCTCTCTAAAGTCAGAACTAGTCTATATCTAATGGACTCCTAGTTATGTATAACTCAATCAAAATAGTGAGAACTTCATAGGATACTGACAGAAAATTCAAGATATACATTTTATTAGTCATACAAATCCTTTAACATGTACTATTTTAATCAACATTGTTAGGTGGTTGTTTTTCAGAAAATATAAAATAAACGAGAATTTTCCAAGCGGAGGGGGGATTTCGTGAGGATTTTCCTGTTGCATCTTTGAGGATGCTGAGCTTAAATGCGAGTGTTTTTATTCAGTGACTTTTTGCGTTTTAGTTATGCTATTCTCTCTCTCTCTCTCTCTTTCCAAGATCTCTCACCCACCCACCGACACGCATATTTATATAAACTTCTTCTGGGCTCAGGGTTACACTTGCTTCTGCCTAAATATTGAAATTAATAAAATTCAGTGCCAATAAAGTTAATTTAAGTATCTAGTGCAGTTATATATAAGTTGAAAAATTATATAATACATTTTATTTATTAATGGATTGCTATTGAAATATAACTTTAAGGTGGATTTAATCCCGAAAGTGTCTATTTCTGGTGGAAATATCCATATCGAGCTTTTAGTTGAACTGCAGTCTCCCATTACATATGAGACGCAGGCCGAAGAGAAGGCAAAAAGAGACATTAATGTTTTAACCATTAGTATAATCGTACTTATTTCGTTCTACATAGGTACTATAGTATATATATATATAATACTTAAGAGTCGTTAAAATTAAAAACTGAAAACAACTTGTGGAATACACAAAATTCACTAGTTACTTTACCAAAATGTATTTTGCAGTCCTGATTTGAAATACGGCGGTCTTTGAAATCCAAATAATTCTTAGAGCCCGCCTGGATAGTGTGGTAGTAGCGTGTCTGTTTTACATGCAACAGGTTGTGAGTTCGAATCTCGCTTAGGGTGAGTTACCCGGATAAGGTTTTTTCGGGGTTTTCCCTTATCCTGAGAAGACGAATGTCGAGTAACTTTAAGCTCCATGGACCCCCAGATCATTTGAGCATCATTTCACCAATTTCATTCATCGTCCGATAGGACCAACCAGGTTGAAGGACGTTAAACTTAAAAATAAATAATAATAATTCTTAACTTCATCTCAGTCTGCTGTCTACCACTGGGGATTCTAATACGGGTTCTTGATATAAAACCCGACCGCTCGTACGGGAATTTATATTTAGATAGTAAGACCTGATATAGGCGTTTTTTTTTGTTGTTTTTTTGTTTTTTTTTTGTTTTTTTTTCTTGTTAGTATTTAACGCCTGATTTTACTGCATATAGCACCGTAGGCGATGACCCTGATGATACATGGAATGAAGATGGGAGCACCGGTGGAATATATTGGCGGAGAACCCGGAGAAAACCCACCCCCTGTTCCGCTTTGTCCATCACAAATCCCACATGCGGATTCTTGGGATCGAATCCGTGCCGCCTAGGTAAGAGGCGAATGGGCTAACCACTCGGCCACGGCGCCGTTCTTAAATTTGTACATATTCCTGTAAACCTGTAGTAACATATAAAAAAATCTGATACGTTACATTCGCATGACTTTCTCTACATCTCTATAGCAAATTATTGCTAAAAATGTATTCTTCGCATCTACTTCAGGCTAATTGAGATAAACATTAGCATAATTTGTCTTATTACTTGCTTTCTTGTACGTAGAAGGGAAACAAGGGAATACACCAGGCTAAAGCGAATCAAATATTTTAAAAGCTGATTGGTATGTGGTTGAAATTCGTTTCTTTGTATGGCTAAGAGTTGACAAATTCCCGTATGAGAAAAATATAAGTATTTTAAAGCTGAAATCAATAACAAGAAATATCTCAAAAATGGTTAACTTCACCAGAGAGAAAAAAATGTATATGATAGAAATTGTGTGCTTTAATGAGATATTTAACTGTGTGCCTGTGTAGTAAGTTCTTCTCTCTCTTTTTTGGTTTACGAGTTTGCAAAATTCATCAAAATCCATTCATAATAAAGAGGTCTTCGGAGGCCATTCCCAGAAAATTCTCGATATATACTTTGTCATGTAACTATGTTTAATATATGATATTTTAATCAAAATCGTTAAGCCATTTTGATAAAATTAGAATTTTCAAAAAGTTTTCCATGCAAAGGACAGTGGGGGTGGAGGGATTTTCTTGAAAATCTTCGTGTCACGTCTTTTAAGTTTACTAAACTTAAATACTAAGTTTGGTATTTTAACAGTATTTTAGTTTCTTAGCTATGCACCCGAAAAAAATGCATCACTCTCAGCAGGTTTAAACCTGCTAGGTTAGCATGGTAACCAGACCATCACGGAGGGTGACTAAAGATTCAATAATGTATTTTTTTTCGTAGTCGGCTTACCCTCCCCATATATAGGTCTGACACTCTCTAGGATTACAAGCGGCCTAGATGCCTAGAGGTCAGAAGCCTATCGGGGAGCCAACGGCATGTAACCAGAATGACGGGCCGGCCCGTTGTCAGAGTGGGTTTTCCGGTTTTCCCACCATTCATTCCTCCAATTGCACCATAATCCTTTCATTCATATTACTATCATTTCATATCATCTTCCTCTCGTCCATCTTGGCTACTCTCTCTGATCCAGAGTTCGTCTGGTCCTCAACAGACATCGTCCCCAGGCGGTGGCTTATAAGTCCTGTGGAATGTAAATCCTTCATACAAGGAGAGTAAACAACGAAGAAGAACCAGAGAAAAAGTATAGTATGGCATATGGCTGTTTGATATTTGATTACCCTCTACTGTTATATAATTTCAAAATGTATTTTCAAGTGGTAAATAACCGTGTCTTCTTTAATGCTTCCTTGTTCATATTTTCAACTTGTTCTGATGTTTGTTTGTCTATTTCGAGCTTCGTTTTGCCTATTGCACCGCCGCCGATCTCTAGTGATGACAAGAGACAATAATCTATCTTCCACATACTGGCCCACTATGGTGTTCTGATAAAAACAAGTTACCTCTCTACCTCAAAAGACTGGTATATTATGCAGCTAGTTTTATAGTGGCCTCTTGAGTGAGGATTTGATGAAACAATGTATATGATAGGCATCCTAAACGTTCCAGGCCTGAAGAAGAAAACATGAGTTTTAAAATAACTTTTTCCAACATAGTCATTGCAAATAACACTTCGTCCAACGAAAGGTCATGCAGTTTTGCAGCAGTATCCAAGATGTGTGTGATGGCACTTTATAGTGAAGATGATTTACTTTTCGCAGGGTGTGAACGTTTAGCCTGAACAGCATCCTTCAATTAATCAATTACAATTGCAATTGTAATACTCCTCAGTGATGGTTTTACCCTTCTGGGGCTAGTCTGTGAAAATAGTCCCTACTTTTCTTGTAAAAGTGATTATTTTTATTGCACTTTCGCTGTTACCACTCGCTATTTGGATTATTACCTCGTGTTGACTTGTACTGACAAATCCATGAGCCCTCTATTGTTATGAAACTCGGAAAAACTCGTTGAAAGTGTGATAAACAAATTGAAATACTCTTGATAAAGAGGAAGAATTTGAACGTTTTTGGACCAAATACGGCACCCATCGAGCGAAAAGCTCTCTCAAACCGAAAAATTTGTGTAAAATGTAGAGGTTCCGGCTTATAGATCTTTTAATGTCAGCCAACTCGTGTATCTTCAATCGGCGATCACTAATAACAGCATTATGAATTTTATCATCTCGTTATTCTTAGCAGTTTTTGACTGCCCTGACTTCTCTTCAACTTGAATGGATATACGATCACGTTTATGCTTCTAAACAGATAAAAGCAAAATACTTTATCACTGATCGTATTTCATGTTATCCATTTTGTGGAAAATATTAATACTAGCTTGTTTACACGATCATCACAAACAAGAGAGTACACTTAACTGTAGTAATGACCGAATACACTGACAGTGCCAAAATTACTTCTCCGAAACACTGTTTATATGATCCAATATATACTATCACGACTATTGATAGTATAACTCCAAGGCACGACAGCTCACGGGGAACCTTGGCCTACCGCCCGGCCGCTGCGTCCCCCATCTCGGTCCACTACAGACGTCATGGATGGGGTGCAGTATTGGAGGGTGAGACGTGGTCAGCGCCTCGAGTCCCTCCCGGCCGGTTAATGCGGTCCTCCTGACCTGGAGCCGCTACTTCTCCATCAAGTAGCTCCTCAATTGGCCCCCCAGGGACCTTACGAGGCTGAGTGCACCCCGGGCCAGGTCTCCCAGCGGGGGAAAAATCCCCACGCCGGTACTGGGGATCGAACCCAGGTCTCCCGCTTGGTAAGCAGCTGCGCTACCACCGTGCTAAGGAGACGACCTATTGATAGTATAAATTTCAGAAATAGATTACCAGCAGCGTAACAATTAAGGCACTTTTTGGACAGTAGTTATCGCCAACAAACAGAACTCATGGAAGGCAGAATAAAAGATTTTTGACTTCACATCCACAGCCCACATATCCATTTGTTGTCATATAAATGTTCGTATTGAAAAATTCTAACGTGTATATTTATATGTAGATTAGAAATAGATATTCCCTAATATTTTCTAATATAATGTAGTAAATGGGCTCCTTAGTAAAGAGCTGATTTTATTCAGTTACTAACATCACACCACAGACGTGACCTATCATGTTCTCAAAAGCTGTTGCTGTTCCTAGCACACTTGTCTTTCAATAGTTTGCTGGAGTGCTGACAGTGAAGGTAGCCTTATTAGAAAACAACGATTCATTTAATTTTTGGTATGAACAGTGAAAATAAATAACGAATATGATACAAGAAAACACGATTTTCCGCTAACTTGTACACTGCAAAATATTAATACCATATTTACTTTATCACGGATGTACATAGTACTTAGTAAGTAGATAGGGAAGATATTGTATTCCACCCAACATTTTGATACTGAGGTTTCACCAGAAATGTGTTTTGGGGTCCCAAGAATCCAAAAATAGCATTTCTAGGAAAAAGGTCCGTGTCTGCGCGCGCGCGTGTTTGTATGTGTGTCGGGTGAATACCAAATTTGCTATTTAGGTTCAGTATCTGCCAGGGATGCGACTCGGAAGATTTTTGGGAAATATCCACATCCAACTACTCTTTACATGGAACATTTTTCGAAATTTTGGTTTTCCCAAAAATGGCTGTAACGATTTTGATTAGATACTTTTAAGACATTTTCGTGAAAAACGAAACCTGTATCTTAAATATTCTGGGAATAGCCTCTGAAGATCTCTTCATTCTAGATGACTTTTGTATAGCTGGTAAACCATAAGAGATGGACAAAAAATTCCTACACAAAAAATGTAGTTTTCATTAAAACATACAATTTATGTTAACCATTTAGAGATATTCGTGTTATTGGTTCTAATTTCAAACTACTTAAATCTTTCTCCTCCGGGAAGCCATTTTTCGTTTCATATCTATTTTGTTTTATTCCTGGCCACGGAAATAACGACTTTCAATTGTATCACATAACGACTAGCTTTTAAATTTTTTCATATATTTCCTTTTTCTCCTCTACTTACAAGGAAGCAATTAATAATACATTTTCTGCTAATGCTTATCTTCATTTCTGATTGTAACATAATGTGCGATAATGTTGTCACTAATGATTGGTATGTGTTGACAAAGATAAGACGTGACAGGTACTACCTGGCTTGAATACGACCGATTTAGCCCCTTCTACTGTCTTACACTCAAAATCCAGAGTTCAATGGATCATCCACGATTACAAACAATATACGCAGTTCTTCATTTGTATTAAGGCAGTGACTGCCATGGCATGAAGGCACCATACCCAGAGCCGCACCTGCTTAACTGATACTGCAAAATTGAATACATTCTTGGCGGTCTGGTCTGTCATTTTTATGTAAAAACTATACATTCTCTTGCACAAATGTTGCCTGATAAAATGGCACGTAATTAAGTTATTCTAATGTACACATTAGCAACGGTACCCATATACCGTGTTTTTTTCTAACAAATGAAAGTATTATCGTTTTTCTCAAACATGTCTTTGGAGCATTATAGAAAAGCAGGACTCCTTTCCATTGCAGAATGTGGAGTTCTCTGCTTCGTGACGGACGAGAGCTACCAACCTAACAGCAATCTGACAAAAGATTTGGTAGGGACTACATCTACACTCATATTCAGGTATTTGCATAGAACTCAACAGAATCCTCTCTTTCTATCTTCTTGTTCCACTTTCATCTTTTATGTAAATAGGACTTTAATCTTAGAACTAACAGCTCTTAGAATTCTGCTGAGACAGTCTCGGCAATGTTAGCAAGAAACGTTGGTAAAATATTACGCTTCATCAGGTCAAAGAAAGTTTAGTTTAAATATATATAAAGAGGGATATATCACATGCAGACTTGAGTGTTGCGGACATAGTTAAACGCCAAAGAGACAGCGTAAGTTAATTTATATCTGCGCTTCATCTCTGTCTGGAAGCAGGGAGCTGGAAAACGAAACGCTGGGGTGCATGAAATACGAGCTATCGATGTGTCACTGATACTCAGAAAAAGAACTCTTCTACTTATTTTCCTTCTTTCAAGCGTTAAATCTTCTCAGCACTACAACATTCTTTAGAGGAACAAGTTAAAATGTATTATTAGGTTCTAGCAGCGAATCAATTGTAGATCTATCTTAGTGAATGGGTAGGAACTTTCAGTTGAATATAAAAAAAAAAAAATTGTGTGTTCCATTCATATTACTTTCTCTAAATCTCTGTAACAAATTATTTAAGCTTATTCTTCTATCTACTCGAGATAAACATCAACAGAAACGATCTGTTTACTTAATTCCTTATAAGGAGAAGGGAAATAAGGGAACACTATAGGCTAAACCGACAGTCAAATGTTTTAAAAGCTGGTTGCTATGGGATGGAAGTCCGTCTCTTTGCGCGGCAAGAGCTGACAAGTTCCTGTATGAGACAAGTTTAAGTATTTTAAAACTGAAATCAATAACAAGGAATATCTCGAAAACGGTCAACTGTAGGTAAAAAATTTATACGACATAAACTGTGTGTTTTATGAGATCCATGTGTTTTGTGTAATAAGTTTTTGTCTATCTCTTATGGTTTACTAGTTGTGCAAGATTAAAAAAAAAATCGTCCAGAATAAAGAAGTCTTTAGAGACTATTCCCAGAAAATTCAAGGTATTCATTTTATTTGGCATGTAAATATCTTAAATATAAAATGTTTTAATCAAAATCGTTAATCTTTGTTGAGAACCAAAGTTTTCATGTAAAGAGTAGTTGGGGTGGGGTGGGGGGAGGTATTGAAAATCTTCGTGTCGCATCCTTGCGAGATAGTGCACTTAAATATCATCAAATATGCCATTTAAGAATTTTCGTTTTTGAGCTATGCTGCCCCCTCCACACACACACGCACACTCGGGATCTTTTTCTAAATATGTTTTTACTTTCTCTATACGTACTATGTATATAGTGTATAGAGAAGGTATTGCATTGTACCCAAAAATTCGATACGAGATTTCACCGGAAATACATGTTTTGAGACCACCTGAATCCAAAAAAAAAGCATTTTTAGAAAAATCTCCGTGTGTGTGTGTCTGTGGGCAACATAGCTCAAAAACGAAAAGACCGTTAAATACCAAACTTGATATTTAAGTTCAGTATATTCCAAGGATGCGACACGAAGATTTTCAAGAAAATCTCCCAACCCCAACTACCTTTACATGGAAAAATTTTCGAAAATTTTGATTTTCTAAAAAATGGCTCTAACAATTTTGATAAAAATATCATATATTAAAGCTATATACTTGAAAAATAATATGTGTATCTTGAATTTTCTGGGAATAGCCTCTGAAGACTATTTTATTCTGGATGAATTTTACGGAATTTTGTGTAACTGGTAAACCGTAAGAGGTAGACAAAACCTTACCACACAAAAAATGTAGAGCACATTAAAACACACAATTTAAGCTAAATAAATTTTTTTCGTGGAGTTGATCGTTTTTTAGATATTCCTTGTTTTTTGTTTCAGCCTTAAAAAACTTATATTTTACTCATACAGGAATTTGTCAACTCCGTCCATACAAACAAAGGAACTTCAGTCACATAGCAACCATCTTTTGCTATCACTTTAGCTTATGTTACCCCCTTATTTCGCTTCTACTTACAGGGAAGCAAGTAAAAAGACTATTTCTGCTAATTTTTTTCTAACTTAGCATGAAGTAAATAGAAATATAAACAAATATTTGTTGCAGAGATATAGAGAAAGTCATGTGAATGGATTACATCAGATTTTTTTCCGGGGGTTCCAAAATATGTATTACAGGTGAAATCTTGGCATCGAATTTTTTGCAATACATACCTTCTCTATACACTACGCACATAGTAGGTGTAGAGAAAATAAAACTTAACTTCAGTTCTACTTGTATTTGCCTAGCGACTCAAATTGAACAATATGCCTACAGTTTTGAATACGATCTACACAGAAGTAGAAAAACGCAAAACTCAATTTGGAATAGTTCCAAAATGAAACCGCCCCCATAAAATAATCATTGGTTCAATTAAGCAATTTCTTCAACGTTGAACTATTGATCCATTACTTTCTCTGGAACTATGTACATACAAGGCACATAGAAGCTAGAGAAGGTATTGCATTCCACTCAAAAATTCGAAGTCGAAATTTCACGAAAATATATGTTTTAAGTCCCCTGAGAACGAAAAAAGCATTTTTAAAAAAGAATCCATGTGTATGTGTGTTTGTGTGTGACTGTGCCTGTGGACAGCGTAGATCAAAAACGAAATGCCCCTTAAATATGAAACTTTTTACATCTTCTAATTATCTTCCAAAGATCTTCCACCACAAACTGCGCTTTACACGGAAGCATTTTTGAAATTTTTGATTTTCTCAAAAATGACTCTTAAAAATTTGATTAAAATACCGTAAATTTGTGATATTTACATCACAAACAAAATGCATATTTTGAATTTTCTGTGAATAGCCTCTAAAGAACTCTCTATTCTGGACGAGTGCTGCAGAATTATGCAACGGTTAAACCGTAAGAGATAGACAAAACTTACTGCATAAAAATGTAAACCTCGTTAAAATGTGATTTATGTCACGTAAAATTGACCGTTTTCGATACATTGTTTGTTATTGGTTTCAGTTTTAAACTACTCAAATTTTCTCAAACAGAACCATGCAAAGCGAACCGAACCTCAATTACTTCCCATTGCGACCAGCTTTAACCTAATATATTCCTCATTTCCCTTCTACTTACAAGGAAGCAAGTTCTGCTAATGCTTATCTCGATTAGCATGAAGTAGATAAAAGAATAGTTTGTATATGGAACAGTTATGTGAATGGAACACATCAGATTTTTTTTCATCGATTCCAAAAGCGACGCTCTGATAATTCAGATTTACCTATAGTTAAAATGACGTCGGGATAGCTCAGTGGTTTCCTCCGCGACCTTGTGCTGAGGGTTCGTGGTTCGGTTTCCGATTCTGAGATGGCAATTTTTAGTCGGCCCTGTCCAAATGTTCACCTCTGACTAGCTCATGTGGAATATCCCTAAGGCCCAACGTTGTTCAGAGCTCACGATAAAAGCTGTAGGTCCTCTCATATCGCCGCCATCCTCATCCTAAACCTGTAAAAAGGAAAATGAAATTGAGTTTCTTTAACTACTGTGACTCTTAGCGTCCCATTCTGTACTATTGGGCGTAAAAAACTGGAAAAATTCTTAGCTTGTCTTCCTTTGAAAGGGAAGAAAACCGATGGTCCCCTGTCGTAGATTTACGGCACGTAAAAGAACCTCAACCCTGGTAAAGAGGCCTCTGAGCAAAATTAGCCAGTATTTCACGCTCAATATAGAGTAGGGTGCTGAGAACCTTAGACCGTCCATTAAAAATCGATTTCATTTCGTTTTATTTTCTTTAGGCCGTACGTACAGTGTACATAGGAGGTAGAGAAGGTATGGTGTTCCACCCAAAACTTCAACACTGAGATTGCACCGAAAATGCATAGGTATTTTAAGAACTCTTAATCCAGAAAAAAACATTTTTAGAAAAAGTTTCACGCATGCTTGGTGTGTGCGCGCCTGTGGCTTGGATAACACAAAAAGAAACGTTGGTTAAATTCCAAATTTTATATTTAAGTTCAGTATCTTTCAAAAGGCGGCGCCATAGCCGAATGGTTAGACCGCTTGCCTTCCACCTAGGCTTAGACCCCAAGTGCACGTGGGATTTGTGGTGGACGAAACGGAGTCTGGGCGGGTTTTCTCCGGGTGGTCCGGTTTCACCCGCCACTCATTCCAATCACCTTTACTTTCATCTATCTCGCTTGCATTTCATATCATCCACTTCCTCACGCTCATGCCTGGCTACGGACCAACCACTTGTTCCAGGTTCTCCATTCTGTGGTTACGTGTCGCTAGCTCCCCAACAGGTTTCTGACCCCTAAGCATCTGCTTGTAAGTCCTAGGTGCGGTGTCAGTCCTACATAAGGTGAAGGTAAGCCGACTATAATAAAAATAATTTAAAACCAAATCTTTCAAAGATTTTCAAGAAAATCTCACAATCCAAACTACCATTTTACATGGAACTTTTTTCAAAATATTCTATTTTCCAAAAAAAAAAAAAAATGGGTAACGACTTTGATTAAAACACTGTAAGGACTCTTGAAAATCTTCGTAGCGCAAGTTTGGAAGATTGAGTTTAAATATCAAGTTTAGTATTTAACTGACTTTTGGATTTTGAGTTATGCTGTTCACGCATGCACGCACGCACGCACACACACACACACACACACACACACACACACACACCTACCTACGCGCGCACCCGCGGTTCTTTATCTAGAAACTCCTTTTGTTTTTTTGGATTCAGGAGAACCTAAAACGCGTATTTTCAGCAAATTCTCGGTATCTATATTTTGGGTTGAATACAATACCTTCTCTGCCTATGTATTATATACGAGTAGAGAAAATAAAAATATGATACGCTACATACACGTAACTTACTCTATCTATGCTGCAACAAATTATTCTTAAAAAAGTTTAGAGCCGCTCGCAATGTGGTGCTGTTGAATTTACTTTCTCCTTGCTAGATTGGGATAACAAAATGTGAATGACGACTTCATATTTGAGAAAGGTAATATCGGAAAATGTAAACCAATGACACGTAATATCTCGGAATAGCTCCACAACGAAAATGTACTTGACATGAATTGTAGATATATCTTGGAGAGATGTAGATAGGTATATTTTTTTATGTGATAAGAATTTATCCATCCCTAGTGATTTACCAGTATGCAAAATTAAGAATGAAGATAGGTAGAGTCAGACTGAAAAATGCAATGCCATAGCCGGGATTTGAACCACGGATCTTCCGGTATCTAGCCGGTTGCGCTACCACTGAGCTACCATGGCAATATGCCGGCATATCATTGACCTTAATAGTTGACTATACTATGAATCCTGGGACTTAAAGTACTTGCAACATTGTAAGCCACCATTAGGGTTGTCATCTCAAAAATAATTTGAGATCACCTTGTGGTTTACCGGGAAACATGCGAGTTAGTTAAAAAAAATCAATGTTATGCTGGCATGTTGCCATGGTAGCTCAGCGATAAAGCAACCGGCTAGAGACCGGGAGATCCGTGGTTCAAATCCCGGCTATGACATTGATTTTTTCAGGTTGATTCTACATGTCCAACCCCTGTTCTACTCACGGCTTGTGTGAAAAAACAATTAAAGATCTTCAGAGCCCATTCTCATGAAATTCCATTTAAATATCTATATTGATAGTCGTTAGTGCCTTTTTAAGAAAATAGAACATTTCGTAAAATCTTGCGTGTAAAGGTTTTATTGAAAATCTTCACATTGCAACCTTGGAAACTACTGACTTTGGTATTTAACCAGCATTTTGTTTTTGAGCGGCCCCCCCCCCGACACACACTCACAGGGACCTTTACTAAAAATCTGATGTGTTCCATTCACATGAGTTTCTCAACATCCCTGTAACAAATTATTTGTTAAAACGCGTATTCTTCTATCTACTTCGTGCAAAATAGGCATTATCGGAAATAGGTTATTTCTTGTCAGTACTTGGGAACTAAGGAGTGTACTAGGCTAAAACGATAATCAAATATTTTAAAAGCCGGTTGCCATGTGATTGAAATCCTTTCTTTGCATTGCCTCGAGTTGACAAATTCCCGTATGAAAAAAGTTTAAGTATTTTAAAGAAGAAACCAATAACAAGGAGCTCCATTCATATGGCGTTTTCTGCCTCTCTGTAACAAATTATTGTTAATAAGCCTATTCTTCTATCTACTTCATGGTAAATGAGATAAGCATTGGCAGACATGGTTTTATTACTTAGTTCCTTATAGGTAGAAGGGAAATGAGGGGATTCACTAGACTAAATGGACAGTCAAATGCTTTAAAATGTGGTTGCTATGATAGAGAAATCCGATTCCTTGCGTAGTCAGGTGGTGACAATTTCACGTATGAGAAAAGTATTAAGCTTTTAAAAGAAATATCTTAAAAACGGCCAACCCCAAGAAAAAAATGCATGTAACATAAATTGTGTGTTTTAACGAGCTTTACATTTTTGTGTAGTAGTTTTTGTCTCACTCTTACGGTTTACCTGTTATGCAACACTCCGCAAAATCCATTCAGAATAAAGTAGTCTTCAGAGGTTATTCCCAGAAAATTCAAGGTATACATTTTTTTTGTCACGTAAATATCTTTAATATGCGACCTTTAATTAAAATAGTTAGAGCCATTTTTGAGAAACCAAATTTTCGAAAATTGTTCCATATAAATGGTAGTTGGGGGTTGGGGGATTTTCTTGAAAATCTTCATGTCGCATCCTTGGAAGGTACTGAAGCTAAATATAAAATTTGGTATTTAACGAACTTTTTTGTTTTTGAGCTATGTTGTACACACACACACACACATAACTTTTTTCTAGAAATACTTCTTTTGGATTCAGGAGGTCCCAAAACATGTATTTCCGGTGAAATCTCTGCATCGACTTTTTGGGCCAATACAATACCTTGTCTATACACTCTGTATATAGTATGTGTAGATAAAGTAAAAAATATAGGATATAAATTGTGTTTTAAAAGATCTATATTTTTGTATATTAGTTTTTTGTCTATCTCTTACAGTTTACCAGTTTATAAAATTCAGCCAGAATGAAGAGCTCTTCAGAGACCATTTCCAGATAATTCAAAATATACATTTTATTTCTCATTTAACAATTTTTAATGTGCAACATTTTAATAAAAATCGTAGAGCGATTTTGAAAAAATCACAATTTTCGAAAAATCTTCCTCACTAAGGGTAGTTTGATGGGGGGGGGGTTTCTCAAAATCTTCATGGCATTCTTTGAGGATATTAAACTTAAACACCAAGTTTGGTATATAACCGAATTTTCGCTTTTGAGTTATCGTGTTCTCAAACACACACAGCCGTCGCCCTGCGTGGTTTAATGGTTACTATGCTAACTTCCTATACCTAAGGTCGCGGGTTCAAACGATGGATATTTTTGGACGTAAAAATCCTCAGCGTGGCTTCCTTCTGAAGGAAAGTAAAGCTGAAGGTCCCGTGTCGTAGATTTACGGCACGTAAAAGAACCTCAAGCCTGATAAAAGACGCCTCTGAGCAAAATTAAGCGGTCTTTCACACCCAAAACAGAATGGGACGCTGAGAACTGCAGATGTTAAACAGTGTCCATAAGTAAAACTCCATTTGCATTCCACGCACACGCACACGCGCGTATATTCACACGGACCTTTTCCCTATTTTATACAGGGACCTTGAAACGTGCATTTCTAGCGAAATTTCGGTATCCAAATTTAGGTGGAGTGCAATACATTCGGTACCTACGTACAATGTACTATGTAGAGAACGTAAACATGATTTTATTTATTATTATTATTATTATTATTATTATTATTATTATTATTATTATTATTATTATTAAGGGTATCTCAAAACACATATTTCCAGGAAATCTCGGTATCAAATTATCGGGTAAATGTAAATCCTATATATATGATAGAGGAAGTAAAAACTTATGTTAGATGTACAAAGCATTATCAATATGTATCTGCAACTCGGTCTAACAAAGGAAGAAGGGACGTACTTCATCCAGCAAGACGGTAGGGTCCCTCTCGGGGAGGTAAAAGCTTCGGCAACTCAACAAACAGTTCCAGAATGACACAAACGTAAACTTGTCTATCTTGCTTCAGTAATATAAGCCTCAAGTTTGCCCCAGGATGTAAACGCAATGTACGTCCTTCAGCACTACGGTTTCACACAACCGCCATCGATTAGACTACCAGACTGTTCCAAATATTGTGTTCTTGACCTGACACTGTCACTAAGGATTCCCTTCAGAATGACATTTACTAATCTCAACCATTTGAATGTCGGAAGTATCTGAGATTTAAGAAACTTTCTCCACAATACAGTCTGTAATTTAACACTATTTCAAGTGTACAAGTTTTAAACCACACGTAATTATAACGAGCTTTGTTCTGAAACTACATGGTTTTTAAGTGTTTAAAGCCCGTTTTTTACTACACATGGCCCCGCAAGTGATGGCACGGTGATACATGGAATGAAGATGAAGCACTGGTGGAATGCGATGGAGGGGGAAACTGGAGAACCCTGCGCCGTTTTGTCCACCACAAATCTCATATGTGGTTGCCTAGCTTCCTTGTAAGTAGAAGCAAAATAAGAAAATGCACAGGCTAAAGCTATATTATCTCCTTTAAAAGCCGGTCGCTATGTCAAACAATTGAAATTCCATGTCTTTGCTTGTCAGAAGTAAAAAAACATAAACGACAAGAAATATGTCTTCCCGTTCGAGAAAAGTTTCAGTGGCTTAAAATTGAAACCAATAACCCGAAATATCTCGAAAATGATTAACTCTGCAAAAAAAGTATTTCACATAAATTGTGTGTTTTAATGAGATACACATTTTTTGGTAGTAAGGTGTTATATATCTCTTCGGTTTGCCAATCTTATAGAAGTCATCAAAAATGAAGAGATCTTCGGAGGTTATTCCCAGAAAATTCAAGATATAGGTTTTATTTGTGATGTAAATAGTTTTAATATACTGTATTTTAATCAAAATCGTTAGAGAAGACCTTAGAGGTTTGTGTGACTTCCCCCTTCTCATTTGATTCCATCAGTATTATGCACATTATATCCCATCCTTCAAGTATGCTACTCCTACCTACAGGCTACATTACGTTGCGAAGAGAATCGATTTTTGTCACTAGGAGCCTGTTTTTTGCCAAAAAAATGGGCTATAATGCAAATAGTCAACAGATTAGAAATAAATTCTTCTATTAGTTATTCATAAATTTAATCAGATCATTAATTCTGCTTTTAAATAAGAACATTCTAAAAACAGCTTACTGTGCTATTTTCATTCGTTGATGACCTATGAAATAATGTCCTGTGGGAAATTCGGTAGATGCCAAAAAAGTGTTTATTGTGCAAAAAGGGTAATAAGAATAATGATGGTGCAAGGCAATCAACTCGCTACAAATCACCATTCAAAATATTCGGAATTTTGCCATTAGCCTGCTGATATATTGTAGCTGTATTGTTATTTGTAATAAATGACCCAGAAAAGTTTACAAAAATGTAGATGTACATAAAAAAGAAACTAGACATAGACAGGACTTAATAGACCTACAAATAGTGCGCAGACATAAAAAGATACCTCAGTGCTCACACCTTCTATACAGAGGAGGATTTCATTCAATCAAAAAACTATAGTAATATTAATGCAGTGTTGTAAATATAATATACATTAACATTCTAAGAAGGCATACTGTACAAATTGTTTTTTGGAAACAGACATGCAAAATAGACACTTCTGAAAAATTCAATATCAGAATTAATCTCTGTAATTAAATGTATTAATAATTATCAACAGTAATCAATAAATGTAATCCCTGACTTGATCTACATCCTCAGACTGCAATGCAAAGTAATGTAACGCAATTCAATGGGCTTTGCACCATAGAATATCCCCCATCATCGTCATCCCATTTACAGAAACAAGTTATTTTAGTGAAATTAAAAGATATATCTCAGCTTAACTTAGTGCCCATTTAAATTGTCAGCAGTTTAGTTACATGGCCTACAGGTTGATTTTAAGAGTTTTTATTTTCTCTAGCCCGTATGTACAATGTACATAGGGATAGAGAAGTATTGTATTCCACCCAAAAATTCGATGTCGAGATTTCACCGGAACTACATGTTTTAGGACCCCCTGAATCCAAAAAAAAAAACATTTTCAGAAATAGGTCCGTGTGTGTGTGTGTGTGTGTGTGTGTGTGGACAGCATAGCTCAAAAACTTAAAGACGGTTAAGTTTGGTATCTTCCAAGGATGCGACACGAAGATTTTCAAGAAAATCCCACCACCCCTAACTACCCTTTACATGGAAAATTTTTCGAACATTTTGTTTTTCTTAAAAATGTCTCTAACGATTTTGATTAAAATACTACATATTAAAGCCGTTTCTATCACAAATAAAATGTATATCTTGAATTTTCTGAGAATAGCTTCTAAAGACCTGTTTATTCTGGATGAATTTTACTTAATTTGGTACAACTAGTAAACCGTAAGAGATAGACAAAAACTTACTATACAAAAATGTAGATCGTGTTAGAATACACAAGTTATGTCATGTACATTTTTTTCGTGTAGCTTATCGTTTTCGAGGTATTCCTTGTTATTAGTTTCAGTTGTGAAGTACTTACATTTTTCTCAGACGGGAGTGTCCGTTTTTCTTTTGTTCTTGGCCAAGCATAGAAGCGATTTGCAATGACAATCGCATAACGACAGCTTTCAAAACATTTGACAATCGGTTTAGCCTAGTGCATTCTCTTAGTTCCAGTCTACCTTTAAGAAACTAAGTAATAAAATTCTGCTAATGTTTATCTCGATTAGCGTTGTGTTGAAAGAATTATCTTTTGTAAGAAGTTTGTTTGTAGATCTTTATTTGGTGTATAGTTGGATGTAGAATGGGAAACAATGAGAATTTTTTAAATAAGAAATCTGTTTTTTCTTTGTTTTGGATTGATTTAATTTGCATACCATTTATGGCAACACTAATGGATCATATTACTTACTTAAAAGAAATCAAGTTTTAAAAAGTTGATGTGTTCCATTCACATGACTTTCTCTATATCTCAGTAATAAATTATTGTTAAAAAGCTTATTCTTCTAACTACTTCATGCTAATCGATATATACATTAACAGAAATGGTCTTATTATTTGCTTACTTGTAAGTAGAAGGGAAATAAGGGAATACACTAGGGTAAAGCGATAGTCAAATCTTTTAAAAGCTGGTTGCCATGTGGTTGAAATCCATTTCTTTGCATGGCTAGGAGTTGACATATTCTCATATGAGAAAAGCATTTTAAAACTGAAACAAATAGCAAACAATAATTAAAAATGGTAAAGAAAGCTTTTATCTTTCTTTTACGGTTTACCAGTTATACAAATTTCGAAAAAATCTATCCAGAATTAAGAGCTCTTTAGAACCTATTAACGGAAAATTCAAAATATAAGAAATTTTCTTTGTTCTGTAAATATCTTTAATATACGATATTTTAATCAAAATCATTAGAGCCATTTTTGAGAAAATAAAAAAATTCGAAATGTTTTACATGTTAAGGGTAGTTTGGGGTGAGGGATATTTTCCTCAAAATCTTTGTGTCACATTCTTGGAAGATACTAAACTTAAATACCAAGTTTGGTATTTTTCCAACTTTTAGTTTTTGGGTTATCTTATTCTCAGACACACTGACACACTGACACACACACGCACATACATACAGATCTTTTTCTAAAAATGTTGTTTATTTTATACAGGGGACACTCTAAAATGTGTATTCCGGTAAAATCTTGATATAGATTTTTTGAGTGGAGTGCAATACCTTCTCTACCTAGTATATGGTACTAGGTAGAGAAATTAAAAAGCAATGATGATACTAATCAAGCATAGTGAGATATTAATACTGGTGTTGAAAGAATGGTCAACAAAGACATGAATGGCAAGGAAGAGACATCAAAATTGTTTTATATTGTGAACTTTTATTAAAGGAAAGGAAGGGTAGATTAAATGACACACAACCCCGTATTTTCTTTTATAGAAAAATTCAGTATGATGTAACATTTATTTTTGATTACAGAATATGTTATGTATTTATCACAATTTAAAACTTAAATAATCCTTAAAAGTAAATAATATTGCTAAGATAAAGCTATTTATTTTTATCTTAGAGTAAGTTAAGCATGTTTTGCTACTTTGGCACTTCAATACAGTAGTATATCAGAAGGTTTCATAAATCAGAACAGGCATACTAAGAGATAAGAATTTCAATATCACATTAAGGGGAAACCTTTTATAATGGGATGCATTATAGCTTATGTTCTACACTGAGGCTTATAAAGTGTGATACAGTCACACAATTTTGTCTGACCACTTAAGAGTTATGTTTGTATAAAACCTCTATTGCACATTTATTTATTAAAAGTTTTAACTTCTCAGTACTTAAATAGTTACAGAACTGACCTTTTCATCTAAAATGTACAAAATATTTAAAGCAACAAACTCTCAAAGTTTACATAAGATAACAAACTAACCTTTTTTTTTTTTTCATCTTAGCATAGCTCCCTATAGAATCTTTTAATTGTTAAATATTGAGCCCCTTCTAGAGTTTGTATTTCTCTATCACTTATCTACAGTAAATAGGAGTATTGTATTTCAGCCAAAAGCTTGATACAAGATTTCATTACAATGCACATAATCACATCCATGAAATTACCCCTCCCCAGATGGATTAAGGTGAGAGGGAGTGAGAATGAGAGAGAGGCCACAATATAAAAATGAAATGAGTCTGATAAATACCAAAATTGGTAGTTTAGAAAGTTCTACTTCTTAGGATGTAACATGAAGAATTTGAAGAAAAAGTACCCTTATATAGAACATTTTTCAATATTTGTATTCTTAAAATTAGGCCTTAATCATGTTGATTAAAATTCTTTATATTTAAGATATAATTAATAAAATGTATAGCTTGAATTTTCTATGAACTGCACACACACTCTCTCTCACTCTCTCTCACTCTCTCTCTCTCTCCTCTCTCAAAATTTTGGGGAGAATTCAATACCTTGTCTACCTAATATATGTGTGGTAGAGTAAGTAAAAATTTACATTTCTATATACTACTATATAATGGTGTACATCTTACATATTCTATCAGATATACTATAACATTGCACATACAACATAGCTAGAGTTGCTGTACATCACGGAAAACTGAAATTGTCCTGGTATCGGGGTTGTATAAAGTGTCCCTGTTATATTTATAAAAATCCTGTATATATATATATATATATATATGTTAACAATATTATGCCATTTCCATGATTTCCACAATTAAATGCACTTGAAATTTTCACCTCAGCCACCATATTATGAAATTGTTACTATTTATTGGAAAAGTTAATAAAACCTCTTTGATTTTAATTTATCTATAAGTATTAGCAAGCTGTCAAGTGAATTGTTCACTTATTCTTAGTGCTGATTGATTGAAGGAGGGAGTAAATACATCACTCTGGTCTCATAGAAACTATCAAAATGCTAATTGGAAGAAACCTTTAAAATCTTCTGAAAAGTATGTTTGGTGTAAGAATGTCAAATGCCATACCATTCCATTAAAAATGTGAATTGTACCTACATCAAGTTCTCAAATTCTCAAGTAGTCTCCAATACAGTCGTGCAATTTATTGATATTGTACTATCATTAAAAAAATATACAAGTCATAATTATTTAAAATTATACCTTTGTCTTGGTTTTATGGCAAGTAATCATGACAACCCTAAACATAGCACACATTCCTTAAATGACATTTGTAGTGGCTGCTTTCAGACCAGGCAAGATCTGCACCAAGAGTAACATAATCTAAGAATAACAATAACCTTAACAATAATTGCACTTAGCAATAAAACAATCAGAATTACTAGCACTCTTTATGCAAGGGAATGTATCCTGAAGGTATTGATTTACCAATTTCTCATAGGTACCTCAATATATTTATTATATATCTATAAAATAGTTCTTGGGAAAACGTGTCACTGAGCTAGTGCTTCTATGCAATCCTAATTATAATACTGTACAAAAATGAGAATAACAATGAGAAAATGTCTAATTGTGAATATAGTATCTTCTTCGCATCTTCTTATTTGTGTTTCCTTTTTATTGCGTAAATACAGATACCACATTCAAGTACAATCCAGAAGATTGTGATGATAAAACCATTGTACACCTCAGGTTCTGTTATGCTCCAACCTCTATCTAGGATATTTCGCAAGGAGATGATGGGTATCGTGCCTGGGAGGCACAATGCTATCCAGTACAGTGCTTTTGGCATACCTTCCAATGGCCATACTAAGCCTTTAAAAGAAAAAAGTCATAAAATTATGTTGACAACTAATCATAATATAATAGTAAAATGCTCTTTTTATCTTTTCAAGTGTTAGTTATTGTATACTTCGTCATTTGCATAACATGTCAAAATACTGTGCATGACAAGTTAATAAAAATGCATTTCATTTAGGTTTCAAATTACATAGTCTCTTCCAACGTGAGAGATATTCTAGCTAAGAGTAATGAAGATGAACATTGTATATTTAACCAAATAACAGAATCCCCTGACAAGCTTCAAATCATCCATTCATTTTATGGCACTGATTTGCTTAAACTTTTGGAAAATAATAACTTTCACAAGGGTGTTTTAGCACCTGCTAATGCATTTTAGTATAAGGTATTAAAATCCAAACTCTATAACAAACTTTGTTATGCAGTATCTCATCTTAATAAAGAGTGTGATGGGGGATGTGTGCATATTATCTATAGAGCTATTTTAACAATACATTTTAACAGTCTTTATAACATTAAATTATATCCTCCTTCAAATTATATTTCAATAGGAATTCAAATTATAATCTAATATTCAAGTTGTTAACTTTAGATTCTGCAAAACAATCAACACATTTTTAACAAGATATTTGATAATTAATAATTTTAAAGTATCTGCCAAATTTGTATTATGTTTATCATATTGGTGAAAATAATATGTTAAAGAAATATACTGAAATCCTTGAAAAAATTAGCCTACTAGCGGGATAAAATATTGAATAAACATATTTACTGACCAGAGAGAAATACTTACAAATCTTGCAATTGAGCACCTGAGTAATAGCATGTTTCTATTGCCATTTGTGCACATTATTAATGCCAACATTGCCATTCATATCTCAGAGAGACCATGAAACAATGGACAAACTATACACAGCAAAAAGTACTCACCACAAAGGAATATGTATGGATAAAAGCTTCCTAGAGCAAAATAAACAGCTGTAGATAACTTTTCACATATTGCTGAAGTGAGAAAACCTAAAACAAATGAAAAACAAATTCTGAATACCCATATTTTATTGCTATATAACAATGGAACTGAAGACAAAATTCAGAAATAAATTATGACTATTTTTATCTGTAAAGAGCATAACTCAAAAATGAGCAGTTGGTTACATAACAAACTTGATAGATAATAAAATTTCATGTATGCCAAGATTGCAACACAAGGATTTTAAAGAAAATTCTCCCCATTTGAATGAACACTATATAGAAATATTTTCAGTTTTCTCAAATATCTTGTTTAAGTAAAAGCAAATAATTTATGTAACAATAAAATTATTTATACTTTAACAATATTTGAATTATTGGTTAAAGTTTTCACATAACCCTCAAGTAATCATATAATACTTTGTGACACGAGTGGTTTCATGGGCTACATTTATATCTCATATATAATTTACTTTACCTATTGTTTATAATTGCTTCAAAAATCAACTGAAATATACATACATTTTTGTTCAGTAGGTACTTAATTACAATCAAATTGACTTTACTAACTGTTTTAGGATAATCAGATTTTCAATCAGTTATAGGTCCATCTTCTACAATAACTAGTAAAATGTACTTCTTCCTCGTTTTCGAATTTCCCTACTCTTTGAGGACTTACAGCCCCAAGGACTAAAAGCCAATGCCTTGGGTCAGTAGTCTACAAGGAGTAAGCTAGCCACTGTGAAATCACACAGACAGCTGTGGCAGACTTCTTCTCCATCTTACTGCAGTGGCACACCTCTCTGTATAGGATCTTCTTGGCATGACATCCATGGTTGGGATCTCGCGCACTCTTCTGCTTGAGGCACACAGCAGGGGTGAAAAAGATGTCGATACTCATACATTTTCCACCTACTGGTCAGCTTGGTTATGCACAGTTCTTTTCTAAGTGGCATGGCTAACCACAACCCTATCACACATTACCTGAAGGTAGTCATCATCTTCATCGCCCCTGAGTTGATCCTCTGTCCCTGTTTTAATTAATATTTCTTGTCTTCAAGGTGGGGGCAGCTGTTACCTTAACTGACTCCATTCTTACTGTGGCCATTAACGCCTCGTGCATTGTCTTATTAGTAGTTACCAAGTCTTAGGTGCTGTCATATCTCAGAGTCATGCACCCCATTAATGAAAAATACCTGGAACACATAACTAGCAGGAATTTCACAGGGTTCACCAGTTGTTCAATTGCCAGGGCAAACTCTTGCATCAGCTCTCCTTTACTTGATCTGGCTGTGATAGGCTACAGCCAAGCAATGGTTCTGAAATCAGTCTCAAGGACCTCCCAGATGTTTTTGCACACAGTCAACATAAAAATTACTCATTTTGGCTGTTGTCCCCTCAATTATTTGGCTTCCTCCTCTGCTAATCAGTGGTTGTGGATGGCGACAGCAGTGAATTGTCAGTGGAAAATTTTAAAATGTTATGTTCCATCATATTGGGAGGCTTGACACACCTAGAGATTATGGAAACTTGACCTTTACTCTTCTCCATTTGAGTATTTTTTCACATGTTCATTTCTTTGACACTGCTGTCAACTCTCTGCCCAGGGTATTAAGTAGTTCACCAACATCCTCCAGGGAGTCAATGTGTTGTCATTTATTACGTAACTAATTTGAGTCAATTGTGGATGCTATAGTTTCACTTACTTAGTTTTTTCCCGGATACATTTCAAAGATGTTCATTTTCATCATTGGCAGGTATTTAAGTAGCTTCAGAAGGGGAGATTACATTCATAATTACCACTGTGCTGCCATCTGTTTTTTTGGAGGTAATATTAAGGTGTTGTCTGCCGGTGGTATTTCAAAATTCATAACTCTGTGTGCAGTTTTCCTTATGTTGTCATTGTTTGTTGATTTTCTTCAATAGCTCTGTCTTCATCTTGGACATTTCTATTTTTATTTCCCCACTTTGGATTCCATTTCATTTTCTCTTCCATCTTCACCATTTCAGATCCCTTTCCAGATTTTATTTACTGAATATTATCTAGTAGTGTTTTCATCATCTTCTCCATCTCATTCTTGCATTAGTGTAACAAAAATGTTGTTTCAATTATTGCAAAACAATTTTACTGGTAGATTTTTCCTTACTTCTACATAAATAGCACCTGCTTACCCTGTTGTCTCTCTATGTGACCTGCATCTTAGGGCCTTCTTCAATTCCAAGAAGAATTTTAATGCTTTTGTAAAGACTGATTATTTTTCAATTGTGCTCTCTTGATATTTGAAGCTTTATGAGCTACTAGGAAACTGTCTCAAAAACAAAGGTTTGATATTTCTGTATTGCGGATTTGCAGAAAAAATTTACTTAGCATTGATCACACTAATATTAAGTGAGGATAATAGAGTGACATAGTGAGTGACATAGACCAATGCCTTGTGTTGCAAACATCATCATAGTTAGCACAAAGTTGGTCAAGTATGTCAATTTAAATTATTATGCAATTATATCTGTTCAGGCTTCATTGCCTAAACAGAATCAGAGTCAATGTGTATTCCATGGTATATAGATGGCAATACTAAAAGTGTTCAGTTATTTTTTGGACAATGTAAAACAATAGTCATATTTCTGTGAAACCAAATAAAGAAGAATTTACATCCCTTTTAGGATCTGACTAAAGGTGTTGTGGTATTCTCTATTATTATGTAAAATCATTCCAATACAAATCAGTAGTAATTCTTCTTCAAAGGCATTGATGTAAACATATTTTGGTTTGCTCTTCTCATGGGGAGCATAACCATTTTTGTAACTATATCTTTGGCTGAATAGTATGATGAGTATGGATCTTTTGGCTGTTTGTCTGCATATACTGCCAGATTTGCTGCATTTCCAGTTATGCTGCACTAATGCAAGTATCTGTATTTGGAGCGTTTACATGAAAAGGACAATTTCCTTGGAATGTCAACAGTTATTCACCTATTATGCGAAATTCACTTGGTGCATATAAATTTGGAATTTTCTGAATAAGTAATTAAAAAAGTTCTCTGATAGTTCTCCAGTTCTGATGATCTTGAATTTTCATTTAATCAAAGGCAGCACATTAAGAGTAAATATAGGTCCCAGGAGTATCTCTTGACATTTTTTTTTTTATAGCTTAACGGCCTTTAACCTGGTTGGTCATATCGGACGATGAATGAAATTGGTGAAATGATGCTCAAATGATCTCGGGGTCCATGGAGCTTAAAGTTACTTGACATTCGTCTTCTCAGGATAAGGGAAAACCCCGAAAAAATACCTTATCCGGGTAACTTACCCTAAGCGAGATTCAAACTCATGACCTGCTGAATATGAGGCAGACACGCTACCACCATACTACCTAGGCAAGCTTCTTGAAAATTTGTTTGATCTGGAATGTGGTATACTGAAAGATTGTAAAAAATATGAAATATACTATTGCTTATTTTAAGTACTCTGCCCTGTTAGTGAAGGGGACCCAGTTTGGTTCCTGGAACCAGCACACACTGTGGGGATTTTCTGTCCTGAAGAAGGACTGAGTGTGTGTCCTTTCCTCCTCACCATTCTGAGGAAGGGAAATGATAATACCACTGCAGTAATACATTAACTGAATGCAGAAGTTGGGTTATGATCTCTTCCACAATTCCTTGACCAACCTTCAGGTTGAATACTTGTCTTACTATCATATAAGTAATAAAGTAAGCTTAAAATTATAAATATTTCCACTGTACATCTGAGACTAGAAAGTATTAAATAAACTCCGCTGGTCGTGTAAATTTTCAAATGAAAAAGCCTAATGGAGCACAAATGATATTGAAAATGCAATTAGCAATCTTTGCAATCAGCATGAAAATTTTTTAATAAGCAATAATGTTGGAAAGGTCAATAACATAGCTGGAATTTGAAAAACTGATCTCCTCATTGATCAATAATTATCTTTTTTACACAAGCTATGTGTAGGAAATTCAATGCCATAGCTAAGATTTGAACCATGGATCTTCCAGTCTCAGTCTGGTTAGTTGTTGCTTCCACATAAGCCAAGTGTAGGATAAGGGGAAAAGTAGGGTCAGATTGAAAAATTCAATTCAGTACCATACCTGAGATTTGAAATATCCCCACTGAATGATTGATAAACTATCAAGCCCTAGACTTATAGTACTTATGACATTGTAAGTAACTATTGGGATATGTTTGTTATCTTAAAATAAATTCAGATCTCCTCAAGATTTAGCAGGAAATGTGCGAGTCAGTTGGGAAATTTAATGTAATGTTGGCATGGTAGCATACTGATAAGAGCAACTGGACACCAATTACAAGTTCCATGGTTCCTATCCTAGCTATGACATTGAATTTTTCAGTTTGACTTGACCTTTCCAACTCTTGTCCTATACACAGCTTGTGTGGAAAAAAACATTAATCATCAGAAATAATCTTTGTGCAGTTAAAACCAGAAATAGATACCATACTTCATGCCTTACCAAATCACACAAATTTATCCCATATATCACTGACTTTTATTCATGAAATCGTAGTTTTACTAAATGTAATACTACAAAAACAAAAGAATACTTACCAAAGCACAGGCCACTAAGACCTTGTAGACCAACAAGTATTAACATTGTGTATATATCTCCATGACAGGTAATTCCAAGAAGATAAAATGCAAGAAGTAACACAATCGCTAGTTGAACAATCATACAAATGCCATGTACTACTACAAGTGACATTACAATTTCAGTGAAGGACACACCTGCAAGGAGAGATGTGCTTGATACTGAATGCATGTCATCTACATATGATAAAAGGATATCAATTTAATTACTTACTTAACCTTATACTATGGTAGAGTAATTACTGTATTCTAACCAAAGTTAAGATTTCACAAGAACATTTTGAGCTCTTCTGAACTCACAAAAGGGCCATTTAAAAAAATCTGATGTGTTCCACTCACATGGCTTTCTCTATTTGTTGTACCAAAAAAAAACTTTACTTACAAGAGAATGTTCTTCTATCTACTTTATGCTAATCAAGATAAAAATTAGCAGAAATGGTCTTATTACTTAGTTTCTTATAAGTAGAAGGGAGATAAAGCGATAGTCAAATGTTTTAAAAGCTGGTTGCTATGTGATTGAAATTGCATTCTCTTTGTGTGGCCAGGAGTAAAACAACAACAAACAAAAAAACACAAGTAACAAATTTGCATTTAGAAAAGTTTTAAGAATTTTAAAATTGAAACTAATAACAACAAATATCTCAGAAGCAGTTAACTCCACCAAAAAAGTATATGACATAAATTGTTTCTTCTGAGGTCTACATTTTTTGTGTATTAAGTTTTTGTCATGCAAACGCCATCCAAAATGAAGAAGTCTTCAGAGGCTTTTTTTTTTTTTTTTTTTTTTGCATTCAGGGAGTTTCAATGCATGTATACCAATGAAACCTTGAAACAAAATGTTTGTGTTGAATGCAATACTACCTAAATAGTAGGGAAAGTAAAGAAGCACAAAATTCACATGTTGGCAGAATTTCAAAATTTCACCTATTGCCCCATTTAACATTGCTATTACATATTTTCTTGGTAACTAAGGCACAATTACAGTACCTATTAGATACAGCAAACTTTTTCATGAATAAATTGAAGGGAATAGAAAATAAATGGCAGAGAGTAGAAAAAGGTATGTGGGTACAGAAACAGAATGTTTTTCTAGAGTGCTTTCTATGCATAAAAATCAATGCACTTTTCTCAACAAATGCATATTGTAATTTTTACCTGCCACAACACTTCTGTCCCAAACTCCTTCATATCTTTCTGAGATGATGACTGTAGCCGTTAGCATGAGAGCAAGAAAGAAAGCTAAACTGTAACATATACAAATAATTTATTAAACACAAGTCGAAACATTTTACCCTAAATATCCGAGTTTTTTTTCTTTCTTTCTTTCTTTATCTTTTTTCATTTAGGTGCCATTGTTTTAGCACATCTTAGAATCCTGGATGTTTCTATGTGCAATGATCATCTTTCAAAGTCTGAGAACAAAACTGATGTAATTTCTAATACTTTCCATATATGAAGTCACTTAAAATATAGTAATCACTTCAAATTATGTTCACTTATGAATTGGATACAATATCAAATGCACTGCACTTAAAATTAATAAAGTATGCAAGTTATGTGTGCTGAATAAACTTATAGGAGAAACTTGGTCAACCATAAACTCTGGGATGAAATTAAAAATTAAAAAAAATGGAACTAAAAATTACTAAAGTTGAAATATTCACAAAACCCCTCTTAAAATCAGTAGAAGAAAGAAACCCAACCAAATTTTGTGTAGAATAAATTTAATGCAGCAAACCTTTTAACTATAATGAAATTCATCTACTAAATAAAGATATAAAATTTTACATAGTATTCACATTACATAGAACATTGTATAGACAATACTGAAGTAAGTGCCTCAGAAAAATGCAAAAGCTAGGAAAGGGGATCATAGAAGCATATGTAAAAGTTTTAAACCATGACAATTAAAGAAAGAAAAGACAAAAATAGAAAAAACAATACCAAAAAGTGCTAAAAACATTGAAGAATATGAATTCTGCATGATCAATCTTTTGTGAACAACCATTGTACAGAAATTGCTTCTGATCTAACAATAAAAAGAGCAATACCTTAATGAACATGTAAAAGAACACAGTGATGGTTGAAGAATTCCAAAAAAACTCTACAGTTTCACTGCATCAAGAACCATATGACTTAATAGAAATGCATCCATAACATTGACCTCTCAATGACTTATTGGTTTCCTTTGACATACTTTATCAACTTCTGAGCATTCCAGGGATAGTTGAATTAACTTATCTACCAAAGTTCTACAGAAATAGAATATAGAAGAGTAGCTAACCCTCACATCAACCAAATTTTCTTCTCACTCCTAATAAAATTCTGCCGCAAACTAACATTTTAGTGATGGACAACCGGTTGCCTCCACTCTCAGCTAACTTTTTGTAAGTTTTCTGAAAAACTAGATAACATGCATTTTCATTGATTTAAAAAAATAAATAAATAAATAAATAAATGAATAAAACATAGATGAAATTCACATTGAAAACTGAAACAACTAGCATCTGTTTTTGGATATAAAATCATCAGAACTAATAACAAATTAATAAATACTTACACACATATGTAAACATAAATAATTAATACAATCCAAGGTCATACAAATATGTAATTTTCAAACTCTGGCCTTAAAATTAGTGAATATTCCAATAAAAGAAAATAAATATTATGTATGAACTTAAGCACATTATGGAATTATTGCATAATAATTATTTCACTAATTGACCTAGAATTGAACTGGAATTTTTAGAGCCAAAAAAAAAAAAAAAATCTTCAACCAGCAAACACAGTCTAGCAAGAAAAGAAAAGGAATAGCAAGAGCGAAGTTTCAATAAACAAGAAACCATACATTTACCAAATTGACTGCAATGATTATCAATTGAGTTACATAGGGAAATCAAAAACAAATATTGATGCAAAGCTTAAAGATCATCTAGGGATTATAAAATACAAGGAGGTGGAAAAGTCTGAAAAATCATATGGACAAAACATTATAGCCTCCATAAAGAGATGACATTAATAAGGCAATCCACATGCCAAAAGAATCAATGTTTGGGTTAAACTTATGATACAAAAGAACAAAAATCACCTATAATTTTTAACCCTTCATTTGTCAACTATCTCATCTCCAAATACATATAGTCTGCAACATCTAGATCATTAAAGGAGATTTTGGCTGATGTTTACCTTTTAAATATATTCAAAGTAAAAACTCAAAAGTAGTAATAATTTCAAATGAATGATCCTCTTGCAGTAGTTAGTTCTGTTAACTGTGTCTCCCAAAAGTTTTCAGTTTATGATCTGTTATATCAACAACATTTTTATAAATTTAATAAAATAAAATTATGAAGAATTTTAATTCTTTGTACCACTTAATGAGAAATAGATGCATGTTAAATGAGCTCACTCAGCAGTACAATTAGACAAAAAATATTATTCTTCCTTTCTTGTAAAATGTTTAATTTTGGATTGATACAATTTCTAACAAAATTCCTTACCTATTTGTCTGTATGTTTAAAAAAATTACTTACGACATAATTGTGCCTGGAGCCATGAATGTTACATATGTCTCATTACCATCACCAAACACAGGATCATTTATCTGAAATTACAAGTATGCAAAAATAAAGTTATTGCTAATGTTTGTACTTATTAATAGGAATTCTTTTTTAGCTTATGTTCTACATGTATATTACTTATTCTACATTATTTTAATAATCTTTGGGATTATAAATAAAGAGGAAGTTCCAATTATTTATACACTTGTACATTTACACCAGTTTTAGTTTTTCTTTTTGGAAGTCATATTAGAAACAAGACTACATTAGTATGGAGATCTGGTTCTTGTTACTCCATTCTTGTTCAACATACAAGTGACATTACTTTTTACTTTCTATAATTCTTACATAGTACATAGGTAGAGAAAGTATTGCATTCAATGCAAAAATTTGACACCAAGATTTCATTGAAAGCCATATTTTATAGTCCCCTGAATTCATAAAAGAATTTTCAAAAAAAAACATCCATACGTGAAAGAGTGTGAGTGTATGAGTGTAGAGTACAGGTATAAGAGTGAGAATGTGTGAGAGGGAGAAGTTGGATAAATACCAATATAATATTTAAGTGCACGCATGTATGCACGCACGCACACACACACGCACGCACGCACGCAGAGTTAACATAAGTTCAGCATTTTCCAAGGATGCAACAGAAAGGTTTTTAAAGATTATTATTTGCCCATCTGAAGCTTCCTTTACATGGAAAATTTTCAAAAACTTTGATTTTCTAAAAATGATTCTAACAATTTTGACTAAAATTATCCTATATTACCACAAATAAAATTTATATTTGAAGTTCCTGGAAACAGCTTTTGAAGCCCTCTCCATTCCAAATGAGTTTTGCATTATTAGTAAACCATTAGAGACAGAGAAAATATTTCTTATACTTTTCTCAAATGGAAAGTCATTATTCATATTTAATCATCCTGGATAGGCAATGAGAATGGCATTTCAATACCGTTACATAGCGACAGGTTTTTAAAAGATTTGACTATTGCTTTAGGTTTTTATATTTCCTTATTCTTTTTGTACAAGGAAATAATAGCATATAAAAATCATTTCTGCTAATGTTTATTTTAGTAAGCATGAAGTAGATAGAAGAATAAGCTTTTGAAAGAATAGTTTGTTGGTGCATAGGTAGTTTAAATTATGTGAAAGTAGCACATTAGATTTTTCAAACGCATTGCATAAGTAACTCATTGCACTATGATTACATTCTTTAAGACAAGTTCAAAAATGAATCGTAATAACATTGTATTAAGAAATGGTGTACTACTATCCAAAATAATAACATAATGGAAATCACATCAACTTGCTTTATTTGTTACATTGCCCACACTTGCCTTCCTCTACATGCTCTACATTGCCTTACTTACACATTTGCCTTACATCATGCATATAAACAAACCAAAGCAGAGGTCATAAACTTCATTCATTCATTCATTTAGTTATTTCCCAAGTGCATATTGGACAAGAAGTAAAATGTTCGGTTATGGTGTACCTACTCTAATAAAGAGAAGTATGATATATGCTATGCTCATTTGCTATGAAAACAGAGGACATTTAAAAGAGGAGATATCCTCGGAGATACCATCCAACTCTCATGATCTTCACTCATATTATCTTGAACTTATTTTAAACAGGGCATATTTCATCTTGAAAATGACATGACTGCAGAATGTTACTCTTGCAGTTATCAAAGAGCTTCAGGACAGAGTCTGTTTACATACTTTTTAACATCAGGTAAGAAGCCTAGTGTTGGACAGTAGCCTATTGGCTGACTGATTTGTTATAAGCAAAATTGAATGTGCATACTTTACCTGCAGTGGAACTTTCACAGCCCTGGGGTTCAAATCACAGTCATTCAAGACTTTTTCTGCAAAATCCACATATGCTTTTGATAATGCTTCTGTCAATACAACAGCAATTTGTTGACCTGAAATAAAAATATTTAATAGTATTTATCTACCATAATCAATAAAATTAAGTTAAAATGGGGCTTTATTTGTTTATTTAACAAAACAATAATTCCCAAATGTATGAGCTGCCACAAGGACAAATTATTTTGTTAACAAGGGTATTGCCCTATTGGTAAAAATAGGCATATTAAGTCAGGTTTTATGAGTTATTTTTTGTAAATAATTAAAACATGTTTCATCCACATTTGGACTCTGAGACCAGGGAGAATATTTTCACATTAATACAGTACTTGACAATTGCTTCCAAGGAGTTATCTTCTCAATACATTTTAGGTGAGCATAATGGAGTTGTTTGGTATCATATTCCTGGTATTTCAATAATAACACTAATGCTTATGACAATTCTAGGGCATCACAGATCAGCCACATGTCCTAGTGTCATTATTGCTAGTTTGCTTAGTTATTCATGTCTGTATTATTGGCTTTGTTTAGTATTATAAGAAGACTTTTTCTTGCTGGGTACCCTATTTAATATCTTATAAATATTGTAACTACATCATGGCATCTCTTACGAGGCAGAAGTGGAGAGAATTAGGCAGCTGATGATTCTTGAAGCAGTTTCCTTTGCACTTCTGTAAGATTTCAGCAAAGGGCATTGTCAAAATCTTTGGCAAAATAAGTAACTGAGAGAAATGGAGAGCTTTGTGTTGTGAAAAGTTCTGAAACGGTATCAACTGTGAGCTCACAAGGATGTGGACTGCAAAAGCAAAACAGAAAAACTTAGCTTTGAACATTCTGTTGTATACATCAAAATATCCCATTGAATGTGTGCATTATTTTGATTGCAACTAATTTATATTCATCTTCATTTTGAGTAAATGTTTTAATTAAAATATTAATAAAAGTTATCTTAAATATATTAAAGTGATCGGTAATGATACTACTTCATTTACCAACATTTCCCTGCATGATATATCACAATGATCATTTTAAAAGTGATGGAAATTGTAAGGACTTGTGAGGACCAGCTGCATGTCAGGATTCCATACTTGTGCGCCACCAAGCTAAAAATGGTAAACCTTCACAAAAATCTAAGTTCCTGAACCTTGGAACTATAAATGCCCCAGATGTTTTTTAAATTACTTTCACAAACATACCTTATCTTTTCCAGTGTTTAGGATTCAGAGCTTAATAATAGCAACCTTGTTTACAGTAAGTATGGCTTGCTGAGGGATGCATGATTTATTGAATTAGTGTATTGGTGCTAGAAAAGTAGGAAATGGCAAAGATGGTAGGGCTCCTTCATTCTAACTGCATTTTAGGTTAAATTCAAATTCTGTTTTGCTTGTGAAAAGTGTTTCAAATAGCTTTTGTGGCCTGTAATTTCATTTTCTGGACAATGAGGAAATCTTGTCATGGTTGTGTAAATTCACCAACAATATCTGTATGCATATAGTCATTTTACTATTACAAATCTTTGACACAAGCTTTAAAATGGGTGTAGTCCAATTACTGTTAGAATCAGCTGCAAAATTCAATGCTATCAGAGCCAGATTTTGAACATAGTAGCAAGGAGAGGGGGAGAACTGTTAACATCATGCTGGCATGACATTCAATCTTTCATTCAATCCTTATTCATATTTTTCTTTCTCTATACATACTATGTACATAGTGTACAGAGAAGGTATTCATTACACCCACAAATTTGATACAGAGATTTCACTGGAAATATATGTTTTAGGGTCCCCTGTAACCAAAAAAAGCATTTCTGGAAAATGGTGCGTGTGTGGTGTGGTGTGGTGAACATGATAGCTCAAAAACGAAAATTTGGTAAAATACCAAACTTGATATTTAAGTTTAGTATCTTCTAGAGATGGTCACAAAGATTTTGAGAAAAATCCCCCCACCACAAATCATCCTTTTGATTCTTTCAAAAATGGCTCTAACAATTTTGATTAAAATACTATATAATAAAGATATTTATATGGCAAATAAAATATATATTTTGAATTTTCTGGAAATAACCTCTAAAGACCTATTTATTTTGAATGAATTTTGCTGAATTATGCATAACTGTTAAACCATAAGAGATAGAAACTTATTACACAAAAAATGTAGATCACATTAAACCACACAATTTGTTATATATGTTTTTTTCTTGGAATTGACCATTTCTGAAATATACCTTGTTATTTGTCTCAGATTTAAAATACTTACTTTTCTCACATGGAAAGTTGTAAATTCTTGACACAGAAACAGATTTCAACCACATAGTAACCAGCTTTTAAGAGATTTGACATTTGTTTTAACCTAGGTAGTGTATTCCCTTCTACTTACAAGGAAGCAAGTAATTGAAAAAATGTCTGCTAATATTTATCTCGATTATTATAAAGTAGATAGAAGAATATGCCTTTTGACAATATTTTGTTACAGTAATATAGAGAAAGTTATGTGAATGGAACATATCAGATATTTTACTAGTCGATGAACTGGTGTCTAGTTATGCCAACTATTATTGGGAAATGTTATTAATGTATTGGTGTTGCTGTTATATTTATGCTACCATGGGTATAAGCTTTTTCTGAAAAATTCAGAGCTACAGCTGGAAAGTTTGAAGTCAGGACCTAAGGACATTTCAGGAGTATTAGGGCAAACAAATTGATAAATTGGCAGTTGCATCTCATTTTGGAACCATCACTATGGAGTTGAACCAGAAACTCAATAAAATTACCAAAACAAGTAAAAAGAATCACTAGAATTAACAATATGAAAGAACACTACATTACAGGATCCAAGGTCACTTAATGGACCTTGATGTTCCCCATCAGATCACATTTATAAATTCACCTGGAAAACACCAAATACTACCAACACACCACTTTTAAATAAAGTAAGTGAAGGTAATAAAATATCCATACTCCTTATCAGTAAAACTTCACCATCCTTAATTTATTGCTTTTATTTTCTTACTCGTATTTAAGATACAGATAATTTTGGATTTATATTGGACTGATGAGTATGGTCAGAATGAATTAGTTCTTTAAAGCTGTAATACCATCTTGCAAGTACAAAACAAATGAGTGTACAGCCATTCAGTTTTAGCAAAAATGTAGAGTAGAAGCTCAGCAGTTCAAATAAGTGAAAGTTCTTATCACTTCTTTTGTATATATGGTATAAGGAAACATTTCCCATAGGTTTATATTGCTATATCTCTATAGTCACATGCCCAGGGCATAAACTTTTAGTTCACATATACTGTATTGTAATGAAACAAAATAACTAAGCTTTCAAAATTGCACAGCTTCTGTGGCATATGCTGAGCTATCACATTTATTTGCCTTTTACTGCCACAGAATTTGAAATGACATAAGTAAGCTCTGCTAGACTCTATTTAGCAGCCAATGCAAAGCTAATGCCTACTTAGCATTACCTAGTGGATGTTAAAGAACATGCCACGATTGGCAGATTTGACACACCACAGAACCACTGCATGTGGTTTATTATGGATCATTGCAGTAGAATGGAGTGCATAACCAAGAATTGTATTTTCATTACATATTAAAAGCTATTTTCAACCTGATATTTGAATTATTCAAGAAACACTTCATTATGATGCTACCTACTGCAGGTGTATATGCATATATTTGTATTTTTCCATAATTTCTGCAGTTTACATGATAATGCCTTTATAAAAAGGGTTTATTGATATAATAATTACCTATACAAACAACAGACAGAGAAAGAAACAATTGTAAGGGACAAATATCAGCCCCAAAGCTGCTATCACCTTCACTTTCATAATGCCATTTATTTGTATAACAATAAATATATGTTCAGCCTGAAAGAGGTGCTGCTTCAATCATGGTAGTTCTTAGAAGTAATTTGTATTCGAAACACAAATGGTACTGTTATATCCATGGTAATGCTTAGAGGTAACTCATGTTCAAACCACCAAAGGTGCTGATTTATCCATGCTGGACCCTCCTGATCTTCACTACCACTTTGTGCCCACTTCAGCAGGTCCTCAGAACTATTCGGCTATGATAATATTTTGCTTTCTTCCTTTTTTTTTTGTTTTTAAGTGTTACTCGATATTCGTCTTCTCAGGATAAGGGAAAATCCCCCCAAAAAAACACTATCCCGGTAACTCATCCTAAGCAAGATTCAATCTCACGACCTTTTGAATGTAAAGCATACTTGCTACCACCACAGTACCCAGGCGGGCTTTGCTTTCTTTATAACAGTGACATCATCAATTCAAATTCTGTTGTGGTAAATGCCAAATAAATTTGATCACTCAATAGTTCATGAAGATTTAAAAGTAACCAACCTGTGTTCTGCTCATGTCAAATATGCTAAATGCTAATATTAATGACAAAATAAGTTAAAATCAGTACAGAATTGTAAAATTAAAACTAGCATATTCTTATGACAGAAAGTATACCTAGCTATTTGATTGTTTCAGGCAAATATCTTAAAAATAATGTATAAATTGTGATTTCTTGAACACTGAGTGTGATTTAATACTTTATAGGCTATTCCAACTCAATTCTTATGGGCCAGAGTATACACACATACTCAACAACAGAACTTAGAGCAAAGACGGAGGGGAGAGTCACTGGGCAAAGGCCATACTACAATACTTGCATCCTGTCACTTCATTTCTAACACTTCTGTCTGCCACGACGATAGCTTGCTATCAGTGCGCACTTATTGCATGTTACAGATAAGCCCCTGTGACTCTTGAGTTACTTGCTGCTCTTTTGGCATGAACTCAAGTTGCTCTATTAGGTCAAATGTTTTATAGTTTCTGTTTATCAGTAAAGCAGTATAGGAAAATGGTATTAAAAGTAAGAAGAAAGTGGACTTACTTGACATATCCAGGTGCACTTGAAGTTCACTATTAAACAATGTTTCATTTGATGCAAATCGTCCTTCATCAAACCTGACTTTCAGTTCTTCACTATAATTCTGATGAAAATATAATACACCTGATGATTTTCCTCGTCTTACTGATTCCATTGCATCTTCTTTATTTGTGTAGTAAACCTAAAATTTTTATGCAGAAATATTTATAAATGACATATTTATAGTGACTATAGGTGGACTTAAACTTCCTATTTCCTCTTTCAAAAAGTGGGGGTTTTTTTCTCTCTCAAGACTCCACAATAACACTATTAGTCCTCAATTCATGTGAATGAAATTTGGTGAGTTTAATATCTAAGTGCATAAGGATCTTACTGATAATACACTTAGTGCTGTATGCTTCAACAAAATTTGACAAGTGCAAAATTCTTACTGAAAACTGGCAGAAATTTTCAAATTCTAACTTATACAACTTCCTTTTTGGTGGGAAAGCCTGTTGGTGGTGATATGAAGCTTATAATTTTTTTTTTTTTTTTCCAGCAACATCAGGCAATTATGTTACCCCAAGTTATGACTATTCAAGTTATTTTTTTGGACTCTTGGATTAGGATGAATATTAAATTCCTAATCCCAAATATACTAATTTATAACATATTTTTCTGTACATTAAAAGGCTGCACTTAGCAGTGTAAAATACAGAACTAAATGAAAAATATGAATAAAAATAACTTTGTACAATCTAAAAAAGTTTTTAAAATGCAAAAAAGGGCATTATGAATAATGGTCAATAAACTGGCAAATATAAGCTGCAGAGCATACTTTAGAGAACTTAAAATTATGACTCCCCCATATTTCTATACAAACATGATACAAGAGGGAGCTCAAATCTGGCAACAGTCAGTCATAACACTACAAGCATTCCTTCACATATAATGGTATAAAATTATATAACAAGTTGCCACTTTATATTAAACAGGTTGACAAAATAAGGAATTTTAAAAATATTTTACACATATTCTTAATTGAAGAATGTTTTATTCTATTCAAGAGTTTTTACTAAGTTAGTGTTATCATATTTTCTCCTTTTCATTAGTAGTATATCACATTCTTTTTGTATATATTTTTATCTTATAATTGTTATTTTATATATAACTTTGTAAATATTGTACTTGACAGTCCATTATATTGTACAAGATAAAGAAGGATGAATAAACTGAATCTGAATTTAATACTCAATTTGTTTTGCTCTACGGTCAAAAAAAAAAAAATAAAAAAGATGTATAAAAGCTGTTAATTACTAAATGTCATTGCTGTTGGAGATTTCTAAAGCTTGCAAGAATTTTGATATACCATCAATTGATTCTCTCACCAAATTTGTTTTGTTTCCAGTAGTTAGCAATGCCTTAGTTCACAATCCACCTAGTAAAAAAATGAAATGAAATGGCATTTTATTTATGGACACTCTTTAACTGCTGTGGTTCTCAGCGTCCCATTCTATACTGGGCATGAAAGACCGCTTAATTTTGCTCAGAGGCCTCTCTATCAGGCTTGAGGTTCTTTTACGTGCCGTAAATCTATGACATGGAACCCACGGCTTTACTTCTCTTCCAAAGGAAGCCATGCTAAGGATTTTTACACCCGAAAAATCCATCGTCCTCCGCCGAGTTTGAACCCACAACCTTGGGTATATGAAGTCAGCATGGTAACTACTATACCATGGAGGGCGACATCCACGTAGTAGCAGTAACCATAACAATGTAAATAAGCAAGAAAGAAATTGAGCTGACAATGTAATAGATCCTTTTATTGCGAAACTAGTCCTTGGTTTTCAAAAAGATAAGTGGAGAATTGTTACAACTATTAATTGTTATATTAATAGGATAGGCTTGCTTGATAATGAAAAGGAACAATCTGTTTTATTGATGTGTGCTCACCAAGAATGGTGTAATGGTGTAATTTTCAATTTTGATAGAAACATTGTATGTAAAAGAGTTACTAAGCTGTGACATAAAACTTTGGACTAGCACAAGTAAAAGCTATGAGGCTGTTATTCATTTTGTGTTATTTTGAAAGAGCCTGTATACTCGCTCACATTTAAATAAATAAATAAATAATATGGCTTGGAAATAAGAATTCATTTGTGTAGTGTAGTACATTTTAATCATTATGAAAACAGCTGTCCTCAATTGAAATGAAGTATATAATTGTGGAGAGAATTGATAATCATGAGTATGCACTTTGAGAGATTACTTTACTTCTTAACTCATAGAACCATCACATCACCAGGCAGAGATGTATATCAAATATATTTTCAGCCCACCTGGGTAGTGTGGTGGTAACATGTCACCTCATATTCAAAAGGTCGTGAGTTTGAATCTCAATTAGGGTGAGTTATCCGGATAAAGTTTTTTCGGGGTTTTCCCTTGTCCTGGGAAGATGAATGTCGAGTAACTTTAAGCTCCATGGACCCCGAGATCATTTGAGCATCATATCATCAATTGCATTCATCATCCGATGTGACCAAACCAGGTTAAAGGACGCTAAACTAAAAAAAACAAAAAAACAAAAATAATTAACAACCCAATATATGTATTCTAAAATTGAAAAACTGAGATAGGTACTTACCTACCTGAAAAATTTTAAACATATTAAATAAAGCTACATGCACAAAAATTAACTTAGCCATTCATGGTCTCATAACAAACATGCAAAGGTGTTTAACACTGTTTTTATTCCTTACAAAAAATTATGTAAAAATACATTAAACCCAAGAATACAAAGTTATTATTCCAATTCCCATTATTATATAAGTAAAAGGTTTAGTAAATAATTTAGAGTATGTTGTTAGACTGTTATGGGCACAAATTAACAGCTAGTTTTGTATAATCATTTTGATACTGAAATATGTTAAATGTTTTTTCTGTTTCCTTAATTTGTTAATTTTGGAATTGACTAAATCTTTATTGTAAACTTTCCTTAAATTACTTTACAGTGAAATGTAGTTACCTTTGGAAAAGTTATATCATTAGTATAACTGAGATAGAGACAGCTAAGCCCTTTAACTGAGCATGAAAAGTCAGAGCTGTTGTAGACAATCTCTGTTTGAAAATTATCACAGTTGTGCAAGTTTCCTAATTCTTCATTGACTATAGCCAAACTTAGACCCCATGGTTCTCTGCCAATTCCAAAATGAAATGCTATGAGTTGCAGTATAGGAAATCCAACCATGAAAACTATACCACTGAAAAAAAGAAAACAAAAACAGTGTTTTTAATTGCAAATCTTCAAAGCAAATATCTGTTAGCTTCACTACTACATTTCCCTTTACAGGGTAAATTTCAGAATTTCCAGTCACAGACTGCTATTAACTAGATTTGAATCACCTGGTTCAAGATGCCTGATAAAATCCCTTTTGTAGAGGCATAGCCAGGGGGAGGGAGTTGAAAAAAAAAATTCCTAATTTTAATTTCAATTACCGTACTTATTCTACATTTATAAAATCAATTTTTAAAATATTTTGACTCTGAATTAATTCATATACATATTTTATTATTTGAGTTTATACATATCGTTTAAAAAATCAAGCTCTATACATAACCTTCACCCCTCACCCTGCCATAATATTTTTCTGGCTATTTATGCTACTGCTTTTATGCACAATAAAATTTAATTTTTTGCACAAAACAGTCATTAACAAGAAATGAAAACATTTCAACTGAAAATTCTTAAGTTGCACAGTTTCATACATTAAAATATTTGCATTTAATAATATTATTGGGGATACTTTTGAACACATAACATGAGGAGGCAAACAAACTCCGTCTCAAACTTCATCAATGTGCATGTGACCTCCCAAACACTCGTGGGATCTTATGGGACTACAAATGAGTGGAATTTATGACAAGATGAAAATGGCTTCTTGCCCAATGTACTTGCAGTTAACCCCATTTGTTAATTTGTGTACTTCATTTTAATATATTTACCCCACTATACCTACAAGATAACACAAATAAAATCATGTCTCAAATTATTGACATATTTAAACATTTATTCACAATCCTAAGCCACCTGATCTTCACCATTCTCAGAGTTGGAAAAAATTTGGATAAAACTTATCCAGGTAGCTAGAATCTTTTGGAATTCGAATTTGGGTCTTCACTAAAGAAAACTTATTAACAGAAGTGCTCTCCATTTATGCAAAGAAAAGAGGCTGACCTTGTAGCTCATTCAGAAGATTCCTGCCTGTTGTGTGAGGAGTCTTGGTTTCAATAGGAATTTTTGTCTAACCAAGAATATTCCTATGTTGCCCAGAACGTGGATGAGAATGTGCATGAATGAGAGTGTGAATGCATGAGTATAGGCTTAAAGATAACCACCCATAGATACAGTACACATGTGAACACCATAGCATTGCACAATTATTCCAAAGGAAAAAGCCTATTGTTGAAGACAACATATAAATGGAACAAAAACAATAAAATGATAAAATAAATCACAACACAGGTACAAAACAGAGTAGCACTTCCCATATGTAGCAATAAAACATAACTAAAGCTGACTTAAGCCTTTGTCATCATTCTTCTTTTTATAGGGCTGTTGTGGAAAATGCTGAAATCCAGGGAAAGGGCCAAGAAATTCATGAATGCAGCTGGCATCAGCATAATGAATCATTCCTTGAATTATTCTACCAGGCTGCAAATAGCATTTGATCATAAAAATAGATGCTCGGCTGTGCAGTCCATTCCACTGCAATGAAATTGGTAGTTTGCATATATGTGGTTCTGTCATATTCAAATTTGTCAATAAGGACATGCTCTTTAAAGTCCGCTAAAAATGCTTTGGCAGGAAAGGTAGTTTTTGTCTTGGTTGCTAGACTGAGTTCTGGAAGGTCCAGCATAGTTGAACCTATGGGGCATATCACTTTAACTTCAGCCTGATAATGCTCTGGCAGGCATTAGTTTTATCTTGGCTGCTAGATCAAACCTAGAAAGGACATTCCTGGCACTTAATGTGATTATTTCAAATTCTGTCCGGTAAAAGCTGAGTAAATTTGATCACCCTGTATTTACCTGAATTTAAGGGACTATTTATATTCAACTCTTATCAGCAAACAGTGTATTTTCTGTTGTTAAGAAAATTCCCAATAGGCCAACATAACATCCAAACAAAAGCTCTATACAGTTTGTAGGAAAAGGGATACATAGCAACTGAAGTGAGTCAAAGAAAAGGGAGATATTATATACCGGCTTAGGAATTCCATACCATCAGTACATCACAGGAAACAAAATAATGGTGACTTAGCTCTTCAAAACATATCGGATTACACTCATGGAAAATTGAAACACTTTTTCTCTCTATAGTGTTTCCAATCTTCAGGTAACCATACCGACTCCTTCCAGCTGGTATCTATTCTTTACATGACTGGCCTGATAACGATTCAGGGACATAAATTGAACAAATGAATGATGTTATAATCACTGAAGGGGTAGGATGCACTCTGTCTCTATAAAAAATTTTCAACAATTGAAACACAAAGAAAAGTTAAACTGATCAAAACATAATTTTGTCTTCTGAATGAAGGGGTGAAGAATTATTTGCATGTGTAGTTCAACTGGACACCAGCTGACACTACTGTATATATGAAAGATTTCATCAGTGACACAGAGACAAGATTAAATTTATTGCGATTATGGAATGAGAATAACCAAACAAATATTAAGAAAAAGGTAGTTAGCAAGAAAATACAACATTATATTACCCTTCAGCAATTCAGCATACTTTTGGGGTAATTCAGTGGCTACAGTTGTACTTGGTATTTGGGTTCTGTACCTTCCAAAGATGTGACACAAAGACTTTGCTGAAAATTCTACCTACCTTAAACTACCATTTAAATAGAAAACATTTATATTTTTTATTTCCTCAATTTAAAAATCATCACATTTAAAATACTCAGATGAGAAATAAAATGTATGTCTTTAGTTTGCTGGGAACAAGCTGTAAGTTTGTGTCCATTCGGAGAGAGGTATTTTTAATAGTTTATAAACTTGTTTCATTTGTATGGCCCCTTTAACATCTATGATCATATCGAGGCCTTTGCTTTAGAAACAGCTGTTAGCTATTGGTTCTTTAACTTTAGGTTTTCAATCATTTTCTTTTCTTCAAACATGTGCACATTCACTCTCACATACATAATTCCAGACTCTGTAGGGGAGAGGGAATGATTCTGGTTAAAGAAAACTTCCCTGCTCCAGCCAGGAATCAAGCCCAGAACCTCCTGGTGAAAAGTCAGCTTGTTGACCAGAGGCAGTCTAGTTTTAATTTTGTATTATTGTTAAACATAGAATTATAGACAAAGGCTTACTACACAAAAACATAAAACACTTTATAAAACACAAAACCTATCACAAGTAACTTTCTTTTACAAGAGCCATTTCCGATATATCTATTGTTATTATTTTGAATTTTTCAATACTTTGGTCATTTTTTTGAATTGGTCATATGCAGTTATTTGTCATGATGTCATGGAGAGTATGGAACTTCAAAGCCACCTTATAGCAACTCTATTTTAAACATTTAATTATTGCTTTGTTTCCTGTATTCAAATTGTAGACATAATAAAATGTGTAATGCACTTATTTCTGTAAATGTATATTTATTAATGTGAAGTAATAGACAAATAATAGTTCCTATGTGAAGTATATGATATATAATGAGTAGAGAAAATCATGTGAACATAACATATAGTTTTTGTAGTTTATTCATATTTTATGTGCACTTATTTGTGCACACTTTCCAGACAGTTTTGAATCATGATCCTTTTCTTCCATTACTAGATTACATCTTTGGGATTAACATAATTCCTTTTGGGCTCACTTTAAAGATAATGTGCAAAATTTCATTAACTTTCTCACTCTGTCAATAAAATAAGAGGTTTCATATACTTACACGGTATCTCTTATAATGCGATAAATAGCCTTTGTGAGAAGTGCTTTCATCCTGCTCTTGGTAGAAGACTTATAGAATGCCTTTGACTCTGTTTCCTGAAAAATAAATGTACATGTCTACCTAATTTTATGCTCTGGGTAATTTCATATAATCTATTAAAAGGTACATTGCTTAATTTAAATGAAATTACACAAAATTGAAGTATCTAACAGCATCAATTGACTTTAAAGGAAAATAGTAATTCAGAAAGAACATTTTGTTAAGTTTAAATGACATGGTGAGGGATATGAAAGTTGAGGTTTAGTGAGAACGCCATTCAAGTTAGTTGCATGTATAGAGTGTAGGAAACAAAAATGTATGTAGAAACTTTAGGTCATGTTCCTCTAATTTATAAGATAAATGTATATTAAGCGAACTGCATGAGTTCAAAAAACTATGCCTTACCTATCAGTAAAATTATTGAGGCAATGCCCTTGTCTTTGCAAGTTAGGGCGAAAAATGCTTCCACCACTAAGTTGGTGCCTATGACTACTCCCATGAATAAAGTTACCTGGTGGAATAACACAAGTATGCTTCATGTGTTAAAAGTGTAGAGATATCTGACTCAAGATATATGTAAACTATTTTAAGCAGATCGGTTTGTGAGGTGTATATTGAATCAATTTATGAGGGAAGGGTGTACTTATTTGTGTAAAACTGACAAAGACCTTGTCTCATAAAATAATCAAATTTAGCCCAAAATTTGATTTAAAGAATCTTTGAAAATATTGATTTACTTATCCCTATACTTTTAAGTATTTTCTTCAAACCATCAAATTAAAATAGCATCTTATACTGGGTCTTCAGATTTATTTGGCCTTTAGTGCCAGTGGGTTTAAATGCATCATGTTATTATTAATTCAGCCAGCCACTTATCCCAAAGAGTAGTTGGGGAATTGAACCTTGGATTGCATGCATTGTCGACTTCATAAACAGATTGATGTACTAGGTGGTGCGGAACTGTTTTTCACCAGCACATTTTGTGCATTCTTTAGTTTTTGTGTTTGTTTTTTTTAATTTATTCTATGTATATCAGTTTTCATTTGCCGCTGTAAAGAGTATGGACAAGTTTTTAATATGTAAGAAAGAAGCTAGTAACAATTAATGATTTCTAATAACTCTTCGCTTATCTTTTCAAATCTTCAGGACTACTTTTGCAATTAAAGTTTTATTGCATCTTCTGCTCAAATCTGCCTTTGCTATTGTTGTTTATTTACATTGTTATGATTTCTGCTACAAGGTGAATCGTGTACAAAGCATTGCTACATACTGGAATCAAAACAAATATGGTGAGAGAATCAATTGGTTATATTTAAAAAATCATGCAATAATTGATTCTCTCACTAAATTTGTTTTGATTCCAGTAGTAGCAATGCTTGAGTACCAATTCACCTAGTAACAGTGGCCATAACAATGTAAATAAACAACAGCCAAGCTATGCCATTAAAACCCTTTCTGTTGCCATAACCACCCAATTATTTGAATTAAATATCAGCATAGATGTTGTGAGTACAGGCTTACAAGATGCAAGCAAATGTTCCAAATGTAAGCATTGGAAAGGTATGATACAAGTCCCAATTTACTAAGGCAACCTCGAAAGCTATTGATATCCACCTATTCTACTCATTGTTTGCTAGTCCTTTGCAATAGGCAATGCATGATAAACTTGCTACATAGTAGTGATGTCATGCACAGGAAAATATCTGGTGGCAAAGGTCGGATAAATCTGAAGACCCTATAAATGGCATTTACAATGGCTGAAGGCAAAGGAGACTAAACCTCTTATCCCCTCCACAAATTTTCCTATGCAGAATTTTATTTTGCAAACTTTCTTTAAAGCTCGTAATAGGATCTTAAATCAAAGTACACATACACGTTTAATCATTTCTCTGTGAAGGAATACATACTTTGGCATCAAGTTAAAGTGCTTTAGATTACATATGCACTGGTCTGAGGGTAATACACGATGAAATCACCTACAAATTTTATATATTTTGAAATTACTTACAACATGATTTGCAGGAACTGATGAAACTGTTCGTGGATCATGAAGGCATTCATCCATTGTACTGCTAAGACAGCCATTCATGGAATTCTCCTGTGAAGTGAATTCACTCACATTGATTAAATCTCATTAACACCTTCGTTTCATTTATGGAACAGTTCTCCTGAATTGTTTGTTTCTTATTCCAAACAAAAAAATAAATCCTTTCTGTTTAAACATGATGGAATTAATTCTTTCTTAAAGTATTTTAAAAGTATAACAATACAGAAAGGTGCAAATAAATTTAATTTCATAATTTTCTAATTATTTATTAGATTATAAAGATTCATTTATATTTATATTTAAAGCTAAATATTTATGCAGCACAAAATGACAGATTTGCTCTTATCTAATTCACAGATGTTGAAACTTGGAAGTGAATTATCTCACAGCATACAATTGGTAGGATTGTCCTTCTTGTGCATAGCACCTTAATTACAAGGGCAGATCAAAAAGTAAAGCACAATAATTTTTTTTCTCCCTTGATATTGCAGCTGGAATGTTGCAATTTCACATAGATCTAGTTTGAAGTTTTCACTACAGAAGATATTTTTTGTTTCATGTGCAGCTCTAGCATGAGAAGCATGAACTATGCAACAAAGATGTTGTGCATACTACTATCGTCCATGTGTGAAGAGCAGAGAGGTGTCGTTTGATGTTAGTAGGCCAAAAGGGCATAAACTGAGTGAAATTCACAGGGACATGCATGGCATGTAAAGAGATGATTGTATGGACTTTAGCAATGTCTCCAGGTGGTGTGCATTCTTCCAAGAGGGCTGTGTGAACCTTAGTGATTCACCATGCTCAGGAAGATCAGTAAAAGCTGCAACCCCGCAGAATGTCAGAGGCATTGAGTTGGCAGTTTTGAACAACCGATGTGTGCAACTGCAAACCTTATTGTAACAGTTCAACATTTCCTATGGCGCAGTATATGATATTGTTCATAACACATTGAAACTTTGTAAAGTTTGTGTTCGCTGGGTGCCTAAGAACCTGACAGACAACCACGAGGGCCAGTGAATGATGACAAGCTTGGATCACTTAATGTGGTACACCACAGAAGGGCATGGCTTTCTGAAAGGAATTGTCACTAGTGATGAGTCGTGGATATACCACTACACACCCAAAACAAAGCAGGCAAGTATGGAGTAGAAACATGCTGGTTTCCCAGTAAAGAAAAAAAGTGATTCAATCTGCTAGGAAAGTGCTTGTGATAGCATTCTGGAATATGCATGAAGTTTGATTGGTGGATTTTGCTGATCATGGAACCACTGTGAATGCTGCAGCATACATTAAAACTTTGGTGAAGTTGTGTTGTGCCCATCGTGACAAATGCCACAACATTAATATTGACAATATCAAACTTCTTCATGACAATGCTCATGCACATGTTGCTGTTGCTGTTCATCAGAAAAACATTTTTGAAAGGTGCTCTAGCATCCACCATACTGTCCGGACCTTGCACCATCTGATTTTCATCTGTTTGGTCCCATGAAGAAATTCCTGGCTGGCCAACGCTTTGCGACAGATGCAGAAGTAAAATCAGCAGTCCGTAAATGGCTATACCCCAGAGAAGCAGATTTCTATGAACAGGGCATATTGAAATTGGCATGATGGGAGAAGGTTGGTGAAAGTTCGAAAAGTAGGTAAAAGGTGTAAGTTAATTTGAGATTTTTTTTTTTTTAACTATTAGACTTTTTTGTAAAAAAATGATTGTATGTTATTTTTCGATCTGCCCTTATATAAGCTAAGCAAATATAATTGCAAAAATATTTTTGTTTTAGCTTAATATCCTTAGGGTATAGCAGATGCCAAATGAATGAAATCTGTGAAATTATGCTCAAACAAGCCTGGGGACCATGGAGCTTAGTTACTCAACTTTTGTCTTCTCAGGATAAGGGAAAACTCTGGAAAAAACCTTATCCATATAACTCATGCTAACTAAGATTTGAAGCCGGGACCTCTTGAGTGTGAGGGAGACATCCTATTCCCACACTACAGAGGCAGGCTTAACTTTATTGCTCTTTTATTTAGATGATGGATATTCTGTTTTGTAATGGATGTTCATCTGACATGATACACAAATCTAAAGTAGTTAGTTATATTTTTGTACAAAAATTGAAATGAATTGAACTGATTGAACTAAAAAAAAGCAATTTCTTTATTTAGTTTAATACCCTTTAACCCATTCAAGGAAACCAAATAATGGAGGTGAGGTGCTAAAATAAATAAATATTAAAAAAATATTTAAAAAAATATTTTGGTACTTTGGAGCATAAATCTCCAACTATGCAATATGGTCAACTCCCACTTAGCATGCCTTAGACCATGGGGTCATTTAGAACACATAACAACTAGATAAGATCTTTTAATGCTGCATAATGATGAGAGTAAGAGAGTAGACAATAATATGTTTAATGTTCATACTTAATATTTTTAGAATGTATGTCTTAATGTCAAAATTTGATGCTGTTTACATATAAGTAAGCATTTAATCATTAAGTGCCTTTAATATTTAAAATTTAGTTGAGTCGATTTTGTAACACTACATCACTTATTTTTTTATTTCGGAAAACATGTTTCAGAAGCCATGTGCATGTTTTCCGAAATAAAAAAGTAAGTGATGTAGTGTTACAAAATCGACTCAACTAAATTTTAATTGTTAAAACACATCACTGTCTCAAAGTCCACCATATATCAGTGCCTTTAATATGTTAATGTACCTACATTTTAATCTGATTATTTCGTCCATGACACATAATTATAGGAAGTGGCCAATCCAGTATATTGGTGTATAAAATTCCAACCTATTGAACTTATTATCTCTGCATTTTAATCTTTTTTTTTATCACACCCATGTGCAATTGTTTTTCTAAATGTATCACACCACATGCATTTGTTTTCTCTCTCAAACGTTTGTCTCATAATAGTATCAGTGTGCAGTGATTTCGGTGCAAATATATGACAAGACAAATGGAATTTTAGGAATATTATTCTTCGAGTCAATATAGGCTAATCATTATTATTTTATTCACGAAATAGTCTTATTAAATACAACTCGAATTACAACTTTTCTCTAGATAAATGCACTTGCTACAAGTTGCTTGCGAATTTATCAATAAAAATTGGAGCTCTCACTATATTACTTATGATAATGTATGTTATTTTAACACAAAATTTTGACATTCAGGACATATAAGTAAGAATATAAACCTAAGTGATATGATGCAGACTAAAAGTCAAGTGAAGCTTTTTTTATGTTTAGTGACTGCTACATTAAATAGACTAGAAAATTAATATTTATTGCATGTAAGTATTTTAGAACTGTAAATTGAAATGTATACCTTGTATACATAATTTTGAGAGTAATAACCAACAATTTAGAATTGACATTGACAAATTTTTATGTACATATTTAATATTCTGAGAATGTAGATCTTAATATTAAATTTGAACATCTTTGATATAAAAATAAGTATTGTATAGTGGCATAGGCTATAAAAGCCAATCCATATAACTTTAATGTTTAATATCTCTCAAGTTTTGATGCACTTGAAAGTTTAAGATAATAACTCCATGGCACGACAGCTCACGGGGAACCTTGGCCTACCGCCCGGCTGCTGCGTCCCCCATCTCGGTCCACTACAGACGTCATGGATGGGGTGCAGTATTGGAGGGTGAGACGTGGTCAGCGCCTCGAGTCCCCCCGGCCGGTTAATGCGGTCCTTATGACCTGGAAAGTTTAAGATGCTTACTATTAATTGTAATGTGAGAGCTTTAAATGTTGTATATTTGGTATACCTATATAATTTAATATGTTTTGACATGATCTATGTTCAAGGCCTACTTGGCTATTATGAACCTACAAAATGCAATCTAATCTATTTTAATTAACAAATGACAATCTGTGTTTTTGCAAGATTCCCAGAGATTAAATAAAACTGAATTCTAAAAAAAGTATTTGCACATTTTAATACAAGATGTAAATTCATGTACAAGTAAATTAATGTGCTTCTAAGTAATAGTTTAATTAAATATTTCCTTAAACTTCTGTTTAGTCCAACATTGGATTAGTAGCTTCATATTGACAATTTGCCAGCATGATTAAAATTGTTTATGTTCTTATTTTGTCCATTGTTGTGTAATTTTTTTCTCTCTTTTTATGTTCATGTGAAAATATTAATGTTAAAAACCATAAGGAAGCATGCTGATTATTCACAAAATGGGAGGGGGAGGGGGAGATGTTACACTACCTGGGAATTTAGAAGTTTCTTGTGTAAAAAAAATAAGACTGGATACAGACTTACCCTATTGCTCTCAAGTGCAGGGGTTGTTACATTGAAGTTTTGTTGCTCTAACTGCTGCTGTTGTCTACTCAAGATGAGGAAGACATCCTCCAAGTGTGACTTGTTGTACCGTGACAGCAACTCTCTTGGTGGTCTCTCAGCTAGCAACTTCCCATTTCGCATCAGGCCAATCTAAAGTTCAACAAAGAATTGTGTAAAACAGCCACTATTTTCTATTCAGGAGTAAATCTGCGTTTATTTATTAATTATAGATTCAAATACTTCCACTACATATTATAATATGCATATAAAAAGTGATTCTTCATTCATGTTATGTTATACACCATAAATTAGTTTAATAACAATAAAGAAATAATTTATTGAAGTACTAAGTTATTAGCTATTACATATGTTTAGACTGCATCTTAAATTTGGCCCTGGCTACTTTTCAGAAGGGAGCCCTTTTAATTAACTACTATTCTTATAGTTATAATTAAAAATATTTGTTCATTTCTTTTTTTTTACAGAGCATTTCCATTTATTTTTTACTTTCTCCAAATATTGTCATGTGTTTTTACAATTATTGTCTAAAATCGTATTTATATTAGTTAAAACGTTATTCAATTTAGACAATATGCTTTATTTTTTCCAAATCTCTGCTTTCCTGCATTTGAATAAAATGTGTTGTATATCTTCCTTTCTGTCGCATGCAGGCATTCAGCTTGCAGATAGTCATTTCTCTACCCTTTTAATCGCCTTCCGGGTGTAATGGTTACCATGCTAACTTCATATACCCAAGGTCGCAGGTTCAAATCCAGCGGAAGACGATTGATTTTTTGGGCCTAAGAATCCTTAGCATGACCTCTTTCGGAAGGGAACTAAAGACGTTGGTCCCGTGTAGCACGTAAGAGCTTCAAGTCTGATAAAGGGTCCTCACGACCTGTTGAGTGTGAGGCAGACACATTACCACCACACTACCCAGTAGTTTTGTCACCTCGTGTATTGAATATTGGCCGTGGGCAAGTTTTAAGTTGTAACTGCTGACTATCTTCCACCAAACGATCAGCTGCTCTATAGTATGCGAGGCGTTGATAATAAATTTCGCCAGCACTGAGGCTACAAGCTTATGTTTGTGATTACTTTCAAACAAGATTTCATTTCGCGAAGACAAAATCTGACGCAATTAGTATCGTTTTTAATTTCTCTAGTTAGTACATAGTACTTAGGTAGAGAGGATATTGCATTCCGCACAAAATTCGATATTAACTTTTCTCCAGGACCCCTGTATCCAAAAGAAAAAAAAACATTTTCAGAAAAAGGTTCGCGCGTGTGTGTGTGTGTGCCTTTGAACAGCAACTAAAAAAATCGCTTAGATACCAAACTTCATTGGTTTTCTCAAAAATAGCTCTAACGATTTTGATTAAAATACTAAATATTCAAGATATTTACATGACAAATAAAATGTATATCTTGAATTTTCCGGGAATAACCTCAGAAGACCTCTTCATTCTGGATAACTTTTGTATAACTGGTAAACGTAAGAGATGCCACAAAATTTACCACACAAAAATGTAAATCTCCGTAAAACACACAATTTATGTCATAGGCAAATTTGGAGAGTTAACGATTTGCGAGATAGCCCTACAAATACGGGGAGGGTAAACCGATTACGAAACGAATTATGAAATAAGGAATGACTCCCCCTAGAACTCACAAGCCAATGCCTTGGGGTCAGAAGAATGTCGGGGAGCCAACGGCAGGAAACCACAGAATGGATAACCTGTTACGAGGGGTCGGCCCGTGGCCAATCAAGAACATGAAGTGGATTATATGAAATGTAAGCGAAATTGATGATTGGGAAGGTAATGATGGAACAGTTTGTGGAATGAGTGGCGGGGGAAACAGGAGGGCCCGGAGAAAATCCGCCCAGCCGCCACTTCGTCCACCACAAATCCCATATGCGATATTCCTTGTTATTGGTTTAAAGTTTAAAGTACTTAAACTTTTTTAAACAAGAAGTCCTCATACGTTTCATATCGCTTTTGTTTTGCTTTTGGCCATGGAGAGAGTCGAATTTCAATTACAATCATATAGCGACAGTTTTTAAAAGAATTGACTGGTGCTTTAGCCTAGTATATTGCCTTGCTTCTCTTATACTTATAACGAATTATGTACGACTAATAAGACCATTTCTGTTAATGCTTACCTCAATTAGCATAACGTAGACAAAAGAATACTCTTTTGTAAGAATAGTTTGTTTTCAGAACACACAGAGAAAGCAGATCCCCCCCCCCTTAGTGATGGGTGCTTCCAAGAAAAACACTGAAGAGACAGAAAAGGTATATTTATGAAAGCATTTTGCTTAATAATTAGCCAATTACATATTCAATGAATTATATATTACTAGTGGATCATTCTAATTTGTATTTTTTTTAAACCCTGGCATATGGCGGAGAAAACCAAGATAGGGTTCTTTTTATTTTCGATCTAATTTCACCAAAAAGAATCCGAATTCGATATGTAACATCAATATGACAAAGGTACCTTTTGAGTGAAGTCTTCTTTCTCTTTGTCTTTTCTTTTTTGTGGCAAGAGTAATTTGTATTTCTTTATCTATTTAAGTAAAATATAAAGTCTAAATTTATCAACATAAACATTACATGTAACGTAAGAACATAAACTTTCCTCCCACATTTGATTTTTGAAAATCACAAGATCCCCCTCAATGTACAACACTAATGTTATTTTCTTAGGATAGTACTTTAAAATCATAGCTGATAATATCAGCTGCGCTACATACCAGTTGGTTTAATTGTACCATATTTGATGTGTATAGATATATCATGAAGCATTAAGAGTTGCAGAATTCAACGGCGCTATTTGAGTTAAAACCGAACTGAGCCAGTTCCCCACCGGCCGGTTTTAACTTGATATAACCCCGGTGAGTTCTGCACGAAGGGATATCTGTAACAATCAAACAGGGGACAGTTGGGCCACATGGTATGTGCACCTCACTTATTTTACCTTCAGATTTCTTTGCTGGCTAGAAAGAAAATTAAGTTTGTACTCACAAAATGAGCCTGGCTGGCTTCCTCTATATAGTGTGTAGTAATGACAACAGTTAGAAGGTTCTCGGCAGTCATCTCCACGAAATAGCTCCATATCCTGCACATAATGAGAATACCAAGATGAGATTAAGATTTTGTATTATGTTCATCTACCATTAAAACAACGTGCGATCAAGACTAACATACTACTTTTCATGGATTTCCTACGGATGAAATTCCATTGGGTTACAAAGAGGCTCTGAAATGTGCTCCAAAATCACTCCATCACCAATTTTGAGTATTTTTTCACCACTGAACAATCTGTTCTTCGCGATAAAACTAGGATCATAGGCGCCGATTTAAAGGACAAGACACTTTTGCCTCCCCAAAATTCCAAGATCTGTCATCAAATATATAAAAAAAAACATCTGATGTGTTCCATTCAATGACTTTCTGTGCACCTCTGTAACAAATTATTGTTAAAAAGCTTATTCTTCTATCTACTTCATGCTAATCGATAAAATTGGCAGAAATGGTCTTATTACTTGTTTCCTTGTTAGTAGAATAAGATCATGGGATAAAGCGATAGTCGAATCTCTAAAAGCTAGTTGTTATGTAATTGAAATTCCTTTGTTTATATAGCCGGGAGTTGACAAATTCTCGCGTGAGTAAAGTATAAATATTTTAAAGCTGAAACCAATAATAAGGAATATCTCGGGAACGACCAGCTTAACTTAAAGCAAAACATTTATGTTTAATAAATTATATGTTTTTGTGATGTACATTTTTTGTATTAAGTTTTAATCTAGAATTCATCCAGAATAAAGAGGCCTTCCCAAACAATTCAAGATAACCATTTTATTTGTCATGTAAATATCTTTAATTTAGTACATTTTAATTAAGTCCAGTTAATTCCAGTAACAGCACAACATAATTTTGTGACGGTATTTTATTTTTGCTTATTTATTATTATAATCTTGATTAACTCCCACACTTTATGTCGTAGTAAATTTGTTAATGGGCTTTCTGCGTTGTTCGTAACTCTCTGCTGCTTGTTGTGAGGTATTGTGGGTTGCGTTGGATTTGCTTGTCTATACGTACTGCAGTATTTAAATTATTACGACAGTGGCATCCGTGTGTAACCGCTTTCAAGTTCACCTTGGTATGGGAGATATCAGTTGGAGACTTTTAACAGGAAACTTTGGAAGGCGAGACATCTCGATTCTTTACAAAACTTTGTCTTCCGCAAGCTTCAATAAAGTTTTGTGACGTTTTTCTCTAGCTATAAAAATCAGATGGGTTCCATTCACTTGGCGTTATCTACATCTGTGTAAACAAGCTATTATTAAAAAGCATGTTCTTCTTTATATTTCACATTAATCAAGGTAAACTTTAGATAAAAATGTTCTTAATACTTGCTTTCTTGTAAGTAAAAGAAAATAAGGGAAAATACACAAACTAAAACAATAGTCAAATATTTTAAAAGCTTGTTGTCAAGTGGTTAATCCGTTTCTTTATATTTCTAGGAGTTTACAAATTCCGCAAGAGAAAAATTTTGAGTATTTTAAAACTGATCAAATAAAAAATAATATCTCGGAAATGGTCAACTCCACGAAAAAATATGACACAAGTAGTGTGTTTTAACGAGATCTACATCTTTTGTGTAGCTACTTTTTGCCTACTTCTTACAGTTTAGTAATTATGCAAAATTCAGCAAAATGTATCCAGAATAAACAGATCTTCAGAGGCTATTCATAGAAAATTCAACATGTATATCTTATTTTTTTGTGTAAATGTCTTTAATATTACGGTATTTCAATCAAAATTATTTTTGAGAAAATCAAAATGCTCGATTTTTTTTCCATGCATGTGGGGTGTGCGATTTTCCTCAAAATCTTTGTGTAATTCTTGTAAGATACTAAATTTAAATGCCAAGTTTGGTATTTTACCAGCTTTTCGTTTTTGAGTTATCGTGTCCACGAACACACAAACACACACCCGCGCGCGCGCACGTGTGTGAAATCTGGTTATCGAATTTTTGAGTGGAGTGCAATAACTTCTCTATGTACCATGTACTAATGTAGAGAAAGTAAAAAGAAGGAAGAATTGCAGGCGGTGTGTCGTGAATGACTCCAATATTAGCGCGCAGAGGCGGGTAAGCCGTCAACTGTGCACGCGTGAAAACGTTGAGTGAATTATTTCAGGTGAGAGTTAAAGATTTTATCTGAAACCAATTTATAAGTAAATAAAGGTATTTATTACACTATAATGCTGTCTAGCGACAGGATGATTGAGTATTTACTCTTCTAAGAGCGGAACTGAAGGTTTGAAGTATACAGCCAAACACAAAAACCATCAATGTACGATGCATATTAAACTATATTTATATTATTTTAAATTTCAATTTATTAAATACGCTAACACGATGGTTTTCTGTATAATGAATATGCAAGTTCTGGTGTTCACTATAAACTTTTTACATTCTATGCTTCATCTGGTAAACTCAAAACCAACTTTGATGGTGAGATAAATGCAATATATATTGATCTCCCCCAACTGCCTAAAAGAGTGAGCTCATTCCAAAAAACTATTATAATCTGTGGTTCAAGGTCAACAGCCCAAGGAATAGCAAAATATAAATACCCTAAATCATCAAGAATATTAGAGGTTAAAGATCTATTTAAAAACTGAAATAGGGTGTAAAAGAAATTAAATGGATCCCATCTAACATTGGATTAAAAAGAAATGAAGAAGCCAATAGTTTGGCAAAAAAGGGAACAAAGCTATTAAATACAAAAAAAAAAAAAACTTATCTTTTCATTCGGCGAAACTAAAAATTAAATCCTCCCTCAGAATTGAATTCATCACCAGACTAAGCAGTGAAAAGAAATTGACCAGCATCCTCAGCAATAAAAACCAGAAATACCTCGAAGTGAACTGTTGCAACATACTGAAAAATAACACAACATGATTGTCTAGCACATCATCTGCACCGGATGAAAATTCATAACTCACCGAACTGCATGCTGTGTCAAGATGACGACATTCAAAACTGGGAACATTTTAGTACATGCTCTGCTCTTCAGCAATTTTGGGACAAATCAAATGGACAATTGTATTGGGAAGCCAGGAAACTAATGACAATTGTTTAACAGCCTCAGCATTTGATTAAATAAATAAATAAAATTATACACTTAAATATACGACCTGTGTGCACAAGGCCACAGTAGAAGCTATCGCTTGGCGTCCCTTACATCTTTTATTTACGGGGACCAGTTGCCTTGATATAGGTTAAAATCTTTAATTTGGTTTTACTGTTTCTTGTGGATTGACATTTTAAGAGTAAGATTCTGAAGCACCACTGGGAGTGGCATTAAACGCAATTCTTTGAGCTCTTGCAATTCTTTGCTTGCCTTGTTGGTTAATGAATATTATTAGAAGCACTATTAAAAGCGCAGATGTATTATTGCACCTTTTTGAACGTCAATTATCTATTTTGGACGTCCGTAGACCTGCTAGATGAGGGTTTCTTGTCGAGACGCGTCCAGGCAACTTCCAAAAACATTTCCAGCGAAGAAAGTATAGATAATGGACGTCCAAAAAGGCATGCTCAGTGTGAAACCTGTTCAGCATAGATACTTTAGTTTTAACAGTAATTTATATTAAACTGAGCTTTCTACTAACTACAAGAGATTAATTCTTATGTGACAACTTTGACTTTAAAGATATTAAAACTTTAAAATGTATGCAAATGTTTTCACATTTGAAGAAACATCAGAAAAAATAATTCTAATGAATAATAGCAACTTCATTATATTTAATAGGTAGTAAAAGCTACAGATTTGAAGCGTTCTCGGTGTTGGATAACAACCGAGATAAATGTTGTAGTCGTAAAAATCCAAGCGTTCCAATTTAACTCAGTTGTTATCCCGTGAAGTCAACATTAATAAGATAGTGAAAGGTACAGAGAATATCTTGAACGAATTACATCTCTTTAGGTTGAACTGTTTATGAGCTGGCGTACCTAAACTTTGCATGTTTAACATTGTGTAGATAGCGCAATTACTAGTTAAAGTGTAATTTTTAATCACATTATTAGTACCGACATTGCACAGTTGTTAATATTTCTTCACTGTTGGAAACTTCTTTCCGTAGTTAAAAAGGCTTATGCTTATATATTTACACTTACGTAAATCTGTCTCTTTCACACCTTCTGCACACCACCTGATTGGTAAACTTGTGGCTTGCTTCACTTATTCCAAATTTTAAAATTATTCCCTAACATGTCGTAGCTTGCTACCATTAGATCCTGTTACCAAAGTGTAAATTTTATTCCTGGATAAACCCATAATGCTCTTTCCACTTTCGGTTAAGGGACAAGGCAAGAGACATTTAAAATGTCTATATTTCTGTACATATTTTTATGAACTTTTTACTGTGGTTGCATTACTGTCATGTTAAAATGAATACAAATTTCTTCCAAATTGGTTAAATATTTTGCAAGATACATTTCATAAATTTTATTATTTATATATGTTGCATAATCAAAATATCCCACGGGGAAAAAACATTTGGGGAAATTAATTGGCATTTCCTAATTTGGAGCTTGAAACAGACACAAAAACTTTAAAATGGGGATTTTCAATAACTTTAAATTATAATTTTTTAAAAAGTTAGAAATTATAATCTCTAAAATTAATAATTTTGTCTAAAAAATGTTCCTAAAAGATGCTGTTGGTGTTAGGATAATTTTTAATGTGACAATAGATGCTTCTGCACATTCGGAGTACTGCGGAGCATTTTAAAAGTGTAGAAATGAAGTTTTGAGAAAAAACGCTATTTAGTGAAATACTGTGCTATGAAACAGGTGTATTGTGCTATCTGTAGAGCCCGGCGCGAGGAGAGTGCAGTGAATATTGATTCTGTTTAGTCACTCAAGGTTCCAACACTATTTGCTACAAGCAAAAAATCTGATGTGCTCCATTCACATGACTTTCTCTACATCTCTGTAACAAATTATTATTGTTAGGCTTATTTGTCTATTTACTTCATGCTAATAAAGATAATCATTAGCAGAAATGGTTCCTTAGGTAGAAGGGAAATAAGGGAATACACTAGGCTAAACTGAAAGTCAAACGTTTTAAAATGTGGTTGCTATGGGATTGTAATCCGTTTCTTTGCGTGGTCAGTTGTTGAGAAGCTCCTGTATGAGAAAAGTATTTTAAAACTGTATTTTATTTAGTACTTTAAAACTGAAATAAAAAACATGGAATATCTAAAAAACGGCCAACTCCACGAAAAAAATGCATATAACATAGATTGTGTGTTTTAACGAGCTCTACACTTTTTGTTTGGCAAGTTTCTATCTCTTACGGTTTACCAGTTATGCAGAATTCCGCAAAATTCATCCAGGATAAAGAGGCCTTCAGAGGCTATTCTCAGAAAATTCAAAATATACAGTTTGTCATGTAAATATCTTTAATATACGAAATACCGAACTGTATTGGCGATTGCACGCGCCGCATGTAAACAATCTGTAGTAACGCGTTAGGGAAGTGGCTCAACTATACTGTATATTACAATACTGTTTTACAGAAAATTAATACCTTTGATGATAGCGCATGCTCTTCAATCAATATTGTAAAATCTCTTGCTTCAAATGAATTGCATGAAGATTTACATTTCATACACAAGAACTTTACAGATAGATCTCCGAACATACATTTGGAAACATCGAACATTGAAATGCCTCGAGCCCTGAAAATTATCGATGAACTTGTACAAGAAATTAATCAGAGATGCGTGACACCTGTTTTAGACCATGTTAAAAAGAAAGTAAAGATAGTGTTTGGAAAAAATGTCGGATTTTCAATATTGCGTGAAATACGAAATGTGCTACGAGGTATTGCTACGAAAATAATTGCTAATGGAGTATCTTACCCAATAGTCGATGATGTGTCCTATTTCTGTTTAGCTCCAATCACATCCTGTGATGTGGAGCGAAGTTTTCACCATATAACGCCTGTTTATATGCCAATTGGAGACGATTTACATGTGAGACGTTAAGAATATATGTTTTTGCGCACTGAAATCTATGTATTTTGAAAGAAAATGAAACGGATAAAGATGCTAATAATTTGTTGCTCAACAGCAATTTATGTACGTAAATATTAAAATCAGAAATATTTATGTTCAGCACCTATTCAACCTCAATCGCCTTCCACTGCTAGTGTACAACGCAACCACTGCCCCACTTTCCTTCTATTGTTTTTAAATACAGTTCCGGAGGCTTGTCAGGACTCCGGCGCTGTATTCCTTTTTTCTCCATTTCTTCCAGTTTCCTATATTTCCTTAGTAGACCTTATTATTCTTAACGTTTTCCTTTTACATATACATACACAAACATAGACACATTTACAAACACAGAAACACCCATGCCCAAGGAGGGACTCGAACCCACGATCCTGTGCACCACGAAGCGCCAAAGCGAGTCACTTTAGCGAGCGCGGCCACCGGGATCGGCAACTTGTAAAAATAGCCTATCAATTTTCTTTCCATTAATTTGATGGTTGAAGGTGGAGACTGGTTTTTTGTTTATTTTCATTTATAGAGCCCCCTTGAACTTCTACGGCCATATCGGATGCTTCGACTTGTGAAACAATTCATCTGATTACTGATTGCCATTAGGTTTATCATTTTATATAATTATAATATACGCACACTCACATACATACATACTTCCAGATTCTATGGGGGATAGGGAATAATTATGGTTAATGAAAAATTCACCGCCCCAGCCGGGAATCGAACCCGGGACCTCCACGTGATAAGTCAGCTCGCTCACCACTCGACCACGGAGACAGTCAAATCTATTAGTACCACTACGTACACACTGCATTATCAACACATCACAACTTTTTACCTATGTATCGTGCTGCGCTAGCTTTGATTCTGTTCCATTATTTGTCCCCAAAATGCTATGTGTGTTGATTAGTGTTCTAGCTTTTGGAATATTAAAACCAAATACAATGTTAATACCTTATTAAATGAGACAGAGATAGTCTAAATTTCCTTGCGTCCTGGTTTTAACGTTTAGACATTTCTCTATTTGTTCAACACACACGAAAGCAACGCTGGAACAGGTTGCATTAAGATGAATACCACATAGTGTTGTCCTCTCAGAGCGTCACAACGGTAAACATCAATCTCCTGCACTGTATTTATGTGATGATTGCAAAGCACGTATTTTACACGTCATCTAGCTGCTTAACTAGTGACTGGAATAGATAATGCTGACATTCCCTTCCACACTCAAACAAGGAGAAAATAAAATTCTTCACACTCGCCATGCTGATCCTAGGAGCACATCTGGATTGTCTGTTGCTTAGAAAACCTGTTTAGTTCGCAATTCCTAAAGAAGAAAACTGCATTAATGGAATGTAACTGCTCTCAGGATCTCTCTCTTGCGAAACATTAATACATTCTGAGTTCGTTCGCTTCGGAGTTATGTCAAAATATATCGACTTGATAGAAAAAGAGCATATTCCCAGAATGGAAGTATTAACGAGAGTCCGCACAAATGGAGATAAAAAAAAAAAAAAACAACATAGCATGCTCATTGTCACTCTGATGGTTTAAAAATGGCAGTGGACTTTCTTTATGTGAAAACTTCGTAATGGGTTTTTCCCCTTTCTTTGTACGTACTATGTCCATTGTATAGAGAAGGTATTGCACCCAAAATTTTGATGCCGAGATTTCACGTTTTAGGCTCCCCTGTATAAAAAAAAAAGTATTTTCAGAAAAAGGTCCGTGTGAAAAACGAAAAGTCGGTAAAATACCACACTTGGTATTTAAGTTTAGTATCTTCCAGGGGTGCGACACAAAGATTTTGAGAAAAATCCCCACCCCTATTTATCCTTTACATGGAACACTTTTCGAAAATGTTGGTTTTCTCAAAAGTGGCTCTAACGTTTTTGATCAAAACATCGTATACTAAAGACATTTACATGACAAATAAAATGTATATCTTGAATTTTCTGGGAATAACCTCTGAAGACATCTTTATTCTGTATGAATCTTGTGGAATTTTGCATAACTGGTAAACTGTTGGAGATATACAAAAGCTTGCTTAACAAAAAATGTAGGTCTTGTTAAAACACACGATCTATGTTATATACCTTTTTTCGTGGATATGATTGTTTTGAGATATTTATTGCTATTGGTTTCAGTTTAAATATACTTATACTTCTCTGATACATGCATTTGTCAACTCCTGGCCATACAAACAAAGTAAGTTCAATCACATAACAACCAGTTTTAGAAGATTTAACAATCTCTTTCGCCTATGGTACTTTTTTATTTCCCTTTTACTTACAAGGAAGCAAGCAATAAGACCATTTCTGCTAATTTGTTCTCGATTAGCATAAAGTAAAATGAAGAATAAGCATTTTAACAATAATTTATTACGAGATGTAGAGAAAGTCATGTGAAATAAACATATAAGATGTTTTTGTTTTAATTTTATTTTATTTCACGTCGCTTTAACAGTTGGGTCATATAGCGACGAATCTCATCGGTAAGATACCCCGTTGATGGTATATGGTGGACAGTAGCCTTATAGGGTCTCATCCCCGAACCATACTACCTTCACTTCGTGCCAAGCAAATGTTGTTAGAGGGCTTTTTAGTCTAGTTATTTTGCCATCCATAGTTAGATGGTAAAGTGCAGCTAGCCTAGGTGTCATCCTTAGGTGTCATCTCATCACACCAAGAGGCCTAACGAGGGCGCTCTTGGCGATTACAATCCCAGAACTCGGCGCTTCAGGCGATACTGGCTTCCCCCGGTAACAAAGGAGCACCTCCAACAGCTGCTATGGCTGAGCTCCTTTACAATCCTACAAGAGTTTCTTGGAGTTCAAAATGTAAACCCCAAAATAAATTAATATTTTGTAAAATAATAACCAGCGGTTCACAAGGGACGTTGTACAGTGACAGATACCCGTTGAGGAGCACATTTGCTACCTCCTTTCTCTCCCCAGCCTCATTTTCACCCACCAAACTGCAAACCCCACATTCCCTTCAGTACGTGGTTAGATTCTAACAAGAATGGGAACACGTCTAACACTCCGCCGGGCTGCCCTCAGCCTGCCAACTGTCGTCATTTAACCACCTAGCTCCACGACAAGAAGATGGGGTTAGAGGTGTCGTCCAGTTTACTGCTTACACTATCTGTAGATAGATGGCAGCTCAATTACAATTACCATCTGTTTTTAGTTTTGTTATTGATTTAGGCTGAAGGTGGAACTTTGGATTGTGGTATTAAATATCCAATCCGGTATTTACCTTGACGACTGAGGGAAAATACAGAAGAAAGCAGACAAATGATCAGTCCTGTGATTTGCATCCAGAACCTCCTGAATGCACGCCACAGATGTTACCTATCCTGCTTACTGTGTTCTATTAGATTGACGAAGGGACTTTCGTGACTTCGTAACTCGAAAGAGAAAGTATATATAGGGTTATTCAAAAAGAAAGAACACATTTCAAACTTTTATTGCTTCCAAACTACAAAAGATAGAAGCATAATTCCAACGTTCATGGAAAGAGAAAAGTTTACAATTGAAATAGTACGGGGGTAGAAGTTCCAATCACGGCCGCATTGACACTGTTGTTTGTTATTGTATGTCTGTAGTGAAATGGCGGCGACAACTCAAGAGAAATCAAAATGTGTGCTGCAATTAGCAAAGCTAGAGTCCATTGTTGCTGTTCAGCGAAAGGATCCCAAAGAAATTCACATCACGAGCAAGCAACCAACGTATAGCGAGTTCTAAAACATCGTCTGCACCTGAAGCCATACAAACTGCAGTTATTGCAAGCATTGAGTCCTGACGACCACAACAAAAGGTACAAATTGTACATTGGCATGTTAGAAGATGTGGAGGAAAACAATTTTACTCAACGATTAATGTTTTCCAAATGAATTGTTTCATGCAAGATGGTGCCCCGCCTCATTTCTCTTACCACATCCGACGTTGCTTGAATAACACGTTTGCAGGACGTTGGATTGCGAGAGGAGGAGCAGATCAACTTTATCGCCGGTGGCCTCGCAGGTCTCCAGATGTCACTCCATGTGATTTTTATCTATGGGGTTACGTAAAAACCCGTGTTTTTATCCCTCCTATGCCTGGCACTCTTGAAGATCTACTACCTCGAATTGTTGAAGCTGTAAATTCGATAACTGGAGACCAGCTGATTCGTGTGTGGCAAGAAATGTGCCACCGTTTTGACATATGTTGTGTAATACACGTTGCTCATATTGAATGCAAATTATAAAAGCGTACACTTTTTTATCTCCATGAACGTTGGAATTATGTTTCTATCTTTTGTAGTTCTGAAGCAATAAATATTTGAAATCTGTTCTTTCTTTTTGAATAGCCCTGTATAATCTAATTTTATGAATGGACACTCAACTGATACAGTTCTCAAAACCATTCTATATTGGGCGTGAAACACCGCTTAATTTTGCTCAGAGACCTCTTTATCAGTCTTGAAGTTTTTTTTTACTGACTGAGTGGTTAGACCGCTCGCCTCCCATCTAGATGACCCGGATTCGATCCCAAGCGCTCACATGTGGGATTTGTGGTGGGCGAGGCGGCATCTGGGCGGGTTTTCGCCGGGTCCTCCGGTTTCTCCCGCCACTCATTCCACCAATTTCTCCATCATCACCTATCATCCATTTCGCTTACATGTCTTTTATCCACTTCCTCACGTTCCTGCCTGGCTACAGGTCGACCACTCGTTCCAGATTCTCCATTTCGTGTTGTTGGCTCCCCAACATGCTTCTGAGCCCTAGGCATTCGCTTAAAAGTCCTAGATGGAGTGTCGGTCCTAAATACGGGGGAGGGGGGATAAGCCGACTACGAAAGTCTACAACACGGGACCATCGGCTTTACTCCCATTTCGAAAGGAGCCACGTTAAAGATTTTTACGCCCAAAAATCCATGGCCCTCCGCTGGTTATAACCCGCGACCTCGGGAGCCAGAAGCTAGTATGTCACCTTTAGACCACGGAGGACGACCAACCGATATATATATATATATATATATATATATGATTGAATGATTTGTCTTTTTATAAAATGTATATTTATAAAATATATTATATAAGATATATAATATAAGATATATAAATACGTGTTTAATTTTCAGTTTTATAATTTCTAAGGTTTTCTTTAATACGATTTCATTTGTTACAGGGGATTCCTAGATTCTTTTTAATCTATGAGTATTAATGAAATGAAGTTAGGTGTTCTATAGATCATGTCCGTCAGAAGGACTTTGGTTTTTCAGTGGTGAAGAATTGTTAAACTCGTTTGAGCGGTTTTGAAGATTACCTAAGTACACCGTACACACATATAAATGTTCTAAGTTTATAATATTATAGTGTGGTTACTCTATATCATTTCGTGAATGTAAGATCTCAAAATATCTCTAGTAAAAGACAAAAATAAATCTCATTAATAGATTGCCAATATATCACCTATTCAACCAACTCTGTTACTTACTTACTTCTGCCAAAATGGGTTAAAATTCCTTACTAACTTTATTTTTTACTTAACTAAACCTTTAAAAGAAGATTTTAAAACCCTTATATTAAATTTTAAAATATGAATAACCTCGCTAACCAAAGAAATTTATAAAGTGAAACATTTCAATTTTGGTTATGCTTATAAATGGATGAAACAAAATCTGAATAGATACCTTGCCCGTAGCACGGGATCCAAGCCCACAGTCGGCTCATCGAGAATTAGGAGCTGCGGTTTGTGAACTAATGCCGCTGCAAGCGAGACTCGCCTCTGCTGGCCGCCGCTGTAACACACAAACACAAAAGTTTATTTATGTTGGCATTTAAAATAAATAAATATATATATATATACATACATACACACATACATACATACATACATACATATAAGGTATACAACGGTGAAGGACACCTCGCGCATTGTAGTCTACAAAGGTCAATTGGGCTATCACCCCCGGGAAGAAGAGAAGGAACTACAGGAGGAGGTAGGCCACAGGCAGACAGAACACAAGACGCGCAGAAGTTTTAACAGGCCGGATTCGAAGACCAGTCCCACTACTGAGGCTGTCTAGAGGGCGATGAACGACCCATCGACCAATTAGCCCTTTAGTATCTATTTAGTTTGGTATTTAACGGTATTTTCTGTTTTGAGCTATTCTGTCCTGACACACACTATGCACATAGTAGATGCAGAGAAAGTACTAATAATGGTATCTTACTACAGCAACAAACAAACAAATTTGAGCTCTAACATGCAACTGATGGCAAATAATTTATGTCAAGTAACATATATAATAGTTATGAGTATTAATAGTTTTGTGTATTAGTACCTATATACGCATTAGTATTACTCACATAGTGTAAAGTGCACCAAAAGAGAGTTGCTAGCGCTAGTTCTTCGAAATGGACAAACAATATGTAATTAAATAATTATTGAACAAACCATCCGAGGATAAGTTGACGATCGTCAAACAGAAGAGGCTCTTCCGCAATTGTAGTATGAGCAAGGTAAAATGTAAGAACCATCAACAAAATATTTTAATCTAAACAACTACGCAAAATACGTTTGGCTATGTGGTTCATACGAAATGAATAAAATTTGTTGCTGGACATGCTTGTTGCTTGCATACAAGAAAATACCCTGGAATACGACGAGTTTCTCAAATTTAGCGTATTTTATCACAGCTGTGGATAAACATAAGATCAAAAACGCATATAAAATAACATTTTATGAACAATCCCTTTTATTGTCCGACTCTGCTAGGTCTAGTCATAGCCCAAGTCATAATCCGAGCATACGCCACTGATTTGCTTCTTGTTCATTTTGGATAGTCTTGAGCCCCGGACACAATGACGCGATGAAGTCCCAAACAAATCCATTTTTGTGGCGAATCATTCCATGAGAAAGAGTCATAGATTTATTGTACCATGCAGAATCGTAGCTTAAGACACATACATCTAAATTCCTTCCACGCTGCTTGCATACAATTACTTATTATAAAATACAAATACTGCATTTGAATTATTAAAATATCTGTATTATATAATGATGTATATCATAAAACAGTACCTTCGTTTTATGCCAAAGCCGCGGATCGCGTGAATGTGCGCATCGGCCGAGACGCAGGCGTTGTCAAGAGTTCGTTTATCAGCTGTGAGGTGTCTCAGTATTTGCTTTTTCTTAGTGTTGTGAAGTGTTTCGACAATAATGTGTGTTGATGTGATTTCCTTAGGAATGTTGTTCTTTTATTAGTCTACAGAAATGTCTGGCAATAAATTCACAATAAACATCGTTTTTTATGTTCGATACGTACATGAAAGCTGAATCATGTAGACAGGTGTGTAGACAATTTCAGCAGCGATTTCCTGGTCATTTAGTTCCTAGAGACACTGTGAGACATTTGATCAATAAATTAAGAACATCGAGATCGTTAAATGCTAAACCAAAGAAGCGAAAACATGTGGTAACACAGGAAAAGCTAGACCAAATTGGTGTTGCATTTGAACGCCTACGTAAAAAGTCTCTTAGCCGTGCTGCACAGCAAGTGGGGTGCTTGACAAACCTCTGTCCATATAGCTTACTAAAGCTTTAAACATGAAACCCCTCTGTGCGACTATAATGTATAAATTAGAAAATTACGCAAGAACTTATACGTGTGAATGGTAATTTCATCCGATGATATCAAGAATGTCTTCGCGCAGATGGACAATATTCTCCACAACACCCATAATAAGGTTAGTACTCATTAACATATGTATAATGAGTACTAACACTCGTGAGTAGATAACGCAGGGGTTACGAAACGGAAAATTATGCAGTTTGTGCAGAGCTCGCATTCGCGTGATCCACGGCCTTGAAATTAAACAAAGACTCTGCATCTACTATGTGCATAGTGTGTGTCAGGATAGCTCAAAACAGAAAATACCGTTAACATAACTCCATGGCACGGCGGCTCATGGATGGGGTGCAGTATTGGAGGGTGAGACGTGGTCAGCGCCTCGAGCCCCTCCCGGTCGGTTAATGCGGTCCTCATGACCTGGAGCCGCTATTTCTCCATCAAGTAGCTCCTCAATTGGCCCCCCAGGGACCTCACAAGGCTGAGTGCACCCCGGTCCAGGTCTCCCAGCGGGGGAAAAAATCCCCATGGGGATCGAACCCAGGTCTCCCGCTTGGTAGGCAGCTGCACTACCACCGTGCTAAGGAGACGACCATTAAACAAAGACGCTGTATAAAAACATGTGATATGGAATACTAATTACACTTTCTATAAGCAATACTTCCATAAGAAAAATATTTTACTGACACGAATGTAGAATATTTACCATAATCGCCATTTTAACAGCAAATATATTTTATATTGCAATTAAACATTCATTTTAACCATTCTGAAAGTAACTTAGGGAACCAAAAGCTTAAAAACATTTCGTATTTAAAATTTATAATGAATTACCAGAAGCAATTCAGACTATCTCTAATTTTCAGAAATGTAAATTAAAACTATAAGAGTATAATTCAAACTAAAATTAGTGAAACAAATTACTTTTGTGCCATTATATTATCATTCGTCATTAGTTGTATTTTATTTACTGATTTATTGCAGCTTAAAGCTCTTTAACCTGGTTGGTTCATATCGGATGATGAATGAAATTGGTAAATTGATGCTCAAATGATCTCGGAGTTCATGGAGCTTGAAGTTACTCGACATTGGTCTTCTCAGTTAAGGAAAAACCTCGAAAAAAACCTTATCCGGGTAACTCATCTTAAGGGTGATTCGAACTCGTGACCTGTTGAATGTGAGGCAGACACGCTACCAATGGTTTTATTGTTATTAATTTTGAAAGGTATTATTTGTACTCGTGTATTGTACTTACATTTCCAACATTTTTACAGTTCATTACAATTTTTTATATTTTATGTTATGTAATTTATGCATGGTTTGTGATTCATTAATATCACATCTCAATTTTTATCCTGCCCCTTAAAGTGAGTTTTCCTCGTCGTGGTGTTTCATAAATAAATAAGTTATTTTATTTTGTTTAACCATTTTAGAACTGTTTAGGATGCTGAAAATATTCGGTTTCTTTACGTGTTTCATCAAACATTTAAAATTTCAAATAATCTATCACTGCTAAAGTGTTGCATTCCAAAATCTATTTTCTATTGAAAATTTGTTAATAACTACCTGAGATTCTTCACAAGAACATCCTCCGGAGGCAGGTCCAACAAAGAACTTAGGAACTCAAAACGCTCGTCTATATCTTCGTTAGGCATTCCGAAAATCCAGCCGAAGTAGTTGACAGCGTCTTTCACAGTGAATTCTCCTACCAGAGCTACTTCCTGCAACAATAAAAAATTCTTAGAGAACCATTTATTATAGCCTGATACACATATGATACAATGTTTATAATGCGGGGGTGGGGGGTAATTGGGCGCGTTTGGAGACTACAGTAGGCTTTACTGGTAGACAGAACTTTAACGAGGTGCTGGCCCTAATGTGTCTAGTCTGGTGCTTCGTGGCGCATGGGATCCGGGTTCGAGTTCCGCCTTGAGCATGGTCTCGGTATTTCTATCTCCCCTGATGGCCAATTAGGTTCCGCCTGAAGACGGAAAAGTGGGGAAAAAGTGGTCGCTATGTGAAGGCTTTGAAATTTCGTTCTCTTTGCTTTATCAGCAGAAAGAAAAACGAATACCGACAAAAGTATGAAAAAACTGAAATCAATAACATAGAATATCTCGAAAATGGTTAACTCAAAAAATGTATGTACATACATTGTTTTGACATTTATATTTTTTGTGCAGTAATTTTTTACCCATTCTTACGGTTAAGCAGTTATGCAAAAGTAATTCAGAATGAAGAGGACTTCAGAGGCTATTTCCTGAAAATTCAAGATACGTACTTTTCATTTGCAATAAAAATATCTTAAACATATGATATTTTATTCAAAATCTTTGCAGACAGTTTTGAGAGTCAAAATTGTGAAAAACGTTTCATAGAAAGGTTAGTTCCGGATGGTGAGTTTTTAATCTTCGTGTCGCATCCTTTGGAGATGCAGAATTTAAATATCGAGTTTGGTGTTCAACTGACTTTGAGTTATGCTGTTCACAGACTCACTCATCCTCAAATTATGTATTTAGGATGAAATGTCTGTAGCGAATTTTTGGGTGGAATATAATACCATTTCTACATATTAACGTACATTATATGTGCGTGATAGACAACACAAAATTATTACAATAATGTGTGTTATATGAGTTGTTGAAAATTATCTTTAACAGCAAGATATTTCCGATATCTGGTTAGGAAGTACCCGTGAATATCGTCAAGTTCCATAATGCTGATTCTGGTAAAGCGGATTATTCTTATATTTTCCCCACTTTTCCTTATATACAAAACTCCCAGGACGTCAGATCGAACATTTGAGAGATGAACAACCCAGTATGATAATTGTCCTGAACAATCTTCTCAGTAAAAGTAAGTGATTAGTTAAGGAGAATGGAAATATGCCATTGACCGTACATATGGTTAACTTTTGAGAGTAGCATAGAAATGCTATGACCAACATACTTGATTGGTTTGTTGAGTAGTGCTTGTGTGAGAGAAGGATAGAAACATGGACAATACACTTGATCGTTTTGTAGCAATAGTCCTTGTGTGAGAGAAAGATAGAAATGTGACCAACAGATCTGCTTTGTTTGTTGAGTAGTGCTTGTGCTAGAGAAGGATAGAAATGTCTCAATATTACTGAGTAGTAGTGTTTGTGCTAGAGAAGGATAAAAGATGACCAATACACTTGATTGGTTGTTGAGTAGTGCTTGTGTTAGAGAAGGATAGAAATAGGGCCAATACACTTGATTGGTTTGTTGAGTAGTAGTGCTTGTGTGAGAGATGGGTAGAAATGTGACCAATACTTTTGATGGTTTGTTGAGTAGTAGTGCTTGTGTGAGAGATGGATAAAAATGTGACCAATACAATTGATTGGTTTGTTGGGTAGTGCTTGTATTAGAGAAAGATACAAATATGACTATTACATCTGATCGGTTCCTTGAGAAGTGATTGTGTGTGAAAGATGAATAGAAATGTGACCAATACACTTGATTGATTTGTTGAGTAGTAGTGCTTGCGTGTCAGAGATTGATAGAAATATAACTAATATACTTGATTGGTTTGTTGAGTAGTAGTGCTTGTGTGAGAGATGGATAGAAATATGATCACTACACTTGATTGGTTTGTTGAGAAGTGCTTGTGTGTGAGAGAAGGATAGAAATGGGACCAATACATTGATTGCTTTGTAGAGTAGTAGTGCTTGTGTGAAAAAAGGATAGAAATATAATCAATACACTTGATTGGTTTGTTGAGTAGTAGTGCTTGTGTGAGAGATGGATGGAGATGTGATCAATATACTTGATTGGTTCGTTGATTAGAGGTGCTTGTGTGAGAGATGGATAGAAATATGATCACTACACTTGATTGGTTTGTTGAGAAGTGCTTGTGTGTGAGAGAAGGATAGAAATGGGACCAATACATTGATTGCTTTGTAGAGTAGTAGTGCTTGTGTGAGAAAAGGATAGAAATATAATCAATACACTTGATTGGTTTGTTGAATAATAGTGATTGTGTGAGAGAAGGATAGAAATATGATCAATAAACTTGATTGATTGTTGAGAAAATCTTGTTTGTTAGAGAAGGATAGAAATATAGCCAATATACTTGTTTGGTTTATTGAGAAGTGCTTGTGTATGAGAGAAGGACAGAAATGTGACTAATACACTTGATTGGTTTGTTGAGTAGTGCTTGTGTGAGAGAAGGATAGAAATATGACCTATACGCTTGATTGGTTGTTGGGTAGTGCTTGTGTGAGAGAAGGATAGAAATATGACCAATACACTTGATTGGTTTGTTGAGTAGTGCTTGTGTGTTAGATAAATGTAGAAATATGAGCAATACACTTGATTGGTTGTTGAAAAGTGCTTGTGTGTTAGTGAAGGATAGACATATGACCAATATACTTGATTTTTTTTTTTTTTTTTTTTTTTGGTAGTGTTTAACGCCCGCTTTAACTACTAATGGCATCGCAGGCGGTGACACTGATGATACATGAATGATGATGGAGCACCGGTGGAATGCGATGGCGGGGGAAACCGGAGTACCCGGAGAAAACCCGCCCCAGCGCCGCTTTGTCCACCACAAATCTCACATGCGGTCGCTTGGGATCGAACCCCGGCCGTCTAGGTGAGAGGCTAGTGGTCTAACCACTCGGCCACGGCGCGGCCTATATACTTGATTGGATATTGCCAAATACTTGTGTGTAGAGTAGTGCTTGTTTAAGAGGAGGATAGAAATGTGACCAATACACTTGATTGGTTTGTTGAGTAGTGCTTGTGTGAGAGGAGGATAGAAACATGATTATCGCAATTGATTGGTTTGTTGAGAAGTGCTGGAGTGAAAGAAGGATAGAAATATGACTAATACGCTTGATTGGTTTGTTGAGAATGGTTGGGTGTGAGAGAAGGATAAAAATATGATCACTACGCTTGATAGGTTTGCTGAGAAGTGTTTGTGTGTGAAAGAAGGCCAGAAATATGATACCAATACACTTGTGTGGTTTGTTGAGTGCTGTGTGTGAGAGAAGCATAGAAATATGACAAATATACCTGATTGCTTTGTTGAATGGTGCTGTGTGTGCGAGAAGGTTAGAAATATGCCACTCACCAGTACATTGGGTTGAGTTGTTGTTGTGTGTGTTGTCAGAGAGAAGAAAGAAAGAGAGAGGGAGGGGGGGGGAGAAAATAAGAAGCAAATATTTTTGGTATTTAATGGAGAACAGTGCATACAACACATAAGTGTATGTTATTTTGTCCGCTTACTAATAGCATTGCCAAAAATGAATCACACATTTTTTAGAGAATAATGTGTTTTGAACACCTCTGCGTCATGACTCACACACAACACGCAAGGTGGTCGCGCCTTGGCCGAGTGGTCAGACCATTCGCCTCTCACCTGGACGGCCCGGGTTCAATCCCAAGTGACCGCATGTGAGATTTGTGGTGGACAAAGCGGCGCAGGGCGGGTTTTCTCCGCGTTCTCCGGTTTTCCCCCGTCATCTCATTCCACCGGGGCTCCATCTTCATGTATCGTCAGTGTCATCGCCTGCGGTGCCATTGCAGTAAAAGTGGGTGTTAAACTCTACAAAAGAAAAGAAAACACACAACTGTGGCTAGTACAACTAGCAGACCGCTAGCAGACCGCTAACCTATACACACGTGACTCACGTGAGGAAACGAAAGGCCGATTCAGTCGCAAATTTTCTTTTACCGTATGATTGGCTTTTCATATACTGAATTATCAGATATTCACTGAATTTACGCCGCAACTGGGAAGAATTAAATTCTGGGAAGAATTTCTAAACCATCATCCACAAATATGAACTTTAATTACAGTTTATCACAGGTTCTCTTAATTTCCGATTTAAAGGTTTTTAAGTGTTAAGATTAAATTTTAATTTCTCACTTTTGTAAGAACAATGAGAGTGATTTTGTATTTTAGAGATCGGAAATGCAAATACTTATATGTTGGTATGAGTTATAAATTTGTTCAATAAAACCAAATTTAAATAAAGCATAATAATGGCATTGTGTGCAATCTTTTTAAGTTGACCTCTGAATACATTATGAATCCTACCAGATTATGTTGTTTGAAAAAAAATTAATAAAATTACACAGATTGAAGTTTCAGAGGGATCGATATTCTTCCCTCTCATCACATCACCTATACCCGGGCAAGGCAGAGAGTCAACCGTGTGATTTGTTGCGTAAACAATCAGAGAACGTCTGAGCTAGGGAATAGCCATCCTAAAACCATCGTGAAAATTTACTCGTAAACATAACTGTATAAAATAGCGAAAAACTGAAAATACTGGATAACAACATCATCCTCAAGCCCTGATACAAATGTTTGCACCTCCCACCCTGCATAGGATCAACACGCTTGGCTTGTTTTTCGAGTAATACATAAATACGAGAGGACAAGGCTATATGTCATTGACCGTTGTATTGGTTGGTTGGTTTATCGAGTAATATTACAGCAGAGCAGGTTTTATTACTTACCTGCGGCATGTGACCTATCCTTGCAACGCAGCTTTTTTCGCCAGGTTTACCACCCAGTACAGAAATCTCTCCGGAATCGAGATCCCGGCGTCCCACGATACAACTCAACAACGTTGTCTTGCCACAACCGCTAGCGCCTAGTAGACCATATCTGTAACATAATACATATTCCAGTTTCCGTGTTCTACAAGAATCTCTTGTTTCAAATCCATTCGTGTGCAGAAATAAGTTGATGTAAGTTAAAATTATAAGTTAATGTATTTATTTTAAAGATAATATTATACTCATTGCACAGTTTTTGAGTAGGCCTCGGGACCGGTTGCATGTTGTCAGAAATTCAGTTATGTTTGCATTGAGGTTTTGTGACGTGGCACACTCGGGGAGGGGTGGTACAGTGTAGTCACCTTGCAAACCAGTTGTAATTAGGGGAATGCTGCGTTACCTGTGCTTACATTGACAGTGCCCTTCGAAGTGTTCGTTGAGTTATAGTAACATACTATGCACGATAGCATGATAAAGTAATTAACGTACTAAATTCGTTATGCTACAGCGACAGTTATGCTACAATGGACATATCAAAATCACTGATATCTGAGGAACTAAAGAAATCTCTAATGCGCATTAAAAATAAATTTACAGATTTATTTAAAACATTATCCGTGCAAGTAGACGAGAGCGATGTATACATGATGCGCAGTGGAATGATCTGATTGCTGCAGTCGGCCGGCAGCCGATATTTTCGTGCGTTTACATGCACATGGCTATCGCTTCTAGTCTCCTCCTCTTTTCCCCACTCCTTGTACTGCGCAACTTGACTGCTCACGTCTATTTGCAAGGATAATAGGAGGCGAGTGGTCTAACCACTCGGCCATGGCGCGGCCTATCATGCCACGTTGACAGGCGCTTTTCTAAATACAAAACTATATTTACTGATAACACAAAGCGCTTTTCACGTCATATACTAATACAATATATCGTTATTGAATGTAATTTTTAAAATGCGCTATGTACACGGAAAACGTTTTGTTTTTATTTTCTGCTATTAATTAATTTTGTTTCAATTATGGTTCTATGGCTGGCTTCACTGCAAAGAGAAATTATTTATTTTATCGCCACTGAAATGTTTGTTTTATTCTAGCGAATTATGCTTGCATAGAAAAAAGTATTATGTTATACTTACCTATAGCAAATGTCTAAGAAACAACGGGAAAATAAATCAAAGGGCTTTAACAGCATTAGCTAGCAACTTGGATTGGACTGTGTGTGTGTGTGTGTGGTTTTTTTTTTGTTTGTTTTTTTTATGTAGTTTAACGCCCTTTAACCTGGTTGGTCATATCGGACGATGAATGAACTTGGTGAAATGATGCTCAAATGATCTCGGGTCTCATGGAGCTTAAAGTTACTCGACATTCGTCTTCTCAGGATAAGGGAAAACCCCGAATAAACCTTATCCGGGTTACTCACCCTAAGCGAGATTCGAACTCACGACCTTTTGAATGTGAGACAGACACGCTACCACCACACTACCCAGGTGGGCATTCCCTCCCCTTTCTTACCTCGTCCACTGTAAATAAATATGGAGACCAAACAAGTGAAGCTCTCAACATAACGTCATTTGCAATCGATGTCGAAGGCTAGTGATGAGCATATCATAAGACTAAGGCCTATGTTACACTATCACATTTCTGTGTCACAGAATGTGCTAAAACCTTTGATCACATGTGTGAGCATAGCTGTCGAGTATATTACAATATGTCAAATCTTTTATCACAGTTTTAAAAAGAATAACCTATAGTTAATAGCATGGGCTGTAGCAAGGTACGCTTTATTTTGTTTATGATGCGAGTTGTGTCATTATAGTGAACATTAATAAATACATTTACTTTAACTTTCTATTACATACGTCTGCAAAATTTTCGTAAAACCTAACCTAAAATTTAACCTCAATAAGAACATTTCTTAATGAATGCTAATGTATACTGCATTCATGAGCATTAATAACAAAGACAGAAGCAATAATACTCAAAGGTTGTCACAATAACTTTCATTTTTCTTCTTCTAAATATTGACTTCCCAATGAATTTAAGTATTTTCTCACTTCATTTGCCTATATCCTTTCTAATGGCTTCTGCTATGCTTTTTTTAAATTTCCAGCGTTTTGTTTCTGTTTCTATAATATTATGTTTTGAATTGTGAAGCATTTCATGTGATTCATAATAGGAAATGAGCAGTTTGGCTGTAGCCACTGAACATGTGTACATGGACATTCTTTTCTAACCTCAGATGTGATTAAAGGTGTGGTGATGGGTATAATTTGTATCACAGAAGTGTGTTACACTGTAAAATGTGTTATCATATCTATTGGATCACAGAAATATGGTAGTGTAATATACGCTTAAAACATAGCAAACTTCTACTAAAACTACATATATGTATAGCAAGAATATGCTGCATTCTAAATTTTGACTATTAAGTTGGACATAAGAAATTAATTTTACCTGATTATGGAATTCATGCTGCATGAATGAAATTCATCTTCCAGAACCAAAATTAAAACTTAAAAAGTAATTTAAGGAACAAAACAAGGTTTGGTTTAACTATCAAAACCGGACTTAAAATACTTACGACATTGTAACTCTCCATTTGAATTTGAGATCTCTGTGATTTACCGGGAAACATGCGAGTCAATTATGAAATTTAATATCAAGTCGGTATGTTACAATGGTAGCTCAATGGTTAGAGCAATCGGACGGAGACCAGGAATTCCCATGGTTCCAATCACGTTATGACATTGCATTTTTCAGTCTGACTCTACCTATCCAACTATTGCTTCTGTGGAACAACAATTAACTAACAGATTTCTTAAATTACCTAGTCCGGTTCACCTTCGAGTGTAACTGTCATTTGTCTGTCCGTACATATTAAGGTAATGTATAAATTGAGAAAAATTAAACAGTTGTTCTGTTTCATAATAAAATGATATGAATTTAAAAATGTAAGAAAATATATATTTTTTCACACCTGGGGCTACCGTAACTACCAATTAGCTGGAGCTATAAAGGCGTAGGCGCATGCTTATTAATAGGCACTCCCAGTTTTAAATCTTATTTTTTCGCAAATGTTTTCCAACACCTGTCCATATTCAAAATGTTCCACAAGATACAATTTTGCGCTAATTTATTTCAACAGTTTTATACTGCCTCTCAAAAGCACTTTTAAGAAAATTGTCATGCTGCTTTTTCAAAACAATTTCTAATTTTGATAAATAAATTATTAATTTAAAAAATCAAAAATTTTGAGAGTACGAAAAGTAATAATTTTTTTCCATCAATTAAGGCTAATGTAAAATAAATATATATTATATATATATATATATATATATGTAAATAAGTTTAAATATGTATCACGTAGCTCATTATCTTCCCATTCCTGTCTTAAAACAGGCCTCGTCCCTATGTATGTAGGTCTAGGTATCCAACATTACTTGCTCCGCTACAATTTGCACAGTGGGTGGGTTCTATATTCCTGTAACTATCGGGAATAACTTTGATTGCAGGTGTTGTAATAATGCTGTTTTAAATTTTACATAACTTACATGATAATGCATTATTATGTGTATTATATCTTATTATTAAATACAGTTGGCAATGTTATATATGGCTAGACATGATTAAAGTGTTCATTGCTGGACGAATTATATTAACAATCGTAATACGCATTGATCTTAAAATAAGGACCAATTTTATCAGGCATGCAGTATATTCCCTTAAATACGATCTTTCTTGGTATTTTTCATACTGATCGGCATGGCAAAACGAATAATGACCTGAGTATTAATATTTTTATATAGTTTAAAATGTTTCGTATTACAAATTAAATGCTTTGCCTCATTATCAAATAAGATGATTTTCCTCCCAAAGAGGATAGAAGCTAGTTGATGTTGGTGACGTATGTTTTAATGTAGGTCATTCAATTTAAATGAAAACTACCTAAAAGTTGTGCCAAGATGTCGTGCATATCCAGAAGTGAATGTGAACTGAGTTATTTTCGGTCTATTGAGTTTTCCTCAGAGCTATTTATTAAACGCGGATATATAAACACATACTAGGCGAAGTATTTGTTCTAGCGTAAAATAAAGGAAAGGATCGGTGCGTTTTTAAAGTTGCGCTGTTCCGCCAAAATATTAAGGTAGCTAAAGTTAAATGAACCTTGTGCTTTTGTACTTTTGAAAACCAAGTATGAAATGAAATGTAAATGGCGTGTTATTTATGGACGCTCTGTAACTGCTGTGGTTCTCAGCGTCCCATTCTATATTGGGTGTGAAAGACCGCTTAACTTTGTTCAGAGGCCTCTCAATCAGGCTTCAGATTCTTTTACGTGCCGTAAATCTACGACACGGGACCAACGGCTTTACTTCCCTTCCGAAGGAAGCCATGCTAAGGATTTTTACACCCGAAAAAAATCCATCATCCTCCGTCGGGTTTGAACCCGCGACCTTGGGTATATGAAGTTACCACGGTAACCATTACACCACGGAGTGCGACAAAAAAGAAAAAAAAAAGAAAAAAAAGAAAAAAAAAGGATGAGGCAAGCGGTGACCGTTAGATCGTAGCGAGCCGCAACGACAGAAGCTCCTGGTTTCGAGATTTGCGCGAGTTTAGGTTAGGTTGAATGAGCAATACAAATTAGTGTTTTTTTAACTCAGAAATCCGTTCTGCAGATAAAGTAAATGTTTAAAGAAGGGGTTTCTCGAAAATCATCCTGTCTCATCTTTGTAAGATACTCAAATTAAAGATCAGGGTTTGTATTTCTACAACTTTTCGTGTTTCAGTTATGTTATTCACAGGCTTAAAGACAGATACATTCCACTGTACAGTAACTCTTTATAAAAAGGACTTTTATTTTATTTATTCACGGCCTCAAAATATGTATTTCCAGCGAAATCTTCTTGATAAACTTTTTGATGGACTATAATACTTAATCTACTTACAATACCTAGCAGATAAAGTACAAATGATAGCTCTGTTAAGAACTTACATGTTTCCTCTAAGCACTGTCATGTCCAAATGGTCCAGAACTTTCGTCACCGCCTTCCCGCTCTTGTAACTCTTGCATGCTCCTTGCACTCGTATCGCAACATCCATGGTTCCTTGTTTCTGTGGAATGTATTAAAGTGGTTACATAAATATTCATGAGCACAGAGTTAAGTCAATACATAGTTCAAATTAGGTAGAAATAATCTGATCTTCCTTTCACAAGGTATTCATTCACATTGAAAATTAACCGTAGACGCACTGACTTAGAATATAGACGCAGGATTAAATGCACCAAGAGAATTCTCAATGACAAACGTAAAAGTAGGTGATAACCAATCAGAAATTAAAACTAGTGAACTGCGGCTTGCAAGTGAAGAGCAAACTAAAATGGCTGGCAGAGTCGAGAGTGTGGCAGCATTCGTGCACTTGCAAACTACAGTAGCCAATTTGCTTGGTGTTTTATATTTTAAAGAACGGCTGTCTCGTCCTAGGCCATGGTGGATTCATCCCTTTAATCAAAGACGAATAAACGGAGGAGAAATGGAAGAGAATCATCAAGCGAAGCCATTTTCATAACACATCGAGCAGTGTTCTCATTGGTTGGTTCCTACGTTGCATGTTAACTTTGACGCAAAAGCTTTGCGTTTGCAAGCTTCTATGTTAATGTACACGGTTATGTCTACGTCAATGACAATGTAACCATCGAGAACAAGCCTATACATATATTGGCTGCAAACTTCTGTGTCTACGATTGCTTTTCAATGTGAATGATCCTTCTGTAAAAAAGTATTGTTAAAAGCCTTATTCTTCTATCTGCTTCATGCTAATTGAGATAAACATTAGTAGAAACGGTCATATTAATTACTTCCTTTTAAGTAAAACGGATATAAGGGAATACACTAGGCTAAAGCGATAGTCAAAGCTTCTAAAAACTGGTTACTGTGTGATTGAAATTCGTTTCTTTGCATGGTCAGGAATTCACAAATTCCCGCATGTATTTTAAAACTAAAACCAATAACAAGGAACATCTAGGACATTATCAGCTCCGAGAAAAAAATGTATGACATAAGCTGTATGTTTTGATGAGATCTAGGTTTTTTTTTTTGTTTTTTTTTTTGTTTTTTTTTCTTTTTTCTTTTTTTTTTTTTTTTAGTTTTTTTTAGTAAGTTTTCGTCTATTTCTAATGGTTTACTAGTTATGCAAAATTCAGCTAAAGTCATCCAGAATGAAGAAGTCTTTAGAGCTGTTGCCAGAAAATTCATTATATACATTTTATTAGACATTTTATTTTATTTTTAATATGCGATATTTTAATTAAAATTATTAGAGCAATTTTTGAGAAAATCCAACATTTTCGAAAATAATTCCATGTATATGGTAGTTTGGGGTAGGAGATCTTCCTCAAATTCTTCTTGTCGCATCTTTGAAAGATATAAACTTAAATACCAAGTTTAGTATTGTAAGGCAACGTTTTGAGCTTTAGTGTTCGCAGACACACAAACACACATGGATGTTTTTCTAAACATGCTTCTTTATATACAGGAGAAAAGGTGTATATCCGGTGACATCTCGGTATCGAATTTTTTATTGGAATGCAATACCTTCTCTACCTATATACTAAGTAAAGAAAGTAAAAAGAACAAAGGCTACTCTACCAAATTTGTTCAAAATTCGATTCTAGAATATTTCAAAACATTCGTTTGTTTAACAATACTACTATTATTAGAAAATTAGAAAAGAGAGAGACAGCACTATTGCTCAAATCCAGAAGTAAGTCTTTGCAATCAGGCCAACCAAGCGAACTCGCCTTTTGAGCAATGTACCCTAAGAGGCTCAGTGCTAGACTCTGATTGTGGAGCCAGTTTGTGGCGTGTCAAATGTAAAGAAAACGTACTGTTGTCACTGTCACTAGGTGTGCCTGATGTTAGGTTCACTAGATGGTACAGAACGGTCATCTCGTGGAATACCAGATGAAACAAAACGATCTCTTGTCACCGTCACTAGATGTGTCTGGTGTTAGGTTCACTAGATGGTACAGAACGGTCATCTCGTGGAATACCAGATGAAACAAAACGATCTCTTGTCACCGTCACTAGATGTGTCTGGTGCTAGGTTCACTAGATGGTACAGAACGGTCATCTCGTGGAATACCAGATGAAACAAAACGATCTCTTGTCACCATCACTAGATGTGTCTGGTGTTAGGTTCACTAGATGGTACAGAACGGTCATCTCGTGGAATACCAGATGAAACAAAACGATCTCTTGTCACCGTCACTAGATGTGTCTGGTGTTAGGTTCACTGGATGGTACAGAACGGTCATCTCGTGGAATACCAGATGAAACAAAACGATCTCTTGTCACCGTCACTAGATGTGTCTGGTGTTAAGTTCACTGGATGATACGGTAATACAGAACGATCATCTCGCGGTGTGCCAGATGAAACAAAATACACCCTTGTGATAATTTTAATTGTTTTCTCACAGGAACCGTATGTAAGACGGGAGTTGGATAGGTATATCAGATTGAAAAAATCAGTGCCATAGCCGGGATTTGAATCACGGATCTCCTGGTCTCTAGCCGGTTGCTCTACCACTGAACTATCATGGCAACATGCCGGCATAACATTGAAATTCTCAACTGACTCGCATGTTTCCCGACAACCCCAATGGCGACTTGCAATGTTGTAAGCACTTTAAGTCCAACTATTACGGACAGTTGAGAAATTCAATGCTATGCCGGCACGTTGCCATGGTAGCTCAGTGGTAGAGCAACCGGCTAGAAACAGGGTGATCCGTGGTTCAAATCCCGGCTATGGCATTGCATTTTTCAGTCCGACTCTACCTATCCAAAACACACTCTTGTCTCTTATCCGATGCGACAATGTGCGCTTTGGATAAATGATTCAGTTGCGCAGCTGGGTTGAGCAATTTGAATCCTGCATTTCCAGATAACAATGCGCATATTGTCATTTACATTTACGTCCAACAGATTTCTACACCAAAACCCTCAAACATACTTAATAATAGGTACGCACAGGTAAAAGGAATAGAATACTCATTATGTTATACCACAATATAAGGCCCACGAACATGTTTATTTACAACTATGAACAAGCAAAATTGGTGCAGTAAGTATTGTTACACCTGACGTTTCCATCTTAATTAATATTATTTCAATATCGGTGAGACCTACACGAATGTAACTTGTCAGTAAAAAGCAACGTTTTGTACTATTAAACAGGCATGCCGGTCCCCATGGCCGCGCTCTCTAAACTGGAGGCTGCTTTGGTGCTTCGTGGCGAAGGGGCTCACGAATTCGAATCCCGCCTTGGGCCTGGGTGCTTGTGGTGGGTTTCTTTGTTTGTGTTACATCTTTCTCTCCTGAAGGCCAATATGTGTACAAAAACAGGTCTGAGCAGTTTCGATGAGCATTACTGTAGCCTACAGGTCTGACTGATTCCCAAGCAACTACCTTTAGGATAACTGCCCGCATGGCGCTGACCATCATATCCGGTTTTTTACAGGTTGCCTCTGCATTTTTCTTTTTCGGCTATAATTCACATTTTACGCTTTTTTCACCTTGAAAACGGTTTTGTCTCGCTTTGTGGTAAAATAATTTATGTCGGCACCAGAAACCAGAAAATAACGCACTTAGCCCACAGATGCCCATAAATTAAGGTGTGACTAAATAGTAGGCTCAATAAAATGTTGCAGAACCAGTTTTATTACTTTCTCTACACATATTATGTACGCAGTGTAAGGAGAAGGTATTTATTGCACCCAAAAATTCGATACCGAGATTTTACCGGAAATACATGTTTTGGGACCCCCTGAATAAAAAATATGATGCGTTACACTCACATGACTTTCTCTAGGTGCTCTACAAACGAACTGCTTACACAAGATTGTTCTTCTTTCTTAGCAGAAATAGTCTTATTGCTTGCTTCCTAATAAGTAGAAGCGAAAATAGGTTAAAGTGATAGTCAAAAGCAGGTTGCTGTGTGACTGAAGTTACTCTGTTTGTGTGGGCAGGAATTGTAAAAATTCCCGTGTGAGAAAAGTATAAGTTTTTTAAAGCTGAAACCAAAAACAAGGAATATCTCAAAAACGTTCAACACCACAAAAAAATGTATATAGCATAAATTCTGTGTATTAACGTGCTCTATATTATTTGTGTGGTAAGCTTTTGTCCATCTCATATGGTTTAGCACATAAGCAAAATTCAGCAAAATTCATCCAGAATAAAGAGGTCTTCAGAGATTATTTCCAGAAAATTCACTATATGTATTTTATTTGGAATTTAAATATCTTTAATACACGGGATTTTAATCAAAATTGTTAGAGCCATTTTTTAGAAAATCAAAATTTTCGAAATTTTTTCCATGTAAAGGGTAGTTGGGGGTGGGGGATTTTCTTGAAAATCTTCGTGTCGCATCCTTGAAAGATACCAAACGTAAATACAAAGTTTGGTATTTAACGGTCTTTTCGTTTTTGAGCTATGCTGTTCAAAGACAGACAGGCAAGCAGGCAGGCAGGCAGGCAGGCAGACAGACACACACACACACACACACACACACACACACACACACAAACACAAGGACCTTTTTCTGAAAATGCTCTTTTTGGATTCAGGGGATTTTAAAACGTGTATTTCCGGTGAAATCTCGGTATGGAATTTTTGGGTGCAATACAAAACCTTCTCTTTCCACTATGTACAATGTATATACGGGGCTAGAGAAAGTACTTGTGAGCGCTTGGCCACGCAAAGAAACGGGTTGCAATCAAATAGCAATCGCATTTTAAAGCATTTGATTGTCGCTTTAGTGTAGTGTATTCCCTTATTTCCCTTCTACTTATAAAGGAACTAAGTAATAAAACAGTTTCTGCTAATGTTTTAGCATGATGTAGATAGAACAATAAGCTTATTAACAATAATTTGTTTCAGAGATGTAAGTCATGTGATTATAACATCAGATTTTTTGGACATGAAACACTGGCCCCCTTCCACGGAACGTTAGAGGAAGGCAAGGCGAGCGCTCAAGGTAAATGCATCTGCGAAATTTGGAAGATCCAAAGATATAAAGATGTAAGATATCTTATTTAAATTTATACACCAGTTGTTATACACAAATGATGATATTTTTATTACGTGTCAAAATTCTTGCTTGGTTATTTAAATAATACGTTTTATTAGTTAGATTCAGTGTTCTAATAAAATGAGCCACGTTTTGCTATTTTAAAGCTGTTTACCTAAACATTAAAGTTTTACAGTGAAAAAGTTTAAAACTAGATTTGTCTTATTATTTCTTTATATTAACTCTTGGCTATTTTAGAAACGTTTTACTTTTGTATTCCCCAAAAGTATTTTTCAAAACTCAATAACTTATGTCTCAAAATTGGAGCATCATTTAGAAAAACTAATATGTCCACTGAATTCTACTGATTAACATTGTAGAAAAATAATGTCTAAAAACCTAAGTGTTTAAGTGCATACAGCGGACCAAAAAAAGGTGCTAAATCAACTTTTAGAACGAGGGTGTAGGAATTGCATCCGTAGTCTATTGGTCAGCGAGCTGACTTCTTATCCGGATGTTTTGGGTTCGATCCGCGGCTGGGGCGGGTAATTTTTCTTTAACCAGAATTATTCCCTATCCCCCACAGAGCCTGGAAGTAACCATGTGAGAGTGTTTGTGTTTGAGGAAAATAAAATAATTTAAGCCCAACGCAAAGAATCCACAGACGAGTTGTTTCTAAAGCAAAGCCTCCGATATGACCTTAGATGTTAAAGGGGGCAAAAACAAAAAAACAAAAAAAAAAACAAAAAAAAAAACGGTGTACTTTTAATAGGGAATAACATGTTATTTAAAACAAGGTTAAGATCAAAAGGCTGATTCTTCCTGGAATGGCTAACCAGGACTATCAAAACAAGTCATTTCTCCAAGAAGAGAGGCCCATGCCTTCAGGGGACGCTATGGACTAATACTAAAGTCTATTTTCCTTTACTGCACCTTTAACAGACAGCACAACAAGTTTTAAACACATTAGTAAACAATAGCATCACGTGGAGCATTTTGAATATGGAAAAGTGTTTCAAAAAAGTTTACGAAAAAACAAAGGTTCAAAGCTGGGAGTGCCTATTAATTACATCTGCCTGCCCATTTAAAACCTCAGCCAATTGGTATTTAAAGCCGAGCGGGAACTCCGTGTGTTCTTAAAGTTTAGAATTCATATTATTTGATATATAAAATAAAGTTTTAACTTTTTATATATTTTTTATTTATTTCACAGATGCGTATCATCTTAAGAGGCGAACCCAGGTGTCCTGCTGGTTTCGAACACAACTCAATTGAGAGAACGAGATTTGATGTTGATTACGCACTTTAAACAGATTTTTTACACTCCATTTTGTTCTTCCATTTATTGTCGCAGCTGCAATAATAGTTAATTTACCTTTTCCTATCAAACTGGGCTTAATAATCCTTTCAATACTTTTTAGGATTAACAGTTTTTGTCAGTCGAGATATTCAAATTATGCTGACGCATATGCTTAACAAAATATTCATTCAACAATAGGGTCAATAATGTCATTCATTGCAGTTATATTTGCGAGTATTTTCATTCTAGTTTACCAAGGTTCTGCGTAAAAACTTTAATGCTTTTAGGTTACATAACAGCTATGTCCATGTTGTTAAAGGAGTTATTTTGAGGTTTTAACACTAGACTGCTCAAAGAGTTAGATGACTACAGTGATCTACTGTGCAGTTGCCTCATGTTTCCGTACATTTTCAGAAATGAATAATCGTAATTGTAGGCTGTCGTGTTTTTGAATTTTCACTTCACTATAATTGTTATTGACGATAGTTATGAGTATGCATTACTATGTTTTATTCTTTACTTTCTCTACCACGTATGTACAATGCATATAAGAAGAGGTGTTGCATTTCATCCAAAAATTCGATACCGAGATTTCACCGGGAATATGTGTTTTGTGATCATCTGAATTAAAATAAGAAAAAGAAAGCAAGCATTTTAAATAAAAATCCGTATCTTGTGTGTATAGATGCATAGATAAGTATTTTAAGATTCAAACCAATAATTAACAAAGAATATCTCGGAAAAGGTTAACTAAGGAAAAAACATCTGTTGTGTTCCATTAACATGACTTTCTCTACATTAATGTAACAAATTATTGTTAAAAGTTTTATTCTTCTATCTAGTTCATGCTAATTGAGATAAACATTAGTATTTTAAAACTGTAACCATTAACAAGGAATATTCCCGAAATTGGCAATTCCATGAAAAAAATGTAAATGACATAAATTAGATCTACATTTTTGTGTGGTAAGTTTTTATATATATCTCTTAAAGTTTACCAGTTATGCAAAATACACCAAATTCATCTAGAATGAAGAGCTCTTCAGAAGCTATTCCCAGTAAATTCAAGATACACATTTTATTGGTTATGTATCTCTAATGTGATGTATTTTAATCAAAACCGTTAGAGCCATTTTTGAGAAAATCAACATTTTCGAATTTTTTTACATGTTAGGGTGGAGGGATTTTTCTCAAAATCTTCGTGTTGCATCCTTAAAATATAAAACTTGGTATTTTGCCGACTTTTCGTTTTTGTGTGTTCACTGACACACAGGCACACATACTTATACATGCACACACGGACCTTTTGCTAAAATGATTTCTTTGGTACAGGGGACCCAAAAACGTGTATTTCCCGCGATATCTCAGTATGGTATATTTGGGAGAAGATCAATATCTTCTCTACCTATGCACAATGTAGAGAAAGTAAAAATTGTATTGTGTGCTTATTAACTGCATTTTATGTTTATCAGGTCTTATTTCTTATGGTTTACCAATTACACAAAATCTATTTACAGGCCATTTCCAAATTTTTTAAAATAGTCATTTCATTTGCCATCCAAACAACTTATATTACGGTATTTTAATCAAACGTTAGATCTACTTTTGAGAAAATCGAAAGTAACGAAAAAGGTAGTTATGCTGTTCTCACACATATGTGCGCGTGAACATTTTTCTATGTTTTTATATTTTTTTGTGTTCAGAGTGTCTCAAAACTGTAATTCCGGTGAAATCATTCTATCGTATTTTTGAGAGGAGTGTAACACTTCCTCTACTTAATAAATAGTAGAGAAAATAAAAGAGTGTACTCCAGCTAGTTCTATAGCTACTAGAAAAAGTTAAAAGGGTAACTTACTTTCGGATTATTTGACCTTGTATGGCTGGAAAATAAATTAAAAAAGGTCAGTTTGAGGAAAATGCTTCTTTTCGTAACCGGCTAAGAATTTTAGAGCCGGAATTACATCATCATGAATAAATATTAACTACTGTACGAAAAGTAACCTTGGATATGGTATGAAGGTGGCGAAAAACCAGAATTTTACTCAAACTTGCTTCCAATCACAACTCCTTAATTAGCAATTCCGGTTCACACGAGGACGTCTGGCATAGGTATGGTGCATACTAAGTGAAACAAAAGCACAATACATCTAAAGGCCGAATAACAACTTAAATATGGTAATTTTTAAGCTAAAAGACGCATGTTGCTCCAGGTGAAAACATGATGCCTGTGGTTTTATTTTCAAACTTTAAATTTTATTGATATAAAGGGCAGCGAGTTATTCCATTGCATACTTCATACAGCTTGAAGAAATGATGATAAACAGTAGAAAACTGAAACAGAAACTTTAAAAGATATCTGCAAGAGCAACAAAATGCCCATATTTCATTTTCTGTGAAGTCCTCGTCAAATTTATATCGGAATTATGGTCGTATTAAGTTAATAATTGTTTATACAAATAATGGGAAAATAAATAATTATCATAAATAATTTCATATATTTAAGTCAACAAATATTGTAAAAATGCATTGGTTATATCTTTGTAGGGTAAGTCATTAGGAGGCGTGAGTTGAAAGAGCATACGTTAGAATTTTGTTATTTATGAAATAATTAGTTTTACAGAAAGTAAATAGTTCGAAATCAGAGTAGTGAAGGTTATTACGTTCCGGGAAGCTTAGCAAGCAAGAACGTCATTAAACTCAAGGCTCTATTTATGGGGATTTGGTAGTGTTAAAAATCTAAAGGATGTTTGCGGAAAACGCTTGTAAACTATTTCTGAGAGTTAGCAAAGGGAAAGGATACTTAAAACTGAGCAGTCAAAGAGCTTAAAGAATATATACACATGGAGAGTAAGATTTGACACTATAGGACATAGGAACTAGTGGATTAGTCATGAGCAGACGAGATCTCTATTAATAAAAGAGCATGCATTTCGAAAATTTAACACCGCTTCAAAATAATCTATTGCTACAGCTTTTACAAGTTACAGAACTGTTACTGCGATCGGTAGTCCAGCGTTCAGCAATGATCGGTAAAGGCTTCACCGTATATCGAGTCACGGTTACTTAACTCTTAACTTGATTAGAGAAACAAATTTTCCTACAACGTAAGGTTCCTAATACTCTGAAAGTTAGCAGAATTAAACCAACGTAATTACAATTCCTCATGCTTAGGTATATGAAACATTGCAATTATTCATCTTGAAATTACCACAAAACACAGAGTTTAAATGATGAGATATGCTTGAAACATTGCCTTCTTTTTCTTTTCCTTGGCAAGAACTTGTTTTGAATTTACTCATCCGTAATCCTGAAAAAACATTTGAATAATGCTTTTGGGTGTTTTATATAACAAAGTACAGCTTTAAATAATTCCCAGAACATTTACGTTGATAGAACTTTAAATTAAATTAATTATATGAAATAGTTAACGTATCAAGTTTTTTTTTTCAGTGAAGTAATACAGAATTTTACATATAAAATGGCACATGCACTACCACTATGAAAAATATGTTTTAAATATAAGTATTTTGTTTAAGTGATGAAACATATATAATTAAGAGGAAGTTTAAATTAAAACAACCACAGCGTCTAGATGAAAATATTACCTTTGGCAGTTTTCGCCGTTTAGTCTCCTTCAACCTCGAGGACAAATGTTGCACGTATGTTAAAGTCTATCGATCATGGACTCATTTGAGCTTTCTTTTGTCCAATTCATTCATTCATTCACCGTACGATATGAGCTATCCAGATAACGGTTAAATTAAGCCAAATAAAAACGGAGAGAAACATTTTGTATTCGCTTGGTATAACATTTAACTTCTAGGTGTGTTTCCCTGATAATTTTGAAAATAAAGGGAAAAAATCTGATGTGTTATACTCGCATTACTTTCTCTAGCTGCTCTACAAACAAACTTCTTACAAAAGATTATTCTTCATTCTACGCAATGCTAATCGAGATAAACATAGTAGATTGTTCTTAGTACTTAATTCCATATAAGTAGAAGGGGACTAAGGGAATGCACTAGGCTAAAGTGATAGTCAATGTTTTAAGCAAATCGCTTGTTTGCTTGACCAGGAGTAGAACAAAAGAAAAACAGACACTTCCTGTCTAAGATTAATTGAAACCAATACAATTGAAACCAATAACAAGGAATATCTCAGAAATGGTTACCTCCACAAAAGACCTAAATTGCGTATTTTGAGGAGATCTACAATTGTTATGGAGTAAGATTTAGTCTCTCTTACGGTTTAGCAGTTAAGCAAAATTCGGCAAATTTCATTCCGAATAAAGAGGTATTCAGAGCCTATTCCCAGAAAATTCAATATATAAACTTTATTTGGATGTAAACATATTTAATATATGGGATTTTAATGAAAATCGTTAGCCATTTTTGAGAAAATCAAAATTTTCGAAAATTTTTCCATATAAAGGATAGTTTGTGGTGGGAGGATTTTCTTGGAAATCTTCGTGTCGCATCCTTGGAAGATACTAAATCTAAATAACTTTTTTTTTTCGTTTTTGAGCTATGCTGTCCACAGACAAAGACAGACAAACACGGATGTTTTTATAAAACTGTTTTTTCGAACCCAGGGGACTCCAAAACACATATTTCCGGTGAAATCTCGACATAGATATTTTGGGTGGAATACACTACCTTCTATATCCACTACGAGGTAGGTCTGAAAAGTTCTCGTCCTCGCCCAGAGATCCGGCACTACTTGTATGCTTTTTTTCCTTACGTTGGTACAAATGTTTGTAGACCCTATGTAAAATTACAAGTCATTCCAGGCAATAGATAACTGTAAGGTAGTTTGAAGTAGTGGAAGTGGGCACTGCTTTGAAAATGGAGAAATTCGACTATCGTGCTGTGATAAAATTCTTCGTAAAAGAAGGTTTAACACCTACAGAAATTCATTTGCGGATTATAAATGTGTATGGTGACTCTTCACCTTCAGTTTCCACTGTGAAGAAATGGACGGCCGATTTTAAACTTGGCCGTGAAAGCATCCAAGGCTATCCACGCGAAGGACGTCCAAAAAGCTGTAACCACACCGGAAATCACTGAAAAAGGCATGACTTGATTTTGGAAAATCGGCGTACAAAGGTGCGTGAAATTGCTAATGCTCTTGGAATTCAAAGGAACGTATTGGTCACATCTTGCATCAGGAAATAAATATGAAAAAGCTTCGCGTAAGATGGCTGCCGCGTATCCTCACTGTGGATAACAAACGCATTCGCACGACACTTTCTGAAAAATGCTTGGCGCATTTTCAGAAGAACAGAAGTTACTTTTTGCGCCAGTACGTCATAATGGATGAAACATGGATTCACTACTACACACCCGAATCCAAGTAGCAGTCGAGGCAGTGAACAGAAGCTGGTTCTTCAGCTCCAAAGAAAGCGAGGATGGTGCCATCGACGGGAAAAATCATGGCATCAGTGTTTTGGGATGCCAAAGGAATTTTGTTGATTGACTATCTCGAAAAAGGTAAAACCATTACTGGAGAACACTACTCTCAACTTCTTACCAAATTGAATACAAGGCATTCGTGAAAACAGAGCCAGGTTAAAAAAGAAAAAACATTGTTTTCCATCAGAAGTGTTTTGGCAGTGAGGAAATTGGAACATTGCTGGACAAAATGTATTGATATTGGAGGAGATTATGTTGAAAAATAAAACTACTTTGAAAGCATGAATTGTCGTTTTTCACCATCAGGCCGAGAACTTTTCAGACCACCCTCGTATGTACATTGTACATACTGGCTAGAGAAAATAAATACGTTTATGTCAATAATACCTTTGAATTATACAGACATGTGAGGAGAAATTCCAAATAACTACAAACACAAAGAAAGAGGTTGTCCTTGAGAAGGTTCCATCAGAACGTTAGCAATTACCAGGACAGGATATGCTGAGCATTTCCACTGATTGGTTCTCTTAAGCCAAAACAACTGCAGTAAAATCAAGTTTCCGTTGACCTAGAAATGGGTGCGACTGCACTAGCATACTAGAACATCTAGTTTCTCAAGGCGGCTTTGTTCATTAATCTCCTGGGAGCACGCAACTCTGTAAAACACAGTTTTATATTAACAATTAATCAAAACAAGCTTGAACAACCTTTGCATACTATTACGATAAACATAAAAACAAACAAAAAATCTTATGTGTTCCATTCACGTGACTTTCTCTACATCTCTGTAACAAATTAGTGTTAAAAAGTTTATTCTTTTATCTACTTCATGATAATCGAGAAATTGTCCTTAATTACTTGGTTCCTTGTAAGTAGAAGGGAAAAAAATCTAATGTATTCCATTTCATGATGCCCTCTAGCTTTTATCCAAAACATTAATCTGTTATCTACATTATGCTAATCAAGATAAACATAATCAGAATTATATTTTTATTACCTTCCTTGTAAGTGGAAGGGAAATATGAAAATGCACGGACTAAAGCGATAGTCTCGTCCTTTAAAAGCGGTCACTATATGAAGCAATTGAAGTTCGATAAACCAAGAGAAACGAGAAAAATATCTTTCCGTTTGAGAGAAGCTTGAGTGGCTTAAATTTGAAACCAATTATCCGGAATACCCCAAAAAGGGTTAACTCTACAAAAAATGTATATGTCATCAATTGTGTGTTTTAATGCGCTGTACATTTTTGTGTAGTAAGTTTCTGTATAAGTCTCACGGCTTGGCAGTTAATGTAAAAGTCGTCCAAAAAGAAGAGGTCTTCAGAGGTTATTTCCTGAAAATTCAAGATATAAATTTCGTTTGTCATAAAAATATCTCGTACATAAGGTATTTTAATCAAGATCATTAGATCCGTTTTTGAGAAAATCAACATTTTCGAAAACATTTCTATGCAAATGGTAGTTTGGGGTGGGGGATTTTCTTTGTGTGGCATCCTTGGAAAATACCAAACTCAAATACCAATGTTGGTATTTAACGGTCATTACATTTTTGAGCTATGCTATCCATAGACACATATGGACCTTTTTCTAAAAACTTGTTTTATTCAGGGGGTACCAAAACGTATATTTCCGGTGAAATCTCGGTATAGAATTTTTGGATGTAATACAATTACCTTCTCTAACCACTATTTACACGGTACGTGTAGAGAAAGTATAAAAGCAAGTAGTTTGGTAATAACGAACCAGAATAACAACGTAGGCGTAATTTGAGAATTAATACGGCTATTTGGTGTGTATTCATAAAGGTACGGACGAAAGGGGCTCCGGGGCAAAACAATGCAGTAGGCTCTCATTCCTTTGTGTTCTACCATGGCACCTTGTAGGGAAGGATGAGGCGAAATACCCGAATACGGTGAGGATGGGTGCAAGTATTGGTGGAGTCACTAACGTTTCCAATGTTACATTGTTTAAATAAAACTGATTCTAATTACGGAATAAAAATATTAGTAAATAAATCCAAAACTATGGCTTTCAGAGGAAAGAATCCAGTCAGTACAAAACTAGTACTAGATAATATAATAATTGAGCAGATATCACACCTTAAGTATTTAGGATGTAAGTGTCATACCAGAGAGAAGTTGATGACAATGTGAAAATAAATAAATTCAACTATATACATGCACGCTAAAAAGAATATTAAAAAATAAAGCCCGAAAAGACTTTGTAGTTAAACTGTACAAAACCATGGCAGTACCAACTCTGATATGCGGATCAGAAACATGGACATTAACAAAGATATAGTACTAGAATACAATCAGAAATGAAATTCGTAAGAGTAAATAACTGGATGCACTAAAATGGATAGAAAACGCAGTCAAGATATCAGGAAAAAATTAAAAGTAGAAGACATACATAAAATATTTGCAAACAATGGACAATGGGAAAACATGTTCAAAGGATGAATGATGATAATAATAATAATAATAATAATAATAATAATAATAGAATACTCAAAGTAGCCAAAAATTATAAACCTAAAGGTAAAAGAAACCAAGAAAAACCGAAAAAAAGATGGGCGGACCAATTTGGAGCCGGAACGGATTGAAAAATCCAAAAGCGTGAAGCCGAAGAAGACTAACGTTTCCAGATCCCCATCCGCAGTACCCCGAGCCACTCGGAAGCTGAGAGCATCCACAAAGCGCACATCAGTTGCCTAGACACAACCGTCCTGAAAAAACACGGCAAGGAAGTGAGGAATTCAGCACAAGAAGGATAGGAAATCATAATATCGCCTGTGTAACCGGGGTAAACCGGCGGGTGAACGTAGATTGGCACCGGGGATCCAACTTGGGATATCCTGAATGCTACTAGCACACGTTACGTTGTTGCAACCTCGCTCGATAGAGCTATATACAGAACATTTAAAATAAAGTTTTCTTCTTTTGTTTGAGCTTTCGCTTGTTTGTCTGACGGTGATGAAAGACATCTTTCTTTCCATCTCTTTTTTGGACGAACTCTGTTGTCCTCCCACATGGAACAAAATCTCTGGTTGCTTTTATCAATCTGCTTCTCGCTGCTCGTTCTCCACATTCATTATGTCACATTCTTGTCGAATTGTCTCATTTTTTACTTTATCTAATCTGTTTACCCTAATATTGTTCTTAAAGTGTTCATTTCTGTTGTTCTCATAAGTTGTTTGTTTTTACTAGGTTCTAGCTGCTTTTTGTGTTTGATTTCTTACTTCATTTATTATTTGACGATCGCTCGTTATGTCCACTCAAAGATATCTAAAGTTCATCACCTATTCGGTCATTTTCTTGTCTATTTCCAGCTTACACCTTATTTGTTATTTTGAGACACATACTTTGTTGTTTTTCCTGCAGATACCTTTATATACTTGGTATATTTCTCTGCATTCTTTACCAAATGATGTAACAACCGTTGTAGGCCATCTTGAGTACTACCATCAGTACTAGGCCATCGGTATATGCTATTATATTTGCCAGCCTTGCGAGCTATCTGAGGTGTATAAATACAATTGCTTACGCATTGAAAGCCGGATATGAATTTAAAACAAAGAATACTAATTAAAATTTAGTTTTTCTATCGTTTAGGTGGTCCCGCGCCATTAGTTGTAGCGTGGTGTTTCGTTTCCTAATCACGAAATGCACATGGATTCCAGCATATTCAGGCGAGTACACATTTTTCCACCTGTTGGGACTGGTGACCATGTGAATCATTTGAAGATCTACAATTGATAGCGATTTGCAGGTGACGAAAGGCACTGTTTCGACGAAGGATAGTGTTGACCAAATCTTCTGCTGGGAGATCTTTCATCTCGGTTTTGAGTACATGAGCGTGAGATATCCAAGTATTAGTTGTGTGGAGTTCTGTTACAAATCTATAAAAATGTTCACAGGACGGTCCAAAGATATACGTTCTCTTGTACATATGTATTTATAAACAGCTTTGGGGATTCGATCTGAAATAATTTTTCCAAGATGGTGTTTTCAATCTAGTTGTATTGTTTGCTATGCTCTAATACCGGCATAATTTTCAGTTCATCTAACAATAAGACGTCATGTAAATTTTGCGACCCCATCTGATGTATGCTGATGTTTCTTGCACGACTCTAGCCTAGGTTAACACTGGTCTAGCTAGGGAATGCTCTTGTACAAGAGAAGGTTATATAACTTGATATAATAATTCCCCAAAATATTATTATATCGGTTCAATTTTTCAGGAATATCTTCTTGTTTGCAAATAAAATATTATAGCCAAAGAATATGAATTCATCAGATTTCACTAAAATATTATCCTGGAAGCAGATTTTACCTTGTATGGGTTTTTTTTTCTCCTCAAATGCCCAAATTTAGTGGAAGTATTCTATTCCATGAAAAAATGCTGTTAAGAAAAAGATGTTTGTTCATGTGGCTCTTAGATTCAAATACCATACATAAACGATTTTGGTATGATACATAAAATGTGCAGCTTGAATTTTGTGTAACTAACATTAAATCCTCCTGGTTTGTATTGGACCTGTTTTTATAAATAAAAGAGGAGCAATTTTTATTCCAGGAATAAGTAGTTCTCGATAAAGTATATAGTTTGTGTCTAGAAACTTTTTTCGTAGCATTTGCCATAGGAATTAGGAGTATTAAAGCATAACTGGAGAACACTGTCGTAAGTAGGACACAGTGGAGTCGATTTTCTTTTAACGTGATCTCTAAAAGGAAAAGATGAAGGGGAGACCCGAAGTGCGACCAAATCCCTCCGGCAATGTGCGCTAGCAAGAGCAATCGATTTCAATAGAAAACCATCTTGACGCTTTAGCAACCTGAAAGCTGGAGACCCTTTGTGTGTGTGGGTATAATGAATAACATAATATATTAAATAAATGAAATAAACAGTACTATAATATAATTTAAATTATAAGTAAATAATTAAGTGAAATTGAGGCATACATAAATATATTAATATCATTAAATGATAAACAGTATGAGTGTTTCATTCATATAACTTTCTCTAGCTTTTTCATACAAAAGGTTATTCTTTTGTCTACGTCATGCTAATCTATAAACATTAGCAGAATTGGTCTTATTATTTGTTCTTTATAAGTAGAAGGGGAAACAAGGGAATACATTAGACTGAAGTGACAGTAAATCTTTTAAAAGCAGGTCGTTATGGAAACAATTGAGGCTCGTTTCGCTTTGCATGGTCCGGTTTGAGAAATGTTATTTAGTTTAAAATTGAAATCAATAACAACGAATATCTCAAAAATAGTAACTCTACAAGAAAAACATATTTGACATAAATTATGTGTTTTAACGAGATCTACATTTTTTTGTTTGTGTTAAGTTTTTGTCTATCGCTTACGGTTTTACAAAATTCTGCAAAATTCAACCAGGATAAAGAGTTATTCAGAAGCTATTCTCAGAAAATTTAAAATATACATTTTATTTGTGATGTGAATATTTTTAATATGCGGTATTTTAATCAAAATCGTTAGCCATTTTTGAGAAAATCAAAGCTTTCGAAAAATGTTCCATGTAAAGGGTAGCTGGGTTAGGGCTTTTCTTGAAAATCGTGCCGTATCCTTGGAAGATGCTGAACTTAAATACCCAGTTTGGTATTCATCCGACTTTTTTTTGGGCGGGTTATGTTGTTCTCTCTCTCTCTCTCTCTCTCTCTCACACACACACACACACACACACACACATACACATGCACACACAGCACACTCACAAACACACGTGCGGACGCTTTTTAAAATGTTTTTTATACAGGAACTCTAAAACGTGTATTTATATTGAAATCTGGGCATCGAATTTTGGGTGGAATACTATAAATTCTCTGCGTACTGTGTACGATGAAGAGAAGATAAACATGGTAACGGGGAACAATGCGACAAGTTACAGAAATTTGCGTCCCAGTAATGGGGAATGGAACATTAAATTCGGGCGGGGGTTCATCACCAGAGACGTTAAATGACTCGTAATGAAGTGGGAAAAGCCATCTGCGTAGTGTAAGAATAGTGTGTATGCTTGACATTAAAAAGTCCCGAGTTCGAATCTAAGATATAGTGAGTTCCCGTGATAATTTTTTCCGTTATCATCTTCTATCCTGTAAAGATGAATGTAGAGTAACTCTAAGCTCTAAGAATCCTATGTTCTCCTGAGCATCATTTTACCTATTTACATTAATTAATCGTCCGATATGACTTAGTAGGTTAAGAGATGTAAAATTTCCAGAGAGAAAGAGAGAGAAGGAAGTGGGAAACCTTCAACTTGACCGGAAGTATGTGCTGCTGCCGTGGTCGACGCAATGCTATATCACCAGTGAAAGCAACAACAAAACTAGCCTTGACCTCACTTACTCACTCCCGACCACACCAAACCAGATAGTGGGGCATCATTATGAGCAGAGCTAGGAAGTTCGTACCGTTCGTCGTTCCTTAGATATAGTTGCGACCGACCGTCTCACTGCATCAAAACAAGTGATAGATATCAAACTCATGGTGGAGAGGTAAACAAACCTGTTGTCAAATAAACAGTACTGTTTCCAGAGAGCAAAAATTATTTTTGAGACATTCCTATAAGCACACCTATTTAGATAATTATGTACAATATACAAATTATTACATATATATGGGTGACTAACTGATTTCTATATATGTATATTATGGAAACACACAAGCAATTATAACATGGATTTAAATACTTACTGACCGAATGTTAAATAATATCCAAATAATGAAATTAATTTCCTAAATGTCTTTAGATACTTACTAGGTAAAAACGAAAGCAGGGATTAAACTAAAGCTTTACTTACTTGCAGCTGTATTACGAAAACTATATGTGCTTCTGAAGCCTTTCAAATGTAAACCTCATTCTACGTTCCGACAAACAAAATTTATAATGCGAAAAAGTTTATTCCACTTCGCAAGATGTGATCGGGTCACATTTGAAATATATTATTAGTTCTGTTTCAGTATCACCAAGAAAATAGCATTTGTTGGGATCTAAAAGTGCAGCTTGTATGCGATACATCACATTGAACCCTGCATTCTTTTCAATTACACTATTCATCTTTATTTTAGGTAGGTTGATCGTGGATTGATAGATCCAACTTGACAGTTCTTCTACATGCCGCACAGATTCAGCTCAGCTCTGGACTGTAACAGTGTGATAGTTGTAGGTTAACTCTTTGAAATATGTGCAATTAATAATATACTTTGGTGAAGCTGTTCTGTTTCAGACGTTTGACGGTTTGTATACTAGAATTGCCATCGGGTTTTGAGTAAGTACATGCATAAGTATACTGCTAGAAAACTTATTACGGTTGTAAAACAAATTAATTTTGCACACATTTGAGCAGAACAAGATTGTATTCTAACGCCTTCCTTCCTACTGATGTAGCTCTGTTATGCAGTAATGGGTTTCACTCTAAGTTGACCTTTGCTCGCAAAAGTAGCGCTGCGAGGTATTGCCAAGTCTGGCTGCTCTTACTTGGTACGAACTTCCTAGCTCTGATTATGAGGCAGATTCGACAGCACATGTGTGCCTCAAATGGTTAAAGTTTTTCTCCACAAAATACCTACGACATATGATATGGCGGGTACAAGAAAATACATAGCAGGTAGTAAATTAATTGTTTTTCCAAGTTTTTGAAGTTAAAAAAACAAAGGACAGAAGGACAGAGATCTCTAGGAAGAGATATTTAATACAATCACATTTTTTTTGGCCTGTCAAAAGTTATTATTGATAAATTGGTATTATTGCAGTACACATCGCGGTAAGGTCATAACTTAATTTTGTTCTATGCAACAAAATGTTGTACCATGTATTACAGCATTGGTTTAAAGCTTTAGTAGAATGTGTGATATTAATCAAGATTTTCGGTCGAGGAGTGTAGCGATAATTACCATTGCATCCCGAGTCCGAGGAACACGCCCACCACTCTCACGGTTCTGGAATCATAAGCACATAATTTGGCAATAGTTGCTAAATGGGCAAATTTACAAGAGGTTTCTTATAAACCGATTGTCAATTTTGTCTGCGGATTGCATTTATCCAAGCTTCTAAAATCTTTCCGAGTTGGAAATCCAAAATCTTGCAAACAATACAGAATCGTTCTGTTGATAATGTATATTTCATTAAGTATACCGCCGAAAAAGCACTTAAATAGGTACACTAACCTATGTATTGAAACACATTTCCCTTTCCTTGTTTCTGCTTCTGCTATTCGAGAAACTACAACCAAACGCCACACACACATTGCCCATTATGCTGGTTTAAAACACACTATACATTTACTGCTTAATTGAATATTTAACACCACAAAGTCATGTTTTTGGGTGCACATTTAACCTAAACAAGGCGTACTGATCTTAAAAGTGTAGTGTCTGAAAATGGCGGCTTGGGAGAAACCTGCTTCACCAAGCACATAAGGTTAGGATATTTCCGATCTAATTTCTCTATATTTGTGCCTTGACCTCACTTACTAACTCTTGACTACATCAAACCAGATTGTGGGGTATAATTATGAGGCAGCTTCGAATGTTTAAAAGCTTGCCTCCACAAAATACCTACGAGTCATGATATGACGAGTACAAGAAAATACATAGCAGGTAGAAAATGGGAGTACCCGGACAGTTTACCCACCTTCAAGTTTTCTCATAGATGACAGCATTGACCATCTATGAGATTTAAAAACCAACGACTCTCATTATCTCCACAACTTTTCAATAGTAAGTAGAGGAATTATAGCATGCCATCCAAAAGTTCAATATAAAGCTCTTACTGGAAATACTCGTTTTGAGGTACCCTAAATAAAAAAATAAATCTGATATGTACCATCCACATTACTTTTTCTACCTATTCTGCAACAAAATATTCTTTCTAAAGCTTATTCTTCCATCTACTTCGTACCAATCGAGATACAATTGAGCAGAAATTGTCTTATTGCTTAGTTCTTTGTAAGTAGAAGGTTAATAAGGAAATACACTAGGCTAAAGCGATAGCCAAATCTTTTAAAAGCTGTTAGCTATGCGATGAGATGCATTTAGGTTCTCTGCATTTAGTAAAACAAAATAAGAACGAATGACGACTTCCCATTTGAGAAAAGTTTAAGCACTGTAAGTTTTACACAAATAACAACTAGAAATATCTCGGAAGTATTTAACTCAAAAAATAAAGTATCCGACATAAATGTTGTGCTTTTAAGATATGTATATTTTTTGTGTCATAAGTTTTTACCTATCTCTTACGGTAGACTAGTTACTCACAGAGTTCAAAAGCTATTCTTAGAAAAGTTAAGATTTAGGCACATTTCTTTTGTAATAAAAATGTGCTAACATATGGTATTTTAACCAAAATCATTAGAGCCAATTTTGAGAAAATCGAAATTTTCGAAAAACGTTCCATGTAAAGGGTAGTTTAGGGAGAATGATATACAAGAAATCTTCCTGTCGCACCTTGGAAAATGCTTATCTTAAATCTCAATTTTGGTATTAAATGGACTTTTCGTTTTTGAGTTCACAGATATAGACACAGACACACACACACACACACACACACACACACACACACACACACACACAACTGAACATCACATTCATACGTGGAACTTTGCCTAATTTTTATTCAGGGGACCTCAAAACATATATTTCCGGTGAAATCTAGACATCGAATATTTGGGCGGAATAAAACACTATGTACACTGTACGTGGTAGAGAAAGTAAAACACATTCATTTTGAATATATTTCTGTGTGGGTATTTAAAATGTGTGTGTGGCATAACTCAAAAACGAAATGTTAGATAAAAATGAAACTGTATAAATCCAGCATCTTTTAAGGATGTAGCACGAAGAGTTTTCAAGGAGAACCCTCGTCCTCAAATTATCCTTCATGTGGTGCATTGTTGGTATTTTTGATCTTCTAAAATAAATCTCCAACAATGTTTATTAAAACACCAATTGCTTAAATTATTTGTACGATGGTATATGTTCAATTTTCTGCTCATACAGGTGAAGTCCTTCAATTCGAATCAAGTGTGTAAAAGATGTACATCTCGTTAACACACCCACTTTGTCAAATAAATTTTCTTTTGACATTAAGCATCCGATCCTTTTCTCATAACCGGTTTGAATTATTGTCCAATAGATTATTTATGATGTATTGCCTTGTTTGTTACTCGTGGCCTTACAACGTGCAGAATTTCAAAATCTCCTATAGCGACCCATTTCTTAAAATCGTACTATCGCTTCAGTCTCCAGTTCCTTTATCTGCAATGAATGAATCCAATCATTTGTACTTTCTCTACACATACTAATGTACATAGTCTATAGAGAAAGTATTGTATTCCACCTAAAATTCGATACCGAGATTTCACCGGAAATATATGTTTTAGGGTCCCATGTATCCAAAAAAAGTATTTTCAGAAAAAGGTCCGTGTGTGTGTCTCCGTGTGCCTGTGAAAACGATAGCTCAAAAACGAAACGTTGGTAAAATACTAAACTTGGTATTTAAGTTTAGTATCTTCCAGGGACGCGACACTAAGATTTTGAGAAAAATCCCTCCACTCTAAACTACCCTTTACATGCAACTTTTTTCGAAAATTTTGATTTTCTAAAGACTGGCTCTAACGATTTTGATTAAAATCCCGTATATTACAGATATTTATATACCAAATAAAATTTATATCTTGAATTTTCTAGGAATAGCCTCTGAAGACCTTATTTTGGATGAATTTTGCCGAAGTTTGCTTAACTGCTAAACGGTAAGAGATAGACAAAAGTTTACTACACAGAAAATGTAGAGCACGTTAAAACACACAAAAAATATATATACATATATTTCGTGAAGTTGATCGTTTTTGAGTTGTTGTTTTCGATTTCACCTTTCAAAAACTTTTATTTTCTCATACAGGAATTTGTCAACTTCTGTCCATACAAACAAAGGAACTTCAGTCACCTAGCAAACAGCTTTTGACTATGACTTTAACCTATGGCACTCCCTTATTTCGCTTCTATTTACAAGGAAGCTAGCAATAAGACTATTTCTGCTAATATTTTCTCAATTGGCATGAAGTAATAAGCGCTTCTGCAAATTTTGGCCACTCGAACACAATTAGGTTGTGAGAGAAATGAAGTCATAGAAGGGGGCGTGAAACATGTTTTCTTCCTGAATGATAGTAATAATATTAATAATACTTATATTAATAATAAGAATAATAATTTCTGACGTTAATTTACGATAAGTTGCACTGTTAGTCATGAACAAATGTACTGCAATAGTGACAGCCATTAAAAAGTGGGTGAAACATAACTTTTCTGTTCATCAACCCCATTTGATAACAACTGTTCTTCCACATTTATCAGAGTGTCCTTTCAAATGTTTAAAACAATAGTGAGTTGTGCTGTGAAAATGCTCACTGTGTCTTTTAGCTAACCCCATCAGAATTGATGTGCACGCTGGTATCTCGGAGAGAGGAACTGTTGATATGCCAAGGACTGTCTGCAGTTTGAGGATGTTGTCTTGCTGCTGCAACCTAACATCCGGGTGATCAAATTCAAGGCCCACGTTTCAAATATTGTACATCCGGAAGAAATATCGACCGAGGTTGCAATTCGTACGTTGTGTTGTCGATATGATGTTTACCGTCAGCTTTTCAGGATCATAAGTTCTTCCAAGAGTCGCTGAATGCAGGATTGCCAAGCTAGTGGAATTTCCGCTAAATTTGACGGATTTTGCAAATTGTCAACGGGTGAAATTTCGTATTTAGCGGTCCATAGATTTTAGCGTATTTATGGACTGTTGTCCACAATCATATTTTACTGTTTAATTCAGAGTTTCAAATATACAATTAGAAAGCAGATTTAGTGGAAATAAAATAAATTCCCCTCTTCCCATTTCAATAATGAAACTTACACATTGCACAATAGCAGATGAAACATGAGCTGTACATATTATACCTACATGTCCTGCGAGAAATGTGTTTTATATGTAATGATTAACGCAATATAAGTCGGTCATATAGATGTTACTTCTTGGCAGTGTTATTGCTTATGCCTACCTTAGTGTATATATTCTAAGTTACCATTGCTATATTTCCCTCTTCCCGTTTCCTTTCTTGTTGCACAGGTCCATTGCACTTCGTAAGACCAGAATATAACAAATGGATCAGAACCGTCAGATTCACATTACCGTTCAGTGCTTTGGTTTCATTCTCCGATTAGTTCTATTTACTAAGTTATAAAAATGTAATTCTGCATTCCCTATTTGTTTCGATATCATTGTTTCATGCACATGGGTGATGTTTAATAATTATACTTCGATATAATGCTTATCCTGAAAACAGAACTACCCTTCCAGGTTGTTTGCTCTCTTTAGTATAGGATTTACAATTTGAACTGGCGCATTGGTACAGTGCATAGTTTAATGGTGCAATTGACCATGATGTACTCAGCAGTTTCCTTAACAACAACCACAGCAACAACACATACATACAAATTTACAAGTTCCATGTAAAGGGTAGTTGGAGGTGTGGGGATTTTTCTCAAAACCTTCGTGTGGCATCCCTGGAAGATATTAAGCCTAAATACTAAGTTTGGTATTTTTTCGTTTTTGAGTTATCGTATTCTCAGATACACGGACACACATACACACACGGACCTTTTTCTGAAAATTCTTTTTTTGGATATAAGTGACCCTAAAACATATATTTACGGTGAAATCTCGATATCGAATTTTTGGGTGGAGTGCAATACCTATGTACATAGTACGTATAGAGAAAGTAAAAAGTGTTGATCTCGTTAAAAGTTAGTTACATAGAAAATCGCGTGAAGAAGGTTCTATACGAACTGAGTTTGTTCTGATAAACGTTTCTACAGAATGAATGCGCCGCGATATGTACAAGCCAATGCTCCATCGCATCTGAACTGGAAGTTCACTGTCGAACTATAACCACGATTGCCAAATGTGTTACCACTTAAAGAAATCAAATATCAGTGAACCGTGTCATCTATTATTCTCTGTAATTGTGTGCATTGCAATATCTCATGTTGGTCCAATCAGAGTGTTCCGATTGGCTTAAAACCGTCAGGTGTTTATGCCCCATCCTGTATTTTTGGTGCCTGGTGATGATAATGTCAAAGGTAATGCTGCCATTTTGTTGCTCATATAAACGATACCTTAAAATTATGCATATGAATGAACGTGCCATAAACAACATTATACAAAATAAATGCTAGATCAATTGAAATCGAGCTGCAAAAGTTCATTGGCATCGATTAGTATCGTCTGTCATTAGAAAAATATTAAGTGGTTGCTGCCATGGCCGAAACTTTGAGTTGGACATTGAAGAGGCAGGGAAAATAGGATGAGCATATTTAGTTTCTAATAAATCTAATCAAGGTACAATAGAGCATATGCTACATTAAAAATTCTGAGTGTTCAATGCACATGATTTTCTCAACATATTTGGCAATCATGTTTACAAATGTTTTATTCCTCTATCTATTTCATGCTAATCAAGATAAACATTAGAAGAAACTGTGTCATTACTAATCGTGGTTTCTTCTAAGTAGAAAGGAATACACTGGGCTGAAGCGATAGTTATACGTATATCTTAAAAGCTATCGCTATGCAATTGATTTTGAAATTAGGTTTCCTCTACATGTCAAGGAGTAAAATTAATAAAATAAGGATGATGACATTGATGATAAGAAAGAAAAAAAATATTATGAAATAAATTGTATGTTTTAAGGGAACCTAAATTTTTTTATATAAGTTTCTTTTAGCTCTTGCGGTTTAGCAGTTTTGCAAAAGTTATTGCTGAATTAAGAGGGCTTCAGAGGATGTTCCCCAAAAAATCTAGATATACATTTTATTTGCCATGTAAGTATCTTTAATATACGGACCTTTGATCAAAATAGTTAGCAACATTTTGAATTTTTTTTCTCACGTGAGATCGTAAACAAGAAGTCGATGGCTATAATAATAATAATAATAATAATAATAATAATAATAATAATAATAATAATAATCCCTAGAACTAGATAGGAACTTTTTAAATTAAACTAAATATCGTACAAATGACTTGTTAATCACGAAAAGAGTGGTTCTTTTTTTATAAAGGTAGGTTTTAACTAAAATGTGTGCTGCAGAACTGCACAAACCAATTTTGAATGGTTCCTTTGGCTTCTATCACGAGTCCTGTAACCTAAATCGAGGTTAACTGATATTTCCATCTTTCGAGAATGTGACATAACGATATTTAAGAAAATATTTGCATCCCAACTATCCTTTTTCTTCTTCTTCTCCTCAAAGGGGCTCAAACAATTTTTATTAAAGACGGTATGTTTAAGATATTTTCATGAAAAATAAAATGTACATCTTCTATTTCCTGAGAATAGCCTCAGAAAACACCTTCATTCTGGATGACTTTTGCATAACTGGTAAACCATAAAAGATGGACACTTGCTACACAAAAATAAAAGAACACAATTTATGTCTTACTTTTTGTGAAGTTTATCACCAAAGCTATTGGTTATTCCTAGTTATTGGTTTCAATTTTAAAAAAACTTAAACTATTCTCAAACGAGAAGTCACCAATCGTTTGATATTTTTTTTTTTTTTTTTTTTTTTTTTGTGTATGTTAATCCTGCCATGTGAAAAGAACAGAATGTCAATTGCATCAATGCATCAATAGCAACCAGCTTTTAAATATTTGACTATGACTTTAGCCTAGTGTATTGCCTCATTTCTCTTCTATTTATAAGGAAATAATTAGAAAGGTCATTTCTGATGGTGTTTATCTTGATTAACATGCAGTAGATAGAAGAATAATCTTTTGTGATAGTTTGTTACAGAATAGGTAGAGAAAGTAATGAGAATGGAACACATTAGTTCTTTTCACAGTAGTTTTGCCTGCGTGGTTCGTAGAAGTTGAATTGTTCCTAGTTCACTGCTGCCGGTTGATGGTCTGCTTTCCATCTGATAGCAGGGTCAATTATAGCGCCAGAGGATGAGCTAGGTTCAATGGCTATTACCAGGTGACCCAAAAGCGCTGTATTACACGTGTGGGAAAAACCCTTCGTACGATAAGAGAGTTGTGAGAAAATAGCGCGAGCGACCTTCGTAACACGTCTCTACATATCAGCGATAACTGTGAGGGAATCGCGCTCATCGAGATGCAGACTCACATCAGAGAACGCTATGGTATACAAGAGATCTAAAAGGTTTTTAACTGTTTACCACTTCAGAGCCTTTATTTTAGAGAGTAAACTCATTTACCGGTATATGAGGGGAGTTAAATAAGTCCTCAGAATAAGATAGAAAAACAAATTATTTTTGGTATATTATTTCATTTTTCAAGATAATCTCATTTTAGCTCGACACACTCTTCCCAGCCTTCATCAACTGTTTTAAGCCTTCCAAAAAGTAGGATTTCGGAAGATCTTCAAAATAGGCATCTGTTTGGGAAATGGCCTCTTCGTTAGACGTGAATCAGTTTCCGCCATGTCATTTTTTCAAGTTTGGAAAAAAAAACATTGGGTGTCAAATCTGGCGAATACGGGGGATGTTGTAGTAATTTGAATCCTAATTCTACAATTTTCGCCATCGAAACTGCGCAGGTGTGCATCCTTGCATTGTCTAGATGGAACAGAATCTTTTTCTTTGCAGATGAGAGCGTTTTTTCTTGAGTTCTCTGTTCAATCGGGGTAATAACGATGCATAATATTCTCCATGTATCGTTCTTTCTTTCTGCAAGCGAATAATATAGATGATTCCGAATGCATCCCAAAAAACCGAGGCCATCACCTTTTCCGCAGATTTCATTCACCACCTTTGCGTTCTTCGGAGCCGGTTCGCCTTTAAAATCCACTGTTTCTGGAATGTAATAATGTACCCGTGTTTCATTAACAGTTATGTATCGACGCAGAAACTGTGAAAAGTGCCAAACCAGCTTCGGAATCGCTCACAAGATTGTGTTTATTCTCCATTGAAACCAAACGCGGTACTCATGTTGCCGAGATCTTTGTGTGACCCAATATTTTGTGCAAAATTGAAAACACTATACCATGTGATATGCCTGAGGCATCTACTATTTCGCAAACTTTGATTCGTCGATCTTTGAAAACCATATCCTGGATTTTTCAATCATTTCGGAGGAAGCTACTTCTACCAGACATTGGAACGATGTTCATCATTTGTAGATGTACGGCCATGTTTAAATTCATTTATCCAATTTAAGTTTTTGCAAACGCAGGAGCAGATGTGCCGTGACTTTCATCCAACTCGGCTTTTATTTCATTTTTTCCCCAAATATTTCTAAATAAGCACAAGATTGTTGAGTCAATCGCCTATAGTAAGGAAACCACGTGATGGATATACTGGAAATTTAACTGTCATCTAATAAGAGACGACGGTTACTAAATACAAACTTTTTTCGATGCTACGAGTGTAATTTCTTGGATTTTCTAAGGACTTATTGCATTCCCCTAGTACATCAATAGCTAGTATTCGCTCTTACTCACACGCTACTGGTGTTTCCTTTCAATGTCCCGTTGAATGCTACAACTTTCAGCGCATGAAGGGTTGTCTGCAAAGTGAAATACGGCGCTGTTGAGCCACCTGATCTCCTGTGATTGCTACACGCCCAGAGCCTCCTTATAGAGCTGGTATGTTTGCTCTGAGAGACTCGGCAATTAAGAGCGCACTTTATGATGCCTGCTGTTTCTGAGTATTTCGCCGTGTGGACAAGTTCCAAGGACATGAGCAAGAATTTCAATCTCGTTGCTACAACGGTGGCAACGATTATTGTCTTGGGATCTTCCTGGCATGACTCTAACTGGGCATATATTAGATGTCATTTTAAGGGGACTGGGCAGTGAACAATGCTTCATTTTTCAAAATTATTATTATTTTTATTTATTTGTTTATTTTTTATTTTTGTAATTTTAAGAATGATATCCCGAAGTTGTATTGCTCAAATTGAACTGCAAATGTATAGCAATAAGTATTATCTAAATGTCTACACCCCTGCGCCTTTCACTTCGTTAGTGTTTAGCTTTATAATCATAACTTTTGAGACTCCTAGCAAAGAATTAATGAACACACACCAGCGAAAAGATGAAATGTTGGCCTTCTATTGTTGCCACTGTTATTCTGGCGTCCATAACAAATTAGGGGAGCTGAAAACTTCTAACTCAACCAAATGTAAGATTATTTTCTTGTTAAAGTTTAAACTCATCTCGGAAACTTAAGATATCAAATTCAAATTTTAATCACTTAAAGTAAACACATATATTTGTTAAAGCTAAGGCAGTTATCCGCGGTCCATAGCATAATCTAAAAAATAAAAAAATAAAATATATTATGACATTTAAAAAATGCATGAACGAAAAATTATATAACAAAAATGCATTCAAATTGCTTTAATGGCTAAACAAAGGTATTTTCAAAGAGCATTAAAATTTTGATTACCCTATATTTAGTCGTTCAGGAGTTGCGGGAAACAGAAAATCACAAATTCAACATTGCAAATTTAGGGAATACCGTGTCACCTTTAAGTAATGGAAATGAAATTTTATTTATGGACGCTCTTTAACTACTGTGGTTCTCAGCGTCTCATTCTATATTGGGCATGAAAGACCGCTTAATTTTACTCAGAAGCCTCTTTATTAGGTTTGAGGTTCTTTTATGTGCTGTAAATCTACGACACGGGACCAACGGCTTTACTTCCCTTCATGCGTAAGTCATGCTAAGGATTTTAGGCCCGAAAAATCCCCCGTCCCCCGCCGGATTTGCACCCGCGATCCTGAATATATGAAGTTAGCATGGGAAGCATCACACCACAGAGGATGCAGTGGTTACCCTTTAAGCATTTCCTTCCCTTCATTGCCAGTCAATGCTTTTTAGTTGAACCCAGCTATTAGCAGGAGTAAATTGTTTGAAAAATTCTGATGTGTTCCATTCATATGACTTTCTCTACATCTCAGTAACAAATTATTGCTAAAACTTATTCTTCTATTTCGTGATAATAGATATACATATTAGCAGAAATTGTCCTTAAATCTTGGTTCCTTATAAGTAGAAGGGAGGGGGGGGAACTAATGTGTTCCATTCACCTGATATCTTCCAGCTGATCGGTAATCAAATGTTTTATTAAAAACATTAATCCGTTATCTACACCATACTGATCAAGATAAACATAAGCAGAATTAGTCTTATTAGTAGCTTCCTTGTGAGTAAAAGGGAAATAAAATTCACAGGCTAAAGCGATAGTATCGTCCTTTAAAAGTCGGTCGCTATTTGAAACAATTGAAGTTCGGTAAGCAAACGAAAAACGAGAAACCAGGTGTCTTCTCGTTTGAAAAAGTTTGACTTAAAACTGACACGAATAACCGGAATATCTCGAAAACATTTAACTCTACAAAAAGAATGTATATGACAAATTGTGTGTTTTAATGAGATCTACATTTTTTATATAGTAAGTTTTTGTATATCTTTAACGGTTTGTCAGCTATACAAAAATCATCCAGAATGAAGAGGTATTGAGAAACAATTCTCAGAAAATTAGATTTCGTTTGTCATAAAAAATATCTTAAACATAAGGTATTTTAATCAAAATCGTTAGAGCGATTTGAAAACGAAACATTTTGAAAAATGTTCCATGTAAAGGGTAGTTTGGGTTGGGGAGATTTTCTGAAAATCTACGTGTCACATCCTTGAAATATACCAAACTGAAATACCAAGTTTGGTATTTAACGGTATTTTTGTTTTTGAGCTATGCTGCCCAGACATACACACGCACACACACACACACACACACACACACACACACACATACGCACGCATAGACCCTTTCTAAAAATGTCTTTTTTTATTCGGGGATCTCAAAACATGTATTTCTATTGAAACCTTGGTATTGTTTTTGGTGCATTACAATACCTCCTCTATATACTATGTACGTGTAGAGAAAGTAAAAAACATCCGTTTCCTCTTTGAGATAGAGAGCCCCAAGAATGGAACTCTTTCCCCGAAGACGTCTTTTCAAAGAGAGAACATTGGTACAGTCAGTTGCTGGGTTGTTAGAGTAAACCTGCGCAGACTTGTACTTATTTCGCTGAATAGATTGTAGGTATAAATGACGTGGATTCGAATAGGAGAATGGAGGAGCACAAACATTGCTGACGAGAATGGTATGAGAATCTGTCCCATTTGTGAGGAGGAAGAGTCGTGGACCCACATCTTGGCAAGATGTAGGTGTACAGAGAAATGGAGGGAAAAATATTTACCGCGGTTCTTTACCACCGCGAATGTAGAGCTAAGGCTGCCAATAGAGAAGAGGGGGGGGGTAAGAATAGCTAAACAAAAGTGACTACAATGTTTTACATGCATATATTTTAAGTCATCCTTAGATCATTGTTACGCTATGGTTTTAAATATTGTGTATATATTATGTGTATATTGTATTTGTTTTAAGTGTATTTATCTATTATTAGAGGATAAGAGAATAAGAGGAAGAAAAGTCTGTGGACCCGTGCGATTCTTGAAGTTCAATGTATGATATTGTTATGTCAATAATACTTACTCATTCATTTTTACTTCCTCTACACGTACTATGTACATAATGTATAGCGAAGGTATTGTATTGCACCCAAAAATTGGATGCCCAGATTTCACCGGAAATACACGTTTTGAGACCCCTGAACCCCAAACTACCCTTTACATGGAAAAAATTTCGAAAATACTGATTTTCGCAAACAAGGCTCTAACGATTTTGATTAAAATCTCTTATATTTAAGATGTTTATATGCCAAAAAAGGTATAATAAGTTAAACGAAAACTTACAAGCTAGATAATATGCATTGTAATGGATTTATTCACTGTGGATCAAGTGAACATAAAATTAAATACTGAATTGAACTAAAGATAGAACATCTTGAATTTTCTGGGAATGGCCTCGGATGATTTTTATTGAATTTTGCGTAACTGGTAAACCGTCAGAGATAGACAAAAACTTAATGCGCAAGAAATGCAGATCACAATAATGCACACAATTTATGTCATATACATTTTTTTCTGGAGTTGGCTGTTTTCGAGATATTCCTTTTTATTGATTTCAGTTTTAAAATACTTAAACTTTTCACACATGAGCACTTGGCCACACAAAGAAACGGATTTCAATCCCATAGCAACCAAATTTTAAAACACTTGACTGTCGGTTTAGTCAAATGTATTCCCTTATTTTCCTAGTACTTATAAAGGAACTAAGTAATAGGGCCGTTTCTGCGAATGTTTTAGCATTAAATATACAGAAGTATAAGCTCATTAACAACAATTTGCTGGCCCGCCTGGGTAGTGTGTTGGTAGCGTGTCTGCCTCACATTCAGTGTGTCGCGAGTTCGAATCTCGTTTAGAACGAGTTACCCGGATAAGGGTCTTCCCTTATCCTGAGAAGACGAATGTATAGTAGCTTTAAGTTCCATAGACCCCGAGATCATTTGAGCATCATTTCACTAATTTCAGTCATCGTCCGTTATGACCAACCAGTTTAAAGGACGTTAAGCTAAAAAAAGAAAATTGTTACTCAGATGTAAAGAAAGTCATGTGAATGGAGTACATCAGATTTTTTTGATTTTTTTTTTTTAGATTTTAACAGAGTTTTGCAAGCATTTATGCTTCCCACTGAGTACAAAGCATTCCAAGGCCTTAATAAAAATTGTTAAATTATTATTATAAAGGCCTAACACTATTCTTTACGTGTTCTATTCACTCGTGTTTTGCTACAAAGATATTTGTTAAAGAAAAAAAAATCTGATGTGTTCCATTCACATGACCTTCTCTACACCTCTGTAACAAGTTAGTGTTAAAAAACTTATTTTCCTATCTGCTTCATGATAATCGAGTAAACATTAGTAGAAATTGCCCTAATTACTTGTTTCCTTGTAAGTAGAAGGGAAAAAATCTAATGTGTTCTATTCACATGATGTCCTCTAGATGTCCCGCAAACAAACCTTCTATTCTAAACGTTAATCTGTTTCTACATCTTACTAATAAAGATGAACTTAAGCAGAATTAGTCTTATTACTAGCTTCCTTGTAATAGGAAAACTCACATGCTAAAGCCATAGTCTCGTCCTTTAAAAGCCGGTTGCTATGTGAAACAATTGAAAATTCCAATCTCTTTGTTTGCCAGGAAGAAACAAATTAGAAACGAGAAAAAAAAATATCTTCCCGTTTGAGAAAAGTTTAAGTGACTTAAAATTGAAACCAATAATCCAGAATATCCCCAAAACGGTCAATTAAAAAAAAAAAAGTGTGTATGACATAAATTGATTTACATTTTTTGTGTAGTAGGTTTTTGCATATCACTTCGGTTTGCCAGCTATGTAACTCATCCAGAATGAACTTTTTAACAATAATTTGTTACAGAGAGGTAGAGAAAGTCATGTGAATGGATCACATCAGATTTTTTGAATGTTTATCTTATTAGCATGCATTGTATAGAAGAATAAACCTTTGTAAGCTCAATTTGTTTCGAAATAGATAGTCATGTGAATAAAACGCATCAGATTTTTATACAAAATATACGAAAACATACAATTAACCAGATAGAGGAACAACCATTTACATGTAAGCCATAAATATAACATTTAATAAGATTGGTGATTCTGTCTACATAGAGATAGCGCACACAGGATAGTCAACACACAAAATGGTACTACACACATTTATATGCTTATTCTCAAACGGATAAATTCAAAACTAAACATATATTTAGTTTGCTTATCAAGCATAGACGGACGACCCTACAAAATATGTTTCTGTACACTTTGGTTTTAAATATATTAGGAAATTTTAAGATTTTTACATATAAATTATTTATATATATATATATATATATAAAATAACCAGAAAGGTCGATAGCAAATATATAAAACAGTCAGATTTCACTTTCTCTCCACATACAATTAAATTACATAGTAGCAGAGAAGTTATGCATTCCACCAAGTTCAAAATGAGATTTCGCTGAAAATGTATCTGTTTAGAAACCTTGATTCCAAACAAAAGACATTTTTAGAAAAAATTCCCATGTGTATTTTGAGCCTAATGATTAAAAAATGAAAAGTCGGTTAGGAACCTAACTGTATATTAAATTTAGTATCTCGCAAGCATGTGACACGAAGATTTTCAGACAAATCTTCCCACCTCATGCTACTCACATTTAAAATTATGAGACTTTTGATTTTATAAAAAGTGGCTCTTGATGATTTTGACATTTCTCCACGTAGTAAAGATATTTTCATGATAAATTAAATTAACATCTTGAATTTTCTGAGAAGAACCTCTGAGGTCGTTTTCTCTCTGGATAACTTTTGCAAAGATAGACAAAATCCTAAAAACCTATACAAAAAGCAAAGATATAATTAAAACACGACATTTCTTTCAAATACATTTTGTGGGAATTAAATATTTCCAAAACATCCGCTGGTACTTTCTCTACACGTGCTATGTACATAGTGTATAGAGAATGCATTGTATTGCACCCAAAAATTCAATACCGAGATTTCACCGGAAATATATGTTTTGAGACATCCTGAATAAAAAAAATAGAAAAATGGCTGTGTATTTGTGTGTGTGTATGTGTATGCGCGTGCCCACAGACACACACACACACACACACACACACACACACACGAAAAGTCCGTTAAATATCAAAATTGGTATTTAAGTTTAGTATCTTCCAAGGATGCGACACGAAGATTTTCAAAAAATCCCCCCATCCCCAACTACCCTTTATGTGAAGAATTTCGAAAATTTTGATTTTCTCAAAAATAGGTCTAACGATTTTTATTAAAATGTCTTATGTTTAAGGTATTTACATAGCAAATAAAATATATATCTTCAATTTTCTGGGAATAGCCTCTGAAGACATATTTATTCTGGATGAATTTTGCGGAATTTTGCATTTCTGGTAAACTGTAAGAGATATGCAAAAACTTACTTAACAAAAAATATAGATCTCGCTAAAACACACAATTTATGTTATATAAATTATTTTTTTGTGGAGTTAACCGTTTTCGAGATATTGCTTTTTATTAGTTCCAGCTTTAAAATACTTATACTTTTCTCAAACGGGATTTGACTATGGATTTACCTATGGTACTCCCTTATTTCCCTTCTACTTACAAGGAAGAAAGTAATAAAACCCTTTCTGCTAATTTTTTCTCGATTAGTATTAAATAAATGGAAGAATAAGATTTCTAACAAACATTCATTGTGGAGATGTAGAGAAAATCATGTGAATGGAACACATCAGACTTTTTTTGTTTAAATTTCTCAATACATGTTTATATCGATTAGAAGTATATTCAAGAATAAGCTTTGTTAAGTAGTTTACTTCAGAATAGGTATCGGAAGTCTTGTGATCGAAACACATCAGGTATTTGTTTGCAACTGGACATACAAAGGGAACAGGTTTTCAATGACATCACACATCGAGCATGTCTTATAAAATTTGGCTATTGTTTTAGCCTTCTGTATTCACCTATTCACCTTGTACTTATAGGGACATAAGTAATAACATCATTACTGCAAATGTTTTTCTTGATTAGTATAGAGTAGAAGAATAAACTTTTATAGTTTTGGGGGAACAGTTAGTAGAATAATATAAATGTAACATATTAGAATTTATTTTTATTATTACTTGTTATTATTTATTTTTATTACTTTCTCTAGCCCGTATATACATAGTGGAATAGAGACGGTATTGTATTCCATCCAGTAATTCGATACCGAGATTTCACTGAGTCCGAAACAAGCATTTTTACTTTCTCTACACGTGCTATGTACATAGTGTATAGAGAATGCATTGTATTGCACCCAAAAATTCTATACCGAGATTTCACCGGAAATATGTGTTTTGAGACACCCTGAATCCCCCCCCCCCCAAATACATTTTTTTAGAAAAATGGACGTGTATGTGTCTGTCAGTCTGTGAGTACGTCTGCTTGTGTGTTTGTGTCCGTGGGCAGCATAGATCAAAAACGAAAAGTCCATTACATACCAAAATTGGTATTTTAATCTTCCAAGGATGCGACACGAAGATTTCCAAGAATATCTACACCTCTTTTACCCCTTACATGGAACATTTTCAAAAAGTTTGATTTTCTCAAAAATGACTAACAATTTTGATTAAAATACCGTACATTAAAGGTATTTACATCACAATTAAAATTCACATTTTGAATTTTCTGGGAATAGCCTCTAAAGAGCCTGGTTGCTTTTTGAAGAATTTTGCATATCAGTTAAACCGTACGAGAAAGACAAATATTTACTGAACAAAAAATATAGATCTTGTTAAAACGCATAATTGATGTCAAATGCGTTTTTCGTGTAGAATTGAGCGTTTTCCAGATATTCGTTATTATTGATTTAAAATAGGAGTTCACTTTTCTCAAACGGGCCATGCAAAGCGAACTGAACCTCAATTGTTTCACGTAGCGACCAGCTTTTAAAAAACTTTATTATTGCTCTAGCCTAATGTATTCCCTTATTCCCCTTCTACTTATAAGGAAGCAAGTAATAAGACCAATTCTACCAATGTTTAACGAGATTAACATGACATAGATAAAAAAAAACCTTCTGTAAGAAAAATCTGATATGTTCCATTCACATAACTTTCTCTAGCTGTTCCATGAAAAAATTTGTGTTACAAAAGATTATTCTTTTATCTATGTCATGCTAATCTAGATAAACATTCGCAGAATTGATCTTATTACTTACTTCCTTCCTATAAGCAGAAAGGAAATAAAGGAATACGTTAGGCTAAAGTGGTAGTCAAATCTCTTAAAAGCTGGTCGCTATGTTAAACAATTGCGGCTCGGTTCGCTTTGTATGGTCCTCTTTAAGAAAAGTTAATTATTTGAAATTGAAACCAATAACAAGTAATACCTTGAAAACCCAACTTTACAAGAAAAACGTATATGACATAAATTATGTGTTTTAAAGAGATTTACATTTTTTGAATAGTAGGTTTTATCCATTTCTTACGGTTTAGCTGTTATGCAAAATTCTGCAAAACTCAACCAGAATAAAGAGATCTTTAGATGCTATTTTCAGAAAATTCAAAATATACATCTCATTTGTGATATGAATATCCTTAATATACGGCATTTTAATAACAGTCGTTAGAGCCATTTTTGAGAAAATCAAAATTTTTGAAAACTTATTCATGTAAAGTGTAATTAGGGTGGAGAGATTTTCTTGAAAATCATGTCGCATCCTTGGAAGATACTAAACTTAATTACAAAGTTTGACGTTTAACTGACTTTTCGCTTTAGAGCTACGCTGTCCACAGACACGCCACACACACATATGCACACAGACCTTTTTCTAAGACAGCTCTTTTCGGACCCATGGGACTTCAACACATATATTTCCTGTGAAATCTCGGTATTGAATTTTTTATTGGAGTACAATACCTTCTCTATCCATTATGTAATTGTATATACGGGCGAGAGAAAGTGGTTCAGCTAGAATGTGAATGGAGCACATCAGCTTTTTTTTAAATTTCTCTAGCCCACATGTACAATGTACATAGTGGATAGAGAAGGTATTGTATTCCACCTAAAAATTCGATACCGAGATTTTACCGGAAATACATGCTTTGGCACCCGAGTCTGAAAAAACATTTTTAGAAAAAAGTCCAAGTGTGTGTGTGTGTATGCATGCGTGGGTGCGTGCGCGCACGCGCGCTATCTCTAAACAGCATAGCTCAAAAACGAAAATACCGTTAAATGCCAAACTTGGTATTTAGGTTTAGTATCTTCCAAGGATGTGACACGAAGATTTTCAAGAAAATCCCCTCCACTACAAACTATCCTTTACATGGAAATCCTTTCGAAAAATATTGAAAGTGGCTCTAATAATTTTGATTAAAATACCGTATATAAAAGATATTTACCCCCCAATTTAATGTATATCTTGAATTTTCAAGGAATAGCCTCTTTATTCTGGATGAATTTTGCCGAGTTTTGCTTAACTGGTATACCACAAGAGATAGAAAAAATCTTACTGCAAAAAAAAAAAAAAAAAAAAAAAATGTAGGTTTGGTCAAAACAGGCAATTTATGTCCTTTACTGTTTTATTGTGGAATTAGGCATTTACAAGATATTCCTTGTTATTGATTTCAATTGTAAAGTACTTTTTCTCAGGCAGGAAGAGTCGGTTTTTCTTCTGTTCTACTCCTGGCCAAGAAAGAAGCGATTTGTAATGACCAACGCATAACGACAGCTTTTAAAACATTTGACTATCACTTTAGTATAGCGCATTCCTTTAGTTTGCTGCTTCTTATAAGGAACTAAGTAATCTTTTGTAAGAAGTTTGTTTGTAGAGCAGCTAGATAAAGTAGTGTGAGTATAACACATCAGTTTTTTACTTTCTCTATACGTACTATGTACATAGTGTATAGAGAAGGTATTGCACTCCGCCCAAAAATTCAATACCGAGATTTCGCCGGAGATATATTTTAGGGTCTCCTTTATCTAAAACAAGCATTTTTGGAAAAAGGTGTGTGTGTGTGTGTGTGTGTCCGTGAGTCTGTGAACACGATAAATCAAAAACGAAAAGTCGATAAAATGCCAAACTTAGTATTTAAGTTCAGTATCTTCCAAAGATGCGACACCAAGATTTTCAAGTAAATCCCAGCACCTCAACTACCCTTTACGTGGAAAAAAATTAGAACATTTTGATTTTCTGACAAATGGCTCCAACGCTTTGATTAAAATATCGTATATTAAATATATCCACATGACAAATAAAATGTATATCTTTTATTTTCTGGAAATAGCCTCTGAAGACATCTTTATTATGGATGAATTTTGCGGAATTTTTTAAAAGTGGTAAACCGTTAGAGATAAATAAAAACGTATCTGCTTAAAAAATGTAGAGGTCCTTAAAACACATAATATATGTTATATAAATTTTTTTCGTTGATTTGTTCGTTTTTTTAGATATTCCCTACTAGTGGTTTCAGGTGTAATATACTTATACTATTCTCATACGAAAATGTATCAACTCCTGTCGATACAAACATGGGTACTTAATCACATAGCAACTAGCTTTTGACTATCAATTTAGCTTATGGTACACTATTATTCCGCTCTACTTACATGGAAGTAAACAATAAGACCATTTCTGCTAAGTTTTTCTCGATTAAGATGAAGTAAATAGAAGAAGATATGTAGAGAAAGTCATGTGAATTGAACACATCAGATTGTTTTTAGTGCTGGCCAAAATACCATGCAAAAACACGGAGTAACCCTGAATAAAATGACACCTGTTGGTACATACTGAAGCACTTACTGGTTTTCTTGGTCTAGTGGTTCACAGGACACTGTACATCCTATCTGCTACAGAGATCACGGTGAAACTACCAGCCGCTCTGTTACACCGGTAACATTGGTCTGAGAAAGCCGGTTCCCACATAACAAGTTTGCGGAATACGAGTGATCCAATGCAGGGAGGGGGGCGGCAATTGCATGGTTGATTCCAAATAACTTAAAAAAAATCGGACGTGTTCCATTCACATGACTTTCTCTACATCTCTGCAACAAATTGTTGTTAAAAAGCTTATGCTTCTATCTACTTCGTGCCAATCGAGAAAAAAATAGCAGAAACAGTCATATTACTTTCTTCCTTGTAAGCAGAGCCTAAATAAGATTAAAGTGATAGTCAAAAGCTGGTTGCTATGTGACTAAAGTTCCTTCGTTTGTATGGACAGGAGTTGACAAATTCCCGTATGAGAAAAGTATACATTTTTCAAAGCTGAAACCATAACACAAATTGTGAGCTTTAACGTGCTCTACATTTTTTGTAGGGCAAGTTTTTGGCCATCTCTTACGGTTTAGCAGCTATGCAAAATTCCGTAAAATTTATCCAGAATAAAGTATCTAGTCTTCGGAGGCTATTTCCAGAAAATTCAAGATATGCATTTTGTCAGGTAAATATCTTTAATGCACAATATTTTAATCAAAATCGTTAGAGCCATTTTTGAGAAAATCACAATTTTCGAAGAAAAAAAGTTCCGTGTAAAGGGTAGTTGGGGGTGGGGAGATTTTCTTGAAAATCTTCGTATCGTATCCTTGGAAGATACCAAACATAAATACCAAGTTTGGTTTTAACGGACTCTTCGTTTTTGAGCTATGCTGCCCCCCCCACACACATCCATGGACATTTTTCTAAAAATGCTTTTGTTTGGATTCAGGGAGTCTCAAAACATGTACGTCCGGTGAAATCTCGTTATCAAATTTTTGGGAGCATTACAATACCTTCTCTGCCCGCCTGGGTAGTGTGGTGGTAGCGTGTTTGTCTCACATTCAAATGGTCGTGAGTTCAAATCTCGCTTGTGGTGAGTTACCCGGGGTTTTCCCTTATCCTGAGAAGACGAATGTCGTGTAACTTTAAGCTCTAATGACCTCGAGATCATTTGAGCATCGTTTCACCAATTTCATTCATCGTCCGATATGACCAACCAGGCTAAAGGACGTTAAGCTACCCAAAAAAAAAAAAAAAAAAAAAACCTCCATACGCTATGTACATAGTACGGGTAGAGAAAGTAAAAAAACTGTAACCTTTTCTCGATGAAATATTATACGGCTAAGAACACCAGAAATGTTTGAAAGACCACGTGTAGGTCGTTTGCTCTTTTTGCGATCAACAAAGCAGTGAGTGAATATTTTACAACAAGCAATAAAAATGAATACGAAAAGAAATGTAATGCCTTATATTCACAAGAACTTTTTTATTCTCTCTTCTATAAACTAATCTTACACAAAAAAATCTGATATGTTCCATTCACATAACTTTCTCTAGCTGTTCCACGTACAAACTAATGGAAATGGAAATGGCGCGTTATTTATGGACGCTCTTTAACTGCTGTGGTTCTCAGCGTCCCATTCTATATTGGGCGTGAAAGACCGCTTAATTTTGCTCAGAGGCCTCTCTTATCAGGCTTGAGGTTCTTTTACGTGCCGTAAATCTACGACACGGGACCAACGGATTTACTTCCCTTCCGAAGGAAGCCATGCTAAGGATTTTTATACCCGAAAAAATCCATCGTCCCCCGCCGGGTTTGAACCCGCGACCTTGGGTATATGAAGCTAGCATGGTAACCATTACACCACGGAGGGCGATACGTACAAACTATTCTTACCAAGGATTGCTCTTTTATCTTCGACTGCTAATGTTTATTTCATACCTTGTAAGTGGAAGGAAAATAAGTGAGTTTATTAGGCTAAAGCGATACTCAAATAGTTTTAAAGCCGGTCGCTATGTGAAACAATTCGGGCTCGGTTTGCTTTGCGTGATCCGTTTGAAAAAATTTAGTCTAAAATTGAAACAATTAATAACGAAAATGTCAAATCTATAAAAAAAAAAACAACAACAACATATATGACATTATTTGTTTTGGTGAGATCTAAATGTTTTGTTTAGTAAGGTTTTATCTATCTCTTTCGGTTTAACTGTTATACAAAATTCTGCATAAGTCATCCAGAATAAAGGGATCTTCAGCTAAATCAAAATATACATTTAATTCTCTGTAAATCACTTTAATATGCGGTATTTTAATCAAAATAATTACAGCCATTTTTGAGAAACACAAAAGTTTAAAAAATGTTTCCAGGTAAAGGGGAGCTTATGGTGGGGGATTTTCTTGACAATTTTCGTGTCCCATCCTTAGAAGATATTAAACATAAACACCAAGTTTGGTATTTAACGGTATTTTCGTTTTTGAGCTATGCTGTCCACATGGGGGATATTTTTCTAAAAATCTGATGTGCTCCATTCACTTGATTTCTCTATATCAAATTATTGTTAAAAAGCTTATTCTTCTCTCTACATCATGCTAATCGAGATAAACATTACCAGAGGTTGTCCTTGTTACTTTGTTCCTTGTAAGCAGAAGGGAAAACATCTAATGTGTTCCATTCACATGATGTCCTCTAGCTGTTCCGTAAACAAACATTTTATTCATTATCTTCATCATGTTAAGCAAGATAAAGATAAGCATAATTAGTCTTATTACTAGCTTCCTTGTAAGTAGAAGGAAAATAAGAAAATGTACAAGCTAAAGCTATAGTCTCATCCTTTAAAAGCTGGTCGCTATGTGAAACAATTGAAATTCCATTCTCTTTTTGCAAGGTGTAAACAAACGTAAAACGAGAAGAGAGCTATCTTCCCGTTTGAGAAAGGTTTAAGTGGCTAAAATTGAAACCAATAATCCGAAATACCTCGTAAACGGTTTACTCTACATAAAAAAAAAAGAAAAAAAGAAAAAAAAGGATGTGACATAATTATGTAGTAAGTTTTTGTATATCTCTTACAATTTACTAGATATACAAAAATCATCCAGTTGAAGAGGTCTTAAGAGGTTATTCCCCGAAAATTCAACATATACATTTTTTTTTTCATAAGAACATTTTAAACATAAGGTATTTTAATCGAAATCTTTAGAACTATTTTTGAGAAAATCAAAATTTTTGAAAATTTTTCCGTATAAAGGATATTTTGGGAGGGGGGGATTATTGAAAATAATACTTGGAAGATTGAAGTTAAATACCAAGTTTGGTATTTAACGGTCTTTTCGTATCTGAGCTATGCTGCCCACAGACACAAACACGGGGTTTAAATATGTTTTTTTTTTTTTTTAGATTCAGGTGGTCTCAAAACATATATTTCCGGTGAAATCTCGGTATCGTTTTTTGGGTGCAATACAGTACCTTCTCTATACACAATGTACATAGTACACGTAGAGAAAGTAAAAATGCTATTTTCGGACTCGGAGGACCTCAAAATATTTACCGTAAAATCTCAACATCGATTTTTTGGACGGAATACAATACCTTCTCTAGCTAATACTATGTACTTTATATGTAAATATGTGTTACAGAAAGTAAAATAACAAAAAGCTCTGTTTACTTCTTGTGATGAGATACACCTTCAATGCAATTCGTATAATAACTGTGGGTACAAGGTGGTTATAATAGGCTAAAGTGATTGAAATGTCACCGGAAATTCATGTTTTGAAACCCCCTTAAACAAAAAAAGTAATTATTAGAAATAGGTCGTGTGTATGAATAGCATAACCAAAAAAATCTGATGCGTTCTATTCACGTGGTTTTCTCTAGCTCTTACACAAAAAACTTTTCTTACTAAAGATTATTCTTTTATCTTAGACCTGCTAATCAAGATAAACATTAGTAGAAATGGTCCTATTACTTGCTTCCTTGTGAGTAGAAGGGATATAAGGGAATATGCTAGGCTAAATCGATAGTCACGTGTTTTAAAAGCCGGTCTTATATGAAACAACAGAAGTTCGGTTTGCTTTTTTGCTGTTTGAGAAAAGTTAAAGAAGTTTAAAATTGAAACCAATAATAAGGAATATGTCATAAACGGTCATAAAACATAAAAAATTTATATGGCATATATTATGTGTTTTAAAGAGGTCTACATTTTTGTTCAGTAAGTTTTTGTTTATCTCTTAAGGTTTAACCGTTATTCTAAACCCATCCAGAATAAAGGGGTCTTCAGGAGCTATTCCCAGAAAATTCAAAATATACATCTTATTTGTGATATAAATATCCTTTTATACTCGTTTACTGAAATGTGTTCATTTACTGTTAAAACATCTATTTCGAAATGAAGACCATTTCCATACAGATTTTCATGCTTGAGCGTTGCGTTACTAATGGCTGTTTACTGCCTGCTAATGTGCATATAATTACATAAACATCTTACGCATACAATTACCTCCATGAATATTTAATTATACATAAGAATTATAAGAATATATAATTATTTCCTGAATCTTAACTCATAATATTATGTAAGCAAAGCAAAGCAGGTCATGACATTGGCATCACAGAGACGAGGAAATCGATAACCCAGAAAATGAAATGGCGTTTTATTTATGGATGCTCTTTAACTGCTGTGGTTCTCAGCGTCCCGTTCTATACTGGGCGTGAAAGACCGCTTAATTTTGCTCAGAGACCTCTCTATCAAGCTTGAGGTTCTTTTACGTGCCGTAAACGAGCTGTACTTCCCATTCGAAAGAAGTCATGCTAAGGATTTTTACGCCCGAAAAAATCCATCGTCTCCACCAGGTTTGAACCAGCGACCTTGGGTGTATAAAGTTAGCATGCTAACCATTACACCACGGAGGGTGTAATGTCATGCGTGCTAATTCTACTTCCAGCCAAAATATTTATTTTTACGAAAACAGTTATATTCTCTTACGTTTATCAGTAGATATGTTTTGTCAGGTGCTTCATCAGTGAAGCTTTAATTCATCTGTGGAAAATATTTTCGCTTTTTTCCCCGACCGTATCGGTTTGTGTTTTAATATGGAGTACAACTTCTTATATTGGACTATATCAATTCCATGTTTCACATTTAGAGTATTTTTCAATACTGAATAATTTGTCCACAAGGCAGGAGATTTAATTTTTTTTTTTTTTAACATTTCTTCGAAGTAAATTATGAGAACATTTTCCGAGAGTGAAGTTATATTTTTTGTTGTTCTCCATGCCATGATTTATCAATAACTTTTCGTAATCTTTTTTTATTTCTATGGAAGTAAATTCTTAACAACATAACTCGCATACTCTCTTATATCAGGAGATGTGGAACTAAATTCTATATCATTATCACTGGGCCAAAATACCTCAGTCTCAATCTTGCAAATCAACTATCACTGTGAATCGAATTTCATTTGTTATCGACGCATGCGTACAAGTCGCATAGCGGTCAGCGGAGTTCATCTTTGGATGTAAGATACATAAATATTAAGTATTTATTGTATATCTACATGACGTAGAAAAATTATGTGTGCAACTCTTATATGATGATCATTAGAATACTCGTGAGGTGTTGGAACGCTCACTCCCCAATAACTACCGTTATAGAATTGTTGCATAAATAACTATTAATATACTGTATTTTAATCAAAATCGTTAGAGCCAGTTTTGAGAAAACCAAAAATTTTGAAAATTGTTGCATGTAAAGGGTAGTTTGGGATGGGGAACTTTCTTGAAAATCTTCGTGTCGCATTCTTGGAAGATACTAAACATGAATACCAGGTTTGGTATTTAACGGTCTTTTCGTTTTTCAGCTTTGCTGTTCACTCATACACACACAAGCACACGGACTTTTTTTCTAAACATGTTTTCGGACTCGGGAGATCTCAAAATATATTTCCTGTGAAATCTCGGCATCAAATTTTTGGGTGGAATACAATACCCTCTATAGCTATCTACATTGTTTGCGCATACGCGCTAGAGAACGTGAAAAATACATAAATGCTCTCTTATGATATACACCTTTATCGCAATTTTGAATAATCGTTGTGGATATATGGATGTTATAATAAGTTAAAGGGATTGAAATTTCACCGGAAATGCATGTTTTGAAACCCCTGATTCGAAAAAAGTTATTTTTAGAAAAATAGTTCTGTGCATAAGTAGCATAACACAAAAAATCTGATGTTCCATTCACATGACTTTCTCTACATCTGTACAACAAATTATTGATAAAAAGCTTATCCTTTTTTTTATTTCGTGCTAATCGGGAAAAAGTTAGCAGAAATAGTCTAATAAAATACATGTAACATAAATTGTGTGTTTTAATGAGCTCTACATTTTCTGTTAAGTAAGTTTTTGTCCATCTCTTACGCTTTAGCAGTTATGCAAAATTCATCCAGAATAAAGTAGTCTTCAGAGGCTATTCCCAGAAAATTCAAGATATATATTTTATTTGCCATGTAAATAATTTTAATATACGATATTTTAATAAAAATCGTTAGAGCCATTTTTGAGAAAATCAAAATTTTCGAAAATTTTTCAATGTAAAGTGTAGTTGGGGGTGGGGGGATTTTCTTGAAAATCTTCGTGTCGCATTCTTGGAAGATATCAAACTTAAATACCAAGTTTGGTATTTAACGGTCTTTTCGTTTTTGAGCTATGCTGCCCACAGACACACACACACATGTACACACAGACAGTCAGAGACAGACAGACACACACGGAAACTTTTCTAAACAAGATTTTTTTCGATTCAGGGGGTCTCGAAACGTATATTTCCGTTGAAATCTCGGTATTCAATATTTGGGTGCAATACAGTACCCCATCTATACACTATGTACATAGTACGCGTAGAGGAAGTAAAAATCGGATGTGTTCCATTCACAGGACTTTCTATACCTATTCTGCAAACTTCTTACAAAAGATTGTTCTTTTTCTGTTCTATGCTAAACTAGATAAGAATTGAGAGAATGCTCTCACTCCTTAGTTCATTATAAGTAGAAGGGAACTAAAGAAACATATTATACTTAAGCGATAGAATGTTTTAAAAGTGAGCTATGCGATTGTCATTGAACTTCGGTTCTTTGCATGCACTTATAAAATAAAGAAACACGGATGATTTCCTTTTTGAGAAAAGTATAAATATTTTAAAACTGAAATAAAAACTAGGAATATCTCAGAAAAGGTTAGCTCCACAACAAAAATGCAAAGGACATAAAATTGTGCGTTTAAACGATATATAATATATATATACATATATATATATATATTGTATAGTAAGTTTTTGTCTATCTCTTACGGTTTACCTGTCATACAAAGTCATCCAGAATGAAAAGGTCTTCAGAAGCTATTTTCATATAACTTAAGATATACAAACATTTCGTTTGGCATAAAACTATATTAAACATATGATATTTTAATTAAAATCGTTACATTTGAGAAAGTCAACCATTTTTTAAAATGCTTCATCTGGAGTGTGGACCTTATCTGCTAATCCTGGTAATGCATCCTTGGAAGGAACCGAGTTTCGATACTAAGTTTAGTATTTAACCTACTTATCGGTTTTAGTTATGCTGCCCACAATCACACACACATTTTTTCTAAAAATATTTTTTATTTTATTTATTCAGGAGGATTTTAAAAGAAAACCGCTATGTGTTCTTTACATGAGCACGAAAAAAGACAACAAAAAACAAAACAATAACGGCGTACCATTTGAAAAAAGGAGTAAATACCTAAAAATTAAAATCAATAACAGAACATATCTCAAAATATTTGGCATAATTTGTGTATTTTAACGATATTTACATTTTTTTTTGTAAAATTTTGTTTAGCTATTATGGTTTACCGATTATATAAACGTCGTTCAAAATGAAGTTCACTTTACAGGCTATTTGCAGAAAAGTCAAGATAAAACTTTTATTTGTTATTTAAATGTCTTAAGCATATGGAATTTTAATCATTATCTCATGGAACGTATTCGAAAAAATAAAAATCTGATGTGTTGTATTTACACGATTCTCTACCTTTTAACGCTTATTAGTGGTATGCAAATTATTCTTATGAAAGCCTATTTTTCTATCTACTTTATTTAAATCGAGAAAAAAGCCTTTGCAGAAATAGCTACATTACACATTTCGTTATAGATACAAAGGAAATAGCGATAGTCAAAAGTTCAAGAACTGGAAGCCATATGTTGGTCTTAACATCCCATACTTTTCCATGCAATCGTGAACAAAAAATTGAAATAGATCAGAATAAAAGAAAATTACTGAACAGAAGCACAAGTTTCATATTAGTTTTCATTTTTCAATAAATGTGCAAACTTAATTTTACAGGCTATTGCATAGCAGCATTATCTTAATTAAAAGAAAAATATTGAATAAATCGAAAACCAAACCATTAACGGATATCTCGGAAATGGCTAATGACACTAAAAGTCTTTTGAAACAAATTTCTGTTTTCGACTATTAGACTATTATACAAAATTGGTTCCGAATGAAAAAGACTTCACAAACTATTGCCTGAAAATTCAATATTTACATTTTATTTGTAATGTAAACATCTTTAGTAAATGATATAATCACTATCTATAGTTAGTCATTTTTTAAAATGGTAAGTTTCAAAGATGTTCCATGTCAGGGATGTTTATATATATAATGTGTGTGTGTGTGTGTGTGTGTGTGTGTGTGTGTGTGTGTGTGTTTTAAACCTACCTCGTATTTATTAGCTCGCCTAGAATGAAGAGGGTTGCACGGATGCAGGTAAACAATTAGAAATACATGGGACAGAAAGCAATTATTTAAGGTCAGTCTCCCGCCCCTCTGTCACTCATTAATGACAAGTCAGTATTGAAATGTTCGGTAAACTATTCATCTTCAATGAGGAATTACTATAGGATGCCATCAGAATATCTTATGGGAAACGATTTCGGTACCGACAGATCCCCACAGAACGTCTTCCTAGGGAAAAGTGTATGACACCGGCCACATATTAGTCTGTGGAAAAAGAAAATACCTGAAAAAGGATGTGCTCAGAGACGGTACCAAGTCCTAGTTCACGATGAAGTTGGGCGTTGCATATGAACCATTGTGCATTCAATACAGTTCTGGCAACTTTACTTTGGAACATCTGTAGTCTCTGAATCTCTCTTTCAGCCGCTCTTTCCAAAACAAGGGATTGTTTGGGGTGGTAGAATTCCTTTAGAAGATACTGAACTCAAATACAAAATGTTGCGTTTATGCGACTTTTCGGTTTTGAATCACGCTGTACAGAGAGAAAGACAGACAGACAGGCAGAAGGAGAAGGAGTACTTTTTTCTGAAAATGCGTGTTTCTTTCTAATACAAGGGATCTTAGAAAATGTATTTCCGGTGAAATCTCTGTAGTGCATTACAATACCTTCTCTACCTATTATGTATATAATAGAGAAATTAATAAATGACGAACATTTCCATGTATAATGTACTAGTAATTTGAGGTAGCGGTTTTTATTTAAAACTAGCTAGGCGTTGCCCGGTGGTTTTATGGCTCTGATAAGAAATTCTTATTTTAAGTTTTTGTTTTGCTATATAATTTTTAGGACGAGTAAAATTAGTGTAGAGATGACACACAAAATCTCACCTGAGGGTTGGAAACAGGACATTAGAAGACCTTTAAGTACGAATGAGACTGTTTTATCAATACTTTTCCTGTATAACAGTCAAATCTTACTTTATTTATTCCTTTTAGGAATGGTGACAATAGCCTTGTCCTAATGGAAGACAAGGTTGAAGAATTCTCCGAGAAGGGCCATCTAGAGACTTTAATGTAGGGATGGAACAAACACACTCAAAAACCACTTCAATGGAAGAAGTCAGGAAAGTGTTTGATTGGGGGGAATTTTAACATTTTTCAACATCATGGGCCCACTTTCTAAATTATTTTGCCAAATAAAGGGCTGTTATGGATATAAACCGTCAAACCACGTACAATGAATGTCAGGTATTATTTCATCTAGTTGCAGTTTTGAGCAGGAAAACATCGTACAAGGCTATGTCATAAAAAATCTGAAAAACGCGGTATTTTAATCAAAATTGTTTTGGCTATTCTTGAGGAAATCAAACATTTTCGAAATATTTTCATCTAAAGTGCACTTGGCATGTAGGGATTTTCGTGAAAACCTTTGTATCCTTGGAAAATGGAGAATTTAAATACTAAGTTGGGTATTTAACAGACTTTTCATTTTTGAGTTATGCTGTTTACACATACTGACATTTTTCTAAAAATGCTTCTTTTACTTACGGCGCCTCAAAGCAGATGTTTAATGTGAAATTTGCATATCTAATTTCTGGGTAGAGTAAAATACTTCCTGTACCTACTATATGTAGTAGAGAAATAAAAAAAATCAAAAGTAATGTGGCTCTTAACTGAACGTTGTAGATTGGTTCTTTTAGCATTAAGTTGCGCTTGCTCGATAGCCTTGCATTTTTTTGAGACACCTATTAATTATTACAGAAAATACCGAGAAAAAGTTGTAGTTAATGTAACCTTGTTTATTATATAATCGTTTATTACTAAGAAAACACAAAAGGAAAACAAAAGAAAGATAAAATACATTAGCTCACTATTTCTATGCCGTGAAAGCCTTAAATAAGTAATTACTCTTATGTCGATATTGTTTTGGTATTATGATTATCGTTAAATAAAATAATAGATAGCCTTGCAAGAATTCGTAAGCATTGCGTGAATTCAAGCGATTAATCCTGTGAAACGGTGCAGAATTTGGAATTCTAGGCTAGACAGTAATATTTGTTTCATGTAAAAATATTTAGAGCATATAAAAATTGAAATCTAGTTTTATTTATGGACGCTCTTTAACTGCTGTTTCTCAGCGCCCCATTATACTGGACACGAAAGCCCGTTTAATTTTGCTCAGAGAGTTCTTTATCAGGCTAGATGCTCTTTAAATGCCGTAAATCTACGACACGGTAGCACCGGCTTTGCTTCCCCTCCAAAAGAAGCCATACTAAGCATTTTTAGACCCAAAAAAGTCCATTGCCTTCCGCCCGGTTTGCACCTGTGACCTTGGGAACCCAATGTTGCCCCCTAGGCGACGGAAGATGACTGAACCATATGCCATTTTTAAACAAAATCGTTATTGCTATTTTTAGGAAATCGACAACTTTCGAAACATATGAAGTGTAATTTGGGGTGAGGGTATTTTCTTGAAAATCTTCGTGTTGCATCCTTGGAAAATGGAGACGTTAAATGAACTGTGAAGAGCTAACTCCAATGAAATATGGCGTAGCATAGGGTTTAGCATATTTAATTTCCAATTTTAGCGATGTTTACCGATTTAAGAGAGTGGGTAGGCAATGTGACTTTGTACGACCAACATCTTGTGTTTTATATACTCCTTATTTGTTCAGAATTACTTTGGATCTCTTTATCGAGTTCAGTAACTACAAAAACAATGGTAGCCGTCGGACAATCCTAACTGAGGTTGTAAGGTCAGTCAGTATACTATCTGCAAAAACATGACATCATGCACATCTAGGATTATAGCTTGTTCTTTAGTAGAGCCACTATGTGTTATTACAGCGATACACATGCGTAAGGTCGTGAGTTCGATCCCCGTGGCTTGTCTACCCAAGGGTTTGTCGAAGAGCCGTCAGGCAAATTTTCTGTCCCTACATGTCGCTACCATCGTCAGCTCATTCGTCCTTCTTCGCGTTGGGTTCTTTCAGGATTGGAAGTGTCAGCGATGGTGTTTGGTGCAGCGTGGCAGGAATAAAGGATGCTCATTGTGAATCACCGTCCCCCGGCTTCGGCTAATTGCCAGGATGAGGACCGCTCCCTGATGGGGCGGGGTCCCCGGTCTGCCTGTCCGGCTTTCGGGGAGCTTCTATCTGGAAACCACAGAGGCACCGTCATTGCTGTCCCGTCGCTCCTGGTTCCGGCCGCCTGATTTAACCAATCCATCCTGGAGGCATCCCCCCCAGTAGTAGTTTCGATGTCGAGTCACCTCCGTCCGCAATCTATTCACACACACACATACAGAATCCCTTTTCTAAAAGTGTGGTGTTATAATTCATAGATTGTTATTATGATCATTATTATTATTATTATTATTATTATTATTCACATTCACTCGCACGTCTCGACAACAAAGCTTATCGGAAAATATGCAAAACAGCAAGGATATAAACGCCTTTCATGTTGCAGTACATACACTCACTGCAGACACAATAGTAGCAGTTATGACATAGTGAAGGCAAAGTGTTACTTATCGTCTGGCACGAGAGATGATATTGTACGTCAAGAGTTTTGCTACCGAAAAGACTACCATTAACTGCAGATGATGACTATTGGGGAAAAGATGGGTTGTTGGAACAGGAAGTTGTGAGCATTCAAGAGGTCGTGTGTTTGAATCTCACTTAGATTGAGTTACTCTGATGAGTGTTTTTTTCGTGGTTTTCCCTTATCTAGAGAAGACAAACGTCGAATAACTTAAAGCTCCATGGATCCCGAGATCATTTGAGCATCACATTACCTATTTTTTTTTCTTTATAGTGATTAACGCCCGTTTTTTACTACTTGTGGCGCCGCAGGCGATGACACTGGTGTTACGTGGAATTCGATGGCGGGGAAACCGGAGAAAACCCGCCCCTATGCCATTTTGTCCACCACAAATCTCGCATAGCCCGCTTGGGTAGTGTGGTGGTAGCGTGTCATTCAAAAGGTCGTGAGTTCGAATCTCGCTTAGGGTGAGTTACCCGGAAAAGGGCTTTTTCGGGGTTTCCCCTTATCCTGAGAAGACGAATGTCCGTGGAAGATCAATTGAGCATCATTTCACCAATTTCATTCATCGTTCCATGTGACCAACCAGGTTAAAGGACGTTAAACTAAAAAAAAAAAAATCTTACATGCGGTCTTTTGAGATCGAACCCGGGCAAATGGTCAAATGGTCTAACCACTCGGCCACAGCGCGACCACTTTACTGATTTCATTCATCGTTCGATTTGACCAATGAACGTTGAGGAAAAAACTAATTTCTGTCGGAGTAGACAGCTATGATAGTGAATTGTAATGCATCCTTCAGTAGACGTTCAACGGGCACTGCTAATGACTTTTTGACATTTTACTTTTGCCACTTGAATAAATCAATTCATAACTAATTATTCCAGAGGCATAGATTGGTCGCACCTCATAAATTAGTTTTGTTATTATATACAGAAGTTGTTACTTAATAAGAAAAATGCGTTACTAATTTAGTTTTGTTTTCTTTCTCTCTTTTAACCACGTACTTGGTAGACAGAGCACGTATTGAATGCCTCCCAAAAACCGAGATTTCACCGGAAATACCTGTTTTGTGTCCCTGAATTAAAAAAAAATGATAAAAAAGGTTCATATTTGCGTCTCTGTGAACAGAATAACCCAAAACGAAATTCGGATTATACACCACACTTGCTATTTAAATTCAGTACCTTCCAAATATGCATCACGAACATTTTCAGAAATATCTTCCCACCTCAACTAACCTTTGCATGGAGTTTTTTTTTTTCGAATGTTTTTACTTTCTGAAAAGTGTTTTAACGATTTGTTAAAATAGCACACCTTAAATTTATATGAGAAATTAAATGTATACTTTGAATTTTCGTGAATAGATTATGAAGCCCTCTTCTTTCGGACGTAAATTTATATAAACTTGTTTAATTCGTAAACCTTAAGCCATAGACGAAAACGTACATAAAAAGTGCACTCTCTTCAAAACACACAATTTAAGACAAATAAATTTTGGCATCTGAGATATCCGTGATAATGTTTGAATACTTATTCAGTCCTTTAAATTCCTGTCGATTTTCAGCGGATTCTCGCAAAGGTAGGCCTATGTAATTTTAAGGTCAGTATATAGTGGTAGTTCTGAAACATTAGACTATCGTTGTAATGCAGCTAATTATGTCTACTTCTTAAAATGGGGTGGATGGGAAAAAGAAATTCTGTAAGATTTACCTGTATACCCAGAATGTATATCTCAATTAAAATTAAGTAGATAGGAAAATAGAATTTCTAAAGAATTATCTGTATCCCAAAAATGAGACATAGAAGACAGTGAAAGTCACGTGAATGTAACATATAAGATTTTTTTTCTGTTTTGGGAATGGCAGAAGAAAATAATGTTTAGTTAAGTACAATATTTATGTAGATGTGTAAGGACATACCATCATTAAGTTTTTTTTTTTCCTCTTATGTACCTGGGTAATTATAGTTATGTATAGTCAATTATGTAACCTCTTATATCAAGATTCACTCGGTCCCAGAGTGCTCCATTTATACTCTATTACTTACTGTACGCTGAGTTCGTGTTATTTCACAGTTGTAGTAAACATATCAAGCAAATGCCGCGCCGTCACAGCCAAGCTCATTACGCCTCATCGCTTTGCTGTGTGGGAAACATTATATTCATAAGAACGTTAATTCATCTAGTTTTTGTTATTCATGATATAACTGGTTTCAAATGGTTCAATATAAACTTGTTTTTTACACAATACGAAAATAAAGGATAGTTATTTATATCGCAAGTCAGCTTAGTTATAATATGCAGGTTGAGGAATTTCTAAGCATTAAATTGAGGACGAAAGTAAATTAGATTGAACGTTTAGCGGACTTTACGCTGAGACGTTATAGATGACAAACCATCCCACACTGTTCAGTCTGTTGGGGTGCGAGGCTGCTTTCTCCTGCTGTTAGTGGCTCGCTTAAAGATCATAAATCGGTGAGATGATACTCAAATGAACCTGACGTCTATAGAGCTTGGATTTACGAAACATTAGACTTCTCAGGATAAGAGATAACCCCAGTAAAAAGTTATCCAATAACTTCCCTAGCCGAGACATATGAATGTGAGAGACACCCTACCACCACACCACAGAGATGGACATGGTCGCTGTTCTGTTCGTTCTGTGTTGATAGTGGTAAGTCAACTGCTTGAGAAGCCTTAACCTGATAATGAGCTAGAGCTGAAAAAAAAAATATGGTGTTACATTCACAATACTTTTTCCATCTCCATGCTCTATTAATAGCTACGCAAAACATTCTTAATATATAATATTTTTTGAAATACACCCTTTACAGAAATACTACATATTTCGTAATAGTTTCAGAAGGAGTTGCTTCATTTTAATCGAAATAAACCTTCCCAGAAATAGCTATATTACACATTTTGTTACAGACAAAATGGAATTGTTTCATTATAATCGGAATAAATAGCCTCTGTGGCGCAAGGGCTGTCGTCTAGTAACACTGCTAGGGACTTCCGTGCGTCTTTGCACTTGGCTCCTTCTGCTCTGTGAGTTGGCCTGTTCTTTCCCCTCCTCTCATCGCGTCCTCCCGCAGGGGGGGGGGTGGAAGGCCGCAATAGATCAATACTTGGTCGCAGTTGCCGAGATGTCCCCCGCTTCTAGCATATTCACACCTCATACAAAATGCAACGAATACAAATTCCCATCATGCAAAAAATAGTATGCAATACACATTTGATATACGCTTTATGCTATCTGGGAAATTGAAAAACTCGCTCAAGCGCCCTGCATTCTTTCCTAGATCCGTATCAAGCGCTTCCAAACTAGTTTCGCGGTGTACTATATATCCTTTATTCTATTTATTCGCTTTTAATTTTACCTCTTTTGTTTGTTGCGGTCGATGTTTACACCCATTACATTTATACAGGAAGAAATATTAGTGCCCCAGGCAGAATTGGAGGCAGCAATCCAAGGCTAGCCAGCTACAGTGGAGTCAGCGGGCTGAGGCAATATGAGCACTCAACTGCAGTGAGTTATCTTCCTTTGTGGCCCATTTGGGAGGTCACAGATTAGATCCCCGTTAAATCGCGGTTCATTACATCTCCCGAATTTCCTCTCCTTCTGCTTCACTTCTCATTTCATTTCGTCCTTCTTCTGGATGGTCTATATCAGGGTTGTAAGCATCGGCGGGAGTCTTGGTGCAACATGGCAGGGAAAAATAATGCTCTCTCTCGATTTTGACCTCTGGCGAGACGGACTCCGGTCAATGGGAAGTGGAAATCTGGAAACGACCTCAGCTCTGTCATGGCTCTTTGGATCGGCCACCCTCTGGCTGCTCTCGCCTCATCCTTCTAGGTTTAGATGACAAATCTCCTCCGAACTTGTCTTGTCTTATCTTATTCTACTTTTCTTTTCTTATACCTATGGGTAACGGGACATTCAGCAACTCTGATTTATAAAACATGTGAATTTTACTTAACTGCATCCGTGGTTTGTGGCCAAGGAACTAATTTCTCACCTGGAAGTCCTGGGTTCGATTCCCGGCCGGGTGGGAGTTTTTATTTAATCATGATTAATCCTTGTCCTCCGTAGAGTCTGGAAGTGCGGCCGTGAGAGCAAAATCAAGTTAAAAACAACGGAAACCAACAGTAACCTAACTTAAAGCTCAAAGAGTAACAACACCATTAATCAAAGACCCATATGACTGTATGTTAAAGGGAGCTTAGAAATGGGGGAAAAAGACTTCCACGAGGAAAGGCTGAAGTTAAGAGCACAATGAGAGGCCAGATCCGGGGAACATGCTCGGCGCAGGCGGGGTCACTAACGTTCCAGATGTGAGATCACTACAACACGACGTGACCACCCACACTAACTTCCCTTCCCAAGGAAAAGACCGAAGAGGTTATGTCACACACCGGATGCCATGACTATTACTTAAACCAAATTCCCACGCTACACGCCTCCCCACGTCGACAACTGGCTTAGCCCTCCAACCCTAAAACACGGCGGAGTATGGAGAAAAGGAAAATATGCGGAATTACGGAATCCAAAAATCGCCTGCCGACCTATAAAACTGCGAAAACCCCCAAGATTGGAGTGCCCAGGGAATTCCCGTATGTGAGCTACAGAGTCATCGCGGAGCCATCTTGCCATCAGTAGCATTAAATATACCTATTGTTGTATGTGCGCATGTGTGTATTGTAATTTTCAACAATCATCACTAATGCTTCCCTATCATTGTCCATAAACTGCGTAATTTGGAAAACCTTGAAAAAGCTGTAGCCTCACTAAATCCTCATTATATACAAGGTAATGATCAAAGTATCAACTGAAAAGAAAAGAAAATGATTCATAAAGAAGTCTTAATCATGAAAATCTGGTTTCTGCTTTAGCAATTTTTTTTTTGTACAGTTTTTCCTAACGGCTACTAATCATAGGTTAAGACCAAGTTCTATGTCGATAATGGGTATCTCGCAAATCGAGAATCTGCACGTGTTCACTGTTTAGCTAGTGTTGAATTTAAGATAAAATGCCGCAAATAAGTGATCCGATTATGGATTAATACATCGTAACAATCTCAATTTTACTTTAGTGGTATATCATTGGCACAGTGCAAGTATTGGATGCGTGATTCTGATGATTCAGATTTGAATCTGGTTGTGGTGACCAATTGACATAACTGTTCCACATCTATTTCAGTTAAATAATACGATAAGAAATTCTAAGTTCTACTTAAATTAGCTTTTAGTTTTATAAGCCAAACTTAAAAATAAACTGAATCTAATTCAAAATCTTCTCGGGCTTCTAGCCAGGTAAAAACTTGGCTTGACACCAACGTTTCGAAGAAGTGCATCTTCCTCGTCTTCAGGGTGAACTGATCAGTTGGTGTCAAGCCAAGTTTTTACCTGGCTAGAAGCCCGAGAAGATTTTGAATTAACACGTCGCCAGGAAAGCTTCAGTTCTTATTTTAAACTGAATCTACTAAATTCATTATGGATTGAATATCATAAAAATGATATTACTAAATATTATTTTAAATATTGTTTCATTTTGAAATAAAATATTACATAATTATGTTTGTTAGGCATTAAATGATACAGGATTGGTCTTTTTGTATGGAGGCTGTGAGTAATATTATAATAAGAGAATAGAGTTTAGCATATTATAATGAGAAAATGAGTTTAGCATTAGAATGTCAGTGCAGTTTTGGTGCACCCTTCCCTACTGCCAGCTAATATTGACTGTTCCTTAGTCTCTGGTTTATACAGCAACATTATTTCTTTGTTAACAACGCTGTCAACTGCAGGATTATATCCACGCCTTCGGTGTGCCGGAAAAATTATTTCAGAACACATCAGAGTTTTATTACTTTCTCTACACGTACTATGTACATAGTGTATAGAGAAGGTATTGTATTGCACCCAAAAATTCGATATCGAGATTTCACCGGAAATATATGTTTTGAAACCCCTGAATAAAAAAAAAAGTATTTTTAGAAAAATGTCCGTGTGTGTGAGTATGTGTGTGTATGTGTGTGTCTGTGGTCAACATAGCTCTAAAGTAAAAAGTTCATAAAACACCAAACTCAGTTTTAAGTTTGGTATCCTTCAAGGACGCGACACAAAGATTTTCAAGAAAATCCCTCCACCCCGTACTATCCTTTACATGAAAACATTTTCGAAAATTTTGATTTTCTAAAAAATGGCTCTAACGATTTTAATTAAAATATCGTATTTTAAAGATATTTACATGACAGATAAAATGTATATCTTGAAAATTCTGGGAATAAATTCTCTTTATTCTGGATGAATTTTGCGAAATTTTGTGTAACTAGTAAACCGTAAAAGATAGACAAAAACTTACTACGCAAAAAATGTAGATCTCAATAAAACACACAGTTTACTTTATATACACTTTTTCGTGGAATTGACTGTTTTTGAGTTATGTCTTTTAATTAATTTCAGTTTTAAAATACTTACCTTTCTCATACGGAAACTTGTCAACACGGGCACGCAAAGAAACGGAGTTCTACAACCACATTTTAAAGGATTTGGCTGTTGGTTTAGCCTAGTGTATTCCCTTATTCCCCTTCTACTTTGGAAGCTACATAAGTCCATTTCTGCTTATTTTTTTTCTCGATTAGCATCAAGTACATAAAAGAATAAGTTTTTATCAATAATTTGTTCCAGAGATGTAGAAAAAGTCATGTGAATTGAAGAAATCAGAATATAAAAGTTTCGAGTGGTATTAGAAAAATCATCTAACATGGGTAAGCGATAGAGAAACAAATCAAATGCAGAGTTAATACCTATAATAATGCCGAAGCAAACGTTTTAATATGAACTAGGGACAATAAATTTTTCTTAACAGCCTTCGAGCATGGAATTGTGGAAAGGATGTTAACCTTGATCAAAAATGGCAACTGGTAGTGGAGTATCTATTAATTAGAATTCAGTATCAACAAACTCGAAGGAATATGTAATAATGTGCTTCTCGAGGTTATAGGTTCCCATTGCCGCATCGTGACCTCCATATGGTGATATAACAGAATATCTTTACTCGTATAGGCGTGGACTTGAAAACGAGTTAGGAAACCTGAGAGTGGTGATACAGTAAGTGCAGAAGTTACTCTTAAGCAAATATTCCCTTTGGGCAGATAAAAATGTGATTTTTTTCTTGCTCTATGCATAGAAAACGTATTGTATTGCACCCAAAAATTCAATACCGAGATTTCATCGGAAATATATGTTTTGAGGCCTCCAGAGTCCTCCCTTCCCTAAAAAAACATTTTAGAAAAATGTCCGTGTGTGGGGGGGCAGTATAGTTCAAAAACGAAAAGTCTGTTAAATACATATCTTGGTATTTAAGTTCAGTTTTTTCCAAGGATGCGACACGAAGATTTTCAAGAAAATCCCCCCACCCCCAACTACCGTTTGCATGGAAACATTTTTCGAAAATTTTGATTTTCTCAAAAAATGGCTGTAACGATTTTGATTAAAATATCGTATATTAAAGATATTTATATGGAAAATAAAATGTTTTGGGAACAGCAACTAAAGACCTCTTTATTCTGAATGAATTTTACTGAATTTTACGTAACTGGTAAACCATAAGAGATAGACAAGAACTTATTATATACAAAATGTAGATCACATTAAAACACACAATTTATCTCATAAACGTTTTTTCTCGTGGAATTGACAATTTTTAGATATTCCTCGTTATTTGTTATAGATTTAAAATACTGACATTTTTCGCACACGGAAAGCTGTGAACTTATGACCCAAGATACGGATTTCGTCCACATGGCAACCGACTTTTAAAGTATTTGACTATTGTTTTAACCTAGGTATTCCCTTATTTTCGTTCTATTTACAAGGAAGCAAGTGATTAAGACAATTTCTACTGATGTTTATCTCAAGTATCATAAAGTAGGTAGAAGAATATGCTTGTTACAGCGATGTACAGAAAGTCATGTGAATTGAACATATCGGATTTCTTGTCTTCCAACATGTATGTAATGTCAAAACAAGTGCTAATGCACATTTTCATAACGCAAGTACAATTACTTCGCGAGGGGAAGGGGTGACGTTTGGTTTCATGTGAAAAATAAAATTTTCTCATCTTAATTGAAGCTTCTCGGGAGTACTACACGTCTCCAAAAGCGGTTATTATTCCTGAACATATTTCTTCCAGTACGGTTGGCTGCTGGCTGGACTATCAGAGAGAAAAAAAAAATTCAAAACACAACAGATAGTCGCATTAAGAATTTGAAAAGACTATATGACAAACACGAAAAATTGGCAGTTATTAGGTGTGGATGTGTACAGTGAAATTATGATTTACTCACTGTTTAGTGAAATGCCATTACTGCATTCAGGAATAATAACCACATTCGGAGATGTGTAGAACCCCGAGAAGCTTCAATTAAGGTAAGAAATTTGATTTCTTCTCACATGAAACCAAACGTCACCCCTCCCCCGCTCTTATTAATATGTCAATAACTCGCGAAGTAATTGCACTCCGTTATAAAATGTGTATAAGAACTTGTTTTGACATTACAAACATATTGGAAGAAAATACAAATCATATTTTTATCTGTCCCAAGAGAATGTTTACTTGTGGATAACTCCGTCGTAACGCACAAGTCTTGTATTTGGGAGGTACCGGTTTCGATTCCCTATGGACTTGCAATTCTTACCTTAGGTTCTTCATGGGTTTCTCTGATTGATAGACAAATGACTTGTGGACTATGCTAGGACGTTTCCTAGCATCCATTTGTTATCGCTTCGTTACCTTATCATGTTTCAGACTGAAAAAAATCTCATGTGGTCCATTCATATGACTTTCTCTACATATCTGTAACAAATTATTCTTAATATGCTTATTCTTCTACTTCATGCTAATGGAGATAAACATTAGCAGAAACGGTTTTATTACTTAGTTCCTTATAAGTAGAAGGGAAATAAGGGAATACACTAGGCTAAAGTGATAGTCAAATGTTTTGAAATGTGATTGCTATGGGATTTAAAACCGTTTCTCTGCGTGGCCAGGAATTGATAAGTTCCCGTATGAGAAAAGTAAAAGTATTTTAAAACTGAAATCAATAACAAGGAATATCTCGAAAACGGTCAACTCCATGAAAGAAATGTATATGGCATAAATTGTGTGTGTGTTTAAGGAGCTCTACATTTTTGTTAAATAAGTTTTTCTGTATATCTTACGTTTTACCAGTTATTCAAAATTCCGCAAAATTCATCCAGAATAAAGAGATCTTCAGAGGCGATTCCTAGAAAAGTCAAGATATATTACTTTCTCTACACGTACTATGTATATAGTGTATAAAGAAGGTATTGCATTCCACCCAAAAATTCGATACCTAGATTTAACCGGAAATACATGTTTTAGGTCCCCTTAACCAAAAATAGCATTTTTACAAAAAGTCCGTGTGTGCTTGTGCGTGTATGTGTGCTTGTGCGTGTATGTGTGCTTGTGCGTGTATGTGTGCTTGTGCGTGTATGTGTGTGTGTGTGTGTGTGTGTGTGTGTGGACAGCATAGCTCAAAAAACGAAAAGATCGATGAATGACAAACCTGGTATTTGAGTTTGGTTTCTTCCAAGGATGCGACACGAAGATTTTCAAAAAAAATCCCCCACCCCCAATTACCCTTTACATGGAACTTTTTTCGGAAATGTTGATTTTTTTAAAAATGGTTCATAGCTCAAAAAACGAAAAGATCGATGAATGACAAACCTGGTATTTAAGTTTGGTTTCTTCCAAGGATGCGACACGAAGATTTTCAAAAAAATCCCCCCACCCCCAATTACCCTTTACATGGAACTTTTTTCGGAAATGTTGATTTTTTTAAAAATGGTTCTAACGATTTTGATTAAAATATCGTATATTAAAGATATTTACCTGACAAATAATATGTATGTCTTGAATTTACTGGGAATAGTCTCTGAAGACTGCTTTATTCTGGATGAATTTTACGAAATTTTGCATAACTGCTAAACCGTAAGAGATAGACAAAACCTTACCACATAAAAAATTTAGATCACATTAAAACAAACAATTTATGTTATATACTTTTTTCGTGGAATTGATCATTTTTTAGATATTCGTTGTTTTTGGTTTCAGCTTTGAAAAACGTACTTTTCTCATATAGGAATGTGTCAACTCGTGTCCATATAAACAAAGGAACTTCAGTCACCTAGCAACCAGTTTTTGAGTATCAACTTAGCCTATTATTGTCCTTCTACTTACAAGGAAGCTAGTAATAAGACTAATTCTGCTATTGTTTATCTTGATCAGCAAGAACCGAATAAAAGATTAATCTTTTGAATAAAAGATTTATTTGCGGAGCAGCTAGAGAACATCATGTGAATGGAACACATTAGATTTTTACTCTTCAACTTGCAAGAAACCAAATAATTAGGACAATTTCTGCTAATGTTTATATCTCTTAGCATGATGTAGATAGAAGAATAGCTTTTGAATAATAAATTGTCACAGAGAGGCATGTTAATGGAACACATCAGATGTTTTATACTCCTGGCCATACCAAGAGAACCAATTTTAATCACATAACAACCAGCTTTTAAAATATTCGAGATTTAATTATTAGCCTTGTATATTTCCTTTTTTCCCTTCTACTTACTTTTAGTGAGAGCATTTCTGCTAATATTTATCTTAATTAACATGAAGTAGATAGAATAAACTTAAGTAAAATAGCTTGTTACAGAATATGTAGAAAATGTTATATGAAGGAACACATCACATCTTTTTTTACTTTTTTATTTGTATAAGCCCCCTTTAACTTCTGCAGAGATGTGTTTTGCGGTTTACCAGCTATACTGAAGTCATTCCCCTCTGTGCTGTCGACTGTTCCAGTGGTTTAGCTGTGAGATCTTTCTCTCAAGCTATGCACGGGTGGATCCGTTAAATTGACTTAGAACATTTAATGGAGGCTATTGTCCTTGGCGTACGACTTAGTTCATGGGCTCGGCCTAGGGCCTACCTGGTAACAGCGTTATCAATATGATAGAATAGCTTAATAGTTGGATTTTTTTTTATTTTCTCTACACGTAGCTTTTTACATAGTATACAGAGAAGGTGCTGCATTTCATCCAAAATTCGATATCGAGATTTCACTGGAAATACACGTTTTAGTGTCCCCTGTATACAAAACAATGTTTAGAAAAAGGTCCGTGTGTCTGCGAACACAATAACTCAAAAACGATAAGTCGGTAAATTACGAAACTTGGTATATAAGTTTAGTATCTTCCAAGGATGCGACACAAAGATTTTAAGGAAAATCCACCTCACCCCAAACTTTAGATGGAAAATTTTTCGAAAATTTTGATTTTCTCAAAAATGGATCTAAGGATGTTGATTAAAATACCGTATATTAAAGATATTTACATGACAAATAAAATCTGTATATTGAATTTTCTGAAGACCTCTTTATTCTAAATGAATTTTGTTGGAATTTAGATAACTAGTAAACCGTAAGAAATAGACAAAAAATTACTAGACATAATATGTAAATCTCATTCAAACACACAATTTGTCATACATTTTTACTTTCTCTATACGTACTATGTACATAGTGTATAGAGAAGGTATTGTATTGCAGCCAAAAATTCAATACCGAGCTTTCACTGCAAATATATGTTTTGAGACCTCCTAAATCCAAAAAAAGCATTTTTAGAAAAATGTCCGTGTGTGTGTGTGTGTGTGTGTGTCTCTCTGTCGGTGTGTGTGTGTCTGTGAGTGTGTGTCTGTGGGCAGCATAGCTCAAAAATCAAAAGACCGTTAAAAACCAAACTTGGTATTTAAGTTTGGTATCTTCCAAGGATGCGACACGAAGATTTTGAGAAAAATCTCCCCACCCCCAACTACCCTTTACATAGAACTTTTTTCAAAAATTTTTATTTCCTCAAAAATGCTCTATCGATTTTGATTAAAATATCGTATATTAAAGCTATTTACCTGACAAATAAAATGCATATCTTGAATTTTCTGAGAATAGCCTCTGAAGAGTACTTTATTCTGGATGAATTTTACGAAATTTTGAACAATTGCTAAACCGTAAGAGACGGACAAATACTTACTGCACGAAAAATGTAAAGCAGGTTAAAACACACAATTTATGTGATATACTTTTTCGTGGAGTTCATCGTTTTTGAGACATTCCTTGTTTTTTGTTTCTGCTTTGAAAAACTTATACTTTTCTCATATAGGAATGTGTGAACTGCTTTCCATACAAACAAAGGAACTTCAGTGACATAGCTACCAGCTTTTGACTTTCACTTTAACCTATGGTATTTCCTTATTTCGCTCCTACTTACAAGGAAGCAAGTAATAAGACTATTTCTGCTGTTTTTTCTGGTTAGCATGAAGTAAATAGGAGAATAAGCTTTTTAAGAATAATTTGTTACAGAGATGTAGAGAAAGTCATGTGCATGGAAGACATCAGATTTTTTTTTCGTGGAATTGACTATATTTGACATGTCTTGTTATTGGTTTCAGTTTTTAAATACTTAAACTTTTCACATACGGGAATTTGCTAACTCCTGGTAATGCAAGAAAACTGATTTTATCCACATGCCAACCAACTTTTAGAAGATTTGACTATTGTTCTAGCCTAGTGTATTCCCTTATTTCACTTCTACTTTCAAGGAGACAATAAGATCATTTCTGCTAATGTTTATTTCGATTATCATGAGGTAGATAGAAAAATAAATCTTTTAACAAATTTGTTACAGAGATATAGAGAAAGTCATGTGAACAAATTGTAATGCTATTAACTATACTGAGAATTAATCAATTAATCAAACTTACAATTACTTTAGTAGGTAGAGAAGATATTGTACTCCGTTCAAAATGCAATCGCTAGATTTTACCAGAAATACATGTTTTAAGGACCCATGAATTTAAAAAAAGTCCTTAGAAAAAGGTCCGTATTTGTGTGGATGGGTGAAAACGAAAAGTCAGATTTTTAAAAAAAAACCTCTCATCACAAACTACGTGGAAGATTTTTCGATTTTTTTTAGTGGTTCTAATGCTTTTGATTAATATGTAATCTTTTAAAGATAATTTGCGTGGCAATAAAACTTATATATGAATGACTATTGCTAAACGTAAGAGACACACAAAAACTTACCACACAAGATTTAGACCTCGTTTAAACACATAATGTATGTCATAGACATTTTTAGAGATATTTCTTTTCATTTTCGAGATAATCTTGTTATTTCCATAAATTTCCAAAACTTAGTTTTTTCTCAAATGGAAAGTCGTTATTCTGGCCATCCAAAGAGAAGGGAATTTCAATTGCATCACATAGTGGTAGCTTTTAAACGATTTGACTAGGTATTATTTTAGTCTAATGTATTTCCATATTTACCCTCTGAGTAATGAAACAGTTTATGCTAAAATGCAAGGTTTCAGGAACTTTTTTTTTGGTTTTATGGAGCTCCAAGACTAAATAACACGTAAATGCCATTTTCAGCGATTTTGAAACAACTTGTATTCAGCGCCTCTTCGACTATCATTAGCGTTAAAAGCTCAAAAATGCATTATTTGATGAACTCAAATTTCTTTGATTTTCAGGAGCTCCATGATGTAAATAACATGTTCATCTGGATTAGCGTGAGGAACAAGTTTTTGTAAGATTCATTTCTTATAGAATAGGTTGAGAAAGTCATGTGAATAGAACAGAATCAGGTTTTAATAAGTTATTTCAGACTTGCAACAAAAGCATTATTTTATGAACGGAGCACATAAACCGCACAACACTGATTGTAGCATCTTGTTTTATTTTTCCTTTTCTTTTTTTGATTCTTTCTTTCTTTTTGGAGTTTAACGTCCTTTAACCGGGTGGATCATTTTGGAGGACAAAGGAAAGAAACAAGTAAAATGAAACTCAAATTAGCCCGGGGCCCACGAATTTAGTCAGCCGACACCCATCTTTTGAGGAAAAGAATAAAAACCGGATTAGTCATATCTCCACATATCAGATTTTTGTGTTTTTATTTCTGTTGTATTTATTGTTGTCTATTTTTATACGCATCTTGTTTGCAAAAGATTCTAAGTTAACCTAGTTTCTACTTCAGCTAACTCGAGATAGGAGCTTAAAAATGGTTTCATTACACATTTGGTTGTTGTATTTATACAAGTGGATTCAGAGGCCTGAAGGGATAGAAGTAAATCTATATCGGGAATAGCTAATGCTACAGACAATTCGTTGAAATAAATTGCGTGCTTTAGCGAGATGTGTGTACGTTTGTGTGGAATTTCGTGTACCTACCTATCTCTACGGTTTGCCAGTTTTACAGAATTTCATTTAGAATAAGGGGGACACCGCATAATATTTGTAGAAAATTCAAGACACACATTTTATTAGTCATGCAAATATCTGAAATATAAGGCATTTTAATTACAGGATTAAAGATAAAAAATAACTCGCTTGTGGGAGAATTGCCCTGAAATTCTTCACAACCTGCGTTGGAACGCGCTAATGTAATATACAATGTTTTGAAATTATTCTGCTCTCTCTCTCTCTCTCTTTCTCTCTCTCTCACTCAAATATCTTTTCTTAACATTGTTCCTTTGGATGCAGGGACCTCAAAACAGGTATATCGGTGACAAATCTTCATCGAATGCACGAGTTCAATACAATACTTCCTCCGCCTACTATAGGAAAGTAATGGAGAAAGCGTGTATGTATATACGATATATAGGGTGTGTGTATATATATACATATATATATATACATATATATACATATATACATATATATACATCTTCATCGAATGCATGAGTTCAATACAATACTTCCTCCACCTACTATAGGAAAGTAATGGAGAAAGCGTGTATGTATATACGATATATAGGGTGTATATATATATATATATATATATATATATATATATATATATATATTAATTATCAGAAAGCCCCCGGAACCATTTATTTTCCCTTTAATATATTCGAAAGTAAAGGATATTTTATTGTTAGTTGTTGGTAACGTCCATGGCGACACTTCACTTCAATTTTTATGCCAATAATTATTGTTGTTTTTGCTTGACAACTAGTTGTTGTTGTGCATGCATTTTCGTTTATCACATTTCATGATGCCGGCAACGGAAAACGTTCTTAAATAAAGTTTTGCTTTTGTTAAACAAATCTACCTAATAGATATTGAAGCTTATGGTGGATGAAGCTTATGGGGAAGCAGCGATGAAGGAAATCCAGGTGCATGAGTGGTAAAAACGTTTCAGTCAACATTTTCGAACGCTGAAGAAATTACTGTATATGTGACAAGGGCACTATAAGGTATCTGAAAATGACTTCCAGGAGTGCTTCCAGTCTCTTTACTTGCAGTGACAGAACTGTGTGTATGCGGAGGGGAACTATTTTGAAGGAAATGTTGTGTACATTGCCATATGGTAATTTGTTTCTATGTTATTTACACTTTTTGGGGGACTTTTTGAATATAGTATGTATATATGTATATTTTTGGGTGAATTTTTGTTGTACTACAACAGGAAAATGGCAAAGAAAGAAAAAGCGGAAAAGATTTATTCAGGAAACGGAACCTTGAATGCGAACAGACTCACCATTCTTATACCGTGAATGCAGAATCTGTTTTTGTGCACCAATGCTTGTCTAAAACATAAAGCTGCAAGCAAATGTTCGTCTATAACAGCACGAGTGTCTATTGTATTTTGTTTTTTGTAATTTAGTTGAGATTACGAGGGCTTGTTGCCAAGATAATTACTTAATCGTATTTCGAGACCGAAGGTTGAAAATAATTATCTGACACAAACATGAATTAGAAAGCTCAAGAATTTTTATTACAAGAGGCATTAGATAATTACAATTATTCACTGACTGACCTGTCTTTGCATTCATCGCGAAAACATTCACTAGATTTATTAGCACTAATTGCATCAGAATCGCAGATCTAAATTAAATTCAACTGAACGATCCTGTAATCGGTGGCGAAGCGGAAAGTAATAGGGTTCGACATATTATTATCATTATTATTATTATTATTATTATTATTATTATTATTCTCATTATTCTCATTCTCGTCCTCTTCCTGTTTCGAGACAAATAGTTTTAAGTACACCATCTCTGTCGTTTTTATTTCATATTTTTTCTTTCCATACTGTTGTTTCTTCGCACTCAACTATGCAGTGTAAATTATTATCGACATTGCCACATAGTGGGCATAAATCTGTATTAACTTTTAGATCTTTATCGTTCCTGTTCTTGCCCATGATAGACCCTCTCTCTCCATTTTTCCACAGACATCGATTTATTTTTCTCTTCCCTACACTTTCTTAGTATTCCTTTACAATATTAAGGTTCTCATCCCTTAAGCTACCTATTTCTTATTTCCATATATCGTTTATCCTCGCTTTCACGTTATTCTATTCTCAATGCATGTATTTCTGGTAAAATCTCGGTTTTTAATTTTGGGAGTGGAATATAATCGTTTCACTACCTAGAGTATATATGGTGGAGAAAATAAAATGACTGTAGGAGAATCAGCTATTACTTTATGAACACCATGCTTTAAAACTAACGATTTGGTTTCATTCTGATTTATGAACTAGAAAATGATACCGTACATAGGCTAAAAGGTGCTAGTGAGTTTCAATAGTTTCTTCATTCCGTGTAAATAGGAATACGTAAATGGAACTGTTAATAAAATAGTTGTCGCCCTCCGTGGTGTAGTGGTTAGCCTTACATACCCAATGTCGCGGGTTCAAACCCGACGGGGGACGATGGCTTTTTTGGGCATGGCTTCCCGTTGGTCCCGTGTCGTAGATTTACGGCACCTAAAAGAACTTCAGGTCGTCTCCTTAGCATGGTGGTAGCGCGGTTGTTTGCCAAGCGGGAGACCTGGGTTCAATTCCCGGTACCGGCGTGGGGAATTTTCCCTCGCTGTGAGACCTGCTCCGGGGTGCACTCAGCCTCGTGAGGAGCTACTTGATTGAGAAGTAGCGGCTCCAGATCAAGAAGACCGATCAACCGGCAGCGAGGGACTCGAGATGTTGATCACGTCTCACCCTTCAGCACTGCATCCCATTAATGACGCCTTCGGTCCGAGATGGGGGATGCAGCGGCCGGGCGGTAGTCCATGGTCTCTTGTGGACTATCGTGCCCTACAGTTAAAAAGAACCTCAAGCCTGATAAAGAGACCTCTGAGTAAAATGAAGCAGTCTTTCACGCCCAACATAGAATGGGAAGCTGAAAACCACAGTAGTTAAAGAGCGTCCATAAATAAAACTCCATTTGCTAGTAAAAGGAATACAGATTCTGCCGTCAGCTTAACATCGGAATTGTCTGATTATGAATACATTTTTAAAACGTGATTGTAATAAAATTTGAATAGAAGGATTTATGAAATGTTTGACCTCGCTTAGATAAAGCAGTATTTGAAAACCAGCTCGTATAAAGAAGAGTGAAATTCCAGCTTTACAATGAGAGGTCATGCTGTCTGTCTAGGACAGCGAGTAGATTAACAAACGCCATGCGGGTAAACAAGCGGATCAGGGAAAAAAATCTGATGTGTACCATTCACATGACTTTCTCCATATCCCTGCAACAAATTATTCTTAAAAAGCTTATACTTTTATTTACTTTATGCTGATCAGAAAAAAATAGCAGAAATAGTCTAATTACTCGCTTCCTTGTCAGTAGAAGCGAAATAAGGGACAACTGTAGGGTAAAGTGATAGTCAAAAGCTGGTTGCTATGTCAATGAAGTTCCTTTGTCAATATGGATAGGAGTTGACAAGTTCCTGTATGAGAAATTATACGTTTTTCATAGCAGAAACCAAAAATAAGGAATGTCACAAAAACGACGAACTCCACGAAAAAAATGTATATATAACATAAATTGTGTGTTTTAATGTGCTCTACATTTTTTGTGTAGTAAGTTTTTGTCCATCTCTTACGGTTATTCAAAATTTAGTAAAATTCATTCAGAATAAACTACTCTTCAGAGGCTATTCCCAGAAAATTCAAGATATACATTTTATTTGTCAGGTAAATATGTGTAATATACGAAATTTTAATCAAAATCGTTAGTGCCATTTTTGAGAAAATCAAAATTTTCGAAAAAAGTTCCATGTAAAGGGTAGTTGGGGGTGGGGGGATTTTTCTCAAAATCTTCGTGTCGCATCCCTGGAAGATACTAAACTTAAATACCAAGTTTGGCATTTTACCGACTTTTCGTTTTTGAGTTATCGTGTTCACAGACACACGGACACACACACACACACACACACACACACACACACACGGACACACACACACACACACATGCACGGACCTTTTTGTGAAAATACTTTTTTTGAATATTGGGGACCCTAAAACATATATTTCCGGTGAAATCTCGGTATCGAATTTTTGGTGGAGTGCAATACTTTCTCTATACACTATGTACATAGTGCGTATGGAGAAAATAAAAAACTGCATATTCAGCAGGGAAACAGAGATATTCAAAAAGTCTTTATAGTGGTATTTCCATGTCTAAAACTTCATATAGCTTTCGAAAACAAATCGGAGAAAAACTCTTGATTTCTAATCCATCAATAGCTTTATCGCTTCTAGATAATCGTGCTGATATCATTTCCCCAGGATTTGTCCAGACAAAGTTGTGCCTTCCTCCGTGGTCGAGTAGTTCGACCTTTTGGTTTAGCCCGAGAGTTCCTGGGTTCCATTTCCGCTTAAAACGGAATAGAATTTTATTTACTTAGAATATGTTGTTACCCTCCAGAGTTTAGGACTATGGTGGGATGGATGAGAGGGCGTTGGAAGTTATAAATGAATGCAACTCAAGGTTAAAAGAAACTAAGGCAAACGATTGTTTCTCAAGGCAGAGACTCGGATATGAGCATAGAGCTTATAGAGAAAGAGGTTTAAAAATCTGGTGTTTTCCATTTACATGACTTATCTACATCTCTGTAACAAACTATTGTTGAAAAGCTTATTCTTATACTTCATGCTAATTGGTTTGCAGAAATGGTCTTATTACTTGCTTCCTTGTTTTTCATTTGCTTTTTGTTTTTTATTTTTTTGGAAAACAAAGGGGAAAGGATAGGAAATGGCTCTGCGTGGTGTGACGGTTACCATGTTAACTTCATATACCCAAGGTCGCAGGTTCAAACCCGGCGGAGGACGATGGAATCCTTAGCATGGATTCCTTTGGAAGAGAAGTAAAATTGTTGGTCCCATGTAGTAGATTTACGGCACGTAAAAGAACCTCAAGCCTGATAGACTGTCCTCTGAGCAAAACTTAAGCGGTATTTCACGCCCAGTATAGAATGGGATCCTGAGAACCACTGCAGTTTAAGAGCGTCCATAAATAAAACTTCATTTTCATTTTTAATATAATAGGATAGGAATGTAAAAAAATAGGAAATAACAGGAGAAAAGTGGTGTGGGATGTCGGAGTACCGCTGATAATGGAATACATTAAGCTAAAGTGATAGTCGAATGTTTTAGAAGCTGGTCGCTATGTGATTGAAATCGAGTTTCTTTGCACAACTGTTCCCTTACGAGAAAAGTTTAAATGTTTTAAAACTGAAACTAATTTTTTGTGTTAACGTCCACTTTTACTACATATGCACTGCAGGTGATGGCACTGATGATACATGGAATGAAGATGGAACACGGATGGAATACGATGGCAGGGTTAACTGGAGAACCCGAGAAAACCTGCCCCTGCGCTGCTTTCTTCGCCATAAATCCCACATGCGGTCCCTGGGGATGGAACCCGGACTGCATTGGCGAGTGACCTAACCATTCGATCACGGCGCGGCTGCAGAATTTATCTCAAAAATGGTCAACGAAAAAAATGTGTATGACATAAACTGTGTTTTTTAACGAGATCTACATGCTTTTAGGTAGTAAGTGTTGATCTATACCTTACAGTTTACTAATTATGCAACATTCATCCAGTACAAAGAGATTTGCAGAGGCTATTCCCAAAAAAAATTAAAATATGGGTATTGTTATGTAAATATATTTAATATACGGTATTTTAATCAAAATCGTTAGAGCCATTTTTACGAGAGAAACAGAGTTTTCGAAATTTTTCCATGTAAAGGGTAGTTTGGGAAGCGGGGTATTTTCCTCAAAATCCTCTTGTCGCATTCTTGGAAGATACTAAACTTAAATAGAAAGTTTGGTAGTTAACCAACTTTACGCTTTTGAGTTAGCATGTTTACACACACACACACACATACACACACACGCGCGCACGCGCGTCGCCCTCCGTGGTGTAATGGTTACCATGCTAACTTCATATACCCAAGGTCGCGGGTGCAAACCCGGCGGAGAACGATGAATTTTTTCGGGTGTAAAAATCCTTAGCATGGCTTTCTTCGGAAGGGTAAAGCCGTTGGTCCCGTGTCGTAGATTTACGGCACGTAAAAGAACCTCAAGCCTGAAAGAGAGGTCTCTGAGCAAAATTAAGCGGTCTTTCACGCCCAGTATAGAATGGGAGGCTGAGAACCTCAGCAGTTAAAAAGCCTCTATAAATAACACGACATTTACATTTTTTTTACACACACGCCCTTACCCTTTTCTAAAATTGCTTTCTTTGGATATAGGAGAAACTAAATATGTATTTCCGGTGAAATCTCAGTATCAAATTGTTTGATGGAGTGCAGTATCTTTTCTATGTACATTGCACTATGAAAAGAAAGTAAAAATATTTTTAATTCATTGGACTCATGTGATTTTCTCTATTCAAAGTTTGTATGAAACTCTCTTGCAAACATTATTATTTGATGTACTTCATGTTAATCGAGATAAACATTTATAGATATTGCCTTAATTGCATATTTCCTTGTAGCTATAATGGAATTAGTGGGTATACAATAAGCTTTAAGTGATGTTAAAATATTTTTAATAAAGGTTTGTTATGTCTTTGAAATTCTGCTCTCTTGCTAGACAGAAGAAGAGGAAGGGGAAAATAACGGTTTCCCAATTGAGAAAGGTAGAAGTATTTTAAAATGCTAACTAATGGTTAACTCTACACTAAACGTATTTCTTTGATAATTAACTCTCGAAAAAAAATATTTGCCACAAATTGTGTGTTTTAACAGATCTACATTTTTTGTGAGTAAGTGTTTGCGTGTCTCTTAAGGTTTACCAGTTATGCAAAAGTCAATGAAAATGAACAGGACTTCTGGGGCTATACCCATAACATTAAAGATATCGTAATAAAAATCGTAAGAGCCACTTTTGAGAGAGTCAAAGGTTTTAAAAAATATTTTTTGAGCTGTAATTTATTAAAAATTTTCATTTCCCATCCAAGTTAGATATTTTATGTATTTTCGTTTTTGAGTTACGCTGTTTAAGTACACGTATACCCACGGACCTTCCTTTAAAATGTTTTTGTTTTTAGTTTAGGGGACCTCAAAATATATTTACGTTGAAACCTCGACATCAAACTCTTACTAATAGAAAAAAGTAAATATATGGTTTTCTTGGGATCATCTTGCTATTTGTTTTCACAACAATTACACCGCCTCAAAATGTCTCCCTTATTTCAGGAGATGCTGTTCCTGACAGGAATATCGACTTCAATTAGAAAAATGACTATGTTAAATCTTCTATATATTTTGTTTCTGTCATCTAATATTGCATTTCAACTCACTCAGTCTTTTGTTGTTCTTTTACATACGCCAATATAAATGATTCAATGTAATTTAGATTTTTGCTTAAAAATCGTGTTGAGTTCCCCTGAGTTCAACTTTAGTAACGATCTGTTCGTTGTGAGAAGCCTAATTCAAAAGCGCAAAGTAGAATGGATATCAAACACCCTATATAGGTTACAATGCATATTTTAAGAATTCTAACGAAGATTTTTGTAAAATTCTCCCCGCTTCAAACTCCTGCTTTGCAGCCATTAGCTGGATATAAAACGTTAGATCTTAAAATACTCGTAAAGAATTTTGAAATACAAGCATTGCAGAAAGCTTTAATGATAAATGTTACAATGGAATCACCATATAAATAGAATGATAAATGACTATAAAACTATAAGAGGCAGGATAGTTGATACCTGCCTAAAGAGATGTAAAGACAAATTTCAATAGAAATCGTCAATTGTGTGACGAAATAGTCCAATGTCAAAGCTTCAATTGTTTATGATGAAGTATATATTTACCGAGTTACCGAAATTCTTTGACCACATAGAGTGTAAGATTATTTTCACTTCAACTATGGAGTGTTTGACGATGTCAAATGGGAGCTTGCAGTAATATCTTAGTTCCTGTATAAAAACAGTGTTCTGCCATTTGCGGGAAGTTTTGCTTGTGAAGGTCATGGGTATATATTCGTAAATTACTGTGCCATTCATAACTTCATTGTTATCCAATAATTTTGTTTGGTATTTGCTGCTACGAATTTCCATAATTCACAAACACGCATTTGCGTTTAGGAGAAAGGAAACGAAACGAATTCTCTAGAAAAAGTCCTTTTACATCAGCAGTCTGTCTGGAGCGTGAGAAAACAATTCTCGAGTCCCTACAGATCGCATTGTTTACGTAAAATAGTCCATATTTATTATTTAGTGAATACATATTTGTAGTTGAGTTGAGTATTTTAGTTTCTATTCTAGTTATTATCCTTGTATATCGGTTATAACATTCTGTAAATGTGGGATGAACTGTTTATTATAGGGAGTGATTCTATGCAACCGATGTTTACAATGGTGAGGTAAAGATAAATAATATTTTAATGAGAATAATGTCAATAATGAGGCATTCTGTGGAACGCCGGAAAACAATTAATTTGCTGAAAATGTGTCCTAGAAATTGTCTCCTTTCCTGACGGTTACAATCTGCCATCATACAATTCATGTCGTTAAATTACTTTTGTAAAATGTTTATTTAAATAACATTTCCTCTGTGAATATTGTTTTGAGATCTACAGGGATCTTGCGGACAATTTCAATAAAAATTGTTCTTCAGATACCCCCAAAAAGTAGTTGTAGACAGGAATCTGGGAATCATGGCGGCCATGCAGTATCTCCAGATGTCTTGATCCCCCACAGAGCCGACGTAGTTGCAAAAGAAATTTTAGCACTGTGTGCTGTGGCACCATCTTTTTAGAACCAGTTAAATAATTGAGTTATCGTTTTGTTTACTTGTAACACTTAACTATTTGGTACCATATAGTTGTCCATATTGATTATCTTGTATGAATATAAATTTACATGCCCATTGAGGGATTTTTGTTTCTACTGATAATGTTGAGATCTTATTAGCTCGAAATGGATGCCCGCACTCAAGTATTTCCGAAAAAAAATCTCCATATCGAATTCTTGGTTGGAATACAATACGTCCTCTGTTTATTATTACAGGTAGATAAAGTGAATGATAAAGAACGTGGAAAAGTGTGCATACAATCGCCAGAGTCGTCTTCCATTGAGTATGGGTAACATTCTAGTCTCTGGTTACCGAGGTCGGGGGCCCAAATACGGTACTGGACGATGGGCATTTTTGGGCGTAAAAATCCTTAGCATGGCCTCCTTCGGAAAAGTAAAACAGCTGGTAGTTCCCGTGTCGTAGATTTACAACACGTAATCTAACGTCTGGCTTGATCAAAAGGCCTCTGGGCAAAATTTAGTGGTCTTTCACTTCCAATATAGAGTGGGAAAACAGAACAGCAGCCGTCAAAGAGCGCTCATAAATAAAGCTGGATTTCAAAATTTACAATCCACAAATAAAACAAAAATGTTAACACAAGCATTGCTATGGATTAACACAGCCAACAAGGGTTCAAACTTGGCCCAAACTGATGATTGTTAAGTGTGCTTAAAAGCAATCAACCCTTTGTTTATACTAACTGTGGTATGTCATGGCAAGACTGTCCCACAGATAGCTGAAGCAACCGAATTTGATGTAACCCTACTGCAAACCACGTAATATGACAGTGACTTTAAAATCACCGGAAATCTGCCACTTAAACTTGTCACAGTTTACTCTGCATAACCCTTTCCTCGTAAGTTTCCTTCAAGTAGGCCACGTAACTAATTGGAACCGAGGCAAATTGCCATTATACATAAGCACAGCATTTGGACTTAACATGAATCAATTTAGGAAGAGTCTTCAATCATCATTTTAGTCACATTTTCAGAGACGGCATGAGACCCCTTGTAGGATTACTGCAAAATACCAAGTGATTTTCTTTTGTACAAAATGGTATGAATGAAGTATGGCGGTCACGGAATACGACGGATTTACCGACTGTTTTTTCTTTTTTCAGAGGACAGTCAGTCAGTCTACTTTACCTTTAGGCGATTGTAGATCTCCAATCAGGTCCTTTAGGCCTAGCTGAATTTTGTTGTATTGCTTTGGAAACTAAGCGAGATGGCTCAGATGATTACGGGAGAACCGGGTTCGCTTCCCGTGGCCGGCCTTCCTGATCCATAGATTTTTCCGGAGTTTCCCCGCTCGCCAGGATAATGCTGGGTAGTTTTTTTTTTTTTCATTCTTCCAAATTCTTGTTCCTCTGAATCGTTCCCATTGTCATTTCGTTTATCCTTCATCCCGTTGGCTTCTTTCAGGGTTGGAAGTGTCGGCGATGTGGCACTGGACTCTATATGGGACGGAAGGAATATGGAAACCATAGGAACCCTGTCATCGCTTTTGGTTCCGACCGCCGATGCATCCTCTCACCTCATCCCTCCCTCCTGGGGACGCCCCTTCGTGGGGGAAGGGATGTAGGTACCTCAGGTTTGGTTCCGATTCCCCTCCGATTAGTGTCCTGTCGTGCCCAATCAAAATATAAGGTTCTTTTTAGGGTAATAGAGATAGAATAAATAAAATAAAATTTAAATTTTAACAATTCTATATTTCCTTTATTATATTTTAAATTCTATAATTAGTTTTATTCTTGCTTATAATTGTTAATTATTACATTAATCTATATGTAAATTTACGAATTTTAGGGTTTCTAAAAGGAATTTTGTATTTTAGAAAAAATGTGACTATATATAATTTTATTGACATTAAATTAGAAGGATAAAGGAACATTGATTACCGTTCTGGTTACTTTGGTGGGATCGGAATCCCCACTCTGACTCCTCGAGGCACTTAGTCACAATTACTGCTGGTATCTTCTAGTATCTTATACTACAAGTATCCTTTACTTGCTCTAGCACCTACTTAAATCAGTAGGAAGTATCGCATTCCCCCAAAAAAAGATCACATGAATTAGATAAAGGTACTTTTAGATCAAATATTTTGTGTACCACTCACATGACTTTCTCTGCCTATTCCTCGTTAAAATTATTCTTACAAAAGTTTGTTCTTCTACTTCATGCTAATCGAGATATACATTAGCAGAAACGAGTTAATTATTTATTTATTTCTAAGTAGAAGGGAATAAACAAATACATTAGGTTAAAGCGATACACAAATATTTTAAAAGCCGGTCGCTATATGATGCAATTGAAATTCTATGGATGACAAAAGAATAACGAGTTACTTTTCAGAAAAATCTGAAGTATTGGAAGTTTTAATACCAATAACAAGGGTTATCGCAAAAAAAAGAAGAAAAATTGTGTCATAAATTATGTGTTTTAATCAAATTTACATTTTGTGCAGTAACGTTTTGTCTTATGGCTTACCAGTTATGGCAAATTTAATTTAGAATGAACAGGACTTTAGAGGTTATTGCCAACGCATTTAAGATATTCATTTTTGTGCCATGTAAATATATTTAATATTTACTATTTTAATCAAAATCGTCAGAGCCATTTTTGAGAAAATCAAAATTTCGATTTTTTTCCATGTAAAGGGTAGTTTACAGTGGGGGATTGTTCTCAAAATCTTCGTGTCACATCCTTGGAACATATAAAACTTTACACTTAAGTTTGGTATTTAACCGACGTTTTGTTTTTGAGTTACGGTGTTACAGACACATTGACACACACACACATGCGCGCTAACCTTTTTCTAAAAATCTAATGTGTCCCATTCTCATTACTTTATTTACATCTCCGTAACAAATTATTATTGTTTTTATTATTTAATTTTTATAGCCTTCTTTAACTTAAACGGTCATATCGGGGGCTTTGACTTGTGAAAGAACTCGCATTACTGTAGGATAATCATTTTTATATCACTAAACACGCCCACATTCACTCTCACATTTATACTTCCAGACTTTGTTTGGGATAGGGAATAATTCTGGTTAAAGAAAAATTCCCCGCCCCCAGGTGGAAATCAAACCCGGGACCTCCGGGTGTGTAGTCAGCTTGCTAACAAATTATTGTTAAAACGCTTATTTTTCTATCCATTCCATGTTAATCGAGATAAAAATTAGCAGAAATGATCCTATTAAACGCTTTCTTGTATGCAGAAGGAAATAAGGGAATACACTAGGCTAAAGCGATAGTCAAATATTTTAAAAGCTGGTTGCCATGTGGTTGAAATCAGTTTTTTTTTTTTTTTTTTTTTTTTTTTTTTTTTTTTTTTTTTTTTTTGCATTGCCAATTGATCAAATCCCATATGAGAAAAGTTTTAATTATTTTAAAACTGAAACCAATAACAGGGAATATATTTAAAAATGTTCAACTCCATGAAAAAATGTATATGACATAAATTGTGTGTTTTAACAAGATCTTGATTTTTGTGCAGTAATTTTGGTCTATCTCTAGTTATGCAAAATTCAGCAAATTCGTCCAGAATAAACAGGTCTTCAGAGGCTGTTCCCAGAAAATTCAAAATATACATTTTATTTGTCATTTAACATCTATAATAAACGGCAAATCAAAACCGTTGGAGCCATTTTTGAGCAAATCGAAAATTTCGTAAAATCTTCTATGTAAAGGATGAATTGGATTGCGAGTATTTGACTATAAATATTCATATCTCATCCTTAGAAGATATTAAATTTAAATACCAAGTTTGGTATTTAACGACCACAAACATACACATACGAACAGACACACATGAACATGTTTTCTAATAATGATTTTTTTGGGTTTCAGGGGTTCTCATTACATGTTTTTCCGGTTAAATCTCAGTATCGAATTTTTAGTTGGAATATAATACTTACTCTACATACTATGTACGTACAGACAGTCAGACTAACATATATACAGATAAACAGACATGCAAGCGTAACACATACATCACCATGGGAGAGCGAATACGTGGTTTTGAAACATGTGATTGTAACAATCGTGAGCAGTGGTCACCAGTAACATTGTTCACAAAGGTAGGGGAGAAATGATAACCACCTAAAACAATAACAGAAGAAAGCTGGACATGCTGCTTCATTATGAAATATAGCTTCCTTTTATTTTAGGAGATTGCTTACTTTACATTTTTTATGAAAATTCATTCACTCACTACTAGACAAAGTTTTTGCCTTGTGGAAGTGAATACTACGAGAGCCTTTTTTTTTTACCTCCGATAGGCTATAAATAAAAGACAAGTTCATAGAAAACAATTATTTTATTACTAAAAGTTTTGTACACTTATGGTTACTTTTCAACATAATCACCGAAAAGATTGATACATTTATCGTACTTGTGCACAAGCTTTGCAATACCCACCTCCCAAAAAAAAAAAAAAAAAAAAAAAATGTAGTTTACGACATTTGCGGAGAGCCATTCAAAACAAACGAAGAGGAATGCTGACTTCAGAAATTGTGTTGATCTATGACAACACTCGTCCACACACTGCTGGCACAGCCCATCGGCTCCTTGAACAGCTTCAGTGGAACATTTTCGATCATCCGCCGTACAGTCCTGACCTGGTACCCAGCGCCTTTCGCCATGTCCGTGTACTGAAGACGTGGCTAGGAGGGCAGCACTTTCAAACCAAAGAAAATCTTCAACACAACGGCAATGCTCATTTGAAATCATTGGCGGCAACATTTTTGTGAGGCGGGTATTGCAAAGCTTCTGCACAGGTACGATAAATGTCTCAATCTTTTCAGTGATTATGTTGAAAAGTAACCATAAGTGTTCAATACTTTTAGTAATAAAATAATTGTTTTCCATGAACTTGTCTTTTATTTATAGCCTATCGGAGGTTGAAAAAAATAACGGACCTTGTACTTTGTAACACTATAAAACGCCTAATCAGCTATTGCTGGGAGAAACAAAAAATGGTAACCAGTGGAAAATTTAACACCCTGCAGCAAGAGTACTGGAACAAAAAACAAACAAACAAACATTTGTCCTGGGTATGATCTTCAAACAATGGTAAGCGAATAAATGATATGCGTAATCTTAAGTAATATGTTAGACATACAAAGCTCAATTCTGAAATATGTAATTAAACAAATCACTGCCTATCGTTTATAGCAATTTTGACTCCATTACGTTTGTTTCGGACTATCTGAAATGGCATGCTTTTCCGTCTCCAAATTTGCGTCTGGCTGCAGTTACACCACTTGCCTCTCACCTAGACGGCCCGGGTTCGATCGCAAGCGACCGCATGTGAGATTTGCTGTGGACTAAGCGATGAATGGGACGGTTTTCTCCGGTTCTCCGGTCCCCTCCCCCAAAACATTCCTCCGGGGTTCCATCCTCATTTCCCATATCACCAGTGTTACCGCCTGCGGTGCCATAGTAGTAAAAGCGGGCATTAAATACTATTGAAAAAAACTTATGTGTTCCATTCACATGACTTTCTCTACATCCCTGCAACAAATTATTGTTAAAAAGGTTTGCTTCTATTTACTTCATGTTAATCGAGAAAAAATTAGCAGAAATATTCTTATTACTTGCATCCATGCAAGTAGAAGCGAGATAAGGGAGTACCATAGATTAAAGTGATAGAAGCTGGTTGCTATGTGAGTGAAGTTCCTTTGTTTGTATGGACAGGAGTTCACAAATTCCTGTTTTTAAAACTGAAACCAATAACAAGGAATGTCTCAAAAACGATCAACTTCACGAAAAAAAGTATATTATATAAATTGTGTGTTTTATCGTGATCTACATTTTTGTTTAGTAAGTTTTTGTCTATTTCTTTCGGTTTGCCATCTATGCAAAATTCAATAAAAAATCTGATGTGTTCCATTCACATGACTTTCTCTACATCTCTGCAATAAATTATTGTTAAAAAGCTTATCGAGAAAAAATTGGCAGAAAGGGTTTTATGACCTGTTCCTTGTAAGTAGAAGGGAAATAAGCGAGTACCATACACTAAATCGATGGCCAAATCTTTTAAAAACTGTTTGTCATTTGATTGAAGCACCTCTGTTTGTAAAGACAGGAATTGAATAATTTCCTATGAGGAAAGTATAAGTATTTTAAAGGTAAAAATAATAGCAAGGAATATCTTAGAAAAAAAAAAGTATATATAACATATTTTATGTGGTAAGTTATGTGTATCTCTTACGGTTTACCAGTTATGCAAAAATCCGCAAAATTCATCCAGAGTAAGCACGTCTTAAGAGGCTATTCCCAGAAAATTAAAGATATATATTTTATTTGTCATATAAATATCTTTAATATACGACATTTTAATCAAAATCGTTATAGCCATTTTTGAGGAAATCACAATGTTCGAAAATTTTTCCATATAAAGGGTAGTTTAAGGTGGGGGGATTTTCCTCAATGTTCGTGCCGCATCTTTGGAAGATACTAAACTTATATACCAAATTTCGTATTTTACCGTAGGGGTAGCTCAGTGGTTTCGATCAGGGCTCTCATGTTGAGGGTGGTCCAATTCCAGGCTCAGTGGAGGTGATTTTAAAGCCTTCATCTCTGAATACCTTGTGTTTAATATCCCCAAGGTCCAAAGTGGTTCGGGGTCCATAATAAAAGCTGTAGGTCCTCTTATTTCACCACCATCCTCCCCATCGCCCTACCATCGAGTTCTTCCAACTTCACTTGGTGAAATGAGTTCACAGATCACATGGCTAGCATTAGAAATGGCGAAAAATCCAAGGTTATAATGACTGTTTTGCCTTTGAAACAATTTTTATTGGCAATAAAGTTCTCTCGTCCAATTCTCTATTAGTCCTTGGGTTTGTTTACGTTGGGTTTTATTTATAAGCATTGAAATCGTGCAAATGCACACTCGCAATTACACTTTCAGACTCTAGGGAGGCTGGACAATAGTCCTGGCTAAGTAGGAATTCCCATATACCAGCCGGGATATGAATCCGAGACCTCGGGATTTAGAAGATAGTATGCTAACCTACTGCAGAAGAAGTCTTTATGGTCTTTTTTGAAATATACATTAAAAATCTGATGTGTTCCATACACATGACTTTCTCTACCTGTTCTACAAACAAACTATTCTTACAAAAGATTATTCTTCTATCTACATCACCAAATCGAGATAAACATTAGAAGAAATTGACTTTATTACTTGCATCTTTATAAGTAGCAGGGAAATAAAGGAATGAACTGTGTTAAGGTGATAGATACTTTGCAAGCTGGTTGCTGTGTGAAAAAATTGAAATTTTGGGCTCTTTGTATGGTCAGGAGTAAACAAAAAAAGAAATATGAAACGAAAGAGGACTTCCCGTTTAAGAACATTTCAAGTATTTTAAAACTGAAACCAAACACAAGGAATGTCCACACACACAAACACACATACACACAATGTATACGACATAAATTGTGTGTTTTAACGAGATCTATATTTTTGACGTAAGCTTTTTCTACCCCCTTACTTTACCAGTTATGCATGCATATGTCATCCAGAATGAAGAGGTCTTCAGAGCTAGAAGATTCAAGATAAAACATTTATTTCCCATGTAAATATATTTAATATACGGCATTTTAATCAAAATCGTTAGAGCCATTTTTGAAAAGATAAAAAATTTCGAAAAAAAACTTCCATGTAAACGTTAGTTTAGTTGGGGGGGGGGGAGGATTTTCCGGAAAAGCCTTGTGTAGCGTCCTTGGAAGATATCCATTTTCGTTTTTGAGCTATGCTGTCCACAAACACACACATGCGTGCGCGGACCTTTTTCTATTTTTTTATCCAGGTGTCTCCAAATCATGTATTTTCGGTGAAATCTCAGTACCACCATCTCTATTATGCTCATTATACTGGTAGAGAAAGTAAAAAGGTTTTCTTCATCTGTTGACGGGCATTTTCAAATTTTCGCAGGAGAGACCATAACTTTTAGATCCGGTACTAACCATGTACGAGGGCGGTCTTTTTGTTTCAACCTCCGATAGGCTATAAATACAAAACAAATTCATAGAAAACAATTATTTTATTACTAAAAGTTTTGTAAACTTATGGTTACTTTTCGACATAATCACCGAAAATATGAGACTTTTATCGTGCCTGTGCACAAGCTTTGCAATACCCGCTTCAAAAAATGTTGCCTCCAATGATTTCAAATGAGCATTGCCGTTGTTTTGAAGATCTTCGTTGGTTTGAAAGTGCTGCCCTCCTAGCCACGTCTCAGTTCAGGGACATGGTGAAAGTCGCTGGGTGCCAAGTCAGGACTGCATGGCGGATGATCGAACATGTCCCATTGAAATTGTTCAAGGAACCGATGGGTTGTGCCAGCAGTGTGTGGACGAGCGTTGTCATGGACAACACAATTCCTGAAGTCAGCATTCCTCTTCGTTTGTTTTGAATGGCTCTCCGCAAACGTCGTAAAGTACGAAGATCTTTAAAACAACGTCAATGCTCATTTGAAATCATTGGTGGCAACATTTTTTGAAGCGGGAATTGCAAAGCTTGTGCACAGGTACGATAAATGTCTCAATCTTTTCGGTGATTATGTTGAAAATAACTACAAGTGTACACAACTTTTAGTAATAAAATAATTGTTTTCTATGAACTTGTCTTTTATTTATAGCCTATCGGAGGTTAAAAAAAACGGCCCTCGTACGATAATGACTTGCTTTATTAACATTGAAGTTGATAAAAAAAATAATAAATTTTACATCACAACTCGCTTTAATCAAGGTCACCAGCGTAATTTTAGAGCGAGTAGTAGGTGCAAATTAAAACAGGTTTTCGTCTCATCCTGAAAAACAAAGAAATAAATAAGGTTGCTGGAACCCCGAAAAAAGTGTAATTTCTATCATTATGTCTTTATATCTTGCAGAAGATAACGCATGCGCATGAGTATTACATACTGGAGGCCTGACAACCCTCACCCTGTGACCACAGAATAACTTCTACACATCAAGACGTCATTAGATACACCAAACAGCTGTTTATAGAAAACTGGAAAACGACATGGACAACATCCCACAGCAAACTGCATGATACCCGAGCCGGATCTACCAATTTCTTCGAACCCCTCCGAAAATTAGAACGTCGTGAGCCAACAATAATTACCCGCCTCAGAATTGGACACTGCAAACTGACACATTCCTTCATCATTAATAAAGACCCAGAATCAAAATATGAGACCTGCAACACACCACTTACTGTCCTACATATCCTGCTGCAGTGTCCGAGATACGCCAAACAGAGATTTCAGGCCGGCTTCAATGACTTACCAAGTGCTCTACATTGGTTACCAGACAATCAAAAAGACAATAATATTTATAAGACAGGGTAAACCTTTTGAATTATTGTAAAGTATAAATGTAATCATTTGGTATTTTACCAATGTGTAAGTAACTATTTTATGTACAATTTGTAAGGTCGCGATATGACCATGCTGTTAAAGCGACCCAAAAAAAAAAAAAAAAAAAAACACTCACCCGTGCTCATATACGTAAAAAGTAGAATAGAAACATACATCTGACGTATATGACCAACAAAAACATCCCTAAGCTCTATTACAAATTCTGATGCGACTCCGTGGTCGAGTGGTCAGCGAGCTGATCCAGAGGTTCCCGGGTTCGACTCTCAGCTGGGGTGGGAATTTTTCTTTAACCAAAAGTATTCTCTATCCCCCATAGAGTCTGGAAGTATGAATGTGAGAGTAAATTTGCATGTGTTTAGTAATATAAAGTTCATTAACCTAATGCTCGGAACCTACAGTTTCACAAGTCAAAGCCCCCGATATGACCATTGATGTTAAAGGGCGCTATACAAATGAAACAATAAAAAATAATTCTGATGCTTTACATTCACATAACTTTTTCTACCCTCTTCCTAAATATTCCTATAAAACGTTTTCTTCTTACTATTTATTTTAATCGAGATAAGCGTTTGCGGAAATAGTAAAATCTTTGAGAAACGGGCTCCCATGCTGGTTTTGAAATTAAGGAGAGTGGGCATCGTAGACTTTTTTATAGACTTGAGAAAAATAATTGTGGAAATTAGGGATGAATATCAGGATGTAAAAGTAATAATAAAGGTTGATCTAAATGCTAGGATAGGACAAAAAAAGATTATCTACAATAAAAAATCTGTGTTCCATTCACATGAATTTCTCTACATCTCTACATCAAAAGCTTATTCTTCTATCTACATCATGCTAATCGAGATAAAGATTAGCAGAAATTGTCCTTATTACATGGTTCCTTGTAAGTAGAACGGAAAAAATCGAACGTGTTCCATTCACATCATGTCCTCTAGTTTTTCGGTAAACAAACCTTTTATTCAAAAGATTACTTTTTTTTTATCTACATCATTCTAATGAAGATAAACATTAGCAGAATTAGTCTTATTACTAGCTTCCTTGTAAGTAGGAGGAATAAGAAAATGTACAGTCTAAAGCGACAGTCTCGTCCTTTGAAAGTCGGTTGCTATGTGAAACATTTGAAATTCCAATCTCTTTGCTTGCCAAAAGTAAACAAACGAGAAACGAGAAGAAAGATGTCTTCCCGTATGAGAAAAGTTGAAGTGGCTAAAATACAAACCAATAATCCGGAATATCTCGAAAACTGTTAACTCTAAAAAAAAAAAAAAATTATATATATATACTACATATATATATATATATGACATAAATGGTGTTTTTAATGAGATCTACATATTTTGTGTGTAGTAAGTTTTTGTATATCTCTAACAGTTATACAAAAGTCATCCAGAATAGAGGTTTTCCGAGGCTGTTCCCAGAAAAGTCAAGACATACATTTTGTTTTGTCATAAACATATCTTAAACATAAGGCATTTTAATAAAAATCGTTCGAACCATTTTAGAGAAAATAAAAATATTCGAAAAATGTTCCATGTAAAGGGTAGTTGGTGGTGGAGGACTTTTTTTTGAAAATCTTGTGTCGCATCCTTGGAAGATACTCAACTTAAATATCAAGCTTGGTACTCAACCGACTTTTTAGTTTTTGGGCTATGCGGCCCACACGCACGGACCTTTTCCTAAAAATGCTTTTTAGGACTAAGGGAACTCAAAACATACATTTCCAGTGAAATCTCGGTACCGAATTTTTGGGTGCAATACAATACCTTCTCTATACACTATGGACAGAGTAGGTAGGTGTAGAGCAAGTAAAAATGGCGGCATAGATAAGAGAAAGCTTGGTAGAAGCAGCAAGAACTCGGTCCTAAATGCAAGAGGAGAGGAATTATTGTGTTGCGATGTCTGCGAGTTAGAAATACGGGAAATATGGTTCAGATGTGTCAAGGAAGGTATCATTTCAGCATACAAACGGGTGCTGCGTCATCGACTACATTCTGTCTGTGGTCACAAGATGTATTAACCTTCGTCCAAAATGTTAATGTCGAAAACAGCTTTCCCCTTTGATAACGACTCTTAAGCATCTGATGTGTTCTAATTCACATGGCCTTATGTAGCTGTTCCAAAAAACAACTTTCCTTACAAAATATTATGCTTTTATCTACGTCATGCCAATTGAGATAAAAAGTATATTATAACTTGCTTCCCTGCGAGTAAAAGAAGTATAGCGAACAGATTAAAGGAATTGTCAAATTTTTAAAAGCTATCGCTATGTGGAACAATTGAAATTCGGTTCTCTTTTGCATTCCCGAGAGTAAAACAAAACAGATGAAATAAACGTTGACTTTCCAATAACAAAGAATATCTTGGAAAGTTTAACTCTACAAAAATGTATATGACATAAATTGTTTGTTTTAATGAGATGTACATGTTGGTGTAGTAAGCTTTTCTCTATCTCTTACGGTTAGCCAGTTATACAAAAGCCATCCAGAATGAAGAGTTCTTCAGAGGCTATTTCTAAAAAAAAAATACAAGATTCCATTTTTAATACACATATTTTAAACGTGTGGTATTTTAATCAAAATCGTTAGAGCCATTTTTGAGAAAATAAAAAGTTTCGAAAAATATTTCATGTAAAGGGTAGTTGGGCGTGGGGGGGGGGGGTTTAAAAATCTTCATGTCGCATCCTTGGAAGATACTGAACTCAAATACCAAGTTTGGCATTTAACAAACTTGTTTTTGAGCTATGCCACACACATACATGGACATTTGCCTAAAAATGTTTTTTTTTTATTTAGGGGGTCTCAAAACATATTTCCAACGAAATCTCTGCATCGTATGTTTGGGTCTAATACTAACCTACTCTATTTACTATGTACGTTTTATATACGAGCTAGAGAAAGGGACGAAAACGCATACGGAACTTTGACGTCATTGTTTAAATATAGAAGGAGAAAAGCGGCAAAGGTTTTCTACCTGTACTTTAAAAAAACGAAATTATAAGTGTAACGTATATCTTTAGACGTAGATTATATGAAGAAATTGAAGGCCTAAAGAGTATAACTAACATTTTACAAAAAGCAAGCGCACACATGCTGATAAGAAGGGGTAATAAATCAAACCACCAAACATTAAATGGTACAATGATCAAAGTAAACTAGGGGGGGAAATAGCTGAATATGCACTTGTCAAATAGAGGAGAATTGCTTTCGTAAATTGTATAGAAACGAAACAAAAACATCTTAGAAAACTTAAATGTAGTTTAAAACAGAACTAAAGGCATTCTATATCAAAACTACGCCTTTGGCATTGTTATTCTTTCTAAAACAATAAATAGTTTGCCTTCTGGTTTAAACACACTGCAATGATTTTGTAGACAATTGGGCATGGAAGTAAATATTCTTTAAACTAAAACAGTCGCCTTTAAAATGGATATATATATATATATATATATATATATATATATATATATATATATATATATAGTCAGCAGGAGAAGTGGAGATATGGGCAGGAAGAAGTTCAAAATGCTAAACATTTCGATTATTTGGGAGTGAGGTTTGACATCAGAAGGAAAATGGAACCGGACAATAGGTTTTACAAAACACAAAAGGGACTGGACGACTTTCTGAAGTGATTAGGCTATTGACTCGGGTACCGGATATGGCTGTAAAACATTACAAAGTATGTATGAGGCAATGGTTTGGTCTTTATTAGTATATGGATGTGAGGTATAGGGATAGGAGAGGGTAGATAAAGTAAATAAAATACAACGTGTCTGGAAACGTATTCTAGCTTTGCGGAGGGCTATTTTCTAAGGTATTCTTCGTAAGATAGGACGCTGGGAAAATAGATACAGTAGTTATATACTGGCTGCAAGTAATTAAAAGGTGACCAAATAACTTGAGAGCAATATGATATCAGCAACAAATGAATAATATAGAGCATCCAAAATGGTGGGTGGCGGCCTAGTGTAGAAAAAAATCATCATTAGAGCCACAAAATGAATAAAAATTGGGTGGGGTAAAAAAAACATATATTTTAGAAATTGGCATGAAACATAGGATGAGAATAGCGCGGCTTAGATTCGGAGAGTGGATAGCTCGTAAGGTTGTTGACGAGGAGAATTTGTCCGTAATTCGGAAACAGGAAGACTAGACGCATATTTTGGCAGTTTGCGTGGAGACGGAGGATAATAGGAAAAATTATTACCCGAAGTATTTTTAGCTTCAAGCAGGCGGAGGACAGCATCCTGGGACTTGATTATACAAAGTAAAAACTTTGTCAAACCTGAGCACATCCTTAAAGGAAGTACGTGTACTAAGAGGTAAAGTGTGTGTTTAAATATTGTATAGATATATTTAGTATGTGAGCATCTACATGCGTGAATATGTGGGTTTTGGTTTGAGCGTGAGCGTGTAAAATTAGTGTGTTTTTGTATGTTTTGTTGTTGTGTGTGTTTACAGTGTTGTGAATATTAAATAAGAGTAGATGACATTCAAGTATTTTTCTAGAGAACAAGTACAGTCTTATGACCCATTTGAAGATGTAACGCAATGTAACACTTAGCACTCATGACGATGCATCTGTGAAATTTGAAAAATCCACAATATGCAAGTCATCTTATTGAAATTTATACCAGCTATTATACACAATAATAGTGGTATGTTTGCCAATGTATCAAAATTCCAGCTTCATTGTTATATAATTATAATAATGTTTATTGCCTAAATTCATTGTTGTAATAAAATTGATCAAAGAGATGCATTTTTAAAATATACGTATACAAAAAATCCAGTTTCACGGAAAATGAGTTTAGAAATAGATGTCATATTATATTAGCCCACTTATTACGCAAGACATTTCGTACTTTCCAAAGCTCTTGATTTTTCAAAAGTCAATAATTTATTTCTCAAAAATGAGACTTATTTCGAAAATGTAAATGAATATTTTCTTTAATGTGGTTTTGAAAGGTAGTATACAACATTTGAAATAAATTTGTGAAAAGTTGAATCTTGTGTAACATTTTGAATATGGAAAAGTGTTGGAAAACAGTTCGCGAGAAAATAAGAATGTTACTTAGCGTGTGGCCCATAAATTTATAGCTTCAGTTAACTGGTAGTTAAAGTGTGTCAAGCGCGGAAGATATCTATTTTCTTAAAATTTAGAATTTATATCATTTTATTACGAAAAATAATAATTTTGTAATGTTTCACAATCTTTGGTCAAACGTCTTAATAAATACTATCGCTTGAAATAAAAGTATAAAGTATTTGAATTCAAACCAATAACAGTATCTTCGCAACGGTATTATCACAAGAATATTATTGGATGGAAATTTTGTGCTTTAATAATATCTGTGTTTACTTTCTCTACCATGTCAATGTGCATATCATTTAGAGAAGCTATTGTATTCCATCCGAAAATTCGGGTCCAGTTTTCACCGAAATGTAGACACGTACGTATTATGTTTTGAGCAGTTTTTGAAAAGATCCGCGTGCTTGCGCGCGCGCGTGTATCCTTGAATATCTTAACTCAGAAAAGAAAAGTCCATTACGTATCAAACTTGATGTTGTAATTCAACATCTTCCAGGATATGACACGGAAGTTTTCAATAAAATTCCCACCTCAAACTAACTTGTACGTGAAACATTTTTCAAAAATTATTTTCTCAAAATGGCTGTAATGATTTTGATTAAAACACCATGTGTTTTAAAACATTTAATGATAGACGAAAAGTATATCTTGACTTTTCTAAGAATAGCCTCTGAAGTCCTCTTCTTTCTGGATGACTTTTGCAAAAAGCTGGTAGACCGACAAGAGAAAGAAAATGATTCTCGTTAAAGCTGACAATTTATGTCAGGTTCGTTAACCATTTCTGATATATTCCTGGTTAGGAGTATATTTTCAAATACTTTTAACTTTTCTCAACTAGAAGTCGTTATTTGTTTTTTTTTTCCTTCTTTTCTTTTCCTTTTATTCCTGGCCATGCAAAGAGAGTCCTTCCTTCCAAGCATCTGTATATAATTCAACAGAACCTATTTGCCTTGCAAGCCAATTTATTCTCCGCCTCTGTCCACACATTTTTTATAGGATTCAAATCTGGTGACCAAGGAGGTCATCAATCACTATGATATCTTGCCTTTGCGAGAATCAGTTTGAAACCTGCTGACTTGTGTAAACATATTGCCTATCCAATTATTCTATCGGGGTATTTAGCCCTTAGAGAAGGAACCATGTTTTCGAGGCTATCTTTATTCTGCTGGTCATTTAATGTGTCATCTAGCTGCCACAAACACCTAGATCATTTATCTTGTGACTTCCAACTCCAGCACGACTCAGTTATCGACATTTTGTGTCAGTCTTTCGCGCCGTAATGTTTTTCTCTGAGGGCGGTAGGTAACTACTTTCTTACCATTTGTGGATAAAAATGTAGCATCGTCTGTGAGTATAGCTATATTCCAGTTATGTACGATATTTTCTTCTCAAATACGAGGCAACATAATCTGATCGACTTTAAGATGTTGCTTCATAGCTACCGATGGAGGAAAGAGCTCTGTTGTAGTCAAACGACACAAGACAGTGCGGTTCGACCCAGGGGAATTAGGATTATTTCTTATTGTGGACACAAGCTGGAAGGGTTTGCTGTCTGTCTCTTCTAAAAGTACAGTGTCCTGCTAAGAAATGGGCAAACATTTCCAATCCGTTACAACTGACGGTGATGATTCCCTTCTATGGAAAACCAACCACCTCGTAGTCGTAGATATAGGGATTTCAAGTGTTCATGTAGCCTGAGACACAGAGTAGTATAGTTTTCTCCAAAACACGATGACCCTCAAACGGAACCACTCCCCCCTTTCACTGGGCAATAAACATTAGCAAACAAAAGATGAACATGTACTAGGGGTGAGAGGCAATGTAATGAAATCTGTTTCCTGGATATACTACTTCAAGTTGAGAATCACGCCTCATTTAAGGGTCCAGTAAATGGAAGACTTGGCAACAGCGAGGGTTGGTTTCCAAACGCAAACCCCCTAACCACAAACTTTGGAAGAAGGGTGGGGCAGGGCCATCATGTTCTGAAAAATACTGTATGCGCGTAGTTTTCTTGGACGCTAGTTTTACAGGAAAACGTAGGCCGGGTAAGGGGGTGTACAGAGAAGAAAGACCGCTTTCGCCTCTCTTTCCGCACTGTTCTCCGCCAAAGAAAGAAGAGAGAACTACCACAACACTGGAGGAATTGCCCGTTACAGCCTTCCGCTCATTTGGTCACGCAGAGCACAGTAGGCAATTCACGGAGCATCGAGCAAATTTGCCCTCCCTACTTTACTCAAAGGGCAACCAATTGGAGACGTCTGGGCTAGATATTTCCTGACAGAAGGCCTGTTAGGAAGTTTGTGTGGCCTGCGTATAGTTTTATTATATTCTGTGGGGGTTGTATGACACTCCCTCCATTTTTGAGCTATTTTGGCCTTGTTTAAGATGCATTTTTCTGTCTTTGGGCCACCATGTCGCATTCTTGAATTTAATCCGCGTTTGCGCAGGTGAATTATTGTGATAACTGAGAAGTATAGCCTCTTGAATTAAGTAGGCGACCTTGTCAATATCTCCAAAGGATTTAATCCTCACGATTTGTCCACACCTACCTCAAAGATCCTGCATATAGGGCTCCCACCAGGTATTCTCGTGATTCCTGTAAGGATTAGCTTTGTCAACACGTTAGTGCCAGTACTTGCCCGAAATTATCTGTTATATTCCACTACCGTCGCCACCGCCACTGAAGATTTTTTTGAACAAATCAAAATTTCACAAATAGATTACCAAGTAGCGTTACATACCTTAATTTTTCACACAAGTGGAGTAATACCACAATACCTTTGACTCGTGATTACAGTCGCCAAACAGAACTCGTGGAAAGCAGTATAAAGCACTTGCAACTTAACATCCACAGATCCATTATTTTTCGTGTAAATATCCCCATTGATAACGCGGTTGATGTTTGCATCTTGGTTCCATATTTATACCGAGGTCAAGAGCGGATTTTCCCATCTATTTCATTTCATCTTACCTACCAAATGTAGAAAATATGTTTAGTACAGAACTGAACTTTATTCACGTTAACACCGCACTAGACAGTTTTAGGTTTTCTTTCAGCTGTCTGCTAGACTACAGGCTGCATTAGTAGAAAATAATGATTAATTTAATGTTAAGTGTGAACAACGGAAAATGAATAACAAATATGTTACAACAAAACACGGTTTCCGCTAACCTTAACACTACAAAAGATATTATTTTTATTCTTTTTAAAGCTTAACCCCCTTTAGCCTGGTTGGTCATATCGAACGAAGAATGAAATGCTGCTTGATCTCGGGGTCCATGATGTTTAAAGTTACTCGACATTCGAAAACCCGAAAAAAATCCTTATCCGGGAAACTCATCCCAAGCGAGATTCGAACTCGCGATCTGTTGAATGTGAGGCAGATGCTACCCCCACACTACCCAGGCGGGTTTGATTAATATTATGTTTCTCATTTCTCAGTATAGCACACTTTCTTGATAGGCTGTAGATCATTGAACACTCGCTCACTGCGGCCCTATTATGGGTTTAAGTGTTGCTACACCCCTGGGGGTCAGGGATGAGGTGAAGGAGCCGAAGGCGGTCTCGAACCCATAGAGACGCGCAGAAATCGCCAACATTTCCAGTTTGAATCCCCACGCACCATTTGAGAGCAATCCCAAGAGAGCGACGCAGCGATCATAGGCAAGACGATCACTCTGGCGTACACAGGGAGAAATCTTTCCATCTTCCCGGCACCGCAAGATCTGAAAGCAAATCTGAAGCATGGCATTCACCTTGGTGACCAGGGGAAAACCACGAAAACCTCATAGTCAAATTAGGTAGTCGCCGGGAATCGTACCCCGAATGCGAGCCTTACACATGTCCGCGGAGCATCTCACTTCGCTTGTGCTGCCACGATAAGGCGTGACAGGCACATACTAATGTAACGAATATGGGTCTATCCCCGTGCGTCTACATTGAAAGCTCTGAATGCTGCTAAGAATTCGACGATCAGTAATGAAAACATGATTGCAAATTAGAAGCTGCTTTCTTCAGTTTCTATGAATTCCAGTGTCAGATAAACCATTTCATCGCACTTTATGTATAGTGAAGTGTACACATAAGGTTCCAAATTCTGGACCTTATTTATAACAAATTTGTCACCAGATGCTAAAGCAAATGATTACCAAACCCGATCTTACAAATAATAGCGGGCACACATGACCTGTTAGCATTTGGATCTCACTACATATTTAACACATATATTTCACCAACCATCTTATTAATCTCCTAAAACATATTCGTCTAAATGCTAAATGAAATAAATGTGAGGACAATAATTAATGAACTGTATCCTCAACTCTTCTCCTTATAACCTAAGTATGGAGTACATTATTATAACCCACTGCAATATAACTTTATTATGAATCTCTCTTGCATTCATAAACTTGCCTGCAAAATAATACTTAGTCATAATTGCCACATTTCTTTACATATGTCTGCATTCTAAAAACAGCTATTCCTTCTATGATTCTTGAATAATATATTAAGTTTGTTCCTAGTCAGCTTACCCTACCTGTATTTAGGATCAACCCCCCCCCCTAGGACTTACAAGCGGATGCCTAGGGGTCAGAAGCCTATCAGAGAGCCAATGGCAGGAAACTACAGAATGGACGAGTGGTCGGCCCATAGCCAGGCATGAGCATGAGAAAGTGGATGATAGGAAAGGTGATGATGGAGCAATTGGTGGAATGAGTGGCGGGGTAACTGGAGGACCCGGAGAAAACCCACCCAGATGCCACTTCACCCACCATAAATCCCACATGTGGGCGCTTGGGATCGAACCCGGGCTGCCTAGATGAGAGGCAAGCAGTCTAACCACACAACCATGGCACTACCGTCTTGTTATATTTCCAAAAAGATAGCTAGCTGGTTTTTAAAACATAACTGCTATTAATGGATAATTCTCAGAATTTTTCAAACAACTGTGGTACTTCACTTTTCTGGGTGTTGTTGAAATTTCCTTTATTGCAATATAAGTCAGGGGAAGAAATCTTGACCCTAATGAAGAGCGTGTCTCATTTTTATTCTGGAGTGAAGGGCATTTGAATTTCAGTTACACCCCCTTCACTCAATCCTTGCACTTGACAGTTCGGGTGGTTTCATGTAAGGTTGGCTATGCTGCCTTTGCGGCATTGCCAGAGTAATTAGTAAACACATACAGATGATTACAAATGTCTTTATCATGTGTAACGACGAATATAAACAGTGTACATAGTAAATGAATGCCGATGAATAATGAAACTAATTCGTTATTATTGATGTTAACTGAAAATAAGTGATACTGTGACACATTTAGCATGCATACTTATTTACGACCATATTGAGCAAAAATGCAAAATAGCTTATTAAATGAAAGAAAGGTATAACAAAGTGATTTTCACCGATTAGAATTTTAATTCCATCAAGTCTCCATTGTAATCATTCTCTGAAGCATCATCATCATTGTCACCAAGACATATCAGTAATGGTTCACATTCACTGATGATTCTGTCCAATTCCTGTGATTTTTCGTATTATTTTGTGAACATGATTCATTCTTCTTCCATGAAGCCGCGTCCATACCTTCCTGCAAAAGTCTATCTACCTCTATAATTGTGAAAGTCTTGTAATATTCCCTCACGCACAAACTAACACGAAAACACTATCAACAAATATAAATAACAACGAGGAGTTAACAATCTGAACACGTGGTTGGAAATGGCCAGATATTGCAATGGTGCTGTATCTATAGATGCATTTCCGTTGTCTGACCGACTGACCGGAATGCTTCTTTGTGATTGGTTCAGAAAGTCAAACGGGTAAAGTTTTTCATCTGTTTTCTGTGGTTGTACCAACTTAACTCCTAACTGTCAAGTGCAAGGAATCAGAGGTGGAGGTATAAACAAGTTCCTTGGATAGGGGATTTTCCTTGTTTTAAAAGGACTAAAATAGAAATAAGAAATGCTATCACCCATTAAAAAAGTAAACACTTTGTACTTCTGAAAAGCATCCTGTATAAGATAATTTATAAAATTACAAAATTTTGATGCGTTCCATTCACATGACTTTCTCTACTTGTTATGCAAACAAACTATTCTTACCAAAGATTATTCATTTATCTACATCATGTTAATCGAGAGAAACATTAGCAAAAATTGTCTTACTACTTGCTTCCTTGTAAGATGAAGGGAAATAAGGAAATACTTAAGGCTAACACAATAGTCAATTCTTTTAAAAGCTATCGCTATGTTAATTGAAATTTGGATTTTTGTGCTTGGCTAGGAGTAAAACAAGAGAGATATGAAATAAAAGATAACTCCCCATTTGAGAAAAGTTTAAGTAGTTTAAAATTGAAACCCTTACAAGGAATATTTTGGATATAGTTAAATCTATAAGACAATATTATGACATAAAATGTGTTTTCAACAAGATTTATATTTTTTGTGTAACAGGTTTTATTCTATCTCTTATGGTTTATCAGTTACAAAGACACACCCAGAAGCAAGAGGTCTTCAGAGGCTATTCCCAGAAAATTCAAGATATTCATTTCGTTTGTCATGAAAATATTTTAAATATATGGTATTTTAATCAATATCATTAAGAGAATCAAAGAGAAAATCAAAATTTTCAAAAAAATGTTCCATATAAAGGGTAGTTGGGGTGGGGGAGGTCTTGAAAATCTTTGTGTCGCTTCATTGGCAGATACTGAACTTAAATACCAACTTTTCATTTTTTTAGCTATGCACACACCACTTTCTATATTTGACTTTTGCAGAAGAAATAATCTGCTTGTTTTCACACATGTTAATGCTCCAATTACTGAACTATTAGAGTATAACATTGGAATACAACATTGGCCCTACTGCAGCAAAAACAGACTACTTGTGCAGGGAATTTCTAACCATGATTATTTTATTGTTAATGCCATTTATCCTAATTTACATTGTTTAGCAATGTGTTAATATTGTGCTAATGGCTGTGCCATGGCCGAGTGGTTAGACCACTCGCCTCTCACCTAGATGACCTGGGTTCGAGCCCAAGCAACTGCATGTGAGATTTGTGGTGCACAAAGCAGCGCTGGGGCAGGTTTTCTCTGGGTTTTCCAGTTTCCCCTGCCATCGCATTCCACTGGTGCTCTATCTTCATTCATGTATCATCAGTGTCACCGCCTGCAGTGCTATAAGTAGTTAAAGTGGACGTTAAAACACTACAAAAAAAAAAATATTGTACTAATATTCAATATTCTGTATTCACCTATTTAATTACTAAAAATTGCTTATACACTTGAAAATAATTTTAGCCGCAACTAATTACAGCAGACACAAGGAGGTCTGCCTCTTTGGACTCCCCACTTTGTTCACCTCTGGCACTATGCCAGTGGTGTAGCTTGTATATGCAATAGGGTATGTACTTTTGAAGTCTAATGTTAAAAGAATAAAGAAGAAAGAATGAAGGCAAAAGAAAAGATAGCGAATGATTTAATTCACCCAACTGAAGTACTCAAAAGTATGTTGCAAAAGTGAATTAACTTTTGTACCTGCAATCGGTGTAACATTCGTAAAACCAATGAATCATCCTTCAATAGTTCCCTAGGTTGTCATACTGCAGAAGGCAGTTTTGACAGTTGCAACTTCTGCCCTAATATCAGAAAACCAAAATATGCTTCATAAACCTCTTTTTTTTTTTTTTTGGTTGTGACTGTGCTGATATGGAAATTAAGTCATTTTGAATATCAGAAAGATGGAACAAAATAAAGTGTCCTTTTCCAAGTGGCCTTTGAAACACAATTTCTTACTTTACTACAAATTAGATTTTCTCTTTTAGATGATTCATCACTCTCAATGTGGCCACAAAATGCCAGCCTTTTCCTAAACTTGCATGAAATGTGCCAGTGTTGCTCAGCATTTTTTGTGCCTTTCCTACGTGCTAAGCTGATCAAGGGTTACTTTAATTGAAAGTTTATGTACAGAGTTAAATTCTGTAGTTTTTACTGACTATTTTTGCTCTTTTTATAAAGGATGTAATTACAGGAATATTTCTTCTTTTGCTGGTTTATATATATATTTTTAACTTGATATTATTGCTTGTAGTCCACACCAATTTCTCATTAGAAAACAAAATATGCCCTACAAAACAATACAGCACAGAGTCATGATTCACTTTTAACTTTACCATTAACATGTCCCAGTTATTACTTTCTCTACATGTACTATGTAAATAGTGTATAGAGAAGGTATTATAATGCACCCAAAAATTTGATGCCGAAATTTCACTGGAAATACATGTTTTGGATCCCTTGGAATAAAAATTTTTTTTTTTATTTTCTAAAAACTGGTGCTAATGATTTTGATTAAAATACCTTAATTTACGAAATTTATAGTTTGAATTTTCTGGGAATGGCCTCCGAAGACCTCTTCATTTTCGATGACTTTTGTATAACTGGCAAACCGTAAAAGTTATACAAAAAATCACTACACAAAACATGTAGACCTCATTAAAACACACAGTTTATGCCATATACTTTTTTTTTTTTAAGAGTTACCCATTTTCGAGGTATTCCAGATTATTGGCTCCAGTTTTAGCCACAAACTTGAAGACATCTTTTTTCTTGATTCTCATTTGTTTACTCTGGGAAGCAAAGAGATTGGAATTTTAATTGTTTCACATAGCAACCAGCTTTTATAGGACTTGACTATCACTTTAGCCTGTGCATTTCTTATTTCTACTGGCACAACTTTCCTGGCATCTCTCGGTTCTTCTCCCGTCCAATATTGAGAGGCTATGAGAGGGTTATCTTATAATTTAATGACCCCATACATGCATGACACAGGCTCAAGGTATCTGTTCATAACCATGGACACACATCCTCCTGAAACAATTCGCAGGATGTCTGACAGCCATTTATGGTTCCACATACATATGAGCACCTATTTTCAATAATGAACACCATTAAAACAATTTTGCAGTCTAATTTAAATGATAATCTTCTTTCTGTATTGCATCTTGCTAGCAACACTATCCCATTAAACTTGGAACAAATAGCTGCTGAAAATAAGTGATATCAGATTTCTATCAATTGCTAGCATAAAATACACTGAACATATGTACTTTTGAAAATTTTTACTACTAATGTTTATGGCTTTGTATGTAAAGTATTTGTTCACATTTAAAATTTAGTTGAGTCGATTTTGTAACACTACATCACTTACTTTTTTATTTCGGAAAACATGTTTCAGAAGCCATGTGCTTCCATTGTCAATTCCTTTGGTCGACTGCCGGCATTGTTTGCTGTGGTGGTTGTCTCTGTCCCTGGTGGTGGTTTGATGAACCTCTGAATAAGTAGATCGCCTGGCGGGATTTCAAAATTGAAAACCCGGTTCTTGTTTTTCCAAATATATATGTTTTCCCAAACTTTTAATTCTGTCTTCCTTGTTTTGTTTTTGAGGATTTTTGGGCTTCTATTTATAGTGTGGTTCTCTTTACAAAAATGCCAAGCTACTGCAGATTTGTCTTCTTGTTTGAGTTTAATATTTCTGTGGTGTTCTTTTGCCCTGGTTTTTATATTTCCTTCTGTTTGGCCGATGTAGATTTTTTCACAGTCATTACAGCTGAACTGATATATTCCTGGTTTGTTTTCTTGTGGGATATCATCTTTTAATTTAGAATTTAAAATGTTTTTTATAGAGTAATTGTTTTTAGGGGCTAGAATGATGTTATGTCGTTTGAAGATCCTCTGGAATTTGTAGAAAGTTGTAGGGTGGTATGTAAACTTCTTGTAGATCTTGTTTTCTTTCTGGTTCTGAGTGAGTGTGCTGACTTCTTTAATTCTCTTTCTATTTTTGGCCTTATTAACTTTTTTGTACACAGTTCTGCCCGAAATCCATTCTCTGTAGCTATGTCCAATATTTTAGCAAGTACACATTGGTATTCTGTTTTGCCCATTGGTACATTTACCAATCTGTGTGTAAGGCTGTTGAGTAAAGCATGCCGATGGGGAATGATAGAAGCCCAAAAATCCTCAAAAACATCACAAGGAAGACAAAATTAAAAGTTTGGGAAAACATATATATTTGGAAACACAAGAACCGGGTTTTCAATTTTGAAATCCCGCCAGGCGATCTACTCATTCAGAGGTTCATCAAACCACCACCAGGGACAGAGACAACCACCACAACAAGCAATGCCAGTAGTCGACCAAAGGAATTGACAATGGAAGCACATGCCTTCTGAAACATGTTTTCCGAAATAAAAAAGTAAGTGATGTAGTGTTACAAAATCGACTCAACTAAATTTTAATTGTTAAAACACATCACTGTCTCAAAGTCCACCATATATCAGGATAATTTGTTCACATGTTTTCAGTACTTGTAGTATATTTTGTAATGTAAGATAAGTTCTTTCATTGTTTTTGTATTAATGTTTAAGATTATTTTTGTGTTACACGCCCATTTTTACTACATATGGCACCACAGGTAAAGACACTGATGATACATGGAATCAAAATGGAGCACCGTTGGAATGCGATTGCCTGAGAAGACCCTCCCCATACACCACTTTGTTTTCTATAAATTCCACATGCCTGGGATCGAGCCTGGGCTGCCTAGGTAAGAGGCGAGTGGTCTAACCACCTAGTATTGGAAAGTATTTTTTCAATTGCTTTTAGTATAGATGTGAATGACTTATTGTAAGTAGTATGTTGTTGGAACTGTTTTCAGTACCACTAATTATGATTTTGTGTCTTTTAAGAGGGTTTAATACATGTGTATGATCTTATATTCACAGTACATCATCATTTGTTTTCCAGTGATAATGAATTTATGTATAAAAAATGTTTTCAGTATTGAGGTATGCCATTGTATTTAATTTAAGAAGTGACATTACAATTATATGCTGCTGGTGACTTTGTGTTGTACTATCTGCTAAATGGAGTATTTCACCTTTCCTAGCTACCCATATCTGGACTAGAGCTCTGACAGCTGACATGTTGTTTTGGTTTACTTTAACCTTAATCTTTTCACTGCGACTCTTTGCCTGTGAATTAACTATGGCTACCACAATTGCAGATGTTTGTGATCATCTCCTGTGTCAAATCACCCTTGTTTACCTTTCTATTAATACTAAGAGGAATCAGTATTATTACATTTTTTTTTTATTATTAATTTGCTTAGCTCTGAATCTCAAGTTAATGTAGAATTTTAAAATTAGTCTTTTTGAAATATAATTAGTGATCCTTGTAATCTTTATAATCAGAAGGATTCTTATCACAGAAAGCTACCGTAAGGTTGGCATTTCATAATGTAGTGTATCTAGCACCTGTGATACATCCTTTATAACGTGCTGAATGTAATTGTCACTGTTGATCACAGTAAGAGCTGGATTTCTCATTCGACGATATGCTGTTGTCACTCTGGAAATTAAAAAAAAACAACAATGAAGCACAAAATTACACATACAAAATAGATATAAAAATTTGCTTTATTAACATCTCAATAAACATTTCTTGTTGAAGAAACAAAAGCATATTACTGACAAAATGTGAATTTTACAGAAGGAAAAAACAGTTGGTAGCAATACTATGGTTCTGAAAAGTAGAGTTTTCAAGTTAGCTTTAAAATAAAATTAAGGGCATGTTTTTCATTTTTTGACATGCCAGAAATTTAGAATGAAAATAAGGTACACTCACCCCCAACCCCATATTAGAAAATCAGAAGCAGTATTGTATGTAAATATAAGACTTGCAAAAACTATCTATATCTACACAAATAGAACATAGTGAATTGAAAACTAAATTTTAAAAACAGGAATAGGATGATGTTTTCCTGAAATATATATAGTACAGTTTAGAAGTTTCTAGACAGCCAGTGAAAGTAATGAATTTCAGCATTTTGCTTGAATTGTTACTTATTCAACATAAGTAGTTTATTATAAGGAAATGAAAAATCTCTGTTCAATTGAAAAAAGGTAGTAATACATTTAAAAAATTAAAAAAAAAAGACATTACTTCTATTCCCTCCAGGCATGTCATCCCACTGATTATTTAACCTGAGCCCACCCATCCTAAGCCATAAATAAGATAGGGCACCTAGTGTGGGGGTCCACACTCCACTGCAACATCTTTCTGGCCATGAAATAGAGCATGTCTTAATAGCAGAGAGCAGTTTAAACTTGTACTAAATGACTTTCAGTTTTCAGTCAATAAATATATCTCACCTGCAGAGAGCAAATAAGTCTACAAAAGTTGCTAGTTATAATTAAATTAAAATCTGCCAGTGTTTTCAGAGAATAAATAAACTTTTAAGCTAGTATATCACACTGCAAATAAAGTGTTTGATATGACATAATCCAATGTTCAAATTACAGTGTCTGAAAAGTTTTGATTGGTACTGTACATTAACATAATTTTAATCCATGTTTATTTACTTTTATAATAGAAAATGACCCCTAATATTCAAATAAGTCATCTGTATGTTCTGAAGGACTATCCTACTTCATTCTTGTAAATTTCCCTTGCATTGTAACGGGTTCAGCTGCTTTAATAACTTTCGCCTCAGCCATTTGTTTGTGACGTTGGCAAACTTGCATACAAGAGCTAATGTCCCTTTTGCACTACAGCCTCCATGCTTTTAATGCGGGCTGCAGCTCAACCACAATACAAAATACATTTGACCAGATATGCTCGTCACGACCCAGGGTTCATTTCTCCCAAGTCTAGAGGTCATCATAGTCTATACAAGTATTTAAGTGACTGGATGTCCAGAGGTAATGATACTCTTTTTAAATTAAACACAGTCCATCTTTCATCGAAGAATGTTGTATTCAGCTTTTTTAACATTTACAATAATATGACATTCACTCGTGGGTCTTCCACGTAAGAATAAGAATTAACATTGCATTTGTATATATATATATATTTTTCCCCAAATAAACACCATCACCATACATAAAATAATAAAAAGTATTAACAAACTAAAAGTATTAAGACTGGCTAACTAGATCCCTGATCATATTCACGATATCATTCAACTTTACAGTAAAAAGGGGAAATATTAACTTTCTTGTACACTCTGAAATTTTACTCCAAATGCAACACTTTCTTACTCCAGCATCAGAGTTTTAGCAGAATGTATTTACATCTTGAATTAGAATTTATTTCATAAATTGAAATAAAACTAATATTTCTTAATATATGGCTGACAATATGCCATGAATTACGCTGACTCGCGCACTGCACTACCACTGCACTTTTCCTGTAAGACTTGGCCAAGGACTTTAAACAGGAACGTTTAATTCCTACCTAATATTCTGTAGCTGTTAGAAAACCTCATCTAACTCGTAGCTTTTCCCAACATGGCGCTGCAGGGGTTCCACGCCCTTACCAGGGAAAATTTTGGATGGAAGAATCACTCGTTCTGCTCCCAAAAGATTCCATCTATACAGCACCTTATACCATTGAAGAAACTAAGAGTGAATGCCACTATATTTGAGCATTCTGACGAACAGCAATTGACATGCCCAGGCAGACTAACATCAAACTAATTAAACTTAAACCAGCAGCAATGAGCCTTTAGAAACTTGACCTTTGCACCAGTCACATGACACAAAGGAAGAAATACATCTTTCCTTCCCTATCGAGAATATAGCATTAATGTGTATGAGGCAGCCACTGACTTACACATTTGCATAATTGAACGTTTTTAAAGGACATTACATTTACGTAATGCCAGTGCCATGTATATTTTCACTGAAGAGTTACTGTCAGTGGCTGCCTCATACACCACGTCGCTGAACCGCATTCAACTGGGTTGTCACGTCAGCATTAGCTCATCACTGATCCAATCGTAACTCTGCTACTCACGTAATGAAAGCATCACTGACTCTGTGAGATGCAGAATCAAATTGAGTATGATAATCAGAATGAGAATGAGACGTTCAGGTCTCGACTCTCTCTCCTGATCGTCTCAGTTGTGCCAACTTTTGGGCATTATCATACTGGTGGCCTCCGGATGTCCCAAAATTATCCACTACATAGTAGACCGCGCCATCTGTTGTAGGAAACTTATTCTCAACATTTCCTGCAACGTTACAGCATTGGTCAAAGCAACTTGCGTCTTGCTTAATAAAGTCATAGGCCACACTATATGAATTTCACACTAGATCAAATTAAAACAATATTTATACTAATGACATCTTCATGGGATAACAGCCAACTTAAATTGCAGTCATATGATAATCATCATTAATAATCAACACCAAGAAAGCTTCAAATCTTTAATATTTATACTGTTTTCAATATTCCATATTTTGTTCAAAATTGAAAATCCTATCTCTACAGAAACATGAGCCAGGATATTCAATAAATGACATCAACATACTGATCTTGGATATACAACGAAAGGTGATCGCTAAAAAAAGTGTTAATCCTTTCTTTCACGATGACCAAATTTTGTGCTGTTCTATAACAAACTATCTGGACATATTCAAAATTCTCCATAAAAGAAAATCCCTTACATTTTTCAATGCCAGTTAAAGCAACTATTTTGTTTTTGCCACAGGTCATTTCTGCTGGAATCATCACTAAACACATGCCGAACAAGTTACCATTACACTCTCTCCGTTTCTCACCTTCTGCTACCATGTAAATTGAACTAACCTAGCTGAACGGATGCCAACACCAACATCCAGTTGGACTCCTCTGAAGATAAGAACAACAGCTCTTGAAACCGGTCAGATACAAATTAGTGTAAGTGATCTGTGTGTTACAACCTCTACTCTTAACTGTATGTTAAATTTAAATTTCATATCACTGTTATTAGTTTTTTCAAGTATTATACAGATAAGCTCTTTCCTTTGTTTGAAATATCTTTCCATTAACATCTAAATTATAATAAAGATTGTACAGCATTCTCCTGGTTCCCAAATAGAGGTATTAATTAGAATAAATTTTGACCTACCAAAGATGAGAACTACCTACCTAATTTTGTCCTGGCCAAAAAATACCTCTTAATATCTTCACTGTAGATACGAGCATGGAATCGTTGCTTCATTGTTACTGACCTTGCTGTCTTAAAGGTTAAACTGATTGCCTGCTTTCTCTGTTTCTCTCTGCCAGTGCTGGTCAGACCAAAGGCCTGCCTCAAGGGAGCATTTTCTCTCTTTTCCATATAGGCAGCACAATAGCTACATGACCTGGTAGTGACGACTATTCTTATCTCCATCATACTCGGATGAAGTCATCATACCACACAATCCTGTACTGCTGGAGGAAAATCTGTCAGAAGGGGTGCACATGGCACAAATTCAAAATATAACTTTGCTTTGCATTTTCATAATTGCTTACTCCGCTTTTCTCTCTGCCAGTGCTGGCCAGACCAAGGCCTGCCTTGAGGAAGTGTTTTCTTTCTTCTGCGCATAGGACAGCAAATAGATACATAATGTAATCGGTTATTCTTATCTGTGTCATACTCTGATGAAGTCATCACACCATTTAATCCCTCTATTGCTGGAAGCAAGTCTGTCGGAAGGGGTTGCACATGGCATAAATAAAAAATATTACAATAAAATGTTGTTTTGCATTTTGATAACTCATTGGGATTTTATTGGCTTTAACCAACATTTCTTCATACTGTTCTCCCTCATAAAGAAATTTGTTATTTTCTGCTTATAAGAAGACTGCATTGTACTTTTAGATAGATTGTAGAGGCATACTGCAAATTGCATTCATCACCATGTGCAACGAAAAACTCAGGATTAAAGTATTACATCATGCTTTGAAACTATTGTTTGACCAAACTTTGAAACTTTTACTTCTGACAAGAATCATTAATTTTTTCAGAAAGTTTATCAAATAATAAACATACAACCACTACAGGTCCACAATGTCGTCCCTCTTCGTGGTCATCATGAACTTGAATGCATGATGTTGTGACAATTCACATGAGCAACTACTATAGAGTGCTATTAGGGTGACCAACCAATATTCAGAATGAACATGTGCACATTATAATTAGCATAGAATGAAATATGGGATTTTTTTACATACTGTGTAATGCTAATACAGGGCACAATTATTCCTTCTCAAATACAGGAAATCTCTTATAATGTATATTATTTCTACCATTTATGGGGTAAAATATAAATTATTCTATGTTATTCTTTGTGTAATTGTGATGGTTAAAAAGAGATAAGCTTTGATGATATTGCATTAAATTGCATTGTATAGGATGAGACATAGGAACTGAACGTTTTTGAAATGAACAGTACTCAGTTGATTTTCAAGGAAAACTGATTTTATTTTTAACAAGTTAAAGAACAACTTCTACCATTTCATTTACCATAGGTGTGAAAAATTATGTTATTCAAGTGGCGGCCATCCTTTTGAATGCAGGTTTCAAGTTGTTGCCAGAAAGTATTCTAACTCTGTCTAACACTGCTTGGCCAATTGTACACATACACACCTCTTCTGTAATGACATCTTTAAATGTCTTTATTGTACAGGGTTTGTGGATATAAACATGTTCCTTGAAGTATCTCCAGAGGAAAAAATCACAATAGGATAAGTCTAGGAATATTGGCAGCCATGGAACGTCACCTAATGCAAAATGAGCGATCAGGGAATATGTTTCTCATAACTTCCATCAATGCTTTGGCGGTATGTATTGTGGCATTCTTTTGGAAATAAAAGATTGCTATTGTCTATCCATAATCTCTGGAGTTCTGTTTGAAAAAATATTTCCAGCATGTGAATGTACAGTCACCGCAATGAAAATCTTTACATAGTAATAAAAAACAACAAACATTGACTTTACATGGTTTTATTTTTAACTTCTCTGTACAATTAATACTTGGTCATATTTCCCCTAACTTGTATGAGTCTCCTAAGCAATAAATCTGCTAGATTTTCAAAATAGTTTTGTCCATTTCCACCCATATCTTCAACACCTCCTGCAGCTCCTGAATATTTGATGGTTGCAGCTCTTCTATTTTATCTTTCATTTGATCCCCAGTATTTTCTATTGGAGAGTTACTCTGAACTATCTTTGTTGTATGAGCAGGGGCACCATCATGCATAAAGTACTGACATTGATGAATTGGCCAAAATGTGACCAAATGCTGTTGCAACACTTCTAAATAATTACTTCCCTTCATTGTTATGTTCTTAGAGAGGAGATACAAGCCATCTCTAACATAATTACCAATAAAAGCACCCCATATCATCGCACTCTCTGGATGTTTAACAGTTTTGATGGTAAACTTTGGAGCATACATCTTGATGAAATTTTGGTTCTCTTTTAAGATTATGTTTAGGAATTTAAATCATAACAGGCTTATTTTTAGCAATGACACATTTTTTGGCCTTCTCACCTTTTTTGGACCTTCCTCTGACCAATTTGAAAGTGCTTTCATCAGAAAATATTACTTGCGCCAGTCCTCTATGTCCAGTGCTGATATGTTTTGCAGAAATTTACTCTTTTCTTCACCATAACTTCAGTTAAAAGATGCTTCTTGGCAGCACACCGAATTGTTAAACCTAGGACTTTTTGAAGCTGATGCTAAATGGTCTGGATTGCAGCACTGTTGAGCAGGTCTGGATGATTCTTTTTTAACTGGGCCAGTGTAATCCATGATTAGCCATCACTTCATGTTTTAGAAGTTCATCAGTTCTTGGTGAAGTCTTTCTTTTACCGCCTGAGCCTGTTTTTTGATTTGGTGTGGTGCTGCTGCTTTTTATTAGGACGTAAATAGCTTGTCTTGAAATCCTTATTTCAACAGCTACACAATTTACAGAGGTACCCCACCTCTAACAGAACAAAGAACAAGTCTTCTCCTCAGAAGTAAGCTTCTTGCATCCCATTTTGTGTATTAAATGCAGAAATATACACCTTCAAAAACAGCACTCTATTAAAAATGACACACAGCAAACAAATCGCTGTACAGCAAATACCAGAGGCAGACTGAGACCTGAACTGCTAATGTAAGCAAGTTGCTGCTGTGCGCTAGAGAATCACGTGATTTGCAGCTCCATCCACCTTTTTTGTATAGTGGTGGGAGAAGAGCACATTTCTATGTAAAGATTTTCCTTGTGTTTAAATGTAAAGATTTCTATTGTGGCCACTGTATTGTCTTGAGTTCAGTGTGTGCCATTCTCTCTAAAAAAATATGGCCCAATTACTCCAAAAGGTCAACAGCACACCAAACTGTGACACACTCAGAGTGAAGAGGTGATTCATGGATATTTTGAGTTTGATGGGAGAGCCAGTGATGGAAGTTTTTTACTGCACTATTTAAGTGAAAATGAACTTCAATGCTCATCATCATTACTGAATTTGGGCACTCTTGCATAATTACTTGCATACACAAAACAAAGTCTTTTCGAGCTGCATAATCCGCAGGTTTGAGCTGCTGAACGACCAACATTTTGTTTGGATGGAAGCATAAATGAAGTACAATAGAGCTTAATTTACACCCTTGTTTTAGGCCCATTGTATTATGTACCCATTCTATGATCCTATTCTGTTCTAATTTGATACAAAAATGACTTTCTTCATAAAGTCTCTGAATAATTCCTAAAGTTTTTATTCACTACTTTTTCAGCTGATTTGGCCCATAATTTCTGTGTGAGTTGTATCAAAAGCTTTCTCCAAGTCAACAAAAAACATACATAATCTGAGTGAGTTGGGAATTTATAACACTACATCACTGAAAAACACTTACTTGGATGCATTTTGGGAATGCATTTGTTTCCATTCTCACTGCTCGTGTTGTTTCCTGTCCAGGGGAAGCTGTAGATTACTGGTGCTCTCTGGTGCCAAGATAGAGAATCTCTCAAGGGTGGTTAGTGGTAATTCAAAGTTCATAACATGGTTTTTGTATTGTGTATTTTCTCCTGGGTTTCTAATTTGTACATGTTTTTTTTATTGGTTTCAAAATTTTTATGCCAGGTGTGATGTCGTGATTTGAGGTCCAGTATTGATGTACTAACCCTGATTGTCTAATTGCTTTTGGTATAAACATCTCATATGTTCTTTGAGTCTTGTTTTCAGGTTTCTTTTGGTTCTGTCTATGTATACTAGATTATAGTCATAGGGACTTTTGTTGCACAGCAGTTTTTGAACACTATGGTGATTTTGAGGAGCTAAGGTGATGAGCTTTTTGAAGACTTTTTGGAATTCGTGGTGTGCCCAGGGATGATAAGTGAATTTTCTGTATGTTTGTGGTTTTTGTAGTGTTCTTTTTTACCCGAATGCACTTCTGTCTTTCAAATTTCTTGACCTTCTTATCTATTAGGACTTTCTGGTAACAGTTTTGATTGCTAATTGTATGATCTACTTGTATTATTTTTTTATTCTTCATTTTACAGAGGTAGGTGTACCAATCTGTGTGTAGTACATATAAAGCATTGTATAAATTTAGCATACTCGCATAATTTTGATTCATACCTACTACTATTAATACTCAATCTCATGATTATTGGGAACTGCCTAAAATGTAACTTTGTTTGCAAGTGCTGCCACGTGCCCTCCTCATTCCTTTCAGAAATCTACACAAACTCTTTCTACATTTTATTTATTTGTTTCTTTATTTGTAAAATAGAATAAATACTTTTTGTGTGCTGAAGGTTTGTTCCTTTTATATTTATATTTTCACACTATGTCTCAAGCAGGGATGATAAAAATAGTATTTTTGGCACTGTGCATTTTAGCAGCAATGTTTTAAGATTAATGTTTAATACACAAAAGACTGAAGGAAACATCACACCTAGGTATGATTGTTACAACCCCCAAATTATACCCAAGTATATTTGATGTGAATTATGGACAAATTAATAAAAATAACACCAGATCTTGCAGATGTTCATGTGTTAGCTAAAATATGTTTGTAATATACTAATTTGTCTTCCAATTCAGTAAACTGCAGTGTATGTATCTAATAGCATAACTGTGATCACACTAGGTGTTTAAAACTAAAAGAATAGTCACGATGAGTCTTCTTCGTCTTCTTCAAAGACCACTGACACTGCTTCCCTTGCATCTGCCAGCAAGGTTATATCACCATACTGCCTGCCTCGGCCACAACAATGCCACTTGCTGTCAGTGCTTCACCAGCAGCCACCACTGTCGAGCTCCTTGCCACCACCCCAGTTCAGTTGTGCTTCAGGGGCTCCCTCGGGACTTTTCCACTGCTGCACAATTGCGGTGTTTGAGGAGTAGTCACACTGCAAGCAGTTACAATCCTCTTGTCAGGATAGAGTTGCCTTGGTGCAATTGCCCTTGTTAGGGTGACTTCTGGTCATGGAGATTAGCTGACAGGAATGTCATCACTGCTGCGCCTATGGGAATAGCTCAGTCTGTTCCTTGCCATTGCAGTGCCAACTCCTTCACAGCTTAATGCACTGGGTATGACCTATGCCATCATCATCTAGTGGCACAAGACATTATACTTCTCTATCCGAGAAGTAGGCAGTCACCAATACTGATCACATGGACTGCAACACCACCAACACTCCCAAATGACTCCTGGACCTCCAATAAATGTGGCAACACAGGATGCCATTCTGAACCTTCATTCAGAGGTTCTGGACATGGGCACTTCTCCAGTATACTCCAGAAGCTCCAGGACCTGCAAGACATATCTCTACCATCAACTCTTCACAGCTGTTGATCTATCTGCAAAGATAAGACAGAATTTCAATGCTGCTGCAGGCCCTGGTTGCGACCAGGGAAAATACATCTTCATCATCATTATCAACACACCACACAAAGTGGACTCCAACACCGTAACAGAGTGCCCTTGCAGAGAAGTGGAAATGCTATCATCAGGACCTCGAGTCGTCATACACGATAGTAAACATCATGCGAACATCCTTCCTATACACTTAATCCTTTGATCATATCAGCTGCAGTCAGGGCATTCTGTCATGGATGTGGCTTAGGACCTTACACCAGTATTTGCTTCCATACATTGTATGGCAGCATTTCTTCTTCATCAAAATTATGGGTGTGCTATGCAGGATTGTGCTACCTTCTTCTTGGATAATCCTTTCTGTACCTGGTGGAGAATTTTTAGTCAGTGTGGCCAGGCTGGCAGAAGCCAACACTCTGGGTATGCCCGAGTCACTCTTTAATCCACTCAAAAAAATAAAAAAGGTAATTAAAACTAAATTAACAGTTTATTTGTATAGAATACACAATAACTTGTATTATATATAGATCCTTTATGTTGTATTCCAATGTCATCCTCTTCTGTCCCTCTATATGATTATTAATTTGTACTTACGCATTTCTGAAATCAGCATCTTTCTTAAGCTGATCTTCTTCCTTAGTGGCCACTTCACGTCTGGACAGTCTTTCTTCTCGTTTCTTCTCACTAACATACAAGAAGAACACAACTGTTGGTCGCAGCAAATCACTTGGCCATTCGTAAATAGGATCATCAGAAATAGGTACTTCTGTAATGTCACTCACTTCTGAAGCAATTGTGAAGGCAGCAGTACTATGCCAAAATCTGAAAAATGATGCATACTTATTGGAATTCCTTAAATTAGGACCACCAAAAAACTTGTTTAATATCAGGTTGAAAAGGCAGGTAAAAGTAACTAGGAAACCAAACCACTAAGGAATGTTATTTAAGAATCAAATACAGTTTTGGTCTGTCATTTGTGTGCATGTTAAACATTTATAATAGATTGAACATTTTAATTAGCTCTGAATTCATGTGAAGGGTGAGTGTTTATCTATTATTTAAGATTTGTCACAATATTTACAGAAAATTCATAGTATTTCCAGTTAATAAATCATTTTATTCATCATTCCAATATCTCAAAGATACTCATTTCAATGAAAATTGTTGAAACCTTTTTTGAGAGAAAATAAAACAATAAGAAGATAACTTTGAGCTTGAGAAATTTCCTAAAGCCTTTTTGCCTTATATCTGAAGAAGGTATCTGCCATAAGTGTTAAATTTGGAACTTTTTTCTGACTTTTCATTAATGATGTCATAGTACAAACCGTGACTGGTGCCAATGATGATTGTTTTGCTACAAACAATGATTCCACTTCAAAATAGTTGATTCACTAGTTGTGACAACATTTCGATAAAACATTTATTTGTTTGAATATCATTTTATTTTGGAAAAAGAGAAAAAAAGAAAGATTAAAAAATGTGTAACAGGTGCAATACAGTGATATTTATTCTAGAGCTTGGCATTTCCAATAAGAAAATGCTCAAAATACAATACCATCAAATTAAGCAGCCATGCTCTAAATGGCACTTGAGTCTCAAGCACACACTGCTCACCTGTTGAGATTGCAGTTCATGCTATTGTGTCACATATGGCATGACCTTCTGACTCACGCTACATATATGATAAACGAAGGCAGGACACAATGTTCTTTAACGGTTTTCAGCTGTGTGTTAGTGTAATCATGGTCCAATATACTGCAGAACAAAGAGTTTTCATTTGTTGCAACTTTATAAAACATGAACCTATGTCTCTTGATGTAGAGCACTTTGGGAATGCTTACCTGATACTGATCCCCCTAAGCAGATGTACAGTTCATAAAATAGTCAAGAAATTTAAAAGAATGGGATCAGTGTCAAAAAAAAAAAAAAAAAGACAATATCTATGCACAGTTAGAATATTTGCCAAGAAAGTCTCTCTTGAAGATAGCAAACTTTTATTTATGGGGCAGTTTGAAAGACAAAGTGTATAAATCTAATCCCTGAACTTATACAAACAAAATAACATATGGGATCAAATAACCAACATATCCCAAGAAAAATTGCAACATGTTTTTAATAATCAATTAAGATGCTGCAATCTCTGTCTTCTAGCACAAGAAGAACAACTCCAACTTCATCTTTGAAAAGGTATGCAATGTAACTCAACATTAAATTTTGTAAATTGTGAAATAATAATGGTTCTAGTTCACCTCGTCCATCATCCTATTTGTTTTGATGCATAAGACAATATGCACTGGGAAAAAATGTCGAAAGGGAAGTGGAGCACGACTATGACCCAGGTGCCATTGAAAGCATGGCCCCTTAAGAAATGATGACCCTGTAGAATGCTTTGCACATTCCCTCAAATAATGAAAGACTTAGCTCTATGTTCAGTTTTATTCAGTATTACACATCTGCAGCTATGTACTCACCTGTCCAAGAAAACAGGCTGTGATTTTATTATTTCTTTGATTTCATTTGCTGCGATATAGTTTCCTAAACTGTAATATGCCCTGCGTAATTCCACCGGTTTATCATCAAATTTATGACGCAAAGGCAAGAGACAACTGGGTGGAGTTGACATGCGTACTCCATTCATCCTGTTGGCCAACTTCTTGCTCACAGATGTTTTTCCTGGAATCCAAATACATTGACAAACATAATTCATATACTGAGAGAAAAGGAAAACATAGGTCTTCATAAGAAAGGTTAAAAAAGATTACATATTTGCAATACTCCTTTATAAATATATTTACACCATTTGAAAACACTTAAGAGGCACAACACTTAACAATAAAGAATCAAGAGTTAAACAAACCAGCTGTGCAGACTATCCACAGTCATAAGGAAAAAGGAATTGCCAAATAACATCAAAGAAAAATCTATGGAATTTGAAAATTAAGCAGACAGACATCAGCACTCTGATGAAAGCAATGTAACAGAATATGCTTCTGATGTATTAATTCACACGACTTTCTCTACTCCTTTTCCACAAACTGCTCTTAAAAAAATTATTATTCCAGCTGCCTCCTGTTAATTCAGATAAACTTTCAATTCAGATTTACACATTTTGTAATAAGATACAAGGGTCACTCCAAAAATTTTTAGAATGGACAACAATGAGTTTTGGTTTAGCTTTTCCTACCTTCAGATTTTAAATTCAAACAGTGGTGGCTCATGATGACATTTTCTGGGGACACAAAAATGATTTTGCCTACTAAGTATTGACAATAGTAAATTATTACAACTATTAATTTTATTAGCCAGTTTATGCCTATAATGCATGCAAATAATGGTTTTCAATGTTGTAATAATGACCTTATAAATTACTTCTGGAGCTTAACACAATTTTCCTCAAAACGTGCTAGATTAATACGCAAAAACATATAAAAGGATAATATTAGAGCATCATTCAAACTCGCCTAAAACCAAAGGTACTGTTAGCCAATAAGCAGCCACCTCAACAGTAATGTTTGTTTACACAATCACAAGTGCATCACACATGCATATTTTGCAACTGCTCAGTTTTTTGATAAATTGCACTTTTGACCTATTTATGTACAAAATCAATTCTATTCTTTAATTTAATGAACTTTTCCATTGGTCTTTCATAAAAAATCTTGAATTTCACTTATAATGTCCTTATTTGCTGACAACATTGCTAACACATCAACTTTGTTGTTTGTCATTGTATTTCTTAAAAATGTTATCCACTTCAGAAAGAAAAAGCAATGCTCAGGTTCTACAGTTGCTATTGGCAGTATTACAATTTTAGGAAGTTTTGTGGCTTTACTGAACACTGATGAAAGGTTATTTTCATTGATGAATTGAATGTTTTAATGCTCCTTTAATATTAAAGTAATTTCTTCTGTAAATTAGCTCCAACTCTGTACACAGTTTTCTGTGCAGTAGAGATGAGATTGCACTACATGTGTGAAAACTTCCACAGAAATCCTTAGGTGCTTTGTTACTTAGTCAAGATGCAGCTTCTAGATGTCTATTATAAGCAAATCTATCTGTAACAACACTGACGACCCACACTCCCCCTTATTTCCTATCCCTTGCACATTCTAAACTTGTTTTTTTCTTTAGCGGTTACAGAAAATCTTTACATAACTGTTTGTATGATTCATCAGATTCAATCTTTTCTTTTCCATTTGTTGTTTAAACACAAGGATATTGCTCTGTAATGTCATACTATCTTTGCCCTTCTTATGAAATTTCTGGTACAAAATGTCTACATGAAGAAGGATTTTATGGAAAGAGCTTCCATTTATTGAGGTTGTATTAGTGCATTTCTTCAATAATTTCGTAGAAATCTTTTAAGTTTTCTATGTTTTCATACACAATACTGACAGTACAAATATTTTAATTCCATCTTGTTAATGCAACTCTGGAGAGTCTGCCTGCATTTACTTCCTCTAAAACATCATATCGCAAATAGACATTGGGGGAAAAAATGCTGGAATCGCTGAGGGATTTGAAATGAGCACACATACTGGCAATCAGCTTCTGTTGCCTTTTATATGATTAAATTCAATTGCTGTGCATAGTGGTGGACAAAGTATGCATATGGATATGTTTTCCATATTTTGGCATGTACTTCACTAGTCCTTCCACTCATAACATAGGTCCCATCAAAGTTTTGTGCAACAAGTTTTTCTTTGGTATTTCCAAGAAGTGAGTCGATATCATTCCTTATGCACTTTGCCAGAAATTCTGCACCTCTTCCTTCTGGATTCACAAATACTCAGAATCTCCTCATATATGAAACGGAAAGCCAACCATTTGACAGTGATTTGATACTTCAGTTGTCTTATCACATGAATGGCAACAAATTCAGAAGCTTGTATTTGTCAGAAGAAAATAGAACAACAGACATCCAACATGCAGACTTAGCAATTCATTCTGAACTGTTTTCAAAGTTCCTTTCAATACTGTGGCTATTTCTACAGTTCCTCTAATATTGCTTTATCCAGTTCAGCTGTATAATCAATGAGGCCCCTGTACATCGCTGGATTCGAAGATGTAATAGGCTTGTCATAGATTCATAGTGCCAGTTCAAACACAGCACAAATGGAGCCAAGACTTGATGCGTGTTTTGTTTTCCTAAAGTGAAAGACCTACCACATAATTAATATGGTGAACTGAATCTTCATGCTTTTTAATTTTTTCTGTTAACATTTTTATATCATTCACTTCTTTAACTGTCCACAAACAATTGCCACATTTAGTGGCAACAAAACACATGGGTAGCAGGAAAAGGTCTTGCAAACTTCACAATCACAGATCCAGTCATATTTCTCATATATGTCCTTAGAATTAAGCTGCCTCTTAAACAATCTCTTTCAGTTTTCACTTTTTCTATTAAGAATTTGGAGGTCAGTCTACCCAAATATTTCAATTCTATTTCCACTAATGTTTATCTATATTAGAATGAAGTAGATCCATGAATAATCTTTTCTAAGAATACTTAGTTTGTAGAACATAGAAAAAGTCATGTGAATGGAACACATCTGTGATAGCACGTATCTCAAAGTGTCTTTGCAGTATGGTGAATGCGCTGCACGTTCACTCATGACTAGAACCCAGATTATATACAACATAAAAAGCTTGAAATATACATGCAAAGCTTCGACTCAGGTACCCCAATGAGTTTTACCAATGATTTGGGAGGTAAAGACACATTCTATAGTTTTTCTCTGTAGGCCTTGATGCGAACAGGTGATTCTTTGTTGATGAAATCAGTTTGTTTACATTCCCAAACATGGATCGTACTCCATGAGCGAAGCATGTCACATGAATCATATTTGTGTAAAATGTTTGGAGCGCTTTTCCAGCTTTGATCATGTGGGGAGTAGCATCTCTTTTCATCTGCATAAGATTCTGGAAATATCTTTTTAAGGCCCTCATTCACAAATCTGGCAATTGTAGAATGATTTACATTTTATAATTCTTTACAGGCCACCAAATAGGACGCAGGCTCTTGTTTTAATGTACCAATAATTAAATTAGCAATTTAACAGCCACAATTTTTGGTAGTTTCATCAGCTGAAATCCAAATGATTTTATCCTTGTTCATTTCGTATTTCTTCCAGAACATGTAGATAAATTGTCGGCATGTAATTCTTACACAATGTTGATTCATCTGGTATATGTTGATTTAAGCAATATTTGTACCGAAAACCTTTGAGAACAGGGTTTGTAAGTTTGTGAAGAGGAATATTACTTGCAATGAATGCTTCACATAGATTTTTTTCCCCTCTCTCTCCCTGGAGGTTAAATCACTGCTATTGTTATTTGCTGCTGTTAAAAGTTGTTGTCATGGGGCTTTCTTTAACATTCCTGCAATATGAAGACTTGTCTTGACATGCTGGTCTATTTGAAACTTTTTTGTGCACAAAAATGTTTTTCTCGCAAACTCGAAAGTATAATCTATTTCCATCATGACTAAATGTTCCAGGATGGTCAGCTACCCACGAAACAGCATTTCTTTTTTTGGGTGGCATGGTATACTGCACATTACACACTATGCATCGAACTTTGTACAAATAAATAGAAAACTAAACTGAAACAACGGAGTGCGACAAATAATGTGAAAATGGAAATGGAGTTTTATTTATGAATGCTCTTTAACTGCTGTGGTTCTCAGTGTCCCATTCTAGACTGGGCGTGAAAGACCGCTTAATTTTGCTCAGAGGCTCTTTTTCAGGCTTGAGGTTCTTTTACATGCCGTAAATCTACGACATGGGACTAACTGCTTTACATCCCTTCCGAAGGAAGCCAATGTAAGGATTTTATGCCGAAAAAATCCATTGTCCTCCACCGGGTTTCAACCCCTGCCACTATAAAAAATCAAAACAAGACCAAGCTTGAACATGCTCTTTTAGATTTCTAAAATATTGTAAATATAGCCCTGAATAAGCATCATCACCAGTTTTTTTGTTAAAATATGCAATAACTGGTGAAAAAGGTCTAAATATGCAAATGCATATGCAACATGCAAATGCATATATTTCGGTCTCTACTCATGACCTTTCAATTGGCAACAGATCCTACTAATTATTGTTGGAATGAAGATGAGCTGAACTGAAACTGAGAATAATTATTTACCACTATCATAGAAGATGTTAGAAATGCTTTCCTCATCCCTGTAGGCAGACTTTGACTCTTTTGCTCTTGTTTCAGAGACTACAGGGTCTCTTGCATAATCATGTATACTTGCATAATTAGAGATAGTTTCCTTAGTTTATTTTGTTTTCAGGTACTTTACATTAAAGAGATGTAATTCCATTTCTTTACTAGCAGCTTTATGTGCTGTCTGCACAGAGACAGTGTTTCCTGTGCTGATTTCTGAATTCATTTAGTGGTACTTCTTAGCATTACACCTGAAATTTTGCCCAGTTTAGCCTCTGCTAAAAGTTTAGGCCTACCGCTTTTTGGCGCATCATGTACAGACCTGGTTTCATGGAATTTAGTAATTAAATTGGTCATGTATCACGATGAGGACACACCAAATCTGCAAGTCTTTCATAAAATGTACTTTTTATATTTTCTGAAATCTTATCACCATCAATACAGCAGCTGAAAGCATTCTCTCTTCAATAGTTAACATTTTTACTTTGTTTCACAAGCACAACCATACAGTATTGACTTTAAGCACATAGTTCTCACAGCATTATTCAAGTAGAATAAAGGAGGACAAATCTGCTCAAAGTAATGCTCCTCCTTCATAGTTCCGTTACCAACTAACCACGGTTACAACCATCCAAGTTCACCATGGAGACTCTTTTGAGACACCTGACTGTTTCCTAACTGTAACCTGAATATTTGAAACAGGTTTTTATGTATAATGTTCATTGGGAGCAGCACCCTCATATCAGTAGGTTATTAGTAACACTGTATTTAGTAGACCCTACTAGCATTTTGCATATCACAAAATGGAAGTGATAGAAGAGGAGCAGTGTGGTTCAATAAAATCTGGTTTTGTTTATACCATAAAACTACTGAAACTTACAAAAAATTGCAGCAAGTGTACTACCTCAAGCAAGGGTTTAGGTGGTTCAAGGACTTCAAAGAAGGCCAACTTGAGTGTGTTAAGCAAGGTAGGCCCGGTGTTTTGTCAGTTGTGATTGAAGTCAACAACACAGCTGCTCTGATTATCCATGAGGATTGGTGGATAACATTACATAACCTCGGCAAAGTGTTGAGAATTTTATATGGCATTTAAGATTACGCATGACCATCTCCATGACCTGGGTTTGCGCCTGTTGGATGCCACATCTGTTGCTCCCGAACAAAAGACTGTGAATGGATACAAACCGTGAAGTGTTGCATCTCTTTGCTGATGGAGGAGAAGCGTTTCTGGAAGTGATTCTCACCGGTAATGAGTCATAGCTGCATCATTATGATCCTGAAGGAAAATGAGCCAGCATAGTGCAGAAATCGCCAGGTTCTCCAACGTCAAAAAAAGGCAAAAGTGTTCCATCTGCAGGGAAAGTGGTGGTTATCACGTTTTTTAACTATCATGGAATGATTTACTTCAATGCAGTTTCCACTCACACTACTGCTGCAGCAGCATACTACAAGTCAGCATTGGCTAAATTGAGGAAGCACATTGTAAAGAAACAACCAGAATTTTCCCAGCCTGGGTGGCAACTTCATTAAGACAATGAGTAGTTTCAAATCAAGTCGTGCAGCTTCTGGTTCAATTCAACAATACCTGCTTTATAGCCGCAATATTGCATCCTGTGATTTGTTTCTTTACTCCCATGACAAAAGGCAAAGTTTTGGCATTTGATCTGAGAACTCTGCAGCAGTGCTCCAGAAAAATAATCAATTCTCAAGGACTTGACAAAGAATGGCACCACGTGTAAAAGGACTGGCAGAGATACTATAATAAGTGCATTGAAGTAGGAGGGGATTACTTTGAAAAAGGCCATATAAACATTGAAAAGGAGCAAGTGCGAAAAAAAGAATCAGTCTCAGTTTTTGTTTACAAAAAATATTTGCAAAATAACAGCTCTTATTGTTAGAAAATGTTGGAATTACAGAGGAGCAAAATGTTTACAATTAACAAGAAATGAACATCAAAAATATACAATTACTCAGTTATGATTTAAATTCTGGCAGAGTAATTGATTTTGAATTACCTACTGCAGAGAAGAATGGTAATGGATGATTTGAAACATTTTGCATGACAATGTACCAATTGAGTGAACAGAAAAAATGTAATACAGACACAGTGTATGTCATCTAATAAAAACAAAGTACTCCCATATCAAACATGAGTTTAATATCCGGGATATGTCTAAGAGATTAATGAAAAAAGAATTGAAATTCTTAAAAAGAAATGCCCAGAAAAAAAAACAGTATAAATGATCACTTACTGTAATTAGCAAAACTTGTAAATGAGGCAGCTATATTATTCTTAGAAAAATTTACTTCCATTTTACATCACATAAGAAATGAAAATCAGTGATAAGAAAGCGGAATATGAAAATGTTGTGAACATGAATCTCTCTCAAATTTATGAGAGATTATGAATTTACGATATTCAAACTCATATGTCGTTTGTTTTTAAAGATTTAGCTTTATCAAGATTACGTTGGTAATACATTTTTAGTTTTTCTTTTTATTTTTACAGCTAAACTGTGTTTAGTATTGGTCAAAACCTCATGATCAAGCAGTATCTGATTTAGAAAATTTTGAGGTTTTTGTTACACACATAAATCAATCTTCCTTCACCAATTTAACATGTTCAAATTCCCAGCAGCACACACTTTTGCAATCAGTATACATACAGTATATATTCGCTACATTTGCACCAAAATACTGTTCCAGCACGCCTTTTAACAGTTAAACATACATGTCAAAATCACCATTAGAATTATTATCCTGGATTTTATGTAATTACATATTCTGTTTCTATGCATGTAGGTTTAAGTAAAGCTAAAATGATGATGAATTACACTGAAAGAACCCTTATTTTAAATTACATATTTTGAGCTATAATACATATTTCATAACATGCTACATAATTATATACATTTAAATATTACTGCAGAGTTGTTACACATTATTGTGCTTCTCATGTATTGTCATTAATGCCATATATTACTGTTACATTCAAAGCTAAATTGCACGAGTTCGTTGCGGACAACAATGAGTCATTTTAAAAGTTTACCTTTCTTGTTTTCAAATGCTCCAGAATTTGTAATTCAATTGCAATTAAGTTAACCATGGCTGCATTTTTGATGTCATTAAAACTGAAACCATGGATTTCTATTGAAAATGCTTTAACTGATGTTAAAATACACCAAATTTTTATTTTATTTATTTATGAAAATACACCAATGAGCAAAGTTTGCAAGCAATGAAAGCTCAATTGTAGTAAACATATGGGTGTATGATGAAATCTCATATTGAACAACATTTATGTTAAGAATAAATAACATATTTCTTCAAAGAAACAAGCACTACATACACATTCGCAGGGGCTGTCTACCTCATCTAATAGTGCATTTTACAAAGAAATGTACTTCTTCTGTATAGGTCATGAGGTGAGACATGAACAAATCTTGCACTTAGGGGAAATTGTTTTCTTTCCCTCCCTCTCTGCAACAGCTGATAGAGATGCCAGCTTGGCGTGAATATCACAACCATAACAGCATGTAGCGTTAAACAATTATTGCAGTCAGGGGCAGATGGTCATTAACGGCCAGAGGGACTGGGCCCCACCGATAATAACAAGCAACTTGTTGGTATTTTAATTATGAATGTAGAAATAATTTATTTTAATTTTATTCAATTGTAATAATCATTGCAAACAGTAATTTATTATACGATGATTCTCAATCGCATTGCAGCATATGACATTATGAAGGCACAGTGTTGTACACGGGACAACCGCGCCAGGTTTCTTGTCCTTTGGCAAAGAAGTATGTGGGCCAGCTTACACGGGTCCACGGTCAACCCTCTCCCCTCTTTGTGTCTTGCCAATCATATCTCTTTCACTTCCCTTCACTCCTCTGCCTGCAATGCACACAGCTACGCTTCGGGCCACAGCCACCTGGCTCATTACATGAAGTTAAGCATTTGTGTGATTGTTGTTGGAATTGTATTGTTTAGTGGAAAAATGATGTAACTTTAAAATGAATAGAGTGGATTGTTTGCTGAAAAATCCCTTTCATTCATTAAAGGTAGAAGATAAACTTGAAATTAAACAATTAGGTGCACAACAACCAAATAATTTTACATTTACTCAACAAAAAGGAAAACAACAGAGAACTTTTTATAACAGTTGGTTTAGTAAGAAATTGTGGCCAACTGCAAGTGAAGAGAAACAGTGTCTTTTGCTTTTAATGTCCATTATTTGGTGGTGAAGGTCTGTGCACAACGGTAGGTTGTAAGGATCTGAAACATTAGATTGAACGAATTACGAAACACAAGGCAAGTGCACTTCATGTAAATGCATGTAAATTTAAATTATTGGGAACTGTAAACATTGCTGCACAGATTGATTCTGCACATAAATTACATCAATTCAGAAACACAATGAACTAGTCACTAAGAATACATACATACTGAAAAACTATAAAATTTTGTGGAACCCATGATCTAGTATTGAAGGGTCACGATGAAACGCAGGAATCAGCAAACTGTGACAATTTCTTAGATTTGTTATCTCTCCTCGGTAATCTCGACATGTTTTAGATGACCACCTCAACAATGTCAGTACTGCAATATGTAAATACACTTCATATACTATTCAGAATGAACTATTGGATTGCATGAATCAGGTTTACATTGAGAAGTTACTGAAAGATATAAATGCTGCAAATTATGTTTCTGTGCAGGCTGACAAAACAACAGACATAGCTTGCCGCAGTCAATTTGTGATCATATTACGGCACATTAATGCGTGTAAACACGTTGAAAGATTTATTTCCTTTGAAGAGATTCATGATCGAAAAGCCAGTGGTCTCTGTGATGTTTTGGAAAAGAAATTGCAGCCATTCAATGTAGAAAAAAAACTCATATCACAAGCATACAATGGTGCCACAGTAATGAGTGGTATACAGATTTTGATGCAGGACTCTTTCCCTTATGCCAAGTATGCACACTGCTATGCTCACCAATTAAATTTGGTTATATGAAACGCTTGTTCCAAATAAATAAAATCAGTTAAGTTGTTTTTTGCCATCATTGGTGGATTCACAACATTTTTCTCTTCTTTGCCAAAATGCAGTGATTTGTTGCATTCAGTTTGCAACAAACGCATTCCAGCTGCTTCTACACTAAGATGGAATTTTCAATCATGAGTTGTGAATGGCGTTCATGAAAACAAAGCTTATTTACTACAGTGTTTTGAGAAGATTGAGCAGGAAGATGGGTGGGATGATATAACTATTAGGGAAGCTCTTGGTTTGAAGAATTTACTGAACAGTCCAGAATTTTCGTTTCTTTTAAACTTTTTCTATGACATTATGAAACATGTTGACATTCTGTACAATACAATTCAGATGTAGAGTGCCGATAGTGTTACAGTATCTAATGCTTTACAATATTTTAAATCAGCTGTGTCTGAAATTCGTAAGAACACTAGAAGATACCATGTTGATGATAACATTGCTGCTCCCTCAAGAAAACGACCAAATTATGGTTCTGAAGTGAACTTGAATTCAGATACCAAAGAAGTGAGTGACACAGTGGTCAAACAAGTGAAAGATCAGTTCCAATATTCTCATATATTCAATAATTTTGGAATTATTGACCCAAAGAAATTTATTACATTCAGAGAAAATTTCCCTGCTGACTTTGTAAGAAAATTTGCATCAGATTACAGTCCCATTATATCCCATGAAAAGTTAAAGAATGAACTGTCAGTGATTTATTATAATTATACATTCAAAAATATCCCTTCAGTCAGTGAACTCTTCAGTTTTTTCACACAACACTCCTTTGAGGAATCCTTTTCTGAAGTACACAAAACACTGCAAATAGCACTAACAACTCCAGTTTCAACAGATGAGGCAGAGAGAAGTTTCAGTAATTGAAAAAAAATTAAATATATCCTTAGGAACACCATAGGCCAAGATAGGCTTAATTCCTTGGCTGTCTGTTCCATTCACAAAAAGGAAATTCATGAAATCCTAAACTTCAACAATAGACTGATTGAAATGTTTCCCGCCCAGAAGAATAGACATGCTGAGCTCTTGTACAAGTAACACTGCCACTTGGTGAGTTCTATTTTATTTTCTATTATTATTTACTTTATGTTTAAAAATATATACCTAATGTTTTACCACATTTCTTTTATTGTAGTCTTTTTGACAGTGCAACTAAAGTGGCAATGTTTTAAAAGGTGTAACCCCACTTTTACTTTCATTACAATCATCTTCACATCTAGCCCCACCAAGAAAAAGCTTATGAGCCGCTACTGATTGCAGTTCACATGAAAGTAACTGTTGGTATATATACATAATTATAGAGAAATAAACCTTGTTATAAAGCTAATATATATATATATATATATATATATATATATATATATATATATATATATATATATATATATATAATATGTCATTAACAATAATGTAGAGTGTGAGATGGAATATTTTGCTTAAAGGAATGTTTGCTGGCTGGTTGGTATCTAATGTTAAACTCTTAATAATGAAATCATTTTTCTAGCACTTCAATATTTAGCTGGGAGGTTGTGTAATCTTCTGTAAGAGTTGGACAAAGTAGATGATGATCATTATCCATTTCCTCATTAAGGTTACAGAAAAGACATATAGCAGTCTCTGCTAAGCCAAATCGGTATAAGTATTTTTGTAAACAGTCATGTCCCGTTAGTAGTCTGAAGGTTGCTACTGCAGATTTTCTTGGTAATGCAGAAATGTTGTAATTGGGTAAATTTTTCCAGTATTTTCCAGATGTTTTGTTTGTGTATTCTTCATTAATTTTGTTTGTGCATCTATTTGATATTATTCTTTTAATAGAGCAAAAAGGAATTAAACTAGGTGTTCATTTGGTGATAATTTTACTTCCCTTTTTTACCAAAATATTAGCCATTTTATTGCCTATTATTCCACAATGGGCTGGAATCCATTAGAATGCCACTCTTTTATGAAAATGAATGAATTGTATTATTATTTTACAACATTCCTGAATGTAAACGTTTTTGGGTGTTGTATCTCGTGTTATAGTGATGGTGGCTACTTTGAATTAAATAGGATTACAGTTTTTTCAAAATGTTTATATGATAAAAGAGATTTTGTAGAATTAAGAGAATTGCCATGATTTCAACATCAAAGTTTGTTTAATACATGTCCAATTTTTTATAAAATGAGAAGAGTGCTTGAAGGAATGTCAATGTTTATTTTTGGTTGTGATTCAGCTTTTCACACAATGAGTTGGCAACCATGAAAGATAGCCAATATTACTATACTCACCACATGTTTCCACAGCTCCTCAATCCCACTCATTGTGCCATCAACTTCATACTCATAATGAGCATCATTATTGGCACCACTGTCTTCTTCCAAATATGTTCTGTAGTGTTTATTTGCAAAAACAATAAAGAATGGAGCACTAAAACTAGTGCTAGCATGTTCACTCCTTTGTGAAATGGAGTGTTATTTATGGATGCTCTTTAACTGCTATGGTTCTCAGCGTCTCATTCTATACTGGGCGTGAAAGGTCGCTTAATTTTGCTCAGAGGCCTCTCTATCAGGCTTGAGGTTCTTTTACGTGCCGTAAATCTACGACACAGGACCCACGGCTTTACTTCCCTTCCAAAGAAAGCCATGCTAAGGAATTTTACGCCCGAAAAAATCCATCGTCCTCCGCCGGGTTTGAACCCGCGACCTTGGGTATATGAAGTTAGCATGGTAATCATTACGCCACAGAGGGCGACTAAACACTCCTTTGTGGATAGAAACATTATGACTTCTGCGCATACATGTTGATGCAACTTCTCCCACCATCAGTCCTTCAAGTAAAGAATTGCCACTGCGCAACTTAATGTTTTACTCTTGTCTTGCCTCACGACTTATGCTCTTGTATTTCAGTAATTTGTAGCTGAAGTGAATAAATTGAGAATTAACCTAGAGATGTGACTACCCTTTCTGTGAACTTCTATTATCTAGCAAAAAAATAAAATAAAATGTTGGATTTTGCATATAATTGCTTCACTACATATTTATTCACCTATTTCAGCAATTTTGGTTGTATATTTATGTATATATTTCTTAATTTTATTATTACATACAATTTGGGCCCTAATTATTATGCTAAATTTAATCTCTTATAGTTCAAACTGATAAGGGCGAATTTCAATTGTCACCATTAGCACTCTATTAATATTAATGTCAATCCACCCTTTTTAAATGCCTGCACTGTTCCAGCTTGATCCATTGATGTCGCACGGAAATTGTGTACTTCCTTGTAACTCAAGGACTGTTGCATTAACAGGAATGTGAAAAACTTCACTGCATTCTATTTTCATTCCTTTATACTGCTATTTATCATATGAAAATGAAAAACCAATTTCTGAATTTCGATCCCATATAGTGAAATCATTGAAAATTGTGAATAAAAATATGTTATTATAAAGATAATCCTGGAAAATAAAATAAAACAATTGATCATTTGTATATGTAAACAATCTGGCTAAAGTTTTTTTTTATAGTATTTAATGCCCCCGCATTTGCTACATATGGCACCACAGGCAATGATGCTGGCAATTTATAAACTACTGAAGATGGAATGCGATGGCAGGAGAAACCAGAGAACCTGAAGAAAACCCACCCCTGCACTGCTTTTTTTATTTATATATATATAGTGTTTAATGCCCGCTTTTATTACAAATGGCATCGCAAGCAATGGTGCTGCTTTGTCCACTCCAAATCCCACATGCAATTGCCTGGGAGCCTGCCTAATGTGTGACTACAATTGCCTGAATAAGCTACAGATAAATGTAAGTGGTTTGGTAGTGGTACATGTGGTGGTTAACCAATGTATTTCAAAAAATAGAAAACGAGTGCTATGGGGTTGAGGTGTATTGTATTAAAGTTAAGAGTGAGCTGAAGCTGTATATCAAATGTTGCTTGAGAATTCTTTCTCACTTACCACAACCATCTAAGCCTTCAAAGACCACAAATGGCTTTGACATCTCTCTTGTTGCATTTTCATCAATTTCTTTTACACTAGAATTATAAATCTCTATTAGTTCCTTAACCTCAGGAAGTATGAAATGCTGTAACAACAAATAATTTGAATTAGTTTTTCTAACATAATAAGAAGTATAACAATTGTTCCCAGCTCCTTTAAACAGATTTATAAAATTATACGTTTTTATAAGTTTCTAAATGGTAGCATATAATTTCAATAGTACTTCAGCAGAAAGTAAGAATAAAATGAAGTGCTATTTATGTATGCTCTATAACAACTGTGGTTCTCAGCATCCCGTTCTATGTAAGGCGTGGTAGACCAATTAATTTTGTTTGAGGTTCTTTTACATAATGTAAATCTATGACACAGGACCAATGGCTTTACTTCCTTTCTAAAGGAAGTCATACTAAGGATTTTTATGCTCGAAAAAAATCCATCGTCCTCCACCGGGTCTGAACCTGGTTACAAGAGGTAATCACTACACCACAGAGGACGACAGCAGATTGTATTGAGCATAAATAAAAAACCTTTAAATGGCAAGAATGTGGTGCAGGTTGCTACTACTTCTGTTTTTCTTTCAGTGTGTTTTTTCTTATCCTTAGAACACAAATGCTGGGCAAGACTGTAGACCTTCTTGCTCATTTGAGCACTCATTTCAATTACTCTTTACCAACCTCAATGGTCTGCCCTGTTAAACGACTTTCTACATACAAAAATAAAAGTTTTCAGACTTATGTAATTGAAGTTATAACCTTCCTAACAAGTATTATGCCTTTAAAAGTCATTTAAAATGCGATATGTTTACCTCCAATTTGTTTTCCCATATGAGGCTATAAAGGCAATTAAATATTTTGAAAAATGTATTAACTGTGACATACACTAAGGAATGTAACTAGCATGGCTGGTTGAATACGGGTATTCTCTCATACTTGTACTTTCGTCATGAACTTTAAATGTAGCTCAATGCTGAGGGCTCTAAGGTGCAAAGTGTGGCAGAGGATGTATTTAGGAGAGTAGTGGAAGCTCGCAAGACATTACTTGCAAGCATGATACGGATTTGGCACTGTTATTCTGCCATTAGAGATGCTTGTAGTTACATACTGGTCTCTTATACACTTTTAGGGCTCCAAGTCGCAAAGGGATGTTTTTTATAAGTACAGGAGTGGAGTAATTGTGATCTTAAGCCGCTACTGCGGAGCGACGACAGGGCATACCCAACGTATCTGTGAAGCTAAAACTCCAATTATCCCAAGAAGTTAGAACCTCGGCAATCCAGCCGATTTTAAATGTGAACATGTTAATTTTTACAAAATTTTAAAATCTGGATCGCTTGTGGAAGTTTTAACGCCCGTAACTGCAAAATGACAAGGCATAGCGAGGGATCTACACAACTAAAACTCAAATCATGCAGCCGTAAGTGGTGGGAAGTATGAGAGAAACTCGGAAATTGCACCAATTGATTTCCAAAGCAGACACTATACTGGTTTAATTCAAACAAATAGGCAAATACTTAGAAACAACTTAAAAGATATTCAAGCATACCTCTGGCTTCTTAAGAACTTGCATCACTGAATTCAAAGAATGGTAAACGGCTTCAATACCGACTTTTGTCCCACTCATTCTCATACGTTGCATTCACTGGAACTGGACTAAAATGGCTCGGCTAAAATTAAATAAATGGAGAATAAAAGTTTGTTTCGGGGAATCCCTCCCACATTAATCTTTTCGGAACACGAAGCCTCTAATTTAATCCGCTATATTCTATGGGCACAGAATGTAAGTGCTGTAAACAAAGTTTCATAACATGTGGGCGACTGGACTATCAGCTGAGAGTTACTAATGTTTGAATCAGTGACATAGAGATGGCACTGATAGCGCAAAATATCACAACTGATAACTTTTTATGGGTAATACTAGCAATGTATGATGCCGAAACTTTCAAACATTCATAATTATCTAATTTAATAAGAATTTAAAGGATATAATTACACTTACATATAATTACACAAAAACTCGGTATTTATTATAGAATGTTACCTTATATATTAATTGTGTTGATTTCATTTCTGACCAATTGTTTCCGTGGTGTAGTGGTTATCACATCCGCCTAACACGCGGAAGGTCCCCGGTTCGATCCCGGGCGGAAACATAGTTTTTTTTTTTCTCTTGTCTCAATTTAGTAATTTACCAGTTTCTTTCCCTGATTTATAAATTCCTAGCTTACAGAAGTTACCGATGTGTTTTAATCACTTTGTTTTTCTCTGCAAGCCTAGAAGTTATAATTCTCTAATGAAATAAAAAGCTAAATACATTTTCAAGTTTGAGACATTTTAAATGGGTCAAGGAAGTCCGCCAAATTGCCATACAACTTTGTAGTTTAGCAAGTTACCCACAGCTTGACTGGTAGAACAATCCACAGTTACTGACAATTTTCAGGGTTTCAACTTTCCGTAGAGCAAACCTCCAGAAGTGACATAACCTGAATAATCCACATGACGTGAATACCCCTAAACTAAGTATGTTATAACTTTTACTGTGCTACTAAACGAATTTTGCCAGTGTATTTCAGGAAGAATTCGTCTACATTTCCGAATTAGTGTGCGGAAATTTTCATTCTTCACATATCGAAAGAGCAAATCCTATAGTCTATAATGTTCTGGAGTGTTTCAATATTTTTCATATTGTTAGTTTATAATTATTTGAAAATTGCACCATTTTTTTTTTCTTCAAGATTTTCGTATAGGGTATATATAAAAGGATTAAGTGAAGTATCGCATGTTTGAAATAAATGAGTCCTTAATAAATGTACTATATAAACTGTATGTAAATAATCTTTGAAATCCTCTTTATTGTTAATACACGTACATTTCAATAAACACAAAGAAAGACAAAAGCGTAAATTCAGGGAAAAAATGATGTGCACACGCCTTCCTCTATTACGCAACAATTTCCTATCTACTTAATGCTAATCGAGATAAACATTGGCATAAATTGTTTTATTACTTACTTCCTATAGAGCATGTATAGTACGCTGATTAGAGGAATATAGTACTAGGACAAAGTGTTGGCCAATTTTTTAAAGAGTTTTGGCCCTTATGTACTGATTTTGAAATGCCGTTCTCTTTGCATTTCCAGGAGAAAGAAAAATGACTTTGAGAAACATACCAGTATTTTAAAAATGAAACCAATAACAAGGAATATCCTGGAAATGGTTAACATCACAGATAAAAAAGCAACAACAAAAAACAAATTGCGTGTTTTAACGAGATGTACATTATTTGATGCAATAGGCTTTGTCCAACTTTCCACTCGCATACTCCTTACCAGTTTGTCCCGTGGTCGTGGGTTCACATGCGGTCAAAACCAGTGATTTTAAGTGTATTTGAAACCCAAAGCAGCATTACAATAGATTTATTGGCATTTAAAAGAACTACTGCGGGACAAAATTCCGGCACACTGGTGGCACTGATAGCCTGGCAATTTGCATCATCGTTAACATTTTTTTTTTTTTTATTTTATCTTTTCTTACTTTCCATTAACTCTATTGTAGTATATATGTCTTACATTACAAACCTCGGAACTTGTATTCGAGTGTGCATCTAGCGATGCTCCTGAAGTTCTCTTGTACTGGGAATATCGAAGTTCACAGTTTCAGGTCAGTACATCTTCTTCTTTTCAATCTTCTTGCTGTTGAAGGGTAATTCGTCGGAATTTGTTCAATTAGATGATTTGGGTGCTGGTTGAACTCTTTCTGTAGTCTTTTATAGCTCTTTCGGAGGACTTCGTCGAAATCCTTATGTAATACAGCACGCCATTTCGCACATACCAAGGTGCAACAGATTTCAGTTTGAGGTATCTGTTTTGGATAACTTGTATTTTTCGTGTTTAAGAATGTGACTCAGAGCTCCATACAGAACATCCATGCTGCCATACAGGTATAATCAATAACATGTAAATCATTCTGTTATACTCCAAAGTCAATGGTGATTTTTATGAAATGATATGCTTTGGTTATCTAATGCGATGTTCCCATATCTGAGTACAGTATACTCCCGATTATTCATATGGGATTATCCCTGCAACCCCTGTCCCGCCCCAAAATTATTTTGTTTTAATGTCAACACACTTTTTTTTTTTTTTTTTTCCGTTTCTCCGCTATCTCTTTTAAAATTTAACTCGCTTCGTTGGCACACGCTGATTAACACCAGAAAAAATTAATTTGTTTTTAATTTACACTGAACAGGCAGGTCAATAACAATGGAAATGGTACTCTGTTGTGACGCGGTGATCATTTAAACAATGGAAATGACACTTACTGTCACGCGGCGAGTCCTTTATTGCTGTATTCTAACAAAAACAATACCTATGCACAGAAGTATAATAAACTTTTGAACAAAGAATACATTTTGAAAACATCTGATGTCCTCCATTCTGATGACTTTCTCTACATCTCTAACGAATTATTCTCATTCTTTCATCTACTTCATGCTAATTGAGATATACCTACATTAGCAGAAATTGATTCCTTAGTTCCTTATAAGTAGAAGGGAAATAAGGGAATATACTAGGCTAAACCGACAGTCAAATTTTTACTTTCTTTACACGTAAAATGTACAGTGTATAGAAAAGGTATTGTATGGCACCCAAAACTTCGATGCTGAGATTTCACCGGAAATATATGTTTTGAGGCCCCCTGAAACCCTCCACAATTTTAGAAAAAGGTTCATGTGTGTGTCCGTGTGTCTGTAAAGTGTGTAAGTCGGTAAAATACCAAACTTGGTATTTAAGTTTAGTATCTTCCAGGGATGCGACACGAAGATTTTGAGAAAAATCCCCCCACCCCAAACTACCCTATACGTGGAACTTTTTTCGAAAATTTTTATTTTCTCAAAAGTGGCTCTAACGATTTTGATTAAAATATCGTACATTTAAGATATTTACCTGACAAATAAAATGTATATCTTGAATTTTCTGGGAATAGCCTCTGAAGATTACTTTATTCTGGATGAATTTTACGAAATTTTGCATAACTGCTAAACTGTAAGAGTTGGACAGAAACTTACCAAACAAAAAATTTAGAGCACGTTAAACCACACAATTTATATTATATACATTTTTTTCGTGGAGTTGACCATTTTTTAGATATTCCTTGTTTTTGGTTTCATCTTTAAAATCTTACGCTTTACTCATATAGGAATTTGTCACTCCTGTCCATACAAACAAAGGAACTTCAGTCATAAAGCAACCAGCTTTTGACCATCACTTTAACCTGTGGTACTCCTTTATTTCGTTTCTACTTACAAGGAAGCAAGTAATAAGACTTTTCCTACTAATTTTGTTCTCAATTAGCATGAAGTAAATAAAATAATTTGTTGAAGAGATGTAGAGAAAGTCATGTGAATGGAACACATCAATTTTTTTTTTACGAATAGATTTTATTTGGAAGAGCCAGAGAAAGTTATGTAAATGGAACACATCAGATTTTTTTTTACTGCAGTGATTATACGAGAAATATGCAGTTTTTTAAATTGCTTTATTTTCCCAACATTGTGCATATGTTTTCCTTTTTGAATGTATTGATAAAGTTCCATTCTTCATAGAATGTTTGCCTAGTGTATATCTCATTTTGACAAACTGAACTAATTTGAATCCATGAAAGGGCGCTGATCTTGAGATTTTTAGTTCAAGTATTAATATATCTGTTTGTTTCTCTAGCTAGATAAAAAATCAGAGCATTTCATTCACATGACTTTCTCTAAATATTCCACATATAAACTATTCTTACAAAAGGTTATTTTTTATCTACATCATGCTAATCGAGATAAGCGTTAGCAGTGTTTGTCTTATTACTTGCTTCCTTGTAAGAAGAATGGAAATAGGGGAATATACTGGGCTAAAGCGATACTCAAAAATTTTAAAAGCTGGTCGCTATGTGAAAAATCTGAAGTTGCCGGTCCCCATGGCCGCGCTCGCCAAGGCGTCCCGCTTTGGTGCTTCGTAGCGCTGGGGATCGTGGGTTCGAGTCCCGCCTTGGGCATGGATGTTATATGTTTGTGTATATGTGTGTGTTGTAAAAAGTAAGAAAACAGTAATAATACGGCAAAAAAAGGTAAAAAGAAAAAAAAATGGCAAATAAAAGTAGGGTATACAGTGCCGGAGTCCTGATCAGACTCCGGTACTGTATTTAAAAAAAAAAAAAAGTTCGATTCGCTTTGCATGGTCAGCAGTAAAAGAAGAGAATCCAACGAAAGGTGGCTTCCTGTTTGAGAAGAGTTAACGTGGTTTAAAACTGAAACCAATAACAAGGAATGTCTCGAAAACAGTCAACTTTACAAGGAAAACGGTATGACAAATTATGTGTTTTTACGAGATATAAATGTTTGTGTAGTAAGCGTTTGTCTATCTCTTACGGTTTATCTGTTATGCAACTCCACGAAAAAAATGTACATATATGACATAAACTGTATGTTTTAATGAGATCTACATGTTTTGTGGAGTAAATTATTGTCTATCTCTTACAATTTACCAGTTATGCAAAAGCCATCCAGTATGAAGAGGTCTTCAGAAAATTCCCAGAAAATTCAAGATATCATTTTATTTGGCATGTAAATATCTTTAATATACGACATTTTAATCAAAACCGTTAAAGCTATTTTTGAGAAAACCAAAATTTTCGATTTTTTTTCCATTTAAAGGGTAGTTTGGAGTGGGGGATGTTCCTCAAAATCGTGTTGCATCTCTGGTAGATACTAATACAAGTTTGGTATTTTTTCGACTTTCCGTTTTTGAGTAATCGTGTTCACACACACACACACACATGTTGAGCTTTTTTCAAAAATGTTTTTGGGGGGATACCAGACACTTAAAATGTATTTCCGATCTAATCTTGGTATAGAATTTTTGGTGGAATGCAATACCTTCTCTAGCTACTATGTACATTGCATATATGTGCTAGAGAAAGCAAAAAAAAATCTTGCGTTTTCATAACAATTACCTCAAACGAAGTCCTTAAGCGTGCAGATTTCATAATGGTTTGTAATTCCTCTCTTGTACCCTTTTACTTTTTCATTTCTTGGCTCTTGAAGTTAGTGATTTGCTTATTTTAGAATATGAATTTTTAAAAAAAATGGCAAAACAAGAAAACTCCCTTACATTAGACAAAACTGTATAGACTCCACAATTTAATAAGGCTTCCTAAAGTATAAAGAACCTTTCCTGCGCAGAACAGAATCCTACCAACGCAATGGCACTTCTGCGCACAGAGACCTTGGAGTTATCTCTCATACCATTTTTAGGTTAACTAGAAATTATCAAAAAGTTGGCAGGCACTTGTATCAAATATAGTGTTATTGGTAATGGCTCATTTACGACTTTTAACGACAAATCTAAACATTTCCGTCTGTGGTTGATTGGTCCATTTCGGAGGGATGATATGAGAGTATTTGCGACGGGCGGCCGAAATCGACCGCGGAGAGCACTAGGAGTCACGTCCTGGTTCTGGTCCCACAGGAGCCTCCACGCCAGCCTGCCGCCGAGAGTTATATTTCCAAAGCACACTCTCCACGACGGAAAGGAGCCAGTCTTGCAACCCTGAAAGAGCTGGAATGAAATGGAGATGAAATGAAGCGACAGGAAGTTCGGGGGAATAAAGAAACTTCCCCACCATTCTCCTAGTGGGCCGGGAAAATAGCCTAAAATAAACTATAGGTTAGAGAGGTGGCCGTGGCAATCGAATTCACCTTCGAAACGCCTAGAACCATCTGGCTCGGTTTCAATTGTGCCACTTATGTCATTTACCATGATCACTCCTCAGTTCATAAAGTTCACGTCACTTTCAATGAGTGCAGGCGTATTTGAGTATAATAAAGGTTGAAATGTTATATATAAAGAACTAGGCAAATAGTTCACTCTCCGAGTCATCTCAGTAAAGTCTAGTGAGGCTGACGGTCATGATTGGCTGAAACTGATAGGTCCTTAAATTGGAATCTTTATAAGCCATTAGATGTGACGCAGTCATACCCGAATGGAATCGCCGGGGCTCGAACTCGTGACTTCGGCAGTAATGATTGACTGAAAATGAAAGATCCTTAAATTAGAATCTTAGTAAGTCATTAGTTAACACCGGTTATTTTACTTGGGCCCTCCCCGTCCTTTACCTCAGGCACATTTAACTGTATTCACTGAAACTCGTACTCACGACGTTCGGCGGTCATGATAGGCTGAAAGGTCCTTAAAATGGAATCTTTATGTCATTGAATGTGACGCAATCATACCCGAATGGAGTGATTATGACATTTGGAAATAATATTTCATGGTTTTTTTTTTTTTTTTTTTTTTTTTTTTTTTTTTTTTTTTTTAAATACAGTACCGGAGTCTGATCAGGACTCCGGCACTGTATACCCTACTTTTATTTACCTTTTCCTTTTTACTTTGTTTTGCCGTATTATTACTGTTTTCTTACTTTTACAACACACACATATACACAAACATATAATACCCATGCCCAAGGCGGGACTCGAACCCACGGTCCCCAGCGCTACGAAGCACCAAAGCGGGACGCCTTGGCGAGCGCGGCCATGGGGGCCGGCAAACATATAACACCCATGCCCAAAGCGGGACTCGAACCCACGATCCCCTGCCCACGAAGCACCAAAGCGAGACGCTTTAGCGAGCGCGACCATGGGTACCGGCACGGCTTTGTATGCAAGCTAATCGTGGACGGTCGAGATGAATGAGGGCTTTGTATTCGTCTCATGGCAATACCTACAGTTTTAAATCCCACAATGCCGCTGTGTCCTTTACAAGAATTCGGTAGAAAAATCGCACGCAATACTTCTTTGTTACCAACTTGCATACCATTACTCGTCAAGTTAATTTCCTTATTCTCCACCAGAAACTCCAAACTGCAGATGCGCGTGACAACACTATATTAGTCATTTAACCCTTAATTGCATGGTGTTGCACATATGCAACAAAGATGATTAATTAAAGATTTTAGTATTTTAATGGACTTTTTCCTAATTTCGTATTACGCTAACCTTCAGCAACAAAATTAAGCAAGTTACACCTTTTTTATATTGTATAATTATTAATATTTTTGCAATAAAACTGAAGTGTTTTTAATACAAAAGAGCAAAATCCTTGCAACTGCAGTCAAATGTAATCCCGTCAGCATCCAAAAGTGCCATCACACTGGTTGTTTTACTTGGGCCCTCCCCGTCCTTTACTACAGACACATTTAACTGCAGTCACTGTGACTCGAACTCGCGATTTCGACTTTGAATGATGGCCAGTCCATTAAGTATCGCAATAACGATCACAGCAATTATGGGTTAAGCATTAGCAGAATAGTCTTATTTTCTATCTTCTGTAAAATGGTTATAACCATTTGTATTTGCTCTACGTGCCTAGTCATTTCAATAGTCAAAAGAGACTGGCGGTCATGATTGGCTGAAACTGAAAGGTCCTTAAATTGGAATCTTTATAGGCCGTTAGATAAGACACAAGTCATGTACGAATGGAGTGATTATGGCATATTGAAATAATATTTCATGGGCTTTGTATGCAAGATAATCGTGGACGGTCGAGATGAATGAAGACTTTTTATTCGTCTCATGGCAATACAGTTTTAAATCCCAGAATGCCGCTGCGACTTTTACGAAAATTCGGTGAAAAATCCTCACGCAATACGTTCTTTGTTACCAACTTTCATTACCATCACTTGACAAGTTCATTTCCTCATTCTCCATCAGAAACTTCATACTGTAGATGCGCATGACAGCACTATATTAGTGCTTTAAGGTGCGCTCACCATGACGTCTTACTTTCTCTAACAAGTAAGTAAAAGTACTGTCATAGTAGGTAGAGAAGCTATGTATTCCACCCAAAAATTCGAAATACATATTTTAGGATCCTTAAATTAAAAAAGAAATTGGCGTGCCCCATTCAAATGACTTTCTCTAGCTCCTCTACAAACAAACTTCTTACAAACGATCATTTTTCTTTCTATACGATGCTAATCGAGATAAACATTAGTAGAATGGTTTTATTACTCAGTTCCTTATAAGTAGAAGGTAACTAAGATTTTCAGGAAAATCCCCCCAAACCCAAACTGCCCTTCACATAGAAAACGTTTCATTATTTTCTATTTTCTGTAAAACGGTTCTAACCATTTATATTTTCTCTAAGTAGCTAGTAAGTAAAGGAAGTATAGTTTTCTACAAAAAATCGGTACCTATATTTTACCAGGAATAATGTGTTTTGAGGCCCCCTAAGTTAAAAAAGCGTTTTTAATAAAATAGATGTGTGTGCGTATGTGTCTATAAACACCATACTTTAAAAAGGAAAGGTCCATTAATACCAGACTTTGCATTTATTTTCAATACCTTCCAGAGTGAGACAGAAATATTTTGAAGAAAATCACCCTCCCCTTTTCAAACTACTCTTTACATGAATAGTTTTAAAAAATTCTGACTTTTTGCTTTCAAAACGGCCCTAACGGCTTCGATTAAAACTCCAGAAAGTCAAGCTATTTTCCTGACAAATAAAATGTATAATATGTATGATAGTTTTTATAGTTTAACGCCATTTAACCTGGTAGGTCATATCGGACGAGGAATGAAATCGATGAAATGATACATAAATGAGCCTAGGGTCCATGGAGTTTAAGGTTACTCCACATTCGTCTTCCCAGGATAATGGAAAACACTGGAAAAAGCTTATCCGGGTAACTCACCCTAAACGATATTCGAACTCGGGACCCTTGAATATGAAGCAGACACGCAACCAACACACTACAGAAGTGGGCTGAACCATTTATGTAAAGCCGTAAAAGACAGAGAAAGCAGTATTGCACCAAATTTGTAAATGTTGTCGAAATACACAATGTATGTGAAATAATACTTTTATAGCCTTAACTATTACAGAGATATTCTTTGTTATTGGTTTGAATTTTCAGATAATTTACACTTTTTTAAACTGAAAATAGCCATTCTGTATATAAGAGGGAACCTTTGATCGTCAAAAAGCAACTAGCTATTAGCACATTTTTATTAAGTTTACACATACCTCTCATTTATTCTTCCAGACTCTAGAGAGATTGGGGAATAATCTGACCAAAAGAAATTCCCATTTTCTAACCGAAATTGAAAACTGAGATTTGACCTTCATCACCAGATCAAATGTAAATGCTATTTTTCGTGTTCATACAGATTCCAAAGTTACCAAATAACGACCGGCTTTGAAAAGACTGGACTATCACTTCAGCTTATTGTATTTGTACTTTCTTGCAGAATGTGCAGAATGCATCTATGTGTATTTTCTTCTTTTTTATTAGGCTACGACTTCAGAGAAGTTTTGTCCTTCTCAATAATTTTCTTCCACTCAGATCTGTTTTGGATGCAGGCTGCATATACATAGTAGTAGAAAATTATTATACTATTCCACCCAAAAATTCGATAGCGAGATTTGACCAGTAAACCCCCTGGATAAAAAATCTGATGTGTTCCATTAACACTAATGTCTCTACATCTATGTGTCAAATTATTGTTAAAAAGCTTATTCGTTTACTTACTTCAAGCTAATCAATTAGCAGACTGGTCTTATTACTTGCATTATAAATAAGATGGTACCATATGCTAAAACGAAAAAGCTGGTTACTATGTGATTGAAACCCGTTTCTTTGCAAGACCAGAAGTTGACAAAGTCCCGTATGAGAAAAGTTTAAGTGTTTTAAAACTGAAACCAATAACAAGGAATATCACAACTCCACGAAAAAAAGATGTATATGACATAAATGGTAATATCTATATGTTTTGTATAGTAACTTCTTGTCTATCTCTTACGGTTTTCTAGTTGTGTAAAGTTGAGCAAAATTCATCCATAATAAAGAGGTCTTCAGAGGCTATTCCCAGAAAATTCAAGATATAAATTTTGTGTGCAATGTAAATATCTTTAATATAAATATAATAATTTGCAAACATTGAAAACAGAAAGAGAAGCAGCTAGAAAGCAAGTTGAAAACTCTAAAAAAAATCCCACATATGCTATCAAATGGCGACAAAAATGCGCTTTACAGAAGAGAGAAATTGTTGAGGCTAAGAGAAAAAATGCACTGTGTTTCTGAATGACTTGGACTACCATAAGGGTAGTAGGGAGATTAATAAAATTAGAAAACATCAATTAAGATAGATGCACAGACCTACATAGAAGACAAAAAAAAAATGGCTTCACAAAAAATGAAGAAAGAAGTAAAACGCATGTTGAAAGGTGTTAAAAAATTTTGTAAAATTCAGAACATATTTAACACAGATTTCAGAATAAACGAATGGCAGTTAAATAAATAAAAATAGGAAATAACACAGGAAATGATAATACGAGAAATTCTTTAAATGTCTACGTCCACTGAGAGAAACTACATGTTTATTATTATTTAACCAAATCTGGCACTCTACAGTACCTACTGAATGAAAAAAAAAGTTATAATAGCAATTTTAAAACCAATAAGTCAACACAGAGTACTACTAGTTACCGCCCAAAATCTCCAACAAATATATTAGCAAAGATAATGGAAAGAATGGTGAATAATGGACTAAACTGGTACCTTGAGAACAACAACATTCTTTGCAATGAACAGCAGGATTTCGCAAATATCAACAATTAATCAAATTTAGCCTGAATATAAAAGACGCAATGGATGGCATATAAACAACACTTGCAGTATTTGTTGACTTAGAGAATGCTTATGACTCAGTGTGGAAAGAAAAACTACTTTACAATTTAGGATCGTATGGTGTAAGTTAAAGAATTTTAAATTGGATAAAGAACTTTTAACCCAACGTACAATGCGAATGTGTGCAATCAAAATTAATACAGCAACATCAAATTTCAAGCAACAGAAAATTAGCTTACCTCAAAGAGCTATTCTTAGTCCCACACGTTTAACATAAGTAATAATAAATGACTTACCTGCTTCATTGACTAAAATAGATGAAATTAAAACTGCACTATTTGCAGATGGTCTGTTAATGTGTATACCTCTACAAAAAACAAACAAAAATATAAAATCCTAGCAGACTCTCTGAACAGAGCACTGAACATTTTAGAAAATTGTACAGATGAAAATAGGCTTGTAGTTAAATTGACAAAACATATCACCTTGTATTTTCGCTGGCACACAACACTCCAAAACTTGACCTGAAATACAAAAATGAAAACATAAAGGAAAATCCAGACCCTAGATATTTAGGAATGCGCTTATTTACAAGGCTAACAGAAAAAGCATATAAAAAGACTGCTGACAAAGTAAGAAACAAACTAATAAAGCATTCATGCAATACACAAATGTGATTCGAAACAGGTATATTCCTGAAATGTATATAGAACATTTATGGCCCCTGTAGAATATAAAAATATAAATATTAATCTTAACCTAGCATGAGAGATAAAGAAAGCAGAAATAAATTAGAATGTTTTAAAACGAATGTCCTCGAAGACAATTAATACAGAGCATTCACAGGAAGAATGGCTTCATATATACCAGCGGTTCTCTGTATAGTGAATATGTAAGGTTTTAGTGTTTACTATAAACTTTTTACACTCTCTGTCATGTGCTAAAATCAAAACCAACCTTTAATGGTGGTGACAGAAGCAATATATTCTCAGCTGCCTAACAAAATGAGCTCATTCCAAAAAAAAAAAAAAAAAAAAAAAAAAAAGTGTTATAACCTGTTATTCAAGCTCAGGAATCTAAGCAATACAAAAGTATAAATACCCTTCACCGTCAAGGATAATAGAGATTAAAGATCTGCTTAAAAACTGGAAAGAAGGGAAAAGGAAATGAAACTGCAATGGATCCCATCTCACATTAGATTAAAAGGAGATGAAGAAGTTTATGGTTTGGCAAAAAAGGGGAACAAAAATACTTAATACAAAAATCACTAAAAATTAAATCCTCCCTCAGAATTGAATTCATCACCAGACTAAAAAGAAATGGACAGTGGAAATAAATGGGCCAGCATCCTCAGCAATAAAAACTTTACAACAGAAACACCTCGAAGTAAACTGTTGCAAACATTCCGAAAAATAACACATCATGATTGTCTTGCACACCATCTACACGGGATGAAAATTCTTAACTCACCGAACTGCATGCTGTGTCAAAAAGATGCCATTCAAAACTGGGAAAAACTTAGGACATGCTCTGCTCTTCAGCAATTTTGGGACAAGTCAACTGCCAGGAGCTAATGACGATTTTTCAACACCCTGAGTATTAGATTAAATAAATAAAACGATTTTGCTTATACCTAAAACGAAACAAATAAAGATTGATGAAAGGTAGTGAGTATTAACAACTATGGATAGAAGAATAAGTAATTGAGTAAGAAATTCATGTTAACGCAAATTTGTAATTAATATTTTAGATATTGACATAAGAATAAAATATATGTGTTCACTTTTCTGTGAATTATGTGTGAAGTCTTCTTCAGTCTGGATAAATTTTCTACGGTTTAATATACCTAATGAATATAAGAGATAAAGCAACATCTGTACAAAAATATACAGCTTCTCGAAATATTTAATATGTGTCAAAAACATTTTGTATCTTTGGGTGTTTTCGAAATATTCCTTATTCCATCCCCAAGTCTTCTACGGTTGAACTGTCATGCGCAACTTCAAAACGTTCTCACGCGATTTTATTTTCCGCATTGGCTCATTTAGTAATAAAATGGATAGTTAACTTCCCTTAATTGCAGAAATACTATCATATCTTTGGAATGTGTTTTGCAAGAATGAGGCAAAAGGCGAGTCCCGTAATTGCATGAGAGCAGTAATTATGTACATCCTGCGAGTTGCATTCAGTTTTTTTCCGCGATTAGTTAATAGTTACTGCTTATATTACCTTCGTTCTTGTTAGATCGTTGATTTCTTAATAAAAATAATAAAAAATAAAACATAAATTACTCTGTGATTTAAAATAAATCAAAGCCTGATGAATATCATTCTGTTAACCTAGGAACAACACAACCAATGTAACATGATTAATCTATTTACGATAACAATAAAATGACATAGGTTATCTAGAACAAAACAGCTAATTAGACTGCCTCCGGGTTCGATGCTGGGGCGGAGAAAAATGTTTAGATACAATTATTCTCTATCCCTCACAGAGTCTGGAAGTATGTATGTGAGAGTGAATGTGTGTGTGTTTGAGGAAAATAAAATGATTTAAACCTACAGACAAGGAGTTGTTTCAAGTGCAAAGCCCCCGATATGACCCTAGATGGGGGCCATACAAATGAAACAATAAAAAAAGTTATTATTCTTCTGGTAATGATTGGCTTTGAGGAACGTATCCCTTCTTTAAATATTCTTGGTCGGAAGTATTATATATTTCAAAATTCTAGTATTAGCGAAATCCTACTTAATATCTTTCTAGCATTCACTGTGATTATAATTTATGTAATTAATAATACAATGCCGATAAACATTTGTTTACAATCATCTGGTGTTCATTATTTGATTGTAAGGAATGTGTTATAAATACAACAATGATAATAATAATAATAATAATAATAATAATAATAATAATAATAATAATAATAATAATAATAATAATAATAAGCTATTTTTCAGGACTCATTTTGAATGTCAAGCATGGTATATAAGTATATAAATTAACCGAGTTATTTAGCTCTATGTATAAAGCATACAACCAGGTGGTTCCGGTTACAATTCCCGTAGAACAGACTCGGAGCTTATGATTTTCGTGGTTTTCTCTGGTTGGTAGGCAAATGCTGGAATGGTTTACAATTTTTAATGATTTTCTTTGCATCATTTTCCTTTCAGTCCGTTTTCTTGTTGTGTTTCAGAAGTGCTTCTAGGTTTCCTGGAATGAGGCGGAGTCAGATATTAGACGGATGGTCGCTCAACGTAAAGAATGTTTCCCCTGGACACTAGAGGGCTGTTCGATTAGATATGTCGTTCATCGCCCTCTGCGGAGAGTCCAGTAATGGGGCAGGTTTTCGAGCCAGAAATTGTCATGGAGTTCCACACTTCTCTACGGCATGTCTGTCTGCGACCTGTAGCCCCCTATATTATTCTTTCTCTTCATTTCTTCCTCCTGGATAACTGTAAGAGATCTCACATAGGTTGCAGTGCACGAGGTGTCACGTTGTTTACTCAAAGCTCATTAATTCATTACTATATTACTATATATAAGCAGTTATTATTTTTACTCCACAACGTACATAGTAGTAATATTCCACTCAAAAATCCGATAGCAAGATTTTATCTGAAATACATTTTTGACGCCTCTTGAATAAAAAGAGGTACTTTTTAGAAAAAGATCAGTGTCTATGTGTCGATAGCACACAGATTTATAGAGGGATTAAATTAGAAATGCCCTATTCTTATACATTGTGGTTGGTGAAGTAGGATTTTCACACAGCCTCCATAGTTAGCAACTACACTTTTAAGATGAGCACGCCTTGTATGGGTTAAATGTGCACATAAAAATAAGATTTTATGGTGTTAAATGTTCAATTAAGCAGTAAATTTAGACCGTAAGTTTTAAACCAGTATAATAGTCAATACATGTGTAGTGTTTGATTGCAGTTTCTCGGATAGCAGCACCAAAAACAAGGAAAAGGAAATGTTTCAATACACAGGTTAGAGTACTTATTTAAGTGATTTTTCGGTGGTATACTTAGTGAAATGAGTTATACATTATCACAGAACGATTCTATATTGTTTGTAATTTTAGTTTCCCAATTCGGAAAGATCTTAGAGAAGCTTGGGTAAAGGCAATTCGCAGACAAAATTGGCAACCCACTCCGGCTTCTGCTGTGTGCTTTCAATGCTTTACATCCGACAATTTGGACTTAACGGGGCAAACCAGGAGACTAAGAGAAGGAGCTATTCCTTCTGTGTTTCCTGCTTTTCCCTCTTATTTGCAGAAATCTCGTCGAAGACCGACAACTAGACCATCAATTGTTTGTGAAACAGTAACTAAAAATCTGATGTGTTCCATTCACATGACTTTCTCTACATCTCTGCAACAAATTATTGTTAAGAAGTTTATTCTATTTACTTCATGCTCATCGAGAAAAAATTAGCAGAAATAGTCTTATTACTTGCTTCCTTGTAAGTAGAAGCGAAAAAATGGAGTACCATAGGTTGAAGTGATAGTCAAAAGCTGGTTGCTATGTGACTGAAGTTCCTTTGTTTGTATGGTACAAATTGACAAATTGCTGTATGAGAAAAGTATGCTTTTCAAGGCTGAAACCAAAAACAAGGAATATCTAAAAAACGATCATATCCATGAAAAAAAATGTATATAGTATAAATTCTGTGTTTTAATGTGCTCTACATTTTTTGTGTGGTAAGTTTTTGTCCATCTCTTACGGTTTGCCAGTTATACAAAATTCCATAAAATTCATCCATAATAAAGTAGCCTTCAGAGGCCATTCCCAGAAAATTCAAGATATACATATTATTTGTCAGGTATATCTTTAATATACGATATTTTAATCAAAATCGTTAGAGCCATTTTTTTAGAAAATCAAAATTTTCGAAAATTTTTCCGTGTGAAGGGTAGTTGGGGGTGGGGAATTTTCTTGAAAATCTTCGTCTCGCATCCTTGGAAGATACTGAACTTAAATATTAAGTTTGGTATTTAACGGTCTTTTCGTTTTTGAGCTATGCTGCCCACATACACACACACATACACACGGACAGACAGACAGACAGACAGACAGACAGACTACACACACGGACATTTTTCTAATAATGCTTTTTTGTATTCAGGGTGTCCTAAACAAGTATTTCCGTAGAAATCTCGGTATCGAATTTTGGGTGCATTACAATACCTTCTCTATGCACTATGTACATACTACGTATAGAGAAAGTAAAAAAGCCACCCATTATACTGATGCTGACAATATTGTTGTACTGCAAAGCTCAAGAAAGAGAAAATTAATGTTACAGTTGAAGGGCAAAATTGCTGAGATGTGTAAGACATATGAAATAATAACATTGCTAGAGTATTCAGGAAATAGAAATGTAGATTATGGAGACTTGGGCAATGAAATGCAATGGTAATTATCGCAATATTCTGCGACCGAAATTCTCGATTAATATCGACATTGTACTAAAGCGGTAAACCTACGTTGTAGTATGTGATAGAGCCTTTTGTTACATTAACAGTAGAATTAGACCAAGAGATTAGAACAAAATTAAGTCATGACTTTGCCACGATGTTTACTGCAATAATAGCAATTTATCAATAATAACTTCTGGCAGGCCAAAAAATGTGGTTATATTAAATATTCCTTAAACTAGAGACCTCTCCCCTTCCGTTGTCCTTTGTTCTTTACTTCAAAAACTTGGAAAAACAATTAATTTGGCAGATGTTGCGTATGGTGTATATGGTAGTGAATAATTCCGCAAGATGGCGGCTGGGCGCAAGGCTTGCTTCAGCAAGCATTTCCACCCTGTGGGAGAGTATAACAAAAAATTCAATATACCCTGTACATGGAACATTTTCCGAAATTTTTTATTTTCTAAAAAATTGATATAACGCTTTTGATTAAAATGCCGTATATCAAAGATGTTTACATGGGAACTAAAATGTATATCCTGAATAGCCCGTTAAGTCCTCTTTATTTTAAAGACCTTTGCATGATCGTAGATAGACAAAAGCTTACTACACTAAAGATTTAGAACTCTCTCAGTCACACAATTTATATCATACACAGATTTTTTGTACAGTTAACCATTTCCAATATGTTACCTATTCTTGCTTTCAGTTTTAAATTGATTTAATTTTTCTCACATCCCTTTCGTATCTCGTTTATTTCGCTCCGGCCACGGAAACAACCGAATTTTAATGATAGTCACATAGCGACAACTTTTAAAAGATTAGACTTTCGCTTTAGCCCTGTGTATTTCCTTATTTCTCTTCTGCTTATAAGGAACTAAGAAATAAAACCATTTCTGGTGATATTTATCTGGATTAGCAGGTCGTAAATAAAAAATAATATTTTGAAAGAATAGATGGTTTGCGGAACTGATAGAACGCATCAGATTTTTTTCTTTCTTTTGTTTAGCCTCAAGGACTATTTAGCCATTAGAATGTCATGTTCTATTAAATTCACACACACACTTGACTTGATTTGACTTGGCTTTTCATAAAGAGGAGTAGGGTTATTTGCTCTTAACACTAAAACCTATAGGTTAATTGTGTTATCTCCTTTCTTTATAGTTTTGGTTAAATAGCCCTGTATCTCTAATGAGAGACAGTATGTTGCTAATTATAAATTTTCTTTAGGAAGATCATTTTCTGAGCTTATAAGCGCAGTAATCCATACCTTTTTCCACCTACAGCTTCGCATTTGAAGATTATATAAGAGGTTGTTTTTACTTCTACATTGCACAGCCTACATACTAGTGCTTCTTTGAAGATTCCCATTATATGTAAATGTTTCCTTAAGCTACAATGACCCTTCATTAATCCTCTTATCAGGTTTCTTTGGAATCTGTTGGGTATAAGTACGCCTTCAGTTAAAAAATAAAATGTTTTACTGATATTCTCTTAATGAGTATTGGTTTAATTGTTTTTTCACACAAGCCATGTGTAGGGCAGGAGTTGGATACGTAGAGTCAGACTGAAAAATTCAATGCCATAGCCGGGATTTGAACCACGGATCTCCCGGTCTCTAGCCGGTTGACCACAATAGTTGGCTATACTATGAATCCTGGGTCTTAAAGGTCTTACAGCATTGTAAGTCGCCATTGGGGTTGTAATCTCAAAATAATTTGAGATCACCTTGTGGTTTACCGGGAAACATGCAAGTCAGTTGAGAAATTCAATGCTATGTCGGCATGTTGCCATGGTAGCTCAGTGGTGGAGCAACCGTGGCTCAAATCCCGATTATGGCATTGAATTTTTCAGTCTGAGTACCTATCCAATTCTCTTAATGCGTTTGTATCCTTCTGTTGGAACAGATTTTTTCTGAGGGTAATATTTAATCCATTCATCAATGGTTTTTCGAACAGAATTGCCAAAAATGGTTCAGGACCAATTCACAACACGTACATCTACTCTTTCACATTTACTTCTAAGAAGGATGGTTAATAATCCTGGTTAGAGAAAATTTCTCATCCTTCAGTCAAGAATCTATTTGGATTTGAGAGCCAAGGAGCCATTTCTTATAGTGTTTAGCGCCCGCTTTTACTATCACACCACAGGCGATGGCACTGATGATATATGGAACGAAGATGGAGCACGAGTGGAATTCGATGGCGGGGGAAACCGGAGATAACAGAGAAAACCCGTCCCTGCGCCGCTTTGTCCACCACAAATCCCCCATGCGGTCGCTTGTGATCGAAGTGGCCATGATTACATGGTCACACACTGACATATATCCCAAAAGTTGTGCCTTGTTTTCTGTATTGTGCGTGTATTCCTTAATTATAAGCAACTTCAGTAACAGATGATCGTGAATAACATGAGATGATAGGCGAAAGGAAATTACTCTTGGTTGTAACGATCAATTAAAGTTTTGTGTGATACATCACATTGGATACGCTAAGATAACTTAGTGGTTAAGGAATGCGACATTCTCAAAGATAAAAACAATGAATGTTTTGAAAACGTGCAGATATAATAAGATATTTCCACATATCAACAATTTATGTAATTACGAAAGGAGAATTGAACCAAAGCTGTTCACCTTGAGGGTTAAATCACCGGCACGTTTTGTACGTGCATGCGGTTTTCGCAAACTAGGCCCTGGGCAAGAATCACATCTCCAACACATTTCAAGGTCTAAAAGTTCTGCAGAAACTATCTACATATCTGACCAGAATAATATTGCTTACTCTCAATTAAATTATGCAATGCTTTTAGACGGACTGAAATGATACACTTTTTTTTACTTTCTCTATACGTACTATGTACGTAGAGTATAGAGAAGGTATTGCACTCCACACAAAAATTCGGTACCGAGATTTCACCGGAAATATGTTTTAGGGTCCCCTGTATCCAAAAAAAGCATTTTCAGAAAAAGGTCCGTGTGAGTGTGTCCGTATGTCCGTGAACACGATGGCTCAAAAACGAAAAGTCGGTAAAATACCAAACTTGGTATTTAGGTTTAGTACCTTCCAGGGGCGCGACACAAAATTTTTGAGAAAACCCCTCACCCTAAACTACCCTTTACATGGGACTGTTTTCGAAAATTTTGATTTTCTCTAAAATGGTTCTAAGGATTTTGATTAAAATGTCGTATATTAAATATATTTACCTGACAAATAAAATTTATATCTTGACCTTTTTGGGTATAGCCTCTGAAGACTTCTTTATTTTAGACGAATTTTACTGAATTTTGCATAATTGCTAAACCGTAAGGGATGAACAGAAACTTACAATACAAAAAATGTAGAGCACCTTAAAATACACAATTTATCTTATATACCTACATTTTTTTTTTCGTGGAGTTGATTGTTTTTGAGATACTCCTTGTTTTTGGTTTCAGTTTTAAAAACATACTTTTCTCATATAAGAATTTAACAATTCCTGTCCATACAAACAAAGGAACTTCAGTCACATAGCAACCAACTTTTGACTATCACTTTAACCAATAGTATTCCCTTATTTCACTTCTACTTACAAGGAAGCAAGTAATAGGACTATTTCTGCTGAGTTTTTCTCGATTAGTAAGAAGTAAATAGAAATCTAAGCTTTTAACAATAATTTATTGCTGAGAAAGTCATGTGAAAAGAACACATCAGATTTTTTTTATGTTATATTCTAGTGCTGTAATTATTGTACAGGCATTATTGACAACAAAAGAAATATTCAAACCAAATTTCACTGATTTCTATTACACGTATTTGCATACACTGTGCATAGTAGCTAAAGAAGGTATTGTATTCCACCCAACAATTTTATGTCAGGATTTCACAGGAAATATACTTTTTGAGGTCTCCTGAGCCCTAAAAAGTATTTTTAGAAAAAAGGTCCATGTTTATGTGTATCTGTGTGTTATGGATAGCATTGCTCATAAATTGAAAACGTGACAAAAAAAAAAAAACACTTTGGTATTCATGTTTACCGTCTTCCAAGGATGCAACATGAAGATTTTTAAGAAAGTACCCCCTCTACAAATTACCTTTTATATGGAAAAAAATTTGAAATGCTTATTTTTGTCAAAAATGGTTTTAACGATTTTGATTAAAATAGGGTACATTACAAATATTTACATCATAAATAAAATGTATATTTCGAATTTTCTGAAAAATGCCTATCGCCCTCCGTGGTGTAATGGTTACCATGCTAACTTCATATACCCAAGATCGCGGGTTCAAACCCGGCGGGCGTAAAAATCCTTAGCATGGCTTCCTTCGGAAAGGAAGTAAAGCTGTGGGTCCCGTGTCGTAGATTTACGGCATGTAAAAGAACCTCAAGCCTGATAAGAGAGGCCTCTGAGCAAAATTAAGCGATCTTTCACGCCCAATATAGAATGGGACGCTGAGAACCAAAGCAGTTAAAGAGCGTCCATAAATAACAGGCCATTTCCATTTCTGAAAAATGCCTCTGAAGATCTCTTACTTCTGAGTGAATTTTGTAGAAATTTGTATAACTCTTAAAGCGTAAGATCAAAAAATATTGGTCTCGCTAAAAGCATATCATTTATGTCATATATATTTTTCTTGTGGAGTGTTTGAGATACTTTTTGTTATTGGTTTCTATTTTAAACTACCCAACTTTTCTCATACTTTCGTTTCATCTCTCCATTTTACTGTTGGCCATGCGGAACGAATCGAACCTCAAGTGTTTTAAATTGCAACTGGTATTTAAAAGATTTGATTATCGTTTTAGTCTACTGTATTCCCTTATTTCCCTTCTACTTACAAGGAAGTAAGTAATAAGACAAATTCTGCTAATGTTTATCTCCATTAGCATGGTGAAGGTAAAAAAATTATCTCTTGTATGAATAGTTTGTATGTGGAACAGCTAGAGAAAGTTATGTGAATGGAACGCATCTGATATTTTTATCCTGGTCATATTAATTAATTTAAAAGATTTAATTAGCCAAAATCAAACCCTATTCTCTCCTGTAGATATTGACCCACATGCAGTATTTTTAAAAACTGAATTTCCTAATACCTTTTTAAAAATTTGTCTGTTTGAAAGGTTTCTATAGCGGATAGTTTAAAAAACTTACATAAAAGTGGGACAAAATTAAAATAACATCACATGATTACATATACTAATTATTTTTAAAACTGATCAGTGACCAAATTAAAAATTCTAAGCAGACATTTTACCAAACACACTCTTCAGTGCTTTGGGAAATGTTTTCAGACCTCTAGTTGTATTCAGTGGGAGAGGACAGATTTTGAATGGGGGAAAATAAAAAAAGTCTTATGTGTACTACACACACTTTTTTTCTAGCTGCTCCAAAAACAAACTTTCCTTAGAAAATATCATTGCTTTACCTATATATTGCGCTAATTAAGCTAAACATTGCCAGAATGGTCTTATTGCTTGCTTCTTTTTTAAATAAAATCCTGTCGCCGAGTGAAACAATTGAAATTCGGTTCCCTTTGCTTGGAGTAAACAAAAGAGAGACGAAAAGAAATATGTCTCCCGTTTAATAAAAGTTTAAGTATCTTAAAACCTAAACCAAGAACTCGGAATATCTCGAAAATCGTTCATTCTACAAAAAAAAAAATGTATATGACATAAATTGTGTGTTTTAATAATAACCTCATTTTTTGTGTAATAAGTTTTTGCCTACGTCTTACGGATTACCAGTTATACAAAAGTAATTCGGAATGAAGAGGTCTTCAAAAACTATACTCAGGAAATTTAAGATATACATGTTCGTTATCATGAAAATATTTTAAGCATATGGCATTTTAATAAAAATCATTATAATTTTTTTAGAAAATCAAAATTTTTGAAAACCTTCCCGTCTAAAGTGTAGTTGGGGGAGAAGATATTTTTCTTGAAAGTCTTTGTGTCGCATCCTTGGAAGGTGCTGAACTAAAATACCAAGTTTGGTACTTAACTGACTTTTAATTTTTATTTTCTTTACACATACTATATAGATAGTATATAGGGCAGATATTGTATTCCATCCAAAAATAAGATACCAAGTTATTACACGTTTTAGGGGGCCCTATATCCAAAAAAAGGTAGTTCGTGTATGTGTGTGTGTGTCCGCATGTCTGTGAGCACGATAACTCAAACACGAAAAGTCGGTAAACTTGGAATCTCCCAAGGATGTGACACGAGTATTTTAAGAAAAATCCCCCACCCCAAATTACCATTTATATGGGAAAAAAATCGAAAAATGTTATTTTCTCAAAAATTGCTCTAACGATTTTTATTAAAATACCGGGGTGAGAGTCATTTCATCAAAGCAAAGAGTTACACGAACCTTCCATTTACAATAAACACTACTTTAAAAGTAGTGTTAAATGTGAATAAACAAATGACCCTATCTGCATACAGTTCATATTTTGGTGAGCGATCAAGAGCATATCTAAAGAGGAGAGGGTGTTCTTCTAATGAAACATTTCTTGCAAATTACTTATCTCAGAAATGTACAGATTCTGTTTTTATTGATACCATGAAACTTAAAGATGATACAATACTTGCAATGGTTTCCTCCTGTTCACCATCAGTATTATTACAGTATGAAATCTTCCAACAGCATAGACAATGAAAATTCGAGTGATAGAGAAAAAAATTCAAGCATTAACCTAGTGATTTTAAATTTGCATTATGTCAGTCACAAAATCTGATTATTTTTGTATCCTACAATGAATATTAATGGCTTAATATTATAATTTTATGTGAAAAAATCTGATGTGTTTCATTCTCATGTCTTTCTCTACAAAGTATTGTTACAAAATGTTTAACTCTTTATCTGCATCGTGGTAATTGAGATAAACATTCGCAAAAATAGCTGTACTAGTTCCTTCAAGCACAAGGAAAATAAGGTCATGGATTAGATTAAAATAATAGTCAAATGTTTTTAAATGTCGGTCGCTAGGTGAAACAATTGAAATTCGTTTCGCTTTGCAAGGCTACGAATAAAACAAAAGAGAAATAAAACGAAAGACGATCTCCCGTTTGACAAAAGTTTAAATAGTTTAAAATTAAAACCATTAACAATGACTATTTCATACACTGTGAACTCCACAGATTATACATAAAGTGTGTGTTTTAACGACAGCAATATCTTTTGTGCAGCACGTTTTTGTCTATTTCTTATGGTTTACCAGTTATGCAACATTTATCCATAAATGAGAGCTCTTCAGAGGCTATTCCCAGAAAATTCAACATATACATTTCATTTGTAATCTAAATGTCTTTCATATACGGTATTTTAATTAATAGCCATTTTTGAAAAAAATTGATCTTATAAAGGGTAGTTTGAGGTAGGGATTTTCTTAAAAATATTCGTGTCCTTGGAAGATACTAAACTTCAATACCAAATTTTGTATTTGGCGGTCTATTCGTTTTTTAGCTATGCTGTACATAGACACAGGACATTTTTCGAAAAATGCTTTGCGTGGATGGAATACAATACATTCTCTAACTACTGTATGTATAGTACTTGTAGAGAAAGTAAAAAGGCAACATTGTATTTCTGTAAAAGTGTTGCCTTTATCATAATAATAAAGTATCTTCCTAGCAAAAATATTTAACACAATATTAACATCTCAGAAAGTCTATTTGTTCATATTTATAGAGGTAGTGAGTTCCTTTTGCTGTGTAATTGTTTTGAATTCGTAATATATTTTTGTAAACCTTCGTTTATTTCTGCCTTATTTAGTTTATTCCCTCAACAGGTTTTACGGCCAAGCCCTTCAATTCGTCATTCGACTTTGAAAACCTACCCATGTAACGTCGGGCAGCCATTTAGTATGTCTATATTGCTCAATGATTTTCTGTTCAAAGGAACTAATCTTATATAACTCCTTAACTAACAAATGGTTGCTTCCTTACCGTTTGTCAATGAAATGCGGCGTTATTGTTTGCGTAAGTTTAGCTTTCCCAATCGTTCTGTTACGAAATCGTCTGTAAGGAAATGCTCTTCCAGGTTGTCTTACTTACATTACGCGAGTCGCTTCTTCTGTAAAATTCACTACAATTTATCTGATGCAATCGCATGATTTTCTCCCCGAAGTATACTTACCTATTCTTCTATATGGTTCTTATTTATAGACATCCTTCATTATACATTTAGTCCTAGGCATGATAATACAGTAGACTAAAACGTTAGTCACATTTTAGCAAGCGGTCGCTATATAATGGCTTTGTATCCACGTTCCTTGTATAACCATGAGAAAAAAAAATCTGATGTGTTACACTCACATGACTTTCTCTAGCCGTTCTACAAACTTCATACATAAAATTATTCTTCTTTCTGCCCCTTGTTAATCGAGGTATTCAGCACAATGTTCTTATTACTTCTTATAAGTAGGAAGAAAATAAGGGAATGCACTAGGCTAAATCGATAGTCAAATGTTTTAAAAGCTGTCATGCGATTGTCATTTCAAATCGCTTCTCTTCTTGGCCAGGAGTAGAACAAAAGAAAAACTGACCCTCCCGTCTGAGAAAAGTATAAGTACTTCACAAGTGAAACTAATAACAATGAATACTTCGAAAACGGTAAGCTCCACGAAAAAAAATGTATATGACGTAAATTGTGTATTTCAACAAGGCCTACGTTTTTTGTAGAGTAAGTTTTTGTCTATCTCTTACGGTTTATTAGTTGTGCCAAATTAAGCAAAATTCATCCAGAATAAACAGGTCTTTAGAAGCTATTCCCAGAAAATTCAAGATATACATTTTATTTGACAGGTAAATATCGTTAATATACGATATTTTAATCAAAATCGTTAGAGCCATTTTTAAGAAAACCAAAATTTTCGAAAAATGTTCCATGTAAAGGGTAGTTTAGGGTGGGGGGATTTTTCTCAAAAGCTTCGAGTCGCATCCCTGGAAGATACTGAACTTAAATACCAAGTTTGGTATTTTAGCTACTTTTCGTTTTTGAGTTATCGTGTTCACAGACGCACGGACACACGGACACACACACACACACACACACACACACGCGGACCTTTTTCTGGAAATGCTTTTTTGGATTCAGGGGGTCCTAAAACGTGTATTTCCGGTGAAATCTCGACATCGAATTTTTGGGTGGAATGCAATACTTCTCTATCCCTATGTACATTGTACATACGGGGCCAGAGAAAGTAAAAAGTATGATGTACTCCACTCACATGACTTTCTCTACATCTCAGTAACAAATTATTATTAAAAAGCGTATTCTTCTATCTAATTCATGCTAATCGAGATAAATATTAGCAGAAATTGTCTTATTACTCTCTTCCTTGCAAGTAGAAGGGCAATAAGGGCGTAAACTAAGATAAAACGACAATTTTTTTTAAAAGCTGGTTGCTATAAGATTGAAATTCGTTTCTTTGCAAGGCTAGGATTTGACAAATTCCTAAAAGAGAAAAGTTTAAGTATTTTAAAACTGAAACCTATATAAGAAGTATCTCGGAAATGGTATTCTCCATAAAAGAGGTATATGAAATAAATTGTATGTTTTAACGAGATCTTCATTTTTGTGCAGTAATTTGTCTATCTCTCAACACCAGTGTTACTAGGTTGTTGATATGAAACATCCCAAACCGAGATCCTGAAATATCCCTACTTCACGCAAAATACCCTACTTTTAATAAAATAAATATAACATTATTAAAAAATTACAAAATAAAAAAATAATTTATTTTCTATTTCTACATTGAAGTATGGTCGTCCTCTAGTTAGCGCGGTGGTAGCGCGGCTGCTTACCAAGCGGGAGGCCTGGGTTCTATTCCCAGTACCGGCGTGGGGATTTTCGCCCCGCTGGGAGACCTAGTCCGGAGTGCACTCAGCTTCGTGAGATCCCTGGAGGGCCAATTCTCTTGATGGAGAAGTAGCGGCTCCAGGTCATGAGGACCGCATTAACCGGCCGGGGGTTCGAGGCGCTGACTACGTCTCACCCTCAATAGTGCATCCCATCCATGACGTCTGTCATGGACAGAGATGGGGGACGCAGCGGCCGGGCGGTAGGCCAAGGTTCCTTACGAGCTGTCGTGTCATGGAATTATTTATATTGAAGTATGTCCTACAGCAGTATGCGTTTGATGTCCTGAAACTACTGATAAAAATCCTCTTCCTCCAATGGAGCTTCTAAGATGCCTAGTAACTCTCGAGGGCTTGAATCGGAGTTCGGTTTATACATGCTGTCATTAAATAGCTTTAGCATTTACCCTTCACACTTTTGAGCCCCTGAAGCCCAGTGTGATTCTCATTACCGCTACCGTTGAAGAATTCAGTCTATTTCTTTTCTTAGATTTGAAATATCCAACCATAGAGAAAAGTCTCTCTTTTTCCTCCAGAATTAGATGCGCTCTAATTTCACTAACTCATCTTCCTCATGATCAGAGAAATAGTTGGGGATGGTATTCCATTTATCTATCCACTTTTGTTTTGAATAACCCTGCTTAACTATTCTATTGAACACGGCACGGGCCATCAGATTTACCCAAAGCAATGCCAGGTTGTGTAAAAATCAACAAAGTTAATAGATTCTTCTGAAGAGGAAGCCTCTTAACAGTCTCAGAAAAGCAATATGATAAAAATGAATGCATTTGGGATAAAATTTCTGAATTTTAAAATGTGACGAACTGTGAGATTTAATTTTCTGTAAAGATTTTGTTGTTGCAAACCTACTTTAAACTCATTTATTGGCAAAATATTTGAGGAATTTCAAGCTGATGACTAATGGCTATTAGACTTTTCACCTAGGGATTCACCTTTCTGCGTCATCTCATGATGTAATGTAATAACTTTACCCTTTCCCGCGCTTTGAAATTAAAACAAATTGTTCAGCTAAACAATATTGCGACTGCCAACATTGCACCATTATTTATTTCAAACACAATTAAGTTCTTAACATTTAAGGAAAACCCCTAAGATATCATTAATTTTCAAAAAAAAAATCCCTCAATTCCTACAGGCTTGAAATATCCCTAAAATAGGCACTTTACCCTACATCTGGCAACACTGACCACCACATAGAGGAGGCCGACAATTCGCTTCAGGTAAGACGGTGCAACACTTCACAACATGACTGAACACGCAAGGATAGAATGTTTACCAGGAGGGAATGTTCAACCTCATCATACGAAGGGACAAGAACCTCAGTCATCCTCAATGGTGTTCATGCTAACTTCATATACCCAAGGTCGCGGGCTCAAACCCGGCGGAGGTCAATGCATTTTTTTCGGGCGTAAAAATCCTTAGCATGGCTTCCTTCGGAAGAGAAGTAAAGCCGTTGGTCCCATGTCGTAGATTTACGGCATGTAAAAGAACCTCAAGCTCGATGGACAGGCCTCTGAGCAAAATTAAGCGGTCTTTTCATGCCCAATTTAGAATGGGACGCTGAGAACCACAGCAGTTAAAGAGCGTCCATAAATGACAAGTCATTTACATTTGACAAGAGCCTCAACCGATATGGAGATTGTGTTGAAAAATAGCCTAAAATATGTATTACTTTATTTTTAATTTATATGCACGATCTGGTCAGAGAAAGGATGTATAAAACCAAAGGAGGCATTTGTATTGCACAAAATTTTATATTTGCGGATGGTCAAATAATTATAAGTAAAACCGAAGACGATTTGCAGAGACTATGCGAGAATTATAATTTTAAAATGTTAACAAATAAAATAAAAAATAATGGCCTTCCAAAGTAAACACACTGTTTGAACCAAAATAGTAGTTAATGGCATTATATTAGAGCAAGTCATGAGTTTGAAGTATTTAGGAACACATATAAGCTATAAATATGAAAATGATTTTAGTAATAAACTACCCATGTTTCAGGAAATGTGTGGCAAAATAAACAGAAGCCTCAAAGCTAAAGCCAGAAAAGCAACACAAATAAAGTAATGGCAGTACCTGTCTTCCTTTATGGATCCGAAACATGTACATTAAATAAAGCTGATAAAAGGAAAATACAAGCTGTTGAGATGAAATTCCTAAGAGCAGTAAAAGGATATACTCTGAGACAGTAATTCTTCTATATCCGCGTAAACCATCTAAATTATGTAACTAACAATAATATGTAAAAATAAGATGTATTGTGCAACGATCTGTATACCGATAGTGATCATTATACTTAATTAAATAGATAGCCTTTGTATAGAGTAATGTAGTATTAATCATAGTAAGTGGAATAAGCTTTGCTTTAACCATTATTTTGTTTGTGAATATTTGTATTTTGTTAATATTTTACACGCTAAGGCGACAAGGTTTGAAACGTGGTTTTAACTGTAAATGCACAGATTTCCGTTAGCTAGACCTTGATGTATTGTGAGTCGAGCTTTCAAAAGGAAACATTCTAAACATGCTATTGCCCTGTCATTTGTATAACGTTGAGTGACTTTAGGGAATAGAGGCATAAGTACATGCAACCAATAGCAAGAAGGGACGCTATTTATACAGAAAGGAAGCTGAGTTTAAAATCACAACCGTTTTGGGCAGTTCTACGCCAGATTCCATGGGCGACATTATGTCGGTCGCTGAAGCAAAATCGCGCCACATTGCTCACCGCGGTTGTAACAAAGAATTCATGGTTTTGCTTTCCCCAGATTTATAATCATCACCCACAAGTTTGCAGGAGTCACTTGGTTGTCAACGGTTATGGTTTATACCGTGTAATATTATACTATGCATAATTTTCTTCAATAATATGTAAGAACCTGTGATTAGTGTTATTTTTCTTCACTACCTTTTTTTGTATTTCCTTCTGTACCACGCCCTTACCGAGTAATACTTGTTCGCCGATTAAAAGGAACCACCTGAGCTAAAATCGGAGCAGCGAAAACATCAAAAGGTAGGGAATTGTCACTAGGTTCCACCCTAACCGGACCAACTGACCCACACAATAACGCCGACGCTATTTTGTCATTTACTATTTAGATAATATTCAGGACAAAGTCACCAATAGCAGTTGCAACTCTCCTAGATAAAATCTCATATGAAAAATCAGAGAAATTTGAAAATAATGTCTCGAGAAGAAAAACTCACCAATTACAGAAATGAATGGAGACAGGATGTCATCGGAGAGGACCCCAAGAAGAGTAATGCACTACAGATCTAAAGGAAGAAGACATTCACCAAGGAAACAATGGTCAGACGTATTTTGAAGGCGGAACAGGCACTTTGCCTAATCCCTGAAGGGAAGATGAAGCATGTACTATTAGGTGGCTTATAGGTAATAAGAAATAAAATGTACGCGTTTCACTGCAGGCTTTGTAAACCCAGTTTCTATCATCCCTCGTAGTACGTGTTAGAGAAGTTAAAAAGAAATAAAAGGCATTTGTAGGAAAATGTTGTAGAAGAGTGAATATAGAAGGCTATGTGAAGACACATCATTTTATTTTCTAGGTGATGATTACAATTAAATTACTTTCAGGCATGAAGGGTGTTTAACAGTACATAAGGATGCTTGGTTTGCTCTTGATGCATTTTGTCAATAGCCTGAAACGACATGTACACGAACTTTTGGTTGAGTTAAATTAGTGGCAATTTAAGTGTATAATTTGCAGTGAATGGCAGTAGATTCTTAAGTCAATCCTATCATTAAGTTACAGAAAATTAAAAAACTGTGCCTTTGAGTTTTATACATACTAGGTAGGCACAAATAGTAGGGAGAGTTACTAAAATGCAGTTTGAGATCTTTCCGCCATTATGGGATAAGTCACTAAGACTGGTAATATTCCGTTGTTAGTCCTTGCTGACGACCACAGAGCGGTAGAGAAGCTTTTATCGTTTTTATCTCGAATGATAATATGGGTTTAGGTTTTATTTATTTTATCCAGACAGTTTTAATGGAGCGACAATTCGTGCATTTTGTTTCCCCACTAGTTACTTTTAACCAAAGGGCTGGTTTTAGTCACCTGTTTCGATCCTAGCCCGTTTTAAGTGCATCTATGGCCTTAGCCATGAGTATTTTTATCTGGATGTTATACCTAACCCTCCTTTTTAGTTTATGTTGGCATTTTACATTGTCTTTTACCTCTGGTGTTTTTATTGGAACTTGTTTTTATAAGGGCGCTAATGACTATAGTAGTCGTGTACCCTTAAACATCAACCATCATCATCACTTCTGTTTGTTAGGTTCCATTCATAGCATCTAACTCCCATGCAAATACGCGCCTCTTACATGTAATGTGTATATTATTAATCTTCACTGTCTCTACAGTATAAAAGACTAATATTCTCTTCACTGATCAGACCTATATGGATGTACAGCTGCTCAATCTGGGGTTCAAATTCAGCTTCTCAAATCCGATGAATACAAACTATTCAAAACAGATATCTTTGTTTAATCACCAATGCGCCCATGGTATGTCAGAAACTGGACTATTCACTCCAGAAACAGTTGTCCTCAGCAGAGCTTACAGCAAACTTCATAGCTCGTTTGACCATCCCAGCAAACCGCTAGTTCAACAAATTCCTCTAAACGACCCACCAGATGCAGAAAACAGAAGATTAAAACGAAATAAACACTCTGATTTAAGGCTTGCACTGCATTAATTAGTTCTTAACTATGAAATCGGGACTGTCGCTGGGCAGAGCCCCGGACACATGTTTCATGTTATTTGTTTGTCTCTAATTGCTCACAACTATAATGTGTTGTATACAGCAAAGTTAAGACATTAATTAAAAAAATCTGATGTGTTACACTCACATGACTTTCTCTAGCTGTTCTACAAACTTCATAAATAAGATTATTTTTCTTTCTGCACCTTGCTAATCGTGGTACCCATTAGCTCAATGTTCTTATTATTCAGTTTTGTATGAGTAGGAAGAAAATAAGGGTATACACTGGGCTAAACCAATTGTCAAATGTTTTAAAAGCTGTCGTTATGCGATTGTTATTACAAATTACTTCTTTTCTTGGCCAGGAGTAGAACAAAAGAAAAACGGACACTCCCGTCTGAGAAAAGTCTAAGTACTTCACAACTGAAACTAATAACAATGAATACCTCGAAAACGGTAAGCTCCACGAGAAAAATGTATATGACATAACTTGTGCATTTTAACAAGACCTAAATGTTTTGTACAGTAAGTTTTTGTCTATCTCTTACGGCTTACTAGTTATGCCAAATTAAGCAAAATGCATCCAGAATAAAGAGGTCTTCAGAAGCTATACCCAGAAAATTCAAGATATACATTTCGTTTGTTAGGTAAATATCTTTAATATATGATATTTTAATCAAAATTGTTAGAGCCATTTTTAAGAAAATCTAAATTTTCGAAAAAAGTTCCATGTAAAGGGTAATTTTGGGTGGGGGATTTTTCTCAAAATCTTCGTGTCCCATCCCTGGAAGATACTAAATTTAAATACCAAGTTTGGTATTTTAGCTACTTTTGGTTTTTGAGTTATCGTGTTCACAGACACACGGACACACGCGGACCTTTTTCTGATTTTTTTTGGATACAGGGGGTCCTAAAACATGTATTTCCCGTGAAATCTTGGTATCGAATTTTTGGGTGGAATACAATACTTCTCTATCCCTATGTACATTGTACATATGGGGTTAGAGAAAGTAACAAAAATGCACTTTATATTACACCCATTTTGTCACCAACTTGCACATTGATTATAATATATATTATTATCTGTGTATTTCACAGCAAGTGCGTAGTAGCAAGTGAGAGAGTTAAAATATGTACAAAACAATATCACAAAAACTTATGCACAAACAATAATAGTGCGATGACAATAAATAGGTATTTGAACCAATCAGTCCAACTACGATTTTAATTAGGTTATTTCGAAACAGACCATTATAGCTATTAGTTTGTCTTTAGGTATAAATAATTAATTACAGACAACTCTGAAGTCATTAATCAATGTCACCAATAAGTTGACAATTAGTATATGATATCACAAACACATACTTAAATACCCTTTACAATATATTATCCAACGTTTATTGTATTGATATTTTCCGTACATCTCTTCAAGCACCGAGGACAGCCCTGAAAGGCTGCTACAGGAAATTTATTCCATTCTTTAATGGTTCTATTGGCAACCCTAATCCTAATTTTTAGCAATGATCGTTTCGTACCTAAACTTTAAATAATGTGCATAACCTCTGTTTCTTACGCTTAACTTTCAACGATTTCCATTTAATCTTCTCATCTGTTATAGGCCCAAAATATGTATTGCTTTTTACTTTCTCCAGCACGTATGTACAGCATTGGACACAAAAATGAGTCATCCTCAAATTCTATGAATCGATCGAAGAGCTCCGTGTATCTTCGTAAAAGCTGTGTTCACAATGCACATGAAATAACTGTACAATGGTCTAAGTTCCTAGGTTAGAATCTAGCACTGCTTGACATTTTTTTTTTCTGTTTCTTAATTTTATGACTCGATATGTAGACATAATATTGCATTAATATAACTATAGGCTTATCTATGCACACAAAAGCATAATTCTACTAACACTCGATTTAAATAACTAAAAAATGTGAAAATAGTCATTATCTTCTAAAACTAAAATACAAAAAATAAACATAATTAATATCGGGTTATGAACCCTCCGCCCATATAACTGTTCTTAATCTTCGGAGCTTAGACAAAATTAAAATACCTGCAGTAATATGGACGAGAAGCTACAAGTTCCCAGGCTTCTTGAATTTGTGCCTATCGCCCATCTACAAATTTGGAATGCAGCCTCCTTTTTACCTCAGCCCGCACATTCTCAATAAGGTTCAAACCTGGTGAACAGGGAGGCCAGTCTACCACACCTATATCCTGCCTCTCTGTAGACAAATTTGAAACCTTTCGAGATGTGTGGACAGAATGATTATCATGTACAAATTCAACAATTCCATCAGAATATCTCATCCGCATAGAGGGAACCTCCCTCCCAACCTCAATCTAAAAAAGAAAATAAAAAAAAATTGCCAAATATTGGATTCCTAAAAATAGTTAAAAACATAAGTTTTCTTAACAATACGTTTAAAATGTTTTCATATTATAAACATTCAATTTTATTTTTCATTGGGAGAGAATTGTTCGTGCCAGATGTGTTTGGCACCATTCTGCGCATCACATGCATATTGTCATTTGATATGAGCATCATGATGAAGCATCACAATAACTTTATATCATTAACTTTACCGAATGTTGTGTAAAAAATAAGTGCGTCTAAAATAAATAGCCGCTATGTGTTGATTCAACATCATTAAGAGATGGGGGGAAAATATTTGTTCTGTGCGATAAGCGAGTCAGTGACCCTCAGCAGAGGAATAACGTAGGTTTAGTAATGCCCTTCAATACAAGTTGTATCATGTTTTGTGTCATTCATATTTTTAGTTAATATGGATAGTTAGTTGCTGAAGAAGATTAAGTTATTTATTTGATTATGATTATTGATCATGTGGGTTAGTAATATTAAGATCTGGAACTTGTGACAGTCTGTTGTTGTAACGCGGATAGTATACACAAGGCGCTATTGCTGTGTAAGGACAGACGAATTTGGCGCTCCAGATATTACTCATTTTCTTTTTGTCCACTGTACAATGTACATTGTGGATAGAGAAGGTATTGTATTCCACCAAAAAAATCGATACCGAGATTTCATAGGAAATACGTGTTTTGAGACCCCCTGAATCCAAAAAAGGTTTTTTAGAAACATGTCCGTGTGTGCATGTGCCTGTGGGCAGTACATCTTAAAAAGGAAAAGTCTATTAAATGCCATACTTGGTATTTAAGCTCAGTATCTTCCAAGGATGCGACATGAAGATTTTAAAAAAAAATCCCCTAACTGCCTTTTATATGGAACGTTTTTCGAAAATGTTGATTTTCTCAAAAATAGCTGTGATTATTGTTATTAAAATGTCATATGCTTAAGACATTTTTATGACAAACGAAATGTATACTATGAATTTTCTCTGAAGACCTCTGAAGATCTCTTCATTTTGGATGACTTTAGTATACATTTTGTGTAACTGATAAACCTAAGAGATAGAGAAAAACTTACAACACAAAATATGTAGATTTCATTAAAATGCACAATTTATGTCATTCAATGTTTTTTAGTAAAGTTAACCGTTTTCGAGATATTCCGGGTTATTTGTTTCAGTTTTAAGCTACTTCAACTTTTCTCAAACGGGAAGACGATCTTTCTTTTAGCAACTCTTTTGTTTAGTCCTAGCAAGCGAAAAGAACCGAATTTCAGTTGTTTCACATAGCAATATAAAAAGGTGTCACTATCCTAGCCTAGTGTGTTCCCTTATTTTCCTTTTACTTTCAAAGAAGCAAGTAAAAAGACCATTTCTGGTATCGTTTATCTCGCTTAGCATGATGTAGATAAAAGAATAATCTTTCGTAAAAATAGTTGTTTGTGGAACAACTAGAGATAGTCGTGTGAATGGAGCTCATCAAATTTTTGTGAATTGTATAGCACCTCTTTTCTTATAAAACAATTTGATTAACTCTACTCGGATCCCAACATATTATTCCAAATTCCATAACCGGTAGACTAAAGTTCTCTGTTAGAATCCTCATTAGGAAAATGCAATGTTTTACACGCTCTTCTAGATGATGTTTAATTATATCATTCGTGGTTTATTAGACTAATTATACGAGCATTTAATTACCTAATCATAATTTTGGGTTATATTACAATTATTTAATATGTTTCACTCTTGGAGTTAACTAGAAATTTGAATTGTGTTTGCAATTTGTGGTGAAAGGTTTCAGGTTTGTGTGGGGTTTAGTTTTAGAGGAAAGAAGATCTGTGTGGAAGGAAATCAAGAAATTTAATTTTTTGGATTAGGTCACTTACACCGAATCATATTAAATCGTAACTATGTTTTATGATTTCTTTTACTACCATAGCACCGCAGGCTATGACACTGATGATACATGAGATGAAGAGAGAGTACCGGTGGAATATGATGACGGGGGAAATCGGAGAACTCGGAAAAAAGCCAACCCTGCGCCGCTTTGTCCACCACAAAACTCACATGGGGTCTCTTGGGATCGAACCCGAGCCGTCTAGATGAGAGGCGCGGTCCTAATCGCAACTATAAGTAGTTCTTCAGACTGTTACAGTGCAGTAGTTTGTGACGTTTAATAACACGCAGATTATATAATTATATCCATACACTATTCAGTGATTAATGTAACAATTAAATTGCATCCAGGTTAGTGGTTATAGATAGTTAATCAAACATTATAGAGTGGAAGGAAGGTGATGGAAATCTCATTGAAACTATTTATTTTCAATTTTAATATAATAATGACCTGAAATGCATGATATAACAAAGGCTCATAATTCTTGCAATAGGCCGAATAGTGTCTACGAGGTACGTCCAGAAAGTAAGTTCCGTTTCAATTTATCTCCGCTGCAGCGCTGCGATCGCAGTTCCGCACATGCCCGGTAGACGCTCTGTATCAAGGAGAAGAAACGTACGCCATTTTGAGATCGCTGTCAGCCACATACGCTTTGTTGTGCTTGTCTACAATGTCGGTGTTGATTGAAAATCCCGCCGCTTGTGAAATCAGATCTGTGATTCGTTTTCTGAATGCTAGGAAAGTGAAACCAATTGAAATTAAACGGCAAATTTGCGAAGTTTACGGACAAAATGCGATGAGTGATTCAATGGTGAGAAGATGGGTCCAACAGTTCAATGAAGGACGTAGTGAAGTGCACGATGAAGAACGAAGAGGGCGTCCATCTTTGGTTACAGAAGAACTGGTTCACGCGATTGATGACAGGATCCAGGAAAACCGCAAGTTTACAATTAGTGCTCTCGCTATGGAATTTCCCCAAATCTCACGATCATAATTCATGAAATTGTTACCGAAAAACTGAAAGTTCGTAAACTTTGCTCACGTTGGGTACCAAAGATTCTTACAGAGCAACACAAAACAAAACGGATGGGTAGTGCACTTCAGTTTTTAACACGTTATGATGAAGACGGCGAAGAATTTCTGACACAGATAGTCACAGGAGATGAGACTTGGGTTTCTTACGACACCCCTGAAGGAAGCCACAATCAATGGAATGGAGGCACACTTCATCCCCAGCAAAGGTTAAGCCGAAACAAATCTTGACACCTCGAAAAATGATGTGCACAGTGTTCTGGGACTGGAAAGGCATCTTACTCATTGATTTCTTACCGTGTGGTCAAACAATCAAAGCATATGTTTATTGCGAGACACTTAGGAAATTGTGCCGCGCAATACAGAATAAGCGCCGAGTTGTTTTTCTTCACGACAATGCACGACCACACACTGCAAATGTGACGCAAAACCTCCTACAGGGATTTGGCTGGGACGTGTTTGACCATCCTCCGTACAGCTCTGACCTCGCTCCTAGCGACTTTCATCTGTTCTTACATCTCAAGTCTTTCCTTGGCGGTCAACACTTCAACAATGACGAAGAGCTGAAAGAAAATGTTTCCAACGTTTTGAAGACACAGGCGGCAAACTTCTATGAAGAAGGTATACAAAAACTTGTGTCACGCTATGACAAATGCCTGCAAAATTTCGGCAGTTATGTGGAAAAGTAGTTTAAGAGTTGTAGAATTTTGTGCAATAAATAATTATTCTGTATCTGTACACAATTTAATTTCATTACCAAACGGAACTTACTTTCTGGACGTACCTCGTATTTTATATATAGATTGTCTGATAGCTTCTGTGGTTATATATCTCAGTGACTCAAACTAGAACGTAGACCGACTTTTTATACGGCATCAGTCATCTTTATTAGTTTCCCTACACATTCTAAGTACATCTACATTCTAGACATCTTGTATCGCGATTAGGAAGACTTAGATATAAATAGAGATTAAATAATTATTTTAATTTATTTATGCATTATGGACTTATTATTTTTTCAGATTCTATATGATTTATACCTTTAATTTTTACTAAAAGAGTTAGACTAAACCTTTAATAATTGGTTTAGATTCAATATTATGTACATAGTGTATAGAGAAGGTATTGTATTGTATCCAAAACTTTATACCGAGATTTCACTGAAAATACACGTTTTAGGGTCCTCTTTATAAGAAAAACATTTTTAGAAAAAGGTCAGTGTGTGTGTCTGTGTCTCTGCGGCTTGTGTGTGTCGGTAGACAGCATAGCTCATGAAAAGTCCGCTAAGTACCAAACTTGGTATTTAAGTTACGATGCAACACGAATTTTTCAAGCAAATCCCCCCCACTTCAAACTATTCTTTACATGGAAGAATTTTCTAAAATTTTGGTTTTCTCAAAAATTGCTGTAACATTTTTGATCAAAATCTCTTAATTTGAGATATGTATATGACAAATAAAATGTATATGTTGAATTTTCTGAGAATAGTCTCTTAAGGCCTCTTTAATTTGGATGGATTTTTCTGAATTTTGCATGACTGGTAAATCGTAAGAGATATATAAAAACGTACCACCAAAAAATGTAGATCTCAAAAAACACACAATTTATGACAAATAAATTCTTTTCGTGGTGTTGACCGCTTTCGAGATATTCTTTGTTTATGGTTTCAGTTTTAAAATACTTAAACATTTTCCATACAGGAACTTGTTAAATTGACCACGCAAAGGAAACGGATTTCAATCTCATAGCAGTCTCATTTTAAAATATTTGACTGTAGGTTTAGCCTAGTGTATTCCCTTATTTTCCCTGTACTTATAAGTAATAAGGCCGTTTCTGCTAATGCTTATCGCAATTAGCATTAAGTAGATAGAAGAATAAGTTTATTAAGAATAATTTGTTTCAGAGATGTAGAGAATGTCATGTGAATGGAGTTCGTCAGATTTTTTTTAAATAATCATCAAATACATTAACTAGAGAAAACAGCGAGTTTCCTAGATAAAGTTTTAAAGTGTTGTTTTGTCGTTATTATTTATATTGGCATGTTTGGTATCCTTGTAAGACCGGTTTTCTGGTAACCATCATGTTGATTTACTTAGAACTTACTTTGATTTTTCTGCAGTCATTTCAAGGTCATTTAAATAATAAGTAGGCGAGAGCACTTGCACAGGAGAAATACTAAAAACTGGAAGACCTTCAACTTTTACATGCAATTATAAGTTACCTGGGAAAAAATAAAAACAGGCTAGTCAATATGAAGTCAAAATAATACGCAGAAAATACTGTTATTGCTTACAATAGCTTGCAGTGAAAATTTAGGTTCGTTCCTCAATTTTCTGTTTAAGATAATCTGACATATTCCAATTCTAGATGAAAACATATCGAGGTAAAGCTATACGAGGGTACCATCATGTAAATATATCTTTAAGAATTGAAACTAACCTCATAATCCACTTCAGAGCACCAAGGAGCTAATATGTCGTTTTAACGTTAAATGTTTTAAAAGCTGTCGTTATGTGACTGTCATTGAAAATAGCTTCTTTGCTTGGCTTGAGTAGAACAAAAGAAAAACGGATTCTTCCGAACGAATTAAGTATAAGTACTTCACAATTCAAAGCAATAACAAGGAATATCTCGGAAACGGTTACCTCCACAATAAAAATGTAAAGGCCATAAATTGTGTTTTTGAGAAGATTTACATTTGTTCGCAGCAAGTTTTGTCTATGTCTTACGGTTTAGCAGTTAAGCAAAATTCGGCAAAACTCATCCAAAATAAAGAGTTCTTCAGAGACTTTTCCCAGAAAATTCAAGATATGAATTTTATTTGGGATATAAACATATTTAATATGCGGTATTTCAATCAAAATAGTTAGAGCCATTTTTGAGAAAATCAAAATGTTTGCAAAATGTTCCATGTAAAGGGTAGTTTGTGTAATTTTTCACTCTAGATCAGATTTCTTGGTTTTGCAATTTTCAATAGTTTTCCTTCAGATTTATAAAATAGACTGCTCTAGCAGCATCATGCACATCAAAATTTTGATTTTGCATATCTAATAGGGCAGGAGAAGATAATCTGACATGTTGCCCTTACATTACTTTCTTTATTTATTCGTGTAATTCCCTTATTCTTTCTACTTCATGCTAGTGGAGATAAACATGCAGAAATTTTTGTACTATTTCCTTGTAGGTAAAAGGGAATTAGGGTAATACCGTAGGCTTTAAGCCAGATATGATACAGGTTCAGAATCACTTTTGGGTTCTGACCTTACCGCATACGACAGAAGATGATGTTGCGGAAGTTCAGTGTACGTGACAGGATTGCCCATGTATGACGTAGCCTATTAGCAAGCAGTGTCGGGCCTCGATAGAGTTTCTTTTAGATGTCATCATAACAGATTCAAAGCATGTATATAAAGATTTGGCTTTTCTTATTCACAATTACTTTCTGAAACTGGGACTAAAGGAGGTAAGTAGGTAAATGAATACTTAAATAAGCTTAACCATAGAGAAAGAAATCAAAATATGGTAAACTTATACGAGGTACTTAAAGCATTTGTCGTGCGTAATTGCGTATACAATTTGTGAGAAAATAAGTCTTGACTTATTGTAAATGCTATATGTAGCAGGTTCCCGCCATGTCACAAGGGCAAGTTCACCACAGAACGCCTAGTTTACGCTAATGTATATAATGAAGATAGTTCAGCTCAATAAACATAGATGGTTCCATTACGTGACAACGCAGATCTAAAATCTACGGATTGAAATATAAAGCAACCAACGATGATTATAGTAGACAAGTCTGTTTTCCAGAAAACGTCCCTCCCCGCCCCTAGCCCAGATATCCAACCTCTCTACCAGGGCCAAAGGTTACAGTAAGGAAATTCCATCCAATGCTTAGGCGTCACTCTTGATAAGGGCGCAACTTTTCGTGAACACTGCAGGGAGCGTCGAACAGAGCGAGAGGGGCGGTGGCCGTCCTGTGCCCTGTGCCCTGTTCTGGCATCCCAAATTCCGTTCTCTTCAAGTTACACCTTTTCAAGGCTCTCATAGTCCCTCTGATGCCCTATGCCTGCGAAGCATGAGGTATAGCAGCAGCCTGCAGGCTTCTCTGTTTACAGCGGATACAGAATAGAGGACTCCGGTCAATCTATTCTGTATGTCGACGTTTTCCAGTGAGGCTATTACATGAAGTTTTTGTCCCCCACCATATGTGGTGGGTGTAATTCTGCGCCGGGCTCAAAAATTCGTCGCCAGATTGAGCGAACATGAGTACGCACTTATCAGATCGCTGGGGGACCACATACCAACCGAACGCCGATACAGGCAGTACCGGAATCCCCGCTAAGCTTGCGGGCACCCCCGGTAACAACGGCTTTGAACCAGCCAACAGCAACTAACTGAACTAACCACTCCCCCTCCCAACCTTAGCAGTGGTCAATCTAAATTCAACTCAAAAATATAAACAAGCTAAACGCCAGTGGAACAAAGGAAAAGGATGCTGCAGAAAGAGCAACCGTTTTGAAGTCTATCAATAGCGCTACCTCCTTAAAATCAACACCCCAAACTTCAAAACTCGCTAAACCTAAAACATCCATCATTCTTGTGGTTAAGCCCTTGCCAGTGTAGGTACACAGCAACTACATCTAGGCTCACCACGAGTCTGCCTGATCTCGGACGGACGGACAGTAGTCAGTCTAAACTTCGCTAAGTTAATTACTCGTGGCTCACATTACAATTAGTACGCAGTGGACTCTTTACTTTTGAGCTCCTTTTTTTTTTTTACATTCTCTCCTCCTCTCCCTGAAGGATAGCCTTGCTCGGTGGGCTTGCCTATGTCTCACATCCTACTCTTGCCACCGGTACCTCAACCAACCTCCAAGATGGACATACGCAAGCCGCAACACCATGTATATCTAATCTGGTAGGATAAGACTGGATTTGCAGCTACAGACAATATCCCTGAAAATGGTACTTTCTCTACAACGTACTGTGTAACTAGATAGTAGGTATATGAGGTATTGCATTGCATCCAAAAATTACACATCGAGATTTCATCGGAAACATATTCTTTGGGGTCCCATGATTCCGTGAAAAAGGTCCGTGTGTGAGTGTGTGTGTTTTAATAGTATTTAACGCCTGGTTTACTACTATGGAACCGCAGGTGATGACACTGATGATGTATGGAATGAAGACAGAGAATCGGTGGAATGCGATGGCGGGAGAAACCGGAGAACCCGGAGAAAACCCGCCTTTGCGCCGATTTGTCCACCACTGGGATCGAACCTGGGGAGAGGCGAGTGATCTAAGCACCTGGTCACGGCACGGCCCTCTGTATGTGTGTGTGTGTGTGTATGAGCGAGAAAGGGAGAGAGAGAGCAGCATACTCAAAAAACGAAAAGTCGATTAAGTACAAACTTGATATTTAAGTTTAGACTTTTCTAAGGATGCGACACGAAAGTATTCAATAAAATCCGCCCACCCCACCTTCTATTGTTATGGAAGAAGTTTCGAAAATTCCCATTTTCTCACAAATGGCTCCAACAATTTTGATTAAAATACCACAATTATAATTAACATGTTTTCATGACAAATGAAACGCATTTGTTGACTTTTCTGGGATTACCCTCTGAAGATATCTACATTCTATTTTACTTTTACATAACTGGTAAATCGTAAGAGATAGACAAAAACTTACTACATAAAAATATCATAGTCATTAAATTGCACAAGTCATTGTTTTTGAGAGTTAGCCATTTCCGAGATATTAATATTTTTCGTTTCAATTTTAAAATTCTTGTTTAAAACTGGAAGTCCTCGTTCATTTCATATCTTCTTTATGTTACTCCTAGCTATGCAAAGAGAACTAAATTTCAATTACCTGGCGACCAGTTTTTAAACGATATAATTATCGTTTTAGCCTAGGTATACCCTTATTTCTAATCTACTTCCAAGAATGCAAGTAGTAAGACCATTTTTGCTAATGTTTATCTTGATTAGCATCATTAAGATAAAAATATTCTTTTGTAAGAGTAGTTTGCAGAATAGGTAGAGAAAGTTACGTGAATGGAACACATCAGATTTTTACTTTCTCTAATGAATACGTTGTATATGTTAGACAAGGATTGCATTCCACTCAAAAATTCGATACCGAGGTTTTACTGGAAATACACGATTTAGAGTCTTTTGTATCAAAAAAAAAATATAAAAAAGGTCCGTGTGTCTGTGAACACGATTACTCAAAAACGAAAAGCCGGTAAAATACAAAACTTGATATTTAAGTTTAGTATCTGACAAGGATGGTCGTCTCCTTAGCGCGGTGGTAGCGTAGCTGCCTACCAAGCGGGAGATCTGGGTTCGATCCCCAGTACCGGCGTGGGGATTTTTCCCCAGCTGGGAGACCTGGACCGGGGTGCACTCAGCCTCGTGAGGTCCCTGGGGGGCCAATTGAGGAGCTACTTGATGAAGAAGTAGCGGCTCCAGGTCGTGAGGACCGCATTAACCGGCCGGGAGGGGCTCGAGGTGCTGACCACGTCTCACCCTCCAATACTGCACCCCATCCATGACGTCTGTAGTGGACCGAGATGGGGGACGCAGCGGCCGGGCGGTAGGCCAAGGCTCCCCGTGAGCTGTCGTGCCATGGAGCTAATCTGACAAGGATGCGACACGAAAAGTTTGAGCAAAGTTTTCCTAACAAACTACCCTTTACATGGAAAAAATTAGAACATTTTTACTTTCTTAAAAATGGCTCCAACAATTTTGATTAAAAAATCGTACATTAAAGATAGTTACATGGCAACAAAATGTACGTATATCTTGAATTTTCTGGGAATAGTCTCTCAATACCTCTTCATTCTGGATGCCTTTTGCATAACTGGTAAACTGTAAGAAATAGACAAAAACTTATACACAAAAAAGTATACATTGTGCATTCGTGCTAAGAGGATACTGGATGTAAACAGGCAGCACGGCGGCAGTTCAAGGGTGAAGGGGTACAAATGGCGGCCGATAGCGAGGGCGGAATGGAGGGGGATGTTTTGCGGGACATCTCGCAATTAGGACAGTAGAAGGAGAAGAATTAGAGTGATAGCGTTAAGTGAATAAGTGAGTGTTCAAAATAAAAATCTGATGTGTTCATTCACATGACTTTCTCTACATTTCTGTAACAAATTATTGTTAAAAAGCTAATACTTCTATTTACTTCATACTAATCGAGAAAAAATTAACGGAAATAGTTTTATTACTTGCTTCCTTTAAGTTGAAGCGAAATATGGGAGGTTAAAGTGATAGTCAAAACCTGGTTGCTATGTGGATGAAGTTCCTTTGTTTTTATGGTCACGAGTTGACAAATTCCTGTATGAAAAAAGTATGTTTTTTTAAAGCTGAAACAAAAAAACAAGGAATATCTCAAACACGATAAACGCCACGAAAAAAACGTATGTAACATAAATTGTATGTTTTAATGTGTTCCACATTTTTTGAAAGGCAAGTTTTTGTCTATCTCTTACGGTTTAGCAGTTATGCAAAATTCAGTAAAATTCATCCAGAATCAAGTAGTGTTCAGAGGCTATTCCCAGAAAATTCAGGATATACCTATTATTTGTCAGGTAAATATCTTTAATATACGATATTTTAACCAAAATTGTTAGAGCCATTTAAGATAAAATCAACATTTTCGAAAAAAATTCCATGTAAAGGTTAGTTGGGGGTGGGGGGATTTTTTTTTTTTTTTTTTTTTGGAAATCTTCGTGTCGCATCCTTGCATGATACCAAACTTAAAAACCAAGTTTGGTATTTAACGGTCTTTTCGTTTTTGAGCGATGCTGTCCACAGACGCACGCGCGCGCACACACACAGATACACACATACACGGACCTTTTTCCAGAAATGCGTTTTTGGATTCAGGGAACCCAAAACATGTATTTCCGGTGAAATCTCAGTATCTAATTTTTGGGTGCAATACAATACCTTCTCTATACTATGTACATAGAACGTGTAGAGAAAGTAAAAAGTGATTTAAAGTTCTAGTAAAGTTTTCGTACTAGTGTATAAAGCTTTTTATAATGAACAAGTGAGTGATTAAAATTATAATGAAATAAAATACCAGTGATTCGTTATAAATGAATAAGTGATATAGGAAGGGATAAGAAAAATATTGTAAATGTTACTATTAAATTATATATCCATAAAGGATTAAAGAATTTAATAAAGAGACAATGTAGCATACTTTTAACATTAATGTTAAACAGAAATGAAATACAATGTGCATGGGTATATAATGTTGGAATGTTTATTATTGCATTTTTGGTTATGTAGATCCTGAATTTTATATTACACACCTGAGGTAGAATTAGTATATATATAAATAAATATATATATATATATATATATATATATATATATATATTTGATTAGTATGCCACCGGACACCGGTGCAAATTATTTGTAGTATTTAGAATTTTAATAATTAGTTACCAGTTATTGTTTACTGGATACTAGTAATCAGTTGTAATAAATACGTGAAATTAAATTGTTTATAAATAAATCATTTAAATATAAATTAAATTGAACAATATATAAATAATATCTAAAGTGAATAAAAAGTGTATCATTAATAAATTATTTATGATTATTTATTAATTCTTTATATAATAATTTTATAGATATATAAATAATGTATAAAAGTAATAGATTAATAAAATTTATTATATTTTAATAAAATGAAATTTAAAGATAAATAAACTTGGTAATTTGATTTTATATATTTGTTTTTGTTGTTTAGAAGTAGTAATAGTAATTGTTGGTGTTAATTATGAATGTATGTATGATATGTGTTAGATGTTTTAGTTTACTATTTATTTATTTTTGTTTGTTTAAAGTTATTTTGAAGTTTTATATTTTACTTTCATATTTATATTTAAAATTATATTAACTTAAATTTATTTGTAAATGATGACGTATGTTTGAATGTGAAGTTTAATAAATATTAAAAATCTCACATATTAGCTCTGCCTTAAGTAATTAGGTACCAGAGTTATTATAGACATTTTTATTTTATTTTGTGTATATTCGTGCTAGAGAAAGTAATGAAGAGCGTAACAAAATAAGCAGAGGTTTAGAAACGGAAGCAGAGCGGCCATAGAGATGGTAAATTGCTTGGTTTATTGCAAACTCTCCTTTATGTGAAAGTACATTCTGTACAACACAGACTTCCTCACTGAGTGTGAGTGTGCCACATCTTACCACAGTTGGTTTTGATGCACATCTTTTGTGGTGCTGGTCTGTGCTTAAACTTGGCGCTCCTGGTATGTTTGATGTTTGGTATATTTACTAATCTTCACAGAATTATTTCTGACTTCAGTGCTACAGGCATATATTCATTTAAATAGATGAATCTTAAGAGCTGTTTATATTTTGCCAATTTTATATTGATATTACAGCACACTTGTGATTATTTTGAATTTCTTAGAAAACATCTAGAGAATTATTTGTCTACTAGCTTACACTGCACAATTGATGCATGCCGTAAATGAGATGGTGGTAAAGAGGATAGTGGCTATAATTTTTATAGCTATAATTTTCACTCTATTTGAAGCGTAACTGTCCGAAGTTGTATCCGGATTGATAAAATTATGGAGATAAGCAGTTTAAAGTGTATTTTTTTTTGTAGGTGTAAAGTAATCTAGATTTTTCGCTAAGTCTTATAGCTCAAGCACCATCTCTATAAGGGATTAAACTGTTTTTCTTTTTTTCAATTTTCTATATGACAAAAAAATTAAGTAGAAACATTTTTGGCAGTTTACCTAATTATTGAACAGTTCCATTATTTTTTGTAGGAACCAGTCGAAAAATTCCATTCGGGGATTTAAACACGGTTTTCCGTGCGATTGCACTAATCACTATGACACCATGCTGGTAGGACATTAAATTCTCCAGCTGATTCAAGTTTTTACCTAAACCAACCAATGACTTACTATCCGGGCAATGTAAAGATTGTTTAAACCAAATATTAGTGATTGTAATTATCTTGTACTGGTATTATTATATGACATTCTCTCCCTGTTCTGAAAAATTATTATTTTAACTATTTCATGCTAATCGAGATAAACATTTGCAGAAATTGTCTTATTTTTAGTTCATTGTAAGTAGAAGGGAAATAAATACACTACGCAAAAGTGATAGCCATATCCTTTAAAAGCTGGTCGCTATGTGATTCGATTCAAACTAGGTTCTCTTTGCATGGTCAGAAGTAAAACAAAAGAGAGAAGTAAAAGTATTGAAAAATTCCGACTACAAGGAACGTCTCGGAATTCATTATATCTAAAATAAACGTATACGACATAAATTGTGTGTTTTAACTAGACCTACATTTTTTTCAGTACTTTTTGTCTACCTCTTACAGTTACCAGTTACGCAAAAGTCATTCAGAATGAAGAGGGCTTCAGCGACTACTACTCCCAAGAAATTCATATGCATTTTGTTTACCTTATAAACATAAGTAATATATGGCATTTTAATTAAAGCTATTAGAGACATTATTAGAAAATAGAAAAATTCGAAAAATAATGCATGCAAAGGGTAGTTGGGCTGGGGGATTTTTCAGAAAATGTTGTGAAAGTTACTAAACTTAAATAGCAAGTTCGGTGTTTAACGGACTTTCTGTTTTTGGGATGCCGTCCACACACACATACTGATCTTTTTTTAAAACGGTTTTACTCAAGGGTTCTCAAAACATGTTTTAGAATGATATATAAAGTAAAAGGAACCAGTTTGAGATATATCCAACATAAGACAAGTTCAGTTATCTAAATACAAAATATAGTATGGATATTTTTAACAGCTGTAAATAGGCCTATAATTTTCATTGTATAAATGCTCAAAGTTATATCTAAATAATTTAAATAGTATTGATTAGACTGAGGAGTTGAAAATAGGAATTGAAAATTCGGATATCCATTTTCTTTCAAGTTACAGGGCAAATTATCAATTTTTCAAACACAGAGATACCAGATTTGAACAAATTCTCACGATAAAATCTGATGTGTTTCATTCACATGACTTTCTCTACATCTCTGCAATAAATTGTTGTTAATAAGCTTACTCTTTTTCTACTTCATGCTAATCGAAATAAACATCAGAAATGGTTTTATTACTTAGTTCCTTATAACTATAAGGGAAATAAGGGAATACACACTAGACTAAACTCACAGTCAAATGTTTTAAAATGTGGTTGCTATGGGATTGAAAGTCGTTTCTTTGCGTGGCCCAGAGTTGACAAATTCCCGTATGAGAAAAGTTAAGTATTTTAAAACTGAAACAAATAACAAGGAATATCTCGAAAACGGTCAACTCCATGAAAAACATGTATACGACATAAATTGTGTGTTTTAACGATATCTACATTTTTGTACAGTAAGTTTTTGTCTATATCTTTCGGTTAATCAGGTATGCCAAATTCAGAAAAGTTCATCCAGAATAAAGAGGTCTTCAGAGATTATTCCCAGAAAAAGCAAGACATTCATGTCTTATATATGTTATATATAAGACATTTAAGTAAAAATCGTTAAGGCATTTTTGAGAAAACCAAAATGATCTAAATTTTTTCTGTGTAAAGGGTAGTTGGAGGTGGGCGGATTTTCTCTAAAATCTTCGGATCGCATTCTTGGAAGATACTGATCCTAAATATAAAGTATGTAATTTAACGGATATTTCGTTTTTGAGCTATGCTGCCTACAGACAGAGAGACAGACAGACATAGAGAGAGAGAGAGAGAGAGAGAGAGAGACACTCACACACACACACACACAGTCACACATACACGGATCTGTCTCTAAAAATAGTTTTTTTTGTTCAGGGGATCCCAAAACATGCATTTCCCGTGAAATCTCGGTATCGAATTTTTGGGTGCAATACAATACCTCCTCTATATACCGTGTACATAGTAAGTGCGGAGAAAGTAAAAATACTTTGAAGTTGGCAGAAAATAAGCATAGAAGATATAAAAGTTCAGAGCTACATAATTTTTCTTGCTGGCCCCCTCAGTTTGATAGAAACCTGTTTGCTATTGTAGATATCTTGGGTTCGGTTCCAGTTGAGGAATGAAAATGATTCTCAAGTCAAGGTTATTCGGTATTCTCTCCAGAGTCTGAATGTGTGTATATGAGATGTCAGCTAATGGCGGGATATAAATGGAACAAAAATGTATTGTTGTACTCAATAGCATTGAAATATTTACTGTTTTCCTTTCTATTTACATGCCTCTTGTAACATCGCTTTCCTTGGCGGATTTTCCTTTGGAACAAGGATGTTCTTTGGGATTTCTGCTGTGTTAAATTGGGTGTTCACTTTGTATTGTTTTTAAATTCACACAAACAGTTATATTTATCATACTTCCATGCTCTTAGGACAATAAGGAACAATGTTGGCTAAAGAAAAATTCCCACCCTCCAGCAGAGAGTGGAATCTGAAACCTCTGGAGTTGGAGGTCATCATGCGAACCACAAGACCACAGAGGCTATCTGAAGGGCAAAATTATTATTCGCTTAAACGGAATTCCTTCTCCAGTACGCGGAAGTGAATACCTTGATGTCAACTATGTTTAGTTCTTACGGGCCAGCTATGTAAATCTTACCAGACTGCCTCTGCGCTCCAGTGGTCAGCGCTCTGGCTTCTACCCAGAGATCCCAAGTTTGATTTCCTGCTGGGCTGGACTGGACTGGGCTGGGCTGGGCTGGTTTGGGCTGGGGTGGAGAACTTTTCTTTACTAGTCATTCACTATCCCCCACAGAGACTGGAAGTATGCATGAATGCATGTGAAAGTGATTTTTTTAAGTATTTAACGCCCGCTTTTACTACAAATAGCACCGCAGGCGATGACACTGGTGATTCGAGGAATGAAGATGGAGCAAGGGGGAATGCGATGGCGGGGGAAACCGGAGAACCCAAAGAAAGCCCGCCCCTGCACCGCTTTGTCCACTACAAATCCCACATGCGGTCGCTTGGGATCGAACCCAGGTGAAAGGCGAGTGGTCTAACCTCTCGGCCACGGTGCGGCCGTCAAGAGAGAGAGTGCATATGTGTGTGTGTGTGTGTGTATGTGTGTGTGTGTGTGTGTGTGCCTGAAATACAGAAAAACTAATGCTAAGAAATCCTACTGTTCAGCGAGAAAACACAGCAGCTGTTGCTAAATCAAAGTCCACGATATGACCATAGAAGTTAAAGAGAACTATAAATGAAACAAAAAAAGCATATTATAATTTACTTCATAGTATAATCATAAATTAAAATATCAAGTCCAAAGAAGTAAAAATCTGATGTGTTACATTCATATGTCTTTATCTACCTGTTCTACCATGGAGGATTAATTTTTTTCTACTTCATGCTACTCCAGATAAACGTGGACAGAAATGGTCTTACAACTTTCTTTCTGGTATGTAGGTATAAGCAAAATACGGCAATGTACTAAACAAAGCGATAGATGAATCTTTCAAAAGCTTGTGGATATGACATTGAAATTTCGTTTTCTTTACATGACCAGAAAGAAAAAGAAATAAATTACTTCTTCTCATTTGAGAAAATATAACTATTGTAAACTTTAAACAATTAACAAGGAATGTCTCGGAAATGGTTAATTCCAGCAACAAAAAACTGTACCAGACACAAAAGTGTGTGTTTTAAAGATATCTACTTTTTCTTGTGTAGTAATATTTTGTCAATCTTGCGGCTTACCAACTGTGCAAAAGTCTTGATGTAGAGGAATTCAAATGGTAATTCTAGAGCATTCAAATATACATTTCATTTAGCATGTGGTATTTTAATCAAAATCGTTAGTGCCATTTTTCAGAAAATAAAATTTTCGAAAAATGTTTCAGGAATGATAGTTTCGGATGGAGGATATTCCTGTAAAGCTATGTGTCGCATCCTTGTAAGATAACGTAACTCCATGGCACAACAGTCCGCAAGAGTCCTTGGCCTACCACCCGGCCGTTGCATCCCCCATCTCGGCTCGAAGGCGTCATGAATGGGATGCAGTGCTGGAGGGTGAGACGTGAGCAGCGTCTCGTTTCCCTTCCTACCGGTTGATGTGGTCTTCTCGAACTGCAGCCACTACGACTCAATGAAGTAGCTCCTCAATTGGCTCCCCAGGGACCTCACGAGACTGAGGGCACTCGGGCCAGGTCATCCAGCGGGACAAAATTCCCCACGCCGGTACCGGGAATCGAACCCACGTCTTCCCCGTGGCAAACAGCCGCGAATATCCGCGCTAAGGATAGTACCATTCTTGGAGGATACTGAACTTAAATACCAATTTTTGATACTTATCCAACTTTCGTTATTGAGTTATGCTATTCACGGATACACAGGCTCGCGCACACACTGACCTTTTCAGGGGCCCTCAAAACATATATTTGCGGTGACATTTCGGTATTGAGTATTTGGGTGTATACAACACCATCTTTACCTACTGTATACATTGTACATAGTAGAGAAAGTAAATAGATAAGTGCATTATAAAGACCTGATTTGCATATTCCCGCAGCACAGAACAGTGAGAATTTCATGATCTCACTTTATTGGCGTTTTCGGTGTTCTTTACTTTCCCTAGTCCGTATGCATAATGTATATATATATATATATATAGAGAGAGAGAGAGAGAGAGAGAGAGAGAGAGAATAGAGAAGGTATTGAGTTCCACCCAAAAGTTCGATGTCGACATTTCTCCAGAAATATGTTTTGAAGTCCGAGACCGAAAAAATAATTTTTAGAAAAAGGTCTGTTTGTGTCTGTGGGCAGCGTAGCTCAAAAACGAAAAGACCGTTATATATCAAACTTGGTATTTATGTTTACTATTTTCCATGGAAATCCTCCCACCACAAATACCCTTTACATGGAAAATATTTTAATTATTTCTCTAAAAAATGGCTCTTATGATTTTGATTCAAATAAAGTTATTAAATATATGCGTAAGCTTTCACGGCCGGAGTTCATGGTTTTAAAATTTAAAATTTTCGGGCTGTTTTGCCTTGGTCTGTAGGTTAAAATATGTTCAGTTAAAATATTTCTACCTAACGTTTCGTCCCTGTCTGTGCGGGACATCTTCAGAGGCACTGCACTCACGTCGCTAACTCGGAAAGAATTTTAACCTACAGACCACGGCAAAACAGCCCGAAATTTTTAAATTTTAAAGTTATTTATATCACAAACATAATGTATTTTTTAATTTTCTGTAAATAGTCTCTGAACACCTCTTTATTCTGGATGATTTTTACAGAACTTTGCGTAACGGTAAAACCGTAATAGATATACAAAGACTTAATGCACAAGAAAAGTAGATCTCGTTAAAACACGTAGTTTATGTCGTGTACGTTTTTCTTGTAGAGTTGACCGTTTTCGAGATATTCTTTGTTATTGGTTTAAATTTTAAACTAACTATATTTTTCCAAACGGGACCATGCAAAGCGAACCGAACCTCAATTGTTTCACATAGCGACCAGCTTTTAAAAGATTTGACCATCCTTTAGCCTAATATATTCCCTTATTTCCCTTCTACGTTCAAGGAACAAGTAATAAGAGCAATTCTGCTAATGGTTATCTCGATTTGTATGATGTAGATAAAATAATAGTGTTTTGTAAGAATAGTTTGTATATTAAACAGCTAGAGATAAGGTATTGTATTCCACCCAAAAAATCGATACCGTGATTTCACCGGAAATATATGTTTTAAGGTGCCCTGAGTCCGAAAAAAGAATTTTCAAAATAAGCTGCGTGTGTCTGTCTGTCTGTCTGTCTGGGGACAGCATAGCTTAAAAACGACAAGTCGGTTAAATATCAAACTTGGTATTTAAGTCGAGGATCTTCCAAGTTTGAGACAAGAAGATTTTCAAGAAAATTCCTCCACCCGAAACTACCGTTTACATGGATCAATTTGCGAATGTTTTTATTTTCTCAAAAATGGCTCTAACGATTTTGATTAAAGTAAATTATGTTTAAAATAATTTTATGATGAAATGTATATCTTAAATTTTCTGGGAATAGACTCTGAAGGCCTCTTCATTCTGGAATAATTGGTAAACCATAAGATATGAACAAAAACATACTACACAAACAATGTAATCTCATTAAAACTTACAGTTAATGTTATATGTATTTGTTGGTAGAGTTAACCATTTTCGAGCTATTCCGTATTATTGGTTCCAATTTTAAGTCACTTAAGCCTTTCTCGAACGGGAAGACATCTTTATTCTTGTTTCTCGTTTGTTTACTCCTGGCAATCAAAGAGATAGAATTTCAATTACTTCACATGGCGACTGGCTTTTAAAGGACTTGGCTATCGCTTTAGCCTGTGTATTTTCTTATTTCTCTTCTACTTACAAGAGAGCAAGTAATAAGACTAATTCTGTTTACCTTTAGCTTGATTAGCATGCTGTAGTAAAAGATTAATCTTTTGCATAAAAATTTTGTTTGCGGAACATACCAGATTTTAACGTCTAATTGTCGGAAATCTAAAAGCGCCTATCTTTGAAAGAAAGTGAAATCATGGAAACAAACCTTTTATCGTGCTTCAGCCTCATGTTGGCAGTTTCTCCAAGGCCTGACGCAGCAATCATTTGTTAGTACACATTATGTGATGTAGGTCAGCTCGAGGCCGGCTGAATTTTGCTGAGTTATCCACATCGAGTTGTGAACGGCGCGATCCTTTCTTCTCTTGTTTTGGAGTAAGCTGTTTGGCGAGCCGAACTGGAACGCCTTCACTTGATAATGTTTACCTAAATATTTGATACCTAAATTTCACCGGAAGCACAAGTTTTGAAACATCAAAAGAAGAAGAAACATTTTTAGAAAGGCGTCTGTACCTGTTTGCGCGCGCGCGCGCGCGTGTGTGTGTGTGTGTGTGAGCAGCATACCTCAAAAAATGCAAAATCGGATAACTAGAATTTAACGGACTTTTCGTTTTTATGTTATGCTGCACACAGGCAGCCTCACACACATACACTCACGGAGATTTTTCTAAATTTTTTTGGATTCAGGGGATCCCAAAACATGTAATTCCGGTGAAATCTCGGTATCTAATTTTTTGGTGCAACACAATTCCTTCTCTTTTTGGGGGGGTAGTATTTAAACGCCCGCTTTTACAACTTGTGGCACCGCAGGCGATGATACTGGTGATACATGAAATGAAGATGGAGAAACCGGAGAACCCGGAGAAAACCTACCCCTGCGCCGCTTTATCCACCACAAATTTCACATGTGGTTGCTTAGGATCGAACTTGGGCCGTCTAGGTGAGAGGCGAGAGGTCTAACCATTCGGCGACGGCTCGACCGAATACCTTCTCTATACACTATGTACGTATTATGAGTAGAGAAAGTAAACATTTTTTTCTGGGATTCGTGTCCTCACAATATGTATCTTCGATAAAATATCGCCACTGAATTTCTGGATGAAATGCAATACTTTCTCTGCCTATTATATACATTGTACGTGATAGAGAAACTATGAAAAGGTTGAATAATTAATTAAATGTTGAATAAATATATTCATGGTATACTACAGGAATAAGCTTGGCTATCACAAATGAGTCTATTAATGAAACTCTTTGATTCCTTTAATTTGCTCTGGGTGATCCGTAATATCGGTTAAAATTAAATAAAAAGTTCCAAAAATAAAAATAAGTTTGTATTGATTATGTAAAATAGAAAGTGAATTTTATTTATGTAGTTCTTTAATGCTACAGTTCTCAGCACCCCATTTATGCGTGAAAGAACTCTTAATTTTGTTCACAGGCCTCTTTATCAGTTTTGAGGTTCTTTTATTTCTTTACATCTACGGCATGGGACCAACGTCTTTATTTCCCTTCCGAAGGAAGCTACGCTAACGACTTTTATGTCCGAAAAATTCCATGGCCTCCGCCGGATTTGAGCCCGTGATCTTGGGAGGCTAGCATGTTACTCCCCCAAACCACGGAGAACTATTGAAATTGCAGTTGTATTTGTTTTTTGTTTTTAAATATTGGCGTGATGAGGAGGGAGGGCATTCCAAATTCCTGGAAACTTCTACTATAAAAATAGTCTTCATTCCCCAGTGCCAAATTCTAGATATGCCACTGCGCTCACATGACTTTCTCTGCCTACTCTGGAATAAACGTATTCTTCTCTCCACGTCAAGCTAATCAAAATAAGCATTAGCAGAAATGGATTTTTACTTAACTCCAAGGAGAATCTCGGAAAAAAAACTTTTTATGACATAAGTTGTATGTTTTAACGAGATCTACATTTTTATGTAGTAGGTTTTCGATCTTAAGATTTACAGTTATGCAAAATTGATTCAGAATGAAGGAGGCTTAGGAGGCTTTTCCCAGAAATTTCAGGATATACATTTCTTTGTGTTAAAAATAAGAGATTTTATCAAAATCGTTACGTATTTTTTTAAAAAATCAACGTATTCTAAACATTTTCCTAGTAAAGAGTGGAGGGGATAATCTTCGTGTGATATCCTTGAAATATGCTGAACTTAAATTCCAAGTTTGGTATTTAACGGACTCTTCGTTTTTGAGTTATGTTGTTCACAGTCACACGCGCGCCTTTCCCTAAAAAGTCTCCTTCTTTTTTCAATTTAAAGAACCTCAAAACGTATATTTCCGGTTAAATCGTGCTATGAATGTTTGGGTAAAATAAAATACGCACCTTTTTTACCCAATATGTATGTGATAGAGAAAGTAAAAATGACAAAGTGTTAAAAAAAATAGGACAATATGTACCGATATATCTGAAAGCTATATTAAATAACAGCATTTTAAGAGCTTCATATTGTGTAGTAGTTTTAGTGTATCTCTTATGGTTTGAAATTTATAGAAAGTTATACGAAATTACTTCTGAATGAAGAAAAACTCGCCTGATATCTTCAGAAGATTCAAGATGTACATTTTATTTGCAATGAAATAACTTAATAGGTATATAGTATTTTATTCAAAATATTTGGGATCATTCCAAATCAAAAATGTCTTAAACGTTTCCAGTAAAGGGTAGCTATCTGACTTTTCGTTATTAATTTATGCTCTCTCTCTCTCTCTCTCTCTCTCTCTCTCTCTCACACACACACACACACACACACACCTTTTTCTTTCTGAAATTGCTTTGCTCTATTTAGGTGCCTCTAAACCTCGATGCTTCAAACCTGTATATATTTGGGTGGAACAAAATATTCTTCTACTACGTACGTAAGAATTAGAGAAAGTAAAACTTAGCATTTCATTTTCAAAAAACATGCTAGATTTAAATATAGAAAAGTTTGGGCATATATCGGAGAATATGTCGAAAACGAATAATGATACGAAATAGTGTACTTGCACTGCCTTGCGTTTCTCTGCAGAAGTTTCTGTGTAATGTTAAAGCTTATTTATATAAAACTCAGTTATAATGAAGAAGACTTGTTAGATATTCGAGCCAATCACATTTGCGACACTTATCTTAATCAAAACTGCTAGAAAATTGGGAGTCAATGAAAATAAGTGTAACAAATTATTTGGAGGTGAAATTAATTGAATATTAGCTTACGTCCTTCAGAATGACTATATTTTGTAATTCTAGAGCCGCAATAGCAGCAGTATTTGACATTCAGAATAAAGAAATAGTCAAATGAACGTTACAATTAAAGTACTGCAACAAAAGAACAATACAATTGTATTCGTAACTCAGTTGGATAACAGCTCACTGGATGGATGGTAATTAGAAAACACCAAAATGTAAAAATTATCATACTTTTCTAATGAAACGTATTATTAAGGCTACCCACAGGTGAAATGTATAAATTATATATTTATGAATATGTCTTTTTGAAACTTATATAATAACACACAAAATCATAAGCATGTATGCATATTTTCATTTTAATATCTAGGATGGTTTTCAGGTTATTAATTTGTAATTTATTATTTTAATGGTAAACAAAAAATGGGTCACACCATGAAAACCTAAAACTTTACTAACACAAATATCTGTTTTGAATTTAAGAAATATATAACAACAAATGTTGGAAATAGATTTTTATTGGTGGTGTATTTTTCGATAAAGCAGTTATAAATTTACAAGAAACAATATTCTTTATAATTTTAGTGTGTTATTTAGGTATTTAATTAATACTGCTCCCAACATTTTAATACTTATAGCTTAGGATATACCTCTCTAAAATTTTAAGAAAAAATAAGAAAACTTGCATAATGTGGAATATTTTGAACGTATAAAAACGTGAGAATCACAGTTTTGAAATTCAAAAAGACTATCTGGTGTGGTGCGCAGGCACATTTCAAGGCTGACGTAAAATTAATTCTAATTTATCAATAATACACACTACAAAGAGATAATTATAATAGGGGATACATTTCTAATAATAGACCTATAAACAAAAAAAATGGATTTGGAATTTCGTTCTTTTTCACCGATGTATACCCTTAACAGAAAATTTCGGTGTGTGGTGCAACAATCCAACGAAATTTCATAGAAAGAAATTTTGGGAGAACATAATGGGTGACTTAGCAGTGACCATGGAGCAAGAACAGAAGCAGTGACAATTTTCCGCGAGTCAACGGGTGATGACTGCTTGACCACGTATGTGCATGGGATCTCTATCTTTCAATCTCCAGAATGTGTTCTGTATAAATACATGAATTCAACATGAACAAAGAACATCTAGTGATGTGTACAAAATTAAGTGACTGTGATTCAGAATGAACAATATGGTATTGGGAAGCAAAATGGTGAATGACATAGAGTCAAGTTCCTGAACTTTAAAATAATATTTATAATAATAATAATAATAATAATAATAATAACCATATAGTTTAACTAATCTGGAGGATATATTTCATTTAATATATTAGAAAAAATATTTATGAGCATTAAAATGAGAGTTGAAAATGCTATGCCATTTTGATGCCATGCCGAGATGTCCGAAAGTGAGTAAAATTTTTCTCAATGTATTAAAAAACTGATGAACCTGCAAGTAGGTTCCTTAAATGAAATTTAAAAAACGTATTGTAAATTGCACTAAAATCCGCAAAAAAAAAAAAAAAAAAAAAAAAAAAATGCACGGCAATTTTCCTGTTACTCAAAGCATCTTTCAAGTCCTGTGATATAGTTAAAATTCGATTGGCGAATCCTTATTGGTTCACCGAAAGGTTTTCTGTTAAAAGGCATCACGTCAATCGAAATTAGTCATCTACTCTATATCTTTAATTGAATATACTCGTTAGCGATATGGGTTTATAATTTCCAGATTCTCCGCTTGTTTTCCTAGTTTCAGCATTAGTATAAAATTCCATAGGTTCATTCATTTCAATAGTTTTTCAGTCACAACTGGCAAATGTGTTTTAGGAACTTGAACATGTTATCTGGTCCAAGTTCTTTAATCTTAAAACTGCTTATGTTTGTTCTTCAATCGTAAAAACATAATTAAATAACTTATCAGATTTATTTGAACTTACTCTTCTGTATTGAGTTTTTATTCTTTTCCCTGCCCATTTAAATTATTTAGGCACAGGTTTATAATGATAAAATAATCTATTAAAGACTTCCGGAATGTTTTGATGTGGATATAATGTCTCATTGACATCAAAAATCTTTATTTATTCATGTTTATTGCATATGAACATTTTTTCAAGTCTTCCAAAGGAATTTGTCAACTTTTCTGTTCTTCAGCTTCTCAACAAATTTGTTGAAAGCAGCTCTTTTAGATTCACTTATTGTCTTTTCTCTCCCTTCAATCACGTCACATGCTCTGTTGACTCCGATTTCTTCCTGGCATTATCTCTCTCTCTCTCTCAATTTTGTTTGTCATTCCAGTAGGTCTTATGTTTATATTATTTCTCGTTATAAATATTTATTTTTATGGTCTTTATGTTGATATTAGAGATTTTGATATTGTTTTTATCCGACACATCTTTAATGACATCAAAATCAAAGATTTAACTTCTCTTCTAATGCTTCTGAAATTTGATATATATTGCTCAGTTGCTTTGTGGTGATGTGCTTTGCTTAGTTTTGTATTTATCTGGTAACTGTATATTCGAAATTACCATCAGGTCTCTACTTTCAGTGTCAACAAGTATTTTCCTGGCCACATCAGGAACAACATTAGAAGATGCCATAGTTAAATCTGCATTTGTCTTCTTACAATTATAATGCATATAAGAAAACGTATCATTAAATTATAAATATCCGAATTCTGCAACCATTTTCCCAGCTCCAGTAACATCTTCATATATGACGAGATGAAAGTGAATATTAAAATCAAGTCAGTTATTGTTAGCATTTCAGAAGTATGATATATATATATATATATATATATATATATATATATATATATATATAACATCAAAATAGTCGCCCTCTGTAGTGTAATGGTTACCATATTAACTTCATATGCCCAAAGTCGTAGGTTCAAACCCGGCGGAGGACGATGGACTTTTTCGGGTGTAAATATCCTTAGCATGGCTTCCTTCAGAAGGGAAGTAAAGCCGTTGGTCCCCTGTCGAAGATTTACGGCAAGTAAAAGAACATCAAGTCTGATAGGTGGTCTCTGAGCAAAATTAAGCGGTATTTCACGCCCAAATTAGAATGTGACGCTGAGAACCACAGTATTAAAGAGCGTCCATAAATAACACGCCATTTATTTTTAACATCAAAATTATGTGTGTTGTTAGAAGGATTTTATAAACCGTAAATTTTAAAATAATGGATGTATGTCTATATTTTAAATTGCATAAGTTAAATATTTATCCTACTCATTAATTTCTTTGATGATGGTAAATATTTTTTGTAACTCCGTAGCGAACACTAATTGGAATTAAATCAGCTATTCTCCTTGATTTATATAGAGAGTATACTTGGTAACCTTCAAACTAAGAGTATCTTTTGTTATTTTAATTAAGTTAACTTTACCATAAGAAATACATCAAAGTTTTCTTCCGCCAGTATTTTCTCAAGTTCTGATTTTCTCGTATTAGCTGGAGACCTTCTCCCAGAATTCCATTACTGAGTTTAATGAGGATAATTATGTGTTGGTCTCAATGTCATCCTTTCCTGGAGGTTCCAAAATTGACATATAAGGTAATTGGGAAAATGGAAAAGTGTAAAAACGTTATTCCTGTTTTATCTTTCCAATAGGTAGTTTAAATTCTTCTTCTATAATCCACCCATATTAAAACAGAATAGAAATATATAACTATAAACTTTACAGATCAGAGTATTATCAATTTTATAGCGATATAAAAAAATGTCATGTGCTCTATTCACATGGCTTTCTCTACCTGTTCTACAAACAGACTTCTTACGGGAGGTTATTCATCCTTCTTCTCCATGCCTATCGAGATAGGCATTATCAAAATGGTCTTATTACTTAGTTCCTTATAAGTAGAAGAAGAATAAGAGAATACACTGTTTTAAAGTGATGGTCAAATGTTTTAACAGCTGTCTCTATGTGATTTCATTGAAATTCTGTTCTTGGCATGGCTCGGAGTAAAACTAAAAAACAAAAGCAAAACATAAAAACAGGGACGAATTCCTGTTGTGAAAAGTATAATTATTTTAAAATTGAAATCAATAACAAGGAATATCTCGAAAATGGTTAGCTCTACAAATAATGTAGATAAACTGTGTTTTGACGAGATCCACATTTGAATAGTAGAATGTTGTGTATCTCTAACGGTTTACCAATTATGCAAAAGTCATCCAGAATGAAGAGGACTTCAAAGGCTATTCCCAGGAAACTCAAGATATACATTTTATTTATCAGTTAAATATATTTAATATAGGGTACTTTAATCGAAATCGTTTAATCAAAATTTTTGAAAATGTTCCCATGTAAAGAGTACTTTGGGATTGGGGATTTTCTTGAAAATGTTTGTTACATTATTGGGAGATACTAAATTTAAATACCAGCGTTACGTTTTTGGAAGTTTAATACGATTAAAAAAAGTGAAATAGTGCATTATTGCTGCTTGAATAATTCGTGAAAGAAAGGATAATTTTTCATTCGTAAGTAAATCATGAACGCCCGCTTGAACATTGCAGGCGTTACTGGTTAGTTACATATGCACAGATTTAAAAATAGAATGCTTTAAGTGTGAGCTGAAAAAGGAATTTGATAAGATCGAATCTATTTAGTCGAAATAGGTTTCTAACCTTAAATTACATGTCTTATACAGTTTCCTAATGGCGAAGAAAGGGGAAGAGCTTAGATAAAGAATATTAAAAAAATAATATTGTTCCTTCAGTTTACTCAAAGGTATGCTCAAACACTTTGTTGAAGATTGCCATGATAGGGAGAAATTTGGAGGTGTGTGGCTGAAAGCAGATGCTCCTCTGTTCTTTAATTTCCCAGAACGACTAATTCCTAAAAGTATTAATAGCAAACCTCATCAAAAAGACGTTTGAAGGTGAATATCGCTTCACATGACTGTTCTAATTAATATTTTGTCCCATGTGATCCCACGATTCTTCTGTTATTCTGCTCTGTTATTATATCCGCTTTGTTGTTAATGGTCTCATAAACTGTTAGGGCCCTAAGCCGCAAAGTGGAGGGCCTTAAGCTGTAAAACGTAGCCCAGGGACCTTTTACTTCCAAAAATTCGATTCTGAGATTTCTCCGGAAATATATGTTTTGGGACTCCCTGGATCCAAAAAAAAAGGCATTTTTAGAAAAAGGTCCGTGTGTATGCATATGTGTGTCTGTGGATAGCATAGCTCAAAAACGACAAGACCGTTAAATACCAAATTTGGTGTTTTAGTTTGGTACTTTCACATTTAGTCGAAAAAGGCCACAATGTCTTAAGTGCGGTGCTCTACCCCAGAGACGGGGGTCCATCCGCAATATTCCTAACCTTAAACTAATACATCATCAGAATGTGTAATTAAAGGTATAGCTCTTTGCATAATTCAAGGCAGTTGGTGCGTCACTTGTACTCTTCACTTTAGTAGTGCATAATCATTGTAGTACAAAATAGTATAACATAATAGTTACCTACCATTAGCAATGTTGAAGGATAGGACAAGCTCACTTCGTGTTATGATAAATGTCTTCAGTACCGTATAATCACTTTAAATATTTGACCTCAGAATGACTCACCTACTACAACACTGTCATTTGTACCACTTAGCAGACTCTTGAATACTTCACGAGACATTTTCCTCCCAACATATGGCACTCGGGCTTTTAACATACGACTTTCTAGTTCAGCACTTCTGAAAACATACATTATGGTAGTGCTTTCGTGCATATGGAAATATATTAAAGTCAGATTCTTTTAAAATTCTCTGTGAGTAGAGGAAATATTGCATTTCATCTCAAAATCTGATATCGAGATTTTATCGCAAATACATGCTTTTACGTATCCCGAATCCAAAAAGTTTTAAGTGCAATAACGTGGTTACTTCTACATATTTTGCAACAAACCATTCATATAAAAGCTTATTTCTTTCCACTTCATGCTGAGATTAGCATTAACAGAAATTACTTTATTACACATTTCTTTATAGAACACGGGAATCAAAGAATACAATTGACAAAGGCCATAGAGTAAACAGCCTTTTAAGAGCGGGTCACTATATGATTGCATTGAAATTCCTTCAAAGAGAAAGAAAATCGAATGATTTCCCAATTGAGAAACGTATAAGTATTATAAAATTTAAATCAATGTTAAATTCCACAAAAAATGTATTTCATACAAACTGTGTGCTTCAACGAGGTCTACATTTCTTTGTGTAGTAAATTTTATCTGTCTCTTACGGTGACATCTATATAAAAATCGTTCAGAATGAAGAGGACTTCAGAAGCTATTCCCAGAAAATACAAGATATAAATTTCAATTTGTTTTAAGCATTTATTAAGCATATTGTCTTTTAATAAAAATCAGTAGAGCCATTTTTTAGAAAATCTAAATTTCGAAAAATGTCCCTGTGAAGGGTAGTTTAGGCTGGAGGATTTAAATCTTCGTGCTGCAAATTTTGAAGACATTTAAATAATACCAAGTTTGGTATTTAACCGATTTTTCGGTTTTGAGTTATAGATCTACTAATGATTTGAGATTTTTTTTAAATAAACAGCTTAATTGACATTCCTCAAGGTTTTCTTTGGAATCCTCTGAGAAGAATCGTTCCAAAGCGTCTTTGTTGGCAGGTCCTGAGTGCAAATGGTCCAACACTTAACAGAAGCAATTTTGGGAATATTTACCAGTTACATACCTACGTATGTATGGACAACGTTGCGAGAATATCTCCTTGAACAATGTCAGGGTCAGTGTTGCTTTCGTTCAGCAGGTAAGAACAATCTTCTAATTCTGAGCACGTGGGTGCAGAAAAAAGCTGCGTGCATATCGATACAAATTGTAGGTTAGTAGTCAAGCCAGCTTTGTTGCGGGCATGCATTAACTCAATTATAGGTAATAGTTGCTGCGTAATAAGAAATCTGACGTGTTACAGGCACATGTCTTTCTCTAGCTATTCCACAAACGAACTTTCCTCATAAAAGATTTTTACTTTCTCTACACGTGCTATGTACATAGTGTATGGATAAGCTATTGTATTGCAAGCAAAAATTCGATACCGAGATTTCACCGGAAATAAATGGGATCCCCTGAATCCAAAAAAAAAAAAAAAAAAAAAAAAAAAAAAAAAAAAAAATGTCTATATATGTGTGAGTGTGGGGGGGAGCAGCACAGCTCAAAAACGAAAAGTCCGTTAAATACCAAACTTGATATTCAAGTTTAGTATGTTCTAAGGATGCGATACGAAGATGGACAAAATTTCGATGTTTGATTTCATAAAAAATGGCTCTAACGATTTTGATTGAAATCTCATACATTAAAGATATGTACATGAAAATAAAATGTATATTTTGAATTTTTGGGGAATAGCCTCTGAAGACCTCTTTATTGTGGAGGATTTCTGAATTTTGCATAGCTGGTAAGCCGTGAGAGAGAGAGAGACAAAAACATACTACACAAAGATGTAGATCTCGCTAAAATACATCATTTATGTTATTTGCATTTTTTTTATGGATTTGATTGTTTTTGAGATATTTATTGTTATTGTTTTAGTTTTAAACTGCTTAAACTTTTCTCCTACGGAAATTTGACAACTCCTGGCCAAGCAAAAGTCGAATTTCAATCATATAGCAGCCACGTTTTAAAACATCTGACTGTCGATTTAGTCTAGTGCATTCCCTATTTCACTTCTACTTATAAGGAGCTAAGTAATTAAACCGTTTCTGCTAGTGTTGATCTCAATTAGCATGAAGTGGATGGAAGAATAAGCTTATTAACAATAATTTGTTACAGACATGTAGAGAAAGTAATGGAATGGAATACGTCAGATTTTCTTTTATCTACTTCATACTAATCGATATACGCATTAACAGAAAAAGTCTTAGTACTTACTTACTTGTACGTAGAAGAGAAATAAGAGGATAAAAATATCGCTATGTGAGACAATCGAAATTCGGTTCAATTTTCCATTTCTGAGAATAAAACAAAAGAGATTAAATGAAAGATCTTCCCTCTTCAGAAAAGTTGTAGCTAAAATTGAAACCAATAACAAGGAATATCTTGGAACCGGTTAAGTTTAGAAAAAACATATATTCTGTGTTTTATGAGATCTATATTCTTGTATAGAAAATCTTGTCTATCTCTTACGGTTTTCAAATTATGTTATATAAAAGTCATCCAGAATGAAGAGGTTTCAGTGAAATCTCAACATAAAATATTTAGGTGAACTTCCAAATTTACTACAGGTGTCTATAGTTCCCATACCTAAAACTTGATTAAATGCGAAATATCAGTCTGCGCCAAAAAGAAGAATGCTATACAGGTGATATTCAATTGAAATAGATAACAGATTTAGGATAGATAATGTATGATTGTTAATTCTTTGACATGCTGAAACTAAATTATCCGTGGCTCTACAGTCCGAAATCGTGCCGAGGCCTACCGCGCGTCCGCTGCAACCTTCCTATAGGAAAGTCACAGGTGTTATGGATGGAGTCAGTACTGAAGGGTGGGATGTGGTTAATGCAGACCACGTAACCTTGAACCGCAATTTTTCCCTCATATAGCTTCAAAATTGACCCCCCTCCCCCAAGTAACTCACGAGGTTGCTCGCACCGAGGTTTCACCGGAAATGCGTATTTTGAGACTCCCTGACCCCCCCCCCAACACATTTTTAGAAAAAGCCAAGTGTGTATGTGGGTGTGGCCAGTATAGCTCAAAAACGAAAAGTCGGTTAAATATCACATTTAATATTTAAGTTCAGTATCTTCCAATGATGATTTTGAAGAAAATCCTCCCTCCCCCAACTATTCTTTACATGGAACATCTTTCGATCATTTTGATTTTCTCTAAAATGGCTGTGGCGATTTTGATTAAAATACCTATGTTTAATATATTTTCAAGACAAACGAAATCTTTAATTTTCTGAGAATAGTCTCTGAAGAGATCTTTATTTTGGATGAGTTTTGCAGAATTTTGCATAACGGTTAAACCTTAAGGGACAGACAAAAACGTAATACGCAAAAAAACAAACAAAAAAAAACATAGATCTTTTTAAAATGTATAATTTATGTCAAATACGTTTACCTTGTAGAGTTGAACGTTTTTGAGATATTGCTTGTTATTGGTTTCAGTTTTAAACTATCTAACTTTTCTCAAATGGGACCATGCAAAGCGAGCTGAACCTCAATTGTTTCACATAGTGACTAGCTTTTAAAAGATTTCACTATCGCTTTAGCATAATGTATTTCCTTATTTCCCTGTTACCTACAATGAAGCAAGTAATAATACCAATGCAGCTAATGTTTATCTCGATGAGGATTATGTAGATAAAAGAATAATCTTTTGTAAGAATAATCTCTATTTGGAACAGCTAGGTAAAGCTATGTGAATGGATTACATCAGGTCTTTAAACAAAGGTCAGTGTGTGTAGGCGGTAGCAGCATAACTCAAAAACGAAGAGTCCGTTAAATACCAAACTTAATAGTTAGGTTTATTAGCTCTCAAGGATACGACACTACGATTATCAAGAAAATCTCTTCACCTCAAACTATCCTTTATATGGAAGATTTTTGGAAAACATTTATTTTCTCAAAAATGGCTCTAACGATTTCGAATAAAATGGCGTATATAAAAGAAATTTATATGATAAAATGTATATTTTGAATTTTCTGGGAAAAGTCTCTGAAGTCCTCTACATTTTGAATTAATTTTGCATAAGACACACAATTTATGTCTTACACATTTTTGTTGTAGAGCCAACCGTTTCAGAGATATTCCTTGTTATTGGTTTCAATTTTAAAACATTTATGTTTCTCTCAAACAGGAAGTCGTCCGTGTCTCTTTTGTTTTACTGTGGGCTAGTACAGCTGTGAAGTTGACCGTTTCTCAGGTATTTCTTATTATTGATTTCAGTTGTAAACTACGCAACTTTACTTAAACGGGAAGTCACCTTTCATTTTATCTCTTTTGTTTTGCTTCAATTCTTCATATAACAACCAACTTTTAAAAGATTTGATCATGGCTTTAGCCTAATGTATTCCCATATTTTCTTTCTGCTTAGAAGGAAGCAAATGATGACAATACAGCTAAATGCTTGTCTGGATTAGCCTGATGTAGATAAATGAATAATCTTCTGTAAGTATATTTTGTTTGCAGACCAGGCAGGGAAAGTCGTGTGAATTAAAACATCATACTTTTTTACAGAATAGTTTGCTGAAGAATGGGTAGAAAACATTTTTGAATGTAATAAAGCAGACATTGTAAAATATTTAAAATAGGAATAGGTAGTAAAGATACATCAAATTAAAGATAAAATTCCAATTTACACGAGTGCATAAAAAACTAAAAATGCAATTTAAAGTAATTTTCTACATTTAATATCCTCGTATTGCTGGAGATTTGAACGTCCGTATAGAAAAGGAATCGCTGGTAAACAATGTTAAAGTCGATGTGCAGCTGTTTAAGCCTGTATATTTTATTTCTGTCTAACGAAGACAACAAGGATCGTATCCCACACAAATTATTCAGTATCGATTTTTATCAGCATAACGAGTTTTGAAATGCTCTGGGTTGAAAAAGAAGAGAAAAGTAGATTATTAAAAACTATAGGGAGTTTAACGTAGAAACGCACGTGTCTTTTATAGACATAGAAAAATGTTCGATAAAGTAAATCCCCCTTTATTATGGAAGATAATGCAAAAAAATCTGATGTATACCATTCACATGACTTTCTCCATATCCCAGCAACAAATAATTCTTAAAAAGCTTATACTTCTATTTACTTTATGCTAATCAGAAAAAATTAGCAGATATAGTCTTATTACTCGTTTCCTTGTAAGTAGAAGCGAAATAAGGGACAACCGTAGGTTAAAGTGATAGTCAAAAGCTGGTTGCTATGTCAATGAAGTTCCTTTGTTTATATGGATAGGAGTTGACAAGTTCCTGTATGAGAAAAGTATACGTTTTTCATAGCGGAAACCAAAAATAAGGAATGTCACAAAAAGGACGAACTCCACGAAAAAAATGTATATAACATAAATTGTGTGTTTTAAAGTGCTCTACAGTTTTTGTGTAGTAAGTTTTTGTCCATCTCTTACGGTTTAGCAGTCATTCAAAATTTAGTAAAATTCATCCAGAATAAACTACTCTTCAGAGGTTATTCCCAGAAAATTCAAGATATACATTTCATTTGTCAGGTAAATATGTTTAATATCCGAAATTTTAATCAACATCGTTAGAGCCATTTTTGAGAAAATCAAAATTTTCGAAAAAAGTTCCATGTAAAGGGTAGTTGGGGGTGGGGGGATTTTTCTCAAAATCTTCGTGTCGCATCCCTGGAAGATACTAAACTTAAATACCAAGTTTGGTATTTTATCTACTTTTCGTTTTTGAGTTATCGTGTTCACAGGCACACGTACACACACACACACACACACACACACAAACACACGGACCTTTTTCCGAAAATGCTTTTTTTTAGATAAAGGGGACCCTAAAACATATATTTCCGGTGAAATCTCGGTATCGAATTTTTTGGTGGAGTGCAATACTTCTCTATACACTATGTACATGTGCCTATAGAGAAAGTGAAAATCCTATATGTTCCATTCACATGACTTTCTCTGCATCTCTGTAACAAAGTATTGTTAAATAGCTTATTCTTCTATTTACTTCATGATAATCAAGATAAGCATTAGCAGAAATTGTCCTTATTACTTGGTTCCTTTTAAATAGAAAGGAAAAAATCTGATGTATTCCATTCACATGATGTTCTCTAGCATTTCGGCAAACAAGCCTTATATTCAAAAGATTAATCTTTTATCTGCATTATACAATAAAGGTAAACATAAGCAGATTTAGTCTTATTACTAGCTTCCTTGTAAGTGGAACGGAAATAAGGGGAATGCACAGGCTAAAGTGATAGTCTAGTACTTTAAAAGCCGGTCGCTATGTGAAACAGTTGAAATTCCATTCTCTTTCTTGCCAGAAGAAAACAAACGAGAAGAAAGATGTATTTCCGTTTGAGAAAAGTTTAAGTGATTTAAAATTGAAGTCAATGATCCGGAATATCTCGAAAACGTTAACTTTACATATATGTATGTATGTGTGTGTATACATATATATATATATATATATATATATATATGTGTGTGTGTGTGTGTGTGACAGAAATTGTGTATTTTAATGAGATTGCATTTTTTTGTGTATTAAGTTTTTGTCTACCTCTTACGGTTTGCCAGTTATACAAAAGTTATCTAGAATGAAGAGGTCTTCAGAGCCTATCCCCAGAAAGCTCAAGATATATGTACACATTTCTTTTGTTATAAAAATATCTTAAACATGAGATATTTTAATCAAAATCGTTAGAGCCATTTTTGAGAAAATCAAAATGTTCGAAAAATATTGAGTGTAAAGAGTAGTTTGGGGTGGGGGGATTTTCTTGAAAATCTTCCTGTCGCATGCTTGGAAAATGCCAAACTTAAATATCAACTTTGATATTATAACGAACTTTTTGATTTTGAGCTATGCTGCCCACAGGCGTACACACACATACAAACACACGGACCTTTTTATATAAGAATGCCTTTTTTGGAATCAGGGGGTCCCAATTTACAGTGAAATCTTGGTGTCGAATTTTTGGGTGCAATATAATACCTTCTTATACACTATGTACATAATAATGTATAGAAAGGAAAAGAGGACCCAGACACTTAATAAAAGCTATTCAAAGTTTATAATAAAATACAAAAATAATAATTGAAATAAACGGGAAGTTAACAAAAGAAGTTACAACTAACTGTGATTTAAAACAGGGCTGCAGCCTTTCCCCAACACTTTTTAAGTTACATTTAGACGACATATTACATGAATGGAAACAAATAGTTCATAAGGGACTAAAATTCGACGAAATAAACAATTGAATGCATTATGTTTTGCAGATGATACAGTATTACTTTTTTTTACAGAGGACAGATACAAAAAGCAGTTTATCAGTTAAATGATTAAAGCAAGAAATATAATATAACTTCAAATTAAAAACTAAAGTAATGGCGTTCCATGGAAGGTAGGTACCCAGTAAGAATATAAATAGTAATGGTAGATAATGTGTTGGAACAGTTTCACACTTCCAGAATTTGGGCAGCTGTATAAGTTATGAAGAAAAACAAGATATAGATGGGAAAATTATGAAATTTCAATATATTTGTGGTATAATCAGACGAACACCGAGGAACAAAAAAAAATGTAGCTAAGATTTTACTCAACGATGGCACTCCAGTAGCGATGTATGGAAGTGAGAACTGGATCCTAAAGGAAAAGGATAAAAGCAAAATTCAAGCAGCGGAAATGAGCATCCTTGGGCTGTGAAGAGTGGTGAATAGCGCATTAGAAACGAGCATATTAGATAGGAACCAAGAGTACAGCCACTTCTTCAATAAATAGAACACAGGAACAATTGGATAGCACATATGCAAAGAACGACAGAGGATAAGTTACAAAAGATGGCATTCATGTATATTCCGGAGGAAGAATATCGATAAGAAGACTAAGAAAATCGGAACAGGCTCGACCTAACACGTAAAAGAAGAAGAAGAAGAAGAGGAAGCTGATGACGACGGTAATAATGATGGAGAGGAAAAAAGATTTGCCTCTTTGTCCCTGTGCATCTGTGAAGAACATTACTTAAAACAAAAACTTGGGTACATATTAAACTTCGCTTACTGTCGCTTTATTTCCAAACTAATCTGATGTGTTACAACACACGATTTTTTTCTACTCATCATTGCTTCTACAATGTATTCATATTTTTTTATCTACATCAAGATAGTTGAGAAACAAATTTGCAAAATATCTTCATTAGACATTTCTTTGTTGGTTAAAGGAAAATATAGGTAAACAAATCCATAGATGTTTAAAAACCGGGTTGCTATATGCTGGTCTAGAAATTCCATAGAAAGATGCAACAGATAGCAGACTACTTTAAAACGTTTAAAAAATATATTGAAATATTTAAATAAATGACAACGGATATCGACGTCATAAAACCTTTTATTTGAAGTAAAATGCAAATTTTGACGAAGTGTATATGCTTTTCTCTTTCTCCTATAGTTAAAATATACAACATTTCTTAAAACAAAGAGATCTTATTGCTATTCCCATAAAATTCAAAATATGTGTATATACCGGAAGCAGCTATCAATATATGTGTGTATATAATTTATCATGGAAAATCCGTTCCCCTTACATGACTAGGATGAAAAAGCGAATAACGATTTCCCATTTGATAAAAAAAAAGTATAAATATTTCAAAACTTATACCCATAATAAGGAACATTTATAAAATAGTTAACTCTAGAAAAAAATCTCACATAAATAGTTCTGCTTTAACAAAATTTACATTACCTATTTAGTACCATTTTGTCTACCTGTTAGGATTTACCAGTTGTGCAAAATTCATCCAGAATTGAGAGGACACGAGGCTATGCCCAAAATGTCGACAAATATACTTTATTTGCTATAAAATAACTTTAAAATATGGTATTTTAATCGCCTTCAACATTTTCCAAAAATGTTCCATGTAAAGGGTAGTTTGAGGTGTGGAGATTTTCTTGAGGATACTGAATATAGATATCAAGTTTGGTATTTAACGGACTTTTGTTGTTTAGTTATGCTGTTCATACACGCACATAGACATTCTATAAAAAATACTTTCATTTCTTTTTTGGAAAATACAAATTTCCGGTGAAATTTCGATTAAAAATTATGAAGCGCAGTACTTCCTCTACTTGCTATAAGTAGGTGATAAAGTAAATTAAAATTGATTAATTTTAAAGTTATAGTTTTTTTTTTTTTTTTTTTTTTTTTTATTTTTCCATTTATGCTAAGCCTTAAAATATCCACGGTGTACTTTCGTTGTCATTGGGTTTCTAATTTTCTTTATTGTATTACACACTCACATTTATACTTCCAGATTCTAGGGAGGATAGGGAATAATCGCTAAAGAAAAATTCCCAGCACTCAGCCGAGAATCGATCCTGGGAGCCACAACACTCCATGCGGGAGCTCTACCGACTGACAAGTAAACATTCTTATGAGGCTGATAAAAATGTTCAATATGTTTGTAATATCAAAACAAGTGCTTATACAAATTATTATAACGCAAGTGCGATAACTTCGCGATTATTGACATACAAAAAGAGCGGGGAGGGGTGACGTTTGGTTTCATGTGAGAAGAAATTAAATTGCTTACCTTAATTGAAGCTTCTCGGAAGCTCTACACATCTCCAAATGAGGTTATTATTCCTGAGCATATATCCTGCAGAAATGGTATCCCACCAAAAAGGGCTTAAAACATAATTTCTCTGAACACATGCACACCTAATAACTGCCACTTTTTCGCATTTATCACATAGTACTTCCAGTACGGTCGGCAGCTGGCTGGACTATCAGGAAGAAACGAAACCATTTCCAGACTGCGGGTGGTCAGCGAGCTGATATCTCACCCGGAGGTCCCGGGTTCGATTCCCGGCTGGAGCGGGGAATTTTTCTTTAACCAAATTATTCCCTATCCCCCATAGAGTCTGGAAGTATGAATGTGAGTCTAAATGTACGTGTGTTTAGTAATATAAAGTTTATTAACCTAATGTTCTGAACCTACAGTTTCACAAGTCAAAGCCCCTGATGTGACCATTGGGGCTATTCAAATGAAACAATAATAAAACAAAATTGATTTGTTCCATTCACATGACTTTCTCTACTTCTGTGTAACAAATTATTGTTAATAAGCTTATTCTTCTATTTACTTCATGCTAATCGAGAAAAAATTAGCAGAAATAGTCTTATTTCTTGCTTCCTTGTAAGTAGAAGTGATATATGGGAGTATCATAGATTAAAGTGAAGTCAAAAGCTGGTTACTAGGTGACTAAAGTTCCTTTGTTTGTATAGACACGAGTTGACAAATTTTGTAAACCTGAAACCAAAAACAAGGAATATCTCAAAAACGATCAACTCCTCGATAAAAATGTATATAACATAAATTGTGTGTTTTAATGTGCTCCACATTTTTTGTGTGGTAAGTTTTTGTCGATTTCTTACGTTTAGCAGTTATGCAAAATTTCGTAAAATTCATCCAGAATAAAGTAGTCTTCAGAGGCTACTCCCAGAAAATTCAAGATATACATATTATTTGTCAGATAAATATCTTTAATATACGATATTTTAATCAAAATCGATAGAGCCATTTTTGAGAATGTCAAAATTTTCGAAAAAAGGTCCTTATAAAGGGTAGTTGGGGGTGGAGGATTTTCTTGAAAATCTTCGTGTCGCATCCTTGGAAGATACCAAACTTAAATACCAAGTTTGGTATTTAACGGTCTTTTCGTTTTTGAACTATGCTGTCTACAGACACACAGACACGCACACACACGGACCATTTTCCAAAAATGCTTTTTTTTTTATTCAGGGGGACGCAAAACATGTATTTGCGGTGTAATCTCGGTATCGAATTTTTGGGTGCATTACAATACTTTCTCTATATACTGTGTACATAGTACGTGTAGAGAAAGTAAAAACATTTCCAAAACACTACGGATTATTGCTTTAAGAATTTGAAAGGAATAATAATCACATTTGGTGATGTATAGTACTCCCGAGAAGCTTCAATTAAGGTAAGAAATTTGATTTCTTCTCACATGAAACCAAACGTCGCCCCTCCACCGCTCTTATTAATATGTCAATAACTCGCGAAGTAATTGCACTCCGTTATAAAATGTGTATAAAAACTTGTTTTGGCATTACAAACATGTTAGAAGAAAAAAAATCAATTTTTATCTGCCACATGAAAATGTTTGCTTGTGAGCTAGAAGGCCAGCAGTTGCTGGTATTATGAAACATTCTGTTTATGGATACGTATGAACCGATAATCGCTAGAGAAAGTCGCACAGTGTTAGCATCAGCCCCCCCCCCTTCCCATAACCGTTTAATTTGTAATGACAGTCTTCAACTTTTAGGTCATATGGGTGGTTTTGTGTTTCGCAACAACTCCTGTTCGTTTCAATTAATTTCTTATTGGGTTTACATTTTTATGTCGTTTAAACGTCACTGTTTTAATTTTCAGACAGCAGGAAGATACGGGATAATTTTATTTGAAAAAATCTGATGTGTACCATTCACATGACTTTCTCTATATCCCTGCAACAAATTATTTTTAAAAAACTTATACTTCTATTAACTTCATGCTAATCAGTAAAATATTAGCAGAAATAGCCATATTACTTGCTTCCTTGTAAGTAGAGGTGAAATAAGGGAGTACTATAGGTTAAAGTGATAATCAAAGGCTGGTTGCTATGTCGCTGATGAACCTTTGTTTGTATGGACAGGAGTTGACAAATTCCTGTATGAAAATGTTTTTCATAGCAGAAACCAAAAATAAGGAATGTCACAAAAACGACGAACTCCACGAAAAAAATGTACATAACATAAATTGTGTGTTTTAATGTGCTCTACATTTTTTGTGTTGTAAGTTTTTGTCCATCTCTTACGGTTTAGCAGTTATTCAAAATTTAGTAAAATTCATTCAGAATAAACTACTCTTCAGAGGCTATTCCCAGAAAATTCAAAACATACATTTTATTTGTCAAGTAAATATCTTTAATATACGAAATTTTAATCAAAATCGTTAGAGCCATTTTTGAGAAAATCAAAATTTTCGAAAAATGTTCCATGTAAAGGGTAGTTGGGGGTGGGTGGATTTTTCTCAAAATCTTCGTGTCGCATCCCTGGAAGATACTAAACTTAAATACCAAGTTTGGTATTTTACCGACTTTTTGATTTGAGTTATCGTGTTCACAGACACACGGACACACGGACACACGGACACACACACACACAAGGACCTTTTGTGAAAATGCTTTTTTTGGATATTGGGGACCCTAAAACATATATTTCCGGTGAAATCTAGGTATCGAATTTTTGGTGGAGTGCAATACTTTCTCTATACACTATGTACATAGTGCGTATGGAGAAAGTAAAAATCTGATGTGTTCCATTCACATGAATTTCTCTATATCTCTGTAAATTATTATTGTTAATAAGCTTATCTTTTATTTATTTAATGCTAACCGACAAAAATTAGCAGAAATAGTCTTAATTCTTGCTTTATTGTAAGTAGAAGCGAAATAAGGGAGTACCATAGGTTAATGTGAAAGCCAAAAGATGGTTGCTATGTGACTGATGTTCCTTTGTTTGTATGGACAGGAGTTGACAAATTCCTGTATGAGAAAAGTATAAGTTTTTCACAGCAGAAACAAAAATAAGGAATGTCACGAAAACGACGAACTGCACGAAAAAAATGTATATAACATAACTTGTGTGTTTTAACGTGCTCTACATTTTTTGTGGGTTAAGTTTTTGTCCATATCTTACGGTTTAGTAGTTATGAAAAATTCACCCGGAATAAAGTAGTCTTCAGAGTCTATTCCCAGAACATTCAAAATATACATTTTATTTGTCAGGTAAATAGCTTTAATATACGATATTTTAATCAAAATCGTTAGAGCCATTTTTTAGAAAATCAAAATTTTCGAAAAAAGTTCCATGTAAAGGGTAGTTGGGCTGGGGGGCTTTTTCTCAAAATCTTCGTGTCGCATCCTTGAAAAATACTAAACTTAAATACCAAATTTGGTATTTTACCGAGTTTTCGTTTTTGGGTTATCGTGTTCACAGACACACGGACACACGACACACGACACACGGACACACACACGGACCTTTTTCTGAAAATACCTTTTTTGTATACAGGGAACCCTAAAACATATATTTCCGGTGAAATCTCGCTATCGAATTTTTTGGTGGAGTGCAATACATTCTCTATACACTATGTAGATAGTGAGTATAGAAAAGGTAAAAATCTGATGTGTACCATTCACATGACTTTCTCCATATCCCTGCCACAAATAATTCTTAAAAGGTTTATACTTCTATTTACTTTATGCTAATCAGAAAAAAAATAGCAGAAATGGTCTAATTACTCGCTTCCTTGTAAGTAGAAGCGAAATAAGGGACAACCGTAGGTTAAAGTGATAGTCAAAAGCTGGTTGCTAAGTCAATGAAGTTCCTTTGTTTATATGGATAGGAATTGACAAGTTCCTGTATGAGAAAAGTGTACATTTTTCGTAGCAGAAACCAAAAATAAGGAATGTCACAAAAACGACGAACTCCACGAAAAAAATGTATATAAAATAAATTGTGTGTTTTAATGTGCTCTACATTTTTTGTGTAGTAAGGTTTTGTACATCTCTTACGGTTTAGCAGTTATTCAAAATTTAGTAAAATTCATCCAGAATAAACTACTCTTCAGAGGATATTCCCAGAAAATTCAAGATATGCATTTTATTTTTCAGGTAAGTATCTTTAATATACGAAATTTTAATCGAAATCGTTGGAGCCATTTTTGAGAGAATCAAAATTTTCGAAAAAAGTTCCATGTAAAGGGTAGTTGGGGTTGGGGGGATTTTTCTCAAAATCTTCGTGTCACATCCCTGGAAAATACTAAACTTAAATATCAAATTTGGTATTTTACCGACTTTTCGTTTTTGAGTTATCGTGTTCACAGACATACGGACACACGGACACACACACACACACACACACACACACACACACACACACACACACACACACACACACACACACACACACACACACACGGACCTTTTTGTGAAAATGCTTTTTTTGGATATCGGGGACCATAAAACCTATATTTCCGGTGAAAGCTCGGTATCGAATTTTTGGGTGGAGTGCAATACTTTCTCTATACATTATGTACATAGTGCGTATGGAGAAAGTAAAAAGTCATTTGAAGAATAAGGTCCGTGTGCCTGTGAACACGATAGCTCAAAAAGGAAAAGTTGGTAAAATACAAAAATTGGTATTTAAGTTTGGTATCTTCCAGGGATGCGACACGAAGATTTTCAGATAAATCCCCCCATCCCAAACTACCGTTTACATGGAACTTTTTTCGAAAATGTTGATTTTCTCAAAAATGGCTCTAACGATTTTGATTAGAATATCGTGTATTAAAGATATTTACCTGACGAATAAAATGCATATCTTGAATTTTCTGGGAATAGCCTCTGTAGACTACTTTATTCTGGATGAATTTGACGTAATTTTGCATAACTGCTAAACCATAAGAGATGGACAAAAACTTGCCACACAAAAAATGTAGAGCACATTAAAACACAATTTATGTTACATACATTTTTTCGTGGAGTTGATCGTTTTTTAGATATTCCTTGTTATTGTTTTCGGTTTTGAAAAACTTATACTTTTCTCGTACAGGAATTTGTCAACTCTTGTCCTTACAAACAAAGGAACTTCAGTCACATAGCAACCAGCTTTTGACTATTACTTTAGTCTGTGGTACTCCTTTATTTCTCTTCTACTTACATGGAAGCAAGTAATAACACTATTTCTACTAATTTTTTCTCATTTAGCATGAAGTAAATAGTAGCATAAAGTTTTTAATAATATTTGTTGCAGAGATGTAGAGGAAGTCATGTGAATGGAACGCATCAGATTTTTTTTTAGGTGTGCTTCCAGATTCGTGGTGTGTGGTAGATGTCGTGGATGCATGGTCCATGATTACTAGCGGATTGCTGGATAGACGGGTCACTTTATCCCCCTCTCTGGTGGCTCCAGCAATGGGATGGGTCATTGTTGAAAATATTAACTTCCGCGCATCTCTGTAGCCTGTCTACCTAGTCTTATGGCGTCCTCTAGTTCCCTCACTTCATCCGTTCTTACTGCGGGTGTTAGCTGCAATAGGCAGTATGTAGAATTCAGTAATCCGTTGTCAACCCTCAACGCTTTTAATTTATTAAGTATATAATAGGTAGAGAAAGTGTTGCGTTCCACCCAAAAAATTCGATGACGAGATTTCACTGGAAATACATTTTTTGAAGGATGAATTTAAAAAATCTGATATGTTACATTCACTTGAATTTCCCTATCTGTTCTGCAAACAAACTATTCTTACAAAAGATGGTTGTTTTATCTATATTATGCTCATGAAGATAGGTAAATATTATCTGAGATGATCTTATTACACAGTCCCTTTATACGAAAGGAAATAAGGAAATACACTAGGCTAAACTGATTTATTGAAGTAGATTTTAAAATTGAAATCAATAACCGAAAATATCTCGGAAATGTTTAGTTCTACAAACAAACAAAAAAAACTTCATATGACATAAATTGTGCATTTTAATGACATATACATTTTTTTGTGTAGGAAGTTTTTGTCTTTCGCTTATATTTTACCAGTTATGCAAGTCATTTAGACTATTCCCAGAAGATTCAAGATATACATATTATTTGTCATGTAAATCTTTAATATACGGAATATGAATTACACTCGTTAGAGACATTTTTGAGAAAATCCAGATTTTCGAAAATTGTTGCATATAAAGGGTAGTTTGGGGCGTGGGATTTTCTTAAAAATCTTCGTGTCACATCCTTGAGACTTTTCGTTTTTGAGTAATACTATCTTTACACACACTAATCTTTTTTTTTCTCAAAATGCTTTTTATTCAGGGTCTCAAAACATGTATTTCCTGTGAAATCTTGGCATAGAATTTTTTGGTGGAGTACAATATCTTCTCGCCTACTATGTATATTACGCATACATGCTAGAGAAACTAAATAATAATAGTAATAGTTTTTTTCAAAATTTGGTCAAATTCCACAGATGCATCACCCTAAATATTCAGCTGTGGTTCTATTAACTGAAGCAGGACCCTTGTATCAGGAGTCAAAACATACATTTGTGATTGCTTCAACTGAGGAAGTAATCGCACACTGGACTCCAAATGAGATGAAGTTTTATTTATGGACGCTCCTTAATGATATGTATTACTAAAATTTCATGAAAAATCACAAAAAAATTGATTGTTTTATTTTAACTACATAAAATAATGTAAGCATTCCTGATTATATAAAAAGGTATAATTGGCCACCAGGCACAATTTTTAAATTCCTTAAGTCACTGGAGCTAGTGTGAAACTGTACTGGACTCAGCAAGGAGAACTTCAGTTTGACGAGATCTCATTCACATCATGCAAAGTGAAACAACAAAGTCGTGGAGAAGAAAATCAGCAATGCAAGAAGAAAAGGCAGCAGCAGAGGAGAGGAAAAGGAAAGCAGAGGGTCCAGTCTACCAACTTGGTGAATTTTGATGTGAGCCATGCATTCTTATTTTTCCTTGTTTTATATATATTTAGCTTAACGTCCTTTAACCTGGTTGGTCATACCGGACGATAAATAAAAGTATTGAAATGATGCTCATATGATCTCGGGGTCCATGGAGCTTAAAGTTACTCAACATTCGTCTTCTCAGGATAAGGGAAACCCCTGAAAAATAAGCGAGATTCGAACTCACGACCTATTGAATGTGAGGCAGACACGCTAACACCACACTACCCAGGCGCGCTCCTTCCCTGTTTTCTCGCTATTGACATTTTCAGCATTTTTCTTCCTGTAAAATGCTCCTTGCGTAGCAGCTTTTCTGTTACACAAATAAAATTTCCTATACATGTTCACAGAGGTACAATGATAAAGAATTGCCCTATGTTTTACTGTCAGATGTATTTAAGCACATGTTTTCAATTTTCAGACACAAAAATTATATTTTATGACAAAAAAACACATTCATAACTTTAAAAAAAATTAAGCTAAACTAAAGGAGATATTAACAAATTTGATTATAACCTTCATACCATTAGATTAAAGTTGATGAATTTGCACTGTTGCTTATTTTTATTATATTACATCTGTGGTATAAATTTCAGAAAGCTACAACTATTAGTGTGAATTTCAAAATTTCAATCATACATGTCCTTAAATGCTGTGGTTCCCAGCGTCCCATCCTATACTGGGCGTGAAAGACCGCTTAATTTTGCTCAGCGGCATCTCTATCAAGCTTAAAGTTCTTTTACGAGCCGTAAATCTATGACACGGGACCGACGGGTTTGCTTCCTTTCCGAAGGAAGTCATGCTATGGATTTTTACAACCGAAAAAAAATCCATCAGGTTTGAACCCGCGACATAGGGTATATGAAGTTAACATGGTGGGCATTACACCACGGAGAACGGCATACTAGTCTCCCTCTACCATTACATATATTGTGAAATAAACTCGCAGTGAACTTGAAGTATTGGTCGTAGCTTTTGTTTAAGCATTTGTAACCAATGGTACAATTGAAATGCTGCCCCCTCCCTCCTCTGTTGAAGGTGTGTGAGGACCGTCAGTGTATATCGCCATTCCCAGAAGCACTCGTTACCATGCAAGACAGCGCTTGGCGAGCGGGATAGTCGCTGTGGTGATGGTGCGTATTGTCAGTGTCAACTCTTACTGGTAGCGGACAGTATGCATCGTGTGCTGTGATTTGCCATATTCTGTAAGTACACATTTCTTCTGCATGCGGCTTCTCTGTACATAAGAGTATTTTAAGGGCGGTTTAACACTCTTACATCCTCAGCACGTATCTAGGTACAATGTACATAGTACATAGCGAAGGTATTGTATTGCACCAAAATTCGATACCGATATTTCACCGGAAATGTATCCTTTGAGGAGCCCTGATTCCCTGAGCATTTTAGTTTCTTTACACGTACTAGAGAAGGTATGTATTCCACCCAAAAATTCGAGCTCTCACCGGTCCATCTGTGTGTCTTTCTGTGTGTATGCGTCTGAGGACAGCCTAGCTCAAAAACGAAAAGCCGGTTAAATACCAAACTTGGTAATTAAGTTCAGTATCTTCCAAGGATGCGACACGAAGATTTTCAAGAAAATATCCTCACCCCCCGACTACCCCATACATCGAACATTTTTGGAAATGTTTGATTTTCTCAAAATGGCTCTAACAACTTTGATTAAAATATCGTATATTAAAGATATTCACATCACAAATAAAATGTATATTTTGAATTTTCTGGGAATAGGTCTCTTTAATCTGGTTGATTTTTGCAGAATTTTGCATAATGATTAAATCATAAGATATAGACAAAAACATACAGCACAAGAAATGCAGTTCTCGTTAAAACACATACTTTGTCATACATTTTTCTTGTAGAGTTGGCCGTTTTCGAGATATTCATTGTTATTGGTTTCAGTTTTAAACTAATTACTTAATTTTTCTTAAACGGGACCATACAAAGCGAACCAAACCTCAATTGTTTCACACAGCAACCACCTTTTAAAAGATTTGACTATCGCTTTAGCGTATTTTCCTTATTTTCCCTTCTACTTACGAGGGAGCAAGCAATAAGACTAATTCTGCTAATGTTTATCTAGATTAGCATGATGTAGATAGAAGAATAATTTTTTGTAAGAAAATTTTGTTTTCGGAACAGCCAGAGACATTTGTGTGAATGGAACACATCAGATTTTTTATGCAAAGGTTTATCTCACTTAAAATGAAGTACATAGATAGAAAAATAAGCGTTCCTAGGAATACTTTGCGTGGCTACCAGTAAACAAATGAGGATAGAGAAAATGATTTGAATATAGTATATTCGATTTATAGTTATTATGGTTTATTTTTGTTGTTTTATATCGTTTGTTTGTGTCAGTTAATATCGATTACTTTTTAATTTCTCTACACGTACTATGTACATAGTGTATTTCACCCAAAAATCCGATACCGAGGTTTCACCAGAAATACATGTTTTGAAACCTCTTGAATCCAAAATAAGCATTTATGTGTATGTGCCTGGCTGTCAGTCTGTGGGCAGTATAGCTCAAAAACGAAAAGACCAAGTACGCAAGACCACTACAAAAGACCAAGTAATAACGACAATTTCTGCTTATGTTTATCTCGATTAGCATGATGTAGATGGAAGAATGAGCTTTTTAACAATAATTTGTTACAGACATGTAGAGAAAGTAATATGAATGGAACACATCAGATTTTTATTCGTCGCGTTATTTGTGCGCTTGTGATCATAAACATTCATGTAGGTATGTACATATACTAGATGAGCACGTATTAGACACACGTAAATGACACTGCACTTCAGAGTTGAAGCTGTGAATAACTGTCACTTTCGTTACACGTACATAGCAAGTAGAGGAGTATTGAATTCCGCACAAAAATTAGATACCAAGATGTCACTGAAAATACACGTTTTGGAACCCCATGTGTTTTTAGAAAAAGTTACGTGAGTGTTTTATGAACAGGATAACTCAAAAACGTCAAGTTGGATAAATACCAAACTTGATATTATACTAAGTATCTTACAAGAGTACGACATAAAGATTTTCAAGAAAATAACCAACGTTAAACCACACTTTGCACAAAATATTTTATCTTAAAATTTTGATTAAAATATCATATATTTAAGAGGTATTAATGATAAATAAAATATACATCTTGAATTCTGGAAGTAGCCTCTGAATCTTTTTAATTCTGGAGACTTTTTCAGCTCGTAATTCATGGGAGATAGAAGAAATATTAGTATACTAAAAATAGGGATTTGGTTAAACACACAAAGTATGTATATGTAGTTTATTTATTTCCTTGTTATTTCTTTATTTTTTGGAGTTCAGCATATCGGGATATTACTTCCTATTATTTAATTTTTCCAACACATTTCTCAAATAAGAAGTTGGATTTTCTGGAAGTACACTCTGAATACTCTTGATTCTGGATGACGTTTTTCATAGCTCGTAAACCGTATGAGATAGAAGAAATATTACTATACAAACAGAAATGTAGATCTCGTTAAACACACAAATTATCTCGCATGCATATATTTTTTTTATTCATTTATTTTTTTGGAGTTACCATATCCGAGATATTCCTTCTTATTATTTAATTGTTCCAATAGAGTTCTCAAAAAAAAGAAGTTGAATTCTCTGGGAGTAGGCTTCTGAATTGTTGATTCTGGATGACATATTCATAGCCTCTAAACCTTGGGAGGTAGAAGAAATATTGCTATAAAATCTCATTAAACACAATTTTTATTGCTATTTATTTTTGTAGTAAACTATACCCAAGATGTTCCTTCTTGTGATTTAAATGTTCTAATATATTCCTCAAATAAGAAGTTGCTATTCTGTTTCTTTTTCATCTTAAATTTCAACACATGACAAACCGATCATAAAATATTTAGCTATTGTTTTAGCCTATTGTACTACCTTTTTTCCTCTTGTATCTACAAGGAAATATGAAATAAAGCCATTTATGCTAATTTTGTCATTAAGAAAAGGTGCATACTTAGAAGAATGAGCTTTTTTTTAAGAACAGTTTGTTGCAGAATAGGTCATGTGAATGTTACACATCACATTTTTACTTATTTTTAACATGCGATTTCGGAATGTGGCGTTGAGGTAACATTTTTTATCGATCTGTTGATAAATGCCTAGAATTATCTTTCAGTTTGGAAATTAACCTTGATGAACACTTTTTCTGTAGATAACGTAAATTGTGGTATGTCGCTCTGTTTGGTAAATCTCAATGTTACCTAATTTATCATGTTTTTAGTGATACTGTCTCGTAATAATTTTCTCAAATTAAAATCATTATTTCATCACCTTTGTGTTCACATACATTTCCAAGAAGCAAAATTATTCACTCAAGCTTCGTTTGCAAAGTGCGACATCTCCTACAAACTCGTCACTATTTGCGGACTGTCTCTGCAATCGGTGATTATTTATCGTTCTGGCTTCTCATCTACAGGTCCCGGGTTATATTCCCGGCTGGACGGGGAATTTTTGTTTTAACCTTAATCATTCCTTATCTCCCACAGAGCCTGGAAATATGTGTGTGTAAGTTTAATAAGTAAACTTTTTAATAAACCCTACAGTTTACCGAGGTAAAACTAATAGTTGTTTCTAAAGCAAAGCCACCGATATGACCTTTGAAGTTAAAGTAAGCTATATAAATGAAACAATAAATAAAAAAATGAAAATAGAAGGAAAGAAAATTAAAGAAAAACTATTTACAGTCGCAATACTGCACACAATATTCTTGAGTAGTAATATTTATAATATTGATTTACTTTTACAAATGCTATTTTACACGTGAATTGCTAATACATTATTACAGTTATTGTAAAAGTGGTGCTTGTGAAAAATTAGTTATTACCGAATGCATGATGTTATCAAGTAGCAAAATCAAATAAATAGTTAATTAAACATAGTTAAATAAGTGATATGTTTTTAAAAACATTTTCCATTGTCTAAACTTGTGTACTATTTGGGGCTCAAAATAAAAGTTCATGCAGTATAGAGTTAAGCCAATCGGAAGGGACTAAGACGTTAATCACGCTCCACCCTCCAGTACTACACCGCACTCATAACGTCTATGATGGTCAGAGATGGGAGACGCAGTGTTCGGGCGGTGTGGGTTTTTACAATTTTGGGCTGTTGAGCTACGGAGTTTAGTTTAGTTTTTAGTTTAGGTTTATTAGGGTTAAGGCAAAATTTGTTGAAGAAGATTACACTACCCGTTAATGAGCTATAAATGTTTCAATAAGGTAATTAATATGTATTACGATGACAATTCAGCTCCACTATTAAAACGCCAATGAAATGACCGAGGTTAGGCAATTTCAACCAATCGCGGTTGATATTGTCGGAAAATCTTATTGCATCTGATGTTCATTTCTTTGAAATCTTGTCGCATCTGACGTTCATATGTTTAAACTCCTGTCTTGGTTATTGGTGACAATCCAGACATTCAAACTTCACTTTTAATAACTATCAGTTTCACGATTGTACTTTCAACTAATTCAGTTATAATGTTAATTTAAAGTTTTATCCAGTTCATTATTTATTTAGCTAAAAAAAAAGGAGTGAAAATAATCATTATTTGTATTTCTTATGTGTGAGATGAGTGCAATAACCTCAAATAAAATAACGTTTGTTTCCATTTCATGTATTACTTATTAAAATCTGAAATAAAATAATTGTTTCCGATTTCTATTGTTGCTATCGATATTCGTACATTGAGTGCAGGCACGGTCGGCCATATCATAATTCAGGAGGCAGTGAAGATAGACAAGGAAAAAATCGGCAAATAAACAAGGTCGAATGCGTCATCTACCATAATGTATTACAATCATAACTTGATAAAATCTCCCTTCCTACATTATAAATTATTAATAGTGTATTTGCTGAATTGTCTTATCAAATATTAAACTCGTGTTTTCATCTCTTAGGACAATTCACTCCAGTTGCTTCGCTTTGGTCGTGAATTATCGACAAGATAAACATTCGTGGTATTACTTATGCTTATTTTGCATGAAATGGTATCACGGTTTGACGGCATTATGTCACGCATGAGATTAATTGGTCATAATGCTCTAATTCTCTGCGGAGAGAGAGCGAGTTTTTGCATAAACCATTTTGCACAAGGTAAACTGGCCTCGCTAAGTTGTTCATCCGGTATAGTGAATAAATACAAAGCTGTTATAACGTAAAACTCCATTCACGAAAAAATGTTTGGATTAAGTGCATTGCCCTCCCATTGTATGTCTGTGTTTTTGGTAAGCAAAAGGCTGGATTTAGCTAAAAATGTAACACTGTTATGTGTGTTCTATCCTTGACGTCCCTACAAACCGACGCGATTTCTCGTGGTGCAGACAATGAACAAGGAATATTTTATATATTTTTCGCTCGAGGACTTAGCCACATTTACAATAAGCTTAGGCGCAGCATAAGCGTAACATTATTAAGCCCCGTTTACAATGAAGTGTAAGCATGAGTGCTTCCTGTGGTCATCTGGGCTTCTAATTAATACTATCGATAATCGAAATAACCCGTATATTATGTTTCAACCCCATCTTCACTGCATGCACGCCATTGTTAGACGGGAGAAGATACTGCTAGCTGCACTTTTTCCCAGCGTATTTCATACATTGTACCGTATTTATCCATTGCTGTGATAACACTGGGAAAGGCATCTCAGTAGGCAAATTAAACAATCGAACATTAAAAGTGTGCTGGTCATCAGGTGTAATTTTTACTTTCTCTACACGTACTATGTACATATTGTATAGCGGAAGCACTGTATTCCACCCTAAAATTCAATACCGAGATTATATATATATGTTTTGAGGTCCTCTGTGTCCAAAAAATGTAGAAAAAGATCCGTTTGTGTGTATCTTCCAAGGATGCGACACAAAGATTTAAAAAAAAAAAAAAAATCCTTCACCCCCAACTACATGGAACTTTTTCCAAAATTTTGATGTTATCCAAAATGGCTGCAACGATTTTGATTAAAATACTGTATATTAAAGATATTTACATTACAAATAAACTGTATATCTTCGATTTTTCGGGAATAGCCTCTGAAGACCTATTTACTTTGGCCAAGCAAAGAAGCGATTTGCAAATTAGTCGCATAATGACAGCTTTTAAAACATTTGAATATAACTTTAGGCTAGTGCATTCCCTTAGTTATCTTCTACTTATAAGGAACTAAGTAATAAGAACATTCTGCTAATGTTTATCTCAATTAGCATTGTGTAGAAAGAAGAAGAATTTGTATAAGAAGTTTGTAGAGCAGCTAGAGAAAGTCATGTGAGTATAACATCAGATTTTTACGTTTGTGATTTTGCTGGGGGTGCGCATGTAAAATGCTGCTCATCTTGATGAAGAGCTGCAAGATTTGTTAATTAATTGTCTCTTTCACACCAGCCATGTGTAGGACAGACGTTAAAGGAATAGGCTCAGACTGAAAAATTCAATGCCATGGCCGGTATTTGATCCACAGAACCTCCCGGTATAAAACACGGCAGTGACATTGAATTTTTCAATCTGACTCCATCTCCCCGAACTATACGATTAACACGCAATACCGTCGACTTACTATCACATAGATCGCTTTTTACTTTCTCTAAACGCAGTACTCTATTTACTTCATCTAATCGAGAAAAAATTAAGCAGAAATAGTCTTATTACTTGCTTTCTTGTTATTAGAAGCGAAATAAGGGGGTACCATAGGTTAAAGTGATAGTCAAAAGCTGATTGCTATGTCACTGAAGTTCCTTTGTTTGTATGGACAGGAGTTGACAAATTCCTGTATGAGAAAAGTATGTTTTTTAAAGGTGAAACCAAAAACAAGAAATATCACAAAAACAACCAACTCCACGAAAAAAAATGCATATAGCATAACTTGTGTGCTTTAGTGCGCTCTACATTTTTGGTGTGGTAAGTTTTTGTCCATCTCTTACCGTTTAGCAGTTATGCAGAATTCCGTAAAATTCATCCAGAATAAAGTAGTCTTCAGAGGCTATTCCCAAAAAATTCAAGATTTACATTCTATTTGTTAGATAAATATCTTTATTATACGGTATTTTAATCAAAATCGTTAGAGTCATTTTTAAGAAAATAAAACATTTCGAAAAAAGTTCCATGTAAAGGGTAGTTTGGGGTGGGATGATTTTTCTCAAAATCTTTGTGTCGCATCCCTGGAAGATACTAAACTTAAATACCAAGTTTGGTATTTTACAGACTTTTCGTTTTTGAGTTTTCATGTTTACAGACACACGGACACACATACACAAACCTTGGTTTAATCGCCGTTGTGTCAAACTGTATTTTAATGGCATTCGCTCGTTTGTAAGCTGCCATCAATACGTTTAGGTCCCAATAAACAGGTACTAAAACATACTCAACTTAGTAGGTGTATAGCGCAGATACTAAAGTTACTGTCAATATGTGGTACAGAACAAAACAAAAACATCTCATATGCTCCATTCACATGACTTTCTCTACATATCTGTAACACGTTATCGTTAATAAGCTTATTCTTCTATGTACTTCATGCAAATCGAGATAAACATTAACAGAAACGGTCTTATTACTTAGTTCCCTCTAAGAAGATGGGAGATAAGTGAATATACTAGGCTAAACCGACAGTCACATGTTATAAAATGTGGTTGCTATGGGATTGAAATCCGTTTCTTTGCGTTGCCAAGCGTTGACAAGTTCCCGTAGTTACCATGTGGCTTTTAAAAGATTTGACTATCGTCTTAGTGTATTCCCGTATTTTCCTTCTATCTTTAAGGAAGCAAGTAATTAAGACAATTTATACTAATGTTTATCTCGATTATTATAATGTAAATAGAAGAATATGCTTTTTAACAATATTTTTACAGCAGTGTAGAGAAAGGCATGTGAATGGAACACATGAGATTTTTTTCTACCACGTCATACCGACTATCATCGCCGACACTTCAGGCCCCGAAAGAAACTAACGGGAGAAAGAATGAATTAAGTGAGAATGGAGGGACATGACATTTCCGTGGTGACCTGGGGAAACCCACTAAGAACCTATGGGTCAGATATGCCGGCCACGGGAAGCGAACCCGCAACCTCCCGAATGTAGGTCACAGATGAAACCGCCTGAGACATCCTGCTACTTCTTCGTGTAAAACGCTTCTTCAAATCGGAGAAAAAGCACGATTGACGAAAACTTCTTAAAAAATAGCAACTCATTTTAACTCATTGAAGCGTGAACCAGCAGGTTTACTTTTAAGTGAAACTCCTTTCTCTCGAGCTAATGGAAACTGAAGCACGACCTCTCGTTCTCCATAATGGAAGTGAGCAGTCCTGTTTCTGCAAAACAAAAACTTATGTCTGTAATACGTGGGTGTAATTGTGAGTGCAAGTGTGTGCGCGCGCGCGTGTGTGTATGTGCGCACGAGCGCGCGATATCAGAGTGATCTTTTATTGTTCTGTGTTCTGTTGTCGTAGCGCGCGAGTGTGTGTGTGTCAGTGTGTCCGTGTGTCTGTGAACACGATAAATCAAAAGCGAAAAGTCAGTAAAATACCAAACTTGATATTTAAGTTTAGTATCTTCCAGGGATGCGACACGAAGATTTTGAAAAAAAAAATCCCCACACCCCAAACTACCCTTTACATGGAACTTTTTTTCGAAAATGTTGATTTTCTTAAAAATGGCTCTAACGATTTTGATTAAAATTTCGTATACTAAAGATATTTACCTGACAAATAAAATGAATATCTTGAATTTTCTGGGAATGGCCTCTGAAGACTACTTTATTCTGGACGAATTTTATGGAATTTTGAATAACTGCTAAACCGTAAGAGATGGATAAAAACTTTACACGAAAATGTAGAGCACGTTAAAACACAATTTATGTTATATACATTTTTTTCGTGGAGTCATCGTTTTTGAGTCATTCCTTGTTTTTGGTTTCTGCTATGAAGACTTATACTTTTCTCATATAGGAATTTGTCAACTGCTTCCATACAAACAAAGGAACTTCAGTGACATAGCAACCAGCAAGGAACAAAGCAAATATAGCAGCAAGGAACCAAGTAATAAGACTATTTCTGCTAATTTAGTCTGATTAACATGAAGTAAATAGAAATATAAGCTTTTTAAGAGTAATTTGTTGCAGAGATGTAGAGAAAGTGATGTGAATGGTACACATCAGATTTTTAGACATTTACGAACACCCGACCCATACGACTGTGTGACGCAAATAATGTATTATTGTAAACTTAATAAATATTACTACTACTACTACTACTACTACTACTACTACTACTACTACTACTACTACTACTACTATACTACTATTACTACCATTACTACTAATAATAATAATAAATTTAATAATAATTATAAATTTAATTATTAATATATTGGTATGTTCGTGTTAGAAGCTTTATTACTTTCTCTACACATACTATGTACATAGTGTATACAGGAAGTGTTGTATTCCACCCAACAATTTGATACCGAGATTTCACCGAAAAGATGTTTTGAGGTCCCCTGAGTCCGAAAAAAAAAGTATTTTTAGAAAAATGCCAGTTTGTCTGTGGACAGCATAGCTCAAAAACGAAAAGTCGGTTAAATACCAAACTTGGTATTTAAGTTATCTTCCAGGGATAGGACACGAAGATTTTGAGAAAAATTACTTCCATCACAACTACCGTTTACATGGAACATTTTTCGAAATGTTTGATTTTTCCCAAAAATGGTTCTAACGATGTTTATTAGAATACTATACTTTAAAATATTTTCAAGGCGAACTAAATATATATTTTGAATTTTTTTGGCAATAGCCTCTGAGGATCTCTTTATTCTTATCTCTATATTATTATTCTTTTGCATAACGTAAATTGCAAGAGATAGACAAAAGTTCATTAAAGTTCGAAGGCTTTCACGGCCGGTGTTAGAATCACTTATAGAAAACAAAACCGGGCTTGTAGGCCGTGGTCCACTGGGCTTCTCCCTTCGTTCCCCAGACGTTTCGCCTGCGTCTGCGGCAGGCATCATCAGTGGCGTGTACATCTCCGTGGTCTCTCAGTAGCGACTACTGGTACGTTGTTTTTTTTTTTTTTTTTTTTTTTTTTTTTTTTTTTTTCGAGTGGAGTGGAAAAACCCAATCTACAGGCGACAGAGGGGATAGCTCTGCCAAGTGTGGGGGTCGCCCTAAACTGGCAATACCCACTAAAAAACCACTCCACCGGAGAGAGTTCGGGTGTAGGAATGCTGCAGTACCGCTTGTTGCACCTGCGGATTCAAGGAGCGGGTGTTATGGCTAGCCAAAGGCCATAGCCAGGAGAGAGTGAGGGCCAGGACGCAAACATGGCCGGAGCCCTGATTGCGCCCTTGGAAGATTTGTGGTGAGGAATGAGTACATATTGTGTGTGCATATATCTGCAGCCCTGTAACAAAAGGACGTAGTCAGTATAACATTTTCTGCCCTGTCGGGAAAAGTCGTTGGTACATTTCGTATGTCTGCAGCCCTGTAACATAAGAACATAGTCATTTAGATATTTCAATTTGGTATAAATTCTAAGCTAGTTATATTTTTACAACTACTGCTGCCCTGTCTGGCGAACTCATTAGTTATTAGTTGTGTTTAACCCTCTAACTAGAGAGGGCGTTGTCATTTAGCAGAGACATCATTGGTTTCTCATGGACTTAGTGGTCACCCATCCAAGTGTTGGCCATGCCCAATGCTGCTTTACCTGTAATAAAACACTTATTCTTAATACTTACATTCTATCTTATCTAAATACCAGAGAATGTCCGTTAGTGGTCTGCCAGGTCGTTGTAGAGTGGGGGTCCCTCAAACCCCCGGATCCGCCTTGACTCAGAAAGTAAGGACTTCAAGGGCCACCAAACTAATGTCGCAGACACATTCATGGGTAATTTTATTATGGAATTCTTACTAGCGATTCTAGACATTCTTGTATATTTAAATCGGGTTCCCCCAGGCCGAGTGTTCTGTCAAATAGCGAGAGCGGTCTCTTGTGTTTGTTATTTTCTGCTTCATAGGTGCCTAGTTCTTGTATTAGTTCATTGTTGTTTCTTGCTTTACGCTTATACAGGTTGTAACTTTGGCTTTTTATGAACTGCTCAATTGAATGCAGTTTTAGCTCCTCATGAAGGAGATAAGCCGGCGCTACCGGGGGTTGTTTGGCAATTATTCTAATTATTCTATTCTGGAGTGTTTGTAATTTACGTATGTGCGTTTTTGCAGCGTAGCCCCATACAGGGGATGCGTACGTAATGATCGTTCTTATTAGCGTTTTATATAGGGTAATTCCCATGTTTAATTTTAATTGACTGTTGAGATTGATGATGGGATATAGTCTGTTTAGTTGACCATTAGCCTTGGCTCTGACCTTAGCTATATGCCTACTCCAGGTTAGGCCTTGGTCCATGACAAGACCTAAGTAGGTCACTTGGTCTTTCCACTCGATAATTTCGCCTTGGTAGTTAAGTGGTTGTAGCAAGTTTCTGCCTTTACGGTGCTGTATTCTTTTAGTGAAGACTATAGCCTGTGTCTTCCTCGCATTTACTTTAATTCTCCACTTCTTGAACCATGGTTCAAGTGAGTATAAAGCATTTTGTAGGCGTAAGTGTATTATTCGTGGCTGAGTGGATTGTGTGGTTATAGCAGTGTCATCTGCGTATATGTACTTGTTGGTTCTTACCAATTCTGGCATGTCGTTTATGTATAAATTGAACAATGTTGGTCCCACTATACTTCCTTGTGGAACTCCTGCTCGGATTTGTTTGGAGCTTGAGACTGCGTCCTCTACTGAGGTGTGAAATCGCCGTTCATAGAGGTAGTCCCTAATTAGGGCTATAGCAGTGTCAGGAAATTCGTAGACTTTCAGTTTTCTGAGTAGCCCTGCATGCCATACTTTATCGAAGGCACGTTCAATATCTAAATAGAGGGCACCTGTCGATTTGTTTGTGTTGAACCCTTTGGTGATTTGCTCCGTCATTCTTAACAGTTGTAGTGTAGTAGAATGGTGAGCTCGAAATCCGAACTGTTCGGGTATAAGTATATTTTGTTTGTGCAGGTGTGAATTTATTCGCTTCAGTATCACTTTCTCTAATACCTTGCTCATCGTATTTAATAGGCTGATCGGCCTGTAGTTGATTGGTAGTGCTAGATTTTTGTTTACTTTTGGGAAAAGTAGGATTTTTGCCTCTTTCCATGCAGGTGGAAACCTGCCATGTTGGAGCGTGTAGTTGAATATTTTGGCAAGCAATGTTACTGCCCTTTTGGGTAAATTCTTTAGTACCACATTTGGTATTTTGTCTGGGCCTGGTGCTTTTCTTGCTGGCAGGTGTTTTATAATCCAGCTTATTTCTCCCGCTTTGTTTTTCGCAATTTGTTGTGTGTTCTTCTCTGACCTAAGATTTGGGCTTCATCTTCGACTTCTTGAATGAAATCGTCTTGCCCGTTCATGGGATTGGGGGAGAATACCTCCTCTAAAGTGACCGCAAACGCTTCGGCCTTAGCCTGGGGGGTCTCTGCTATGGTGTTATTAATTTGAAGTGGCGGTATATTTGTGCGTGTGCGCGTTAAGCATTTCGCAATCCGCCATACTGTGTTTTGTTGGGGGTTGAGATTTTCGAGTGTGTCGTTCCATTGATTTCTAATGTAAGTCCTGGCCTTGTTAATTGCTAGTTCGCGCGCATGATGATATTCTGTTCGATGTATTAGATTTCTAGTTCTCTGCCATTTACGCCTGGCTTTATTTTGAGCTTTTTGCATCTCTTTTACATCTTGGGGATATCTGGCATTAATCGTGAATTGTCTTTTTAAGGGTACGCATGTATTAATAGTTGTGTTTATGGCCAGTTCTAGTTTTTGGATCGCTTCGTCCTGTTCTTCGTTCGTGTTAATTTGGAGTTCTGGTAGGCAGAGATCTACCGTAACCTTGAACTCTTCCCAGTCCACCTTATTGAAGTTGTATCTTAAGGGTTCTGGTTTTGGCCTGAAGGGAGCATTGACTGTCAAGAGTACCGGTAGATGGTCTGATGTCAGCTCCTGCAATACGTTTACATCCAGGTCAAAGGGGATGTTATTTAATAGGGCAATGTCCAGAATGTCTGGTGTATGATTGGGCATATGTGGTACGAATGTTGGCTCGTCTGGGCCTGTGATTAGATAATTTGTGTTATTTATGTGGTTAAGTAACTTAGTTCCTTGTGCATTAGTATTTGCGCAGTTCCAAATTTGGTGTTTACAATTGTAATCTCCTGCTGCAATTACTCTATGCCCTAGTTGCATGATTTTGTCAATGTCATCTGTGTCTACCTCCCCTGGGGGATTGTATACTGACACTATGACAATTTCAGTGTTTCGAATAAAAAATTTTATTGCTGTTGCTTCAGCGTGAGTCAATATTGGGGAATTAATCTGGTTGTGTTCTACGCTTGTGTGAATAGCTACCGCAGTCCCCCCTCCCCTACGGTCTCTATCATTTCTGTATACACGGTATCCGGGGATGTTCAGACGGTCTTTGTGATTTATATGGGTAATGGTGTCTATGTTGTGGGTCTTGACATAAGGTCTACCGCAAATCCACACACACTAATCGCTATCTCCATAAAAATTCCAATCATCATCCGAGACAAAAGAGAGCCATGATAAAAACATTAGTGGACAGAGCAACCAGAGTATGTGAACCACAACATCTTCGCCAGGAACTACAGCTCTTAGAACAGGCCCTACATGGTAATGGGTACTCGAAAAACGAATTAAGACGAGCCTTACATCCAAAAATACAGTCTAAAACACAAACACAGCAACAAAATCCCAAAAACAAAGGAGTGGTTTATCTCCCCTTCTTTAAACGCATCACAGACCGTATTTCCAAGGTGCTCAAGACCCACAACATAGACACCATTTTCAAACCAACAAAACAAATACGAAGTTTCCTTCGCTCAGCCAAAGATCCCAGAGACCCATTTACTTCGGCAGGCGTGTATCGGATCCCCTGTTCATGTGGCGCAGTCTACGTGGGGACCACACAACGGAGCATCAACACCAGACTTACTGAACATCGTAGACATTGCCGTTTGGGTCAACCAGAAAAATCGGCGGTAGCACTTCATGCTCTAGAAGCAGAAGGGGAACATGTGATCCGTTACGACGAAACTGACATCCTCTCTTCCACTACTCATTACTACACACGTTTGCACCGTGAAGCTATTGAGATCTATAAACATGCCAACAATTTCAATAGGAAAGAAGAAACATTCAGACTAAATAAAACTTGGCACCCAGCCCTACAGAACAGACCAACCAAGAAAGCACGTACACCAATCAGAAACAGCACGGACACAGGGGACCGCAATCCGGACCAATCAGGTCATGCGAGGGCGGTACCTCCCACACTATATAAGCCGAGCGCTCCGGACAACGTACCAGTAGTCGCTACTGAGAGACCACGGAGATGTACACGCCACTGATGATGCCTGCCGCAGACGCAGGCGAAACGTCTGGGGAACGAAGGGAGAAGCCCAGTGGACCACGGCCTACAAGCCCGGTTTTGTTTTCTATAAGTGATAGACAAAAGTTACTCCCCTAAAAATGTAGATCTCGTTAAAACACCCAATTTATGTGAGTAACATATTTTTTCTTGTAGAGTTAACACATTCCGACACATTCTTTGTTATCAGTTGCGATTTTAAACTGCTTAAACTTTTCTCAGCTGGACAGTATTTCGAAACAAGAAAGTAGAATTACAAGTACAGAAATGAAATATTTACGGAAATGTTTAAGGAAAACTAGAAGGGACAGGATAAGAAACTGTCAAATAAGGAATACCCTTAATCAAGAAGCAGTAACAAAAAAGATAGAGGCAAATGTTTTGATGGTGTGGACACATAAATAGAATGAATGAGAGCAGGAAACCGAAACCGGTATGGGACGCCAGAGTGGAAGGAAGAAGAGGGAGAGAGCGACCAAGAATAGAATGGAGTGATTATGTAGAGAAAACAGTGAATAAGCAAGGAAAGACTTTGAGGGAAGTTAGTTTTACTAACTAGGGATAGGATAAAATATAGGTCATAACCGGCTGAGGAAACCGAATTGTAATTGTTTCATATAGAATCAGTTTTTAAAAGATTTGACTATTGCTCTTGTGTAGTGTACTCCCTGATTTCGCTTCCATTTACTTCTGCTAAAATTTATTTCGGTTATTATGTAGAACTTCAGCCGTTCTAAAAATCAAATGAAACCAAATGTGATTGATTGACTTTGTATTTCTGATGACAATTTCAAAGGTTGTATTTGTCGGAAAAGCTTGCTTTTTATTATAAACGAATTCCTGTGCATGCTGTAACGGTTGGTATTTTGCGTATATGACGGATATTTACCAAATAATTATGCATAAACGATATTATATGAATAATAAATGGTTTATAATGTGCAGGTATATGCTGAAATACTGGATTTATAATGAAAAAGCTTGGTTTCGTTGCTAGCGGAAGGCACTGCATCTATTTGTATGCAAGAATGTGATATGTCGCTCTTAACAGGATTACCGCAATAATTCACCAGTCAGTATGACTATAGTAGGTGGTGGAGGAGTATGTGAGCTTTTTATTTTTTAATCTGTTTCTGTAGGCGAAACCACTGGGTCAATTTAGCGCGAGCTTAGGTTTGAATCCGTTAAGGTTAGTGTGTATGTGTATAAAAATGATGTTTCTAATTTTCTATTGTGGTGGTACTTGGCGAAGAAATATGTTTCAGAATATTATAAAACCATTCATTATTACTTAATACTCGTTTATATATAATTATTTGGTTAATATCAGTCATATACACAAAATATCAACCGTTCCAGCATGCACATGAATTTGTCTGTAATAAAAAAAACAAGCTTTTCCGACAAATAAATTCATTGAAATCGTCATCACAAATACAAAGTCAATCAATCACACTTAGTTTTATTCGATTCTTAGAGCGGCCGAAGTTCTGCATAATTAACTTTATTTAGATTAACATGATTAAAATAAAAGAGTAATCTTTTGTAAGTCTATTTTGTGGAACAAGTAGAGAAAGTCATGTGAAAGGAACACACTAAATTACTAATTACAAACAAATTTTACAATTAATAAAGCTTGTAAATATTGTGGAACAGACCCTGGCCTCTGGAGTTCTGAATCTACGTTGTTGGTTGGTATTTACCTCTTAGGATACAAGAAGCATCTGTATAAAGTCTAACCCAAAGAGGGTTGTCAACTTAAGGAATTTTCAAGTTATATGACGGGAAAAATTTAGTTTTGACGGATGACGGATTTAACAGTTACTTTACATTGCTCTTTTACTGCCTTATTGAACAGAAGACTAAGCGGTATGTACGGCATTTTAGAAAAGAATGGTTAATCAATGAACAATTAAAGGAATGACTGTTAGAGGTGCCCGGGAAACTAGAAGTGGGCGTTGCAAATAATGCCAATACAGCATGAATGTGCGCTTGTCAGATTCATGACAAAAGTAGGAAATATTTAAAAGCAATTGTACCATTTTCAACTTCACAATCAAAATTTCTATTTCAGCGTATCAAACACATGTATGAACGTGGAGCTGCAGAAGCTGCTCTTTCATTGTTCATAGTTAATTATTGTGCAATTAGATCCCTTGATCATCTTTTCAGATCGAAGCAAGAAACGTTTCCAAAATGTTGTCTTAGAGTTTTAATTTAATTTCTATAGTTTTAAGATAATACGGACATTTCTGATTTTGATGAATTTTGAAGGATTTTTGGGTGTTGATCTGACGGAAAAAAAATCATGTGTTGGCAGCACTGAATCCAAACACCTTGAGCCGAACAGATCAGTAGAATGAGTATTAGATATGCTGTACCAACGTAGAAGGAAATTCATTGTTGAACAATAAAGCGAAGAGGCCAGGAAGTACATTCGGAGACTTCCGCAGCCTTTGCTTTCCACAAGTTACCCCAGCTAATCTGACACAATCAAGGCTCATTATTTTCCAACTTCGCTGCGTGTTTTCAATTTGTTTCGCCAGTGCAAGGAAGTTTTCCCAGAACATGATACTTATCCGTGAAGGGCACTTCAAGTAGGACACTTTTGCAATGTGTGTTTTTGGAAAAAAATTCTGATGTGTTCTATTCACATGATTTTCTCTGCATCTCTGCAACAAATTATTGTTAAAAAACTTACTCTTCTATTTACTTCATGTTAATCGAGAAAAAATAGCAGAAATGGTCTTATTACTTGTTTCCATGAAGTAGAAGGGAAATAAGGGAGTACCATAGGCTAAAGCGATAGTCAAAAGCTGGTTGCTATGCACTTGAAACTCCTTTGTATAGACAGGAGTTGACAAATTCCCGTATGAGAAAAGTTTAAGCATTTTAAAACTGAAACCAAAAAAAGGAGTATCTCAAAAATGGTCAACTTCACGAAAAAAATGTGTATTAAATAAGTTATATATTTCAACGAGATTACAATGTTTATAGTACATTTTTGTCTATCTCTTACGGTTTACTAGTCCTGTAAAATCCAGCAAAATTTATCCAGAATTAAGATGTTTTTACTTTCTCAGAAAATTAAAGATATGCATTTTATTTTTCGTGTAAATATCTTTAATATACGGTATTGTAATCAAAATCGTTAGAGACATTTTTAAGAAAATACAAATTTTCGAAAATTTCTTCATGAGGAGAAATGTAGGAATATAGGAGTAGTTTGGGGTGTGGGATTTTCCTCAAAATCTTCGTGTAGCATCCTTGGAAGATACTAAACATATATACCAAGTTTGGTATTCTACCAAGTTTTCTCTTTTTAGCTATTGTGTTCACAGACACACGGACATACTGACACACACAAACCTTTTTATAAAAATGCTTCTTTTTTATTGATACGGGAGACCCTAAAACGACTATTTCCGGTGAAATCTCGGTATCGAATTTTTGGGTGGAATGCAATACCTTCTCTATATATACACTATGTACATAGTACGTGTTGTGAAAGTAAAAATATACAAAAATTTGATGTGTACAATTCACATGAATTTCTCTATTCTGTAACAGACTATTGTTACAAAAACGTATTCTTCCATTTACTTCAATATATTCAACATTAACATTGCAGAAATGGTGTCATTACTCAGTTCCTTATAAGAAGAAAGGATATAAAGGAATACACTAGTCAAAGTGATAGTTAAATCTTTTACTATGTGCTTGAAATTCGGTTTCCTTTGCATGGCTAGGGATAAAACAAAAGAAAAAGGAATGACAAATATACGTTTGGGAGAAGTTTAAGTATTTTAAAATGTAAGCCAATAACAACGAATTTTATGGAATTGTTTAACCCCACAAAACATATATGTGACATAAATCACGTGTTTTTTTTGTTTGTTTGTTTTTTAAATTTTTTGTGTAGTACGTTTTTTGTCTATTTCTTCCAATCCACCAGTTATGCAAAAGCTCATTCACAATGAAGAGGTTTTCAGAGGCTATTGTTAGAAAATTCATGATATACATTTTAGTTGTGTAAATATCTTACACGTATTTGATCAAAATCGTTAGAGCCATTTTTTGAGAAAACCAAATTTTTCGTAAAAGTTTTCCATATAAATGATAGTTTGAAAGGGGGTTTTCTTTAAAATCTTCGTGTCCCATCCTTATAAGATGCTGTAGTTTAATATCAATTTTAGTATTTAACCACCTTTCGTTTTTACTTTCTCTACACGTACTATGTAGATAATGTATAAAGAAGGTATTGTATTCCACCCAAAATTTCGATTCTGAGAATTCAAAGTTTTGGGGTTCCCTGTATCCAAAAAAACAGTTTTTTAGAAAAAGGTCTGTGGGTGTTTGTGTGTTCGTGTGTCTGTGAACACGATAACTCGAAAACGAAAAGTCGGTAAAATACCGAATTTGGTATAGCATATGTTTATGTGAGTCAGAATTGCAGTTAGCCATATACCTGAACACACGTTTCATAGTTGTTCTGTAAAATAAATGAGTATAGTTGTGTAGAAAAACTAGTTAAAACTATTAAAACTATTCAAAATGTGGTAGTTTCTACCGATTGCATCTTTAAAGCTAAACTTCCGAGGCATGCAAAGGTCTATAAGAACTCTTACATGCATCGGAAGTAAAGTAAAATTTCTGTTGCATTATTTTTTTCACATATCCATGTCTTCTATGTTGCTAATTTACTCGGCTAGTTCAAGCTGTTTTTTTTTGTTTACTTTCTCTACACTTACTATGTACTCATGTGCATAGTGTATAGCAGAAGTATTGTATTCCAGTCAAAAATTCATACCGAGATTTCAAAGGAAAATATTTTAGGACCCCCTGAATCCAAAAAAACATTTTCAGAAAAAGGTCCGCGTGTGTGTCTATCTGTACAGCTGACTGTGTGTGACTGTGGATAGCTTAACTTAAAAACGAAAAGACCGTTAAATACCAAACTTAGTATTAGTATTTTCAAGAAAATCCCCGCACCCCAACTTCTCTATACATGGAAAAAAGTTCGAAAATTTTTATTTTCTCAAAAATGGCTTTAACGATTTTGATTAAAATATCGTATATTAAAGATATTTACCTGACAAATAAAATGAATATTTTGAATTTTCTGGGAATAGCCTCTGAAGACTACTTTATTCTGTGTGAATTTTACGGAATTTTACGGAATTTTGCATAACTGTTAAACTATAAGAGAGAGACAAAGAAAACGCAGAGTTCATTGAAACACACGATTTATGTTATATACCTTTTTTCCGTGGAGTTGATCGTTTTTGAGAAATTCCTTGTTATTGGTTTCAGCTTTAAAACTTACGGGACTTTGTTAACTACTGTCCATACAAACAAAGGAATTTCAGTCAAATAGCAACCAGCGTTTGACTATCACTGTAACTTATGGTATTTTACTTACAAGGAAGCAAATAATAAAAGCAATTTTTTTCGCGATTACTATGAAGTAAATAGAAGCATAAACTTTTTAACAATAATTTGTTGCAGAGATGTAGAGAGTCATTTGAATGGAACACATAAGACTTTTTCTGCTGTAGAGATGTTAATTCCGTATGTATTGACTAGCAAGTTAACTTCTCTAGAATACAAAGTCTTAAAACTGCAAAAGCATATTAGGTTGTTACATAATAGTAACTCATATTCCAAAGCAAATTGAGATTTGTGTGATAGTAAACGTAGAAAAATTCATTATTGTTGGGCCTTCTTGTGGGGTTTCATTTCTGCCTCCACTCGCAATGTAGTTATTTGCCAAGGGCGTTTCAGCTTTCCTGTTATGTTTTATGAAATGTTTGATCTGAGCAATAATTTAAACAAAGACACTTTACTGACGAAAAGTAGTTTTGTGAGGCCTATGTTTTTATACAAATTTAAAGGCATGTTTATTAACGCGATACTTATATTTGAAGGAGCTTGCTGAAAGTAACATTAAAGGTGTTATAAATTGATCTAGAAAAAGCAGAGTAAGGAGATTGATCTTAACGAACTGTACTGATTTCGTGGAATAATTTAATGACACCCTGCAACGAACATAACTCAATCAATAGAAAAAGAATTTCATGTCGTTTAACTTTGACATACACACACGCACGCGCGCACAGATGGGTCTTTTTACAAAAATGTGTCTTTTGTATTCAGTGAACTGAAGGGATATTTCCGGTTGAAATTCTATTTTCATTTTACATAAAGTACAATCATACTAATTATAGATAAAGCAGTAAAATTGTTGTCGAAACGTCTTTAGCAATTTTAATGAATTCCAGTGTTATTTTTTTTTACCTATTTATTGTTTGTAATTTATTTTGTCTACAATTGATTACATGTGCAGTGTTCTGCCTGGTCTGTAAAGCGTAAAAATAGTGATTCACCATTAAATCCTATTCAAAAATAAAAAGTCGTGCTTACAGTAAATTGCGCTCGAAGATTAAATCATGACATCTACAACTTATACCGGCAACAGGTAAAGATGGACTGAATATTTAATACCGCGACTAAACTTTCACCTAACGAACAAAATAAATATGAATATTGGCGTGCGACTTCTAATTTGGTTGGAGGAATTAATGTTTGTCTCGGAGTTGGCTGGGCTGCTGGACTTCAATGGATCTCCGCCCCTCCTCGTTCTGGACCCTCGGTAGTTTGCCACTAAGTCTTTTTACGTTGGCCACACTTACATTTGATGGAACTGGAGATTTCGTTACGCGCCAGACTGACTGTTGAGGCAGTTATAACTTTTATTCCATGCTCTAAAGTGCGATAATTTGTTGTTGCCCGAGTTTAATAGAAAATACTAGCTAAATCGTCGATAAGTATAAGACTCTCAACCTCCATGTTTGGTTGATAAGATCTTATAGGTGGAAATGAAATTATAAGGAATTTTGTAGATTCAGCAAAATTAAAACTTTTATTCTTGGAGAATATTTTTACATTATAGCGTACTAAGTCGCGTGACTTGAACTGCTTTTCTTTACACAATTTATGCTTATCATTTTTCTCATCATAAATACTTAAATTGTTGATGAAAATCATTATAGCAAATGATTTTATATACAATTATCAAAATTAGCCTTGTTCTTCGAGATTAGCTTTTAGCGTATTTTTGCTACGTCTTCTCTTCACAGACGCTATATACCGGAATCCTATGATGTGTTCTCTCATCGCATAAAGTTGAAGATAATTATTATAATCTGCATGTCACCATGGTCCTCACTTTTCGTTAAATACATTTACGTGTGTGTGTATATATATTCATAATAATTAAAATTAACGAATTTAAATGATTTACATAAGAATGTGCATAAAATCATTATATTTTTTTAATTAGCTGTGTGTTAAATCTAGTGCTCCTATTTTGCCACATTCTTAAACAAATTACAGTATTCCCTTTTGTTCTCCTTCTTCTCCCACGTTGATGTTTATTTAGGATTTATTTGCTTAGTATACTTTCATAAACAACAATTTTGAGCAATTTTATGTATTATAATGACAAGTTATATCTATTGCATATTCATGGCCATGCTGCTTTCGTTAAACACGCCATTTTAAGGAGCTTTCCTGCGTATCGCTAGGCGATGACGTCACGTTTTAATTTATTTACATAATTATATTTCCTTTACTTTCACGTGCCAAATAATATTTTATGATTTTTATTATAGTTTTAGGGCGGTATAGTTTTATTTTTATTTGCCTAGATTACTTCAAGCTTAAATTCTGCGTCAATATAAATAGGTGTGCTATTAAAACTAATCTGTAAAGCATCAAAATTACTACATGCACACTCAGAATACAGCCAGCAGTTTCACGATCAAAATAATACTTCGGACATGAACATATAAATATTTTCATTGGTGTTAAATGGTAGTCGTAGCATAAATAATTGAAAAAGATGACAAATATAGTATTAACATAATAAAACAACTAGTTCCATAATTTGATTAATACTATTGCAACCGCATTGTACCGCTAACAGTATGTAACGAAAAGCTGTCACATTTATAGCAGTGAATATGAACAAGCGTCTTGGTAACTAATTGGTATCGAGCACATTTCGAAATAAACGTTCTTCTTAGTAACCTGCATGGGTTGCGTAATGACGCTGTAAATTGTATTTTCTGAGTGCCAAACTTTGACACAAACTAAACATTTATTCTGCCAATTTCTATAAATAGAAAAATCCCTGACAAGCAGGCATGGTCTGCGAGTTGTTCCCGACATAAACTGACACACGACACACTGTACAAGGAGGAGACACAATTCCTGTTGACATGTGTTCATTCACAGTAAAGCACGAAGCAAGCTTCGCTACAAAATCAAGCAATTTGGTGATGCCTGCTTAGCAACAAAAATAGAGGGAACAATAAGTTGAATACCCAACTAAGATCATCTCAGGGCTACAGTAACCGTCGTCACATGACTAAGGTAAAATGATATTAAACAATAAAAAACATTTTGAGAGGGCAAATCTATAGATTTTTTTTTCTTATTAAGCCTCACTTCATTATTTTGCAGACTATTAAAATAAGATGACTATTTTCCCCAATATATTAATACATTATAGTAAACATAATTAGTAATTTTGCAATTAAATAAGCAAGGAAAGGAATAGACATTATATGGGAAAAGTTATTAGGAGTTATTTACTTCTAATTACATTTGCAATGTTGGTGCATCCTATACTTTAGTTGTTTGTGCATATATATCCCATAATTAGCTAGTAAATACATTTACCAACTTTAGCATTGCATACAATGAAATTTTGTATGAAATAAGATACTCTACATTATAAGAACTGAAAGTGTTGGCCGAACTAATTACGAAAACATCGCAGTTTATTGATAACACTTCAGCTTCAATCCTCGAAATGTCCGTTATTAACTCCTAAAACCAACAATGATTTTTACTTTCTCTACGGAAGATTGTATATGTATGCACATAGTAGGTAGAGAAGGTATTATATTCCACCCAAAAATTCCATACCGAGATTTCACTGGAAATGTTATGAGGACCTCTGATTAAAAAAAAAAAAACATTATTAAAAAGATCCGTGTGTGTGTGTGTGCGTCTGTCTGTATGTGTATATGTATGTTTCTGGGCAGCATAACTAAAAAAGGCGGTATTTGAGTTTAGTATCTTCCAAGAATGCGACACAAGACTTTCAAAGAAATACCCCATCTCAAATTATCTTTTACATAGTGTATTTTTCGAAATTTTCGATTTTTTTCAAAAGTGTCTGCACTGATTTTGAATAAAACACCGTATATTAAAGATGTTTACTTGTATGTTTTAAATTTATTGGGAATGACTTTTGCTAAATAACTGCTAAAAATAAGAGGTTGACAAAAATCTACACAATTTATATCATATTCGTTTTTTTTTTCGCTAATCATTTCCGAGATATTCCTTGTTATTGACTTCGGTTTTAAAATACTTATACTTCTCTTAGACGGGAGGTCCAATTCGTTTCAGATCTCTTTTGTTTTACTGCTGGTCATGGAAAGAGATCCGTATTTCCACATTATCGAATTGATTTCTATATCAATTTAAAACAATTGACTGTCGCACGCTCTAATGTATTCTATTCTACTTAAAATAAGCAGGTCATAAGGCATTTCTGTTAATTTTTATCTTGACCAGCATGAATCATTTGTAGGAATGTTTGTTTGTAGAGTAGGTAGAGAAACTCAGGTGAATGGATCACACGCGATTTTTTTTAATGAATACAACATACAATTACATTAATAATATCCTTAAAATATTTTGGATAATCTAACCTTAGGACCCGTCCTCTTGAAAGGACGTGCTCACAAAACCTCGACGCAGATGTTTTCCCATCATTAGCAGAGGAATGAGCTCCTCATTTGAATGACCTCAGAAAATGCGATTTATTCAAGGTTGGTAGAAATAACGAACTGTTACATGCAATGGGCAAGTTATGCTTGCTGACAACTTTGCTTATGGATGGTATAATAACATAATAGAGACTACGCATTTTAAGCAGAATAAAGAAACATTGGTACTTGGATCGCTATAATTTAAAACATTATCTAATACGACATATTTACACGAGTTTCTCTGCTAACTGCTGTTTATTACTTTCTCTAGCTCGTATATACAAATGTGCATAGTAGATAGAAAAGGTATTGTATTCCACTCAAAACTTCTATATCGAATTTCACCGCAAGTAAATGTTTTGAAACCAAAAAAAAAAAAAAAAGCATTTTTATAAACATGTCCGTGTGTGTTTGTGTATATGTGTGTCTGTGGGCAGCATAGCTGAAAAACGAAAAGTCCATTAGACACCGAACGTGGTATGCGACACGAAGATATTCAAGAGAATTCCTTTTGACTTTCTGAAAAATTTCTGTAACGATTTTTATTAAAATGTAATATTTTTAAGTTTGGTATGGTTTTTATTATCAGGATGTTAGTTTACCTGATAAAAAGGTAAAGCTGTTTTCGTCCAATAGTATTCCTTTTCCTTTTCAGTAGCTTCTATTTTGATTAATAAATTTATCTTTCGTATATGCGTGACCAACAAGCTATTTTAAGTTATATTTTAATTTGCATGGGCTCTGTTCTCAAGGCAATTTGTACAAGGAGTGGTTTGCTATTAAATAAACAAAATAAGTTTTAGAATTCGATAATGTTTTTTTTTTCACTGTCAATCTTGGAAAACAAGAATTCAATTAATTTAACACATATCTTCTTAAGTGAGATTAGTTATTCTCTCAATTTACACTATGTAACATCGTGCTTTTCAACGATATTACACATAATATGTACATATCTTCCTCTTTCTTCTCCTTCTCCAAGCAAACTTTTTCCAACAAAAACAGGAGACAATGTATTACTAACTCATTTGTTCTTTCCTTAAGGAAATAAGATTATAAATAGTCATATAAATTCCTACATCGTTCATCGTTTATACGCAGAACATTGTTTTTAACCATTAATAATACAAATTAAAGGTAATGACATAAAATTGTACGGTTACACAATAACTTTCCGCTGCAAGTTCAAGATAAACGAAATTTACACGGAAGCAAGTAATAAGACTATTTCTGCTAATTTCTTCTCGATTAGCCTGAAGTAAATAGGAGCATAAGGTTTTTAACAATAATTTGCTGCAGAGATGTAGAGACTTCATGTGAATGGAACACATCACATTTTTAAAGTGCATTTTTATCTGTAGTAGAACGGAGTCAGTTATATAAAATTTCTTCCGAATGAAAAGAATTCCACAAGGCAATTATTACCTATGAAATTCAAAGTATTAATATATGTATTAAGTATATCAATATACTTAATATATAACACTGTGAGCCATTATTAATAAAATAGAAGGTTTCTAAAAGGTGTTGGTGTTGGGAGATTGTCTTGAAAATCCTTGTGTCGCGTATTTGTAACTTCAATGGTAAGTTTGGTATTTAACGAACATTTTCTTTTTCAGTTATGTTGTTCATACACACACACACACACATGGATTTTTTTGTTTTGTTTCTAAAAATTCTTTTTGGATTCAGGCTCCACAAAATAAGTATTTCCAGGGAATTTTTGTTATTGTTTTTGGGCGGAAAGCAATACTTTCTTCATTTTAGGTACTTGATAGAGAAAGTAAAAATTAAAAATATGATCTAATGCAGTCACATTTATTTTGCTACTCGTTTTTCTACAAACGATTCACGTTGTTAATAGATTAAATATTGGTTATTATATTCAGATATAGGTATAAGAGGAATAAAGTAAACTAAAGCGATAGTCAAATATTTAAAAGTAATGTATTTGAAACGACATTCTCTTTGCATAACGAACAAAAGGAAGGGAACGGATAGTAATTTGCAATTTAAAATTACGTGAAAATTCAAATTAATAACCAAAGAATTTGATGCATTTTATTCACATGACTTTCTCTACCTGACACCAAACAAACTATGCTTACGAAAGGTTATTTGAGCTATATCATCCTAATCGAGATAACCATTAGCAGTACTTCTCTTATTATTCCCTTCTAAGCAGAAGAGGAATAAAGGAATACGCTGGACTAAAGTGATAGTCAAAGCTTTTAAAAGCTAGTCCCTATGTGAACAATTGAAATTCGGTTCTCTGGCCAGCAGAAAAATAAAAGAGAGATGAAACAAAAGGTGACTTCCCGTATGAGTAAAGTTATGTAGTTTAAACTTGGAAACCAATAGCAATAAAAATTTTGGAAGTGTTCAATTCTACAAAAAACAAAAACATGCATACGACATAATAAGTGTCTTTTAACGAGATCTACATTTTTTGTGCACCAATTTTTGTCTATCTCTAACGGTTTACCAACTATGGAAAATACTTACAGAATGAAGAGATCTTCAGAAGCCACTCTCAGAAAATTCAAGATATACATCTTATTTTTATGTAAATATCTTAAATGAACAGTATTTTAATGAAAATCATTGGGGTCATTTTTGAGAAAAACTGAATTTTCAAAAGTTTTCCATGTAAAGGATAGTTTGAGTGGGAGAATTTTCTTGAAAAGTCTTCGGGTCGCATCCTTGGGATATACTAAATACCAAATACCGATTTTCGTTTTTGAGCTATGCTGTATACACACACGGACCTTTTTCTAAAACTTTTTTTCCTGGACTCAGGGTACATCAAAAGATATGTTTCCAGCGAACTTCGATATCAAATTTTAGGTGGAATACAATACTTTCTCTATACATTGAGTTATTAGTTTGTATAGAGAAAGTAATAAGAATAACTATCTTGGAAATGGTTAAGCAAAAAAAAAAAAAAAAAATTGACATTACTTGGTGATTTAATGAGGTCTGCATGATTTGATTTATGCAGTGAGGTTTTGGATAGATTTTATCTATCCCTTACATATGAGTCGTACAAAATGAAGAGGACTTCATAGGCTTTTTCCAGAAAATTAAAGATGTATATTATTTGTCACGAAATTATCTTAAAACACTACCTATAAGCTATTTTAATCACAATCTTTACTGCTATTTTTGAGTGCATAAAAGGTAACGAACATTATTTGTATTGTTTAACAAAATCATCATAGCGCATCCTTGGGAGACTCTGAATTTTAAAAACCAAGTTTGGAGTTTAACTGACTTATCGTTTTTGAGTTATGTTCACAGACACTAAAACATACTCAACTGTAACTGTTTCTAAACATGATGTTATTTAAAGAGCCTCAATCATGTATTTGGATGAAACCTTGATATATAATTTTAAATGGGACATAATACTTTCTCTAGCTACTATAAGTAGGTGCCAAAGAAAATAAAGTATGTTTTTTTGACATTAGTTAACCAATTATATTCACGTAAGCTGTTCCAGGTATACAATATTAAAAATATATGATATTATTTCAAGTCTCGCAATTCCATTATTTAAACATATTCGAACGACCATTTATCAAATGATGTTATACCGAGAGATAGATAAAGGGTTAATCCTGCTACTAATGATATTTGAAAGGTATTATTTTAATCATCAACCGCTGCATAATATTGTGTGCAAAAAAGAGTTCAATACACAATGAAAGAACCATTCAAATGTTCTTGAAGATACAGAAGAGCTGAGTTATAACTCATTCATGACGATTCTTATATTCTATTGATGTCATTCATTTCCTGTGGTGAACTCGCATGCAGTTCTACTTCAGTAGTGGTTCACCGCAACATAAATACCATGCCTTGTTTGGAATTCAAACGCAATATAACCTTTCTAGTAGAATGACAATACAGATGAATGTTAAATGTCTTCGATCACTAGACCGGGCTAGAAGGTACTGTAATGTCAAAATGCCATAGCCGGAATATGAACCACAAATGTCAAAATTGTCAAAATGCTCCACACGATGAAAATTTTCAAATTTATTTCAAATGTTAATACGCCTCTCAAAAGCACATTATTGATAATGATCACATAATTTTCTCGAAATGAATTATTATTTCGGTAAATAAATTATGAAATTTTGAAAAGCAAACTTTGTAGATTACGAAAAGTAATTATAATTCTGCACTAATTAGGGCTAATATAAAAACATATATGCCAGATTTAGTTTAAAACTCATTTGCCCTAAAATTGGATTTGTTTACATGAATATTTTTAAAAATGTTTCACGTTGCTCAGTATAATCACAAGAGTAACTTTAGACAAGAATACCATGAAAGCTAGAAATCGATAATGCTAAAATATCATAGTTATTGTGTATAATTACTGGCATAAATGTCAATAAGATGTGTTAAACACCGCGGATTTTCCAAATTTCACAGACGCATCAGCTTAACAATATAGATCACGTTAAAATACACAAATAAATATTAAATGCATGTTTAGCATTATCCATTCCCAAACATTCGGTGTTAGTGGTGTAAATTTTAAAATTTCATTTTTACGGCTAACGGCCGGTTTTACGATGCAATTTTATTCCTTAGATATCTATTCGACTGTTTGCAGATTTAAAACTAATGTTGGCTATGTTGTGAGTCATTCATGGCCAACTTGATACGTAATTACTGCTTTATTTTGCTTTGTTTTCACAATCAGCTGTTCATATACTACCTATATATTATTTCTTATTTTAACTACATACATCACAATGAAATAATTATGAATGCTTGCATTAGCCATTCTGGAACATTCGTTGTTAGTGGTGTAAGTTTTAAAATTTAATTTTTACGGCTAACGGCCGGTTTGACGATGCAATTTTATTCCTTAGATATCTATTCGACTGTTTGAAGATTTAAAACTAATGTTGGCTATGTTGTGAGCCATTCATGGCCAACTTGATACGTAATTACTGCTTTATTTTGCCTTGTTTTCACAGTCAGCTGTTCCTATACTACCTATATATTATTTCTTATTTTAACTACATACATCACTATGAAATAATTATGAATGCTCACAAGCGTGTTTGGATGCAGCATTGCTATACACTTTACAAAACATAAACGCATATACTGCAACTTCTTGCGATAGATTAGGAGTATGGGAATGAAACCTTACCGTATGTGCAAGTTGTATTTTGTGCTGGTATATGACATCTTTCCGTTTCTGTGCTCAAAACTGCTAACGTACTTATCCTGGTTTCTGTAATTTTATTCATTAAAATACTTAGTAATGGAATTTTGAAAATTAGATTTTAGCTGTTGCCAACGCCACTATCAACTTAAGATATGCATAATTGAATCGCTGCACCAAGACCAAGTACATAAATAATTTGCTATACAGGTATCATTAACCAACAGAAATATTAATAGCTATGTCGAATAGTACATTAAACCGTTCCCATTACTGTTCGCACTTTGCTGATGTCAATATGTAATTCAACAGCTAGAAATTGTTAACAAAACCAATAAAACGAGAACATTATATTTTGCGGAAGGTATTCTCTATTCAATCAAAATTGTTTCTAATGGATTAAACCTACAGCATTAATACTAAAAATTATGCATTTATTGTAAACGCTCTGAAGGCGTCTTCTTATCTGGCGTCTACTCCCTAGGGTAAGCGGGGGCAAAAGTGCGCACGGGGCAAAGATCCGAATCTAGTATTTTCCTACTTCTGAAGTGTAGTGTGGCAGCCCTGCACCTTCGGTCGAGAGCTGTTAAGGCGGGAAGTGTCCGGTGTGTTGTATTGTTGATTTGCGTTCTGAAGCTTTAGAGATATGAGGTGAGTTAGTTTTTTGGAACTTTTGATCTAACTATTTACGATGTAATTGATAGTGATCTGCCTACTATAACAAACACCAAAATAATTACCAAGTACATAATAATTATGGAAGTACATAACCTAACTCACGCTTTAAGTTTAGTTGTTAGTTTATCAAGTTGCCATAGATGGCAGCTGATACAAGAAGTTCAAAAATCGGCGCCACGGGACAAAGATCCTACGCACTAGCTGTTCAATACTTAACGCGTAGGTTTATTTGTCATATTTGATGCACCTTATTTTATAGTTCACTATTTCACGTCGACTGATTCAGTATTAGTAAGACTAGTTAAACTTCATTTTACAGAAACTATAAGAGAAAAACGCCCTCCACGCCATTGTCTTCTAAAACGTTAGAGGAGGCTAGGAAGCTAATAGAAAATGGATCTTCGATTAGAAATGCAGCTGCATAGTTTGGATGTAAGGAATCCGTGAATCCACGTTACGTAAAAGACTTAAAGCAAGCTATGGAGTGGCCTCATTAGGGCGTTTCAAGAGAGTATTTTCTGAGACAGGAGAAACTGAATTGGCGGAGCACTGTATCAATCTGGATTCTATGTTCTATGGCCTAACGTTTAAACACTTCCGGCATTTAGCATATCGGTTTGCGGAAACCACCCATTTAATAAAGAAACCCAATTGGCAGGAGAACTTTGCAACTTTGCAATTTAAATATAATTTTCCGCCCCATCGAGCCGAAACAGGAATACACTGTACCGGGAAAATTGCCGAAAAGTGTGGCAAGAAAAGACCAAAGATGTGTAAGTAAGGCAGTTGCTGCCGAACTGAGGCAAAACAGTTTCTGTGACTTGCTGCATGGGCGTCACAGGGCATTCATTACCTATCGCCGATGTACATCTTCAAAAGAAAAAGAATGAACCCAGCGCTAATCAATGGGACCTCTCCAGGTTCGGTAATGCAAATTTCAGACTAGGAGTACATGACAACGTCTGTTTTCATTGAATGGGTCCAGCATTTCCAGAAATACGTGAGCGTTTCCTCAGAAAATCTAGTGTTGCTAATTCACTGTTCACAGTTGTCAGTGGAGGCAAGAGCAAGTTATACCTAATATAGAACATGATGTGATTGGAACTGAAACTTTTGTGTATAAAGAAATACTACATTGTAATCAGAGAAAGCAATACAGGAAGAATAAATGTAATAAGCAAGGATACCTGGACACAATGTTATCAACATTTGTTCAATGGTGAAGAACATACACCAGAAGATAGATTACCAAGATCCAATTACACTGTATGAATTACAAGTAGCCTTGAAAAACAAAACAGGAAAGCAAGTGGTCTCCAGAGTATAAATATAGAGTTGCTGAAATACTCCGATTTAAAATGTAACTAAGACTCCTGCATTTATATAATGAATGTTGGAAAGGTTATAATACGCCTGATTTATGGAAAGAAGCTGAAGTAATACCAGCATCAAGAAAGGACAGAGAAATTATCTAACAACTATAAAGGCATAATATTAATTTCAAGTTATGGACGCGCTGTTTCGATCCCAAGCGGCTGCATGTGGGAATTATGGTGGACAAAGCGGCGTAGGGGCGGATTTTCTCCGGGTTCCCCCGCCGTCGCATTCCACCGGTGCTCATCGTCATTCCATGTATCATCAGTGTCATCGCCTGCGGTGCCATAGCAATAAAAGCGGGCGTTAAATACTATCAAAAATCTGATAAGTTACACTCACATGGCTTTCTCTAGCTCTTCTACAAAAAGCTTCTTACAGAAGATTCTTCTTCTTTCTTCACCATGCTAATCGAGTTAAATGTTAGCAAAATGTTCTTATTATTAGTTCCTTATAAGTAGAAGGGAACTAAGGGAATGCACTAGGCTAAAGTGATAGTCAAATGTTTTAAAAGCTGTCGTTGTGCGCTTGTCGTTGCAAATCGCATCTTTGCTTGGCCAGGAGTAGAACAAAAGAAAAAGAACATTTCCTGTCTGAGAAAAATATAAGTACTTCACAATTGAAACCAATATCAAGGAACATCTCGGAAACGACTACCTTCACAACAAAAAGGCTGTCTTTTGATGAGATCTACATTTTTGTGTAATAATTTTTGTCTTTCTTTTACGGTTTAGCAATTAAGAAAATTGGGCAAAATTCATCCAGAATAAAGAGGCCTTCAGAGGCTATTTCCAGAAAATTCAAGAAATACATTTTATTTGGGATGTAAATATGTTTAATGTACGGGATTTTAATCAAAATTCATTTTTGAGAAAATCAACGTTTTCGAATTTTTTTTCCATATAAAGGATAGTTTGGGGTGGAGGGGATTTTCGTGAAAATCTTCGTGTCGCAACTTGGAAGATAATATACTTAAATACCAAATTTGGTATTTAACGGTCTTATCGTTTTTGAGCTATGCTGTCCACAGACACATACACACACACGCTCACGGACCTTTTACCAAAAATGCTTTTTTTATTCACGGGGACCCAAACATGTATTTCACGTGAAATCTCGGTATCAATTTTTGAGTGGAATACAGTGCCTTCTCTATACACTATGTACATAGTACGTGTCGAGAAAGTAAATGAGCTTTTTAACAATAATTTATGACAAAGATATAGAGAAAGCCATGTGAGTGGAGCATGTCAGATTTTTCTAAAGCAATTTCAGGCAAAATATCAGAATATTTCTGTGGAATGCAACACTAATCTATTTTCTGTATGTATCCAGTAAAAAAGTAAAACATCTGATGTGTTACACACACATGATTTTCTCTAGCTACTCTACAAACGAACTTGTTACAAATGATAACTCTTCTTCCAATACCATGCTAATCGAGATAAACATTAGCAGAATTTTATTACTTAGTTCCTTACAAGTAGACTGGAACTAAGGAATGCACAAGGCCAAAGTGATAGTCAAATGTTTTAAAAGCTCTCCATATGCGATTGTCATTGCAAATCGCTTCTTTGCTTGACCAGGAGTAGAACGAAAGAAACACACATACACACTTCCGTCTCAGAAAAGTAGAAGTACCTCACAATTGAAACTAATAATAAGGAATACCTGGAAAACGGTAAGCTCCACGAAAAAAAATGTGTATGACATAACTTGTGTATTTTAACAATATCTACATTTTTTGTATATAAAGTTTTTGTCTATCTCTTACGGTTTACTAGTTATGCCAAATTAAGCAAAATTCATTCAGAATAAACAGGTCTTTAGAAGCTATTCCCAGAAAATGCAATATATACATTTTATTTGTAATAGAAATGGCTTTAATATGTGGCATTTTATTCAAAATCGTTAGAGCCATTTTTAAGAAAAACAAAATTTTCGAAAATGTTTCCATGTGGGGGGATTTTCTTGAAAATCTTCGTGTCGCATCCTTGGAAGACACAACACTTAAATACCAAGTTTGGTATTTAACCACCGTTTCGATTTTGGGATATGTTGTTCAAGACACACACACGGACCTGTTTCTAAAAATGCTTTTTTTTTTTTTTTTGTATTTCCGGTGAAATCTCGACATCGTATTTTTAGGTGGAATACAATACTTCTCTATTCCTATATATATTGTATATACGGGGCTAGAGAAAGTAAAAATATTATAAATCTCATAAATGAAACACAGCTTTCTGTGTTAAATTTGTCTTAAGATGTACAAACATACTTTCTGAAGTAAGTATATGTACATTCCTGTTGTCTGAAATAACACCAAGAATACAATAGGCAGACCATAAAATAAACCGCAGAGTAATGTTTGTAGCAAAACGCCTCACCTCGGGATGTAACACCTCAAGAATCAGTTATGTAAATGACAAAGGTGGTGTTAAACAAAGTGTCCATGACCTGAGTCAATGTTTACTTATTAGCGCCTGTACCAGGTCCCTGTGAGGTAATTTAATGCTGAAACCTCAAACTATTTGCGTATACGTTACGTGAAATCAAGCTAAGAAATATGTGAACAAAATGACCTTAAGGTGATGAAATTTGGAAAATCCACAGTGAATAAGAAATTTTATTTAAATTTATACCAGTTATTGTACACAATAAAAGTGATATTTCTGTAATGTCTCAAAATTCCAGTTCGCATGGTTATTTAAATAATAGTTTCTTACTATTTAAATGTATTATTCTACCAAAATGAGCTACATGATATATTACTTTCTCTATACGCACTATGTACAAAGTGTGTAGAGGTGTTGTAATGCATCCAAAAATTCGATACCAAGATTTCAGAGGAAATACATGTTTTGGGTCCCCCCGAATCTAAAAAAAAAACATTTTAGAAAAAGATCAGTGTGTGTGTCTGTCTGTCTGTCTGTCTGTCTGTCTGTCTTTCTGTCTGTCTGTATGTATGTGTGTGTGTCTGTGGGCAGCATAGCTCAAATACGAAAAGACCGTTAATTCCTAACTTGGTATTTAAGTTTGGTATCTTCCGAGAATGCGACACGAAGATTTTCAAGAAAATCCCCCTACGCCAAACTACCCTTTACACGGAACTTTTTTCGAAAATGTTTATTTTCTAAAAAATGGCTCTAACGATTTTGATTAAAATATCGTATATTAAAGACAAATAAACTGTATATCTTCAATTTTCTGGGAATAGCCTCTGAGGACTACTTCATTCTGGATGAATTTTACGGGATTTTGCATAACTGGTAAGCCGTAAGAGATAGACAAAAACTTAGCACACAAAAAATGTAGAGCATATTAAAACACACAATTTATGTTACATACATTTTTTTTTTTTTTTTTGTGGAGTCGATAGATTTTTAGGTATTCCTTGTTTTTGGTTTCAGCTTTGAAAAACATACTTTTCTCATACAGAAATTGGTCAACTCCTGTCCATAGAAACAAAGGAACTTCAGTCACATAGCCACCAGCTTTTGACTGTTACTTTAATCTGCTACTCTCTTATTTCACTTCTACTTACAAGGAAGCCAGTAATAAGACTATTTGTGCCAATTTTTTCTCGATAAGCATGAAGTAAATAGAAGCATAAGCTTTTTAACAACAATTTGTTGGAGAGAGGCAGAGAAAGTCATGTGAATGGAACACATCAGAATTTTTTAAGAATATTCGCACAACAATTTCCAGTTTATACAGTAAATGAATTTAGAAATAGATGTCATATTATTATTTTTATGCTATCCATAATTAGCGTGGGAAAATTATTACTTTTCGTACTCTGCAAAACTCTTGATTTTTCAACATTTAATAAATTATTTATCAAAATTGGGGCAACATTTCGAAAAAGCAGTATGGTCGTTTTCTTTAACGTGCCTTTTAGAGGCAGTACAACATTTTTTAAACAATTTGGTGAAAAACTGCATTATGCGGAACATTTTGAGTATGAAAACGCGCTGGTAAAAATGTGTGCTAAAAAATAAGGTTTAAATTTAGAATTGCCTATTAATAAGCATCTTCATACCATTTATAGCTGGAGCTAATTGGTAGTTAAAGTTCGGCAAGTGGGAAAAACGACATATTTTCTTAGAGTTTAGAATTCATAGTATTGTATTATTCAAATAATTTTTGAATTTCTCATAATTTTTGGTCATTTTCCACAATTACACCACCTTAAACGAAGTCTTATGCACCGAAATGATACTCGGACCATTCTATTATCATCGTCAATATTCTTATAAGAGCTAACGAGTTCACCGATACATTCGCGAGTACGAGGTACAAGCATATTTATTGGATAAAACTCGTAATCTCGAAATGGCTTTATTGAGATGATGATGAAGACGAACGGTTGGCAGGCCCAAGGCAGTTAGACGTGTACCCATTCTTGGTAGAATTTAACCACGTCCTGACGGGAATGTGAGGTTTGCAGGATGACGAATGTAAATGAGATTGGGTAGCACTATTGCACCTTAACGGCTACCAGTCATGGTACAACGGCCCCTATGCACCGCTGGTATGATGTAGCCAAGCGTCTTTAATTTTGGGTTTTTCATTTTAAATTTGATGTCCAAGCTACTTTTGGAAGGATTGTATAGGAGCTCAGCAGTAGCAGCTGGTGGAGGTTATTGAGACTCTTCCATGAATAACATTTAACGCCAAACATGGCTGATAACGTCTGTGGCCCACATTCGGGAGATCCTAGGTTAAAATCCATGGGCCGACCAATCTGGCTGGTTTTTTTTTTTTTTTGGTTTCCCATCTAGATAAATACCGGATTGGATATTTAACACCGCGACCGAAAGTTCCACCTGCAGTCTAAAACAATAGCAAAAACTGAAAATGGATAGTAACTGTGGATGCGCAGATAGTATAAGCAGTAGATTGGACCCCTTACACCATCTCCTTATCACGGAGCGAAGTAGAATGGTATTAAGGGATTTGACCTCGAAGGGCTGACTGAAGCGGTATGTGGCCATCACTGTAGGACAGGCTGAAGCGGGACTTAAAACTGCATTTTTTTTTTTTTTTTTTTTTAATAATATGCTGAGGTAACCCCAGTAATCGCGTAAAGTTAGGTAATGCCTTATGGTTAGTTAGGTTATGTTAGATTTTTTTTTTAATTTATTTATTCATTTTGTTAATTACAAATGGTATTAGTTATATTATAAATACAGTATATCAGTTCACAATTTTTATATATAGTTATGAACAATGTTGTCTGTGCGTTTAAATTAAACATGTGCAGGAAGATGGTAACAAAATGAGAAGGTGTTGTAACCGCTACGGAATGAGCAAGGCAAAAGCTGTTGCCGACTGCAGTGAAAGACGCCTATGTTTTTGCAGATCTTCTCTTGCTGCTCTAAGATGACAACGTAAACCGTCGACGCTGGGATGCGTTTCAGACAGCATATAATGCTGAAAGCCTAGAGCGAGCCACACCTGTGCGAAGCGGTCGGTAGTACTTCGAGTCTCTAGTTGTAGTAATGTGCGAGCATAATTGTTGGGATTTTGCGAAGGAGCAAGACGGTGCAATTGCGAAACAACCCAGTGCCAGATCTGTCGTGCTGTTGTGCAGGTAACAAAACGATGTCGTAGAATTATCCTCTGTAGCCACAACATTATTGATGACCAAATATGCGCATGTAGTCCACTCCATAGATATGTTGCGCAAATGGATGTTCCGCCATACCTGACACCAGGATCTGTTGGGCATCCTATCCACCACATGAATTGGTGCAAGCAGCCGCTGTAGGAAAACCTTGTAGAGCTCAATTGATAGTCCTCTAGGTTGCTGAGGTAGGACATCGACATCAATGCCATCCAAAACATGGAGTGCTCTCTTAAAACCCGCAGGAACAGCCCGAACTGGAGTTCCAAGAGAATTCTTGAAGGGTTCTCAAAATGATATTTCTTGTTCCTCTCCATATCCCCTAGTGGCAAGTATAATAGATTTAACAAGAAGCGCTTTACTCTTAGGTCCCACTGCAATTAAACCTAAGCCGCCTTCGTTACGTTTTCGCCACAATTGGGTTTTAGCTACCCGAAAGGGCTGTGCTCTCTATAGATAGTATCCAATAAGTCGCTCAATTCGGGAGACGTGTTTTTCAGGCATTGGTAGTATCTGCGCCATATACCATAATTTTGCCAAAACAAACTGATTGATGTGCCACACTTTCTGTAGAAGATTCAAGTTCCGACCAAGATGTGCAGTGGTATTCAGCCGAATCAAATTTATTTTGTGATCCCAGTTGCGAGCAATCATCGATGTAAACGGCTTGGAGAAGATGATGCCGAGAATCTTGACACTATATTGTATCGGGATATCGAGAAATGATCAGTCGGCCACGATCCAAGAGGGAGCAGTTGCGACTTCGCGGTGTTCATTTTGGCATTAGAAGCTGCCTCATAAAGTGTGATGGCGGTATGTACCAAGGGTAAGGCCTCACGCCTACGGATGAGCAGCGTGACGTCATCAGCATAAGCTCTGGCACAAAATAATCGAGCTGGAGTGACAGTCCCAGTCAACTTAGCCTGAAGATAGCGAAGAAAGGGTTCTAAAGAAAGGGAGAAGAGAATCATTGATAGTGGACAACCCTGGCGTACAGAGTTTGTAAGCTTTATAGGCTTACTGAAGTATCCATTGACTTGCACCTTCGAAGACATCTCACTGTAGACTGTTCTGATTGCAGATATTAGCAACGGTGGAAGTTTGAATTTCTGAAGCACTTAAAACAAATAAGCATGGCCAACTCTATCAAAGGCTTTATCAAAATCCAGACTGACCAACGCAGCAGCCTCCGACGGATTCCGTTCATAATGGAGAATTGTATCTCGGAGGACCAGAAGGTTGTCAATTATGGTTCTGCCCGGGATGCCACATGTTTGTCCGGAGGTTACAATTGTAGGTAGAATAATCCTTAATTTGGATGCAAGTACTTTCATCACAATTTTGTAGTCGGTGTTTAAAAGTGTTATAGGTCTATAGTCCCAGACACTCATTGGAGACCTTTTCTTTGGTATTAAGATGACGATACCATCTGCAAATCCAGGGCAACAGTTCGATCCAATAAGGATCTCATTTACCAACTCTACAGCTTCTGCTTTGATTATACTCCAAAAGGTCTTGTAGAATGAATATGTCAGGCCATCTTCTCCTGGGCACGAATGGAGGCTAGCGGAATTAATGGTTTGCAGAATCTCGGTGGCAGAATATCGCTGCTCCAAGGAACGCTGTTCCTCGACAGTTATACCGGTGTCAACATATTGGAAGAGCTCCTCCAAGGCGTCATTGCGTAGGTCAGTGATGTCAAACATGGTGCTATAAGATGTATGGATAGTCTGTAGGATTTGAGGCACAGAGGTGACCTTGGCGCCTACCGGTGTCAGAAGAGCATGGATGTAACGACCACTACCAGCACACTTCTCCTTAATGGTATGAAACAAAGAAGCTTTCTCCTGTGCCACGACGGAGTCATGAGTTCGCGAACGGGTCATAGCTCCCGCCAAAACATGTTGCTGTATTTCCACGAGCTTCCGCTTCACAACTTGAAGGCGATGGGATACGTCCTGACCACACTGTTGTCTAGAGAGAAGACCCATTAATGTTTCTTGGTAAAATTCGAAGGTGTGACGTCGTTCAATTGCCCTCTCACGATCATTTGTCACTTAGCATGCCAGTGGCAGTGTTCAGGTGCCCTTGCAGTCGGAGGCACTTGTGGTTTCTGTACAGTGTAAACCGACATAATGGCATGTGTGTAATCAGTCCAATCCACAGCAGACGCCGACGAATCGTCGATGCAGACAAGTTCACACCTGTTCCAGTGAGCAAAGGCAACACTAGATGAAGCTGTGCTATCCGTTATGGACATTCGGACAAGATCGCGGTCATCCTGTGCTATGGTCAGCTTGCGTGGTCCTGTACCCGCTCTTCGCTGCGTAAGACCTTCTTCTACACATGCATCACTGTCATAGTAGCATGCCCTGTAGGTATGCTAAATCTACTTCCCGGAGACCGAGCGTTCTGCTCCGTTCGAACTTACTCACTTGTTGATATGACTCTCTTTGACGTCGACTAGGCTTACTGGCACCCACTTTAACGTTTCCACCTTGTTTGATAGCTCTGCATTGGCAACACTTGGCTCAACTCGGACCTTGTCGGACAAACACCCCATCTCTCTACAGTCCTAATCTCTTATTTCTTGCATACTCTTGTACATATCCAACAAGTTTGGACTCATTCGGAGAATTCTTTCATGGTGTTTTAATTTTCACAATGATAGTGCCGGCATGTGTTGAGGAGATATAATGGTGGAGGCATTACTTGTCAGCCTACTCTCGTATGAATAATATAATTGCGTCAACTGCCAGATCATGGCATAATAAATAAAGAAACAATCGAGGATCTTCTTTTTTTCTTCTTCTTCTTCTTCTTCTACTACTCCTCCTATAATCCTAGACTTCCTGCCTGTTGGGAAGTGAGTCGTTCCACATTTCCCGGTGCTCCCCTAGAGATCCTTTTCCTACTGGAATATTTACCTTACAGATTTTGGCAGTCTATCCTTGTCCATTCTTGATACAGTGTAATGCCTTCCCTGTCTTCTACTCCTAGCCCAGTAGCCTAATGTCTGAATATCCCACATTTCGATTTAGCTCATTCCTTATTCTTGTCATATCCTGTTTTTCTTACTATTTTCCTTGGCATAACCATTTCCTACGTTTCTGTTATTCGTTTTAATTGTTTGACGCATCTTCACTTGTTTCTGAGCATGTGTGAGTGCTGCGGATTTTACGATCCTAACTTTTGTGTCTATTCTGGGTATTTTCTTTTCCATGTTATAACCATATTATATGCTTGCTGCTCTGCTTGCTTGTTCCATGATCTCTGACTGCAAAACTTGTAAGTTTTTTTGTTTTGTTTTTTGCCCAAACAGATAAAGAACATCGACTCTTTTATAATATTTCTTTAAATTTCTAATTTTCAACGATGAGGTTCATTCAAACAACAATCGATATGTTACGGAATACCAGCCAATGTCCCAATTTGGGAATGAGAAATACGTTAAACTCAAAATTAGAACACAGTAAAGTCACATTTTGCAGAACAATTTATTTGAAATTTGTTACTATTTAAATGTACATTGTCTGAAGTCACATTTGTCAAAGTTGAAAGCTGAAAGATATATATATATATATATATATATATATATATATATATATATGCAATAGAAGTCTAACTAGCTTAATATGTCATACACAACCTATTTTCTAAGGCATAAGGTATATTATACACTTGGTGTTAATTATTCATTCCAAGTAAAAAAAATAACAGTTTTGCTTCCTCTGCAGCTTCCTTTATAGCGTGTCTATGGTTTTAATGGAAGTATTTCGAGAGAAATAGAAAAGCAAAATAGATGAAAAAATGGATGAGGTGGAGTTGCAGTAAGACTTATCTTCGACAGATATTTGATTGATGTTAATTGTAGTGAAAATAATAGATATTCATAATTTTTCAGTAATCCAGAATTAAACCTAAATAATACAGTAAACATTATGCAAACGAAAGTTGATTTACGAGTGTTTACCATGCCTTTGCTTAATTTAACATACTTTGACCAGCTAGGTTATAGTGGGCGATGAATAAAATCGGTGAAATAATGCTCAAATGAGTTCAGAGCTTTAAATTACCGGATATTTACCTTTCAGGATAAGGGAAAATGCCGGAAAATTCTTATCCAGGTAACTCACCCTAACCAAGATTTGAACTAGGGACCTCTTGAATGTGAGGCTGACACGCTACCCTTATACTACCCTTTAAATGATTACTAGTGATCAGTAAATGGTTTGTGTTTTAATGACTAATATTTTACGTTTATAACACGTTTTAAATATACACAAAGCGCCTAGGGTAGGCATTACCATTTCAATTGTATTAATGCATGCATTTTGTATAAGTGTAATTACAGGTTATTACCTCTGTAGAAGATGTTATATCATGCCATGGTCAGCTGTGACGACCGATATTTAGCGGCAATGTATTAGCGGAGTAATGATAACATATCTATAACAACATATGTGTTAATCCTCGACCCGTCCTCAGTGACAGTAGAGCACAAAGATGGTGCCGAAATCAGACCGAATTAGTTTTTCATTTTTTTTTATTTGTTTGTTTTACAGGCTATTTGACCAACAGTTGTGTACTCGGCCACAAACCTGCAAATGAATTAAACGCAAGAGATGTATATGCAAACAGTGCAGAGCCTTTTAAGAGTTGGGTTTGTCGTCCTAACTCTACACTCTCATTGTGCAGATGAAGCTCAAGATAGGGAGCAGTGCTATAAATCTGAAAGCAAAACAGGCCACCTTCGCCAAGGATAACGCGTCAGTAGTATTACTACACCTGCTGCTCGGGTAAACGTACTTTCTTACTTCCCTTTCTATAGTCTTGGTGATAATGTTGTGGAAAAGGGCACGTACGCAATAAGCCTTTGTAATGTGACGGAAACGCTTAAAATTATAACACGATGCCTCCAGCAAGTGTGTTGAAAACTGGGTTTACTATTACCAGGGAATGGGTACTTAGAGGATGGCCATTTTCAGAGATAACGGGATTTACAAATACCCTGCACTTAACCTAAAATATGGCGCGGTGAAAGGCAAACACCCTACTTGAAATGAGACATTACCAGAGACGTAAATCTGAGTAACAACTTTAATATATTTACATTATGGTACAAAGATCATCAACAGCATGATCATGAGATTGTTATGTGTTGATGATAATTAATTTTGATGTAGGTATCTTACCTGTTAACCCGTGGAGCGTGACCTGTGATCCGAGACATCGCTGCAGTGCTTGGATTATTGCACTAGTAAAATAAATCAAGTCTCCTTTGGGAGCAAAGTGACGTAGATTAGGGTGGCAGCGATGTGCAAAATACGTGAGGGTACTTTTATAAATAGATATCACATGACGCCTCATCGCGCTTCAACCAAGTGTGACGGAAACAGGTTTATCATTACGGGCCAGAGGAATGAATACTTAGAGGATGGACGTAGCCAGAGATATCGAGATTTACAATTACCCTTCACTTAACCTTAAAGGTAGAAAACAGGACGAGGTGGTGAAAGGTAATACCCTACTTGAAATGAGACACTACAAGAGACGTAACTCTGAGTAACCACTATATTATGTTTACATTATGGTACAAAGATCATGAATATAATATTTTTACATGTAATGATAGTTAATTTTGGTATAGGCACCTTACCTGTTGACCAGGAGAGTGTAACTTGTATTCCGAGGCATCTCTGGAGTTCTTGGTGTACTACAATAGTAAAATAACCCAAATTCCCTTCGGGGCGTAAAACAATGTAGAGTCGGGTAAGCAAGGCGTGTGTGTGCAATTCCGCAGGGGATTCAACACTGCAGTCTCCATTGGCTTTTTGTGCGTCAGACCCCAGGAGGACAGATTGAGATTGAGATGAGAGTAATATCAACGGGCGGCTTAAACCAGACGGCGGGAAAAGAGACATCGTATGTAGGACCCAAACTACCTGGGTCCTACATACCACTTTCAACGCCCTACCACCGCCGAGTACATTCACCACCGCAGACTAATACTGACAACCCTGAAAGGGACCGGTTGGATAAGATGGAAATGAAATGAAGAGACAGGAAGTTCGGAAGAATGAAGAAGCCTCCCCAGGATTTGCCCAGTGACCCAAGAAAATACCGAAAAAAAACCATGGGTCAGAGTGGTCGATTGCTGGAATCGATCCCACGACCTTACGCTAGGCTAAGACGAAACTCCTAAGCCACCTGGCTCGTTAAGACTTAGGTTACCAAAATCTGTTGTTTAAATATGTTTCTTAAAAGTGACATCAGCAATAGGTAGGCATTGTCCTAATACGGCTAGGCTAATATTGGCAGAAGGAAAACAGATTCACACAAAACGGCTCTTATATGGGAAATTCGATACCACCAGCCCAACAGCAGACAACTTATTCAGCGTCTGACCACAAAGGTAGTCTTACTTACGTGTCTTAATTTACATGCAATGAAAAGGTTGCTACCAGAATATTATTATTATTATTTTTATTATTATTATTATTATTATTATTATTAAATGCTAAAATGTAATAGTTACAGTATTATTGATTATGGTTTGATAATGAGTTATAAGAAATGTTGACAACTAATTATAACGGTGTAACTAATAAATACTAATCTCCTTAAACTAGACAAAAAGGAGAAGAGAGCAACGAATGTTTTAATGTTTAATCATAACTCAATAATAGAAAACATGTTGTAAGCTGAAGTGAAAACAGCTGGATAACGTTTTGGGAAAGATCCAGAAAATCATAACTACGTCCTGTAGATGGGTGGATATTGAATTAAATATCACATTATCTTAAACTTGTCCTAAATACTACTTCTTAAAAATATCTAAATTGGGAGAATTTCATGAAATGTTTAATGTAACAATGAACACAAACATAAACTTCTTATTTGGTACCGATAGTTAAAAACCTACCGCACAACAACTGTAAATCTGCTTAAAATATGCCATTTGTTTTTATTATAATGTGCCAACAATTTCCAAGATATGCGCTATTATTTTAAATTTCTAAATACTTAATGGATTTTACGTGTTAAATGACCATTCTTTTGTTTTTGGTGGTGCATGAAAAGATTGTGAAACTTAAAAGCAAGTATACAGTAACCTGTTTTTTTTTTCTCTTATCATTACACTATTGATTTAAGCTTTTACATTTATCTTGCAGCTACAACGACATTTGTAATAGAACAGATGCTGCAAAAAATTTATCTCGGTTAGCATAGGCAGAAAAAACTGTCTTTGTAAGAAAAATGCCTGGAAGAATTAGTAGAGAAAGTAATGCTATTTAATAGGCATATAAAATTGTTTTCTATGTAGTTTAAGTAAATTGAGATAGACGTTTTCAGAAATGGTTTCGCTGCCTATTTCATTATTGGTACAGCGGAGGCTAAAACGACAGTCATATCTTCAAAAAGTAGCTCGCCCACTACATGGCGGCTTTTAAATCCCATAGTTTTTTTACATCACGAGAAACAAAAGAACTCTGACCAGGCACCTAAAAGTGTTTAAGTATTGGAGAATTCAAACTAATAATGCCTCGGAAATATTAAATGCGACAAAATTACATTTGATACAAATTGTGTGCTTAATGACGTAGAAAGCTTTTGTCTTTCTTATGGTTGTATAACATTATGCAGAAGTAATTCGAAAGAAGCGGACTCACTGGCTATTTAGAGAAAATTACATAAATATATTTTATTTCCCTGCAAATACTTACACAGGGTACCAAATGAAAATTTTACAATCTGATGTGTTCCATTCACATAACTTTCTATAGCTGTTCCAAATACAAACTATTTTTACAACAGATGATTGTTTTATCTAAATCATGTTAATAGAGATAACCGTTAGCAGAATTAGTGTTTTACTTGCTTTTTTGTAAATAGAAGGGAAATAAGGGAATACATTATGCTAAAGCGATAGTCCAAACTTTTAAAAGCTGGTCGCTATGTGAAGCAATTGAAGTGGTACCTGTGCTGGTCCTGTCTGAGAAAAGTCACATAGTTTCAAATTGAAACCAATAACAGGGAGTATTTAAAACAGCCATCTCTGCAAGAAACACGTATATTGGTAAATTATGTGTTTTTGTCTATTTCTTACAGTTTAACCGTCATGAAAAATGCTGCAAAACTCATCCAAATAGGTCTTCAGAGAATATTCCCAGAAAATTCAAAATATACATTTTATTTGTGACGTAAATATATTTAATATACAGTATTTTAATCAAAACCGTTATAGTCATTTTTAAGAAAAACAAAACTTTCGAAAATTGTTCCATGCAAAGGTAATTTATGGTGGCGGATATTTTTGAAAATCTTCGTGTTGCATCCTAGGAATATACTAAATATAAATACCAAAATGTAATGGTATTTTCGTTTTTAAGCTATGCTGTCCATGGACGCAGAAATACACATGGGAATTTTTATAGAAATGCTTTTCGGACTTAGGGGGCCTCAAAAGATATATTTTCGGTGAAATCTTGACATCGAATTTTGGGGTGGAATACAATACCCTCTATAGCTACTGTGTATATTGCATGTACATACGTGCCAGAGAAAGTAAAAAATAAATAAAACATAACGAAGCGTTTCCAATGTTAAGAATAGCTTGGGATAGATAGACCTTTTTTAATTTTTTTTACAATAATTTTCATGTCGTATCTCTGCAGAAATATTGGTATTTATTCGGCTTTTTATTTTTGACTTAACGCTATTCACAGACAAATGCATGCACGGGCGGACAGTTTTCTACTTTTTTTTAATTGGGGAGGGGGGAGGTTTAGGTTGAAATTTAACTTAGAATTGAATAGAATATGCATAAAGAAAATAAAAAGAGTCAGTTATATTTGGGTTAGAGGAAAGGGATATCTCTCAGAGCATACGAGATCGAGTGTATTAACCTGTGGAATGCAAGTTAGTCCTGACAAGGAATAATAACGAATTAGACGAGGCAAACACGTGGATGCTACGTGAGATATAAACTCTGTTAATATTGGGCTTGGTCATCAACCTGCAGGTTATCCATTCATATCAGTTGTCATATTGGCTTACAGCTTAACTACACATTCGTCCATAATACACAATTTGGGCGAAGGTTTTGATGTGTTCAGCAATTTACGAAATTTCCTGTTTTTGAGATTGTGGAAATGGGGCAATGTGATCTGTTACAAACCCAAGATTAGATCAATTGTAGGTATGTGAATTGCCATAAAGAATTGTAGCACTACTAATGAATACAAGACTGTGTAAATAATTAATAATCAAGATAAGTTAAATAAATATATGTAAAATAGAAGTGAGACTATATTATTAAAAGATGTTAGTATAAGCTTAGTTATAAGAGAGACGAGATAGCTGAAATTGCCATGGGCCATAAAAGAGAAATCTTTCGCAAGGTTTTTGTGGTCTATAGCCAGGGAGCCAGGGTGAAATGTATAAAAGAATGTCCTAGAAATTGGCTCATGAAAATAGACGCTACTGGGAGCGGGAAAAACAAGTCAATTTGAGCACAGTTTTAGTGCTTAGGCAGAACAAGAGTGTTCCATATGTATATTCTACAGGGACGAAACTTCTCTCAGTTCGTCTTCGTTTGCTGTATAAGTTAGTTCGTCCTTGGGTAGAAGTGCAGTCAGTTGTTCTCCACAGTACCTCGGTCCTACAGATTATTTACGTAAGAAATGTGGTAATCTAAGTTTCATTTGTAAGTGAATGTGTTGTTTTATTAATTACTTTTACTTTCCTCGGCTGAGGGCTGCCATGTAGACAAAGTAAATACACAATTAACATTTCTAAAAATAATTTACAATGATAAAAATAAATTGTAGAGAAAACATATCAAATTAGAAATGATAAACTTAAAATTTAATACAAATAACACATACTAATCTTGACATAATAACACTACATTATTAGTTTCAAAATCATACAAGATAATGTAATGCATTTACATAGCATCAGCATTAAAATACAGTTTCATCTAGAATCTCAAAGAATTATAGTGTATATAAATTAGGCGGCCTCGTGGGTAATTGTTTAGACCGCTCGCGGGCCACCTAGGTGGCCCGGGTTCGATCCCAGGTGCCCGCATGTAAAATTTGTTCTACCACTGAGCTACCATGGCAACATGCAAGCACAGCCCGGCTGCGAGTCAGTTGAGAAATTTAATGCCATTCTAGCATGTTGACACGGTAGCTTAGGGGTAGAGAAACCGGTTGGAAACCGTGAGATCTGTAGTTCATATCCCGGCTATGGCATTGAATTTTTCAGTCTGACTTTATCTATCCAATTCTAAGTTCAACATTATTCTTGGTGTAATTAAATCCTATAAATGGATGAATTTAAATCTTCCCTTAATAAAGTACTGTTCGAAGTTATAGAAACAGCTACACACATAGTTTTGGACGATGTGACTAATTTCTACTACTTACCGACATTGTTGTTATGGACATCTAACCTGGTTGTATAGAAACAAAAGAAATCGCAACACGGGTATGGATTCAAAAAGCACACGGAACAGTTAAAATATTTATTCATTTCTTGCTGAAAACACTGAACTTTTTCTGTCGATGATCAACGTTTTTCTTTTTCAAGAAAGCATTTAATTTATTAAATAATAATACCATCATTCAACTTTATAGTAGTTTTCAACATTAAATACTCTGACCACAAACTGCCTGCAGACTTTAATTTGTTCACCCCTCAGAACAAAATACGCCAAAAAATATTTTTGATTAACCTCCACACCATTTTTTCAATGTAGTGTACACTAACTTGTATCTTTGTTTAGACTTCCCCGAAATTAATGTAGAACATCCTACTCTCCATACTTCTTCTATTTCTCTGTCCTCTCCTATAACTTTTTGCATAATAAAATTGTCAAATCGATTCTAATTAGGGTACTACAGATAAACAATTCTCTACAGGCAACTACCTTGTTTATAAAAAAAATAATGAAAAACTACGCTAAAACGACTACCAAATGTTTCTTTCTTATAGAAGTTATTTGCATCAAACGAATATTTTAATTCATTTTTATTAATATATTTTACTGATAATACTCGCTGTCCAAAAATAAGTTGATACATAATAAAAGTGCATTGCAGAATCTCAACTTCATTTTGCTTTTTCAAACTTTCCTCAATTGTGCAATAGTACAATTCCCTCACTTGCATCGTAATATAATGTTAACTCTCCGTTCTTTATGAAAGTGTTGTACGTTATAGTTTTTATTGTGAACATTAGTAGAAACTGTCCTATTGCTTGCTTCCTCCTCCTGTCTGAGAAATTAAGTTTAAAGCTGGATCCAATAACAAGGAAACGATTAACTCTACAAAATATGTATGACATATAAATTGTGTGCTTTAACGATATCTAAATTTTTTGTTTAGTAAGTTTTTGACTATCTCTTACGGTTTACTAGTTATGCAAAATTCATCCATAAAGAAAAGGTCTTCAAAAAATTCAAGATATATGTTTTATTTGTCATGTATATATATTTGACACATGGCATTTAATCAAAATCAATAGAGTTATTTTTGAGCAAATCGAAATTTTCTAAAAATGTACCGAGAGGATTTTCAGTTTTGAAACTTTTCCAATAGTTTTCGTTGATTCAGCTTAAGTGAAAACTTTGCATAAGTACATTGTGACAGTGCAGTGTGAGGCCGTTCTTCTGGATTTCGATAAACACAGAAATGAGGGACTTTACTTTCTCTACCAATACTATGTACATATTTAACCCAAAATTCGATACAAAGATTTCACCGTAAACATATTTTGAACACCCAGACTAAATAAAGCATTTTTAGAAAATGGGCCGTGTATAGATATGTCTCTCTCTCCCTTTCTGGGCAGCATAGTTTAAAAATAAAAAGTACATTAAATCCATATTTGGAATTTAAGATTAGTTAGTATCTTCCAAGGATGCGGCACGAAGAATCTTCTGTGACGTCATTCACAGCTATACAGGGAAGAGTAGCAATCTAGGTTAGGAGACTAGCATCTGAGAATTTGCTTGTGTATCTGATACGGTTTTAAGTTTCTATTAGAGGCTCAACGCCATTAATCAAACGATACAAGATATGCAAATGAAATGTATAAGCCTTACATACACGCCAGACTTATAATATTACTTTAATGCTATCTGTACACACCCATTATGGATATAGGTTGATGTGTTAATGGAGTGTAGCCCATTGCTTTTACAACTGTTTAGATCTGTTATTTTCTTTTGGACTGGCGGATCAGTATGTTAGGCATTTCGCTCATTATCAAATTTTAGAGGTAGATAGCGAAGTATACTGTACAATTCAAAATCTTCTCGGGCTTCTAGCCAGGTAAAAACTTGGTTTGACACCAACGTTTCGAAGAAGTGCATCTTCCTCGTCTTCAGGGAGATCAGTTCACCCTGAAGACGAGGAAGATGCACTTCTTCGAAACGTTGGTGTCAAACCAAGTTTTTACCTGGCTAGAAGCCCGAGAAGATTTTGAATTAATACGTCGCCAGGAAAGCTTCAGTTCTTATTTTATACTGTACAAGTTTATCGCTAGAATACTATGCGCATTTGAGTAAAAGGAGCTTATGTTCCTTAAACTGCTTTTTCACGTATGGAGCACGTAAATATGCAATCAGGCTGCAGAGGGGCAATAGACGCATCTTAACACAGTTCAAAGAAACCTGAGGAGAGGTGATTCACCTGGTACATGTAACGTTCCAAAGCCTATTGTTGGCAGTAATGACGTAGCAGTATAGCGCAATCATGTAGTTAAGCAGAAGATAACTCCTACATAAAATAAGCAATGTAGTGTAATAACCAGTGTAATAAACATTTATTACCTATCACTACTTGCACTGCTGCTGACGAACATCCTAGATGAAAGGAACAGTGAAATGAAAATCCTATATCCCATATGATTAAACACAGAGCTTTCAAATTTTATACCTATATTTATCTCTTGCTTACAGTAGTCTGTCTACAAAAATTCAGCTCTATATTCCAATTCCTTTTTACTTTATTATTGTTTAATTACAAATTTTAATTATTGCTACTTGTGGAGGTGTTTTCATATTTCATGTAAAATATTTGGTAAGCAAGTACTTAATGTACATGGAAATAAATATTAGTCTGTATCACTTTCTGTATTTAGAACATAGTACATAGGTAGAGATAGTATTTTACTCCACTCAAAAAAACGATACCGGTATTTCGCCGGAAATACACGTTCCAGGGTCCCTTGTATCATTAACAAACGCATTTTTTTCCTAGCCCCCATGTACAATGTACAGTGGATAGAGAAGGCATTGTATTCCACCCAAACATTCGATATCGTGATTTCACCGGAAATATATGTTTTGGGAACCCTGAGTTCGAAAAAAATTTTTTTAGAAAAAGTCCGTGTCTGTGTGTCTGTTGACAGCATAGCTCAAAAACGAAAAGACTGTTGTATACCAAACTTGGTATTAGAAAATCCTCCCACCACAAACTACCCTTTACATAAAATAATTTTCGAAAATTTTGATTTTATCAAAAATAGTTCTAACGATTTTGATTAAAATTTCGTATATTAAACATATTTACCTGACAAATAAAATGTATATCTTGAATTTTCTGGGAATAGCCTCTGAAGAGTAGTTTATTCTGGATGAATTTTACTAAATTTTGAATAACTGCTAAACCTTAAGAGATGGACAAAAACTTACTACACAAAAAATGTAGAGCACATTAAAACACACAATTTATGTTATATACATTTTTTTCGTGGAGTTCGTCGTTTTTGTGACATTCCTTATTTTTGGTTTCTGCTATGAAAAACTTATACTTTTCTCATACAGGAACTTCTCAGCTCCTATCCATATAAACAAAGGAACTTCATTGACATAGCAACCAGCTTTTGACTATCACTTTAACCTAACTTTGTCCCTTATTTCGCTTCTACTTACAAGGAAGCAAGTAATTAGGCTATTTCTGCTATTTTTTTCTGATTAGCATAAAGTAAATAGAAGTATAAGCTTTTTTAAGAATTATTTGTTGCAGGGATATGGAGAAAGTCATGTGAATGGTACACATCAGATTTTTTTAGATATTGGGGACCCTAAAACATATATTTCCGGTGAAATCTCGGTATCGATTTTTTTGGTGGAGTGCAATACCTTCTCTATACACTATGTTCGTATAGAGAAAGTAAAAAGGATTTTCAGAAAAAGGTCCGTGTGTGTGTGTGTGTCAGTATGTCCGTGTGTCTGTGAACACGATAACTCAAAAACGAAAAGTCGGTAAAATACCAAACTTGGTATTTAAGTTTAGTATCTTCCAGGGATGCGACACGAAGATTTTGAGAAAAATCCCCCCACCCCCAAACTACCCTTTACATGGAACTTTCGAAAATTTTGATTTTCTAAAAAATGGCTCTAACGATTTTGATTAAAATATCGTATATTAAAGATATTTACATAACAAACAAAATGTATATCTTGAATTTTCTGGTAATAGCCTCTGAAAATTACTTTATTCTGGACGAAGTTTACGGAATTTTGCATAACTGCTAAACCGTAAAACTTAGATAAAAACTTACTAAACAAGAACTGTAGAGCACGTTAAAACACAATTTATGTTTCAAACATTTTTTTCGTGGAGTTGATCGTTTTTGAGATATTCATTGTTTTTGGTTTCAACTATGAAACACTTACTTTTCTCATATAGGAATTTGTCAACTCCTGTCCATATAAACAAATGAACTTCAGTAACATAGCAACCAGCTTTTGACTATTACATGCTATTACTTTAATCTATGGCACTCCCTTATTTCGCTTCTACTTACAAGGAAACAAGTAATGAGACTATTTCTGCTAATTTGTTCTCGAGTAGCATTAAGTATATAGAGGCATAAGCTTTTTTAAAATAATTTGTTCCAGAGATGTAGTGAAAGTCATGTGAATGGTACACATAAGATTTTTACAAAAAGGTCCGTGTGTGCGCGTTTCCGGGTGTCCGTGTGACTGTGAACAAGATAGCTCAAAAACGAAAAGTCGGTAAAATACTCAAGTTGGTATGTAAGTTTAATATCTTTCAGGGATGCGACACGAAAATTTTGAGAAAAATCCCTCCACCCCAAACTACCCTTTACATGGAACTTTTTTCGAAATGTTTTATTTTCTTAAAAATGGCTCTAACAGTTTTGATTAAAATATCGTATATTAAAGATATTTACCTGACAAATAAGGTGTATATCTTGAATTTTCTGGGAATAGCATCTAAAGACCACTTTATTCTGGATGAATTTTACGAAATTTTGCATAACTGCTAAACCGTAAGAGATGGATAAAAGCTTACCCTACAAAAAATGTAGAGCACATTAAAACACTCAATTTAGGTAATATAAATGTTTTTCGTGGAGTTGGGCGTTTTTGAGATATTCCTTGTTGTTAGTTTCAGCTTTGAGAAACGTATACTTTTCTTATATAAGAATTTGTCAACTCGTCTCCGTACAAGCAAAGGAACTTCGTCACCTAGCAACCAGCTTTAGAACATCAGCTTAACCTATGGTACTCCCTTATTTCGCTTCTACTTAGAAGGAAGTAAGTAATAAGACAAATTCTGCTAAGTTTTCTCAATTACCATGAAATAAATTGAAGCTCAAGCTTCTTAACAATAATTTGTTGCAGAGATGTAGAGAAAGTCATGTGAATGGAACACATCAGATTTGTTTATATGGGGAAAAAATCGAGACACGAATATTTTTATATTCGATGTATTTTCATAAGTAATACAACGATAGGTCCAAATTTTATCTAAAAAAAGATTGTAGCTCGAGTTTTATTTAATTAGACTATTTCGTGAATTAAATAACAATGATAAGCCTATATGGACACGAAGAATACTATTTTTAAAATGTCATTTGTCTTGATGTATATTTGCACCGAAATCACTGCAACTTGATGTCCAAATCATAAATTTGAGATGTCTTTGTATTGTCACATTATATTATTGTGGCGTAAAATAAAACACAGATCTGTTTATATTGTTGCATTCTATTATTTTTGCTTAGTACAGCATGATTGCAATTAATATGTCCATTGGAACTTCCTCCATTATTTACGGGAATATCACTGCACACTGATATTCAGAGAGAAAACAAATGTACCTGGGTGCGATAAATTTAGAAAAACAATTGCACGTGGGTGTGTTAAAAACGATAAAATTGCAGAGATAATGAGTTCCAATTGGTTGGAATTTTACGCGCCAATGCACTGGATTGGCCAGTTCCTACTATCACGTGTCATGAACGAAATAGTCACTGTAGAAATTGCAGCTCAATTGAAACATGAATGAGATAATGGCCCCTTAATTAACTCCCCAAATAGATCTTCTAAGTCCCCTTCGCTCGTTGGTCTATTTTAGAGCTGCAGTGTCTGCGATGGTGCTACGATGCGGCGTGGCAGGGGAAAAAAAGATGATCTGTGGAACTCTCACTATCCCTTAGCCTTCTGCCGGTCGCTGGAGTATAACAATGCCCTTTGGTAGCATTGGATCCTGAGCATGGCGGGGTCCCCGGTCTATCACTCCAATTGTTGTGCTGTTCAATCTGATACTCATAGCTATGGCGTTGCTCGTTGTTCCGTCATCTGATGTCTTCGCTGATCTCACTCCTTCCTGGAGGCGCCCCCTGTGGGTTATAGATACAAAAATCACGCTGATTCGGTGCTAAGTCCCCTTCGCACTCCTCCTATCCTACCCTATCCTAAATTCATATTCGTATTGTATATTTTTTTTCGATTCCTTATAGACATTCCCAAAAATAAAGTACACCTGATTGTGCCCAGGTGAAAAATTCCCACTGGATGTATGCTACTTTTATGTTACTTCCTTCACAGCGGACACTGATGTTGATGTAAACATATTATTAAAGAATAGAGTTGATATTGAAGTAAACATATTATTAAAGAATAGAAAGGTAATGACATATTATCGATCTTTGTTCCCCGCAGGTCAAGAATGTTGCCAAGGACAGGGTAATTTAGGTCTCTAATACACTAATCTTTTCTTCGGATGCAGTTAACTAAGATAATAAAGCAATTATATTATAATGCAAAGAAAGTGTAGCTGTAACTTCCATAAGTAATGCCATCAATGTCTGCAAATTAGCTAAACGAAACCTGTAGAAATATTCCATTTTTAATTTCTCTACAATATACATAGTAGGTAGAGAAGGTAGTGTATTTGACCCAAAATTGTGATGCCGAGATTTCACCAGAAATATATGTTTTGAGACCTCCTCCACAAAAAAACATTTATATAAAAAGGTATTTGTACATATGTCTGTGATTTGTGTGTGTGTGTGTGTGTGTATGCAGCATAACTCAAAAACGTAAAGTTCGTTAAGTAACTCAACTTGGTATTTAAGGTTAGTATCTCCCAAGGATGCGACACAAAGATTTTAAAGAAAATCCCTCCACAGCAAACTGTCCTTTACATGATAAAATGCTCGACAATTTTTATTTTCTAAAACATGGCTCCAACGATATTGAATAAAATATCATATATTAAATACATTTACATGAAAATTAAAACTATATCTTGAATTTCCTGTGATAGCCCCTGAAGACCTCTTCATTCTGAATGATCTTTGCATAGCTGGTAAACCGTAAAGGATAGGCAAAAACTTACTGCTCCAAAAATGTAGTTCTCGTTAGAACATATAGTTTATGTATTTTTTATTTTTGTTGTGGAGATAACCGTTTACGAGATATTTCTTGCAATTGGCTCCAATTTTAAAATAATGTTTTTCTCAAACAGGAAGTCGTAGCCATAAAAAGAAGCGAATTTCAATGATATTCGAATAGCGATAGCTTTTTAAAGATTTGACTATCACTTTAGCAGTGCACCTTTAGTTCCTTCTACTTGTAAGGAACTAAGTAATAAGGATATTCTGCTAATGTTTATCTCGATTAACTTAAAGTAGAAAGAAGAAGGTAGTAGGTAGTTTATTTGAAAAAAAGGTAGAGAAAATCATGTGAATGGAATACATCAGACTTTTTCACCATCTAGTCTACAAGACACGCCATCTGTGTATCATCATCAGAAATCGTTCAATCGCGATACTTCACATGCTACAAAAATATCAATCAGAAGAAATCAGATTATAATTCACGTCAATTGGATGTCTCTAAATGTTTATATCACAAACTATCTTATTCCCAGGTTCACGGTAGAATACAGGAACACATCAGCTTAACAAAGCTTCCAACCATCTATTTGTATCTCTCAAAATAGGGCTTCTATTACACTGTCACATTTCTGTATGAAAATGGCGTGTTATTTATGGACGCTCTTTAACTGCTATGGTTCTCAGCGTCCCATTCTATACTGGGCGTGAAAGACCGCTTAATTTTGCTCAGAGGCCTCTCTATCAGGCTTGAGGTTCTTTTACGTGCCGTAAATCTTAAGGATTTTTACGCCCGAAAAAATCCATCGTCCTCCGCTGGGTATATGAAGTTAGCATGGTAACCATTACACCACGGAGGGCGACACATTTCTGTATCACAGCATCTTTGATCACATCTAGTTACGACATACTTATGTGATAAATGTTATTTCCACCTTCACATCTTTATCATATCTGTGATTAATAAATAAAATGGCAGACATTACACTTGTTCAGGGGCTACAGTGGCCCATTTCCTATTATGAATCACATGAAATGCTTCACAATTCAAAACAAAATTATTATAAAAACAGAAACAAAACACTTGAAGTATATAAAGGCATAGCAGAAGCCAATATATAAGTTCATGAAAAATATACGGATAAAGATGTGAGTAAAAACTTAAATGCATTGGGAAGTCACTTCTTAAAGGGACAAAATTAAAGTTATTATGACAGTCATTTATTATCACTTTTGCTGCTGGCTTTGTTTTTGTTATTCATACTCATAAATGTAGTATTACTTAATGTTCTTTAAGAAATGGACTTATTGAGATTAAGTTTTAGGTTAGGTTATACGAAAAGGTTGCATATGAATGTAATAGAAACTTAAAGTAAATGTATTTATAAATATTCAATATAATGACACAATTGACATTATAAACAGAACAAAATAGGAACAATTATTACAGCTGAAGGTGTTAACTGTTGGATATGCTTTTTAAATTTGTAATAAAAGATGTGATAAAAGGTTTAACGTTGTGTAATACACTCGACAGCTTTACTATGATCACAATATGTGATCCAAGGTTTTATCACATTCTTTGACACAGAAATGTGATAATGTAATACAAGCCTAATAAACAAACTATTTGAAGATGTTGACTGAATTTGAATGAATGAATGCATGAATTTATTATCATAAATCACAATACAGACTTTTTTCATTTCGTATAATAATAAACCTTTCTTAATTTATTTTTCTTTAAACACATTCAGCTAAGTTCCTATCCTTGAGTGTTTACTTTTTCATTAGACCTTATACAAACTAACATCCTGGTTAATGGAGTATAAGATTCCTGTTTAACTGATGCTATATAATCCCAGCCACTCATTTCCTCCTCCTTGCACTGTCTCACAATTCTCATCCATATTTTGTCTCCTTTTCTCATACATATTTTCAAAATATTTTCCGCACACTATAATAATTTCTCTTCTATTATTACTTTCTCTACACCATGTACATAATGTACAGAGAAGGTACTGTATTCCACCCAAAAATTAGATGCCGAGATTTCGTTGGAAATATGTTTTTGAGGTCCCTAAATCCAAAAAAGTATTTTAGAAAAAGGTCCGCGTGTGTCTGTATAGCTCAAAAACTAAGAGACCGTTAAACACTAAGTTTGGTATACGTTTAGTATCTTCAAAGTATGCGACACGAAGACATTCAAGAAAGTCCCCACCCCAAACTACTCTTTACAAACTTTTTGAAATTTGTTGTTCTCAAAAATGGCTCTAACGATTTTGATTAAAATGATGTATATTGTAGATAAGTACATCACAAATAAAATGTATATCTTGAATTTTCTGGGAAATAGCTTCTGAAGACCTGTTAATTCTAGATAAATTATGCATAACTAGTAAACTGTAAGAAATAGACAAAACTTACTATACAAAAAATGTAGATCAGGTTAAAATACGCAATTTATGTCATGCACATTTTTGTTATAGAGCTAATTATTTCCGAGATATTGGTTGTTTTTAGTTTCAATTTTAAACTACGTAACCATTCGTTTCAACTCTCTTTTGTTTACTGCTGGCAATGCAAAGCGAATTGAACTTCAATAGCGATTGACTTTTACAATATTTGATATGGCTTTAGCCTTGTGTATTCCCTTATTTCCCTTCTACTTACAAGAAATCAAGAAATAAGACCATTTCTACTAATGTTTTCTCGATTAGTGGGTAAGAGAATAATTTTTGTATGAATAGTTTGTTTCCAGAACAGCTAGAGTAGGCCATGTGAATGGAACATCATATTTTTTAACATTATTTCTGTTAATTCCTCTATCCCTAGTTTATCCCATTCTCAAATCTCAATTCTGTTCTCCATACCTCTGTTTTCTTGCACTGAGAACACAATGAAGTACTTCATTACTATTCCCACGCATTGAACACATTAATTTCATAAACTCCTCTGAGTTCCTTTAGTGTTAATTGAAATTAAAATTAGGATGATTTGAAGGTTTATTAAATTCTGTTTGATGAAGAAAAACATGTAAATGAGCTTGTACTGCCCCTGCAACACAATAATAACCATAACAGAATAATAACAGAAATAATAATGATAATAATAGTAATGGTAATAATAATTATAATAATAATAATTATAAGCCATACCCTCTTAACTAAACCAACCTCCTCCTAAAATCATAAATCCTTAAACATTTAAAAAGAAAATTAATAAATATAAAATTATTTATATAATTTTAATTTCTATACAGATATTTACGAATGATAGAGGAAACGTTATGCGTCTAAAAATTAAATATCGAGGTTTCATCCAAAATATGCCTTATCACAATAAATGTATGCGTGTGCAGTGTTACAATAGCAATTGCTCAACCATTAGACATTTTAAAAATATATCTTATGGCTCCAAAGTTTATAACAAGCATTTGTTGCTTCAATAGAACATGTGTTAATGTCCTCAGACCCACGGATTGTTTGTTGTTGTTTTGTTTCTTTAGCCCATGCGGGCGTATTTACCATGGTAACACAGCAAAGACATACAATTTTTAATTGAGGTAATACATTTCCGGAAAACAATATCATACAAACAGTAAACGTATCATTATTAAGGCTCGGAATTTGATGTGTAAGTATATGCGTGACCTCTACATTCAATGAGAACAGACGCCTCCTACTATAAAAAGGTAAACACTATGCTATCCTTTGTTTATGTTATACATGTGGCTCGAGTTGATTGCAGGAGACACTGGATCCCAAGCTTTCTAATTAGTCTCACACATTAACACTAGCGTCCTTGGTATAAACATCTTAAGTATGCCCTTAATGCTGCACTTAATGTGCTGTCATTCTCGAGAATATGGGTATTATTATTATTATTATTATTATTATTACCAGTGTTAAGCCTCGAGATGCTTGTTTCGATCTCATGAATGAAATTGTTGCTACATCCACCTTTTCTTTGGTTTGCCAATGTTCCTCTTATCTCTGGGTTTATAATTTATAACTAGCTGTTTTGAGAAGCGGTGATCTTCCGTTCTAACCACATATTCTGCCCACTTACTTCTATATTCCTTCAACTTAAAAAAAGTCCAAATTCCTTTCTGATCTCATTACTTTTTTTATCTTTGCCGGTACGATCCTCCCTCTTGGCCTTGGCCAAACTAGGGTCTCAAACATGTCAGGTGCTACAAGGCGGCTTACGGCCTCCGCTCTACTTGCATTTACGCAGGATGACGTAATATTTTATTGCCAGTCAGACGGGTTCTTCGCCATTACAGCAGCTCTTTATTATAGGCTCATCCAAGAGCTTTGAGCCTATAATAAAGGAATAGGAATCTCATCTTTGCGGCTTCTATTTTTCATATACATATAAAGAAACAACAGTAAGAGTTTCCAGCTTCCCAAATAATGGTCTGCAATGAGCTTTACTATCTACATTGCATATCATTCTTACTGTCTTCGCCGCAGACGATGACACTGATGATATATGGAGCACCGTAGGATGCGATGTCGGGGGAAACTGGAGAACAGAGAAAACCCGCTCCTGTGCCGCTTTGTACACCACAAATCCACATGCGGGCCTGGGATCTAATCCGTCCCGAATCCGCCTTGGTGAGAAACGTATGGTATAACCTCTCGGTCACTTTTCTTCAATTTTTAATTTCGAAAAATGTCTAAATATTGCTTCAGTTCAATTTAACTAATACCAATAAAGTTCAATAAAACAAACTAATTAAACATACTTCCAATAAGTGTTAGACTGCCTCCATGGATGAGTGGTCAGCTGACTTCTCACCCGGAGGTCCTGGGTTTGATTCACGTCTAGTGAGGGGAATTTTTTTCTTTGACCAGAATGATTCCCTATCCTCCATAGAGTCTAGAAGCTTGAATGTGAGAATGAACGTGTGTGTGTTTGTTAAGAATAAAACGATGTAAACTCAACGTAAACAACCAACAGACGAGTTGTTTCTAATGCAAAGCCCCCCGATATGACTTAGATGTTCAAGGGCGCTATATAAATGAAACAATAAAAGAAATACATGTTAATGTGTCGATATTGAGAGCTTGGAGCTTCGCATTCTGAAAAAAGCATGTTTGGATAGTAAAACGTGTTTAGGATATAATTTGTAGAGGTGTAAATTCCAAAATTGATTTCGGTGAGGTCCCTTTTTCGTTCTCCCGGGTATAGTCCATAACACCCCCTCCCTAGATCCCCACAATGGGCCTGGCGCACGCTATGCTCTTATAGCGTTGGAATTTCTAAATCGGTGGAGATGGGATCTGATAGTGATAATCGAGCCAAGGTACCTTCAACACATGAAGATTAATTTTTTTTCTCTCCATGCCTATTTCCTACCATTTCCCACGGAAACTTTCCCACCGTAACTCTATATGCTTAACACGGAGTCTGTTCTACCTCACAGTTGTTTCTTCTATACCGTAGAATAACGTCTTTTGTTTTAATACATACATATTCATTTTATTCCCTACATAAATCAGCGCTTACTATTTTCTTAGCGTTTTACTGATGATGATGATTACTTACCTTTGACTTTCTCTAGAAGTGTTGTATTTCCACCCAAAAATTTAATATCGAGATTTCAAAAAGTTTTCAGACTCCTTGAATCCCCCACCTAATTTTATGTCCTTGCACGTGTGTCTCTAAAGAGCATAATTGAAAAACATAAAAATCTTATGTGTTCCATTCACATTACTTTCTCTACTTATTCTACAACAAACAAATCTTACAAATTCTTATTCTTCTATGTGTTTCATGCTAATTCAGATAAATATTAACAGAATAGTCTTATTACTTAGTCCCTAATAAGTATAAGGGATCTAAGGGGATATACTAAGTTAAATATTTTAAATGCTGTCGCTATACATTGTCTGGAATTTCGCCTGGAGTAAAACAAAAGAAGCACGGACAACTTCCTACTTGGGAAAAGTATAAGAATTTTAAAAATGAAGAAAATAATGAGGAATACGGCGGAAAGGTTAGGACTCAAGAAACATGCGTGGAGTATAACTTGTGTGTTTTGACGAGATCTAGATGTTTTGTGTAGTAGGCTTTTGTGTATCTCTTACGGTTTACCAGTTATGCAAAAGCCATTCAGAATGAAGAGGACTTCAGAGGATGTTCCCAGAAATTGAATATTTACATTTTGTTTTTCATATAAATACCTTTCATATCGGTATTTTAATTAAAATCGTTCGTCATTTTTGAGAAAACCAAAATTTTCGTGCCTTTTCCATGTAAAAGGTAGTTTGGAGTGGGGAATTTTCTTGAAATCTTCTTGAAAAATGTCTTGAAAATTTCTTGAAAATCTTCGCAAACTTGGTATTTAAGTTAACACAACGCGAAGATTTTAAGGAAAATTCCACACCTCTAACTTCCATTTATATGGAACGTTTTTAGAAATCTTTGATTTTCTCAAAAATAGTTTGACGATTTTGATTAAAATACCATATTTTTAAGATATTTTCATGATAAATGAAATGTATATCCTGAGTTTTCTGGAAATACCCTCAGAAGATCTCTACATTCTGGATGACTTTTATGTAACTGGCTAACCGTAAGCGGCAGACACTAATTACATCACAAAAATTGTAAATTTATTAAAACACACATTTATGGTAAATACGTTTTTCTAGAGTTAACCATTTCCGAGATATTCTTTGTTAAAAGTTCCAAGTTTAAAATACACTTTTCTCAAGCAGTAAGTCGTCCGTGTTTCTTTTGTTTTGCTCCTGGCCATACAAATAAGCTAATTTCAATGGCAATAGCATAGTGACAGCTTTTTAAAGATTTGTCTATCGCTTTAGCCTGGTGTGTTCCCTCAGTTCCCCTCTTCTTATAAGGAACTAAGTAATAAGGCAATATTTATCTCAATTAGCATGAATCAGAGAGAAGAATAAGCTTTTGTGAGACTTTTTTTGCAGAACAGGTAGAGAATACCATTTGAATGGAACGCATGAGATTTTTAAAAAGTGGAACGTTATGTTAGTGCTTTGAAATTCCATACTCTTTGTATGATCAGAGAGAAAACGAAAAGTCGCATCCAACCTGAAAAAGTATTTGAAAATGCAAACGAGTAATAGAATGTGTTTCAGAATTGGTTAACGCCATATAAAAATTATTTGACATAAATTGCACACTTTAACTCTACATTTTTTTTATTTGAGTAGTAAAAGGTGGTCTATCTCTTACAGCTTGCTGATTATAAAAATCATTCAGAATGAAGAAAACTCCACTGTTTATTCCTATAAAATGTTCAAGGTATACATTTTATTTATAATTCAAATACCTTAAGACCAAATACCTTAAGACCAAATAGAAATCTTGATTTGAGAAAATAAAAAATAACGAAACATTTTTTCAGTTATAGGCTGATTTAGGGTGTAGGAGAAAATATTCGTGCCAATTATTTTTATTATTATTTTTTGAAGATACTAAACTTAAATTCTTAGTTTGGTATCACCCAACCGTTTGCTTTTGAGGTATACTGTTCATAGACAGACACGCATACATATGCATATACGTATATTTTTTTAAAAAAATGTAACAGGGTCTCAAAACGTGTACCTCGTTAAAATCTTTGTATCTAATTGTTGAGTGAAACTTAACACTCCTTCTAGTTATTAGTTAAGTTGTAGAGAAAGTAAAAATAGGTTTAAAATCTACAAATAAAGTAGATAAGATTATACAAATTAAAGCTGCATATAGGAGAGGTACACAGGATTGATAAGTGGATTATATTCATATTTGGCACAGTTTGGCGCATATTATTAACTTGTTTCAAAACTGAGATTTTAGTTAATACCAATTCGCATGTAATGGAACTTATGTTTTGATAGATTTTTGAGGGGTGCTAAAATTTTAACACGTCCTTTATAGTGCTATTGACAAAAAATCGTTTTGATAGCATCATGAACCAGTATTGAATAATTCAGCAGTTACTGAATCATATATCAAGCGAATGCTGACACATGGCGTAGGCTTGCTTGTCACTCCGATCGTACATCTTCGAACACGTATGAAAATGTAATGTCCAAAACGCAAACCGTGATTTAAAAGCAGTTTCCACTACAGAATTTCTTAAGCATGAGTTGTGGAGTGTCTAAAGTTTCGAAGAAAGTAAGGGTTACTGCAATATACCAAAGTGAACTTTACATGTAGTTTTGTACCTGAGACGAAATGAATTGTTTCCGGCAGCTATATGTAATAATACTTGAATTACTTTTTATTACACAATGCATTGGTTTTCAAACAGATGTGACCATAGCAAGATGTGTCCTTAATATCGCAGATAATTTCTCTCCTACCAACCATCCGCTTGTTTTCTCAGTTTCTACTAAAAGACAATTGAGAAATGTTTACAATATGCCACTTCAGAAGAGTATAATACTCGATGCAGAAGATACGCTTAACCTGCTACATTTGTCAGGAAAGTGGTCACTATACAATTTTGGTTCTGGGTTGAAAAATGCTCATGAATTGAAAAACAAACCTGGAAGTTACATTCTGTGTCTAGGTGAAGATTTTCTCCAGGAATTGATTGAACAATTAAAACAGTTTACGCTTTCTAAAGAATGGAACCCAAGAGCGTATTATATTATAGTAGCACCATCTAGCAAAGCTAAGTCACTAGTGGAAGAAATATTTAGACAACTGTGGAATTGGAAGATACTAAATGCAATCTTAGTTACTCCTGTCTCAGCAGCAGGCATTATCAGTGTGTACAGTTGGCTCCCTTATCACTCTGGAAGTTGCGCTGATCTGCAGAATGTTGTGTTGCTGGATCAATGGAATGGTAGCGGATTTCTAAAAGGTGCCGACCTCTTTCCTAAGAAAGTTCCGGAGAATCTTCATGGATGTGCCATTACAGTTTCCACATTCGAATACAAACCATTCATGATAAAACCCATAAACGTGTTAGTAAATAACACACCACGTTTATGGTATGAAGATGGACTTGACATCCGTATGCTCAAGTTTATAAGTGAAGCAATCAATGTGACCATATTGTTAAACCCGCCGCCTTTGGATGATGGTTACTGGGGGTTTTACTTGTCAGAGAGTGCTCAGTGGACAGGAGTAACTGGGGAGATGATAGCAGGAACATCCGATATGGCAATAGTGGGATGGTTCTACCGCTGTCACCTCATAGACGAAATTGAGTGTACTTTACCATATATAATTGATGAAACAAGGTGGTATGTGCCTTGTCCCAAGCCTGTTCCAAGATGGCTCAGCATCTCTAGAGTCTTTGCCCCATTTCTTTGGCTGGCATTTGTCATCGCGTACATTATTGTCGCGCTATTTGTTTGGGTTATTGCAGTAGCTAGCACGGCTATTAGAACAGATGTGAACAATCCTAATACAAGTTTAAGTTTATGTTTTCTCAATTTGTGGGGCATTATACTGGGAGTTTCAACCGACACAGGAGGTCAGTATTTTAGAGCACTTAGAGCAGCATTTCTAATGTGGATATCTTACAGCATGGCTGTCAACACCGTTTATCAAACATTTCTCACCACGTTTCTAATTGATCCTGGTTTACAACCTCCCATATCTTCAGAAGAAGAAATTTTGGACTCTGGTATGGGCTATGGAATTCCTGACACTCTTGTGTCGTTGTTTCCAGAGATGCACGACGAGAAATACAGTCGCAGGGAGCTTTGCCTGGAAATTGAACCTTGTCAGAGAAGAGTGGCCGAAGATGGAGATTTTGCTCTATATTTCTGCAAGTATTACAACGAATATATGACAGCTCTCAAGTATGTAGACGTGAACGGAAAACCACTAGTGTGTCAGATTGAAGGACTTTACTATCGACAGTATGTGACCGTGCCCGTCCAGAGGGGTAGCCCATATTTAAATCACCTGAACAGAATTATAGGAAGAATATTAGAAGCCGGTCTGATTGACCAATGGTGGCAGGAGTTGCGTTACGCTGCGACTATATCCAGTTTGAAAGACAAAGAAACTGAAAATAGTTACATCGCTTTATCACTGGACCATTTTCAATCAGCCTTCTATTTTCTGATGTTAGGATTTGCTTTTTCATTGGTGACATTCATATGTGAACTAGTGTGTGGTTGCAAAAAGACCCCGCTCTGATTTTAAGTTATATTGCATAATGAATTAATGACAGATATTTTACTGTCATTTCACCTAAATTCTATTCTCTTCATTGTGAAGGTGCTCTTTTTGCTGCTACATCATAATATTCGGCGAATTGTTTAATGTGATCGTTCCAGAATTTCAATCAATAGCATTAATAGTTGTGCATGCTAAAATAGCTTATTGGGTGACACCATGCAAACGAATATTCAGCATAGGTATATAGTATTTTTGAAACTTCAGTAGCACAAAAGAAAAATTGTATGTCATTTCTTCCGCCCTCTATTGTACTTACAATAATATTGTTTTAAGGGTTAAACCACTGTATGGTAAATAAATTCTATTATTTACATAAACTAAACATTTATGAAATTAATGTGACCTTTAATATGATGCAATGTAGGGAAACGTTTCACCTCTTAAAAAGTATGTCCCACAAATGGCTTATTTCTGCGGCGAGAATCTGCAAGATTACGATGTATATTCAAACAACTTTTATAACATTTCAACTGTAATAGCATTAATTTGTCCCTGAACATTGTATTATGAAGGTATTTGATTGATTTGAGTATTTTGGACGTTTTGAGTAAGCCTAGCTCTTCAAGTACAATTTAAAATACACAAACACAGACAGAGGCATTTGGGAATTTTGATAAAGATGATTTAACTAGCGAAGAGACAATATGCAGCTGCCGCGGACATTCAGTGTTGCTGTGGCACCATCTTTGGCAGCCATTTTTATTGCTCTCTTAGCTGCTGGTTGTGTTCATTGTGAATGAATTTTGCGTACCGGGTAGCCCAACTCCCCGTATTAGAACACATGTCCCTTCGTGATTAAAAAATCTTATGTGTTCCATTCACATGACTTTCTCTATATCTCTGTAAATTATTATTGTTAATAAGCTTATCTTTTATTTATTTCATGCTATTCGAGAAAAAATTAGCAGAAATAGTTTTATTTCTTGCTTTATTGTAAGTAGAAGCGAAATAAGGGAGTACCATAGGTTAATGTGAAAGCCAAAAGATGGTTGCTATGTGACTGATGTTCCTTTGTTTGTATTAACAGGAGTTGACAAATTCCTGTATGAGAAAAGTATAAGTTTTTCAAATATGAGACCAAGAAAAAGGAATATCTCAAAAACGACCAACTCCACGAAAAAAATGTATGTAACTTAAATTGTGTGTTTTAACGTGCTCTACATTTTTTGTGGGTTAAGTTTTTGTCCATCTCTTACGGTTTAGTTGTTATGAAAAATTCATCCAGAATAAAGTAGTCTTCAAAGGCTATTCCCAGAAAATTCAAAATATACATTTTATTTGACAGGTAAATAACTTTAATATACGATATTTTAATCAAAATCGTTAGAGTCATTTTTTAGAAAATCAAAATTTTCGAAAAAAGTTCCATGTAAAGGGTAGTTTGGGGTGGGGGGATTTTTCTCAAAATCTTCGTGTCGCATCCCTGGAAAATACTAAACTTAAATCCAAGTTTGGTATTTTACCGACTTTTCGTTTTTGAGTTATCGTGTTCACAGACACACGGACACACTGACACATGGACACACACATACACACACGGACCTTTTTCTGAAAATACATTTTTTGGATGCAGGGGACCCTAAAGCATATATTTCCGGTGAAATCTCGGTATCGAATTTTTTGGTGGAGTGCAATACATTCTCTATTCACTATGTACATAGTGAGTATAGAGAAAGTAAAAAGTTGAAGAACTCAACGAGGCTATTTCAAGTTAGAACCGATAAGCGGTAAATTGAGCGACCTTCGTTTAGTTTCTCTTGCTTATCAGTGCAGGGGCGTGAAGGTACTGCTCATTGAGAGGGGAAAATGAAGATCGCGCTGGCCAGCTCTTCACTTGACGATTTTAACTTGAATTTAACACAAGAAACGATATCTGCAAATATGAAATATAGGGAGTTGGGCCACCAGACACAGTAAATTGTAAGAGATAGACAAAATCGTAATGCACAAACATGTAAATATCGTTCAAATACACGACTTATGTCAAATATTTTTTGTGACGTTAACCATTTCCGAGACATTCCTATTTATTGGTTTCAACTTTCAAGTACGTGTGGTTTTCTCAAATGGGAAGTCATTATTCTTATTTTTTTTTTCTCGTGATCATGCAAAGAACATAGAATTTGATAGTCATTACATAGTGGCATGTTCTTTAAAAATCTGACTATCACTTTACAGCATCGCAAAACGAAAAGTATAATGTTAATTTTAAGTTTAACTATATTAATAAGAAGTAGCTAGAATAATAAACTTGCAAAAGAACATTTTGTAGGACACTGAGTTGAGAGTTGCTTAAATGTAAGTCTCAATATCATCCATAAACCCGGATGGAGTAATAAAATCAGTTAGGAAAACCAAAATTCTGTACTTGGTTAGTGTGAAATAAATGCCCATTCCAAACCTAAGCCCACCGTCCTGCCGATTGTTTTTAAGTGTGCTTAAAATCGAAAATCCCAAGTCAGTATTTTTACTGGCTCGTATAAGAACTCCTGCGGACGAAATTCCAACACACCGGCAGCGCTGATCTGGAGCTCGACAGCGACGTTAAAAATATCTGATGTGTTCCATTCACATAACTTTTTTTTTTTTTTTTTTTACATCTCGGTAACAAATTGTTATTAACTACATTCCTTCTAACTTCTTCATGCTAAATGGTCTTATTACTTGCCTCCTTGTAAGAAGAAGGAAAATAAAGGGAATATACTGGCTAAAGCATTAGTCAATTTTTTTAAAAATGGTTACTATCGGATTGAAATTCGTTTCTTTGCATGACCAGGAGTTGACAAATTCCCGTATGAGAAAACTGTAAATATTTTAAAACTGGAACCAGTAATAAGGAATATCTCGGAAACGGTTAACTGCACGAAATAAAATATATGACAAATTGTGTTTAACGAGATCTACATTTTTATGTAGCAATATTTTGTATATGGTTACCAACTATTGAAAAGTTATCAAGAATGAGGGGGTCTTTAGAGGCTATTCCCAAAATATTCAACATATATATTTTATTTGTCATATAAATATCATTATAATACGTATTTTAATTAAAATCGTTTGAGCCATTTTTGAGAGAATCAAAATTTTCCCATGCAAGGGCTAGATATCGTGTTGCATCCTTGAGAGATACTAAGTTTAAATATTAAGTTTGGTATTTAAGTTTTCGTTTTTAAGTTATTGTTCACAGACACACGGATACACACGGGCCTTTTTCTAAAAATGTGTTTTTATACCGACGACCCTAAAACGTGCATTTACTGTGAAATCTCGGCAACGAATTTTTAGGTGCAATGCAATACCTTCCCAATCTATGTGCTGTGTACTAAATAGAGAACGTAAGAGCATACCTTTTACTTCCTCTATACGCACTATGTACATAGTGTATAGAGAAGGTATTGCACTCCACCCAAAAATTCGATACCGATTTCAGCGGAAATATATGTTTTAGGGTCCCCAATATCCAAAAAAAGCATTTTCACAAAAAGGTCCGTGTGTGTGTCTGTGTCCGTGTGTCTGTGAACACGATAACTCAAAAACGAAAAGTCAGTAAAATACCAAACTTGGTATTTAAGTTTAGTGTCTTCCAGGGATGCGACACGAAGACTTTGAGAAAAGTCCTCCCACCCCCATCTACCCTTTACATGGAACTTTTTTCGAAAATTTTGATTTTCTCAAAAATGGCTCTAACGATTTTGATTAAAATGTTGTGTATTAAAGATATTTACCTGACAAATAAAATGTATATCTTGAATTTTCTGGGAATAGCTCTGAAGAGTAGTTTATTCTGGATGAATTTTACTGAATTATGAATAACTGCTAAACCGTAAGAGATGGATAAAAACTTACTACACAAAAAATGTAGAGAACGTTAAAGCACACAATTTATGTTATATACATTTTTTTCGTGGAGTTCGTCGTTTTTGAGACGTTCCTTATTTTTGGTTTCTGCTATGAAAAACTTATACTTTTCTCATACAGGAACTTGTCAACTCCTATCCATATAAACAAAGGAACTTCATTGACATAGCAACCAGCTTTTGACTATCACTTTAACCTATGGTAGTCCCTTATTTCACTTCTACTTACAAGGAAGCAAGAAATAAAACTATTTCTGTTAATTTTTTCTGATTAGCATAAAGTACATAGAAGTATAAGCTTTTTAAGAATAACTTGTTGCAGGGATATAGAAAAAGTCATGTGAATGGTACACATCAGATTTTTAAAAGTAAGCACCGCCCTGCTTATTGTTCCCTTTCGTATCATCAGTAGCAAAATTCCGCTGCCCTCTACAGACTTTTTTCTACCACTGACAAACTCCGTTATAAATAAGCTACACTTTTTTAAAGATCCTTGAATCAGCTATTAACGGTTACCCAAGCTATTCCAACTTGAAATTAATGGGCTAAGTATAATTCAGATTAGAAAGGGGGCCCCAGGACACGGAGGTAGAGCACCAGACGTGGCCATTGTGGTCCTTTGTCTCTTATGTGATCCCAGAGAAGGAGGAATGAGCAAAAAATCCGAAGGGCAACCAAATCCGGGAGACAATGGGGTCCCGACACGAAGCCGCCCTAGGTCTGCTCACGAGAATCCGCGGACCCCTAGAGGAAACCAAAACCCGAAAGAAGGCCCCTCCGACGATATTATTTTTACTTTCTCTACGCGTACTATGTACTTAGCGCATAGAGAAGGTATTGTATTGTACCCAAAAATTTGATACAGAGATTTCACCGGAAATACATTTGAGACCCCTTGCATAAAAAAAAGCATTTTTAGAAAAATGGCTTTGTGTATCAGTCAGTGTCCGTGTGGGTGTGAGTGTGTGTGTGTGTGTTTCTGTGAACAGCATAGCCCAAAAACATAAAAGTCCGTTAAATACCAAACTTCGTTTTTAAGTCTGATATCTTCAAGGAAGCGACACATAGATTTTCAGGAAAATTGCTCCATACCAAATTACCTCTTACATGGAACTTTTTTGGAAAATTTTGATTTTCTCTAAAATGGCTCTATCGATTTTGATTAAAATACCTTATGTTCAAGATATTTTTATGACAAACGAAATGTATATCTTGAATTTTCTCGGAATATTCTCTGAAGACCTCTTCATTCAGGATGACTTTTGTATATTTTTGGCAGAGTTAACCGTTTTCGAGATATTCCGGATTATCAGTCTCAAATTTAGCCACTTAAACTTTTCTCAAACGGGAAGACATCTTTCTTCTCCTTTCTGGTTTATTTACTCCTGGAAAACAAGGAGATTGTAATTTAAATTGTTTCCCATAGCGACCGGTTCTTAAAGGACGAGACTTTCGCTTTAGCCTGTGGATTTTCTTATTTCCCTTATTCTTACAAGGAGCTAATAATAAGACTAATTCTGCTTATGTTTATCTTGATTAGCATCATGTAGATAACAGATTAATCTTCAGAATAAAAGGGTCGTTTGCCGAACAACTGGAGGGCATCATGTGAATGGAACACATTCGATTTGTGTCTTTCTACTTACAAGGGACCAAGTAATAACGCCAATTTCTGCTAATGTTTATCACGATTAGCATGATGTAGATGGAAGAATAAGCTTTTTAACAATAATTTTTACAGAGGTGTAGAGAAAATCGTGTGAGTGGTACACATTAGATTTTTACCTCGCGCAATCCACCATCCTACTACAGCTCGCCAAACACCGTATCCTGGTCCTTAAATCTTGACAAAGAGATGATAAAGAAATGATGGCAACAGGAAATTATGGCTCGGAAAATTCGAGGAATGAAATGAACCTAACCACCATTCGACTAGCGACTCGGGAAACCCCCGAAAAAACACATGGAATCAAATCTACGACCTCCCAAGTGCAGATCAAAATCGCCTGAGTCAAGCTGCTCAGTTACAATTAAGACTAAACTCAGACGGTTGGTATTTTGTGGAGAGGATAAGGAATGCGTCTGTGCCTCCACTCACAAAGAAACCACAATTTAGCCTTGAAAATCGTAAGAGCATTGCACTTCAAAAAGAAGAAAATATTTTTCAATATTCAAGGCTAGATTTGTTTCTCGTTCTATAATCCACGATCCTTTTTCTTTTCTGTTTTATTTTTCAAACTGCTTGTATGGCAATTAAAAACGTTACCAGTTTATTCAGTGGAAATTTTCGGTTATTTGAAGGACAACTTGATTTCAAGTAGATATCAAGTTGTTGCGACTGACTATAGCAATTTACCGTTTTTTTTTTTTCTTCTTTTTTACTCCGCTAACCTCCGTAGGAGCTGAGAACGTGTTTTCTATTGCAAACTCAATTGTTTTTATTGCCTGGAGATAGCCTTGTTTTTATTTTCTCTCTTTATTACGTAGTACATAGGTAGAGAATATGTTGCATTCCACCCAAAATGCAGTACCGTCTTTCAATGGAAATACACATTTTAGGGTCTCGTGCATCCAAAAATCAAAAGGCATTTTTAGAAATCGACCGTGTATATGCAACAAAAGATTTTAAAGAAATTCCCCCCACCCAAACTACCCTTACAGAGAATTTTTTTCGAATCTTTGTATTTTTTTCAAAAATGGCTCTAATCGTTTTGATTAAAGTACCATATACGAGGTACGTCCAGAAGGTAAGTTCCGTTTGGTAATAACATTAAATTGTGTACAGATACAGAATAATTATTTATTGCACAAAATTCTACAACATTTAAACTATTTTTCCACATAACTGCCGAAATTTTGCAGGCATTTGTTATAGCGTGGCACAAGTTTTTGTATATCTTCTTCATGTGTCTTAAAAAAGTTGGAAACATTTTCTTTCAGCTCTTCGTCATTGTTGAAGTGTTGACCGCCAAGGAAAGACTTGAGATGTAAGAACAGATGAAAGTCGCCAGGAGCGAGGTCAGGGCTGTATGGAGGATGGTCAAACACGTCCGAGCCAAATCCCTGTAAAGGGTTTTTCGTCACATTTGCAGTGTGTGGTCGTGCTATGTCATGAAGAAAAACAACACCTTTTGACAGCAATCCTCGGCGCTTATTCTGTATTGCGCGGCGCAATTTCCTAAGTGTCCCGCAATAAACATCTGCTTTGATTGTTTGACCACGCGGTAAGAAATCAATGAGTAACATGCCTTTCCAGTCCCAGAACACTGTGCACATCATTTTCCGAGGTGTCAAGATTTGTTTCGGCTTAACCTTTGCTGGGGATGAAGTGTGCCTCCATTCCATTGATTGCCGCTTACTTTCAGGGGTGTCGTAAGAAACCCAAGTCTCATCTCCTGTGACTATCTGTGTCAGAAATTCTTCGCCGTCTTCATCACAACGGGTTAAAAGCTGAAGTGCACTACCCATCCGTTTTGTTTTGTGTTGCTCAGTAAGAATCTTTGGTACCCAACGTGAGCAAAGTTTATGAAATTTCAGTTTTTCGGTAACAATTTCATGAATTAGTGATCGTGAGCTTTGGGGAAATTCCATAGCGAGAGCACTAATTGTAAACTTGCTGTTTTCCTGGGTCTTGTCATCAATCGCGTGAACCAGTTCTTCTGTAACCAAAGATGGACGCCCACTTCGTTCTTCATCGTGCACTTCACTACGCCCGTTATTGAACTGTCGAACCCATCTTCGCATCATTGAATCACTCATCGCATTTTGTCTATAAACTTCGCAAATTTGCCGATAAATTTCAATTGGTTTCACTTTCCTAACATTCAGAAAACGAATCACAGATCTGGTTTCACAAGCGGCGGGATTTTCAATCAACACCGACATTGTAAACAAGCACAACAAAACGTATGTGGCTGACAGCGATCTCAAAATGAGGGACGTTTCTTCTCCTTGATACAGAGCGTCTACCGCGCATGTGCGGAACTGCGATCGCAGCGCTGCAGCGGAGATAAATTGAAACGGAACTTACTTTCTGGACGTACCTCGTATTAGAGATGTTTATATAAGAAATAAGAAATATATATCTTGAATTTTCTGGGAATAGCCTCTGAAGACCTCTTTATTCTGGATGAATTTTGCGATATGTTGCATAACTGGCAAACCGTAAGAGATAGAATAAACTTACTGCACAAAAAAATGTAGATCTCGTTAAAACACACAATTACTGCCATATACATTTTTTCGCGGAGGTGATCATTTCCGAGATATTCCTTATCAGTTATAAAATATCTAAAATTTTCTCATGCGGGAATTTGTAAACTCCTAGTCATACGAGGAAACGAATTTTATCACATTTCAACCAGCTTTTAAAAGAGTTGACTGTTGCTTTAGCATAGTGTATTCCTTTATTTCCTTCTACTTAAAGAACTCAGTATTAAAGCCATTTCTGCAAATGTTTATCTTGATTAGCATGAAATAGAAAAATAAGCTTTCTAACAATAAATAATTTATTACAGAGATGTACAGAAAGACATGTGAATGGAACGCATATTTTTAGAAAAAACTCCATGTCCGTGTGTCTGTGAACACGATTCCTTAGAAACGAAAAGTGGGTAAAATATACCAAACTTGGTATTTATGCTTACTGTTTTCCAAGGATGCGACACGAACATTTTGAGGAAAACCCTTTCAACCCAAAATATCCTTTACAAAGAAAAAAAGTAAGACCACGTAGTGTTTTACTGTATTTTTTTATTATTATTATTATTATTATTATTATTATTACGCATTATACCCTAGCAGGAAATCAACACACCTCACTGAACTAATAATGGCATAATGCATTTAACCCCATTGGCGCTAAAGGATGAATAATAAATCTAAGAACCCGTATAATGCTTCATATCGTATATTTTTCAGAATAGTTTTATTAAAATCTGATGTGGTTCAGTCATATAACTTTCCTTGTTCATTAGTGTTTATCTGAAGTCCTACCTTATATATCGTTAAAACTGTTTTTACTTTCTCTATACGTAATATGTACATAGTGTATAGAGAAGGTGTTGCACTCCATCCAAAAATTCGATACCGAGCTTTCACCGGAAATATATGTTTTAGGGTCCCCTTTAACTAAAAAAAGCATTTTCGGAAAAAGGTCCGTGTGTGTATCTGTGTGTCCGTGTGTCTGTAAACACGATAACTCAAAAACGAAAGGTCGGTAAAATACCAAACTTGGTATTAAAGTTTATAATCTTCCAGGGATGCGACACGAATATTTTGAGAAAAATCCCCCCACACCAAACTACCCTTTACATGGAATTTTTTTCGAAAATTTTGATTTTCTAAAAAATTGCTCTAACGATTTTAATTAAAATATCGCATATTAAAGATATTTATTTGACAGATAAAACGCATATCTTGAATTTTCTGGGAATAGCCTCAGAAGACTACTTTATTCTGATGAATTTTACGGAATTTTGCATAACAAGACAAAAAAATGTAGAGCACCTTAAAACACAATTTATCTTATATACATTTTTTGTGGAGTTGATCTTTTTTGAGATACTCCTTGTTTTTTTTTTTAGTTTCAGCTTTAAAAAATATACTTTTCTCATACAGGAATTTAACAATTCCAGTCCATACAAACAAAGGAATTTCAGTCACATAGTATCCAACGTTGACTATCACTTTAACCAACATTACTCCCTTATTTCGCTTCTACTTACAAGGAAGCAAGTAATAGGACTATTTCTGCTGATTTTTTCTCGATTAGTATGAAGTAAATATAAGCATAAGTTTTTAACAATAATTTGTTGTAGAGATATAGAGAAAGTCATGTGAATGGAACACATCAGATTTTTTCTATCCGCGATTATTATTCACTATATTTTTTTATTAGAAGAGATTTGAAATGAAATAGTAAATCAGGCATGGGAACGACAAGGGAAGGTGTGTCACTCACCCACCATTTGCTTGTCTGGTGGCGAGTAGTAATGCACTTGTTTTGCTACAAGCAGAGAGTAGTGGTGCTTTTGTTGTTCTACTCTGTGTATCAATGATAACTTCTTCTCTAGTATTTAAAGTACATATTTTGTTTATTCTATGCATATTTTCATACGAGAATTATTACATTATTATTGTGTTTAGACAGAATATAATTATAATATTGAAGTTTATAACTATTCCTTTATGTTTTGCACGTAAAATTCTTACTCTTGAAAAACAGGGTTTCTTTTAGATATAAGCCGTGATATTCGATATCTTGCGCGTAATATTTTTCCTCTGGGAGTTTCATACTTGGGTGCATTCGACTTTAATTTGAGATCGTTAAGCGTATGTTCTCTCTCCAACACTAAGAGAAATAAATTTATACATATACTTCATATATATTTCAAATAAATATTGTATATATTAAATCGCAACAAATATATTTAAACTGCACTAAACCTTTCAGATAAGTGAGTTCAATTCCGGATATTTAATAAAGTAATCAGTAATAATAGCAGAATTATAACCTGTATTTTATGTTTTCAAAATGTGAAGAAGATTATAAATAGATACCTGTAAGATCACCCAAGTCTTTATTTTATACATAGATACTATTATAGTGGCGTTTGATATTGTGGCGTTGTATAGTATAATTTGATAGCCGGATATTAAACCGCATGCTTTTTTTGTGTTCCGACACAAAAAATTCTCTCTGTCGATCTTGCTGAAGTTCCAAATTGTAAGCCATTTCCGAAGCACGAGTGAAAGACACGGTTACAGAAGGGGAGGGAATGGGAGGGCAAGGAAAAAATATTTAGTGAGAATATAATTGTTTTTGGGGTAAATATTTTTTATTGTTTCATTTATATAGACCCCTTTAACATCTGAGATCATATCGGGGGCTTTGCATTAGAAACGACTCGTCTGTAGGTTCTTTACATTTGATTTAACCATTTTATTTCCCTCAAACACACACACACACACACACACACACACACACATTCACTCTCACATACACACTTCCAGACTCTGTAAGGGATAGGGAATATGCTGGTTAAAGAAAAATTTTCCGCCCCAGCCGGGAATCGAACCATATCTTCGGGTGAGAAGTCAGCTCGCTGACCACTCGTCCACGGAAGCAGTCCGTAATTATTTTTGGTTATTTAAATTTGCCCACTTTCAATGCAGTGGCCTTTTTGCTCATGCCTGCAGTAAATACTCGTAATAAACAAGTTGTGAAAACAACATTGTTTATCGGAAGCACAGACGGACAAATTCAAAAGTCAATAGTCTCTACCTTTGCAAAGGTTATTATTATTATTATTATTATTATTATTATTATTATTATTAGTAGTAGTAGTAGTAGTAGTAGTAGTAGTAGTAGTAGTAGTAGTAGTAGTAGTAGTAGTAGTAGTAGTAGTAGTAGTAGTAGTAGTAGTAGTAGTAGTAGTAGTAGTAGTAGTAGTATTGTATTGTTATTGTTATTATTGTTATTATTATCGTTGTCGTTGTTATTATTGTTGTTATTATTATTATAATTATTATTATCGTTGTCGTTGTTGTTATTATTGTTATTATTATTATATTATTATTATCATCATCATCATTATTGTTTTTGTAGCTTGAAAGTTCTTTAACATGTTTTATCATATCGGACGTTGAAGGATATCCTGATGTGATGCTCAAATGATCTCTTGGTCCATGGAGCTTATAGTTACTCGACAATCGTCTTTTCAGGATAAAGGAAAACCTAGAGAAAAAAAATGTTTCCGGATAACTTACCCTAAGCGGGATACGAACTCGCGACCTCTTGAATATAAAGTAGACATGCTACCCCCACACTACCAAGGTGGGATTATTATTATTATTATTATTATTATTATTATTATTATCGTTATTATTAATGCTGTTATCACCAACATTATTAGACTTCAGACACGATTGCGCTTTGGTTGCACTCTATTTGGCTTCACTGGGACCTTCCAAGCACTGTCGGTCATTCACCTAAGCAAGTGGTCAGTACATATGCAGCCTGTTCTGAAGTTGCGAAGTCCAAAAGATTACGTTTTTGTTTTGCAATAGTTATCCACGTATGTAAATCACACATAAAACTGATTATTCCATACGCCAAAATACAGATTTATCATTTTGTTGATGTTATTTATCTTTGTAATAAAAACTAATATGTACTACATATGCACACTTACTTCTTGCACGCCTATATCTATAACACAAACGGTGTAACTCAGGAGACTACTGCCTCTCATCTCTCCGCTCGCTCGTAAACAACCTGCCAGTGTACTAGAAGTAAACTTAAAGTCATGTCCGAAGCGTAATTTATTATACCATATAAAATCATCACCAGAGCTACAGACACCTGTAATCCCGCTATCCAGTGAATTGCTAACGAGTAGAAAGTGTCACAACTGTTCCAAATCAACTTGTTTTACATTTCACTTCCCTGGACTATGTTTAGTTTTACTTTGTCCGCTGCAGTGATCTATTTGCAAGCTTAAATTACCAGCTGGTACATAAACATAATAGAAAATCTCCCATTATTTTTACTTTCTCTACTTAGTGCATAGTACATTGGTAGAGAAATTACACACCACCGAAAAATGCGTTACGGAGATTTCTCTGGAAATATATGTTTTGGGGTCCCCTATAACCAAAATCGCATTTTTAGTAAAAGGTCCATGTTTGTGTGTCCAAGTGTCTGTGAATGCGATAACGCACAAATGAAAATACCAAACTTGGTGTTTAAGTTTAATATCCTCTAAGTTGCGAGACGAAGATTTTGAGGAAAAATCCCCCATGGAAAATGTTTAGAAAGGTTTGATTTTCTCAAAAATGACGCTAATGATTTTGATTAAAATACTGTATATTAAAGATATTTACATGGCAAATAAAATGTATATCTTGAATTTTCTGGGAAAACCGTCTGAAGACCTTTTCATTCTGAATTACTTTTGCATAAAACTTACTATACAAGAAATGTAGATCTCGTTAAAACACATAAATTATGTCATATGTTTTGTTTTTTTTTTTCGTGCTGTTGACCAATTCTGAGATATTTCTTGTTATTGATTTTAATGTTTAAATACTTAAAATTATCTCATACCGGAATTTGTCTACTCCTGGACGTGCAACGAAACGAATTTCAATCACACAGCAATCAACGTTTGAAAAAATTTACTATAGCTTTAGCCTTGTGCACTCCGTTATTTTCTCTCAGTAATAAAAACATTATCTTGATTAGCATGAAGTAAATAGAAGAACATGCTTTTTAACAATAATTCTTTACAGAGATGTGAAGAAAGTCTTTTAAATGGAACACATCAGATTTTTTTAAAAATGTTACGTATTAGAAACTACTGAGGAAATAAGCTATCTGCATCTAACGTAGCTATGTTTGTTCCTAGGAAAGGAGCCATGGATGCGATCCTAGTGCGTGGAGCATGCAAGACTTATGGACGTGGCGATGCCGCGTCGACAGTCCTGGACAGCTTGGACATGACAGTACCTCAAGGAACAATGTAAGTAACCTTAAACCACAGCGCAGAACACACGCCATTGGAAATCCTTAATCCCTGCATATTAACATTTTAAGGGTAATCGATGACATCGCAATTTATTTACTTTAAGTGAATTGGAAAAGGCATTAGCTACATTACCGTACCCCGTTTGGCTAACGAGTACAATTTTAAAGCACGAGGTATATAGTGGATAGAGAAGATAGTGTATTCCACCCAAAAATTAAATACCGAGATTTCACTGGAAATATGTGTTTTAAGATACCCTGAATCAAAAAAGGTATTTTTAGAGGCATGTTGTATGTGTGTGTGTGTGTGTGTGTGTGTGTGTGTGTGCACGCGCAGCTTAGCTCAAAATCGAAAAAATCAAATAAATACCAAAATTAGTATTTAAGTTTAGCATCTTTCAAGGATACAACACGAAGATTTTCAAGAAAATCACCCCACCCCAAAATAGTCTTTACATGGAACATTTCTAGAAATTTTTTATCTCAAAAATGGCTCTAACGATTTAGATTTAAATACCATATGTTTAAAATATTGTTTATGACAGACAAAATATATATCTTGAATTTTATGAGAATAGCCTCTGAAGACCTCGTAATTCTGGATGACTTCAGTATAACTTGAAAACCCTAGACAAAAACTTACTACACAAAAATATAGATCTAGTTAAAGCACATAATTTGTCATACAGATGTTTATGTAGAGTTAACCGTTTTCGAAATATGCTGAGTTATTTCGTTTCTGTTTAAGCTACTTAAACTTTTCTCAAACGTGAATTGTCTTTTTTTCGTTTCTCTTTTGATTACTCCCAGCAAGCAAAGAGAACAGAATTTCAATTGTTTCCTAGTGACCGTCTTTCAAAAGATTTTACTACTACTTTAGCCTAATATATATCCTTCTACCTAGAAATAATCAATAAGGCCATGTCTATTAATGTTAATCATGATGTAGATAAAAGAATAAGTTTTTGTAAGAAAAGTTTATTTGCGGAACAGCTAGAGAAAGCCATGTGTATAAAGCACGTCAGACTTCTTGTATGAAACGTTAGTTTCATCTTCTTTGAGTACAATGAATAATAAAATTGTAGAAATGAAAAGAATGAATTTACCTTGTTAGTTGTTTTTTTTTTTTTTTCGCTGAGTTTCTTAGTGTATCCTGCAATCCATTGGGCTCCATGTTCCGGATGTAGGATAGCGAAACGGAATTTTGCTCACTTTGACAGCATGTTGGATCGATTTTGACTACACCTACCGAGCCTCAGAAATGAGGTGAATGAGCTGAAGGACGTCTCAGGCTTACAGAGAGGATAAAGTCCCTAACACCCGCACACCATTAGAGAGCAATCCAAAACAGCGACCCTAGCATGCGAGACAGTTCACTCTGGAGTCTATGGGCAGAAATATTTCTATAGCGCCAGCACCTGCACTATTTGCCCGGCATCACCTGCGTTGCAGGAGCAGAAAACACAGTATAAAAGGTAAATGAAATAAGGGACAGGAGAATCGTGTGGGGAATACACCGCCCTGATATTCTCCTTGTAACCAGGGGAACCCCCCCCCCCCAAAAAAGCTCCTGGCCAAAGTGGATGGCCTCTGGAAATCGAACACAGGATCCACCGAATACAAACATCACACGATACCGCGAATTTACCTCACTTGGTCTGTTTCTGTAATCTTTAATTGAATATTAACGGTTACATGAACAAATTAGCTGTCTCCAAAATTGCATCATACGTAGTATTAAGGCCCGCCTATGTAGTACGGGAGTAGCGTATCTGCCTCACATTCTTGAGCATGTTTTCACCGTTTCCGTTTATTCTGTCTCACCTAAAGAGTGAAAAAGTAGCGAAGATAAAAGTCCAATTGATGGTCATGGGCCTCTCTAGTTCAACAGCAATATCTTATTTAAAAAGTCAGATGCATCACATTTACATGGCTTTATATAACTATTGTTTATTATTTTAAATGATTAGTTTTTTATCTAGTTTACGTTAATCGAATAAATATTTAATAAAATATTTGTATCATATACGTCCTCATAGATAAAAGGAGAATAAAGCGACATAGGCGTCACCGATAGTCTAATCTTTAAAAGTCGGTAGCTATGTGATGACTTAAAAATTTGTTCTCTTTGCTTATCTGGAGAAATAAAATCGAATAACGAACTTCCCGTTTAATAAAGTATACGTAATTTAAAATTGAAACCATTAACAACGAATATCTCGGAAATCGTTTACACCACAAAAAAAATATACGTTAATCAAAATCGTTATATCCATTTTTGAGAAAATCAAAGTGTTTGATACATTTTCCATGTAAAGGGTGGTTTGAGATGACGGAATTTTCTTGAAAATCTTCAAGTCACAGCCTTGAAATATATGGAACTAAATATCAACTTTGGTATATAGCCGACTTTTCGTATTTGAATTATGTTGTTCACAAACACATATACACACAACCCTTCTCCTAATTTTTACTTTCTCTAGCACGTATGCACGTACATATAATGCATGTATGTACATAGGTTTTGTGATCCATCCAAAAATGTAATTAAAGATATCACCGGAAATGTATTCTTTGAGGTCCCCTGAGTCCAAAAAAGTATATTTAGAAAACATCCGTGTGTGTGTGTGTGTGTGTGTGTGTGTGTGTGTGTGTGTGTGTGTGTGTGTGGACAACTTAGCTCAAAAACGAAAATTCGGTTAACTACCAAACTTGGTATTGAAGTTCAGTATCTTCCAAAGATACGACACGAACATTTCAATAAAATCCCCTATCTCCATATATCTACCCTTTACATGGAACATTTTTCGTAAATTTTGATTAAAATACCGCATATTAAAGATATTTACATCATAAACAAAATGTATATTTTGAATTTTCTGGGAATAGCGACTTAGGAGCTCTTTATTCTGGTTGAGTTTTGCTGAATTTTGCATAACGGTTAAACCGTAAGAAATAGACAAAAACTTATTACACAAAAAATGTAGACCTCATTAAAACACATAGCTTAAGTCATGTACGTTTTTCTTGTAGAGTTGACCATTTTCGAGATATTTATTATTGATTTCAATTTTAAACTAAATAACGTTTCTTAAACGGGAATATGCAAAGCAAATAGATGCTCAATTGTTCACATAAAGACCGGATTTTAAAAGAGTTGACAGATGCATTCCCTTATTTCCCTTCTACTTACAAGAAGCAAGTAATAAGACAAATTCTGCTAATGGTTATCCAGTTTATCTTGACATAGATAAAAAAAATAATCCTGTAAGAAATATGTTTGTGGAAAAGCGAGAAAAAGATATTTGAATGGATCACATCAGATTTTTAGAAAAAGATCCGTGTGTGTGTGCGCGTGCGTGTGCTTGTGTGTATGTGTCTGTCTGTAGACTGCATAGCTCAAAAACGAAAAGACCCTTAAATGCCGAGCTTGTATTTATGTTAAGTATATTTCAAGGATGCGGCACGAGGATTTTCAAAAAATCCACCCACCCAAACTACCCTTTACGTAGAACAATTTTTGAACATTTTGTGTTTCTCTAAAATGGCTCCAATGATTTTGATTAAAATGCCATATATTAAAGATATTTACCTCATAGATAAAATTATTATCTTGAATTTTCTGGAAATAGCCTCTGATGACTTCGTTACTCTGGTTGAATTTTGCTGAATTTTGTATAACTGGTAAACCGTAAGAAATAAACGAAAACTTACTTTCAAATTTAAATTGTATTAAAACACATAATTTGTGTCATATACGTTTTTCTTGTGGAGTGGACGGTTTTCGAGGTATTCCTTGTTATCGGTTTCAATTTCAAACGTTCCCAAACGGGAAGACACCTTTCCTTTCGTTTCTCTTGCTTTACTGCTGGTCATACAAAGCTAACCGAACATCAGTTGTTTTACAGGTGACCAGTTTTTAAAATATCTCGCTACCGCATAGCCTAGTATATTCCCTTCTTTCCCTCCTACTTAGAACTAAGTATTACATATTAGCAGAAATGATTTATCTCGATTAGCATGATGTAGATAAAAGAATAATCTTTTGTACGAATAGTTTATATGTGCCGCTGGAGAAATTCATGTGAATGGAACCCATCCGACTTTTTATTCAGGAGGCTTCTAAATATATATTTCCAGTGAAATCTTGACATATAATACGTGTTCTGTGCACATAAAAATATTACATCTAATAAAGAGAAAGTCGTAAATGAAAAGCAAATTCAAAATTCACATTAACGTTACTAGTCTTAATAATGCATTTAAGTGCTCTTAATAAGGGTATTCCTATTATAATTCAATGTGTTTCCTTGCAAAACAATTTATAAAATGTATTTATTAAAATAAAAAATGGACAATAAGAAAAATTGAATGTTTTTTACTTTCTCTACCTAGTACATAGAATGTAGGTAGCGAAATAATTACACTACCCAAAAAATCGACACTGGAAATACACGTTTTAGGCCCTTTTCTATACAAAAACACAGTTTAAAAACATACATGTCTGTCTGCTATGAACACGATAGCTCAAAAACGAAAAGTCGGTTAAATACCAAACTTGATATTTAATTTCAGTATCTTCCAAGAATGCCACACAAATATTTTCAAGACAGTTCCCTCACCTAAACTATCCTTAGCATAGAAAAAAATTCTAAATGTTTTATTTTCTCATAAATGCCTTACGATTTTGATTAAAATATAATGTATTAAATATATTTGCATAGCAATTAAAATGCATGTCTTGAATTTCCTTAGAATAGCCTCTGAAGATCGCATTATTCTGGATAACTGATAGACCATAAGAGAAAGAAAAAAACTTACCCAACAAATGAACATCTCATTAAAACACAGAATGTATCAATCACACATTTCTGTGGAGTTAACCATCTCCATGATATTTCTTGTTATTCGTTTCAATTTTAAAGCATTTAAGTTTTTCTCAAAGAAAAATTTGTCATTTCTGTTTCTTTTACTTCACTCACATAGCTACCTTGATTAGTATGATGTAGAAGAATAAGCTTTAGTAAGTATAGTTTGTTACAGAATAGGTAGATAATACTATGTGATTGGAACACACCAGATTTGTAAACATTATATTCTATATATCGGGCTACAGCTACAAGACCTGAATATGCTAATATAACTTATGTAATACTTAAGTTGAAATTAACAGTTACGTATTAACATACACTTCTTAGATGATCCTTCAAAAACTGTAATTTTACTGCCCCAAGCTGAAAATATTTGACCCACTCCTGCTCTAAACACAACACAAAATCGGAATTCGGATGTGCAGTCACAGTGCCACATAATTCACGTTTTGGATGGAAGCCAGACAGCTGGGAATCTCCTACTCCTTCGTGACAATCGTTTTATCTCGATAAATGCGACGCAAAGCTTTTGTTTTGCAACTGCTGTATTGGTCACGTATTTCAATTTTCTTAGTAAACACACTTAGAATATTACATTTGAAGAAATGCAAAACTTCGGATAGACGTATTACACAGCTTTTTGACCTTCGTTTTCTATGAATTCTCGTACAATTTCGTAATCTCGTACAATTTTGATAAGGACACAGTACCCTTAACCCATACTTTGAACACTACTACTCCTCTACGAAGTTTATTTATTACATTCGTATGATTTCTCTATCCACTATCGTTTATTTTGATGTAACTTCTACATTAGTTCTAACAAAAGCATTTTTTCTTGTTACTTTATTATAATAGAAATAAAGGTTCACAGAAATAATTCATTGCTCACTTGTTGGAGGAAACAGCTGAATATAGGAAACCGAATCGACAGTCACGTGTTCAAAAACCAGGTCGTTATAAGCTGGTATAGAAATCCCATACTGTTTCCATGACATCGCGATAAGCAATCCAAGAGCGACCACGTTTTTTTTACTTTCTCTACTCGTACTATGTACATAGTGTATAGAGAAGCATTTTCAAAAAATCTTATCTGTTTCATTCACATGACTTTCTCTATATCTCTGCAACAAATTACTCTATTTACTTCATCTAATCGAGAAAAAAATTAGCAGAAATAGTCTTATTACTTGCTTCCTTGTTATTAGAAGCAAGGTTAAAGTGATAGTCAAAAGCTGGTTGCTATGTGACTGAAGTTCCTTTGTTTGTATGGACACTAGTTCACAAAGTCCTGTATGAGAAAAGTATAAGTTTTTTATAGCTGAAACCAAAACAAGGTATATTTAAAAAACAATCTACTCCACGAAAAATTGTATATAACATAAATTGTGTGTTTTTAAATGCTCTACATTTGTTGTGTGGCAAGTTTTTGTCCACCTCTTGCGGTTTAGCACTTATTCAAAATTCCATAAAATTGACCCAGAATAAAGTAATCTTCAGAGGCTATACCAAGAAAATTCAAAATATACATTTTATTTGTCAGGTAAATATCTTTAATATACGCTATTTTAATCAAAATCGTTACAACTATTTTTTTAGAAAATCAGAATTTTCGAAAAAAGTTCCATGTAAATGGTAGTTTGGGGTGGGGGGAATTTTCTCAAAATCCTCGTGTCGCATCCCTGGTAGATACTAAACTTAAATACCAAGTTTGGTATTTTACCGACTTTTCGTTTTTGAGTTATCGTGTTCACAGACACACGGACACACGGACACATTGTGAAAATGCTTCTTTGGATATAAGGGGCCCTAAAACATATATTTCCTGTGAAATATCGGTATCGAATTTTTGGGTGGAGTGCTATACCTTCTCTTTACACTATGCACATAGTGTGTGTAGAGAAATCTGATGTGTTACACTCACATGACTTTCTCTAGCTGCTCAACAAAACTCCTACAAAAGATTATTCTTCTTTGTACACAATGCTAATCAAGACAAATGTTAGCAGAATGTTATTACTTAGTTCCTTATAAGTAGAAGGGAATAAGGGAATGTACTATGCTAAAGTGATTGTCAAATGTTTTAAAAGCTATCGTTATGGGATTGTCATTGCAAATCACTTCTTTGCTTGGCCAGAAGTAGAACAAAAGAAAAACAGACACTTCCTGTGTGAGAAAAGTTTAAGTACTTCACAATTGAAACCAATAACAAGGAATATCTCGAAAACCGTTACCCCCAGAACAAAAACGTAAAGGACAAAAATTGTGTGTTTTGTCATGAGGTACATTTTTTGTGCAGTGCGTTTTTTTCTATCTCTGACGGTTTAGCAGTTAAGCAAAATTCAGCAACATTCATCCAGAATAAAGAGATCTTCAGAGAATATTCCCAAAAAATTTGAGATATACATTTTATTTCGGACATAAATAGCTTTAATATACGGGACTTTAATCAAAATCGTTAGAGCCATTTTAAGAAAATCAAAATTTTCGAACTTTTTCCATGTAAAGGGTAATTTGTGGTGGGGGATTTTTTTGAAAATCTTCGTGTCACGTCCTTGGAAGATACTAAACCTAAATACCAAGTTTGGTACTTAACGGTCTTTTTGTTTTAGGGCTACGCTGTCCACAGACACACACAGACACAAACACACACAGACACAAACACACACACACTAACACACTAACACACACACACGGACCTTTTCTTAAAAGTCTGATGTATTCCATTCACATGACTTTCTCCATATCTTTGTGGCAAATTATTCTTAAAAAGCTTATGTTTCTATTTACTTCATATCAATCGAGAAAAAATCAGCAGAAATAGTCCTATTAGTTGCTTCCTTGTAAGTAGAAGGGAAATAAGGGAGTACCATAGGTTACAGTGATAGTCAAAAGCTGGTTGCTATGTGACTGAAGTGCCTTTGTTTGTATGGACAGGAATTGTGAAATTCCTGTATGAGAAAAGTATGTTTTTTAAAGCTGAAACCAAAAACAAGGAATATCTAAAAAACAATCAACTCCACGACAAAATGTATATAACATAAATTGTGTGTTTAGAAGTGCTCCACATTTGTTGTGTGGTAAGTTTTTGTCCATCTCTTACGGTTTAGCAGTTATAGAAAACTCCGTAAAATTGACCCAGAATAAAGTAGTCTTCAGAGACTATTCCCAGAAAATTCAAAATATACATTTTATTTGTCAGCACAATATCTTTAATATACGATATTTTAATAAAAATCGTTAGAGCCGTTTTTTAGAATATCAAAATTTTCGAAAAAAGTTCCATGTAAAGGGTTTGGTATTTTAGCGACTTTTCGTTTTTGAGTTATCGTGTTCATAGACACACGGACACACTAACACACTGACACATGGACACACGGACACACACGGACCTTTTTCTGAAAATACTTGTTTTGGATACAGGGGACCCTAAAACATATATTTCCGGTGAAATCTCGGTATCGAATTTTTTGGTGGAGTGCAATACCTTCTCTATACACTATACATATAGTACGTGTAGAGAAAGTAAAAAGGTCCATGTGTGTGTGTGTGTCCATACAAACAAAGGAACTATGGTACTCCCTTATTTCGCTTCTACTCTCAAAGAAGCAAGCAATAAAGCTATTTCTGTCAATAAAACTATTTCTGTTTTTCTCGATTAGCATGAAGTAAATAGAAGCAGCAACTTTTTACCAATAATTTGTTGCAGAGTTGTAGAGAAAGTTATGTGAATGGAACGCATCAGATTTTTAAATAAAACTCATGTGTCACATTCAAATGAACTACTCTACCTATTCTATAACAAACTGCTATTATCAAAGCTTATTCTTCTATCTACTTCATGTTAAACGAAATAAACATTAACGCAAATGGTCTTATTTCTTAATTATTTGCAAGTAGAAGGAAATAAGGGGATTTTCTAGGCTAAAGCGATAGTCAAATCCTTAAAGATTCTATGTGATTACATTGAAATCCCTTTCTCCTTGTAGGTGAGGAGAAAATCAGAAAAGAAAAAGTAAAGACAAATTATTACTTACCAGTAACAGGGATATCTCGGTAAAGGCTAATTCCAAAACAAAAAATTTAATTTGCACAAATAGTGTACTTTAATGTGCTCTAAACTTTTTGTGTAGTAACAGTTTGTTTATTTCTCACGTTTACCTTTTTTGCAAATGTCGCCCAGAATGAACAGGACTTCAGAAGTTATTACAATGGCTTCACAGGATATTCCCAGGATATTCAATGTGTGTGATATATATGAGTGTGTATGTTTATGTATATATATGTACATATATATTTATTTGACATAAAAATATCTTAAAACAAAACCGCAAACAGCCACTTTTGAAAACAGCCAACATTTCGAAAACTCCCACATATAAAAGGGTATGAGGTATTCTTTTAATAATCTTTGTGTCGCATTTTGGAGGATACTAAGCCTAATTACCAAAAGTGTTAATCAAGCTGGGGAAAAGATCGTTAAAACTTTTAAGAAATCATTTGTATGCTGCTTATTAACACAAATATTTTATGTTACACTATTTGATATATATTTTTCAAAAGTATTGTTTTTATATTTGTTCCCTTTCTGTGATTTTCATTTAATTGTTTATTATTTTGCGAATTAACTCTGTTATTTTGCTATTTGAGCCTATTATGGTTTTTCTTAAGACGTAATTGTATTGTTATTTAATTATTGTTAATGGTATTTTATTATAAACTTATTCTTTGTCTACGGACAACTATATTCAAGAGAAGAAATTAGAATAAAATACAAACACTAAGCTAGATTTAACAGTACTGGCTTCGCTTGCGTCGTTGATGAAATCATCAATTACATCAAAATCACTTCTCTGAAAACTAGGGAAACCCAGGATTTTAATGTGTGTAGGACTTGTATTCAAGTATTGGTAATTCTGAAATTTGCAAAATGATCGTCAACTATGGAGATATGAATGATTTGAGCGCTACCTTTCGAAAAACTAGAAAAACAATGGAAACAAACAAAGCAAAGGAAATGAAACATGTGTGCTATATTTCAATATAAATCGCATGTTTATTGAAGCATAAAGATGAAAAATAGACCGGAAAGATTCCAAAAACTTTGTAGTAGCAAGTTATGATACGTAGAAATCTAGAAATAACACGTTGATAAATTTACAGGTAGCTTTAAGGCTGTAGAAGTCCTCACTATCTTAAATGTTCAAATGGTTTACAAACTCTTCAGTTTGCATGTCACACTCAAGCAGACTTTTGTACACAATTCCTTATTTGCATAAATTTCGTGGCATGCATCTTTTATGAACTGAATCTTTCCTTAACAGTACAGGGTGTTCTTTCAAATATCTTATCTTTAATAATATCCAGGTTTAAACCTGGCTCAGACGATTTAAGTGTGCCTAGGGACACAGGGATGAAATATCAAATTCTATATTATTGTATAGATTTTTCTGAAAATGTTACTAAGATTGCATTTCAATAATGTTAATAGGATGCCAAATTTCGTTTAATTCTGTAAATATTTTGCACGATATAAAATATTTCATATACTTATTATGTAAATATATTGCATAATCATTACATTCCAAGTGACTCAACATTTGAGAAAATTGTTTGGCATTTATTGAACTGCAGCTTTGGACAATACTCAAAACTTAATGTGGTGATATTTCAATAACTTCGATTCCTGAATTATGATACTGTTTTAATGTTAGAAATGTTAATTTCTAAAATTAATGTCTTTTTTTTTTTTTTTTCATAAAACGTATTTGTTTTTGAAAACGTACTGTAGGTGTTAGGATAATTTTATCTGTAATATTATAAGATATACTTCTGCACATTTTGGGAAGTGTTAGTTGTATTTAAACAATAACTGAGACGCGTGAATCATTTTGAAAGTGTGAAAATATAATTTTGGAATAAACGTTATTTTATAAAACGATATGCTAAGAAACAGGTACTGTATATTTTTAAATGACTGTAGATCTTAAGCAAGGTGGAGACAGCTAAATGTTGATTCTTTAAGGATTTCCAAAGTATTTAACAACCATTTACTATAAAAAACACTATTTTCGATTTTTTGACCGGTTGTAGTCAAACATTCACTTACAGCTCCATGCCACTAGATTTACTGGCATCTAAAACAGCTCCTAAGGGACAACATTTCGGCACACCAGCTGTGCTGGAAATTAAGAACTGCGTTAATAAACAAAGATTCTTTGGTCTTTAGTGAAATTTCAAATCATCGTGAGTCAAGATACCGACAACAAGAAACAAACGAAAGCTGAGCAAGGCTGGAAAACTAAATAATGAGATAAATAGTCAATAACATCAGAATAACCCAACTCACTCCATCAAATTTACCAATTACAACTGTATACCTGCTTGTGTCCCGTTGTACAATAAATCTACTTACACCTACTTTTTACAGTTCCTCCCCTTTTCAAGGGCTACCCTCTGCTACTTTTCTCCAAAAACCTCTATTCTGTCAATCTAGTTCATTGCTGTTACTTTCCTGCACTGCATTGGCTACTCTATCCGCCTTTCTTCTATATACCAACTATGATCCTGTCAGGTTGCCATTTTTATTTTTTTACTTTCTTCTTTTTATTTTCTCTACACGTACTATATACATATTATATAGAGAAGGTATTGTAATGCACCCAAAAATTTGATACCCAGATTTCACCGGAAATACATGTTTTGGGACTCCCTGAATCCAAAAAAATAGAAAAAGGTGTGTGGGTGTCTGTGTCTGAGACGGCATAGCTCTAAAAGGAAAAGACCGTTAAATGCCAAAGTTAGTATTTAAGTTTGGTATCTTCCAAGGATACGACTCAAAGATTTTCAAGAAAACCCCCCCACACTCAACTACTCTTTACATTGAACATTTTTCGAAATTTTTTATTTTCTCAAAAATGGCTCTAATTATTTTATGTATAAGATATTTTTATGACAAACGAAATGTATATGTTGAATTTTCTGGGAATAGCATCTGAAGAACTCTTCATTCTGGATGACTTTTATATAACACAACAACTTACCAGACAAAAAATATAGATCTCATTAGAACCACAATTTATGTCATATACATTTTTTGTAGAGTTAACCATTTTCGAGATATTCTGGATTATTGGTTCAATTTTAGGCCACTTAAACCTTTCTCAAACGGGAAGATATCTTTTTTCTCATTTCTCATTTGTTTACCGAACCTCAATTGTTTCACATACCGGTTTTTAAAGGACGATACTATCGCTTTAGCCTGTGCATTTTCTAATTTCCCTTCTACTAGCAAGGAGACTAATTCTGCTTATGTTTATCTTGATTGGCATGATGTAGATAACATATTAATGTTTTGAATAAAAGGCTTTTTTACCGAACAGCTAGCGGACATGTGATAGGAACACATTCGATTATTCTCTTCTACTTACAAGAAACCAAGTAATAAGAACAACTTCTGTTAATGTTTATCTCGTTTATCACGAAGTAGATAGAAGAATAAGCTTTTTAACACTAATTTGTTACAGAGATGTAGAGAAAGTCATGTAAACGGAACACATCAGATTTTTTTATATCTTTTGGACATGACCGTACCATTTCAATATCTTCTTTTCAAGCTTTTCAACTAACGCGTCTTGTTCCATTCGTTCCCTTATTGTTTCGTTTGGAACTCTTTGTAGTCTAGAGACACAACTACGCAGTGCATCCATCTCAACTGCATTTAACATCTGCTTTTGTGTCTGCGTCAAAGCCCATCCTTCTCATCCGTAAATGAGAATATTTTCATCAATGGTATTTTTTCTTCTTGATGGATTTCACCACCTAAAAAGCTCAAGTTAATGCTCGAAGAGCAGCTCTTGCCTGGCTATAAGGAAGATGTGAGCCAGGAGATCCTAAATCATGAATCCTAAATATTTAAAAATATATACTAATGTTATCCTTGGGTGAAATTGGAGGCGGCAACGAGGATTTGGAGGCTCCAATCTGGCTATAACCGGGCATTTTTTGATATTTCAGGAACTCCCATTAGTATTCTGTAGGATGCAGGCATTGGTCCGATTGTTTATTTGCCATCGGATGACACTTTGTTTTCTCAGACTCTAGTAAATCTTTCGGAGCTATAATAGTAAGTAAATATTGGTGGAAGGTAAACATTAACACCAGTCAGGGGACATTATTTTATTCACTGATGGGTCAAAGATGAACATGCTGGAACATGCGGGACTCAGCCAAGACTAGGGACAATTTTAATTCGTACCGAGATTTTACCGGAAATATCGTTTGAGTTCCCCTGAGTCCGAAAAAAAGCATTTTAGAAAAAGGTGCGTGTGTCTATCTGTCTGTGGACAATATAGCTCTAAAGCGAAAAGTAGGTTAAATATATAACATGGTATTTAAGTTAAATTTTGATTTTCTTAATAATGGTTCTAACGATTTTGATTAAAATACCGTATATTAAAGATATTCACATCACAAATAAAATATATATTTTGAATTTTCTAGGAGCTCTTTTCTGAATAGCTCTTTATTTTGGATGAGTTTTGCAGAATTTTGCATAACGATTAAACCGTAAGAGGTATACATAAACTTACTACAAAAAAAACTGAAGACCTCGCTAAGACATATCATTTATGCAGTATACGTTTTCTTCTAGAGTGGACCGTTTTCGAGATATTAGCTGTTATTGGTTTCAATTTTAAACTAATTAACTTTTTATCAAACCGAATCATGCAAAGCAAACCGAACTTCAATTGCTTCACATAGCTTTTAAAAGATTTGACTATCACTTTAGCCTAATGTAGGTATTCTCTTATGTTCTTCTACTTACAGGGAAGAAAGTAATAAGACCAATTCTGCTAATGTTTTTCTAGATTAACATGACGTAGATAAAAGAATAAACTTTGCATTTGGACTGATAGAGTAAGTCATGTAAATGGAACACATCAGATTTTTTTTCCTCTAGGTGGGCTCGACGCCGTGTTTCAGGCTGAAGTTTGTGCCACCAGTGCTTGCTTGGAAAATAATGTTTGCAGAGGATGTAGGAACCTGCATCTATTCAGACATCCAGGTGGCTTTGAAAGCACTGTCTATGCCTGTGATGAGATCTAAAATGGTTAAGGATTGTCATAAGGCCCTGTCGCGGCTGGGGAAGTACAACAAGGTAAGGTTGGCATGAGTTCCCAGCCACTCATACATTACTGGCAATAAAAAATGCAGATCAACTAGAACTCCGGCCTGATTTGAAGGGCCTGATCCTGTCAATGGTATATCCTAAAGGAGCGTTAGAACCAGGCTGTTGCGCTGGGACCATAGACGGCATGTTTCCACTTGAGCTTCGGTCCCAAGATTAGGACATCTAAGCTTATGTTGCCTAGACCATGTCCAAGTCAAAACAAGAAGCTTAACAAGAAGTAAATGAGACTAATAGTCAATCTAATCACTAGTCATGGGAATTTTGAGAATAGCTGCACACAATGGAGACTGAAAGAGAGTTCCCTAATAGCAGGTTGTGTCACGTGGTAGATGAAACTTCTGTGCACCTAATTTCCCCCTGCGATGCACTGGAAAGCAGACGATACCTCTTTGAGAGCTCGGATCCTGAACTAATTGCATCTCCAAGCATCTAGTTCAGAGGTTTCTGAAGCTCTTAAGGGCTCTTTGGCTGAACTAGTATAAGTGGGAGAGATACCGCACAATAAGCATCTGTATCGGTATGGGCATATTGCATCCAGTTTTTTGGCTCCCAATCAATCAATTTTATCTTTCCCAGACTAGGGTTATGTCAATATCTTCTCCCTCTCCTTCAACAATCCCTTTACAAAATGAGCTGCCAAAAGAGGCTTATTTTGAATTACTTGCTACTTAAAGTTTTTAATATCTATCATTAATTTATTTTCAATCCCTAATAGATAAAACAATACTTGGATGCTTGCTTATCTGGACACCAATTTGTACACTTCAACTATAGTACTTGGCAAAAATTATTATAGGATACCTTAAAACTTCAAAAAGCTACTCATACTTACATTTTTCAACCCCTCGTGTATAAATTGTAACTATTTGGCCAATCTTTTAAAAAAGAAACTTTCACAGACTTTCTCTAGTAGTTCCACATATAAACTATTCTTAAAAAAAATATTCTTTTATTTGAATCATGCAAATCGAGGTAAACAGCAGAATTGGTCGTATTACTTAGTTTCTTGTAAGAAGAAGCGAATTTACGGAATACATTAGGCTAAAGCGACAGTCAAATCTTTAAAAACTATTCGTTATGTAAAGCAATAGAAGTTGGGTTCACTTTGCAAAGCCAGCAGTCAAATAAAAGAAGAGAAAAGAAAGATTTTAGAAAAGAATTAACGTGGTTTAAAATTGAAACCAATAAAAGGTATATCTCGAAAATAGTCAACTCTGCAAGCAAAACTTATATGATATAAATTACGTGTTTTAACGAGCTATACATTTTTTGTGCTTCTATTCCCAGAAAATTCAAGTTACATATTTTATTAATTATAAAAATGTCTTCGACATATGGCATTTTAATAAAATTCTTTATAGCAATTTTTCAGAAAATAAACATTTTCGAATAATGTTCCAAGTAAAGGGTAGTTGGGAGGGGGGGTATTTTCTTGGAAAATCCCACATACACACAGACACCGACCTTTTTCTAAAAATCTTTTTGGACCCAGAGAACCACAAAACATTTTTCCGGTGAAATCTCGACATCGAACTTTTGGTGAAACGCAGTACCTTCTCTAGCCGAAATGTGCATACGGGTAAGAGAAAATAATTACAGAGTATTTATGATTTTGAAAAGTCGTCCGTAAGTTAATTACTTTCTCTAGTCCGTTTGTAAGAGTACAATGTACATATTAGAGAAGGTATTGTATTCCAACAAAAATTCCAAATCAATATTTCACCGTAAATGCATATTTTCAGACCCCCTGATTTAAAAAGTATTTTTAGAAACATGTCCGTGTGTGTGTGTGTGTCTGTCTGTCGTTTGTCTGTGTGTATGTGTGTTTGTTTGTGGACACCAGAGATCAAAATCGAAAAGTCAGTTAAATACCAAGAATGCGACAAGAAGATTTTCTAGAAAATCTTTACATGGAACATTTTGCGAAAGTTTTGACTATATCAAAAATGGCTCTATCAATTTGTATTAAAATGTTCATATGTTTAAGATATTTTTATGATAAACGAAATGTATATCTTGAATTTTCTGGGAATTGGCTCTGAAAACCTCTTCATTCTGAATGACTTTTGTACAACTGCTAAACCTTAAGAGATACGCAAACACTTAGTACCAACATACAAAATGTGGATCTTATTAAAACACATAATTTGTGCCATATACACTTTTTTGTGGAGCTTACAGTTTTCGAGATAGTCTAAGTTATTGCTTTGTCTCTTGTTTGTTTACTCCTAGCAAGCAAAGAGAACCGGATTTCAATGGTTTTATTTAGCGACTGGCTTTTAAAAATCTAACTAGAATTTTACTCGAGCGTATTCCCTTATTATTAGTAATACGACCACATTTAGCAATCTTTATCTTGATTAGCATGACGTATATAAACATTTTTATAAGGAAGGTTTTTATGGAACAGCTAGAGAAAGTCATGTGAGTGGCACGCATCAGATGGTTTTTAATCCCGTACTTACAGAATGTACCAGTTCATTACCAAGAAAGATGACTGATTTATCTATTAAATCATTATAAAGACGAGGAGAGAAGAATATTCCCAAAGGAAAATGAAACAATGCCGAACGTGTTCAAAGTGCTGAGTTCTTAAAAAGTGTTGCAATGCTGACGTGTGGCATTTTACTTCGGCCGTAACGAAGGCTGTGGTATGTGATTATTGCGTGCACAACGAAAAACAAAAGACGGTTTGCAAGGTAATTTACCGCCATTAATAACGCTGTTTTACACACGTCAAAATTAACTTCAGTGGTTAATTTGCATAACCTTGCACTAACAACTTCTGGACATACAAATTAGATGTAGATAAGTTATGGTCATTTCAAATTGCTTATAGTAAAAACATCTATAATATTCACATAACTTTCTCTACCCGTTCTTCAACAAAATAATGTTTCCTAAGGTTATTACTTTCTGTAGTACGTATGTACATACAAATTATACAAAGTTGGTAGAGAAACTATTGTATTCCATCCAAAAATTCAATATAGAGATTTCAACGGATATGTATGTTTTGAGGCCCCCGAGTTCGAAAAAGCATTTTTAGAAAAAGGTATGTGTGTGTCTGTGAACCGATAGCTCAAAAATGAAAAATCGGTAAAATACCAAACTTGATATTCCAGGGATGCGATACGAAAATTTTGAGAAAAATACCCACCCCAAACTACCCTTTACATGGAAAAAATTTCGAAATTTTTGATTTTCTCAAAAAATGGCTCTAACGATTTTTATTAAAATAGCGTATGTTTAAGATATTTTATGGCAAATAAAATGTATATCTTAAATGTTCTGGGAATAACCACTGAAGACCTCTTTATTCTGAAAGAATTTTGCTAAATTTTGCGTAACTGGTAAACCGTAAGAGGTAGACAAAAACGTACTACACAAAAATGTAGAACACGTTAAAAGAGACAGTTTGTGTCACATACGTTGCTTTTTTTTTTTTTTTTTTTCGTGGAACTCGCCATTTCTGAGATATTCCTTGTTATTTGTTTCAGATTTAAAATACTTAAACTTTTCTCACACGGAAAGCTGTAAACTACTGGCCCTGCATAGAAACGAATTTCAACCACATGGCAGCCAGCTTTTAAAGCATTTGTCCATGCTTTTAGCCTAGTGTGTTCACTTATTTTGCTTCTACTTACAAAGTTGCAAATAATTAAGACAATTTCTGATAATGTTTATCTGGATTATCATAAAGTAGATGGAAGAATATGCTTTTTAACAATAGTTCGTTACATCGATTTAGAGAAAGTCGTGTGAATGGAGCACATCAGATGTTTTACTTTCTCTACATGTACTATGTACTACTTAGTATATAGAAAATATATTGCATTCCACCCAAAATTCGATAACGAGATTTCACCGAAAATAGACATTTTAGGGTCCTCTGTATCCAAAAATCATATTTAGAAAAAGGTCCGGTTGTGTCCGTGTGTACCATTTACATAGAAAAATTTTCGAAAGTGTTGATTTTCTCAAAAATGTCTCTTAAAAATTTTGATTAAAATACTGTATGTTAGAGCCATTTACACGGGAAATAAAACGTATATCTTGAATTTTCTGGAAACCTCTTTATTCTGGATGAATTGGGCTGAACTTTGCATAAGTAGTAAACCGTAAGAGATAAACAAAAACTTACTGCACAGAACATTTAGATCTCGTTAAAACACACAATTAATATAATGTGCATTTTTTCGTAGAGTTGATCATTTTTTAGATATTTCTTGCTATTGATTTCAGTTTTAAAATACTTAAAACATTTCAAATACGGGAATTTGTCAACTCCTGGCAATGCATAGAAACAGATTTCATCCACATAGCAACCAACTTTTAAAAGATGTGACTATCGTTTTAGCCTAGTGTGTTCTATTATTTCCTTTCTGTTTACAAGAAAGCATTTTGTTAATGTTTACCTCGATTACTATTAAGTAGATAGAGATATAGGCTTATTAGCAATAACTTGTTACAGAGATAAAGAGAAAGTCATGTGAATGGAACACATCAGATTTTTTTAAAAATGCTTTTTCTAGAAACTGGGATTCCTAAAATATGCTTGAAGTGCTATGAATACCCTTGAAATCTTCAATCACCGACCTACTGGAAGAAGAAGAAGAAGAAGAAGAAGAAGAAGAAGAAGCAGAAGAGGCAGCAGCCTTGTACAGCCACGAATATAAGGAATACTGAATTACAATATGTATATTTGTGGAGTAAGTGTGTGTGTGTGTGTGTGTGTGTGTGTGTGAGTGTGTGGACTTAATGTGCGTTAGACCCTGGGAGGATGATATGAGAGTATTATCGACGGCAGATGGAATCGGACCGCGAGGAAAGAACCACTGTGGAGGGTTCCTAACATAGTCCAAACAGCTTTTCATCTCAACGCGGCCCTTGTCCTACAGAAGACTCCAACGCCATCCAGCCGCTGAGAGTTATATTTTCAAAGCGCATTCACCACCACGGAATGGCGTCTCCACCGCAGTCCTCACCGACACTTACAGCCCTGAAAGAAACCGGTTGGACGAAAATGAGTTACAAGGAGGGGAGAGGAACTTCGGGGAAATGAAGAAACTCCCCAGGATTCGTCTGGTGACTCGAAAAACCTCCGAAAAAACGTATGGGTCAGAGAGGTGGTCCACGGAAATCGTACTCACGACCTCCTGAATGCCAGTCCCACCTAAGTCACCCGGGTTGGTTCAAGAGTACAACCCTTCTTGGTCTAATTAATATTTTGTTTGTTAACGACGCTGTCAATTGCCACCTTCATTCAACGCCGCCGTTGTGCCGGAATTTCGTCACGCAGGAGTTCTTTAACATGGCAGTAAATCTACTGAAATGGGGATATCGCTTTTAAGCACTCAAAACACCGTCGGTCAGGGCCGGGTTTGAACCCACGACCTTGATTTCAAAAGGACAGCACCTAACTAACTGAGCTCCCAGACGACTTCTTGGTTAAAACATGATACTGTATGATATTTATTTTTTCTCCCCCCCCCCCTTTTTAAATACAGTTCCGGAGACTTGTCAGGACCGACGCTGTTTTCTTATTTATTTTTTCCCTTTTTACTTTCTTTACACGTACTATGTACATAGTGTATAGAGAAGGTATTGTATTGCATCCAAAAATTCGATACCGAAATTTTACCGGAAATAGATTTTGAGGCACCCTGAATAAAAAAAGTATTTTTAGAAAAATGTATGTGTGTGAGTGTGTGTGTGTGTGTGTCTGTTTCTGTATATGTGTATGTATGTGTGTGTGTCAATGGGCAGCACAGCTCAAAAGCGAAAATGCCGTTAAACACCAAATTTGGTATTTAAGTTTGGTATCTTCCAAGGATGCGAAACGAAGAAAATCCCCCCACTACCCTTTAAATGGAACATTTTTCGAAAATTTTGATTTTCTCAAAAATGGCTCTAATGATTTTGATTAAAAATCTCTTATACCTAAGATGTTTACATGTAAAATAAAATGTATATCTTAAATTTTCTGGGAGTAGCTTGTAAAAACATGTTTATTCTGGACGAATTTTGCATAAGTAGTAAACCGTAAGAGATAGACAAAACGTATTTAACAGAAAATGTCTACATCGTTAAAATGCACAATTTATGTTATATACATATTTTTCGTGTAGTTGGGCGTTTTTGAGATATTCTTAGTTTATTAGTTTGAGCTTCATACGGAAATTTGTCAACTCTTGTCCATGCAAACAAAGGTACTTGAATCACATAGATTTAATTATCGATTTAGCCTATGGTACTCCCTTATTTCCCTCCTATTTAAAAGGAATCAGGTAATAAGACCCTTTCTACTAATGTTTATCTCGATTAGCATCAAGTAAACAGAAGAATAATTTATTGTAGAGATGCAGAGAAAGTACTGTGAATGGAACACATCAAATTTTGTTTCCAGTTTCCAACATTTCCTATTCATTTAACGGTTGTTTTTCTTTTTTTTTTTTACACACACACACACACATATATATATATATATATATATATATATATATATATATGTACATGTATATGCACATTTACAAACACCCTTGCCTAAGATGGGACTCAAACGCACGATCCCCTGCGCCACGAAGCACCAGGCGAGGCACTTTAGTGAGCGCGGCCATGGGGACCAGCTATTTGATAGTTTTTCTGTTGATTCAGAGTAAAGGAAGATGTAGATTAGCTGAATGCTACGTGGTTTTATCGATAACGGTTTGGAGCTAATGTGTGTGCAGAATGATCAATCAAATACAACGTACCTCGCTAATGGTTCTAAATGGCCATGTGGTATTTACCCACAATAGAGAACTGACCCCTCGGAGGTGAGGTTAACGCGTATCGCGAGGGTTCACTTCATTTAGACTAAGGTTTAAACAAATTTTCATTCATACGCCTTTCTCTACTTGTTTTGTAACAACAAAAATTTATTCTTTTATCTACTTCATGCGAATCTAAATAAATATTAGCCAAAATGATCTTAAAACTTTGTTCCTTCTAGGTAGAAGGAAAACAAGAAAATATACTAGGCTAAAGTGACAGACAAATCTTTTAAAAACTGGTCGCTATGTGAATGAAATTCGGTTCTCTTTGCAAGGTCAGGAGTAAAACAAAAGAAAAAGGAAAAAGTTAAAGCCAATAACAAGGAAATGGTTAATCACAAATGGTTATGTCATGTGCAGAAGATTTATGTTCGTTTTTTAGCTCTGCTGCTCTCTCTCTCACACACACACATAAATTCACAGACATTTTTCTAAAATCCGTTTATATATATATATATATATATATATATATATATCTATTTTCAAGGGAACTTTAAACATGTATCTATCGATTTAAAGCGTAAACTCTCGTGGGATTTTCCATGCACGTTACCTTACGTAAGAAATATATTTTATTGAAACAGTTTAAATTTTCTTGAAATCCCTTAGAAATGAACTACCTATAATTTAAAAGGAAAGCCTTTGAGGATTTGCAATATTTAGGATTATAGGTTTAATATCTTTACCTATTGTTATTTTGATTGGATGAATGAATGTCTTTGTTAACCACAAATTCTTAAAGTTTTGTTACACCTTTCTTAGACTTGCTATTTTGAGTTTTCCCTTGGCTCACCGTACATCTTAACACCACCACATATATAGTGGACCTTGCCCTTCATCATACAACTACTTTTTTTTTGTTTTACTTTTTTCTAACCTCTTTCCTCTTCCATTTTCTTGTTGCACATTCTTATCTATTTCTCTCTGACCTCACCCAAGAACTTACCAATACCTTTGATATATTTTTCGCCTTTTGCGTAAATAATCCTACTGACTACTACTTCCCCATTCAATTTATCCCATTTTCGTTGAAAAAGTTGATATCTACACATCTTTGTTTGATTACATATAGTATATAAAGGAAATGTTTGCCAACTTCTCCGCGCTTTGGACATTTTTTTACATCTTCATCATGTCTTATGCCTTTCAAAATTTCTCGTCCACGCAAGTCCTTCTCTCCCTAGTTTATTGCATATCTCCATGTACTTTTCCCTCTTCCAGACTATTTTATCCCTCTATATATCCTCAAGAATATTTTGTCTTATCCTGCTAAAAATACTAATATCCTCTAGTCTTGACTCTACTACTTTCCAAAATTCTCGTTCGCTATATTCTGCATTTAACCATGAACTTCCCATACCTATGTTCTCCACAATTCCCTGCATTTTTATTGCCATACCCCTTCCCATTTACTTTTCTCCCAAATACTAAAGCTTCTTTAATAATATTCCTATCCTCTAGATTGGAAATTCTGTACAGATATTTCTTAGCTCTTGTGATAATTTTGACGTGGTGGGATTTCTCCCCAGTTCTAATTAAGCTACCCCATTTGGTGATGCTTTGGTAGACCTAATATATATTTATAAGAAGATATATTATATTATTATTATTATTATTATTATTATTATTATTATATCCAAAATGTTCATAATAAGTTTACCACTGACGTCACATTATTTCCCTCCCAAAACAAACAATTAAAAGTTAAGAAGTTTATTAACATATTTCATATGAAATATTTTGTTGCCAGAAATTTCTTCTAATTTTGCTTTCCCGAGTCATCGCTTGCACTTGGACAAGTCATGGTCGTGAATATGACGCAATAGGGAATAAGCTGGCAACCTGCAACACGTCGAGTGCTACTTTTTGTGCCAAGAATGCTGACCATGCAATTTGCAATAACGCAATATCTGGATCCACGATTCCAATTGGTATCTTCCACAATAGCAGTTGTTAATCTAATAACTATATTAAGCTACAATGCAAGTTCCGAAGGTATGCAAGTAAACGCAGTCAGTCACTGGGAAACTATATATTAAATGTACAGCTTTGCTTCCGCCGCTTTCTCCAATATTTAAGAATTTATTGTAAAAAGAATGACTATATAATTACGATTCAAAATATGTGCCATCACTGGCCACTTTCTCCAATCTTTCAAGCATCATACGAATCCCTTGTTGAAAAACTGATGATCTTCTCAGGCAATCCATAAGAACAAATGTGCTGGTCAGCCAGGACGTGTGCCATTGACCGAAACAAGTGATAATCAGATGGAGGAATGTCTGGGGAATATGGCGGGTGGGATAGGACTTCTCATTTCAACGTTTATAAGGGTTATATTACTTTATCACATTTATATGACTATGATAAAACATTTATAGTGTAATATAACATTTTGGCCACATCTGACATACTTCTGTGATGAAAGTTATACCCAACATCCCATCTTTGATCTGTGATTAAAAATCAAAATGGCAGACATTACATATGTTCAGTGGCTACAGCCCAACCGCTCATTTCCTATTATGAATCACATGAAATGTTTTACAATTCAAAACATAATTATTATAAAAACAGAGACAAAAGACTGGAAGTCTAATAAAAGCATAGGAGAAGCCATAAAGTTCATGAAGGGTATACGGATGATGATATGAGGAAAAACTTAAATGCATTGGGAAGGCAACATTTAGAACAAAATGAAAGTTATTATGACATCCATTAATTACCATTTTTTGCTGCTGGCTTTTTTTATTCATACTCATAAATGTAGTGTTAATTAATGTTCTTTAAGAAATGGACTTATTGAGGTAAAGTTTTAGGTTAGGTTATACGAAAATGTCACAGATAAACGTAATAGAAAATTAAAGTAAATTTATTTATACGTGTTCAGTATAATGGCACAACTAACATTCTAAACAGAACAAAATAGGAACCATTATTGCAGCTGATGGTGTTAACTGTTGGATATGCTTTTTGAATTTGTAATAAAAGATGTGATAAAAGATTTGACGTAGTGAAATGTACTCGACACCTTTAATATGATCATGATATGTGATCAAAAGTTTATCATATTCCGTGACACAGAAATGTGATAGTGTAATATAGGCATAAGTATGTTTCGAGCATTGCCATGCTATAAATCACTTTATCGTGTCTTTCGATGTATAGTGGCCGTTTGTCTTTCAATGCTCGACGCAAACTCATTAACTGTTTTCAACATAGATTGCCTGTGACCCTTTCGGTCGGTTTTAGCAGGCTCATAAAATACTACGAACTGCCTCCGTGGTTGAGCAATCAGCAAGCTGACTTCTTAACCGGAGTCCCGGATTCGATTCCTGGCTGGGGCGGGGAATCTTTATTTAACCGGAATCATTCCCTATCCCCAACAGTGTCTGGAATCGTGTATGTGAAAGTGAATGTGTGTGTGTTTGAAGAAAATAAAATCATTAAAATACAACGTCAAGAACCTACAGTTAATGAGTTGTTTCTAATGCAAAGCCTCGATATGGCCTTAGATGTTAAAGGAGGCTATAAAAATGAAACAATTAAAAATGCCGAACTGGTTCCACCAAATGCAGAGCATGGCCATGGAGCTGTGAATATTAGGTTGGCTCTCGACGTGGGAGCATGGCCGGGAAGTCCCCATGATTTTCTGAGCTATTTTAGAAAAGGCTAAATCAATAGGAGCGAATAATGTACTGCTAAGAATGATCCTGTTAAGAATTGAACCCCAGTATTTCCTATTACTGTTATTAGAAGATGAACTGCAATATTATATTAGCGGATAATCGAATTGCTAAAGTACCTAAAACTAAGTTGTAATGCAATTAAGATTATAAATATTAATAGGCCGATTATATATTTAAAAAAAAATCTGATGTATTGCATTCACATGACTTTCTCTATTTCTGCAAACATTCTTACAAAGGTTATTTGTAACGCATTTTTGAGTCAATAAGGATATTTGTTACATTCTCTACCTGCATGTATGCACATGATAAAGTAAAAAGTAAAACATCTCTTTTAATTCGTTTTATTTCTTTAATTATATTGATGTACAGGTTAATGCTTAAACGTTAGTCAGCAGAACTACATCAGATAATAAACATTACATAACACTTTTCTTTATTTATGACCAGGATCCGAGATTTTAAATCTAACATATATGATGAATGTGGCGTACAATAATTCTTTGTTACATCTCTGTGTTACTTCAGCCCACTTCCAGCTTCAATTGGAAAGGATCTAATTACAAATATATTTTGATATATTCCTATTAGAACTAAGTGCTACATAATATTAGATTGCAGAATATCTCTGCATTCAGGTGGTTAGTGTCCTGTTTTCAACCCAGAGCTCCCAGGCTCAATTCTCAGCAATCTATCTTTAGAATTAGAATCATTCTAACCCCTGCAGAGTCTGGAACTGAATCTTTCAATGCATGTGAGTAGATTGCATGGAAAAACAGATAAAATATATAACTTTAAACATAAAAACCTTACTTTTGAGTAAAAACAGCATTAGTTAAGTTTCAAGACAAAGCCCTGTAATAACCACAGAAGTTAAACATTAAAAAAACTGTTTGTTGTTTTTATTTACAACTTTCTCCAGCACGTATGTACAATTTATATAATACATAGAGAACTTATAGCTTCCATCCAAGAATTTGATACCGAGGTTGGAAATATATGTTTTGAGACCCCCTGAATAAAAAAAGGCATTTTTAGAAAAATGCCCATGTGTGATTCTGGCTGTGTATGTCTGTGTGTGCGTGCGTGTTTGATGGCAGCATAGCTTATAAACGAAAAGTCGTTAAATACCAAACTTTGTATTTAAGCTCAATGTATTCCAAGGATGTGACATAAATATTTTCAAGAAAATCTCCCTTTACATGGAATACTTTTGAAAATTTTGATTTTCTCAAAAATGCCTCTTTTGATTTTGATCAAAATGCCATATTTTAAAAATAGTTTCATTATATTTTCTGGAAAATATTCCTGAATATATATATATTTTTTTTTTTTTGTAGAGTTAACCGTTTTCAAGATATTCTTTGTTATTGGTTTCAATTTTAAACTACTTAAACTTTTCTAAACTGGAGGTTGCCTTTCGTTTATACCTCTTTTGTTTTACTTCTGGCCATGAAAAGTGAGCCGAATTTCAACCGGTTCACATAGCGACCGGCTTTTTTTAAAAGATTTGACTATCGCCTTAGCCTGGTATATCATCTTATTTACCTTCTATTTAGAAGCAGCTAATACAACCATTTCTGTCTATGTTTATCTCGATTTCCACGATGTAGATAAAGAAATAATCCTTTGAAACAATTTTACAGAGAAAGTCATGTGAATGGAACACATCAGATTTTATTTTGGTTAATTATTTGACCTTTGTTTCTATGTGAAAGTTTTGTAACTTTGCACATAAATTGTATCACTTTGTCCTTGTGGCAACCCTCTAATGGGGGAAGCACTTTCAAATTAAATTAAATCTGTGTTGCTAGTTGTGTCTAATAAGTAATATTTAAAATCTAAGGAGCTGGAAATACCCACAGTACAAAAACGCCTGTGAGATGATGTTATCAACTGCGCGTTGGCCGAGGAGTAATTACAAAAGAATCTGGGAAGCTGGCCTATTAGTAGTTTAAAATTCTTATGTGTTGCAGTCATAGGACTTTCTCCACTCATTCTTCTACAAACTATTCTTTCAAGCGTTTATTGTTCTACTTGATGATAAGGTAATGGTTTTTGAAATATAGAAAAACCACAATATGTAAGGTATTTTCTTCAAATTAATACCAGTTAGTATACACATATCAAAATTTGCATTAGGGTGGCTATTTATTTTAACAGTTTGTGCTGTCTAAATGTTTCGTTCTAATAAAAATGAGCCAGAGATGAATTGTTAAAAATTGTCACATAAAGTGTAAAGTTTTATAGTAAATGAGTTAATGAATACATTTATCAAATCATAGTTTTAACTATAAATATTTTTTAAAAAATTATTGCTTTTTGTATTCTTCAAAACCTTATATTTTTCAGAATTCAATAATTTATTTCTAAACTTTGCAGGATTGTTTCAAAAAAGAGTATGATAATTTTCTTTAATAAACTTTTGAGAGGCAGTATACATTTTTTAAATTAAATTAGTTAAAATTGCATCTTGTGGAGCATTTTGATTAGAAAAAATCTTGGACAAATTCTACTTATGACGTTAAATGGAAAAAGCTATTATATTTTGTTGAAGTTTAGAATTCATATTATTTTACTATAAAAGAAAATGTAATTTTATAATTTTTCACAATTTTTTGTCAATTTTCACACCTGCATACATATTTATAGAAATTGTCTTATTTCACACTTACTTGTAGGTGCTAAGTGAATACAAGGAGGCTTTAAGTTGAAATAAATATATTAAGAGCTTAGCGCTCTATAATGACTGAAATTTTCTTCTCCTTGCATGGCATGAGAAAAAATGAATAACGACTTCCTTTGAGAAAATTAAAAGTTTTCAAAAATTCAAACCAATAACAAGAAAATCTTAAAATGGTAACTAACATGTATTCCATATAAAATTATTTAACAAGATCTGCATGTTTTAGGTATTAAGATGTATTCTTAATCTCTTGCGGTTTACCGGTTTTACAAAAGTCATTCAGAATGAAAAGAACTTGAAAGGTTCATCCCGGGAAGTTCTAGGAATCCATTTCATTTATCATGAAAATATCTGAAATGTATGACATTTTAATCAAAATCATTAGAGCAATTTTTGAGAAAATAATAACTTTCCATGTAAAGATTAGTTTAGGATGGAATATTTTCAATATTTTCTTCATGTCGCATCTATGGAAGATGCTGAAATTAAATAACAAGTTTAGTATTTACGGGCTTTTCGTTTTTGAGTTATCGAAAAAAAATACTTCCCCTACTTGCTTACGTAGTAAAGAAAAATAAAAAAGCCATGTTTATGATGCTGAATATGAATTTCAAAAAGGTTACATATTTGTTCACCAGATCATTCTGCATTAATGCTGAAAATATTTGTATACTTATTTACTTTTTTTCTGTATACCCATATAGTCATAGTTATATAGAATGGTTTTATAAACAAGTAGTAGAAATGTCCGGGGCTTTGACGGTTTTAATAAGACATCAAATTTCCAAATATTTGTTAAATTGTAATTAATTTGTTTAACTACACGTAATTGATCTATTACTTAAGTGGAATCATCTCACCTCTGATTTATACTGATATCCACAAAAGTATCTTCGCATCAACCACCCTAAAAGATCGAAGAAAGTAATAGTTCCACATTTATTATTAAAATTGTCTACAACCAAACATTTTTCAGTCCCTGTTCCATTCTGTATTTTTTTCTTTCGTTCTTTCATTCATTCATTTTTTTTTTATGCCAGTCCTAAAAGAATGAAGAGAGGTTTATGTTTTTATTTCACAAAAATATTGAGAAACAGGTCGTTTGTGGTGAAAAACCTCAAAATTGTTTCCTGACACTCTCTTCTGTTCTCTTTTTGTCCATCTTCCGTTAGGGGTGTTTTTGTGATAGGACACCCGTAGTATTTTTACTCTAGCTCAAATTTCCTATTCTTAATAAAAATTCTCGAGAGTGCCTCCCATCAAAAAATGTTTAACCCCATGTGATTATTTGCATTACCAGGCCGCGCCGTGGCCGAGTGGTTAGACCACTCGCTTTTCACCTAGACGGCTCACTGCATGTGAAACTTGTGGTGGACAAAGCGGCGTGGGGCAAGTTTTCTCCGAGTTCTCCGGTTTCTCCCGTCATCGCATTCACCGGAGCTCCATCTTCATTCCATGTATCACCAGCCTGCGGTACCATAAGTAGTAAAAGCGGGTGTTAAACACCACCAAAAGAAAACGTGCATTACCGTCCCTAAAAGTATGAAGGAAGCAACATTTTACATATGAATAGACGTTGGATTTTAGGAAAAACCCTATTCTGTGTCTTATGAAGCAGCTGAAAATAAATCAGTATATACTCGATTCATGTAACTGAATTCCAAAATTGGTAAACTTAAACTACCTACAAATTTGATGTTAGAATCTGTTTGAAATTGTTTTAAATGTTTGAAAAAAAATATATTTTAGTCATAAAAAAGTAAAATTTTTCTTACTAACAAGGGCAATCATTGAAAGTTCAAATTTCTCAAAGTATGTTTTGAGCTTCATTCCCAAGCTGCAATAAACGATTCAAATAGCATTTGTTGATCATTTTTTGCGTACGAACTAATGTTAACGGACAAGAGGAGTAATTGTTCTTTGCAAAATCTATAAAAAGTATTTGTTATTTACTGTAAATCTCGTTATGGTTATTGACAGTAGTTTAAGTGCGTGCTTTTTCTATGAAATTAAAACATAAATTTGCTTGTGCTCTTTTACGACTACATGAAATAGAAAGAAAAAAAAAGTATGCACAATTTGCTAACGTATGTAATAAGTTGCATTATATAAATTGAGGTTTTTTAAAAAGGAATTTATGTACCTAAAACACTTAAAATTCGAGCATTATTTAAAAAAGATATTGAGAAAGTAGTCTAAAAAGAATCGTAAAATTTGCTCCCGTCAAACATTCCCCCTCTACCGTTTTAATACCAACCCCAAAGTATTTTTACTCTTGCCCTAGGGAATGTGTACGTCAAATGGCTAATCATTACTGATAATATCAAAAGCAAAGCTACTGAAGGAGATGGATTCAAATTTTATCGGCATTTAAACTGTATCGATCACATTTATCTAACAGGATATTTATTATGTAATGTCGCATAACTAAACTGGAATTTGCGAAAAGTTGGCCACGAATATGGTGACGATTTCGAGCGCTGAAGAAGCTACGAGAAGGCTAAGTTCAGAAAATGATTTCCAGGAATGCTTCCAGACATTTACACGCGTTTGCAGAAGTGAGTTGCTGCGGAAGGGAACTATATGTTTTTAAGGAAATGTTTATAAATGGAAGTACACCAACTTATTTCTATATTATTTACAAATTCTGGAAACTTTTAATCCTCGTGGTATGCTATTAAATCTTCTAGAGACACTTTAGTTTTTAACAGAAAATGTGAAGGATTTCTTTCAGCTGTGTGTGATACAATTTCTATTGTATAATGTTACATAATTTCGACGTGTTGCACTTTTCGAGTTGCAAATATCACCGAAAAATTATAGAAAAATACAAGAAAAGTATTCTTTGGACAGGAGAGGGCTTTCAAAGAGGATAATGGCATTTATAATGCGAAGAAATGTTCTAGGTTTCATTTTAGCATTAGTTTGAAGAAAAAAAATTTTGGTTCCGTTCACATAACATCCTTTGTTCTGCAAATAAACTATTCTTACGAAAGATTATTATTTTATCTACATTATATTGATGGAGATAAACATTACCATATTACTTAATTTCTTATAGTAGGAGGGAAATAAGGGAATACGCAATGACAGTCAAATCTTTTTTTATCTGTCGCTATGCGATTATCATTGGAAAGTAGTTTTCTTTCCTTGACCAGAAGTAAAGCAAAAAGATGAAACGGAGAGGACTTTCCGTTTAAGGTATTTTAAACTTGAAACTAATTAAATGTAACTAAAAATGTATTGACATATATTGTGTGCTTTAGTGAAATCTACATTTCTTGTGCAATAAGTTTTTGTCTATCTCTCACGGTTTACCAGCTATGCAAAAGTCATTCTGAATGACTTAGGGGGATATTCCAAAGAAATTCATTATATACATTTAATATACGACATTTTAATCAAAGTCGTTAGAACCATTTTAGAATAAATACGTAATTAGGAAAAATTAGGAAATTGTTAGGAAAAGTTTGGTATTTAACGGGCTTTACATTTTTAGGTATGCTGTCCACAGACACTCACACAGCCACACTGAGCTTTTTTCTAAAGTTGCTTAAGAGAAGTAACTTAGAACAGTAATGGCTTAGAAATTAAAGCAAACCAAAACCTTTACATACAGTTTATAATCTACACCCAAAGCTTTGAAAAATGTTAATTTCTCATTAAAATTTAAAACTATCAATCTTAATTAAAGTAAGTAATAATAATCAAACTAATTTTAATTAACGATACCTTGGAAAAACCAACTTTGTGATTCTTTTGATGCTCGTGTGAAGCAACATGGAGAGGTGATGTGCGGCGAATCCTTGGCTCCAGGTTCTTAGAGAGAAATGGGAACGAAAGGGATCACAGAATCAGATGTTCTAATATTAATATACGACTAATGCGTGAACTCTTTATGATCCAAATTATTACTACCGGAAGTTCGGAATTTTACAAATATTTCTATGTAATAAAATTTGAAGAAACCTTTTCCATAAAAATCTGATGTGTTCCATTTACAAGACTTTCTCTACCTATTCTCAAACTATTCTTACAAAAGGTTCTTCTTCTCTCTACTTCATGCTAATCAAGATATATTTTAGCGAAACGACATTACTACTTAGTTCTTTTCAAGTAGAAAATACTCATCTAAGGGAATGCACTAGGCTAAAGAGATAGCTAAATCTTTTAAAAGCTGTTGCTATAAGATGATGTTGAAATTTGTTTCTGTTTGAGTGGCCAGGAGTAAAATAAAAGGGATACAAAACGAATGACGATCTCCCGTTTGAGAAAAATATAGGTATTTTAAAATTGAAACCAATAACATGGAGTATCTTGAAAATGGCTCACTCCACAAGAAAGAAAGAAAGAAAGATAGAAAGAAATGGGGAAAAAATCATATGACATAGATTGTGTGTTTTAAAGAGATCTAGTTACATTTTGTGTAGCAAATTGCGGTTTACCAATCATGCAAAAATCATCCAGATTTACAGGTCTTCATAGGGTACTCCCAGAAAGTTCAAGATATACATTTTATTTATCATGTAACTATCTTTAAGATATGTAATCTTAATCAAAACCATTATAACCATTTTGAGAAAATTAAAATTTTCGAGAAAAAAAATTATGTTAAGGATAGTTTATGGTGGGGGAGGGGGTTTGTTGAAAATCTTTGTGTCGCATTCTTAGAAGATGCCGAACTTAATTATCAAGTTTTTTAGTTTTGTTGTCCATAGTTACATATGGTCCTTTTTCTAAATATATTTATATATGGGGACTTCAAAACATGTATTTCACGTGAAACCTCGGTATAGAATTTTGGGAGGAATGCAATACCTTCTCTACATACTATGTAGGTATGTACATACATAGTACTCCGTAGAGAAAGTAATATATATAGACAGGTAGTTAGGTAAATAGACGATTAAGTATTTAGTAAAGTAAGATTCACTCAAGGATAACATTAAGTAAGGTATTTAAATTTGGACCCAACTTTCTCCCACCTTACCCTACTACAAATCATTAGTACCTTATTATTTCAAATAAGTTATTGTTTATCGATTGTCTTTAGTACGGCATCTATTAAAAAAGGCAGTATATACATGCATCTTCGGAGACAACATTTCTCCTAAGAAGGAAATTAAAGACGCTACATACCCAAGCACCAACAAATAGAATGCAGATTGGAAATGTTCTACTGAAAGGGGTTCATATTCACCCATGGGTAGAGTGAAATCCCTAGATGCTGAAAGAATAGCCAGATATTTGAGATCCCGCCACCACTGGTCTATTAACCCAGCACCCAGAATTCTCAGGATTATACTGTTGATGCGGGTGAACGCTGCGTGGCCTTTCCTTAAGTACATCGGAATATACTGGTTAGCGAACTTCTCATTAAGATGACAGAACAGAGGGTTCCCATTGGAGTCCACATAGCGGACGGCTGCCAGGTAGTCGATGCTGGTGGTAGAGTGCATGACAGCTGGATATGACTCATATGCTAGAGTACGAATACAGGCTTCGAGGTCGTCGCAGTACACCGTGCGGGAATACCGCGGATCCAAAAGATCCGGAAGAACGGATTCAATGGAGTGATCGTGTCCATAATGAAGACCAGATTCAAGTAGCTCATGTTCCGTGGTTATTTGTTTCTGTAAACCAGGATCCACCATGAAACTTGTAAGAAACGCCTGGTAAACTGTGTTAATAGCGAAACTGTACGCTACCCACAAGAAGAATACTATCCTAATCACCGCCCTATTGGGGATGTCTTCCATGGCTCCGACTCCAAGAATTACAGCCCAAAGATTTAAAAAGCATTTAACCAATTCAATGTATGTTTGTGGCTCTCCTGGTTTTATAAAATGTCTAAAACTGTTGCGAACTAGAACCCAAACTGTGAGTGAAAAAATTATATAGGAGAAAACGAATACAAGCCAAAGATGGAGTTTGAAAATCCGAGAGAGACTGGCCCATCTAGGGTAAGGTATTGCACATGGTACATACCAACGCACTCCATCAATAATGTGTGGTGCAGGACATTCAAGTTCGTTATTTAAGTGGCATCGATAAAATATGCCACCAAAGGCAATGTCAGCATTTCCTCCGAGTAATTCGCCAATTACACCCGTCCACGAACCATTGGGGAGCATCAACCCCCACTTTCCCCCATCTGCAGGGGGTTGCCGAAATATTATGGACATGTTGATGGCATCCGCAATCACATTCATTACTCTGACCTCGAGGCCATCCTCGTAATACTCTTGGTCCTCCTTCGGCTGCACTATTCCTCTTTTTATAACAAAAGGTTCGTCTTCAAATGTTGTAATTTGTACAGAACAGCGGTTGAAATTTATAGGTGTTTTGTCTTTATACAATTGAGAACCATTGAACAGAAATTGCTCTTCATTCACAATCCACTTATCAGTAAGCTGAAGATCAACAACTTCCCCGCAGCTGCTTGACGAACTATAAGGAAACCATTCATAAACATGAATCACAGGATTGTCATCACATTGAGGCACGAGCACCACTACATTCATAACATTACTACGCCACATTTCTTTGAAAACGTCTATCACATACTTCTGGTGCCAAACGGCTACAACAAATTTGGCTCGGGGATTCCATCCAGAATTCATCTTGATTTGTGTAAGCTGCCTAGCAACATCTAATATCCCATCAAATGCTAGAAGTACATAAGCTCCATGCTTCTGTCTAGGTTGAGCTTCTGAAGATCCGAAGGCATGATCGAAGGACATTACGAGAGTCTGCCAAATGTTTGAGCTAAATGCAAAATCTACTAGCGATTCCCAGATGTTGTCTTCAAGTTCAAGAGACATTTCGTTTTTTACAGAGCCGTCCTTATCGTTGCTGCTGATGTTCTTCTCAATAAAGGACATGGCCACCGCAGAATTAAATAATACTAAAACATGTTCTGATGAGAAATGATTTGAACAGATGTTCTGCAAGCAACTCGAGAAATGCAGGTTCTGGGCACACCAACCACAGCACAGTGCTACACCTGACAAGAGCAGAGGCACTAGTTTCAAAATATGCATCATAGTTGTATCTAAAATAGTGCACTTCAGTGTAGCCTATCAATAGGTGTGTTTGTTTACACACATCAGGAAAACAAATCTGCAGTAGGCACTTTGGTCTTGGCGTCATAAGCAAAGGTTTATAAATTATTCCTTTTGAATAAATGCACAACGTTTAGCCTGTCATGATGATGGAGATATTTATTTAACTATTTATATAATGTTTTCTCTAAAGATTGTATTTTCACGGGAATCAAGGAGAACATGAAAGCAAACATAGATAATTCACTAGAGAAGCATTTCAAAGTGACCCTTTTTACTCCTCTGTAAAAAAGGTATTATCTGTTGTATTCTCAGAAACAATGACAATATTATCTTTAGGGAATTAGGTATATTAATTTAGTATAATAAAATAAGTAGGTACCTTCCTGTGAAAAATGAGTCGTTTTTCTTTCTCCTATTTTAGCTGACTTACCACGCGATGATTCTGACAAATTATCTCTTCATTTCATATTCCATTTCTGGCAAAATTATGCTATATCGTGTGTATGTAAGATTTTGTTATGGATTCTTTGATTCATTGATGGCTAATAATAGCACTCTAAATGCTTTGTACCCAGAAGGGAATGTGGCGGTAACTCTTTTAACTGTGTGGGCCCCATTTGGGAATAAATAATGTGTTTCATTGTTACTTCACTTTATTGATCATTTCCATCCAAAAGGTAATACACTTCTACTGTTGGGTCCTTATTTATAAGTTGTCGTTTGCTCTTGGCAGTTGTTTGTGTGTTGGTTAATCAGTTTGATAAGTTATTGTCGCAAATTTTGCTGCACATTATAATGTATGATTTAAGTTTATATTACACTTATATTCTGCAAGTGCACACACAAAGGAGTTAGTTTACTTGTAGAAGAAGCATAAAAAGGGCCTATACGTATATATGTACCTATATCGTTAAAGCCTATACGTATAGACATTTATAACAATCAAAATAGCAGGATAAAAACAAATAATATGTAAACAAGCACGTTAAGTTTACAAACGGTTATAAATTTAAAGTGAAATTAATATGATATATTTACCATCTAATATTTGTTTTACAAATAATTTATTTTTGTTGTTGCACATTTAAACAAAATATTGCTATAAATATTGTGTTAATTCTACCAGCTTAAACAATTACAAAAATCCAATTGTAACTACATGAGACAGTGACTGTTGTTTCATAAAATACACACATGTTTTATATATTTTCATTACAAATGAAATATATATCCTGAATTTTCTGGAAAGGCCCTCTAGAGACTTCTGATACATGGTAAAGCGTAGACAAAAACTTGCTAAACAAAAATGTAGATCTCGTTAAAACACATACAAAGTTATGTGATATACATTTTTGTTTGTAGAGTTAACCATTTTCGAAATATTCCTTGTTTTTTTGGTTTAAACTTTAAAATACTAATCTTTTCCTAAATGGGTTGTCGTAGTTCGTTTCATAGCTCTTTTTTGTAACTCCTGAATATGCAAAGAGAGCCGAATTCCAATTGTATCACATACTACCAGCTTTTAAAAGATTAGAATATCGCTTTATCCTAATGTATCCCCTTATTTTCCTTCTCCTTACAAAGAAGCAAGTAATAAGATCACTTCTGCTATCTCGATTAGCATGACGTAGATAAAAGAATAATCTTTTGTAATCTTTGCAGAACAGGTGGTGAAAGTCATATGAATGGAACAAATCAGATATTTTTTCACCACTATTGGAACTGACTGTAGATTGATGCTTAATTATTATCATGTGATATTAATAAAAAGTTTTCTAGATTAACTGGTTTTTCACATATCTTGCAAAATAAAACTTTCCACAAGTTGAAAATACATGAACACCAAATTCATTTACATAACTGTGCAGTTAATATAACTTTGAGTGTTTGAGTGAATTTAAACGTAGAAGCTAAATGATGCTATGAGTGCTTGCACACGACTACTCGTAAAATTAATGTTTTCCCTACATTGATGCTTAGGAAACCACTTTCAGGAAACAATTTCATTGTAAAGTATGTTCAATTTCTAAGAAAAAGAATACTGTACATCATCTAGAGTTCATAGTTATAATAGAAGACCTGAAAATATAGTGAAGTTTGATTTGTACCAACCAGTAAAAAATTAACTTTAAGATCTGGGCTCTTATTATATTTGTATTTTTTCTACGGAAATCAATTAGTTTTACAAATTACGTTTGGGGATCAGGATAGATCTCAGGTGTCAATGATTGTTTTTTTCGCTCCTTCATTGTCCATATGACCATAACATGTCCCATTTCACTTATGTAATGTACTTTTAAATCGTTTTTAAACTGTTAAATACTGAAATTAGTATGTACATATCTGGAAAAAAAAAAATTATGCATAACTACCTGTTTCTGACAATATTGTTCATGTTTGCTGTTTAAAAATAATGAAAGTTATGCACATTTCAAACACATACCTACTTAAATATCACTTTCCGAAAACGTTTAACGCACTATTTAGTAAAACAAAACACTTGCTATAAGCACTATTTGATTTGTTTATTTCTATGTCTCTTTGAGTATTTCTTAAAGAGAGTAAAGAAAGGCATAATTTCCCAAACAAAAAATAATGCTGCAATAAAATATCCCACAAATAGGGCGCAGAAAGCAGACTGAAAATGTTCCAAGCTTGATGGTGCATTCTGTTCTGATATTTCAACATTTTTCAATGCCTGAAGTACAGCAAGGTGTTTAAATTCTCTCAACCACTGTTGCAGAAACCCACCCTCCACAACACGAGAGATGATGGTGTTGTATATTCCTAGTAAGGGACAGCCCGCTTGTACTGTCATTGAGATATACTGGCTGGAATACCGTTCCTGCATCATGCATATCATCAGCTCGCCGTGTTGATTCACATATCTCGACACTACCGCAAACCACCCAGTAAGATGCGAACAGAGTACAGCAAAGTCTCTATAAACTGCCACACGATAAAACGCAACTGCCAAATCTGGACAAAGTTGAAGTCGGTTGTAACGTTTGTCAGAGAGTTCCAGCAACACTGTTTGGAGAGTTATAGGTGCTCCATAGCTTAACCCCGAACTCAAGAGTTCCTCTGATGTGGTAGGCTCATATTCTTCTACTCCTTTTATCAGAAATGTAGTGAGAAACGCTTCATATATTGTAATCATGGCAAAACAGTGTACCATCCATGCAACAAGAATTATCCTGACAGGAGAGGACTTTGAAAGTTTGCCAAACATTGCAGTGCCAACGACGATCGCCCAAAGATTAAGGAAGTAGTTTGACAGCGATGCTTTAGTTGGTTGGTGATATTTGTGATCTAGTGACCAAATGAGTAAAGATGCAGATGCGTAAAGAATGCAGAATGCAAACCACACCTCATAATGGAAAACACGCATCACTGCAGTCGAACTAGGCAACATGCCTGGACATGGCATGAACCAACGAACTTCATCTAGAAGATACGGGGAGCTACTCTCGATGGCCTTATTCAAATGGTTCATTATAAATAAGCCACTCATAGCTAGCTCTGATTTACCTCTGGAAACCTCCCCTAGTACTCCTGTCCAACTACCATTCTCTAAAAGTCTTCCCCATTGCTCTCCATCTCCTGGGGGTTCTAATAATGTCATGGATAAGTTCAACCTTTGAGCAATTATGTCAAGCAATCTTTTCTCCAAACCATCTTCATATGTTAGAGAATCTCCACGATGAACTTCGGAAATAAAATACGGTGGATTATGAAATGCAGACACTTTAACAGGGCAAAGGTGAAGATTGCTGGGAATCTTCTCGGGAAATGGAATAGCGTTCATTAGAAACGTTCCTTTACCATCGTTGCTGTTCATGACATAGCGGTCCAGATGAACAGCATCGAAGACACATCCACATTCTGATGCAGGTAAATAAGGAAACCATGTAAAGATGTCCAATATAATTTGCTCACCTTTAGAGAAGTTCTTAACTGACGTATTCCTTGTCAAAACAACTGCATTTATCACTTTGACATTCCATAATAATCTAAAAATAGCATTCACTTCTTTGTTTGTACCACACAACAACCCAATAATAAACTTTGCTCTGGGATTCCAACCACGCACCTTTTTCAGAAAATTTAACTGTTTCTCTAGGTATTTGATATTGTGTATGAGTATTATAACGCCTTCAAGTTTATCTTCTGTCTTCCATTGCATTGGTAATGTATACATTAAAATGGGCCAAAGCCCTAGTTGGTAAAACTCAGCCAAAGAATCAGGAAACATGTTTTGTGAACCAAACAGTGGCCCCTTCTTTTGAAACGTGAAGTTGTGGTTGCCCGGTAAGTATAATGCTATCGTGTAATCAAATGGAAAACCACGTTTCGCTACTTTTAGTGAGCAGTGCAGCATGATATCTGTCAACCTAACGTAGGCATTTACAAGATACAGCGATAACAGAATTAGTATGAACTTCTTTACCATGCTGTAGTGTACAAGCGAACTTGCCGTTGTTCTCACCTACAGCTTATCTTTGTGAGTACAACTGTAGTCGTAAAAGATCCATTAATCAAGCATATCCTTTTTAATGCTGATTCCCGTCGTCTCTCAATCATCGGGCTCGTATAGATTTGACATGAAATTCGCAGCTTGTTTCGGAAACTGTTACGTAGTTAATTAATGGTACATATAATAATCAATAAAATGCTTAATATGTTTTCAGGTTTAATGGTTCCCTCAAATGATATTTTGTGTAACCAAAAACAAAAAGAATACATGAACTAATGTGTCTAGACTTTCTGGGTAAGTTTTTCTTGTTTGTAGATATAATTTTAAAGTTGGAAACGTTTTACAGTAAAAATCCAGATTCCAACGAAGAATCTGATGTGTCACATTCGCATGACTTTCTCTACCCACAATTTATGTTCATATATCTCTTGTGACCTATTCTTACAAAAGTCTTTAGTTTTGAATATACTTTATGTTAGCCGATGTAAACTGTTGCAGAAATTGGAGACTGAAACTATAATTAAATGTTTAAAAGCGGGTAGTTATATGCTGTATTTGAAAGTACATGAAATCGCAAGAAATGAAAAAGTGGCTCCATGTTGTGAAGACCGCATTAACCGCCCGGGAGGGACTCGAGGCGCTAACCACTCTTGCCCTCCAGTTCTGCACCCCGTCCATGACGCCTGTACTGGGCCGAGATGGGGGACGGGGGTAAGGCCCCTTCTGGCTGTTGCACCATGGAGTTTAGTTTTTAAATAAGAAAATAAGTTTTCATGCGAATAGTTTGTATAGGTGACTACTATAACGATAGAGGTTAGACAAAGTCATACGAATATGACACTCCATTTTTTGCTTTTATTCTTGCTCGAATTTACTGTACGGATGTGCTGTTGGGGTCAATATGACCCGAAGTATTATAATTCAGTATAATCAGATAAAATGAGTCATAAATCATAAATAAGACAAGATAGCATTATAACACATGCAACAATGTATAACAATAGTCAGGTGTTACAGACATTTTGTATCGGGTACAGACATTTTGTAAAAAATAATATTAAAAACACTACTCAAAATTTTGTAACGAAGTAGGAGCAGCAGCACCAGTAGCAGCAGTAGTAGAAGTAGTAGTAGTATTTGGGGGAATTGGTGAAAAAATATGGACAATTTGAGGAATTTTTGCACTCCGTTGGGGAAAATTTATGTTTTTGACCTAGCGACCCTGTCTCTCGTAACACTTGGTTTGTTCATGTCCCTTAGTCGTCTCAAGGGAGCCGTGCATATTATATATATATTATATAGATCGTGAGATGAGACATGAGACAAATCTTGCGCATAGAAGTTGCTTCCTCTGCAATGCCTGAGAGAGGTAATAGAGATGCTAGCTTGGCGCGAATGAAATGACTAAATACAACCACAACAGCCTGCAGCATTAAACAATTATTGCAGTTCACATGAAAGTAATTATTGGTACATGTCCATAGATATAGTCAAGTCACTTTGTTATTAAGCTAATATTTATGCGTACCTATATAATATGCCATTAAAATATATAGAGCGTGAGATGAATTATTTTGCTTGAAGGAATGTCGATATGATTATTTTTGGTTGCGATTCAGCCTATCACGCAATAAACTGGCAGCCATGAACATAGCCAACACTACTGTACTCACCATGTTTCTACAATCCTAAATTCCGCTCATTGCACTGTCATCTTCGTTCTCATTGCACCGTCAGCATCGTTATTGATGTCATTCACTATCACTGTCTTCTTCCAAGTTAACAATAATCTGCTAGTGTTTATTTGCATAAAAACTAAATAATACCGCACTAAAACTAATGCTAGCATGTTCACTCCTTCGTGGACAGAAATTTTATGACTTCTGCGCATACATGTTGGCGCTACTTCACCCACCATTAGCCCTTTACGTAAAGAGTTGCCACTGCGCAGCTTAGTGTTTTGCTCTTGTCTCGCCTCACGAGCTCTACCTATTACACAACACTGACAACAGTGAAAAATGCTATAAAAATATCACAATTTAGGTAGAAAATGATTGTTTCCATGTATGTCCTTGGGATTGTATTGCGCAAATTTTTCTAAACATTTAATTTTGTAACACCTTTATTCGGCAACATTGTCAATTATTCAATAAGCTATGTATCTAGTAATAACCAGTCAACAGCAAGTCAGTTTCAGACGAGCTTTTTTGCGAGAAGTTAATAACAGGTGCACAATTAAGTGGCGTAGTATTTTTCAAACTTGACTTGAATAGTTTTAAGTTTAACCTTTTTACTTTTCTATTTAATACATAAAACACAGGTAGAGAAGGTATTGCATTCCACCCAAAATGATACCGACATATCACTGGAAATACACATTTTAGAGTTCCCTGAATAAAAATCACTTTTAGAAAAAGGTCCGTGTGTGTCAATTCATCTGCGAACACGATAATTCAAAAGCGAAAGGTCAATTTAATACCAAACGTTATATTTAAGTTCCGCATCCTGCAAGGATGCGACACAAAGAGTTTCAAGGAATTCACTACCCCAAACTACCCTTTACTTGAAAACAATTCGAAACGTGTAATGTTCTCAAAAATGGCTCTACACAATTTTGATTAAGATACCTACTTATATGACAAATAAAATACTTATCTTGAATTTTGTCAATAACCTCTGAAGTTCTCTCCATTTTAAATGATACTGCATAATTGCTAAACCGTAATATATAGACAAAATATTACTCCACAAAAAAAGATATAAAGCTCGCTAAAACACATAATTTATGTCATATACAATTGTTTGTACAGTTAACATTTCCGAGATATTTCTTGTTATTGGGTTAAATTTTAAAATTCTTAAACTTTTCTCATACGGGAATTTGCCAGCTCCTACGAATTTCAATCACATAGCAAGCAGCCTTTAATATTGCTTTAGCCTGTGTATTTTATTTCTTTTCTACTTACAAGGAAGCAAGTAATAAGATCATTTCTGATGTTTATCTCGATTAGCATGAAGTAGATAAAAGAATAAAATTATTAAGAATAATTTATTACAGAGATGTAGAGAAAGCCATGAGAATGGGACACAAATTTTTTTCGTATATATCTGTGTACTTTCACAGGAAAACCTAACCTTTTAAAGCTAAGTACGAGTATTTAAGTGGTGCATAAAATAGAACGAAAATCGAGAGTTATAAAATAAACAAATTAATGAAAACAAGTAACTTTTTTTTTTTTTTTTCCAAGTGGTAAATGTTAACTCAACTCGTGGTGTATGAAAAACGCAGTTGACGCGGGTATAGATTTAGAACTCAAGAAAAGCCAGAAAATGGTAATAGGATCTTGAGCGTATTATGAATATTACTGGCTTCCAAAAATCTAGCTTTTTGGGGACATTAGGAAATTCAAACAGTGAAAACTTTTTAGCAGTCATCAAACTTCTCGCAAACTTTTCTGTGTTATATCGCATCACATGGTATGGTCCAGTTTAACGCAAGTCAGTGATGTTTTATAGGTACATTAAACAGCAGATAGAAATATACGCTAGATATTGAGTTTCAATCATTATAATGTATTTAATTTTAATAACATTTAATTATATTTTAATTACCTTGAAAAATAGTAAACAAATAATCTCTTTGTTTAGTCAGAGTATGCAACACGTTCCATTCAATTTGTACTTCCTCCAGCTGTAATAAACAGCAGATGAGTCATTGAAGATCTAAAACAAAGGTTCCTTTTAATGAACAAACAAATGAATGTGCGAAAAGTGTTAACAGAATAAAGCAAGGCACAGTTGTGTGCTTATGGACAGAATGGCCTTCCTGTGACATCCGTAAACATTACAAGATATGTTTGCACACTTGGCAAGCCGAGGGTTTATTACTATTTAAATGAAAATGTAGTATTAAGTGATAAAAGTACTCTTAGCTAGCAGTAATAGCATTTTATAGCTTAGAGCAAAGAGAATACTTTGAAAATAAAATCTTTTGTGGGTCATTTGACTTCTAAGACCAGATCACAGGGCATGCAATATCATCCCTGCATATCCCTAAGTTCCTCAGCGGAGTCATTAACGAGGGAGTGCGAGTGTCCTTGTTACATCCTGTGTGTTTTTTTACTTTCTCTACACATACTATGTAACAGTGTATAGAGAAGGTATTATATTTCACCCAAAAATTCGATACCGAGATTTCACCGGAAATACACGTTTTAGTGTTCCTTGTATCCAAATAAAGCATTTTTAGAAAAAGGTCCGTGTGTTTGTGTGTCTGTGAACACGATAACTCAAAAAACGAAAAGTCGGTAAAATACCAAACTTAGTAGATAAATGTAGTATCTTCCTGAAATGCGACATGAAGATATTGAGAAAAATCTCTACATAGAAATAATTTCCAACGTTTTGGTTTTCTCAATGGTTCTAACGATTTTGATTAAAATACCGTATATTAAAGATATTTGTATGGAAAATAAAATATAAATCTTGAATTTTCTGGGAATAACCTGTAAAGACCTCATTATTCAGAATGAATTTTGCGTAACTGGTAAATCGTAAGAGATAGACAAAAACTTACTACACAAAAAATTTAAATCACATTAAAACACACAATTTAAATCATATACGTTTTTCTCGTGGAATTGACCATATATGAGATATTCCTTGTTATTTGTTTCAATTTTAAAACACTTGAGCTTTTCTCATGCGGAAAGTGACCATGCATAGAAACGGATTTCAACCATTTGGCAACCGTTTTTTAAAAGACTTGAGTATCGTTTTAGCCTCGTGTATTCCCTTATTTTCTTTCCACTTACAAGGAAGCAAGTAGTTAAGATAATTTTTGCTAATATTTATCTCGATTATCATAAAGTAGATAGAAGAATAATAACAATAATTTATTACAGTGATGTAAAGAAAGTCATGTGAATGGAACACATCAGATTTTTATTATCGCAAGCTCAGTAGAAATACATATTTTATAAGTGAATTAAAACGCAACATGTTGAAGTGTTTGATAAAAATATCCTCACGACTTCTTGTGTGAATCCGTTTTGCTTTTGATAAGGATGTTACAACTTACAAGTATTCTGACGTTCTGGACGTAAGAAGGTTCTACAGAGTATTTACACTCCGTAGAGAAAGTTACACTCTACTTTACAATTAATATAAGCAACTTTTAAATGATTCGTACAGTTAATTAGTTAATTTCTCTTCTAAAATTGCATTTACGTATTAAGCACATTTCATCAAATGAAACAACCACAGAACATATGTAATATCATCAAATGGATCTGGATTCTTCTGTTCAAATTCTCATTACTCCCCAGTTCTGTCACCTATAGCGCTTGTCTTAAAGCAATCCAAGCAATGTAAAACCATCGCAAACCGGGGAAAATGGATTTAAAATAATCTGTCAGTAAAGCAACAGTTTTAATCTAAAAAAAGTTATATTAGTAAATGACTGGTTAAATATGCTATTTTGGGAGTACCCGAATTTTTATTTTTGCAGGCGGGCCAGTATCGCATTTATTACGTCCCCGCACTTATACCATCTCAGTAAACTTATTGTATCTGACGTGACCCCTGAGAAGAAAGAATTAAGGGTAGACCAGACCCGTACGACGATTAGCTCTAACAAGGACGGGATAACTAACGATGCCAGAGTGGCTCTATCCAGGCGCTGTGTCATTTTCAACCCATCTCCCAGGGTTCCCAGGAGAGAGCATCAGCGGCAATCTAAGCGACAATGAAAAATATTTTACACAGCGTTTCTCTATCACGCAATAATCGCCGTCACCTGGTCTGCAACCCTGAAACATGAAAGAAAACGATGTACAGGAAATGTTCGTGGTAGAAGAGGAAACAAGCGTGCATACCCTGACTACTCAGGGATGCGTGCCAATCCAGGGACAGGACCGTGGATGTTTCCATTAGCAAGTACATATTTTATACACTGAACCCCCATGCGTGCAAGTATCGAAGTGCCTGCATACAGCTTTACCAGCTTAGGTATACTGTTTTTCCAGCTTAGTGCCGGAGGACTTTAAGGTGTCTCACAATCCTGTCCAGGTGTCACTACCCAGACGTACCCAATCTCCCACGGGTATCGGGCCACTGTCACGTCGAGTGCAACCCAATCCAGACCCAGAGCAAATGGCAGGCTGAGGGCAGCCCGAGGTGTGTTAGACGTGTCCCTGTTCTCGGAGAGAACTTAACCATGTACTGACGGGATTGTGGGGTTTGCAGGATGGCGGGTGAGTTTCGGGGTTGTGGAGTGACAGGAGGAGGCAAGTATTGCTCCTCGACGGTTGCCTATTATGGTGCAACGGCCCTTGTGCACCGCTGGTGTGAAGTTTGTTCAAAATGTTTATTTTGGGTTTTTAATGTTGTTATCCAAGCAACTCTTGAAGGATTGTAAGGAGCTTAGCCGTAGCAGCTGTTGGCAACCCAATCCGAACAGCTCCCGAATACTTCTAGTAGCGCCAAAGTACCACGGGTGCTCGGAGTCCGCAGCGCTCGCACCAGAGCAGCTGAAGAGGTCGGAAGAGGAGCCAACCTGGAACAAAAAAGTATTTTAAAACCCTAGGTTTCGAACTGGGGACTTCCCGAATACGAACCTCACACGTTACCGCGGAGTCATCTCTTGGTTTTTCTTCGGCATAGCGTACATTCTGAATATTTTTAATTTAAAACCGATTTGCTGTTTTGTTGCGTAATATTTTTGTTTTCAGGGAACACGTAAGCATAATTTAGTTGTGTATCTGCCACACCATTCTGTAAATAATGCGCATTCTCACATGTCACGTAAGCGATTCAGTATTCATACTGAAGAAACAGCTGCAATATTCCCACGAACTCTGTGTCATACCGCGTGCTTGATCCAGAACCTCGTATCTTCATCAGCTCGATTATTCATTCATGCTGCATTCTAAATCAAAGGCTGTGTTCGCGGGATTCTTTCCCTCTTCATGGTGCGATGTCCATTTTAAAATCTCACAGTAAAATTGTTTTTATAACAAAAATTAAAATATGAATAATAAAATCTGATGTGGCAAACCCACATAACACTCGCCTGCGTAGTGTGGTGGTAGCGTGTCTGCCTCCCATTCAACAGGTCGCGAATTCGAATCCCATTTAGGGTGAGTTACCCGGATAAGTTTTTTCCCTTAGCTGAGAAGACGAATGTCGAGTAACTTTAAGCTCCATGTACCCCGAGAGCATTTCACAATGTCACTCACTGTCCAGTAAGACCAACCAGGTTAAAGGACATCAAGCTACATAAAAAACTCACATGACTTTCTCTTCCTTATTTTGCAACAACTTCCACCATTTCATGCAAATCGAAATAAACATTAACACATATGTTCTTGTTATAATATATTTTCTTTTATGTACAAGGGAAGAAGTAAATTCATTAGCTAAAGCGATTATTAAGTATTTTAAAAGCGGTCGATAATATTGATAGTATTAGGTTCCCTTTGCATGGCCAGGAGTAAAAAAAAAAAAATCAGGACTTCCCAGTAAAGAAAAGTATAAGTATTGAAAAACTCAAACCAATAACAGGATATTTCGGAAACGTTAACTCTACGAAAAATATGTATATGACGTAAACTGCCCGTTTTAACGAGATCTACAGTTCAAGTAATAGGTACCTTTTATTTCCATGTAAATACCTGTAATATATGACATTTTAAACAAAATCGTTATTACTATTTTTGAAATATACTCATAAAGTATAGTTTTGTGTGAGGGGACTTCCTCGGAAGATACTAAACATAAATACCAAGTTTGGTACTTAACCATTTTTTCGTTGTTGAGTTATTCTGTTCATAGACACTTGACCTTTTTCTAAAAATGCTTCTTTTGGATTCAAGTCTCCTCAAAACAGGTATTTCCAGTGACATATCGATTTAGAATTTTGGGTGGAATGAGTTGGAGAGGGGATTTCTTGAATACCTTCGTGTTATATTCTTGGAAGAAGCAGAACTTAAATATTCACTTTAGTATTTAATCGTCTTTCGTTTTCTAGTTAATTTTGCTCACAAATACAAACACACACGTCATGTTCCTTCTCATAAAAATGCTTTTTAGGTCCGGTGGTACATGTTTAAAATGAACTCTCCATTGTTCACATGTTATAGAATCTTTTGAGCTTTCGAGTTATGGAAACAACCGAATATTTTCAAATGCTTAACTAGTGCACAACAATTTTTAAACTGATAATAGTCGAAGCTCTCACAAAACTTCCAGCTTATAACATATAAACTGAGGATTAATGAGCATTTTCACAAATTGAAAATTGCAGGAAAAAGGAATTTAGAAAATGGAGAAGTTATAAGTATAATAAATATGTAAAAAACAAAAATGGAAAATGTTCACCATTTTACCTAATTTTCATCAATGCACTGCCATAAATGTTTCACCCAATACCTAGATCGTCTACTGTGCACATCCTAAATGCAACGTAACTACATAAAAAAATGTCTACCTATTCTGCAACAATTTATTCTTACAAAAGATTATTCTTCTGTCTACTAATTGAGCCAAATGTGAGCTGAAATGTAATTTTTAATATTTCCTTGTAGGTGCTACGGAAATCAAGAAGTGCATTAACCTAAACCGATAGTCAAAACTTTGATATTAAAATTCCGTTCCTTTTGCATGGCTGGCAATAAAAAAGAAACAGTGACGACTTCCCATTTCAGAAAAGTAATCAATTTTAAACTAATAACAAGAAATATCTCGGAAACGATTAACTCCACGTAAAATGTATCTGCCATATTGTGTGCTTTAACGAGATCTACATTTTTCTGTGTCTTGCCGTTTGTCAGTAAAAGTCTTCCAAAACGAAGAGGACGTCAGAGGCTATTTCTCAGAGCATTCAAGATATATTTTTCATTCATATCTTAAATATATGGTATTTTAATAAAAATTGTTATCGGCATTTTTGAGGAAATAAAAAATTTCGAAAAATTGTCCATCTGAAGAATAGATAGGAATTTTCATAAAAATCTTCGTAACGCATCCTGGAAAGTTTCTGAACTTAAATATCAAGTTTGGTATTTAATGGTCTTTTTGTTTTTTATCTTCTCTTCACGTACTATGTACAAAGTGTATAGAGAAGGTATTGCATTCCACCCAAAAATTCGATACCGAGATTTCACCACAAAGAGACGTTTTAGTTCCCTGTATCAAAAAAACATTTTTAGAAAAAGATTCGTGTGTGTCTGTGTGTCCGTGTGCCTGTGAATATGATAACTCAAAAACGAAAAGTCGGTAAAATACTAAACTTGGAATATAAGTTTAGTATCTTCCAAGGATGTGACACGACGATTTTGAGGAAAGTCCTCCCTTTACATGGAAAAATTTTCGAAATTTTTTATTTTCTCAAAAATAACTCTAAAGATTTTGATTAAAATATGTACATTAAATATATTTACACGACAAATCAAATGTATATCTTGAATTTTCTGGGAATAGCCTCTGAAGACCTCTTTATTCTGGATGAGTTTTGTATAACTAGTAAACCGTAAGAGAAAGACAAAAACTTACTGCACAAAATATGTAGATCTCGTTGAAATGCACAATTTATATAATATACGTTTTTTTGTGGAGTTGACCATTTTTGAGATATTCCTTGCTGTTGGCTTCAGTTCTAAAATACTTACATTTCTCATACTGGAATTTATCAACTGCTGGCAATGCAAAGAAACGGATTATATCCACATAACAACCAACTTTTAAAATATCTTACTATCGTTTTATACTAGTATATTCCATTATTTCCCTTCTACTTAAAAGAAAGCACTTCTGCTAAGCTTTATCTCGATTAGCATGGAGTTGGAGTAGACAGAAGAATAAGCTTTATAAAAATAATTTGTTACAGTGTATATATATACACACACACATTAATAAATGTATATGGCGTGTTATTTATGGACGCTCTTTTAACTGCTGTGGTTCTCAGCGTACCATTCTATACCGGGCGTGAAAGACCGATTAATTTTGCTCAGAGGCCTCTCTATCAGGCTTGAGGTTCTTTTACGTGCCGTAAATCTATGACACGGGACCAACGGCTTTACCTCCCTTCCGAAGGAAGCCATGCTAAGGATTTTTACACTCGAAAAAATCCATCATCCTCCGCCGGATTTGAACCCGCGACCTTGGGTATATGAAGTTAGCATGGTAACCATTACACCACGGAGGGCGACCGACTCACATACATTAATGGATACATACATGCATATATATATATATACACGGACAGTTTTTTGAAATTATTCAGGGTACCTCAAAACATGTATTTCCGTTCAAATCTTGGTCTCGAATTTATGGGTGGAATAGAATATCTAGTCCACATAGGGTAGAGAAAATAATGAAAAGGAAAACGCTTCATCTGATATCGAGCGCAGCTTTCAGTTTATCAATTCAGAATACAGAGAGAGAGATATTAACAAACGCATCGCTTGCCATGTTGGCCTTTAAGGCTATTTATATCCAAGGTTAACCTACTCTCTTATGTCTTCCTTTATTGGTACTGAAAAATTAAGCAAAACTCTAAATCTTTTATTGAAGCTCCTTTATTCATATACTATGATGAATACAGTAGAGGTAGTGGGGAAACTCACATGAAGGAAAATTCCTCATAAATTTTTCGGTATTCGACTTTAGCTGTCAAGATTCAAGTGTGACAAGAAATAATTTATTCAAGCAGAAGTCAGTTTGATCCAGGTCACGCAGAGAAACAAAACGAAAGGAGTATAACATATTTATAATTAATAAACTTATAATCATCTTATTAAAACTTTGTACGCTTAAAAACTAATATTTTCCTTGATTACTGAAGTAAGGTTAGGTTCTTTATGTGCTCTTTATAAACTTAATTTTAACACAGACACAGTTACAAAAACCACAGTAATGAAAATTACGCATTTTCACTGACATAAAGTGCATTTAGGATTGCTAAGTAATGTGGCGCCGGCGAGATTGCAGATTCTAGTTCAGTTTCAGACTGCAACTCTGTCATTGGTCGATTGACCTACATAACTACACATGCGCAAGCGACAATGTGCATTTCACATTGGAAATAAGAGCTGACTTTCAGAAACTCCATTTTTACTTTCTCTACACGTACTATGTACATAGTGTATAGAGAAGGTATTGTAATGCACCCAAAGTTTGATACCGAGATTTTACCGGAAATACATGTTTTGGGTCCCCCTGAATAAAAAAAAAGCATTTTTAGAAAAAGGTCAGTGTTTGTGTGTCTGTGGACAGCATAGCTCAAAAACGAAAAAACCTTGGTATCGTCCAAGATGCCACACGAAGATTTTCAAGAAAATCCCCCAAACCCAGCTACCCTTTATTTGGAAAAGAATGCAAATTTTTTTGTTTTCTCAAAAATGGCTCTATCGATTTTGATTAAAGTCTCTTATACTTAAGAATTTTACATGACAAATAAAATGTATATCCTTGATTTTTCTGGGTATAGCCTCTGAAGACCTCTTTATTCTGGATGCGTTTTTATTGAATTTTGCAGAACTGGTAAACCGTAAGTGATAGACAAAAAACTTATTTACACAAATAAGTGTAAATAAGTATGACATAAATTACACAATTTATGTCATATAATTTTTTTTATATTTGTAATAAAGAATTTCTGCTAATGTTTATCTCGATTAGCATGAAGTAGATAGAAGAATAAGCTTTTTAACAATAATTTGTTACAGAGATGTAGAGAAAGTCATGTGAATGGAACACATTAGACTTTTCCTTCAGTACCTACAACGAAATAAAGAATTTCTGCTAATGTTTATCTCGATTAGGATGAAGTAGATAGAAGAATAAGCTTTTTAACAATAATTTGTTACAGAGATGTAGAGAAAGTCATGTGAATGGAACACATCAGACTAATCAATAATAATTACTGAATACTATCTCTATTAGCATAAAGTTAGTTAAAGCTACGGACGAGCGGAAGGCGCCCCTTTAATGAGGCAGAGCACCGCATGTAGCCTCCCGGCTTTTGTGCTTTTACCATGATCCCCGAGGAGGGATAAGGAGGGACGCAAGCTTGGAAGGATTCCTAACGTTTCCAGGTGGAACGCATTCATGTCGCTAGAGCTCCATACACAGCGCCCCGAACCACCTGATGGGATACCTGCCCGAGAGCCCCCTTCGGCGTGGCCTGACGAACTGGACCCGCGACTACACCAGGGAAGGAAATCCTACAAAGCGGTTTCCACCGCCCAGCCGCAACCTACCGAACATCGAGTCTGGTCCTATAACTCTGAAACAGTATACAAGGAAGTCGAGGATACTGGGAATAAATGACAGCGAGAGTCTGATAGAACGTGAAGCATCCAGCACTCACCTAGCGACCCAGGGAAACGACGAAAAGTGGGCGGGGATTGAGTCTAGAACCTGTCAAATTCGTCATGCGTTACCGCGGCGCCACCTAGCACGTTTTAATATAAATTAGAAGCTGTATAGAAATAATCATAGTCGCTGAAGAAAGTCATGGAATTCAGTAACCCATTATATATTTGTATTATTATAATGTGTATATATATAATTTGAAATGTAAGTGGATTATAGGAAAACAAAATATATTATTTCTGTTACAGATATGGTCTTCTCGGAGCAAGCGGTTGTGGAAAGACAACACTACTGAGTTGCATTGTTGGACGCAAATCTCTCGATTCCGGACAGATCACCTTACTGGGTTCAAAACCTGGTCATAGACGTACCGGTTCTAGGATAGGCTACATGCCCCAGGTAAGAGAGGGAAAAAGCTTATGTGTTCCATTCACATGACTTTCTCTACTTGTTCTGAACACAAACTATTCTTATAAAAGAGTATTATTTTACCTACATCGTGCTAATGTATATAAGAATTAGCAAAACTTGGCTTATTACTTGCCTCCTCGTAAATAGAAGGGAAATAAGAGAGTGCACTAACAATAAGTTAACGCGATAATCAGATCTTTTAAAATCTGGTGGATATGTGAATAATTGAAATTCGGATCGTTTTGCAAGACCAGTAAAACACAAGTTAGATGAAACGAAAGCTTTGAGAACATACGTAGTTTAAAATTGAAACAAATAACAAGGTATATCTCGGAAACGGTCAACTCTATAGCAACAAAATGTACATGGCATAAATTGTGTGTTTTAATGTTTTTTGTGTTCTTATCATTTAGGCAAAATTCAGCAAAATTCGTCCAGAATGAACAGGTCCACAGAAGCTATTTACAGAAAATTCAAGATATACATTTTATTTATGATGTAAACATTTTTAATATACGATATTTTATTTCAAAATCGTTAAAGCCAATTTGAATTTTTTTTTTTTTAATTTCCATGTTAAGAGTAGTAAGATTGGGGGATTTTCTTGAAAATATTCATGTCGCATACTGGGAAGATACCAAACTTAAATACCAACGGTCTCTTAGTTTTGAGGATATGCTGCTCACAGACACACACTCTGACCTTTTTCTAATTTTTTTTTATTCAGATGGTCTGAAAACACATTTCCGGTGAAATCTCGGTATCGAATTTTTGGGTGCAATACAATACCTTCTATACACACTATGTACATAGACGTGTAGAGAAAGTTAGAAAAATAAAAACTCGTGATTTTGTTAGCTACAAGATGGCATGTTAACAATAAACTCGTTCATAGTTATATTACCACTCCAACTAACGTGTTTTGTCCAGAGTATTTGGTTCGGGGGAGTGAGAAATTAGGACATACTGTTAGAGTAAACAAAGAGATATACTCGATTTCATTGTCATGACAATACGGTAGAATATCGCATTATATTATATATAATATAGATATAACTTCCGCGCCGTGGTCGAGTGGTTAAACCGCTCCCTCCCACCTAGGCGGGCTGGGTTCGATCCCAAGCGCCCGCATACGGGATTTGTGGTTGATGAGGCAGCGTATGGGCTAGTTTTCTCTGGGTCCTCTGTTTTCTCTCTCGTTGCACCATCATCACCTTTCCTATCATCCATTTCGCTTGCATTTCATATCATCTACTTGCTCATGCCTGGCTACGAACTGACCACTCGTTCCAGGTTCTCCATTCTGCAGTTACGTGCCGTTGGCTCCCCCTCAAGCATCTGACCCCTAGAGGGGGTGTGTCCTACACACGGGTAGGATATGGGGGAAAAAAAAAAAAAAAGGTGCCAAGGAAGGTAACATGCCCCGTCCAATATTTCTATAATTTAACATTTCATTTTGAATTACTTAAAATAGGATGATAAAGGATTCTATATTTAAATTAATAAATTAGCTTTTTAATCATAACTACCGTATGACAAGGTGATCAGCCTGCATACATTGAGGATTCATAGTACTTATTTAATTAGTGCGTATTTATATTTCTCTACGAGCAGAAATACACTACCCGATTTTCCACACATTTATTTAGTTATTTACACTTACATGAATTAAAGCAACTACATCATTACTGGTATTCAATTTAATTTAATCAGCTCACATTTATTTTAACAAATTTTCCATTAGTATTGAGAAATACCCTCAAAATGCCTCCCACTGAGCAGTTCTTAATCCCATCTCCTATAAGGAGGTTTATCGCTTTACCAACCCTAAAACAATGAAGAGAACAACATTTATATTTTTATTTTCTCTACTGATCACTAAGTATGTACACAGTAGGAAGAGAAGGTATTGTATTTCACCCAAATATCCGATACCAGATTTCACCGGAAATACATGCTTTGAGAACCCCTGAATCCCAAAACCGCTTTCGTAGAAAATTTTCCGCGCGAATACGTGTGTGTATGTGTGTGTGTTTGTCTATCTGTCTGTCTGTGGACAGCATAATCAAAAACCAAAAGTACGTACTTAGTATTTACGTTTAGTAACTTTTAAGGGAGAAGATTTTCAGGAAAGTTGTCCCATCTCAGGCCACTCTTTACATGGAATTTTTTTTTAGAATTTTTCGATTTTCTAAAAATGGCTCTAACAGTTTCGATTAAAGTGTCTATATTGAAGACATTTACATTGCAAGTAAAATGTGTGCCCTGAATTCCTTGGAAAGAGCCCCTGAATTCCTCTTCATTATGAATGACTTTTGCATAACTGATAAACCGTAAGAGATAGACAAAAACTTACAACAAAAATGTAGATCTCGGTAAAACACAATTTATGACATATGCCTACACTTCTTTTATTGTAGAACTAACTATTTGAGATATTCCCTTTATAGGTTTCAATTTTAAGATAAACCTTTCCAAACGGGAAGTCCTCATCCGTGCCACCTCTATTTTGTTTTATTCCTAGCCTTGCAAAGATGATAATCGCATAGCATTAAGTAGATTAAATAAAATAATATTTTGTAAAAATAGCTTGTTTGCAGATCAGAGAGAAGTACATGTGAATGGAAAACATCGGATTTTTTGAGAATCTAGTTGATGTAAGTTAATTATAGAGAAGCATCTTTTTGTATTTTTAGGCTTAATTGTTTTTTTCTAAGTTGTTGAAACCACATATTTGCCATTTTTAACATATGTTATATCTGCAGTTGACGTTTTATTTGACTATGATACATAATTAGCCAAACATAAGCCATCTCTCCTGTGCCAAATTTAGAAACCATAGGACAAAATCAAAGTATTTAGTCATTCCATACTAAATAAAGTTGTTAACATGATTTATAGCGCTATAATACGATATGCACACATATCACCTCGTTATCATCATTATCATTGTTATAACATACAATACAACCTTATTCATTTATTTGTCCTTTTCTTAATGTTTTATCATAATCAGAAATATCTTAGAGTTTGTAAGCATTACAAGTAGCAGCTAATTTCGTTCTTCTCCCATTAACCTTGTGGCATTCTATCTTTATGTAATACAAATTAACAGACAAAAACTTGTTAGAGTAATTAAAATAAGTTTAAGGCAGCTGTTTGACTTATTACTTAGTCGCAAATGAGAAGTACGATTACTTTGTTCTGAAAACCAACCATCTTGGTTTTTCAATGTAATAGATTGGTTGCAGCGGAACAAACTTGAATAAATCAAGCTTATAATATACGGGAGTGCTACTAAAAATTTGCTTTTGATCCGCGAGTTTAGGGAACGACAAAACGTTGCGTTGTTTCTGAATAAAAAAAAACTAGGCTACGATTAATTATCTATGTAGATAATAGGTAGTGTATCTGTTTAAAACCTACACCGTCATTTTGAAGAAATTATGAAAAAACTAAGCTCTTATTCACTATCATCGCAAGCAGTAACGCGGCTACAGTTCGTACTAGACGGTAACGTCACAACTCGGCCGCTTTATTTCGGAAGCGTTTTCGAGAACCTTTTGTTAAATTGAAAGCGAACTTTTCATTAACAATATTTTTAGCACTCATACAATAGTTTTAGCACCCGTGCTTTTCAGTAGTCTCAGTAGACATATTATTGCATTAACTATTGAAAAACAATTGTTAGGGATGTTTATTATGAGTTACAGAAGCAGGTAGAAAAATAAAGGTTAAATTTTGGACGGATAATTTAAAGACTAGTTCTAGAAAGAAAAACAAAAGATATAGAAAATCGTGCGATAGTACATATAGGGTGCACGTGTTTAACGTGTTAATAATAATGATGATGATGATGATAATAATAATAATAATAATAATAGTAATAATAATAATAATTTTTGAGAAGGCTGAACTAGCCGGACTTAACTTAGTATGTAAGATCGCCACTTGTAGGCGCTGTGTACAAATAATTGTAATGAATAAAAAAGGATAGCGCCACCGTGCTAATCACGGGACGGAGAGTAGAGCGCAACAGATGCGAGTATAAAAGGAGTGTGGACCGGTTAATAATAATGATGTTAGTAATAATATCTCCCTGAAAAGAGACTGAAAATTACATTTAAACGTATTTTATACTATGTTTTAATCTGCTTTTTTACTGACTTTGCCTCTCCCAAATTTCGCTCATGATAGAGAATGAAATGATTTAGTTTATGGCATAGCTTCTAGTGCTGGTAGAGGAAGAATTCTTAATGTGTTGCACTGTTACAGGACGTAGCTCTGGTAGGCGAGTTCACCGTGAGAGGGGCTATTAACTATTTTGGCTGGATCTTCGGTATGCCTAACGAGCACATAGAAGAACGATTTGAGTTCCTAACTGCTCTGTTGGACCTCCCACCAGAAGATCGTCTTGTGAAGAATCTCAGGTAATTATAATATAACAACTGAGAATTTTGTTGTGTTTAATAAGTGAGGAATGGACCTGTATGGGTGTCGTGGCGAAAATAGGTTCTTAACTGGCTAAATGTTATGATCTTGATAGTGACGAATGCATTGCGTTTCAACGGCTCTTGCATAGCACTTAATAGCCCCGTCAAGAACGAAGGCAGTATATAACATTTGCCGCGCAGACAACTGCAAGAAGAGTGGTCGCAAGTACTTGAAGAATTGACATGAACTGTGAGATATATTATTTTGTAATTAAACGTATATTCATCACTTAATTACAATCTTAACTTCTTTTTCGTTGCTAGAGTGTCCTTCAGAGTCAGAATCCTGAAGGGTTCCGTGCCACAGAATATCTTTATAGCTCGAAGTTATCAATTTTCACTGTTAAATGGAAACAAGTTCACACACGCTCTGAGACAGGCTAACGCTGATTGGGTAGGAAACATATAGTTTGACAGAGTTTTTGCTACTGCACAACCCAGCCGCCTTCGTTCGAAACGCAGACTCTAAACGCTTCTCTTGGATAAAGCACGGGGCACTAATAAGGAGATCGAAAATAAATAGGTATTGGAACTTTTGCCTCTAAAAAAATGTAAATGGCATGTTATTTATGGACGCTCTTTAACTACTGTGGTTCTCAGCGTCCCATTCTAAATTGGGCGCTTAATTTTGCTCAGAGACTTCTCCATCAGGCTTGAGGTTCTTTTACGTGCCGTAAATCTACGACACGGGACCAACAGCTTTATTTCCCTTCCGAAGGAAGCCATGCTAGGGATTTTTACACCTGAAAAAAGCCATCGTCCTCCGCCGGTTTGAACCCACGACCTTGGGTATATGAAGTTATCATGGTAACCATTACACCACGGAGGGCGTCTTTTGCCTTTGTAGATACCAGAATTACCAGATATGGTTTATATTAATGGGTATTTTGTAACTTCCCGGTGTTTTAATAGTTTGATACTGTTAATGTACGACTTTTACATTAAATTAGGAGACTATTCTATTAATTTTTGTGATACTTCACTAAAGTAATTGATGTGATTTCTTGATATTCCGAGCGTTAGGGAAAGTCAGGTATATATGAGCACCTTAAGTACATATGTTAATCTATATTAAGCCTATGGTTATTAATCATCATTATTATTTTATTTTACTGTCACTCCATTAGAACTACAAAATATAATAATGCTTATATAAAAACATAGGGAAATATCGTATGAGCATACCCAAGGAGTAATATGAGCACCCTCTTATAATAGTAAAAATACATATAGGTAATATGTAGCGACGCTCTTTCATTTCAGATAGAAATGGTCATGAGACATGTAAATCATGGAAAATAGTAAAATACGAGTAACGAAAGAATTCTACATATATTATAATAAAAACCAATCCATTTAGTATTTAATGTTTATTTATTTTCTCTACATAGAAGATGGTACCTTGGTAGAGAAGGTATTGCACTCCAGACAAAAATTCGGTACAGAGATTTCACCGGAAATACACGTTTTAGTGTCTCCTATATCAAAAAACGCATATTTAAAAAAGGTTCGCACATGTGTGTGTGTGTGTGTGTGTGTGTGTGTGTGTGTGTGTGTGTGGGTGTGTGTCTGTGAACACGATAACACGAAAAGTCGTTAAAATACCGAACTTGGTAAATATTTAAGTTTACCATCTTCCAAGGCTGCTACATGAAGATATTGAGGAAAATCCTTCACCCAAATTACTCTTTATATGGAAACAAATTTCGAAGATTTGTTTCTCAAAAATGGCTCTAACAATTTGATTAAAATACTGAATGTTATAGATATTTACATGACAAATAAAATGTATATCTCAGATTATCTGAGAACATCCTCCAAAGATCTCTTTAATCTGAATAAATTTTGCTAAATTCACTACATTTACATAACTAAGAGATGGACAAAAACTTACAATAGGTACAATGTAGATCTCATTAAAACATGCAATTTATGTCAAATATATTTTTTCGTGGAGTTGACCATCTCCGAGATATTCCTTGTTATTGGTTTCAGTTGCTTAAACTTTTGTCATATAGGAATTGTTCTACTCCTGGCCATACAAAGAAACGACTTTCAATCCCACAGAAACCAGCTTTAACAATCTCTACAGCCTAGTGTATCCTCTAATTTCCCTTGTACTCATAAGGTAGTAAGTATTAAGACCATTTCTGCTAATGTTTATCTCGATTAGCATGAAGTATAGAAGAATAAGCTAGATTGTTACAGAGATGTAGATAAAGTCGTGTGAATGGAACACATCAGATTTTTAGAGCAGTGTCATGTAATTAGTTCCAATTGTAACGGAAATGGGACATTTATAACATTGAAAAAAATCTGATGCGTTCCATTCACATGACTTTCTATACATCTTCAAAACAAATTATTGTTAAAAAGCTTATGCTTCTATTTACCTCACTCTAATAGAGAAAAAAATAGCAGAAATAGTCTGCATTTAAGTAGACGGAAAATAAGGGAGTACCATAGGTTAAATTGATAGTGAAAAGCTGGTTGCTATGTGACTGAAGTTCCTTTGTTTGTGTGGACAGGAGTTGACAAATTCCTGTATAAGAAAAGTGATAAGTTTTCAAAGCTGAAACTAAAAATCAAACGAAAATCTGAAAAGCGATCAACTCCACGAAAAAAAAAAAAAAAAAAAAATGTATATGACATAAATTGTGTGTTTTATCCTGATCTACATTTTTTGTGTAGTAAGTTTTTATCTATCTCTTACGGTTTAACAGTTATGCAAAATTCAGCAAAATTCATCCAGAATAAAGTAGTCTTCAGAGGTTATTCCCAGAAAATTCAAAATATACATTTTATTTGTGAGGTAAATAACATTAATATACGATATTTTAATCAAAATCGTTAGCCATTTTTTAGAAAATCAAAATTTTCGAAAAAAGTTCCATGTAAAGGGTAGTTTGGGGTGGGGGGATTTTTCTCAAAATCTTCCTGTCGCATCCCTGAAAGATACTAAACTTAAATACCAAGTTTGGTATTTTACCGACTATTCGTTTTTGAGTTATCGTGTTCACAGACACACGGACACACGGACACACACACACACACGGACCTTTTTCTGAAAATAATTTTTTTGGATACAGGGGACCCTAAAACATATATTTCCGGTGAAATCTCGGTATCGAATTTTTTGGTGGAGTGCAATACCTTCTCTATTCACTATGTACATAGTGAGTATAGAGAAAGTAAAAATGGGTTGCAGAATAGTTGCATACGTTTGTTCATAATTGTAATTTTGTCAATGAAATGTCAGTGACTACCCTTGTCTATTGTTATTCGCCATGTAAGTACACAGATAAGCAGGCACAGTTGAGTGGCTAAGGAAGGGATAGCAACGTTTGTACTCTGAAAAGAGCAAGGCTTCCCAGGTCTGGTCTAGTCTATATGCAACCGAGCGGGATGGCTCAGGCGGTTTCGTCTGACTCCTATTCGAAAGGTCGCTCGTTCCCCGTGGCCGACCTACCTGGCCCAAGGGTTTATATTCGGGGATTTCACCGGGTCGCCTGGCGAATGCTGGATAGGTTTCTTCCATCCCCTGAATGCCCTGTCCCTCCATGTCGTTTTCATTGTCATATCACTCATCCTTCATCCCGTTGTTTTTTTAGAAAGGGTCGGCAATGGTGCTCAGTGCGGCGTGGTAGGAAAAACGGATGTTCACAAGACTCTCTCCTTCCGACTTCGGCTGGTTGCCGGAATGAGAACCGCCTCGGTATACCAGTCCGACTGTCGAGGTTCTGCCTGTCCAGCTGTAGGGATATTGTCATCGCTGTGCTGTCTCTCCTAGTTTCGGCCTCTCGATATATCCTCTCATCTCATCCTTCCCTCTGGGGAATAAGTGCAATAACCGCCTTCGCTTGGTACCGAGTCCTCTTTGTCCATATCCTGATCCTAATCCTAGCCTATTGCACTCACAACGCAACCCAAAAAATGTGATGTGTTCCATTCACATAACTTTCTCTACATCTCTGCAACAAATTACTCTATTTACTTCATCTAATCGAGAAAAAATTAGCAGAAATAGTCTTATTGCTTGCTTCCTTGTAAGTAGAAGCGAAATAAGGGAGTACCATAGGTTAAAGTGATAGTCAAAAGCCGGTTGCTATGTGACTGAAGTTCCTTTGTTTGTATGGATAGAAGTTCACAAAATCCAGTATGAGAAAAGTATGTTTTTTATAGCTGAAACCAAAAACAAGGAATATCCCAGAAACAATATCCTCCATGAAAAAAATGTATATAACATAAATTGTGTATTTTACATTTGTTGTGTGGTAGGTTTTTGTCCATCTCTTATGGTTTAGTAGTTATGCAAAATTCCGTAAAATTGGCCCAGAATAAAGTAGTCTTCAGAGGCTATTCCCAGAAAATTCAAAATATACATTTTATTTGTGAGGTAAATATCTTTAATATACGATATTTTAATCAAAATCGTTAGAGCCATTTTTTAGAAAATCAAAATTTTCGAAAAAAGTTCAATGTAAAGGGTAGTTTGGGTGAGGGGATTTTTCTCAAAATCTTCGTGTCGCATCCCTGGAAGATACTAAACTTAAATACCAAGTTTGGTACTTTACCGACTTTTCGTTTTTGAGTTATCGTGTTCACAGACACACGGACACACTGACGCAGGGACACACGGACACACACATACACGGACCTTTTTCTAAAAATACTTTTTTTGAATACAGGGGGCCCTAAAACATATATTTCCGGTGAAATTTCGGTATCGAATTTTTTGGTGCAGTGCAATGCCTTCTCTATACACTATATACATAGTTCGTATAGAGGAAGTAAAATCCAATATGGAATGTTTTGCTAATGTCTTACATTCCTACTTACAACTGATTCGTGTTTGATGAGACTGACTCACTTCAACAATCAGTAATTGGCAATGCTGCGATTCAAATTTTAAAACAGATTATGTATATAGATTGTAGTCATATGGTTTTAAAAAGCATACATTAACACTGTTCTATAATTAGCTCCGACGCTCATTGCATCTGCAACTTCTTTTTTAAACATTTTCCTGGAATTGAATCCTTTTTCTTATGTAGGCGTTTTCGCAAATGAATTTTGGGATTTGCAAAATTGTATTTTGCCTCAGTTTGTTTGCCAAGCTACTCTCTATTTGTACAAATGAAACTTTGAACTGGTTGAATCTGTTGTCGACTTTGGTATCTGGTCCATGCTCTGGTTTCCCAGTTATTCTCGTGGCAATTCTTGCCATGTGGTGCTTCATGAGGATTTCGATAGCACTTCAATACCTACCTTGTTCTCAAAAGTTCCTTTTGAAATAAAAATCATCTTTGTTTAAAATAAACTTAATATAATAAACTTGCTTCACTTTCTCTCTTGCAGTGGTGGCCAGCAGAGACGCGTCTCATTTGCAGCTGCATTAGTACATAGCCCAGAGCTTCTAATTTTGGATGAGCCAACGGTGGGTTTGGATCCCGTGCTACGGTCAAGGTACCTAGATATTAATTTACTTCTTATATTCTTGGCAAAATAGAAAAAACAAAAGTTTGAGTGTTATACTTTACTGACTCTCGTCTGTTAATATATTTGAGCTCGCTTAGTAAACATTGGAAGTGATTTGAGATGTATTGTTTCGAAAGGAGGGGTACAAATTATACTGTTATACATTTTTTTTTCGCTTATCAAGGCTATCGGCAGTACTTGAAATAATTCCGGAAAGGGAGGTTTTTTGGGTATTAAAGTTTAGGTTTTTAAGCTGTATTAACCTCAGGTAATTTTGTATTATAGTAAAATATAATTTTTGCTAGCTGTCTAAAATAAACTATATGGAAACGAATATAATTTTAAGGAGAGGAAGGGATGGCTCAGTTTGCGTAATACAATGTTTGCTATAACTGTTAATATGAATTGTAATGTAAACAGGAGAATAAAGGCGACAATTGTGTTTAGGAATACAATAAAAATACGTTGTGTATCTGGCCATTACATCTGACTTTGAAGGTGTTGATTAAGTTTGTTTCGGAATTCACAGACGCAATTGTAGTTTTTACTGCATATGCACCGCAGGCGATGACACTGTTGATACATGAATGAATATGGAGCACCGGTGGAATGCGATGGCGGGGAAACCAAAAAAAAAACGCCCCTGCACCACTTTGTCCACTATAAATCCCACTTGCGGTGACCCGGGATCGAACCAGGGCCGCCTTGGTGAGAGGCGAGTGGTCTAACTACTCGGCCACGGCGCAGTCGCGAAATCGTAGTGGAAATGAAGAAAACGAAAGGCGATTTCAAATATATATCTTAGGAAGTTAAAGAAAGGATAGAGGAAGTAAAAGACAGCAATATAAGAAATTCATCAAAGAAGAAGATGTGTGGATTCTCCAAAAGGTGAAGCTTTAAACAGCCTTAGGGGTCAGTAATTATGTATGTGCTACCAGAAGCAAGTGAGAGGTTCACAGTTTCCTGTACTTGCGAGGCTGTTATTAGCAGTTTATCAGAGCCTCACACAGAATCATCGGGCGTATCAGTGGACAGACCTAGACATTAAGCTCAGCCCTTTGCAGCGCAACAGTTTTGAAGTTAGGCAACTTCATGGTCGACACCAGCCTCAACATTACCATTTGGAGTTTGCTGTAGCACATCTGGAATGGACAGAAGGGAATGGTCGGAGAACAACTGCTCTAACTTCCACAGCTTCTTGGTGAAGACCTAGGGACACTTTCAAAAGCCCAAGTTACCCATCTCATATACAATCTAACCATTCTGACTAGTATTGAATGTTGAGTTTAAGGAGCATGGGAGGCCTATTGGGCTTAGAAGAGATATTCAATTAATAATTTAATATTTTTTGTATCTTTAATATTTTAATAAATATTATTTATTTTTAGTTACTTAAATTAATTTAAACTAAGGTAAACATAAAATTAAAGTTTATTCCAATGAATTAACACTTTCTTTAAATGAAAAAAATGAAAATGTAAAATTTCAACAACGAAAGATCATTTAACATTTCTTGTATTGTTTAGTCAGACTTTTGGTTGGATGGATGGACGGACGGACGTGTGGGTGTGTATTTATTCTCTGCAATTTGGTACTGCTCGGTGGCAGAGTTAAATGTACAAAATTTACTTACAATAATAATGTTACAGTTAAATTAAGAATAGTAATACAACTAACATATCATTATACAGTGAAAGGAAAGAGATAATGATGTCACGTGACTGCATGGTAGTTAATTCAAAGTGCCGACCTGTCACAGGCAAACGGCTTCCTAGCCTTACCCTTTGCTGTCTCAAAAGACTCTGGTGGTTGCGCAATATGGGGATGTGCATCAAACTCCCAGATAAAACGAGTCTGGCACTTCGACTCATCGCGGATGCACCGACAACCTGCACAGATTTAAACATACCAACCGTTGATGCAACACTGAGCTCCAGTTATAGACTATTTTCCGCTGAATAGGAAACCACCAGCTCAACTTCCACCACCTCGGCATCAACGAAGATTAAATTGAAAAAGACACACAGACTTCATTGACATCTACTTGCAAATTATATTATTATTTATGCTTGGGGACAGACATAGGACTGCTACCTCCAAACACGTTTCTTGTGTATTTACATATAGGTATATTGTACCAACACAATTGTATTGCACACAATCTACAATAAAATTATCTTGAATTAAAAAAAAAAGGACTCTTACCGAAGTAAACTCAACTTTCTGCAGCGCAGTGGAGTAAAACAAAAAATTATTTATTCCGTAATGACACTGTCAATTTCTAACATCATATCAGCGCCGCCGGTGTACTGGAATTCTATATTTTACGTGCCAGTAAATCTATTGATATGGGACTGTTATTTTTAGGTAAACTTAAAACCCGTTGGTCTGGGCCGCGACTTGGGACCAGCGCCTAGCTAAATGAGCCACCTAGGCCGACAGGAATTTCACCAAGGTAAAGGTCATACAGACAGCTTTTGGATGTTCGGGACAGCGCATGCCCGAGGACAGAGTACTTGGCAGAAATTTACGTGAAGCCACTTGTAAGAGAAGTAGAAGAAGGGACTCTAGTGTAAACCCCGGAAACATCTTTGTCACATGCTAGTCCGCTTCGATACCTGTGCTTTTTTTTTTTTTTTTTTTTTTTTTTTTTTTTTTTTTTTTATTAGAATACAGTTCCGGAGTCTGGTCGGGACTCCGGCGCTGTATACCCTACTTTTTATTTACCTAGATTACTGTATTTCTGTTTTACTTTTTACATAAACATATAACACCCATGCCCAAGGCGGGACTCGAACCCATGATCCCCTGCGCTGCGAAACACCAAAGCGAGACGCTTTGGCGAGCGCGGCTATGGGGACCGGCATGCTTTTGTGTTTCAAAAATCTGTGTTTCAACCTAGGTTAAACCGTGTGCAGCCATCTATGTAAATTAATACTGTTGACCTCTTTGTTATCGTTATTCTACACAGCACGCTAAACCAGAATTTACTACAAAATATTGATGAATGCAAATCATCTATACTCAGGGTGGGAGGTGAATAATGCAAATAGTTTGATATTTAGTGGAGAACAATGCATATAACACATAGCTGTATCACATTTTGCCCGCTTACTAAAAGTGCTGTCATAAATAAGCACAAATTACAGGGACTAATGTGTTTTGAACGGCTTTGAGCTATATCTCTGCTGTGTTTACATTCATCACTCCACCTATAGGCAGGCAGGGCAAAAGACGGAGGACACTGTATGACCTGTTATGTAAACAACCTAACATCTGAAGGAGGGAATAAGAGCTATCCTAAAATCATCGTGAAATTTTCCTCGTGAACATAGGTTTAGAAAACAGCGAAAAAATTGATAATACCTAGTGGATCATCACATCGTTCTCAAACACTGATATATTTCAGCTCGGGAAAAATTCCCAAATGCTTGTATGTACTTGAAATCTTCGATATGATAGAATAAACTAACATCAACAGTTAAATATTAATACTTACGTAAATTGATGTAATTGGTCTTTGAATTCTTCTTTCTTAAATCTAGTGGGCATGATATTTGATCTCATTATGTTTTGTGCAGGATCTGGGACTACTTGATGGAACTGACAACAGAGAAGCATCTAACAGTTGTCATCACTACACACTACATAGAGGAAGCCAACCAGGCCCATTTAGTGAGTATACACTTACAATTTCTGTGTATAAGCAAGTCATATTATCAGTGATGTACCTATTTAGGTTAGGCAGGGTAAAGAGAAGCAATGGATTTAAACGTTATTCTTATAAGGCGATTTTTTTTTATTTAACTTATATGAAGCAGGTCAATCCCCCGCCACAAGATCATAATCCTGTGTTAGGTACCCGCATATCGAAATCAGGAGTACTGTGTATCAGGTTTCTCTCAATTGAAAGAAACGCTATCCTTTTTTTCGAGCTTTAACCTGGTTGGTCATATTGGACGATGAATGAAATCAGTGAAATTATATACTCAAATGATCTCGGAGCCCATTTGTCTTCTCAAAATAAGGGAAAACCTCCATACTACAGAGGCAGACTCCATTTTTGTTTCATAGCTGTAGGTCTCTTTAACCTCTACCAGGGTAATCTAGGAAGTGACGACCATTCGGCTTTAATAACCTCAAATATATTATTAAGAAATATACTAATTTTAAAAATCTGATGTGCTCCATTCACATGACTTTCTCTACATCTCTGCTACAAATTATTGTTAACAGCTTATTCTTCTATTTACTTAATGCTAATTGAAAAAAAAATAGCAGAAATGGTCTTATTAGTTGTTATAACATACACTATGTACTTTAACGAGGTCTACATTTTCTATTAAGTAAGCTTTTATCTATCTCTTACGGTTTACTAGTTGTGCAAAATTCCGCAAAATTCATCCAGAATAACGATGTCTTCAAAGGCTATTCCCTAGATGTGAGATTTGTGGTGGACAAAGCAACGCAGGGGCGGGTTTTCTCCGCGTTCTCCGGTTTCCGCCGTCATCGCATTCCACCGGTGCTTCATCTTCATTCCATGTATCACCAGTGTCATCGCCTGTGGTGCCATGGTAGTAAAAGCGGGCGTTAAACACTATAAAAAAATCTGATGTGTTCCATTCACATGACTTACTCTATATCTTTGCAGAAAATATTATTAAAAAGCATGTGCTTCTATTTACTTCATGCTAATCGAGAAAATATTAGCAGAAATAGTCTTATAAGAGAGTACCATAGATTAAAGTGATAGTCAAAGCTGGTTGTTGTGTGACTGAAGTTCCTTTGTTTGTATGGACAGGTCTTGACGAATTCTGTATGAGAAAAGTAAGTTTTTTAAAGGTTCAACCAAAAACAAGGAATATGTCAAAAACGACATACTGCACGAAAAACATGTATATAGTATAAATTGTGTGTTTTAACGTACTCAACATTTTTTGTGTGATAAGTTTTTGTCTATCTCTTAAGGTTTAGCAGTTATGTAAAATTCCGTAAAATTCATCCAGAATAAAGTAGTCTTCATAGGTTATTCCCAGAAAATTAAAGATATACATTTTATTTGTCAGATAAACATCTTTAATATACGATATTTTAATCAAAATCGATAGAACCATTTTTGAGAAAATCAACATTTTCGAAAAAAGTTCCATGTAAAGGGTAGTTTGGTGTGGGGGATTTTCTTGAAAATCTTCGTGTCGCATCCTTGGAAGATACCAAACTTAAATACCAAATTTGGTATTTAACCGTCTTTTCGTTTTTGAGCTATGCTGTCCACAGACACACTCACACACACACGCGCGCGGACCTTTTTCCAAAAATGCTTTTTTTGGATTCAGGGGCACCCAAAACATGTATTTCCGGTTGAAATCTCGGTATCGAATTTTTGGGTGAAATACAATACCTTTTCTACACACTATGTAAATAGTACGTGTACAGAAAGTAAAAAGGAGGCTATTCCGAGAAAATTCAAGATATATATTTTATTTGTCATGTAAATATATTTAATATAAGATATTTTAATCAAAATCGTTAAGAGCCAGTTTTGAGAAAACCAAAATTTTCGATTTTTTTCCATGTAAAGGATACTTGGGGGTGGGAAATTTTCTTCAAAATCTTCGTGACGTATCCTTGGTATATGCTGAACTTAAATGTCAAGTTTGGTATTTAACACACTTTTCGTTTTTGAGTTATGTTGCCTACAGACACACACATACACACACGGACATTTTTACTAAAAAATTTTGTTTTTTATTTAGAGGGTCCCAAAACATACATTTCCGGTTAAATCTGGATATCGAATTTTTGGATGCAATACAATACCTTCTCTATACACTATGTACGTAGTACGTGTAGAGAAAGTAAAAATAAAGCCTACTGTATTTTTCCACACATTTACCTCCATTGTTTAAGCATTTTCACACCTGCTTACGAGCTTTCGGAAGTCCTGTGTGTAGTCCACACCTGTCAAGCCATTAAGCCAGGCTGTTCCAACTCGATCCGTCTGACCCAGAGTACACGCGTTCGGAGCAGAGCTGGAGAGGGGGCGCGGCAAAGATCATACCACCCATATTTGCATCCTGCCACTTCAATTCCATCACTTGATTCATCCGCTTGTCTTCAATGTTACATCGTATTGCATGTTGCAGGTACACCCCTTTGAGTCGGCGAGTTACTCGCTGCTCTTTTGGCGCGCATCCAAATTACAACCTACATTAAGGCAGCTTTCACTATGCACAGAATGAGAAAGGTTTAGAAAAGAAAGCTGTAACTCCTCTAGGGTCACACACCTGTCTCGCACGATTTTGACGTTCACTCTACGTTCTCTACCATGTAAATAGCAGATAGAGAAGTTGTTACATTCCACTCAAACCCCCCCAGGGAATGTCGCATTGTCGTGGCGGGGGGGGGGCCAGTACCCGGTGAGTCAGACGGGTAGTTATGTGAGCGTTAGCTACTAACTATCAAGAGACGAGGGGAAGCTAAGAACATTCCACAACATTAACCCAAGCAATGGATAAAACACATTTTGGATTTACTACCCCAGGTGGTACTTCAGGTAAACTGGACAATCCACCCTCTTCGGAGGCAGACTCCATGGATTCTGGGGGGAGTCATCAACTGCTTGAGGGAGATGTGTTTAGAAAGAGTGCATTGATTCAACGCTCGCCTACAGCAAAACAAGTAGTGCACGTACACACAGCAGAAGAGGAACTAAAGAAGATACTGAATGAGATTCAGCGCCAAAACGAAGAATTAAAAAATGAAATAAAAGCTCTTAGACTCGAAAATCAAGAACTTAGAAAAAATATGGACAAAGCAAAGCAGAATTCTGCGGATGCCAATATGGAACCTATAAGAGTAGAGCAAAAGAGAATGAAAACAACTAGTGAGAAAGACCGTATAGAAAAAGCAGGTTCTAGCAATATAATAGATTACTGTACAGATGAGGAAGATTTGGCCAGAGAAACAGGGTGGATATTACAGAGGAAAAACAAAAAACGAAAAGCTGAAACATCCCCAGTAATAGAAACGGGAAAACCAGGAAAAAATGGGAAAAAGACAGAAACCAGAAGCACTGAAAGCAAAACAAATAACTTGGAGGGGAAAAAAATTCCCTATAAGGAACACCGGCCTCCACCTATTAACATATATGATATAGCAGATTATTCAAAAATTAAGGCACTATTAAAGCCAGTGCTAGGAAAAGAATATAAAGTTACATCATTAAATAATAATGTATGGAAGATCAATACTATGAACTCTGATAGCTATAGGGCTCTAGCTAAGAAATTAAACACAGAAAAATCAATTGGCAGACTTATGAAAACAAAAATGATACACCAATCAGAGTTATGGCAAGAGGATTGCATGCTTCATGCCCAAAAGAAGATATAATAGAAGAATTAAAGGAAAGAGGTTTTAAAATTAAAGATGTTGTAAATATTCTTAAGAAAGAAAGGTATAAAAATAGGAATGGGGAGCAGGAAGTAATTAGACAAGGATTGCCACTATTTATGCTTACCTTTGATAATAAGGAGAATATTACAGATATATATATAATATTAAGACAATTTTGAATGTGGTTGTCAAAATCGAGCCTTTGAGAAAGAATACTAATTTGATACCACAATGCAAGAAATGCCAAGGCTTTAACCATACACAGGCCTATTGCCAAAAAGAACCACGCTGTGTGAAATGTGCAGGAAAGCACTTTACTAAAGATTGTAAAATAAGCAAAACTGCACATCCAAAATGTGTTAATTGCGGAGAAAAACATCCAGCAAATTATCGTGGATGCGAAGTAGCTAAGGAGCTGCAAAAAAGGAGGAATGAAACAATGAAAAATCAAAGACAGATTCATAGGACTCGAGGGAATTGTAACTTAGATATGGTTCTAGAAGAAAGTGAAGTAATAGTGGATGAACCTAATAGAGAACAGAACAATTATGCAGCAGCAACACGTATTAGTAAAGCTGAAGTTCCAACTGTTGATAAAGCTATAATACGCATCCTAGAAATACTGGACGAGCAGAAATATACCAACAAACTGATTTATGATAGATTAAGAGAGCTTGAAGCTAGACTTAACAAAATTAAATAAAATGGCACACACACATAGAATATTATCATGGAATGCAAACGGTTTGCAACAGCGTATTCAGGAGTTGGAACTGTTCCTGAAAAGCAAGAAAATAGATATATGCTTAATATCCGAAACGCATTTGGCTAAACAATCATATGTTAGAATAAGAGGTTATGACATCTACCGTTCAGACCATCCATCTGATAAAGCAAGAGGGGGCTCCGCAGTAATAATTAAAAATTGCATTAAACACTACGAAGAAAGTAAAATAGAAACCGAAGAAATGCAAGTGATAACTATCACTATCCAAGTTAAAACTAAGTCTTTTAATGTTTCTGCAATATATTGTCCTCCAAGGTATAATCTAAAAGAAGAGGATTATATCAACCTCTTTAAGACTTTAGGAAATAACTTTATTATTGGAGGTGATTATAACGCCAAACATTCTCATTGGGAATCAAGAATAATTACTACTAAAGGAAGGGAACTGTATAGGACAGCTATTAAAACAAAGTGCCAATTCCATTCAACTGGAAAACCTACATATTGGCCGACAGATGAAAACAAAACACCAGATTTAATTGATTTTTTCATAACGAAGGGTATCTCTAACAATTATGTGCACGTAAATGAGGATTATGATATTTCATCAGATCATTCCCCTATCATATTAGCAGTAAGTGATAATATAATAATAAAGGATAGCCCCCCAAGGCTAATTAATAATAAAACAAATTGGGAAGGGTTCAAAAATGAATTAGAGAGCACTATCGAACTTAATGTTCCTTTAAAAACACCGCAACAGTTGGAAGCAGAGATAGATCTCTTTGTTACTAATATTCAACAAGCAGCATGGAACCATACTCCGGAAAAAAGTAGGAATAACATTAATGATATCTCCTATCCAATGGAAGTGAGGGAGTTAATTAGTGAAAAAAGAAAACTGCGTAAAAAGTGGCAGAGAACACGGGCACCAGAAGATAAAAAGCGATTAAATCAAACCTGTAATAAGTTAAAGAATTTGATCAGTAGTATAAAAAATAAATCATTTACTATCTATATGAAAGGACTAACAGCAGATAAAGATACCGATTACTCTTTATGGAAGGCAACCAGGAGTATTAAAAGACCTATTAATCAAATTCCGCCAATAAAAAAAGGAGATGGAGCATGGGCAAGGAGCGATAAGGATAAAGCAGACCTATTTGCCAACTATCTAGAAGAGATTTTTCAACCTTTACCTAGGCAAACATCTGAAGAGAACATAAAACATGGCAAGAAAAAGCAAGGTATAGAACTTAGGTGTGTAACGCTCAAAGAATTAAAACGTGAAATACAGCAGAATATAAATGCAAAAAAAGCACCAGGATATGACTTAATCACAGGACACATTCTCAAAGAATTACCACAAAAAGGTCTTATCCAATTATTACACATGATAAATACTGCATTAAGACTTAAATATATCCCAAGTCAATGGAAGGTAGCAGAAGTGCTCATGATCCTTAAACCTGGAAAAAACCCTAATGAAAAGGAATCATACAGACCGATTTCACTCTTATCTCAATTATCTAAGCTATTTGAAAAACTATTGTTAAAGCAATTAAAACCTATAATAGAGGAAAGTAAGTTAATACCAGATCACCAGTTTGGATTTAGAAACAAACATTCAACTATTGATCAAGTACATCGTATAGTCGATATCATAGAAAGAACATTAGAGGACAACAAAATTTGTTCTGGAGTATTTTTAGACGTGGCCAAAGCCTTCGATAAAGTATGGCACAAAGGTCTAATGTTTAAGCTTCAACGAGATCTACCTGAGCACTTTTATCAAATATTGTTATTCTATATTGAAGGGAGATATTTCCGAGTTAAATATGGAAATGAATACTCTGAATTGAAGAATATAGCTGCTGGAGTACCTCAAGGAAGCGTCTTGGGGCCAATACTGTTCCTTATATTTACTAGGGATATTCCATATCAAGATGATACTACTATGGCTACCTTCGCTGACGACACAGGAATAATGGCAATAGGCCATACAGTAGAGGAATCTACACAGAAATTACAGAAAACTGTCAATAGGGTCAATGAGTGGACCAAGAAATGGCGCGTAAAATTAAAGGAATCTAAATCCGTACACATCAACTTTACGAATAAGAAAACTAAGATACTACCGATAAAAATAAATAATCAAACTATTCCTCAAGTTCAATCAGTGAAGTACCTAGGAATGATACTAGATGCAAAACTAAATTGGATAAAGCATATAGAAACTAAAAGAAAAGAGTTAAATATCAAATATAAGAAACTTTACTGGCTTATTGGGAGAAATTCTGAGCTTGACATATATAATAAGCTATTAATATACAAGCAGGTGTTAAAGCCAGTTTGGACCTATGGGGTACAGCTTTGGGGCTGTTCTAAATTGACTAATATAAAACATATACAGACATTTCAAAATAAAGCTCTAAGAACAATAGTTAATGCACCTTGGTATGTGCGCAATGATCTGATACACAGAGATCTCAAGATCGACACAGTTACAGAAGAAATAAAAAAGACAGCAAGGAAACATCATATAAGAGTGCAGCACCATGGAAATAAAGAGATGTTGAATGTGCTTAGTAAGTGTGAAGTTAGAAGATTGAAAAGAATCAAGCCAAATGACTTAATGTGTGACCGCAAGAATTAGTGTAAGCTTTGGGGGCCTTCAGTGGAAGACTCGCCTATACATTGCGAACTTATTTATGAAGGAAATATTACTAGATAAGCTTTCGCTTAGTTGTAATTTAAAAATAAAAAAAAAAATTCCACCCAAAAATTTGACACCGAGATAATACGAGAGCTACATGTTTTGAGAGCCCTGGATCCAAAAGCGCATTTTAGAAAAAGGCCCTTGTGTGTGGATGTGGTTGAACAATATAACTACAAACGAATAGTCTTCCAAAGAAGCGACACGAAGATTTTCAAGAAAACCCCCCTATCCCAAACTATTCTTTACACAGAACATTTTTTCAAAATGTTTGATTTTCTAAAACATAGCTCTAACAATTTTGATTAAAATACCATATACTTAAGATATTTATATGACAAACCAATTTATGTCTTGAATTTTCCGGGAATAGCTTGCAAAGTCCTGTTCATTCGGAAGGAATTTAATACAATCTTGTATAACTGTTAAACCTTAAGCAATAGACAACGATACTTATCTCACAAGAAATGCAGGCCCACCTCGGAGGTAACTGTCTGCCTTACATTCAACATTTTATAGGTTCGAATCTCGCTTAGGATGAGTTACCCGGATAAGGTTATTTTCTTTTTCTGGAGTTTTCCTTTGTCCTGAGAAGATAAATGTCGAGTAACTTTGAGCTCCATGAACCCCGATATCATTTGACAATTTTGGCATCACTCCATGCATTCATCGTCTGATATGATCAATCAGATTAAATGACATTAAGCTAAAACAACAACAACAACAGCAGATTTCTTTAAAACTAGCCATTTATTCTCAATAAACGCTTTGTGACATAAGCCATTTTCGAGGATTAATGGTTCGATGTGTTCAAACTTTGTCCAGTTTGTTTTAAGTCCTGTCGATTTTCAGGGTTTCATGGAAAGAGTGTAGTGTTTTAAGGCCAGCATCTAGCGTTCAGATTTCAAACAATTGACTAGCCCTATTACCTTTGTATCTGCAACAAAATGTAAATGTGTACATCTTGTAGCTATTTCTGCAGAGGTTTGTCGCAATTAAAAAGAAGGGAAGTATTGAAAAATAAAAGGTTTGTGGGATAAACTGTTTAACCACCAATAAACGAGAGAGTAGAGAAAGTCATGTGAATGCAACCCATCAGAACCGAGCAAGGTAGCAACATGTGTGCCTCGCATCCGAAAGGTCATAGGTTCGATTCTCACTGCCGGCCTTCCTGACCCTCTGGTTTTTTTTCGGGGTTTCCCTGAATCGCATGGGAATGCAAGGAAAAATCATTATATCACTGGCATACTCTGTTCTGCCATGTCGTTCCATTATCATTTCATTCATCCTTCTCCGTGGTCTCTTTCAGGTTTGGTGCTTCGGTACGGCGTGGCAGGAAACAGGATGCTTACTGTAACCCTCACCATTCCCCCAACTTCGGATATACGGATCCATCCTTCCTTAGGGGCTTTAAACCCTTTATGGTAATTTCTGTTTTAACAATATTTATATCAGGATTAGGAGCCGAGTCCCCTCCGTATGTATCCTATCCTAATACATTAGAATTTGTTTGGGGTGGCCTTGATCAAGGACCAATCATCAGGCATAACAACAGTGAGCAGAAAAATTACAGAGAAAGAGAACCAAATGGAGCTTAGCTGTAACTGGGCGTCGTGGAGGAATCGTAACAAAGTTTGTTAAACGGTTTCTGAGTAGTTGAAATATGTAACAAAGAGCTGATACTAACAGGAAAAAGGAACGGATAAAGACTGAAGTTCGTTGAAGAAGGTTGAGCATTGAAGAATATACTGTGAACAACTAAACGGTGTATGGTTAAGACCAGCATTGGACAAATTAGAAAAGCCGTTATATGTAAGTAGGACTAGAAGATGTTGCAGCTAACAGCCTTGACCAAGTCGCATTCTGATATGTTGACGCGCAATATGATAAATATCAAACTATGGCATTATCGGCATCTAATTGATGAACTTTCTGAAGTTCATTCTCGAGTTCGAATCTCGCTTAGGGTGATTACCCAGTTAAGGTTTTTTTTTCGGGGTTTTACCTTATCTGAAAAGACGAATGTGAGTAACTTTAAGCTCCATGGCTTCATTGTCCCATATGGCAAACCAGGTTAAAGGACCTTAAACTAAAGAAAGAAAAAAAAAATCATTGTCACTCCAGGGCTGAAAGTTATCGTTGCTTAAGGCTGGTGAAAAACCATATTTATTATGGAAGTCTGATCTCTTGGAGTTAATCTGTCTGTATAATGTTCTTTTTAGCCAGGTGTCATCATTCTCATTAAAGGTTATTTCGGCTTGAGCATAAAAGGTGAATTGCTCACCTTCAGCTGTAGCGACACTCATAAAATGGAGAATGTACTGGAAATAATGGTGAGGTCAGCGTTCCATAACGGATGCTCTAGTCCCTGCAATATACTTTTTACATCTGTTAAAATTAACATTTTGGGACAACGCCGGACAACTCCATCTTGAAATCACCTGTGATGAATGACGCACGTCCGGGTACATTCATTTGAACGTTTCACACTGCTTTCTCATATTTCTATCGTCCATTACAGTATCAATATAAATTTCCTTTAGTTGACGGTAAATTTCTGTATGATTCAACTCCCAAGCACTCAAATATCGAATAACAGCTCTTACATGACAGTTGGCGTATCACACAGTTAATTTTGAGCAATCACAGAATGCAATACACGTTTGTTTTTCTTCGGCTGGCGTTCATGCAATATTAAGAAAAGATGTCAAGGAAGCCATTTGATTTTGGACAGATTTGCACATCGCGAATACACAAATGGTAGTTACTTTCTGGATATGTTATAGTGTTTATGGCCGCTTTTATTACTATAGCACCGCAGATATCGACACTGATGATACATGGAATGAAAATGGAGCACCGGTGGAATGCGATGGCGGGGGAAGCCGGAGAACCCGGACAAAAATCCGTCCCTGCGCCCTTTGTCCTCCACAAATCTCACATGTGGTCACTTGGGATCAACCGTGCCTTGGTGAGAGGCAAGTGATCGAACTACTCGGCTGCGGCGCGGCCCACACTTTCTAGATTACACTCATGTATTCATATTAGGGCCTTTGATTTGAAAAGCAGCTGATGGTGTCAGTATCCATTGAAATTTGAAGTTTTCTAATTTAGTTACCGTTCATTCTTACAATGAAACTTGTACAGAAATGCTCTTTCATTCATATTTCCAGACTCTTTGGAGGGCATCTAGTTAAGGAGAACGTCCCCTGCCTTAGCCGAAAATCAAAACCCAAATATCTGGTTTGAGAATGTTGTTCACTCAACCACAGAGGCAGCAGCCTTTGAATGTTTATAAACAACTTATAGCTGAAAAACATCACTCACTTTCAGTCATAGGAATTTATAGTGGTTACTTAAGTGTTAAACATTCTAAAAGAAACTATAAGAGGGAGACATGTAGTACCAATGCATACTGAAAGTCTTCCTTAGTTCAGTTAAAAGTTTAAATATTAAATTTAGAACACATACTTCAATTGAGTTCTGAAATTCATATAGAATGACTACATATGTTATAGAATACATATAGAAAGTGTTAGTCTGAAACAGCTTTAAAGTAGGAGAGGAATTGGTGTGTGAAACTTTGAATACCTTTTGGTCAATTGGACTTATCCAGTTCTCACTGTCACTTCCCATCTAGTGGTGTAATGTAATATGTACGAAGTCACTTCTTCATACATGAGTTTCACTCGCTGGGAGATGAATACAAGACCTCTCTAACCTCATCCAGAAGCAGAATTCACTGTTTGTATCAACTGGCCGCACCATCTCATTCAGTGAACCACTTTGTATCATGCAGACTTGACTTACTTGACTTATTTCCTTAAACTCCTGTTGAGGAGCATAGGGCCGAGGCAAGGTTTTGCCATCTGATTCTGTTGCATGCTATGCGTTTCAACTTTTCCCATGAATACCCAAGCTGATCGCTCTCTTCCTCCACTGATCTTCTCCATGTTGTCCTAGATCATCCTCTTCTCCTATGGCCTTGAGGATTCCACTCCATGGCTTGTTTAGCAATACTGTCATCAGGTCTGCACAGTGTATGCCCAATCCATTGCCACTTTCTTCTCTTGATCTACTGGTCAACCGGCAATTGATATCGTACCAGAGATTCACTCATTAACTCACTTACTTATAGGCTCAGTTGCAAGAATCCTGGCTTAGCCATTGGAATTATCTAGAACATTCTAGAATGTTTGAGAGTTGGGGAGAAGAGAAACTTTTAGAAGATTCTGACTATCTCTCAACAGCTACTGTTTATGCTGGGCGCAAGCACTGCTTATCTCTCCCTACCTCTTTCTGGTCAGTCAGTTGGCACCAACCAATGATAGTTCAGTAGGTGTATTACAATATGCATTTGTTTTACTTGAAATACTAGACACTTAAACATACACACTTGTGAGGCCTTAAAGCATTACAGATCCATATGTATTATTCTCTATGTATTGTATATCTTTTAGATTTATAACTATTAATAAATTCAACTCATACGTGAGTGTCATGGATATAGACATGTAATATTTCAGATTGGATTGATGCGAAATGGGAAGCTGCTTGCCGAAAAGTCACCAAGGCTGCTACTCTCACAATTCAATATGTCAAACCTAGAAGATGTGTTCCTCATTCTCAGCAGACAGCAGCAACAATCCCAGCAACAGACCTTCAGCGAAACTCCTCCAGCACTAGAGAACCATAAAGTGAGTTGTAATCTGTATTGATTAGTAGCTGATTACATCAATGAAGCTTTTTTTTGAGTACACCTCATGGTGATATCGTTTGATGTCTGTGAAGTAATTAACCCAAATACTTGAGTAGTGTCATAGGATTTTACAAGCTGAAATTCAGGAACCTTAGGAGATCTTTACCTGACATCTTCACAAGTGACATCCCATGAGATCAAAAATTAAACCTAAGTAATTGTATGGACTGATTTAATTGTTTTTTTCACACCAGCCATTTGTAGGACAGGGGTTGGATAAGTAAAGTCAGACTGAAAAATTCAGTGCCATAGCCGGGATTTAAACCATGGATCTCCCAGTCTCTAGCTGGTTGCTCTACCAGGAAACATTGAGAAATATAATGGTGTGCCAGCATGTTGTCATGGTAGATCAGTGGTAAAGCAACTGGCTAGATAGATAGGATAGGAAGAACTCCAGATATGTAAGATTTACTGTAGTATATACTTTGCATGGTTTGACAAGAAATAAAATTGCTTAAAATATGAGAAAATTCAAAGTATCTTAAAAATGACTAAAGCTACAAAAATAAATTTACTTGACAAGGACACAAACTGCACTCTAAATCTTTCCTCAATAGATCTATCTTTGGACATTCCTATGAGTTTAGAGTTACACAAAAATAAATAAAAATATGACTTCATAGACTATTGACAAAAAGAAATATATTAAAGCAATTAAGATTTTAATCAAGACACAGTATTGTTTGGATGGGGAGAATTTATAAAAAATCTTTGTCTTGCATTCTTGGAAAATACTTAAATACCTACTAAATTTTGTATTTATTTGCCCTTTTGTTTTTAAATTATGTTATTCCTTAAGAGGTTTATCTTTAAAAAAAATATTGATTTCAGACAATCTTAAGGCACATATTTCCTCACTTTAATTAAAAGTGAAATTTTTTGTTGCTATACCCTTAATTAAGTTTGAATTCACATTTCAGGAAAACTCAATGAATGGTTGCTTGAACAGTGTAATGGATGATAGTGTGAATATTCATGATATAACACCTGTTTCATCAGCTTTCACAAATCAGGCTGTAAGTACATTTAAAACTGCAACCTCTCTGTTTATTTTTTCAGTTGGTAATAACAACAACAATAATAATGATTATTATTATTATTATTATTATTATTATTATTATTATTATGCCGATGATGAAGATCATCATCATCATCATCCAATTTCATTCAGTGTATAATTTTGATTTTGGACAAGTCATGTATATTATATTATTAATATATACATGACATGTATGTAATAATTTACAACGTCTAGAGTAGTTTGCAACTCATTTAAATTACATTAACACTTTGTGATCAAAAACAGTTTTAACTTCCTTTCAAATTGCCGTTTTTAAATATCCTCTCCTGACTTAATTTCCTGTGGCAACTTATTATAAAATATAATTCCAAGCAAATGGACATCCTTTTGAGGCCCACTTTTATTTATAATTACATCTATAATAATTCATGTTACTTCTTGGGTTATGTTGATGTGTTTGATTCTTTTTAATTGGATTACACTTATTTACAACATACATTATTGCTTCAAATGCATATCTACAGAAAGTAGATGGTAAAAATTATTTTATTAATAAACGTTATCTTACAAGTTTCCCTCACTTTTAAATTAAATATGATTCTGATGCATTTCTTTAGATATATATTAGGTAAATAATTTATCCACATGTATTTTAGCAGCAGCACCCACAGTAAGATCAGAACTACAGTTAAAACCTACAAATTTGTGCAGTTCATTTCCACTATGACGTTACTATGCACTTTTAATACTATATCATTACTGTTTTTCTCTGAAATATTAAATTGCATCATTTAAGATTTTATGCTTATTCATTTGGTTATTGGATTTATTTTTTAATCTCATGATCATAACCTAATGATACATAACCTAATAATGGTCTACACTCGGTGGTAATAATCAATTCGGCCATAATTCTAAGGGGTGCACTGCTGTGATGCTTTGTTTCAGAGTACCTATATTAATTACTACTTAAATCATTCTCTCTTCAAGGAAACAGAACGGTTGCCATTGTATCAGTCCTCTACCATAGACAGAATGAAGTCACTGCTCACAAAGAATGTTTATCGCATTTTAAGAAATATGAGGTAAGCAACATAGCACACATTGCCAATCAGAGAAGCTTTAAATCACAATATAGTTCCAAAGTCCAAAACAAATAGCTTAAGACCTAATATTGCTAGGAAAAAGAAAGCATACAATTAATTACAGTATTACTGTTTAGCCAGTCACTAAAATGCCTTGATCGGGATTAGTATTTTAATATAAGGTATCATGAGTGCAGATCATTAGCATTATTACCTCAGCAGAAGGCAGCAGGCTTAAAAATATGAACTGTAAAATTAATATAAGAGAAACAATTGATGAAAGTCAGTAAATTCTGACAAAAACCAGGTTTATGTCTATTCTGCCCTACAAATGTGTGAAACACTTAATCAGCTTCACAATTATGTGAAGCCATTTAAATTTAATTTTAAATAATGTATTTATAAGGTTTGAATAAAGTTCAATAATCACTTAAGCTAAACGTAAGGCAAATATCCACTAGTTTATTTTTATACATGTTACTTCAATAAACAACAAAAAGAACAAAACTAAAAACTGTGTCCATTTGACCAACTACTTTCTCTATTTCATTTTAAATTGTTTATTGCCTGTGTAATTTTAATATTTCCTTTTACCAATCAAAAAGCGAAACAAAGAAAAAAATTGAAGGACAAAAACATAATGAAACAAGGCATGAGTATTTTGTAATACAAATTAAAATATGTTGAACATATTTATGCCTTGGTTTGTATTGTCTTGATAATAATGAAAAAAGGAATAAACATTACAAAGACAATAAACTGTTATTTTCATGATGGAGAGCTGAAAGTTAAGGCTTTTACTGAGAGTGGTGGCTTGTGAATATATGAATTAAGGATGTTGCAGTGGAGTGCAGGAGTGCTTTAAAAATGGCAATTATGTGTAGCACAAAAATAAACTCAATATATATATATATATGTGCAGTTACCTCACTTAGTTTCTTAATGCCTAAGTGTGAGTGTGGTTCTTCCTGTGGCTTACCTATGTTGCAATAAAAATTAAAAGGAAAGGAACAGTTAGTCATTGCTTCAAGAAATATGTTATAAATGCTTAGAATCCATGTTCATACCAAAGACAAATATAGTTACTTTTTAAGCAAGAGTTTTATAATTATCTTGGTCCAGTGCTTCCAATGTAGACTATATTTTGAGGCTAAAATCTGCCAACGTTTCGCCCATCTTATGATGAAGCTTCCTCAGGGTATCGGGCCACTGCCATATTGAATCCAACCCAATCTGAACCCTCCCTTCTGGGAGGAACTTGACTACTTCTAGTAATGTCAGAATTACCACAGGTGCTCGGTCTGCAGCACTCGCACCAGAGCAGCTGAAGATGTTGGAACCTCCCCTCAGGAAATATGGAGGATGAAAGAAAACCACCCAGCAGTCACATAGCAACCTAAGAAACCCCCGAAATTAATCAAGTAGGTTAGGTAGACATGAACCTGTAAGCTCCTGAATGTGGGCCTTAGATGAAACAACTTGAGTCATCCCACTCGGTGAGAAGACCAACTAAGACAAAACTAAAATCCCATTTTGGATTAAATTCTGCCTGTCAATAACATTGCAATTGCTTGATTATTGAAGTGACTTATAATAGTCAGTATTTTCACTGTAGCTCCAAAACTATGACATAGAGTTTAGAGCAAAACAAAAATAAATTAAAAATATGTGTTCCATTCACATGACATCTTTAGCTATTCCACTAACAAACTATTCTTACAAAAGATTATTCTGTAATCTATATAATGCTAATCAAGATAAACATTAACAGAATTGGTCTTATTACTTGCTTCCTTGTAAGCAGAAGGGAAATAAGAGAATACACTAGGCTAAAGTGACAGTCAAATCGTTTAAAAGTCAGTTGTTATGTGAAACAATTATGGTTCAGTTCACTTTGCATGGCCAGCAATAAAACAAGAGAGATAAAACGAAAGGTGATATCCCATTTGAGAAAAGTTACTAGTTGATAAATAAAACCAATAACAAAAAATATCTCCGAAACAGTCAATTCTACAAAAAAAAAAAAAAAAAAATGCTGCATATGACATAAATTGTGTTTCAACCAAATCTACATTTTTGAGTAGTAAGTTTTTGTCTATCTCTTACGATTTACAAGTTATGCAAAATACAGAAAACTTCAGAGGCTATTCCCAAAAAACTCAAGATATTTATTTATTTATTTATTTATTTGTGATGTAAATATATTTAATATATGGAATTTTAATTAAAGTTGTTAGCCATATTTGAGAAAAACATAATTTGAAAAACATTTTCCATATACAGTGTAGTTTGAGGTGGGGGATTTTTTTGAAAATCTTCATGTTGCATCCTTGAAAGATACCAAACAAGTGTTTAACAATCTTTACACGCACAAACTCATGCAGACCTTTTTCTAAATTTTTTTTTTTTTTACTTAGGGGATCTCAAAATATATATTTCTACTGAAATCTCAACATAAAAATTTTGGGTGGGATAACAATATCTTCTCTAGATATATCTAGATATATAGATATCTAGATATATCTATATATATCCAAATACATGCTAGAGAAAGTAATAATACAGCACTACAGGCAGCTGAAAGTCATATACCTAATACAAAATATTGGCATTTATTTGCATTTCACAAAGCACTTCAAGAAATTTAAAAGATTACATTATTTTATGTTAGAGTGGATGAACAGTACTAAAATAAGAAACACTGCCACTGTGTAGTGTCTCGAGCAAAGCTTTAGCCACCTATTGAGTGACATTTTTGGCTATGAGTTGCAGAAAATAATGCAATCCCCATACATTACACTAGGTCGTGGGATGTATCCTCATTCACCTGATCAGCAAATATGCAACATATGTCACCACTTGGCAACATGTAGAATACAGCCAGTCAAGAGATGGAGAGATACTGGGAGTCCAAGTGTCATATTTTGCGACCCCTGATCCTCATGCATTAAGTACTTTAACATGAAGGCACTACAAATACAGCTTAAAATATTACTATCTATAGCTCTTTGGTGTGTGGGAAACATCCCATATGAAAGGAATACTTTTTCATTTTCTCTTATAGAATAACATAAAATGAACTTATTCTTCAAGGTTTGTCTGCAAACCACTCACAGAATATGAGTCATACACTCTAAAAATGAATTACCATACAATAAACTACTAAAGAAGTTGAATAGTTCATGGTGCATGACTGCAGTGTAGCTCCAGTAATTGACATACCAGTTGTTACTGAGGGCTGCAGTATACCATTTTTCTCTGTGATCAGTTGCTTTTTTTGTTAAGGGTTTAATTTTCAGTTCTCCATCATAAAATTCAGGTTATTTATAAAACATAATCTTTCATTTTTCATAAGTACTCCATTAACATGAATAAATTTTTCATTTTAAGCTTTGTCACTTAATGATACTCAGTCTTTAGCCACTTTTCCTAATGCGACCTTCAGAATACAGTAGATAATTGTTGTGGTAGAAGAAAATGTTGAAAAACTTCCATAATGACAAGAAAACTTGAAATTTAAATTTTTATTGCAAGATAAAAGTAGCCAAATGATAAATTTAAGTTGTTTTATTTATGCTTATAGGGGTAATATGTTATATAAACATAAATCTACTTTTACTTGTTATTATTTTGTAACATAATATTTGTATGGAATGATAACATTATTTTAGCTTTAATGTTAATGCTAATTTAATGAATTTACCAATAAAAGAAACTAAAAAAAATCTGATGTGTTACACTTACATGACTTTCTCTAGCTACTCTACAAACAAACTTCCTTCTACACCTCGCTAATCGAGATAAACAGAATTTTATTTCTTAGTTTCTTATAAGTAGAAGGGAACTAAGGGAATGCACTAGGCTAAAGTGATAGTCAAATGTTTTAAAAGCTGTCATTATGCGATTGTCACTGCAAATCGCTTCCTTGCTTGGCCAGGAGTAGAACAAAAGAAAAACGATCACTTCCATCTGAGAAAAGTATAAGCACTTCATAATTGCAACTAATAATAAGGAATAGCTCAAAAACGGTAAGCTCCACGAAAAAAATGTATATGACATAACTTGTGAATTTAACTAGATCTACATTTTTTGTATAGTAAGTTTTTGCCTATCTCTTACGGTTTACTAGTTATGCAAAATTAAGCAAAATTCATCCAGAATAAACAGGTCTTTAGAAGCTATTTCCAGAAAGTTCAAGATATACATTTTATTTGTGATAGAAATGGCTTTAATATGTAGTATTTTAATCAAAAGCATTAGAGCCTTTTTTAAGAAAAACAAAATTTTCAAAAATTTTTCCATGTAAAGAGTAGTTAGGGGTAGGGGCATTTTCTTGAAAAGCTTTGTGTTGCATCCTTGGAAGATACCAAAGATACCAAACTTAAATACCAAGTTTGGTATTTAACCGTCTTTTCGTTTTTGAGCTATGCTGCCCCCCCCACACACACACACACACACATGCAAACACACACACACACGCACGCACGCACACACACACACCTGTTTCTGAAAATGCGTTTTTGGATTCAGGGGGTCCTAAAACATGTATTTCTGGTGAAATTTCGACATCAAATTTTTGGGTGGAATGCAATACTTCTCTGTCCCTATGTACATTTTACATACGAGGCTAGAGAAAGTAAAAAGGTTATGTGTCTTTTTAGCCATGATTATGTTTAAAATTCATTGACTCTAAAAGAAAGCCTAAACTGGCTAAAAAATAATAAAATGTATTTTTACATCCACCAGTACAGTTTATTTTATTTTAGTTTCATTGTTCCATCTTTAGCTTTACATTTGAATTTTTAAATGCTTAAATAAATAGGATATACATATACTTTTAAGACTAAATAAACATGTACTTCTTAATGCCAAATTATGAAACCAATTTTGTTTTTTGTTGTTTTTTTTTCAGTGGAATATTTTTTATCCTTGGATTTCCAGTACTGGAGCTAGTAGTATTTTTTCTTGCAATTGGAGGAGAGCCATGGGGTCTACGTTTGGCTATAGTGAATGATGAATTCGGAAACAATGCAAGAAATTGTGAGAATTATCATACAGAAATTGTCTACAACAGTTCTGATCTCTCGTGCACTGTCCATGGACTTAGTTGTCTCTACCTTAGTTTCATTGATGATATAACTGCTCACAAGGTAAGTGTTAGGCTATAAAAGATAATATAACAAAGGAGTTCATTATTTTGAAAGCTGAAAGTGATCATAGAAAGCAAATAAGAAATTGTGTATATAATCTATTACTAAGCATAACTTTTCATCTGCCTATCATCAGTAATAGAAGTGGCACCGATCCTCAGCAAAGCTAGCCATGCTCTGTCTTGGAGCATTTGGTGCAATTAAATGATATTACTTAAAATTAATAAAGGAAGCTGAATCAGAATATAGGTCATAACAGAAGTCATGGGAAAATGCCCCTCCCTTTTAAACTTCTTCTTCTTCTTTTGTTTAAGCTTTTGCTTGCTTGTCTTCATGCTTCATCTGATGGTGATGAAAGACACTCTTCTTTCCATCTCTTATTTGGATGACCTCTTGTTCCCTTCCCATATGGTACAAGATCTCTGGCTGCTCTTATCAATCTGCTTTTCTCTGCTCATTCTACATGTGATTACCATTCTCGTCTTCTTATTTTTGTGTATTTAACCACATCCATTATGTCACATTCTTGTTGAATTGTCTCATTTTTTACTTTATCTAATCTTGTTTTCCCCAATATTTTTCTTAAAGTGTTAATTTCTGTTGTTCTCATAAATGGTTTGGTTTTACTAGTTTCTGCTCTAATATTGGTGTAACTGTTGTTTTATAAATTTTAATTTTACTTTATGTGTTGTATTTATTTTCCAGATCACGTCATGAAGGCATCCTGGAATTCTAGCTGCTTTTTGTGTTTATTTCTTACTTCATTTATTATTGGATGATTGCCTGTCATGTCCACTCCAAGATATCTAGAGTTCATCACCTGTTTGATCAGTTTCTTATCTATTTCCAGCTTACACCTTATTGGTTCTTTTGAGATACACATACTTTTAGTTTTTTCTGTAGATACCTTCATATCATATTTCTCTGCATTCTTTACAAAATGATGTAACAATCATTGTAGGTAATCTTTAGTACCAGCCATCAGTACTACGTCTTCGGCATATGCTATTATATTAAAATGTTTGTTTCTCATCAAATAACCTTGCAGATCTCTCACACTTTTAAACATCTCAACAAAATCTGGTTCAACTGCTTTATTACCAAAGTCAATTACATGATCAAAGGTTTCCCCCCCCCTTAGAAATGTATTACAATCAACCCTTGATTATGCACCACTGATGTTAACACAGTTTAAGTTCTGTCAAGCTTCTCTTCGCTCATGCTAATATCATTTCAAGCAAAATAGTTAATCACCTTGAAAACCGTACAACACATTTACACAATGGTTTTGCAATTAAATTTCTAATAATAATACATGGCTGCTGAAGCTCCTCCCATAATTTTACCCGTATATATGTCATTATAATCTAATACATTTTGAAATCTCTAGAACTTCTACTGCAAGAAATGAGAACTTAATATACAAAATTTTGACCTGGAAATACTAAAATCTTACAAGTGAAATATTTACCCTTAAATTTAGTTACGAAGCACAGTTCATGTGCATAAAGAAAAGGTTAGTAGATCACTCAATCCATATCAATTTAAAAAATATGGGGAACTGGTCACCAACCACTCACCAAAAATTACATCACCTCAATTCACGGACAACAGAATAGCTACTGGGTTCGTATCTACCAAGTCAATGGAGTTAAGCAACTAAGCAACGTCAGCACTTCCAAGTGGAACTGACTGATGCTCAGGTGTTGCATGATTGCTAAAACCGTACATAGGTATGAGTTTCAGCTGCTAATTCGAAAGAAATGGTTCATAGCGATGGTGATTTAGGACATTAGATATTATCAGAGATATCAGCATTGTCAGTAGGAAGGGCATTTTAAGGTTCTTGGCCTAAGAAAGAGAAGAGAAATGTATTTTATTCAACATAGTCACCTTTAAATCTATCTATTCAATCTAATGACTTCCTTATTTTTTAATTACTTCAGTAAAATAAGATTTGATACATCTGTCAAACTTAATTATATGTCTAAGCTTCCACCTTAACCAGTCATTTCTTCAGATCTAGGAACAGGAGTAATCACTGGGACCCAAATATGATGATTATGACAGGAAGCGCTTGAAAGTAAAGTTCATACATTTTGCAGCAACAATCTTAGATACATATGAACAAGCAGTATCATGATGAAGAGATTTTTTTTTTTTTGCAATGTTTGACTGTTTAGCCTGTGTGGCCTCCTTTCATTGGAAATTTGGCGCGCACACACACACATGGATCTTTTTCTAAAAATGATTTTTTTTTTGGGGGGGGGGGTACAGGAGACCCTAAAACGAGTATTACCGGTAAAATCTTGGTATCAAGTTTTTTGGTAGAGTGTAATACATTCTCTACTTATGCACCATCTATTATACAGAGAAAATAAAAGCATTTAAATGTTCTTAGTATTTGAAAAAATATTCTTTTACATAGAATGACCAGATGTGAATATGCTGCCTACTTCAAGATCTTCTCGGGCTTCTAGCCAAGTTTTTACCTGGCTAGAAGCCCGAGAAGATCTTGAATTAACACGTCGCCAGGAAAGCTATAGTTCTTATGCTGCCTACTGTTTTCAAACATTTTTAAAAGCTTAGATCAAAAAGTTTTTTCTTTGGGAGCAACTTAGTTTGATTCCTAAATCATAATAAATACATGGATATATGCTTGTTTTAACATAATACAATTTTCAAGTTTGCTTTCTGGAATTTATGGAACTGAAACTAAACTTTTTGTGGTCTCATGATTTGCTTACTTTTCAGATTTTCTACACAAATAAAGAAAATGCTCTGGAAGCAGCAAGAAGTGGGACAGTGTCAGGTGTAATATATTTTCATCAAAACTTTAGTAATGAACTCAGGCTGAGGTTTGAAGAAGGACGATTTGCATCAGATGGCACAGTACTTCATAGTGAACTGGAAGTTAGCCTTGATATGTCAAGTAAGTCACTCACATGGCTTCAAAGCCAGTCTGGTAAAACAATACATAAGTGATACTAAAGTGTTACAAATCCAACCCACCTATTCTATTAGATTAAAGTTTGTTTTCTCTAATTTTGTAAAATCTATCAAAAAATAAAACCGGAAATATGATTATGCTTAAAAATGTTATGATAATCAGCTCCATTATCATTTGTTGCAGATCGACAAATTGCTTTAACACTCAGGCATACTCTACTGCAGGCATATCTTGATTTTGCAGAGAGAATCATGAATGCGTGCAATTTGAACCCAAAACTCGGGAAAGTTCCAATGCAGGTAAAATATATAATATTCATTTTACTTCTTAAGAAAAAACTGGTGTTGAAGTTAAGAAAGCAGCAGAGAGCATGTCTGTATATAGCATGGACTGAATTATTGTGCCTACTCTGGGGGGAGGGGGGTGGAGAGAGAGAGAGGGGGGAGAGAGTATAGTATAATAATATTTATTCACCTTATGGATGTTTTTTAAAGTTTCATGGTTTCATCAAAAGTTATAAACTGCAATTATTTACTATTACAAAATTATTTACAATCTTTGAAATAATCATTAAATCTTGCATATTATAAAACATTGAACTAACAAAACCCTCTTAACCTTATTTCTGGATCTAGTCAGATGTTTGTCAGTTATTACATTGGTAATCAGGTTATATGTATTGATTTAATTGTTTTTTCACACAAGCCGTGAGTAGGACAGGAGTTGGATAGGTAGAGTCAGACTGAAAACTTCAATGCCATAGCTGGGATTTGAACCACCAAATACCAATTGACCATAATAGTTGACTATACTATGAATCCTGGGACTTAAAATACTTGCAACAGTGTAAGTCACCATTGCAATTGTCATCTCAAAATAATTGGATATTGCCTTGTGGTTTACTGGGAAACATGCGAGTCAGTTGAGAAATTCATGTTGCTATGGTAGCTCAGTGGTAGAGCAACCAGCTAGAGACCAGGATATCTGTGGTTCAAATCCTGGCTATGGCATTGAATTTTTCAGTCTGACTACCTATCCAGGTTATACATATGTATGCCAGTATGTAATATAGAGGTGATCTTAGTTGTACTAGATGACTGACTGTAGGTGAATTTTAGTACTGTATCTGGTTCTGTGATTGTGAATCTTGTCATTAGAACAAAATTGATGAATATTATTATTTATAAAACATACACTTTCTAATATGCTGCAGATAAGTATAAGGCAACAGAGTTGTTGGCAGTACCAAACAACTCTAGCATTGCTGTGCTCTAACAAAAATGACCTGCATGTCCATGACACTGCTTCTACACAAAGCATATTCAAAGCCAAAGTGCTGCCATACAAGCTGCACCATTGTTTCTGTATTTTATGCTTTTCTACCCAGAAGAGTAGATTTTACTTTTTTTCTACAATACTTAAATGCCTTTTTGGAAGGAGAATTTACGAGAGTCAATGAACTAAACTATAACGCCCCATAACAAGAAGGTATTAAAGCTTTAAGAAACCAATTTAATCTGCCTTGAAAAATATATGCTTTGCTATTTTTCCCTGTTTCATTTCTATGGAGGGTTGCCCTACTTAAGCTTGGACAATTTTAGATTGCCCTTCCACTCAAAATGCTTTATGTTTGTTGAGGCAACAGCTTACTGCATGTGCTTACAGTCTGCTGGGTCAGTCTGAGGCAAAAGTCTCTTAATTGTGACAGGAGTACATTGTTGGGCTTTTCAATACCGGTTACAGCCTTTCAATGATAGTGGAAAGGTACAAACAAAAAGGTTTTACCATAAGTACGTTGTATGTGGGCTGTATAACACAGCTACACAAAAATGGATTCTCATCTAAGGCTCAATGTACAATAAAACTAGCAAGAAAAAGGACAAAACCAGCATGACCTAAATAAAGGTTTAGTAGCCAAGGTAACGGCAACAGTGACTCAAGAAAATTCATAAACACAAAGAAGCATTGAGACCTTTAAAGGGACCATTTATCGAGTAATGCACAATGGTTGGTCTAGAATGGTGCCATAGAGCACATGGTCATGCCTTGAAAAAGCTGTATATCAGAGAACTCTTCACCAACACAAGCAGGTGAAAAAGGGCAATGGGTAGCTTCTGTAGATGGAGATTATATTTAACTAGATGACACAAACAAACCTTGGGCAATTTATTACCCTGGCCCAAAACAGGTGCTCAAACTCCATTTTAGAGAACAAGGAAAAGTTTTCCAATGGATTCGTGGTTGCTCCTAGGAGAAATTTGGTATTCACAGAATTGTCAACAATATAAAAATTAATGCAACCTTCTATCAAAGGAATGTTATGGACCCAATTTTTGATGAAGAGATTCTCCTGTTGTATGTGAGGATACCCCAAATGTATGGTTCCACTTGGATCCATACATTTAGTCACACTTCTAGATCTTTCCAGCATTACTACCACAGGAAAGCTGTTGAAATAGGTGTCAACATGACACCATTTTAAAGGATCCCTGTGAAGTCTCCAGAAACCTCAACAATGGATTTTTGTGATTTGTTCTGCTGAAACAGCATCTTGCTTCTTGGCATCCCACCACAATTGAAGAACTTTGGAAAGTCTGCCAGGAGGAGTAGGACAACATCCACCTTTCTGTTCTTAGACACTGACTTCTCCAATGCAAATTGGGCTGCAGAGCCATAGTTAAAGTCCATGGAGATCACATTATGATCACATCCATGGAGATCAATGGTGGCAAAAAGGTATCTTGCCATGAAAAACATAAATAAAGTTGTCCAAACTTAAGTGGGGCAACCCTCAGTATAGTGTGAAACCTGAATACAAGAATCTTTCTTTTCCTTTCATGAAATGCACTCTTTCTTTGAATATCCATTATTTCTGAAATCTAATTTACATAATAGTGATGCATTTAAAATCAAACTTCCACCTCGTATGTGAAAGAAATAAAAGAGATGTACTTATTGTGAAATTTGGAATTATTTACAGCCAAAACATGTTAAATTAATTTTATCAATGCCAGAACATCTCTGTTAGCCAGTCAGTACTTGTCCTCATGTGCCCACAAGCTGCTGTCCATGACTTCTCCCCGTCACCTCATTTTCTCTTTGTCCTAAAATCAGTTGAGGGAGAAGCAGGTGATATCATCACACTTGTGCTACCAGCAGTGTGGAGTGACACATTTCAAGCAATTCCTTCTCTGAGCATATCTCTGGTATGTTGAGCTATCATGTAAATATGTTGGTGGTCACATATGTTGACCACAAGATATTTCTGTAGGGGAGGAATGCTTGAACAGGGCATAAGACTAAGCTCTGAAAACTGACCAAACAAACAGAGAATAATAAAAGTGAAATGAATGAAATGAGGAAAAGAATCATGAAAATTTAAACAATTCAATCTCCAGCATTTACCTAGTCAAATAATGAAAACTGGATAAAGAAAGAAAGAAATGCATTTGTGTGTGTGTGTGTGTGTGTGTGTGCATGTGCATGCGAGTATGTTTTGTTCTATTTCTTTTTTTACTTAAAATGGGGCTATGCTATGATTTAACTTGATGTAATAAGAAAGCCTAATACATATTAAATTGAGTCACTCAGGATTGACTTAATGAGACTTATCTTAATATGATGTAACTGTCATTCCTTAAATTTTATGTCGTGTAATAAGCCTCAGCCAATTGGCACATGAAGCAGTAAGGAAAAGTACTTTCTCTAGCGTGTTTATCTACTTCATTTTAGTCAACACAAACCTTTGCAGAAATAGATACATTACATATTTCATTATAGTCACAAAAGGATTAGCAATAGTTAAATGGATGCTATATACTGGCCTTAAAATTCCATATTCTTTCTATGCAATTGTGAGATTCTTGAAAATCAACAGGACTTAGAAAGAATGACTTAGTATTGAAACAATTTAAATAATTAATAATGAAATTCAGAAATGGCTTAAGACATAAATAAGGTTATTTGAAATAAATTGTGTGTCTTCAAGAGATCTACAATGGTTTATGTATTGCTAATGTATACCAATGATCAAGATATATAAAATTCCCTCTGAGAATGACTTCAGGGGCTATTCCCAGAAAATTCAAGATATAAATTTTATTTGTCATATGAAGATCTTTAATATTTGGTATCTTAATCAAAATTGTTAGATAGATTTGAGATAATTCAAAAAATTTTGAAAAATCTGCTGTGTAAAGATAGGGCTTAGATGTTTTCTTTGAATATTTGTTTCATATTTTTGTGACTGAAATATGAAAATGTATTTATCCAACTTTTGGTGTTTTACTTTGGTACTCTGTTTATAGAGACACACTCACACAATAATACACACAAATCTTTTTCTAATTTTTGGGGGTTCAGGGTCCTCAAAACATGTATTTCTTGTGAAATTTGTATATCAAATTTTGGGGCAGAATGCAGGGCATTCGCTATCTAATAAATTGTTGTTTTTTTGTGGGTTTTTTTTTTTTGGTACATTTAACATCTAGGGCTGTAACAAGTGCTTTGACTTAAGGAGAAAGTCATCTATAAGTTCTTGAATGTTGGGTTTAATCATTTTCTTTTCCTTCAACATGCACATTCACTCTCACATACATAATTCTAGATTCTGTGGGGGATAGGGAATGATTCCTGTTAAAGAAACATTCCTCAATCCTGCCAGGAATTGAACCCGGGAGCTCTGGGTACTAAGGTGTTCCACTCTCACATACATATTTCTAGACTCTATAGGGGATAGGGAATGATTCCTGTTGAAGAAACATTCCTCAATCCTGCCAGGAGCTCCGAGTGCTAAGGTGTTCCACTCTCACATACATATTTTTAGACTCTGTGGCTGATAGGGAATGATTCCTGTTAAAGAAACATTCCTCAATCCTGCCGGGAATTGAACCCAGGAGCTCCAGGTACTAAGGTGTTCCACTCTCACATACATACTTCTAGATCCTGTGGGGGATAGGGAATGATTCCTGTTAAAGAAACATTCCTCAATCCTGCCGGGAATTGAACCCAGGAGCTCCAGGTACTAAGCTGTTCCACTTAACCTTATCTTGTATCCTTAACTGCCACATGACTAGTCACCTCTCATTTACTGCTACAGTAGAATAGGCAGTCATGCAGTACAAAATAGTTCCTTGTGTAAGATGAATATTTATGTTAATATAACCAAAGTGAACTATCAAATCTACATTTTTTTAAGCTTATTATGAATCAAATATATTTTACAGCAGGGTTAAGGCATCCAAAATCTGGACACAATTTTATCAAGAAATATATGAGAGGATCCTTCGTTTTAAACCTGCCTCTCATGATGACAAAAACATGTATCTATCATGACTGTTTACATAGCCTTTATCTCTTATCCTTGCATGGCATACAGCTTGTTTCATGGAATTCAAAGGTATGCATTAAGGGAAAGAGGAAGGTAATGCAGCTCAGAATAATACATCTCTGCGAGGTAAGGTTATAGGAAACAAGGATTAGTATACGGTAGAGAAGTAATAAATAGCAGACTCATTCCTGTTACATTAAGTTAAGTGCATCCTAATTTGACCTTTAGTTTAGCAGTATTAAATATCTTCTTGTTATTTACATCACATTAAATTATATATATATCTTTCTATTACTTAAATTATAAGGTAACCCCTCTCACCACCTTTCCACTGTGCAAGAGATCCAAGAGTTGCCAGAAAAGTGGTGCCGGCAAAGGCGCACTGGAGTCCTTACCTTAAATAAATACTGAAAATATTGATATCTGCCCTCAAACAGGCAATATAATAAAGATGTGCTCGCTCATTCACCTAAGCTCACCAGCTGAAATCCCTGTGTAATAACAGAAACTTAGTGATAACGTCATAAAAGAAATCACAAGGATTACTGCTGCTAAGTTTAGATGAGTGAGTGAGAATATTTTTGCAATTTGTGCTGCTCGTATGAGAACAGAAGGTCCAAATTTCCATATATGCTAATATATATATTTTAGTGAACCTTTGCCAGCACCACTTTCCGAGCAACTTTCAGATTTCTTGCACAGTGGAGAGAGGCTGCGACAGGAATTACTTTATAATATAACAACCCTATATTATTCCTTTACTGGAATTTATTAATAAGTAATTATTCTGCATATATCATGCCTTATATCTTAAGCAAAATAATGATTACATACAAGAAATGTATCACAAATTCTTGATAAACATACCTACATATTTGTTTGGAGTGTGATGCAGATCATACAATAATAGCAAAGGAAACAAATTAAACCAGAATGCAGATTAACCATCCAAAGCAATAGCTACCAACTAATGAGATCATATGAACATAAGATCCTTTTGTCATTTTGGATTGAAGACACTTTCAAATTGTCTTCTTTTCATAAGAAAACTGGCACACTTCAAATGAGGAAGTTGAAAGAACTAATTTCTCTGGCACAAAGCACATATACTCACTAAAGAGCATGAGGTGTGTTCAAAACGTATTGAACTTATTTTTTCCCATAAAGCAATGAAGCACAGGAAACTTTATTCAGTGGAGATGTGGAAGGGACATTCATGTATAGCTGTGAATTTTTTCCTGACTGCAGAAAGCTTCAGTCCTTGCCAGTCAACCTACGAGTGAAGACATGTGAGCAATCATCAGATTTCAGCTTTTGTAAAATGACAGAACAACTTGAGCAGCGATATTCCATCAAATTTTGCCAAAAGCTTGGCAATACCCAAGTGGAAACCATCAAGATCAGCAGGCTTTCAGGGACAATGCTAAGAGCACCTCAGGGATTAAGGAGTGATACAACCACTTTAAAGATGGCTGCACATCAGTGGATAGCAAGCCACATTCGGGTAGGCTCTCAACAAGCTGAAATGAGAATGTCATTGAGCGAGTGTGGACTGTAGTGTTGCAGGACCGTCATATCACATTCTGAGAAATTGCAAACAAGATAAGGGTAAGCACTGGATTTGTACATTCAATTTTGAACAAGGATTTGGGCAGGAAGAGAGTGTCTGCAAAATTTGTCTCAGCTGCTAACAATGGAGCAGAAGCAATGGTATCTGGATATTGCACAAGACATGCTGGACAATACAAACAGTGACCCCAACTTTCTGAACACTGTGATCACAGGCAATGAGACATGGATTTATGGGTATGACCCAGAAACCAAGATGCAGTTGTCACAGTGGCAAGATCCGTCATCCCCAAGGCCTAAAAGCACGGAAGGTTCACTAGGTCATATTGACCATTTTCTTTGACTCTCATGGTGTGGTGCATCATGAATGGCATCACAAGGCCAAATCATCACAAAGAAGTACTACCAGGAGATCCTTCATCACCCTCTATGACACACTGACTTATAGCTGCCAGCTCTAAAATTTTAGTTCTCCAAAAGAATGTTAGTTAATGTACTTACCCAGTTTTTCTTAAATTTTGTATTTATAGTATGTTTAATTATAAAATAAGATATTGCAAAAAATTGCATTTTTTCTGTTTTAGTTCAATGATCCTGTGTTCGGAGAAGGTGATCAGAACTATGCTATGTTCATGGCTCCAGGTATAATCATGTCGTGAGTATTTATTTTAAACATATGTAAAATCAACCAAATATTCTAAATAAGAGTTTGTTTGAAATTACACAATAAGCATTACTTTTACAATATTTAATAACTTTACTGCTGCATTTCCTCTTTATTAGATATTTTAAAAGAAATATATGTGCAGCGTTGTCTTCATATTCAGACTAAAATTCAAGCTAGAATAGATCATATTTTCAAAAAGAATCAGATAGAACATTGCATAAAAATAGCTATATATATTTTAAAGGTAGAACATTTAATTCGCCAAATACACCAGTGAAACAAACTAGTAAATAGTAGGTAATGACTCAATATAGCAACTGAGTATTACATTTCATGAAAAAATTCATAGATTATTACAAGATATATCTAATTAAACTGTACATGAAGTGAGCAGGTGGAATTAACTTTTATCTACTGCAGTTGCATTTCTGACAGAAACTTGACTCCACTGTTTTCAGTGGACAAAAACTAGGGACATATACAGGTATTTATCCTTAAAATTTAATAATCAAGATCTTCTCCAGAATAAATGCTATTAATTTAAATGTATTAATTTTTATAAAATTATCAATTGTAAAGTACCTAACTAATATTTCAGAGTTTGATTTAAATGCGGTTTGCAAAGTAAATCAAAAAGCTGAAACTACAAGACCTAATATGTTATTCTGAAAAAGTATTCCTTGCCCTATTCAAAAATTATTTTTAGTGATCTTTTTTAAAAATGTCAACCCAAAAATCTGTTGGATCTGCTTGATTCTCAGACATTTAAATTCTGATTTGTTTCTGCTGGATTCACAAATCTTGATCACAAATAAGAGCTTAGAAGTGAGATAACACAATACATGGAAATATTTGTTCTTTCCTAACTTCTGTTAGTGCATGTTTAAGCAAATCAAACTTGGAGAATTTTTTATTAATTTAAGGATGTTCAAATTTATTTCTTGTTTTTTAGCATTTTTAATTGTTATTGCATTTGTATATTAAAATGTTAAATTGAATTTAACATATACTGTTTAACTAATATCCATTAATATTTTGTTTAACTAATGTACAACAGTGAAGTAAGCAGCACTAATAACAACAGAGTAGTGTAAAAAATATGTAGAAAAGTATTTCTGTATGGTGATAAGCAGAGCTAGGAAGTTCATACTGTTCGCCGTTCCATTTACAGTTTGCAACTGACCAAAATAAGTCATTGATAAGAATGCAGGGGGGAGAGGTAAACAAACCTGTTGTCAAGTAAACAGTACTGTTTCCAGAGAACAAAAATGACTTATGAGACGTTCATATAAGCACAGCTATTTAGATAATTAATTATGTACAACATACAAATTGTTACATATATAAGGCTGACTGTGACTTCCTTCTTTACATATGTATATTATAAAAACACCCAAGCAATTATAACATGGATTGTAATATTTACTGATTGAACTTAAAAAAATAATATCCAAATAATAAAATTAATTTCTTACATATCTTCAGGCTCTTACAAGGTAAAAACGAAAGCAGGAATTAAACTAAATTTTTACTCATCTGCAGCCGTATTATTGAAAACTATATATTCTTCTGAAGTCTTTTAACGAAAAACTCATTCTACATTCTGACAAACAAGATTTTAAATGTGAAAAGGTTGTTCTACTTTGCATGATGTGATTGAGGCATATTTGAAACATTTTATCCGTTCAGTATCATCAAGCAAATAGCATTTGTTGGAATCTAAAAGTGAAGCTTGTATGCGATACATCTCATTGAACTCTGTTCTTTTCAATTACACTTTTCAGTTTCATCTTTATTTCAGGTAGGATACTTGTGGGTTGTTAGATATCTATCTTGACAGTTCTTCTACCTGCTGTACAGAGTCAGTTCAGCTCTATACCTCTGGACTAGTAATAGTTGCGGGTAACTTTTTGAACTAATTTGCCATCAATAATATGTTTCTGTGAAGCTGTTACTAGACGTTTGATAGTTTACATACTAAAACTGCCATTGAATTCTAAATAAGTACACGAATAAGCACACTGGTAGAAAACTTACTATGGCTGTAAAACAAATTAATTTTGCTCACATTTGAGCAGAACAAAGATGTTATTTGATCACCTTTCTTGCTACCCATGTGGTTCTGCGTTATACAGTGACAGCTGTTTTGCAGTAATGGGTTGCGCTCTACGTTGACCTTTGCTTACACAAGTAGCACCGCATAGTATTGCTGCTCTTACTCTGCATAAGGAAATTGGTACAAACTTCCTGGCTCTGGTGATAAGTTGCAAACTTAAAGAAGCATGGAAATTCTTTTCTTTCTTATTTTTAAAATCACTTAATCATGTGTAGGACAAGAGCTAGAAAGAAAAGAGGTAGATTGAAAAATTCAATGACATAACTAGGATTTGAACCATACTTTAAACTATGGCATTGAATTTTTCAATCTAACTCTGACTTTTCAAATAAAGAAGCATGGTACATTCATATACCAAGTAAAGTTATCAGAACGGTGGTGGAAAAAATAATAAATTAGTTGCTTAACCTAACTTAAGTATAGTAACTATGGAATGTAAGGAAACAGATGAATCACCATATTTGAGTAACACAGTGATTTTTTTTCTAACTCATATATTACAATATTTATAATGGTTTCAAGTTTGAAGTGGCTTTTGAAAGGTTTTATTCTATATTAGCTACCAAAGAAGCAAGTTATGCTCTAACCATTATTTGATTTTCTTGTTTCTGCTGTCAGAAGTTGTGGAAGTTATGTATAGGTATGTAGAATATAAATTAGATATATGTACTTAGTGAATTACTTATATCTCTTGCAGCATGGCTTTCTTCCTTGCAACTACATTGACAGCAACTATCATTATCATGGAAAGACATGAAGGAGTCTGGGACAGAAGTATTGTAGCAGGTACCTAAATATTATAATGTAGACTGCCTTAGTAGATGACTGCAAAGTAGACAAGGCTGATCCAGAGGGATGCATGGGGGTACACACCCCTCCTCACCAAGTATAAAATTAATAAACAAAAATGCAGGCTGTGAATAACAAATCTCAAAGTTTAAAACACTGGCTAGAATTAGTAAAATAAATATGAACATTGTAAAATTTATTTTTATATGGTAAATAAAAAATACAAAATCTATCTGCTTCTCTAATATGATATGCATATCTTTATGTTTGCTGGCATACTTGGATCTGCTGAGCCAAAAGCGGTGGGACAGGAGTGAGATGCAAGCATAGTAGCAAGGGTAACAGCGCTTCTAGTTCATGTGGCATACATCATTCATCATTATATGATCAAATTTCCTTTTCAGTGTGATTTGAGGTGATAAAATTGATTATTTCATAATTAAGAAGAGAGACTGAGCTATGAATTTTACCCAAAAGCTAACCACACAACTTATCTTCAACTTAAGCATAAAAACTTACAAAAGCTGATGTTTTATACTGCCACATCCTCTAAATAGATATGATGGGCAAAAACACATAAATATGGCCTTTAGCATTAGATAAAAATATTTGTGGAGAGGAAGTTGACCTTTCACTCTTTACCTGGGTGCTATTTTTGAATATTTTTTTTAAATATACAATGTAAGGAAGAAAGCAAAAGAACAGCAATGGAAAGAAGATATATATTAGAAAACCTATACAATTATGTCCAACATTTAATAAAAATTATATTTAGAGAGAAGTAGGATCCCTCATATAGCAACCAGGATGCTAAGAATCCTAAAATAACAATCACTCTAACAACACTGCAATATATTTAAAATTAATACAATGTAAATGAGTAGAAATAGTTGAATCAGTCAACCAATCAATTGTCCATCCATTCATTCATAGCAGATGACTGAGTGTAATCCTGAATTTTTAAAGCAGCTAAATATATTAATTTTTCGGAAAACTACATTCTGTAACATTAACATTTTTTTTTAGTAAAGAGTTCTTTACTAAGGAGAGATTTACATAAATGGTTGTTGAAGTTGTTTTGAATCACTGTAAAAGAAAATAATTGTATTGGGAAATTTGAATGTATTAATATTGTTTGCGGCATGATGACAGCAGAACATAATATTGGTTCTTGAATTTCACTAATTTTGTTTAATTTTTTATAAACAATGCAACAATAGTACATCTGTGAAAATTTTTAAAAATTACAATGTCAATGGCGAGTATAGTATTAGTCATTGAAGTTAGTATAGTATAGTATTGTTAAATTTTTTGGTAACCAATGTAACATTGGTACATCTGTGAAAGTTTTTAAAAAATACAACAATGTGAATAGCGAGTATAGTATTGGTCAATGAAGTGTAGTTTAAGAAATTAAATGTGTATATAGCATATGAGCAGCCTATCTCTTCAATATGCCACCATGTCTGATACCTACTAGATATACTGTATATTTTACATGTACCTTTCTGTTACAGGTGTGTCTTCCACTGAAATTTTGTTATCACATGTGTTGGTACAGGCATTGTGTATGCTCATTCAGGTGTCACTTATATTATTTTTCTCTTTTTACGTGTTTGGAGTTATGTGCCAAGGCGATATATACACAATGATAATACTTGTAAGTCTGCAAGGCTTCAGTGGCATGTGTTTTGGTAAGCTATTGTTATTTATACAATTTTATACAATGTTTATCCTTTGTATCTATTCTATGTGATCAAAAGTATCTGATCACCCTTGAAGAGAATGCTTCTGAAGCTGTAGATAGTATGATGTTCCCTACAACATGAAGTGTAGTTATAGCATCTACAATAGTAATGGAGATGCTATTAGAGAGCAGAAATGGTATTCTATAGGTTTCACATCACAAATCAGGATATTGAGTGCACAAACATAACAAGTCAATGCAGGTGGATTTAACCTTCCTAGTCAATGTTTCTGATGCCATATTAAATTGGAAGCATTAAGTTCATAGTCAAATAAATCTATCTCATTTTGATTTCATGCACTCATTCACAGCTACCTTCAGGAAGTACAGAGACTTCATTTTGACATAAGGCTATATTGAGTATTAAATTTATTTTAATTCACAGAATTCAGCAATTTTTTAGAGTTAGTGATTCTGAAGACTGTGGATACCAGTCTGTCTAAACTCCTACTGAAGTACATTAAAGCATAATTCCACGCTGAAGGCATTCTGAATTTACACAATTGCATTGGTGGCTTTTTATCTTTTTTATCACCAATTAGTCAGATTATTTTAACATATCCCAAATAATAATATATAATAAAATGTAAACATATTCTATTAAATTCTAAATTAGTAGGTAAATGCTTAATGTACATTTTAAATCATTGGAACTTTAACTCAGTGGAGCAAATAATTAAATTATGGAACATTAATTGACTTTAAGCACTTATAATACTCCACTTACCAAATTACTGGCAGGACATGTTCAAGGACCTATTTTCTACATTTTCATTTGCTGATCAACTAACTGGGATTTTGCAATTTCTTCTTCTCTGTTTAATTATAACATCATCTGCGGTGGGGATGGTGAATTTCTCACATAATAGTTTAAATCTTTAAATTCACCAACCCCGCATCAGATAATGCTACAATTACCAGGGAAGGAGATAACTAGAGAATCACCAGTTAGTCAGCTAGCAACCAAAAATGGGGCAATAGGTTATCTTGCAGGTAATTTGCTACAAGGAATAATATGAGTGCCTAAGGTCAACTCATCTTATATAATTTAAATGCTCAATATCTCACACTATGCGTTTCATTATTGCTATTTCATTTTTACAGGCTTTCTCACATCAACTGTGTGTGAAAATTTAACAATGGCAAACTACTTCTCTTTAGGAAGCTTTTACCCATATATTTTCCTTAGCGGTAAGTATTGACACACTTTTTTTGTAGTTACATATTGTTGAGTAGCCATTTAAAAAGATTTTGATAAAATTATAGTGTATATCATTTAAACAGATAATTCATTTAAGAATCAAATTTTGCTGCAAGGTAATACCTTGTGTAACCTATTTCTAGGGAAAGCACTGATCATTTAGTAATCTGGAGAGTTTTAGACAATATTATGTTATACTGATGACTAAAAAAAATTGTGTTCTTTTATGTAATTCTGTTTTTGCGTCTTCTACTCATTTATACAAAGATAACAAATTTAACTATGTGTAAAAGCATCTAAAAATGAAGGAACAGTTGAATACCCAAAAAATCGCTAACATTTCTAAACTAAAGCTTATCACTGTGTTATATACCAAATTAAATAACACAGTCTAGATTGATGTTTAAGCTAGATAAAGTAAACCCAAAGAGCATTAGATAAAAAAAGTCAAGTATATAAACACTCCATGATCTCCTTGCAAACAAATTGGCTTATTAATGTGTATGTTTAACATAAGAGCATATAAAAACCCTCTAATGCAAAGCTAATTTTTAAGGTAATATCTGACTTTTAACACAATTTTATTTTTTTAAGGCATGCTGTGGCCAGTGGAAGGCATGCCAACCGTACTACGATGGATTGCTCTCTGTCTACCAGGAACAGTCCCTATCATCTCCATGAGAAATATTATAGACAGAGGTTGGAGCATACTAGAGCCAAATGTGTACAACGGCTTTCTTATCACACTTTTCTGGATTGTGTTGGAATGTAGCCTTTGTGTTGTTATATTAAAACTGAAAAATAAATGACCATATTTAATAAAAGTATATATTTCATTTATTTATTTTAATGGCAAGTGTTATTAATGTAATTATAAGTATTGTAATAACCAGGATAAAATCAATTTCTCAATTCTAAATTGAGAATTGATTTTAATGAATAATAAATTTCAAGTTTTCTTCCTAAGAGAGAGGTAAGTATGATAGTAAAAAAAAAAAAGCTGGCATCAGTTTGTTAGTGCTGGTTTGTTTACTCACAAGATGTGTTCACAAAAGAAACCAAACTTTTGCTATTACCTATTGTACATTTTAAGCACTGCCCCCCTCAAAATTGTCCCCTCTACTGGCAATACACTATCCCCATCATTTCTTTCATTTTTGGAACACCTCCTGGAATGCATTTTCTGGGATGGTGCGCAGATCCCTTGTCAGATTGTCCTGAATCTCCTCTATGATTTGGAAATGACTCCTGTCAACATGCTTTTTGAGTTTGGGAAACAAAAAAAACCTGCTGGGACTAGGTCTGGAGAATAAGGTGGATGGGACAAAATGGGAATGTTTTGCTAGACCATTGTAATGTACATTATCATGATGCAACATCCAATTCTGGTTTTCCCACAATTCAGATTTCTTCATGTACACAGCATCTCTCATGTGCACTAGGATTACCTGGTAGACCTTTTTGTTTACCATCTGACCACAAGATACAAATTCATGATGGACAATGCCTTTGCAGTCAAAAACCACATCTTTATATCTGCTGACTTTGCATGTTTTATTTGGTTTTTTTTTAGATGAGGAGGCTCTTTCTCCACCCTCTGCGATGACTGCACCTTTATTTCAGTATCATAGCTATAAACCCACATTTCATTACCTGTTATGATGCTCTTAAGGAAGTTTTCATTGTCACATACAGTGGCAAGCAGCTCCCATTAATTTCAACATGAGTCTGTTTCTAATCTGCAGTCAAAAAATGTGGCATGAATTTTGCACTGACACGATGCATCTCAGGTTTGTCACTCAAGATGTGATGGATAATTTTACACTGATGCCCACTTCTTTGGCAACTTCTCAACCAGTTAACAATTTCTGCTAATTTGAAATCCCCTGAACAAAAAAAGAGGTCTTTAGAGGCTATTCCCAGAAAATTCAGGATATACATTTTATTCGGCATGTAAATTTCTTAAATATAAGTGATTTTAATCAAAATCGTTAGAGCCATTTTTGAGAAATACAAAATTTCAAAAATTTTTCCATGTAAAGGGTAGTTTGGGATATGGGGATTTTCTTGAAAATCTTCATGTCGCATCCTTGGAAGATACCAAACTTAAATACCAAGTTTGGTATTTAACAGTCTTTTCGTTTTTCAACTGTGGTGTCCACACACACACATGCATGCGTGCACGCACACACATAGGAATCTTTTTCTAAAAATCTGTTTTTTTGGACTCAAGGAACCTCAAAATATATATTTCAGATGAAATCTCATTTTAAAATTTTTGGGTGGAATGTAATACCTTATGTACCTACCTACTAAGCATATAGTACATGTAGAGAAAGTAATAAATGGGAAAGGGAAATGTATAATGATAAATGAAGTAAAGATCAAAGTAGGAATGTTCATCAATATGTAGATTAAAAGAAATAATCTGATGTGTTCCATTCACATGACTTTCTCTACATCTCTGCAACAAATTAAAGTTGACAAGCTTATGCTTCTTTTTACTTCATACTAATCAAGAAAAAATTAGCAGAAATAGTCTTATTACTTGATTTCATGCAAGTAGAAGGGAAATAAGGGAGTAGCATAGGCTAAAATATTAGTCAAAAGCCGGTTGCTATGTGACTATAGTTCCTTTGTTTCTATGGAGAGGAGTTGACAAATTCCTGTATGAGAAAAGTATAAGTTTTTTAAAGCTGAAACAAGTGACAAGGAATATCTCAAAAACGATCCGCTCCACAAAAAAATTATGTAATATAAATTGTGTTTCAATGTGCTCTACATTTTCTGTTAAGTATCTCTTGTGGTTTGCCAGTTATACAAAATTCCTTAAAATTCATCCAGAATAAAGCAGTCTTCAGGGGCTATTCCCAGAAAATTCAAGATACACATTTTATTTGTCAGGTGAATATCTTTAATATACAATATTTTAATCAAAATCGTGAGAGCCATTTTTGAGAAAATTAAAATGTTCAAAATTTTTTTCCATGCAAAGGATAGTTGGGGGGGGGGGGATTTTTTTGAAAAGCTTTGTGTCGCATCCTTGGAAGATACTGAACTTAAATACTAAGTTTGGTATTTAACAGACTTTTCGTTTTTGAGCTATGCTGCCCACAAACACACAGACCTTTTTCCAAAAATGTTATTTTTTGATTCCGGGGGATCCAAAATAAGTATTTCTGATGAAATCTCGGTATCAAATTTTTGGGTGCATTACAATACCTTTTCTATATACTATACATAATACATATAGAGAAAGTAATAAGGAGAGATTTTCCACAGAAAATATGCCCAATATGTGGTGAATGGAAATGGACAGAACTTGGAGAAAAGATTAGGGCAATTGATAATTGATTGGTGAATGACACACTGCTATGGAAATATTTAGCAAAGGAAAGGAGTATATTATATGCAGTTTTTGTTGTTTTGGAGAAAGCTTATGATAGGATGGTAAGAGAAGCACTTTGGTACAAACTTCAAACTAAAGAAGTGAGCAATAGAATCATAGAATTGTTGATAGAGCTACATCACAAGAACACATTTTATTAAAATGTGGAAGAAATGAAGTAACAAATGAGGTTGAGTAAAAAAGGAGTTTAAGACAAGGGTATAAGCTCAGCCCAGTTTTGTTTAATTTAATTATGCACCATTTTCAAATGAATGATCCACTGAAACTCAACCATGTAACGTTTGACCGACATGCACTACTTTGGCATTGGTTAGTTCCACTTCTTAACGCTGCTGTTGCTTACCTGTTTACTTCAGTTACTCTTGAGGGATTTTGAGGTAGTAATTATCCTGTCAGTCATAGATTGAGGGATCTATTTGGGTGAGTTCCTGGTGACTAGTTTGCCATCTTTAATTGTTATGGATGAGTGGCCTACTGGCCTTTTCTTATATATGTAAGCTGTGCTTCGTGATCAAATTTAAGGGCAGAATTTGTATTTAACTTAGGTTAAATCTGTGCATTAAGCTATTTTTTTACTTTGTATTTGTAAGCATGGGTAAAATTACGTAAAGAGTTTCAGTAGGCATGTATTAATATCAGAATTTAACTGCAAGACCCTACTGGTAGTGTGCTGTGGGGATATTTAGGTGACTATTGGTCTGTATTTATATTTGCTTAAGTGAAGAGAAGCTTGATAACATTAGTGGGGAATAATCAAGCATTAATTTTAATACATTTCTAAAGGGGGGGGGACCTCTGATCATGTAATTCACCTTTGTAATAAAGCAGTTTAATCAGATTTTGTTCAAATATTTAAAGGGTAGGGCATTATAACATCTTCCCATTAAGTTTGTAATAAACCCTGTTCCAGTCCAGTTTCCTTATTAATTTTAAGCACAGAATCACAGCTTTGCCAGTGATTAATAACATAGAAATTCCAAGTCTACTATTAGCAAATGATATAAATAACAGTAAGGGATTTAAAATTGGCCATTGGTGCAACTGAGAGATTTTGCAATAAATAGGAGCTGAATATTAACCAGAAGAAAACAAAAATTATGGTGTTTAAGAAAGGAGTGAAATTAAGTAAGATGGAAAAGTGGTTTGATGAAGTTGGAGAAATTCAAATTGTTGGGGAATTTTCATATTTAGGAGTGAAGTTATTCAGCATGGGAGGAGGAACAGACAGATAAGAAATGCTGTGGCAAAGGGGAGATTGACTAAAGGGGCAGTAAGAAGATGTTTGCATATAGCACCAACAATGAGTGTAGAGTGGTTTGAGAGAATATATTGTACATTGGTTGAGTACAAGTGAAGATGTGGAGTAGAAATTTGGGGGAACGAGGAAGGGTGGGAAGGACTGGATTTAGTGTTGAAAAATTTTGCAAGCTAATATTAGGAGTCTCAGAGTACAGTTAATGGAGGAGGGATGACAGAATTAAGAGTTATTGTCAAAGGTGAGATAAGGGAAGGGTACTCAAGTATTTATTCCACATTTAGAATTTGCCAGAATCAGATATACTAAAGGTATGTTTAAGGTTTCAAGGGAATAGGTTAGAAAGTAATTTGTGGCTGGTTAGGATTAAGGAGCAATTGATCAAGAATAGTTTAGGAGCTGTGTACTACAGAACATAAAATCCAAATAGGAGTTTTGGAGAGAAGCAAGAGACTGATAGAATGATATGGATAGACAGAATCTATGGGCACAGATGAGTGAGAAAACATTTTTACAATGGTACATCTAGTAAGGTGAAGGAAAGTGCAAGAAAGGAAGAATATTTTGAAGCTTGCAATAGAATTAAGGGATTGGGGGTGCCGTGGTTCTAACTAGGACTATGGAAGCTGAAAGGTCTGAGAGGATGAGTGAGGTACAGATTATGTCCAATTCAGGGGAGGAGGATGAACTGCTCATAATTTTTAAATGTAAAGTGAAATGAATGGAGAGTAGGGTTGATTAAAACAGAAGTTGTTAAGGAGAGAAATTTGGTAGAGATAAAGAAGCTATTCAAGGAAAGGATAATTAAGAGATTTAGGGGAATTCTTATGGAAAGTTAAGATGAACTGGAAGGGAGATAAATTTGGTAGAGAAAATGAAGCTATTCAAGGACTAAAGGTAATTAAGAGATTTAGTGGAATTCTTATGGAAAGTTAAGATGAACTAGATAAGGCAAATAGATAAGGTTTAACTCAAGCACTCAAATACATTAAATAAAAAATAAGTATTTAAGAAAAATCATAAGTCAACTTGGTGAAGAAGGTTTTTAAGTGTGCTTAAAAGTGGCAGCTCCATGTAGATTAATTGGCATGTAAAAGAACTCTTCGGGACAAAATTTCGGCACACTGACGTCCCTGATATGATCCTGCAATTGACAATGTCATTAACAAAACATGCATCTACGGTAATATTTTACTGTCAAAATTTGAGGAATACATATTAATAACACTCATTCGCTTATCGTACTGCAACAGCTTGTATTATACTTAATACCTTCTTTAAACATTTAAGATTACTATGTACCCGATTCCGTAATTAGGAAGTTAAATGCGAGTTCCCACCAACCGAAGTGAAATCAATAATTTGCATATTTTGTCGTTTAGGTTATATTATTTTGTGCTTATAGTCTTCCAGCAATACTGAAGAAAAAAAACTACCACAAGCAGGAGAAAAGTATTTGTTAAATTACTGTATTGTTATTTTTATCGGAATACTGTTTTAAATTTCGCACAATAAATAAGGATATTTTAAGCACAAGGGGGATATACTGCGTCATTCAAGGAATTTCCGTTTTAGGCACATGGCGACCCTGTTAATACTGCCAATGCATGTTTACGTTAGTGTTTTCGGGGTCGGAGCAGAGTTAAGACGTTAGGTTTCTATCTGTGATTTTTAAATTAGTTATCTAACATACGTATATCCTAATCATGTCTTTAGCAGACGAACTGTTGGCAGATTTAGAGGAACAAGATCAAGATGATCTCAAGGAACAGTATATGGAAAATGCCCGAGCTTTGGATCTTAATCCAAATCCGACTGTTATTCCTATGGAAGAAGATATAAAAACTATATCTATTCGTGAAATCGCTAAGCTTCGAGATTCTGAACGACTTCGTAATATTATGGAGCAAATAGAAAATTACAGCAAAAAGTTGCGAAAAGCTGAAGACATAATCGGTCCAGTTGAAGCAGATCCTGAATACCAATTAATTGTAGAAGCTAATAATGTGGCTGTGGAAATAGATAATGAAATTACTGTCATTCATAGATTTACGCGTGATAAATATTCAAAACGGTTTCCAGAATTAGAGTCGTTAGTAGTGGGTCCTCTCGAATATGTTATGACTGTGAAAGAGTTGGGCAATGATTTAGACAAAGCAAAAAACAATGAAGCCCTCCAGCAGATACTGACACAGGCAACAATTATGGTGGTGTCTGTGACAGCTTCTACAACTCAAGGCCAGCTTCTAACAGAGCAGGAAAAGGAAGACATCTGTGAAGCATGCGATATGGCTATTGAACTCAATAATTTCAAGCAGAAGATTTACGAATATGTAGAGAGTAGAATGGCTTTCATTGCACCAAATCTTTCAATTATTGTGGGAGCTTCCACAGCAGCTAAAATTATGGGTGTTGCAGGAGGTTTAACAAAACTATCTAAAATGCCTGCATGTAATGTTATGGTTCTTGGATCACAAAAGAAGACACTTTCTGGTTTCTCACAGGTGAGTTTATGATTGCTATATTTATAAGCTTGTTAGTACTAGTTTAGGGAGTCCTGATTTTGAAAATACAAAACTAGTATATTTTGTGATAATGGTGATATGTTGGGTCCATGCACTTGTCAGTCATTTACTGCCTCTCTGACCTTACATTCGTGTAAATGTACTGTGCATGCTTGTATCTTGCATGCACTAAAGTTCTCAGTATACTCATCGAAAGACACAATTATTTTTAAACACTACATGTGTAAAAAATTTCACCACACATTGTGCATTCCCAGTATGACACTGGACAATGGTGTACTCAGAAGAGGGTTTACACCTGAGAATGTTTCAGTCTTCCGCTAAAATATGCTTGAAAGTGGAGAAACTGTGTTCCACTTCACATGGCATAAGTGATACAAACTTCTCTTCGGCTATTTCTTTAAGGTTCCAAATCACTGATTTTTGCACATTTTGTCTGTAGAGTATGCGATCAATTGTTGCTATGGCCACGGAATCTGAACTGTACAATAAAATACTTGTAATTTGTTTCTTATCCGGACAGTCGCACAGGATTTCATAAGATCATAACTGTTTAATATGTTCTACTCTTTACGTTCTCTACACGTACCATGTACATAGTGTTTAGAGGAGGTATTGTATTCCACCTAAAAATTCAATACCGAGATTTCTCCAGAAATATATCTTTTGGGATCCCCTTAGTCCCAAAAAAAACCCATTTATAGAAAAAGGTCTGAGTGTGTGTGCTACACGTGCAGCATAGCTCAAAAAAGTATATTCCAAGAATGCAACACAAACATTCTCAAGAAATCCCCCCACCCCAAAGTATCTTTTATATGGCAAATTTTGTTTTTCTCCAAAAATAATGATTTTGATTTAAATACTGTATATTAAAGATGTATACACCATAAATAAAATGTAGATCTTTAATTTTCTGAGCTAGACCCTGAAGATCTCTTCATTCAGGATGAATTTTGCATAACTGGCAAACTGTATAGATAAACACTTACTACACAGAAAATGTACATCTTGTTAAAACACGCAATTTATGCCATATATTTTTTTTGTTGAATTAACTATTTCTGAGATATTCCTTGTTATTGATTTCAATTTTAAACTACATAACTTTTCATTTCATCTATCTTTTGTTTTACTGCAGGCTATAGAAAACAAACCAAATTTCAATTGTTCACATAGTGACTAGCTTTTAAAATATTTCACTATTGCTTAATGCAGTGTATTCCCTTATTTACCTTCTGCTTATTAGGAACTAAGTAATAATATAATTTCTAGTATTATTTATCTTGATTTGCCTGATGTAGATAAATGAATAATCTTTGTGACAATTGTTTGCTCACAGAACAGGTAGAGAAAGTCATATGAATGGAACACATAAGATTTTTTAAAACAATAAATTTACTCTGTTTGCTTAAATAACTGATTTAGATATTACTTTTTCTGGCCCAAATGTACATAGTGGGTAGAGAGGGTATTGTAATGTACCCAAAAATTTGATAGAGATTTCACTGGAAATAAATGTTTTGAGGTGCCCTGAGTCCAAAAAAAGCATTTTCAGAAAAAGATGTGTGTGGATGGGGGGTGGGCAGCATAGCTCAAAAATGAAAAGTTGGTTTAATACCAAACTTGGTATTTAAGTTGACTATCTACCAAGGATGTGACACAAAGACTTTCAAGAAAAATTTTCAAATTACCCTTTACTTGGAACATTTTTCGAAAATTTTGGTATGTAAGTTGAGTATCTTCCAAGGGTGTGAAACAAAGATTTTAAAGAAAATCCCCCACCACCAACTACCCTTTACATAGAACATTTTTCGAAAATTTTGATTTTTTCAAATATGGCTCTAATGATTTTGATTAAAATACCTTATGTTTAAGATTTTTTATGACAAATGAAATGTACATCTTAAATTTTCTTGGAATAACCTCTGAAGGCCTCTTCATTCTGGGTGACTTTAGTATAATGGTAAACCATAAGTGATAGACAAAAACATGTTACACAAAAAATGTAGATGTCATTAAAACACTCAATGTTATATGCACTTTTTTGTAGAGTTAACCATTTTCGAGATATTCCAGATTATTGGTTTCAATTTGAAGTCACTTAAGCTTTTCTCAAACGGGAAAACATCTTTCTTCTCGTTTCTTGTTCGTTTGCTCCTGGAAAGCAAAGAGATGGAATTTCAATTGTTTCACATAGCAACCGACTTCTAAAGGAGTTAATTATCGCTTTAGCCCAGACATTTTCTTATGTACCTTCTACTTACGAGGAAGAAAGTAATAAGACTAATTGTGCTTACGTTTATATTGATTAGCATGATGTAGATAAACAATCTTTTGAATAAAAGGTTTATTTGCAGAACAGCTAGAAAAAGTCATGTGAATGGAGCACAGATTTTTTTGGGGGTTTCTATCACAAAGAATAGTTCTTATTAGGCTCTATTGTAAAATTAGGAAAATTTAGACTCTATAAAGTATATCATAAGTTTATTACTCATTGATACATAAAATATTAAAATAAATTGAAATTTGGGAAGGAATAAAATAGTTTAGAACCTAACAATCTGGGGCTTGTTTTTGTGCAATAATGTATAAATGTTGAAACTGTCACGTAGACACAAGGATGCCCAAATGGGAAGTTTCTTGACACCAGAAACCTGTTTGCCATAGAGTTTGATATTCAGAGCCCCATAAATTCAAGTGCACATTCTAATGAAAATTATAATAACCACACACTTTTGACAAAGAAAAAGTTGAAAATGTCCTTGTGTTGTCACATTCACGACATTCAAGAGAATGTTTATCAACACTCATTAATACCTCATGGTCTAAAAAATAAAAAAATGTTTTGCCCATATAAAAATTAAATGTCGTTCAATAGAGCTATTATTAACATCATCCAACAGTGAACTGCAGAGATTAGCTCTACTCACATTGTCGTATGCTTATGATTCCTGAGCTATAATTGTCTTATAGGTTTTTAATTTTAAAAGCTTAGTGGCATTCTATGTTGAAGTTTGCAGACAGTGCAGGCTTTCTCAGACATTTCTTTGGTCTTGATTCTAACTTTTTCTAATGGCATTGAGTTTTTTGCTGCAAGAACATGACAATTTAATTTCAGTTTCTTATGCAGAATAAGTTGTATTTCCCTAAATCTATACAGAAGATTACAAACTGTTTCTCTGTGAGAAACACAAACAGCAGGGAATGTCCATAAATCACCATCTTACTTTTTTACAAATTTGTTGTCCCATTTGGTAACATACATGAAGATAATGCTAAAGTATATGCCTTTTTTGTTATTATAACAGCACTAACACATTATAATACTAATCTTGTCAAAACACACAATCTATGTCCTTTACGTTTTTGTTGCTAAGGTAACATTTCCGAGATATTCCTTGTTATTGGCTTCAATTGTGAAGTACTTATACTTTTCTCAGACAGGAAGTGTCCGTTTTTCTTTTGTTCTGCTCCTGGCCAAGCAAAGAAGCAATTTGCAATGAAAATTTAAAACATTTGACTACCACTTTAGCTCAGTGCAATCCCTTCTACTTATAAGGAACTAAGTAATAAGAACATTCTGCTAATGTTTATCTTGATTAGCATTGTGTAGAAAGAATAATCTTTTGTAAGAAGTTTGTAGAGCAGCTACAGAAGAATAAGCCTTTTATCAATAATTTGTTCCAGGGATGTAGGGAAAGCCATATGAATGCATGACATCAGATTTTGAAGTCAATAAAGATATTTGTTATAATAACAACAACTCATTCTGATAAATTGTATCGCCATCCCTAAGAATACAGCTGTTTTCCATTTTGTAAGTAGTAACTTAGCTGGTGTATTTTTTTGTTGCAGGTGACCATGCTACCTCACACAGGGTTCATCTACTATTCAGATATTGTGCAAGACACACCACCAGATTTGCGTCGCAAAGCTGCTCGTTTAGTGGCTGCTAAGAGTACACTAGCTGCAAGAGTAGATGCTTGCCATGAAAGTTCAGATGCACATGTAGGTAAAATGCTACGAGAAGAGATTGAGAAGAAACTGGACAAGTTGACAGAACCACCTCCAGTGAAATTTGTTAAACCTTTACCCAAGCCAATAGATGCAGGCAGGAAGAAAAGAGGTGGCAAGCGAGTGAGGAAGATGAAGGAAAGATATGCTATGACAGAGTTCCGCAAACAAGCCAATAGACTTAACTTTGCTGACATAGAAGATGATGCATATCAGGAAGATCTGGGATATACTCGTGGTACAATTGGAAAGACTGGAACCGGGAGGATTCGGCTTCCTCAAATAGATGAGAAAACAAAGGTAAGCATTACATGCAAACTTCTAATTATAGTAAAATAACTAGTTAATTATATAGTAAAATTAACTATAGTTAATCCACTAAAATGTCCTTGAAGTTAATACTAATAGTTTATGATATGTGATAATTGTCACCTATATATAATTCATTATTGCTTTAAATTTGCATCCTTAGGTACTGCAATTATTATTGGAAGTAGTTATCATGCCAGATCATTGATCTTATAGCTTTTTTCTAAGCTCACTCTTCATATAAACACTCAAAGATATAAATTTAGAGAAAAATCGGTAGTTGTGGCATATTATACAGGGTTACTACAAAAGAAATAGACAACTTCAACTGCCTGTAAAACAAAAATTATTAGAGATAGCAACCTAATTATTTTGGAGGTATGTTGAGAAACTCTCAAAGTTTCGTTTGTTACTATTGGTAACGCTGTAGTGTTTTTTTGTTGTTGCAGAAGCTGAAATGGCGGAAAATCCTGTGGAAAAGGCATATTGCGTGTTGGAATTTGCTAGAACGCAATCAGCAACTGTTGTCCAACGACATTTTAGAACACGTTACCACAAAACGCCACCGACTAGACAGTCAATCTACGACTGGTATAGAAAATTCGAGACAACGGGATGTTTGTGCAAAGGGAACAGCTCGGGAAGACCAAGAGTTTCGGAAGAAAACGTTGAACATGTTCGTTCTGCCTACATAATAAGCCCACAAAAATCGATATCTAGGGCAAGCTGCAATTACAAATTCCACAGCAAACTGTAAGGAAAATCTTGCGGAAGCGACTGCACATGATGCCTTACAGATGTTGCAGTTTCTGAGTGAAGAAGATAAGGTCATACAGCGTGACTTTTGCATCGACATGTTGCGACATGATGAAGACGATGCTGGTTTTTGTGAGCGCATCATTTCATTTTTCTGGTTACATGTTCTAAAATGTCATTGGACAACAGTTGCTGATTGCGTTCTAGCAAATTCCAACACGCAATATGCCTTTTCCACAGGATTTTCTGCAATTTCAGCTTCTGCAACAACAAACAACACACTACAGCGTTACCAATAGTAACAAACGAAACTTTGAGAGTTTCTCAACATACCTCCAAAATAATTAGGTTGCTATCTCTAATAGTTTTTGTTTTACAGGCAGTTGAAGTTGTCTATTTCTTTTGTAGTAACCCTGTATTTCTTTTAGTAACATTTAACTAGACATGTTTCAAATATGTTTGTGACCATCCTCATTTCGTAGCAACTGGTGGATGATGCAGAAGAACCTCTTTATATTGTCAAGGTGGAGACATCTGGTAGTGTGATAATCTGAGCTGATTCTGAAGCAGAATTTCAAAGTGATCTTTATTTGTTTTTATTATTTTTTTTTATAGATTTTTTCCCCCCAAACCGTTACTCCTGCTGAGTTGTGTGTATTCATCAGTTGTTTGTTAGTATGCTTTATTTAATGGTTAGAGGAAAAGAAATGGACTGTAGGCTTTACAGCATTTTTTAATCTAATGCATCTCAGTCTACTTTCCTGGTTTTGTTTCATGTTTTTTTTTTTTTTTTCTTTCCTTTTTCTTCTTTTCTTTCTTTCTTTCTTTCATAAATCTGTATGTAGTCTGCATAACTATCTATATATACCGGATTTTATCTGAGGTTGGATCTTATCTTTAAGAGATCCTCTTTCTAAATTCTGAATATTATATCATGGCTCAACAGTCCACAAGGGACCTTGGACAATCGCCCAGCTTGGCCCAAAGGTGTTATGAATGGGGTGCAGTGCTGGAGGGTGAGCTGTGATCAGTGCTTTGAGTCCCTTCTGGCTGATGTCTTCTCAATCTGGAGCTGCTACTTCTCAACCAAATAGCTCCTCAATTGTCCCCCCAGGGACCTCACGAGGCTGGGTGCACCCTGAACCAGGTCACCCAGTGGGGGAAAATTCCCCACATGCGGTGGTAGCATGGCTGCATGCCAAGTAGGAGACCTGCATCATATATTGGAAAGAATTCAGGGAAATGGATATAAAAATTTCTGTGCGAATCCTGCATGTGCTATTGTTGATAGTAAGGTGCACTGGGTACTATTGTTTATTTCTATTGCTGACTATGGACTTTGTAGGTCTTATTATTATGGTATGTTGAACTTAATCTTGAAAGATTGGTAAATGACAAACCCCATTTACACCTATATTAAGAATTTGATTAAGGGTTTATTAAAACATATCTTTTGTTGCAGGTTCGTATCTCCAAAACACTACAGAAGAACTTACAAAAACAGCAACAAGTATGGGGTGGAAGCACAACAGTGAAGAAACAGGTGTCTGGTACTGCATCAAGTGTAGCATTCACACCTCTCCAGGGACTTGAAATTGTTAATCCACAAGCAGCAGAAAAGAAAGTGAATGAAGCCAATGCTAAGTATTTTTCAAATACTTCTGGCTTCCTTAAACTGCAGAAAGTGTGAAAAGTGAACAGTTAGAGCTGATATATACTTTCTAGATCATTTTGTATTTTGTATAGATTATGTGAAAATGCTTCCAGAAAAACATTGCTTAAAGATGCTGTAAATAACAAAACATGTTACAAGAACAAAAAGTAAGATTAAAATAATGCATTATAATAATATCATTCATAAGAATGAGGGATTTTTACTGTCTTAGCATGTACTTAATGTGTTACAAGTTCATTTTAGTCAACCCTTAAAATTGTACTCAGTCATTCATCAGTGGTTTTTGACAATAAAACAGAAAAATCAAATAATTAATCTAGAGAGGATAAAACCAAAATGTCCAAATTAACAACACAGAAGGATCTGAATTTGCTTTATAGCTTGAGGTACCCATTGTGATTCTGTAATAGTTGTATCTCTTGAATTTGCAGGAGTAATGAAGACCATGCATTCTATGGAGAAACCTGTGCTGAGTCTTAGGAATATCTACCTTTCATCAGTACGCAGTTCTAAAAGGATTAGTTGGCAGAGCTGATATCCTCTAGTTGTGCAAGGGGAGAGAGGTCCAAGTTCGATCCTGGCAAGGGGGGGTAGGATTTTCCTCTAGTCCAGATTATTCCCTGGCCTCCCTAGAGTCTGGAAGTACGAATGTGTGTGATCTAACGATTAACCCCTTTAGTGTCAGCCCGAATAGCAGAATGCTGTCTGAAAAGTGCCAAACAATTTTAGTGCAGACTGCAGGGTTTTAAATTGTCGGTAATAAAATGAGTACCATATGACATAGGGAGCTGAATTTTTTTATTTTTGATAAAACCTTTTGTCTACTGTATAATATGTATTATATGGATGAGAAGTCTATTCAATATATTTCAAAATTAAAAATAAAATAAAAAATCCAAAAATAGTCAATAATTCACACCCAAAACCTTACTACCAGAAACTTTAGCTAATGAAATGAAAGTACAGCTATTTCTTTACCAAAACAGCAATTTGTTTTGGTCTGATGTTTTATTTTTTAAAGTACAAAAAATGAACTCTTGTAACCTTAATGCTGAAAACTGAAAAAAAATCACTACAAATACACTCACATGTAATAATAATGAAAATGGAATAAAGCAATAGGATTCAGATGTAATGTAGATTACTATACAATTTAGCACTTATGTTGCGTAGCTGAATGACTGATTCACATTGTGTTGTACGGTTACATCTTCGTAAATCCTTTTTGATGAGTACACTGATTATTTGCATACATACAACGACCATTGTTATTGGATGCATTTTTATCACTGAAACTAGAATGTATATCCTCCTCTCTTATGTTGATGTCAGAAGCGCTTTCATCAGGGTATGGAAATTCAAAATTACTCGCTTTATTCTAAAATATCGCAATCTGCAGCACAATTCTTCTTCGGTTCATAATCTTTAGATGACACCATTTTTCAACCACCATAAACAAACATCAGCTAGAGAAATTAAATTTGGAGCTTATATGTGCTTTGGAGTGTAAGATCTTTCTCTCTGACTATGACATAGAAAGTACACAGATTTTCCTGCTGGAAACATTAAAAACGAATGAAAAGGGCATCACGATTAGATTGTAATTGGCAATTCTTGCAGAATTTTTGGATCATGATTGACACTAAAAGGGTTAAAATTAAAGATGAATAGTAACCTAATGATTACAGTACATGAGTTAACAGCACTGCAATATGTTCCACAGGGAAATATAATGCAACAAAAAAAAATACCCAGAGGAGATCTTTTATATTTACTGCAAGACGTACAGGCATATATGGAAATAGTAGAATATGGTGGTAACTAGGATACAACATCGGAGTTGCAACGTAAGGAACACATATAGAATAGGAGGGTCAGGGAGTAGCAATAAGGGCTGGCACTGACAGCTTGCGATAGTGTCCAAAGATTATACAAGAATTATGCATGTCTCATGAATATTTACTTTATTTCTGCAATACTGTTTATAGCATTTCTCCTAACTTATATAACTGAAACATATTTATTAAATAATTAATGCAAATATTAATTCACAAAGTGCACATGGATTAACTTCTATGTCTACTTGTAGCAATGGATTACAAACCACATTTTCAGGCTTTCGAACAAAAATGATTGTCTCCTTTCTAATATACTTATAGGCAAAAAAACTGCATTCCACAGCTGCTGAAACTACAGGTGTATATGTAAAAATCTGTTACACGCTTTCTGTCTACACTTGATGTGCATGTTTTCGTCTGCAATTATGTTTGCAACTTTACACAGTTAATGGTGTCCATTATTTTTCTGTAAAGGATTTTTGCAGCTATTCTTTTTCCTATGCTATCTTCCATAGCATTCAGCTTGTTGATAATGCCTTTTATCGCAGTCATTTGTTTTACCAGTTCTTCTCCAGACTTTTCTAAAGCTTGAATTGCAGAGGGAAGAAATCCAAAATTCAAGGTAATGTATGTCAATTGACTTTTAACATATGGTCACATAAAAGGGCTTGGGCTGTGTTTATTGCAGTTGCAGTATTACCAGCAAACTTCTGCACCATGTGTTTAAGTTCATCGAAATCGTAGAGTAGTATTCACTTGGTTCCAGCCATGTTCTCTATCATATTAGAAGAGAAACACCTGAATAAAGATCCTGAAATATTGGCACATGTGAAGGCATTTTCACAAATACCTTCTTGATGGCCCCTACAAGCTTATCAATGACAGGAAATTGAGATCATTCCTTTTCTGCTGGTCAGTGGCAGACATGAGCAAGACACGTGACATGTATTAATTTTCTGTAAGTATTTTGCAAATGGGTTTCTTCCTTTACCATAAAGGTAGCTGCATCTGTAAAAAATACACACACCTTATCGTGTGTCACACTCAGTGGCCATAATATTTTCATGGCATTGTCAAAAACTGTACTTATGGTAAAATAATTTGCAACCTTGACTACTTCACTTATTTGAAGATACAGTGCTCCAAAACCACATTTACCACAAATCGCCTAATAGCATCCATTGTTTCATCCATAGAACCCATATGTTATAGTCATTTAGGTTCATTCTCATACCATCAATGCACTTATCATAACATTTTTGCACATAGTACATACATAACTTCATACAATGTGGAATTGGTTTTTTCTAAAATGCATGCAAATTTGTATCCTGTAGTTTATGTAACAGAATATCGGCAGAAATAAATGCTGTGCATGGCTCTTCATTATATGTTTGATTGGATGGAAGCGAGTTTTGTTGTAGCTGTGCATTCTCACATTTTGTAACAACGCTTATGTGTTACTGTGTTGATATGTCTTTGCACATTACTTGATCTGCTATTAGATAGAGGCAGTTGTTTTATTGCAAAGTTTGTAATAAAGATTTTCATGAACAACAGAGAAAACGTGCTCCCCATATTGCAGTATATACTTTTGTAACCTTATTGTGTCTGCGTGAACTCTGTGCGGCAATATACTGTGGTACAGGTAATCCTCACGTCATAAATAGTCGACTACCGGGTGCCTCTCCACAAGCGCAATGACCTTAACATCACTGCCATAGTGGTAACAAAGTAAAGAAATTTTATCTTTCATTATTTATCAATAAAGCTAGGTAATCCTGGCTTGTACAATTGAAAAATATATATCTTTAACAGCCTCTTGTAATGAAATATTGTGACATTTATTGCAATAATATTTTATATCTGATTAGCTACACAAGAATACAATTGAGGTTAACAGCTGTTCCACCTAAATCTTACTGTACAAAATCCAAGCTTCAACAGCGCAATGGTACCTTTCAATTTCAATACATAAGTAACATATTTGGAAACATTTTATACATGTGATATTCTCTTACAGTATTGAAATGGAGTTTGCAATAAATAATTTTTAATGTACTGTAATTATACCCCAAATTTAGCCCTGCCAGACATGCCTTGCTGGTTCCACAATACTATTGGTTGTTTTGCTCATGGGTTATGCCAATTGCATCCACTCCATAAGCTCAAAACCACCCAGGTAGGACTAGTCCTGGCAAATGACGCATAATAATTGATGTACATCCTTCAGCCTGTTGATTATTAATTTGTGACATGGTTCAGTAATGTCATTTGCTGATTATGGTTGACACTTTTGATGCCCATTTTTAGCAAGATCTCCAAGCTTCATATGAAAATAGGCATTGTAAGCCTTTTTAACTAAGTTTGTAATATTTTTTCTTCTCTTTTGAACAACAAAATTGCCACAGATATGGCAAATGTATAAGGATTATTTTTACACTGCCTAGAAGACATATTGCTTCAAATTACAAAAATGTATAGCATACAATGCCACTTACAAAAATAGATCCTCACTATTTGAAAAGCAAATACACACTGAGCTAAATTTGCAGGAATTGAACATACAAGGTATGTATTGTTATCTGTTGCATTGTTGGGAAACAGAATAATTTCAACAGTGAAATTGGTAGTATTTTTTAGTTTTATAGTTTCTTTTTTAGTTCCATACCTTATTTATGTACAGAGCTACATTAAAGCATTTTAGTTATAATTGCTAATCATAAAAAAAAAAAAAAAAAAAAATGGTACATGGTAGAAACTGATTACAGTTTTGGAGTCAGCACATCAAATTTAGTAAAGTAGACATATTTTGGAAGAAACCTTAGAATCATGCATACCGGTGTAATTAATAATAATAATAATTGTATTATTATTATTTCAAGTATTGTTACAGTTTGATTACAATTTGTTCTTGGAATACACACATTTTTTAATTATGTCCGTATAACCTCCTATTTAAAGGTTGTTTCCATTTAACGATTTGAGATTTGATGACAAATTTGTTGAACAGTATAGTTCCCATAACATATACATTTTTCCAGTAGCTACCATGTCCAAATCTGTAATAATCCCCTTATTTCTGATGTTAGTCATGCACATTGTTGTTGCTGTTGGATCTCTTTTGCCTTATAGGTGTATAACGAGTACAGTGTTAGTACATTATTGTTTATGAATGCATTTCTACATGATTATGTGGTACCATATTTTATTACACTTCTTTTCAGGGTGAATAATCTACCCAAATACAGCTTTGCTGCTGACCCCACATCTATATGCCATTTAATAAATTTGGATAAACTGAGCCGTAATATAACAACCAAAGAATATTCTTATTAGTAAATATTTTAAAATAGCTTAAGAGATATATATATTAACTTGCTAATTTTACTACATGCATAATTATTATGCCCCCCAAGTTAAGTTTTCATCCATTCCATTGTGCCTAAGAATTTTGTTGGCCCACTTTTGTTAATTCATCAATTAGAATTAGGATGATTTCTGGTGCAGTTTCCCTAGAGCATAATTCCAATTTTACTTTATTTATTTTATCCTTTTAGAACAATTTACATTGTTATTCAGACATGTCAATGGTATAAACCTTCCACTAACTTTATGCATGTATACAGTAGTACTGTAACTAAATGATAAGACAATAAACAATTTTCAGTTACACATCATTAAGTTATTAAGAACTAGTAATTCACATATTTTGAAAACACACTATAACACAGATTTATTAACTCATGGTATTTGTACAATATGATACATATTCATCTATGGAGTAAAATGTGTGCAGTAGTAGGAACAATTTTAAACGTTATTTTTAAAATGGTGAATTTTAGTAATTACTTTGATATTCTGAGGCAATATGTTAAATAGTTAAATGCCCAAATTCTTTACATCATTTTTAGTTATGTTGGTTCTACAGAACTGAATATGCAGTGCATTCTTTTGTTGAGTGCTATGTTGATGGAGGTTTTGATTTATTTCAAGCTGATTGTACATCTTTTTAATATAAGTTAATGTCTCCAATATCAATACGCAAGTAAGAGGCAATAGTTTTTGTTCTTTGAAAAGACTATCCTTGCCACTTATTATTCTAATTGTCCTTTTCTGTAGTTTAAATATTTGCTCGCTATCATAGCATGTTCCACAGAAAATTATGCCATAGTACATTAGGCTGTGAAAATTTGCATAGTAAACATTCCTTTGGATATTTAAGTTTACTTTATTTTTAATAGATCTTAGTAAGTAGCAAGCCGACCTCAATTTAGACGCTAACTTTTCAATATGGTTCTTCCACTTTAGGTTCTCATTTAAAATGATTCCCAGAAATTGTGATTCTTTTCTATATTTAATGTTACGATTGTTATAATAAATTTGAGGTACAAGATGCGCTTTATTTTGATATGTGTGGAAGGATATTGCAGTAGTTTTGCTTTCATTTGTTACTAGGTTCTTAACTTGAAACCAGGAATATAATTCTGCCATTACCTTATTTACTGTCTTTTGTAAACTATCTTGATTATTACCCTTTATCAGCACATTGGTATCATCAGCAAAAAGAATTATGTCTGCTTGTTTGACAGATAATGGCATGTCATTTATATAAATTAAAAATAACAACGGACCAAGGGTAGAGCCTTGTGGCATGCCTATATTAATTTCCCTGTCTTTTGACATATATCTGCTCATTTTATTACCTTTCAAGAATTCCAATTCTACAATTTGCTTTCTATTTGTTAAATATGATTTTAATATGTCATTTATTTTTCCACAAAAACTGTATTTTTCTAATTTTGATAACAATATATTGTGATCCAAAACATCACATAAGCTTTGGATAAATCCAAGAAAACACCAATACTTGGAAGTTTTCTGTCAACCGACTCTTCTACTATATCTAATAGTTGATAAATTGCTGATTCTCGTGACCTGTATTTTCTAAAGCCGAACTGTGCATCTGAAAGAATATTATACTTGGACAAAAAAGAGACCATACACCTGCATATTATCCTCTCAAAAATCTTAGAAAATACTGATAATAAGGATATGGGTCTGTAATTCTCCATTTCTAACTCATCCCCTTTCTTGAACAAAGGCCTTACTTTAGCAATTTTTCGCTTCTGAGGAAATCTTCCTGATTGCATTTATAAGTTGTATATATTTGCTAATGGACACTTTATGTAATTAATACATTGCTTAATTATATAGTCTGGTATGCCATCCATTCCCAACGACTGTTTATTTTTCATATGTCCGACTACTTTTATTATTTCTAATTCTGTAATTGGTTCTAAAAACATACTACTATTTACTCATTGTATTTTATCAGTTACATTCCCATACTTTGTGTGATATGTATTAGTTTCAGTTAATTTGCTAGCTATTTCTGAAAAATACACATTAAATGAGACTACAATTAATTGAGGTTCTGTTACATTCCCTTTTGTGCTCTTTATTTTCTGTATTACCTCCTTGTCAGTACTTTTCCCAGTTTCTTTGTTTACTATTTGCCAAGCGGCTCTAACTTTATTATTTGACCTTACTATAAACTTGTCATTTTCCATTTTCTTTGCCTGTCTTATAACCTGTCTGTATATCTTTTTATATTTGTTCACATAATCTTGTTTGACTAAACCTTGTTTTTGAAGAGCATTTAATTGTCTCAGCTTCCTACTAATAGAGCTCTTCCTTGAGCTACCCAACCTTTTTATTATATTGTCTGAGATTCTTAGTTCTTAATGGAAAGGCTATAATAAACCAACACAAAAAGATATTTTGAAATGAATTAAACCTACTATCTATATCATTTCCCTGTATACACTTTCCCATTTTCAGTAAATTCCTAAAATTAATCATATCTTCCTCTCTAAATTCTGTTCTCAAAGCTCTAAGGTTTCTAATTTGATTCAGTTTTTGAATCTTAAGTTCTAATACTTGTGCACAATGATCTGAGAAACCTGTATCAATAATTTTTGCTAGGTCCTGCTCTGTAGCTTTTACGATTATTACATCTAATAAAGATGATTTTTTTTTCAGTAATTCTGGAGGCATATAGGTTGTCTTTTTCATGTTACAGAGAAGATTATTTGGTTCAAAATATTTTTGTAGGTATCTTAGTGTATCTAACAGTTATATCATATTTGACATTGTAACATAATTTGGATTCCTAAACATAATCCTAACAGAGAACCAAAATTTCATCAGGTCGAAATATTTGATGTCAGCAAAGAAAAACTTCTAGAATTTGTTGGTTCAGTAACATCATTTATTAGCCCACCTGGGTAGTGTGGTAGTAGCATGTCTGCCTCATTCTAAAGGTCGTGAGTTCGAATCTTGCTTAGGGTGAGTTACCCGGATAAGGTTTTTTTTTATCCTGAGAAGACGAATGTCGAGTAACTTTAAGCTCCATGGACCCCAAGATCATTTGAGCATCATTTCAACAATTTCATTCATCGCCTGATATGACCAAAACAGCTTAAAGGACGTTAAACTACAAAAAAAAAAAAAAAAATATATCATTTACATAAAGAATAAACAACAGGGGACCCAGGACTGAACCTGGGAGACCCCATTCTGTTACATTATAGTCAGCCATATTGTATTGATCAATGCATCTGTCTTGTGAAGAATTTGTACTACTTATTTCCTTCCTATTAAATATCATTCTATTAGATTTTTTTGCTAGTCCCTGCTCTAGTTTATTTATTGAAAAATCATGCTTTACAAAATCAAAGGTTTTGTTAAATTAAGAATGATTGTGCCAATTTTCTCACCCTTTTCTATTTTACTTAGAGCTCCATGTATGAAGTCAGCAGTTGCTATTCTGGTTAACAGATCTATCTAAAACCAAGTTGAAAATCATAAATTACCTTATTTAAATTTCGAAAATGTACTATTCAGTTTTAAATTAATTTTTCAGCATACAACTTAAAAAAAAAAAAAATTATTAAACAATAAAGTGTAAACATCTGGTTCTGAGAAAGAAATGTAAGGTATGATGTAAAAAAAATTGTGTGGTCCTCAACACTATATATATGACATTATATGACAATCATAAAAATAAGCTTGGATATAGTCAAGAACCTGTTGTTTTTGTATGGCATGAAAAAAAAAATATTATAAATTAGTGGAATGGGTAATTTAGATCACATTAATAGGATGTAATCTTAATAAAGTGTACAACAATGAGTTAATGCATTCACTGCACAAAGATGATTTGCTAAGTCCAATAAAAATCACTAACATTATAAAATATAATCCCAAACTGATATTCAAGAAAATCAAGAAACATGTTAGATGTGACTTCAAAATTTAACCCATACAGTAGACTGAAAAAATTAAACCACCAATTTTATTATAAACTACTTCTATGGAAGGCATACACTAAAAGAAGTACATAATTAATTTCAAGGGCATCTATAAAAGAAGGTTATTGTGATGAAATGAGCTATCCTCCTAGTTTTGATGCTGGATATTATTACCAAATATTAATTACAAATTATTATTATTTTTTTTAAACGAAGTTTAATTCTTGGATTATTTTTCATAGTGAATGCTTGTTAGAAATGTGGTTAACTTAGGCTTAGTTGTTTCAGTTATTTGATTTGACAAAATAAAAATATTTTATTTCATAATTTGTTAAATTGAACATATAACAAAACAAAACAAAAAAACTGCACTTTCAGTATGGTATGATTTGCTGTTTTAAAGGTTATCATCGGCATAAAGTTTGTAATGAGAGTTCTATATATATATATATATATATATATATATATATATATATATATATATATATATATATATATATGTGTGTGTGTGTAGTGTGTAGTGTCCTTTAGATAGTTTTTGTACCTAAAGAAAAGCCCATGAAAAGTCTATATTGTTTTGCCCATCAACTTTATAGCTGCTATTACCTATCCATTGAAATCATGAGGGAGAACTAAAATAAAAATCGCCGTGATTGCGACTTTACCGAGCTATAATAATTTATTTCTTCCATTGTTATACGTCATCAAGAATTTTTTTGCGTTGGAAAATAATACTGATATATAATTATTTTAACATTCTAAATAGATGATCATACGAACGAATAATGTGAAGAAGTGCTGAGAAATACAAAGTTTTCTGTTTTATAATTTTGGATTAAAAGTAAATGTCTTGAAAACGCCCTATTTTAGCAAATGTCTGCAATAATTAATGCTACGTGTAATAGTTCCGATATTGCAGCCTTGGATTACTTGTTCCAGTAATAAGAGAAGTAGTAATAGTTTCCCTACGTGAAAGTGCTGCATCTATCCTAATTCAAAAAATAAATAACATGTTTAACTTTGTTTGTAATTTATTAAAGGAAGCAAAATAATAATTATATTACTGATGATAGAAGATTATGTTGGCATTACTGATAAGACCAGATTTCTCCAGTAACACCACAGCCATGGAGGAAAATATTCCTCCATGTTACAACCAACTGCTGCAGTGAAAGAATGGCACGAACGCTGGCGAAGCCCGCAAGGCTTGCAAGTGAATGACAGTGGTGAATGCTGTGCGTTGTAGTACGTAATGGAGAATTGGAGTATTGTGTGTGTAGTCGTGGATGGTTGCCTACGTAGGTACGTTTCGCGTTTAGAAGTGGCTTGATATAACGATGTTTTCATACTTAAGCGGTTCAAAACTGTAACCGTTACTGCTCCGCCTGAATAAAATGCTGGTATGTTGTTTCTTAGATGAAAATTTAAATGCCGTTACAGTGCGAAATAAGAGAAATGGCAGAATTAGCGGAGGCAGCTCAACCGGTGACGGACACGTTGCCCAAACCAGGCCGTGTGAATGAAGGTAAGTAGGGCATTTTGAAATTAGGAATGATATGTTTTAGTAATTTACTGTTTTATTTATATTTTAAGCTCGTATTAAGCTATTTCTTCGTCTTTTTAAGTGTGCATTCATTTATGTTCCACTTATATTAAAATATTAACATTTATCAAGTTATAAACATTGAAAATTAATTCCAAATCTTCTCGGGCTTCTAGCCAGGTAAAAAGTTTTTACCTGGCTAGAAGCCCGAGAAGATTTGGAATTAACACGTCGCCAGGAAAGCTTCAGTTCTTATTTTATTGAAAATTAACTTTAAAAGTTGTCTGCCAACCTTTTTACTTCAAAATTGGTGAACAGGATTTTGATAACTGTGAAATTACGTAAAGATTGGTTTAGGAATTTATCACTTGAAAATTTAAATGTGCTCGATAAGAATGATTAATCAATTTCCTTTGCGTTTTAAAGAAAATACCAACTCTTTCTATAGTAAAGATCTAATAATCTGATGAGGGTGTAGATTTACTTCATGCTGCTTCACACCTGTTTGCGTCGTAGCCGAACACCTTGCACATTAAAGCAGGTGCTTACAACCATGCAGCTGCTCTGTTACAGATTTGAAACAAAGCACTGATCTGCATTATATGAAGTAAATATATACTTGCTGGTGTTATTTTTTTTGTCTTAAATATTTTTAATTAATGTTTTTTTTAATTGTTTATTATGAAGGGCTTTAAGATATGTATTTATTTATGATTACTTATTGTATTGGTTAGCAATATTAAGATTTTGAATTTGTGTTTTAAATTCTAAGCCTAAATACAGCAAATGTGCAATAAGGCTTGGTGTTGCATTCATATGTATTGTATAGACAAAAATTATCTAACAAAAAAAAAAAAAATAGTTATACTTAATTTCACTAAGTTATCATTTAGTCATGCTAAGCAAATGGAATATGACATGGCATTTAGCCCAGGCTCTTTGCCAGTCATACGTTTTTATATGGACTACATGCATTTTTCTGATATAAAAATCTTTTTTTTTGTTTTTTTTTTATATTAAGTGCTATTTGTGTCTCTTTTACTGTCTAATTCCACTCCCTTTTCACCTTATTTAAAAACTGAACTAATTTATTGAGTATCTTTACTTAACAATCTACTCACTGCAACTTTTCTGCTAATTTTGAATCATTTTTCAGAAAAGAAAAGCTTTTTCTCAGTGCATCATTCTCATTACATTTCAATATCCTCACCATCACCATTTGTTTTGCATTATACCATTTCTAAAAAATTCACATGCAGCTGCTCTGATACAGATTTGAAACAAAGCATTGTTCTGCATTGTGTGAAAACTCTTGAGCAGCAAGTATGTAGTTGTAAATATATTTGAACTTGTTTTACATTTTTATTTACTGAACCAATGTAATGATTACAAGTAGCCTTGCTTCCATATATTGTAATAGTAATTTAGAAATGTGGTTTAGAAGTACGGGTGTTATTGATGTCAAACATTTTTTAGAACTCACAATAAATTATGAATTAGAGGGATAATTTTGAGAAAAATGAATAAAGGTAGACAAAACTATAATAAAAAGGATGTTTAAAAATTGTAAACACACAAAACAATTTCTATGCAAAGTAAGAATTAAATACGAAAAGTCTTAGGGAAAGTGCAATAGAGAAGAGAACACCACTCAAGTATTTTAAATTGGCTGGTGTGATTATAAGTATGTATATTTGCCCAGAAATTTAAGGTAATTGTATGGTATAGGCAATAATCAGAATAATAAATAAAGTATAGTGCTCAGAAAAAGTATATAGTGCAATATATTTGTGTGAAGGGAATTACATGTTTGTATGTCTGGGTATTCAGCCCAGTCACTTCGTTAGTCATCCATAACCTTTTCAAGAAAGAGTTTTAAAACTTTCTATATTCTCATTCCCTATATACTGTAGAGGAATTGGTATGGATACATCTTTTAATGTGTCATGCAACAGGTGAATATTGTTCATATGGAGCCATTGCATGATTTACACTTGTTCATTTCTGCTTTTCTTACATTAATGCACATTGGGAAATTTACTCTTAAAGTGGTGGTAGTTTTTCTATTACAGCAACAACAAAAAAATAATGCATAGCTCATAATTATATGGTGTTTAATGTCCCTGGGCATTGCTCGAGGTGGGACCAAACAAACTTATGTTAACAATAACATTTGTATCAGCCTGGTTAATTTGAGGGAGGCATGTCTGCCTCGCATTCAACAGGTTGCAAGTTCGAATCTCGCGTAAGGTGAGTTACCCTACTAAAGTTTTCTTTTGGGGGGGGGGTCCCTTATCCTAAGAAGACAAATGACGAGTAACTTGAAATTCCATGTAGCTCAAGATCATTTGAGCATCGTTTCACAAATTTCATTCGTCGTGTGATATGACCATCCGGGTTAAAGGACATTAAGGTAATAATAATAATAAAATAATTTTGTGTCAACATTACTTCTTAACTCATATCTGGTAGTCTGTATTTTTATTTTTTGCTGTTCAGGTCCACTTAGTTTCCTTTGGCATAGTTTATTGCTGACATATTTGCCCAAACTTGAATCTAATATCTGCTTAAATTCATTATAAGCTTCTTTCCATTTGAATCTACCTTATTTTCATATTCAGTAGCTAACTGTGTATTATAGCAGTCTTGGCAAAATGTACATTAAAGTATTTCTGATTTGGAACTTTAGTGTACACTTTAATGGATAGTTTTGCAGTCATATAGGAGTTGATTAAGAGTTTGTTAATGCCAAACTTGTAAGACTTGAAGCTTTCATAGTGAGTATTATTGATTATGCCTTCACAGGTAATCAGCTGTGTCAAATTTATAAAAGTCATGCTTTTGGCCATTCTAAACTTCGTGGCCTTCTCTAGGAACTGAATTCTCATTGCCCGTGAAGTCATAATCAATGCCAAACTTATCATTTTCATTACATTAAGTTGGAGGTAACATGATTTATTTGAACCAATTCATTTGAAGTAATGGCTAAAAGCAATAAAACCAACTGCCAATTGAATCATTCCTGTTACATTAACACATTTAAGAATAACCAATAATGGAGCTGAGGTGTTAAAATAAATAAAAAATATTTTGGCACTTTGGGGCATGACCCACCTACCATACCAGCATGGTCAACTTCACGTACCATACCTTAGACCATATGGCCAATTGGACATATACATTCTGTCAAGAAAGTACCGGAAATTGATCATTTAAAAATCCTGTTTAAAAGGGTATTCAAAATTATTGTTGTCGCTAAGCTGGTACAACTTTCCTCTATAACCACGCAGAGTTTTATGATCTGTCATTTAGTTTGTTTACAGTACGCCATTTTGTTAGTTCATCTCAAAAGTGATTTGCGATTTTACGATGGATACAAATATTGAACAAAGAATCTGTCACAAATTTTCCATTGCAAATGGTATTTCGTGTGCCGAATCGCTGAAAATGTTACAGAGGGCTTACGGTGAATGGACTTTATCAAAAACACGTGCATATGAATGGTACAGTGCATTCAAAAGTGGTCGAGATGTGGTGGAAGATTTGCCTCGCTCTGGTCGGCTATCGACGGTTTCAACTGAACTGAACATCGCTAAAGTGAAGAAAATGGCGTCTGAAAATCGTCATTTAGGTCTGAGAGAGATTGCCGCTGAACTTTTTGTGTCTCATGAATCGATTCGTACCATTTTAAACGATTATTTGGGCATGACACGCGTTGCAGCCTGGTTAGTTCCGAAAGATTTGAATTTTCTACAAAAACTCAATCGCGTAATGATTGCTGAAGATATGCTAGAACGAGCCAGTGCCGACCCCACATTCATTAAATTGTATCTGGTGATGAGACGTGGGGTTTACGAGTTTTACCAGTCAACAAGCTTCCGAATGGCGCCTTCCAACTGAACCAAAACCTAAAAGAGCACGTCAAACTCGATCAAAACTGAAGTTCATATTGACAGTGTTTTTTTTTTTTTTTCGATTATCGCGGTGTCGTGCACTCAGAGTTCTTGCTAGAAGATCAAATGGTAAATAAAGACTTTTATCTGAGGTTATGCGGCGTTTGAGAGAACAAATACGGCGAAAAAGGCCAGATTTGTGGAACGACAACTTATGGATTCTGCACCACGGTAACGAACCAGCTCACAAGGCTATTATGTGAACGAATTTCTGGCCAAAAACTCAACAAATTTCATCGAGCAACCACCGTTTTCACCTGATCTGGCTCCTGCTGATTTCTTTCTCTTTCCAAAACTCAAGTTACCACTTTGAGGCACCTGTTTTCAGTCGATAGAAGACAAAGGAAAATTCGCGGCAACAATTGACATCGATTCCTAAAAGTGCCTACAAAAATGTTTTGATTGGATTATTCATTGGCATAAATGTATTTCAGAAGGGGCCTACTTTGAAGGCGATAAAATAAAATTGGATGAATAATTCATTTTTTGTGTTTTATTGACCAATTCCCGTAACTTTCTTGACACAGTAGTAACTGCAGTATTATCTGATCTTATGAGGGTTTTTTTTTACATAAAAATTGTAAAATGCATTTATCTGCATTCAGTCAAAACCTGTCAGCATTCAACCATGCTTTAGTAGGGCCCTCCCCATCCTTTTCCACAGTTTCTCTTGAATGTAGAACATACATTTTGGTTTGATTCCATGAGATTTGATTTGATGGGTTAGCTACTCCTATCATGCCTTAGATCAAATGGCCATAGATCCACACATTAGAGATTTGTACTTTTTTTCTTTTTTTATGGTGTTTAGTGTCCACCATTACTGCATATGACAGACACTGTAGGCGATGAACTGATGATACATGGAATGAAAATGGAGCACTGATGGAGTGTGGTCGCAAGGGAAACTAGAGAAAACCCACCCCTGTGTCACGTTGTCCACCACAAATCCCACATGCAGTTGCCTGGGATCGAATCTGGTGAGAGTGCAGCCTTTGTATTATTTCACAAAGTTATCCATTGGTAAAATGGTTGTTTAAGTCATATCACATCCATATCGTTGAAGGGTTTTATGCATCCTTTTTAACTTAAATTTATCGTAATCCTAGGTTTCAAGTCAAAACTGAAGTAATTATTTACTATAGGTTAGTATGCCTAGTTTTAATTTTGTAAACATTGGCAATATTTTAAATATCTATTATGTATTAAAGTGATTTTAATCGTGGCAGCAATAAACTCGCAATTACATGTAGGAATGATATCTAATATTCTTTGGTCTGAAGTATTAAACTTAACAGTGAAATTCTTGGCCTGTTGTATATTTTGTTTTCTCAATGCAATTTCATATCTGTATCCCTTAACTAAAAATGGTTTTGGGATTTGTCTAGTATACTGTTTATTTCATTTTCAAATCTTCACACATTAATTTTAGAGAAATTCAAGATATGCAACCGCCTTAATTCATCATTATATACTTATTTGCCATGTTTATGCAGTTTTTGTTGTTTAAAGCAATCTTTGCTGGTTATTTATTTATAGATATATACAAGATTATTTTATCAAAGCTGAGTGTTGCAAAAATAAATTTGTGTAAACCAGAAATAGTAATCAAATTAAAAAATTGTCATTTTATGAACTTTGAATCATAACATTTCCTTCACATTGAGAATTACTATATTTTATCTCTAGTGAAAGCAAAATAAGTTTTCCCACTTATAGGCTTTTATGGGGAAGCATGATTGTGGTAAAAGAAATACATATACTTTTGATTATACTAAATTATACCTCTTTAGTTTTGCATGCAACATGGAATGGTATAACAAGTGCTTGTTTGGATGGCTGAATCATTGTGTATCCCTTTCCTTCCCCTCTTTGTTGCATGACACATTTACAATTTTTTTTTTTGTTGTGTTTCCTGAGTTCCCTCCCCTAGCTCTCTTCCCCTCCTGCACTCATGATGTGGTCTACTATTAACAGTGTCAGCATTCCAGATGTTGAGCAGCAAAACTGCCTAAGTCCAACTTTCCCTTTGTCTGGTGTCCTTCTGTTACTTCCTCAAAAACATGGTTTTGGTTGGACAACCATATGCTGGTCATATGTATGTGCAGTAAAATTGTCTTTAATTCATCTTCCATGTCTTTGGTTCCCAAACTGCAGAACAAAGAAGAAAACAAACATTTTTTCTATTTAGCACAGAAAACATTTTATGCATATTTTTTTAATTCTCAATATGTATATAATTTAAATTCTATAAAGTGTGTTGTAGTTGCATATAAATTTATCTACAAAATTCATGGGATGTAATGTACTTTTAACGCCTCTAAAATATTTCCTAATTTGGTTTTATATCATGTTTGTTGATAATGTATGAGATGCACAGGGTTTGTATTAGTTTCTTTGGAGTTAAGAGAATCAAATTATATGTTATCTTTTACTTATAGTTAGGTGTGTTGTTAAGCATTTTATGCAGTTTATGTATTTGTAATTTATTATGTTGATAATTGGCTAATGTCTTGCGACAATATTAATTTAAAATTAATGTTACAATGGTAACGGTTAGCTCTGAAGCTTAGAAAAACAAAGTAAATTGCACACTTAAAACAGTTAAATATAGGTTAACCTTCAAATACAGCTGTGAGGTCCTGCGACCTACAGAATTTCAAATTCCCCCTCCCTGGAATTTGACCTAAAGATTTCTCCTTTTCAGTACTTTCCTAGAATCCATTCTGCTTTTCAGTTTTCATATAAAATGACATGTTAATTTACCTGATGTTGAAAATGTATAGTGCTGTCCCATGGACATTGCAACTGTGTTTGTGCCTGAGTGGTGTATAAGCTAAAAATACCTTGGGTGGTGCAACGAGATGACCCAATATTCAACAGAAACTTTGAAGTTTCAAAGTGTCAGACTTCAAAATTTTTGATACTTAAAGAAGATGAGGAATACTTTAGAGTAGTCAATCTTCCAACTCAAATGTTTGAATGAACAGCTACAAACACCGTGTCAAATCTGAAAGTGCTTGAGATGGTGACAAATATTTTTATGGCTAAAATAGGTTCAAGAAAACCAAGAGTTCCAGCACTAAGTTGAAAATCCCTGCTTTATATTCAGAATTGTAGAGAAAGAGAGAAGTTAATGCTGTAACTGCTAGTGGAAACCATGGAGAAAAACAAGAGAGATTTCTCCACAATTCCTGTGTCAATATAATTGTAAAATTGGAAGCAGTTTCACTAAGAATGTTAAACTTGTTCCATGTGCCAAGAAAAGGAAAGCTGGAATTCTAATTTGTCCACCAAAGAAAGAAATATAATTACTCCACCCAAAATATAATTACTCAAAAGATCCAATGTGTGTTGAGTGCTATAAGAGAGTATGCCTGAGATGTATCAGTGATTCCGAGTGAGTGCATGTGTCACTTATGCAGGTTTCTTATGTATGAGAAATTTAAAAGAAACACACAAATTCATTGGAAGAAAAAGCATTGAACCATGTTTTATTGGTAAATTCATCCTTGTTGTGTAAAATGAAATGTTCGCCTATATAATATTTGTATTGAGTGAATTTTCATTTTTAAAATGTATATACTACAGTGAAATATTTTTAAAATGAAGTAAAGAATGTTGTGCTTAAAAATTGTATAATCAATACATTCAATACTAATATAGAAAGTTATATAATTGTTATAATTTTCAGTATACCATAGTAACAAAAAACTCGGATGTGTTCCACTCATATGACTTTTCCACATCTCTTATTCTTTTATCTACTTCATCTAATCAAATTAAACATTAGCATAAATAGTCTTTATTACTTAGTTCCTTGTAAATGGAAGGGAATACACTAAGTTAAAGCGATTGTCAAATCTTTCACAAGTTTGTTACCATGTTTTTACAGTTTGTTTCTTTGTATGTCCAAGAGTTGATAAATTCCTGTATGTGAAAGGTTTTAGTACTTCAAAAACTGAAACTGATAACAAGGAATATGTCGGAAATAGCAAACTTTATGTGAAAAAAAATATATGTGACATAAATGTGTGATTTTATGAGATCTACATTTTTTGTGTAATATGTTTTTGTCTATCTCTTACAGTTTACATGTTACTCAAAATTCAGAAAAATTTAACCAGAGTAAAGAGATCTTCAGAGTATGTTGCCAGAAAATTCAAGATTTTTTCATGTAAATATCTTTAATATGCATTTAATTTTAATGAAAATTGTTATAGCATTTTTGAAAAAATCAAAATGTTGGAAGTGTTTTCCATGTAAAGGGTAGTTTGTTTGGGGGGGGGGGTACTTTCCTGGAAATCTTTGTGTCGCATCCTTGGAAAATACAAAATTTTATTACCTAGTTTGCTATTTTACTGACATTTTGTTTTTGGGTTATTGTGTTTATGGTCACATGGGGACCTTGTTTCTAAAAATGCTCTTTTTAATACAGAAACCCTAAAATGTGTATTTCAAAGGTAATCTTGGTATCAAAAGTTTTGGGTGGAGTGCGATACTATACCTTCACTACTTATGCACTATGTCCCATGGACCTCACAAGTGTGTTAATGTACAAAATTTCTACCACTGTAGATGAGGGTTAAGGAACACAAAGTAACATAATTGATATGCATAGCTAAAACACATTTATTTGTTTATTTTTGCATAATTTGTATCAGTTGGTATAAAAGTGTTTGTATACCTCATTTATTTATTCATTTATTATTTAAGCAAATCAAAAAAATGGGATCCTCCTTTTGCTTTCTCTTACATATTTCTATACTTCAAAGCAAAATACGATCTGAATATTATAGAGGTAATTGGTCTGATGGTCGGAGCTCGGGGCACCATTCCTTTACAGTTTTTCAAAACCGGGAAGAAGTTTGGACTGAAGAAGGGAAAAATAAAAGAAATTGCCATGTCTGCAATAAGAGATTCATTTTCTCTTCTTCGAAATCATTTGTATAATAACCATTTTTAGTATTTTCACTGTCTATATTTCTTTGATATAAATTATTTATTGTATGTTAATTTTATATTATTTATATTTAATAATCCTTTTGCTGCTTTTAGTTTCCTTTTTGATTGCTATACAATGAAAACTGTTTATATCTCATTATCTTTATAGAAGAGTTCCAAGTTTTTTTTGTTTTTGTTTTTTTTTTTTCGTTGTTTTTTAGATAGTTAATTTATGATTTGTCTGCTTTACTCTGTCCTTGTTGGCAGCCCATAAATATGGGGAGTTGTTATTGTTCCAATAAATAAATAATGCTCGACTAGCATTAAAATGTTAGGAAAAACTTGTTTGAGAAAAAAGATATGTTTTTCACATTTTCTTATACACAACAGTTGAAACTTTTGTTGCACTTAAGCAGACATTGGGTAAATATATTTTAAATTGAAAAGGAATCCATGATTTGCAACATATTTCACATTTGTCATATTTTAGTGTAACCTTTTAAGTTTTATTAAATGTTGCTGTTTATCTTATTTTCAAAACCACTATACAGTTGTTTAGAGGTCATGAAACATGAAAACAAAAAGAATACAAGTTTTTATGCACATTTCATGGTATCTATATCACATTTGAAAAAAACTCGCCATCCCTTACTGTGGTGTTATAAGCGTAAATGTAGTTTTGTCTGATTGAAAATGGCTAGTACAATTAAAATAATCTGATGCGTTCCATTTACATGCCTTACTCTACCTGCTCTTCAAATAAACTTCTTATCAAAAGTTTATACTTCTTTCTACTTTGTTAATCGAGATAAACATTAGCAGAATGGTCCTGCTAATTTCCTATATATGGAAGGGAACTAAGAGAATACACTAGGCTAAAGCAATAGTCAAATGTTTTAAAAGCTATCGCTAAACAATTATGTCATTGAAATTCACTTCTTTGCATGGCCAGGAGTAAAATAAAAGAAACATGGACAATTTCCTTTTTGAGAAAAGTATAAAATTTAAACCAATAATAAGGAATAACTCAGAAATGGTTAACTCTAGAGGGAAAAAAAGTATGACATAAACTGTGTGTTTTAACAAGATCTAAAATGTTTTTTTGCCATAGTTTACCAGTTGTACAAAAGTTATCCAGAATGCAGAGGTCATCTGAGGGTATTCCCATAGTTTTTTTAGGTGGTCTCAAAACATATATTTCCGGTGATGTCACGGTATCGAATTTTTGGGGTGGAATACGTTGCCTTCTCCACCTACTATTACATTGTACATATATGCTAGAGAAAATAAAAAAAAATGACACAAATTATATTTTTAATGAGTGCTACATTTTACCTGTACTTAAATTATAGAAAATGGATAGAAATTTAGGTGTATACACTTTCACCAACGTACCGCCATAGGAAATGTCAAGTTCTGCAAAATATGGTTCTGTATTGACAGTGGCCACCTCATTTAAACCATTTTTTTTTTCCCCGCGAGCCATTTCTTCATCTTTGGGAACAAGAAGAAATTGCAGGTTTTCAGGTCGAGGGAATATGGGGTTAAGACAGGAATTCATAATGTAATTACTAATGTAGTTTGGTGGCGATAACTCCGGATAAATGCGCTGGTGCGTTTTGGGGCCGTGTTTCCTTTAACTCTTTGTCGAATTGGGTGAATAATCGATGTAGTATTGTCCAGTAGCCTTATTCCTTTTTTTAAGAAGTCGATGAGTGACAACCTTTGCATTCCAAAAATTAGTGACCATCACTCTTCCGGCTGATGCGATCGTCGGATGCAGATTAACCGGAAGCAACCCATTGTTTTTTATTGTTTGTTTTCGCAGTATAATGATGAATCCAGGTCTCCTCATCGACGGTGACAACTCGACGTAAAAAGTCCTTCGGATTTCGCTTGAAAGCCCCAAACACAGCATCGAAGCGAACCCGTTTTGTTTCCACTTTGAGCAAAAGCGCTACCCATCGGGCAAGACAACTTTTTCATCTCCACTTCTGCAAAATATGAGTTGCCATTCCCCGTCGACACACCTATGGTCTCTGCCACTCTACGAACTTTCGTTTGACGAACAGAGAATCATATCGTGGACTGGACTAGTAAGCATAAAGGAAAACGCAGGGAGCAATAAAAGACATGGGAGGTAACACTTGCCGAATGAAATCTCATTCATTTTAGATAAAATTCCAACACAGCCAACTACCGCAGCATCAAGACATGTAGAAGAATCAACATAGAGCTGTTAGATGAAAAATGCAAGCTGGCTCTAGCAGCCGCTCTAAATTCGAAAAACCTTTAGTTAGCCCGGATCTATCTTTCTCCATATTCAGCTTTCTAACTTACGGCACATGTTTCTATGCGCGCGCCTGTTCTTAGAGCTAGTTTTACAGGGAAGGGAAGGCGGGGGGGGGGGGGGGAGGGAGAGCTGTCTTCCCCCAGTGTTTTTTCTTTTATTTAATTTGCACAGTCCCCTTTAACTGCTATGGTCAAATGGGGGGCTTTTAACATGTGAAACAATACTCTATATTAACGGTAGGTTATTGACATTGTTAATCATTTTGTATCATTGATCACAGGCATTCAGACTTCGTTGGGGGGTTGGGAATAATTCTAGTTAAAAAAAAATCCCCGCCCCTGCTGGGAATGAACACGGGACCTCCGGGTGAGAAGTCAGCTTGCTGATCACTGGAGCCTTAAGAGCAATTTGGTATTTGGAGAGGGAGAAGCACTACTAAACTGTTCGATGTATTGGAAAGGATATTTAAGCGCTGGCAAAGCCAAGGTAAGCTATTCGCAGTTTTTATGGACATTTTTGAAGCTTCCATCACCACAATCTGATCAAAACTACTTGGAAATAGATGCGGGAATATTTGGATCAAGACCAATAAAGCAATCTTTTTTGCCCCTGATGACTACGAGGGCGACTATTTATATTTTGAGCCGTGGCAGCACTGATTGTTAGACGCCGTTTGGCGTTTCCGCTTCAAAGTTTGTCGTTGTTGACCGTAATCAACTTCAGATATGTTGTTAATAGAGCGTTATTTGTGCGGTTTGCAGTTGATTTGAAACTTGTCTCTCGATGAAAAAATGGAATTAACCCGTGAAAATATTTTCCATCCTTTGCCTCTGTGAAACGCTGGTATAACGAGTTTAATCGTGGCCGCTGTTCGTTCATTGACGAAATTCCTTAAGGTTGCCCAAAATCCGTTGTGCCAGAAAACATTGATGTGCAAAAACGAATAATGCAAAATCGCCATACGACATGCTGCGAGATTGAGGCAATCCTAGGCATTAGTTCCTTCAGCATATAATTAAAATATTGCGTGATCATTTAGCAGTGAAAAATGTTTTCTTTTGTTGGATCCCACGTCATTTGACGAAATCTCAAAAAGATACTCGTGTCGTTTGGTAGACACACTTGCTCAAGAAATACAATGGAGGTGCTTCAAAAGACATATATAAATTGTAACAGGTGTCGAATCATGGAACTATGCATATGAGCCAGAAGACTGTATGGGTGATTCAAGATGAACCAAATCCCATAAAAGTTGTTCGCGCTCGAAGCGTTGTGTCTACTACACAATGGAGATAAGCATACAATAATTGCACCGGAAAAAACGGTATCCTCGGAATGAGCAAAACAAATTTCTTCTTGTAAATTTGAGTTTTATTAATGGACGCCCTTTAACTGCAGCGGTTCTTAGCGTCCTATTCTGTATTTGGCGTGAAAATTGTGCTCAGAGGCAAGTTTATGAGGCTTGAGGTTCTTTTATGTACCGTAAATCTACGATGCGGGTCCAAGGGCTTTGCTTTGCTACTGAAAAAGTCATACCATGCTAAGGATTCTAGGCCAGAAAAAATCCACTCCCTCCGCCGGGTTTGAACCAGAGGCTATTATGTTAACCCTAGATCAATAGGACGACTGACTTTGTGAACGCTCGTGTGCATAGTATAATACGTAGAAGAAAACTATATATGTATATAAATTAAAATGACAAAGAAAGGGAAAGACGAGAGAGCGGCCTGAATCTCCTCAGTTATGCGCAGCGAACCACACATGCCCATATGCATAATATCCCCCATGAGTCCTCCGTTATCTAGGGGTAACATGCTAGCCTCTGATTCCCGAGGTCGTGGGTTCAAACCCGGCGAAAAATCCTTAGAATGCCCTCTCTACTGAAGAGAAGTAAAGCCGGCGGTCCCGTGTCGTAGATTTAGGGCACGTAAAAGAACCTTAAGCCTAATAGAAAGGTCACTGAGCAAAATTAACCCGTCTTTCACGCCCGATATAAAGAACCGCAGCAGTTAAAGCGTGTTCATAAATGACACTCAATTTCAAATTTTCCACCTGTAGGGATGTTAATACTTACAGTTGCTGTGCGCATGCACTTTGGCAAAGGAGCTCTTACCGCAAGCAACTGTCTGCGCATGCATGCCGAATGCAGCTAACGGTATTACGGTGTACTATAGTGAAATAAATAAGACGAAAACTGCGTTAAGATCCCAATTTATGCTTTGTGTGCCAAATAAAAAGTCCCAGTCTGTATTTATTTGAGCACCCAAGCTCGTAATCGTTGAAGGAATGAGCATCAATGCCAGCTACATGACGTCAATCAGGATATGCCGCCCTTCTGCTCAGTAATACGACACCGTTAAAATTCCTCGCGCTTAGATTCAGGAACATTTGATTATTCATCTTAAAGCAGTTGGAAACTCGTTTCAAACAGGTCAGATTGGTTTCCATTAAATATTCTCGGCAAATTCAACTTGTGTTGTCCATTCTCGTTCCACCCACGTATACCCTGAGCAAAAGAACTCGCAGCCTACCACTAGATCAGATATGCGAAATATCATAACTTTCAACAATCGCAAAAATACCATGAATGTGTGTCGCTTCGTCGGGCAAAGCGGCTGTGTGGAGACTTTTGAACAGGTCTTGAGTTAACATGCAAACTCTGTTCTTCGTGTCCAGGCTGGCCTGTAGAATTTGCATTCCATGTGAATGAGTCGTGCAGAAATGCTTGTGAACCTAGTGCAGCTGCTTGTTGCGTAACGCTCTGAACAAGCTTAACGTAAACTGGAAAGCAGGTAAACGTCACACCTGCAAGGATCTCTGCTCATTGGTGGTGAAACCCCAATAGCGTTCAAATTTGCAATCACCGTGATTTAGGTCATCCGCTTAAAGCATTTAAGTGGATTATTCACGCACTTTCATTTTAATCTGTACTTTACCGTTCGCGTTAAAGGGAAACATGTTGAAATCAGTAAAACATTTAATCCTTTAGTCAATGGTTTTTATATATGATAGCCAATCTACGCACATTGTTGTAAAATTATTTCAGCACCAGGAAGTAGACGGTATCTCTTGATATCATTCGTAATAAAAAATTGTGCATTCACATTACTTTCTTATTGTACTACCGTTTTATTACTTTCTCTAGCACATATCTACAATATACACAATAGATAGAGAAGGTATCGTATTCCACCCAACAATTTTATAAATATTTCATCTGAAATACAGGTTTGAGACACCCTGAAACCAAAAACAAAGCATCTTAGGAAAAAATATCCGTGTGAGTGTGTGAACAGCATAGCTCAAAAACGAAAAGTCGGTTAAATACCAAACTGTATTTCAGTTCAGTATCCTCCAAGGATGCTACGTAAAGATTTTCAAGATAATCCCACACTCCCAATTACCCTTTACTTACACGGAACATTTTTAGAACATTTTGATTTTCTCAAAAGGTGGCTGTAACGATTTTGAGAAAAATGCATGTGTTTAAGATATTTTCATGACAAATGAAATGCATGTCTTGAATTTTCTGGGAATAGCCTCTGAAGACCTCTTCATTGTGAATGACCTTTATATAACTCGTAAACTGTAAGAGATAGACAAAACCTTACTGGACAAAAAAATGGAATATCATTAAAACATATAATTTATCTTATAGGTACATTTTTTTTCTAGAGTTAAACGTTTCCGAGATATTCAATGGTTTAGACTGTGTAACTGTAAATTGATATACAATGTATTTATGATCGGTCGTGATAAGACCTTGTAGTTAAAACGGTCTTAAATAAGCATTAATAAAAATGGTTTTAATTTTAAACTACAGTGCGATCCATATAAACCTGAACCATTTTAATAGGCAATAATTTCTCTCTGAAAGCTCGGCGAAATGTGAAATTTGTTTTAATGAACTCACTGGCCCAGGGGGAACCGATAACAATCATGACAACAATCGATCAATGCCGCTTGTTGACTATATTGATGATTTCGATGGAAATTATGAGCATTTGTATGGCATTGTAGACAGGGCCGCCCCTAGGCAGTGCTAAAATATTCCGCCCCCAATTTTTCTCAAACAATGTAAGCAGTTATTATACAGGTCATTAGAGTTTTAAGTAATTTTAAATGAAAGTTACAATTCAGAAAAGTAATTATTTGGATTTGGAATGAAAATGCACGCATCTTGTAAATTATAACGATTTCCTTCCTTCACGGAGAATGCACTGACGATGTATCCAAGTCGATCTGACGTAGCACGTCGATGCAAAGAATTGACATAGCGTTTAGTTTCTCTGGGCGTAGGATAAATATCCTACGAAAAATGTTTTGTATAGACACAGCAATGACATTTCTTTATCTAAATTGTCCTCTCATATAGCATCGAAGGTGAATGCATTCATTGTCGAATTCATCCTCTTTTGCGTCCGAGTAAGTCGCTCTTAAATTTTGAGCTGGTTCGAAATTTTTTCTATCTAACTCAAAGCTAGCAATCATAATTAGCATTACCCTATTCTTTTTTCTTGCTTTTCCCTATATTGTGAACCACGTAACTTTTTACGCGACTCAGATTCACTCATCTTGAAGCTGTGATTTAAGAAACGAATACTTGCAATTTCTTATATCCTCTTGCTTACAAGTGATCACTATCCATTAAAACTAAAATATAGTCGTTAACAGTTCGAAATATATTCAAGCATTCATTGTTGCAAAAACAAAACTGATTTCTGAAAAACTGGCTGTGATTTGTTTTTAAACTATTGACGATATAAGCCTATATAGAAAACGTAATTGAGTTGTATTAATAGCGATAAACAGCAAACATACATCCTATTTGATTTTCAACAAGGCATTGTGGTTTATTCAAACAGTTAAATTTAATAATTTCTCTCCGCCCTTTCTGCACGTTTTGCAATAAATTTGCGCAGCTGCAGGCTTTCATTTTACTCTCGCCGCGAGCCCGCGATAGTATGATAAAACAAAAACATATTCGAATTCCACAAGTTGTACAATATCAAACTTCAGAAAATATTTCGTAACAGTTTTTTTTTTTTTTAAATAAATTTTACAGTAAAAAAAGGGGGGACATAAAGATCGAAAAAATGCCGCCCCCTGAAAGCTGCTGCCCTAGACAATTACCTAGGCCTAAATCTAGCACTGATTGTAGACAGTCGCAACTCTTTGACATGTGTCATATGAATAGCCTGATTCGTGGCTCAACCGACGTAACGATTTATTTGGAGAGTTCACTAGCCTTCTTCAAACATTTGTAACATTTCTGCACTTAATGGTGGTCTATGTTTTCCACTCTCTAGTATACCAGTTGTCTCCAGCTTTTTTGCTAGCGATAACATTGTTGCCTTTGTCGGAACAACCCGTACGTTAAATTCTCTTCGAAATTCCCGTTGTGTTGTTACCAAGGAATTTGTCTTCCAATATATTTTCACAATGAAAACACGCTCTCGAAGTGAGTACTTCATGTTGCTGTTATGGCTGCAAACTAAGGACTGTCTACAATGCCATGAAAATGCTCGTAATTTCCATCGAAACATCAGTATAGTCAACAGATGGCATTGATCGATTGTTGCCATGATTATTGCCTATTCTCCCTGAGCCATGAGACCATTTAAACAAATTTCACATTTCTATGAGCTTCCGGAGAGAAATTATGGCCTTTTAAATGGTTCAGGTTTATGTGAATCTCAAGCGGGAAGTCTACTTTTCGTTTCATCTCGTTATACTCCCAGGAATGCGAAAGAAAATCCAATTTCAATTGTTTCATATAGCGTAGCTTTTAAAAGATTTGCCAATCGCTATAACCTAGTGTATTCCCTTCTGCTTACAAGGAATCAAGTAAAAAGACAATTTCTGCTAATGTTTATCTGGATAAGCATGACGCTTGTAAAAGAACAATCTTTTGTAAGGAACGCTTATTCGTACAACAGCTAAAGAAAGGCATGTGAATGGAACCCATCAGATTTTTTTATGTAGCTTCTGCATGCCATTCTTCTTCTTCATCTTCTTCTTAACAGGCACTATATCTTCATTGACTGAATGTTTTGGCCTTCTCTATTAATAATATTCTTGATCTTTTTAACGTGCTTTGGTCGGTTTCTGACAAACACTACTCTTACGAAAGCTAATTTTTCTATCTCCTACTTTATGCTGCTGGAGATAAACCTTTGCAGAAATAGTTTTATGACACATTTTGTACATATTTACAAGGGGATAGAAAAACACTTGATGTTTAAAAATACAAAGTACTGAAAAATTCAGACCAGCACTGACGGAAGACATCTTGGAAAAGAATGATACCACATAGTTATTTCAGATCGTGTTTTATAAAGATATCTAAATTTTTGTAATGTACCTAAGTTTTTATGTTATCTCTTAGGGAGAGAATCGAATAAAGAGGACTCAACAGGCTATGCCTAAAAAGTCAATATACCTATTCATTTTATTTGCTATTTTAGGTATATCCTAAATCTGAATCGAAATCGTCAGAGCCTGAAAATTAACGATTTCGATAAATATTCTATGTGAAGCATAGTTTGAGGAAAAATACATATTTATAATAAAATTTTCATTTTGGAAAACACTGAACTTAAATGACAACTTTTCTGTAAAAAGACTTTTCTTTTTGAGCTATGCTGTTTTACACACACACACACACACACACACACACACACACGCGCACGCACGAATGAATCGATCAATCCTTAAGAAGTTATACGAAACCGTTTTCGTTATTTGCATTCTTAAATCGTTTACCACGAGAAACACAATGTGTTACTTTCAAAAGTCATGTCGTATGCAGAGTGGAGGAAAGAAGAGGGATAGAAAAGTCATAGTATTTAATACAATGTGCTCAGAGGAGCGGAATTTCCGGGTACATTTTTTTATCGTAGTAGGTGAAGTAGATACGTAATAATTCACACATTACGAAACTTAGAGCAGATTAATTCACCGGAAATATATGTTTTGGGACCCCATGAATAAAAAATAATAGAAAAAGGTCCATGTTTGTCTGGGCAGCATAGCTCAAAAACAAAAGTCTGATATTTAAGTATCTCCCAAGGATGGGACACGAAGAGTTCCAAGAAAATTCTGCCACCTCCAACTACCCTTTAGATGGAACAAAATTCGAAAAGTTTTATTTTCTCAAAAATGGCTCTAACAATTTTGATTAAAATCTCTTATGTTTAAGCTATTTAGGTACATGAAAAATAAAATGTATATCTTGAATTTTCGGGGAATAGCCTCCAAATACCTTTATTTTGTATGATTTTGAATTTTGCATAACTAGTAAACCGCAAGAGATGAATAAAAACTTACTACACAAAAAAATGTAGAGCTCCTTAAAATACAAAATTTGTTATACATATATTTTTTTTCATGGAGTTGACTGTTTTCGAGATATGCCTTGATATTGGTTTCAGTTTTAAAATAGGTAAACCTTTTCTCATACAGGAACTTGTAACTCCTGGTCACGCAAAGAAGCGGATTTGAGTCACCTAGCAACCATATTTTAGAACGTGACTGTCGGTTTAGCCTAGTGCATTAGCTTGCTTCCCTTCTACTTATAAAGAACTAAGTAGTAAGATTTTCTCTAATGTTTATCTGGATTAGCATGAAGCTTATTAACAATAATTTGTTATAGAGATGTCGAGAAAGTCATGTGAATGGAACACATCAGATTTTTCAGAATAAATGAGCTTAAATGCAAGGGCATTACAACTTTTGACTTATAGCCTAAATCTAATGTTAATTTCAACTCTGCAAAGTACATTTCTGATAATATTTTTAAAATATTTTGGGAGTCCAAGCATTGACGGCGCTCGCCTTTCATATAGGTGGCCTGATTTCGATCCCAGGAGACCGCATGTGACGAAGCGGCATTGGGCGGGTTTTCTCCTCCGGTTTTCCCCGCCATTCATTCCATGAATTACTCCTTAATCATATTATTTATTTCACTGTCATTTCATATCAGGCATCGGACTGGCTTCTCCCTCATCCAGAGCCTTTGCTCCTCAACAGGCATCTAATCCCGGGCACTGCCGCGTTATTTGGGTTCTAATCCCGGGTGCTCTGCCGCGAAAGGGCTGCGGGTTCGAATCCCGTTATGAGCATGAATGTTTGGTGTTGTGTGTTCCTGTTCCTGTTCCATGTAAGTGAAACAGTGGTCGCTATGTGAAACAGTTGAAATTCCAATCTCTTTGCTTTCCAGGAGTAAACAAACGAGAAACGAGAAGAAAGGTGTGTTCCCGTTTGGGAAAGTGTATAAAATTGAATCTAATAATCCCGAATATCTCGAAGACGGTTAACTCTACAAAAAAAAATTGTGTGTTTTAATGAGATCCACATTTTTTGTGTAGTAAGTTTTTGTATTTCTCTTAACAGTTGATCTGTTGCACAAAAGTCATCCAGAAAGAAGAGGTCTTCAGAGGCTATTCCCAGAAAATCCAAGATATACATTTTGTTTGCCATAAAAGTATCTTAAACCTACTGTATTTTAATCAAAATCGTTTAAGCCATTTTTGAGAAAATAAAAATTTTCGAAAAATGTTCCATGTAAAGAGTGGCTGGGTGTGGGGGATTTTCTTCAAAATATTCCTGTCGCATCTTTGGAAGATATAAAACTTAAAATACCAAGTTTGGTTTTTAACGGTCTTTTCGTTTTTGTGCTATGCTAGAGAGAGAGAGAGGGGGGACACTTTTTATTCAGGGGTCCTCAAAACCTGTATTTCCGGTGAAATCTCGGTTTCGAATTTTTGGGTGCAATACAATACCTTGTGTGTACACAATGTACATAGTACGTGTAGAGAAAGTAAAAATGCTGGGTGTGTTAGAGAGGTTAAGGAGAAAAAAAGGAGTACAAGCATTCTAAGTACAAACTTATTCGATTAGTTTTCTTTTCTCCTTCTTGCAGAATCTACAACCCAGCAAGCTTGCTTCTTAGTGCATTGGGGTTGTTTGATGCTATTCATGGATCTGCAAACTGCATTGATTCTGTCTTTTATGTGAAGCGAAAATATATTTCCATTTGTTTGCAGAATTATTCCTCGATATGTTACATGCATTACTGCAGCTAGAGGTCTTGCTTGATCTGGGGAGGAAAAGTGTTTCCTTTCCGCCTCTTCTGAATGCTATAGACACAATCTTTTGTGCAGAAAATCAGCTGCAGGTGTGTACATGGTTGTCAATCCACTTATTTTGTGTGAGCAGGATGGAGAGTTCTAATACGGCGAACAACGGGAAATTGAACTGGTTGCATCTCGTCGAGAAAAGAAGCGGCCTCCCGAGTGATGACCCCGATCAGCTGGTCTTCAGCGACCCACTAACCGTCCATCATGTTTTAATTGCACAAACCACTCCCACTGGCTCTAGAGCCGCTTTATCTTGGTGTATTCTGCTAGCGGTTCATGCGGATGTTGATGGGAGGACGTGTCTGTTCTAGTCAGCTCTTCGTAGATATGATGTACGTGCTCCGAGAGGACCCCGGCAGTGTATGACAAGCTATCTCGAACGATATCTTTATCTACTTATTCAGAAAATACGTAGACTTTCTGAGTAGACATTTCTTAAGAAAAACACCACCGAAGTATTGGTATAACTGGGACAGAAGATAAAGCATCCTCACTCCATTTCAGGCTGTTAAAGCATGCCTTGCGGAAACAAAATCTGATGCATTCCATTCACGTGATGTTCTTTATCTCTTCTGCAAACAAACTTTTCTTAACAAAGATTATTCATTTATCTACTTTATGCTAATCGTTATAAACATTAATATAATGGTATTAATCCTTGCTTCCTTGTAAGTAGAGGGAAAATGAGGGAATACACTAGGCTAAAGCGAGTCAGATATTTTAAAAGCTGTCGCTGTATGAACCGATTGAAATTCGGTTATATTTGCGTGGTTAGGAGTAAAACAAAAGAGCTATGAAAATAAAGATAACTTCCCGTTAAAAAAAGTTTAAAATTGAAACCAATAACCAGGAAGTGTGGTGGTAACGTGTCTGCCTCACATTCAACAGGTCGCGAGTTGGAATCTTGCTTAGGGTGAGTTACCCGGATAAGGTTTTTTTCGGGGTTTTCCCGTATCCTGAGAAGACGAATGTCAAGTAACTTCAAGTTCCATGGATCCCGAGATCATTTGAGCATCATTTCACCAATTTCATTTATCATCGGATATGACCAACCAGGTTAAATGACGTTAAGCGTTCAAATAAATAAAAAAATAACAAGGAATATCTTGGAAACGGTTAACTCTTAAAAAAAAGTATGTGATATAAAGAGTGCTTTAACGAGATCTATATTTTTTGTTGTAAATTTTTTTCTATCTCTGCGGTTTACCGATGACATAAGTCATCCAGAATTAGGAGTCTTCAGAGGCTTCTCCCAGAAATATACATTTCGTTTGTCATGAAAATATCTTATACATATATTTTAATCAAAATTATTTGAACGTTTTGAGAAAACCAAAAATGTCTTTAAATGTTAATGTAAGGCTAGTTTGGGGGGGGGGGAGTAGATAATCTTCTTGTCTCTTCCTTGGAATATATTGAACTTAAATACCGAGTGTGTTATTTAACGGGCTTTTCGCTTTTGAGCGCGCGGATAGCTTTCTAAAATCACTTTTTTTTAGGAACTCAAACGATTAAATCTCGTTTTCGAATTTTGGGTGGAATACAATAGCTTCTCTAGGTACTATGCACAATGTACTATCTTTCACAAAACTAAATACCCACTGCGCGATGGGTCACCTAATTCTCATGCGTTCTTGCAAAGGTGGCTTCGGAATAAAATTCGCCATTATTGTAAATTCAAATTCAATGCACTTGCAGAAAATTTGTGGTTATTGATTTCGATTAAGTAGTGGACCTGAAGTAAAACGCTCAAAGTATTGGGTGCTTTGCTTATAAAGATAAGTTTAATTAGCAACAATTATGCCTGCGACTAGAATAACCGATGTGGTTAAAGCGTGCTTCTGCTGAAAAACAGACAAGTCGGGAGGTGAATCGAATCTCGTGTAACGCGTACCTTTTTTTTCGTTTTGTTTTTTGTTTTTGTTTATCTATTATTCGTAAAAAAAAGTTCGTGGCCTGTGCGAAATATAAATTTGACAGATTAATGGAACCTCTTTCTGATGAAATTCCTTCCATAAAGCAGCAAATTAAATGGTAGGTTTTATTCCGCATAGCGTTGTAATATTTGCCACCATCTTTCGAACGCTGCAATACAATTGAAATTTTACGACTAAATGCCTTATAAAATATAAATTGAAAATGCTGCAAATAAGACGGGAAATACGCCTACCTCAACTGGCAAACATTCCTCCCAAAATCAGAATTTACCTTTAAACACATTCGAAGGCATCTGCCTATAATTCTCGAATACTATTATCAGCTTAAAGGACTTATTTCGGTCATGCATTGCTAATGTTTATATTAGCTTACAATAAATATACGGAAGCATTTGTTCTCCATGTTGGAATATCCAGCCAGATAGGAAAGAAATTAAAATGTTATAGGCTCAGAAAACGAAAATAATTTCTTTAGAAATGTTCAGTGACCTCAACATGATTACAACTACTTTATGATTAATTATGAAATGCGGCACAAATACAATGGCACGTGAGAATAGGACTCAAAAATAACGGAAGCAAATGAACTTAATATATTATGTACCATATGAAGGCATTTTATAGTATAAAAATTGTATTAATGGTCACAAGATGCATTCCAAAAAGTAGCAAATAAATTAATGGTGTATTAAACAGCACAATACAGTTGTGGATTGCTTGAACGTGAAGTAACCTTTGTACCTAGCAGCGTTGCCATCTAGTTTGTTTCCTGCAGTATACAGTGTTGCCATGTCATTAACTGACTATCTAGAAGTGGGCTTTTATCCTGATTCTCCATTCATGATGACAATAGATAATCTCGAGGAATTAAAGGCTTTTATGAATGCGCCGTTTCAGTAAATAAGCATACGGGAGGTGAGGATCTGCTGTCATTTTAAAATTCTTGGTTAGCGACACAGTAACCTCGGTTATATTTCAGCTGAGAGGTTACTCTATTCACCTAATATAAAGTGATACTTTGTAGCTAACTTTGCAACAAACTTTCTTATAAGGCGTTTTTACCTCAGAAAAGGTAAAAACATTACTTTGTTTCTAAATATTAAATTTATTTCGGGAATGAAACACCAGGAGCGTTTTACTTCAGGTTCACTACTTAATCGAAACACAATAACACATTTTCTGCAAGTGTTAGTTTGCAATGATTGCTGAAATAGTGGTTTCCAGAACTGCGAGGTGAGGAGATGGCTATCATGCTCCCTTGAACACAAAGAGAAGCGAAGCATATGGCGAATTTTATACTATCACCTCTGCAAGAACTTCTGAAAATTAAGTGACCTAGCCAGCGGTGGTTATTTTGCTTTTGTGAAAGATAGCACCTGCATATGTGCTAGAGAAAGTAAAAGCGTGAATTGGTACAGTATCGTAACCTTCTTTAACTATTAAATTGTCTTATATTGATAAAAGTAGTTGAAATGTTAGCATTCTAAGCACGTGCTTTATTCACGATGCATTTTGTCTAAAAATATTTTCAAATTAAGCACATACGTTAGCCGATGCAGGGCAAGGGTTGGAAGGTGTACTCAAACTGAAAGATTCAGTCAATGGTTAAAGCAACCAAAGGTCGGGAGATCCATGGTTCGTATACCAGCTATGGCATTGCATTTTTAAATCTGACTCTGCCTTCCAATGATTATATACAGTATTCGGAAACGTATCTTATTTCAGGTGCTTGGAAGAATAAACTAAAAGTTAGAACAACGACCACTAGCGAAGCTAAAGAAAAAAAACTTCATATCAGTTTCTCTACCTGCAACCCTTTGTTTTATAATGCAATGTTTATAAACTATTGTTACGAAAGCTTATTTTTACATTCTCTACTGCGTACGGTTTAGATAAGGTATTGCATTCCATCCAGAAATTCTATACCAGATTGCAACAGAAATGTATGTTTTGTGGATCCAAAAGAATTTTAGAAAATGGTCTGTGTACGTGTGTCTGTGAACAGCAAAATTAAAAACGAAAAGTCAGTTGACTATTTTCCCAGGATGCTACACGATTTTCAAGAAAACTCCTACCCCAAACTACCCTTTACTTGGGAAAAAAAATTACAAAATTTTGATTTTCTCAAAATTGCTCTAAAGATTTTGATTAAAATCTCTTATGTTTAAGATATTTACACGCGAAATAAAATGTATATCTTGAAATCTCTGGGAATAGTCTTTAAAGACCTCTTTATTCTGGATGATTTTTATTGAAGTTTGCATAACTGGTAAACCGCAAGAGACAGACAAAAACTTACTACACAAAAAAATGTAGATCACGATAGAACACAATTTATGTCATGCATTTTTGTCGTGGGGTTGGCCGTTTTCTAGATGTTCCTTGTTATTGATTTCAGTTTTAAAAACTTAAACTTTTCTCATACGGGAATTTGTCAACTCTTGGCCACGCAAAGAAACGGATTTCAATCCCATAGCAACCACATTTTAAAACATGTGACTGTCGGTTTAGCCTAGTGTGTTCCCTTCTCACAAGGAAGCAAGTAATTAAGACAATTTCTGCTGCTTATCCCGATTATCATTAAGTAGATAGAAGAATGTGCTTTTTAGCAATACTTTGTTACAGCAATGTAGAGAAAAACATTTGAACGGAACACATAAGATTTTTAAACACAGGCTTGGATATTTAATACCGCCTACAGAGTAGAAGAAATGTGATACAAGGGAACTATACATCATACTACGAGTATCTACAATTATAGAGCATAAACAGTTGCACGATAGCAAAGTCGTACAGAAATTATTCTAAAAATGTAATAGCAATAGAAATTGCGGCACAGGAAAGCAGACTAAAGACCATCTTTCCAGTACTGATATGCAAGAACATACAGAAACCATCGCATTATGACCAGGAGATTAGCATTACAATTAAAACAATTCCCATACGTGCACACATAAATAGCAGTTTGTTACTGCAGTTCTGGAAGCGTTTGCTTTTTCCAGTTCTCCTTCAAAACAACGACGATCCTCATAATTTTTCATTCCATGGGTGGTTTCAGTTATCAGAAGATACAATCTCCTTGAGCGGTGCATGTGGTGCCTTGAATTCCTAACTAGTGCTAGCAGACATGCACTTCATGTACAGTATGGCGAATACAAATGTTAGAAGTGTACAAGCTCGTTTCTACGGTAAAAATCTTGCTTCATTCACATGCCTTTGTATACCAATTCTGCAACAAACTATTCTTACAACAGCTTATTCTTCCATCTACTTCATTGTTAATCGAGATAATCAGAAGTTATTTTATTACGTATGTCCTTGTAGGTAGATACAAAGGAAATACAATAGGCTAAAGCGATAGTAATATTTTAATAACCTATGTAATGGCATTAAAATTCCGGTTTCTTTGCATGACCGGGTTGAAAAATATGAATAACGAATTCCCATTTGCGAAAAGTATAAGTATTCGAACAGTTAAGCAAAAATAATTTCTCAGAAATGATTAACTCCAAACACACACAAACTTGTTTCTAAAAATGATTTTTTTTTTACTAAGGGAACTCAAAACATATAGTTCTAGTGAAATCTGGAATTCGAATTTTTGGGTGGAATACAATATCATCTCTACCTACTAGGTACATAGTACGAGTAGAGAAAGAAAAGTAAAAGAATCAGACTGTTACATTCACACGACTTTCTCTACATATTAATAGCCTTATTCTGCCTACTTCATGCTAATCCAGATAGCATTAGCAGAAATTGTCTTATTACTTGCTTCTTTTTAAGTAGAAGGAAAATAAAAGAATACACTAGTCAAATCATTTAAAAGCTTGTTGCATTTGACCGAAATTCATTTCTTTGCATGGTCAGGAGTTGACAAATTCCGTACGAAAAAAGTTAAATATTTTAAAACTGAAATCCATAACAAGAAATATCTCGGAGACGATAAGCTCCACGAAAAAAAAAAAAAAAAATGTACATGACAAATTGTGTTTTAACGAGATTTACATATTTTGTGTAGGAGTTTTGGTCTATATCTTACGGTTTACCAATTAAGCAGAAATCATCCAGAATGGAGAGGTATTCAGAGGCTATTCTCAGAAAATTCAAGATACATATTTTATTTGTCATGTAAATAATTTTTAATATACGGCATTTTACTCAAACTTGTTTGAGCAATTTTTGAGAAAATCAAAATTTTGGAAATTTTTTCCTTGTAAAGTTCGTGGTGGGGGGATTTCTTGCAAATATTGGTGTCGTATCCTTGGAAGATACTGAACAAATACCAAGTTTGGTATTTAAGTACTTTTTATTCTTGAGCTGTGCTACCTACATTCACACGAACATTTTTCTATTTTTTTTATTCAGGGGGTCCCAAAACGTATAGATATTTCTGGTGAAATCTCGAATTTTTGTGGAAACGTGTAGAGAAAGTAAAAAGAAACGAATGCGATTTTTCACTTAAATATGCAAGTATTGGGAATTTAAACGACAAACAAGGAAATCCCGGAAAAGGTTAACGCCACTAAAATATGTATTTCACACAAATTTTTGTTTAGTAAGATTCAAGATGTACATTTTGTCGTGTTAATATCTTAATCGAAACCGTTAAGAGTCATTTTTGAGAAAATCGAATATTTCGAAAATCTTCTATGTAAAGGGGTCTCAGAATATATGTTTCCAGTGAAATCTGGACATCAAATTGTTTGGTGGAACACAATACCTTCTCCACCTGTTATATACTCGTACATAATAGTATAGAGAAAGTAAAAAAGATTGGCCAGTTCTGGGGATTATCCCTAGAATGCGAATCACAGACGCTATCGTCTGAGCATTTTTCTACTGTGAGGAATACATCCCTGATTATTTCCTCTACTTTTGAAACATAATTATAATGTAATATTACAACCCATATAGAACTTGAATAATTTGATAATAGTATGCAAATTGTTTTAAACCTGCCGCCTCTTTACCCCTTGTGAATGGAATCACTCCTGCTAATCAGTCACAGAAATATACATCTGTATTCGTGATTTTAAAATGTAAGATTCTCACAGTGAATCAGAAAGCTTTATTAACTCTTAGTATAAAAGCTATAAAGTGGGATGCATTGCATTTGCATGGCTTTCTCTGTCTCCCTCCCTCGCTCTCTATCTTTCTATCGTTGATCTCTATAGAGCCTTCACGTTTTTCCAGGGCCGCGGAACGCACGAATGCGGCTTCGCACACAGTCTACTACACTGCGGAACTTTCCGTTCCATAACTCCTGCGTTACTTACTCACGGGTAACATATAGTTATGTAAATGAGTACTAATCTTGTTACAAGTGTTTTGTGGAGGGGTTAACGTCCTTTAACCTGATTGGTCGTGTCGGACGATTAATGAAAATTGTCGAAATGATGCTCAAATGATCTCGGGGCCCATGGAGTTGATAGTTACTCGACATTCGCCTTCTCAGGATATGGGAAAACCCTGAAAAAACCTTATCCGTGTAAATCGCCCTAAGCGATATTCGAGCTCGCGACCTGTTGAATGTGAGTCAGACACGCTACCACCACACTACCCAGGCGGGCGTTATAAGTGTTGTTGAAGCGCGATGACATTCTTGACATCATCGGATGAAATTACTATTCACACGCATAGCTTCTGCATAACGTGCATACATTGTGCACTATAGTAATAAGTAGGTTTCTGTTTTAAAAGTTTAGTAGTTCTATGAACAGAAGTTTCTGAATCACCCACTTATTGTGCAACACAACTGAGATATTTCTTAGGTGAGCGTTCGAATGCACCACCAATTTCGTCTAGTTTTTCCTCCGTTAGAACATATTTTTGCTTCTTTGGTTTAGGCTTAGCGAACCCGTTATAAATTTGTTGATCAAACATCTCGCAGTGTCTTGACCGGGAACTGGATAACCAGGAAATTGCTGCTAAGATTGTGTACACACCTGTCTACATAATTCAACTTTCATGTATTAATCGAACATAAAAATGCGCTGTCCAAGGTTGAATTTATTAACATTCATTTCCGTGGACTAATAGGATAACATTTTTAAGGAAATCTTCCGCAACACTCGTATAATCTAAACACTCCAACAGGAAGCTCATAAACACACCCTTGACACGTCCTGCGCCGCTTTTGCGCAGTGCATGACACAGAGGTCACTGCCATCTCGGCCGATGTGCGTGTAAGGCAGTTTGGCCCTGCCATAAAACGACGGCTCAGTGTTTATCTTTCTCAGAATGTTCGTAAAAGCTTACTTTTCTGTGTGCAGTTAATGGAGATAAGCGGAAATGGTTTGATTACTAATTTCTTATAAACACAAGAACGATAGTAAAATGTGTGAACCGTGTTTCACTATATGCTGACTTCGAAATTCCATTCCCTTTGCACGGCATCATGAGACACAGTAGACTCGTGATTTCGCCTTTTTAAAAATGCATGGAGTTATTGGAAATTTCAAACCAATGCCTGGGAAATGGTTAAAGCTAGGAAAAAATAACTTTAAAATAATAAATACATAGCGATATATATTTTATACTTAGTTGTACAACGATCATCAAGACTGGTAACATACAATTCAAAACATATGTTTAATTACTCGTGAATATATCTTGAACTTATTGTGTTTAACCTGAACTTCTTCTCTTTTTTTTTTTCTTTTTTTTTTTTTTTTGAGACAGAATAACGAATAAATAATAGTTTACCATGTAACGGTTATTTGGAATGAGAGAATTTCTTGAACATCTTCCTGTCCCACGTTTGGAAGATGCTGAACTTTAATTCTAAGTTTGATGTCCATCAAAATTTTGGCTTTTAAATGGTAAAGTTCACACAAAGGCGAGTGGAATTTATTATATTTATTTTTTATTTAGGGAACTTCAATAAAATATATTTCCGTTGGGATCAGTGTATTGAACTTAGGTTGATATATCTTAAGCAGGTGTTAAAAAAAGTAAAAGCTATGCACGATTGCAAATTAAACACTCAGGGACTTGATATAAAGACGCTTCTTGGGGAAGAATTTTAACTAGATTTTGCTGTGTTTGCAAATGTGTTTAATGTTTGTCATGTGGCAGAATAAAGCAAAATGAAAATATATCAAATTAATATATGACTATTTACTAATTTATACAAATTTGCTTTTTTCAGTATGCCGCGAATGGTTGGTGAAGGAGGATGGTGCATTGGCGTACAGGCTACAAAATGAAGAAAGTAAGAATAATCACATAATTTAACATTAATCAGTAAGACAAACAGAGCATAACAGTGCATTTTAAATGAAGTACTTGTATTTTGTTTCGGCTTTGAATAGCGATTGGGAAAAATGAAAGCTCCTTTCTTTTTGTAAACATTACAATATGTTGCAGAAAACTATTTCCAATTTCAGCCTGTAGGTTGAATTAGCATTTTTATACATATAAAACAAATCTGATCGCATAGCTTCCTCTGCCCAATGCAATTCCATAGCAATTCTACAAATGCTGAATGGCGTTTATATCCATCCACTTCTGGCTAATCAGTACAAAATAACTTATCCCCTATCCTCCACAGAGCCTAAAAGTATGCATGTGAGATTGAATGTGTGTGTATTAGTATAATACTGTAAAACCAACGTTAATAAACCGTGCAGTTGAGCGAGAAAACACCAGCAGGTGTTTCTAAAGCAAAGGTCCCAGTATGACCATAGAAGTCAAAAGGGGCCATATAAACGAAATAGTTATAAAATAAATACATTTGTAGAGTGCACAGAAACGTGAGGCAATTATCTGTGAATAGTAGTAGTAGTAGATATAGGGTTTTAGGGGCACATACAGATATTTTGGCAATTACTATTTTAATATGTATTCTCTTCGGTGCGTTGTTGCTTTTTCTCTTCGTCTAGTAGTTTTTCCAACAAACCGTTCGCATAATTTGCTACCTGAAATGTTTTGCAAAGTCTCAACTGCGTCGCAAAATGAGCAACGCCTGTCAGTTGCGAAATACTGTGGGTGAGTGGGTGTGTTGAGTACACATTAAGATCACAAGTCCTCAGAGTGACGTACCTGGTTGACGTTACAGTCCGCCACTGATACACTTGTTGCCTTCGGCTATTCAGGAAGTTTTGGTTCGGAGTTAATAGTAGAGCATATTTTTTTACTCATCCAGTGGGGAACCAAATAGAAATACACATTAAATTAACGTAAATAATACACAACACAGAGTTGCTACATATAGTACTTTATTTGACTGAAAATAATGTCCGTCATCGTGTAGCATACTTATGGGTACAAGCACTGAGCTTACAATATTTCTAAGGTTAGGACTTTATGTTACTACTGCGCGACACTACCACATTCACTCGTTCACACTTCGCATAACCAACCGGACTCTTTGCACGTCACCTCCCAACTCACCTCTGTCCTCCTGCCTTCTGTCCAGGTAGCAAACTTACACCTCTTTCCTGAATGCTCCAAATGTGACAATGGAATTTCGGGGGTAGGGGAGATCCGCTAGTTTTTTATAAATACGGTCCCGGAGTCTGATCGGGACTCCGGCACTGTATACCCTACTTTTATTTACCTTTATTTTCAATTTTACCTTGTTTTTCTGTATTATTACTGGATTGCTGTTTTCTTACCTTTACAACACAAACATATAACACCCATGCCCAAGGCGGGACTCGAACCCACGATCCCCAGCGCTACGAAGCACCAAAGCGGAACGCCTTGGCGAGCGCGGCCATGCGGACCGGCACTAGTCGGCGTTGGAAACACTTTCCCTTAGCTTAAACGAAGAGATTCTGCCTGGCTTCGACCCTCTGTTCGTCAAATCCTGTATTCGCAAAGACTTCTTAAAACAGGCGTTTATACATGGGAACAGACAAATATTATATAAGTAATTAATATACCCGTAATTGGTTATACTTCTGAATGTTACCGTTTCACAGTATAGACTATCCGCTTTGCTTTCGCATTTTCACATTTCAATACGTGATCTAACCTTTTGGGGAAAATACTCACGTATGGCTTGTATGTGCCACCCCTACTTGGAGGTGTTAAACAACCTGAAAACATACTACTCTAAAGAAGTAAAATTATTGGTCCGAAAATATTACAAATGTATTATGTAATGTTCACTACACTGTCCTCAATTACAAATACATGCGCCTACCCTTAACAGCTTGTATGGGAGTTACAAGAATTAGGAGAATACACAACTTTGTTTAAAATGCTCTGAACCTTAAAATCTGGGAAAGTTTGGTTAGTGTGTAAAGCAGTTGATAGTTTGTAAGGGGTTTCCCAGTTACGTAAAATTCCATGAAAATGGGGAGGTTCTTGGAAGATGTTTAGAAAAAGTATGAAAATGCGCATTTTCATACTTGCCAACTTTACGTTTTCTCGTATATTTGTACGGGAATTGAGGTCGTTCTAGGAATTAACTGGAAAGGATGCTGTTTTAAAACTTTGTTAGACTCAAAAGTGTAATGACCCTCATCACAGCCTTAAACCGTTAAAGTCTGTTGATTGATTTGTATCTTGAGATGAAAGGCTAAATGTACCACGCTAATTGACATATTTTGGTCAGTTTCTTGCGACGGTGGAAAGGGAAGAAAACAGCTTGCTCTTACACCAGGAATGTTACACGTGGCAGTACTTTGCAATAGCCGCGCTTCATCCTTCCACCTTCCACTGTCTCAGTAGACTGACCAAAGTATATAAGTGTGTATCAATCATGATCATGGTCGCTGCTCATTGGACTGGAAAAAATGCACAGCCTGCAGGTTTAAAATTTGATTGTATAGCTAGTGACCCCTAATAACTAAGGTTTGGGTGACGTGATCATTTACGTTGATTTATCCGAAGAAAATTGTCAAATTTTCATTTTCATAACAGCTTGAATCAAATATAGAATCTGACAAGAGTTATGGATCTAAAATATGTGTAAATTTTTATCAACAAATGCATGGGAGGAACCCTCAGTTTTAACCTGCTTCCCAGGGTGACGAAATCGCATGTGTAGCATGTTGTAGTCTTTATATCACTTTAATCGTCTGGCTTGCACTGTATAGGGTTGGTTTATCGCAATTCAAAGATGTACTTAGCCAATCAGTGGAAAGGGGAAGGGAAATGTGCGCGGAAGGAAACACATCATCAGGGCGTGCTTAAAATAAACAAGGATTAGTAGCCAATGGGCGCGTACATTCAGTAATGACGGCCTTGACTGTAAACTTTATTCCCTCTTGTAAATTATCTTATTGGCGTTATATGGCTAAGGGCCGGTTTTACGAACTCGGAATAAATCCTGGAATAGTTATTCTTAGAATACACTATTCACGGTATAAATGTGGTGCCGGGTTGTACGATGCAATTTTATTTCTTAGATATCTATTAGACTGTTTGTAGATTTAAAACTAATGTTGGCTACATTACGAGTCATTCATGGCCAACTTGATGCATAATTACTGCTTTATTTTGCTGAAAATTTGCATTGTTTTGACAATCAGCTGTTCCTAAACTATGTATTATTTCTTATTTTAACTACTTACGGTACTATGAAATAATTATGAATGTTCACAAGCGTGTTCGGATGTAGAATTGCTATACACTTTACAAAACATAAACACATATGTGACTTCTTGCGATAGGTTAGGAGTATGGGAATGAAACCTTACCGTATGTGCAAAGTTGTATCTTGCGCTGATATATGACATCTTTCCGTTTCTGTACTCAAAACAGTTAATGTGCATTTTATTCATTAAAATAGTTAGCGAATTTTGAAAATTACATTTTAGTGTTGCCAATGCCACTATCAACTTGATATGCATAATTGAATCGTAGCACCAAGATAAGTACAAAAACAATTTGCTGTACAGGTATTATTAACCAACAGAAATATTAGTAGTTATATCGAATAGTACATTAAACCGTTCCCATTACAGTTCGCACTTTGATGATATATATTTTAAATATACTAACTATCCTTTGCTTTAATACAGCAGCTAGAAACTGTCAACTAAACCAATAAAACCGAGAACATTATATTTTACGGAAGGTATTCTCTATTCAATCAAAATTATCTCTAATATATTAAACCTACAGCATATAATACGAAAAATTATGAATTTATTGTAAAATAATATATTTAGATTTACGAGCCCTGAAGGCGTCTTTAATCTGGGCATCTCCTCCCTACATCACAAAGCTTGTAGTGTTATCATTTTTACTTTCTCCATACGCACTATGTACATAGTGTATAGAAAAAGTATTGCACTCCACCAAAAATTCGATACCGAGATTTCACCGGAAATATATGTTTTAGGGCCCCCAATATCCAAAAAAAGCATTTTCACAAAAAGGTCCGTGTGTGTGTGTCAGTGTGTCTGTGAACACGATAACTCAAAAACGAAAAGTCGGTAAAATACCAAACTTGGTATTTAAGTTTAGTATCTTCCAGGGATGCGACACGAAGATTTTGAGAAAAATCCCCTTACCCCAAACTACCCTTTACTTGGAACTTTTTTCGAAAATTTTGATTTTCTCAAAAATAGCTCTAACGATTTTGATTAAAATTTCGTATATTAAACATATTTACCTGACAAATAAAATGTATATCTTGAATTTTCTGGGAATAGCCTCTGAAGAGTAGTTTATTCTGGATGAATTTTACTAAAGTTTGAATAACTGCTAAACTGTAAGAGATTGACAAAAACTTACTACACAAAAAATGTAGAGCACATTAAAACACACAATTTATGTTATATACATTTTTTTCGTGGAGTTGGTCGTTTTTGTGACATTCCTTATTTTTGGTTTCTGCTATGAAAAACGTATACTTTTCTCATACAGGAACTTGTCAACTCCTATCCATATAAACAAAGGAACTTCATTGACATAGCAACTAGCTTTTGACTATCACTTTAACCTACGGCTGTCCCTTATTTCGCTTCTACTTACAAGGAAGCGAGTAATAAGACTATTTCTGCTATTTTTTTCTGATTAGCATAAAGTAAATAGAAGTATAAGCTTTTTAAGAATTATTTGTTGCAGGGATATGGAGAAAGTCATGTGAATGGTACACATCAGATTTTTAAACTTGCACATAACCTCCAAAATCTGAATATAGTACAGAATGTCGCTAACATTAACACTTATGGCTATCTTACGTTTTGAAGCATATTGCCCTAGAAGTAACTTATCCTTTGTATTTCGTCAATAAAACGTAACCTCGCTCTTTACAACGGTATGCATTGTGCTGGTGAATTGCTGCACTACATTATTTTATATTTATCTTGTTTAATAAATAAAACTTCATTTTAACTATCTTCTTGTCATATTTATCTTATAACCACAGTTATCTGTGTGATATCCTTTCTCAACTTTAATCTCATAGCCGTGCACATTTATTGGACTATCTCTACAAATATTGTATTTAGGTATATGTCCTTAAAAACACGTTATAAAGAAATTAATCGTTTATATCGGTCAAATATGAGTCAAAATTGTGTCGAGTATCCAAGCGGCCATTTTCCTTTATATACTCTCTTCTCGGAATATCGGCTTATCCCCACAAGGAATCATGGAATAAGTTATTTCATGTTTATTTCCTTGATAGTCTCTATTCCGTTGTCGTACAACACAATTTAGCACATAACCATGGAATAACGTGTAACAGAGGTTTATTCCGAGTTCGTACAACTGGCCCTAAGGGATATAAGATTCTCTTTTTGTGACAGTTTTTGTATAGTTCGTGTTATGAATTGTAGAGCATGACTAGAAGTGTATAGCCTAGGAAGCAGTGCTATACAGGTACATGTAACTGTGATGCCAGAAAGAACTTCGGCATGTGTGACAGAAAGCAACAATACTACGAGATCTTCAAGGATTCTTTTAAGGCAAGTTCTCATTTATTTTAGTTGTAATTTTGGTATATTTGCTGCACTGAATATTTTTATGCTGAATTTCACTAATCACAAAATATTATGAGGGGAAAGTGTTGCTGCTTACACTTTCAGGAGTTTGCCAAGTGTGTATTTTACGCACTCCAATCAAAATCGTAGAAGCAGTATATTTTTTTCCGCGTTTTTTCTTCCTCCACTTCCTAACTATTATCAAAATATTTAGTCTGAATGATAGTCCTTTTTTTTTTTTCTTCTTCTAAGAGTTTAAGGTGCTTGAAAGTATGATAAATTGATGATTGATATGAAAATAATACAAATAATATTGGTAGTGTAAATGACACAATCTCATTTAGGGTAGTATTCTAAAACAGCTCCACTTTTGCTTTTACCACCTTGCAGTCCTCTTGTCGACCAAACTGGTTTTAAATCTGCCTTCTGAATTCCTGTGGTTGTTTCCCATATTGCTCCCTACCATCAAGTTCTTTATTGGGTCATACAAGAGCCACTGCATTTCCATATATAGTGCTATGTTTTCCATGCATTTGAATTTTCTTGCGTGCAAATTTGAGTCCCTTGTTTGTATTATTTCCTGTGTTTAACAGTAATTTGTACATCCTCTCCAATGCAAGTACGATTGCGTTGGATATAACTGCATAATTTGTATTTTCTCATGGGTTTCTTGGTTTACTGCGCATTACACTTCTAATTTTTGCATAATTTCCATTGCTTTATTTGTAGCTGTTATTTGTGCAACAGAGAAGTTCACATCTTTACGAAAGTGAGTTATTGGACATATTACTGCTGGTGCAGTACGTTGCATACTCGGGCATTCACCTCCCTCGCTTCAGCGCAAATATTGCTGCGTAAACTTAACCTCGTTGCAAACCTCTGCATGAGGTGAGCACTTCCTTTGTGGTATGTCAGCTTCCTTGATGTCACACGTTGAGGAAATTTTACTTTCTCAGCCCGCATGTACAATGTACATAGTGGATAGAGAAGGTATTGTATTCCACCCAAAAATTCGATGTCGAGATTTCACAGGAAATATATGATGTGGGTTCCCTGAGTCCGAAAAAAAGCATTTATAAAAAGGTCCGTGCGTCTCTGGACAGCAAAGCTTCTTAAATGAAAAGACCGTTAAATACCAAACTTGGTATTTAGGTTTGATATCTTCCAAGAATGTGAGACGAATATTTTCAAGAATATCCCCCACCTCAAACTACCCTTTACATGAAAAAAAAAAAAAAAACAAATTAGAACATTTTGAATTTCTAAAAAAAATTGCTAACGATTTTGATTAAAATCCAGTATATTAAAGATATTTACATCACAAATAAGATGTATATCTTGAATTTTCTGGGTATATCCTCTGAAGACCTCTTTCTTCTGGGTGAATTTTGCCGAATTTTGCTTAACTGCTAAACCGTAAGAGATAAAAAATTACAGCACAAAAATGTAAATCTCGTCAAAACACAAAATTTAAGCCCTTTATGTTTTTGTTGTGGAGATAACCGCTTCCGAAATATTCCTTGTTATAGGCCTCAATTGTGAAGTGTCCGTTTTTCTTTTGTTCTACTCCTTGCCAAGCAAAGAAGCGATTTGCAATCACAATCGCATAACGACAGCTTTTAAAACATTTGAGTATCACTTTAGTATAGCACATTCCTTTAGTCCTTCTTATAAGGAACTAAATAATAAGAATATTCTGCTAATGTTTATCTCGATTAGCATGGTGTAGAAAGAATAATATTTTGTAAGCAGTTTGTAGAGCAGCTAGAGAAAGTCATATGAGTGTAACACATCAGATTTTTTATACATATGCAATATATTATAACAGTTATTCGTGCCCGGTGTGTTTTCAATGAAATGCCATTCTCAATTTGCTCTCAATTGGTTTATTGTACCGTGAGCCACTTCATGTTTAATGAATCTAATTCAAATGTATTCGATGGAAAATCCACTTTAAATCCCATAATGTTGTATGAAATGCCAATATAAAAGAAATAGCCCCAAATTTTATACAGTTCGTACAGTTAAAAATGACCACTGCGTCGTAAACAATTTGTATGTGCGGCAAAGGTCGCCCTAAGCTACCGGTGTCACCCTTGTGCACACATATGCACGTACATTCCTCTGTTGCGTTAGAAATGGGCAAGCACAAGGAGCTTAGTTCTGATTTTAAGCAGGTAATTATAAACTTGGTATTTTGAGGGTATTCTCTCAGAAAAATAAGGCAAATAGTAAGTAAACCTCACTTTATCATTAACATATAGTCAACAAATTTAAGGAACAAGGTTCTACAAGAAAACCTAAAGAAAGACTGGATGCATTAGAGGAACGTTTCATTGTAAGTAGCTACCGAGAAAATCGAAAATTAATTGTCCCTGATTACGACCATTAGTAGAAAATGTGTCTGCAAAGATGTCTGACCATGCTGTTCCTCGCGTATTATGGAAATATGGATATCATGATCGAACACCAAGGAAGAAACGTTATGTAAGTGGAGTAAACAGGAAGAAACGAGTTGCATTTGATAAAGGTATGTCCATAAGCATCAGGACTTTTGGAACAGCGTGTTACGGCGGTCGACACTAAAATAAACCTCTTTGGGTCAAATGGGATAAACAGTATGTGGAAAAAAATAAATTCCTATAATGATCCCAGAAACACTCTTCCCACAGCGAGACATGGTGACGGTTCCATCATGATTTGAGCCTATGTCACCATCAGCGTTGATAATATACTTTATTGATGGAATTATGGACAAACAGATGTATTTTGACATTTTAAAGAACAGTGTAAAGCGGAATGCTCAAAAAATGGGCATGGCACCAGGTTATAGCTTTCAACAGAATGACAATAAACATAAGACGAAACTGAACATGCAATGATTGGTATGCTAACATACAAACTGCTGAACAGACTATGCCGCAATCGAGTGGTTAGACCACTCGCCTCTCACCTAGGCGGCCCGGGTTCGTTCCCCTCAGGTGACCACACAATCGGCGCAGGGCGGGTTTTCTCCGGTATCCCCCGCCGTCGCATTCCACCAGTGCTCAAACTTCATTGATTATCAGTGCCAAAAGCGGGCGTTACACACTATCGAAAAAAATACTGCTATTCATCTATCAGACTTGAATCCTATCTAGCACTTGTAGAGCATTTTGAAGAAGCGAGTCCATAAAAGTAGAGTCAAGTCTAAATCAGAGCTTAAACGTATTGTGGATGAAGAATGGAATAAAATCAGCCAAGAAGATTGCAAGAACTTGCTTCTATGAAGAGAAGATGTGAAGGCAGTTATTAAATCCAAGAGGTGCCCAACAAAATATTCGATTTTCAAAGTATATTTGTTTCTAAACTATATTATTTCTAATGTAAAGTACAAAAGGTATACAAAAATGGTCATCTAGAATGGGGTGCTGAGAATCACAGCAGCTAAAGAGAATCCATAAATAAAAGTCGATTTAATTTAACATTAGAGGAATTACTCTTGATTGATAGTTCTTATTACTTCATCTTACTGCTTCACACCAATTGGTTCTAATTATCATGTGACATCACGTAATGGAAAGGAAAAGTTTGACATTGCTTTTGAATCTTTTAAGTTATGTCGCTTTAATTCACATATTTTCATCGTGATCCTGGCATAAAATACTAGCATCTGGTTGCAGAGGTCGCGAATGCAAATCAAGCGGGTGGCGATGTTTTTTTTTTTTCTTCTTCTTTCTTTCTTTTTTTTTTTTCTTTTTTCGGGCGCTGTGTTTCGTGTAATAATTCCACTAGTTCGCGGTAAATAAGATAACCTATTCATAGTAACGGTTGAAGGCCTTAAAGAAAGAGAGATTTGGTTGACAATACTGCGGAAAGACGGACGGGCAAGTTCTCTCTTCCTCGGCCCTCGCTTCCCCGTAAAACTGACTACTAAAAAGGTGCGCGTATAGTAAGCGGTCTTTCATGCCCAATATAGAATGGAACACTAAGAACCATAGCGGTCGTAATTAAAACTGCTTTTACTTTCTCTACAGTACTATGTACATAGTATACTGAGGAGGTATTGTAATACATCCAAAAATTCTATACCGGGGGGATACACCGGAAATACATGTTTTGGGTCCCTCTGAATTAAAAAAAAAACATTTTTGGAAAAAGGTCCGTGTGTACCTGTGGATAGCATAGCTCAAAAACGAAATACCAAACTTGGTATTTAAGTTCAGTACCTACCAAGGATGTGACAGGAAGATTATCAAGAAAATCCTCCCACCCGCAACTACCCTTTTGTTTTTCTCAAAAATGACTCGAACGGTTTTGATTAAAATATCGTATATTAAAATTATTTACCTGAAAAATAAAATGTGTATCATGAATTTTCTAGAAATAACCTCTGAAGACTACTTTTTTCTGGATGAATTTTACGGAATTTTTCATAACTGGTAAATCATAAGAGATAGACAGAAACTTACTTCACAGAAAATGTAGAGCTCGTTAAAACACACAATTTATGTTATGTACATTTTTTTCGTGGAGTGGATCATATTTTAGATATTCCTTGCTATTGGTTTCAGCTTTAAAAAAACTTATTTTTCTGAAACGGGAATTTGTCAACTCCTGTCCATACAAACAAAGAAACTTACACATAGCAACCAGATGTTGACGAATACTTTAGCCAATGGTACTCCCTTGTTTCCCTTCTATTTACATGGAAGCAAGTAATAAGACTGTTTCTGCTAACTGTTTCTTAATTAGCATGAAGTAAAAAGAAGCATAAGCATTTTAACAATAATTTTTTACTGAGATGTAGAGAAAGTCATGTGAATTGAACACATCAGTTTTTTTCTCGCTAAATTAAAGGGAAGGCGGCGGTAAAAGGTTTCACATACGAACATGCTGTCAAGTCAATGTAGTAAAAAATTTATCACGTGATCTCTGGCACTGGACTCTCGCCTATTTTTAGCTAAGCTACGCCCATAACAATACTATTCTGAGTAGTATGTATTCTCGCGATTAAAGCGAAAAAGTCGCTAAATAGTCGCGAAACTTAGTCAAAAGTTATTCAATTTGATGTACTCGATTTAGCTTGTAAACAATGTAGCTACTCATTTCAAAAGAAGTGATGCGGACAACTCTTCGGGGTTTTTGATTTCCATTGGAGGAGAAAGAGGAAAGTGAATTGCTTGTGTTAAATCCAGCAAAATAATACAGTTTGACCCACACGAACGCTGAGATCGTTAAAACACGGATTCTAACTGAGGGTTTTTCCAAACCTCATTATCCGGAAGGTATCATAAACCTAAATGTAGAACATTTCCTTCTCAAATGTAATTTTTATTGTAATTTCAGTATTAGAGTTATCGCCAACTGCAGTGTCGTAAGCATAAAAAGGACCGATTAACACTACTTGGTAATATTTGGAAGTGTGAGAATAGCCATGCGGCGTCAGACCCAGCTTAACGCGTCGAGCACCAGGCCGATCGCTCAAAACTTCCACGCTCGAAACAACCCTAAACCTTTTCTGAGCCATTCGATATCTGAGGGGCATATCCACCATAGCTAGTTGCCCGTACATCCCGAAAGAAATAAGATTTTCGAACAGTTTTCGACTGAACCATGGATTCCAATGTATCAGTCCGTATACATGCACGTACCAAAAGCAATCACTACTGTTTATTATGGTCCTATTCTACTGCATAATATGAACCTTTGGGCTGTCAAATGCATGTGCTCTTACGTATTTATATCTCGACTCTGAGGAGGGGCAAGAAATGAAACTAATTAAGGGGACGCATCACTGAAATTTTGATTTGTATATTTATTTTCGGTAGCAGAGTTGTTAGACGGCTAGGATTCAATATCGGGGGACCGCATGCTATTTGTAGTGAACAAAGCCACACTTGGACGGATTTTCTCCGAATCGTCCAGTTTCCCCCTCTTTCGTTCCACCAATTATTCCAGTATCAAAGTTCCTTTCTATCATCCATTTCGGCTACATCTCAAAACTTCTGCTTCCTCACATTCATTCTAGGCTTTGTGCTAATCCCCAGCCCTGGGTACTATCTGATCCGTAGCCTCCTCCTACTCAACAGGCCTCTGACGCCAGGCGTTTGTTTGTTAGTCCTGAGGGCTGTAATACATGCGTATAATGAGTGAAAGAAAAATTTATTTTTGGATATTAATTATGTTTGTATGTATCCTTAATTTATAATTGCCAAAATTAATTCTCAACAAAAATGTCTTTAAAATACTTGAATTTGAATAAACCACATTACTTGAAATTAAATATGTTGTTCAAAATTTAAAAAAAAAATGTATTTCATTCACATGACTTTCTCTAGCTGTTCCAAAAACAACTTTTCTTACAAAATATTATTTTATCTACCTCTTGCTAATCTAGATCAACGTTAGCAGAAATTGGTCTAATCTAGATCAACGTTAGCAGAAATTGGTCTAAGTGCTTGCCTCCACAAGTAGAAGAGAAATAAGAGGATGCACTTGCTAAAATGACAGTCAAGTCTTTTCAATGCTGGTCGGTATGTGAAACAATTGAAAGTCGGTTCTCTTTGGTTGCTCGGAGTAAACAAAAGAGAGACGAAAAGAAAAATGACTTCCCGTTTTAGAAGTTTAATACCTTAAAATTGAAACAAATAACTCGCAATATCTCAAACGGTTAACTCTAGAGGGAGAGAGGAAGGGGAAAAAAAACGTATTTTACATAAGCTATATGTTTTAACGAACTCTGCATTTTTTGCACGGTAAACACAACCTTTGCGGTTTATCTGTTATACAAAAGCTATACAAGTCATCTAGAATGAAGAGGTCTTTAGAGGCTATTCCCAGAAAATGTAATGAATAGATTTTCTTGAAAATCCTCTTGTCGCATCCTTGGAAAATATTGAAGTTTTTATATCAAGTTTGGTATTTAACCGATTTTTCGTTTTTGAGCTATACTGCCCCCCACACACACAAGGACGTGTTTCTATAATGCAATTTTTGATTCAGTGGTCTCAAAACATGTATTTTCGGTGAATACAATACCTGCCTCCTCTATACGTTTTTCAAAGCCAAAAGTAATGAAGCTTTGACAGATAAGGTACAAGAGAAGTATTAAGCTTTAATTTTCAATGGATTCTTCTGTATTCTGAGGTGAAAGTATATGTAACTTAAGTTCAGAAAAATCAATTTACAATTCGATACAATTCTCAATTTTGTTGGAAAAATTGATGGATGATGTAGGAAAAAATGATTTAAATGTATCTGAAAATTTGACACATTTTGATAGAGCCAGGAAATCCATGATGTTTTGATTTAATTAATTGGATGCCCAATTATGACATTTAAAGTTTTAAGAACTCTTACACATTCATTATAATGGACAGAAACTGGTTCGGTAGAAGTGTCTATTGCCATTTCTACTTAAACAAGGTTGTTCTAGTAAATGGAGTTAGCTGGTGACCTTCTAAACTTCCTGTGCATTAATAGTTAAATCTCTTTCCCTCTCGCTCCCTCTCCCCACTAATTAGCTTTAGCAATATAAGAGGAAATGTATGAGACTGGATCAAAGTGCTACTGAATTTATACTTAGAGCTCTCGAACTTCAATGTCTTCAACAGCTTCACCAAAGAAAATATCACCATATTTATTTTCCTAGGAGTCAGAATTGGCAGTATTACTTTTCATCCAAAAAATTTATATTGAGATTACATAGGAGATGCAGATTTTTAGGAAAAGATCCTGCATTTAATTTGTGCGTGTATGTATGAGAGAGAGAGAGAACATTGATGTGTTCCATTCACATTACATTCTCTAAATCTTTGCAACAAATTATTGTTAAAAAGCTTATGCTTCTGTTTACTTCATGCTAATCGAAAAAAAATTAGCAGAAATAATCTTATTACTAGTTTCCTTGTAAGCAGAGGCGAAGTAAGGGAGTACCTTAGGTTAAAGTGATAGTCAAAAACTTGTTGATATGTGACTGAAGTTCCTTTGTGTATATGAACAGGAGTTGACAAATTCCTGTATGAGAAAAGTATAAGTTTTTCAAAGCTGAAACCAAAAACAATGAATACCTCAAAAATCGATCAACTCCACGTAAAAATGTATGTAACATAAATCGTGTGTTTTTACGTGCTCTACATTTTTTGTGTAGTAAGTTTCTGTCCATCTCTTACGGTTTAGCAGTTCTGCAAAATTCTGTAAAATTCATCCAGAATAAAGTAGTCTTCAGAGGCTATTCCTAGAAAATTCAAGATATACATTTGATTTGGCATGTAAATATCTTAAATATAAGAGATTTTAATTAAAATCGTTAGCCATTTTTGAGAAAATCAAAATTTTCGAAAAATGTTCCCTGTAAAGGATAGTTAGGGGTGGGGAAATTTTCTTGAACAGCTTCGTGTCGCATTCTTGGAAGATACCAAACTCAAATACCAAGTTTGGTAATTATCGAACTTTTCGTTTTTGAGCTAAGCTGTCCACAAGCGCACACACGCGCGAAACTTTTTCCAAAAATGCTTCTTTTGGATTCTGGGGGACCCAAAACACGTATTTCCGGTGAAATCTCGGTACCGAATTTTTGGGTGGAATACAATACCTTCCTTCTTTATACACTATGTACATAGTACGTGTATAGAAAGTAACAAGCCCATTTGTATCGCCATGTTTACTTTCTCCGCCACTTGCCTACATGTAATAAATAGAAGTATTGAATTTCACTCATAAACCCGATGTCAAATTTCAAAACTCAGAATAGAAATTGGCAATAAAAAACTTAATTATGTAAAGCTTTACTAAATCGAATGAACTAAACTGCTGTAACTGCAAGCAGACTTTTTCAGAAAAGTGTGTGTTATATGACAGAGAGAGAGAGAGCACGTCTAACCAAAATGCATATGAATTTAAGAAAACCCCACCACCTTAGACTATCCTTTACATGGAAAAACATTAATAGTTTTTATTTTCTCAAAAATGACTCGATACTTTGATTAAAATGCCATAAGTTTAGGAAATGTATACAAATAATAAAGTAGGTATATCACGAATTTGTTGCAAATAGAATACATTTGGATGATAGGTAAAGTAGGAGAGATATGCGCTTTTCACACAAACGCGTGCGCATCTTTTTCCAAAAATGCTTTAGTTTTTACTCTGGACTTGCCAAATCTAGATATCCAATTTTTTGTCTGAATGCAATCCCTCTCCCCTTCCTCCTAGGAACTGTAGACTAAATAAATAAAAAAAATCGGAATTGCGGAAATCACTATTTCTGCAGGTATTATAAATTCATACAATATCCGTTACATATTATATCCAGAGAATTTCTATCTAAAAATTATTTCAAATTAAGGTCAGGCGGTAGAGCACCTGTTTGCTGTCGAGGGCTCTCGAGTTTGATTCCATGTTGTGGGTAGTTTTCTCTAGCCAAAATTATTCCCAATCCTCCCTAGAATCTGAAAATATGATTGAGTGTGTGACCTAATTTAATGAATAGAATTAAAGAAAAAGCAGTAATCCAATGATGACAGTTCACGAGTTTTCTTTAGTTTAACGTCCTTTAACCTGGTTTGGTCATATCGGACGATGAATGCAATTGATATGGTGCTCAAATGATCTCGGGGTCCATGGAGCATAAAGTTACTCGACATTCGTCTTCTCAGATAAGGAAAAACCCCGAAAAAAAACCTTACCCGGGTAACTCACCCTAAGTGAGATTCGAACTCACGACCTTTTGAACGTGAGGCAGACATTCTACCACCACGCTACCCAGGCGGGCAGTTCACGAGTTAATGTGTTCCGAAGGGAAGTACAGCCAATATGTCCGTATAGTGAAAGGCGCGGTATATATGGAACAAGAAAAAATAGCTTTTATGATTGTAATCTACAAGTTAGGCTTAGACCGCAGTCAATTGTTCACTTTAGTTAGCCATGAACTCTTGGGGACAGACAATTGAACGGCGTCTATGTTCGATTCAATGTTCAATTGGTGCCGAAATGCAACTCAGCCAAGGATGTCGCAATAAAAAGTTATTTGACGTAAATTATATGTTTCAAAGAGCTCTACATTTTCTTATCTCTTGTGGTTTTCCAGCAGCACAAGCAAAACTAAAATTAAAAGTGAAGAGGATTTCACAGATCATTAGAGTTTTAAGAGACGGTTTATTCATCTCAATACATCTAAGTTATTCACAAATTACTTATATTCTTAAGAATATAAAATGTGATGATCCCCCCCTCCCGTTTAAGAGGGAGCTTGGATTTGTTTTAAATCTTCTCCTGGCGCCATTAAATGATGCCAGATTTGTATGTAGTTAGGCATTTATTCGCCTTTGCATTTCTGATTTATGCTGTTTGCAGACCAAGTGCGCGCGCTCACTTTTTCCTTTCTCTACACGTACTATATACACGGTGTATAGAGAAGGTATTATTGCACCCAAAAATTCGATACTGAGATTTCACCGGAAATATATGTTTGAGGTTCCTGAATATAAAAAAGTGTATTTAGAAAAAGGTCTATGTGTGTGTGTGTGTGTGTGTGTGTGTGTGTGTGTGTCGGTGAACAGCATAGCTCAAAAACTAAGAGGCTGTTAAATACCAAACTGGGTTTTTAAGGATGCGACACGAAGATTTTCAAGCAAATCCCCCCACCCTAAACTACCCTTTATATGCAAAATTGTTTTCAAAATTTTGTTCTCAAAAATGGTTCTAACGATTTTTTTTATTAAAATAGTGTATATTAAAGTTATTCACAACACAAATGAAATGTATATTTCCAACTGTCTGGAAATAGCATCTTAAGAGCAGTTTATTCTGGTTGATTTTTGCACAATTTCTCATAACCGTTAAACCGTAAGAGATGGAAAAAAAACTTAGTGCACAAAAAGTATACATCTCGTTAAAACACAGAATTTATGTTATATGCAGTTTTGTTATAGAGTTGATCAAGATAAAATACTTTTCTCAGATAGGAAGTGTTTGTTTTTCTTTTGTTCTACTCCTGGACATCTCAATGACAATCGCATAACGATAACTTTTAAAACTACTGACTGTCGCTTTAGCATAGCGCATTCCTTTAGTTCCCTTCTACTTCTTCTGAGGAACTAAGTAATAAGTACATTCTGCTAATGCTTATCTCGATAAGCACGTATAGAAAGAAGAATAATCTTTCGTAAGTCTGTTTGTAGAACTTAAAGAAAGTCATGTGAGTGTAACACGGTCAAAATTATAAATAGAATTTGGGAGACTGTTTCAGAGGACCTGCTTACTCGAACTTTTGGCTCAATGCAATGCTTTATATACCATTCACAGATAATCGGTAGAAAAAAATATAAACGCACAAAAATTCTAGCTGCAAAATCTTCAAAAAATAAAGCTAATATTTGATAAGGGCCAAGGCTCGGGATCATTCAACGGTACTACACAGATTTTGATTCACAGACTCTTCGTGCCCCAAGCCAATCTTTACATGGAAAATGTTTCGTTATTGGATTCTCAAAAATACAGTGATGTTTTTTGGAAATATATTATATCAAGAAAAATAAAATGCGTAGCCGGAATTCTCAGTGAATAGCCTGTGAAGATTCCTTCGTTCAATGTTTCATTGTTTAACTATGAACTATAAATTATGGCAGAAAAAACCTTAAGCTAATTAAACTGCATTTTTTTTTTTTTTTTTTTTTTTTTGCTTCGTTTTTTGGCGTTTATGAGATATTTCCTGTTGTAGGTGGGAATTTTCCAATATTTCAAGAAAATGTTGAATCGCGTTCTTTTACTCTACATGTCTAAAACATATGATATTAAAATCGCTTTTAAGGAAGGGACAAATTTTGTGTGCAGAAAGTTGTTTGGTGGTCGGGGATTTCCTTAAAGGCTTACCCTTTTCATTCTTGAAAGATCCTGAGAGTTAAATACCACTCTGGTGTATGTTTTTGACTTTGCTTTTATGAGTTATATCGTTCACAAGCGCAAACGGCAGTTTTCAAAGCGTGGATTCACGATGAAATTTCGATATCGAATTTATGGAATGACCAAAGTTTCCACAACATGTAAAAAAAATCTGGGTTCTTTTCTCATGATTTTCTCTATCTGTTCCGCAAACAAACTTTGCTTACAAAAGATTATTCTTTCATCTGCATCGTGCTAATCGAGATAAACATTAGCAGAAGTGGTGTTATTACTTAGTTCCTTATAAATAGAAGGAAACACTAGGATAAAGCAGTAGTAAAATCTTTAAAAGCTGTAGCTATGTGAAACCATAGATTCGGTACTCTTCTTGAATTCCCGGGAGTAAATCATAAGAGATGAAATGAAAGTTAGCTTGCCGCCTGAGAAAAGTATTTTAAAACTGAAACAAATTACCAGGAATATCTTGGAAATGATCACTCTATGAGAAAAAAAAGTATGGCATGAATTGTGTGTTTTAACGAGATCTACTTTTATTGTGTAGTAAGTTTTTGCTTATATTTTACGGTTTACCAGTTATGTAAAAGTCACTCAGTGTTCAGAGGCTATTCCCAGAAAATTAAAGATATACATTTTAATAACCATGTAAATGTCTTTTAATATCGGAATTTTAAACAAAATATTAAGCCATTTTTGAGAAAATTAAAACTAAAGAAAATTTAAACTATCCATGTGAAGGGTAGTTTTGGGGAGGGGGGGGAGGAGGAGGAGGATTTTGCCTCAAAATCTTCGTGACCATTCCTTGGAAAACATTTAACTTAAATACCAAATTTGATATTTTGCGGACGTTTGGTTTTTTATTTATTATGATCACAGACGCGCCGGACGCATTTTCGATGGAACCTCTGTATCGAATTTTTGGGTGGAATGCAGTAACTTCTCTACCTACTATGTACATTGAACGTACATACCTGCTAGAGAAAGTAAACATGTCTAATCTGTTACATTCACATGACTTTCTGAACCCACTGCCGCTTATTTTTATGTAGTTTCCACAAACTATTCTTACGAAAGTTTTATTTTTCTTTCTACTTCATGTTAATCGGGACAAACCACAGCAGAATTAATCTCATTATAAATTTACTGTTGGTATACAGGGGTTAGAGGAAAAGTATAAGGTATCAGTGTGCTGACCTTAAAAATTCATATTAGTTCCATGATATCGCGAGAAGCAAGTGAATAACGACAACACTTTTAAATGAGACAAATTACTGAAAACTTCCAGTCAATCAAGTATATCTCGAAATGGTGATACCACAGAAATAAATGGCGAGATTGGTATTCTGTGAAATAAGGTTTTGTGATTTACCTTCGTACAAAATTATAGAAAGTTCCTTCCAAATGAAGACTTCATAAGATATTTGAAGAACATTAAAGATATACCTATTCATCGTTTAAATGTCTTAAAACAAGTGGGATTTTAATTAAAATCGTTTGGAGTCATTTTTAAATAATAAAAGAATATCGAAATATTTTTATAAAAGGGCAGTTTGAAAGGAGGAATTTTTATTTAAAACCTTCTGTGACATTTTTGAAAGCTTTTAATTCTTTAATAATTGAGCACTTATCGTCTCTTAAAAAACCACTCATAAAATTAAATTACATCTTTGAAAAGTCATTTAAATACAATAGCTTAAAACTATAATAATTTACCATCTAGTCAGGAATGTAGGGTGTGTTAGAAAATGAAAGCTGACTTAAATTCTTGCGTTCTAACCAATTTTACTCAGATGAGGAATTTAATCAATATTGTACCCAATCAATATGACGTGCTTACAAATAGGTCGCTGAAAGCAACAGGATATTGAAAATCCTCTATTTGTCAGTATACTCAATGCCAAAATGATGTTTTTAATCAGATACATTTTTTTGTGGGTTAACGCCCTTTAATCTAGCTGGTTATATCGAACGATGAATGAAATTACTGAAATGATGCTCAAATGATCTCGGGGTCCGTGGAGCTTCAAGTTACTCGACATTCGTCTTTTCAAGACAAGGGAAAACCCCGAAAAAAACCTTATCCGGGTAACTCACCCTAAGCGAGATTCGAACTCACGACTTTTGGAATGTGAGGCAGACACGCTACCACCACACTACTCAGGCGGGCCAGATACATTTTTTTATAAAATTGTTTAGTTAAGTAGTTCATTACGAATGTGTTATATTTACTATTTTACTTTTGCTGTATAAAAACTCTTGTGTTGCATAAATGGCATGATAAATCTAGATCCGTAAGGAATTTTTGTGACACATGCAAATATTTTCAGTTTGTGGCTGCATTTATTTATTGTGTCCATTGTATTGTATGTGTGTATATATATATATAAAAAACATGGCGTGGCCAAATGTATGCGTTTCAAAGAATAAATAAATAAATGTAGTAGTTTAGTCTTAAAACTAAGCATTTGCAAGTATATGCGCACGTTGTTACTTCTAAGCCACTTTGCTGTTCAAGAACATTAACTTACCTATAGCTAGCTATATATATTCCACTACGAGTACAACATTATTTGAATTGAACTCTGCAATGAACATTTCTCTGCACCTTTGCCTCTCTTCAAAGATAATTAAAATTAGTGGAGTTAAGGTCCATACTGTATGTTGCAAAGTATAGTATGTATCCTAGTTTCTGGCAAGGTTACATGTCAGATTATAAAAATGCTGAGCTATTGTTGTTTCAGTCTTTTGTTCATGGCTCTGTGAAAACTCCCCACAGCTATATCGCGTTTCATCAAACGCTATAGTGCAATAGTGGTTTAACGCGCTTAAATCAAGACACGTCAACATCCGCGGCGGAAGCGATAGCGTGTCTCTCACTCGTTTGGAGGGCCTAGGTACGATCCCCGACCAGCACAAACAAGGCCGCAAAGTTGATTGCAGTAAAACGCTAAAAAGCTCTGCGCCGCCATTTCATTTACCGTCAATTAACATTCTAGCAGTTAAATAACAGTTGTGCACATTTAATTATATCAAGTAAAAGTATGAAGAAATGTAAATATTGCGATTCAGGAAAAGATCTAACAGCCAACTTGATGGAAAGAAAATTCTCATTTTTAATTTTTCCTCTGCGTCTAGTGAGTAGAATAAGCATTGCATTCCACTTAAAAATGATATACCGAGATTTCACCAGAAATACATGTTTTGCATGATCAGGATAAAAATAAGTGAATAACTCCCATTTGAGGAAACTGTAAGTATTGGAAAATTAAATCGGTAAGAAGGCATATCTTGGAAATTGTTAAAACTCAATATAGGACATAAAATGTGTGTTTTAAGGAGATCTACTTTTTTTGTGTTGTGAGATTTTGTATCTTTTACGGTTTACCTATTATGAAAAAAATCATACAGAATTAACGAACTGGAGAAGATTTTCTCATAAAATTCAAAGTATGCATTTAATTTGTCATGAAAATATCTTAAATATAGGATATCTTAATCAAAATCATATGTTTGAGAAAATCAAAATTATCAAATGGGAGAATTTTTGGAAAATCTTTGTGTTGCATTGTTGGAAAATTCAGAAACATTTTTTTGTTAATGGAAACTCAAAAGGTTTTATTATTGGTGAAATCTCGACTTCGAATTTTGTATGGAATACAATATTTTACCAACTTACAGAACATAGTAGAGAAATCAATTAGAATTTTTTGAAAAATTGTGTGCACATGCATGGTTTTTCGAAAGTTTCTGTTTTGATTAAAACACTATATTTAAAAGATATTTATACAATAAATAAAGTGTATATCTTGAATTTTCTGGAATAGTCTGTGAAGACCTCTTCATTCAGAAGGATTTTTTTATAATCTTGTGTAGTTGGTAAATGTTGAGTGTGAAAACACTACACATAATGACTTCCAAATAAGTTTTTTGTTTCATAAGCCTTTTTTGAGATATCCATTATTAATGGCTCAAATTGTTCAGTACTTTTGTTATTTTTAAAGTCCTTTTTATATTCCTTTTCTTGTGATGGCAAGAAAACAGTATGACATGTTAAGGCAGTGCATAGCATCCAGTTCTTAAATGTTGCACTATTCATTACAAATTGTATAATGTAGCTACTAATCAACCACAATATGAATGTGTTTGCTGGGAAGAACAACTAACTAAACAGTTAAGGATGAGTGGGCAAGGCATCAGAAGTACAGTGAAGAGGTGCTGCTTCTGAGAAAACTAATAAGACATCAGGTTGGTAATGTTCTCATTGCATAACTGTACTTTTCCCACCGCAACTTTTCCCACGGCTCCCAAGTCTGGACAATGTCAACAAAATACTGGCACCCTCCTCCAAGTGCATTGATATTGCATCAAATAGTATCTCTGCAAAGGTTTTTCTCAATTAAAATGAGGTAGATTAAAAATAAACTTAGTTTGTAAGAATAGTTTGTATATCCACATAAAAAATTAGAGTGGGGAAAGTCATGTAAATCTAATGCATATAATGTTTAATATACAAAAGAACTAGTGATATTATAGTTTGTCATTTTTCAAGTTTTTTTTTTTTAATTCTGTTTTATTTTTATGTAATGTTATTTTAGTCGCTTTAACTTCTTAGTTGTATCCAGAGTATCTGTTAGGTGAGCTACCTTGTTAATCAGTATATGGTGGACTTCATGGTCTCATCCCTATACTGTGACACTTTTGCTTTGCACCAAGCAAATGGTGTTGGCTGCCATCCAGTCTAGCCACTTTTCACCATCTGTACTTAAGACAGTATACAGCCAGCCTTTGATGTCTTATTCCTTTGCACCATGTTGCTTTTCACTTGCAACAAGCAGATGACATTGGGATGCTGTGCAGTCTAGCTGCTTTTACTATCTATGGATAGATGGCAGATTAATCACAATTGCCATTTATTTATTTTCAGTTTTACTTCCCTTTTTTTTTTTTTTTTCCCCCTCTTGTTTCTCTTTTTTAAACAAAAAAAAAACAGATTGGCCCGTCCATGACCTTTGAACCCAGGACCTCCTAAACACGTACAATAGACGTGGGTATCTGAGCCATCCCACTTTGTTTCAAAACTTTATTTTATTAACTTTAATGTTATTTTTAAATTTCACGAATGTTTTCAAGTTTATATCATGTTTTGTGTAATGTATGACAATGTTTCCTTAATATAATATAAACTCACAGAATTTTTTTTTTTTTTTTTGGAATCACAATTATTAGGAATTATTGAGGAAATTTGCTAGCAATACTGATAATTCATACTGCTCCTCCCCCACTCTGTCACATCAAAAGTCATTTTCACATCAATTTCAAGAAATGGAAATAGAGTTTTATTTATGGATGCTCTTTAACTGCTGTGGTTCTGAGTGTCCCATTTTATATTGGGCGTGAAAAACCTCTTAATTTTGCTCAGAAGTATCTTTATCAGCTTGAGGCATTTTTACATGCTGTAAATCTACAACAGAGGACCAATGGCTCTACTTCCTTTCCAGAGAAAGCCATGCTGAGGATTTTTACACCTGAAAATCAATTTCAGGTATTATAACAATAAATTTGCCCTATTAAAATATCTGTAATAATTCTACAAATAATCATAATGACGGCTGGAATAATCAGTGTTTTTCAGCTTATAAAATCAATAACATTAAAAATCTTGAAAAATGTTAGTATATGTAAACCTGGAAACAATCTCAAGTTTCTGTATGTCTAATGTGTAGGAGTCGCACAGTTTCTCTACACCTTACACTTTTGGAACTATTCTATGGAGTGTCCATATAAAATGTTATTTTTCAATCCTATTCATGCTAATTATGATACAGTAATTTCAATTGTCCAACCATGACTGAAGATGTGGGTTTGTATGTCAGCTGCAAAGCTTAAGGGTAGCAAAGAGTGAATGCTTAACTTTTTGAAATACGCTGAGCTTTATAAAATTCAAACATTTGGAAATGTTTGGACTAAGCAGTGTATTTTAAAAAAAAGTGCTTATTTCTTGAACTAAGGGTTTCTTCAGCTTTCATGGTTTTCCAGTTCATGGTATTTGGCAAGAACAGAAGGATTCTCTGGCTATTTGTGCAAAATTCAATTTTGTTTTATTATTATTATTATTTTTATTTATCAAACTTATTCACTCATTACAGCCATTTTTGAGAAATTAAGAGGTAATCCAAATTGTTCTGTGTAATGGGGTTGTTTGTAATGAAGGAATTAATTGAAAATCATATTGGACCCATAAAAGCTTTTGGTTTAAGCTTTCACAGACACATATGCACCAAGATATTCTAAAAATGCTTCATTTTCTGTTTCTGGAATAAGGAATCCTCAAAAGTGTATGCATGAAATCACAATAGTATAATTATTGGGATATAATCTTAGATAAGTAGCAAAGTGAGCAATGCAATTTACTCACACCATAAGTTCATATTTAGAAATGCTATTTTTAGGTAAATGTGAAAAATGTTTTACTTTTAAAAGAAATAATAGGATTGCATAATGATTTATATTTAACTCCATTTTCACTGCATGCTTGATGTATTTGACTCATCTATCCCTTATGTCAGTATTGCTCCAAGAAGCTGTCAAGAACTTTATAGCAGCCCACATCTTTGCATGCAGGCCGCTTGTGTAGCATTTAAAGTTTAACTGTTATCTTATAAAGTAGTTTTCACAGTGCAGATTTAGGTGGTGTTATTCTTGTGGTAGAAAAAGTGCTTATGATCTTTTCACTTAATGTGTGTGTTAAAAATTTCTCTTTAATATTTGAAATGGATGGATAGTGTTTGTTGCATGTTTTGAGAACCATTGAAATGAAAAACTTATAAAAGTATATAACTTCAATGCGGCCTGCAGCTTGGGAAAGGCCCAAGCATTCTGCTCTTGTGACACCTGAAGCAAATGATATTGCTACAGAACTACGTCGTGTTTATTCAGAATTGCGTCGGTTGCATGTTGCAGTGACCAATCAAATCCATACTCTAAAACAAACCATTGTACATGCTCCTGTCAAGCGTTGTGATTTAGCAGTTTCTTCATCTTGTAGTGTAGCAAATGAACAAAATAGTGCACAAATGACTGATGAAATGCGGTTGGCATGTGGTGAATCTATGGTAGAAAGACTCCAGAGCAGGATTGTGAGCAGGCAGTCAGCAGCACCCTTTGTACATGCCCCTGTGTGTTACCACGACAACATAGGATATTGTTCTCCTGGTCCTGTGGTAGCACAGTATCTGGAAGATACAGTATGTGCAGAATTGCGGCGGCTTAGAATGTCAGTTGAGAGATTACAGTTACGATTGGAGAGAATGGAAACAAATGCCCAAATTCATTATGATACCACTGGTTAGTTCACATGCTCCAGCTCTAGAATTGTAGATTAGGTCAATGGCCCCTATTGCACTTGTGTTGCTTTGTGTTCTCATTATAAATTTTATATAGAGTGATGTTCTATAAAATAGTCACATAGCTTTTTAACATAGTGTGAAATCAAAGCACTGGATGTAGGGATTAAACATAGGAAGTTATTTTTTTTTTTTTTTTTTTCTAAACCAAAGAAAAACTTTTCAAATCAGTTGTAGTAAAAGTTGCTAAAGCAAATCAGAATGCAATAATAGAGAGTTTGTTTTTATTTACTGATTACTTACAATGATTCATTACAGTGTTAATACTTGTTGACCACTGTGAGTAAACTAAGCTTCCATAATTTGTTTTTCATATTGTGGTTCTCATATGTTAAAAACATGTAGCAAATTGTGGCCCATGATGAAACAGAATTAATAAAAGATGCCATGTTATTTTCACTAAAATAGTCAACAAATAAACTTACTGAGAAAAAACGTTTCCAATATTAAATACCTGCATCTGTTGATTTCATTTCCACTCTGTATGTTAGTTTATTTTACGGTTTTATTATGCAGTGATATTTTTTTTCTTAAATAGTGTTTAACATCCACTGTTCATTTTGGCACAGCATGTGGGTGTTACAGTGGAAATATATGAAATTAAATAATTGGGAAAAGAAGTTTGGGAAGGAAATCTTCCAGGCCTGAGTTAAGGGTGCCTCCCAGGCACTTTCAGATTATGAGGACCGATAGGGACTGTTGGGATTTGAATCTTAGACCTCCTGTTCTCGAGTCCATGCCATAATGACCTTGGTCGTCCATGTCAGTCATAGGATGTCAGTGGTTACCCCAGTCTACCATTTGAATATCTCTGTAAGCAAGTTTAAATTACATAGGTATATAACGATGCATAGAATGGTTATTGGATTAACAGCAAGTACAGATTTAATTTAGAAGATATTTCATGACCTAATTTTATGTACTCAGAAGTTGGGAGTCCTCAGGAACTTCCATCCTCTTACTCTCCACAACTGGCCTGTGCACTTAATAATTGATATTCATAATTTCAGTATTTCATTTTTTTCTAATGGTGAATTATTGATTTATATAATTTGTTTATCTGATGCAAATAAAACATTTTAAAGAATTTCTCTCTTCAGTAAGGTAACATTGTATGTCATTCTGTACTTTAATATAACTTAATTTGATTATTTCCATTGCATTTTTGTAAATTCTTCCAAAGTCATAAATTTAGAGATAGCATAACAAAATGTAATCTAAAATGTTCTGAAAATATCTACTGAAGTCCCCTCTCATTGAATTTTAAGCAACAAGAAAACTAGGAAGCAATATAGTACAAGAAAATTTAAAGCATACATCTTAGGCTAAATATGTTTGTGGTAAATGTTTCTAGAATATTTTCTCTTTCTGATGTTTGAAATAGAGAGGACATTCTTTTGCTGCTCATTAGTTTGTGGTTAGCCTGCTTTTAATTTACTCTTTATCACGTCTCTGGTACTACAGAATTTTTACTAAGCTTTATTTAGATTTAATAAATATGGCAAACCAGAATCATGATTAACAGGAATTAGAAGTGTAAATTTTGTATGAATTTTTAGAATAGTTTGAAAATAATAGCAGCAAGCGGAGTATTGTAGTTACAAATCACTTATTTTCATATAGGAAGAAAATATTATATTAACCATTGACAGAGATAGATTTTGCCGAACTTTTAAATTGAACAGTTCAAGAATATTAAGTTTATAATATTTTATTTTGTCTCCTTACAGTTCAACATCATTATACTGGCAATAAGTCTCGTAATGCATTGGTACGAGAGGATTTTCCTCGTGCCTTGGATGCACAGCGACAAGAGGAAGAGGAGGCAGAAACATTACGTGCCATGTATTATCAGATGATACATCAGCAGTAAGTCCTTTTATAAGGTCATTTAAGTACTTGCCGATATAGATACTATATATATATATGGGTTGTGATAAACGTATTGGTAATACAGATAGAGAACCAAGTGTCTACATTCAAATAACTGGCAAGTATCTTCAGATTGTCTGCCGTACTCTATGCTAGGGGCACTAGCTGGTTGCTCTTTGGGTAAGGCAGAGAAAGAACCTTGCTCATTGCTTGCAATGAAACACATAATGTACCTATTGTTTGATCATGATTGGTAGATTAATTGCTCTATTATGTCTCTTTACCATTGATATTGTTGATGTGAATGTATACTACCTGTCTGATGAAAGAATGCAATTGTTAGGGAGGTTGCTGGTGTAACATGGTACAGTTTAGAGTGGTCAGAGAAAGCTGGAATATTGTACAGTCTGACCATCGAAACATCACACAGTGTATATATACAGGAATAAATAAATGATCCACAAGTGGTTCAACTTGCTGTTTCCTTAATCACTAATGAATATTAATTTTTTATTTTGTGAGCATATGACTATGTATGGCTGTGTTTGCATTTTGACTTGATTCAAACCTGTCCACTGTAAGAGACTCAACTGCTGAATTCCAATATTGTCGTGCTGTACAGGGCATGCACGTAATACCGCTTATCTGTTTGTGTTTACATAAGCTTCCACTCGTGGCTGTCTGCATTCATTCTTCAGACAGGTTGTACATGTTTTCATAGGTTTGGTAGTTGCAACATAAACAATTGCAAAAATTGATGGCAATTATTGTAGTATTACTGTAGTAAAACAAGCTCCTTAGGTTGACTAATACTATTGCAAAAGCATTATGCTAACAGTATGAGAATTAATTTGTAACAATAAACTTTTACATTTATAGTGGTGAGTATGAACAGGCCTCTTGATAGCTAATTGGTATTGATTACAATTTAAAGCTACTGTATGTCAGGGAGTATAGCATCTTTCATGTCTTCTCAGTGTATTTACCTTGCTTTAAAAAAAAGAAAATTAAAATTTGTTATTTATATATATATATATATATATATATATATATATATATATATATATATATATATTTAAAAATCTGTTGCATTCACATTATATTTTCTATCTGCTCAACAAATTATGTTTCAAAAAGCTTATTCTTCTATCTGCCTCATGTTAGTCAAGATAAAGTTGTGTAGAAATGTTTTTATTACACATTTCAAGAGCTGGTTGCTAAGTGATTTTAAAATTCTGTTCTCTTTACCTGACAATTTGAAAAAGGCTCTACTATTTTAATATTGAAACCAATAACAAATATCTGGGAAAACGTTAACTCTGCAAAAAATTGTGTGCATTAATGAGATTTCAATTATTTATGTAGTTAGATTTTGTCTAATTCCTATAGTTAACCAATTATGCTAAAGTATCCAGAATGAAGAGTACTTCAAAAATTGTTAAATATTTGTAAAAAATTTACGTGTAAAGGGAATTTGTGGTGAGCGAATATTCTTGAAAATCTTTGTCTCTCATCTTTGAAAGATGTTGAACTTCAATACCAAGTTTGTTATTTAACATATTTTGAGTTATGCTGTTTTCCAGTGAAATCTAGGTATAACATTTTTGGTGGAATGCCATACCTTCTTTTCTTCCCATATATAGAGTAGAGAAACTAAAATTTCTTAATTCTAATATACAGAGTATCACAGTCATGCTTGAACCAAATGTCATTAGAGCTGAAGGTAAATAGGGGATTCTAGAAGTTGCTATAATTTTCCTTCAGTGCTGCATGGTCCATGGATTTCTGGTGAATGCTTAGAACAAGTTAAGGAGTTAAAATAAAATGCATGTTTGTATGAGTATATTATCTGCTATTACTTTGTACAGCTCAAAGTATTAGAAAGAATTTCTTTTTCTTTCTTTCTTTTTTTTATTCCATTTAACTACATGGTCATATCAGCAGTATTTCTATGTGGAACATATGACCTATTGGCAATTGTGTTAACTTCTGCTGTTTGTTCTCGTTGGGTTTCTAATTTCTATAATTTTAATCATTAGATCACACACACACATTTATATTCATACTTTCAGACTCTGGGAAGGATAGTGAATAATCTGAGTTAGAGAAAAATCCTTACCTCAGCTGGGAATCAAGGTAGTGACCCTCGCACAGCAGATGCTCTATCAACTGAGCTACAGTGCCAGCCCATGTTTTCTTGGTATAGTTGTGAATTTCAAAGCATGTGTGCATTAAATTAATTATTTAGTTAACTTAAATGCAGACTGAAAAATTTACTCTTCATCAAAGAATATTTAGGTACGTTACATCAAAACAGATCCATGCCTAAGATGTAGGAAATTTATAGATAGATTCTCTGACAGGAAGCTGAAGAATACCTTTTTGAGTAACTACTGCAACATGTCGGTGAAATAATATGTAGATTGTGTACACACCATAGACAGACTTATGAAAGTTGGCTAGTAAAAAATACCTCGGGAAATAAGCATCTACAATGCCACTCCTAACCTCACATTTTGATGGCCTCATCTGGTCCAAGTTCTTGACTCAAACATAATGCACCTTCTCTGCATTTAATAAGCAACATTTGATTTAAAAGTAATATAAACTACACATTTTTATTGTGCATTACAAGGTATTGTTAAATATTCATGTGTTAGAGAGGTATATTACACATCCCATTTTTGTGTTACAGAAACATAATCACGTGCTTACTATTTTAGATATGATAAAACCTTTAATTACATCTGTGATTAGTAAATAAAATGGCAAACCGATACACATGTTCAGTAGCTACAACCAAACTGCTAGTTTCCCTTTATGAATCACATGAAAAGATGTGCAACTCAAAACAATGATTATAAAATATTGGAAATATGTGAAAGCAAAGCAGAAGCCATTAGTGAAGAGCATGATGAGAGGAAATAATTATCTAAATGGATTAAGAAGCCAGTATTTAAGAAAACCCTATTACAACCATTAATTACTATTTTTGCTGCTGCCCTTGTAATTAATACTCATAAATGTAATATTAATTAACATTCTTTAAGAAATTGTAATTTTAAGGTTAAGGCTTAGGCTAGTTATGTGAAAATATTGCACATTATTTAAGAAAAAAGTTAAAATGAATGTATTTATAAATATTTAATATCATGACACAACACACATTCTACTCAGAACAGGATAATAACTATTATTATAGCTCCTATTGTTAACTGCTGGGTATTCTTTTTAAAACTATTATAAAAGGTTTGGCATGGTATAATATACTCAACAGGTTTGAATGCGATTGATTGCATTATGTGATCAAAGGTATCTCATTCTGTGACTTAGAAATGGGATGATAATACAGGCCAGTAAAGATGTGATGTACACAACTCGAATGAAAAATATAACAGCTGCTAAACCTGCTGAGGGCTCTGGAAGAGCCTTATTTTCTTGTTACCACTCTTTGAAACGAGAACAGATTTTAATTTTCTTGTTAACACAATTTGATTGATATATTTTTTGTTTGTTCCTTTCTTTCTTTCTTTCTTTCTTTATGATTAACTGGATGGTTCAGAGATCAATCAAGTCATAAAAATATGAATTTGAGAAATAGAAGATTTTAGAATTAACAAAAAAGATTTCCTCTATAAAACTACATTGTAAGTACACAAATAATTGCTAAAATTGGAAATTTCATTCTCAATTCTAATAAAACCTTTCATTTCTCACGTTTATATTTTTACTTTCTCTTCGCGTACTATATACATAGTGTATAAAGAAGGTATTGTATTGCACCTAAAAATTTGACACAGAGATTTCACCAGAAATACATGTTTTGGGACCTCCTGAATCCAAAAAGAAGCATTTCTAGAAAAAGGTTTGTGTGTGCGTACGTGCATGCTTTTCCCAGAAAATTCAATATATACATTTTATTTGTCATGTAAATATCTTTAATATACAATATTTTAATCAAAATCGTTAGTCATTTTTGAGAAAATAAAAATTTTCAACAATTTTTCCATGTAAAGGAATAGCCTCTGAAGACATCTTTATTCTGAATGAATTTTGCATAACTTGTAAGCCTTAAGAGATAAACAAAAACTTGCTACATTAAAAAAAAAAAAAAAGGAGAGCTCATTAAAACACACAATTTATGTTATATGCATCCCCCCTCCCCCTGGAGTTGACCATTTTTAAGATATTCCTTATTGATTTCAGTTTTAAAATACTCAATACTTTTCTCGTACAGGAACTTGTCAACACCTGCCCATGCAAGAATTGGTTTTCTATAACATAGCAGCCACATTTTAAAGCATTTGACTGTCAGTTTAGCCTAGTTATCCCCTTATTTCCCTTCTACCTATAAGGAACTAATTAATAAAACAGTTTCTGCTAATGTTTATCTCGGTTAGCATGGAGTAAATAGAAGAATAAGCTTATTAACAATAATTTGTTACAGAAAGGTAGAGAAAGTCACGTGAATGGAGCACATCAGATTTTTATGACTTGTATTTTCTTCTGAACTGTTCCTGTCTTTTTATATACCTTACACAATAAAGCTGTTCATCAGTTGAAAACACATGAGTACCTTATTCGTTAACTAACACCCAAGGCATCTTTGTAAGATTTTTCCCCTGCTTAAAAAGAAAAACTGTGAAGTTAAGTTTTCAAGGGTTAACTTAATTTAGACATCATAGCTAAATGATGTTCTGTCTACTCTCATGTGTTATTAACTGATCATCCCTACACTACTTCCTGATACTGGGCAACTGCTTTTGAAGAGAAATACTGAACTCTTAAGCAGGTAGCAAACATTACAATACAAAAGATATTAAAATAACATAACATTACTACATACTCCAATGAAAAGATATGTTAAGTTCCAAAATAGGTCCATCATCTAGAGTTCCCTTAATGTAATAGAAGAAACTATGAGGGAAAAAAAATTGAAGTTGATTTAAGAAAGCAAAATAAGCAAAACAAAATCTAGTTTAGTTGCTTTCAAATACATCAAACTCGATTACATCTGCATTACTTTTGATTTATTACCACATAGTAAAAATGTTTTTGCTTCACTTCGGGTTCTAGCAATTATTTAAGAATCCACAACTGGATATGATTTAATGTACATGTTCATATTTTAGTGTAGGTGAAAATGGTATTCATTAGGAATGCAGTTCTCTAAAATGAAAAATGTTCGGGTAAAATAGCATTTACCTAGGAAGATAATAAAACATATGTTTACAGGGAGGAGATAGATGCAGAAATGGCAAAGCAACTGGCAGAGAAAATAGAGAGAGAAGAAATGGAACGCAAACAAGCACTAGAAGAGAAAGATAAGGAAATTGCACATATACTACAGGTACGTATGTGGAGACTACTATCATTGCATAAAGAAAGTTGATGATAGTTCTAGTGTTAAGCTATGATAAATCTTTACCTTGGGTCATGTTCCTAGTTACCTATTTTGGAAAATATTTCTTAATTATGTATATCCTAAGACAGATAATAAGGCTAATAGGTATCTGTGCATTCAACCTGTGGTGAAACAAGTTCAGTTGCTTTGCTTGTTACAAAGTGGTAGGCTTATCATCCATCCAGGATGACCAGACAGTCCTGGTTTTATTATACTGTTTGGGGTAATGTCTGGAATTCAGAGCTAAAACATATTATTGCATTGATAACAAATTTGAAAAATTGTATTTATGTTTGCCGAAAAGAAATGGGATAGAAGTAAATTGTAGTAAATATTGTTCACATTGACAGTTACAATAGGGCAATTGCTTTGTTTAGGCAAGTGACAGTGGGTTACGTTTTTGTTTTTTTGTGAAGTATTGCTTGTGTGAAAGCATGATCTGTATTCAGCAAGTGTGGTGAAATAGAGAAGTTCCAGGGCCTTTGCTTTATTAAAAGGAAAAACATTGTAGTCATGTTCTTGGAATCTTGTGTTTTTAACATTGCCATGGGGGAAAATGTACATTTACTGGCAAACTCCAAAAGGAATACAAATGTTTGAAAACATGTGATTGTAACGATCATGAGCAGCATTCAGAATGTAATGTTCACAGAGGTAGAGGAGACACTGAAGATCAGCTAAAAATAGAAAAATAAGAAAGCTTTACATGCCTCAACAAATTTTGCAGTTTTTTACAAAATTACAGATTATAGTTTCTAAAATTTCAGGCTCTTTGCATTAATTATATGCAACATTGAATAAATAGTTACCTGTTTATGTTTAGGAGAGCCCTTATTTTATAATTATTTTTTTTTATTAAATAACCACTCATTCACTATCAGAAAATGTCTTTGGCTGTGTAAAAATGAAGAAAAACACTAAAAAGCATGTAATCACTTACTTCTGAGAAAGACAAAAACTGATAACCAGTAGAAAATTAAAATCCTGCATCAGTGTCCCAGATTTGCAGCAAAAAAAACAAGCATTTGTCCTGTGTTTGGTCTTCAAAAAATGGTAAGCCAACGTACAAACTTGAATTAAAATCTGTATGCTTGCTTTTGTTACTGCAGTTTCCAATTTTACCATAAAAACTGCTGCTGCTACAGAAAATTTATTTATATATATATAGATCCTTTGAGGGAAGCTGTGATCAATTTAATATTCATTAAAATTGCCCCAAATTTAAGTTGGTATATGTACAAAACATCCCAAAAACCTTAAATTTTAGGAGAATTGCTTCCTGAAATATCTCTAACAATATTTTAAAACAATTTAATAGTTTTAAATTCCATTAGCACCTCAGGTGAATCGAGACAGTGTAGGATGATAAATGAACCAGATGTTTTAGGTGATGAGAGTTACCTTTTAAGGATAAGAGAAAACCTGGAAATAAGTTTATCTTGGCAATTTGCCCTAACGGATATTTGACCTTTTGAGATCACTAAATAAACACACTGCTTGAATCAAAGTTTACTACAATAAAGCTTAATAATCTCACCAGAAAAGATGTGAAAATATCTAAAAGCAGTCTGCTTCATATAATATACAAAGTTCTAAGAACAAAATTAATAGATGACATACATGGCTAAAGAAGAGCTATGGGTATATACCAGTCTTTAAATATAATTTAGCTTAATTGCAGCAACTCTATAGCATTTCTAGAAGAGAAAGGTTTAAGGTCTTCCTACCAGTGTGAAGAATTAATAATAAATTAATACCTTTAAACTGAACTTAATTTTGGTTTAATAAGTCCAATGTTTTATTTTTAAACTATTTAAACAAATTAAGAGGATTAATCAGTGTTTTCAAACTACATTACTCTCTCAGCCATGTGTACAGTGACACCTTTATATACTAATTACAGTTAAAGATTTGAAATAACTGTTGAAATTGACTTAGAAATTCTGTTCTCATCCCATTCCCCCCTCATGTACTTTATTTAGCTCTCTTTTGATTCATCACATCTGCAAATAATCAAAAATATCTGATGTGGTACATAACTTATTAATTCTCATTCATATCTTTTATATTGTGCATTGATTATTACATGCATTAAAAATGAAGATCCTACCATATTATATTATTAAAACTCATGTTTGTATAGAAATGACTTTAAACTAAGCAATAAGTACTTAACTGTGTACAATGGGCGAAGCAGCATTTAAACTTTATTTGGAAGCATGGGGAAATAAACTTGTAAGTCAGTATGAAGTTCCTCAAAATGAAAAGAAAAGAGTATTAAACTTTCCAATGCACTCTTGAAATGACAGTTTTATTTGTGAATAAATCATAAATCAGCCTAGAATATTTCAAAAATGGCTAATGCACAATAAAAAGTTTACAAAAGTAATAGTCATCATTTGTACATGTGCAGAAGTCTTTTTGGTTCTGGGAAGCATGCTGTTTATCAGTAGAGCTGATAATTGAATTCAAGCACATAGATTTCCCACACAAATTATAAAACTACAATAATCATATTACCTTTGTCATAGACAGCGTTGAAAATTATGACCATTAGAATTGCATTCTAATATCATTTCCAGTCCAGTCCAGTGTAATTGGCAGGCTGAGGGCAGCCCAAAGTGTGCTAGGCGTGTGAATATAAAACCTATTTATCTGGTAAAAGAGAAAAAATTCCCCTTAGTAAATTTACAATCACATATCCCTTAACCTATTAAGAAAGTTTGTATAAGCATCAGTATGTGAGGAGTGTGTTAATTAAAAAGGATCAAATCCTACCTTCTGAAAATAATTAAATTTGCCATTAATTCTTCATGGCCATGTAAATAAAACCATGTTTTGTTTCATAGAAAGAAAATCAGCAGATTACCATTATCCAAATCCAATTACAAAAATTAATCCTAGTCACATTGCATGGTTGCATTATCTTGCAGACTTTTAATTTAAAAATGTAATGGCATTCCAAGCCAAGTTCTGTGAAATTCCTGATTCCCTGTTACCTTTCTGAGAGATTTCTTTGAACTTCTTTCTAATTTTTCTCCAGTGTCACCAGTTTTTCCTGTAAGAACATTATCCACTGTTGGTTTCCTATCGAGAGTAGATTCTCATTTCTATTTACAAATTATGAACTGCTCTATGAGGTGCATGAATGTTCAAATCTGTCTATAAATTTCTGTCCTACTTCTCCACAAAAGTTTGTTGTCACATTGGCATCATACACAAAAAGTCTGTGTGCTAAAGTATACTAGAACAGCCATAATACACTATAACACTGAAAACACATCACAATGTGAGAAGGTAAATGGGCTTAGGTCAGAAGCAGGTAGAAATATGCAGTGCAAGGCAAACAGTTCCCTCATCAGTTTGTAGGCCATGTAGCTGTACGTTATTCCTGAAGTAACTTTTCTTCTTTCTCACATGGTTTCCAAGTTACAGAAAATTTTAAAATATTATTTACAGAAAAGTTTAAGATATAAAATTTCTTTCTTATTTAATATCTCAAGTACATGACATTATAATTAGAATTTTTGGAATAATTTTTGAGAAAATGAAAAATCATAAAAAATGAATTGTGAATATTTTTCTGTTGCATCCAAAAAAATGTAGATTGTATACCAAATTTGGTATTCATTAGATTTTTCATTTTTAAACTGTGCCTAATGTTCCACACATCCAGATGTGAACCTTTTTCTAAAAATGCTTTCTTGGGTTTGGGGAACCTCAAAACATGTACTCTTTATACCAAATTAATAGTTGCACATAAAGAAAATAAGAGTTGTATTTCTGAGGAACTACAAACAAGTTAGTTACTTCATATATGTTGTAAGAGGTATATTTAAATGCCCATATCACTACTTAATATTCAGTTTTGAATCATCAATCCACTAAAATGTTTCTCAGAATGGTGAATAGCCATAACAAAATTTAATTAACTAATTTGTGAAGACAACATTTTTGTAATCTGCCCTTTGAGGATCTCTGTTATTCAGCAAAATGTTTTCCATTAGTGTTTAGTGAAATGATAAATGTGTGTTGAAGGTAGTATAGTTTAAAACAAAGCATGAACCTACAATCATTGAATGACCCGTAAACAACTCCGTATACGAGTTACTGTCTAAAGAATCTTGAGGAGCAGGGCTTTGGTATCGCTTTTTCTGCCCTCAAACCACGAATGTTTCAGAAGCAGAATTGACTTGCTGCTATTGAGAGCTAGAATTGAAGCATAGCTTTAAATTAAAATATCCAGTTTTGAAAGCTGAAATCTTTGACAACAATCTTAAGGATCAATATTGGAAGGCTTATTTCATCTTTTCAGGACTGCAGAGGAAGGAAATACAATTTTTTTACTGTTTAAAGATTACTTGAATTTACTATTATAACTATGTTATGATATCAGTTTCATTCTAATGAGTAAATTATAATTATAACAGTAGAGTCTCAGTAATTCAAGGTTTTGTGTACTTTGAGCTGGTCTTTGGAAAATTTTACATAATACTATAGTATTCTGTTTTTATATGTCGTTCGTGTGTACGTTTTACACTCCTCCAAATGTGTTACCTTTTTAACATTCTTTTAATTTTCCATGTGCATTATAGGTTAAACTGTCCCACTTACAGTTTTCATTCATAATGTACAGAAATAACCTTGGCCTCAAGACTGCTAATGCATTTCTATTACAGAATGACGAGTACCATTAGGTTTGGAGGGGTGTGCTTGCTCATTCTTTGTTGATCCTTCACTAATTGTCAATCAATTGTACCATCTTTTCAGAAAAAATTTCTGTATTAGTAAAGTAGTCTCTACTCAGCAACAGTGGTTATTAAAATAACACATTTTACTGCAGTAACAGACTGGCTGTTATAGATGGTATATACCTGTACATACTGTACTGTAGCCCACCATATAACACAGATATGTGCTAAATTGTGTTTATAACACAGGTATGTACTATATTTTTTAACCATAATTGTGCTCATCAAATATTTATTCATGATTTACACATTTAGTGACATTTCCTTTTAATCAAGATTTTTTTTTTGCAATTTGAGATAGCCTCAGCCTCAATTAGCACAAATTACGGGGCTCTACTGTACTGAGATATTATAAGCAAAATTATACAAAAATAGCATTACAGGAAATTTTGTTATTTTTCTCCTATAAATGGTGGTTATTCTGAAAAGAATCAGACTATCTTCTGATGAGCACAGCTCTTTTTAGAATATATTAATTATAGAAACCATAATTTGAAAGATTGTAATTGGTTTAGAACCCATACTTTTTATTTTTTTTTTTTTATTTTGAAGTCTGTTTACTCAACTGTAAGCTGCTCTGATTACAAAATCAACATAAAATTACTTATATTTTGATTTTAGGGCACATTTCACAACCAATTGCAATCTTTCAAACTATTGTTTCACTTCATTATTTTCAGTGTTTAACTTCCAAATTAATATAGAAATCATATTATGTTTAGTTTTACGCTTGGTGGGTGCTTTTACTTCCCGAGAAATAAACTTTTTCATCTGGAAAATGTTAATAATTACTTTTTGTATACTAAGGTAAGATAAGGTTTATCTTTGTACTAAAAAGAAGGTTGTTCATTATGAAAGTAGCAGCTTGTGTCTTTACATGTTTTACTATCTGTTTCTTCCCTTGTGCTTTATATAGCCTACAGAAGTAGAAGAGGAGAGTGGTGACAGCAACACTCACCTTAGAGATGAAACTGGTGAGGTAAAGCAACAGTTTACTGTTCTTGCTGTGCCCCCAGAAGTTTTTGGAGGATTTTGTTGAATGTTTCTCAGATATTATGCATTGCTTGGCTGATTTTCAAGTTATGATGGGTTAAGCATATTAATATATGGGCTATAAAAATTGTAGTGGCATCATATGGAGTATCACAAAACAAGTTGTTCTACATTATACATATCTGCATATCCACATGCCATGAGAATCTTTTACCATTTTTTTTTTTTTTTTAAGAATCACTTGCATGCTTTACCAGTAACAATCCCTTATGTATTTGTTGTAATTGCTTGTTTCAACATGTTGCTTTTTTAATATTTTTGCTGCTATGACTATTGCGTTTTTTTTTTCTCTTTGTGTTATATATGGTGCATAATCTATATTCTGTCTGTTATGCTTTGTCTATTAGAGCAGTTATATATTTCAGAAAAACAGAAAATTTTTCTTTGTGAATAAAAGTCTCTATCAGGGTATCCATAACTCCAGTGTATTTATATCAAATGCAGAGATCCTGGATGATGTAATTCTTAATCATGTCTTGCTTATATTTCGTTAATAGCTGGAATTATAACTCTCTTCTTATCAACAAAAGTATGCTGTTATTTGTTCACCCTTAAGTTGATCCATGCCAAAAAAAACAGGTGACCAGTGTTGTGATAATGTAGTCTTCCGCCATTCATGCCAGTAATACTGCCATGCTTTTCCACCTCGTGACGAGTACACATGGCATATAATATAATATCAGAGAAATTAAAACTCTTTCCGGCTCTTTGGATTAATTCAATCCCAATTTGACACAATATTGTATAAAATGTAGCTTCTGAAATTATGCAAATCTGTATTGGCATTAACTTCCAATAACAGAAATCAACTGATAACTGTTGGCGACTCAGGTTTTAAAATTGTGTACTGTAATACAAATTGCATTCTTCAGAAATTCTCACATATTTCACAAATTTTTTTTCTGGGAGTAACCACTTTTCTTGTGGGCGGCCTGGCGGATTGGTTTGTGAGGGGGATAAATACATCAAACGAAATAGAGCTGGATATCAGGTGTCTCATACAAATTGCACTTGGGACTTGTAGCTCTGTTTAACAGCATATTTCAGCATTAATTAAACTCATAGGATTTTATAGAATATACAAATTAAGAAAAAATTCATCCTGAAATTTAGATTATTAGTATGGGATTTCTTTCTGTGCAGATGCTACTGTGCCACGGTGCACTGGCCACATGGATCTGTTGTAGCATAGATCAACCTAAGAGTGATAACAGTGTGGTACTTTTGATTTGCTAATCTTTGAGTGAAGAAATTGTACGATACACAAGATCAGAGGATTAGGTTGCTCCATTCTGGTGTTCCTTACAAGAAACCTACTACCGTACTCATATAAAAAACACTGCACATTTTTTTCCTTGTCATCTATGTGGTATAAGAAGTCTTATGTTCCAAATATAAGCTGCTGTTTTCAAATTAATGTACTCTGAGATAAGTTGAAAATATTGTGGTGCTAATAGGAAACATAACATATACTGTTAATATATGAAGAAGACCTGCACATGGCATGATTTGTTGTGCATGGTGCCAAACGAATTTGTATTTTAATCACTACAATAACACCAAGCACTTTTGTTTTGCTTTCGTCCTTGCAAGATGCTAACCAAAAGTGCTGTATCTGTACATTTGGAATGCAAACTGGATAATAGATTTTATCTCCTGATGTTCTACTGCTTTGTCCCAATATTTTATAGGTTCTATCTCGTATACTTCAAGCTGAAAACTGTAATTCTATATTTGGAGCATGGACTTCTTATACCTCATATATGACACAGGAAAACTTTTGAGGTATTTGCAACATAAGTGTAGTGATAGGTTCCTTGTTAGAAAATACTGAGCTGGCATCAGAAACAGCTCCCCCACGCTTGGGAAAGGTACAGAATATGGCAAAAAATTATAAAGATAAATTCACTGATTATTTTCATATGGACCAAACCACTGGGTGATACTGCATTTGTTGTCACTACTTTTTTAATAACCCTCATATTTCCAAACTTTAGCCATGCTGCTGTAATGTTTCAAGCAAATGTACACAAATGTCCTTTGGCTTTAGTTTTCATTGCTCAAGATATTTATGCTGCATATTTTTGTTTTGCATGTGAATAACTTTTTATCTCTTTATAATTGTGAAATGTGTGTCATATTTTGTAGCATGAGATGCACCAGTGATGCATGTTGTTAAGGCAATTTTCTCATGGTCTAGCAAAGAAGTGGCTTTGATTCAGAAAGTGAAATATAAGAAATGATTCAGAAAATAAAATATAAGAAATATGACTTCTTTTAAATGAGAAGGAACAATGGATCTCACAAATAAGTTTTTAATGTTATTTCTCCATATTGTGATCAATAGCATTAAATATTACACAATTCGAAGAGCCTGGAGAAAGATAAAAGTATAATCGATGTGTTAAATTCTCATGACTTTTCCTGCATTGTTTATTTTAAATCAGTTCTATAGAGTATATAAAAGCTTATATTAATGATGTAGATAAAGGTCTGAAATTTAAACCAAATCTTTAAAGTTTTTTTTTTTTAAATATACTGGCTTCAAAATTCTATACTGGTTTCAGGATACCAAACAAATAGGTGTGTGCTGTCTGAATACTTTAAAAAATATAGCATAAAATATTGGAAAATTCAAACAAAATGCAATAAAACCATGTGGGATGGCTAATTGGTAATGTCTATGACCTGCATTCAGGAGGTCCTAGCTTCAAATCCCATGGGCCAAACAATCTGGCTGTTTTTTTTCTTTCTTTTTCTTCTTCTTCTTCTTCTTCTTCTTCTTCGTGGTTTCCCTCAGTCACCAAGGTAAATTCTGCTTTGAATATTTAATACTCTATCCAAAGTTCCACATTCAGTCAAAAATAATATTAAAACTGAAAATAGATGGTAATTGCAATTGTGCTGCCATCTATCCACAGATAGTGAAAGTAGACTGGATAGCACCATAGCCCTATCTGTTTGCTACAGAACTAAGTGGTATGGTTTAAGGAGGTGAAACTCATCTGACTATGTATGGTAGAGCAGCTAGACTGGATGACATGGCACCATCTGTTTGACATGAAGTGAAGTTAATGTGGTAGAGGGATGAGACCTTAAAAGGGTACTACTGTCCACCACATATTGTCAGCTACATTGCCAAACATTTTATTTTTTAAAAAATAAACAATTGGCAACAAAAAGTGTAATATTAAGTTGTGTCTTAAGGATATATGTACTCATTCCACTATCATCTTCACCATCATCCTATTATCACACATAACCCTGCAGGGTACCTCCAGCTAATAAACAGGTCCAGCCATCACATGGTGGGATGAGGTTGTCCCAAAGCTTGTAAAATATGATATAGAAACAAATAAAGAAATAAATCTTTATGCAGTAAGTTTATTTTTCATATACATGTATTATTGTTTTATTTGTAAAGGTAGCCTCTTTTAACTTCTAATGTCATATTGGGGGCTTTGACCCATTAACTGTAGACCTTTATTAACATTGGGTTAATCTCAAACAATCTTCTGGTTAAAGAAACATTCCCTGCCCCAGCCAGGTATTGAACTCAGTGACTGGATGATAAGCCAGCTTACTGGTCACTCGCTACAGAGGTAGTCAGTAAGCTTTTATCTCTCTGTCTTATGGATTACCAGTGATACAAAACTAAGCCAGCACAGGCTACTTATACAAAACTCAAGATAACCCTATCTTAAAATAAGGCATTTTTGAGAAAATAAAAATAACTTAAAATGCTCTGTCTAAATGCTAGTTAGGAATGCAATAAAAGAGATTATTAATACAGTTGTGGATATAAAAGCTAGAATTTGAATCATTTATTCTAAATTATTTTTTAAAAAGCTAATACCTTTACAAATTATGAACACTAAATATTTTAATAATTAAATAACTTATATGCACCTCATCCTTCATTGATACTCAATACTAACATGATACAAAATTTAGTATTCATCCAATTTCAATATTAAGTAATGCTGTTAATGGACATGTTCAGGACCTTTCTGAAGACTTAGAGGGGCAGTCATTTCATTTGTGGCGACATCGCAGTTTTAAATTTCTAGATGGAATACCTGCATAGGCGAGGTAAAGAGTTACACATTTGAAAGCACTGTAATACCAAAGTATTTCACTGAGGAGCATCTCAGGAGAGATCCCATGCATAATGTGAACTAGTAGTGTATCTAAAAATTCATTCAGTACCTTTACTGTACTGCAAAATACAGAGAGTTGCTTGTATGCCATTAGGCATATTGAGCAACAGTGAAACCACAGGCCCAACATTAGGTTAGGGTTACTGTGCATGAGCTGGATTCAAAGAATGGAGATGTCATGCACTTGTACACCTAAGAGCCAACTTTAGAGACTATTGTACTATTGTACACTTGTCCTAAAGCAGTGATGTGCATTCAAAGGTCCAATGTTTCAATTTATGATGCTTTTAAATTTATTTACTTTTATCTCAGTCATCTGCATCAAAGTAACAAGACATACATACTTTTCAAGTGTTCTCAATGTCTTAGCTGTTACACTTACAGTTGTTGAAAATGCAGCTATATTTTATACAAAAATGTTAAATTCCGGTGCCAAAGAAGTGCAAAAAGACAATTTAAGTTTACTGAACCATATTAAAATTCAAACTACCACTTCATAACACTAAACAAATTCTCTAATTGATCAGGTTCTATGAAGAGTGAATGATTGCATTGAAATTAATGTGAAATAAGCTTGGGGCTCTTAGAGCTTAGATCATGGCCGCTCACACATGTAAAATCTTATGCATGCTGAGGTGCAGAGACTCTGTGTATGGTTTGTAGTAAGAAACAAACAGCGGAGAAGATGAAGACAGATGGAATGAGTAAAGCAAGCTTAAGGAAAGAGACAGGGAGCACTATTGCTAAAAACCAAGGAGTGGGGGTTGCACTCTGGTCGTCGAGTGAAGTTGTCTTTTGGACCTTGTGCCTTGTAATGCTCTGGCACGTCTCCCTGAGAGACACTGGCTTTAGTTGGGAGAGAGCACTATTGCTCACAAGGAGTGGGGGTTTGCACTCTGGTCATCTAAGTGAAGTTGTCTTTTGGACTTGGTGCCTTTCAATGCTCCAGTACGTTCCCTGAAAGACACTGGTTTGAATTGCACAACATTTACATATTGAATTACAAGATAACAACAATCTTGGAAAAACTAGATCCAGGTAACTTGTCCCAGTTGAGATTCAAACTCGAGCCCTCCAATATATGGGATAAACAGCCTAACCGTCCACAAAGTTCATTTGCTAATTAAATAGTGATTTATTTTATATCTTCAATTTATTTATTTGTACTAAGCAACAATACAAAAATACGGATGGCTATACATCAGCCCAAGCTGTTATCTTGCCATATTCATACCCAGATTTCTGTATGTCTGAACCATTTTATTTAAATGCCAATGCTAATAATAATAATAATTATTATATATTATTAATATTTTGCATATGCTCATTTGCATAACTAAATGATTTTCTTCATGGCTATTTTTGATTTGATCCAAATGATAAGTAGTTGGTTCAGTGAGGGATTTTGAAGATGATAATCATCAGCAGCCTTGGATTTATATGCTCTAAAAATCATGTAATTATACATGCAAATATGCTCAAAAAATTAAGAAATTATGCATTAAATCTTGAAAATATGCACAGTTAAAAGTATTTTATTTTTCACTAATAATTCAATAAGTTTGGTCCATATATTATAGCATGTACCTTATCTACAGTTATGTATTTTAAAGTTTAATAATGTTTTAATTAATAGGTGAATGTGTTTGTAAATAAAAGAATTAAAAAGTACAGGGGGATAAATCTAAAAAAAAAGTTTTTTTAAAAATTTAACAGGGGAAAAGCTTACATCCTTCTAACAAACTTGATAAAATATAGATAGATTTTCCATCTGATATTAAGTCTTCTGTCCATTAACCCACCTTTTCACAAGAGTATTCCTGAATTTTTGCCTTTGGGTATAACAAATATTACAGCAACTCCCTATGAGTAAATCAAACTAATTGAATAAATGCATGGATGGCAGTCAGTATAGATTTTGGTGTTTAGATAAAATCAATTCATTTCTATTGTTGAATCAAAGTACCACAGTAAGATTGTTTTAAAGAAGCGAAAAAATAAAAAAGTTGCATATGCTCTGTAAGTTGCAGTCAGTATTGGCTATAGTTGGGTGAAATGGGGAAAGAGGATATCATCTAGAAGAATAAAATATAAATTATTTCTGAATTAATATAAATATGCAAATATATGCTCAACATGCCATATCATTATAGATATGCTCAAATTCTGCACACTAATTCTAAGCAATGAAAAATGCATTTGTTTAGTCTGTATATTGTAAAGTTAAGGAAGAGAATATACAAAATTTGCATACTAAAAATGGTATACTGTATGCTAAAAGTTTATAAAATAGAGTAGGAGCAGCTTCAGTAAAAAAGTAGTATGCTTTTGAGATGCAGTTTAATCCAGAATAACTTGTGTAACTTAAACTGCTTTTATCGCCAAGCATTGAGCTTGTATTTATAAACCTAAGTTTTAGATTTGCTGCATAAATTAAAATGTCTAAGATAAGTTATTTGTATATTTTATACAAATTCTTCTAAATACCTTTGTAATACTTCATGAAAAAATGGGAAATATCCTATATAGCATTTTAACATCAATTGCAACAATCAGCAGAGTAATATCTATGGATAAAGAAGTAATATTTTTAAAAATGTTATACAGTATTCAATATTAATTACAGGGAAGCAAATTACCATTAAGTAAGGAAAGTAAATGTTAGTAGTTTATAACCAGTAAGTAGTGATGATACGATATGCTCAGTAGATATCGAATCTTCATTTTATTGGAAGTTCAAATAGAGCTACTTAAACCACTAACCTGAGCTAGTAAAATTGATGCTTAAAATATTGAATTTATAATGTATTAATAAATTACAGAGATGGCTTTAAGGATAATTATTGACAAAGAACAAATATGGGCCTTGTGTGTGTAAATCGAGATGTGCATAAACACACAATATGAACATTTAACTCACTGATTTGGCTTTCCACTTGGGCATCTTTGATTTTAATGTAAGAGTAACACATTTGTTGTTTGTCAGGCATCATTGTCAGCCTTGCCCTCATGTTTCTTTGTAAAGGTGCATTGATCCCCTCTGTGTGAAAAAAGAATGCACTGCTTCATATATTTCATCTTTAAATCTTAAGTCTGATGTGTTATTTATGGACGCCTTTTAACTACTATGGTTCTCAGCATACCATTCTAAATTGGAGGAGGTCATAGTGATCAAATATCAATGGCAGGGACAAGTCTTCTGTGATAAAATGTTCAGAAAAATGAAACAAAGAAAAATACTTCTGAGACAATAAAAAGGATTATTCCTCATCGTAATCCTGTTCGTGAAAGACTGCTTAATTTTGCTCAGAGGCCTCTCTATCAAGCTTGAGGTTCTTTTAAGTGCCGTAAATCTATGACACAGGACCAACGGCTTTACTTCCCTTCTGAAGGAAGCCATGCTAAGGATTTTTACACCCGAAAAAATCCATCGTCCTCCGCCGGATTTGAAGTCTGTTAATGCTGTCAGTTAGATAGGGGATATTTCACTTTCTGCATGGATTGCGGTTGCCATAAACTAGTGTGGCATACAATTGGTATAAAACATGAAATCAATAGACACTTAATACTGGTATAACATGCCCAATTTACCCTTAATAATGGTAGCCATTGGTGCAATACACCAAATCTGGGATTCACTGCTAACACAAAAATGCCATAATAAAGGATCTTGTTACCTGAATGTGCACAACTTCCATCACACATCACAATGGGCGGTGTACTCAAAACTCTGGCATGCAGGGCAATCTCTATCTCCAACTTAAGCCGCCCGAGACAGAAACTGCAACACCTGAAACATACCTTCCTCCAAAATGGCTACTCCAACTAGGACATCAAAGCAGCATTCACTGGAGCCAAAAGAGGCAAGCCTCTCACACAGCAGCCATCAGAAAAGCCTACCACCACTGCCTGCATCCCATTTACTGGTAACTTATCTAGCTGAATCAGCAGAATTCTCAATTCAGGACCATATATAAACTGCCTCCAAAGATTAAGAATCTACTGAGACTTGTGAAAGAGCAGTTACAGCTGAATGTGTACCACATTCTCTGTGAGTGTGGGACCCTGCATATAGGAAAAACTGGCAGAACCATAATTACCAGAGTCAAAGAGCACAAAAGGACCATCCATTTAATTCAACCCGAAAAGTCTGGTTTAGAGAACATTGAAAAGAGCTAACTTCCAAGACACAACTGTTATGGGAAATGTAACAAATACCGGGAATGCAGAGCCAAGGTGGCACTGGCTATCTCCTCTGAAAGGACCATGCCAAATCAGGATGCTGGGCTAAAGTTCAGTTCATGGAAACCAGCCATAAAACTCAAAATTGACAAGCACAGATACAGACAAACCAAGCAGCTGCCAGAGTAGTCGCATTTTCTACAAGGTCCGTACCAACAACCATGGCGGACAGTATATTTACTGGTCATTTCACCTGGCTTAGCCATTCACCATGGGAGAGATGCATGCTCCTGAAACGTCAATGTCTCTACATCACTTCACCTGGCTTGAAGTGATCTCTAGTATGTCATCACTCTAGAAGTCTTAAAGCAGTACAATAATTCTGTGTTGAATTATAAAACTGTCTTGTTGAATTCAAAACCATGGGCATTCATATTCATGGAATCATTTAACAATGATGCTCCACTATAATTATACAAATACTCTTAATTATTTATATATTCATCACCATGTTTGCTTCTTTGGTTTGTAATACCAAACATGCTGCCTGGGTAGTGTGGTGGTAGCATGTCTGCCTCACTTTCAAAAGGTCATGAGTTCGAATCTCGCTTAGGGTAAGTTATCGGGATAAGGTTTTTTTCGGGGTTTTCCCTTATCCTGAGAAGACTATGTCAAGTATCTTTAAGCTCCATGGACCCCGAGATCATTTGAGCATCATTTCATCAATTTCACTTATCATCCGATATGACCAACCAGGTTAAAGGATGTTAAACTACCCAAAAAAAAAAAAAAAAAAAACAACAAAAATAACCAAACACCTTAAAGTTTAAAAACGGAAGCACTAATAATAGTGATGTCTTCTCTTTGTGTTGAATATAGAATTAGTTGCACTGTCTTTTCACATGCCTTTACTAATAAAAAGCAGGAACATTTTCAAAGGGCATTCGTCTTCATCCTTCCAACTGCTGATTGTTTTAATGGTTTCCTTGAGTCCTCATATTAGCTATTTCAATACTAATAAGCTCCATGCAACCAAAAGAAATACAAGAGAGATGAAACAGCAAGATGATTGTGCACTTAAGGCCACCTGTATGGTATCACAGCTGGCTAACAAAGAGCAAATTGAAATAAGCTGATGTGAGTAAAATCATCGAAAACCTACACTTGTGAATCTATTCAGTGTGGGCATGTTTAGAACTACCATTACTATGATATTCTGATTAGTGCCATGGTCTATTTCATTAATAAAGAGTTGTAACAAAGTCCTGCAGAACAATAATGCTGAGATTCCATAAGTTCGCTTTCTGGTTAAGTCAATTTTGATTGCTTTAAGAAAGTCAGTATGCCACTAAGGTCATCTATCAACATGGTGCCCAGTCAGATGCTGCAGTAAGACGACTGTATAACTAAGTTCATCAGTTTGATATATATTTCTAAGCTGCAGTTCATTTTCAGTTTGCATGAAAACACAAAAAAATACATTTATTTTGAGAATCCAAAAAAATTCAGCTGACTGCATATGTTAAATGATTTGTCAGTGTCTATACGTGTTCATATATTTAGAGTGTACTATACACAAACAATTTCTTGGGCGATGGTTTTAGGGGAAGTGAGGACTGGGGGTAAGAAGTGAGACCCCCCCCCCCACTACCTGCCTTTTTTCCTGCACTATTGTCAATGAAAGAAAGTTTCTTTCTTTGAGGTCCTCAGCCTTTAGGTTATAGCCGAATAGGTAATCTAATTTAATGCAAAGTAGCTAAATTATTTAATGAAACGCAGCTGAGATCTACAGACAGAAGAAACCTTAGCATTGAATTTCATGGTGTAAAATCGGATATGAAAGACAAGCTATTGCTGTCCACTATAAAAACAATGTATTTGGGAATGTGTGTTCATCACAGCCTTCTTATGAAATTTTCATTGGTAATTTATTATTTCTGTTGTATAATTAGTTGAAACTAAAGGTAAATTGTGAAATTAAAGACAAAACAAAGTGAAGGGTTGAATCTTTGGTGGTTCAGATTAATTTCAAATTACTGTTTTCATGAAAACATTTTTTTTTTTTTCCATTATCTATCATGGATGCCTCTGTTATATTACAGGAGCGCGAACGATTAGCCCTGGAGCAGAAAGCAAGACAGGAAGTTGATGACAAGCCACAGTATGACCTAGACATGAATAATGTAGGCCTTCCATCACCTTCTCAGTACAGTCCAGAATCACTCTCCAATCAATTCAGGTATGTTGCTAAAAGCTAATATTAAGCATTTCCTCACAGATCAAATGGTTCATCAATGTGTAACTTAAGCAAATAAATACACAGATGCATGAAGTCCTTAATTAAATATAGCATAACTTTCAAGAAAGTTTCCCCCAAAGTATTAAAAATCCTGAAATTATGGAAGAGCAGTTCATTATATAAAATGTATGTAGATTGTTTTTAGGTCTTCTAAACATTCTGCATACTTGCATACAAATCTGAATGTCATCTCCATTGGAACTAATAGAATTGAGGAATACCACATCAGTGATATTTATTTCTTGCATTTTCTTTGTGTTATAGCATTCAACAATCACTGTAAAATATTCATATAATAAAAATGCACTTTCAAATTGAGAGTTCCATCATGTTCTGTTGCAAATTGGGTACTATGGATATGAACAGTTCTTCCACCCAAGAAACTGTGCATATAAATGCTTTTCCTTACATGAGTGTAAAAACAATATTTCAGTTCTAACCGGTTCATTCAATCTGTGAAGATTTACAGCAAAGATTACCAACTAAATTCAATTTATGGGCCAATATTGAACATATATTAAACTTTCTCCCAAAACCATGCAGTCCCTGAACATATTTTGTCATGTATTTTTCTGAATTTGTAGCAAAAATTTCTAAGTATTGACTGTCTATTACATATTGATATATAAATTTATTTGTTTTTAATAACAAAATACATTAAATTAAGTTGTTATATAAAGAGTGGACTTTTTACCTAAATCTACTTTATTTAATAATAAATACCAAGATTTCAAATTTATTCCAGTGAATAAAAAATTTCTTAAAAAGAAAGAAAAAATGCGGAAAAATAATTGGTAAAATGCCTTGGTACTTTGTACCTTTTTATGCCCAGCACCATAGACTTCCAGAGTCCAGGCTTGCAGTATGTAATTGGTAACATTGCTATACTCAAGGAAGTGAATGCCCTCAACAAGAATATTTGTACTGAAAAGTCCAAAGTTACATCTGCCACTATGTCAGTTGTTTCAAAATAAGTCTTTTTATTGACTTTCTGTATCAAGTCACCAATTTGGAAATATTTCTCTCAGGGCATTCTGGGACGAAATAAATCACTAGCATCTGAAAAAATGCTTAGAAAAGTTTTGAACTTGATTTTACTTTTATGATCTGCAATCTTGAAAATAAATTTATTCAACTTATTGTTGAATAAACTTGAGTCATCTTCTTAACTTAGTATAAAAGTCACTCCAAAAGTTTTGAGAATGGACAACAATGAGCTATGATAAACCAAAGCACTTTTCTTAACTTCAATCTGAACTTCAGTTAGCATGTGCAAGTTTGGGCATGTTCCAATAATGTGCATTGTCAGCATTGTGTGTGTATGTATAGCAGGTGTTGCTACACCATTTGCTAGGATGGATCTCAAGCACGAGCATTCTTATGCTATGATTTTCTGTCACTTTAAAATTGGTTTAGAGGAGAGAGAATGCCTTGAAATGCTGTATTGTGTATTTGGGGATCTTTGTCCTTTGCAGTCCATTTGCAGATATGATCCTGACAATTGGTAGTGTCATCAACAAAACATGTGTTATATCCCCACAGTGAAGGGTTAAAAAGCTCTTAGTGCTGATGAAGTGCAAGAGTAAACCACTACTATGAGCACTAAATATTGCAATCGTCTTGATTATATAGTTCAGTACACCAAACACAGCTGGTTGTTTTAAGTTAGCTTTACCATTTATATTTCTCTCTTAAAGTTAGTGTAAGTCATTAACTTAAGCTTTTGTTGCAGGCTGTGTACACTGTCAGATGCTGCAGTACAGACTAACACTGCTCAACACTTGCCTGATGCAGCACAAGCATGCTCTGCTGAGCCACCTTCACCTCCAGCAATTAGTGATGAAGAGGCACGGAAACTGCAGGAAGAGCAAGATGCTGTGAGCATTATTATCACATTCTCAATTTGTATGCATCTCTCACTGTCTTTTACTTTCTATATAACTGCTAACTTAATCACTTATCATTCGTCCAGTTCATAAAAGCAAATAAGTAGTTTTTTGAAAATTGCATTTTAAAGATTCCTTGCTCTGGGAAATACAGTTCATTTTCATATTTGAATCCTACTACATGAATTCAAAGAATCAGCAGCATAATTAAGAATTTTTACAATTTTAAACAATAGATTCTATAAAAACCTCTGTTATGTATTAAATATCAAACATCATGCATTTTCTAACTGCCCAAATAAGAAGTTATAGCAGCATACTCAATGGGTTCAAAGAAGCTGTGGCATATTCCAAATATTCCACTCCATATTGAAAGTTAATGTAGGTGAAAATAATTTGTGTTAAAAATTGGTTTGTCAGGCAACTGTGATGTTTATTGCATAATGACAAGATAATGATGGAAAATGAAATATGCCACTTAATGATATGCACCATAAAAGTTTAAACTAAACCTTTTTAAATTGTTAATTTTGTGTAGACTACTTTAACTTCCAAAATCATATAAATAAGTTAGTTGACTCCATCTGTGTTTAAGTTAAATTTATTTCACTGTGAGAGTTCCTTTTACATTTTAATCATTTAATTTTCTTTGCTAATTTTTGCTTGTGTTTATGGGTTTTGAATCAAAATTTATGAAGTGAAAAATTTCATTTAAGCAAAAGACCTAAATAACTGAAACAAGAAACACACTGCAGGAAAGCACTTTATATTGGATTTTAAATAATGAAATTACTATATTTTGAATGTTTTTAGGGTGAAAATGGGAACATTTAGAAAAAGAGATAAAGAATAGCAATTTTCTAACATACATATTACAACATTACATTCAGAATTAAACATCTATAGCGTTCACATTCAGATACAAAACAAATATTTTATAAAGAATAAATTTAAGTATGGTGAAGTAAAATCTCTAAATCAAAATAGTCTACTCAGTTAAAGGTTAAGAAATTGGTGTTTAATCTGTTTGATAGCCATTTAAAGCCATTTGTTGCTGTACCTCAGTCAATATTGGTTTAAATCCTAGTTGGCAATTAACTCTACACAAGTTGATTAACACATTGAAGCCCGGGCGTTTCGGTAGTTGAAGTGCCAAGAAATCCAGGGTTTTTATGCCTACTTTGAGTTATTATTTACAATACATCAATTAAATCTGACAATCTAAAAGTATGGCATTCAAGGATTTCTCAACAAGTAAGAAAATAGTCATAACTTCCGTATTAATATTTTATTTTAAATTTACAAGTATCAAATATGAGTTTGAAAAAAACTGCATAAAGCTGCTTACACTCCATTTATTCAAAGTTTGAAAAACTCTCCCTCGAAATCAGAATTTTCCACAGCTTTATATGTATCCTGAATTTCAGCTTCGGTTCACAGAAATCGAGGAAAATGCAGCATTTTAACATTTAAGAGCACAAAATTAACAAACAGATCACCCACCACCTTCTCTACCTGAGAGCAGCCAATATTACTAAATCTCCTGATATCCCTAATAGTTGACTAAAGCAAGGACAGATGGCAGCACAAATCAGACAACTAAACGATAACTGTTGATATATATTCTTTGCCACAAACCGAGTTAAGGTCGTGGAATTGGGTTAAAAGTGTTAGAAATACCTGCCCGAGCATAAAACAAAATTTTTATGACTCCTTAATACCCAATTCTTATACTATGTATAAATTTCTTGACATACCTGCCAGATGAACTAAATTGTTTCATCAGAGTATGTAGACTCCTTACAAAATCTCTACCTTTCAAAACAGTACTAAGTATCACACAGTAATTTACTAAATACTTTGCTGGTCCATGGGAAGGTTTATCCAATCAAGCATACATACCTGGCAGGAGCAGAAAGATCGCTTCAAAGGCTTCAAGTACAGAACCACTAGGTGAAGCTTCTGTGGCGCTGCACACAGTGACCATCAGAATCAACCTCACCCATTATGGTTACAAGCAACACTAAATCAATTTTGTGATTGAAATTTAGTGTAATGTTCAATCAGCACATCTATATTTTACTCGTGTAGATATATAAATTCGGGTAAGTTACAATTCTAAGAAATTCTTCCAGCTGTTTAGTAGGTGTACCTGGAGATAAACAAAAGACCAGTGTCATGAGAACTGCTCCGAACGACGTATGTCTCACTAGTTCACGTCGTTTAGGAAATCGTGACTAGAGTGACACTCGTCGATTGTGGCATGTTCTGATCTTCATGAAGACATAAGAGGATGTAACATCACAGTTAAAGCAAATGGTTTTAACTATTACTTTTGTCAGTTCTAAAATACTCCTTTTTGTACATTTTAGGAACTTGCAAGAATGCTACAGGAACAGGAAGGGTCCAGTCAGGACCAGGCCTACCTGGACCAGGATAGACTTATAGCAATAGAAGCACAAGACAAGGAACTAGCAAGACTTCTGCAAGAGAAGGTGAGTAACATGGCCTCCTGAAAATTAAAAATTGCATGTAAACAGTAAAGTAAAACTAAAATATTAATATATTAACCAGTTTTTAAATAGGACACAATTGTTACAAATGCTTTTGTGACAGTTGCTTGACAAGTAAATGCTTAAATACTTCTTAGAGGAGTAGAAAACCTTACAGTAGTACTTAGGAATCAGAATGGTAAGCAATACAGTGCTGCTAGTCTTATGGCCGGAATTATAGTTAAAGGAAAGAATTTGAGTCGGTTTTTGTAACACAAAACATCACTTAGTAATTACTTACCCCTAATTCTGACTGAGTCTCGCTTCATTGGCATCACTTGTGGAGGCATCTGGTGCTGGATCTATGAACTTCTAAAGGTTGCTGTATGGTAGTATATAAAACTTCATAATATAGTTCTTTTTCTTCATGATGCAGATCTTCTCCCAGACATCTAATTCTGTATGTATATAGGATGGTTATAACAGTTTTATATTAGGTATGATTTCATGTTCTGCTGATTTTTCTGTTTGTATTTTAGGTTTCTCATATGTTCTTTTAATCTGAATTACAATTTTTAAACTATACATAAAACTTAGACACATTATACCATAAAATAAAAGTAAATTTACATTAAATGTCACAGCAATGAAATATCCCTAAGTTTTCAAATTAAATAATGCACCTGGATATGTAAATGACATATTTTAAAACCCTCATTTTTACGTTCCCAGAATTTAGACATTTCCATCATTTCTTTTTTCCTTTCTTTCCCACCCACACTGAAAGTATTACAGTTGCATAACTTTTTTTAAATAATCTTAAAGGTAACTAGAATATTATTCTTTGGATTACCCCACTCTTTAGAGGACTTAAAGCCATGGCTTAGGTCAGTAGTCTGTTGAGCAAACACTGAATCATAGCATATCTGGGATTGGGCCCAAATCCTGACGCCAGTGAAGAAAAAGGAAATAAAATGTAATGATGAATGGGATGATAGGAAAATTCCCATATCAAATTATCCAACCCTGCATTCCCCTAGTCACTGAGAAAAACCATGAAAAAACTTTTGGTCAGATTGGTCGGTCCCAGGGGTTTGAACCCAGCACACATACATTTCAGTCTAAGCCATCCTGCTTGGTAAACTCGATTAACTAAACCCAGCCTCAGTTTTAGAATAAGAATTTTTATCCATTTTTTAGGAAAGAGCAAAAGCAAGACGTGCAAGAGAACGAGCCAAACAAAAAGCACTGATGAAAAAACAGCAGCAGCAACAACTTGTTTCTGAAGATGAAGGCTTTGTAACATCCCCAAGCTCGGTGCAAAATCACATTCCTCAGACCTCTGAATGGATAAATCAGAATGGGGAATTAGCAGTGCCTTTACGAACTGCAGTCCGTCCTACTGACCTAGATTTAACATCTCCTCGAACATCTAGGAGAGGGAGACAGAGGTCAGTAAACATATTGAGCTTAAAAAAATTTTCTCATCTGTTGGTATTACTGATTTCTGACAGTACAAGCTGGCAATTTTCATTGATAGATCTTCTATGAACAGGACTTGTGCAACAGTCAAGTGACTTAAATTTTATTGTTATCCTAACCCAAAAACACTTAATACTATAAAATGAGTCAATTATCAGACCAATAAATATACTTTTACACATACACACACACACACACACACACACATACCACACACAGATATATTGCATTATTAGTTTCCCAACAAGAGCAGATATCCAGCGAAAATTGCATGTTTGCTACCAAGCTTCAAGTATAATCTCTTTAATTCCAAATAAAAAGAAGCTTGTAACAATGAGACCTCTATAAATTTAGTGGTATTTGTAATTATGACAATGCTTCACTTCCTAAAATTCACTTGCTTAATAGTCCTCACATCTCTGAACTATATGTTACAGGCAAGATAAGCAAAGAGCGAACACCATGGTTCTTACTGTCTAATTGGTTCAAAAGTTCAAAAAAACATATTCAATTCCCTGAAACATATGTTATTTTTATTTTCTCTACACACACTATGTGTATAGTAGGTAGAAAAGGTATTGTATTCCACCCAAAAATTTAATATCGAGATTTCCCTAGAAATACATATTTTGATGTCGCCTGAGGGGGGAAAAAAAAGGAAAAAGTGTGTCTAAACATTATCAAAAAAAGTATATAAGTCTGTTGAATACCAAACTTAGTATTTAAGTTGAGCATTTTTCAACATGATGTGAAGATTTTTAAGAACATCCCCCACTTCAAACCACCCTTCAAAAATGTTGATTTTCTCAAAAATTGTAAACGATTTTCATTCAAGTTGCATATATTAAAGATATTTACATGGAAAATAAAATGTATGTTTTGAATTTTCTAGGAATAGCCTCTGGAATCCCTCTTCATTTTGGAGGAACTTTGTTAACTGGCCAGATAAATTTTACTACTCAAAAATTATAGATCTCATTAAAACACAAATTTATGTGATATAGATTTTTTGGGGGTTTAACATTTCCGAGATATTTCTTGTTATTGATTTCAGTTTTAAAATACTTGCACTTTTCTCAGATATGAAGTAGTCATTCCTTTCATATTTCTTTGTTTTACTTCAGACTGAATTTAAACGGTTTTTCATAGCAATGGCTTTTAGGAGATTTCACTATCGCTTTAGTGTAAAGTATTCCTTAGTTCCTTTTTTACTTACAAGGAAGCAAGTAATAAAACCATTTCTGCTAATGCTTAATGCTATTGGCATTATATAGATAAAAGAATCTTTTGTAAGAATAATTTGTTTGCAGAACAAGTAGAGAGTCATGTCAATGCATATATGAAATTTTTAAACATGTCAAATTTTAGTATATGCAGATTGACTCAAATATCCCTGAACATCATCTCTTGCAAGTAAAAAGCCCATGTTTCTTACAAGCTAATATTATTCAGCAGTTCAAAATACAGATTCAATCCACTGAAATATGTTGTTTTTTTATACATAGCAGTTCTAAAAATTTCATTTTTGCTTTGGTAGGTTTCCAGATCCTGAAGCAATAGAAGTGCTCAGCTCTCCTGAACCAGGAACTTCTGTAATGCCAAATATTGCTATGGCAATTGACCCTACTTATCCAAGAAGAGCTACTGTAACACAAACAAGTTCTTATGCTAATCCTTACCACTCCTCAGGAGCTACTACTCTCAATGCCAATGAAAACAGCAGCAATATGTCCAGCCCAGCAGTATCCCTTCCTCCACCTGGTGAGCAAATATATGTACATCTATCCAAGGTCATGAGTAACTGCTAATTATTGTCTCCATTCTTTTAGGGGGCATACATAAGGTTACAAGCGATGGAAAAAGGAAGAAAACTTCAGCAAAAAGATTAACATTTGTTGATAGAGGTAATGAATATCCATATAAACAATGTAGAGTGCAAAATATGCAAATTATGAAGAAATACCAATTTAAATTAATTAGTGAGTAAATTTTGTAACACTGCGTCACTTTTATTATTGGAAAACATGTTTCAGAAGTTATGCACTTCCATTGTTAATTCCCTTAAAAGGAAAGGTTCCAATAATAAAAGTAAGTGATATAGTGTTACAAAATTGATTCCATATATATATTTTATTTTCTGAATACTCATCATTTGTTGGCATGTATACCTTGCTCTTAACTCAGAAGAGCTCTAATAATGTGATGAAAGATACAACAAGCTGTCGTGCTGTGAAAGTTTGTAACATTGACTGCAACTATTTGAAATGAAACACTCGCAGGGCTTATAACAAATTGTAGTTGAAGTTATGGTCAGAATTCCTCCCTTGAGTTTTGTTATAAATGCTCTCCAAGCAATTTATATGATTTGTTACTATTACTGAAAAATTCCTTGAGCGCACACTCTCCCCTCTCCTCTACCCTACCCTACTCTGCTCCCCACCCACTCATCTTTCATAGTCTGGTTCTCAAGATCACGGGTTCAAACAGGGTGGAGATAATGGATTTTTCAGGTGTAAAAATCCTTGGCATGCTTCCTTCGGAAAGGAAGTAAAGCTGTTGGTCCCATGACAGAGATTTATGGTACATAAAAGAACCTTAAGCCTGATAAAGGGGCCTTTGAGCAAAATTAAGTGATCTTTTATGTGCAATAAAGAATGGAACACTAATAATCACAGTTAAAGAGCATCCATAAATAAAACTCAGCTTAATTTTTATTCTCTCTCTGTATAAGTATTATATGGATTTTGCCTTTCAATATTGAAATCATTATTGCATTCAGGTTTTCTTTTATAACATCTCCAATAATCCTTGAATGTCAAAATATTGTAACATACCCATTGTGGGGTAGGAATTACTCCTGCCATTGCGCATGGGGGCTTTAGGTAGAACTATATCATGATTACTGAGAGAGGTAGGTGACCTCAGGCTGAAAGTGCAAGAGGGGATTCATTTGGAGAAAAATTGGGGAGCTATAAATAAGCAATCCAAGGATGCAATGAGATACAGTACTTTTATTACCACTCGTAGCCGTGATTGAGAATACATAGTTGAGGAGATGGGACAAAAAACCTAATGGATTATCCAATTCCACAGAATTAGCCTTGAACATTCTGCTCTTCAGAAAGTTACACTTTTAAAATACAACTTTGACCTTTGCTCAACATCAATCAAGAGTGCACCTGGCTGCATCTGTAGTTTAGATGTAAGAGCTTATCCTGAACCTGCTTCACAGGGTCTTTATAGCTAAAACCTTGCTTATGTCAGGGTTGTGCTTATTAGGTCCCAACTGTGCCATCATTTACAACATTTTGCTTCCAGTTTCATTTGCTCATACTGATGCAACATTACTTCTTGCTTCATGTGTTCAAACCCAGTGGCGGACAATGGACTTTTTGTGCATAAAAATCTTTGGCATGGCTTCCTTTGGAAGGGAAGTAAAGCTGTTAGTCCCATGTTGTAGATTTATTGCATGTAAAAGAACCTCAGGCCTGATAAAGAAGTCTCTGAGCAAAATTAATCAGTGTTTCAGGCCCAATATAGAATGGGATGCTGAGAACTATGGTAGTTATTGAGCGATCATAAATAAAACTGCACTTTTTGCTTTATGAATTGTATGATTTACCCATCAAGACTATCAGGTTCCCTACAATACCCCCTGTAGCCCCATTCAAGAAATGCTGGTGCCAGGTGCAAAGAAAAAATAAATGTATAGTAATTTTGAGGAACATCTCATGTTGCAGGGTGAGTAGGACAGGAAAAATCATAGTGAAAAGATGTGCGTATATGTTTAACTAAGGGATGAGGAAAGAATAAGTTCAAGTCTCATGGTGTGGGTGGGGAACTGGGAAAAGGTGCTGGACCCAGATTAAACATTGTACTGCAGTGTTTATCAATGTGGGACAGTAGTTATTTCGATGTGGCTTCCTTGCTGATGGGTCCTATGCCATCTGGAGCTAGTGTGATCACTGTGCTGGTACACCTGCTAACTCATATTCAACTCAAATGTGGACACCCTGACGATAGTAGTCTGACATGTTTTAATGTTCTTTCTCATTGTTTTTGCTTAATGGGCCCCCCCCCCTCTTTTGTTTTTCATTCCTCTTTTACATTTTACTTCTTTTCTTTTGTACTTTATTCTGCCTGCTTTGTTTCTTCCTCTCTTATTTTCTTTCTTCATTGTGGCTGTTTCATACCTGTGGGAATGCATCTAATTGTTTCCAGGGTGCTGAATGTACAGACACCAAATCCTGATTGTCATGGTATCTCCTGAAGGCTGCCATTTCAGATCACATGTAGGGGATGAGATGAGCTATAGGGATGCTTGAGAGTGGCATTATGTGTATTCGGGGAAAGGGCAATCCCCAGAATTGCAATAGGATTGCAACATTGTCATTTGAGGAAGTTTGAAAAAAAACTAGATAGCCAAAAGCTGTTTTTGCTGATGTAAACCTGGCGTGGAGTGGTGAAATTCAAGGTTTATAGTATCGAGGAGCTAATCTTACATATAACAATGCTTTGTTTGTTTTTCGTTTCCATGGTTTTGTATTTACATATGATTTTCCGCTTTTGTTTTGTGTTTGCTGGTATCTTTTCCAATTTATATATGAGAGAAGGGGTGAAAGTATTACAGCTGGCAGATCATCTCCTTGACAACTATGGGATGTGTTTACTCGTATTCTGATTTGCTCTTATCCTGCAAATGGAGCAGAACGTGATTTAACTGAAATAGTGATATCGGGTATCTGGGAATAAGTTTGCTCTGGGGTTTGTCTTTCTTGTTTAAGTTAAGGTGCCCAAGATACTGTTTTTAGTTTGCTTTTCTGTTTTTTGTGGTGGTTGATTAGTATAAGCTGTTTAACCATTTTTGAAATTGAATATGGTAGTATAGTTTTATAATTGGCTACATTGAATGTTCTAACAAATATCTGCGTATTTAGCCTTAAAAATTTCTGTTGAGTGAGTCTTAATAGGCGGTAAATCTTGCTGTGTTCAGCACTTCCTTCCATGTGTAGTTTCTTCCTTTCAGGCATTGGTGGCATTTGCAGCCTGTATTCTGCCTCATCTTATCTGAAACTCAGTCAATGTCTTTCGGAGTGTCAATAAAATGTTTGTACTACTGACAACAGTCATTGTTTACTAATTCTGTGCATGATGTGTTTTAAACATTACACTGCTCTGGATCTGATGAATAAAGACAATTTTGCTAATCATTATTTTACCTTTAAACTCTTTGCTAGTCTGTTATGTTTTTTTTTTTTTTTTTCTTTCTTAATCTTAAGTATCACAGATTATCCTCTTAACATTAACCTGTTTAGTGTCAATCACCATCTAATCGTGTTGGCATTTTCATACATTCTAACTCTTTCCAGTAGGAAAGTCTGTATTTTCTACCTCATAGCCATAGAGAAAGGTTTACTGGAATGTTTCTGGACCTTATCTTCACTCCAAAGTGTTAAATTAGCTCCAAATTTTATTTCTCTTGCCGGTGTTTGGTTATGGGTTGAAACCTGGCGTTGTCTAGCCAAAGGTTACGAACTGAAGAGAAAATAAGAGCTTCAGTTAGCAATGTATTAGAAGAAAGCGAGTGATTTTGAATTTTCAGACCTTGTTGAAAAAGTTTCTGACATTGATGTAAGAGAGGAAGATATACAAGAAGATAAGAGACTCCTCATACATATAATGCATATTATACACTAGACAAAAGGGTTTACTAAAAATAAAAAAAAAAGTCAACTTCTGTCATTTAGTACTCATTTTATTACTAATAATTTAAAACCCAGCATTCTCCTCTAAAATTGCTTGGCACTTTTCAGACAGTATTTTGCTATTCGGGCTGGCACTAATAGGGTTAAGTATTAATTGTCCACATAAGATCATTCTCCTTTCTATGTTCCCATTTTATTCCACTATTATCCTTCTTTAACATTTCTGTATTTTCTTTTTGAACGTAGATTGTGTATAGTGATATAGTGTTACAAAATTGATTTTAATGCTTAAAAATTCTTATTTAACTTCACTTAGCTTTTTACTTACATTGGCTGACATGCTAATTCTTGCATTATTTTTCTTTAAATTATAAAGTTTACACTAGTCACTTAATCTATCAATATATCTTATTATATGTGGTATACCTTTCAGTTTTATTTTATTTAGTCCTTTCTTCCTTCATTCACTATGCTTTTTATTTGGTTCAGTCACTATTAGAGATTTTGTTATTTGCAAAATTACTAATTATTTACACTTTCTCAAACCAGCATCATCCTAATCTATTCTCATTGTTTATTTATTGTTATTTTTCATTTACTTAGCACAGGGGGAATGCTATAAGTGATCTAAGCTGTGTTCTTACTTTTGTGCTGACTTGAAATAATATGAATTGTTATACTGTGTGACAATTACATCCGAACCGCTGTACAGTGTTTTTCCACTGTGCACACGGAAACATAACACACAGCTGATGTACACAAGGTCATAGTGCTGACTTGTTTTTCTCTGCTTTGAAAGCAGTATTGAGCTGATCGTGAAATTGTGTGGTTGAGTTATTACCAGTAAGCTTTATTATTTTATCCTGTACTTAGTCACCAAGTGTATTATGGCTCATCATATTTATTTATGATCTGTATGTGTTAACTCTTGTGACTGGTTTCTCAATAGTGTATACAATGGCAAAATTGACCCACATTTAATATTTGTAGTTTGTACAGTAAGTTTTTTGGCTATCTCTAACAATTTACCAGTTATGCAAAAGTCAAGTCATCCAGAATAGAGATCTTCAGAGACTATTTCCAGAAAATTTAAGATATACATTTTATTTACAATATAAATATCTCTAAAATAGGTATTTTAATCAAAATCATAAGAGCCATTTTTTAATGAAATCAAAACTTTCAAAACTTTTTCCATGTAAAGGCTAATTTGGGATGGGAGGATTTTTTTTAAAAATCGTCCTGTTGCATCCTTGGAAGATGCTGTAGTTTGATATTTAACGACCTTTTCGTTTTTGAGTTATGTTTTTTACAGCCACACACACACACACACACACACGCACACATACACGCACGCACACGCGCACACACACACACACACAGTCTGTGAAATCCCAGTGTTGAATTTTTGGGTGGAATGCGATACCTTCTCTACCTCCTATGTATGTAGTGCAAGTAGAGAAACTAAAAATTGAATGTGTTTTTTGAACAATATTATGAGTAGAGAAGGCAAAAACTAGATATTTATTGTAGTGATATAATATGTCTAGTGATAACTACATATATTATATAGTTCACAATGAACAAACTATATAAATATAAAAATAAATATTGAATTAAATGTAAGCTTATTAAAAGTTTGCAAGATAAAGTTTCAAATTTGTCTAAATCAAACACAAGGAACTAGCAAGTCGGAGAGCGATTTCACCATATAATTTATTCTGCAATCTTGCATCTGATTTTGTAGCCATTTATTTACTCCCTAAGTACATTTCCGTATAAATAGAACAGAAATCACTGGGATACCTTATTATAACCACTGATAATAGTGAACAGAGTCAAGCATTTAGGCATCACTTTACAGATAGCCACATCATTCAGTGCACATGTACAACAAAGAACTTCAGCAGTTATTAGAGCGATGTTCAACATCAGAAACATCACATCACTGAAATTAGAAACAGCTATGGGACTTTTGAAAAAGCAATCATACCAGTCGCTACTAATGGAATTGAACTGAAATGGGACAAACTAAAAACCAGTGAAATGGAAAAAATTGAAAATGTTAAAGCAAGATTTATAAAGAGGGCAATAGGGGCAAGCAAATATGTGCAAAACATGTTGAGCCTGTTTGGGTAGCGTGGTGGTAGCGGGTCTGCTTCACATTCAACAGGTCGTGAGTTCGAATCTCACTTGGGGTGAGTTACCCGGATAGGGTTTTTATGGGGTTTTCCCTTATCCTGAGAAGACGAATGTCGAGTAACTTTAAGCTCCATGGACCCTGCCTGATATCATTTGAGCATCATTTCACCAATTTTATTCATCGTCCGATATGACCAACCAGGTTAAAGGATGTTAAGCTACCAAAAAAAGAAAAAAGAGGAAAAACATGCTGGCACATGAGAAACATTATTCTTAGAAGATGTAAGAATCAAGACAGAAGCCTATAAAGAAGCAATAACAAGAAAGAAACAGAAGCAGAAAGAGATGGACACCAAATTCTTCGGTACAGATGTCATGATAGAAGACATTGGACGAAAGCAACCAAACTCAAGAGACACAAATCATAAGACTTGCGATACACAGCTCCCACCATTTAATATGTACAAATAAAAAATCATCAAGCTCAAGAACAATGTGTGTGCAAATTAAGTGGGCAAAAAATGTGAACTCTTCAAGTATAAAAAATGCACATGCACTCTAAATGAAAAAGCAAGTAAATAGTCAAAATTGTATTCAGTATGCTCATTCAAGCGCACTTTGATTTAAATAAAACAAAACCTTTTCTGTCAATAACTCTGTAGTGTGCCATATAGCCCAGCTGTTTTATCAACCTCTTGTGAAGGGCTGTATGTTTGCATTCATCAATAAAAATTGCAGCATATGCATGAAAGATGAATAGCCTGTAACATTCACAGAGAACTTATCATTTTAATTAAATTATTTGAATAAATTAATACATTCATACGAGGGGCATACTAAAATTTATGAGCAACACTGTTTTACAATCTTAATATTTATTTTTATTTTTATCATAATCTACAGACTTTCTTTCACTTTTCGACATAGTCTCCATTGTTTTGCACACATTTTTCCCATCGTTCTACAAGTTTGAAAATGCCCTTGTGATAGAACTCCGTTCCAGCTGCCTGCAGACCCTGACGCACTGCTTTCCGAATATCCTCCAGCGTCTCGTAGCGTTGGCCACGCATCTGCTCCTTCACAGAACCGAAAAGATGGTAGTCGGAGGGTGCCAAGTCGGGACTGTAGGGAGGATGTGGAAGAGTTTCCCACCCTAATGCCCTGATCTTCTCCATAGTGGCACGGGCAGTATGCGGACGCGCATTATCCTGTTGAAGGATGATCCTCTTTCCAGGGCGTTTATCACGCAAAGCCCGACAAAGCTTCAGAAGTGTCTTGATGTAGCGGGCAGAATTTATGGTTTGTCCAGGTTCAAGAAAGTCAACCAGAATGCAACCTTGTGCATCCCAAAAGACACTTCCCATAACTTTTCCTACAGACTGCACGTCTTCGCTTTCTTCTTCGATGGCGAGTTCAAGTGGTGCCATTCCATACTCTGACGTTTCGTTTCTGGCTCATAGTGATGGAACCAGCTCTCATCTCCAGTCATAATACACGTCAAAAATTCATCACCTTCATTTATGAAATCTCTGAAGAAGGTTTTGTGCAATGTTTCTTCTCTGAAGTTTGTGGTCCTCAGTCAATAAACGAGGGACCCAACGGGCACAGACCTTTCGATAACCCAAGCTGTGGATCATTTCTTGCACTGCACTATGTCCTATTCCAAGTTTCGCAGCAATTTCATTCACAGTGAAACGCCTATCTCCTGTAATGAGCTCATCAACTCTTTCCTTGTTGCGTTCTGTAGAGGCAGTTCAAGGACGCCTGCTACAAGGCACATTTTGCAGACTCGTGTTTCCATCTTTGAAATGTTTCACCCATCTTCTAACACTGCTGGCACCCATGCAGACACCTCCATACACACGTTGAAGTCTGAGATGAATTTCAGGAGCAGATTTTCCTTCTTTCACAAGGAATTCAATTACAGCACGCTGTCGAAACGAAACATCAATGTCAGCCATTTTTCAAACACCGTCTGTGGTCATGTGATAGAAGCTAATGACGTCACAATATGTCAACATGTGGCTTAAAGTCTGTAGATTACGATCCTGCAATTTGTTTCGTTACATTGTTGAAATTTAAATTTTTACAATGGGTTGCTCATGACTTTCAGTATGCCCCTCGTAATTAATTAAATGTATACTTTTCATTGTGAATGGTTCCCTACAACAAAACTCAGGAAGTCAGCAGTGTTACTCAAATCAAACTTGTGTTTTCTGCAAATGATTTCATACTGAAATATTTCAGATATTTGTAAAGAATCTTATAAACCTCACCATATGACTACAGGTTGTATTCATTCGTTGCATTGCTAGAGCATTTTTGAGCTTAAAGAGCAAGTTTCATAAATAGGCCACAAATGATTGTTTAGAAAATAAAGGCCAAGTGTACATCTTCTTAAGTTTTACTCATGATGTGGATGAAACTTTTTAAATACACATTCCTCTTTTGTGACCTCTGGTGAAAATTGTGGATTTTTACTAAATCATAGTGTATCAACATGCAAGTGATCTGCGGTGCAACTATAATGATAAAGAATCTTTCTTCCAAAGAATTTTTAGTTCTTTTTAGTATATTTCCCATTGCTTAAAAGTCGCCCTCCGTGGTGTAATGGTTACCATGCTAACTTCATATACCCAAGGTCGCGGGTTCAAACCTGGTGGAGGACGATGAATTTTTTCGGGTGTAAAAATCCTAGCATGGCTTCCTTTGGAAGGGAAGTAAAGCCGTTGGTCCCATGTTGTAGATTTACGGCACATAAAAGAACCTCAAGCCTGATAGAGAGGCCTCATGAGCAAAATTAAGCGGTCTTTCACGCCCAATTAGAATGGAACGCTGAGAACCACAGCAGTTAAAGAGCGTCCATAAATAACACGCCATATTATTATTATTATTATTATTATTATTATTGCTTAAAACATTAAACATATCTATCACTATTTTTTGGTGGTAGCGCAGCTGCCTACCAAGCGGGAGACCTGGGTTCGATCCCCAGTACCGGCGTGGGGATTTTTCCCCCGCTGGGAGACCTGGACCGGGGTGTACTCAGCCTCGTGAGGTCCCTGGGGGGCCAATTGAGGAGCTACTTGATGGAGAAGTAGCGGCTCCAGGTCGTGAGGACCGCATTAACCGGCCGGGAGGGGCTCGAGGCGCTGACCACGTCTCACCCTCCAATACTGCACCCCATCCATGACGTCTGTAGTGGACCGAGATGGGGGACGCAGCGGCCGGGCGGTAGGCCAAGGTTCCCCGTGAGCTGTCGTGCCATGGAGTTATTGTTATCACTATTTTTTAGGCATTTCTCTTTGAATCCAGCATCTTTACATCGTTTTTTTGTACTCTATATTGTTTGAATGGATTTTCATTACCTCTACCAACAGATATTTATGTCTTTTGCTCAAGTTTATTTCCAATTTCTTATCCAACAACCTTATCTATGACCACTCCAAGTTAATTGTGCAAACAACAAAACTCTGGGAGTAATGAGTTCTTATATTGGTAGTGATAACTAAAAGAGTAAATTGCAATGGAGCAACTGTAAATTGCAACTGTTCCTATATTAACATACTTCTGCAGTATAAACTTGACATTTTAAAGTGGAGAAAAGGAAAGAAAAATCTTGCAAGAAAATTAAGTTTTAAAATTAAGAAGCTATTTGCACACACGTATTCAGTGTCAGTTTTGGGTATTTAAATCCCCAGAAGAGCAGGTAACTTTGTAATTTTATTAGTTTTGAACACCCTTGATGGCCTTTAATATTAGTATTTTTCTGCATTTTAAAGCTCAAGTGTCATTATACAACTCAAGTATAAACATTTGTTATTTTTATAAAATACATTATGGTGAGAATTATCTGAAATAAATGGAACATTTCATTTGGCTTTTCAGGAGAGTTTGAAGATGATGACAGTCCTGTACCTCCATATATGCCAATTCAAGGTCAAAGACGGACAGCATCCCTGGAAAAAAAGAGCAATAAAAAAGGACGTACCAAAGATGGGTGTAAGCAGCAGTAATCGACGTTGCTGCTGTAATAAAATTATGTGTACCTAAAATGGCAGCAATTTTATAATATAGTCCTGTTGATGAATTAGAACACTGCCATAGCCTTATGTCAATGGTTGCTTCATGTATAATTGGCCTGCTCAGATTTTGAGTTGAAACTTTTCCTCTTCTTAAAGACACAGATTTGGTAGCTTAGTCCTTGTTCATAGTCTCAGCTAAAATAAAATCTGAGCAATCACTTTAAGATATGTGAAGGGAACATTTAAAAGTATATATAAACTGGGAATATAATAATTGTACTATATAGATGTGTGTTATGTTCACAGTGCAGATATTTAAAACCATGCATGTCAAATAGAAGACCATAATGTTCAGAGTAATATTACTCAACTCTTGATATTTGATATTTTTCTGGGAGACAAAAAAGTTTAGTTTAACCCGTCCATGAGTAGGTTTTTAGGTGGTCATTTAGGTTAATATTGATCCCTAAGACCACCAAAGGGTTGCTTCAATGAGTTTTACAGACTGATAATTAGTAGTTTACACACAACCTTATTTTTATTTTTTAAAATGTATATATTGGAAGCATTAAATGACAACATGCATTCATCCATTTTAAACAGTTTTTCAGGAAAGAGAGGAAAAAGGAATCTCTTTAACTCTAAAGCTCTTTTCAAAGTTCTTGGTTTAACGCAACAGTAGTTTAAAGCTCAATTTTCTTAATACAAATATCTTTTGCTTAGTTAATACTATTTTTATAATGTTTTGGAGTTGATGCATTTTCGTCCATTTAGGCCTGATTGATGGCAACTAAGAAACATTCAAATGAATTTATTTGATTATATTTTAATTGAGAATCTCAATCTTAACTTACACAAGAACCTTTGTCATGTTCTGTGCAGGTTAAGCAAGAGAAAAGTAAGTAAATTTTGAGTTTTCATTTGTGAGTTGCAACTGAACATAGTCATTTTGATGACCTTTTGGAGACATTCCATTTATATTATTTGCATTTGAGCAATATAAGACAATCTAAATTCATTATAAAGGTTGATATACCTTTTTAAAGCTTTGCTACTTTATTTTCTGCATTTTCATTCTGTTTCTTATCCTTCAGTTGTTTTCTGCATAAGTGATTCCTGCAGGATGCTAATGCTTCTGTATCACAACTACCTAGTTCAGATCTGCAACTAAATAACTTTTTTTCGTTTTTAATCTATTTTGCTGACATATGTAAGATTAAGATACCTCATATTTAATAATTGTTTGATACCAAAATTTGCACAAATGTATGTATATGGCTACAGTTGAATTGAAAATTATGTATAGGATAGAAATTTCGGGACTAGAGAAAGGATGAAATTACAGATCAGATGCACAGAATATTCTGCAAAATGTTTCTGGTTTTACTGAGAGTAGCTCCCAATTGGGTAGCGCTAGCTGAATTGGAAAGAGTTGGCAAGAAAGTATTAGTAGTCATGTTAAAAAATACCAGCATAGGTATTTTGGAAGAAGGAAATATAGTCAAAAAATGTTTAAAGCACAAGAAAAGCAGAATGGGATAGAAGCTGGGTGTTTTAATTAAAAGTAATCATAAAATTTACAAATACAGGTGAGATAAGCCCATGGAATGAAGTGAAAGCAAGGATAGATTACTGTATGTATTCAAATATAAGACAACTTCAATTGCAAGATGTAAGACATTTTTCATACTTGTTTATATATTTACCTCTTTCGTATTTTTGAAGAAATTCACATAATGGGCAGGACAGAGAGGGCAGAATGAAAATGTATCTGTATGTAGGAGGTGACAGTGGCAACGACAGCAGAGCTTCAAGGCAATGATGTATAACATTTTCTATTTGAACAATTTAACAAAGCACATTGTTGTAAACAGTTTTACCTGCACTGCACTGCAACAACGATGATGGATAAGATTTTCTATCAGACAACGTACTTAATATATACATAGTTTGAAAAAAGTTTTAAATTATTCAAATTTGCACTAACATTCACATCATAGGTGGAAGGGAGAGGGGAGAACAAAATGTACCTGGAATGTGTATGATAGGAAGGAAATATGCAGCTAAATATCACTTTCTGTTTAACCATTGTCTCACAATACTAGACACAACCATTGGTGTGAAAGAAAATCCTCTTAGTTTTACTTAAGTCTCAGAGAGAAATCTCTTTTACTCTGAGAAGGCTTACAATCCTAGCTCCAACTTTATGATGCTAAATACATCACAATCTTGACAATCTTTACAATTTCCTCCATGCTTAACCACTGCTGCACCCATGGAATTTGAAACTTCTTTTTCCTGCATGCTATTGAGAAAACAATCGCAAATGTAAGATGACCTCCTTCCCCAGTTTTCAGCATTAATATTTTGGAAAAAAAACATTGTCTTGTATTAAGATAAATGCAGTATAATAACAGGAAATGCATGGCAGCTTAAAGCTTCTCTGGTACATTACAAGACTTTTAAGAAAGACTTGATCAAGGAGAAATATGGTGATGTTTGTGATAAAATGGAGAGGGAGGGCCTCACTTGGGCGAGAACAGGAACAATACTGTTAAGGATTTAAAAGTTGTCAAAGAGTTGTGCTCACTTTTTGGAAAGATGGGCAAGAATTTGCATTACATAATGGATTGTTTGGAAACTAAGGTTTACAGAGGAAATATGAATAAGAAGTGGGGTAGCTTGTGGCCAGATATAATGTACCTAAAAATTTTTGGAGACAACAGAAAAGAATTTTTGAAACAATTGGGTAAATAATATAGGGAAGATAAGGGAAAAGCAATGGAGGAAATTCAGGAAAGAAAGGGAAAAAGTAAAGAACAAATGAGGATGTAGGAAATCTATAGAGGAGGTGAATTAATTCAAGTATAAATCTATCAGAGATACATTGATGAATGGAGAATGCATACATACAAATAACCAGGGTGGGAGTATATTTTAATAATTTTATGCAATTTCTAGAAGAATAATCAATTAATGTAACTATAAATTCTGATAAGAACTAAATTTATTCTTCAAAACTTCTTTAAACTTTATCTGGTTCTACAAGAAATACTCAAAACCATCAGAACAATTAAATGAAGAATCAAATGAACAATGAAGCATGCTTTGTTCATATCTCTGTATAAAATTAGCCCTGTATAAACCTAAGATTTTAAGGCACTAAGGAAGTGATATTTAAAAGAAATGCATTATACAGATCAATTCAACACTTATCAAATAATAGGGTGTATCACAATGCACTTTTTATGCAGTTGGAGTGAACATGTTTTGTTTCAACACTCCTCACATAAAAATGAAATATTAAAAAATGATAATATTTTCATCAGCAGCAACTTACAGCATCAAGCATCCTGCAGTCAGATACAATATGATTGCTAGTTCAATAAGAGATACAGAATGGCAAAAATAATTGTTTGCTTTGCAATATATTTATGCGATTACCACACGATGCAATATTGCCACAATACTGTTAGCTGTGATGTTCATCACTTTATTACTCGGCTTCCAGAATGGCAGCTATGAATTCATAATCAGATGAGGATTTTCTGCTTCTTGCTCATGTAGCCAAAGTTGACAATACGATGTAACCAAATTTTTCTCTGTCTCAGTTATTCATTTCCGTACACCTAAACCAAAAGCGTATTTAGATTAAATACAAAGCACAGGTTATGTACTACACATTAACACTAATAGAATTTACAACTTTAGCAACTGATAAAATGGTGATTCTTATTTCTAAGAATTACCATATTGTAACATTAGACATTACAGAAAATTTTGATCGGGAGACAATTTGATGGGATAGGAAATGCTGTTATATTAACTCATAAGCACATTTTAAAATATAGTTAATTATCTGCATGATCTAAAACTAAACTAAAATCAGGCCAAGGCCTGACAGCTGCATCCCCCACCTCTGTCCATTAAAGGTATCAGGAGTGGGGTGCATTCCTGTTTTGTTTTCTTTCTTTGTTTTTTTTTTAAAGGAATGGGTCAGTTATAATTTGTGGCCTAGAGTGTGCAAACATAGATAAAAGTATAAAGCACTGAGCTTCTGCATCTTGCTTGCTTGAGAGACAGTTCTTGCATAGGTATTAAAGTTACTCCAAATATCACTTGTAAAGCTGCATTATACTGACAACATGTGCTCAGTTTTTGACATTTTTACTTCCACAAATGATCCAGCAAATTAAAAGTGGCCATTGTGTTTCCATAACACTTTAAAAGAACTAATATAAATGCTAGCAGCTTCGTGTAGCTTTGTCAGATCAGCATGTTTGTATGAATATAAATTTTTTCAGTCTTGTAATTTGCAATAAATGCTAAGAAATATGATAATTTTGTATATTAAATTGAATCTCATTACTTCATTAATCAAATGGTCATTCAATAACTAATGCCTCCTATTTTTTCTCTTTTAATTCACAAGAAAATTAAACTGCAATCTCACAGCATGAAATCCACAACATTGAGGATTAATTCGTCACTTACAGTATAATCCCCATCCTTTTCCATTGTTCCACCTTTTAACAAGAGCATATGTTCCAGTGTGGTAAAACTTTATAGTCTTGCTTCTGAAGCCATTGACACACAGATGTTTTCACAGCCTCTCCATCTTCAAAGTGATCCCACAATAGTTTCTTTTATAACAGATGGTAGCCTGATAGTGTTAGGTTATGGCTGTTTGGGGATGGGGCAATCCAGTTTTCACAATCGCTTCAGTGGTATGATTACTGATGTGCAGTTTTCTATTATATAAAAGAACAATATTCATCATGGTTCTTGTTGCTCAGACTTGCGTAAAGCTTTTTTGAGGGTACTGTCGTATTGGATAGAACTTATTGTGCATCTCTGCTCCAAAAAATCAACCAGAATCAGAGCCTGTGCATCATAAAACATTGTCGCCATAACTTTCCCTATTGATGGCACAGTTTTTCTTCTTCTTCTTTGGTGAGATTTTGCATTGTCATTCCATTGACTGTCTCTTTAATTTTGAATCAAGAAAATGAACCTGCATTTTGTCTCCAGTCAATTTTTTCCAGAAACTCCTCTCCCTTCAAATTGATCCACTGCAAGTCTCCTTATTTTGGTTGGTTCACATTTTTTGTATCCACCGTGAACAATCTGTTCTTGAATAACCGTCACCACATTGCCTTTGCTGAAGAACATAATGCAACACAATTCATTTGTTGTTACTTGGCAATCACCATGAATCTCTCAGCCACTTGCTTAATGTTGTTCAGAGTCACTGCAGTCACTGGTCTGCCGCTCTGTTTTTCATCAGCCAACGATGTTTGTCCTTCAGCTTCATTACAGTGACGAATCCCTCTTCTAACAGTGCTGACATCCATTGTTACATCACCATACACATTTTTCAACGTTTCATAAATGCAAGTGGCATATCACCTTACACATGCAAGTATTCAATGGTAGAACCCTGTCTAATATGAACATTGATTTCAGCCATATGACAAAAGGCAGCAGTGCTGCCATTGGTTAACTTAGTAAGTTGCTATTGCAGTAGATTGGAGAAATTCAAATTTTTCACATAACTAAGTTAAGGAGAGAAAAAAATAGGAGACATTAGTTATTGATTGACCCTCTTAAAAATCATCTCCAAAAATCTAAAAAATATTTTAGGGAGCATTAAATGGAGTTTGTAAAATCAAAACCTTTACTTTGTTTTTGTAATATAATTAAGGCCTGATACACACTACAACTAGGGACATCTGCAGAGATTTTAGTACAAATATGTAACTAATGGGCAGCCACTTGGTACACAAATGTTTTTTGCAGAGGGATCCTTCTGTTTCAATTAAGAAGATATGTCAGCTATTAAATTGGAACCAAAGTTTTGGAATACATGTTTTTGCAATTCATTTAGCAGTCCTCAACTTGTGAGGCTGCTAGAAGACAAAATCAATACCATAGAACTTAATGAAAAGGTTATAAATTAGGTAAAAGTATGATTCTGCAAACTATATAATTGAGCACACAAAAAAAATGGATACAGTGCTTAGCTATTTTAATGAGTAATTCAGATTTAACAGCTCCACTTGAAGGTTTAGTGTATTATAAATTTATAATTGTATTACTAAGCATAGAAGCTATAGTTGCTTCAATTTTTTGACAGCGATGACAGTATTTAAAAAGTTTACTAACCTCTTGGGGAGAAAAAAATGAGAGAAGGCTCAAACTTTTTGTTTTACTTAAGCAAACCTTCCATAAATATGTTTATATTTTGCTTTTATATCTTGATTTTATTAAGAGTCCATAAATTACAACATAGTTTGCATTTATATGAGTCATTACAACCATATACATTCATATGCATTTTTCAAAGACATGTATGTTTTAGGGTGAAGAAAGTAAACAAAAGTCAGATAAACCATAAATTCAATTAGTTAGGGTCGGATAAATGAGGTTCTTGTGAGCATTGTCTTGTTATCTCAAGAAATTATATTAGGAACTATCTATATTGGATATACCTTCTTTTGTATAAACTTTCAAAATACTCAACTATTTGATCAACTCATTTTTGCAGATAAACCTTTCAAACCTTAAGAAGTATTAAAAAGATCATCAGATTATGGATAATCCAACTAAAATTATTAGTAGCAAGCATGGTACTCCACAGTAGGTCCAGAATTAAAGTACTTGATTCAAGGATGAGGATTAGCTCTTAACATTGTAAGCTTAAGTGATACTTTTATATAAATTATATTATATTTGTGTTTCATTTGTTGTTACATTTTTTGAAAAAAGACAGCATTTACTGTTTTATGAATTATTGTTTAAACTGCAACATTATATAGAAGAGGATTTAAGCACAGGCTAGTCAGTTATGCACAATATTATATATCTAAAACATGGAAATTTGTGACACCTCATGTTGTAAAATTATTTGGCAGAGTTCAATGCCATAATTTTTAATTTAGGTGAAACCTATCATGACTTTGTATAGCTATATTACCATATTTTGAATATTAAACTTTCAAAATGTAAGTATCCCATATATTAAGATTATTTCAGTGACTAAGCACAACTTATGTTATTCATGCATGCACAGAAGGTTTGTAAGGGGCATGACAAAATCCACCATAAAAAATACAGTTTTCCAACTTTCATTATTCATTGTGTGTCCTTATAACAATGACTTTCATTTCAAAACAAAAAATGAAGTTGAATCTACGAGGTGTGATAAAAAGAAAATATGGGAATTATCTTTTTTTTTTATAAACTTTGTCTCCTTCAAAGTAATTCAAAGTATTGTTGTTTTTTAACGCAACATCAGGAACCTCATAAAAAGTAATAAATTAGAAAAGACGCCCCCATCCAAAGAATCTGGAATTTACAGAATCAATTGTGAATACTGTGTAGAAAGATACATAGATCCATAGGAAAGACCAAAAGAAACGTATGAAGGAACACCTAAGTCTTACAAAAGACCAAATCACCAGTAGGCTCACATCTCTGGAACAAAATCACAAGATAAAAAAGAATGTGCACTTAGTAAAATTGGTACTATGAACAGAGGAATTGGACATAGGGGGAAAAATATTTATCCTAAAACACATAAAAATTAATGGACTTTGAAATTCCTACTGAAGAAAACTCTCTCTCCATCAATCCACCACCAAAGAAGTGCAAGAAGTCCACAGGATATCAGTGACATGCCCCTATTCGAAATCTGCTGATAGTGTAGGTAACACCAGCCTACAAAACATGTTCAGGTAATTCGTTACTTAGTGAAGCAATTTTAAGTGTAAACTTGCCTCATTTTGCGTTTTACGTTAACTAAATATTCTAAACAGCTGAAAATGCAAACATACACAAGGAAGATGTTTACTAACAAGATAAAAAGTTTTGAAAATTTGATGTATAAAACTGCAAAATTAAAAAAATTCTCGCTATTTTTCTTTTTTATCACAGCTTGTAAATTCTTCATATTAGGAATGTCAGAAAATGTAATCCTGTTTCATCACTTCCCCTGCCCTTTGGTTCTCCTTTTGTCAGACATGTTAATATATAGAATAAGTGATTGCTTCATTTAAGAGAGGCTGTGACAGACAAAATTTCACTAGTAGTAGCAGTAGCAGCAGTCTACATAAATGTTGAGTACAAACCCAACAGAGAAATGTTAATTCTATTTTCTAGCCTTTTGAATTTGTTAAACAGGTTGTCCTAAAATGTGTAAGTAGAATTTTTAAAATTGAAGATATAAATAATTAATCACAGCTAGTTTACCACAAATAGCTTCTCTCTCTCTCTCTCTCTCTCTCTCTCTCTCTCTCTCTCTCTCTCTCTCTCTCTCTCTCTCTCTCTCTCTCTCTCTCTCTCTCTCTCTCTCTCTCTCTCCTCATGTAGGACTTACAATGCAGTTGCCTGTTGAGGGCAGAGGCTCTGGATGGGTAATATGAAATGATCCTGAAACTGATGACAGAAACAGTGATAATGGAGCAATTGGTATGCATTTATTTAAATGACATTCAACTCTTTTGTATAAAAAATTGTAATACCAATATTAGTTTGTTTTAATAACATGGACCACTCACTCATACCCCTAATCTGAATATGATCACTAACTCTTACCCTTAATCTGAGTATGCCCTTGAATCATGTAACCAACACTAAAAATGAAATTACTAAAGTGATGATAAAATAAACTATAGCGCAACAAAGAGATGTTGACCCCTGTTAATATTAAAGACAGCTAAATAAAAACAGCAACTTCTGTTATGGGTATTTTTAAATGATCTGTTTTAAAGAAGCATAAATGTGATTAGGTCTACTGCCAATTTTTATTTAAATGTAAACCAAATGAAAGCTTAGAGAGGGCCAAAGTATATGTCTATTAATATATTCTTGAATGTCAAGCAATGAAATGATTTGTGCAATGAAAAATTATGGGCACTGCTCAATTCTGTCTTATGGACAAGAAATAATATAACTTTGTTTTTAATTGAGTGAACAGATATTTTCATGTGAATGTAGTAGTAGATGTGTGAGGACTAAATAAAGCATGGCATATTTTTCCATATAATTGTTAAAAACAATTTACTTAACAATGACTCATTAATTGTGTACGTATTTAGTAGAAAAATGTATTTTTGTATGCCATTTGTAAGTATTGATATCTTTATTTGTAAATAACGGTGTGAATGTTTATTTCCTGTACACCTCTAAAGGGATTCTGTTTAAAATATGTTGGAGAGATGTATATTTAACATAAATTTTTCTTTGTAAACTGTTAGATATCACAAGAAGACCATATAATAAAATTCACAATATTTATCCTTAAAACAATTGTAATTTTTCTTTTCTTCCTCCATTACAGAACATTAAGTTTATAGCAGATGAAGGTAAACAGACAATCATTCCCATTTATTGGTAGGCAAATACTTTGATATAAATGCCTACTTTAAAATACATGTCTGTAACATTTTATTCTCCTAGTCCAGAGTAGCTTATTAGTATGCTGTTTAAAACTGCTGCATAATAGAAAGCTGTGCGCAACAAACTTCATTGTAATTTTTGTCAAATTTAAATGTACTTTATTTATACATTCCTATGGTAAGTAGAGGAAGTACTGTATTCTACTTAAGTATTTTATACACAGATTTTGAGTCACCTGACCTCAAAAAAGCATTCTTAGAAAAATGTAAGTATGCAAGCAACATGTGAATGGATGTTGGAGTGTGAGACAGAGAGAAAGAAAGACAACCAACTTAAGAGAGTGAATGGCATAATTCAGAAATGAAATGTTGTATAAGCATCAAATTCGGTTTTTATATTCAGCATCTTCCAAAGATAAGACCTAAAAATTTTCAAGAATTGCCTCACCCTCTTCCCTTTGAAGAAAAATGGTTTTTACCATTTTTTTCTATTAAACTGAGTGGCTAAAAGGCATGAGAAGGGTAAAATATGACAGGTATGACTCCCAGTGTTGCAGCTAAATGCATAGAATGACACTGAGGCACATATCTGAACAGTCTGTTAGGTGTGAATTTACTTCACACCTAATAGTGATGTACTTCGCAGCATGTCAACTTTGAATGTGGAAATGATATTCTAGTCAAGATGCATGGGTAATAGCATATTGGAGGCTACACAAGAATTTGGATTTAAGTATCTGAGTGGATGTTCAGTACCACAGATATGTTTCATGCGTATAGACCCCCACACAAGACGACCACAGACATTTGAAAATGGATGTCACATTGCCTCATCAGAGCCACACAGGGTGCTCAAAGTGTCAGAAAATCACTCATTTGAATGTGTGGCATCAAGGAATATATTTCATCTAGAACTGTTAACAGACAAATGCACCGCAACAGCTGATATTTAACTCTTGTCCCTTTTTTGACACTTAAACACAGAACTCAACTGACAAGGATGTTCACAGATCTCAACTGGTATGCAAGCATTCTCACTGGACTGTGAAACAGTGGTGACATGTAGCATGTCCAATGAATTCTGGTTCCAGTTACACTGAGCTGATTGGCACATGAGAGTGAGGTATATACCCCTTGAAACTGTGGATCCTGTTTGTCATCAAGTTATGTCAGTTATGGTCTGAGCTGTTATGTTATGGTTGATTAGGCTCTGGATCAAAGCTATGTGCACATTCTTTTAGACCATCTGCTTCTTTTTCTGGCACTAGAATACCCTGATGGAGATGTCATTTCTCAACAGACTCATGTTACCACTCGGTTGCATGCTATGTGCACATTCTTTTAGACCATCTGCTTCTTTTTCTGGCACTAGAATACCCTGATGGAGATGTCATTTCTCAACAGACTCATGTTACCACTCGGTTGCATGCAGGTTCTTTGATGCACTTTCTAATGAATTCATGACCATGGTTTGGCCCTCCAGGTTATTCAATCTTATCACAATCAGTCATTTATGGAATGCTTTCAATTCTGCTGTATGCTCAATGAACCGAACACCAATTTCAAAAGAACAATTTGTGAGTAGCACTGCAAAGTCAGTATCTCTCCAGAGTGATTCCATCACCTCATAAAGTCCATGCCTTGACATGTTGCTGTAATTTTGAGGGCTCATTTAGGAGCAACTCATTACTAGTATCACAAGCAGTTCCCTCTTGTGACTTTTGGCCTTTTATAGTAAATTAGATTCCCCTAAAATTTATTGTCGAGATTCACCACAAACAACAATTTTTAAAAAGATCCTATTTTGGGCATGTGTGCAACATGGAGAGAGGGAACAGTATAACTCAAAAACCAAAAGTTATTAAATACCATACTTAATATTTATAAGTATGAGTCAAACACACTATGCTTCATGTAATGAGTTGTTTCCTAAAATATGGTTTGCATGTCCATTTTGTGTATCTTCAATTTTGTGACTGCATTGTAGCTCTTTTTGTTGGACCTCCTGTTACATATACTCCTGTTCTGATAAATTTTAAATTTGGATTCTCGTCCACAGCATGTAAAATTCATTAATTTGTCCCTAAATGTAAGTTTCCTAAATAATACACCATCTTTTTGATCTGGTTCATCTTCCCAAAAATGGTATGCCATTTTGATTAATGACTAAGTTATTTAAATGTATATTGTCACTGTGTATTTTATATTTATAATTTATTCACAATGAAAACTAATTATAAGTTTATTGATGGATGCGTAGGCTTCCACGTTCTGTGTCTTGATGTGTCTTCTTAGCTTCTGGAGAAGGCCTCATCATCTTGCATCTATAAGTTTATCATTTGATAATAGCACGAGATTGATTCTTGTAGGGATTGAAATGTATGTAAACCAATTACAAGAGATGAGTTGAAGGATGATGCTTTAAGTTGCTTATTTATACATAGCTCAGCAACAAATTATAAGTACATTTTTGTGGTTCTTTTGCTGTAGGAATATTATAATTTCTCTAATATTAATAGTTATGTAGTCCTCTTGATTGTCAATAATAAGTTTAGATATGTTAATTTGAAATAATCAGACACATCAAGGCTTGTATATGCAATGTAATTAATGAAGTGAATCCCCATTCAGAACAGTGATGTCAACTTTCTAGTGTACAGGATGGTGACAAATTATGACCTGAAAATGTATCTTCTTATTTACTGTGGTCATATGGCAACAAGTAGAATAATACTTGTTTATATGCCAAGAGAGATTTTGTTTTAATGTTTCGTCATCGTATGAAAATTTTGTTACATTATGAACATTACTAAAACAAGTCACATTCGGAAAATAAAAGTATAAATTTTATATTGTGCCTACAAGATTTCTGCTCTAATATATTTGCTTCCCAAATGCCATATAATTATTTATCATAACACAGATACATTTAGCATTGATAAATAATTCAACATCCGTTACAGCACCTGTCTGTAAAAATGTTGCATCTATTATATAGTTATATTTTCGTAGGTTGAGGTCTGACAGAAGCGCTGCAATCAGAAAAACAAGCAAGCACAACAGGTCTGTTGCTATGGCTAGAGTTGCTGACTGCAGATGGTCACATGCTCAGTCCTTGCACCATGCTCGGCTTCAACTTAGTTGCTGTGTTTTCTTTTTGTTTCAGTGTATTTTTCTAAGATTGTGATCAATGTAAAAATGTTGGCATTAGCGCTCCTGATTTTCGCAAACACAAAACAATATGGTGGCATGTAGCAAAAATGTATATCTAATTGATCTGGTTTCTTTATATTCCTTTTGTCCACTAACCTTTTATGTTTAATTTTTTGTTAAGATAAATAGAAGAATGCCGTAAATCTACGACACAGGACCAACGGCTTTACTTCGTTTCCGAAGAAAGCCATGCTAAGGATTTTTACGCCCGAAAAAAAAAAATCCATCGTTCTCCGCTGGGTTTGAACCAGCGATTCCCCTGCTCACAAGTAACCCTTTTTTTGTTTTTGTAACAATTCTGCAGAATGGTTTGTTTTCGACGTTTGCTGCGGTGACGGCTATTACAGCTCGCTACGAATTTCCCGTCAAAACTCAAGTCGCTACGCACTCCCAGTTGTAACTTGACTCTGGGCAAAGCTTTGTTCTTTTTATATCTCTTGATCAATGCATTTGCACCTGTATAAAACAAACAGCTGCGATATCAAAAGAACCTGTGCCAGCAAATGTGGACACTGATGCACGTGTTAAAATGGACCAGCACCATCGTAATGGGCTATGTTTTTCAAATGGGAAGAACTCTACACTGCAGCGAATGAGAGGCGTTGTCGTGCTCTGCGTTGCCAGGTCACTCACTCGCACACTGAGCATGCAAATCTGCCTGGCGACATAATATATATTCTTCTGTATTATGAAAACTATTTGAGCTAAAAATCTGTGGTTTTTACGGCGCTGCTAAGAAGGTTACTCCTTACCTTCCTCGTAATTTATTTTTTTTGGAAAATTTGAATGTTTTGTCTTAGCGCAAATAATATTTGACAGACGGAATCATTTAGCGCGTTACTGCCCAGTTAAGCGGGAATGCAATGTGTCAACACAGCAGCACTCCGATTGGCTGCCGCCCTGGTGGTGCTCAAGGTTAAACCTCATTCCATTTGAATATATAGCGTGGCGATATAGCTACACCAATACACCCTGTTGGAAACCTCGACTGTCGTAACCGTCTTCATCTGGTTGCTGACTATCTGGATGTGTTGACGCACCATTTCATGCATGTCATAAAGCCGGTCTACGAAATTCTCCATATAGTTGACTGCTAGCTGTTCTTCCCAAGATGATTTCCAAACATCAAGTCGCATGGTAAACTCAACGCTCTGCCAAATACCAAACTGGCTGACGTTCAACTCGGTGGTGTCTTGGATTGAAGAACAGTAGGCCAGCACGAAAAGTGGTACCCTCACATCCCAGTATCTCTGGTAATTGGTCATAACCTTCCTCAAAATGTTCTAAAGTCTCGTGTACTGCTCAATCATGCCGTCTGACTGTGCGTGGAGTGGTGGTGTGCTTGTCTTTTGTCGCTCCATCGCCTCTCGTCAGGTTAGACTCGAAGTTGGTGCCCTAATCAGCTTCAACGGTAACTCATATAAGCGAGTTCTTCTACAAGGCAGTTCGCGAAGTCTTTCTTTGTCTCCTGGTTAGGGATGTCGCACATCTTCGACAACTTGAAGTAATCCATAGCGACAAATACTTGTTGCCCCATGTCTGACACAGAGAATGGCCCAGCTACATCATTGGTACGTGTTCAAAAGGTGCTTCCACGTTATACTACTGTATACGATTCCGTCAACTGGTCTGTGATTCTGCCAACTGCCTCACTGGAATGACGGCGGTGGCACTTCTCAGAGTCTGCTCATAGTCTTAGCCAGTAATGCCGTCAACGGTGGTTCGACCCAAATGTCCTCCCGAAGTCCCCGCATTTACTTCCTCTAGGACTTCCGTTGTCTTACTCCGTGTAAAGACCAGGCGACTCCAATACCGAACAGTACTCCTTCCTTGGTCTTCAGTGAGAACCATTAGGTCTAGTAGGACTTGCGCGCGCACACACACACACACTACTTAAGGCTACTAGATAGTTCTAGTCTCTGGCTCCACTTCTCAGAAGCATCCCCAGTCAGCTGCGCTATCCATCCAGTTGCAGGCACCGCCGAAATGACACAGACAACTGCGGCGCGCTCTTTCTCAATCTTGGTGCAGCGGCCGCACTCCTCTGGACAGGGTCGTCGTGAAAAGGCACCTGTATTGTTGTGGCGTCTTCCTTTCCGATGTTCTGATGTGAATTTGTACTCTTGTAGCCTCAACCTAACGGACTCCAAGCTCATGAAATTCAACAGCCAGGTTAGTGCGGAGTGGTCAATCCATAGGTGGAATGACTGATATACAAGCACTTGTAGAAGTGTTCCAGCGCCTTCACTACTTCCAGGAGCTCTCGTCGGGTATTGCAGTAGCTCCTTTGGAGAGCACGTGCTCTAGTAGACTATAATACGCTCCTAACCATCTTGGACCTGGGATAAGAATACCTCTAATGCCGCTGTAGCTGGCTCGGTCTCCACGATAAAATTAGTAATGTGTAGTGGAAATCCTAAAATTGGCGTTGCAGAGTTATCATTAAGCGCCTCGAACGCACACCCTGCCTCTTCTGACCAAGAGTATGGCCGGTGCTCTTTCGTCAGACGAGCGAGGGGTTTCGCGGTGTTGAAAAAACCTCTGACGAACCGGTGAAAGTAGTTACATAGACACTGTTAACTCCGCAACTTTTCGTTTGTCTTTCGGACAATGCCAATATGTCACTGTGCGAGCTTTCTCCGGGTCCATGGCCACCCTAGATGGTGAGACTTTGCGGTTCAAATAGTCCACCTCCTTTTGAAGAGATGGCACTTCTTTGCGTTCCATTTCAGGTTAGCTGAACGCAGCCGTTGCACTATCTTAGATTCTCGACATACTATTGGAAGTTGTGACCTACGACGATGATATCCAGATAAGCAGGAAGGCGTCATAAATTAACCCTCTCATTACTGATTCGACGAGGCCCTGGAAGATGGATGGCTCATTGCACGGCAAAAAGGTAAAACCGTAAATCGCCAAAGCCCTTGGCTAGTCGAAATGCTGTCTTTGTCTCTGGGATTTAAGGACTCTTGCCAGTATCCTGATTTCAAGTCCAAAATCGATTATCACTGGGCACCAGGAAGTGTCACTGTTTTTTTCTTTCCAAGAGTACATGGGAACACCTAGAGTTGTCGGACTCTTCAATAATTCTCCTAAATCTCAAGTCCTCGAGCATGTTCCACAATTCTGCCTGATTTGCCAGAGCAACAAGTCTTGATGGTTGCCGGATGGGCCGGGTATCTCCGGTGTCGATGTTATGGTGTATTCAGCCAGTGCATCCATGATCGCTGTTGCCTTCACTGAAAACAGACTAGTAGGTATCAGCTAAGGTGACGCCGGGCCTTCTCCAGTTGTGGAGGGGTCGGCCGCTCTCTTCTGCAAGCCTCAGCCGGGGCTCCAAGTATTACGACGCTGCTGGCTTGGATTCCGTAACTCCTTTCTGGACGGTGTTCATAGGGTTCAGTAGCCTCACGGGTACTTCCTGTCGACAAGACAACAAAGCCCAGGCAACATATAATCCATTCAATGGTGTTTTCCGGCCCATTACAAAGTTCCTTGACGTTGAACCTCCAACTGTGACAAACACCCACAGTACTCCGCCCAGTGCTAACTCAAGCAGGACATCCTTTTCCGCAGGTAAAATGTCGCCCGACGGCGTTACGAGATGGTAGGGTGTTCGTGTTGACAAGACCTTCGCAACGTCAGATTTGATTACCATTACGGTTGCACCTGTGTCTACTAGACGTACTAAATCTCTGCTCTAAGATTTCAAGCAGTCAGATGGCAGATTTTCTGAGGTTCATGTGGACATAATTGGACTATATCCTCCATCAGAAATTAATATTAATTGTCTTACCTGTAATCGCCGTTATAGTGGCTGGACGGAAATGATGCCTATGGCTAATATAACAGGCTGAAATTGTAGCAAGAAATATTTATCAGTGCTGGTTGCTAGATTCGGTACTTGGAAGCCCCACATGAAGGATCATTCTTGTGATGGACAATCATGATAAATACCTACCATTGATGTCAGAAGTAAACATAAGAATATATCTATAGACAGACTCAAGCTCGCATATCTTCTAGCAGACGAAGAAAACGTTCGAACCTTAATGCCAGCTGTTGATTATAATGCTGCCCAGAGGCAAGAAAAGAAAACACAAGAAAGTGAACGGGCTATAGCTTATAGGAGAGGAAGAGTTATTACATTTTCTGTCAGATATATTGACAAGAGTATAAATCATTGACTAATTGTTTGTGATTAATTGGTATTGTTGTTTTTATATTCTTATTTCTGTGTATATTAATTTCGAGTTGTAATTATTTGTTTTCAACTGCCCTGCATAGTTAAAAATTAAATAATAGTTACTGGCAGGGGAGTGATGTTAGAGTTGTAGCTATGACTGTACAATTTGGAGTGTATGTGTGTTAAATTTTTGACAATGCTCCATGCTTGTAAAAGTTTCATGAGCAATAAATGAATTGAATTGAATGTAGCGGTATCAAGAAGACCATGAAACTGAGCAAGCTACTAACAACAGGTTAGCTGCTCTTTTGTTAGTAGCAGAGATATAGAATAAATAAATTTTTGCCATCTGTTACACATTTACTTAAATAAGAGCTTCAATTTATTATAATTTAAAGGTTATTAATATTAAAGCTATAATAATAGGTTTTGAAGCTTATTAGCGGGAAATCACATTTTACAGTTGGCTACTCTGGTAGGAGGATAGTTTGTGTCGTTTTGCAATTTGTTGGCATTGGTTAATGCTCTGGTTTGTTGTGTTTGTAAATGGAAAGAGAAATACGCGGTAAAATATATAAAACAGAATTAAAGCTAATGTAAAACAACCAAATATTCGAAATACCACAAATTCCTCTATTTGAGAACGGCTAGGAACACTTTGTCAAGGAAGCTTTTTTGATAAATGTTAGCCAACCGAGACTCAACGTTTGAGGATGGATACAATGGATGTTTATTATTCGCGATGTCGTCTCTGTGCCTGTGTTCCTAGTTTATGTATGGACATATTTAGTGAAATTGGCATTCAAATGGATGTGAAGCGTAAAATCTACACATATCTCAGTATAGAAGTGAGTCATTGTGGTGAATTTTAAATTGGGTAGTAATTAAGAACCTGTAGTTTGCACATTGTGATGTATTTATTCATCTATTTAAAAGCAATTTAAGAATTGCCGTTGCCAGTAGCGATTTATTGGGTCCATGATGCGTGAATTTTCATTGTGTTACTGTTTGTATATTATGTGTTGAATAAGATTTATGTCAGATGTTTTCCCTCTGTTTTCAAATACATTCTAATGCCTTAGTTTTAAAAAGTGGGGCAAAGGAAGGATGCTCTACGGGTGAAAGCAGCAATATACTTTTCTCTGTTTATTAATTTTAAAAATAAATAGTTTGAATAAACATTTAAGCATATTCCTTTCATGTATTAATTTAAATGAATAATAAAAAGAGTCTCACCTGTGTAAACTATCCATTCTTCAAATTAATAAACAAAAGTATATCGCTGTTATAGCAAAGTGTCTTTCCTTTGCCCCACTTTTTAAAATTAACGCATCAGAATATATTTGAAAACAAGGGGGAAAATTTTGAATAAAATCTTATTCAATATGTAAGTAATAAATATAAAAACAGTAAAACAATGAAAAGTTAGACTTATTAAGGGCCCTAACAGGTCACTATTGCATTGATATTACATTTAGGCTGTTTTCTCACATACTTGTCGCATCACCTTGTCACAGAGTAGAAAGTATACAGAAAGGAAACTCGAGGGCGGTTCCTTTGATGTGCTTGAAACCAAACTCTGCGCTGGTCGCCATATTAGGACTTAGTAAATGTAAAGCGAAGGCTGTTTATTACATACCATTTTAAGCAGATTAAAACGTGTAAATTAAAAAAGCACGAGCATATGTAATAACAATCTCATGTGCGGCATACACGTGACTTTCCCTGCTTACTCTCTTATAAATTATTTATATGACTGCTTATTGTTCTGTTTTTTGTTAATAGAGATACATTTTAATTGCGCATTTCGTTATTGGTATAAACAATAGTCAAATTTGTTTGATGCCAGCAGCTATATGATGCTTTGAAATCCCACTCTATTTGCAAAAACTTCAGAAAAAAAAAAAGAAACAAACCTGAGTGGTAATTTCCACGAAAGAAAGTGTGTATGTAATTAAAAATTTTTAGTCAATAACAGGGGGAATTTAAAAAATAGTTAAGGGCTGGTTGTACGAGCTCGGAATAAACCCTGGAATAGTTATTCTTGGAATACACTATTCATGGTATAAATTTGGTGCTGGGTTGTACAATGCAATTTTATTCCTTAGATATCTATTCGACTGTTTGTAGATTTAAAACTAATGTTAGCTACATTGCGAGTCATTCATGACCAACTTGATACGTAATTACTGCTTTATTTTGCTGAAAATTTGCATTGTTTTCACAATCAGCTGTTCATAAACTATGAATTATTTCTTATTTTAACTACTTACAGTACTATGAAATAATTATGAATGTTCACAAGCGTGTTCGGATGTAGAATTGCTATACACTTTACAAAACATAAACACATATGTATGTATTCCTGCGATAGGTTAGGAGTATGGGAATTAAAAACCTTACCATATGTGCAAAGTTGTATCTTGCGCTGATATATGACATCTTTCCGTTTCTGTACTCAAAACAGAGAAAGTGCATTTTATTCATTAAAACACTTAGTAAGCGAATTTTGAAAATTACATTTTAGTGTTGCCAATGCCACTATCAACTTAAGATACGCATAATTGAATAATTGCACCAAGATAAGTACAAAAACAATTTGCTATACAGGTATTATTAACCAACAGAAATATTAGTAATAGTTATGTCGAATAGTACATTAAACCGTTCCCATTACAGTTCGCACTTTGCTGATGGCAATATTTAATACAGCAGCTAGAAATTGTCAACCAAACCAATAAAACAGAACATATTTTACGGAAGGTAGTCTCTATTCAATCAAAATTACCTCTAATGCATTAAACGTACAGCATATAATACAAAAAATTATGACTTTATTGTAAAATAATATATTTAGATTTACGAGCTCTGAAGGCGTCTTTTAATCTAGGCATCTCCTCCCCATATCACAAAATTTGTAGTGTTATTGTTTTTAAACTTGCTCATAACCTCCAAAATCTGAATATAGTGCAGAATGTTGCTAACATTAACACTTGTGGCTATCTTACGTTTTGAAGCATATTGCCCTAGAAGTAACCTATCCTTTATATTTCGTCAATAAAATATAACCTCACACTTTACAACGCTATGCATTGTGCTAGTGAATTGCTGCACTACACTATTTTATATTTATCTTGGGTTGAATTAAATTTAATTGTTTCCATAAAAATAGAGATATTTTGATGATAATATTGTAGGTAGATTTTACTGTTTAATAAATGCAATTTTATTTTAACTATCTTCTTGTCATATTTATGTTATAACCACCAAGTTGTCTGTGTGATATCCTTTCTCAACTTTAATCTCATTATAGCCGTGTAAATTTATCAGACTACTCTACAACATATTGTATTTAGGTATAATATGTCCTTAAAAACATATTATTAAGAAATTAATTGTTTTTATGAGTCAAAATTGTGTATTCAAGCTGCCATTTTCCTTTTTATACTCTATTCTCGGATTATCAGCTTATCCTCGCAAGGAATCATGGAATAAATTATTCCATATTTATTCCTTTGATGGTCTCTATTCTGTTGTCGTACAACACAATTTAGCACATAACCATGGAATAACGTTTAACAGAGGTTTATTCCGAGTTCATACAACTGGCCCTAACTCCATTAAAATGTACATGACAAATTGTGGCCTTTAACAGGGCAAACATTCTCTGTGTAGTAAGATTTTACCTATCTCTTATGGTTTTGATTAAAATGTCATAGGTTTAAGATATTTTTATCACAAACAAAATGTATAACTTGAATTTTCTGGGAAGAGCCTCTGAAGATCTCTTTATTCTAGATCAGTTTTATATAACTTTTGTATAACTGGTAAACCATAAGAGATAAACAAAAACATAGTGAATAAAATTCTGATGTGTGCCATTCACATAACGATCTCTAGCTGTTCCACAAACAATTTTTTCCTACAAAAGATTTCTATGACATGCGAATCAAGATAAACATTAGCAGAAATGATCTATAACTTGCTTCCTTGTAAATAGAAGTGAAATAAAGGAATACATTAGGCCAAAGTGATAGTCAAATCTTTTAAAAGCTGGTTGTTATGTGCAACATTTGATGTTCAGTTCGCTTTTATGGTCCCGTTGGAGAAAAGTTAATTAGTTTAACATTGAAACCAATAACAAGGAATACCTTTTAAAAAAACGTATAAGGCATAAATTCTGTGTTTTAACGAGATCTACATTTTATGTAGTAAGTTTTTGTCTATATCTTATGGTTTAATCTTATGCAAAATTCTGCAAACCCCAACCAGATAAAGAGCTCTTCAGAGACTATTCCCAGAGAATTCAAAATATACATTTTATTTGTATAAAATAAAATATACGTTATGTTAATCAAAATCGTTAGAGCCATTTTTGAGAAAATCAAAATTTTCGAAAAATGTTCTATGTAAAGGGTAGTTGGGGGTGTGGGGATTTTCTTGAAAATCTTCACGTTGCATCCTTGGAAGATACTAAGCTTAAATACCATAGTCACTGGCTTTTATAAGATTTGACTAATGCTTTAGCCTGTGCATGCTCTTAATTCTGTTCTACTTGCAAAGAAGCAGGTATTAAGACAACTTCCAGTAATTTTTATCTTTATTAGCATGATGTAGATAAAATGATCATCTTTTGTAAGAAAGTTTTGTTTGTGGAACAGCTAGAAAAAATCATACGAATGGAACACATCAGATCTTTGAGATGTTTTGTTTGCTGTGCATATCTACAAAACAAACCGTAGCAACATGAAATTATAATTAGGAAAATATATAGATAAGAGTAAATAACCAAGTGATTCATTCAATGAGCTGCCAAGCTTTATGGTATAAAATAATAAAAAAAAAGCTTAATATGTTGAATCAGAATGGACAGTAAATATGATTAGGCAGAATGAATCAATCTTGTCATAGAAAGGGGGGGCGGGTTTTCTCCAGGTTCTCCGGTTTCCCCTGCCATCGCATTCCACTGGTGCTCCATCTTCATTCATGTATCATCAGTGTCACCGCCTGCGGTGCCATAAGTAGTTAAAGCGGGCATTAAACACTACAAAAAAAAGGGGGGGGGAACAAACCAAAACTGAAGCTTGATGCAACCACATGATAAACTGCAATACTAACTTTACAGGAAGCATTCCATGTTTCTTTGCCATATTAGTTGTATTTGAATTATTCTATTCTGTGGCCTTGTGTCAGGGATGATTTTGGCTTTAGTTGTACAAATCTCTGGAAATGTCCTTGTGGTGTTAGGTCCTCAAAATTTGAACCGATGGATAAGTGATTGCTAAAAGATTGAAAAGATCAGCAAGTGTGGAAGAATACCTGTAATTTTGTATTACATAAACTATTGGGAGCCTAAACACATTAATAAGTGTAAAATCACTACTTAAATTTTGCAATTAACAGCAATATTAACCTTTACAAGGGCATAATAGATACATTGATAATTGTTTTAGCACCTGATGACCAATTTGTTTCAAAGCTGTTTTCTGTCATAAGAATGCAAGGGAAGACAATAGAAAATTCCAAGGTATCTGAGGTTTATTTTTTCATAATCTAGTGAGTTTATGTGCCTTTAAGATAACATTAAGTTCCCCAGTGTTGCAACAGGGTCAGTTCTGATTCACTGAGCATTCAGATGTCACTTTTAGCCGATTTGTTCCATTTGTCTTTCTTGAATACAGTTTTTCCGCTGCAATTTACTACTGAAAAAATACTCTCTTGTTCACAATTCTAACATAACATGTTCTTTCAAAATGTTGTGGTTTATAAATGGCTTGAAAATCCTATCTTTGTTACATTGAAAATTATTTCTACATCTCAACTCGTTTTCACCTGTAATTATTAGCATGGTGATGGCGATAATAATAACGTAACAAATGTCTTTATTGGCTCAAAAATTGGTTATCATAGCTATAATAGTCTTTAATTTACTACTGCAAATAATTGACTGGATGTGTTGACGTCTCACCTGGCTATTGCAGCCTTATCTTAAGCATTGTGATAAGCTGAAACCAAGCGATGGTTCCTGAAGCGCCTCTCTAGGACCTCTTAGATCTCCCCAGAATTTGCCAAAGTTGGGATCCCATTCAATACTTCCACTGTGTATCAGCTGTGCTGCTTCCACTGTTGCTGACCATCAGTTATTGATGGTAATGGCAGCAAACTGTCAGAGGAAAACTTCAACGGTTGATATCCCATTGTACATGGGTGGCTTGATATGCATAAGTGTTGTGTCACATCCTTTTGCTTTGATCTTCTAGTCTTTCAATAATCTTTTCCACAATGGCTTTCAGTTCCTTGACGCTGCTGTCAACTCTTCCCTCGAGGGCATTAAACTGTTCCCCAAGATCTTCCAGGGCATCAACAAGTTCGTGCAGCTCCTTCAGCTCTCCGTGAGCTTTTCCATGCCGGCTAGTTGTTTTTAGATTTGGTCGATAACTGTGACTTCATGTTCTCCATTGCACAACAATTCACAGTCGTTACTCCATTATTTATTTTCTCCATGCAACACGCCATCTCCTCCATCATCTTTTCCATTCCAGATTTCATTTTCTCACTCATCTTCTCCATACCAGATTTCATTTCTTCCATGTTTTCTTACATCTTCTCCATTCCAGTTTTAATTTTTCCTATGCCGCTATTTCATTTCCCATTCTGTCCATCTTCTCTGACAGTTTTTGAAGCTTCTCTTCCATCTTGGCTACTTAATCCCACTTCTGACACCAGTGTAGCTAATGTCTTTATTCATGTCTAGCATCTGGCAATATGTGGGAAATCGTCTGGAATTTTAAATTGCACATTAAGAACGAAAATTCACCTTGATTTCCAAAAACTTCCTTGAAATTTTCATAAAACATCTCTGTGTTATATTCTGAGGTCCATTATTGCATACCTGAGACATATGCTGCTCAGTCATGATGGGATGTTTACAACACTTATGCACATGACTTATGCCAGTATTCTAGACACATTAAGCAGCTTCAAGCATGGATCAGTATCATTCTGCATGCTGTTTTTACACAGTGCATGTAATTTTAGCCAAGAGTGTTTCTATGTGGTTCTCTTCCGTATGGTTAAGGTGTCATGCGTGGAAGCAAGAATTTTAAGTGCCTATATTTGGATTTTGGGAAGATTCTCTGTCATACCTCATTGTTGCACTATGGATTCGATCTGTGGTGGAGAATCCTCACTGTTTTTGGTGTGCTTGGTGCAAATCTGGTTCAATTAATTTGGAATCCAGGGTATGTTAACTGTCTGGAGTCATGCTAAAGGGGAAAAACACCAGAGCTCTTCAAAAATCCGTGTAACGACTTGCAGTATTTCAACGTTTATGTCGTCTACCTCCTACATAATATGCAATTAAGGTAAGTTTGTAACGATTTAATAAAATACTGTAATTGTATAATAAATACATAACAGCCAAATAAACAAAACTTGAAGGAAATTGCTGTTGTTAGGTAACATGTACAGGACTCTTGAAGTCAAATAAATGTAGCCCTACCATTTGAAAAATATATACTGATATCTCACAAAATCAAGCTATTTCTTATGTGGATTTTATGTTCACACTTATTCTGGGTTTTAGTAATTAGAAAATAGAGTTAACATGTGAACACATCCATTCTCACAATATTTTTTTTTCTCTTATTTTACCACTGTGTTTTTATCAACATTTTGACCATGTTAACTTAATTTTGTGAATGTTTTGTTAACATGTTAATAAATTTGAACATGTGCATTCTCCAAAGACTTAAGAATCATTGGTTTACCGTTCATATGTTTTGCTGGTGGCAAAAGCTACTTAGAGCAACAGTAGGTCTAAAACTACATTAGTTACCTTGCAACCACTAGTTAATAAACAAGAAGTTGTATTTATAAACTGTGTGTATTTTTTCAAAATCAACATACTCACACACCCACCCACACATGCACACACCTGCGCGCAAAAGGTTCAAATTACAGTTGTGAAACACATCGGCTTAAAGGAGTGCAGGCTGTTTGAGATTAAGACCGCTCAATCGGAAAACCTGCTTTGAGCGGTAGAGGAACCTAAAACTGAGCAAGCAGAAAGTTTCTTATTCTGAAATCCGTACTTCCCCAACCCCCCTGATCTCATTGACATAAATTTTGTTTAAATTGTTCAGAAATAATTATGATTTAGCATTCCTGTGAAAGTGTATCGACAATATTTTGATTAAGTTTTGGTTATGCTAACAAAATCTCACTAACTATTCTGATTGAAATCTTCCTTGAAGCCTCTCATTAAAATTTTGTATAGCAAATGCCATTATATTTCACTGATTTTGGAAACATATCAAAAAGGTTTATCTCAATCCATTTTGATTTTCTTTTAAAACAAGCATTTCACTAAGTGTAATGTCAAAAAATAATAAAAAAAAAAAAAAATGAAAGTTATTTAGGTGAAAGTAGAATGCAAAAGTTATATGGTGGAAGCCTGAGTTATAGCTGTGCTACTTTCAAATGAAAAGTTTTTATTTAATGGAAATGATAAATGTGGTACTGTAAAATGAAAATGCATCCATCAGTCATTCAGGATAACATTACAAAATTGTTGTCTGAAATAAAACAATGAAAATATATGAATTTTTAAGTATGTCTTATTGTATGTTGGTTAATGTCTTTGGATTGTATGCTTCTATCTTAGGCTCCTAACATAAATGAAGTACTGCAGTCAACTCAACAGATCAGTTTTGAGGTTTCACCTTTGATACGTTTACGTTTTTAATGTCTGGTTTTCTCTCTTTGTTTAAGAACCTGCCAAGTCACTTGAGATGTCCACAAGTAATGATGTATCAACTATTCTGGTGATGGCACAGACCATGCACCTGTTGCATCCACAAGCAACCTCATTAGCAAATACACTGCCATGTCATACATGCCAGAAACCAAGAGTTCACCACAAAATCTTCACTCTTTCTGATGCAATGACAAATGGATAAGCAATGCTCTGTGATGATTGGGTTGTCTGCAAGAGCTGTCGGAAAGATTGTCTACTGCTTCCTGAAAGATGTTCTGCCAGTAATATTATAAAACAAATTACAGAACAGAAGGATAAAGTTTGTTACCTCTTAACACATGGAGCCTATTATGAAACTTTCAGAAGTTGATCGCATAGTAGTTAGATTTGATGTTTCACAAAAAGAGCAGATGGATATTCATGTTTGATTCTGTGATAAGACAAGCAACCAGGAGATCAGTTATTACCTAACTTCAGCTTTTCTTTCCAACACAACAGCTAATGAACTCTTAAAGACATTGCTGGATGGACTTTCTGGTTCTGACACAACCACAAGAAAGGTGTTACAGATTAGTATGGATAGTCCATCAGTTGACCTTAAGTTATTGAAGAACTGAAGAAAATTGCAAGAAATGATAACTAACCAGTGATTATGTATATTTGAAGTTGTGGACATCATGCAATATAAAGTGGATGCCAACCAGATGATCCAGCTATACTCGCATTACGGGTCATCTACTTTTGTGCAAAAGTTCTGCTGTATTTGATGACTTGAAATTAAAAGTGTGGCACTGCGAATGAATGCTTCCCAATCTTAAAAGATACACATTGAAAATCACTCTTAAGACCAAAACATTCAATGTGTACAAGTTAAAGAGGTAAATGGGGACCCATTAGTTAGGACAAAATTAGCACTTTTTCATGCCCTTTCTCTAGAGCCATTTTGGACAACTTTCCAAATAGGCAAGCTGATGGTTGCTTTTCTATATGAAGATGTTATATGTCTGTTGTAGAAACTTATGGAGAAGTTTGTCAAACTGAAAGTGATTGCAATGTTTGGAAATACTCTAGTGAACATAAGTATGAATATTGATGCAAATCTTTTATCAGCAAAACAAATTACATGGGATTTCAAACAAGAGCAGCAATAACAAATGTGAAGATGCCTCAGACAAAGACAAACATAAATTTAGATTTGACAAAAACTTGTTCAGTGAAATTGTTCAGAAAAAACAAAAAAATAAGCTCTGTTAAAGACAAATTAACAGGCGTCTCCAGCCTAGTTCTACACCTGTTGACTCGTACTTGTTTTATAGAGGCATTAGAAAAGCTGTCTGAAAAGAATTAAATACTGAGTGGAAGCTAATGAAGCAAGGAGAGAATTTAAAATGATATGTTTTTTGGTTGATGTGCTAGGACAGATGGAAGCTTTTAGACGAGCTGATGATAGGCTGAATGTACTTTGGATAAGAATTCTGAACTTGCACTCTGGTGTGACTGACTACAAATGTCTCAAGAACAAATTAAAATCTTGCTGACCTGTCATAGGGGTAGTGCCAACATCGAGTGTGTATTTTCTGTAAATAGCAACATTATTGCAGAAAATATGAAAGAAATTTCACTTGTTGCTGAGCGCACCATTCATAATTGTATTTGTAACACTGCTGAAGGAGATATAAGAAAGGTAGAAATAACAAACTCTATGCTACATTTCCCTAGAAATGCAGTTATAAGGAGTCACTGAAAAGAGCACATGAGTTACAAAAAGTGAGAAGCAAGTGAAATATCATCTAAAAGAAAAAGCAAACATTTTGGAAAAAGCACAACTACAAGCCAATGAAATAGATTAAAAAATTTATACTGCAAGAACGAGCCAATCCCCAATTTGATAGCTTTGTAATGACAATACCAAATGCTTCTATGTCAACAACACAGAGGTCTTCTTGTATCATATATTAAATTTGAACTGCTATTACAGTGAAGTGTAATGTTTGACAATTGACACTCTTCCAAATTGTTAATTTTGGTTATTAATTTTTGTTTACTTTTTTTGTAATAATTCATACTCTGATTGTACATGTTGTAATATAATTCTAGTTCAAATAATATTTCAGTATTTTCTATAAAATAAGGTACTCAATCAAAAGATGGAAACCAAATGTTATTGAAAGTGTAGAAATGTGTGCTTGGTTGTCAAATAGTATTTCCTTTTTAATTATAAAATTTGAGAAAAAATTGTGTGATATATGATTTACAATACTAACAACAAGTTTGTAGCTATACCCCCCACCGCAGAATCCTTGCACTTGACAGTTCGGGTGGTTTCGCATAATGTTGGCTATGCTGCCTTTGCGGTGTTGCCAGAGTGACTAAGTAAACAACAACAGCTGATTACAAATGTCTCTCTTGTGTGTAAAGACGAATATAATCATGTAAATAATAAATGAATGCTGATGAATAATGATGTTAATTAAAAAAAAAAGTGATACTATAATGTATGCGGCATACATTACGTATTTACACCAATATAGAACAAATTAATGCAGAATAGTTTGTTGCAATGAGAGAAAGGTATTGACATCATCAACATCGTCGTCACCAAGACATATCATTAGTGGTTAACATTCACTGATGATTCCATCTAATTCCTGTGTTTTTCGTATAATTTTGTGCACATGATTCACTTTCTTCTTCCAGAAGCCGTGGCCACCCATGCCACACTTCCCCATAAAAGTCTACCCACTTCTACAATCGTGAAAGTCTTGTTATATTTCCTCACATACAAAAAAAACCAACAACAAATAATACATAGCTTGCACAGATTGGCTCAACGCACGTGTTAGGAGTACATAAACTGAGCACATGGTTGGAAATAGCCAGATATTGCAACGGTGTGGCATCTAGGTCTGTTTCCGTTGTCTGACCGACCGACCGGAATGCTGCTTTGTAATTGGTTCAGAAAGTCAAATGGTAAAACTTTTCATCTGTTGTTTGCAGGTGTACCAACTTAACTCCCAACTGTCAAGTGCAAGGATTCAGCGGCGGGGGTATAAGTACCCCTGGTTTTACCAGAATTCAATGGCAGATGGCATTGTGTTTTTATAGAAGTTTGAGAAAAAGGAAAAGTAATGTAATACATTTTATAGTTTAGAAAAACAAGTATTCCGTAGGAAGAATAGTGTTCATATGAATTACTGCACATGTTTGTTCAGATAAAACTTTTTTAACAATTGGTGTAATCCTTAGATTTACAGTATTTCTCAGAAATGTTGAATCCTCACAAAAAAAGTATGACTTAATTTAGAGGAATCTACATCATACTCCTTTGTCATTTAGCTACATATACAAATGGGGTGGGAGCCACAATGATATTAAAGGAACATATTCTAGAGTTCCTATATACACTATGTATTTGGATTACTTTCTTTTACCATGATTGGCTCTTGCTCATTGTTGTTGTTTGTTTTTTTTTCCCCCTCCTCTGCCTTGAATTTGGCTCTTACATTTTGCTTGACACCATATTTATTGTCTCAAAAGTTTGTTTAAATAAAGTGTTTAATTGACTGCTGCAAACAATTTACTCAATGAGTAGACAGTTGACAGCTTTCTCATGTCACTACTTGCATACCACTACATGCTAAAACTCCAGTTGAAGTCTCTCTCAAGACAACTCATTATGCCTGGCTTGCAATTCTTCCTTCCTTCTCTAGCTAAAATGTCACAGAACTTTCTGGAAGAATCCAGACATGTCACTTTGTAAAGCCTCCGGTTATCAGTGTGCCACACTTTGTGTCATTATATATTACAAGGTCTCCTACTGCACTGACTCACATACCAAGGTGAATGTAAGAGCAGCCACATATGGATGGCACTGTCACGATAACAATATCTTTATTCAAAATTTGCAGAGTGAGCTTAAGCTTGCGAACTGACGAACATCAAATTAACATTAATGTTATCAATATTTTTGTTGGTTTTTCTCATCTGTTTTCTTATTTGTCTGCTCCTACCACAATCAATGCTTGGGGACATTGAACATGTCATACAATTTTGAAATATACAGCATAACTAATAACACACCTCAACCAAGATTCCCCCCCCCCCTCCCATCATCATGCAATAAATAACAAAATGAAAATACTTAAACCACCACCATTTCAAAAGCAAACTTCTCAACATGCAGTAATGTAGGATAGATATAATGAACAAGTGTAAATTATTAATACATGCAATCTGCCCCATGTATTGAATATTTACCTGATGATACCTTAAAAAATCCTCTATAGTATATGGAAGTGAGTGTGTAGGAATCTTTTTAAATCCATCTAATGCCTAATAGTTTTATTGGTAAAACTTCCACAGGTGATCCAGATTTGAATGTATTGAAAACATTGCAAAACTTGAAGGCATTTGAAAGCAGGCCAAATCTACCAAAGCACTGTTGCCAAACAGGTGGGCCTGTACTGGTGGTAGCATGTATGTGTGACCTCATTTTACATGTCAGTCTTCACTTTCATTCCTTAAGTTAATGATAACTCCATAGTCTGTCCCTGGCAATTTCTTTGTTAGATTCTTTTGCCTGAAGCTGTTCGTTCTGTGTGCCTGGTAACTCGATCGTCTTGAGTTGCACTGCTTATTGCCTCGAGCACAAGTTCTTCTACATTGATAATTTGGACATAGTATTTCTATTGCAACTGAGAATGGAATACTTATGTTTGTTAATCGAAAATTCACTTGTCCCAGCTTCGATGGGCATTTCACACATTCACATCACAAAGAGAAATTTAATAATTTAATTTGTATATTAACAAGATTGCGGTTCGAGTTTGAAACATGACCTAATATGCCCGTTAATTTCAATAATAAAATAGCACACCACTACTTTTAAAGTGAACTGAACTTTAATTCATTCCTTTTCAAACTGCATGATTTATTTATCATACTGCACTGTATGTTTATATTTGAGATAAGCATTGTGAGAAAGATTTGGTGTTACGTTTAGGCCTATCTCTGTCATAGTAAATGTTGAGTGACGATTGCCCATGAAATGCTTAGCTCATGTTCTAAGTATCGTAGAGACAGGGTTTTTGCACAGCCATGATCAGAAAATAAAATTCTGTCTAGTTGTAATATTGGCATCCCTCAATTATTAATATTTATCCTAGTGAAATAATGAAGCTAATGTGCTCAGTCCAGACACTAAGATATATGCACCAAAATTGGCAGCATAAGTAGGAGGGGCAAGCATATGATTTGCTGAAGACATCAGTATGTCCCAGCTAAGTTTTACGAACACTATGTACAGATTTGAAATTACCAAGGTTTTAATTTCTTCTTGGGATCATTGGATGTTTGTTTCGCAGACTCCTCAGCTATGCGTTGTCATTGCTCTGCAGACACAGACTTTGGCTGCAACTACTTCATTCCTCTACTTGTAAAAGTCACATCTGGCAATGCTGTGCATCTTAGGGTCCTCCACCTTGGACTATGCTTTGTGGCTAAGGGCCATAAATGTTTATTACAGTAATCCCATTTGATATAACATGGAAGGTTACATTAATTTTTATTGCAGAATAGTAACATCCTTTTTGAAGTAGTTTTAAGGTATTTGCTAGTCAATGCAAATCACTTGTCACTTTTGGTCATGCACAGCAAGGTTTGTTGAGAAGTTACTGTAATTTTATTCAAGATAATCAAAAATAATATATTTATTTACCAACAAGAATTAAGACTTTTTGGATTTTAAATGAGGAATGATAAGATGGAACTTGGTTCCATTAATAATGCATATGGCCTTTTCACTTTCTCAACTACATTTTTACTATGTACATAGAAAAGGTATTGCATTCCACCCAAAAATTCAATACCAAGATTTCACTTGAAACAGGTGTTATGAGACATCCTGAAGTGTGTGCTTTTTTATAATTAATATTCAAGTTCAGCGTTTTCCAAGGATGAAGATGTTCAAGAAAATCCCCTATCCCTAGCTACTCTTTATATGGAACATTTTTTGAAAATGTTGATATTCTTAAAAATGGCTCAAAGGATTTTGATTAAAATACTGTATGTTTAATATATTTTTATGAAAACTGAAATGTATATCTTGAATTTTGTTGAATTCTTCTGAAGACCTCTTCATTCTGGTCTGCACCGTGGCCATGGTTTGACCACTCACCTCTCGCTAAGGCAACCTGGGTTCAATCCCAAGCAACAACCTGTGTGATTTGTGGTGGACAAAGCAGCGCAGTGACTGGTATTCTCCAGGGTCTATGGTTTCCTGCGCCATTGCATTCCATGGAGGCTCAATCTTCATTCCATATATCATCAGTGTCATAACCTGTGGTACCCTAGTAGTAAAAGCGGGCATTTCACACAAACACTATCAAAATAAAAAAAAAAAAATACCTTCATTCTGGATGACCTTTGTATAATTGCTAAACCATAAGAGAGAAAATCATACTACACAAAAAATGATATCTCATTAAAATGCACTTGTCATATACTTTTTGTTTATGTGTGTGTGTAGATTTAACCATTTCTGGGATATTCCTTGCTATTGGTTTCAATTTTAAAATGCTTAAAACTCTTCTCAAATGGAGAGTCGTTATTCATCTCATATCTTTGTTTTACCTTTGGTAATACAAAAAGAACCGAATTTCACCTATCACTAGCAACCAGCTTTGAAAGATTTGACTAGTGTTTTAGTCTGGTGTATTCTCTCATTTTCCTTCTAATTATAACAAAGCATGTAATGAGAACATTTCTGCTGTTGTTTACCTAGATTAGTATAACATACATATAAGAATAAAGATTAGTAAGAATTGTTGTTTGCAGAACAGGTAGAGAAATTCATGTGAATGGAACACATTTTTTGTGGCATAAATGTTTGCTTGCCCAGAAGAATATTTCATGTTGCCATAGGGAAAGCCTCTTAGGCAAAGCAAGCAGAGCTAAATTTTAGCAGCATGTTTTGACCAACATGGGTAATGGTCATATTAAATAAATTATATTTCATTTAGTAAGAGATAATGTTGCACCAGTTTCAGCAATCAATATTGGAGGAAAGATGTCGAAATGCTGACATAGCTATGCCCTCTTAAAGCAATGCTGGCATAAACATGAGTTTAACTATAAAAACTAACAACTAGGTCGCAAAGATTTTTTATCGGAGCTGCTGATATTTTAGGACTACTCTGGACTGATGTCCATCAAATGGATCTAGTTGTATCTAAAAGTGTTAACTTCCAGATTTACAATGGATCAGGTGACTTAAATGGAGCTTGGGTAACCCTTGGGTTTTCTTCTATTTGAATCACTAACCATACATTCATCTACTGGACAGTCTCCTCGCACCTTTGGTGTAGTTATTTCTGGCTTCTGATCTTTCCCGACATGCATATCCTTCTTCACCTTAACCTCTGAGGCCACCTGTGTCCCGCTCATAGGTGCAAGCAGCTATAACTCTGAAACTACTACTCCTAGGATGTGCAGTATAGGGGTAACTCCTATTCCACACTGGGTGCACAACAATATTGTAACAAACATCTTTATTGACTCAATTGGTTATAAATAATCATTTAGAAAGGATTTGAAAAATGTAGGTGTCATGTACATTAAAAAAAAAAAAAAAGAATAGCAAAATTAAATGTTTGCTTATTGTTCTGCAAGAATGCCATATAACGTTTGTCATGGTTGAGTGGAACAGGAAAAAAAAAAATATTTGCAGAAGGGCAGTGTGGATGTACAATTGAGGGATGCAGGAAAGAACAAGTTTTAGTCTGGACATGGAAAGTTGGAAATAGTTCTGGAGTCCCTTAGGAAGCTGATGGATCCAATGGTGTATAACTGACTATTGTACTTTGGATGGTTTTTTTTTTTTTTTTTTTTTTTTTTTTTTTTTTTTTGTCCTTTAAGCTGGTTGGTCATATCGGATGATGAATGAAATTGGTGAAATGATGCTCAAATGATATTGGGGTCCATGGAGCCTAAAGTTACTTGACATTCATCTTCTCAGGATAAGGGAAAACCCTGGAAAAAAACCTTGTCCAAGTAACTCACTCTAAGCGAGATTTGAACTCACGACCTTTTGAATGTGAGGCAGACATGCTACCACCACACTACCCAGGCAGGCTTTTGGTTGATTTGTTTTGTTGATTAAATGGCTTTTCTTCCTTACGTCTGTATCTTCTTTTTATTATTATTATTATTATTATTATTATTATTATTATTATTGCTTTTATTCCCTTCTTTTCTGCTGTTCTATTTGCTTCTTTTTAATATTTTTTCTGACTTGCTTATTTTCTTATTTATTGTATTTTTTGTTTGTTTCATATATGGGTGCATGTCTTAATTTTTATAGTGTTTCCTCCCATCTGACCATCGTTTCAAGTACATGGAGGGGGTGAAATGGGTGATAGGGGTGTCTAAGGAGGCTGTAAAGTAATTTCAGAGAAAGGACAATTCCTGTAATTCAATCGGATTGCAACACTATGTCATTCCACAAGTTTTTTTTAAAAGGAATTGAGTTAAAAAAAACCTATATTTTAACTGTAGAATTTGAGTGTACAGTATTTGGATACCTAATCATACATAATAACATTTTCTGGGTAAGCAGGGTAGGTTTTACAGCTGGCTGGACTCATTTATTCCCTGGCATTCTTTTGCCCTGGAAATAGAGCAGAATCTATTTTATTCTCCTGAAATAGTGATATCAGATATTGTGGAAGAAGTTGTCTCTGAGGTTTACCTCTCTTATTTAAGATAAAGGGCCAAAGATGGTAATTTGCTTTTATTTTTCTCATTTTTTCTGGGGTTTGTTTAAATATTTCTGAAATGAATTTTGGTTTTTGTAGTGTATTTTAAATTTTGCCTACACCGAATGTCCTAGTAAGATATATATGGCTAATTAAAAAAAAAATGTTTCTTTGCCTTACGAATTTTCTGCAGAGTGCATATCCAATAAACCTTGCTGTTTTCAGTGCTTCCATCCATCTGCAATTCTTCTTTGCAGGCCACCTGCAGCATTGGTACTCCGTATTCTGTTGCATGAATGTGTGCAGTGCCTCATTTTCATATGAAACTCACTAAACTTCTTTTTGTGTTAAGAGTTTTTTTACATCTGCCGAAGCTATTTATTTATGCATAATGTGCATTATTTATACATCATGAGTAAGAGTAGGTAAAGATAATTTTCCTAATTATTATTTTCTGTATTAAACTTTTTGCGTGGTCTCTTCACTATTAAGTTCATTCTAAATAGTTAGTACCTATCACAGATTATCCTAATAAAATGAAGTGTTGCTTATGTGCATAAGTGGGTTCTCCTTTTGTATTTCTGTCTTCACTGCTGTTATCTCTCTTTAGCATTTTAACCTTAAATAAGTCTGCAGTATTCGCTTAATTTATCAACAAAATATGACCTGTGGTAACAGTTTTTGTGCTTTATTTTATCTTCTCTTCTTCATTCACTTCATTTAAGTTATTGTTAGAGTGGTCGTTCTTCATAAAATATTTATTATTTTTATTGTTTATTTTGATGTCAAACCAGCAATATTATCACAATCTTTTCTCATAATTATTAATTTTTTATTTTATCTATCTACTTATCACAGGGGAATGTTGTAAATATTAACAAAGTAATGTTACTCTTATGCTGACTTACATAATAGAAAATGTTTTTACTTGCAAATGTTTTTCTTTTTATTATTTTAATATTATCATAATTAAACCTCTGAGATATGTGTTTATCCTCTAAGACTTTAACTTTTAGCCATTACATTTCAACTCTGTGCGTGGGTTACTATGACTTTCCTATACTTATTATTATAGTTTATTTTCCTTTAGACTATAGTATGTTTCAGGCATTGTTATAATATAACATACAATAATTTGTACAACATTTATATCCAACATTAGAAATCATCTATTCTATACATACACCTATCCATTAGGTACTTTTTTTAATACTGTTTTAAAAGTTTTCCCATTTAATATCTTAAGAAGGCAATTTGTTATAAAGTACAATTCCTTTTAACAGAGGGTCTTTTGACAGTTGTCTTATTTCTTATTGCATTTTTATGAAAAAATTATCATAGCCTCTATTATTTTAGTCGTAATACTCTTTGTTTCCATTTACACTAATTTTATTGCATTTCTAACTACAGTTAGAATATTTTTCTTTATAAAAATTGGTCTACATGATGTTCTATTTCCTAATTTAAACTTAATTCTTAGGACTTCTTTTGTAGCTTTAATATTTTATTCATATTAGTAATTCCAGTACTACTCCATAGCTAAGATGCATTATAGCAATATAATTTAAGTATTTCAGTATTCATGTGTTTAGACAGATTTCTTATCAAATACAGGCCACTACCAATTTTGTTTCACACACATTCAGTCTGTTTATAAAATTTTAAGTTTTTATCTAATTCAATACCCAGCAATTTTGTAGATTCTTCCTGTATAATGTCTTTGCCATCGATTACTATATTATCTAATTTTATGCTACTTTTATATTCAAAAAATAATAATTTACTCTTTTTTTTATTAACATTTAAATTATTATTTTTATATAATTTAATATTATTGAAGTTTAGTCTAATAAGTTTTGTTTTAATAGATCTTCTGATTTATTCCAAAATAGTACAGATGTGTCATCAGCAGAATCCGGTAAATCATTTACATAGATCAAATGTAATAAAGGTGCAAGAACAGATGCTTATGGCATACCTAACTTAAAGTATCATACTTAGATTAGATTTTTATATTATATTTCCATTTTTAAAGTTTATTTCAGCACATTGTTTACAATTCATGAGATATTATTTTATTATTTCAAGCAATTTTCCTCTAACATCATAGTATTCTAGTTTACTGGGCACAATGAGTGTTCTACTGAATCTATGGCCTTAGCCAATTTTTTTCTAAAGTCATACTGTGTAGGCACTAAAACATGTTTATCAAGAAATTTCACCATTTGATTAGATATTATTTTTTCAAATAATTTAGCAAAACCAGAGGTTAGTGTTATTGGTCTATAATTACTCTTGTATATATCACCTTTTTTGTATATTACATGTGGATTTTCCACAGTATTTTCATTATTTTTAATATTATGTTATGTTTAACTTTAGCTTTTAGTTTGTTTTTTTCTGAGATTTTAGTAATAAAAGAGTATGAGAATAATACTGCTTTCTTAAGATCTTATATCAGTCATTATATATACTACTGCCAGTCATTTTATAATATTCGTACATACATTTTTCTTGTTCTTTTAAAACCTTATACACGTATGGTAATTTAAACTTATTAACTTTTTCGCTATTCTTAACTAAACTTAGCAAGAAGATGAAATTAAAATAATAGCTAAATATTTCATATTCAAAACATTGTAAACTGTATGTTATTTCTATGCCTATGCTTAAATGCATAATTAAACCATTATATATTCTTGTTTTTTTTTCTTTCTTTCTTTTTTTGTCCCACAACTCTATTATTTAAGTATATTATTTGTTTCTTATAAGTTATCTTTAATTATATTTTTTCTCTCCACTTAAACTCTGTAATTCTCATAAATCCTTACACTTTTTCAACTTCATTTGAGATTTATAACTTCTGTACTTATTTTAATATTAACTATATTTTTCCTTCATTGTAATGCAAATGTTTCTACTCCATTTTATATATAATTTCTCACTGCTCAGGATGGGTAATTCCTGGCAGGACATGTTATTTACTATAACAACCACATGGTAGTTACCCTTAAATCCTTCTATAATAAAAATAAAATGGTGGGTTACCATTGAGTACCATTGTTTGGGTCTACTTAGGGACTATTCGCCGAGTGGTCAGACCATTCGCCTCTCACCTAGACGGCCCGGGTTCGATCCCAAGCGACCCCATGTGAGATTTGTGGTGGACAAAGTGGCACAGGGGTGGGTTTTCTCCAGGTTCTCCGGTTTCCCCCGCCATCTCATTCCATCAGGGCTCCATCTTCATGTATCATCAGTGTCATCGTCTGTGCTGCCAGAGCAGTATAAGCGGGTGTTAAGCACTACCAAAAAAAAAAAAAAAAATATGGACTATTCTATAAATCATTCAATACTAATGACATGTTCGTCACAATGTATATGGTGTCGAAAGTTTACAACATGGCGCCTCATCACTCACCATTTTATTTCTGTTTTGAGTGCCACTTATCTATGTTAACTTTTATTTTCTTCTGGGATGATTATGCTAACAATTTCCTTGAATTTTATACTAATTTTATCTTTTAATCTTCACAATGAGCTTTTATCCTGTGTATAGATCTACCGTTATATTCCCTTTTAAACTTCTAATATTGCATAGGAAGCATGTTTGGTAAGTGTAGTATTTTTACATTCTAACAGCAATTAAAATAACATGTTTATATTTGTAAGTAGGATGCAATTCTTTTCCGCTGTACATGCTTGGACTTTTAAACTATGTGTCATTACTAAGTTAGGTCAGTGTTCATGTGTTGTAAGTTAACCAGCTAAGGTTTGAAAATCTGATTTCACTCTTCTCTATGTGACCTAGGCTTGTAATGCTGCCTTGCAATTTCACAGAGCCTTACTTTGCTGCTAAATGAGAACTCCTCACATGGATATTTGTATCAAGAACCATACTTCCTTCTTTGCTTTCTGTTCTAACATGCATTTCCCAATTGTTTAAGCCAAATATCAGTGAAATTTACATTTTCAATCTCATATCAAAGGTGTATATTTATGAATGATAACATATTTCAAAACATCTGATGCGTTCCATTCACATGACTTTCTTTACATAGCTGTTACAAATTCTTGTTAAAAAGAATGTTCTTTATCTACTTTACAATCAAGATGAACATTAGCAGAAATTGTCATAATTACTTGCTTCCTTGTAAGTAGAAGGATAGTAAGGGAATACACTAGGCTAAAACAATAGACAAATCTTTTAAGAGCTGGCTGCCATATAGTTGAAATCCTTTTCTATGCAGGGCCAGGAGTTTACAACTTTTGTGTGAGAAAAGTTGAAGTATTTTGAATCTGAAACTAATAACAAGGAATATCTCAGAAATGGTCAACTTTACGAGGAGAAAAAAAAAACAAACCATATAGGATATAAATTGTGTGTTTTAATGTGATCTACATCTTATGTGTACTAAATTTTTGTCTATCTCTTACAGTATCAGTTATGCAAAATGCAGCAAAATTCATTCAGAATAAAGAGGTCTTTAGAGGCTATTCCCATAAAATTCCAAATATACATTTTATTTGCCATATAAAGATCTAATATACAGTATTTTAATCAAAATTGTTAGAGGTATTTTTGAGAAAATCAGGAAGAAATATTTTAAGCAACAACAATATTTTAACCTACAGATCAAGGAAAAACTGCTTGGAAATTTTAAAACTGTAAATGTGTTACTTCCATTTTTTTAAACATCCAAGATGCCCAGCAGGAATGGTTACAGAGGAAATCATTGAAAAAGTGTGGGGCGCTATGGCTGAGTGGCCTCACTATCAAAAAAAAGAATTGTAAAAGCCTCAAATATTTGTGTAGTGGCAGTGGTCAAGTGTGTCTACAGGAATTCCAACTCATATTTTTCATAAGTTGGAAAAGAAAATGTCGGCTCAATATGGGCCACAATTGCTAATGCAGCTTTCAATTTGGAAGCTGAATTTGAGCTATTTAAGCAAAATCTGGAGGACTTTTTGCATAGAGTTGCCACTGTCTGTGAGACCAGGATTCATCATTCCCTCCGGAAACCAAGCAAAAATCAAAACAATGGGTTGCTTCCATTCAATCTGCTCTAAAGAAGGCAAAGACAGTCTCATCGGCTGGAAAAGTAATGGTGACAATTTTTGAAATGCAAAAGGTGTCATGCTCATTTACTTCTTAAAAAAAGAAAAAATGATTACTGGAATTCTTGCTTACTGATTTTCTTGGAACTTAATTTCCTTTACTACTGACTTCAAGCTAACATAACTTCTCATCACTCTTACGTAGCATTCTCCACCAAATAATTTTTCATGTAATGCAATTATGGTATAAAACTTGTAACTCATAGTAAATTGACTACACTACAAAAATTTGTAGAGATTATTGAAGTTGGCATTTTTATAGCATATAGATTTCTAATACATTCCTTCTTATATGTTTATATTTTTTCAAGCAGAATGAAACAATACATTTTTGGTGAGTGTTTTTTTTTTTTTTTTTTTAATTTATTGATTACTTTCTCTACCATGTATATAGATAGGTAGAGAAGGTATTGCATTCCACTAAAAATTTGATATCAAGATTTCACTGAAAATACATGATCTAAAAAAGAATTTTTTAGAAAATGGTGTGGTTGGGTGACAAGATTTTCAAGAAAATGCTCCCACCCAAACTACCCTTTATATGAAACATGTTTGATTTTCTCAAATGATTCTGATAAAATGTCCTTGTGTTGAAGAAAATACTTTAATAACAAAATGCATATCTTGAATTTTCTGGGAATAACCTCTGATGTCCTCTTCATTCTGAAAATTTAGCACAACCAGTTAACTATAAGCAGTAGATACTATCTTACCATACAAAAAATGTAGATCTGTAGAGCACACAATTTATGTCCTTATGGGTGAGTGTGTGCAAATGTGTGTGTGGCAGGGGGGGTGGAGAGTTAATTTCTGAGATATTCCTCTTTATTTGTTTAATATACTTATACTATCTCACATTGGAAGTGGGATGTCAGTTTTCCTTGTTCTTATCCCTGGTCAGGCAAAGAACTGATTTTCTAAGCCATCTCATAGTGGTAAACTTAAAAGATTTGACTACTGTATTCTGCTATTTCCATTGTGCTCACAATGAAATTAATAAAATGGGTTTTATAAATGTTTTATCTTGATTAACATGAAGTAGATAGAATAATAAGCTTTTGTAAAAATAATTTGTTGCAGAATAGGTAGAGAAAGTATTGCAAATCTAACGTCAGATTTTTTTCTTTTGTTTTTTTATTTATTTATTTTTATTTCTGCATGAGCTCATATGTAATAGAAACTAATCTGTTTGTATCCACATTGTGGTGATAATGTAGTTTATATTGCTTAAGTTAAAAATATTTCTCACTTTTTTCTTTCTTTTATAGCTGTCATATTCCTATTCCATCTGTGCTTGCCATTAAAACAATTATTGTTATTTGCTTTTAGGTGGAACAGGAAGATGAGCTACCGAAAAATATTTGCTTCCTTTGCCTTGCTCGCATCAATGAGATTGATAAATTTAAGACAATATGCACCGAGACTCAGTTGACTCTAAAAAACTGGAATCAATGTTTAGATGTAAGTATATTTTCCAAATCATTCCTACACCCTCAGAATCACAATTAGGGCTATTGTAATGTTTTGTTAAGGCTTGGTAAAATAAGATACTGTAGTCTGACACAAGCTTTGAGTAAAACTGGATATCTCTGTCTCTATTTAATGTATGCATGTTGCCATTAGCTTTGTCTTTTTATACTCTCATGCTGTCACCAAGTTGCTAATAATATGGTATGAATATTTAAGTTTTTATAATTTTCAGCTTTGAACACATGATCTTATGCAGAATTTCTTTCCCTATCAGATTGCATAATTTTAGAGCCTTTTAGGTTTCTGTGCATCAAATTTTCTAAAGAATATGTATTTTTCACTAAGGTCCAAAATTTGCTCCTTCTATGCTTATCACATAGCAACTAATATACTAAAGGTCAGAATGTAGCTGTAGTGTTTTCTTAGCTAGAGCAAACTTGAATACTGATACATGCTTATTTGGAATTGTCTATCTTGAATAAGATGAGAATTATGATTTTTCAAATCATAATAAAATTCAGATAGCAAGAAACTGTTTTGTTATTGGGTTTACATTCTCATAAAGAAAATCAAAGATATTCCTTAGTACATTAAAATGTCAAAATTTACAGAAGCACGATAAACTCAAGACTAAATAATGGTATGAAAAAATTATGCAGTAAGACTTAGCAAAGAGTAACACATGACATAATATGAAATTTTATTATGTAACCACACTGTTCAAAACAGGGAAAAATAAATTTCAAAATGTGTGCAAATTAAGAATGCAGTTTAATAACATTAAGATATTCAATTTAGCAATAGTAGAGTAGTAAAATAAGCTGAAAACCAACTGTGTAGTTACAAAGACAATATGCTATCAGTATGTGCAGCAAAGCACATCTTAAAGAAAAACAAAAATTAATATGTTTCAAAAATTTTGAGGTTTAATGCCTCCACTAATTATGTCACAAGTTCCCCATTCTATTAACTCATAAGTAGCACTTCTATTTATTATTATTATTACGGGGTACTACACTTTGCTAACAAGATATTGAAGATCACTTAAATAATGCAACTAAGGAACTTGTATACAAAATGAAATTAAAAACATTAAAGTAAGCTTTGATAAGATTACACTTTTATCTTTTTGTACTCACATGATTAATTTACTAAGTCAACCCAGCAGGAGAGGTGTTCTTCCCTAAACATCTATCCCTAGTGAAAGCCACACTTTATCTGCTTGCCGCAGCCCGTGCATAAACTTGCTCCAAACCACTATACTGAGAATTAAATTCCCGCTATGTAATCCCCCAAACCTCTAGAATCTTTTCCGGATACAACAAGAATGATGACCCCTTTGCATCACACATACAATCTGAAACCTAAATATAATATCCAAAATGCCACAATATCAGGCATGCTACATGTCTTAGTGTTGTCAGAGAGACATTACTGCTTCCAAAATTGTGATTGAATGAATACTAGGGAGCTGAGCTTCCAAGAAAAGGTGTGCACACAGTGTGTGAGGTACCATCATTTATATCACATTCCAGCAACTTCAATTGTATCAGGTTATTGTTTGTGGCTAAACAATATCCCACACCATGAGATGCCTGGTAACTGCATCATTATTATTGTTACTCTTGTTCACAGCAAGAAATCAAAGATTTAAGTAGAAACTGTAAATATTTCCTGTACTTCATGTTATTATGAATAGCTAAGAGTGATTAATAAAATTATTGAATAAAGATTAATAAATTGTTTATTATACATATGTACAAATACACTACTGTTTGTGAAAATTGCAACATAATGAAAGAATACCCAAAATGAATCCAAACTTGGTGTAGGTGTAGAAGAGTGTGCAAGCAATAAGTGATTGGGATTGCGAGAGTTGTGGTACATGTAGGCCAAGTAGGACCCTGTCGTGTTTATCTGACAAAGTCAGTGTTGCACCAAGTATAGTCAGCATTTCAAACATGGTAAAAATGTTAAAGCCTCATTAATATCAAAGGAGCTATATCAACATGTGAGTTTGAGCAGGGTAGAGTGATCAGTCTCTGGGAAGCAGGTTGTCGTACGTGACATTTTGGCTCGTTCAGGGCATGCTGCTACGACAGTGATGCATGTGTGGAAGCAGTAGAATCATGCCAATGACGTCGACTTTCCTTATCCAGAAACTATTAATGCCTCTGACTGCAATGGGCACGTGAACACTGTCATTGATATAGAGTGACAAAATGAGGCTTTTACCAACTCAACCTGACCTACAGTGATGGCCACATATATGTCCAGCGGTATCATGGTGAGCGCAACCTTAGAGGTCTGCATTGTTGAGTGGCATAGCAGACAACACCAGTTGTGATGGTTTGGGGAACCATTTTTTCCAACAACCATTCTTATCTCCTATGAATTGAGGGCACTTCCAACAGCAGTCAGTACCTGAGAGAGATGTAGAGCCTGAGGTACTCCTGCTTCAGGCATCTCCACAGGCCACATATTGCGAGGAATATACAAGCCTTCTTCATTGCTTCTCTGGCCTCCACATTCACCTGACATGTTGCCCATCGAGTATGTTTGGGATATGGTTAGTCTGCAACCTGTTTGTCGTGGTCCTCCAGTAACCAGTGTCCAGATTTGTGGGGCACATACAAACTGCTTGGAGGGAGATTTCCCAGGAACAGGTTCAGAACATTTTTGACTCCATGCCAAGGCATTTAGCAGCTCTAATTGCAGCTCATGCAGGCTACACCAAATACTGATTATTTAGGTTAAAGGGTCACATACATATATGAAAAGTTAATCATTTTTTATATAATCTGTGGCATTCATTGAATTCATGCATTTTCTTCTTGGTCTTGCAATTTTCACAAACAGTAGAGTAGATATGCTATACAATTTTCATCTGGTCTTAATAAAAGCAGGGGACAAATGTATTTTAAAGTAAAATTTGTACTGTGAGAGGTAGTTATGCATTATAACATGGTATGATTACAATTTAACAAAGGTTACTAAAAGTGCAGCTTTGACATTTTTCCACCATTATGAAAAAAGTCGTAGAATTTAGAATGTTTGAGTCATTAGGTGCTATTTATAACTGGCAAATCTTCCACAAATATGCACCTGTCAGATGTATTGCAAAAGTTGGTTATATTGTACCTGTGAGTTTGACTCCCTTATTATGACATTTGTTCGTCAATAGTTTGTTCACCAAAGCTCTAGCTCTCCATATTCTAAACTCACTATAGTGTATCTAAATGTTTCCTATCGGTCATAGGTAAAGATGTTTATAAGGCCAATTAATGCTGTGCTAAATTTAGGTATATTGTAAAGTATTTATTTTTAATTGTATACTTAAGAGATTTGAATGCATTTACAGAAACAATGAATAGGCCATGCATGTTGATGTCCTATACCTTAGATGTTTCATTAGGCCTCGCATTTGGGGGATCTCATATTCAAATTCTATATATACTAACCAATCTACTTGGAACCTTAATATAATTTTAAACAGATTAGTGTTCTGACCACAATTTTCACCATTTTGATGAAATTGATAAAATAGATATACGACTCACTAGTTATACCAAAGAATCGGTTCCATTATTTTAACATCATGAGATGAAATATATGATAAAGCCTAATAATACTAGCAGAAAACCATAGTAGGTCTTTTTGTGTTTTACATTTTGTTGGAGTTTAAGTATCTGCTTCTTTAATTTTATTCCTCCCCTGATAATTGGGTTGATTGCATTCCTATCAGCTGTCATTTTTTGGGTTCTCCCTTGTAGAATTGCATGATATTTCAGCTTGGAATTTTTAAAATGCTGGCATATTCTCTAGTACCCTTTGATATTTTTCCATCCTTAATGCTTATCCTAATTTCATAATTAAAATTCTTAAGATACTGTGAGGTTTGAAAGACTCAAAGTGCCAATCCAGATAATTTTAATTGCTTAGTAAATGATTAATAAGATAAACACAACGTATCCTAATATGCTATAATAGAGAGCATCAATTTATTATTGCAAATTTCAGAAGGTAGTCAGTAACTTAGGTATCCTTCCAGTTTTTGCACACATATATTGTGAGCTTTAATTAAGGAGATAAAGTGATACACCATTCCAAAGAAGAGTGTGTAAATTAATGCTTGTGTATGGAATTTTCTCTTTGCTTGTTTGTTAAAGGATGAAGACATGTCATTTTGTGCAGAATACAGCAGCCCATCTGGAATTGAGAACACAGAGGAAAATGAATTCTTCCACACATCATTATTGGATACAGACAGTAATGCTACAGCAGCTTCAGTAGAGAACCCAAGTGGGACGCATCTTGAAGAAACAAGCAGTGGTCATAAGCCTTCAGCTAAGAAAAGACATAGCAACAAACGCAATAGGACAGAACAAAACTCAAGTGAAACACTAATGACTAAAGGACCATCTGAAACGTACACTAATGTGAATGGTGGTTGCAGTTCTGCATTTACAAGATATACTTCAGCACCTTCCAGAAGAAAAAATGCAAGTCATAGCAAGAACATAACTCAGGTATGCAAAGATATATAATCTATAACTTAGATCAATGAATTCTCTACTTCTCAGTCTAGGTCTTTTTTTGAACTTTGAAAGACAGAGATACAGTACTGGTAGTAATTCTGGGCACTTTTATGTTATATTAATTTTCAAATTAAATATTGCATTCAACTTTCATTCAGGATTATTCTTTTCTGATAAATTACAGCCAGGAAGTGTTACCCTAATACAGTATTGAACCTTTTATCAAAAAGTGTGGCTAACTTTCCTTATTGGGTTACTTTGATTCAACTTTGGAAAATGTATTATTTTGTAAATATATATTTTATGTTGTATTCAGTGTGAAAATCGTAATTACATAGAGGAGCTCAACATTTGGGAAATCTAGTAATTTTAGGATAATAGCATTTCAATACAATGAGCAATACCACTGTCTTAAAAATACTGCGTCTCCCCAATTTTGAGCCCCCACCTATTATATGAGAGTAATAATTTATTACATTTCACATTGGATGCACAGTAAAATGAAAAGTATATTTAGCAATTACACTTTTTTTGTACTGTATCCAATTTAAAACATATGAATAATTATTCTCATATAATATAGGACACACAAAATTGGTGAAATCTGACATTCTTAAAATGATAGTATTCTAGTGTTAAATTGTCAAATCCCAAAATTAATAGATTTCTTCAAATGTTGAGCTCTTCTATGTAATATGAAAAGAATAAATCCAGTTTTCCCATAGGATACAATTTAAAATAAGATACATACTGTATATTTTGGCAGATAAGATAACCTTCAGATAAGACAAGGTGTTAATTTTTGTGCTTTCTATAAAACAATCTCCAAATTATCAACAGCCTGTAAATAATTTGAAAGTTAATTTAACAGTGTCCAGAATAATGGCATACTATAAAGTCTTGATCTTGGTTACTCAAATTTTATTTATTATTCCTAGTCTTTTGTTTATTCATGTTTTAAGAAACCTTCTTGGTTTAACAATTCCTTTTGTACACTTATACAACTTCTACATTTAGGACTGGTTGCATAAGTAATATTAAACGTCAAATTCATAGTTACATATATAGTACTTATATACAATACTAAGCACTTCCATATTTCCAAAGCACATGAGGCAACATGGTTCAGCCAATACCACCTAGAGAGAAGTCCTGACTGTTGAAACAATATGACCACCCATTTAGACTGTTGGTTGCAGTGAGAAGTAGAATAGCTCAGTTATCAAAAGTTAGTGAGATGTGAAATAAGAGTTGAAGCTTTCCTGGCGACAAACATGCTCTAGACATTCTTGGGCTTCAAGGTGATGTTGAGACATCAACGTTTCGGAAGCGTACATCTCTTCCTTCTTCAGGATGCTGAATGATTGGATTGATATTGGGGCTGTTTTATATACATCTTGTCATGGCGGCAAGCATGGACTGCATAGAAAATGCGAGGAGGCCTCCGCTGTAGTCAAAGTGGCGGATCTCGAAGAAAATGCGTTTCTGCGAGGGCAATTAATGTGTCGTTTTGTGTTTCCTGTGTTTCTTGAGCATGTCAATTACGATATTAGTAGCCGGTTTCCAGGAGTGACTCAGCTGTAGACCGGCATCCCGGTTGAGCGTGCCCTTTTCTGAAGTGATGGCTAGTGCCTCCTTGACCCTGCGCTCCCAGTAGCCATCACATCTGGAAATGATGGTGGTCTCGCTGAAATTGGCTGTGGTCCATCTCGAAGCAGTGTTCTGAGAGCCCAGATTTTTCTGGTTGCATTAGGCGGATAGACCTCTCATGCTTCTTGACCCTGGTAGTTAATGTCCTGCCTGTTTCATCTATGTACAGGGCACCACAATCACAAGGAATGCTATAGACTCCCGGTACTTGGAGGCCTAGCTGGTCTTTCACTGGCCTAATTAGGTTTTATATCTTTGGAGGAAGTTTGTGTATGGTCTTGATGTTGTGTTTGGCCAGGATTCTGATGATTTTTCCGGAGAGGTTGCCGGTGTATGGAATGCAGGCTGTGGCAGTGGGTTTCTGTGGAGCTGGCTGTGCAGCGGGCTTCGCTTTTTTGGCTGTGGTGAGTGATACCATATTCAGAATAGCCATTTTGTCGGAAAGTGTATTTTAAATGCTGTAGCTCTTGTGTGAGATGGCTCGGATCCGAGACTGCAACTGCTCTGTGGGCCAAAGTGTTTAGTATGCTGATCTTTTGCGATTTGTGGTGAAAACTGTTGGCATTTAGGTAGAGGTCTGAGTGTGTGGGTTTGCGGTAAACAGCGTGTCTAAGTGTACGTTGCTGTTCCTAGATTTGAGGATGTCTAAGAATGGCAGAGTTCCATCCTTTTCAACTTCCATGGTGAACTGGATGTGAGGCCGGAGGCTGTTGATGTGAGTGAGGAAGTCATGTAGTGTGTCCTGGCCATGTGGCCACACAGTGAAAGTGTCGTCCACATATCTGAAAAAATGCAAAGGTTTTACTGGAGAGCTGGCCAGAATTTCATGTTCTAAGTGCTCCATGTAGAAGTTGGCTACGGCTGGTGACAGTGGAGAGCCCATGTCTATGCCGTCTACTTGGTCATAAAAATTGCCATTGTACAGGACGAAGGTGGAAGACAAGGTGTGTCGGAACAGTTCAGTAATGTCGACCGGAAAATGTTCAGTTTAAAGTTGTATAGTTTCTGGAAGGGGGAATCCTGGTAAAGAGAGAAACTACGTCAAAACTGACAAGAAGATCGGTTGGCGCAACAGTGATGTTATTAAGTGTTTTAACAAATCCAGCAGAATTGCTGACATGATGAGCGCAACTTCCGACCAAAGGCTGCAGCAAGTTGGCTAGTCTGTATGTAGGACCGCCAATGGCATTACAATGGATTGGAGAGGGACCTCAGCTTTGTGAATCTTGGGCAGCCCATAATACATTCTGGGCAGTCTGGAGCCTAAGGGCAAAAGAAACTGCTTAGACTCCGGAGTGAGGCTGGAATTCTTGATGAGATGCTTGGTGCAACGTTCTATGGATGTCGTGGGGTCCTTTTTCAGGGGGCTGTAGGCCGGATCATCTAGGAGTTACTTCATCTTTCCACGGTCCTGGCTGATGGAGAGGATGACCGTTGTATTCCCCTTGTCGGCCGGTAGGACGACCAAGTCTTCATTGGTGCATAGCTGCTTCAGAGCCAGGTTTTCAGCCCTGCTGATGTTGGGTTTTGGAAGGGAGGTGTGGGTGACTGCGTTGGCCACCATAGAGCGTATCGCTTCTGCGCTGTCTAGGGTGAGCTCTTGTATGGCGGATTCTACCCCACTGATGATGTCGGCCACTGGAAGTGTTCTTGGTGTGGGTGCAAAGTTAAGACCTTTGGCCAGTTTGGAGGTTGTGGCCTCATCTATCTCATGTCCTGCTAGATTGAAGATGATGATGCGGCTGGACGGTCCGGTGGGGGACAGCCTCCTGAGATTTATTCAAAGAGTCAAATTTCCTGGTCTGTTTCTTGGTGCTCCGGAGGAGTGCGGTGTGACCTTGTGCAAAGGTGGAGAGGTCTACCCTGTCCCAGTCAGATGGAGATAGTTTGGAGGAGAGCAGCCAGAAGGAGTCACGCAGTTGGTGGTTGATGGCATCCAACCTGTAACATGTGTTGTGTATGCGTTCTCTGACCAACGCTGTGCTGGCGCATCTGAGGATCTTGGCAGTAGAGGCATTCTTAATTGGGTAGCGTTTTTGGTGAAATTCAATGTGGTGTTCTCATCCCTACATCTAAGCAAGAAAGATAGAGAGCTGCATTTTCTATGCAGTCCATGCCCGCCGCCATGACAAGTTGTATATAAAAAAAAGAGCCCCAATACCGATCCAATCGTTCAGCATCCTAAAGAAGGGAGAGATGTACGCTCCCAAAACGTTGATGTCTCCACATCACCTCACCTGGCTTGAAGCCCGAGAACGTCTAGAGCTTAGTGAGATGTATTTAACAGTAATCTTAAATTAATGTCTGTTGTGAGCAGGTGGTTTGCTGCTGAAATCTCACCAGGAATGTCCTACCTGCTATTGACATTTTTCCCCCAGGTTTTTCTCAGTCCTCATAACTATCAAAGTCCATAAACTTTGGCCTGGAACATTTCCTACCCAAATTTATTGAGAGAAAAAATAATGAATATAACAGAAATGATTTGTTTATCCCAGATTCTCAAATGGAGAAGTTGTCATTGAATTTTTTCTATCTTTATTTATCCTGTTCAAACTAAAGAACAAATTTCAAAGTCATCACATAGTGTTGAGCGCTTAAAATTAACTTTCCTGTAGTGTTTTCTCTTGTGCCTACAAGGAAATGTGGAACAAAACATTTGTGTTAATGTTTATCTCGAGTAGCATTAGGTAGATGGAAGAATAAACTTTTATAAGAATAGTTTGTTCCAAAATAGGTAGATAATGTGTCATGTGAATGTCACACATTGGATTTTTTTTTTCTTTCAACTGTTATGATAAGCAGCATTTGTAATGGTTTTATTCACTGTTTTCTATTTTAAAATGAAACTTAAAAACAAAGTTTTGGGTTTTCATAGTACCATGTTCAATATTTCTCATTAAGATCAGAATATGAATTTATAGTCTTTATTACCTCTAATTTTTACTTTCTCTACACGTACTATGTACATAGTGTATAGAGAAGGTATTGCACTCCACCCAAAAATCTGATACCGAGATTTCACTGGAAATAAATGTTTTAGGGTCCCCTGTATCCAAAAAAGCATTTTCAGAAAAAGATCCGTGTGTCTGTGAACACGATAACTCAAAAACGAAAAGTTGGTAAAATATCAAACTTGGTATTTAAATTGAGTATCTTCCAGGGATGCGACACCAAGATTTTGAGAAAAATCCCCCACCCCAAACTACCCTTTACATGGAACTTTTTTCGAAAAATTTTGATTTTCTTAAAAATGGCTCTAACGATTTTGATTAAAATATTGTATATTAAAGATATTTACCTGACAAATAAAATGTATATTTTGAATTTTCTGGGAATAACCTCTGAAGACTACTTTATTCTGGATGAATTTTACAGAATTTTGCATAACTGCTAAACCGTAAGAGATGGACAAAAACTTACTACACAAAAAATGTACAGCATATTAAAACACACAATTTAAGTTATGTGCATTTTTTTCGTGGAGTTGATCGTTTTTAAGATATTCAGGTTTGAAAAACATACTTTTCTCATACAGGAATTTGTCAACTCCTGTCCATACAAACAACGGAACTTCAGTCACATAGCAATCAGCTTTTGACTATCACTTTAACTTATGGTACTGCCTTATTTCGCTTCTGCTTACAAGGAAGCAAGTAATAAGACTATTTCTGCTAATTTTTTCTCAATTAGCATGAAATAAATAGAAGTATAAGGTTTTTAAAAATAATTTGATGTAGAGAAAGTCATGTGAATGGAACACAGATTTTTTGAGTCTACTGCCATTATCATTTTCACTGTTGTTTTTTGAGTTTCTTCAAAGCTTATTACCACATGCTTTTTTCCTCCCCTTCCCTCATTCACATCTTAAACACAAATAAACCATAGTGACTAATACCAATTGTAAAATAACAGTGTGGCTCAACATTGAGATGTGTGGAAGCAGTTGACATTTATAAATGTACAATTTTCTTGGCATTTTAGGTACGGATGAGGATTAACTGCATGCAATATCATTGCTTTATACAGTTTTCCTTATTTCTACTTTCTCTTCTACATATTTTAAGTAAAGGAAGTGTCATATTTCATCCAAAAATGCAATGCCATGATTTCACAGAAAAACATGTTTTGAGGCCTCAAAATGTATTTTTTGAAAAATGTGTATGTGAGAGAGAGAGATATGGAGTTTTATTTATGGACGCTCTTTAACTACTGTGGTTCTCAGTGTCCCATTCTATACTGAGCGTGAAAGACCTCTTAATTTTGCTCAGAGGCCTCTCTGTCAGGCTTGAGGTTCTTTTACGTGCCTTAAATCTACAACACAGGAAGGAAGCCATGCTAAGGATTTTACACCTGAACCCATGACCTTGGGTATATGAAATTAGCATGGTAACCATTACACCACGGAGGGCGACTAGAGGGAGAGAGCAGCATAACTCATGTGATGGCTAAAGTATGAATTGTCTATACTAATACAGTCCTGACAGTTTTATAAATGTTCCTTTTAATTAACATCTCTGATGAATTAATTTGTTGGAGAAATTTAGTAATGTATTTGTGAAGTCTTCTTCTTTTTTTTTTCTTTTCCTTTTTTTTTATTTTTTTCTTTCTTTCTTTTTACTAAGTCACGTATACCTTTATTAATGAGGAACTAGTTTCAGGAGCTGTTGCTTCCATTTTCTGATCTGACTGCCTTGTGGTTTCTTCTCTGGCAGAAGAACGATGACTTTATTTACCAGGCTAGCAACTGGCAAGATTTCAAAGTGACGTATAAAAAAATGTGACTCCACAAATATACTTATATTATTATGAGGGACATTCAATAAGTCCTTAGAAAATTATAGAAAAACAAGTTATTTTTGTTAAATTTTTTCGTATTTTTCAACATAATCTCCTTTTAGCTCCTTAGATTTTTTCCCAACATTTCTCAAACTGTTTTAAGCCTTACAAAAAGTTAGATTTTATAAGGTCCTCAAAATAGGCATCTGTTTGGGAGATGACCTCTTCGTTAGACGTGAATTGTTTTCTATCAAGTCACTTTTTCAGGTTTGGAAATAAAAGAAGTTCACGGAGGCCAAATCTGGTAAATATGGTGGATGTTGTAATTTGAACTTTAATTCTACAATTTCCACCATTGAAACTGCACAGGTGTGCACCCTTGCATTGTCTTGATGGAAGAGAATCATTTCTTTTACCAGATGGCATTTTTTCTTGATTTCTCCGTTCAACCGGTGCAATAGCGCTACTCTCCATTTATCATTCTTCCTTTCTGCAAGTAATCAATGTAAATGATTACACGTGAATCCCTTCCTCTTCTGAACTCTGCATATCATTGATAAATGTTGGAATTGCAAAGGACAAAGATTCTCTAATGCATAATGTTGTCTTTCCCCTAAACCACCTTTTTAAAGTCATAGAAAATCATTGCACAAAGATGCTATTGCTTGAGATTCATTCTAGCATGTGGCATAGCAACATTGCTATACATGCACATGCTGTGATATGATTTACATTGTTGGGAGCGCTATATGAAGTTAGGAAAAACTGCTTTGGCTTACCACAACTCAATGTTGTCCATTCTCAAAACTTTTGGAGTGAACCTCGTATCTGCCTCATAATCTGGAGTGACCAATACAAACAACATTTTTAAACCATACAAGATGCCCACATTTGCTTTACTGGAGCCATGCATAACTATGTTTGTTGTTTCTTTTCAGCCATCCGTACAACTTGAAGAGTTTACAGCATCTGATGATGATGAAGAAGTTGGCTTTCCAGGATTTGTTGCTGAAAGACATGCAGCAGAATTTAGTTACGGGCATGAGATGAATTTTGGGGCCTCTTCAGAAAATCGAATGGCAGGGGAGAAAGAACAAAGTGATAATAATGATGACCCTGATTGTTTGATAGACAATGCAAGCAGAGTGCAATTCAACCAAACCAGCAATGAAGTACAGACGATAAGGTATGTATTTCTAATCAAATTCATTGCTGAGGAAAGCCATTGAAATTTTGTCTTGTTTCTCTAAAGAAGCTAATCATACCTAGCCTCATTGTGCCTAACTCTTAAGGGCTCCTTCTTTTATTTTACACACAATTTATGAAGCTTTTAATAAGAGTAAATATTTGCATGAGACAGCAAACATTGAACACAATTATATCATGATTATTGCATAAGTTAATTTAATTCCTGTAAAAGTGTCATCTTAGAAATAAAAGGCAAAAACTGCATAGCTAGAGAAACAACCTTATAGGGAAAATAAAATTAATTAAGGACAAATTGTAGTGGAGTAGAGCTGCTGTGCACATGATAGCCTGTTTCTCACTCCTTGACTAACTTACAGGTAGTCTAAAAATAACAGAGCATTTTACACAAAAAAATGTGATAAGAAACAAACTTTCAGGTCTTCAACTGTTTGCCAGTAGATGCTTCTAAAATTTTCAACATTGATGTGAGCTTACAGGCTTTGCTTGGCCTTTACCATGATAGTAGTAAACTAGACACTTTCATTGTCTAGTTTTTAGTTCCCCTATGCTTACAAATACTAATAGAAATACATTTGTATTTGTGTTGGCTAATTTACATAAGGATATTTGCAATATGAAGCCTAGTCACCTGTTTATCTAACAAGATACATTGTTTTGTTAAGGAGGTATGCAAGATAGAGCTGGTTCAGTCACTTGGGTCCTATTAATTGTATACATGATAGTCTGCAAAAAGTTTATTTCATTTGTTTATATAAGATTTGTTCTAGAAACTAGGCATTGAGGATAATTGAGTGATAAAAGTGTTTATAATTATAATATTTGTAGGCCTGAATATATGATAAGGCAATGGGGAAAATTTTAGGTATAAAATTTTTCTGACATTTTTTGGAATTTCTTTTGTGGGTACTAAACATATTAGAGCTTGCAGAACATCCCACTGTAGCTGCACTGTTTCTATTATTTTGAGGCCAGTAGTGAAATATTCCAAATGAAATTCAAACCTAAAATGTGTAAAAGAAACACTGGTTGCCAGATAAACAATATACCAATGTAATATTGTAGGGCACCTGATAATCATTTTGAATAAATTATATTTCATTTAGCATGAGGTAAGGTTGCATAGTTTCAACAATAGATATTGGTGCCAAGATGTTGTAAATGCTGTAACAGTCATGTCCTCATAAAGCAATACTGGCATAAGCATGATCTTAATTAATAAAGTCTCCAAAAGCTAGCTCATGAAAAGCGCTTACTTCAGAGCCACTGGCACTGCCAGATGTGTACAGAAAAGTATTGACCAACAGATGGTTAATTCAAGAACATCAAAATGTACCAGATGAGATGAGTGGAATTTGAGTAAGTCATTGGGGTTTTCCTCTCTTTGCTCCCTGATCATGTAGACTCATTAAGTCCTCTAAGTAACAGTAAAAGCACTGTGTCTCCTTGCACCTTTGGTGCACCTATTTATAGCTCCTGATCTCTCCCAAATCTACATTCTCATGTACCTTAAACCTGACACCACTTGCTTCCCTTTTGCATACATGAGTACTAGCTCTGCCCTGAACCTACTACCCCCTAACAATGCACAGTGGTAGGGGTAACACTTAACCCACACTGAGAATCCTACAATATAGGCACATATGTAATGACCAACAGATGAAAATCATAATATTATTAACATTCAGCAAAAGTAGAAATAGGCATTTCTTCCTGAATCATGGAATTGCCATAGCAGTTTTTCCAAAGTTTTTCTGGGTTAAACTCAATTTCCAGCCTGCAGCATTAAGAGAAATTTTTGGAATGTCACTCAAAATTTTATGTAAGTGATACTAAAACTCCTTCTCACTGGATAACCCATTTTCTTATGGTCAGTTGTAAAGCAACTCATTATCACTCCTGGAATACACAGTTAAGACTGCAACCAATATTAAACAGGCATGGTAACCAGCGACCACCTTGTCAGCCAGTGACAGCTAGTAGCAATTTGGCTTTGTGTTGTATGTACCTTAAGGAAATTAACCTATAAAGTTGCAACTTTTTGGTGTAACAGTGAAGTAAAATCTTCAACTTGTTTTCACATCTTTTTATCTTACTCATGCCTTTCTTCATGCATTCCTGTTCTTAACTAGTAAGTAAATCAGTCTCCACTTTGGAAATAAAGCTAATTGTTATTATAAAAGGGTGTAATCAAGTTTTAATTGTCATATAATACATTTCCAAATACAACACAAACACAATCCTTTTCCCCTTTTTTCACCTATATTTATAATGCATGCTCTTACTTCATATGGCACTGCAGGTCCTGGCATTAGTAATACATGAAATGAAATGATATGTAGAAAGGGAAATTTGGAAGGAAATGTCCCAGACCTAAGTTTAGGATACCTCCACAGCATTTGCCAGTAATGAGGGCTGAGGAAAATGTTAATTAAAGAGAATTGTCCTAGTAGGATTTGAACCTCAGACTTCTCATTCAAGTCCATGCCTTAACTATCTTGGCTGCTCATGTTGTTAAGCCCTCTTTTATCAGAAGCTGATTTAAAAATTGGCATGTAATGCAAAAAAGACACTAGCCATTGTTATTCACTTTTACAGCTTCCACATACTACTCTAGTATTTCTTTGCAGAAACAGTTTCATTAATAATAGTAATGAATTGGAAGTGATAACACTGTGAAGCTCAATTAATAGTACTGTACAATGATTCGTTTTACTCAAAGCTCCATCAAAATTGTTAACACAGCAGAACTGGTAACATAGAATCTGTCCTACATCAACAGCAGCATACAACTACTGGATGCAGGCAAGTTATTTGTGGTGGTCAGCTTCTTCCCCCTCGGTAGGAGGTTGACAAACTTCAACAGCAAATTTTCTTCTAGGAGGAGATCAAAGTACAAAAATCTGGTTTTGAATCTTTCCATATATATTTTTTCCCAATTATCCAGTTCAACAGCTTTTTGTACGGGTTTTAGAAGGTGAATGTTGTGTTCTATTTCATGTTGTTCATACCAGAAGTGGGCTGAAACCACCAAATTTGTGGTGCAGTTATTTGTCAGTGACCAAAGTGTTCTTTCAAGCTGATTCCTATATTCCTTTTTGTCCTGCCAATGTATATTTTATCACAGTCTTTGGGAATTGATTCTGTATATGCCTGGTTTTTTGTAGTTTTACTTTCTCTCACATACTATGTACATAGTGTGTGGCGAAGGTATTGTATTGTACCCAAAAATTTGATACCGATATTTCACCAGAAATACATGTTTTGGGACTCCCTGAATAAAAAAAAAAAGCATTTTTAGAAAAATGTCCACTTGCATGTGTCAGTGTGGGGGGGGGGCAGCATAGCTCAAAAATGAAAGGTCTGTTTAATACCAAACTTGGTATTTAAGTTCAGTACATGAAGATTTTCAAGAAAACCCCCCCATCCCAAACTACCCTTTACATGGAAAAAATTTCGGACATTTTGATTTTCTCAAAGATGGCTCTAACGGTTTTTATTAAAATCTCTTATATTTAAGACATTTACATGACAAATAAAATGCATATTTGAGTTTCCTGGGAATACCTCTGAAGACCTCTTTATTCTGGATGATTTTTATTGAATTTTACATAGCTGGTAAACTGTAAGAGATAGACAAAGTGGAATACAATAACTTCTCTACCTACTATGTGCATTGTCTGTACATGCTGAAGAAAGTAAAAAGTACTTTGACTTAAAACAGGCAAAACTTAGCACTTATAATTCAAATAGCTAAGCTATACCTTAAAAATCTGATGTGTTCCATTCATATGACTTTCTCTACTTCTTTGTAACAAATTATTTTCAACAAGCTTATTCATGTTGATTGAGATAAGCAATAGCAGAAACGGTCATATTGCTTAGTTCCCTGTAAGTAGAAGGAAAATAAGTGAATACATTAGGCTAAATCGAGTCAAATGTTTTAAACTGTGATTGTAATGGAATTTAAATCTGTTTCTTTGTTTGGGCAGAAGTTGTAAAGTTCCAGCATGAGAAATGTGTAAGTATTTTAAAACTGAAACTAATAACAAGGAATATCTCAAAGATGGTCAACTATAAAAAAATCTGATGTGTTTCATTCACATGACTTTCTCTATATCTCTGCAACAAATTATTGTTAAAAAGCTTATGCTTCTATTTACTTCATGCTAATCGAGAAAAAAAATGTCAGAAATAGTCTTATTACTTGCTTCCTTTTAAATAGAAGCGAAATAAGGGAGTACCATAGGTTAAAGTGATAGTCAAAGGCTGGTTGCTATGTGATGGAAGTTCCTTTGCATGGACAGGAGTTGACAAATTCCTGTATGAGAAAATATAAGTTTTTGAAAGGTGAAATCAAAAACAATGAATAACTAAAAAACGATCAATTCCACAAAAAAAATTTCTATAACATAAATTGTGTGTTTTAACTTGCTCTACATTTTCTGTGTAGTAAACTTTTGTCTATCTCCTACCGTTTAGCAGTTAAGCAAAATTTGGCAAAATTCATCCAGAATAGAGAGTTCTTCAGAGGCTATTCCCAGAAAATTCAAGGTATACATTTTATTTGGTATGTAAATGTCAGTAATATACAGCATTTTAATCAAAATCGTTAGAGCCATTTTTTAGAAAATCAAAATTTTCGAAAAAAGTTCCTGTAAAGGGTAGTTTGGGGTGGGGGGATTTTCTTGAAAATCTTCCTGTTGCATCCTTGGAAGATACCAAACTTAAATACCAAGTTTGGTATTTAACGGTCTTTTCGTTTTTGAGCTATACTACACACAGACCCACACGGACATGTTTCTAAAAATGCTTTTTTTGGATTCAGGGGGTCTCAAAATATATATTTCCAGTGAAATCTCAGTATCGAATTTTTAGGTACAATGCAATGCTTTCTCTATACGTACCTTCTGTATACACTATGTACATAGTACGTATAGAGAAAGTAAAAATGCATTACACAAATTCTATATTTTAACAAGATCTTCATTTTTTGTGTAGTAAGCTTTGTCTATCTCTGTGCAAAATTCAGCCAAATTCATCCAGAATAAATAGGTCTTCAGAAGCTCTTCCCAGAAAATTAAAATTATACACTTTATTTGTGATGGAAATGGCTTTAATATGTGGTACTTTAATCCAAATCATTCAAGCCATTTTTGAGAAAAACTAAATTTTCGAAAATTTTCCCATATAAAATGTAGTTTGTCATTGGGGGGATTTGCTGGAAAAATTTTATGTCCATCCTTGGAAGATACAAACTTAAATACCAAGTTTAGTATATTTTATTTATTTATTTTTATTTTTTTTTTTTTAGGTAGCACTAAAACATGTATTTCCAGTGGAATCTTGATATTGAATTTTTGGGTGGAATACAGTACTTCGTGTATACACTAGGTACATAGTACGTGTAGAGAAAGTAAAAAGAGAAAATAGGTAAAATAAGAAAGAACTGATTCTAATGCTTTCAAATATCTCGAAACATTATCACATCTGCACACTTTTGATTTATTACCACCCATAAAAAAGCATTTTGCATAATGTCCAAGCTCTAATATATGTACTATTCCATACATTAAAATAAAAACATTTTGTTACTGTTTCACTGTGTATTTTTCAGATACAAACTTTTAACATTTTATTTTTATTCTAGTAGTGCTGTGAAGGAGGAACCAGGTCAGGAAACCTATACAAAATATAAATGTAGTTTGTGTCATCAGATATTTACAAGGGAACCTACTCTTAAAATACACCTTAAGATGCACAAAGGTAAGCTATAAACTTAAAAATGCTTTTTTTCAGTTTTAATTCTTTTAATTTGTTTTAATGAATATTTAAACAAGGTTAAAAAGATACTCTGCGTTGAGCATGCAGCAAGCAGATGAAAAAATAATTATGTTTTTTCATCCAAAAGAAATACATGTATAATTATTGAGGGTAATGAATTTAAGTGGTTTTAAATTTGTGTGAATAATGACATACATCATATTTTATTATATTGATCAGTTAAGTTTTAGATCATGAGAGATGATTGTGAAGAAATGATATTGCCTGATCACTTTACAAATTGAAACCATCAAAAGAGTGCCACTTAAGTATAATTATATTTAATTTAATACTGCTATATCGCATGGCATACTCTATTTTTAAAGAAGGAGAGAAAACAGGTTATTTTTAATAATTTATTTTCATATAATCTTAAGAGGAAGGGACTCTTCTGTACACTTGCTAAAAGATTAACATTTTAAAACTAAAATGTGGGATAATGTACACATCTACAGAATTGTAGACTTAAAATCCAGCAGTGTAGTTTGTCTTTATTTGTCTCTCACTGGTTTATGTTTAATTTTAGTTGTGTTGTCAGTATTTTTAAGTTCAAAATGAGTGATGCTATACATATTGTTTGTATCTGCTTATTTTTCTTGAGTATATGTATGTAGATTTGTAGTGATGTTGGGCTTATTCATGAAGAAACTGTGCCTCTACCTACTAAAAAGTAGTAAGCCTTCTGTGGCTATGCTCTGCGGCCATAATCGCCAAACTTGTGTATATGGCTTGTTTTCAGTTGTGCTGCTACCTATATTGGTTTTGAGTGGCGATGACAGTGAACTGTCAGCAGTAGACTTCAAAGGTGGAAGTTTCATCTAACTTGGGTGCCTTGGTGCATGCACATGTTGTTTCGCATCATGTCGTATTGACTTTCAAGTCTTTGACTCTTCCCTAGAGCATCTTTTCCATCATTGTGTTCAGTTCTGTTGTTATTGCGTCAACTCTCCCCTCCAGAGCATTAAGTTCTTGGTGTGGTCTTTCATCCTTTCATCAAGCTCTTCCAAGGCATACATGCATTCTTCGACGTGCTCCAGGGTGTTAATGCGATTGTTCAGGTTCTTCATCCTTCCACCAAGTTCTCCTATGTCCTTAATTCTAACCAGTTATTCAATTTTGTTTGACATCTCCTTCAGGTTCTCCATTCCACATTTCAATTTCATTTTGATTTCATGCATTCCAGTTTTCATGTTCTCTATTTCTTTGAGTAAAGATTTCATCATCTCCTCCGCTTCCATCATCAGTGTAACAAACATTCTTTTTCTGCAATAAATACATATTCATTTATCCACAAACTGGTTACAATCTGCTTAGAAATATCTGTCTTTTGAAAAATTCTGCCATACAGTCTCTCTTTGATGTTTGTTGCAGTGATAACAATTTTCACTACAAAATTTCTTTGGAACTCATCTCACTGTTGTGCATGATGCATTACCAGCGAAAACTGCACATTGGGCATGGCTTCGTTCTCCCTTTTTATATCTGTTGGTCATGTCACTGGAAACTTCCAAAGGCTGCTACATGTACAGTACCACAGGTGTTCACAAAACTCACTCAGACTTAACAATGTGTGGCTTCTAGAAGAACACATGTACACTCACACAGGAGTAGCAATCACAGCTGCAAGGTCAAAAGAGCTAATCATAGCACAGGTGTTCATTAACACATGTATAACAATGGATGCCAATAATCAGCTATGGCGTACAAAGCAAGCCATATACACTTTGGCGATTTACGACTGCACCACAAAGCTTTGCATAAGCTGCCGTCCTGAGAAGAAGCCTTTAATTCTGCTGCATTTGGTGTGTAGGATTGTAATGTTTGAAACAGATACACCATGAATGTAGAAAGAAAATTGCAATTTATTAATACCCAAAGATGTTAATTATTTTCTTTTAAATGTACATTAGTTAGTTATCAGCTTGCGATTATGTTAAAAATAATACAACTCTCTATATAAGTGGATAACATAGTTTTTATACTTTAAAATAAGCATACAAATGTACTTTAATGTCATATTAATTATTAATATATCAATTCTTTTTATCTACCACTACATTAAATGAATTCAATTTTAAAGCTGAAGTAAAGTATATATCTATGGGGGGGGGGGGCAGGATTGTGCAATAAAGATGGATATTAATAAAATATTTAATGCAATATCTAAAGTAAAAGGTATTTAATTATAGTATAATGTAGATGCTCTCAATTGCCTGTAAACTAAATATATGATTTATTAATTCAAAGTATGTAGAAAAATAATGTTAAGTCTGTTGACTTGAACTATTTTCTGCCCAATTTTGCATCTCAGTACATTACAAGATGTATAATATGAACTTTCTTACAGTAAAAGCTAATTAGATTGATTAACATGGTTTACCTTTTACACACACTTCAGTTATTTTCATGACGAAGGACCATTGTTTTGCAAGCCTATGCCCACATCATCAGCTCTTGAACACTGAGCAGTGGTACAGGAAACAAAAAATAGAATTTCAACCATGCTGTGTCTGTTGAACATAAAATCTGTCCGACATCCTTTGGTACCATGACACCAATGTGGATGTCATTTCAAAGCTGCCTGACTATCTGATGTCCTACTCAAAATATCCATTTGTCTGCTTGGCATGTTTAAAATATGCATTCATGCTTAAGATGGCATATATCCCAGCCTGGAACACCATATTAAACTTTCCAAGGGATAAAACCAGGAAGAGCTTAGCAGAAAGTTGAAGGAATTTGACCAATGTGTTAATACCCTGGAGTGGGTCGAAGAACGCTTTAATGCCCTGGAGAGAAGAGTTGACAGCGACACCAAGGAACTGAATGTCATGGTGGAAAAGATGCTTGACATAAAGTTGAAAGACTTGAAGGTCAAGATATCAGAACACAACTCAATATCCATGCATGTCAAGCCATCTGAGCACAAAGGGACATCAACTTTTGAAGTCTTCCACCAACGGTTTGCCATAATTGCCACCCACAACTAATGGTCAGCAGAAGAAGAAGAAGCCACACAGCTGATAGCTAGCCTCCAGGGACAAGCGGCAGAAGTAATGAATGGATCCTGACTTCGGCAAAGCCTCAGGAACCATTACTTGGCTGCAGCTTACCACAGTTAGCTTAAGGCGAGGCTGCAACAGACAATGCAGTAGTTTGCTCAAGCCATCAAACAATTTGTGAACAAAACTCTGGTGAACCTACCATCTAGTTAATGTTCCAGGAAGCTGCCTACTCCTTTGATGACAGGGTGCATGGTGCTGAGATCTGATCGCACCTGATGCTCGGCAACTATAAGACAATCCACAAAGGGTTAACAGCAGCACTTAGAATGGAGACGGCCAAGACGCTCACCTCAAAGACCAGGAGTATTGCAATGACAGGGAGAGAGAGAAGCAACCCAGATACAACAAGAACATTCAGGGAGTGTGGGAAGCTTGTCACCTAGTGATAGACTATCCACACCCAGAAGACAAGCAGGCAGAAAACAACTAAGGACCAATGTGATGAGGGGAACACCGGGCCCATCTTCACCATCCCCTCAAGTGATGCTACTTGCCTTGGGCAGAAGAGTGGAGACAGCCTCATTGCAGATGGCTGGCTACAAAGGAAGCTATGTGGGATTCTCATAGACACAAGTGCAGCCATAACTGTAAATAGACCTGACATCGCAAAAAGCTTGCCGACATGAACACTCAAATGGCTCTTAACAACTAATGACAGTATCAGGTGACATCTTGCCTGTGGCAGAGGACCTGCTTGAGTTGACGATGGTATGGAGCACTGTGATCCTGGGGATGTTCATCGCAAGGGTGACTGAGAATGTGATACTGGGATTGGATGTCTTCAGGAGCCACAAGGCGTCAGTTGACATCAGCTGGAAGGTTTTGCAACTCAGCCAAGATGAGGTGCTATTCTAGAGCATATATAAACACCTGGGTATTTGATAGGTGAGCCTGAAGTACAATCTAGTTGTGCCTGTGAGAAGCGAGTTGGTGGTGAAGGCGCACCTAGTGGGCCAACAATTAAGAAACTTGGTATTGGACCAGAAGATATCACTTGTTGCTTGAGTATTGTTGCCTTGCTGGGGGGAAGAACCCATGAGGCTGCTGAACCCAGTGAGCACTGAGTAGGATATCAAGGCTGGGGTGGAGTTAGGGAAGTGTGAACCAGCTGCAAGTGTAACGCCATGCAACGAATCCAAACAGCCAACCCCAACAATGGACCTGGGCCCTGCCTGAAAGACTTACTGAAGAGCGTGGCTGACCATCTCATCATTGGAGAGAGTCTGGTGTCTATTCAGCATCTAGAAATTCAAGTCTGATGTTTTCTAACTGGCAGTTCACTTATGGGCAGAGCCGTTATCTCTGATGAGCAGAATTTGCTTATCATCTCTGTACACCTCAATGAGCCAGTTAGTAAACAAAAGTTTTGTCATCCACACTTTGCTTTTGATCATATGTTTTACAGGTGGATTTGAAATACCTTTAAAACACCTTGGTTTAGCAAAGTGCCCTATTATGAATGGCTTCAATTACTTGGTACCAGTGGGGTTGCAACTGAGTATGCTGTTAGTCTCTGTAAGCCATTGTATTATTTGGCAGTATTTTTTTTAAATGCTGCTTGTCAGCATTTAAAATATCTTCAAATGCAATTTCTTATCATTCCCGAGCAACTTCTATGTCAACATTTCTACTTTCCACTGACAGTCTTCCAGGAAATGATGTATCTATCTTGGAAATGAAAAAGCCAACTGAAACTTTGAAGTCTTTATCGTCCAGTAATGTTGCAAACTCCTTACTTTTGCTTGGAGCATTGGCCCAGAAAGTGTTACACCCTTGTCCCTAACATCTTTGAACTACATGTCCACAGCTTCTTCCACTTTATGAAAATAACCCACTCTAATCATGCTGGGGCAAATCGTTTGTATCTCTGAAGAATTTTTTTTCTTTGTTGCAAAGAATTGCCGAAAGAGTGGTCAGCATGATGCTATGCACACATGCCACTTCAATTTGCTTTATTCCATTTAAAATCTTCCTTATCAGTAGAGTTTTCTGTTCTATGGAAAACTGCTTCCTTTACTTTGGTTCCATTGTATTGATTTGAGATGTGTTTAATGCCCGCTTTTACTATATATAGTACTGCTGCCAATGACACTGATGATACAAGGAATGTGGAGCACTGGTGAAATGCAATGGTGGGGAAACAGGAGAACCTGGAGAAAAGCCGCCTCTGTGTCCACCACAAATCCCACATGCAGTTGCCTGGAGGTCAAACCCAGGCCTCCTTGGTGAGAGGCAAGTGCTCTAACCACTTGGCCACTGTGCAGCCTTGAGTTTGGCTCATCATGACCCAACAAAAATGCAAGATGCAAACTTGAACAAACAACTCTTTTGATGATTACTAACAATAAGTCAAGCCTTTAACGAAGAAAAGCACTGGATAACGAAAACTTTTGATTTAAACAAAATCTAGAATGCAAGTAAGCTCACTGGAAACAATATGCTTATGTATAACCCTGCATTACAAATATCTTATCAATGTATGCAAATATGTTGCCAACCTCAGAAAGTAGCTATACATTTAGTGATGTCTTCTTAGGATAACAACCATTTGTAAAAACCCAAGCTTTCAACCATCTTAACTCAGGTTTCATCAGGGAACTGGCAAAACTGGAGCAAAAACAAAAATTTATAGCCATGAGGTGTATCTGTATACCCCCGCCGCTGAATCCTTGCACTTGACAGTTGGAAGTTAAGTTGGTACACCCACATAAAACAGATGAAACACTTTACCCGTGTGACTTTTCTGAACTAATCATAAAGCAGCATTCCGGTCGACAAGCCAGACGGAAATGAATCTAGATGCCACACCGTTGCAATATCTGGTTATTTCCAACTGAGTGGTCAGTTTGCGAATACCTAACACGTGCTTTGAGTTGTTCTGTGTGAGCTACGTATTATTCGTTGTTATTGTTGATAGTGTTGGTGTTTCTTTGGTTTATTTATACACACACACATATATATATATATATATATATATATATATATATATTCCGTCAAGAAAGTACCCGGAATTTATCATTTAAAAATCCTGTTTAAAAGGGGATTCGAAATTAATGTTGTCGCTAACTTGGTACAACTTTCCTCTATACCCATGCAGAGTTTGATTGTCATCTAGTTTGTTTACAGTATACCATTTTGTTAGTTCATCTCCAAGGTGATTTGCAATTTTACGGTGGATACAAATATTGAACAAAGAATCTGTCTCAAATTTTGCATTGCAAATGGTATTTCGTATGCCGAATGTTACAGAGGGCTTACGGTGAATCAACTTTATGAAAAACATGAGCATATGAGTGGTACAGTGCATTCAAAAGTGGTCAAGATGTGGTGGAAGATTTGCCTCGCTCTGGTCGGCCATCAACGGTTTCAACTGAACTGAACCTCGCTAAAGGGAAGAAAATGGTGTCTGAAAATTGTCATTTAGGTTTGAGAGAGATTGCCGCCGAATTTTCTGTGTCTCACGAATCAATTCGTACCATTTTAAATGATTGTTTGGGCATGACACGCATTGCAGCTCAGTTAGTTCCAAAAGAACTTGAATTTTCTACAACAACTCAATCGCGTAAGGATTGCTGAAGACATGCTAGAACAAGCCAGTTCTGATCCCACATTCATGAAACGCATTGTAACTGGTGATGAGACGTGGGTTTACAAGTTTGACACTCAAACCAGTCAACCAGCTTCCAAATGGTGCCTTCCAACTGAGCATATGAGTGGTACAGTGCATTCAAAAGTGGTCAAGATGTGGTGGAAGATTTGCCTCGCTCTGGTCGGCCATCAACGGTTTCAACTGAACTGAACATCGCTAAAGGGAAGAAAATGGTGCCTGAAAATCGTCATTTAAGTTTTAGAGAGATTGCCGCCGAACTTTCTGTGTCTCACGAATCGATTCGTACCATTTTAAACGATTGTTTGGGCATGACACACATTGCAGCTCAGTTAGTTCCGAAAGAACTTGAATTTTCTACAACAACTCAATCGCGTAAGGATTGCTGAAGACATGCTAGAACAAGCCAGTTCTGATCCCACATTCATGAAATGCATTGTAACTGGTGATGAGACGTGGGTTTACAAGTTTGATACTCAAACCAGTCAACCAGCTTCCAAATGGTGCCTTCCAACTGAGCTGAAACCTAAAAGGGCACGTCAAACTCGATCAAAACTGAAGGTCATGTTGACAGTTTTTTTTTTTTTTTTTTTTTCGATTATCGTGGTGTCGTGCACTCAAAGTTGTTGCCAGAAGGTCAGATGGCAAATAAAGACTTATCTGAGTGTTATGCGACGTTTGAGAGAACAAATACGGTGAAAAAAGCCAGATTTGTGGAACGACAACTCATGGATTCTGCACCACCATAATGCACCAGCTCACAAGGCTATTATTGTGAACGAATTTCTGGCCAAAAACCACTGTATTCACCTGATCTGGCTTCTGCTGATTTCTTTCTCCTGCCAAAACTCAAGTTACCACTTCGAGGCATCCGTTTTCAGTCGATAGAAGACATAAAGGAAAATTCGCTGCAACAATTGACATTGATTCCTATAAGTGCCTACAAAAAATGTTTTGATGATTGGATTATTCGTTGGCATAAATGTATAATTTCATAAGGGGCCTACTTTGAAGGTGATAAAATAAAATTGGATGAATAATTCATTTTCTGTGTTTTATTGGCAAGTTGCCGGAACTTTCTTGACACAAGATTTGAGGTGCGATAATGCCTCCAAAGCGAAGCCATACATCGAGTGATTCGCGAAGTGAAAATCCTCTGTGGAAAGGTGTGCCACTTAATAGCCAGGTATTGGAGCTATTAAGAAGGGTGCGGAAATTCTTTGAAAGTGAGAAAGAGTACGTGAAAGTTAATGGGCATCCCTCTATTCCTGCGGATAAACCCGTGGAGCAAACTGCAGCAGCTCTTGCACTAAGTACGAGAACAATAATAAGCAAGGGAGTGAAGCTTCAAGAGTAGGAAGACAAGATCCCTGAAACATTTGGAATGCAGCAGGTATTTCTGTCAATGCCAGGGAAGAAAAAAAATCAGCCTCGTCCGGTCAGAAATATTGATGCTTTCCAATTAGACGCCATGCGTAGGCACATATACTTCTACTATAGTAATAAGGAGTATCTGACCATACCAAAGAGGTTATGGTAGAGTGGCTGAACGAAAGGGGTGTAGCTGCAAATATGAACATGACCAAGCTGCTTTTATATTCCCTGGTGAAAGAAAATAAGCCGGTCACACCAACATATGTTGCAGATGAAGTAGCCAGGGAACTTGGCCTAGAAGTGATAAGACTACCACCGTATCACTGTCATTTTAATCCCATTGAACTAGTATGGAGCGACATTAAGACACGTGAGGGAAAATAACAAGACTTTCACAATTACAGAGGTGGATAGACTTTTGCGGGAAGGTGTGATGAGGGTGGACGCGGCTTCATGGAAGAAGAAAGTGAATCATGTGCACAAAATAATACGAAAAGCACAGGAATTAGACGAAATCATCATGAATGTGAACCACTAATGATATGTCTTGGTGATGACAATGATGATGATGATGACAATGGCAATGATGCTTCCGAGAATGATGACGACGGAGACTTGGATGGAATTGAGCCATTAAAATTCTAAACCGGTGAGTGGAATTCACTTTGTTATACCTTTCTCTCATTGTAACAAGCTATTTTGCATTAATTTCTTCTATTTTGTCGTAAATATGTAATTTATGCTACATATGTTATAATATCACTGTTATTTTCAATTGACATCAATAACAACGAAGTAGTTTCATTATTCATCAGCATTCATTTACCATGTACATTGTTTAACATTCGTCTTTATACATGATGGAGACATTTGTAATCAGCTGTTGTTGTTACTCTGCAGCATAGCCAACCTTACCCAAACTGTCAAGTGCAAGGATTCAGCGGCGGGGGTATAGTTGTGTTCAATCCCAACAATTAGATATGGCTTCCTGGCACAGATTTGCAATAGGTTAACACACAGCTATCTGCTGAAGTTTCTCCGAGGTCTGCTCTTGGGTATCATGTAGCAGTCTTCCATCCAAGTGCTGACCATGCCCAATGCTGTTTAACTTTAAACCACGAGATCTGGTAACAGGTCTATATGCAGCTTCTCATATTATTTTCTCTGCAGTCTGCTTCTGGTGTTGTTAGGCGGTCATCCAACAAATGCTGTCCATGCCCAATTTTGCTTGATTTCTTTATAGTGCAATATCTAGTGATAGGTCTCTGTGCAGTTTCTGGCATAGTTTTTTCAATGATCTGCTCTTGGCCTCGTGATGCAGCTACCCATTGAAGAAAATGAAGATCACAGAGTTAAGATGGGTCAAAGCTATGACTTTTACAACTATAATTTAATTCAGTTATCCTGTGAAGTCATCATTAATAACCAACACTGAGAAAACTTCAAATCTTTTATAAGCTATGCATTTGTTTGGTTGGTGCTCTTGATGGATGTAAATGCCTGCTCGGAGAAGAAAGAACCAATGCTGCAAATATATCACAGTTTGTTATCTAACAACATTTTGAAATTTAATCAAAAATGTATTAATACACCTCATAAAATCTATAGTTGATTTTTTAATCAAAGATTACAGGAAATAACACAGTTAAAGAGATTCATCTTATAAAATTTGTTTTTAATTTTGAAATGCTGATATTTAACCCTTTTATTGCCAGCCTGAATAACAAAGTTCTGTCTGAAAAGTGTCCAAGCCATTTTAGAGTAGAATGCACAGTTTTAAATTAATAGTAATAAAATGAGTACCAAATAACATAGGGAGGTGAATGGTTTTTTGTTTTTTTTATTTTTAGTAAACTCTAACCCTTTTGTTTACTGTATAATACGTATTATATGGATGGGAAGTGTCTTCAATATTTTGAAAAAAGTTAAAAACGAAAAAAAAAAATTTTAAAATAAAATTAAAAATCACCAAATTATCAATAATTGGGCATATAAAACCTCACCATACCGAAAGTTCAGACAGATGGAATGAAAATATAGATATTTCTTTGGTAAAACAACAAACTGTTTCGGTTTGCTATTTTATTTTTCTAAATACAAAAAATGAATTCACGTAACCTGCAAACTGAAAAAAAAAAAAAATCACCAAAAACACACACATAAGCATAATGCAATTAATAATGAAAATGCCATAGTCATAGGGTACAGATGTAACGTAGGTTACTATACAATTTAGTACATGCTTTGTTGTGTAGCTGAATGGATAATTCACATTGACAGCATACACTGGTTATTTGCATATGTGCAAGAGTTGTTATTGTATGCATTTTCATTGCTGGAACTAGAATATATACCCTTCTCTCTTACGTCGATGTCAGAAATGCTTTCATCAAGGTTAAAGAAGATTCAAAATCACTCTTGCTTTCTTCTAATACATCACAAACTGCAGCTCTTATTTCCTCTTTGGTTCATAACATTTTGCTAAGCAATGCCATTTTTTTAATCAACAAACAAACATGAGTAGAAAAATTAAATTTGTAGTTATAGCGCTATGGAATGTGAAGATAATGCCCTGAAATGCTCCAGAAAACCTTTCTCTATGGTTATGACATAGAAAGTACGTAGATTTTTTTGCTGGAAAGAGCTAAAACATATAAAATTGGCATCACGATTAGATTGTGACTGGCAATTCTCGCAGAATTTTCGGATCACAATTAGATTGTGATTGGCACTAAAAGGGTTAACAAATGTGTAAAAATGAAAGCTCTTTGCATTATTTGAATGGGATTTAAGTTAGAAATTTAAAATTACATAAAAGTGAATTAAATTATATTGTACATTATTCTGAGATTTCACTGTATCATGTTACAAAGCATGTGACACCCGTCATACATATTGAAATATGCAAAGAACTTAAAGGTGATGTCATATGAGTTATAAGAGTCAGGCTTCCACAACCTCAAACATCGGACACCTGGCAATCCTGATGCATGCATGCATGAGAGACAAACTGCTATGAATTTTCATTTTACATTTGACATTTATAGATGCTGTAATCTTATTTTTTCTGTTCATTGTAGGAAAAGTTCCTTACACATGCCCATCGTGTAAAAAGCCATTTAGAACTAATCTCAGACTAATGGATCACATGAAAGCACACAGAAATGATAGATATAAATGTGCTGATTGCAATATGAAATTTTCACAGAAGACAATGTTCATTGAACATACTCAGAATTATCATGGATCTAAGCAGCAAACAACCAGAAATCATAAGATGCATAAGAAGGTATATATTATGAAATATTTCATTAGCTGTAATATAGCAAAATGTAATTACTGATTCGTAATTATCACACCATATGCTAATGTGCAATTCTAATCAATATAGGGCCAGTTCTACAATGTTCCAATAAGCTTACCTATAGTTATTCCCCAAACAAATTTGTCTGGCTGATAAGCAGTGCTTTTGTTCTACAATCACAATGCTTCCTCTAGAATAGCAACCTATAGGATAGTTTGTAGAGCTACATTTACCATTCTGAGTTCAATGGAAGTTGGGGAGTTCGTAAACTAGAAAACAATTGAGAATTCCTTGCAAAGTAGGCCACAACAAAGGAAATGAAAGGTGTCTCTCATGGTTTTAGAATAAAATGGAAGAGATAAAGTGAAGCAAGACTCTAAACTTTGCTCATGATGACTGCAAAAGACTGTTAAAAGCATGTAAGATTGTACGGGAATAAAAATTTTGATGCCCTAACCTGGAAGTGGGTAAATGCTGGTAATTACCTCTGAGTTCACATAACTTTATCTCTCTGTTGCTTACTATTTGTTGGTCTAGGCACTTCTTGTTTCCTTATGCTCCTTCTCCTACGCCAAAATTTATACATACTAATATTAGAAAGAGAGAACTTTTGTATGTGTATGTGAGTAAATCTTAAAAATCACTCAATCGATCTTGATAATTCTTTCACCATTGAAAAGTCCAAGATTTTGTTACTGACATGGGCTATAAAATGCCTTATAAATTTAAATCATAAAGTTCTAACATTACTAATAAAGGTTTGCAAACCCTGTAAATGCTCTCAAACTCTTCAGCAACTGAGAAAGAAAACACTTCTAATTTTGCAAGATGTATTTTTAAAATATTTTGAAATTTTGTCTCTGCAGCATTGCAGTCAGTATTCCGCACACATACACTGTCTACCTACATCTGTTGGGAAGCCATAGACACCATTGTAACAACCAATCATGTTCACATTTTCTTTTGCATGTTTAAAGTGTCTCCATTGATTGAGAATCCTACCAACTATGAAGCATGTGGTGTTAACTTGTTTTCTTAGGGCTAAAAGCGTGAAAGGAGTTGACAATCACCGTCAGCTTTTTGAAGTGTACAGACAAAACCTTATGAGCGCTGGAATGATATGCAAATGGGTAAGAGCTTTCAAAGATGGCCAAACAAATGTTCATGATGAGGCATTGAATGGGCAACCCTCAGTGATATTTGACAATTTGGTGCAGAAAGTCGACGAAAAAGTGAGAGGGAACAGAAGCTTCATGATTTCTTTGTTATCAGAGGCGTTTCCTTAAGTTTCAAGAAGTGTCATCTACGAAATTGTTACCGGATGCTTATACTATTGAAAACTGTTATGACGAGTACCAAAACTGTTGACTGAGGAGCACAAAATCAAACGTTTAGATAATGTCTTGAGCGTTATAATGCTGAAGGGGACTGTTTCTTAAGCCAAAATGTCACAGGCAATGAAACATGGATGGCCAATGTTACACCAAAAACAAAATAATGCATGGTGTGACAACATTCAACATTGCCCACGAAAATGAAGTTTAAGCAGACAATTTCAGCTCAAAAAATCAAGTGTACATGTTTTGGAACAGGAAGGGGTTGCTGCTTGTTGACTTTTTGCCTCGTGGTGCCACAGTAAATTTCAAAACATGTTTTGAGATTTTTAAAAAAACTGTGCCATGCAATTCGAAACAAAAGGCGTGGCATGCTGAGTAAAGCGATTATTTTGCTACATGACAATACCCGTTGATCATTCTCCATACAGTCCCGAACTAGATCCCAGTGACTACCACGTGTTTCTACAACTGAAGAAGCATCTCGGAGGTCAGCACCACAATGACGACGATAGCCTCCAAATGTTTGTGCTGCAGTGGATGTCAAGTAAGGCTGCAACTTTCTATAAGTGCATTAACAACGGTGGCAATTATGTGGAAAAGTTAATAAAAGTATGGTAGTTCATGTAAAAATAAAATTGTTACAAAAAGTGTACTTTTTTCTTTCATATCCACTTTTCTTATATTGAATTCAATGGCCATAACTACAGAGCCTATAGTTATGTATCTTGCTGTGCAAAAGCTGCACATGTGCATAATATGTATGAGGAAATCTCTTCTGCACTTTGAGTCTTGTGCAGATTACATAATTTGCAGGTGCTTACAAAAGCCAGTAACTTGCCACATTTCTAAACAACATAGAGGAAAAGTACCTCTTTATTTCTGGGCTAGGTCTCTTAATTAACTCATTAGCTTGTCTTAGAAGAGGTTTCCCATTTTAATTGCTTAGGATGCTGTATAAGTATAGATCAAGATGATAGGGACTATAAAATTAATAAATTCCAATAAATTTTTGGAACAATAAATAAAACTGAAAGATAAGACATGAATGGAGACAAATGTGAAAGTTAATAAAACAGTAGAAGTGAATCATGGATCTGAAAATAGAGGGATAGAAGTAAGATACAAAGTGCTGAAATGAGGAAGATTTTATAAGTAGGGAGCAAATAAGAAATGTGGATAGTATATGTGAAGATTTAAAAATATATTACTTAAATGAGAAGATTAAAGAAAATAAGAAAAGAGAATGAATGAAGAGAGAATACTCTGACAGTGCTGCCTCTGTGCAGCTGCTCTCATGTTCATCTTGGTATGTGAGTCAGCAGAGTCACAATCTTGGAATGCATACATAGGAAGTGAGATGTGCGGATAACCAGATCTTTGGAATGCAACATGTGCAGCATATGCCAGGTAACTTTGGCTTCCACAATTTTTCAGAATTCTCTTGAGATTTCATTTCTAACTATAAAAGGAGGAAGAATTGCAAATCAGAGAGTAGTGTATCATAAGTCAGATTTCAACTGGAGAGTTAGTACAAATGTGCATGCAAGCAGTGACATGAGAAAGCTGTCAACTGTTGAAGTGTCGAGTGAATTGTTTGCAGCATTGAATAAAAGACTTTATTTGTAACCAAGTCAATAAAAATATTTATTATACTGGAGTCAGGCATGGGATTAAGAGGCCAAGAGGGAAGAGATGCTTCAAAAATCGTTGGAGAAGATGGGCAGAATGTGAAGTGAAGTAACGACTGTGAATTCCTCGTTAGAGAAGGTGCAAATGGAAATGAAGACTAAACTGAAGGGTGTAAAAGAAGAAATGAAAACTGGAATCTAGAAGATGGTGCCTAGCATGGAGAAAATGAGAAATTAAAAAAGATTGTGAGTTGTGGATAGAGAACATGAAGATGGTGTTACCAACCAAAATCAACAAATGATTGCCTGGCATGGAGAAAAACATCAAAGAACTTGGCAGAAGGATGAAGGAACTTGACGAACGTGTTCGACACCCTGGAAGTCCTCGGGGAGCACTTTAAGGGAGAGAAAGACTGACAGCAGCACCAAAAAATTAAGTGCTATGAGAGTGCTCAACAAAAGGCTGAAAGACTTGACAGTTGGGATGCCAGGATGTGATATATCTGTGCACATCAAGCCACCCAAGTATAATAGGACACCAACCTTTGAAGACTTCCATAACATTTCTCTGCTGTTGCTACCCATAACCAGTGGTCAGCAGAAGAGCCTCCAGGGATGGACGACAGAAATACTGGATGTGAACCTCATGTCAGCAAAGCCCAAGGAGATCTGGGAGGCTTCTGGAACCATAGCTTGGCTACAGCCTACCACAGTCGGCTTAAAGTGAGGCTGCAACAGCCAGCTGAGACAATGCAGGAGTTTACCCTAGCCATTGAACAGCTTGTGACCAAAGTTCTGGTGAACCTAGCTATATGTCCCAAGAAGCTGCCTACTCCTTCATCGACAGGGTGCATGATGCTAAGATATGGCAGTGCCTAATACTCAGCGGCACTGTCTAACACCATCATGCATTAATGGCAGCACTTGGAGTTGTCCAAGATCATCCCTACCCCTACCCAAAGGATTTGGAACATTCGGTACTATAGGGGGAAGAGTCTTAGCCCAGGGATATTGGCAAAGATCTTTCAGTGGTTTGTGTTGTGGTTTGGCCAGCTGGGACACCTAATATGGAAATGCCCACACCAAGATGAGCAATGTACAGTGCCTGCGCATGGACAAAAAAGCACGGACCTGAGGAAAGAGCAGCCGATAACTGGTCTAATGAGAGGATCAGAGGTACTTGGACTACATCTACAGCATTACGTGTTCTATATGTGTTGGGGATGTGGCCAATTCAGGCACCTGTTGAACTGTAAGCAACTGAGACGACAATCATCAGATTATGTGTATTGGAGGGTTGCAGCCACCCTGGGCACCTAGTGAAATGCTATCCACAATAGTAGACTAACAGGCGGGACGCGAATAAAACCTGACATGGTGAGGGGTACACCTGAGTCGTCATCATCATCATCGCTGTCTCCTCGCTTGATGCTCTGTGCCTTAAGCAGAGGGATAGAAGACAGCCTCATTGTGGATGGCTGGATATGAGATAAGCTGTGCCAGATACTCATGGACACTGGTATGACTGTGATTATAATCTGACCAGATATGGCAGAAGGCTTACAGACAAGGAAACCAAATCGACCATATGAGATGGTGATGGGATCAGGTGAAACCTTGAGTGGTGTTTAAATGCTGCCTTAAAATAATTAACTATTGTTCAAATAAACTATTTAACTTTAAAATCACTGCAGCTCAGCATCCACATATACAGAGTGAAACAATTAAGCTCATCTCCTCTGCAGTGAATTGTTTAGGAGTAGATTACAATTTGATGAACGGCACAGCAGTACACTACAATCGGTCATTTATCTTTGGCATCCAATACCTTCTGCTTATGGTGAAAAAAAGTAAATCTAGCACTTGTAGTATTTCTCATTCATTATTTGAACTAAACACTTCATTTGAGAACAACTGTAATGAAAACTGAGAACATTACTAAAGTGACGATAACGTAGTATCCAAAAGCTTGCATACAAATACAGGCTGATTTTGATTAGTGCAAGCATTAATGAGTGATTGTAGTATTTGAGAATGATCATGGTGAGAACTGAGAACTATATTGCCTGCTATTTTATTCCACTTAATGCCCAAATATCCTGATACCCATACAAGTACAATCAAATATCAGTAGTACCACTTAGCATATGTATCAGAACAAATGTAAAATTGGCTGTGTATCGAGGTATAATATTCAGGCATAGATAGCATAAATTGCTGCACATAGGAAAGACGCCCACACAGATAATCCATGGTTTACTGCACTTAACAATCCCATGAACACAATACAAAAATGTACTTACCCAGATAAATAAAATTGCTGAAAATAATGGCTTTATCAAAAACTTGTTTAAAGAAAAGGCAGAAAAACAGAATACTTTAAAAAAAATCACATATAGACCTCAGGCCTTGCTGAAATTTTAAAAGGTTTTAGAGAGCATTACATAATTTTGGCCACACAAAGCTGCTTGTTTTAAGCCTCATAAAATCCAATAAGTTAGAAATCATACTTGTATCCAAGAAACCAGAAGTTTACAGAACAAATTGAAAACTGTAAAAAAGGATTTGTAGCTCAGCATGCAGCCTTACCTCAGTCCTACTTTTTGTTTTATCATCTCTGTAATGCCATTTTTTCTCATAGCTTATACATAATTTCACCTGTTAAGGGTTGAAAATGGGAACAACTGTTACCCGAAACCGGTCCCCTGTAAGTAAAAATAAGTGATGTTTGTGTTACAAAAACCGACTCAAATTCTTTTATCTTTTATTTAATTACATCACTGTTACGAGCTTCTATGCATATTTGCAAGTTTTGAATATGATCTATTGTCTGTTTTTCCTTCCTAAATCTAGCTTGTAAATCTAATACTAGGTTCATTCAATAAGTCCTTAGAATATCCAAGAAATTACATTCGTAGCATTGAAAAAAGTTTGCATTTAGTAACCGTCATCTCTTACTAGATGGCAGATAAAGTTTCGGCTATGTCCATCACATGGTTTCATTGCCATATACGATTGAATCAACAATCTTGTGCTTCTTTAGAAAGCTAGAAAAAAACAGTTTTTTGTGGTGATGAGATACTTCTATTTAAAAGGCTTAATACCGAAAGAGATGAAAGCCAAGGAGGATGAAGTTCATGGCACATCTGCTCCTGCATTTGCAACAATTTACAATTGGATAAATGAATTTAAATGTGGCTGTATATCCTCAAATGATGAACATCATTCCAGACATCCAGTAGGAGTGACTTCATGCGAAATGGTTAACAAAATCCAGAATATGATTTTGAGTGATCATGAGTCAAAGTTTGCAAAATGGTAAAGGCCACAGACATATCATAAGGTACAGTGTTCTCAATTTTGCAAAAAAGTTAGATCTGACAAAGGTTTCCGCAAGATGGGTGCTGCATTTGCTCTCAATGGAGAATAAATGCAATCATATAATTGATTCAGAAATTAGTTTAGCAATTTTCCATCACAATCCTGTCAAGTTTTTGCATGATACATAACTGTGGATGAAACATGGATACAATACTACACTCCAGAGACAAAAACACAGTCGAAATATTGGGGTTTTTAAAGGCAAACTGGCTCTGAAGAAGGCAAAGGTGGTGAAATCTGCAGACAAGGTGATGCCTTGTTTTTTTTTGGGGTACATGAGGAATCATCTATATTGATTACTTGCAGAAAGGAAGAATAATAAGTGGAGAATATTATGCATCATTATTGCACTAATTGAACGAAGAAATCAAGAAAAAATGCCCTTACCTGGCAAACAAAAAGATTCTCTTCCATCAAGTCAAATCAAGGTGCATACCTGTATAGTTTTAATGGTAAAAATTGTAAAATTAAGGTTAAAATTACAAATCCACAGTATTTATTAGATTTGGCCCCCAATTATTTCCAAACTTGAAAAATGTGCTCGGCAGAAAACTATTCATATCTAACTAAGAGGTCGCCTTTTAAACAAATGCCTATTTTGAGGACCTTCCAAAATCCTACTTTTTGGAAGGCTTAAAACAGTTGGAGAAATGCTGGGAAATGTGTATCAAGCTAAAAGGAGATTAGTTGAAAAATAAAAAAATATCTGCCAAAAATAATTTGCTTTTCTATCTTTTTCTAAGGGCTTATTGATTACCCCTTGTAGCTTCTTTTCTGTTTCTACCACTCTCTTTATCTGTCTGCCATTATTCCTGTGGACACTTTCTCTAAGAGTAGGCTCATTCCTGTGCTCTATAAATTACAGACTATATTTCTCTAGTTTGTTTACGCCTCCTTTCCTTTATAAATTGGCACCTCCATGCTTGTTTTCAAGTACTCCAGTGTATTGTTTTTATCTTTGATTTTATTTAATAATTCTGTTATCCTTAGTTTTGTATTCCTGGTATGTTTTCCAGAATTCTCCTGGAGTCACATCAATTAATTGTGGAGCATACCAACTTTTAATTTTCCTTGTCCTAACATTCTTTCAGTTAGAGTTATTTTTCTGGCATATATAAAAATTATTAGTAAAAACTGTTTTTTTTTTTTTTTTGTTTTTTTTTTTCCAAAAAAAAAATCTTACAAAATTTGAATCAGCTGCAAGCAACTTGCATAACATAGAGAATTCTATATTGCATAGAGAATTTCTAAAATACTTTTTAATTTTAATTGACAAATGACATACTACTGAATTGCAAACCAACTGTGGGAAAGTAGCCATGTCCCCTTTGATTAATGTTAGTATGTTATCTAAGCAACTGAAATTGTTGTGTGTTAAATATTTTTGCTTAAATTGGCAGAAAAGGTTTTTAAATTCTTTCACTTTTATTTGTCTACTATTACGAGGTACGTCCAGAAAGTAAGTTCCGTTTGGTAATAAAATTAAATTGTGTACAGATACAGAATAATTATTTATTGCACAAAATTCTACAAATCATAAACTACTTTTCCACATAACTGCCAAAATTTTGTAAGCATTTGTCATAGCGTGGCACAAGTTTTTGAATACTTTCTTCATAGAAGTTTGCTGCCTTTGTCTTCAAAAAGTTGGAAAAATTTTCTTTCAGCTCTTCCTCATTGTTGAAGTGTTGACTGCCAAGGAAAGACTTGAAATGTAAGAACAGATGAAAGTCGCTAGGAGCGAGGTCGGCTGTACGGAGGATGGTCAAACATGTCCCAGACAAATCCCTGTAGGAGATTTTTTGTCTCATTTGCAGTGTGTGTGTGGTCATGCTTCGTCGTGAAGAAAAACAACACCTTTTGACAGCAATCCTCGGCGCTTATTCTGTATTGTGCGGTGCAATTTCCTAAGTGTCTCGCAATAAACATCTGCTTTGATGTTTGACCACGCTGTAAGAAATCAATGAGTAAGATGCCTTTCCAGTCCCAGAACACTGTGCACATCATTTTTCGAGGTGTCAAGATTTGTTTCGGCTTAACCTTTGCTGGGGAAGAAGTGTGCCTCCATTCCATTGATTGCTGCTTACTTTCAGGGGTGTCTTAAGAAACCCAAGTCTAATCTCCTGTGACTATCTGTGTCAGAAATTCTTCGCTGTCTTCATCATAACGGGTTAAAAACTGAAGTGCACTACCCATCCGTTTTGTTTTGTGTTGCTGAGTAAGAATTATTGGTACCCAACGTGAGCAAAGTTTACGAAATTTCAGTTTTTCGGTAACAATTTCATGAATTAGTGATCATGAGCTTTGAGGAAATTCCATAGCGAGAGCACTAATTGTAAACTTGCGGTTTTCCTGGATCTTGTTATCAATCGCATGAACCAGTTCTTCTGTAACCAAAGATGGACGCCCACTTCGTTCTTCATTGTGCACTTCACTACGTCCTTCATTGAACTGTCGGACCCATCTTCTCACCATTGAATCACTCATTTTGTCCATAAACTTCGCAAATTTGCAGATAAATTTCAATTGGTTTCATTTTCCTAGCATTCAGAAAATGAATCACAGATCTGATTTCACAAGCGGCAGGATTTTCAATCAACACCGACATAGTAAACAAGCACAACAAAGTGTATGTGGCTGACAGCGATCTCAAAATGGCGCACGTTTCTTCTCCTTGATACAGAGCATCTACCGCGCATGTGCGGAACTTCGATCACAGTGCTGCAGCAGAGATAAATTGAAACGGAACTTACTTTCTGGACGTACCTCGTATATCAAAATCAGAATATAACAAATTACATTAAGTGATTCTATTTGCGAATGTTAAATGTCAGGATTCAAATTATAATCAAATAGAGCAAACACAAAAAATTCCTTTATGACATTTTGTAATTATGTTTATTTACTAATCAGAAAACCAATTTTTGGAACAATGGACAAAATTGTTTTTAAAATAAATATTTATGTGTATGGCTTTATGACTTTTCAGAAATTAAAATTTATAAACAATTTGCAAATGATGATTATTAATTAGTTGTAGGTTTAGATTTGTTATATTTTAATCATTTTCTGGAACCTTGAATTGTGCCTTTATTATTTGTGCTCTGAATAAACTGTATACCTCATAATGCCTATTTAACATATTTTTATAATATCTGTATTTATTCTGACAGCAAAAGATGTACTGTTGCAAACACTGCAATGCCAGTTTCCAAGATAAGCACAGTTTTAAGGATCATGAGAGATGCCATTATGGAGAAAAACCCTACTCTTGCAATTTGTGTGACAGAAGATTCACACAACAAGCAAATTTAGTTTCTCATCTCAAAGTACACAAAAATGAATCTTGTATTTGTCAGGTAAGCAATAAGAGTATCTTTTAGGATAAAAGATTTAGCTTTCATTTACAAGATATTCAGAAATTAGCCACCTGAAAACAATAACATTTTGAAAAGTGTTACTTAATATCCTGGTGCCCTGATGCATATTCCCTTGGCCCATTGATGATGGCTCTGGTAATACATGTTTATAACATACATGCAGGGTGTCCCAGAATTCAACTTACAAATTGATAGGATTTTAGCGAGGTCCTAGATAAACAGTTTGAGATAATGAACCTATTGTACCTTTTGCCAAATGTCAAAGTTATGGCATGTTTTCTGGATCACACATCAGTGGCTATGAATTAAAATAATGTGGATGTGTGTGTCCTGTTTTCATTCAGAATGCCTCATTTGTATGGCAGTAGTCGAAGGAATGCAGTATTTGTGCACAACAATACAATATTTAAAATTGTTGGACTTGCAATTTTGGCAAAATTGTTTGTTCTTTGAGAGTATGCATACCACTGATACAGTTTGGTTGATTTCATATCATATGTAGTTAGCTAGAGCCCTCCGCTATAACATACTGGTGAGTGAGTTTATTCAAATTCCACTATACAAACATTGCATCGTTCTCTTAAGCTTTCATTTTTTAATTTCCTTGTTTTTCTCAAAGCGGTACACAATTTTAGCAGCACTAATGTACTTAGTTTACATTTTTGAAGTCAAAGCAATAAACCCTCCTGTACAAATTACTTTCAGAACACTATGGATGATATCTTTGTAGAGTTCAACATTAAATGCAGTAATTGTTTGTCGAAGAACCTGCGTAGATTAATGCAATAAAACAATCAGGTTTACTGAAAACATATATATAGTGTTAGCTTTGAAACATAGTAACTGAACTATAATTTTAGCAGTGGAATAAAAGAACCTTGGCTATTGCTTGGATTCAAACAGTGGTGCTATGATTTTATACCTATGTAGATAATATGTCATTTTAACCACTTGAGCTTCTTGGTCCTGCGAGAATGTGCTTCTGAAAATCTTGTCAAAAGAATAAACCTTATGTGTAAGGAAATAAATTGTTTCAACAAGGTGCGAAAAGGAGACAACACAGACTAATATCCTAAGATAACTTAAACTGCGAACTTTTAAGCTCATATGCTTCTTGGTGCCATGTGGTACCATTGTACAGCTTAAGGTACTAATGTATCAACCCAAGCAAATAAGGGCCAGTTTAACTGTTTTTGTCATTGGGCTATATCTATGTCCTAAGAATAATAATCCGGACAAAAATTAACTAGCCATGAGGGAAATATATCACTTAACCACAAGATATGTTTTCAGCAACCCTTTTGTAAAGATTTCCGATAAAACTTTGCATACCACATCCAGCTCACACTTCGTGGAAAAAATAAAGTAGTTTTCTCCATTACTGGCATTTGTAGCATTGCAAGTAATGATCATCTAAAAAAAAAATCTGGAAATAGGTTAGGTAGTATCCCAAATTTTTAAAAGTCTTGCTCTGCAATATAATCAAATCAAACACAGATTTATCTATATCCAGTGATTCCTTTTGAGAGATGTTAAAAACAGCACTTGTTTCTGTTTTCAAAAGGGGAAATAGAAATTAAACAGATAACTTAAGGTCTGTCCCACTATTGTCCATTGTCTCAAAAATCTTTGGGAAATTAATGTATTTATAGACAAATAATTATTCTCTTCCCAGTTTGGTGCTTGGGAAAATAAATCACATTTTATAGATCATGCTCTTGATGCACAAACAATAGAAAACACTTTTAGGCATTCTTGGATGTTACAAAAGCTTTAGATTTTATAAATCATGGAATTATGCTGAACAATGTTTTTAGTATGTTGATTTGTATAGTTCATGAATATATTTGCTTCATTTTAAGGTTAAGACAAGAGGGCTCTAAGATATTACAGTGTTACATTTTTATTCCCAAAATAATTTTAAGAAAATGTCCAATCTGTTAAAAGAAGTGTGAAGCAGAAGATATTTATCGGCTTCCCATAGCCATTGAAACTGGAAGTTTTACTAGTTCTGCTGGTAAGAGCATAACAGAAGGCAGTCGGGTTGGCTACGAGGTGATCAATATGTACTTAATAAATTTGCATATGTAAAATAATCCATAATAAAATACTAAAAACAGCAACATTTTCCCATATAATAAAACCAATGAAACTAATATTTCTTTTCACGACATTCTTCATTTTAACAAATATTCAAAATAATATGGATAATTATTATATATTTTAAAAAGCTATAATAAATACACATTGTACTTGTATGAATCATGTGTAAAAGAAAAAAAAATATTAAATGCAAAATGATTTTCTTTTGTTTCCAGCTCTGCAAGTCTTCATTCAGTACCTCAGGCCAGTTAACAGAACATTTGTTACTGGCTCATCGAGATGTCATAATGGAGGTGGTTAATGATGCAAATCCTGGGAAGCAATAACTTCTAATGCCTGAAACATATAAATAATATGTGCAATTTAAAAGTAACAACAAAACGAGTATTTTGAATTATGTAAAGCAAAAGCATGCATGCAGAGACTCAAAATAAGTATGCTTGTTGTATGTTGTTGATGAAGACAAAATAAGTATTCTTCTCTATGTTTTCTGATGGTGATGATGATCCAAAGTTATGCTAATTTATATAAATTAAATATGAAAGATAACTGAAAGGTTTGACAGTAAATAAGGGGAAACAGATTATCTGTAAAAATCATAATTTTAATACACAGAAGGAGGTGTTACTCTGAAAGAATTTTGCCTAGGACCAGCAACACAACCTTTCATTTTATAATTGACTTAGATATTTGTAAATATTTCTAGTAAAGGTAGAAAAATTTGTTGATTAACCCATTTAGTTTAAAAGCAATTTCTTCATTACAATGTGACTGGCACTAAAGATTGAAATTAGCAGGATCATCCATTATTGATGGCCTGGACCCTGAGAATGTGAAAGAAAATTTGGCCAAATTTTATCATTCCCATGCATGTATAATAGATGTATGTTGTGCATATTAGACTGTTTACTATAGACGTTTTAGGGAAATGTGACATGAAACAGCAGCTAGAGCAGTAGTTGTAGTTTTTTTAAATTTTGATGTTGGCTGAATTGGAAGCTGGTTAAAAATCTAATAGGTTCATTAAAAACAAACGAAAATTATCAATGCCCAAAATCAACTTTACACTTTGAAATTAATATGGTTATTGACATGCATTCCCATTCTTGTTAGTGGGCTGTTCTTAGCCAACATCGAGTATGCTGCATCACTTCCTGTTCTCGTTTGTTTTGGTTATGGTTCTCAGGTTACTGTAAACCATCCTTAAACCAGAGATATATCTTGGTGAATGCATTGAAAAAGTATAAACATTTTTGTTATGTCGTCCACAGAAAAACGGAAATTTTTTTTAAATGCCGAAACATGGCAGCAGCATGCTTTCTTTACTGACAGAAGGAAAATTACATTTGACGGTAAGATAAGTTCTGCTGCAGAGAATGTATCGTCTGTTTAAAATGTGTTGTCGATTGGTTATTGCATTATGGAAACAATATTAACTTTAATTCAAAATTTTCTCGGGCTTCTAACCAGGTTTTACCTGGTTAGAAGCCCAAGAAGATTTTAAATTAATATGTCGCCAGGAAAGCTTCAGTTATTATTTTAATATCAACTTTGCTACTGGTTTTTAACTACCAAGACATGTTTGTTTTCAATGAAACGCTTTTTCTTTAATGAAAGCAGTCAAAGTTGAACTATGCTGGTTTCATTTTTATTGAAACAATAAAACAAAGGGTTTTCATTTAAATGACCAAGTGGTTAGACTGCTCTCCTCTCACCAAGGTAGTCTGGGTTTGATCTAGGAATTGCAGGATTTATGATAGACAAAGGGGCAGCTAAACAGGTTTTTTTCTGGTTTCCCCCACCATTCATTCCACCACTTGCTCAATAATCACCTTTTCTCTCATCCGTTTCACTGATATTTCATCTTCTTCTCACTTTCATAACGGGCATTGGGCTTCTGGTAGTGTTTAATGCCCGCTTTAACTACTTATGGCACCGTGGGCAGTGACATTGATGATACATGAATGAAGATGGAGCACCGGTGGAATGCAATGGCGGGGGAACCCGGAGAAAACCTGCCCCAGCGCCACTTTGTCCACCGCAAATCTCACATTTGGTTGCTTGGGATCGAACCCGGTCCGTCTAGGTGAGAGGGGAGAGATCTAACCACTCGGTCAAAGCACAGCCGGGCATTGGGCTGATCACCTATTGTGACCACTCTCTCATATCCAGAGTCTGTGCCTCACAAGGCGTCTGATCACCGGTGCTAGTTTGTAAGTCCTGGGAGATGTAATTCCTTCATATAAGGAGAGTATATAGCAAAAGATGTTAGTCATTCTGCAGATAGAGTAAATTTGTGATTATCTGAGCTAATTGGGACAAGTCTTTCATAGGTTTTTAAGCTAACCTCTTGCCTCTTTGTTGCTGGATATAATATCAACACTGCAGGGACAGTCCCTCAGAATATAATATTTTGGGGATGATTTCATCAGTCAGCTTTTTTTGTTGATCTCCTTATACCTCTTGAGGACGTCTTTAATCTTCAGTTGTGTTTCTAATGGAAACACAATTCATTACAGTTGCATTCAATATTTTTAGCACTGTACTGATATCAAATATATATATTATTATATTTTCCAACAACTTCCATGGTTAACTCAGAATCTTAATTAATTGGGACAAGTCTACTGTAATTTAAAATTTAATTATATACAGCACTTTATAAATTATGATAAACAGATACAAAACTTTTGGATGCTTTGAAGTATTCATTGAAAATAAATGAAAGAAAAATAAGTATTTTTTTTTAAATATCTAATAAGAGGAAATTTAATATTAGTATTGATCTTTGTACCGAAAATATGATCAGGTGTGAAATATCCGTAGTCATGGGAGGCTTACATTTGTTCAGTTATTCGGAATGCTATTTTGATGTAACTCCAGCGTAAATTATGTTTTGCTAAATTGTGGTTAAATGGGGTGCCTAAGAAAACAGATATTCACAGACTAAAATGTTATATTTATATATAGTTATTCATTTGTCTTGGTACATAGATTCATCTTCCAAGAGGGTGGCATCTGCACTCCTTGCAGTCAGTATACTTTTCATATAAAACCTAATTCTTCTACACACTGATTTATACATTATATTTATACCTAACTAGAAATAATTTCAAACTAGCTAACACTGACTTTGTTATTATAGAATATGAGAACACTCAGCTTTTATTGCATAATGTTTTGTAAACCATGAGCTACAACATGGTGGGAAAAAGCAAATCACTAATACACCATAGGCGGTGACACTGATGATAAATGAATGATGATGGAGCACCAGTGGAATGCGATGGCGGGGGAAACCAGAGTACCTGGAGAAAACCCGCCCCAGCGCTGCACTAACATAATGTGAATAGACCAATCTTTTTATATGAATATTATAATATGCAGCAGGTGTATGTGAATTTTAAGTGGGTAGAGAAAGTCTTGTCATTGTTGCATATGGTGTTTATGGCAGCACAGGGGTGGGTTTTCTCCAGCTTCTCTGGTTTTCCCCACCATTGCATTCCACCAGTGCTGTGTCTTTATTCCTTGTATCACCAGAGTCATTGCCTGCAGTGCCATATGTATGTAGTAAAAACAGGTGTTAAACAAACAAACAAATAAGATATTTAGAAATTGGTCCCTTTCTGTCTGAGTCTCAAGATTCCAAAATAAAAGCTGAATAAACAAGAACTTCAGTCATATACGGTTTAATATGCCAGAAAATCCCCTTTCCCTCTGTTCAAAACTACACAAAATTTTATTTATTATTTATATTTCTTCATATGATATGAATTTTACTTCAGAAAAAAATATATAATTTGTTTGTGATATACCTTTCTTAATAGCATTAGCCACTTCTGGAAGGTTTGTGCGTTTTCAACTGAATTTTTTTGTTTCTCTAGACCATGCAAAGAAAATGTAATTTCAAGGCAGGTGTACACCAAACATTTGACTCTCTTTTTAACCTCCCATATCCAAAAATAGTAGGAAACAAAATCAAAATGTAATTTCAAGGCAGGCATATCATACATTTTGTCTTATTAACCTCCTGTATGCTCATGCCTTTGCCACAAAAAATAGCTATTCCCAGATACTATGAGTCAATCAAAGGACTTCATAGATGCTTGATACTCTGAGTATGAAATTGCTGCAGTGAGTTCTTTGTCAAGTGAACAGGATGATTAAACATAAAAGAAATTCGAAAGAAGACAGTGTGTGCTGTTATTATAATCAGGCAATGTAGAATGCATTGCTCTTCTTCACAAGTTCATGTGTGTATGTTTGTTTTAGTTTTTATTGCTTTTACACATATACACATACATGATGCTCAAATGATCTTGGGGTCCATGGGGCCTAAAGTTACTCAACACTCGTCTTCTCAGAATAAGGAAAAACCCCAAAGAAAACCTTATCCAGGTAACTCACCCTAAGCGAGATTTGAACTCGCAACCTGTTGAATGTGAGGCAGATATGATACCACCACACTACCCAGGCGGGCTATTACTGGTTTTATAAGTGCATATATAGTATGTCATGTTTGTTTGACTAATTGTAAGAAATGAAAACATAAACTATTGCTAAATACATTTTATTTGCCACTAAGACTCTGTACACAATATGACTTATCGGTCAAATTAAATCACAAATGAACCAATAACTCACACTCAACTGTAATCTGCATTGTCAACTACACTCTTTAGCTGTCTTAACTTCCCCTTATTGACTGTGTTCCTCTTCACTTCTTGACTTGTGGTCAGGCACTTAAATATTTCCTGTAGCCCGATTGAAACTTTCTAGCTGTCAAAGTTGCAGGATACTACAAAATGGAGGCTTGCAGATTACATTGTGAAGCTATGTGCTATTGTTAAGAGTGGCCAATCGAAACAATAACTGCACATAGCTGGTCAGCTAGACACATGCTTGGCACAGCTCATGATGTCACTACTTCTATGCATTATTTGAGTTTTACGGGATAACCTGTACAGACTAAAAGGCAATCACAAACTAGATGTTCTTCACAAATAACACACAAGAAGAAAGATATGAATCAAGAACCTTTATATTCTAAGGTGAAAACACATAGAAATAAATAAAAAATTAATATTGAGTTTACAAACAAGTCATCATTTATAACTCCCCTCAGTCTTTCCGCAGGGCATAGATATTAAGAGTTTTACAGGGTATAGATGAGAGGCTACAACATCCCAGCCTTGTTGAATTTGTGCCATAAGCCATCTTTTTGTCTTTCACCTCTGGCCAGAAATAAAGTACGTTTTCTTTCTTTCTTTCTTTTTCCGTACTCCACCCCCAGCCCAAATTTTTGATCAGGGAGGCCTGACTATTGTTGATGCCCTGCTTCTTTGAGAACCAATTTGACATTTGGACAGGATTATCTTGGACAAATTCAGCAATTCCCTCAGGATATGTCATCCTTAAAGAGAAAATCAAAATGTGCCCAAGTATGATCCCATATTTTATACCGTTTAGTGTATTGACCACTTTCACAATGTACTCAAATCACCCTTCGATAAGCAATCCCAACAAGGCAAGCTGCATAACCATGGTGATATTCCCTAGCGGTGTGTCTTGCATCATATCGATATCTTTTGTAGAGCAAACAATCACTTTCTTCTCAAGTGTAGAAGAATATGTCACCTTTTTTGAGAATATTGTCTTATCCCAGTTATGTTTGGCATTTATTTAATATATATTTGTGCATAACAAGCTGATTGTTAAGTGGACTGTCTTAGCTGTCATTTGTTCAAGGAGCCCATCATTTGTACACTGCATAGCCATTCGATCAGATCCAAGGAATTGCAAATTTTCTTTCATGTAAGAAGCACATTGGAGGGGATACCCCTCTACTTCTGCAATTAAAGCTACATTCTGGTCCAGAGTGGGCATATGAGAGAACCAAGATAGCAGCATGGCATTCTCATCTGGATAATCTTTGTGAGTTTGACCTTGTATATATGTGCATTTTGCCATGGTCAGAGTCAGTAATGAAAACAAATTATTTGAGGTTGTTACATTTATTCCTACACCACATCAAATGTGTGTGCAGCATATTGCATTTATATAAAACAAATACAGAAGCATACATTACAATAAAAATCATAATATATTAAAATTAAAGTTTGCTATGTGAGAAACAATATTATGCAACAAATTTATCATAATGTTTAATTTGTTTTTCTTTAATGACACCACTGCACATAGCCACAGATCAATGGAGCTTATACACTATTGGCATCTTTAATGCATGCCATTAAACATGACTGTTGCAGTGACAATGTGGCTTTACTGGATATACGTAAATTGCACACTGTATTGAGTGACTTTAAAGAATTTTGTATTCAAGAAAAGTTCCCCCTTCTTTAAATGTATATATTTTAAATCAAGTTACCATAATATGTTTACTTTTGCTATTTTATATTCTTATCTTTTTAGAAGGTGTTTTTAATAAGAAATCTTGATTTCTTTTGTTGCTTCTTTTTGTATTTGTTTAATCCAGTGAGCTAAATATATAAATGTTTTTAATTTCTTATGAGTGTCTTAATGTGTTTTTAAAATAGGTTTACTTTGTCCAAGTAAAATGTTTGTGAAGAATCATAGTTTTTTGTTTTTTATGAGTTTTATAATATATTTTAGACATTCAGATATTTATAGACACGGTAGCTTTAGATATTGAGTTTAGTCATGTACCTTTAAACTAAAAGGGTCATACTGAAAGTTATGAACAACTTGTGAGTTACAAAAAGCAAGGCATTGCTACAATTTGTAAATGGCAGCACAAGCACAAGTAAGTCATGTCACTACTGGTTTCCACCACCTTTATCAACAAATTGTGTGATGTTTCTTTCGATCAGTATGCTGTGATTGAATTTCTGATTAAAGAGGGAATCTCCTCTGTAGAGGTTCACCAGAAACTTCAATGTACTTATGGACATAATGTTGATGGGTACTAGCTGTGGAAGATGGAGAAACATGCCTAGTAATGGTCGTCCATATACTGCATCTAAAGAATGCAACAAGAAAAGAGTTTCTAATAGATCATTAAGGAAGACAAATGTGTAGCTTGGATGAAATTTTGACAAAACTTGCAATCCGGAACATGGAAGGCTGTAAGGGAAGGCTTATGAGGCCAGAACTATAAAAAGTAGTGCATCATCAATTTTGTATTGCTGAAATGGAATTCTGTTAAATGGACGATCACTCTGAGGCTTAACAAATAGGGCAATCCTAGTCAAAGGTAGGAGGGAGAAATTTACAATGGCGAGAAAAACTTGTCTACAGATTTGCAGATACAAATGTTGAAATAACAGTATCTGTAATTATGGACTATCGCATTGAAACTTCAGTTATACAGTTTAAATGAGGAATACTACTGTGAATTATACAACTAAGATGATAAATGAGGGTTTGTGTAATTAAAATTATAATTTTAGATAAAGTGCAATGTCACTGAGACAGTTCATTATTGTATGCTGATGGGGAAGTAGAGTGATTGACCCATGAAGAGCGGCAACAGCTACATCTTTTACTTTTTCTTTAGGTAAGTCCAATTGTTTCGAGTGGCAATAAGTTTTGGAATAGGACCACAAGATCTATCCATCATCTGATCACTTCAGTGATTTCCAGGGAATATTTCTGTTTGAAGTAAGGGATTTTGTATATAGATTGGTGGTTTTTCTTGGTGTGTTTCCTACATTGGGCTTCCCAAATCCCACATTTGAATGTAAGCCATAAAGTTGCTAGGTGGAGTAGCCATAATTTCCTAGTGCTACTTTTGATCGCTAAGTAGCATATATCTTCATAAAAAGACTTCATTTCTTCATAAACCCGAAGTTGGATGTATCTAAATTCTTGTGCATTCATTGAGCAGATTCTATGTTGGCTGGCTGGAGCTATGAAGTAGTTCTCCATGAGGACAAGAATCAAGGACATGCAAGTGTTTGGTCTCTGTGCATTCCTGACAGACGTCTATGCCTTGTCCGGCAGAGAAGTGTGAAAAAAAAAGGGGGGTGTATTTGTTTATGAAAATTTAATTTATATAAAAAAAAGTTGTTCATGACATTCAGTGTGCACTAAATATGCTGGCAAACCCTTCAGTTATAATTTCTTAGGACAAATTATAGAGAAAGTAGCATATTCTAATTTGTACAAAATGTTGGATTATGATGTACTAACCAAAGGGATTTAGTCTATTAATGAACATTATATATTTTTGAAATTAGAATATAGAAGATAAATTTGTACCAAGTTTTGATGACATAATGTGCTATGAAAAAAGAGCAAAATAGCTCACAATAGGCATTTATTCTGACTAGCCTAAGAATGAAAAGGCATGTTAAGAGATGCCCTTTTTTTATTATTCTGTGTAAGTAAATTACCTGGTTCAATTCTGTCTACAGTCTCATTTGTTTTTTGATAGTGATGATGGCAAGATTTGCAGCATATAAAAATGTAGTTTCCCTTTCAATGGAGTCAAGAGGAATGAAACCAAGCATATCAACCAGAGTTATGTTCAGGATGGCAACAAACTTGTCAATACAAGAATAAAGTTAATAAGCAAGGTCCTAAAATTAATTTCATATAAAAATAACTGATTGTATACAAAGTTTATTAAGAGATGTGAATTACAAAACAGTCCCTTATCAATATTCCTGCTGCAAAAAAAAAAATAAATGCTTACTGCTTAGACCAACGGTTCTCATACAGTGAGACATTAGAAATTTACAGAAGCATCCCATACAACTGAGAAGAAAAAGAAAGTATATGATTTGGAAATGAGAGAAATGAGTTTCAAACTAATTTTGAACCTTTGAAATGCTAAGGGCTATTCATAATGAAACTTAGGACATAAAAGTAGAAGCTTGTGTCATGCTATCTTAGTGTATGCATTCATGTGTCCATACCGCCATCTGCATACTAAATTTTCCATCTTCATATGTTTTCTCGCCAAACTACCTTTCCATGTAATGATTCTGGACCAAGAATCACGGATATCTATAAAAGTTGCAGAAAAACAAATTATGATGATAGAAAGCATTTATGCGAGTTGGGCGTCCTTTAACCAGGTAACTTTTGTCATTTTAATACAAGTGCATAATCTCTTTTGCATGTGCACTGCTGTCCGTCACTTTGCAGGCTGCCATATTAGCTCAGCTGATTTGCAATAATTGCTGCAATTTATTTTCAGCTTGCCATTGTGAATGACGTGTTGTATTATGTTAATGCTTAATTTTTATTGTGAGGGGCTCTTTAACAATTCTCAGTCAGGTGGCTCTTCAATTGGACCAACAAATCTGAGCACACCTTGTACCAGACTATGTATTAAACCCAAAGGCCTTCATGCCACAGACAACAGTGCTACTGCAGCACTATAGAAACTCTGCTTATATTTTCATAAATGTTCTACTTGGCATATCAAGTAAGAAACAAGCAAATAGCTCACATTATTGATGATAAACATTTTTCTATCTAGCTATTTCAAAATTCTTATTTCTCTTGCAAAACTTAGTTTAGAATTCATATTTCATTTGACAAATAAAACTCAATTTTACAGCAGGTTATTTTGTAAAGCAATCAGAGCCAAAACCTAATGAATGGGCAATGAACAAATGCCATTTCATAAGCTATCAGTGTTATGACACAACTCATGTTTATTGAACTTATGCTTGTTTTGACATGCACTATGCATCAGAATATTGAAGGACTTTTTATTATTTATCTTGCATACAGAAAAATTAAGACTAATAAGTTTGGCGGGAAACTGCATTATATATGTCAGGTCCAGCCATCTCACAGTAGCAATGTTTATTTTTTTTTAGTTAAGATTTGTATTTGTGGATACTTTTCAATGTTTATGTATAGTTTAGTTATATTGTAATGTTACATAGAATACTAACAGAATGTGAATTTACATTCCAAGTCTCAAAACCTGAAAGCAACCATGTGGTTATACATCAGAATATTGAAGCACTTTTTATTCTTGCATACAGAAAAATTTTGGTAGGAAACTATCAGGTCCAGCCATCTTACAAATTGTAATATTTATTTTCTTTTAGCAGAATTTGGTATTTTAATTTTTGGATAGAGGTATAGTTGTGTTATGGTGTTACATAGTTACTGAGAAAACAGTACTATGTAACTGACAAAATGTAAATTTATATTCCAGGTCTCAAAACCTGAAAGTTAGCTTTTAAGAACAACAAAATAATATATAGATTTTTTTAGTTTCTATTATGAAATTTGTCAGAAGGGTATTCATTTCAATTAATTACATCACACTGGCATGCTGTTTTACAGTCAGTTTTGGGAGAAAATTGTGAGTTGTGAAAAATTAGTGTTTACTATTGTTAACACAGATAAGAAAAGAATTGAGTTATGCATTTCATTGATTTAAACAGAAAATTTGAGCACTTATGATTATTGTAAATTCCACTTGCAATTCTAAGACTACTAACAAAAAGTCCTAAATAAAATAAAATGGGAGTTACATTGTATTGTAGTGATTTCTTCGACCATATATACAGTTACACCATGCATGACGACACTTTTGTGAAGCCATCATCGCATCAGCTATTGGTGGGATGGTACAGAGAAATGGCGATGCAAAGTATAATGAAGTTATTTTTGTTGTATTTTGTACATTTTTCTCAGCGAAAATAATACACTATTGTGTAGCTTGTGAATGTAAGGAGGCTTCAAGTAGGTACTTCAGTATCACTATCATATAAGCTTCTAAAAAAGCAACAAAATGTAATTACTTACTCGTGAAACAGAAGCAACACAGAAATAATTCTGCAACATTGGCTTATCTCTTCAATAAAAAGTTTCACTTCTTACTGTTTGTATTGCAATTATTTCTAGTTTTCCAAGGGATGAAAACATGAGGGAAAGCTTTAGAAGACAAATATTTCAAGTGTCATATTTATGCTCAGAACATTTTGCTCCCTAATACTTTGTAATGCAAACTTTTGTTGAAGAAGCTTTTAAGATTAAAAAATGTAAATTTTAATGATTATAAAGTGATTTGTGGAAATAGCATGCTTATTTTGGAGGTTGTCATTTTAAAAAGCGGGTTTGAAACTTCAAACATGTGGTGGCAAGTAACTTACAATTTTTACTTTTTCTTTCTCTAGTATAGTCGCCCTCCCTGGTGTAATGGTTACCATGCTAACTTCATATACCCAAGGTCGCGGGTTCAAACCCGGCGGAGGACGATGGATTTTTTCGGGCATAAAAATCCTTAGCATGGCTTCCTTCGAAAGGGAAGTAAAGCTGTGGGTCCCGTGTCATAGATTTACGGCACGTAAAAGAACCTCAAGCCTGATAAGAGAGGCCCCTGAGCAAAATTAAGCGATCTTTCACGCCCAATATAGAATGGACGCTGAGAACCAAAGCAGTTAAAGAGTGTCCATAAATAACAGGCCATTTCATTTTTTTTTTTCTCTAGTATAATGTATGTAGTAGATAGAGAAGGTATTATACTCGACCCAAAAAATTTGATGTTGAGATTTTGGCGAAAATATATATTTTAAGGTTCCCTGAGTCCAAAAAAAGCATTTTTATAAAAAAGTCAGTGCGTGAGTGTGTGCATGCAGCATAGCTCAAAAACTGAAAGACTATAAAATACCAAACTTGGTATTTAAGTTTCGTATTTTCCAAGGAGGGACATGATTTTCAAGAAAAAAACCCCTCCCCAAACTACCCTTTACGTGGACAAATTTTTGAAAATGTTTTTCTCAAAAATTGCTTTACTGATTTTGATTAAATCACTATATACTAAAGATATTTAGGTCACAAATAAAAGTATATCTTGAATTTTCTAGGAAAAGCTTCTGTTCATTCGGAAGCCTTGCTGAAATTATTGTAACTGATAAACAATAAGAAATAGACAAAAACTTGATACACAAAAAAGGAAATAACTATCGCTTTAGTCTACTTCATCCCCCTTATTTCCCTTCTACTTGCAAAGAAACAAGCAAGACCAATTGTGTTAATGTTTGTCTCAATTAGCATGATGTAGATAAAAGAATAATCTTTTGTAAGAAAAGTTTTTTTGCAGAATCGCTGGAGAAAATCATTAGAATGGAAAACACATCAGATTTTTAAAACTTAATTAAAATCACAGTGTACATTTTAAAATCCTCCACTCTGGATATGGCTATGAATAGCACTTGGTGCGTTATAGCTCATTCCTAATATTCCAGTAGATATTCCTGCATAGTATTATATGATATACTGGCAAATATGGAGTCATTTTTGTAGTAGAAAGGAAGTAATTTTTTAGCTAAAAACGCACTATCAATGCAAATTGTGCAGTTATAGAGGCATAAAATGTATTACACCTAAATAGTAATTTGTAAACTGGATTCAGATTATGGATTTTATGTTTTGCATGCTGCTTGGAGATCTGTATAAATTAAAGAATTTTCACAGTTGAAACACTAATTACTTTGAATAATGGTTTGAAGAAGTGTGTGTTGTTTGAAGCCGCAAGTGTATATGGTCGAAGAGTGATATTCATGCTGTTACTTCATAAAATGTATGGTTAAAATAACACATAAAGCAAAAGATGAAGTGAACCGTCTTTCTGTAATGACAGTTGTCTAGGAAGCAAAAGAATCATTTGAATGAACATTTGCATTATCTTTAGTAAAATAATTAAGAGAACAAAGCATTGTAGCCTTTACATGAAGGTTGTGCCTATTCCAAATATCTAAACAGCAGTATTTTAAAAGTACACTCCTGCTTTCTCATAAGCTAAACAAGACATTGCAAACTTCTAAACAGGAAGTGAAAACCATTTTAAATCTTAACAGCAAAGGAAACATTTTTATAGTTTTGTGGGCAAGTTCAAAGTGTTATAGATTTTCACCATGAACATGACATGTATTGCATTGCAACTTAAGATTACAGACTGACTGTACTGCAATAATTGGTATACATTGTTATAACAGGCCTGAGTTTATGTGGAACAGTTATAGGTCGTGAAGCAAGACTTGAACAAATCTTGACATTTCCTTCCCTCTCTCTCTGCAGTGACTGAGAGCTGTAATAGTGATCACTCCTTGGCACGAGTAGCACAATCACAACATTGTGCAGCGTTAAACAATTATTAGAGATAACAGGAAAGTAATTGTGGGCACATATCCATAGTTATAGCAAAATCACTTTGTTATAAAGCTAATTTTTATACATTTATAATTTGTCACTAACTCATGTAGAGCTTGAGATGGAGTGTTTTGCTTGAAGGAATATTGATATGTTTATATTTGGTTGTGATCCAGCTTATCACACAATGTTTTGGCAACCATGAACATAACCAATATTACTGCAATCACCACATGTTTCTACAGCTCCTCAATCCCAATCATTGCACCATCATCTCATAAGCAACTACACTATTGATATCTCTGGCATCACTATCCTCTTCCAAGTCAACAATCTGCTAATGTTTATATGCATAAACTAGTGCTAGCGTATTTCACTGCTTCGCAGACAGAAACCTCATAACTTCTGCACATGCGTGTTTGCACAACTTCTACCATCAGCCCTTCAGGTGAAAAGTTTCTACTGCGCAACTTAATATTTTGCTCTTGTCTCGCCCCACGACTTCTATCTGTGTATAACCTAAGAAGTGATGTTATTTGCTATTTAATATGTGTTTGCCTGTGATACCAGGAAGAATCACAAAATTATTATGCTTTGCTGGATGAGGGAGAGTTTTATGGGTTTCAGTTGTTATATACATTATTTGTAAACTGAATGTTAAACATCTATAAATGTACTAAGTATTAAAACTGAAATACTAATGAATCACTTTTAGGTAATCATGTGCATTTTGCAGGAGCAGTCCCTATTTCTTTGCTCTGTAATTGTATCTTCAACTTTGTTTTTGCATTACTACACTTATACATGGTGAAAATATATAAAATGCTTGTATATTTTAAAAAGTCAATAATGTCAGTCACCATCCTGTATACCAGGATGTGAGATTCCATCACATGACAGCAAGATTTTATTGTCCATTAGAAAATGACATTATTTCTGCTTTTACCTTTATAAAGTATATGTTGCTGTTTTCTGTATAAGAATGGTTCAAATTTTCCCTTATTAAATGAAATAAAAAATAACAAGATAAAGGATAAATTAAAAACATTATTGTGAGAAAACATAACAATATCAAAGAAGCATTCTTTAATATCTCTATTGCCTGCTCAAGAACAAGATGGAAGGATGTAGTCAACATCAAAACGATGATATTAAAAATAAAGAGAAACTATTTGTTTCATTGCAGTACAAAAATCATTATTACTGACCGTCCTGTATTTTAAATGAACATTTACTACATTTTATTTAAACAATAAATACAATATCTGACATTTGCTGGTGAAATAATGTGCAACAAGTTTGCTAGTGAGTGAAGAAAGTTTCAGTTTTTATACAAACTGCTGTATAATCCATGGAATTTAAGTGGCAACTAAGCGGAGTGAATAATTTTGATTAAGTACTGTAAGTGAATAACAATGAAAACAAATGAAGAAAGAAACAGTGTGCTAAATTAAAAAAAATCTAATATATGTGTCTGGCACGCATATTATACACATATTGGGGTGGGGGGACGAGACTTAAAAAATTCAATATCACAAAAAGTATTGGAACAAAGATGTATGATTCGGGTCCCATTTCATTGCACTGGAGATTTTCAAATCCGATTTAACTTTCTTATTATGAGATAATTTTGTGTGTGAGAGAGAGAGAGAGAGAGAGAGAGAGAAAAATAAACATTATAAGATAGTCAAAGATTGTTACACCTATAATCCTAGTTAAATGTTCTGCAAGCCTAAATTGTTCTATCCCTCAGATCAAACCTACTTCAAAATTCACGAGAGATAAGGTCTTATCATTCAACTGCTAATTTTAAACATAAGGTACTGTAATTGAAATCAGATTCCTACAATTATGTTGTATATAAAATTTGTTTGAAGTGGAATAGAGAATGATTCAGTGCTATGTAATGTACGATTTGTGTCCTGCTGAAACAAATCGAAGACCATTTGATTTTCCTGAAGGGGAATCTGAATTAATTTCAGGCTTTAACATTGAATATGGAAGAGGTGGATTTGCATAAATTTTTAAGAGAAAATTCTAGTATTTTATTTCAAACGATTTTGGCCAGACTATCAAGTTGCCTAAAGCTGCTATGACTTTTGCTTTCATACATGAAATCTCTGAAATTGGCGAATAAACTTTTGGATGCTACCCTTTTTATGAGACCTCTTCCATGTGCAGGATGATGAGGTAGGTTTCAGGAAAGAGGTTTTCTAAATGCTTTGGGAGGGGGGGCCTTACAAAGGAACGAAAGGCAACTAGTACAAATTTTGTGCTGTTATTTGGGTATGTAATGCCATTTCCAAATCCATTTAGACAAGTGTATATCATAATGTACTGCAGTTTTACATATTCTACAAAATAAAATGAATGTATTTAAGAATCCTGAATTGCTTGTAACTTTGCTTTTATCCATAAAATTTTTTTTAGCGCTTTGTTGTTTAATATTACATATGTCTCTCAATCAAGAGTCCCTAAACACTGAATACAGAATATGCTTTGGTGTAGTATGTAATTATCCTCTGCATATCTCTTTACCATAGCAGGGTTTACTACTTAGGGTGGTAATAATAAATAGGTATGTATACAATCATAATCTGCAGCAGGTTTGTTGCTTCTTTTGGCCGCTGATACTCCTATAATGCTGTACCTTGCTTTGATACAGACCCAGGAGCTTAACTGGTCTTTGGTGAGATTGATATGGATTTCCTTGGAGTTAGTGATAATGCTATTGATTTGTTGTTGCTGTCCATGGAGAATGTGGAATTGCCTTTTCCAGTGCTGTCATCCATCCCCTGAGGATCTGCATAGCAGGGTTTACTACTTAGGGTGGTAATAATAAATAGGTATGTATACAATCATAATCTGCAGCAGGTTTGTTGCTTCTTTTGGCCGCTGATACTCCTATAATGCTGTACCTTGCTTTGATACAGACCCAGGAGCTTAACTGGTCTTTGGTGAGATTGATATGGATTTCCTTGGAGTTAGTGATAATGCTATTGATTTGTTGCTGTCCATGGAGAATGTGGAATTGCCTTTTCCAGTGCTGTCATCCATCCCCTGAGGATCTGCATATAAGTTCTTCCATCTTCCTTAGATTGCAGTCAACACTGGACTGCTTAGTTGATTAAAAATTTGTCATAATCTGGGTGGAGGCCTAGCCTGTACCCTGTGAAATATCCTGTATAGGTTTCACCAGGGATTTTGGCGTATGGAAATTTTAATAGAGAGCTATGATACAACTCACATTGTCGATTTATGACTCTCAGGCTGCAGCTCTAAGGATGCTGCAACTTGAGACTAGAAATGTACACATAATGTTGAGCTGGCCGTGGTACAGTTACTATGAAACAATCTACACCTTTGGATGTCTACACACATGAACAGTGAAACTAACAATTATTTATTTTAAGGTGTTTTCACAAAACAAACATTGAGCTAAGACCATTCTAATTTACTCAAAAATTCTACTCTTGATAACTACTACCTTCTTTTTCTTCTTACCAGAAATGATCGTCACTAGATGAGATTCTCATCCTCACTATTTTCAGCTCAATTATCCTGAATGGGTCTTCGCTCTCTTATTTTCCACGGTGGCATCCTTTTCAAAAAATGTTGCTCAATTGTTTCCATTTGCTGGCAAGCATTTTCCCATTCCACAGGACCAATTTCAACAAATATTTGACAGCACATCTTTCATCTTGAAATCTCTGTGTTTCTACTCCCTACCTCTGTTTTTACATCTCCCCAGATCAACTCAATAGGATTTAAATCTAGGTGATGGGGAGGGAACCTGAGTAAAGTTCTGGCAATATGATTTATTAATCTTGATTAAATCTTAATCTTTGCCATTAAAAACATTCCTCAAAGGTAATTCTTTTTAATAGCTGGGCCTTCATATCTCTTTTTAGGAATTTGAAGTTTGGATTTTGTATGTCTATTTGAGTGTTATAGCTTGCATTGTCAATTATTAGGACAGAATTTTCAAGAAAGTTTTCCCTTTAATTTTTAAACAAATAGGAAGCATTGCAACTGACTGCACAAGACGTACTGTAACATAGTAAACAATTACAAAGCTTGGTTTTGTTTAATCAGCACCATGTGCTTCTGTTGGGCTCAGTGATAAAGCATTACGAGGGGATAGCTGTCTAGCTGTGCCTTTGCACATGCGAACATTCCTGGTGAGACCTATTTCCCATAAGTGTTCCAGTTACTAAAGCAGTGACAAGGTGCATTCAGCAGTTTGGTGTGAAAATTGTTTCTGGAAAGCTGATGTCCTCTTGTCTCCATGGTACCTGAAGATGAAGTTGATGAGTGATATCCCTTACATTAACAGCAAAGCTCATCCTCTTAGAACTGACAAAGAATCCTATCTAAATGCTGGAACTTTGATATTAGTAACCATGCTGGTGCCTCGCAAAACAAACAATTATCCTTTTTCTATACACCTACCTTCCTTGAAATCACTTGAATCTCCTCCCATATTTTGTGCCCTTGCATTTTGCCTCATTACTTGGTGGTCTAATGTAGGTGTGCCATGATGCTTCAAAACAAGAAGAGCAGAGCTGGATAAAGATTGCATCAAAGGTATCATGGAGATCTTAAAGAGGATTGCAGGGAACCTGCGTTGTCTTACAGAACAGTGGCAATGTATGAATGAATTTATTTGTATCGCTTCCATTACAAAAAAATTTGAATTCCCTTAATTACCTAAACTGCATACAAACTTATTGCTGATCTCAATAGATTGCTATCTCAGTTTGCCTGCTTCCCTGGCCTATGGTTTGACTGATTAGCTACAGTTCTTACTTTCATCCTCCTCTTCCTTATAACCTCTATTCCTTGTTTCCTTTTTTCATCATACTTAAACATTCCCCAATGCTCCTGTTTCTCTTTTCCGCCTTTCCAATTAGGTAACATTTTTTCCCCTTCCAATTTGCCACTTCCCTACAATTTGTTAAGTAATGCATTGCACTCTCTCCACCAACCTGCACAATTCCAAATCTCTTTTTCTCTACTATATGTTCTATTACTTTGTTCTTCCTTATTCCGTTTTAATTTGCCTGTAAAAAGTAAGTCATTTCTTGTGTTTTTCATCCCCATGTTTCTTGCTTTTCTCTGCCTTGCATTCTTTTTTCACTTCTTTCTATAACCTCTATTATTTTCTTTTTTAACTTCCAAATATCTCACATTCCTGTTCTTTCAATTGTTAACCCACCAGCCATTTTAACGTCTTAAATTCTTTTGCTGGATGTCAGTAGGTAAAAATCTTCGAAGGACGCCGTGTGTGACCATGCATCGTCCAGACCTTCATGCTGCATTTGCGTTAACTGGACATCCAATTGATGCCTATAGCTTGTAATTAGTCCGATAGTAGGATTCTTGAACAGCTTTCTGAAAGAACGGGCGGGAATGAAACAAATTGCTTCCTGATATTCCACGTGCAGAAGTAGCTGTTTTATGGCGCTGCTCATAATCGCATTGCGCTTGAAACAGGAGCGTTTGTAAAGTATCGTTATTAAAGAGTGCAAACCCTTACAGGGATTGTAAGTTAACAGCATCACGCAGATTGATGAACTATGTGTGTAACACAGAAGTGTATCTGATTTTGTCCGCTTACTGACAACACTGTCAAATCAAGCTCACATGTCTACGTCTAATGAATTTTAAACGTCCCTACGTTACATCTCCCCTGTGTTTACAGTTGAGCACACCACCTGCATTCATATGACTCATAGTGAGGAAACGAGAGACTGATTCAGTCGCAAATTCTCTTTACACTAAAAATGACCTTACGTATGTTGAAATAGAGTTTAATTTACGCCGCAACTGTGGAATCTGCCAGTGCTGCAAGGTTTGTATCACGGCGACTTCTAAATCTTCATGTTCATAAAAGACGAACCTCATTAACTGCAGTGTATCAAAGAATGATTATGCCGTAAGTCGTCCTGATTCTCCATTTGAAGGCTTTAAGCATTGGCGGTTTATTTTAATGTCCTACTCTTATAGGAATAATGGGTAATTTTATAATTTAAAGAACGGAAGTGCAAATGTTTACATGTTTGAGTTGTATATTTGTTCAATAAAACCAAATTTAAATGAAGCATAATGTATTTTCATTCATTATAATTTGGACCTTGAACACATTGTGAATGCTAATTAGATAATGTATAAAAACAAAAGCGTATAGTCACATCACACCACCTATAGTCGGGCAGGACAGAGGAGGGTCAAACGTGTGACCTGTTACGAAAACAATCACCGAATGTCTGAGATATGGAAGACTATTCTAAAAAACGTGAAAATTTCCTCTGAGCATAGGTTTAGAAAAATACCTAGCGACAAAAGCTGCAAATCTGGATCATCACATCGTCCTCAAACACAAATATTTGCACTTATTTACCTCCTATTCTGCATAAGTAGGAAGACTGTACGTCACCGTAATGTTATCTGCCCGGCGCGTGAAGAAGCAGAGATATAGTGCCTGTGGACACGCGACGAAGCAACCATCTATCCATTACATACAAAAGTAAAGATACAGTTGCCTAGGACTAATACATCGGTGAACGCTGACGAACCATGTCCGCTATACACTGATCGTCGAGGCATCTCATAACAGATCCGTCGCTAGGTGATTCAGTTAAGGCGACCAAAATAAAATCTAATATATATATATATATATATATATATATATATATATATATACACACAGTTTAATATAACTAATTTATTAGTGCTCGCCAAGTCTTTTTTACTTTCTCTATACGAACTATGTACATAGTGTATAGAGAAGGTATTACATTGCACCCAAAAATTCGATACCGAGATTTCACCGGAAATAGATGTTTTGAGACTTCCTGAATAAAAAAAAAAGCATTTTTAAAAAATGTCTGTGTGTGGGGGGGGGGCAGCATAGCTCAAAAACGAAAAGCCGTTAAAGCCCAAACTTGGTATTTAAGTTTGGTATCTTCCAAGGATGCGACACGAAGGTTTTCAAGAAAATCCCCCCACCCCAAACTACCCTTTACTTGGAAAAAAATTTCAAAAGTTTGATTTTCTTAAAAATGGCTCTAACGATTTTGATTAAAACATCGTATATTAAAGATATTTACCTGACAAATAAAATGTATATATTGAATTTTCTGGGAATGGCCCCTGAAGACTACTTTATTCTGAATAAATTTTACGGAATTATGCATAACTGCTAAGCCGTAAGAGAGGGGGAAAAACTTTCTTCACAGAAAATGTAACTCACGATAAAACAATTTATGTCATATACTTTTTTTTTGAGTTGATTAATTATAAGGTATTCCTGGTTTTTCGTTTTAGCTTTGAAAAACTTGTACTTTTCTCATACAGGAATTTCTTAACTCCTGTCCATACATACCAAGGAACTTCAGTTACATAGCAACCAGCTTTTGGCTATCAAATTAACCTATGGAACTCTCTCATTTCGCTTCTACTTACAAGAAAGCAAGCATTTCTGCTAATTAGCATGAAGTAAGCTTTTTAACTACAATTTGTTGCAGAGATGTAGAGAAAGTCATGTGAATGGAACACATCAGATTTTTTTTTACTTTCGCAACACGTACTATGTACGTAGTGTATAGAGAAGGTATTGCATTGCACCCAAAATTCGATGGTAAATTTCACCGGAAATACAGTTTTCGGTATACCTCAGTCATAATACAAATACAAAATAAAGAAAGAAACAAGACAAAGAGCATTTTTAAAAAAAATGTCCGTTTGTGTGTGCGTGTCCGTGGACAACATAGCTCAAAAACGAAAAACCTGATATATAACTTTAGTTTCTTCCAAGGATGCGATACGAAGATTTTCAACAACCCCCCTCCCCTCCAAATTATCCATACACGGAAACGTTTTTGAAAAAAAAAAATTACTCAAAAATGGCTGTACGATTTTGATTTAAATACCGTACATTAAAGATATTTGGTAGCGCTGTGGCCGATCATTAGACCGCTCGCCTCTCACCTAAGCGACCCGGGTTCGATCCGTAGAGCCCACATGTGGGATTTGCTGTGGACGAAGCGGCGTCTGGGCGGGGTTGTTCCTGATCCTGGCCCTCATTCCACCAATTGCTTCACCATCACCTTTCCTATCATTCATTTTGCTTGCATATCATATCATCCACTTCCTCACGCTCATGCCTGGCTAAAGGCAGACCACTCGTTTCAGGTTCACCATTCTGTGATTTCGTGTTGTTGGCTCCTCAACAGGCTTCTGTCCCATAGGCATTCGTTTGTAAATCCTAAGTGGAAGTGTCATCCTACATACGCAGAGGGTAAAACCGAGTACGAAAGAACGAAAAATATTAAAAGATAATTACATGACAAATTAAATGTATATCTTGACTCTTCTGGGAATAGCATCTGAAGACCTCTTCATTCTGAATTAATGTTGCATACACAGTTAACCGTAAAAGATAAATAAAAACTTACTACACGAAAAAATTAGATCTCGTTAGATACTAGATTTTGTATTTAAGTTTAGTATCCTCCATGGATGCGACAAGAAGATTTAAAAAAAAAATCCCTCACTCTAAACTACCTTTAAATGGAAAATATATTGAATTTTTTTCTTCAAAAATAGCTCCAACGATATTGATTAAAATTGCATATATTATAAATATTTACATGAGAAATAAGATTATATCTTGAATTTTCTTGAAATGAATTTTATATGCTGGTAAACCGTTAGAAATAAGCGAAAACTTAGTACACAAAGGGTTTAAAATTTGTCTGTTAAAGATTTAGTTAAGGGATTTTAAACCTTTCATTATGATTTCAAGACATAAGCTTATTCATTAAGTTTATAACAAAGTTATTAATTAATAAAGGATATTATCTCAAGTTAATGAGACCTCGTTAAAACACACAATTTGTTTTTTTTTTCTTCTTTTTTAAATAGAGTTAACCGTTTCCGAGAATTCCTTGTCACTGGTTTCAGTTTTAAGCTACTTACTTTTTTCTCGTTTCGCCTCTCGTTTGTTTTGCGCCTGGCCGTGCACAGCGAACCTAATCTCAATTGTTTCACATAGCGACCGGCTTTTCAAGATTTGACTCGCTTTAGCCCAGTGTATTACCTAATTTTCTTCGAATTTGAATGGAGCACTTCAAGATCTTTGTTATGTTGTTTCTTTTTTGTTTGTTTTTTTTCTATAATATAGTTGATCGTTTGTTATTGGTTTCAGTTTTAAATTACTTTAACTTTTCTCAAACAGGAACTTTAATTGCTTACATAGCGACCAGCTTTTTAAAAAATTAAAAATGGAGTTTTATTATGGACGCTCTTTTACTGCTGTGATTCTCAGGGTCCTATACTATATTGGGCATGAAAGACCGATTAGTTTTGCTCAGAGGCCTCTTTACCGGGCTTGAGGTTCTTTTACGTGCTGTAAATCTACGACACGGGACCAGCGGCTTTACTTCCCTTCCGATGGAAGCCATGCTGGGGATTTTATGCCCGAAAAAATCCATCATTCTCCGCCGGGGTAGAACCCATGACCTTGGGTATATGAAGCTAGCATGGTAACCATTACACCACAGAGGGAGACACCAGCTTTTAATAGATTTGTCTATTCTTTAGCTTGGTGTATTCCCTCATTTACCTTCTGTTTAGAAGGAAGCAAGAAATAAGACAATTTCTGCTAATGTTTATTTCGATTAGCATAACGTAGATAAAATAATCTTTTGTTAGAATAGTTGCTTGTAGAACAGGTTAAAAAAGTCATGCAATGAAACATCAGATCTTTTACTTTCTCGACCACGTATGTAGAATGTACATAATAAAGAAGGTTTTGTATTCCCCCAAAAATGAGATACCTCGATTTCACAGGAAATATTTGTTTTGAGGACCCCAAATTAAAAAATACGCATTTATACAAAAAGGTCCGTGTGGAATGTGTGTGTGTGTTTGGAAGTATAAAAGAAGCTCAAAAGAAAAGCCGCTAAATGCTAAACTTGGTATTTAAGTTTAGTATTTTCAAAGAGTGCGGCACAAAGATTTTCAATAACATAACTCATCCCAAGCGACTTTTTAGTTGGAAGATTTTTCGAAATATTAAATTTTCTCAAAAATGGCTCTAATAATTGATTAAGGTATATTAAAGATACTTAACATTACAAAATGTAAAGTTTTGATTGGCAGATGTCCAGCTGCATGATCGAAATATTATATCCACATATAAATTAAAGTGACCGAGCGGAAGTGACCTTATTCCTTTAATAAGGAGAAAAGAAATGGAATCTGTGTAGTGTGAAATAATACTAGAAGTATTGTAAGCAAACCAATGCTTTGAAATATTATGATGACAGGATCGCCAAAAATCTGTGTAATTGTTTTGCAGGGATGTATATGTGGGGTGGAGCGCTGTATTACATAAAGAGTGTGTTTGCAATATCATGGTTTCATCCGATTTCCAATTCTTAATCCGGCCGACTATTGGTTACGGGGTTACCTTAACACAATGAAGCCCAGGCGTTTCTTTGTTTAGGCCAAGAAACCCGGGGTTTTTACACCTATTTTGAATTACTATTTTCAGTGAATTAATTAAATCTGCTAAAATGTCCTGGTACAATCTAAAAGCTCGCTTTTCAAGGTTTTCTCAACAAATATGAAAATAGTCGTAACTTCTGTATTGATTTTCAATTTACATTTGTCAAGTATGAGTTAGAAAAAAATCTGTGTAGCAGCTTACACTTCATTTATTGAGATCTCGAAAATCTCTCCCTCGGAATCGGAACTGTGCAGAACTTCATTTGCATCCTGAATTTCAGTTCAGTTCGCAGAAATCGACGAAAACGCTGATTTTTAACATTTAAGAACACCAAACATAACAAACAGAAATTGGCGCGAGTGACGCGAGAGCACCACCACCAGCGCCGCCGCCGCCGCCGCCACCACCAGCACCACCACATCTAAATACCAAGTTTGGCATTTAACCGACCTTCATTCTTAGTTATGCTGTTCACACACATACATATACACACACCACAGACATACACACTTTTTCTAAAATGCTATTTTGGATTTAGGGTTTCTCAAAACATGTATTTCCGGTGAAATTTCGGAATCGAATTTTGAGTAGAATACAATACCTTCTCTACCTACTATGTATATTGTACATACGTGCTAGAGAAAACAAATACACATTCATACCATAAATCACCTGGATCCGACTGGTTTTGGTTTGTTGTGCCACATCACTCGGAATTAAACATTCAATTTTTCTTGCTTTTTATGCACTTTCTTTGAAGAAAATTCAACTACCATTTTGTCCGCCTCTGTAATGTGGTGGTAGCGTATCTTCTACATTAAAGACGTCCCGAGTTCGAAACTCAGTTAGAGTGAGTTATCCGGATAAGGTTTTTTCCAGGGTTTTCTGTTAAGCTCTATGGACCCTGGACTCTTTAGAGCACTTTTTCACCCATTTTATTCACCCATCATCCAATATGATCTACCAGATTAAAGGAGGTTAAACTAAAATAATTTAAAACAGAAATTTTCCACTTCATGACGCTCTCAACAAAACTGTAAAGCCGCCTTTTCAAGTGCATTCTTTTACGACTCCACCACATTCCTCTTTTTGTCTCCAGGTCTTTTATTTCAGTTTATTCTTTCAGTGATTTAGGGACTGAATTGGGCGTTTTATGACCTATATCGTTAATAAGGAAAGAGATGAAAGAATTATTAAAAGTCGGTTGAGTGGTTTTCGAAATTACCCCATATATAGCCGAGCCAGGTGGCTCAGGCATTTCGTCTGTGACTGGCAATCGGGAGGTTGTGAGTTCGATTCCCGCGCCCGACCTCTCTAACCATGGGTTTTTAGTGGTCTTTCCATGTCATGTTTCTTCATTCCTCGAAGTTCCTGTCCCTTCATTTAAACTCCATTTCATTCCAACCAGTCTCTTTCAGAGTTCTAAGTGTTGGCGCCCTTCCGTGGTGGTGCTTGAACTTTAGAAATGCAACTCTCGGCGGCAGGCTGGCGTTGGAGTCGGTCATATCCAGGGCGAGGGCTCCTAGCGCTCCCCACGTTGAGGTAAAGAACTGCTTGAACTATGTTCGGGAACCACCACGGTGCTCTTTCCCCGCGGTCGTTTTCAGCCACCCGTCGAAAATACCCTCATACCATCCTATTCTCCTAGGGTGTAACGCACTGTAAGCCCATGGTGGAACCCCCTACGAAACATAGCAACCAACATATACACACAAGTTTTCTATCTTTAAAATATTAGTATCTATAAATAATCGTATTGTCAATAGTTCTTCCATTTCTATTCTCTATTAGTTCGAACAAATGAAGCTGCAAAGTGCCTTTATAATTCATTTAATTCGTTTATCTGTGTTCGCCTTTCACGATTGGTTATTTTACTGCATTGTGATGTTTCGATTGCAGTAATAAATTCCAAATACGTTTACAAGGAAAATCGTCTAGACAAGTGCATCGATCTTATTACACTATCTAGGACAGTTGAAGGGACATTTCGGATACTACATTCATTAGTAACATCCCAGACTTTCTTAGTTAAAAGAGACAGAGCTAGTCGATAAACACATATGACTTTTTCTCATTTTGCCCATATTCAACGCTATAAATTATGTATTACAAAATGTTCTTCTAACATGAAATCCGTAATAATTTTCAAAGACAACATAAAATATATTCTTAGCATTGAAAAATATTGAAAAAGTAGGGGTTGTTTATAATTAAAAATATATAGCGTCGTACTTTCCATTATTTTCTCTGCCTATTCTTCAAAAAGCTATCCTTAAAAACAGTTTATTCTTCCATCCACTTGATGCTAATTGAGATAAACATCTATAGAAAATTATTTTATTACATACTTCTTCATAGGGCCAAAGGGGATAGAGAAATACAGTAAGCTTAATATGCTGTCAAATCTTTTTAGATCTAGTCTCAGTGTGATAGTTCTGAAATAACGTTCTCTTTGCTTGACCGACAGAAAAAAATCTAATAACGGCTTTCAATATGAAAAGTTTTGAGAATTCAAACCAATTAAAAGAAATATTTCGGAAATGGTATATATAATAGCTACACCTCGACATTAAGTTGTGTGCTATACATTTTACTTTATCTACCAAATACTAAGTACGTAGGTACATAGTAGAGTAAGAAGGTATTGTATTCCACCCAAAAATGCAATATCAGTTTTCTAAATAGATGATTTAGCGTCCCCTAACTAAAAAAAAAATAGAAAAAGATCCGTGTATATGTGGGTGGGGGGACGGTAGATGTAGCTCAAAAACGAAAATTCGGTAAAATACCAAATTGGATATTTAAGTTAAGTATTTTCCAAGGATGTACTATGAAAATGTTCAGAAAAATGTCCCATCCCAAACTATCTTTTACATCGAAAAATATTCGAAAATTGTTATTTTCTCAAAAATGGCTCTAACGATTTTGTTTAAAATACTATATGTTATAGATATTTCCATGATAGTTAAAATGTATATCCTGAGTTTTCTGGGAATAGCTTCTGAAGTCCTCTCAATCTGGATGACTCTTAAAAGTCGCCCTCCGTGGTGTAATGGTTACCATGCTAACGTCATATACCCAAGGTCGCCGGTTCAAACCCGGCGGAGGACGATGGATTTTTTCGGGCGTAAAAATCCTTAGCCATTCCTTCGGAAGGGAATAAAGCCGTTGGTCCCGTGTCATAGATTTACGACACGTAAAAGAACCTCAAGCCTAATAGAGGCCTCATAGCAACTTTTTTTTTTTTTTTCAAAAACAGTACCGGAGTATGGTTAGGACTCCGGCGCTGTGTCCCCGTTTACATTCCCCCCCCTAAATTTACTGTATGATTACTGGTTTTACTGTTCCTTTACACAAACATATAACACCCATGCCTAAGGCGGGACTCGAACCCGGCAAAATTAAGCGGTATTTCACGCCCAAAATAGAATGGGACGCTGAGAACCACAGCAGTTAAAGAGCGTCCATAAATAACATGCCGTTTTTTTTTATATTTATGACTCTTGCATAACTGGGTAAACCGAAAAAAAAGACAAAACCTTAGTCCCCAAAAAAGGAAAGTCTCGTTAAAACACATAATCTATGCCTTATTCAGTTTTTTGTAGACATTTCTTGTGGTTGGTTTCAATTTTAAACTTTCCTTAAACTGTAAGTCATTTTTTATTTCACATGTCTCTTGTTTTACTCCTGGTCAAGTAAGCATAATCGGATTTCAATCACATACCAACCAGCTTTTAAAAGATTTGATTACCCTTTAGCCTAGTGTATTCCCTTAGTTTTCTTATGTTTACAGAAAAGCAAGTAATAAGACCATTTATGCTAATGTTTATCTCGGTTAGCTTGAAGTCGATAGAAGAATAATCTTTTGGAAGACTTCTTTGCGCAGAACAGATGGAGAATACAAAAAGGATCATTTGAGATTATATTTGTAAATTGTTATACATAGCTGCCCCCCCCCCCTTTAATATTCTTCTAGCATGCCACTTGTTCCGATAGTTTTACGCTTGGTTGGTACTTTTTTGGCGTTACATTCACTCTCACACACACACACACACACACACACACACACACTGACACACATAAGTGCGCGCAAACACACAGCACACTTTCATTCCTATTTCCAGATTCCTTGGAGGATGGGAGTAACCCTAGCCAAAGAAAAACTACCATCTCCTAAAGGGATATCGAACCTGGGACCCTTGGATTTATAGGCTAATATGCGAAACCACAACTCCACAATGTTTTAATGGGTCTTTCTGCAAATGTGTTACACATTGTATTTCACTTTCTCTACACGTATTAAGTAGTGTATATAAGATAATATTGCATTTCACCCGTAAATTCGATACCGAGAACTTGAAATATGTTTGAAATCCCCTGAGTAAAAAAAAGAATTACCTTCTCTAGCCCGCATATACAATACACACGGTGGATAGAGAAAGTATTGTATTCCACATAAATATTCGGTGTCGAGATTTCACCGAAAATATGTTTTGAAGTCCCCTGGATCCGAAAAAAACATTTTGGAAAAAGGTGGACAGCATAGCTCAAAAATAAAAAAAAAATAAATAAATAAACTTGGTGTTTATGTCTAGTATCTTCCAAGAAGGTGACATGAGGATTTGTCAAAAACATACCCCACCACAAACTACCCTTTACATAAACAATTTTTTTCAGAATTCTAGTTTTTCTCAAAAATGGCTCTAACGATTCTGATTAAAATATCGTTTTTTATTTTTTTTTTATTTTCGTAGAAGGCTTACACTGCACCTATGTAGGACTAACACCCCTAGGACTTATAAGTGGATGCCTATGGGTCAGAAACCTTTCGGGGAACCAACGGCACGAAACCACAGAATCGTCCACCTTGGGTCGCTTGGGTTCGAACCCGGACTGCTTAGGTGGGATGCGAGCGGTCTAACCACTTGGCCACGGCGCCACCCTAAAAATGTCGTATATTAAACACATTTACAGCACAAATAAAATGTATATTTTGAGTTTTCTGGGAATAGCCTCTGAAGACTTCTTTATTCTGGATGAGTTTCGCAGAATTTTGCATAACGGTTAACCCGTAAGAGATAGGCAAATCTTAATACACAAAATGTAGCTGTCGTTAAAACACATATTATTTTTGTCATATACGTTTTCCTTGTAGAGTATTTTTACTTTCTCTATACGTACTATGTACAGTGTATAGAGAAGATATTGCATTCCACCCAAAAATTCGATAACGAGATTTCACCGGAAATATATATCCCGTTTTCAGAAAAAGGTTCGTGTGTGTGTCCGTGTGTCTTGTGAACACGATAACTCAAAAACGAAAAGTGGGTAAGCAACCAAACTTGGTATTTAAATTTAACATCTTCCAGGGATCCGACACGAAGATTTTGAGAAAAATCCCTCCACCCCAAGCTACCCTTTACATAAAACTTTTGTTAGAACATTTTGATTTTTTCCCAAAATGGCTCTAATGATTTTGATTAAAATACCTTATATTAAAGATATTTACCTGACAAATAAAATGTATATCTTGAATTTACTGGGAATAGCCTCTGAAGACTACTTATTCTGGATGCAGTTTACGGAATTTTGCATAACTGCTAAACCGTAAGAAATGGACAAAAGCGTACCACACAAAAAATGTAAAGCACGTTAAAACACACAATTTATGTTATATACATTTTTTTCGTAGAGTTGATCGTTTTTGAGATATACCTTGTTTTTGGTTTCAGCTTTGAAAAACTTATACTTTTCTCATACAGGAATTTGTCAACTCCTCTCCATACAAACAAAGGAAATTTAGTCACATAGCAACCAGGTTTTGACTATCACTTTAACCTATGGTACTCCCTTGTTTCGCTTCTACTTACAAGGAAGCAAATAATAAGACTATTTCTGCTAATTTTTTCTCGATTAGATGAAGTAAATGGAAGCATAAACTTTTTAACAATAATTGGTTGATCTAGAGAAAGTCATGCGAATGGTACACATCAGATTTTTAACATATACTTTGTTATTGGTTTCAGTTTTAAACTACCTAACTTTTCTCAAGCGGGATCATGCAAAGCAAACCGAGCCTCAATTATTTGACATAGCGACCTGCTTTTAAAAGATACATTTAGCATAATGCATTCCCTTATTTCCCTTTAACTTGCATTGAAGCAAGTAATAAGACCAATTCTTTCAAAATCTTCTCGGGCTTCTAGCCAGGTAAAAACTTGGCTTGACACCAACGTTTCGAAGAAGTGCATCTTCCTCGTCTTCAGGGTGAACTGAAGACGAGGAAGATGCACTTCTTCGAAACGCTGGTGTCAAGCCAAGTTTTTACCTGGCTAGAAGCCCGAGAAGATTTTGAATTAATACGTCGTCAGGAAAGCTTCAGTTCTTATTTTAAAGACCAATTCTGTTAATTTTTATCTCGATTAACATGATGTAGATAAAAGAATAATCCTTTGTAAGAATAGTTTGTATTTGCAACAGTTAGAGAAAATGATGTGAAGGGAACACATCAGCATTTTAGAAAAAGGTCCTTTTTGAAAAGGCGTCTGTGGACACCATAGCTCAAAATACCAAACTTGGTATTTAAGTTTATTACCTTGTAAGTATGCGACAAGAAGATTTTAAAAAAAAATCCCCCACCTCGAACTACTCTTTACGTGGAAATTGTTTTGAAAACTTAGTTTCTCTCAAAAATGACTAACGATTTTGATTAAAATACTGTATATTATAGATATTTACATCACAAATAAAATATATATTTTGAATTTTCTGGGAATACTTCTGATGACATTTTCGTTCTGGATGAATTTTGCTGAATTGTGCATAACTAGTAAACCGTAAGATATAGATAAAAGCTTACCCTCAAAAAATATAGATCTCACTAAAACACATAATTTATGCCATATGCATTTTTTTTGTAGAGTTGACCGTTTCCAAGGTATTCCTTGTTATTTGTTTCAAATTTAAACTATGTAACTTTTCTCAAACCTTTCCTTACATATCGCTTTTGTTTACTGGTGGCCTTGAAAAGCGAATCGAATTTCATTGTTCATATAGCGAACAGCTTTTAAAAGATATGTCTATTGATTTAGTCATATTTCCATTCTGCTTACAAGGAATAAAGTAGTAAGACCAAGTCTACTAGTGCTTATCTCGATTAGCACGATGTGGGTAAAAGAATCTCTTTTGTAAGAACGGGTAGAGAAAAGCATGTGAATGGAATACATGATATTTTTGTCTAGTAAAATATTATAATTTTAATTAAACATGACAATTATAAATGTTTATAAACGTCAAAACGCATTTTCATATATTTCATAAGAATTGTGCCTTGGCAGTAGCAGTAGCAATTCATTGTTCTTAACTTTAATATTTATATCGTTTTGAATTATAAATTTTGAAGATGAAAAGGGAGCGAAGGGCACACCGCCAGTCGTGGGAATAAAGAATATAATTTACCTTCAAGAGAACTATGCTCTCCTGAAGTTACGTTAATCTCATGGCCTTGGCCCGAAGTGATGGTTCAAAGTTTGAACAGCGACAAAGACAATGTACATAGGACATTAGGATCCTCTGAGAAAGAAAAAATATTGTAAAAAGGTCTGTCTGTATGTGTCTGTGGACAGCATAACTCAAAAACGAATTTAACTCGGTTAAATACCAAACCTGGTATTTAAGTTCAGTATCTTCCAAGGATGCTACAGGAAGACTTTCAAGAAAATCCTCTCCCAAGTACCATTTACATGGAAACATGTTGCGACATTTTGATTTTCTAAAAATGTCTCTCACGATGTTTAAAAATGTATATCTTGAATTTTTTGTAATAGCCTCTGAAGACCATTTTGAATGACTTCTGTCTAACTCATAAACCATAAGAGATAGGAAACAAACTTATCTATTGCATAAAAAAATGTAGATCTTATTAAAACACATACATTTCTTTTTGTAGAGTTAACCGTTTTCGAGATATTCTTTGTTATTGGTTTCAATTTTAAACTATTTAAAGTTTTCTCAAACCTGAAGCCATCTTTCCTTTCGTCTCTCTTTTGTTATACAGCTGGCTGCAAAGAGAACTGATTTTCAATTATTTCAAATGCGACCAGCTTTTAAAATAGTTGACTATCGCTTTAATCTAGCGTATTCCCTATTTCCTTTCTGCTTACAAGAAAACAAGTTACGACACGAAGATTTTTTAGGAACCCCCCCTCCACTCCAAACTACATGGAAACATTTTCGAAAATTTTGATTTTCTCAAAAATGGCTCTAACGACTTTGATTAAAATACCGTACATTAAAGACATTTACAAGACAGATAAACTGTATATCTTGAATTTTCTGAACACCTTTATTCTGGACGAATTTTGTTGGATTTTGCATAACTAGTAATCCGTAAAAGATAGACAAAAACTTACTGCGCAAAACATGTAGATCTCGTTGAAACACACAATTTATGTCATACATTTTTATCGTGGAGTTGACCATTGTTTAGATATTCCTTGTTTTTGTTTACAATTTTAGAATACTTAAAATTTTTCACATACGGGGATTTGTCAACCGCTGGCAATACAAAGAAACTGACTTGATCCGCATGGCAACCAGCTTTTAAAGATTTGACTATCGTTCTAGCCTAGTGTATTCCATTATTTCCTTTCTGCTTACAAGAAAGCATTTCTGCTAATTTTATCTCGAATAATATGAGGCAGATAGAAGAATCAGCTTTTTAACAATAATTTGTTACAGAAATGTAGAGAAAGTCATATGAATGGAACACATCAGATTTTTAAGAATAGTTTGTGAAACAGAGAAAGTTATGTGAATGGAATACATCAGATTTTTTTCTGGTTATTATTTTTTTGAAAACAAGTATCTATTTCTCTCTGCCTAATCAGGATAAATTTATAGTTGCGCTCCATAAGCACATGCGACGTTAAACGAGTCGCTCATATTGTAAAATATTCGTGAATTTGCCATGCGTAAGCTTCCGGCTGAGAATTGAACCTCCGCCCTGGTGTGAGAGGGTCAACATGCTGATCGCTCGATTAGAACAATATAGATACGCTATTCAACGCAATCCCTCCTGCAGTATCGATTATGTAGTTCATAGCTATACGTAGAGATGGCAGCAAGGTTTACAACCGTCAGCTGTCTGGCACACGACAGAAGGAGACAGCAATAGTGGCGCCGCGCGAGAGAGTGGCGAACCAGCGCTGAGTCAGACACAAAACAGGAGACAGTACGGTCTGAATGACATTCCAGCAGTCTGAGTTAGTATCGAGCAACTATGAGAAAAATGTGAGTTTCTGTGGTTATCCAGTGGTTGTTTAACTTGTGGTAATGTTGTCTAGCTAAAGGAGGCAGAAGAAACTCGCTGATCAGCACAGGAGAACGGTGAGTGTTTTCATATTGGTGTGTTAACTTACAGTCAGTTAGACTTGTGTAATGCAGTAGCATGCTCTGTGTGAAGATTAATTTTGGTTTGCTGTCGTTTGGATATCAAACACGGATCAGAATGACGGTGTTTTTACGCCAGTGCCACACCCGCACGGTCTTAATAATCGATATATGGCAACACGTGGGGAGCCCTTCCGAAGGGCTACGTTCCGTTACTCGCTACGCCCCCCAAACTAAGCGAAAATGCACCTTCGTGTATGTGGGTATATAACGCTGAAGCATTGGAAATGAATGGGTACTTGCAGAATTAATGGCAAGTTTCCTATCTTCAGAAGCGTCAGTTTAGTATTTATAATGTTGTCGCCACTGTTGATTGCCATATAAGGACGTCGCCGGCCCAGCTGATAACGGACCAGCCTCCTACACGCTCTTCATCTTGTTTCATTGATAGAGTTTGACTTTTTAATGATGTTAAGTTTGGCAAGTTATTATCTTAAGTTCATTCAAGACAGTTTAAATGTCGTGCATGTACGGAAACAGACTATTAATTATTAAGTAAGGCACAGAAATTTCATTATTTTCCGGTTGAATTTCTGTCAATTTCTTACTCAGTATCAGGAGCAATAATTCGCTAATTGATAAGCACTAGAAAAATGTTTGATCACACTATAAATGGTAAGGGTATTACTACAACCATTTCCCCTGATGTAATAGGTTTCAAATAGGAACTTCTCATAATCATGATTGAGTAGATTTTCATGTACTTGATCAATGTAATGAGTTATTGGATTTTTAGCAAAGAAAAATGCGAAAAGAAACTATGAAGTATTGCATAAAGGTTTTCCTAAACTTCAGTACTGAAGACCGTATCCTATTTTTCTGATGCGCTGAAATTTTAAAAGAATTATGTGAGAAGATAAATTAGTTTACTATTTTAACTATGTTTTTCTTGCACATGTAGATTTGTACATACGTAATAATTACAAATAAATGTGCAAATTAAGTAGTTAAAATCGAATGTTGCAAATCTGTTCATGTTCAATTATTTTTATTTCACTTTTAAACTTTATAGAAAAGTACGGGCATCATACCCTGCTTCTTTAATAATGACTCGGATTATTGGTGCGTACTATCAAATTATAAACTTTTGTTACAGTTTTTGAATGTCCTTTGAAGAGCCAATTTCGAATTCTGCTTAAAAATGTTGGGGAAATCGATACGTATAAACGTGCAATCTAGAATTAAGACATTTTATGGCGCAGCAGGATCTTTGCTTCACAAAGTAGGAAACGAAAATAAATTATTTCCGTTATTTTGTTACTGTGTCTTTCAGATTTTTTTTTCTTTATGTGTTAGGTTAACGTCCTTTAATCTGGTCATATCGCGCGGGGAATGAAATAGGTGAAATGATGCTCAGATGATATCGGGCTCCATGGAGCTTAAAGTTAACGTTCGTCTTCTCAGGATATGGGAAAACCTCTTAATATGTATCTTCTGGCTAACTTAACCATCTCTTGAATGTGAGGTAGACACGCTATCCCCACACTTACCGAGGCGGGCAAAAATATTGCACTATCTATAGGTACTATATGAGAATGTGGTGGTCTTTTTATATTTTAGCATGAGCTTATTACCAACAAAACTAGACTTAAGATAATGTCTGTTTCTGCATCTTGCGTGACTTTGATTTATCATTTGAATCTGTTGTAGGCAACATTTATTGTGATTAATATTATAGCTAGAGAAATCCAATATTTAAAATTTGCACAACAGCTGAATAGGGAAGGTCGAGATATCTACAGATCCATACGTTCCTATCAAGAAAGGGAGAGCAGTAAAATTAATTTTGAAAAATACATTCGGTAACTAGATTTTTGAACCTATATATTATGACAAACATTTTGAAAGTAATATTTTACTGCAATCTCTGTAATGCATGCATTAAATTGACCATAAAACGCATTTATCAAGATCGACTTAAAAGAACTCCCATTTTCTTTTCGAGTACTCGTCTATAAGATATCAGAATTTTCATACGTTACAGCTGGTAATCACAACAATTTTATCGCTTTCGTTTTTATTACGTTTGTTTTATCGCATCTATGTGCAGTTGTTCTCATGTGACGACACACTGAATTAACTTTTTGTTGTACATTGAATTTTTTGCTTCATAACAATAACACATTTGTTACTTGTTAACAAAGGTAAAATAATAAAACAATACCTATGTTTTCGTCTGAAAGTTTATTTTTGTGGTTGCAGGTAGAAGGAATCTTACATTGACGCAATTAAGAATACAATGACAACCAAATTAAATACAAGTCCCCACCTATTTTAATTCATTTATATTAAGTTTTACTTAGATTATCAAAATTAATAACTCGCCCTTCAGATTCTCTCAGTGTAAAATGTGGGTCTATGTAAATTAAAAATCACAAATGTACGCATAACCTACATTTTGTGCGCTGAGACTGAAATTACATTGGTACATTTTATTACTGTGACCGTTTTCGAGAAAAATAGCCTAATAGTATATTGCGCACTAAGAAAAGTTATACTTATCAGGTCGAGAATGGATATTAGGAATACAAGCCCCTCAGGGCCGAGTTTTCCCAAGCATTCGAGATCTGATAAGTAACTTACAATTCGTGGTTAGCCAATTACTTTTTGAAATAAACTGTAAAAAAAAAAGAAAATCTCGATGTGAACAAATGAAAGGCTACATCTAAATCATATGGACAAAGCCTTCTTATGTACTCTTTTGTTAATGAATTTTGCAATAAATTCTTTACTTGAAGTAGCATATGTTCTGAGTGTTACGTGATTTCCTAATCAAGTATTAATGACCTCTCAAACTCTTACTGTAAGTACTTATATTGATTGTTGGCACGGCTATTAATAAATGAATTGTAAATGTATATTAGATTACAGTGATTCAGGAGTTGTTTCATACTAGAAAGAAAAATCCTAATATGTATCATGCGGTTGCTAATATGCCTAAAACTAGTTAATGCAAATGTTAAACCAGAATACCCACCTCCGTTCCATTTCTACTTCGCCTAGTTTGAATGCTGAAGACCACGAAGTCCCGCCAGTTTTACTACTGTTACTCTCTTATGAATGGAGATGTGTAAGAAACGAGTGGACTGGCGATTTTGGCACATCCCGCTTGACATCTGGTGGAAGATCTCTTGCCAGCAGCATCAAATGCTTGTCCTCGCGTCGGCGTACTTCTCGAAATTTTAAATTTAGGCCCCCTTGTGAGAAATACCTACTTCGTTTTTAAAGGGAATCCATGATTAAGTTTATTCCGAAAAGAAAAAAAAAAATTAAAACAGTATTACTGTCATGTACTGCATAGTATACTGGCGTGCATAAAATGTAGCCCATAATGGAGCATAGCTGTTTATGTTGGTAATGTTTTAATGAATAGTCCCACCTTCTATCAGCGTGGCACCTCTGTTCCTTAAGTAATTCTAGTCATTTGGATAGGCAGGGTAATTTATCTCCCCAAAATATAGGTTAACTACCGAAAGGTAACATTAAAAGCTGATTTCAGACGATTTAGTTCACAAGAGATGGGCTATTTCACAGCATAAACATTCTTAGCAACTCAGGTTCTCGCTGTGTTATCTAGTTACATACGTTGTACGCATTACGTTTTGAGTGGTGCAATTAAAATAGTACATGTGCCCAGAAGATATTTTAAAGCATGAATTAAGCCATTTATCAAGGATAAATGCTGTACATGTTCTCACTACCGAGCCAGGTGGCTCAGGTTTTCGTCTGAGACGCATTCAGGAGGTCGTGGGATTGATTCCCACGGTCGACTTCTGACCCATTGTTTTTTCGGGGTTTTCCCGGCTTTTCCCGGACTTCTTGTCATCCAACCAGTCTCTTTCAGGGTTGTAAGTGTCGGCGTGGACTGCGGTGGTGACTGCGTTCTGGAAATGCAGCTCTCGGCGGCGGGATGGCGTTGGAATCGTCTGTAGACTCGGGGAGTTTGGTCAGACCAGGGGCAACGGCTCCTAGCGCTCCCAGCGTCGAGATGAACTCTTGGAATTAGTTAGGAACCCTCCAGGTAGCTCTTCCCCCGCCGCTTGGTTTCGGCCGGCCTTCATCGGAGTCCCCACCGACATCACACACGCGCGCGCGCGTTCCCACTAGCAAAATACCGTTGAATTTTGGCACAAAAACTGAATATAGTACGAGAACAATTTATAAATAATGGTACTGGTTAAAAATCTATAAATATCATAGCCATTTACCGTCAGCCATTTTGACATACGCAACTAATTCTTCGCCAAGGCCGAATTATGTTGAACTGGTTGGTAAAACTCTTCTTTGTGTAACAATCCTATTGAAATTCTTTGATAGAGGTGGTAATTGCATCCTCCATTTTGCATCGATTAATTAAAACAATTACATTACTTAAATTTTACAAAGTAATAGCGTTGCCTTTGCAGATGTATGGTAGTAATTCTTGGGCCTTGACATCAGACCAATTACGACAAATTGAATCATACAGATGAAGTTCCTCCGCTTTGTTGCATGATATTCATTACTGGATTGAAAAGAAGCACCATTATTAGAGGATAGCTAAATATAGAATATATTACAAGTTTAATTGAAGAATCTGACGTGTTCCATTCACGTGGATTTCTGTAGCTATTCTGCAACAGAATAGCTGGCTCTTTTCTCTACTTCATGTTAATCAAGATAAACAGAAGATAGCAAACATGGTCGTATTAATTACTTCCGTATAGAAGGGAAATAAGGCTAAAATGATAGTCAAATCTTTTAAAAGCTATTGCTATGTGTTTGAAACTCTTTTCTTTGCATGACTAGGAGTTGACAAATTCCCACGTGAAGGAAGTTTATGAAACCAATCCAATAACAAGAAATATCTCGAAAAGGTAAACTTTACAAGAAAAATGTACAATACATAAACTACCCATGTGTTTTAACGAGATCTACATTTTTTGTGTATTAAGTTATTGTCTCTTACGGTTTAACCAGTTATGCTAAAGCCATCCAGAATGAAGAGGTCTTCAGAGGCTATTCTCATAATATTCCATATATACATTTTCTTTGCTATGTAAATATCTTTGATATAAGGTATTCTAATCAACATCGTAAGAGCCATTTTTGAGAAAACCAAAATTTTCGATTTTTTTTTCCAGTAAAGGTAGTTTGGGGTGGGTGAATTTCTCAAGATCTTCGTGTTGCATCCTTGGAAGATACTTAACTGAAATACCAAATTTGGTTTTTTACCGACTTTGTGATAGCTTTTCACAGACACACGGACACGGATGCGCACGCGTAGGCTTTTTACTAAAAATGCCCTAAAGGTATATTTCCGATTAAACCTCGGGATCCAGTTTTTAGGTAGAGTACAATACCTTCTCTACCTAGTATGTACATTATACATTTGATTATGAAATCGTTCATTGGTTTGCTTTTATGCCCCTGGTGTGTTTTCCAGGCCAGTCACATAGAAAATTGCCGAAAACCTGTAGGGAACCTTACGAGGGTATATTGTGATATAGGGGAGCGGGGCACTTTTAATGCATATCAGTGTACCTTTACCATTCAACAGATTTGATTTACACTTATTTTTGAATGATTTATTTTCGACCAAAGTTACCGACGTATTGTAGCCAAATTGTCACCCTAAATGTAGTCTTGACCATATTAAAGGTTTGTAACTTCAGTCTGTTGCACACTTGCTAAGGAGCGAGAATCAGGAAGAGAATACGCCATGCACAAGCAATCCAGGATATATACTATTAATTGGAATACAGTTAGTTCACAAGGAATTGAATATGGATAGGGAAAGCCGGTCAATTAGTGTATCAAGGACATGGAAATTTGATTTTGCGAATTCGAATGTCATTTTTTCAGAAACACATCTCAGCAGTGTAATGGAAGTCGAAAATGAAATTGAATTGTGGTTCTTAGCGCCCCATTCTATGAGGCTTGGGGTTCTTTTACGTGCCGCAAATCACACTACGTGATACTTCTCTTCCGAAGGAAGCCATGTTAAGGATTTTACGCCCGAAAAACCACATCGTCCTCCACTGGATTTGAAGCTGAGATTTTGAGAACCAGAGATTAGCATACTACCCGCAGACTACTGAGGACGACAATGGACATCAGAACTGTTCAGTAATCCAGAGGGCTCAGTTTCAATCTCAATCTAGTAATGACTGTAGTTTACTTTAAAGCAAGAGACATTTAGACTGCCTCCGCGGTCGAGTGGTCAGCGAACTGATTTCTCATGCGGAAGTTCGATTCCCGGCTGGGGCGGGGAACTTTTCGTCAACCAGAATTATTCCTTATGCCCCACAGAGTCTGGAAGTGTGCATGTGCGTGTGTTTAGTGATATTAATAAAAATGATTAACCTAATAAAGGGGACTAGACAAATGAAACAAAAAGAGAGGGAGAGAGAAATTTCAGGTGATCTTCAATACTTTGCACTCTGGACTCATGTAAGCTCGTATAATCGTCTTCACTTTGTTCAATACTCCAGAGGTGTTAGAAGAGGCGTTGAATTGAGTTGTGTGTTGATCCTTTTTCCAAAGCCTTATAAAAAATCTGATGCGTTTTATTCACATGATTTTCTTTACCTCTCTGTAACATATTATTGTTGCAAAGCTTAATCTTCTATCTACTTCGTGCTAAACATTAGTAGAAATTGTCTTATTATCACTTGTTTCTTTATAAGTAGAGCGGAAATAAGGAAATACACGGCTAAAGTGATAGTTACATCTTTTAAAAGCTGGTTGCTATGTGATTAAATTCGTTTCTTTGCGTGACCAGGAGTTGACAAATTCCCGTATTAGAAAAGTTTTAAGTATTTTAAAACTGAAGCCAATAGCAAGAAATATCTCGGAAATGGAGACTTCCTCGAGAAAAAAATGTATATGGTATAAATTGTATGTTCTAACGAGATATACATTTTTTGTGCAGTAGGTTTTTGTCTGTTACGTTTTACCAGTGCAAAATTCATTCAAGAAGTCTTCATTAGCTTTTCCCAAAAAATTAAAAACATACATTTTATTTGCCATGTAAATACCTTTAATATACGGTCTTTTGATCTAAATCGTTAGTCATCTTTGAGAAACCTAAAATTTTGGAAATTTTTCCATGTAAAGGGTAGTTTGGGGTGAGGGGATTTTCCTAAAATCTTCGTGTGGAAATACTAAACCTAAATACCATGATTGGTATTTTACCGACTTTTCGTTTTTGAGTTATCGTATTCACGGACACACAAGGACCTTTTTCTAAAAACGCTTAATTTTTTTTAATGATAAAAGAGACCCTAAAATGTGAACTTATATACCTATGTACTAAGTAGAGAAAATAAAAAAGAAAAGGTAAATTATTGTGTTTATTTTCTTGCAGCTATTGTAAATATCCAATTCCACAGTTAGGTATGCTATCATGTATATCTAGATGCATATCGCTTTTACTGCCCTGGAAGTGATAATGTTAAATAACAATGACAGTGATAACAGAACACAATTACCTTAGACAGGGCAGTACACTAACTAATACAGTCCGTGCCAATATACAAGGAGAGTTCTAATTAGAGGACATCATCGAAGATACTTCAACAATCCACTGTTGTGTACTGGATAGATTCTGCAGCGATAACGTCCATTGTTGTATAAGATCTACGCATCCTTCTGTGACTACGATAAGCCGAGCAAGAGGAATGCACTACAAAAACATCTTCTGCCCTGGTGATAAAGTTCTTGCACGCTCGCACCGATAAGCCATCATTGTTGTCAGATAGCTCGCGTGCTAGCACTGAGAACTTTTAAATGTTTAATTACACTGTAACAAATATCTGCTTTGTTCCATTCAAATTACTTTCTCTGTGTGACAAATTATTGTTAATAAGCTTATTTTTCTATCTAATTCATGCTAATCGAGATAAACATTAGCAGAAACGGTCTTATTACTTAGTTCCTTATAAGTAGAACGGAAATAAGGGAATACACTAGGATAAACTGGCAGTCAAATGTTTTAAAATGTGGTTGCAATGGGACTGAAACCCGTTTCTTTGCGTGGCCAGGAGTAGGAAAGTTCTCATATGAGAAAATTATTTTAAAACTGAAACCAATAATAAGGAATATCTCGAAAACGCTTAAATCCAGGAAAAATGTGTTGAACTGTGTGTTTTAAGAAGCTCTACATTTTTTTGTGTTGAACGTTTTTTGTCTGTATTTTGCGGTTTATTAGTTATGCAAAATACAGAGAAATTCATTCAGAATAAAGAGGTCTTTAGAGACTATTCCCAGAAAGTTCAAAATATACATTTTGTCATGTAAATATCTTAAATATAAGAAATTTTAATGAAAATCGTTATAGCCATTTTTGAGAAAATCAGAGGGATTTTCTTGAAGTGCAACTGGGCGGAAGTTGAACTACTGTAGCCCGTTCACCATGCCGGGTGTATGCAAATAGCAGGAGGGGCTTCCTCAGAATGCGGTGGAATTCACGCTTTCCAATTGATTGTCTTTTCGCGCCTATAACACACAAATGTTACATTTAATATATAATGAAATAATTAATAGTTTTTATTCCTATTTATCCATAGTTAAAGATCCTGGTTTCGGCAAGAATACATGGATATATTTGTAGGAATTGTAGATTCCTTTACAACCACGTGGGATATTTGGGATCAACGCCTTTCTTGAAGAAATACGTTAAAAATCTTGTACAGGTCGCTCAATAGATCGCCTGCCTGCTCTTTGCGGGGACCCATGTTCGTTTCCCGGCCATACAAACCCCAAAGAAAAAATAGAAATCTGGCGATAGTTATATTCCAAAGGTAAAAGGAAACCGATATGGCCTTTTCAGTTAATTCTTACAAAGGATTATTTCTATGCACTTCATGTTAAGATGTATGCAAAAATAGCTTCGTTACATAGGTATTTTGTTATGTAGTAACATATAGAGGTAGAGGAGATAACCACATATTAAAAATAATCTGATGTGTTCCATTCACATGACTTTCTCTACATCTCTGCAACAAATTATTGTTAAAAAGCTTATGCTTCTATTTGCTTCATACTAATCGAGAAAATATTAGCAAAAATAGTCTTATAAGTTCCTTCCTTAAAAGTAGAAGCGAAATATAGGAGTACCATAGGTTAAAGTAATGGTCAAAATCTGGTTGCTATGTGACTGAAGTTCCCTTGTTTGTGTGGACAGGAGTTGACAAATTTCTGTATGAGAAAAGTTTGTTTTCTAAAGCTGAAACCTAAAACATGGAATATCTAAAAAACGATTAACTCCATGAAAAAATGTATATAACATAAATTGTGTGTTTTAACGTGCTCTGCATTTTTTGTGCAGCAAGTTTTCATCTATCTCTTACGGTTTAGGAGGTATGCAAAATTCCGTAAATTTCATCCAGAGTAAAGTAAGCTTCCGAGGCTATTCCCAGAAAATTGAAGATTTACATTTTATTTGTTAGGTAAATATCTTAATATACGATACTTTAATCAAAATCGTTAGAGCCATTTTTAAGAAAATCAAAATTTTCGAAAAAAGATCCATGTAAGGGGTAGTTTGGGGTGGGAAGATTTTTCTCAAAATCTTCGTGGCGCATTCCAGGAAGATACTAAACTTAAATACCAAATTTGGTATTTTACCGACTTTTCGTTTTTGAGTTATCGTGTTCACAGACACACGGACACGCTGACACACGGACAGGCGCGCGGGCGCGTGCACACACACACACACACACACACACACACACACACACAAGAACACACAGGACCTTTTTAAAAAAAAATGTATACAGGGGACCCTAAAACATATATTTCCGGTGAAATCTCGGTATCGATTTTTTGGGTGGAGTGCAATACCTTCTCTATACACTATGTACATAGTGTATATAGAGAAAGTAAAAATATTGGCATTAATAGTACATATTTTGTGCATAACCTCAAGAAAAATGAACGAATAGTAAAGAGCTTAAAAAACGGATGATAAATTACTGAAAAATTCAAACCAAAAACGGCAAACATCTCGGAAATTGTTTTCACTGAAGTAAATTGCCCATCTCTTACTCTTCTATTATACTAAATGAAGGTAAAAAATGCTACTTCTAGTATAATAAAAATAATCAAAATTAAATATACCAATATTAATATAAATAATTCTTAACTATTAGGACCTTTACGAAGTTGAATATAACCTATTACTTTCCGTTCCAATAGTTTCGACTAGAATGAAAGGGATGTTAATACTGTTCACAGAAAATTCAGGATTTGCGAGCAATTTATTGGTCACACAAAATATATGGAATTTAAATCTACGAAACACTTTCGTTGCTTTAGGGTAATATGAGTGACAGAATTTTCTTACAAGTCTTTCTGTCGCGAACCTTGGAAGATGCTTAACATAATTGTTTGATATTCATCCGACATTTTAGCTTGAATAATGTTATGTGTCCCAGATTGTTTTGTGGAGCGGCTTTTTCTGGATTCATAGAAGCTGAAAAATGTATATTTGGTAAAATCTCAGCACTGAAGAGGAATACAAACACTTTCTATAAACTTATACGCCATAGGTAAGTGGTAGAGAAACTAGTACATCACGAATCAATTTTCAATTTCCTATAAACAATGTATATAGCAGGCAGAGAGAGAGAGAGAGAGAGAGAGAGAGAGAGAGAGAGAGAGAGAGAGTGTCAACAGCATAACTTAAAAACGAGAAGTCGGTTAAACCTATATTTAGTATTTAAGTTCAGTATTTTCCAAGGATGCGACACGAAGATCTTCAAGAAAAGCCCCCACCCTAAGCTACCATTTACATGGAAAATTATTCCACATTTTCTCAAAAATTGCTCTAACGACTTTGATTAAAACGATATATATATTAAAACTATTTGGATAAAAAATAAAGTGTATATCTCGAATTTTCCAGGAAGTCTCTGAAGCTCTCTTCATTGTGAATGCCTTTGCATAACTAGAAATCGCAAGGGCTAGACAAAAATTTACTACACAAAAAATGTATATCTCGTTAAAAGACTAAATTATGCCAAATATATTTCTCTTGTGGAGATAACCATTTCCGAGATATTCCATAATAATTTTAAAATACTTATACTTTCCTCAAATGGACTGTCATTTGTTTTTCTTACTTCTGGTCAAGCAAAGAGCAAAAACTACCGAATAGCGACCAGCTTTTCAAATATTTGACCATCACGTTAGGCTAGTGTTTCCCTTATTCCTTAATATTTGTAAAGAAATGTATAGAAAAGCATTTATTCAAATGTTTATCTGAATTAACGTGAAGTAATTAGAAGAATGCGTCTTTTTAAGAATAGTTTGTTGCAGAATAGGTATAGAAAGTCATGTGAGTGTAACAGATCAGACTTTTTAAAGTATCGTATGTCAAGAGAAGTCGTCAGTTAGTAGAGCAATTCGAAGAGAAAGTAGCTTCTGCTCTATCACAGAAATATATTTTTTCGGCACGCTTACAAGGAAAGTAGGCAAATTTTAATCCCTTTCTAAGAACCCGGAAATAGCTCTTGAGAAACAGTCAAACTTTTTGTTTTGTCCCACCATCGAGCAAGGCTCAGGGACATTGAACGTGCCATACAAAAAATCAACTGTCACATAACCATTTTCACCATCACCACTAAATATTTAACTACTACTAATACAGTTTTTTTTACTACATTCACCATATTATACAATTACTCATCAATATTACAGAAAAAAACATAAGGTGTTTTTAATATCATGTAAGATCAGAACTATAGGATGAAAAAGCATGAGCATCAGTCCTACTGGCCAAAAACACCGGAAAAGCATAAAGATAGTTTAAGTAATCCCAACTAAAAATACATTAAAAATCAGTACATTCCCCTTGTGGCAGAGGATATTTTAATGATCACCCAAAAACTCTTTTATCGAGTAATATGCCTTGCTGAAAGTTTTAAGAGCAGACTTGTACCTTTCTGTTTTTTCCGAAAATAATAATTTTAAGTCATTTGGAAGAGCATTGAATATTCTGATACATTCATAGTATACTCTTTTTACTTTCTCTACGCGTACAATGTACATAGTGTACAGAGAAGGTATTGTAATGCACCCAAAATTCGATACTGAGTTTTCACCGGAAATACATGTTTTGAGAGTCCCTGAATCCAAAAAAAGAATTTTTAGAAAAATGTCCGTGTGTGTGTCTGTGGGCAGCATAGCTCAAAAACGAAAAGTCCGTTAAAAACCAAACTTGGTATTTAGGTTTGGTATTTTCCAAGGATGCGACACGAAGATTTTCAAGAAAATCCCCCCACCCCAAACTACCCTTTACATGGAACTTTTTTCAAAAATTGTGATTTTCTCTAAAATGGTTCTAACGATTTTTGATTAAAATATCGTATATTAAAAATATTTACGACAAATAATATGTATATCTTGAATTTTCTGGGAATAGCCTCTGAAAGCTACCTTATTCTGGATGAATTTTTCGGAATTTTGCATATCTGCTAAACCGTAAGAGATGGACAAAAACTTACCGCACAAAAAAATGTAGAGCACGTTAAAGAACACAATTTATGTAATACACATTTTTTCGTGAAGTTGATCGTTTTTTAGATATTCCTTGTTATTGGTTTCAGCTTTTAAAAACATTCATTTCTCATACAGGAATGTGTCCACTTGTGTCCATACAAACAAAGAAAGTTCAGTCACAGAGCAAGCAGCTTTTGACTCTCGATTTAACCTATAGTACTCCCTTATTTCGCTTCTACTTACAAGGAAGCAAGTAATAACACGATTTCTCTGATTTTTTCTCGAATATCTTGAAGTAAATAGAAGCATAAGCTCTTTAATAATATGTTTTTGCAGAGATGTAGAGAAAGTCATGTGAATGGAACACATCAGATTTTTTGGTTACAAGTTAGCACTTGGTTTGTGTAAATTCATTCTTTGTTTATTATTTATATTATGTAGATTTACACTTTTTGCAAAATGTTCTTGATTTTTGAGTTACTTTGGGTCATAATATCCCATTACAATTGGCAACAAAAGTATATCTTATACCGGTAACTCAAGATGACATCTCTGGTAAAAATGGCAACAGTGTATGAGGATGACAGCAGCATTTTGTCTGTTGATACACAGATCCGAGGGCGCGTCTTGCAGCATCCGTTGCTATGGGGACCGACCGTCTTCTGTTTTTATCTTTGGAAAGAAAGAAGCGGAGGCGGGCGGAGTTGGCAGTTTACTTTCGGTTCCCATGCAAAGACATGTGTTTTTACATGTGACATGTGTTGGATACAGAAGCTGCATGCGAAATGAGAAACCTTCCGAGGAGAGACACAGATTTAGAAAATGTGTATGTACCTCATACTGCGTCTCTGTGCTTTGTATCGTACACCTAAACGATGCCAGAAAATCTTTTGTGCCAGTATAAAAGTAAAAAACATTTATACAGGCTGCTCCATTTAAATTGAGACAGTAAAATATTTTCAAAACTAAGCGCTGTAAAACGAAATGTCTTGAATATTCAAGTTCCTTGATTTAAGGAGGGAAGTAGATGCCATTCGTCGTGTTTTATTTCAATGTTTACTCCATTGTAATGGTTACTTTAGGCTCAGTTTAAGTTTTATTTTGTCTACATAGTATTCCCACAAGGTACTAGATAGAGAAGGTATTGCACTTCACCAAAAAATTCGATACCGAGATTTTACCGGAAATACCCATAAAAAAGCATTTTTGAAAAAGATCAGCGTGTCTGTGAACACGATAACTCGAAAACGAAAAGTCCGTAACATACCAAACTTGAAATTTAAGTACCTTCAAAGGATGCGACACGAAGGTTTTGAAGAAAATTCCCCCACTCCAAAGTACCCTTTCATGGAAATAAAGAAATCGAAATTTGTTACTTTCTCAAAAATGGCGCTAACGATTTTGATTAAAATACCGTGTATTAAGGATATTACATGACAGAGTGTATATTCTGAATTTTCTATTTCTGAATAGCCTCTGAAGGCCTCTTTATTCTGGATGAATTTTGCTTAATTTTGCATAACTGGCAAACCGTAAGAGATCGATATAAGTTACTACAGAAAAAGTATAGAACTCGTTAAAATACACAATTTATGTAATACTTTTTTTCGTTGAGTTGATCATTTTTAGATAGTCCTTTAATTGGTTTCAGTTTTAAAATACTTTGGCTTTTCACATACGGCAATTTGTCAACTCCTGACAATAAAAAGAAACGGATTTCAATCACATGGCAACCAGCTTTTAAAAGAATTGATTAACTCTTTAGCCTAGTGTATTCCTATATTTCCCTTCTACCTACAAGGAAACAAGTAATAAGAGTATTTCTGCTAATATTTATCTCGATTAGCATGAAGTAGATACGCTTTTTAACAGTAATTTGTTGCCGAGATGTAGAGAAAGTCATGTGAATGGAACATATAAGATGTTTTAGGTGGGAACCTACCTGTTTTAGTTGTTTTCTTACTCCTCATAAAAATTAAACACTGTTTGTATAAAGCATTCGCGACTGCCCTTACACCAACATAAAAAACAAGGGAAAGTCTAAAAGGCGAATGAGATACTTTACAATCTCAATTTAAATGGTTCTCCATATATACCAAGTGAACCAAATGCCCTTATTTGACCTGTGCAGATATTTCTTGGTGCGTTAAGAGTAGCGGAACTCAACGGGATTATTTCAAGTTAAAATACGCCAGTGGAGCGCTGGCGAGAGTGAAATTCGCATTGCCTATCACACTGATTGCGAGGGGTAAAACGAAGGTCGGTTTCGCCATTCCTCCACTGGCAGGTTTTAACTGGTAACAACCCCGCTGAGTTCTGCAACTATTTTAACGCACCAAAGCCTGCACATGTCAAATGCGGGGCAGTTGAGCCACCTATGTGTGCAATAAAAAGAACAGAAGATTGCTGTACGGACAAAATAAATCAGACCTATAAAATAAATACGTCAACAGTTTATTAATTGAATATCTTAATTGTTTTAACCTTCGTTGAATATTACTTTCTCTTCACGTACTATGTACATAGCGTATAGAGAAGGTATTGTATTGCACCCAAAATTAGATACCGAAATTTCACCAGAAAAACCTGTTTTGAGGCCCCTTGAATCCAAAAGAGTTTTTTTTTAGAAAAAGGTCCATGTGTGTGTGTGTATTTGGGCTGTATAGCTAAAAAGGGAACAGTCCATTAAATACCAAACTTGATATTTAAGCTCAGTATCTTCCAAGGATGCGACAGGTTGATTTTCAACAAAATCCCCCCACCCCAACTACTCTTCAAATAGAATATTTTTCGAAAATTTTGAATTTTCTGGGAATAGCCTCTGAAGACCTCTTCATTGCTCTTGTTTATCTTGATTAGCAGGATTAATGTTTAGAATAAAATGTTTGTTTACCGAAAAGCAAGAGGAAATCATTTGAATGAAACACATGAAATTGGTGCCCTTCCAATTATAAGGAACCAAGTATTAAGGACAATTTCTGTTATCTCGATTATCATGAAGTAGATAGAAGAATAAGCTTATTAACAATAATATGTTACAGAGATATAGAGAAAGCCATGTGAATGGTACACATTAGATTTTATTTATTTTCTCCTGAAAGACTCTTCCAAACACGAGTTCAGTTACCTCTTCACAATTACATATTTACCAGATATACATAATGTATTAGTATTTGGGTATCCATATCTGTATTCAATACAACTTATGTTTACCTGCAAACGTGGTTAGAGATTGGCTCATTTGGATATCACTTTAAGTTACGTTCGAGTGTCTTGCATAACTAAATGAGTCACTTATCATTTACAACGTGTAATACGATGAATGTAATGATCTATGGAATGAAAAGGCGTTTTATTTATGGACGCTCTTTAACTGCTGTGGTTCTCAGCGTTCCGTTCCATACTGGGCGTGAAATACCGCTAATCTTTGCGTCTTTATCAGGCTTGAGTTTCTTTTACGTGCCGTAAATCTACGACAGGGGACCAACGGTTCTACTTCGCTTCCGAAGGAAGCCATCTAAGGATTTTTACACTCGTAAAAACAGAAACATTTCGTTTTCTGTTTTACCACATGTAAAGATTGTAATGCAGTTTCAATTAGGTTTGAGTACGATCTGAATTTACATTATCAGTATTTGATACGAAAATCGATCCTATTTCGTTTCAAAGAAATCGGATTTGGAATTCAATTCGACATGAATCCTGGATTACAATTTATATTGAGTACGGACTCAACTGGGTTTCAGTATCCCATAAAGAGTAGCGACTATAAAAGAATATGCACTTTTAAAAATATGTTTTAATATTTTTCGAGTGAAAATAATATTTCTTAATTATACAATACAGTTGCTCAACTGAATAAATATTTAATTGCAAAAATACAAATATGTACATTTTAGAAGGTAAATATTTGTATAAATGCTAAATGTAAAGACTTATAAATATATCTTAAATTAACTATATTCTATAATATGAAAATGCAGTTTGTGTGCGTGTTTAAAGCAGATAGTGGGTATTTTAGTGCATTCAGGGTATCATGTTTATCATTGGAGGGAGATTTTGCTGCAATTTTCTCAATCCGCTATACTTTATTCGAAGCGGAGGCATGCAGTTTTGCTGATACTTTATCGTTTACCATATCACATTGTCTTTAATCCTCGTCAGAAGTCTAGCTTTAATTAAGTTTATAAACCTGCGTACTGCGGCGCCATGACTGAGAGACAAAGAAAAATAAAACCCTACATGAGACAAGAAAAAATGGGCGGGGACATTTTCATGATTAAAAGTTGCCAGTAGCCACTTGTCTACAGCTGTGACCCATATTCTCTAATCTTTGAAACAATAAGCCACTAGCCAGATCGTCTTCTGATCCTGAACGCCTTTCCTTGACTCGTATTCAGAATGTATGAAGCGCCAAGATACAATTTTGTCTTAGCTTGTGGAGTCAAATAATCCTGGAAACTGACAGTCTCTGGTCACAATTCTAAACATGTTTTGTCAATAACCTGTTTTTCTGCCTTGAATGTTGTTTTACATGAATCAAATCACCTATTCAGGATGGATAGTAGGCCCGTATCAGTCGGCGAATGTCCTTGGCTTGCTTTGTTGCCTTCGCTTTGTTTCTACTCCCTTCACGTAAGGGAACCCGCTTATCATATCACATGCATTAATCCTAGCACGAGATACATGTACTTTGAACCTCTCGCGGCTGTTGAACACTAATATGAACCTTTTGTTAATATACTTTATAAAACTAAAAGGCAGCGTTACATTCATGTGTCTATTATGTAGATCAATCATGCCAGATATCAGTCGATACTATACCGATAATCTAGGACCTAGCGATAAAACAGTCTTATTGTTTTAACGCTGAACGACTGTCCCATGTTCCTTTACAATCTGAAAGATTTGACCAAGCAAAAAAGCAGGAAATCAATTCGACAAACTGACACCAACATGTATAGAAAGCATGTTTAAAATGAAAAATAACATTTACTACGTTTCCATGGGAGTTGAAATCGATTTCAGTCCAATTTCATCTCAATACGACCCTGTTAAATTCACTACGAATTGAGATCGTTTTAAATACGCAATCTTGGAGAATAAATTTACTCAATCTTTTTTTAAATACCTGATATGCAAGTTAATCATTCTGAACACATATTTGGTAATGCAAGCAATATTTTCAATTCATTTATTAATTGTCATTCCAACAAACACTGTAAATATTTACAGTAAGAGTTTGAGAGGCCATTAATTCTTACAGTACAATTAGGAAATGACGTAACACTCAAGACATGTGCTACTTCAAGTAAAGAATCTATTGCAAAATCCATTAACAAAAGAATGTAGCCCACCTGGGTAGAGTGGTGGTAGGTGTCTGCCTCATATTCAACAGGTCGTGAGTTCGAAGCTCGCTTAGGGTGAGTTACCCGGATAAGATTTTTTTCGGGGTTTTCCCTTATCCTGAGAAGACGAATGTCGAGTAACTTTAAACTCCATGCACCCCGAGATCATTTGAGCATAATTTCACAAATGTCATTCATCGTGCTATATGAACCAACCAGGTTAAAGAACGTTAAACTAAAAGAATAAAAGTATAAAAAGGATTTGTCCATATAATTTAGATGCCTTTCATTTGTTCACACCGAGAATTTATTACTTTCTCTAACCCCGTATGTACAATGTACATAGGGATAGAGAAGGTATTGTATTCTACCCAAAATTTTGATACCGAGATTTCACCGGAAATACATGTTTTGGGTCCCCCTAAATAAAAATAAACAGTTTTAGGAAAAGGTCCGTGTGTGTGTGTGTGTGTGTGTGTGTGTGTGTGTGGGTGGGTCTGTCTGTCTGTCTATGTGTGTCTGTGGACAGCATAGCTCAAAAACGAAAAGACCGTTAAATACCAAACTTGGTATTTAACCATGGTATCTTCCAAGGATGCTACACGAAGATTTTCAAGAAAATCCCCCACCCCAACTACCCTTTACATGGAACTTTTTTCGAAAATTTAGATTTTCTCAAAAATGGCTCAAACGATTTTGATTAAAATCCCGTACATGAAAGATATTTACCTAACAAATAAAGTGTATATCTTCAATTTTCTGAGAATAATCATTCTGAACACATTTTGCGGAATTTTGCACACCTGCTAAACCGTAAGAGATGGACAAAAATCTACTACACAGAACACACTACATTAAAACACAGAGTTTTGTTATGTACATTTTTTTCGTGAAGTTGATCGTTTTAAGACATTCCTGGTTTTTCGTTTCAGCCTTCAAAAACTTATACTTTTCTCATACAGGAATTTGTCAGCTCCTGTCCATACAACAAAGGATCTTCAGTCACAGCAACTAACTTTTGACTATCAGTTTAACCTATGGTACTCCCTTATTTCGCTTCTACTTACAAGATAGTAAGTAATAAGCTATTTCTGCTATTTTTTTTTTATTATTATTATTATTATTATTATTTTTTTTTTTTGATTAGCATGAAGTAAATAGAAGCATAAGCTTTTTAACAATAAGTTGTTGCAGAGATTTAGAGAAAGTCATGTGAATGGAACATATCAGATTTTTTCTTAATTTAAATAAAATATTGAAAAGTAATTTTGATTTATTATTATTATTATTATTATTATTATTATTATTGTTTTGTTTTTTTACAGTTTTTTCAAGTATTTCAAAAAGCAATTGCCTAACCACGAACTGTTAGTTACAGATCTCGAATGCTTGGGAAAACTCGGCCCTGCAATATGCGTTCTCGACCTAACAAGTATAACTTACAGTTCTTAGAACGCAATATACTATTATGATGGTTAACTCTGATACTATTTCTTACTCCGTATATTGCCTATTATAAGAAGATTTCGAAGTTATATCATTATATTTAAGGTACATTGGAAACTATTAAAGTGATTCTGTTAGTATAATCTACCATAGAGCAATAAATAAAAATCATTAGCATGTGACTACCGTGTGCAACGTGTATAGCAGAAGAAGAGTTTTTTTACCGTATTCAAAACGATTTGAATACGGAGTTGTTTCCATGCAACATACATACTTCGATCCGATCTCATTCCGATCCCACTTTCTAAGAGGATCGGATCCAAGATTCAATGCGATTTAAATCTGTTTCCAAGCAGTATTCAATACGGTAAGTGTACTCAACCCGATTTTAATTCGCCATGGAAACGTGGTACTTGTATTAAGAAACTCGAAAGGTAACACTAACAGAATAGATCGCAATAGTATCTACTACATTGCATTGCAGATATGGTAAGTGCATCATTAGAGAACGAGGAAGAGTTTAAAAATAAGAAACGAAACTACTACTGCTATTTCAGAAATTTCCCAATGCACTTACTCTTATTGCAAACTTATTTCGATGACAGTGAAATAGCACCCACTTACACGAAATAGAAGGAAGTATTTAAACATCTGTTGCACATGGTGGCTACAATAACCAAGTCACTTTGGTGGCAAACTGGCGATTGATTACCCATGCCTAGTTGTTGACCTTAAAAAAATAACTTACAACCTATACTTACTTTCTGTATGGATTAAATCGTAAGTAAATATTAACAAATAATAGGAAATACATTTGCAGACACATTCAAAGGGTACATTCAGCTACCAAATAGCCGCGCCGTGGCCGAGTGGTTAGACCACTCGCTTCTCACCAGGCGATCGCATGTTGGATTTATGGTGGACAAAGCGGCGGCGGGGCGGCTTTTCTTTGTCATCGCATTCCAGCGGTGCTCTATCTTCGTTCCATGTATCATCAATGTCATCGCCTGTGCCATAGTATTATATAAGTGGGCGTTGAATACTATGAAAAAAAAAACTACCAAATATGATTATATCCCATCTTCAATGGTAAATATGTAAAACGTTTTATAATTTAATATAGTTCGTGTACATATATGCGTAAAATGGATTAAATATGCAGGTACTACTCGACAAAGCAAATAGACGTATCGGAAAATATGCGCAACAACAATGATGTTTACGTCGTTCACAGCTTGTCAGTTACATATTTGCAATCATGTCATAATGTTATTCATCGGCAGCCGAGAAATGTTACATCATTACATAAGCATTTTGTAATTGAAAAGTCAGTAATATGGGGCATGCATCTTGCTTGTCTGGCAAGTGTAAGCATTAAACGTATACAGATAAAATAATCAAAATTTCATTTTTGGCTTTAGTTTGGCCCATTTATTAACAATAGCAATCACGATTCACCTAAAATGAAAACTTTTCCCTTTCAGTTTTGTGGATATCGGTATGAACTTGAGCAGAAATGGACTGCTCATACTTTGGCAGTTTATACCGAGCTATTTTTGCCATTTCGGACGGGCGTGAACGTTACGTTGCCCTCTGCGCTAATTGATCCCTGCACAAATTAAGTACGTTTAGCTTACAGAGTAAAAAGGGGAGGGGGGAGACAGTTGCATGTAAAAAGGACATCCTATTTGTTTATTTTCCGTGCAGCTCGGTACTAGTATCGCATTTCAGAATAGGAGTCCATGAAACTGCATCGTGCTAGTGTTCCTTCCTGTCTTCTATACAACGTTTGTTGCTGTTACTAGCAATGTAAGTAGGAATGAATTTATTTTGGATAATAGCAAATAGTTTACAAAAGGTAATTGGGTGTAGGAAACACAAGCTGCTTGTTAAACCTCACATCCTAACAGTGTTGAATACGGGGAGCACTATTTATATTTTGAACCTAGTAGATAATAAAACTGTAATTTGTCATTGAAAATTGCCTTATTGCTTCTCGAAATGTTCGCCTTTGTGATCAATACAGTTTTGCATGTGTTTGAACCATTTGTCATAGCAGTTTTTCCATTCTGCTTGAGACACCTCCAAAACATGGTTTTTGAACGCATCAATGGTCCATTCTGCCAACGAATATCATTGTCCACGCATTTTATTCTTGATGTTCGGGAACAAAAAGAAGTGTTTGGGTGCCAAATCAGAACTGTACGACGGATGACAACTCAATTCGATTTTTTTAGTGTTTAGATAGTCTGTTGATTTGTGAGCGCTCACATTGTTTTGATGAACGAACTGTCGGCTGTTGTTTGTTTTCCTTCTCAAAGACGTCCGGCAAATAGATGGTTGCGTACCATTCAGCATTGAACGTTTTACGTTTCTCTAAAGGCACCATTGTCAAAGAGAGAGAGAGAGAAACAAAAAAAAAAAAAAAAAAAAAAAAAAACAGGCGACCATTTGTTTCTAAGTGATTCGAGTGCGAACGACTTCTGTTGGATTTGGTTCATCTTGAAACACCCATACAGTCGACTGCTGCTTACGTTCTGGCATAGATCCATGATTCGTCATTTGTTACAATCTTATAAACGTCTTTTGAAGTCCCACCATTATATTTCTTGAGTATATGTGCGCACCAATCGACACGAACATCTTTTTGAGATTGTGAAGACTTCTTCACCGGACATATATGTTTTGGGATCCCCTGAACATAAAAAAAAAAAAACACTTTTAGAAAAGTGTGTGTGTGTACTTGGTATTTAAGTTTGGTATCTTCCAAGGATGTGTAGATTTTCAAGAAAATCCCCCTACCCCAACTATGCTCTACATGGAACATTTTTCGAAAATTTTGATTTTCTCTAAAGATTTTGATTAAACTACCTTATGTTTAAGATAGTTATGTGGCAAATACAATGTACCTATATCTTCAATTTTCTGGAAATAGCCTCTGAAGACTTTATTCTGGATGAATTTTTCGGAAATTTGCATAATGATAAGCCGTAAGAGATAGACAAAAACTAACCACACAAAATATGTAAAGCTCCTTAAAACACACAATTTATGTTATATCTATTTTTTTTTTTTTCTCCAGTGGAGTTGGCCTTTTTTGAGATATTTCTTGTTATTAGTTTCAGGTTTAATATGCTTATATTTTTCTCATACGATAATTCATCAACTCCTGTCCATACAAACAAAGGTACTTCAATAACATAGCTACCAGCTTTTAAAAGATTTGACTATGGATTTAGCCCATGGTACTCCCTTGTTTCCCTTCTACTTACAAGGAAGTAAGTAATCAGACCCTTTTTGCCAGTTGTTCTCGATTAGTATTAAGTAAATAGAAGAATAAGCTTTTTAATAATAATTTATTACAGAGATATATAGAGAAAGTCATGTGAATTGAACACGTAGATTTATTTAATATGCAAAATAAGTTGGCATATTGGTGGTTAACTTATATACGCTTATACAAAATTCCTTCGGATGAATGTGTATGTAACAGGCATTCCCAGAAAATTCAAGATGTTCATTTTATTTTTCATAAAATTATCTTTTATATATATATATATATATATATAAATAAAAGGTAAATGGCGTTTTATTTATGGACGCTCTTTAACTGCTGTGGTTCTTAGCGTCCCATTCTATACCGGGCGTGAAAGACCGCTTAATTTTGCTCAGAGGCCTCTCTATCAGGCTTGAGGTTCTTTTACGTGCCGTAAATCTACGACACGGGACCAACGGCTTTACTTCCCTTCCGAAGGAAGCCATGCTAAGAATTTTTACGCCCGAAAAATCAATTGTCCTCCGCCGGGTTTGAACCTACAACCTTGGGTATATGAAGTATATATATAGATATATATATCTATATATAGATATATATATTAATCAAAATCGTTAAAAGTTTTTTCAGAAAAGCAAACATTTCGAAAAGTGTCCTATGTAAAGTGCAGTTGGAGGTGGGTGCTTTTTTTATCCTCGTGTCGCAACGTTGGAAGATGTTAAGTTCCGCGTTTATCCGACGTTTCGTTTTGCCTTTTACTAAAAAAATCGGTATCTAATTTTTGGGTAGAATGCAATACCCTTATTCTTAATTATAACTATCTTCATACGTGGTAGAGAAAGTAGAATGCTTGATCAGAATTGTGTTTGCCCAGTATCGTAGGCAGTTTTGTTATCAGAGTATGTGATTATTAGCTGTCGTTGGATGAAGTGTGTATAGATATTTATTGAATGTGCAACAGTCATCATGTGTTTTACGATTTCAATTAAGCGGTTATTAGTACATAAACATGGTTTATGAGTTCGATAAATTAGCTATTAGTATCAATGTTTGTCGTATCACATGACTCAAATTGAAGATATCCATTGTAGTATGAATGATGCGCCGCCCAGTGCACAGGGCAGAATGAATCACGCGTCATAAAACTAGAGCATTTTCTCATAATGTTGGTTATGTAATTAATACTAACGTGTTCATTGGGTTACCTAACTGAAAAAAAAAAAACTGATGTGTTCCATTCACATGACTTTCTCTACATCTCTGCTACATATTATTGAAAAAAAAAACGTATGCTTCTGTTTACTTCATGCTAATCCAGAAAAAATAACAGAAATAATCTTATTACTTGCTTCCTTGTAAGCAGAAGCGAAATAATAGAGTACCATAGATAAAAGTGATAGTCAAAAACTAGTTGCTATGTGACTGAAGTTCCTTTGTTTGTATGAACAGGAGTTGACAAATTCCCGTATACAAAATGCCATAAAATTCATCCAGAATAAAGTATTCATCAGAGGATATTCCCAGAAAATTAAGATATACATAATCAAAATCGTTAGGGCCATTTTTGTGAAAATTAAAATTTTCAAAACAAATTCCATGTAAAGGGTAGTTGCTAGTGGGGGGATTTTCTTGAAAATCTTCGTGGCTCATCGCTGGAGGATATTTATCTTAACTACTAAGTTTGTTATTTTACCGAGTTTGCGTTTTTTGAGTTATCGTGTTCACAGATACACGTTTGCATACAACCCCCACTGACCTTTTTCTAAAATGTTTTTTTTATTCAGGGGACCTTAAAACTTGTATTTTCTCTGAAATCTCGATATCGACTTTTTGGACGGAAAACGATACCTTCTCTAAACATTATATACATAATAGGTGAGAAAGTATTAAAAAAGGGTTTGCTGAATAGTGAGTAGAGAAAGTCGTGTGAATGTATTACTATTAATTTTTGTCATTATGGTGTGTATTTGATTGTGATGGAAGTCCGAACCGTAGTGATCATTTTTCCCCTATTATATTTATGTATTTAAGAGAAGAGGGACATATTTTGAAATGTCTTTCTTCTCTTATAAATTATAATGTAAAGTCGGATGGCAAGTAACACTTCTTGGAAAAGTTTCATTAATTACTCTTCAGTCAGTTTTGATGAATGCCTTCGACCCGGTGACTAGCGACGTAAACAGCAGTCGAAAAGACCGAGCGTGGAAAAAAGATCACGCGGCACGGCATATGTCATACTACAGATGAATGCCCTTTGATTCCTCGCCACTTCCTGGAATCATTAACAGTTGTTGTTTTCGTTCTCATGATAAATTCTAGAATATATACGGATTTTAGAAATGAAGCACGCCGCCTTTGGCTGTTAGCATTTCTTCAAAGTTTGGTGCGGAACTACGTGTGCCATTATAGCATCAGTGGGACGTATTCTTAACTCGCCGGAAATATACGTGTTGACGCTCCGTGAATAAAAAATCTGATGTGCTCCATTCTTATGACTTTCTCCACTCTGCAACACATTAAAAAGCTAATGCTTTTATTTACTTAATGCTAATCGAGAGAAAAAAAAATAAAATAGTCTTATTACTTGCTTCCTTGTAAGTAGAAGCGAAATAAGGGAGTACCATAGGTTAAAGTGATGGCCAAAAGCTGTGCTATGTGACTGAGGTTCCTTTGTAAAGACAGGAGTTGACACATTTCTGTATGAGAAAAGAATAAATAGTTTTTCAAGGCTAAAACCAAAAACAAGGAATATCTCAAAAACGAACAACTCCACGAAAAAAAAAAAAAAAAAAGATATATATAACATAAATTGTGTGCTTTAATATGCTTTACATTTTTGTGTGGTAAGTTTTTGTCTATCTCTTACGGTTTAGCAGTTGTGTAAAATTCTGCAAAATTCACCCAGAATAAAGTAGTCTTCAGAGGCTATTCCCAGAACATTCAAGATATACATTTTATTTGTCAGGTTAATATCTTTAATATATGATAATTTAATCAAAATCGTTAGTCATTTTTGAGAAAATCAAACATTTCGAAAAAAGTTCCATGTAAAGGGTAATTGGGGGGGGGATTTTCTTGAAAATCTTCGTGTCGCATCCTTGGAACATAACACACACACGCACACTCACAAGGACCTTTTTCCAGATTTTTGGGGGGGGGATTCAGGGGAACCCAAAACATGTATTACCGTTGAAATTTCGGTATCGAATTTTTGGGTGCATTACAATACCTTCTCTGTACACTATGTGCATAGTACGTGTAAAGAAATTAAAAACTGATGTTTCAATACATAACTTTATCTCTGCTGCAACAAACTATTCTGCAAAACTTATTCTTCTATTTACTTCATGGTAATCGAGATAACCATTAAAGAAATGTTCTTATTGTTTATTTTCTTGTAAGTACAAGGTAAATAATGGAATACACTTGGCTAAAGCGATAGTCAAATCTTTAAAAAGCTGGTTGCTATCCATTGCAATTGAAATTCAGTTCTCTTTTAAATGACCAAGATGAAAAAAAAAAAAAAGAAAAAAAGAAAAACGGCTTTCCATTTAAGGAAGGTCTAAGTATTAGAAACTTCAATAACAAGGAATATCTTGGAAATGTCTTCTTTTAAAAGTGCTATTTTTTGGATTCAGAGGGTGTCAAAACATATATTTCCGGTGAAATCTCGGTATCGAATTCGGGAGCATTGCAATGCCTTCTTTATATACTATGTGCATAGTACGCGTAGAGAAATAAAAACCGGAAGAGAAACATAATTAAACAGCTTTGTAAAGTCTCTTTTTAATACTGTTTAAACACCTATATTCACCGAATTATAGCTTATTGATGAATCATTTTAATGTGTAATTATTTTCCTTGTTGCCAGACTTGGGCCTACAGGAGAGAAACCCTAGACACGGGTATTTTATTTTCAATATACTTTCACTAAGAAACCCAGCTCGATCTGTTACACTTATGTGACAATGACTCCTTTAAGTTAAGTTTTAAGTTCATCTTCCAAAGATGTCCTGCGCATTGGCGCTGTGGGTTAGAGCCTGTAGCTCTGGTTCCCGGCCACAGAATGCGCCTGGGTTCGATCCTACCCATGGGGTTGAGGATTTTAAGTCCCGGAAATAGGGCCAACTCAACATCGTGAGGAAAGTGAGGAGCTGCGATAGGCAGCGATCCTGGTTACTAAAGTCAGCTTTCCCTGTATCGGTTGGATAATGGCTTCCCCTCTTCCGTGTTAAGTGGGTGTTAGGCCGGCAGTCGGGCTGGCAGGCCCTGGCCCTACACGGGGCGTAGCACTCGAGAATATCCTTCAAAGATGCGACCTGTAACTCAACCTACCCTTTACGTAGCAACTTTTTTTAAAATGAAATGGCTGATTTTGATAAAAATACAGTACCTTTAATATGTACTTGTGCCAGTTAAAATATATGTGTTGCATTTTCTGTAAAAAGCCTGCAAGTTCTCTTTGTTCGATAGGAGTTTTGTGCAACCAGTAAATGTCAGAGAGATAAACCTAAAACCAAGCGGCTGGCCCGCATTCGGGCGGATCTGAGTTCATATCCCGTGTCCCGACCAATCTATCAGAGCTTTTTACTTGGTTTCCCCTCAGTCGTCAAGGTAATTCAATCTTCAGCAAAATAAATTGTAATTGCAATTGTGCAATATACTACCCACAGATGTATAAGCAGTAGACTGGACGTCACCACTAACCCCGTCTGCTTGTTGCTGAGCTAAATGCTAGTAATGGTGTGAGGAGTTGAGACCTTAAAAGACTAGCTGCACTTTGCCATCTGACTACGGATGTTAGAATAGCTAGCTAGACTGGGAGGCCCTCTAACACCATCTGTTTGGCGCTAAGTGAAGCTACCTATACATCGCCAACGAGATAAGGCAGTTCCGTTGCGATATGACGGAAGTTTTTAAAATAAAATAGGATAAATAAATAAAACTTACTACACAAAGAAGTGTGGATGCATATAAAGCACGCAATTTATCTCAAATAACATTTTAGGCTTTAGGTATTTCCGAGATTGTACATATATGGGTGTTAAAGTGCTCACATCTTAAAATGAAACTCGTGCATTTGTTGTATAACACCGACATATACATTGAATATTTGGTCCATTGTTAAGCGATATTTGGAATACTACTTACATGCTATGGAGGCAACATTTCTGTTTCCCAATATGGAGGCTCCCAACTTCCGTTCTCATTTTGAGTGGTACCTAATAAGTTTGTCCGAGGTTTTACGCTTATAGTCAGTCGGGTAACTCTTAGCTTCCTGTACGCCGTTTTTTTTTTTTTTTTTTTTTTTTTGAGTTATCTTTTCAGCAGTTTTATTCGTCTCTGAAACATGGCTTGAAGGGGACATTAAACACTCTAACAAGGAAAGAAGTGAGATATATACCGCATTTGTAGTTTTGAATTTTCAAAATTTTCCGTTCAAAATTACAGGATACACATATATACTTAAAGAATGCAATATATTCCACCTGGGAAATTTCTGAAACTTTTTAGACGTTTTTCAAGTGCGGCATTATCAAAATTGGCAGTGGTACCATGATAGGTCAATGGTCATCGCAACCGCACGGAAAGCGAGATATCATCTTTCAAATACCAGCTATAGCATTGGATTTTTCACTTGATTCTGTCTTCAAAAGGATTCTTACGTAGATTTAAGTCTTAATAACAACAACAATAGTAATAATATATACTTAGTAGTTTGGACTATGCATCCGGAAATAGTTATTTGATAATTGTAAGTCCCCACTGAGATTTATCTTTGAAATTAAGTCTACTGAGAAAAAGTCGAATCATTTGACGAATCTAATGGCGTGTCGGCAAGCTGTCATTGTAGCTAAGTGGTCAGAGTAACCGTACGGAAAGGTGTAGAGAACCGCGTTCAGATCTCACCTACGGCATTGGTTAAAAAAATGGCACCTGAAACCGAGAACTAAATGCTTTAAGCCTAAAGTCGATGCGTTAGAGTTGGTTCAAAATCTCAGAACGACAACGGGATGCAAGACGTACAACAGCATTTTGGTTCACAATATCCCGGGAAAGAGAATGGGAATGAATATCGATAGTAAAGTGGAGAGTAGATTTTGCATATTGGGATGCCATTCTTTTTGTAACTGAGCAATATTTTTTTCTCACTTCTTATTTAGCCAATATAATGCAAATTAGCCAACGTAAAATTTCGATAAGCACATTCTAAACGCAGATGGATTACTATTTGAGATCCCTCTTGTACGAAGCGTCATTCCTTTATTGTTTGTTATTTATTGTGTGTTGTTAATACTGCTTTTGTTGTTTTTTCTCCACTTTTTTTATTTGAGGCAATAGCTAATCTTGGGTTACATATAAGTGAAGCTTTCATTAGAAGAATCTGGGAAGTCAGATTCTCTTCGGAGTTTCTTCGTTTCATGTTTCCAGCTTGCGATTAGACGGAGCTCTGGCTTTTGTTTTATATCACAGCCTTCTTGAATAATGTATGCAGTGAAGTGTACGCACAATATAAGTTCAATAATGCCGTTCCCAGGACCGGTGAAAACTTCCTGTGAATTAATTGTGAATGTTCACTATATGTTTAGTGTATCTCAACTTTGTCGTTTTTGTTTTGGTTACCGCTCTCGGTCGTTACGAACCAGCCTTACGTAGGAAATTGGGCAAAAAGCTTCGATTTCACAACTTCAGGATTTATTTCTCCTTTCTGCTAGCAGTGACACATCATCTGTTTCAGAGCACACATGACTTTCCTTTGTCTTTACTAAAATCCAATTTTTTGTTTCTCTATGTAGGCAGATTTATTTCCAGCAGTGCGTGGCTGGGCGTGAAATGATTACTATTCCTATCTCCTGTTCTTTACCTGACCCCTCTGTTCTTCTCCCACACACCCATGTTGCTATGCATAATGTGGTTGCTCTCCATATCGCTTCCCTCTTTGGACTTCCATCTCCTCCCTTCCGTTGTCTGGAACAAGTTCCTTCCGTCTAGCCATATGCATCTTGTGATGACCATTTCTGTTGTATTTCGCTTTAAATATTATTTATTCTTAGCTGTAGTGCATCTACCTCTCTAAAACAATGTTCTGTGATCAGGAACAGGCCAGAGAAAGAAAGTGATATTGAATAAGCACCCAACTGAATCTACCCATTGCCATTTCATGGTCAAACATGCTTTTCTCTTTTTACTTTTTCTGTTACTTTCCTAATAGAACTCGCAAGGCGGCTCGGTTTCATACCAGAGGACTGCATGTGCGATTTGTGGTGGAAAAGCGTTGTCCTGCATGGTCTAGAGGTAACATACTAGCCTCCGGTTCCCAAGGTCGCGAGTTCAAACCCGGCGGAGAGATTTTTTCGGGGGTAGAAATTCTTAGTATGGCTTCCATCGGAAGGGTAGTAAAGCGGAGATCCCATGTCGTAGATTTACAACACGTAAAAATGTAAATGGCGTGTTATTTATGGACGCTCTTTAACTACTGTGGTTCTCAGCGTTCCATTCTAAATTGGGCGTGAAAGACCACTTAATTTTGCTCAAAGGCCTCTATATCAGGCTTGAGGTTCTTTTACGTGCCGTAAATCTACGACACGGGACCAACGGCTTTACTTCCCTTCGGAAGGAAGCCATGCTAAGGATTTTTACATCCGAAAAAATCCATCGTCCTCCGCCGGGTTTGAACTCGCGACCTTGGGTATATGAAATTAACAAGGTAACCAATACACCACGCAGGGCGACTTACAGCAAGCACGTAAAAGAATTACTAGCCTGATAAACAGTCACTTGAGCAAAAGCGGTCTTTCACGCACAATATAGAATGGAACGCTGAGAACTGCAGCAGTTAAAGAGGTCCGTAAATAACACATTTAATTTGGTAGAAAAGCGGCGTCTAGGCGGGTTTTCTGATTACCCAATCATTCATTCCACCAATTGGTCTATCTTTTCCTATCATTCATTTCATATCATCTTCTTACCTCACTCTCATGCCTGGCTATGGACTGGTCTCTCGTTACGGGTTCTTATTCCATGATTAAATATTCTTGCTCCTCGACAGACTTCCCCCCACCCCCATGTGTAGCTCCTAAGTCTTTAATACGGGGAAGGTAATCCGACCAAATTGTTCTAATAGGTACAGGAAGTATTACATTCCATCCAAAGTTTCGATAAGATTTCACCGTAAATACATCTTTAGCTTATTTTAGAAAAAGTTCGTGCGCGCTGCACGGTGTGTGTTAGCACCAAAACGAAAAGTCGAACAAATACCGAACTTAGTGTTTAAGTTCTGAAACACATTTTTCCAGAAATTACTTCACCCCAACTATTCCTTGCATGCAAACATTTTCGTTAGTTTTGATTTTCTCAAAAATAGCTTTTAACGATTTTAGTTTAAATACCACACATCAAAGAAATTTATGCAAATAAAATGCATATCTTAAATTTTTTGGGAACAGTTTCTCAAACTCCTTCGGAAAGGATTTAACACCACACAAAAGCTGTAGATATCTCTACCCAATTAAATAAGAACATATAAGCATTTCAGTTTTAAGTCATTTTGTTTGTACATGCGCGCGCATCTTTTTTTGAAGGCCAGGATAATGTAACATTGTCTGGACTTTACGTGTCGTAGCATTAAGGCATAACGCATGCAGCTATTTAGGGTTGATTTGGGGGAATTAAGTACTGCCTACTCGAAAAATATTGATTTACCTATGTTTTAGGTGTATTTTTCTTGCAGACAGTCTGTGTAAAAATCTGATGTGTTCCATTCACATGACTTTCTCTATATCACTGCAACAAATTATTCTATTTACTTCATCTAATGGAGCAAAAATTAGCAGAAATAGTCTTATTGCTTGCTTCCTTGTTAGTAGAAGCGAAATAAGGGGGTACCATAGGTTAAAGTGATAGTCAGAAGCTGGTTGCTCTGCGACTGAAGTTCCTTTGTTTGTATGGGCACGAGTTCACATAGTCCTGTATGAAAAAAGGAATATCTAAAAAACAATCAACTCCACGAAAAAATGTATATAACATAAATCGTGAGTTTTAAGGTGCTCTACATTTGTTGTGTGGTAAGTTTTTGTCCATCTCTTACGGTTTAGCAGTTATGCAAAATTCCGTAAAATTGACCCAGAATAAAGTAGTCTTCAGAGGCTATTCCCAGAAAATTCAAAATATACATTTTATTTGTCAGGTAAATATCTTTAATATATGATATTTTAATCAAATCGTTAGAGCCATTTTTTAGAAAATCAAAATTTTCGAAAAATGTTCCATGTAAAGGGTAGTTTGGGATGGGGAACTTTTCTCAAAATCTTCGTGTCGCATCCCTGGAAGATACTAAACTTAAATACCAAGTTTGGTATTTTACCGACTTTTGGTTTTTGAGTTACCGTGTTCACAGACACGGACACACACACGGACCTTTTTCTGAAAATACTTGTTTTTGGATACAGGGGACCCTAAAACATATATTTCCGGTGAAATCTCGGTATCGAATTTTTGGTTGGAGTGCAATACTTTCTCTATACACTATATGCATAGCACGTATAGAGGAACTAAAAAATGGTGCATCCTGATCAATAGTAAAGAATCCATAATAGTGAAGTTCACGTACAAATGAATTAACTCGCCGTCCTATTTTTACTTTCTCCATACGCACTATGTACATAGTGTATAGAGAAAGTATTGCACTCCACGAATTCTATACCGAGATTTCACCGGAAATATATGTTTTAGGGTCCCCAATATCCAAAAAAAGCATTTTCACAAAAAGGTCCGTGTGTGTGTGTGTGTGTGTGTGTGTGTGTGTGTGTGTGTGTCCGTGTGTCAGTGTGTCTGTGAACACGATAACTCAAAAACGAAAAGTCGGTAAAATACCAAACTTGGTATTTAAGTTTAGTATCTTCCAGGGATGCGACACGAAGATTTTGAGAAAAATCCCCCCAATCCCAACTACCCTTTACATGGAACTTTTTTCGAAAATTTTGATTTTCTCAAAAAATGGCTCTAACGATTTTGATTAAAATTTCGGATATTAAACATATTTACCTGACAAATGAAATGTATATCTTGAATTTTCTGGGAATAGCCTCTGAAGAGTGGTTTATTCTGGATGAATTTTACTAAATTTTGAATGATTGCTAAACCGTAAGAGATGGACAAAAATTTACTACACAAAAAATGTAGAGCACTTTAAAACACACAATTTATGTTATATACATTTTTTCGTGGAGTTCTTCGTTTTTTGTGACATTCCTTATTTTTGGTTTCTGCTATGAAAAACGTATACTTTTCTCATACAGGAACTTGTCAACTCCTATCCATACAAACAAAGGAACTTCATTGACATAGTAACCAGCTTTTGACTATTACTTTAACCTACGGTTGTCCCTTATTTCGCTTCTACTTACAGGAAGCGAGTAATAAGACTATTTCTGCTAATTTTTTCTGATTAGCATAAAGTAAATAGAAGTATAAGCTTTTTAAGAATTATTTGTTGCAGGGATATGGAGAAAGTCATGTGAATGGTACACATCAGATTTTTATGGTAGGGGCTCAGAACCTACCACATCTTGAGCAGGAAGCTCTCACCTTCATATTGCCAGCTGTGCACAGAAACTCCGCGTCAAATCCCTCGGATGAAAGACCCAGTATCTGTACAATCCCTCATTCCACCATATGGCAGTACAATTGTTCTATCTGGGGACCTGCATCGCCTTCCCGAATCTAAACTGATATTAACTGACATTTGAACACCCTGGTACGTTCGCAGCTCCACTCTGCATGCCGATCTAGCGGACGTTATTCCATTCCAAGATGTTGCACAGGTCCTGCATCCAATACTATAATCCACCACTGTATCATTAGGTTATATTGAATTAGATTTCGTTTTGTAGGCTCATGATACCCAATAATTCATTATAAGCGTGTTCGGCTGCAGGAAGGTTACATATTCATTCAATAGATCTATTTATTTGTGATGGATATAAAACAGGTCGGCTAGAAATTATACTTTCTCATAAAATAAGGATGAATATAACAACTGCAATAAATGAAATTATTGATCCTATTGATGGTACAATATTTCATGACCTTGAAACATAGAACACTTCAAAGCATACAAAATTAAATACACCAAGTATACCACATCTAAAGTTCTCGCATTACAACAAATAGTATAGATCTTAAACTTTCAATATCACTTGGCTTTTACAGTCTGTCACTATACGGTGCTTAACATCCTTATATACAAAGGCGCCCATATTTAATGTTAATATCTACATTCATAGCAGAAACCAAAAACAAGGAATGACTCAAAAACGATGAACTCCATGAAAAAAATGTATATAACATAAATTGTGTGTTTTAACGTGCTGTACAGTTTTTGTGTGTTAAGTTTTTGCCCATCTCTTACGGTTTAGCAGTTATTCAAATTTCCGTAAAATTCATCCAGAATAAAGTACTCTTCAGAGGCCATTCTCAGTAAATTCAAGATATACATTTTATTTGTCAAGTAAATAGCTTTAATATACGATATTTTAATCAAAATCGTTAGAGCCATTTTTGAGAAAATCAAAATTTTCGAAAAAAGTTCCATGTAAAGGGTAGTTTGGGGGGGGGGTTCTCAAAATCTTCGTGTTACATCCCTGGAAGATACTAAACTTAAATCCCAAGTTTGGTATTTTACCGACTTTTCGTTTTTGAGTTATCGTGTTCACGGACACACACACACACACACACACACACACACACACACACACACGCACACACAGACCTTTTTGTGTAAATACTTTTTTTGGATATAAGGAACCCTAAAACATATATTTCCGGTGAAATCTCGGTATCGAATTTTTGGGTGGAGTGCAATACCTTCTCTATACACTTTGTACATAATACGTATAGAGAAAGTAACATACCACGTAGAGTTTACATTCTTACTTGTGTGTCAAAATTTGAACGTAATATTATTGTACATCCCTTCACTTCACTGCTGAAGACTTAAAATACATTAGAGCAGCGGCCTCCTCTTGAATTAAACATGTGTAAAAAAAAAAATCTTGGGTCTACCACTGAGTAGTCCACCCTAAACACATTATATGTCATTTTATGTATAATCAGGTATTGGAAAACAGGACGATTGTATGAGTATAACAGACACCTGCACCTCGGCCCAACGCGGATATTTTGTGTTTACCTCCTCCTGAAGGAAAGAATGAGGTCAATCAACCGCAGGAGACTATAAGACGCAGGCAGACCGGCGCAGACGCGAAGAGGTCCTTAAGCACACTTGGTAGAGACATAGCAATTTTCATGCTAAACCTCAATGAAATATACAGCGTGGGGCATATGTAGGTATCCAGTATCAATTTTGATCGAAACAGTGAGGTGTCCAATTCGATGGCTGCTCTTCTCTTTGATTTTTATGGCCTTTAGACAAACTCTGAGTAATTAACATTTCATTTTCAGGGGTGCTAATGGTGACAGGTCGGCTAATTTTTGGACAAATCTAACACACCCTGTCTGATGAAGTTTGTTGCGTAACATGTAAAATTATTTTATCCTGGGTCAATCTTCACCCCATTCTCGTGTCATAAATGATTGAAACAATGAAATACTCCAGGCAAAATAATACATAAGACACACTGAGCATGATTGGGAGACTTAATTATGATATAAGTAGAAATAAAAATCAAAATTACTCATTTCAGTCCATCAAAGGTATACTAATCATACAATTATTGTATACCTACTTATGCCCCTCTCTGTGTATTAAGATTTCTTGAAAACTTATCGAGCTATCATAATGCAAATTTTACCTCTTATAAAACAATTTCTTGCAATTCAGAAACCATAGTCAAACCATAACTTAGGTTAGTAATGGCTAACGTGTTGATATTTCAATAATCAAAACAATTTGCAAAAATTGTCACATGTTTTATTCTTTAGGTGTGTACTTTTCTACAAAAAAGGAAAATACGAGATAGAGATAGAGATATTATTTATTTTGTGCATATGCAACATGTATTGCTCTAAACATGTTAACTATGTATAAAATTCCTTCAAACCTACCTGAAACATAAAGACGACATGAAAAGATAGGAAATTAGAGAAGAGAAATTGATGATAAAAGAGAAATCACCGCATGATTCGCCTTGCTAGTCGGGGAAAACCACGAAAAACCCATGACAGTGGCCCAGGACCTCCCGAAACCTCACACGTTACCCTGGAGCCATTGAATGCAATAAAATGTACAAATGGAAACAACATTACTGTAACACTTCTGCCTCACGTTCAAGAAATCTCGGTTAGTGAGTTATCCGGATAAGTATTTTACCCCTCCCAGTGTTTAGCCTTAACTTCTGATTAAAATGGGTTACTCCATTTTTCTTCTGAAGATAAGGGTAAACACCGGGAGGAAAAAAATATTATCCGGATAATTCGCTAACCGGAATTTGAACTCGGGATTTCTTGAACTTGAGGCAGACGTGTAACAATAATGTTGTTTCCATTTGTACACTTTATTGCATTCAATGGCTTCAGGGTAACGCGCGAGGCTTCGGGAGGTCCTGGGCCATTGTCATGGGTTTTTCGTGGTTTTCCGGTAATACCAACCGATCAAACGAATAATGGTATTTGTGCTTGATTTATATAAGTTGGTTTTATGACTGAAGAGGCGAGTCATGCGGTGGTTCATAATCGTTTACTTGTGTTACGGTTTAAGCTACACTATTATTTATGGTACATTCGTTGGTTTCATAAATATGAGAGGAAACAGAGGAGATTTAGGTCTGGTATAAACCAATAAAATGTTCAACTGTTTTACTTTCTCTACACGTAATATGTACATAGTGTTTGGAGAAGATATTGTATTGCACCCAAAAATTATTTACTGAGATTTCACCGGAGATATGTTTTGAGATACCCCAAGTCCAAAAAATGCATTTTTAGAAAAATCTCCGTGTGTGTGTGTGTGTGTGTGTGTGTCTTGTCTGTGTCTGTTCGTTAAATACTAAGATTTTCCCCACAAAAAAAAATCGCCAACCCCCATGGAAGATTTTCGAAAATTTTGATTTTCTCAAAATTGTCTCTAACAATTTTTATTAAAATATCGAACATTAAAGATATTTACATGACAAATAAAATGTATATCTTGAATTTTCCGGGAATAGCCTCTGAAGACATCTTTATTCTAGTTGAATTTTACAGAATTTTATATAAACGTAAGAGATAGACAAAAACTTATGTAACAAAAAACGTAGAGCTCGTTAAAACACATAACTTGTTATATACATTTTTCGTGGAGTTGATCTTTATTGAGATATTTCTTGTTATTGGTTTCAATTTTAAGTGTTTTCTCATACGGGAATTTATCAATTCCTGGTCATACAAACAAAGGAGCTTCAATCACATAGCAACCATCTTTTGACAATCGCTTTAGCCAATGGTACTCCCTTATGTCCCTTCTACTTAGATAAGACCATTTCTGCTAATTTTTTTTCTCAGGAAGGTCTGAGTTCGATTCCTGGCTGAGGCGGGGAATTTTTCTTTAACCGGAATTATTCCCTATCCCCCACAGAGTCCGGAAGTATGAATGTGAGAGTGAATGTGCGTGTGTTTAGTAATCAAAATTGATAAACCTAATGACCTTCAGTAATACGAGTTTTTCACAAATCAAAGCCCCCGATATGATCATTGAAGTTAAAGTGAGTAAAGTGAGGTATACAAATGAAACAATTAAACAAATAGTTTGTTGCAGAGATGTAGAGAAAGTTATATGAATGGAACACATCAGAATGTTTTTAATTGTAGTTCTAAAGAATCACATAGACTATTAGCCATATATATATATATATTTTGTCCCCTTTAACTTCAATGGTCATATCGGGGGCTTTGATTTGTGAAACAACTTATATTACTGTAGGATTAGAACATTAGGTTAATAATTTTTATATTACTAAACATAATCACCACATGCTTACTTCCAGACTCTGTGGGGGATAGGGAATCATTCTGGTTAAAGAAAGATTCCCCGCCCCAGCCGGGAAACGAACCCGGCACCTTCGGGTGAGAAGTCAGCTCGCTCACCACTCGACCACAGAGGCAGTCCTGTTTGTCTAACTTTGGAATTGCCAAGAACTGAAGTTTGCGAGCAGTTCCTGTTATATATCTACGGCCCTACGAACTCTTGTTATGGGCACGCACACAATTTACAGTAACATTTCTAGAAGGAAGGTTTATGGAGTACTAAGTTTGCGATAACGAAAATTAGTCCCGGTTTAACGAGCAGTCCGCGTATCAATAATGAAAATGATACTCTGCTACGTTGAGAGAAAGGCAATCGTCAACCCGTCTGGTGACGTCAGCATAGCGCCGTCTGTAGGGTGATGATCCCAGCAAAAAGCTCACCGCCACTTCCGGCGTGGCAGCAACATCCAAGTCTAGTCACACTTCCCAGGGAAGAAGTCTTTCCTGCATACAAAGTTGACTCCTCCACGCCTAGAGCCGGATTTCCGATCTTTTTGGTATACAGCACACTTATTGGACAGCTTAAGTACAATATTCATTCGCTTCCTTCCGTTTGAGTTGCCTTTGATATTGTAAGGCACGTGTCAACTACAATTTGCCCATCTGTATGTATGAACAAATCTGATGTTTTCCATTCATATGACTTTCTCTTACTCCTCTGTAACATACTATTCTTACAAACGATTATTCTTTTGTCTAACATACTAATCAATATTAAAAATGATCTGATGTGTTCCATTCACATGATTTTCTCTACATCTCTGTAACAAATTATTGTTAAAAAGTTTATACTGCTATCTACATCATGATAATTGAAATAAACATTAGCAAAAATTCTCTTTATTACTTGGTTCCTTGTTAAGTAGAAGGGACAAAATCTAATGTGTTCCTTTCACACGATGTCCTTTAGGCTGTTCGACAAACAAACCTTTTACAAAACATTAATCTGTTTCGTACACCATACTAATCAAGACAAACATAAGTAAAATTATTACTCTTAATACTCGCTCCTTGTAAGAACAAGGGAAATAAGAAAATGCACAGGCTAAAGCGATAGTCTCGCCCTTTAAAACCGGTCGCTATGTGAAACAATTGAAATCTTAATTTCTTTGCTTACCAGGAGTAAACAATCGAGAAAGGAGAAGAAAGATGTCTTCACGTTTGAGAATATTTTAAATGACTAAAATTAAAACCAATAATCCGGAATATCTCTAAAACTGGTAACTACAAAAAAATTGTATATATAATAAAGTGTGTGTTTTAATGAGATCTACATTTTTTGTGTAGCAAGTATTAGTATATCTCTTACGGTTTGCCAGTTATACAAAAGTCATTCAGAATGAAGAGATCTTCAGAGGCTAGTCCCAGAAAATTCAAGATATACATTTTATTTGTAATGAAATATCTTAAGCATAGAGATTTTAATCAAAATCGCCATTTTTGAGAAAATCAAAATTTTAGAAATGTTTTCCATGTAAAGGGTAGTTTGTGGAAGGGGAATTTTCTTGAAAATCTTCGTGTCGCATCCTTGAAAAATATTGAACTTAAATATTAAGTTTGGTATTTAACGGACTTTCGTTTTTGAGCTATGCTACCCACAGACACACAATGGACATTTTGTAAAACTATTTTTCTTGGATTCAGTGGGTCCCAAAACATGTATTTCCGGTGAAATCTAGGTATCGATTTTTTGGGTGTAATACAATACCTTCTATATACGCTATGCACATAGACGTGTAGAGAAAATAAAAGTTGCAGAAATACTCTAACTACTTAGTTCACTATAAGTACGAGTAGGAGGGAAATGAGGGAATACGCTAGGCCAAAGAATAGTAAAATCTTTTAAAAACTGGGATTGCTTTTGACTGATATTCGGTTCTATTTGCATGGTCAAGAGTAAAACAAAAGAAAAAGGAACGACAAATTCCTATTTGAGAAAACTTTTAAGTATTTTAAAAATGAAACCAAGTACAAGGAATATCTCGGAAATATTAATTCCACAGAAAAAAATCCGATCTGTTTCATTCACCTATCTTTCTCTAGCTGTTGTACAAACAATTTTTCTTACAAAAGATCATTCTATTGTCTATGTCATGCTAATCGAGATAAACATTAGCAGAATTGGCCTTATTATCCATTGTTAACTACGTAGAAGGGAAATAAGGAAATACACTACGCTAAAGCGAAGGTCAGATCTTTTAAAAGCTGCTCTCCATGTGAAACATTGGAGATTCGCTTTGCAACGTCCCATTTTAGAAAAGTTAATTAGTTTAAAATTGAAACCAATAAAAATGAATATCTGGAAAACGGTCAACTCTACAACAAAAACGGATATGGCATAAATTATGTGCTTAAGTGAGATCTTTATTTTTGTAATAAGTTTTTGTCTATCTCTTACGGTTTAACCGTTATGCAAAATTCTGCAAAACTCAACCAGAATAAAGACCTCTTCAGAGCCTATTCCCAGAAAATTCAAAATATACGTTTTATTTGTGCTTTTTATTAGAAGAAATAGTCTTATTACTTGTCTCCTGTAAGTAGAAGGGGAATAAGAGAATCCACTAGGCTAAAGCGATAGTCAAATCTTTTAAAAGCTGGTTGCTATGTGATTGCAAATGTTTCTCTGCATGACCAGGAGTTCACAAATTCCCGTATGAGAAAAGTAACTATTTTAAAACTGAAACCAATAACAAGAAATATCTTGGAGATGGAAAAGAAATCATATATGGTGTGTTTAACGAAATCTACATTTTATGTGCAGTAAGTTTTATCTCTTACGGTTTATTAGTTATCTAGAATGAAGAGATCTTCAGGGGCTATTCCCAGAAAATTCAAAATATACATTTTGTTTTTCTTGTAAATATCTTCAATAAGCGACATTTTAATCTAAACCGTTTCAGCCATTTTCCATGTAAATGGTAGTTTTGGGTGAGCTCAAAATCTTCGTATCGCATCTTGGAAGATACCAAACTTATATACCAAGTTTGGTATTTTACCGGCTTTTCGTTTTTGAAGTATTGGGTTTAAACACACTTGCTTGCGGACCTTTTTTAAAATGTTTTAACGCAAGGGGCCTTAAACGTGCATTTCCGGTGAAATCCCGCTATCAAATTGTTGGGTGGAGTGCAATACCTTCTCTACCTGTGTACTATACACTATGTAGAGAAAGTAAAAATAGGTTCTCGGACCAAGCAATAAGTACTTATGACATACAGTATGGAGAAGCAAAGTTAGAATATTTTTCAGAAGCCGGAGGAATAAATAAGAATTCAGTAACGAGCTGTTGCGATGGAAAGGAAAAAAAATGAAAAGTCGATTACTTTCCAGCATCTTCAATGCAATTGTGAAGTTCTATTTGAGAATGTAATTTTATTATGCCGCTTGAATTATTTCGAAACTACTAACGATACGAAAAGAAAGTTTTTTGACTGAAACTCAATAGTTTAATGAGCGCTACATTTCCCCCTTTGATTAAGTTCGTCTCTATCATATAGAATTATATAAAATTTAATCGGAATGAAGCCTTCTCAGACTTCACAGGAAGTGCAAGCTATGCATTTTATTTCTCATACCAGTATGACAAACATGTAATATTTGATCAAAACATCCTTGAGCAAGAAAATTAACTTTTTATTTTATTTTATTTTATTTTTTTTTTTTATTTAAATGTTGGATATGGGTTGAGGGAGATTTCTTGAAACTCTTCGTGTTACATTCTTTAAGAAGCTGGATTTAAATACCAAGTTTGCAGTTATCTATTTTGGGGGATTTAAGTTTGGGTATTCACAAAACATGCACAGAGGCAGAGACGCGCATTGAGTTCAGAGTACTTTTGGTGAAATCCTGTACAATTTTTTTTAGATGTGGAATACAGTATATCCTCGGTCTACTATAGGCAAGTGATAGATAAAAAGAAATGGTAAGAAGTCCATAACCGCTAAACCGCAGAAACCAGATATACAATTCTGCGGAGTAAAACATTTTTTCTACAAATTTAATTTCTTCCGAAAAAATGCATTGATACCATCTTAACAAGAAATAAAGAAAGAAACACACTCACACGCACTCAAATTCTGTGGCTAATTCAGCTTTCGTCACACGGCAGTGTCCCTTTCCTTTGTCAATCACATTGCCGCTCATGTCGCGTTGCCACTGTCAACTGCAGTGTATACCTGCCAACTTTATGAGTTGCGAGAGCAGAGGTCTTTGCATAATTTTAGGGTTTTATAGGTAGATTCAATAATATAATTCCACCATAGACACGACAAAGCATTAAATTCTATTGTATAATATACTTCTACTATAAACTTTGTGGAATGATAGTTCTCACAAAGGCGGTCATATGTGTGTGTGTCAAAAACTGTTATGGATAATGTGTTATTTAGAGTCACGTCGTGGAGTATATTTTCTCCAAAACATGATGACCCTCAAACGGGACCGTCCCCCCTGCCACTGGACAGTAACCATTAGCAAACAAAAGACGAATCTGTACCAGGGGCGAGAGGCAACGTAGTAAAATCTGTTTCTGGGAGACACTGCTTGCAAGTCGAGAATCATGCCTCAGTTAAGAGACCAGTAAGCGGAAGACTTGGCAACAGCGAGGATTGGTTTCCAACCGCAAAAACCCTAACCGCAAACTTTAAAGAAGAGTGGGACAGGACCAACATGTTCTGAAAACTACTGTATGCGCGCCTTGCTACGCGAGGGTTATGTATGTGCGTATGTGTTAATGTTACGGAGAGGTATTCCGCACTGCAGCCGTTGGCTTATTGTACATCAGACCCCTGGAGGAATGTATTTTCCAGGAGCGGTCGACATCCGGACAGGGGGAGAGCCGCGGTGGAGGGTCCCTTATCAGTTCACAAATAGTTAGTTCAACTCGACGCAGGGAGCACCATTAGTCCATGGCTCAGCCCCGGTTAGACACTTGAGTCCGTAGTCTACCACCAGCGCCATCCCGCCGCCGAGAGCTGCATTTTCAGAGCGCAGTCCTCGTCGACACCTACAACCTTGAAAGAGACCTTTGGAATGAAATGAAGGGACAGAAAGCTAGGGGGGGATAAAGAATTCTTGCCAGTATTCGCCTAGTGACCCGGGAAAACCCCGAAAAACCCATGGGTCAGAGAGGTCGACTGTGGGGAATCGATCCTACGACCTCCTGAATGCCAGCCCCAACGAAACGCCTGAACCAGCTGACTCTAAAGACGTGATTCCTCTACACTTCAGCCTTGCTCTAAGCGAATTTCTTAACGCCTACAGGAAGAAGTGGATACGGATAAGAGGACCTGTTGTATTGTTAACGCCATTGCCCGATTTAACTTCGCTTGATTTCTTTCTTTGGGTGCATATGGAGTTTACACCAAGGAAGAACTTGAGTGTGCGCATAAACGCTGACTTGGACCGCACATGTTGGGAGTGGGGTCAACAGTCAATGGAACGACTGCGAATACGTTCGGGTCGAAGATGAACACTGAAGACCTTCTCAGGATTACTTTTTCACTTAATTTGCGTTGTTTTTACACCGTTAAATAAAGTTTAGCAACCTATGAATCTTGTTTGCTCAAAAATGTTGTTGCTAAAGAACCTATCAGCCAATATCGGTTGTGTGACAAAAAGTTCCTCTTTGCGAGACCTATAACTTCCCAAAGTTTGTTGCAAAGGTTCTGAATCAGCCTGTATTGTAACTTAAGATTACAGATTAATGTGAAGCGCTAGTTGGTATACAGTACTATGATAGGACAGAGCTTAGGCCCCATTTATACAGGCGGTTGCGTGTTGTGCGACGCGATCTGAAAGCACATAATGACAGCATTAATACCAAGCGACGCAGGAGTCGCAACTGTTCCGTTCTGAGCTGAAAAACCGTCAATCTGGTCTTTCAGGTTGCACGACACATGCGACAGTCGCATGACCTCAATAATTCATGAGTGTATATCGGTATGTTTACTACTGTGTCAAAAAAGTTCCGGGAATTTGCCAATAAAACATAAAAAATGATTTATTCATCCAATTTTATTTTATCGCCTTCAAAGTAGGCCCCTTCTGAAATTATACATTTATGCCAACGAATAATCCAATCATCAACACATTTTTTGTAGGCACTTTTAGGAATCGATGTCAATTGCCGCCGCGAATTTTCCTTTGTGTCTTCTATCGACTGAAAACGGGTGCCTCGAAGTGGTAACTTGAGTTTTGGAAAGAGAAAGAAATCAGCAGGAGCCAGATCAGGTGAATACGGTGGTGGTTCGATGAAATTTGTTGAGTTTTTGGCCTTGTGAGCTGGTGCGTTATCGTGGTGCAGAATCCATGAGTTGTCGTTCCACAAATCTGGCCTTTTTCGCCGTATTTGTTCTCTCAAACGCCGCACAGCTCTCAGATAATAGTCTTTATTCACTATCTGACCTGGCAAGAACTCTGAATGCACGACACCGCGATAATCGAAAAAAACTGTCAACATGACCTTCAGTTTTGATCGAGTTTGACGAGCCCTTTTAGGTTTCGGTTCAGTTGGAAGGCGCCATTCGGAAGCTTGTTGACTGGTTTGTGTGTCAAATTCGTAAACCCACGTCTCATCACCAGTTACAATGCCTTTCATGAATGTGGGGTCGGAACTGGCTCGTTCTAGCATGTCTTCAGCAATCCTTACGCGATTGAGTTTTTGTAGAAAATTCAAGTCTTTCGGAACTAACCGAGCTACAACGCGTGTCATGTCCAAACAAGCGTTTAAAATGGTACGAATTGATTCGTGAGACACACAAAGTTCAGCGGCAATCTCTCTCAGACGTAAATGACGATTTTCAGACACCATTTTCTTCACTTTAGCGATGTTCAGTTCAGTTGAAACCATTGATGGCCGACCACCACATCTTGATCACTTTTGAATGCACTGTACCATTCATATGCACGTGTTTTTGGTAACGTCGATTCACAGTAAGCCCTCTGTAACATTTTCAGCGATTCGGCACACGAAATACCATTTGCAATGCAAAATTTGAGACAGATTCTTTGTTCAATATTTGTATCCATCGTAAAATCGCAAATCACCTTTGAGATGAACTAACAAAATGGGGTACTGTAAACAAACTGGATAACAGATGACGATCAAACTCCGCGTGGGTATAGAGGAAAGTTGTACCAACTTAGCGACAACAATGATTTCGAATCCCCTTTTAAACAGGATTTTTTAATGATCAATTCCCGATACTTTCTTGACAATATATATACATCGCAATGTGAACTCTTTTTTTAGAGTTTTTAGCAATTGTACAACACAGGGATCCATATTAGTTGTCAAACCAATAATGTAGATATGGGTTGTTAGAACTTGTATTCCCAAAATATACATGCGACATGTTGCATGCATAATTAAACCATTCCTTGTCGTGCGATACAAAATCGCAAGCGTAAATGAAGTATTGCCTGTGTCCATCACGATCATACATTACAGTGCTGCAATAAAATGCGTAGCGTGCAGATAAAAATTGTTATGGCACCTTATCCAACGGTGGATAGGCGCGAACATTCAGTGATGGACAACCTGAACTGTAGAGTCAACGTCTTCATTAAATTGTAATCTTATTGTATGGCTGTGGGATATAAATCTTCCCATTTCTGCACCAAATTTTTTACAGTTCATTTAATAAACAGCCTATATATAATCTAGAGTGACGATGCACTTTAATAGGCGTTTATTACAGGAAGAATCCCAACATGTATGACAGAAGGAAGTAGTAATGCTACCAGTTATGAAGATTTTAAAGTAAAAATTCACATTAATTTTATAGGCATTCTTTGTGCATTTACGCCGCCAAACATTTTCGAATTCTAAATTTCATGTCGTGCAAAATTATTACTCGTTGCTCCATTAGAACAAGGTTTAAGGTTTCAATTTCACGAGTTTGACTAACTGGGTAGTAAGAAAAGAAAAATAATAGGTAATTTATCTTGATAGTAATTGCGCGGTACAATGAATAAGGGTATATTGCTTGCAACTGAAACAGATAGGCAGGATTTTAGCAGACCCTTTGGTAGAAGATGATAACTTGGAGAATGATAGTGTAGCGGAAAAGCTCGAAGACAATATTGTCGTTTCCTTTACTGCAACAATTCTTCATTTTCCTTTACCTCCTCTGGCGAAAATAAATACACACAAGCCTTGTGTAGAACAAGGACAAAATCCAGTGCTATTACCGGAGATTTTGAACCATGGTCTTCCGGTTTGCGTAATCAAGCCACTGAAATATCACTATTTTTGAGTGTGGTTCAAACTCAAATTCAGAAAATGACAAACAATTTTCTCAAATTTTGAGGCGCATGGAACATTTTGTTTATGCAGTATATTTACATAATCAAATTTATGAAATAATTTATATCTTGCAACTATTTATCCAATCTGATTGGCATTTTGTATTCACATTAACATAAGAGCAATACAATCACAGTAACATTTTTCAGAAGTAATACCACTAGTGAATCATCCTAAGATATGAAAATACAAGTTGCATTTGATAAAACAATTCAGCGAAATAAACTTAATGATTTATACAATATAGGAAGGGAGATTTTATCAGGTTATGATTTTAATATTTACATTAGTTCTCAATTGGTAGACGACGCATTCGACCATGTTTATTTCCGTATTTTTTTTCTTTCTTTTTTCACTGCCTCCTGAATTATGATATGGCCGACCGTGCCTACAACCAATGTACGAATATCGATAGCAACAATAAAAGTAGGGAAAACTTATTTTATTTCAGCTTTTAACAACCAATACATGAAATAGAAACGAATGTTATTTTATTTGAGGTTATTATACTCATCTTATACACAAGAAATACAAATATTTCCACTCCTTTTTTGAAGTAAATGCATTATGAACTGGATAAAATTTTAAATAAACATTGTAACTGAAATAATTGAAAGCACAATTGTGGAACTGAGATTATTAAAAGTGATTAGCTGGATTTGTCACTTTGTTGCCAATAACCAACAAACGAACGTCAGGTGCGACAACATTTCAAAGACATCAGCTGCGATAAGATGTTTCGACAATATCACTTCAGTCAGGTGACCGCGATTGCATTGGCGCTTTAATAGTTGAACTAAATTGTCAGGAAAATCTGTACGGAAATATTCTCCCAGTTTCCCTTAAAACAAGAGAAGGAAAGCGGGGTATCTGGAGTTGTTTACTAAGCGACCAATTGAAGGCTTTCCCTCAAGGGACCATGAACTGGTGAACAGACAGCACCTCAAGTTTTACCCTCATGAATAATAAAGGTGTGAACATTTTAAAACTTTTGGCAGCTGCTGGATAAAATCTATGACCTTTTCTCATCCAACTTTTAGTTTATAAGTGAAAGTTACTTCGGAGAACGAAAATTAATTACCTTAAAATGTATGAATATGATTATAATCTTAAACGCCTGTTATTCGCATTCACAATGCGGTACAGTAAAAAACTACTTCTGTGTGGTCGCACGGATCAAGAGGCTGCGCACCACTGCCCAAGTGCACCCTCCTATTACGAAGTACTAGTCCATTAAATTTGCCATTACACATTTCTGACTATATTACTTTCTCTACACTGTTAGGTACATAATGTATAGAGGAAGTACCTATTGTATTCCCTCCAAAAATTCTAAAATTAGATTTCACTGGAAATACATGTTTTGAGACCCTCTGAATAAAAATAAAGCATTTTTAGAAAAATGTTCGTTCGTGTGTGTGCGTGTCTGAGGGCATCATAGTTCAAAAATGAAAAGTCCAATACTTACCAAACTTGGTTCTTGAGTCCGTTATCTTCCAAGGATGCGACACGAAGAATTTCAAGAAAATCTCCCCACCCCCGACATGGAAAAAAATCGAAAATTTTGATTTCCTGAAAATAAAAAACAAGTTTGATTAAAATGCCGTACATTAAAGATATTTTCCTGACAAATAAAAGTTATATCTTGAATTTTCTGGGAAAATACTCTGAAGGGCTCTTTATTCTGGATGGCTTTTGAATAACTGCTTTCTACAAAAAATGTAGATCTCGCTAAAACGCTCAAATTATGTCGTATGCATTTTTGTTCGTGAAGTTGACTATTTCCGAGACATTCCCTATTATTGGTTTCGTTTTAAAACAAAATTTTCTCATATAGGAACTTGTAAACTCCTGACATGCAAAGAAACGGATTTCAATTCTATAGTAACCAGCTTTAAAAAGATTTGACTATTCCTTCAGCCTAAAGTATTCCCTTATTTCTCTTCTGCTTACAAGGAAGCAAGTAATACATTTCGGCTAATGTCTATCTCAATTGGCATGAAGCAGATAGAATAATACGCTTTTAAGGATAATTTGCTACAGAGATGTAGAAAAAATCTTGTGAATGGAACACATCGTTTTTTTTTTTTTTGGTTTTTTTTTTTATTTTGTGAGAGACTATTAGAAGGGGTTTAGTTCATCTGTTTTTGAGGCCGCTCGCCTACTGGCGTTACAGATTCCCTGTCTGATAAGGAGCAAACGATGATAATGACTATTATCAGCTGGTTGTTTTCAAGCCGTGTGTAAATAAAGAAGTACCGCACAGTTAAGCCTTTGAGAGGCTATTGAAATTTGGACCCAGATAATAGATCATGTTTATCGCAATACACAGATAGTGTTTCACATGTTCGCTCTTTACCCCTTGCGTGGCGTCCAATACATAAGAGGTTATTCAATATTTTGCACTGAACGGAATGGTACAGGCGGTAACATCTGTGTTCCGCATCCGGAGATCCCGGGTTCGATCCTCATTGAAGCCCCTTTGACTCACGGATTTTCGTATATCTCCGTGTCGGCAGGCGGATACTGGAGTTGCTCCTTTTCTATCACGATTTTCCTGTACCCATCTCTTCCTTGTCATGTTTTATGGTTCAAGGACCAAGCGATGTTGTTCGGTGGGTTACGGCTGCGCGGTGTCTGTTGCACTCGTAAAGATTTCATTACTGGCGTCGTTACGGGATAACTTTGTCAGGCCCGCCTTCGGGTGCTTTCGGGGAATCCCTGAAGGTTCAGGACTTGTGAGTACGGCCCGGGCTCCACCGAATATGTTCGATCTAGATACGTTAAGGAGCCCTTCTATGTTTGCGCCCATCGTTATCCAGATCTGGGTGTCCTTTGGGTCTCCCTCCTCAACCGTCCCTCTTAGTTTTGCATAGTCACAATGACAGCATTTTTAATATTTATGATACAATAATTAAAATACCAAATTAAATCTTTCAAATTCGAGATAAACAAAATTTATAATGTATTTTAATATACTCTGATACACAAGATACAATTAATAAAATCGCCTTTAATTATTTATATCATAATCCTTTAATTTGTGTGTTGCTCTGCCTAAATGATAGACACCTGAAAAGTGCAGATTTCAGAAATCCTTTGTGCCACATAAATTTTAATTAGACTTTAATCGCACATTTTAACGAGATTAGCACTTTTTTGTTATAAGTTTTCTATCCCTTATGAAGTCCCGGTTGTATAAAACTCAAATGAATGTTTCACATGCTATTCACAGCAAATTCAGTAGACACATTTTGTTCATCATACCAACATCTCAAAGGTGCGTTGTAATCAAAACCATGCCTTTTTTTAACCAAAAAAATATGTATTCACATAACTTTCTCTACATCTCTGTAGTCGCCTCCATGGTGCAATGGTTACCTTGCTCACTTCATATATCCAAGGTTGTGCGGATTCAAACCCGGCGGAGGATGATGGATTTTTTCGGGCGTAAAAATCCTTAGCATGGCTTCCTTCGGAAGGGAAGTAAAGCCGTTGGTCCCGCGTAGATGTACGGCACGTAAAAGAACCTCAAACCTGATAGAGAGGTCTCTGAGCAAAATTAAGCGGTATTTCACGCCCATTGTAGAATGGGACGCTGAGAACCACAGCAGTTAAAGAGCGTCCATAAATAAAATGCCATTTCCTTTTTACATCTCTGTAACAAATTATTGTTAAAAAGCTTCTTCACCCATCAGCTTCATGACAATTGAGATAAACATTGGCAGAAATTGTCCTTATTACTTGATTCCTTGTAAGTTGAAGGACAAAAATCTAATGTGTTCCATTCACATGATGTCCTCTAGCTGTTCGGTAAACAAACATTTTATTCAAAACAATACTCTATTATCTACATCATGCTAATTAATATAAACATAAGCAGAATTACTCTTATTACTAGCTTCCTTGTAAATAGAAGGGAAAAAAGAAAATGCACAGGGTAATGCAATAGTCTCGTCCTTTAAAATCCGGGCGCTGTGTGAAACAATTGAAATTCCAATCTCTTTGCTTGCTAGGAGTAAACAAACTAGAAACGAAACATAATATAGACATGTCTCCCGTTGTGAAAAATTTAAGTGATTTAAAATTGAAACCAATAATCCGAAATATTTCGCAAACGGTTAACTCAAAAAAAAAAAAAATGTATGATATAAATTATGTGTTTTAATGATATTTATATTTTTTGTGTAGTAAGTTTTTGCGGAAGTATCTCTTACGGTTTGTAAGTTAAACTAAAAGTCATCCAGAATGAAGAGGTCTTCAGAAGCTATTCCCAGCAAATTAAAGATTACATTTCATTCGTCATAAAAACATCTTATACATAAGGTATTTTAATGTAAATCGTTAATGCCAGTTTTGAGAAAATAAACATTTTCGAAAAATGTTCCATGTAAAGGGTAGTTGGCGTGGGGGGGATTTTCTTGAAAATCTTCGTATGGCATCCTTAGAAAATACCTTAACTTAAATACTAAGTTTGGTATTTAACGGCCTTTTCGTTTTTGAGCTATGCTGTCCGCATTCACAGAGAGACGGACCTTTTTCTAGAAGTGCTTTTTTGGATTCAGGGTGTCTCAAAACGTGTATTTCCGGCGAAATCTCGACATCGAATTTTTGGGTGGAATACAATACCTTCTCTGTACACTGTGTACATAGTACATGTAGAGAAAGTAATACTTGCACAAGCAAAGTGCTGCTTGGATTGCAGGGATTTTTGGAAAATCTTCTCACAGCGTGCATGAATACGCCTTATTAAGTTTGATGTTCGTAATTTCCTGTGAAATCTCGTAATCTTTGAACGGAATGTAGTTTGTCTATCTGAACGTTGTGGGAAGCAGTACATTTGGAAGTTTATAAGACATAAAGAGATAACGTCGTGGAAAATTTACTGTCTTTTGAGAGACCGATACGTTATTCGTGCAATCCCCCCAGGGGCCTACTACGGTAGGTACGGGTTAGGCGCACCCGGGGTCCCGAGCCACCTTGTTCCCTCTGTGGGCAACCTCAGAGTGGTGAGGGAGCCAGAAGGTCAAAATGCCCACCCACGTGTAGGCCGTGCGTGGAGACCCGTGTCGGTGAAGAGGAATATCCTGGTTGGTTGAGGGTTGCGTACCTGAGCCTGGGCTTCTGTCTTTCAGTAACTGGGGAGGGTGCGCAGCCTAATACACCGCTTTGGTTTCTGATTTGCCTAAACGGGAGGCTAGGGACTAACCCACCCCTAGTCAATCGGCCAGGACTAGGTATTACACCGAACTCCAGGGTGAGTGGGACGGCGAGCCCGCTATATCCCCTGTGTAGCCCTGTCACCCCAGTGGGGTGACCCCTCGTTGGGCTCCGTGGTGGGTGGGGAGCACTGGGGGATGAATTTATACCATTTTTTCTATGGCACCAAAATTAAAACCCCTTAATAAAGACGTTGGAAAGGAAGTAGTCGAGTCATGTGGTCCTCGCTACTTGGTTATTCATAGGACAGAGGAAGGTAAGAAGTTCCTTACGGTGAGCCCTTTTACTATCCAAAAGGGTCTCGATGCCATTGCTGGTCCGGTCAAATCTTGCGTTCGAGCTCGCAACGGTACACTTCTTGTCGAAGCCAACTCCGCCTCGCAAGCTGCAAGGATACTTAAAGCCACCACGTTAGCCAGCTATCCAGTGAAGGTCGAGGTGCACAAGTCGCTGAACTCCTCCCGCGGTGTAGTAACAACCCGCGCGTTGGACGGTTTGTCCATTGAGGAGATCCAAGAAAATCTTGCGACTCAGGGTGTCTCAGCTGTTTATCGGGTACAACGTAAGATCAACGGTGAATTCCTGCCTACTCGTACCCTGTTTCTTACTTTTGATCGGGTTGATCTGCCTCAAAAGATTAGAGCAGGGTATGAAGCCATCGAAGTTAGGCCTTATATACCCAATCCGCTGAGGTGCTTTAAATGCCAACGTTTTGGTCACACTAGTGAGTTGTGTACCGGCAAGTCCACCTGCGTCCACTGCGGTGACATCTCCCACGATGGGGCTTGTGCTTCAGCTCCATCGTGTGTGAACTGTAACGGGGAACACCCATCTAGTTCCCGAGACTGCCCCCGTTTTGCAGAGGAACGAGCGATCCAGGAGATACGGGTGAAAGAGAAGGTGTCCTTCTTGGAAGCCCGGAAGCTCCTGCGACTCCGCCAACCCTCTGCCCCGAGGTCCGGTACCTATAGCTCAGTTGCAGCTAAACCGGTACCGCGTCGGGAAATCGCAACACAAACCGGCGATATGAACGGGGCTACAATTGCGGAAAAGGTTATTTTAGCCCAAGCGCTGCCAAAGCCTTCGGCACCTGCACCCAAGTTGGTATCAACATCTGCCAAATCCGCTAGCTTACAGAATAGTCCTGCACAGTTGTCACCGAAAGCCTCGACCTCTGGAACTAAAGTTGGTAAATTCACGACGTCTTCTGCCCCGGAAAAACAGTTTAAGACCAAGTATGTACGACAAGACTTCTTGAAAGAGAATGTGCAATCTATTACCAAGTCATCTAAAGGTAAGAAAAGTTCACGCAACTCCACACGTGTATCCTCCTCTGAAGGGTCATCTGGGGAGGAGGGCGTGAATCGGCGACGGCCGTCTTCGCCGATCAGCACATCCAATCGGTTCGAACTACTTGGACCTAAAACTGCTCTTGAAAAAGGGACCTCCCTTGTGGAGGAGATGGACCAGGAGGATTCTGCCGCCACTGCCAGAGGGACAGTGCGGAAACGGCAGGATCGTGCTCCTGAAAATAGTACTAGCCCAACGCCTAAGAAGAAAAAATTGAACCGACCAGCTAATCCCAATCTGCAGAAGCGTCTTTCGATTTGAAACTTATCCCATAATATACTCAATGGCTATCCTCCATTGGAACATACGCGGAATTCGACCACATCGACCAGAGCTTGACTTGTTGCTGCGCCAGCATGAACCCTTGGCTGTATGTTTACAAGAGACGAAGCTCCGTCCACAGGACACCGTTACCATCAGGCAGTACTCCTCCGTACGATGTGATTTATCCCCGGAGGACGGTGTCCCGGCACATGGGGGCACTATGATGCTTATTCGAGATGATATTTTTGCCAACTCCGTACCCATACAATCTGCAATCCAGTCCGTTGCTGTCAGCATTAAGCTACCCTCCGCTTCATTCACCATTTGCAGTATCTATTTGCCTCCATCTGCGGACCTCTCGCACAGCGACTTAGAACACCTCATTTCGCAGTTGCCACCACCCTTTTTATTGGTAGGCGACGTGAATGCCCATCACCCTCTTTGGGGCTCTCCTCGGGCTTGTGCGAGAGGTACGCTACTTAAAGACTTCTTGGATAGTCAGAATCTTGCTCTCTTGAACACCGGAGAGCCCACCTTTCTATCTGACGCATTTCATAGTTTTTCACACATTGACATTGCAATTTGTTCCCCTCAGCTGGCAGTCACCTTATGCTGGAATATCATCTCGGATTTGCATTCTAGTGACCACTTTCCTTGTCGTATTAGTGTCTTGACACCCGTTGTATGTTCCACCCGTTTACCTAGTTGGCGCCTAGACCACGCCAGCTGGGAACTGTACTCCCACTTGGCTGAATTTAGCTACGAAGAGCACGACTCTGTGAACCACTTGGTCGAACATCTTACAGGGACCATTCTTTCTGCTGCTGAGCAATCCATTCCGCGTTCGACTGGCTACAGCCGTCGATTTCCGGTACCTTGGTGGACCGCTGACTGTCGGGATGCTATTCGCGCTCGCAGACGAGCTCTACGGGTTTTCCAGCGTTTTCCTACACTGGATAACCTGATACACTATAAACGGATGCGTGCACATTCTAGGCGGGTTATTAAGGATAGCAAAAAGATGTCATGGAATAAATTCGTGGGTTCCTTTAATCGACATACACCTTCCTCTGTCGTATGGGATAAGTTAAGACGTGTGGCTGGGAAACCGAACCATATGCCCATCGCCGGTCTCAAAACACCTACCGGAGCTGTTGTTGATACATTTGACGTGGCGAATACTTTAGGCAGTGCTTTCGCTGAGGTGTCTAGCTCAGGCAACTATTCCCCTGAGTTTCTTACAGTTAAGAACCAGGTGGAATCTCAAGAATTCTCGTTTCTTTCTGGCAACCTTGAGGATTATAATCGCCTTTTCACCCTGGCAGAGCTAGACAATGCACTCTCCTCTTCACGACACTCAGCACCAGGTCCAGATGGTATCCACGTCCAAATGTTGCAACATCTCTCTCCTGATGGCAAAGATTTCCTACTCGAGGTCTATAATCGTGTCTGGGTTGATGGTATTTTTCCAGACAAGTGGCGGGAGGCCACCATCATACCCATTCTTAAACCTGGAAAGGACCGCCATCTTCCTTCCAGTTACCGTCCTATTTCCCTCACCAGTTGCGTTTGCAAGGTGATGGAACGCATGATCAATGGACGGTTGGTGTGGTGGCTGGAATCCCACAATCTTCTGACGAACATCCAGTGTGGCTTTCGACGACGACGTTCAACTGCTGACCACCTTGTCTCTCTGTCAACTCAGATTATGGACGGGTTTCTTAAGAGCAGCCCCACAGTTGGGATATTTTTTGACCTCGAGAAGGCCTACGACACGTGTTGGCGGGCGGGAATATTGCGTTCTCTGCACAACTGGAACATACGTGGACGCCTACCGTTGGTCATTCAGGAGTTTATGCGGGACCGCGTTTTTCGAGTGAGGGTGGGTTCGGTTTTTTCTAACCATTTTATTCAAGAGAACGGAGTGCCGCAGGGCTCGGTACTCAGCGTGACTCTATTTGCTATTGCGATAAATTCCATATCACTATGTGTGCCTCAAGGTGTCTCTTCCTGTTTATTCGTGGACGACTTTGCCATCTTCTGTACTTCTCAGCGTACACCGTTTTTGGAACGCCGTCTCCAGCGGTGTTTGGACAATCTCTATGCATGGAGCTCGAAACACGGTTTTCGTTTCTCCGCTGAGAAGACAGTCTGCGTTAACTTCTGGCGCCGTAAGTGGCATATGCCGCCGTCTCTTCGACTCGGGCCAGATTTACTTCCTTTCGCAGACGAGGCGAGATTCCTTGGTTTGATCTTCGATCGGAAACTTTGTTGGGCACCACAAATAGCACAGCTTAGAGCACGATGTGACCGTTCTCTAAATCTTTTACGGATACTAAGTGGCAAGTCTTGGGGTGCGGATCGGACGACATTGCTCCGTCTTTATCGTGCTGTGATTCGTTCGAAGTTGGACTATGGCAGCATTGTGTATTCTTCAGCTCGACCTTCAGTGCTCAGAAGGTTAGACACAGTCCATAACCAGGGCATCCGTGTGGCCGTTGGAGCTTTTCCAACGAGCCCAGTTGTTAGCCTCTACGCCGAATCGGGAGAACCTCCTCTGCGTTGTCGGCGTGATGTCCTGCTTGCTAATTATGGCTGTGGGCTGAAGTGTATGCCTGGGCATCCAACTTATCACGCGTTTTTCTCCCCTGAGCTGCACGAGCGATACTGCCTCCGCTCTCTGAGCCCCAGGCCAGCAGGTTTTCGTTTCCGTGAGCTTCTACGCCAGCACCATGTTGACATCCCTCGGCTGTTATCCAAGGGAGAGAGTATACACCCCCCTTGGCTACGCGCTACCTCCCATGTCGATCTCGGGATGACGCTCTACGGGAAATCTGTTACGCCTCTTGATAGTATTCGTCATTGCTTTTTAGAATTTTTATCCAAATACAGTGGCCGTATTTGTATTTACACCGATGGTAGTAAGAGCCCCGACGGTGTTGGATGTGCCTTTGTAACTGGCACCGCAACTTCTACTTACGGTTTGCCTAGTTGCACATCTATATATTCTGCCGAGCTATATGCTATTTATCAAGCACTTCTGTATATTCGGCGTCGAAAATTAGGTGACTGCCTTATTCTTAGTGATTCCCTTAGTGCCCTTCAGAGCATTCGTGAGCTGTACAATTACCATCCTTTGGTGCAGCGCATCCAGGACGTTCTCCACATTTTGCACGCTTCTGGTTTTAATGTGGAGTGCGCATGGATTCCTGGACACGTTGGCTTGCCAGGGAATGACACGGCGGATTTGGCAGCGAAATCGGGAGTCACAGCGCCCAGTGTTACGATTACCCATTCAACAGCAGAAGATTTTAGAGTGGCTGTACGGAGAGCCGTTTTTTCGACTTGGCATGCGGAGTGGTCGGCTCTCCGTGGTAATAAGCTGCGAGAGGTGAAGGACCTCCCTATCAACTGGGTAACCTCCTCTCGTTTATTCCGCCGGGAGGAGGTAGTACTAGCTCGGCTAAGAATTGGCCACTGTATTTTTACGCACATTTACCTTTTTAAACGTGAACCTGCTCCTGTCTGTGCGCTCTGTGGGGAGGCACAGACAGTTCGTCATGTGTTGCTGGAGTGTGGTCACCTGGCACACATTCGGTCATCTCTGGGCATGCCGGCCTCTCTTGCTGAGGTCCTGGCAGATGACCCAAGAGCAGTGGACAGGGTTTTTAAATTTTTAGCAAAACTTTCTTTTACCTTGACGTTTTAGTGTGATAGCAGTTTTTTTTAATCTCTTTTAATTTTAATGTGTTGATTTTAGATGGAGTTTTATATCCAGCTCTGTTTAGAGGGCTGGACCGTTCTGTTACTTCCTTTTCAACTGTGTTAGCTCTTTTACTTGTGTTTTTTTTTCCTTTTTTTGGTATTTTCTTACTGCCTATTGCCAAGTTTTAATCGTAAGGGCGCTTATGACCTCGGCAGTTGAGCGCCCTTAAACACCATTATCATCATCTTATTCGTGCAAAATAACGCGTATCGCACATGCTGCGTGTCCATGACATTCTCAGGGCTACAAACTGGAGAAAACCACTTCTCCTTGTCCGCTTATGAAGGACGTTTTCCTTTTGAAGAGTTTTCTTCCGAGTGGCCTTCCTTTGTTATTTTGTTTTTCTTTGCCATAACTTCTTGTTTTTCTTTAATTGTTTATATTGTTCGGAGACGTTGCTGATTTATTTTGACTGGATTCCAAAGTTAAAAGCACGTTCTGAACTCGTTAAAAAATAAATACAAGATCAACATTAAAGCAACAAAGGCTTTCTTTAACATTTGTACGGTGTTGAAGTTTTTCAGGTGCTGTATCCAAAAAATGAAACCCCTTTTGTTTATCATTCGCTTAACGGTATACCAAGATACCAAGATATCATCGGAAATATACTTTTGGGGCCCACTGAAGGGAACAAATTACGAAAAGATGTGTGTGAGGGCAGGGGAAAGGTGAGATAAATCGGCACGATCATAATAAAGTTAAATACCAAATTTGGTATTTAATTTCAACATTTTCCAAATATCCTACACGATTTTCAGAAAATCTCCGACCCCAAGATTTAACATCTCGTATTGACATGAACAAAAGAAGTTATATCTTAAATCTTCAATGCGTGGTGAAAATCCCTTCAATTATAAAACCATAAGAAATGAACGAGTGGTCAGCATTGTGACTTCGTCCTGGTGTCGTTCCCGATGTTTTCAGGGTTAAAATCTCCTTGCAAAGTACAGGTAAACATACAATTTAAACTTAAAGCAGGTGTACGTAGTGAATCTGCAGTAGTTTGGCATCGCCAAGAACACGCATCAATGGAATTGAATCCAGATTCTCTGATTTAGAAACCACATAAAATCTATTAAATCTTAAATTAGAGGGGGGGAAACCAATCGGAATTTGAATTAACGGGGGAATGGGGGGATTTCCCCCTCTCATTAAACAATTTCCCTGGCTAGTTAAAGAAGAATTCCTTCCCTGCGAGGAAAATATGTTATTCTTTTTCTCTCTTTGAAAAATCAAAGAAGACATGGAACACTTTCGATGAAAATTGTATATGGTACTGGTACGAGTGCGAGCTACAAGTTGGCAGAATTATCACATTGCTAGTGGCCAGTAAGCTAAACAGTAAACACAGTTTGTTTAGTTGGTTTGGTATTCAGAGTTATAACTTCAGCAATTTGTGCCATCAATGACGTTTGTAACATGCAGTATTCAGTTCAATTTTGTGCAATAGTGATGTTTTTGGTCAGCATGGATAGATTTGTGACAAGGAAGTATAAAGTTACAGAGCGTAATGACGGTGATGTATTTCATTTCGAATTTCAGGCTTCAAATTGAAGTAATATTAATTATTTAGTTAAAACTGCAGCATTGCCATCTGGGCAGTTCCGTAGTTCCAAGGGGAATCTAACAGTTATACTTTGAAGTTTTTTTTCCTCGCTTGCTGCGATGCCGTTATAAGATTTTCTCCCTGCTAACGCGCGTGTGTGTGTGTGTGTGTGTGTGTGTGTGTGTGTGTGTGTGTGTGTGTGTCTGTCTGTGTGTGTGTGTGTGTTAGCCGGAGAAACAGGGCGCGCGCGCACACACACACACACACACACACACACACACACACACATTACTGCTAACATGGACCGTACCTTATATTCTAAAAGTCTCCGGAATCATTTATTTTCTCTTTAATATATACGAAAGTAAGGATAATTTATTTTTAGGTGTTGGTAGCGTCCAATACGACACTTCATTTCAATTTTCATGTTATAATGATTGTTGTCTTGGCTTGGCAATTAGTTTTTCGCATTTCATAATGTCAGCAACGGATTACGTTCGAACTTAAAAGGGTTGTGTTTTGTAAAATAAATCACCCTCAGAGACGTTGAGAGTGATGAGCAAGATGGCTAAGCAAAGATGAAGAAAACTTAGATTATGAATGGCATAAACGTTTCAGCCAACATTTTCCAAGGGTGAAGAAATTACTTTACATGCGACAAGGGCACTACGACAAGTATCTGAAAATGGTTTCCAAGGGTACTTCCAGTCTCTTCACGCAGTGGCAGAAGTGTGTTACTGCGGAAGGGAATTATTTTGAAGGAAATGTTGTGTAAATTACCTTATGGTAAATTGTTTTTGTGTTATTTACACATTCTGGGAACTTCTTGAATGTAGTATAGAACACACCATACTGATTCTTAAGCTTCTTCCACACGCCAAAAAGTAATTTAAATATTTTAGTCAGTATTCATATCGAAAGAAGTGGCAATAATGGAAATTCATTTTGTGGAATGTTTTCCAGAGACAAGAGTTTAGATCCTAGCGCTGACATGAGCAGCGTAATAGTTAGAAATTATTATCACTCTAACAGTCGGAATAGGAGTGTATTACCAGCTGCACGGACTGTTAAAAGCTTAACCAGATTACAGCAGATGTTGGAAGAAGTCCAGCATCCGTATTCAGAGATTTCATGCACAAGCTGATGGAGGTCGGGTTTGTCACTTGCCCCTGACATTTTATCATCATCCTGTCATGCCAGAACTAATAAGCTTGAGACTAACTGGAGGCTGCTGGAACAAAAAACTACCCTTCAGCCGGCTTCTTCGTAGAAATCAATATTATATCACAAGTACATTGTTAAGGATTGGGTATCTAGAGAAACCGCAATCAGCTTTAGAACTTATAATCAAGTCAAACAATGGCAAACAAAATCTTAAGGACAATATAATAAAAGAGACTAAAATAATTTTACCATTGAATAAAAAAATATACCATCCGACACTTGCAAAATGATATTAAGAAATTTATGTAGCACACAATATTTTATTCATAACTAACTCCAAAATGAGGGTAATTATTTTAATGAAATATGTAAATGTACCATTGGATAGTAACAGAGTACCAGTTATGCTGGTTGTCTTATAAATAATGGATATAAATAACATGAAATTGATGGCAGGCAATAGTTATACGTGTACATTGAAATATTTAGGAAAACGAAGAAAGTTTACCTATTCCTAAAGTCGTTATTCCTAAAAATAAATGAATTCACTGCTCAGAATACCAGTTAATCATTATTACTTGAAGTCTAGTAATAATAGTGTAGCAATTTATTAAAACCATTATTTAGATTTATAGTAAAATAAAACAAGCGATAGTTTATATATGGCAATAGGAGAATATGTTGCGGGTTGAAAATAGAAAAAACAACTTCATCTATATATATATGAATATATTACAAATATAATTTAATTCTTTCTAGACGTTTTCTATTTTAATGAGTAATGATACTGACAACATGTGTAATTGGCTATTTTGAAGCCGAAAATTGCATTTTAAGAGTGAGCGAGAAAGAGAGCACATGCGCAAAGAATAGCCAAACAGGTTTCATGAACATTTCTGTATATCATACCTTAGATTCTATTTAAACAATGTTACATTGTGATTATTTCCCCCCAAAAGTGGCATTCTATAGGGGCTTACATTAAAAAGAAATCCGTGTTCCATTCATGTGGCTTTCTTCCACAAAAAACAATATATTTCCTTACAAAAGATTCTTCTTTTATCTATGTCATGTTAATCTAGATAATTATTAGCAGCAGTGGTCTTATTATTTGCTTCCTTTAAGTAGAAGGGAAAAAGGGAATGTACTAGGCTAAAGCGATAGGCAAATCTTTTAAAAGCTATCGCTATGCGAAAGAAGTTAAATGTAGTTCTCTTTTGCATTCCCGGGAGTAAAATGATAGAGGCAAAAGAAAAGTTCACTTCCTCTTGAGAAAATTGGAACCATTGAACAAGGAATATATCTGAAACGGTTAACTAAAAAAAAAAAGTACATGACATAGGTTGTGTGTGTTAATGAAGTCTACAAGCTTTGCGTAATAAGCGTTTAGTCTATCTTACAGCTCACGAGTTATACAAAAACGACGCAGAATGAAGAGGTCTTCAGAGGCTATTCCCAGAAAATTCAAGATATTTATTACGTTTGTCATGAAAACATCTTAAACATATGGTATTTAATCAAAATCATTTGGACCATTTTGAGAAAATCAAAATTTCGAAAAAATTGTTCCATATAAAGGGCAGTTGGGGTGGGGAATTGTATTGAAAACCTTTATGTCGCATCCTTGGAAAATACTGAACTTAAACACCAAATTCAGTATTTAAACTACCTTTCGATTTTTGAGCTATGCTGCCCCCCCACACACACACAAACATACACACTCACACACACACACACACACACACACACACACACCCAGATATTTCTAATAATGCTTTTTAGGGGGGATTCAGTATGTTTTCCGTTAAAATCTCGGTATCGAATTTGTTGGTTGAATACAATACCTTCTCTATGTACATCGTGCTATAGAAAGTAAAAATATCTAGCATATTATTAATTTTTATTTCGAAGAATGTTGCATTGCAAAGTTTAAGTATAATAAAGTTATTTACAGGGTTTCGATAGCATCACCATTTAACAGTGTTGGTTTATATATATATATATATATATATATATATATATATATATATTTCTTTAACGGGGGCTTTCACTTGTGAAATTGTAGGCTCAGAACATTAGGTTAAACGTTATATTACTAAACACACGCACATTCACTCTCACATTCATACTTCCAGACTCTATGGCGGATAGGGAATAATTCCGGTTAAAGAAAAATTCCCCGCCCCAGCCGGGAATCGAACCCGGGACCTCGCTGACCACTCGACCACGGAGGCAGTCATTGGTTTATATTATTTGTGTGCATACACCAGCTATCGCGATGGCATTCGAACCCGCACAAATGTATGGAAAATGTATAAGTTTATGTAAATTAAACCTTTTGCTTATGCTTCAATTTGCATTTATTTTTATTTGTTCTTAGCACTAAGAAAATCACTTAATGCGAGTTTTCAAAACTTCATATTACCTCTAAGTAGCACAAGGAATGTGAATGCGATAGTGATAGAAGGAGAGACGAGGAGGATATAAAATTTAAAGTACGAATTACTTGAGCGGAGCTGCCATCATTTCGTTATTTATTATACATAGTTTATCCATGAGTAGAACAGTGTAAATTGCGACCCGGAGTGGATAATAGAGATTTGTCCACTTGTATAATACATTATTTTATCCTTCAGATACGATAAATTAATATATGACAAATATTAAGTTAATGATTTTACAACAGAGAGTGATAAACTAAATAACGAATAAGGTACTGAATTGCGGTGTTCTTTAGGTTATGTATGAATACTAATTTTGTTTTTATTGCTGCTAGTTTCAAATTGATGAATGTGAAAACTAGTGTTCCTACTTGCAATGCATTTCGAGGTGTTAACTTCTATGGTAATGTACAAGAAGTTCACTTTCATGTAGTTAAAGAATAAAAATGTTTGATGTTGCTGTTAAAAGGTTATAGAAAAGTTGTAGTTATCAACCATTTATTTATTTACATTATCCCACTCGATACCGGAGCAACGATTGAATTTTGTTTACTTTATCCCACCCGTTGCGCTAATAACTATCACTTTGATTTAAAGTTCAAGTTTTCTTATGTCGTTTCTGCATAGCAACGGTATCTGTTGGTTGAAATGTATTTGTATTCTTTCATCTTCCTTTAGGTAGGGATTTTTAATAGCGTTTAACGCCCGTTTTTACTACGTTGGCGCCGCAGGGGGTGATACTGAAGATACATGATGATGAAGCACCAGCGGAATGCGATGGCGGGGAAAACCGGAGAAAACCCACTCCTGCGGCTCCGCTTTGTCCACCACAAATCCCACATGCGATCGCCTTGGATCGAACCCAGGCCGGCTTGGTGAGAGGCGATTGGTCTAACCACTCAGGCACGGCGCGACCACTTTAGGTAAAGAAGTAGTGTGCTTCACCCAAAAATTGGTTATCGACATTTTAGTAACAATACGCGTTTTGAGGACCCCAATCCTCGACCCTGCCAAAATGTATAGAAAAATGTAGGTCTAAGCATCAGCATTTGTGTGGCAATTATAGTCCATTAAAGAAAAGGAAGAAAGAAAGAAAACTGAATAAATGCAATCCCTATTAAACATCGTTGAATACTCTTCATTGTCATTTAATTTTGTGTAACTGTGAGTAGAAAAACTTATTGGAGAACTGATTTATAAGTCATAAAAGTATGCATTTTGAAGTAGGAATAATGGTGGTATTAAATTAATTATTATTTTATAAAGAAATAACGAGAAAAGAGAAAAATAGCGATAAATAATTTTATGTGTTAAAATCTAGGAATAATGCAGAAATGAATAAGTTATAATTCTGTTTGAAGAAGACAAGTTAGACCTCTAACTAGCAATAGAGAAAGCAATTAACTCGGAGTCAGAGCAATGAAGGTGATAAAGTGCCGGGAAACGCAATAAGCAAGAAGTATACATTGAACTCAAAACTCAGTTCTTGGAAAGTCAATAGTTCTGAAATCTAAAGCTTGTGGAAACATCGTACGTAGCCCATTTCTGAGAATTAACAAAGGAAAGACATACTTAAGATTGAGCAGTCAAGAAGAATGAAGGGTCTCTCTTGGATACTAATATGAAGTCTAAAATTTTGAGCGTAGAAACTATGATGGGATAGTCTGATGTAGGCGGGACTTGGTTAACAAAAGAGTATGCTTCGCTAAAAATCTGTTACTCTCTTGTGCTTCAATTTTTTCTGGTTGATAAAAGTCACGGAATTATTACCGCCTTATCAGAGCGCTAGGTTCATTAAACGGTTGATCGTTAGGTGATTCGCCGTTTGAGTAGTTAAACGAGTCACTGTAAAACTCGTAACTTTTTTACGGAAACAAATGTTGCTTACAACGTAAATTTGTTAATAGCCTGGATGTTTGCAGATATAAGACGCAGTTATAATTCCTTGTGCTATATAAAAACAATCGGCAAAGAGATCACTTGTTAGCCTCCATTAAATATTCTCACTAAATTGAATTGTTGTCCTCGCCACACCTACGCAAACTCTGAGAGAAGTAACTCACAGTGTACCACTACAGCAGTAAGAAATACTAAAAGTTTGTCTTATAAATATCATCCTAATAAAACAAGCTATTAGCGATTACTTCGGAAAAAGCTAATGCAAGGAAAATTTGTTCGAATGGATACTGCGATTGACATTGTGAGTGAGATGGTCAAATGTGTTAGGGGATCTGAAAACTAAATCCTGCTAATAATAATAATAATAATAATAATAATAATAATAATAATAATTTATTGCACTTAGGTTATATTTTCAATTACTCACAAAATCATGTTCTGTTACTCAAACTATGCATATTACTTATCAATGTAAATTTAGGTTTGACTACCCCCTAGACGCTACATCCGTTTAGCTCCTGGCTGTTAGTATTACCTATTCCATCCCATTCTCTGACATTACAAGGAAGCAAGTAATAAATCCAATTTCTGCTAATATTTAGTTCGATTAGCATGGCTGAAATAAAAGAATAATCTTTTGTAAGGAAAGATTGTTTTTGGAACATCTAGAGAATGTCATGTGAATGGAATACATCCGATTTTTATTTTATAGCTCACCTCACATTTCCTATACGTGTTTGCTAGCCATTTCTCACCGACTGCTAGAATCCTTTTTCATGTCCTCCCTTCTTCCATATGGCTTCCATCCATAGTTTTAAGATATTCCCTAGCTATCACAATCAGCACTTCTCGTTCTTTATACACCTAAAACCTCTTAAGATCACTCATTTCTTCCTGGTGTTCTTAATTCTGCCATTATTCATTTAAGGGTTCTAGAATGTCCCGATAAGCTTGCTCTTCAAATAAACTTCTGGCCGATAAGCAAAGCTTTCGTTCTACAATGCACGCTTCTTCTGGATAGCAATCCTGTAGGATAATCTGCAATGTGCCAAGTTTGCCGTTCTGAATTCGTCGGAAGTGCTACTACTGGGTAATTTGTAAACTAAAAAAACAATCGAGAATTGCCTTGCGAAACAGGCAACAACAAACAAAACGAATCACGAGAATCCTTCGCTATGGCTTTAGTAAAGAAATGGAAAAGACGAGCGGGGCAGGCCTCAAAACTTCAGTAATGATGACCGCAAAAGACCGTTAAACCTCGTGGAAACATAAGCTTGACGGGAATAAAAAATCTGATGTAGTAACCTGGAGGGGGGGGGGTGCTAACGATTACGTCAAGAGTTCATATAACCTTACCGCTGTGTTTGGTGACTGGTGATGTAAGAACTTCTAGTATCCTTATGCGCCTCCTTAAGCCAACATTTGTTATTATTATTATAATTATTATTATTATTATAAATACAGAAAATTTGCATGTAGGTATGTTTATGTGAGTTAGCTACTTTTGATAATTCTTTCTCTGTTGAAAACTCTTAAGATTTAGTGGGCACGGGCTATAAAATGCTTTACCATTTCAATTCATAAATAACCGAAATAGTAATAAGGCGGAGTAGCTCCCATACTTGTCGCGCGGATGATAGGGTTTCAGATGGATCCAACCCTTGGTTACGCCTTTTCATTCTGCATTACTCCTCTCCCAAAAAACATCTCTCGACTACACTATACAGCTTAGGACCCTCAACATTAAGTTACACTTAAGTGCCAAAATATGAAATAAGTATCGGAGATTACCTATTCTTATGCGTTTGCAAAACCCATGTTGTATTAGAATACGAACACACTGAAGTTACAAAAGTACGTATTCCGAAAAGTTTGTCGGAATAGAGATTAAGAGGTCAAACATTCCGCGTCCATGAATATCAGGATTTTTCATACGTTATTAGAACTGGAGCGTTTGAAATTGCAATTAAATGAGATAAAGTGAGAGGAATTACCATAACCATAAACTCCTCTATATTGTACAATGATTTCATAAAGAACAGCGGAAGATATATGAAATTAATTAAAACGTCATTCAAGTTTAAAAAGCTACCCATGAAATGTTTATTTTAATTTTTTTGAATAAGGTTATCAATTTCGTTTTCATTCGTTGTTTGGAAATAATCTTGTCTCTCTCTTACGACTTTAGTCTAGCTCCTCTTTATTGTTTTCTCGTCGTCGTCACCCATTTAGTACAATTCTGTCATTACTATTGCTATTATTGTCAGTCATAAAACCATGAACGTGAAAACTTATTTGTCGGATAATGCATGTATCAGTAATTCAACTAACCGAAAACTTATCGGCAAAGATATCTGAGTAATGCTCTTCAGAAATTGTAGAACGCCAATCGCCTAGAAATCTGGCACATAGCTTTATCGGTAAGTTATCGGCGGATTGTAGAGCCGGCCCTAACGAAGAAATTTACTAAAACCGTGGACCTTGTAGTCTTATCCATCCGGGATTCCTTTTCTTTTCTCCTCCCTTTTTCCATATTTCTCCCATCCCTAGTTTTGTCAAGATTTCCCCTAACTGTCACGACCAGCACTTTTCGTTCTTAATTAACCTGACATGTAATATATATATATATATATATATATATATATATATATATATATATTACTTTCTCTAGGGTACAGTCGCCCTCTGTGGTGTAATGGTTACCATGCTAACTTCATATAACCAAAGTCGCGGGTTCAAACCCGGCGGAGGACGATGCTTTTTTTCGGATATAAAATCCTTAGCATGGCTTCCTTCGGAAGGGAAGTAAAACCATTGGTCCCGTCGTAGATTTATGGGACGTAAAAGAAACTCAAGCCTGATAGAGAGGCCTCTGAGCAAAATTAAGCGGTCTTTCACGCCCAGTTTAGAATGGGACGCTGAGAATCACAGTATTTAAATAGATAAAAACTCCATTTTGCTACACGTACTGTATACATTGTGTATAGCGTAAGTATTGTATTACACCCAAAATTCGATACCAAGATTTCACCAGAAATACATGTTTTAGGACCCCTCAAAAAAACTTTTTAGAAAAAGTTCCGTGTGTGTGTCTGTGGACAGTATAGCTCAAAAACAAAAAGATCGTTGATTACCAAAGTTGGTATTTAAGTTTGGTATTTTCCAAGGATGCAACACGAACATATTCAAGAAAATTCCCCCACCCAAGCTACTCTTTGTTATTCTCAAAAATGGTTCTAACAATTTTGATTAAAATACGATATTTACGATATTTACATGATAAATAAAATGTGCATCTTGACTTTTTACTTTCTCTACAAGCACTATGTGCATAGTGTATAGAGAAGGTATTGCACTCCACTCAAAAATTCGATACCGAGATATATGTTTTAGGGTCCATTACATACAAAAATAAAAAAACATTTTCACAAAAAGGTCCGTGTGTGTGTGTGTGTGTGTGTGTGTGTGTGTGTGTGTGTCCGTGAATATGATAACTCAAAAACGAAAAGTCGGTAAAATACCAACCTTGGTATTTAAGTTTAGTATCTTCCAGGGATGCGACACGAAGATTTTGAGAAAAATCCCCCCACCCCAAACTTCCCTTTACATGGAACTTTTTTCGAACATTTTGATTTTCGCAAAAATGGCTAACGATTTTTATTAAAATATCATATATTAAAGATATTTTCCTGACAAAATGTATATCTTGTAGTTTCTGGGAATAGCCTCTGGAGACTACTTTATTCTGGACGAGTTTTACGGAATTTTGCATAACTGTTAAACAGTAAGACTTAGATAAAAACTTACTACACAAGAAATGTAGAGAACGTTAAAACACACAATTTATGTTATATACATTTATTTCGTGGAGTTGATCGTTTTTGAGATATTCATTGTTTTTGGTTTCAGCTATGAAAAACTTACTTTTCTTATATAGGAATTTGTCAACTACTGTCCATATAAACAAAGGTCTTCAGTCACATAGCAACCAGCTTTTGACTATCACTTTAACCTATAGTACTCCCTTATTTCGCTTCTACTTACAAGGAAACAACTAATAAGACTATTTCTGCTAATTTGTAGCAGGAAGTCAATAGAAGCATAAGTTTTTTAAGAATAATTTGTTGCAGAGATGTAGAGAAAGTCATGTGAATGGTAAACATAAGATTTTTTTTGGAATAGCCTCTGAAGACCTCTCTATTCTGGATGATTTCTATTGAATTTCTATTGAATAACTGATAAACCGTAAAGATAGAAAAAAGCTACTAGACAAAAAATGTAGATCTCGATAAAACACACAATTTATGTCCTATATATATTTTTTCGTGGAGTTGGCCGTTTTCGAGATATTCCTTGTTATTAATTTCAGTTTTAAAGTAGTTGAAACTTTTCTCATACGGGAACTTATCAACGCTTGACCACGCAAAGAAATGGATTTCAATCCCATAGCAACCACAGTTTAAAACATTTGGCTGTCGGTTTAGCCTCGTGCATTCCCTTATTTCCCTTCTACTTATAAAGGAACAAAGTAATAAGATCGCTTCTGCTACTGTTTATCTTGCTTAGCATGTTGTAAATTGAGGAATAAGCTTTTTAACAATAATTTGTTACAGAGATGTAGAGAAAGTCATGTGAATGGAGCACATCAGATTCTTTTTAGCAGAATCTCGTCTTCGCTCTCTGTATACCTAAAAATCTGTCTTAAGATCACTCAATTCATCCTGGTGCCCTTAATGTTACCATTATTCAATCTAAGGAAGAAACCTACTAAAAGACTAAACAATGTAGTTTTATCCATCAGGGATTGGGATCTTTGCCCACAGCCTAAGAAGTAAGGCAATGCAATTAAGAAAGTGCTTATCGTAACGGTATCGACAGTTATCACACAATTCTTCCCTGTATACGCAATTAATTCGCGTAACTGGATAGCGGTATTGCCAAAAGGCTGAAAGATGTTTATCGTTTTCCTCAAACTTGTGATCGCTTGGAGAAAAGCGTTCTTTCGCCCTAATTTAATTCACTGCCTTTTCCTCGTTTGTTTACTCTGCTCTGATAAGATTTGTTTGTTGCCAGATTAGATTCGCCACACACATGTGCTTTATTCTATTAGATTCGCGTTCGGAAGAAATTGTGGGGTTTCAGCGCATATTGGTTTATTCTCGTCTCCTTTGCAGCGTCAGATAGTGGTTAATGAGTATCAACAGAAATGCTGAGAAGAATAAATCAAACAGCAGGCATTAACCTGATTTTTCCCACCATGGTGAAACTTGCAATTGCGTGCCACTACCGAACGCACGAGATTAGCAGTTACGATTTTGCGAAGAGAACCGCTGCACGTTGGTGTTCTCACTGTAAGTAAACCTTCTATGAGTAGTACAGTTATTTAATGTTTCACACAAGGTTATTTTGCGCCTATAAAATGCGAGGAAATTAAATAGGAGCCGTTGAAAGTTATGCGTAAGAAACAGAAGTTATGCACATTATTGATAGCTTATGCTGGTTTAAATGCATGAATGGACGTTACTGACAGATTATAGAACCCAACGTATTACGCTCGAAACGATCATTTGTTCAAAATTAAGAGTAAAGGGTACAGAACCGAGGTAGGAAAATTTTCAATTGCTAACAGAACCATTAAAGGATTGAAATGAATTGCCTGTAGCAGCCTTCCATGGCTCTCTTCTGTCCTTGAAGAAATTTCAATTCAATAAATGTTGGATAATATATTATAAATGATAATTATATGTTTGCGGTTTCATGTTTCTGTAAACAGTAATGGTAAACTTATTGGTAATACTGCTTAGATAATCAATGGAAGTAGTAAAATAGTTAATGATTTCATTAATGTGTATTTAACTATTATATCTAGTTGTACAAAGCCATAAACTGGTAGCTATAATAATCTATTTCGAAGCTGTTCATATAATTTTATAAACTATTTATGAATGTAATGTAATTAGAGTCATACTTGGTCCTTTCTTTATACACCTATCATTGTTTACTACATTATTCTTTGTAATATTATTATGTACATATATTTAACTCTACCACCGGGTAATACCCACTTGCAGAGAAATTAAGTACAAATATATACACATACATAATCAAAAACCGGATTTTAAATGAAAATTGTCGACGTAAAAGTTAATCTGTTTCATTTACATGACATTCTCCAACTATTTTGTAAGAAATTATTCTTATAAAGGCATCAATAGTTAGTTCGCTTTAAAAGCTGGCGGTTGTGTGAAAATTGAAATTAATTCTTTTTAGATCGCCAGGAGTAAAATAAGAGATGAAGCGAATGTCAACTTGCCGTGTGGGACAAATTTAAACCAATAAAAGGAATAACTCTACCAAAACAAAAAAAAAACAAAAACAAAAAAAACAGCAATATAAATTGTGTGTTTTAACGAGGTCTACAATTTTTGTGTAATAAGTTTTTATCTATCTCTTACACTTTACTAGTTATACTAGTAATCAGAATGAAGTGGTCTTCAGAGACTGTTCCCAAATAATTCAAGATATAAATGTTATTTGTCATGTGAATATCTTTAATATGCGTCATTTTAATCAAAGTCGTTAGAGCAATTTCTTAGAAAAATGAAATTTTGAAATTTTTCCCGTGAAAAGGGTAATTTGGGGTGAAGGTTTTTCTTAAAAAAATTCTGTTCGTTTTGAGTTATGTTGTCCACACACACACACACACACACACACACACACACACACACACACACACACACACATACACGCTTTTTACAATGGTTTTAAAGGGGTCATATAAATATGTAGTTACGGTGAAATTTCTATATCTGATTTTTGGGTGGAGAAACGTAAGTAGGATTAAAAAAGTGAAAATTACCATATAGATAGAATGTGATATAAAGGTATTAATAAAAGATAAACGCGTCTGCTTTATTTTTCATGTTACTTCATTAAAAGGTTTGAGCTTTAGCATGTTTAACATTTTCAGAATGGTAGCAAAATGGACATTCAATATACAAGTATTAATAAGATATAATATTTTTATATTTTGTCGGCTACTTCATATACTTAGTGGAGGTGGACCTACGCTGTGCATACATTGTCAAAAGACAAAGTTCAAACAGAATTGAAGTTTTACACATGCACAGCGAAACGACGAAACAAGGAGGACGGATGTGGAAAAGAAAATTTTTCACGTTGACGATGGTCAACTCAGTGGTCTGGATTATCATTTTCAAACCTCGAGATTGGAGAAAAGATGAAGAAAGCGCGTGGAGGGGTAAGGTGTTATTATTTGGGAGAGTCTTATATGAGCTGTCCTTTACTGTCAACATTGCAGGATGGTATTGACCGCTACCCAATTTGCTTTGTTGTTCACGCCTTTTAATATCTCATAGACGAGTCCAAGAATCATTAGGGCGGAAGGATATTCTTTTTCAATGGTGAATCGGTTAACACAAATTTTAATATTTTCATATCAACAAAGTACTCCAAATTTTAAAAATATGTTAGAAAAGTCTGATGTATTCAATTCACATGACTTTTTCTACAAACGATTGTTACAAGAGGTTAATTCTTTATCCACATCGTGGTAATCGATATAAGCAGTAGCAGAAATGGTTGTAATAGTTCTAAGTAGAAGGGAAATAAGGCAATAACTAGGTCAAAGCGATAGTGAAACCTTCTAAAAAGAGATAAGGAGAGAAAGACCGAGAAAGAAGAGAGAGAAAGAGAGCGAAAGAAAGAACGAAAGGAGGAAAGGACTTTTTTACCCAAGATCCAAACCGATTATCACAATGTGCAGTTACATATTAATGTCGAGCAGTGTTAGAACTTGAGATGGGAAACCAAGATGGAGCAACGTGAGCCTTGCTGCCTATGCAACCATCAAAATGCGTGAGTGGAGCGGGTAATCTAAATGCCCGAGCGTGGTCCAATTAGTTCGAAGGGGCGCGTTTTAAGCGATATTCGCTGACTAGAATGGATGGTTTTGCTTCATTCATTAGAGTTCCAAGCGATGTAGTTCATTCAAAGCTGAGCAAATTCTTGATTATAAAATATAGCAAAGTTCGGAAATTTGTTGGTATAGGTATGTGGATGAATGAGTTTAACCCATACCAAATAAACATATTTTTTAATTCATAACATTATGATAATTAGTAACTAATTTATAATTCGTTCCCATTTGTAGGTAGCTTCTCTACTGTGCTATTTCCCGGATAAGATACTGAGGACGAGAACTTTTTTTTTCTATATTTATTAATTGCGAGGTATTATTTGTTTATGGTTATAACGGCTTGATAATTTACACTGTAATTATTTCAGGATTCATAACTAGCTGTTATTTTTCATATAGTCAGTTTCGTTACTTTATGCGTGTGAAATGTGTGTTAGGATATCGTAATAATTTGTATTTATTTCCTGCACATTAAAAATAGTCTGTTGGACACCAAAAAACATGCGTTCTTTTATATATATATATGTGTGTGTGTGTGTGTGTGCGTATATATTTGAGTTGCTGAAATTACAAATTGAACTTGAAGCAGATATATTTAAAGTTTATTAAGCCTTCCACATTTTCATTTAATTTAACATTTCTCTTCTGAAGTAGAATTCCATCCATGAGTTTAGTATTGGAATATCTTCGGAAATATAGGTACGCTTTAAGGTGTCTGAGAGAGAGAGAGAGAGAGAGAGAGAGAGAGAGAGATAGCGATAGCGAAATCAGAAGTATAGTCAGGGAAATGCCAATTAAAGTCAGGGAAATGCTCAACATCTTCCAAATATGTGACACAAAGATTTTCAAGAAAAATCATAACTCCCCCAAATATCCTTATATATGGAAAATATTTCGTCATTTTATGATTTTATTTAAAATAATATATGAAGCTAAGAAACAGAGAAATACTTAAACATAAAATTGAGGTCTCATTCAAACTAATAATTTCTGAATAATATAATTCTTGACATTAATGGTTTCCGAAATATTCTTTAAATTTTTTAAAATGTTCAGTATTTTTTACATTTTGTTGAAGTACTAACGCACTTTTTGTTTCTCGTGATATGCAAAAGTATTATTTAAAATCCAGTATCGATTAACATACAGTGAAAAATGGAATATAAGATTTTGTTAAAATGGTGTGTAGAATAGGTATAAAAATAAACGATAATGGCCAGAGAACGATTGTAAATTTGTAATGCATTATATTTATTTCTCCTAGCCTCGTATATACAATGTACATAGTGGATAGAGAAGGTATTGAATTCCACCCTAAAATTCGATATCGAGATTTCACCGGAAAAAACATGTTTTAGGACCCCCTGAATCCCAAAAAAAGCATTTTCAGAAAAAAAAAAAAAAAAAAAAAAGGTCTGTGTGTTTGTGTGTGTGTGTGTGTGTGTGTGTGTGTGTGTGTGTGTGGACAGCATAATTCAAAAACATGTGACATGAAGATTTTTAAGAAAGTCCCTCCACTCCAAACTACCCTTTGCATTTTTTTGGGAATTGCTTCTGAAGACCTGTTTATTCTGGATGAATTTTGCTGAATTTTGCATAACTTGTCAACCGTTAAGGGATAGACAAAAACTTGCTACACCAAAAATGCAAATCTAGTTCAAGTACATAATTTATGTAATTTACATTTTTTCGTGGAGTTTGCCATTTTCGAGATATTCATTGTTATCAGTTTCGATTGTAAAGTACTTAATACTTTTCTTAGAAAGAGAGTGTCCGTTTTTCTTTTTTTCTACTCCTGGCCAAGCAAAGAAGCGATTTGAAATGACCATCGCATAACGACAGCTGTTAAAACATTTGACTATCACTGTAGCGTAGTGCATTCTCTTAGTTCCCTTCTACTTATAAGGAACTAAGTAATTAGAACATTCTCTTAATGTTTATCTCGATTAGCATTGTGTGGAAAGAAGAATAACCTTTTGTAAGAAGTTTGTAGAGTAGCTAGAGAAAGTCATGTGAGTGTAAAACTTAAGATGTGTTAATAAATGAGGGTAAGAATTTATACAAAATGAGCTTGGGATATCTGAAATATAAATATGTGAGGTATTCTAAGGACTGAGAAAGAACATCGAATAACAAAGTAATCCAGGCAGTCTGTCACAAGATGGAATTGCATCTCGAACACGTGATTAGTCAGAACGTTATTTCTCCACCGTTATGACGAATAGTGGTTCTTTTATCTGTATTTTGTTCAATTCGCTGCATCAGAAACATATATTTCCTCTCTCAACAAAATGGTTTCCCTTGCTCGTTCCTTTCGAATGGATGTTACGAAGTTTGGATTTGTGAATGAATTCAGAAGAAAGGGTAACCACTGCTGGGATCCTATGAATAGAATAGATAGGATATATCTCGTAACACAGGATACAAGCCGTCTGATAACACCAGCAAGAGATAGGGTCATTGTACACTCGCAACAAAAAAATCTGGTTCCGGGGAAGAAATGCAGCTTTTTGTGTTCTTTATCAGTCTTCAACCGCGTTCACAAGCATGGATCCGGACGAAAGAAATATGTTTGCATACAATATATAACATACCAATATCAAAAGTGTTTGAAAATATCATTGTTTGTAAACCTTCCTTTGCAATATCGTTGAATTTACTCAAATAATGTTTTTTACTTTCTCTAGCCATGTGTGATAGATAAGGTATTGTATTCCACCAAAAATTCGATGTCGATATTTCTCCGGAAATATATGTTTTGGGGTCCCCTGAGTCCTGAGTACATTTTTAGAAAAAGGTTCGTGTGGACAGCATCGCTCAAAACGAAAAGACCGTGAAATACCAAACTTGGTATTTAGGTTTTGTAGCTTCCAAGGATGCGACACGAAGAGTTTCAAACCCTTTACATAGAAACATTTTGATTTTCTTAAAAATGGCTCTAACGATTTTGATTAAAATCCCCTATATTAAAGATATTTACATCCCAAATAAAATGTATATCTTGAATTTTCTGGGAATGACCTCTGAAGACCTCTTTATTCTGAGTGAATTTTGCCGAATTGTGTTTAACTGCTAAACGGTAAGAGATAGACAAAACCTTACTACACAAAAAATGTAGATCTTGTCAAAACACACGATTAATGTCCTTTGCGTTTTTGTTGTGGAGGTAACCGTTTCCGAGATATTCCTTGTTATTCGTTTCAATTATGAAGTACTTACTTTTCTCAGACAGGAAGTCGTCCGTTTTTCTTTTGTTCTATTCCTGACTAAGCAAAGAAGCAATTTGCAATGACAGTCGCATAACGATAACTTTTGTAGGAAGTTTGTAGAGCAGCTAGAGAAAGTCGTGTGAATGTAACACATTTTTTTCTGCCATTCCTCACTTTGATACTTATTTCTTATGTAAAATTAGATTTTAAAATTAGATTTTAAAATTAGATTTTAAAATTAGATTTTTAAATCGCGCTGCTTTCTCTTTCCGTTATTATTTTGAACATCTCTCTACAAATTATTCATATAAGAGCCTATCATTTTTCATAAGTAATATAACGAGACCTCCAACTTTTATTTAGAGAAAAGTTGTAGCTCTAGTTGTATTTAATAAGACTATTTCGTGAATAAAATAACATTGATTAGTCTATATGGACACGAAGAATAATATTCCTAAAATCCCATTTGTCTTGAAGTATATTTGCACCGAAATCACTGCGACTTGATCTCCACATCATAAATTTCTGATCACTTTGTATTGTTACATTATATTATTGTGGGTAAAATAAATACAGATCTCTTTGTTTTTGGCTTAGTAAAGCATGATTGCTTTTAATATGTCTATTGGAACTTCCGCCATTATGTACGAGAATATCACTGCACACTGATATTCAGAAAGAAAACAAATGCACGTGGGAGCGATAAATTTAAAAAAAAAAAAAAAAAAAAATTGCACGTGGGTGCGTAAAAACTATTAAAATAATGAGTTCCAATTGGTTGGAATTTTACGTGCCAATGTACTGGATTGGCTACTTCATACGATCATGTGTCATGAACGAAACAGTCATCATAAATGTTATGAAATAGGAGGCGAAAAGGACAGCCAGATGATTAAAAAGAATTTGATAAGTGATGGTCTAAGCAGATATTTCATATTCTTTGCATGACCTCTTGAGAAAAAAGAAGCATCACCTACTGCTATAAGGGTGTGTACAGAAATTTGGCAATATCTCGGAAATTGTTAATGCTACAATATTTTTAACGAGGCGTTTCTTGCCTATTTTAATGAGTCTACATTTTTTCTGCAGCAATTTACTGTGTTATATCTTAGGAATAGTCTTCTAGTCTAGTTATATGATACTGAAATGGGCTTTATAGATCTAGACAGGGCGAAGCCGTGGTGAGTGGCTAGACCTCTTGCCTCCCATTTAGGCGGCCCGGGTTTGACCCCAAGCGCCCGCATGGAGGGATTCGTGGTAGACGTAGCGGTGTTTGGGCGGTTTTTCCTCGGATGCTCCTGTTTCCCCGCCACACATTTAATCAATTGTACCATCATCACCTTTTCAATCATCAATTTCGCTTACATTTCATATCCACTTCATACCTGGTTTCGAGACGTAGGCTCCCCGACAGGCTTCTGACCTCTAGGCATTGGCTTGTAAGACCTAGAGGAGTGTCAGTCCTCCAATTACGAGGAGAGTAAGCTGATTTCGAAACGAAACAGATATAGACAGTTCTGTCATCCCAACATAATGAAACATTACGAAACTAAATCTATAAAGTAAAATAAGACACCTCATATTGCACGCACTCGCACACACACACACACACACACACACACACACACACACACACACACACACAAATAACCTTGAGAACAGTTCGTTCTTCTTTATTCAGTTTTTTGGTGATTTTAAGTTATATTGCAAATTATGCGTTAAAGTCAATAACAGCGTTTAATTCAAACAGGTACCTACAGTGAAACTTGGGTGGTAAAGCTACGTAACCTTTTTTGGAGCAGCTTACCGTAAAATATATAATTATAAATTTACTAAATGTATGTTAAAGCCATATCTAATGTTTTGGCTGCTTGTAAGATTCTTTTTCATTTTACTCATCATTGCATTTAAAAATCCCGAATGGCGATTATAATCAAATTCGTAAAGAGCCATTTTTGAGAGAGGAGAAAGCCCAAAACCAAACAAAAATGCTCATATACAAGGATCTATTAATGATGGAGGATTTGTCTGGTATATTTAAAGTTTTCGAATTGTAATGTGAATTCTGCATTTGTATGACTGCTTCTGAGTTATCAGTCCGCCTTTTCCAAAATTTTGTTTCTGGGGTTCAGCGGACCTTATCTTTTCAATGACATCTTAGTACCGCATTTTTTGGGTGAACAGAAATGTATGTTTGTCCGAATCACCTTAGGTAAACTATGGAGAAAGTTACATTTTGGGCAAATATGGTACAGATTAAGTTGTTTACTTTTTATTCTGCTAAAGCGTTAAGTAAAAATGAGTTATTTTTCTTCTGAGATTTGAGCCTGGCCACTTACTCAACTACTACAATCCATATAAAATTAATAATTAAATTATAGTTCACACAATTAATTTGCCTTTATCTCTTTTTACAAATAAATATTGACTCAAACTCATGCTTTCTGCTCTGAATATTTTATTTAAAAATTATCTTGTCTTTTTCGAACCATTTGTGATTAATAAGCTCTTTCCTTCGCTGTTTAGTTTCTGTACTTCCAAGCTTTATAGATACAAACGTTCATTTTTCACAATGATTATCATTGTATGTATGACTCATATTTTCTAAAATGTGTGTTTTCCCTATTTTTGAAAAGTTAATAGGTTATTGAAAACCTACGTGTTCTAAAAAGTTGATATGTTCCTTTCACATGACATTCGCTATCTGTTCTACAAATGAACTTCTTACAAAAGGTTATTCTTCTTTCCACTAGGCTAAAACGATAGTCAAATGTTTTAAAAGCTATCGCTATGCGATTGTCATTGAAAATCGCTTCCTTGTATGACCCGGAGTAAAACAAAAGAAACACGGACAACTTCCTGTTTGAGAAAAATACAAGAATTTTAAAATTGAAACCAATAACAAGGAATATCTCGGAAACGGTTAGCACTACAACTAAAATATAAAGGGCACATATTGCATGTTTTGACGAGATCTACATTTTGACGCAGTAAATTTTTGTCTAGCTCTTACGCTTTACCAGTTCTGTAAAAGTCACTCAGAATGTAGAGGACTTCATTGAAGAAAAGGTTTCAATTTATTACGAGGGTATTCACAAGAAAATACAGGATATACATTTTATTTTTCTGTAAATGTCTTAATAACGGTATTATAATCAAAATTGTTTGAGTTATTTTTGAGAAAATACAAATTTTCGAAAATTTGTCCATGAAAAGGGTAGTTTGGGGGTGAGGGGATTTTCTTTAAAATCTATGCACCGCATCTTTAGGAAATACTAAACTGAAATACCAATTTTGGTATTTAACGGACTTTCGTTTTTGAGTTATGTTGTCCGCAGACACGCCCACTCTCTCTCTCACACACACGGGCCTTTTTCTAAAAATGCTTTGTGTTTTTAGAGGACTTTAAAACATCTATTTCCGGTGAAACCTCGACATCGAATCTTTGGGTGGAATATACTACCTTCTCTATCTACGATCACATTGTGATACGTGCTAGAGAACGTAAAAAACAATGAGAAGGTGACATCAAGGTTAGGAAGCGAAGGTTAGGAAACGAAAATACCACAGAGTTCCATGAACTTGAATGATAAAGTTGTGAATTATCGTGGTATTCCGCAAACCGAGATATTAAAACACACGAAAACCACAGTTTCCTGAACAACGCATAATTAGATATATTTAGAATTAATTCATCCAGGAAATTAGGTTCATATTGTACTAGGGCATGGTCAGGACGAAATTAGTGATGATATGAGGCTTCAAAACCTCTTTAATCTCTTCACTAACCAGCAAAGTGTATGGAGCTGACTTCATCGCTTCCATCTTTTTCGCACTTCTAAACATTTTTTTTTTTCCAGTCATTTAGTTTCCTGTAACATGAGAAACAACTCATTGTCTAATTTTTCTGAGGTTGAATTTTCATTAATGTTTTCGCTACTGCTAAAGAATAATAAGTATAGGAAGTATTGTATTACACTCAAAACTTCTAAATATGTGTTTTGAGCGTTCCTGGACAAAATAAAACAGATATAGAAAACAATCCGCTTGTGTGAACAGCATAATTAGAAGCCAATAATAATCGATGAATATTCATGCTTGTCATTTAAAATTAGCACTTTCAAAAAATGTGATACGAAAATTTTCACTAGCGTTTAGATGAGACATTTTTCGAGCATTGTTAGTTTCTCACAAATAGAGAACTATTTTCATTAAAAAATAGTTATTTCCATGACAAAATGTACTTATCTTGAATTTTCTGAGAATAGCCTCTGAAGTCCTCTTCATTCTGAATGTCTTTTGCATAACTGGTAAACCGTCAGAGTCAGATAAAATCTTACTACACAAAAATGTATGCCAAGTTAAAGCAACCAATTTATGTGAAGGTAACCATTTCCAGAGATTCCTTGTTATTGTTTTGGATTTTCAAAAATGTATACTTTTCTGAAACTTTCTCTACTTTTTCTCTTGGCCATGCAAAGAGAACAGAATTTCAAAGTCATCCCATAGCGACTCGCTCTTAACAGATAGAAACTATTGTTTTTTTGGTAGTGTTTAACGCCCGCTGTAACTACTTATGGCACCGCAGGCGGTGACACTGATGATACATGAGTGGAGATGGAGCACTGGTGGAATGCGATGGCGGGGGAAACCGGAGAAAACCCGCCCCAGTGCCGCTTCGTCCACCTCAATCTCACATGCGGTCGCTTGGGATCTAGGTGGCCCCGAAACTATTGTTGAAAATATATTCCCCTAATACCATTGTACCTATAAGCAATTATGCAATAAGTAGATTTCAGCAAATGTTTATCTAGATTAGCATGAAGTTTCAGAATTAAAAGAATAAACGTTTGTAAGAACAGTTTGTATAAGAGCGGGTAAGTAGAAGAAGTCACCAGAGTGTAACATTTTTTTTTTTAACACTGAGCACTGAGTCATTTCCCACCCTAGCAAGGAATCTAACCCGGGATCTCTTGGTTGATAAGCCAAACACTGATCACCTGACTATAGGGGCTCTTACTATGTTGTCTTTACATTTTGTCGATAAGCTTGTTAGAAAGTTGCCCTGCTCAAAGCTATTGTGGCTACTATTAGTCTTCTGTGAATGCGAATGGGGCAACAGATGGACAAACGCAGTTGCGCGTTGCAGAGGGACGTTAAGAGTTGATAATCAATTACCTAAAGAAAAATTCCCCCCGTTCTAGGCCGGCAAACATGTAATTTGAGAACGACAGCCCCTATCAATGGACTGCAGGATCAGATGAAAGCTGAGACTTTTGCGAAGTCTTGCAATAAACGTCTCTTGAAATAATATGTAGGGGTCCTATGAAAATAGCAAACATAAGCACCTAAAATATCATGTAATCAATATAAATTTAATCTTTAAAAACCCTATTGTAATAGATGGCCAGTAGCTAATTGGTAGCCAAATTTTCTCACGTATACATTATTAGGTTACCGTAAAATTGAATTTGTTTTTCCATTCGATTTTTCATTCGATTTAAAATAAGTCGGAACTTCATAGTATAACTGAATAAATTTAAAATAAATTTAAAAGCTATTTATATCATGTAATAGTGAATAAATTATACAATGGGAATTATCTTATACTTGTATGAGTTTACAAATAGAATATTTCATATTCCAGAGCTGTTGAGAGCTTTACAGATAGATTAACTGGATATCTTCTACCTAGCAATTTTCTATTAAAAATATATAACCAACCCATTAATACAATTATCTTAATTGCGTCATACTTATTTTTAACTTTAAATGTAGGTTTATCTATTTCGGTATCGATAATTGAAACTCGTGGAAATTATTTTAATTCAATTGGTTTTCAAATTTCCTGAAGAGGACTTTTTAGTGTTCGTAAACTTCTAAGCTAAAGAATTTTACATCACTTAACTTTTTCGGGTATCAGGTTTCAAGAAAAGAAGAAAACTTTTTGGAGTCTTTTTGAGTCATTCATAACGGGAGTGTTTAAGCTGTATGGACAATGAAAAACGTTATTTCTGTAATGTGAAAAAAAATATTGACGCAGTTTTAAAAATAAAGGCTTAAGCGTTAAACGCAAAACTTGAATGCGAAAAATGGTCCTTAGATTTATTTATTGATCTTTCAATTTTTAATTTTTCCAATGGCGGCATTTACTTTTGAAACATGATTGCTGTATACTGATGTCATTGAATTTATATTTTTACTTTCTCTACACATACTATATACATAGTGTATAGAGAAGGTGTTGCATTCCACCCAAAAATTCGATACCGAGATTTCACCAGCAATACATGTTTTGGGGCCCCCCTGAGTCCAGAAAAAGCATTTTGGAAAAAAGTCCGTGTGGGTGTGTGGTCTGTGGACAGCATAGCTCAAAAACGAAAAGACCGTTAAATACCAAACTAAAGATCTAAATTTCCTAACAACTTATCAGAATAATTCTTCAATAATGCTAAAGGATATTTAAATTGCAGATATAAAATACAATTTTTTTATTAAAATCATAATAATGCTATACTTTATTACATTTGGTAAATCCTTATTAATAATGAATCTATAGCATTAAAACATTTTTCATATGAAAAACTGAAAATTAAAGTTATTTTTGAAAGATTTTTGATAACGTTTTCAGTTGATCATTCCCTTAAGCTGTTACGTAAATGCATTAACTATTAAAAGAGACTTTTTCCAGTTTTATGGTGTAATTCGGAACAGTACGTCTAATTCAATATATTTTAATGCCAAAATTATCTGTGTTATTCTGCATTTGATGGCCGGAGTCATTAAACATAGAATGATATGACATTATTAAAGCGGAAACAGACCAACTGTTGATGATTAGAAGCCTCAGCCAGACGGGATTAGATTGCTATCTCATCCGCGGTGACATCGTGATATGCGACTCAATTTATCTTTTAAAGGCGATTTTAATGACGTTTCCCAACTTCCAAATATTGGTCTACGCAGAGAGGACAACCATTTGTATCTTCCTTGCGTTGACGTACAACATCCGCTTCATTCGTTCCCTGACTGGGGTTTCAATTATTTCCGGTTGTACACGAGGGTGACAAATTAACTGTTTCCAACCTCGCTACTTTCTATGTGAGGCGCAGCTTTTAGTTTTGTTAAGGACCTTTTATGGTCTGCTGAAAATGTCTGAAATGTAAAATGCCCTCCAAGGTCTTAGGTTGTAGATTTTACTTTCCGGAAGCGTGAAACATAATAAAAACATAATCCCCAGTTATTGACTTAAGTTTCTCTGTTATTCACGTAGAAGTTGTAATATAGTATTCTGCAATTTCTACATTGTTGCAATTTTTGTGGTATATGTAGCAAATTTGGTAATGACGGACAAGGTCGGAATGCTCAGCACTATACAAGGTGATTCATAAATAATTTTACAAAGATTGGGGACTGATTCCTTATATCGAAACAAGAAAAAAAGGTTCATACAAATATATGTCCCGAAACCCTTCATTTTCGATTTATTGAAGTTCAAAGTGTTATTAATCAAGCATTTTGAAACGACAGATGATTCTATTTTTGACGTTTTCAGCTTGTTAGGTGTTCAACACAAACACCACTCATAGCAAATGTTTGAAGCGTCCTCCTCTTGCGTCTAGACACGCATGTACTCGCCTAAACATGGACTGTCAATGGTTTCGCGGGGTTTCACGGCACGCATATTAATAGTTTCTTCAACCGGGATGTTTGCTGCCTAAAGCAGACATTATTCAAGGTGCCCCAAAAGTTAAAAATCCGAAGGACTAAGGTCGGAGGAACGTGCAGACCATGGGACTGGCCCTCCTCTACCTATTGATCGATCATGATAATGCCAGCCAGTGCATCTCGAACGAGACTAAAATGTTTCTTCTAGTAAGTCTGGAGTCCCTGTAGACAGCACATGCTAGTAGAATGTAGCAGCAATGTCTACACAAGGCCAACTCCGCAGGATAAAATTGGCCAAAGCCTTCTGAAGTTGAAGGGTTGGACCAGGAAAACCACTGAAGGCAAACTCTCATAAATAAATTGAGAACCCGAAAACGAAGCGTTTTAGAGTATATGTTTATATAAACCCACTTTCTTGTTTCAATGAATGGAATCCAACCCAAACGCAGTAAAAGTATTTTTGAATAACCCGGTAGGTCAGTACTTTGCGAGCACGTATTGGACGCACGACTATTTAGTCTTCGGTAGGTTTTGCTCGACTTCTGAAGCAAAGCAGAGCATTTACATTGAGGCATCAAGTACGTTATACACCCGATATATAATGGTCTCAGTGCTACGGTTTTATTCTGTAGATCCCATAGTTCACGCACGCGCGGTAAAACAGATAACATATTCACTATAACGACTGAAATTAAAGCGAGTGTTATTTATAGATGCTCTTTAACTGCTTTGGTTCTCGGCGTCCCATTCTCTATTGGGCGTGAAAGACCGCTTAATTTTGCTCAGATGCCTCTTTATCAGGGTTGAGGTTCTTTTATCTACGACTCGAGACCAATGACTTTACTCCCTTGCGAAGCAAGCCATGCTAAGGATTTTTACGTCCGAAAATATCTATCGCCTTAAAACGGGTTTGAACCCACGACGTGGGGAACCAGAGGCTAGCATGTTACCCCCTAGACCACGGAGGGCGGCATAATGGCTGAAGGCCTCAAATAAAGAACATTCCTTTGGTTGACAACACTGCGGAAAGAACTCTCTTCTTCCCCCCTCCTTCCGGCCCTCGCTCCTCCGTAAAACTAACGCCCAAGAAAAGGTGCGCGCATAGTACCTTTTTACTCCTCAAGTTTGTTTTTAGTTCATTATTTTTGAAGTGATAAATAAATTTTGTTGAAATATTTAAGAGATGTTTTAAATATTTTCAGAACGATTGTGCTTTTATCTTTTCTATCGCATACCTATGGTTCATGTATACATACATGGTATGTAGAGAAGGTATTGTGATTCCACTCAAAATGTTTATATGTAGATTTCAGCAGAAATACATGCTTTGAATTCCTCATATCCTCAAAAGAAGCAAGCTTTAGAAAAAGGATCCATGTGCTCATGTGGGCGTGATCACCATGGACGTTAGGGTTTAGAAGCGGAGAAGGATTTCATTACTGCGTCTAGGATAGGTCTATTGTGTCTACTAAACCTCCTCGAGGAAGGGACTAGGCGAAAGAGTATATGAAGGGTGGTCATATCTGATGGCGACAGGTGAGGAGAAGCGGGGGAAAGAAAATTAGGAACAGGAAAATTCGTACTATATAATCCGCACTAACGCCTACCAACCTGGGAATGCCGTGAAAGAAAACTGTTGTTAGAGTGGCGATCCACGGTAATCAAAACCAGAACCTCCCGAATGCTACTCTCAAGTTATATAGCAACCTTTACTAAAATCTTTGGTCAATCAGATTTAATTATGGTCTTAAGCTCTTCCAATGCAAATTTTCTATCAATTGCAGGAACTGTCTTTTGAAACATTAGCTCAATGACAATTAATAGTGAACCTGAGATAAATGAGTAACAAATGTAGGTATTTACCTATATAAACGCGACTAATTGTGTGCCTGTTGAATGAATTTAAAACAAATTAACATAAATTTATTTTTAAAGTTAATAAATCAATGTAAAAGAAGCATGGGAAATGAATGCCGCTACGAAATATCGTCAGGTACGAAGAATCACGACTTAATATGAAAGAAACAGTTGAGCAAGTAACAGGAGTAAATAAAATGTAAATGGCGTGTTATTTATGGACGCTCTTTAACTTTCTCAGCGTCCCATTCTAAATTGGGCGTGAAAGACCGCTTAATTTTGCTCAGAGGCCTTTCTATCAGGCTTGAGGTTCTTTTACGTACCGTTAATCTACGATACGGGTCAACGGCTTTACTTCCGTTCCGAAGGAAGCCATGCTTAGGATTTTTACACCCGAAAAAATACATCGTCCTCCGCCGGGTTTGAACCCGCGACCTTGGGTAAGTAACAGGAGTACAAGGGGATTATGGGAATCCAATAGCTTTAAATGGTTGTGAACGCTATGATGTCTGAAATTTGTCCTCTTGCATGAAGGTATCTTATACAATATACTAGTTATGCAAGTTTCATTCAGATTGAAGAAGACCTCAGAGGCTATTCCAATAAAATTTAAGATAAACGTATTGTGTTATATAAATATCTTAAACATCTAATATTTTTATCGTAATTTTTTAAAATGCCAAGTTTGGTATTTACTTTGTTTTGTTTTCAGTTATGCTGTGTAACGCACACACGAACCTTATTCTGGGTTCAGGGACCTCAAAACATACATTAAGACTGGAATTTCGATATCTAATATTTGGTGGGATACAATACATTCCGTACTTAAAATGCGTAGTAGAGAAAGTAAAAATAGGTATATTAAACTTTGCGCATAGCGTATAGGGCATAATGCAGCACTGAAATTTGTTAAATATTGTATGAGATAACGAAACACTAGATTTGGACCTTCAAGAAGTATTCAAAGCCTGTTATTTGAAAATTCTTATCACTTAATATTTTGAATTTTATCTTTATGCGCAACAATACATAGTTTCTTATCTTTAAATTTTGACCTGTGGGAAATTATTTTCCTTTTCGCTCAAGTTGTTTCACACTGGAGTTTTCATACAATTTTTTGTACATTCTGAAAAAAAAAATAAAAGTAAAGGTTTTGTGTTGTGAAGTTGTTTTGAGTTTATAACAATGCGCCGCAAAAGTAGAAATTTAGTACGACTGTTTCGTTCATGACACGTGATCGTAGGAAGTGGCCAATCCAGTACATTGGCGCGTAAAATTGCAATCAATCTGAACTCATTTTTTGTCACACCCACGTGCAATTTTTGATCTAAATTTATCGCACCCACGTGCATTTATTTTCTCTTTGAACTAATGTTCGTCTCATAATGATAGTATCAGTGTGCAGTGATATTTCCGTATATAAAGGAGGAAGTTCCAAAACGTTTTGGGGAAGGTCTATCGCTGAAATAGATATATTAATTGAAAACTCAAAGCCGCAGAATACTAAAAACGGAGAGAGAGAGAGAGAGAGAGAGAGAGAGAGAGAGAGAGAGAGAGAGAGAGAGTGTGTGTGTGTGTGGAACGAGTTCAACGGATTCTGTGAGCACCGAGGTATCATGATTTATGATATGGACATCAAATTGCAGTGATTCGGTGCAAATATACGTCAAGACAATGGGATTTTAAGAATATTATTCTTCGTGTCCATATAGGCTAATCATTATTATTTTATTCATGAAATAGTCTTATTAAATATAGCTTTTCTCGCGACAAGTTGCTCGCGAATTTATCCATAAAAGTTGGAGCTCTCGAATAATTATTACGTTTGTGGCCTTAAAATATCACCGTGTGGAACGTGGCAATACTTTTCAAAACTAAAAGTGAAATTGAAACAAAATGAAAATTGTTCATTGTTTACGTTAGAGAAAATAAGATTAAATATTAAGGGGCATTTATTAAAAATTGTCCCATTAACAAATTCCCTACGTTGAAACTGTAAACTAAGAAACGGCTGAGCAGTTGCTCTTTGACACCGTTCCAAAACAATATAATGAAAGTTGAATGCCAGGATCGCATCATTCACTGTATCATATTTTGCATGAGATAAGGATAAAAATAAAACGACTAGTCGACCTGAAACACCTACACATTATGCTGCAAGGACTCAGAGGAGAATAGAATGTGGGTCAGCAAGTTGAGCGGCAAGGACAACTAAAGGTGCCAAAGCAGATAGTTCATCTATATGGCATTATGCAAGTCGGTGGTGAATTTCCAGAAAGCGCGGACGTCACCCACCTTGGCCGCTCACTGCATGACTTCATCAAAACGTGATTCAGTGCAGACAGAAGAAGGTGCGGAAGTGGAACGAGGAGGCGCAGTAAACAAAAAGAAAACAAACTGGCCTAACTGTTCCCATCTCTAAAATTAGCGATGTCGCTAAACCTTTAGCGCTATTTAATTTTCACTGGAACGCACTGCTAAGCAATACGCAGAACCTACTATTTGATGCCTTATGGGATATGGGACTGAAATTTCAAGTGTCTATATTTTTGTATTGATTTTTCTGAAACGTTTACTGCGATTTCGTTATCTTAACATGAATACTAAATTTAATTCAATTTGGATAAATACTTTGCAAGATATAAATTATTTCATAAAGTTTTTTATGTAAGTATATTGCATAAGAAAGTATTCCACGAGCGTCAAAATTTGATAACAATTTTTAATTGGAACTTTAAATCACACGTAAAAACTTTATCCGGTTTCTTGACTACTGAATTTTATTTTGTTATAAAGTAAAATATTTTAATATCTAAAATGAATCACTTTTTTTTCTTCCACAAAATAAATATATACTTATTTACGAATGGTTTAGTTGGGGGGATGTCCCTTGTAATATTACAATAGATGCCACTATATATTCTGGGAAATTTTATCCGTATTTAAGCAAAAACTGAGGTGCAGGGCATTTTGAAAGTATGAAAATATAGAAATAAACGCTTTTAAAATAGTACTTAAAGAAGGAGGTGTGTTGTGCGGACTTTGAATGGCTGTAGAGCCAAAATTAAGGGTATTTCAGTTAAATGTTGATTCTGTAGATACTCAAAAGTTGCAACAACTATTAGTTGTAAAAAGCGATTTCTAATTTTTTACCTATTGTAATCAAAATTTTACTCCTAGTATCCCTTAAGGGACACTGGAATTAAGATGAGTGACAGATGAATAAGAGACACTCAAGCATTTCCCTCTGATAATGTGGTTACACTGGGGAAAATGTAATTCTGAGCCCCCGAAACTTAATGTCCTGAACATCTTCCAAAGATGCCGTACGAAGACTTTAAAAAACACCCCCCCCCAACCTCAAACTATCCTTTACATGGAAAACTGGCTGTAACTATTTTTTATCAATTACCATAATATATTTATATGACAAAATTTGGGTGTTAAATTTTCTGGGAATAGCTTCTGAAGTCATGTTCATTTAGAGGACATTTTCATAATTGGTAAACTCTAAGAAAAAAAAATACTTCACAAAAAATGTAGATCTTGTTAAGACGACCATTAATTTAATCATAAATTTTGTTTTTTGTTTTTGTTTTAGAGTATGGTTTCCCAGATATTCCCTGTTATTAGTTTCAATTTTAAAATACTTAAACTTTTCTCAAAAAGGAAGTCCTTGTCGTTTCATGTCTGTTGACTCCTGACCATGTAAAGAGTACCAAATTTTTGTGCCAATTGACAGCGACATCTTTTAAAAGAGTTGACTATCGTTTCAGCCTTGTGCATTCCCTCAGCTAATGTTTAACTCATTTAGCATGAAGTAGACAGAAGAATAATAATCTAATGTAAGAATAGTTTGCAGAACAGATAATATCATATGAATGGAATACATCAGATGTTTTTGTTATGCTGTTCAGACAGACACACACACACATACACACATTTTTCTAAAAATGCTTCTTTGGATTCAGGGGGCTTCAAAATATGCATTTGCGCTGAAATCTCACATCGACTTTTCGAAGGAATACAACACTCTCTTTACTTACCATATATAGAAGAGAAAATATAATGTGCATCAAGAAAATATCTAGTAAGATAAAATACTTCGAAAAGAACTACGTGGAGCAGGTCTCACAACGCAGACACTTAATATAAAATAATGAATGAAACAAAATTAAATTTTATAGATCAGAGATAGTCACTGTGCTCATGCTTGCAAGTGGTCCTTGGACTCAAAGAGAGGGAAAGCAAAATAATGCAACAGTAATGAAGTTTTCTAAGAAAGCACAAAATGAGATTCAATATGAAATGAAAGAATTCGAGAAAATTTGAACTTAGTAAAATGATATAAAGTGCAAGATAAACTAGTAAATACGCGGATCTGGAAATAGACTTTAACCCAGTGGTGTACACTGTGGGCTAGCTGAGAAACCTGTGAAGAAAGATTTTTTGTTAAATTTACAAATAACAAAGAATTTATTCCTAATCTGTTGACTGTCTGAATTAAGTCACTACAGACCTCTCAGATTATCTCCCATGCGAAGCAGAGGCGACCTATACATAATACATAGAGAAGGCATTGCACTCGATACCGAGAATCACCGGAAATACACGTTTCAGGGTACCTGTATTCAAAGAAAGCATTTTTAGAAAAAGGTGTGTGTGTTAAAGAGAGAGAGAGAAAACTTGAAAAATCGTAAAATACCAAACTTTACATTTAAGTATAGTGTCTTCTAAGGATTTTGAGGAAAATTCCCTCCCCAAAACTACCTTTTACAAGGAAAATTTTTCGAAAATGTTGATTTTCTCAAAAATTCTCCTAACGATTTTGATTAAAATACCGCATATTGAAGATATTTACGTGACAAATAAAATGCATGTTTTGAATTTTCTGAGAATAGCCTCTGAAGACCTCTTTATTCTGGATGAATTTAGCATAGCTGGTAAACCGTAAGAAATAGACAAAAACGTTGACACATAATTTATGTCAAATACGTTTTTTTGTTTTGTTTATTTTTTCGTGCAGTTAACCATTTCCGACATATTAAAATACTTAAAACTTTTCTCATATGTGAATTTGTAAACTCTTGGCCATGTAAAGAAACGGATTTCTTAATTAAACTAATGAACACGTTAGAACTTATTCATTTTAAAAATAGACGTAGGCGGTTTTTTTTTTTTTTTTAATTTAAAGATCTAGTTAATGAGTGATTACAATTCTTATAGTCTTCTTTCATTTAATGCTGAACAAAAATGCATACATAATTTGCAAAGTGAAACAAAATCTCAAAATCTGATATGTTCCATTCACATGATTTTCTCTACACCTCTATAACAAATTATTGTTATTAAGTTTATTCTTCGATCCTGAACAAAAATGCATACACAATTTGCCAAGTGAAAAAAAAATCTGATGTGTTCCATTCACATGACTTTCTCTACATCTTTGTAACAAATTATTGATAATAAGCTTATTCTTCACATAATTTGCCAAGTGAAAAAAAATCCGATGTGTTCCATTCACATGACTTTCTCTACATCTTTGTAACAAATTATTGTTAATAAGCTTATTCTTCTATCTACTTTATGCTAATTGAGATTAGTAATTCTAGAAACGGTGTATTGCTTAGTTCCTTGCAAGTAGAAGGGATATAAGTGAATATACTAGGCTAAACCGACAGTCATGTTTTAGAATGTGGTTGATATGGAATTGAAATCCGTTTCTTTATGTGGCTGAAATTGACATGTTCCCGCATAATACATGTATAAGTATTTTAAAACTAAAACTAATAACAGGGAATATCTAAAAAACGGTGAACCCCACGAAAATAATATACTTGACATAAATTGTTATTTTAACATCTACATTTTTTTTGTGTAGTATATTTTTGTCTGTCTCTTACGGTTTTCTAGTTATGTAAAATTCAGCAAAATTCATCCAGAATAAACTGGTCTTCAGAAGCTATTCCCAGAAAAGTCCAGACATGGATTTTATTTGTGATGTAAATAGCTTTAATATGCGGTATTTTAATCAAAACCGTAGAGCCATTTTTGAGAAGATCAACATTTTCGAAAAATGTTCCCTGTAAAGGGTAGTTGTTGATGGGGGGATTTTCATGAAAATGTTCGTGTAGCATCCTTGGAAGTTTGGTGTCAAACTGACTGTTCGTTTTTGAGCTATGCTGTCCACAGACAGACAAACACACTCACATGCACACACACATAGACCTTTTTCTAAAAATGCTTTCTTCCGGACCTAGGTGACCACTAAACATAGATATATTTCCGGCGAAATCTCGGTATCGAATTTTTATGTGGAATACAATACTTCCTCTATACATTATGTACAGTACCTACGTGTAGAGAAAGTAAAAAAAGAGTTAGCCAGAACTTGGTTGCAACATATGTCCCTGACTTTAGCTGAATGAACAATTAAAGAACCGGTTAGAATATAACAATAATCCTTGAGGAAGAAGAAACCTAGGGTGTCCTAAAAGATGTGTGGATTGAATGGGGTGCCTGAGTATGCAGACTTAACCTTGAAGTCATAAAAAGAACATTACTAATTTATAAATGTGTTTTATGAATATATTATTTCATCCCCACAGTTTCATTAATGCATTAGTCGAAATGAATACCTACTACTCGAGCATTTGGTTTATTCTCTAGAGAGTTTATGAATGTAATATATCGATAGTCCACAATAGTATCAATCCAACTAAGAATCTTCGCTTTAGTTAAAGACGTGACGATTAATAGCAGAAAAACCCAGTATGATAGCGATTACCATTTGGAATCAGTACCTTCATGGAATGCTACATGACTCAGAACATACAATCTCCAAGCACTTTCATAATGCACTGTCTTGAATGTCTTCTGTTCAGGGCTGCTTTACATCGCTGTGCAGTATTTCGAATGTTGGAAAAATTAACGTACCTTCCATGCGATTTTTAAAAGTTCTTTTCAGTTCAATAGGTGAGTATAACATGCTACAATTATCAGTTTTTACTTACTATAGCACATAAGTACAACATAATTAGTAGGTAGAGAACGTATTGTATTCTACCCAAAAATCCGATACCAAAATTTCACCGGAAATACATATTTTGGGTCTCTTAAATAAAAAAAAAGTTAAAAAAAGACCAGTGCGTGTCTTGTCTGTCTGTCTGTCTGTCTGTGGACATTATAACTCAAAAAGAAAAAGTCCGTTAAATACCAAACTTGTTTTTTAAGATTGGTATCTACCTAGAATGTGACACGAAGATTTTCAAGAACTCCCCCCCCCCCACTTCAAACTACCCTTTATATAGAAACAATTTCGAAAATTTTTATTTTCACAAAAATGACTTTAACGATTTTTATATAAACAGTATTTTAAATATATTTACTTGACAAATAAAATGTATATCTTGAATTTCCTGGAAATGCTTTTGAAAAGCAGTTTCTTCTGGGTGAATTTTGCTGAAATTTGACTAACCGGTAAACCGTAAGAAATAGACAAAAAGTGTAGATCTTGTTAAAACTCACAAATTATGTCATATACACTTTTACTGTAGATTTAGTCATTTCCAGATGGACATTATGAGTTTCAATTTTAAACTGCCTGCGTAAATTTTATCAAATGGGTTCACCTTTCTTTTCAATTCTTTTGTTTTAAGCGAAGTTCAAAGCGAACCGAAGTTCAGTCGTTGACATATCGACCTACCAAAACCGAGTGACTATCGTTTTAGCCTGGTTTATTCCCTATTTCCCTCCTACTTTCAAGGAAGCAAGTAATGTGACCAGTTCTGCTAATGTTTATCTTTATTAGCATGACGTAGACAAAAGAATAATGTTTTGTAAGAAAAGTTTGCTATTGGAAAGGCTAGAGAAAGTCATGTGAATGGAACACAGATTTTTTTTTTAATGTCCTGTGAATGCATAAGTGTGGTGTAACATCTGAACAAAGTTCACGTAACTTTCAATAGAAGGGAATTGTGCCCGTAAAGCGTATTTTTCTAAACTGTTAATATCTGCTTGTTTAATTTCTGTATAATAATGCCTGAACAACTCAACAACTCCAGTAATAGTATGGAAAAGGTTTAGAAGTCTTAACTTATGATTTTACATGATGTACTGGAACAGTGATTTTTACTTTCTATACCACGTACAATGTACATAGTAGGTAGAGAAGATATTGCACGCCATCCAAAATATTCGATACCGAGATTTCACCGGAAATACATATTCCGAGAACCCCTGAATATTATAAGTAGAAGCAATTTTAGAAAAAGGTACATGAGTATTTCTGCGAACAGCATAACTCAAATACGAAAAGTCGGTTAAGCACCTTAAATTCAGGATCTTCCAAGGATGCTACACAAAGATTTTCAGGAAAATGCCTCTGCCCAAACCACCCTTTAAATAGAAAATGTTTTAAATTTTCGATTTTCTCAAAATGGATCTAACGATTTTGATTTAAATGCCATGTATTAAAACATTTACATAAAAATAAAATGTATATAATGAACTTTCTGGGAATAGTCTCCGAAGCTCTCTTCACTTTCGATGACTTCAGCATAGCTGGTAAATCATAAAATGTAGACTAAATTTTACTGAACAAAAAATGCAGATCTCGTTAAAATACACAATTTATATCTAATATTTTTTGTGCAGTTAACCATTTCAGAGATATTCCTTGCTTTTGATTTAAATTTCGCGATATTTACGCTTTCTCAAATTAGAAAACAATTGTTTTACTTTTTTATTTTCGCCCCATTTTCATGAAAATAGAACAGAATGTTTCATAGGACCAGCTCTTTAAAGATTTGACTATCGTTTTAATCTAGTTTATTTCCTTATTTCCCTTGTACCTAAAGAAAGCATGCAACTAAACCATTTCTGCTAATATTTAACTTGATTGCCATAAATAATACAAGAATGAGCGTTGTGAGAATAATTGTTGCAGAATAGATGCGAAAATCTGTAAATGTAACATAGACTTACCCCATAAATGTTTGCCCTCTGTGAATATACAAAATGATGGTAGCATTTTCCCCCAAGCAATCACATCTGTATTTACAATTTCTGTTGCCTGTAAAACATTGTCAATAATCGGAAAGGGAACAATTGCAACCTAGGGAACATTGTCACATTGTTGTAGCAGATTGAGTTACGATGTTTTACAGTGAGAATACATCGAAAAGTAAAATACCCGTATCTCGGCTTTCTCTTACATAGTGTGCCTTTTCTCCAGAAAAAAAATAAGAAAAAAAATATAAAACTTTAAGCTGTAACGGCAGGTTTTGGACTGTCTTCCGCTAAACGATCAGCCGTATAGTAGAATGCAAGGCGCTGATAATGAATTTTGCCCACACCGAATCTACAAGTATCTAATCTCCATGCAGCACCGCACTTGGGATAGCTTTACACTACGGTTTTCATGTCAAGAAGAAAAAACCTGCTGCAATTACCTTTCATTTTTTCCCCTAGTGATGAAGAGATAAAAATTGCATAATTCTGTCGTTTTATACCTTTTAACCCTTAACTGGTGACAAAATGAACTTGTCACGCAACTGGTAACATGACGTATGGTGTGTACGCCCTTTAAAAATGCAGCATATATTTTTATTTGAATTTATATTACTTTATTTGAAAAATACACTCTTTAAGCAGCAATTTGACATATTGCGTTGCTAGCAACTCAAAAAATTGTAAATATTAGGTAACACACAACACTAAGTGCATCTACATAAAAATCTGATTTGTTCCATTCACATGACTTTCTCTACATCTCTGTAACAAATTATTGTTAAAAAGCTTATGCTTCTATTTACTTCATGCTAATCGAGAAAAAATAGCAGAAATTGTCTTATTACTTGTTTAAAAGAGTACCATAGGTTAAAATGATAGTCAAAAGCTGGTTGCTATGTGACTGAAGTTCCTTTGTTTCTATGGACAGGAGTTGACAAATTCTCGCACGAGGAAAATGTTTTTTAAGCTGAAACCAATAACAAGGAATATCGCAAAATTGACCAACTCGAAAAGAATGTATATTACATAAATTGTGTGTTTTAACGTGCTCTACATTTTTTGTGTGCTAAGTTTTTGTCCATCTCTTACGGTTTAGCAGTTATACAAAATTCCGTAAAATTCACCCAGAATAAAGTAGTCTTCAGAGGCTCTTTCCAGAAAATTCTAGATATACATTTTATTTATATTAGAAAATCAAAATTTTCGAAAAAATTCCATGCTAAGGGAAGTTAGGCTGGGGGGATTTTCTTGAAAATCTTTGTGTCGTATCCTTGGAAGACAGCAAACTTAAATACCAAATTTGGTATTTAACGGTCTTTTCGTTTTTGAGCTATGCTGTCCACGGACACTCACACACGGACATTTTTCTGAAAATGCTTTTTTTTTTGGATTCAGGGGGTCCTAAAGCATGTATTTCCGGTGAAATCTCGGTATCGAATTTTTGGGTGGAATACAATACTTCCTCTATACACTATGAACGTAATACGTATAGAGAAAGTAAAAAGTAAGCGCATCAAACTTATTTGTTTGTTTAAACACGCACTCTACATTGTCTTATACATAAAATGTACTCTTTTGAGATTTAGTAACAAATATTCATTGCAAAAATATAAATTCATAACGCGTGTTGTATTACCTAAGCTTTTGCAAAAGGTTAAGTATCTTTTTTCTACATCTCGTGAGGTGCACATTACATGAAGCTAGAATAAGTCATCCAAAACAAGTTTACGCGTTTGTTCCTGATATGTTGCACTTCGGACAGCCATAAGATATTTTCTTTGATGCTGGGCATAATCGGCACATTTTTCGTGTTTCAATAGCAAATTGAATAACATCCTAGATTTCAGAACGGCCCTTACCATGGAATTTCTCTTGCACTTTACCCAACTTAACATAATTCACTGTATGACTAGCTGAACCATTTCAGGAGAAAATATATAATATTTCTGTGTCACAGAATGTGATAAAACCTTTGATCATATTGATTTAATCGTCCTGGGGTATTTTACGGACAATATTCAGAAATCTGAGGCGCCAACCACAGATTTATACCTATTGTAATTGAATCTACTTCTGCCAATGAGTTCATCAACTGAATTTCTAGTTTGATGGCATTAAAGCGGTCGAGTATATTACAGTACGTCAAACCTTTTATCACATATGTTATTAGAAATTTAAAAAGCATATCCCACAGTTAACACCATAATGGTTACTGTTTTTGTTCTGTTTAAAGCGTTAGTTATTTTATTGCAAGTTTTACTCTTAACTTTCTGTTACATACAGCTGCAACATGTTCGGAAAACCTAACCTAAAACTTAACCTCAATAAGTCCATTTTTAAAGAACGTTTAGTGATACTACATTTATGAGTATGAATAACAAAGACAGCAGCAAAAATAGTAATTAATGGCGTTCATAATAACTTTTCATTTTGATCTTCTAAATATTGGCTTCCCAATATATTTAAGTTTTTTCTCACATCATTATCCGCATATCCTTCATGCACTTCAAAATGTTTTCTGCTATACTTTTATATATTTCCAGTGTTGTTTCTGTTTTTATAATAACCATGTTTTGAATTGTGAAGCATTTCATGTGATTCATAATAGGAAATGAGTGGTTTGGTTGTAGCCACTGAACATATGTAATGTCTGCCATTTTATTTTTTAATCACAGATGTGATCAAAGTTGTGATGGTGATATAATTTTTATCACAGAAGTATGTCAAAGCTAGATGTGGTAAAAGATGCTATATTACACTATAAAATGTTTTATCAATCACAGAAATGTGATTATGTGATATAGGCCTTAGAGTTTATTTTGTCCTCATTTCCTCTAAGAGCGCGAGTTTCTGCGCGAACGTCTTACAACATTCTGTAATGTCCATTTATAGCAGTTTTTATTATATTAATATATTTCCCTAGTATATCAGATTTCTCCTTGTGTATTTTATTTTCTGTGTCTTGATTAGATGTACGTTTTAGGTTTCTGTGGCTGTATCATGTTCATTGTCAATTTTTACTGTCCATATGATTTTCATTATCATGGATATAGCTACTTGTCCATTCAAAAAGTTGGAAATGAAATGAAGGTAGTTTAGTCTTAGGTAGTGTAAATCCAGCACCTGTGCGCCTACGTAAACAGCAAATAACTGTAAAATCGGGATTGACGAAAAAATCATGTAAACTTGGACGTGACGTTTCAGAGACGCCCTGAAAACTTTGGCTTCTCCTATCACATTAATAGAAAAGATGCGAATTGATGCAAGTGATGGCGAAATGTTTGCTAAACTAAGATAGGAGGGTACTATAAACAACACAGAATATGCACTAATACATACCATCAGATAAGTGTGAGAGACGTCACGTGGCCAGTGCAAGTAATGAATCATTCTATATTTTCTTATCAAAGCGAGAAACGTGCTTTATTTTATGGATCTACCTTCACTTAAAAAAAAAAAAAAAAAAAAAAAACAGCTGATCTGTAACATCAGTGTGACAGTGACTCCTGTTAGTTGAACCGCTATTAAAATTTTATATTTAAGCGCTCCATTTTTAAATGAGTTGGGAACATAATTATTACCTATGAGCGGTTTTTAACCACCTCATCTACAGATCTTGAGCGGCAAGTAAAGCTCTCCAGGTGACAGCTCTGAAATCTCCTTCTAAATAAAGGATATACATCCACTAACGCAACTATAGTGGGGGAGCAGAACTAAAAATAAGTAGACGAGAACTCCCTTGAGGGATTGTACGGGACTGAAAGTTGTATGTATAAAGCACATTTCTGTCCACGTGTCTGCCGATGTCAGCAGCTTCACCTCTGCGTCTTTGAAACCCGATGCTACAAGCAATTCACCTTTGTTCGACTGAATGTGATGAATTAGTACTTTTCTATGGAAAACGAGCTTGAAAGCTACTTTTCATCACAACCATTATTCTCTCGAAGATAGTGTTTATTCAAACATCACTGTGTGTCACGTGTGCCTTTCTTTAGACCACTGATTCCCCCCAAAATATGTTAAGTATTTCATAAGCAGCTGAAGTTCAACCATACCTTTCCGTCAACACGCACATGTAGGCGTTCTGCCGCCTTGCTTCTGAAAGTCGCCTGGGTGACATTTCCAGATTCATGAATTCAAACGTGAAGATGTTGCTCCATTAATTTCTAGTTGTCCTGACAAAAACTTGCCTTCTTTATCATTGGACATTATACGCATGTGGCCACCAATCGCCCACATTTATCCTTCTGTGACCTTTCCAGAATTCAGAGGGGTCCAGGATTGAGCTCATAGACAGTCATTTAAGGTCAGAAATCTCATTATCCACCAGCTGTGCCATCTATAATTGGAATGTTATTAAAATTTAATCTGCACTTCAGCAGTATGTGATCAACCACCGTAAAAAATTAAACGTTTTCAGGGTGCAACGTTATTATTCATGCAGAATTCAAAAAGTTGGTTGAGAATCATCAGCAACTCAAATTTGTATATCATTTAACAAAAACTATTGGACTTAAACAAGGTATAACCAAAGCATATTGATCTGCTGTTTAGTTGACCAATCTTTTTCAGGCTATGGTATTTGATATTTCCATGTTTTCCGTGTATGTTACCTTCTCATCGCAAGAAAATGACTTCATTTTAATTATGGAGAGCAAAGAAAGGCTTATAAGATTGGATGCTCAGACGATATCTGCCCCCCCCCCAACTTTGGTTGGATAATTTTATCCGTAAATGTTCCTATCATCCCTTTCATCACATTTCATTTCCTTCTCCGCCATGTCAGGGATTAAGCTATTACCCATCTTGGATATGCTATAATCCAAGTTTGCGTGCTCCTCGACATGTTACTGACCCAAGCCATTGGCTTGAAATCCCTCAAAGAGGAGGGTAAACCATAGAAGAAGAAAGGCGTATAAAACAATGAAAATGTTTAACTTGCCTTCAAGAAAGCAAGTTTGGTAGGGCTTTTTCATGACTGCTAAAATGTATACTGCAACAAGCCAGGGCTGCCAACTAGTGACACTGTTAGGGACTTCCGTGCATCTCTGCGCTTAGCGCCGTCATTTTCTGTGTACTGGCCTGTGGTTTCCTCACTCTTATTTCTCTCCCCGAGGGTGATATGCCGAAATAGTTAATGGTCGCATTTGCCGAGGTGTCTCCCGCCACTAACATACTCATACTGCAGCAACGATCCTATGTTCATTTCGGCGTTTAGTGATGCCTGATAAAATGCAGTATGCTTTTATGGAAATTCTTTTCTAAAAGAAACAACATAATGAATGATTATGTTCCGGGAAATTCAGTTCAGCCACACAAACCAGAGCTTAGACATGCATCTGTTTACACGCGCTTCCATAAAAGAAAACGAAAATGATATTTTCCAATTCCCGGACATGTGGTTTATTAAATTGCTTGTAGGTTAAAGACCATTAGGGAAATGTGGACGGCTTAGTATATAAAAATCTGGTTAGGATTTTATTGCATAATGCCTGATCAATATTTTATGACGTTAAAAATATATATTGCTCTGTTGATGAAGGATGCTATTGACTGTTTCACAAATTTCTTTTGGACTTTTTATCTTAAAAGTCCTGTGCTTGCGTGGAACTTTGTGCTTCTGCATTCTTCATTTGTAAGGCATAAATCTTATTATGGACAGTATCAAAACAATACCGAGAACCCGATCCAATTCATAGCTGGTCGTTTGACCCATTGCCGCAGTGTAACGATATTATAATTTGTTTTGGACTTTATCTTCTATCCATCAGGAAACATAAACTATAATAAAATAGAAACTATATGATTTAATTATATAGGTATTTTCACAGAATATGTGTACGTTCAACAGTTTTTTAAAATGTATTTCAGTTTTACTTTCTTTACTCCTGCATTGTTAGAGAATATATTGAATTCTACCCAAAAATTGCATCCCGAGATTTCACTGAAAATACACGTTTTAGGGTCCCCTGATTCCAAAACAGTTTTAGAAAAAGGTTCGTGTCTGTGAACAAGAAAACTCGAGTTGACTACCCACCCTTGTTTGTGAATTTAGTTATATGTGGCAAAGTAACGCCATTATCGATTACATAGTTTGATAGAGCGTCAGAAATAGCGGTAAATGAAAGTTCAGATTGTGAATGTTGGCAGCGCGCGGAAAGAAAAGCACAGAAGCAGCAATGCTCCCTTGATGCATAGGGAAGAACATTATCATTTTCGTAGATACGACATGAAAAAAGCAAACAAATGTATAGATACCTCTTAGTTTAGAACTAAAACTCTTGTGTTTATAATTTGTTGCTGAACTTCTGTATCAAGGGGTAGCTGCTAAGATGTGTTCAGATAACCAGAGACAGATAATTTAGTCACGGCAGGCGAATTCTCATTAACTATTCCATTTGGAGACAGTCCTCAGAATATAAATCAGGCTCCAACAAAGTGAAAGTGTGAAGGGGCAGCGTACCTCTGGTTGGGGATTTCCGGTGTAGTACAGATGCAAAGCTCGCATGAAATATTACTGTTTTTATTTTTATTTAATGAACATCCTTTGCTTATGCATATGAAAGGTCTCAAACTAAAGGTGACAGACAAAGACTGTATTCTTTACAATGTATATAAATGTCTTCTGAAAAAATTTTCAAATTCATTTAACTGATCCTCCGGAAGCAGTAACGTGCTCAATGTTATTCAACAGGAACATCATAAAACATGGTTAAAAATTGAGGACACGAAAGGTGTAATGTACGTAGTTACATTTTGGTTACTCTTTGCATTTTAGATCCCGTTTGTTAAGAAGTGGCGTTAACATTAGCATTGTGTTAATCCTTCTGTGCGCCTCAAAATATACAGGAAATTATGCCATCGAGATTGCAAGAAAACACATATATTTTGATATTCCATCTTTAATTATCAACTCTTTAAATGTCTTTCGCCTTCAAAATATAAATGAGTGTAGTTGCGACCATATAGTTCTATATTTCTTTTTTTAAAATTATGTCTGTAAGCTTCAACGAATTTGCTCAGTCCTTTTGGAGTTGCACCACATCAAAGTACAATCAATTATCAGAAATGGGTTCATGTGAAAGAATTGCCGATAGTATCGTTTACGGTCTGTGTTCATTAAGGAATGCAAATACATTTCCAATGCAATAAATTGGACAAGGAAGATTGGGTGGATAACTATTTCTCAGAAAGAGAGAAAGCGAATATGTTGAATTTGATAGTTGAATATACAAGGTATTGCTAAATGCTGTTGCCAACAAACTAAACTTATGTAACTTAATGCTCAAAAATGTTATTTTGAAATTGAAATATGAATTTTATCTATGAACGCTCTTTTAACTGTTGTGGTTCTCAATGTCCCATTATATATTGATTTTATTTTGTCTCTTTATCAGGCTTGAGGTTCTTTTACGTGCCGTAAACCTACGATCCGGGACCAACGGCTTTACTTTCCTTCCGAAAGAAGCCATGCTAAGGATTTTTACTCCCGAAAGAAAATCTGTCACCCTCCCTCAGCTTTGAACCCGCGACCTTGGGAACCAGAGGCCAACATATTACCCCTAGACCATGGGGGATGAAATAGCTATTGCATGAATAATAAATTTTGGGAGATGAAATTATGTTTTTTATTTGGATTGTTTATTTAATAGGAATGAGATATATTTAATTTCATTTTTAAAATTAGAAATATTTTATATTCTAATAATTAAATAAAAAATAATTAAAATATTTCCCGAATTAAATTCGTTTCAATATTATTTTGCGTTATCAATACTAATATGATAATGAGAGAACACTTTTATATGAGTAGGGTAATTTTAGAAACCACTCGACCGATTTTGATAGTTCTTTCACCATTGAAAAATACTGTTGTTGCCGATGGACTTGGACTATAAGAGAACTAAATAAACTCGTAGAAAACTAAGACCGAAAACGATTTACAAAGCCTTTATACTGGAATATGAACATGTTAGAATTATAAAAGAACATTCTTGCAAAGGTGGCTCTGACTTTTCTTTGAAAATGTTTGTCATAATCAGGGCTCGAATTTTTAGGTGTAAATTTCAGATGAAAATATCCGATGTGTTCCATTCACTTGACTTTCTCTACATCTCTATAACAAATTATTGTTAAAAAGCTTATTTTTCTATCAACTACATGATAGTCGAGATAAACATTAGCAGAATTTGTCCTTATTACTTGGTTCCTTGTAAGTAGAAGGGAAAAAATGTGGTTGCTCCGGAACTGAAATCCGTTTCTCTGCGAGGTCAGTTGACAAGTTCTATATGAGAAAACTAAGTATTTTAAAACTGAAACCAATAACAAGGACTATCTCGAAAACGGTCAACTCCACGAGAAAAATGTATATAGAACATAAAGTGAGTGTTTTAAGGAGCTCATATTTTTGTGTAGATAGTTTTTGTCCATCTCTTATGGTTGACAAATAATGTAAAATTCCGAAAAATTCATCCAGAATAAAGGTCTTCAGAGGCTATTCCCAGAATTTAGACCATTTTTGATCATGTTGATCTTGATTAGCATGATGTAGAACAAAAAATGGACTTTTTCAGAATAGTTTGTTTGTAGAACATGTAGAGAAAACTAACGTGAATAGAACACATCAGAGTTTTGGTCTGTAATTATCACGGTGCTTTAAGAAATTGCAGTCATACAGCGTAAGATAAAGATCATCTGTATCAGGTACATTAATTTACTCGTCATTTAAGATTCAAGAAGCCTTCTCTGCAACATCGGGTAAGCTTTATTAATATTAACTGTTTGGCAGATTAATAACACCGGCTGGCTCTTTCAATACTTATTCAAAATCGTCATGATGTACCAAGTTTAGTGCCTGCAACAATTGTTTTTCTTTTTTCCTTCTGGCGTAACCTAATTGGCATATTCCCGGAGTATCTGCCTGATATTGAAATAAAATTAATTACGATGATAAGGTCAAGTGCATCCAATACCTACTGCATCAATTTAAGCTGCCCATTGCAGTAATTATTCATGTTGGTGGGGCTTATACCTATAGATAGTAGTATACAGGGCAGGAAACACAGGTGTAACATAATAAGTATTATGTTCCATTTAGCTGCACTTGTCTACTGTTATGCATGTTTCTGGATGTTGGTGTAGAAGTCTGTTAGACACAAATGTAAACTATAATATGCGCATTGTTATCTGGAATACGGAAGATTCAAGCTACTTAACACACAATTGCACCATTGCATCATTTATCCATTGCAATATTGTCGTTTACATTTGTATTTGCATAATAGTACTACGTACCTACAGCTAAATGGAATAGAATACAAATTATGTTATACTTGTGTTTTCTGTCCTATTCATTATTTATCTATGAGGCTCACTAACATGTATAATTACCGCAATGGGCAACTAAAATTGGTGCAGTATTGATTACACGGTCCTGATGTTTCCATCTTAATTAATTTGATTTCAATATCAGTGAAACACTCTGCGAACGTCAAAGCCAAACGCGCCAACGATCGGGGCCGGCTACAAATTGGTTGAATTAATACCGCTCTCTCTCTCACTCACTCACTCACTCACTCACTCACTCACTCTCTCTCTCATAAAAGCGCTGTGCTCTGAATTATAATGAAGAGAGTTTCCACGATAAACACAATAGTATTATAATAATAATAATAATAGTAATAATAATAAAATGAACCAAAGCAGAGATTCGAATCGGGATCTACGACACCAAACTCCCAGCTGCTCTGCGTGGACAACGCCTAACTCACGTTCTCATCACAAGCCTATGATGAATAAAGGAGTTACCCAATGAACGTGCATCTGAATCTCGAATTAATTTTATATAAGGTATAACAGACATGCCATAGTCTGTTATGGCATACTTGCAAAGGTGGCGAAAACGGGACCTGCTAATTATTAGGTCTTGTAATGCCACTTCCTCTCTGATTAGCCTTTTAATTCCATGGCACGACAGCTCACGGGGAACCTTGGCCTACCGCCCGGCCGCTGCGTCCCCCATCTCGGTCCACTACAGACGTCATGGATGGGGTGCAGTATTGGAGGGTGAGACGTGGTCAGCGCCTCGAGTCCCCCCCGGCCGGTTAATGCGGTCCTCATGACCTGGAGCCGCTACTTCTCCATCAAGTAGCTCCTCAATTGGCCCCCCAGGGACCTTACGAGGCTGAGTGCACCCCGGGCCAGGTCTCCCAGCGGGGGAAAAATCCCCACGCCGGTACTGGGGATCGAACCCAGGTCTCCCGCTTGGTAAGCAGCAACGCTACCACCGCGTCTGATTAGCCTTACATGATTTAATGTTGAGTATGGTAGAGGTGGATTTGTATTATTTTTTTTAATTTCTCTACACGTGCATAGTGTATAGAGAAGGTATTGTATTGCAAACAAAAATTCGATACCTAGATTTCACCGGAAAGACATGTTTTGGGACATCCTGAATAAAAAAAGTATTTTTAGAAAAATGTCCATGTGTGTGTGGGGGGGGGGGGCAGCATAACTCAAAATCGAAAAGTCGGTGAAATACCAAACTTGATATTTAAGTTTAGTATCTTCCAAGGATTCGACACGAAGATTTTAAAGAAAATCTCCCCATCCCCAACATCCCTTTACATGGAAAATATTTCGATAATTTTGATTTTCTCAAAAACGGCTCGTAACGATTTTGATTAAAATCTCATATTTGAGATATGTACATGACAAATAAAATGTATATCTTGAATTTTCTGGGAATATCCTCTGAAGACCTCTTTATTCTAGATGTATTTTTTTTTTATATTTTTTTAAATTTTCCATAACTAGTAAACCTTAAGATATAGAAAAAAGCTTATTTTACCAAAAATGTAGATCTCATTAAAACACACAGTTTGTCATATACATTATTTTTGAAAATGAAATGAAGTTTTATTTATGGCCACTCTTTAAATGCTGTGGTTCTCAGCGTCCAATTCTATATTGGGCGTGAAAGACCGCTTAATTTTGCTCAGAGGCCTCTCTATCAGGCTTGAGGTTCTTTTCGTGGCATAAATTTACGACACGGGACCAACGGCTGTACTTCCCTTCCGAAGGAAGTCATATTAAGGATTTTACCCCGAAAAAATCATCGTCCCTCGCCGGGTTTGAACCCGCGACCTTGGGTTTATGAAGTTAGCATGGTAACAATTACACCACGGAGGGCGACTTAATTTTGGAGTTGACTGTTTTCGAGATATTCTTTGTCATTGGTTTCAGTTTTAAAATACTTAAACTTTTCTCATACGGGAACTTGTCAAGTCCTGGCCTCGCAAAAAAAAACTGATTTCAATCCCATAGCAACCACATTTTAAATCATTTTAGCTTACGGTATTCCCCTATTTTCCTTCTATTTATTAAGGAACTAGGTAATAAAGACCGTTTCTGTTAATGTTTATCAATATTTAATCATGAAGTAGATAGAAGAATAGACTTATTAACAATAATTTGTTACAGTGATGTAGAGAAAGTCATTTGAATGGAATGCATCAGTTTTTTAAAGTGAATATTCTAGAATTAATTCATGGGAGAGGGATGAATTATGGTATAATTTGAGCTATATCAGCCATTGGATTTTTTACTTTACGCTGAGTACTTAAACATGTTTTTCAAATACCTGACGATTCGTGGAAGAAGAATTTAAAGCAATGGTCCACAGACCACATGTGATCCACCAGAAGCTTGGGAGTAATCCGTGGAATGGTCCGGTAGTACGTAGAAAAACGTTGCCAATAAATCGGGAGTTTGGAAAGGTATATGTATTGAACGAGATGGGGTGAATATATCGAGACATCAGCTGTTGAATTAAAATATATATCAGATTATTATTGGATTATAACTGTCATTATGTTCATAACTTATGTTTAATGTGGTAAATTTACTCCTGCCAAACATTAAAGAACCAGAATGGCACAGGGCTCTATCTCTTTTTCTTAATCACATTTGTGTGTGATTATGGGGAAGGCGCCGAGGGAGGGTTGCAGATGAAAGGGTTATAGCGGGGGTGCGGCTGATCCGTAAATGATTCAATTCAGCCTAAGTGGTCCGAAGACTTCTGGGGTTGGAAACCCTTGATTTAAATCAGGATGTTCCAAACTCGACTCGTCTGAGCAAGCGTGCACGCGCATACTCAACAACAAAAGGAGAGGGAAGAGGTGTGGTAGGCAAGCAATACTCACTGGACAAAGGTCACATCGCAATACCAGCCTCTAACGAAGATGAATATAATCTAATACTTTTTATTTCAAAAAATACTCAAAATTAAACCTACTATATTAATATAGATAATTCTCTTCTCGTTTACTATCTATGATTATTCATCATATTTGCAGATTCTAAATCTGTTATATATCTGCCAAAATAGTTCAATTATTGGAATTCACTTTGCTTCCTGTCACTTCATTTCCAACACTTGATTCAGCCGTGAACATAGCCTGCCCTCAATGCTGCGTCGTATTGCATGTTGCAGTTAACCTCCCTGTAAGTCGCGAGTTGCTTGTTGCTCTTTTCGTTGGCACCAAAGCTATAACAGCCTGATTTAAAGGGTTATATATTGGTTATACATTGTTCTTGCAACGCTAATCGATGGTACAGAGATTACCAACTTCCTATCTGGTGCTCCACTTTGTAAGCCTTATATTACTGCTGTTGCTTGGTCCATATGGGCAACAACTCTCCATGGTACAGCTCTCCAACCACTGCAAGCACTCATTTAAGATTTTTAGCAAATTTGTCGCAATCTTCAAATTTGGTTGCAGTAGAAGAAGTATATTATATGGAAGGCTTTTAAAAGTGTATCACTACACGCAATACTTACTTGTGCTACGTATTGAAAGTGGTGTATTCCAACCAGAAATTTGACATTGAGATTTCACAGAAAATACACGTTTTGAGGGGTACTGAGCCCAAAAACATTTTAGAAAGGATTGTCTGCGTATGTGTGTGAAAGACGAGGTCGAATATCATATATCCAAAATAAAAAAAAAAAAAAAAAACAAGCAAAAGAAAAAAAGCTAATCGTCTCATAAAAAAATATCCATTGTATTTTACTTTCTCAAAAATGACTACGATGCTGATTCCCGTGTATTTAAAATATTTACAGGAATAAAAGCGTGTATCCCAAAAATGTCCTGTTAGTAACCTGTGTAGATCTTCATTCTGAGTGAAGTTTATATAACCTCGAAACCTGAACGGATAAACAAAAAATTGCTGCAGAAAAGCTGTAGAGGATTTTAAAACTGGGCGTTGTGTTAAATAACTTTTTTTGTCGTAATTTTAGACGTTCACGATATATTTCATGTTGTGTGTCGACATTTTCAGTGTTTCAGGCTACACTTCTGAAATGCTTTCTGTTCTTTTTTTCTTATGAGGTCATGAAAGAATATCAAAACATTCAAGTACAAAACACGTCTTAGCTGCATGTGGTGAGCTTAAAATTATCATTCTGGAGTCCTTTATTTACTTTCTGTACACGCATTATGTACATAGTGTATAGAGAAGGTACTGTAATGCAACAAAATATTTGATACCGGGATTTCATCTGAAATATATGTTTTAAAACCCCCTGAATCAAAAAAAAAAGCATTTTTAAAACAAATGTGTGTGTGTGTGTGTGTGTGTGTGTGTGTGTGTGTCTGTGGGAAGCATAGCTCAAAAACAAAAAATTCCTAAAATACCAAACTTGGTATTTAGGTTCAGTATCTTCAGTACCTTCCAAGGATGTGATACGAAGCTTTTTAAGAAAATATCCACCCCCAACTACGCTTTAGATAGAAACATTTTCGAAAATTTTGACTTTCTCAAAAATGGCTCTAACGATTTTGATTAAAACATAGTGTATTGAAAATAATCCTATAATAAAACTTATATCTGAATTTTTTGGGAATAGCCTCTGAAGACAGTTCCATTTTGGATGCTTTGTTTGTTTATTTATTTATTTATTCTTTTTTAATTTTGCATAACTGGTAAACCGTAAGAAATAGACAAAACCTTACGTAATTAAAAATGTAGAGTTGACCATTTTTGAGATAATTCTTGTTGTTGGTTTCAGTTTTAAAATACTTACACTTTTCTCATATGGGAATTTTTCAACTCCTTAACATACATCAATCTCCTAGCAGCCAGCTTTTAAACGATTTTACTGTCCCTCTAGCCTATGGTACTCCCTATTTTTTTTTTTTTTTTTATTCACAAGAAATAGGTAATGAGACATGTCTGCTATTTTTTTTTTCTCGATTAGCATGAAGTAAATAGAAGAAGCTTTTTAACAATAATTTATTATAGAGGTGTAGAGAACGTCCATGTGAATGGAACACATCAGATTTTATTTGTAAACAGGTTCAAGAAACTGTATTGGAATCAATTTGGTAAGCATTAATCAGAGCTAACAAGAAGTAGGAAAGCAGTTCTTTGTTACTAAGAAATTGCAGAATAAACATGAAAGTTAATTACAGTGGGCAGAGAAAGTCGTGTGATGTAACACAATTTTGAACCTTTGTCAGCGTGGTACCCAGAGGTTAGTAAAATAGATAACCGAGATTATGAGCAGGCAATGGTGAGGTTGAGTAAAACCCTACCAGAGGCTAACCTTTTACTTTCTCTACACGTACCTTGTACACAGTGTATTGTGAAGGTATTGTATTCCATCCAAAAATTCGATACGTTTTAGCCTCACTTGTATAAAAAATCAGAAAAAGGTCCTTCTGTGTACCGCGCGGCACCTGTGAACACGATAACTCAAAAACGAACAGTCGTTAAATGTCAAACTTGGTATTTAAGTTTAATATCTTACAAGGATGCGACACGAAGATTTTAAGAAAACTCCCGCACCCCTAAGTACCCCTTACAAGGAAACAAATGGAACATTTGGTTTTTCTCAAAAATGACTCAAGGATTTTGATTAAAATATCGTATATTACAGATATTTATGACAAGTAAAATTCATATCTTGAATTCTCTGGCAAAAATCTCAGAGAACCTCTTTATTTTGGATGAATTATTCTGAATTTTGGATAACTGGTAAACCGTAAGAGATAGACAAAATCTTACTGCACAGAAAATGTACATCTCGTTAAAATGAACAATTTTTGTCATATACATTTTTTCGTGTTGACCATTTCTCAGATATTCCTTGTTATTGGTTTCCGTACTTGGAATGCAAAGAAATGGGTTTCATCTACATGGCAACCAGTTTTAAAGGATTTGACTTTCGCTTTTGCCTAGTGTTGCCCTTCTGCTCACAAGGAAGCAAGTAATAAGTCCCATTTTCTCCTAAACTTTTCTCGATTAGCGCGAGGTAGATAGAAGAATAAGCAAGCTTTTTAACAATCTGTTGCAGAGTTGTAGAGCAAGTCATGTGAATGGAACACATCAGCTTTTTACTTTCTCTACACGTACGTACGTACGTAGTGTATAGAAAAGGTATTGTATTGCACTTAAAATTTGATACCGAAATTTCACCGGAAATACATGTTTTGAGACCCTCTGAATAAAAAATTGAACAAAAATGTCACAATGTGTGTGTGTCTTTGGGCAGCATAGCTCAAAAACGAAACGACTGTTAAATACCAAACTTGGTTTTTAAGTTTATCTCCCAAGGATGCGACATGATTTTCAAGAAAATCCCCCACCCCCAACTACCCAATACCTGGAACATTTTTCGAAAATGTTGATTTTCTAAAAAATGGCTCTAACGATTTTGATTAAAATATCTTATACTTAAGATATTCATGTGAAAATAAAATGTATATCTTAAATTTTCTGGGAATAACCTCTGAAGACATGTTTATTTCGGATGAATTTGGCGGAATTTTGCATAATGTTAAACCGTAAGAGATAGATAAAAAAACTTACCAAACAAAAAAAAAAAAAAAAAAAAAAAATGTAGAGCTCGCTAAAATACACTAATTATGTCATATACATTTTTTTCGGGGAGTTGACCGTTATTGAGAATATTCTTTGTTATTAGCTTCAACTTTAAAATCTTATACTTTTCTCATACGGGAATTTGTCAACTCCTGTCCATACAATCAAAGGAACTTCAGACACATACCAACCAGCTTTTGAGTATCACTTTAGCCTATGGTACTCCCTTATTTCCCTCCTGTTTACGTGGAAGCAAGTAATAAAACGTTTTCTGCTATTTTTTTCTTAATTAGCATAAAATAAATAGAAGAATAAAATTTCTAACAATAATTTGTTGTAGAGATATAGAGAAAGTCATGAGAATGGAACACATCAGATTTTTTTTCATGTTTATGTGTAATTTATTGGATAGTTGTTAAACATGTCTTATGTTGATGTTTCAGATGGACATCTCAGAGTTGGATTCGTCATACAATTCAGATCTGGATTCTGACACGGAGGCGGATGATCCTGAGCGCCTTCTCAACGAGTGGCTAGGGGAACTTGATAGTCTCACAGTGGTAAGTGTATCGCATGTTATTTGTCATGACATGACTTTACTACCTGAACCCTACAATTGGGACGGATGACAAGGTCGTTAAAGTTGGCACCTCTTGCTCCAGGGTCATTAACATAGCCTTGAAGTTACTATGGCTTGACATAACGGAAGGGTGGGTTCACTTTTAGCGTGAAAGTTAGTTTTATGACTCAAAATTGTATATACTATAGTTGAGGAACTTTGAAGAATGCTTCCTTCTCTAAGTGACTGCGCCACCAGTGGCGTAGCGTAACATGCAAAATTCCACTAAACTCGTAGATGTCTTCAGAGTTATTCTCAGAAAATTCAAAATATATATTTTATTTATGGTGCAAATATCTTTAATATGCGGTATTTTAATAAAAATTCTTTGAGCCAATTTTGATAAAGTCCAAAATTTCAAAAATGTTCCAATGTGGCCTTAACTCCAACCAGGATAAATAAATAAACAAACGTAGATTTCATATTTGGTATTTAACGGTCTTTTCGTTTTTGAGCTATGCTGTCCACACACACACACACACACACACACACACACACACACACACACACTGGGGGACCCTTTTCTAAAATGTTTTCTTCGGACGCAGCGGATCTCAAAACATATATTTCCGGTGAAATCTTGGACATCGAATTTTTGGGTGGAATACAATATATTGCCTAGCTGCTATGTGCATTATATGTACAAACGTCTAGAGAAAGTAGTAAAGGAGAAAGCTTGAGCGAAAGAAAAAGAAAGCAAATACTTTAATTCAAACAATCGCAGTATTAAAGCATGTTACAAAAGTAAATTAGCTTTTCCTCTGCGCTCTGCATAATATCTGTAAACCCAATGAATCTTCAATATTTCCCTAGGTTGTCACATTGCAGTTTTCGCAGTTGCGACTTCTGTCTTAATATCAGAGAAACAAACATGTTTCAGAAACCTCTTTCATAACTTTGTTGGTTGTCCTTATGCTGATGGAGATTAACTTTCAGGTGAGGTAGCACGATATTCAGTGGGCTTTTCCAGGTGGTCGTTGAGAGATGCATGGTTTGTTGTTCAACAAATTCCCTCTTTTAGTGATTCAGTATACTCAATGTGGCCACAAATGCTAGCCGTTTTCCCCGCAAAAAAAAAAAAAAAAAAAAAAAAAAAAACCCTCATGAAATGAACCAGTGTTGCTGTTTATTTTTTCTACCTTACCTACTTGTTGTTCTGTTCAATGGTTACTTTAAATCATAGTTTACATATAAACTTAAATTCCGCAGTTTTACCAAAATTTTAAGTTTTTTTTTTTTTTTTTTTGCACTTAGAGTGTAGGCCGCGCCGTGGACGAGTGGTTAGACCACTCGCCTCTCACTTAGACGGCCCGGGCTCGATCCCAAGTGACCGCACGTGAGATTTGTAGTGGATAAAGCGGCGTAGGGACGGGTTTTCTCTGGGTTCTCCGGTTTGCCCCGCCATCTCATTCCACCGGTGCTCCCTCTTCATTCCATCTATCATCAGTGTCATCACCTGCGGTGCCAAAGTAGTAAAAACTGGCGTTAAACACTATCAAAAAAGACACAGAGTGTAGTTACCGGAACGTGTTTTATTTTAATGGATTATATACCTTTAAATCGACATTACCGCTTGCGGTCCAAACTGATTTTTTCTTAGAAAACAAAATACATGACCAACAAAATAATATATTTAGCGTCTTACACCCACTGAGCCCGATTCACTTTTATACAATATACGCTTTAGTATTATATAATGTTATATTTAGAGAATATTTTGGTTCATGCGTTAATTATATTTATGTTTCTTTTAAAGTAAAACTAAAACTTCTCTCGCCTTCAGTTTGTTGGTTGGCACCAAAATGGAACGTTCTGTACGCAACACGTGTTTCCGTCGTAGTAGTACTGCTCGCAGATGTACTTAATCATGTACCTACTCTCTTTTTACTTTCTCAACACATACTATGTACATAAGGTATAGAGAAGGTTCGTATGTCAGTGTGTCTGTGCCTGTGAACATGATAACTCAAAAACGAAAAGTCGGCAAAATACCAAACTTGGTATCTAAGTTTAGTATATTCCAGGGATGCAACATGAATATTTTGAAAAAAATTCCCCCACTCCAAACTACCCTTTACAGGGAAAAAATTTCGTACATTTTTATTTTCTCAAACATAGCTGTAACGATTTTAATTAAACTGCCATATATTAAAGTTATTTATGTGGCAAATATAATGTATATCTTGCATTTTCTGGGAATAGCCTCTAAAGAACACTTCATTCTGAATGAATTTTACGTAACTGGTAAACCGTAAGAGATAGACAAAAACTTACTGCACAAAAAATGTAGATCATGTTTAAACACACAATTTATTTCATATACGTTTTTCCGTGGAATTGGCCGTTTGTGAGATATTCCTTGTTATTTGTTTCAGATTTAAAATACTTAAACTTCTATCACTCGGGAAGTTATAAACTCCTGGCCGTTCATAGAAACGGATTTCAACCACCTGGTAACCAGCTTTTAAGAGATTTCGCTATCGTTTTAGCCTAGTATATTTCCTTATTTTCTTTCTGCTTAGAAGAAAGCAAGTAATTAAGACAATTTATGCTAATGTTTATCTCGATTATCATAGAGTAGATAGAAGAATATGCTTTTTAACAATATTTGTTACAGCGATGTGGAGAAAGTCATGTGAATGGAACACAATAATTTCCCCTGTGCGTTCACTCACAATTACCGTCAAAAATGCCGCATACTGTAATCTAATAAGTTCACAAGAAGATAAAACACAAAATTAAGTTCCGCTGTTAAGAAAATGTTTATAAATGTTCACTTTATACCACCTGAACTGATCAAGCTAGATGTGTTCTGGCATCTTACATCCACTGGCGTGCGCCATGCAGAAAATGCATCTACCGAATCATGTTCCATGACAGGTGTGATAACACAGCATTTCATAGAAGAGCCGTTCCTGAAAACAATACTTCTCAATATGGAGTATATCGATAGAATTAATATAGTAAACTAAGGTAAACCGCTAGGAGATGTAATATATCACCCACATCCATTGACGCTACGCACGATGACTACAGATTCTGCGAGACACACCTTTTGATTTCTTCAAGAGTAGAAAAACACGTTTCAAGATATTACCGGAGATTATAATAATACTTTGTGCTGTAATTCTTACCGTCTTAGTCGTTACACATTCAGACTTCTAGGTTACACGTGTATAGGATTGCCATAGTCTTGATTAATTGGAAATGTCCTTTTTACTTTTTCTATACGTACTACGTATGCGTATAGAGAAGGTATTGCACTCCACCCAAAAATTCGATAGCGAGATTTCACCGGAAATATATGTTTTAGGGTCCCCTATATCCAAAAAAAAGTGTTTTCAGAAAAAGGTCCGTGTGTCAGTGTGTCTGTGAACACGATAACTCAAAACAAAAGTCGGTAAAATACCAAACTTGGTATTTAAATTTAGTATCTTCCAGGGATGAAACGAAGATTTTGAGAAAAATCTCCCCACCCCAAACTACCTTTTACATAGAACTTTTTTCGAAAATTTTGATTTTCTAAAAAATGGCTCTAACGATTTTGATTAAAATATCGTATGTTAAAGGTATTTACCTGACAAATAAAATGTATATTTTGAATTTTCTGGGAATGGCCTCTGAAGACTGCTTTATTCTGGGTCAATTTTACGGAATTTTGCATAACTGCTAAACCGTAAGAGACGGGCAGAAACTTAACACACAAAAAATGTAGAGCACATTAAAACACAATTTATGTGAAATACATTTTTTTCGTGGAATTGATCGTTTTTGACATATTCCTTGTTTTTGTTTTCAGCTATGAAAAACTTGTACTTATCTCATACAGGACTTTGTGAACTCGTGTCCATACAAACAAAGGAGCTTCAGTCACATAGCAACCAGATTTTGACTATCACTTTAACTTATGGAACTTCCTTATTTCGCTTCTACTTATAAGGAAGCAAGTAATAAGTCTATTTCTGCTAAATTTTTCTCGATTAGCAGGAAGTAAATAGAAGCATAAGCTTTTTAAAAATAATTTATTGCAGAGATATAGAGAAAGTCATGTGTATGTAGCACATCAGATTTTTCCCTCTTTGTCCCAATGCCCCCAAAAATCTTAAATTTCGATTTAAAGACATGAGAATCGTCGGGAAAATAAATTGCCGGGTATTATGAAGACGCATACTTGAGGTGCAATCTGGTGGTCTGCCGTCATACTAACGCTAGCTTTTTTATTTTCTCTACTTCGTAGTAAACAGGTGGACTCTAATGAGTTAATGACAAATGAAATGTATATCTTGCATTTTCTGGGAATAGCTTCGGAACTCCTCTTCATTCTGGACGACTTTTACATAACTGGTAAACCTAACAAGAAATGTAAAACTCCCACACCATTTCTGTAAAAAATATTTTTCTTGAAGAGCCAATCATTTCCGAGATATTCCTGTCATAAGTTTATATTTTGCAATACTTTGAATGGAAATGGGAAGTCATCATATTTTTTCGTCCTAGTCATTCAAAGAACGGAATCATGTGAATCATTACCGGCTGTTAAAAAGATTTGACTTTCGCTTTAGCTTATTGTATCCCCATTCCCCTGGTACAAGGAAATGATAAACCCTTTCTGCTAGTGTTTATATTGATAAGCGTGAAGTAGATAAAAAATAAGCTACAGAAAATTGACCTGTCGATTTCAGTGTGATATATTATTCATAGCAGGTGAATCGGCCGATCAGCGGATCAGGCATTTCTTTTTAATTTATCTTGCTTGCTAACCAGCAGATGTGCTTGAGGTCCATTTTCCTTGCCCACTAAGCTCGTGGATATTTCTTATGAATGCAAAGTTGATGTTTAAAATTAAATGAATACTAGCGAAATTACATTCGGGTTTCCAATCCGTTGATCTGGAGGGAATTCTGCGAGCCAGATAGTGCTAAAAACATAACATTTGGCAGATGTGAGCAGATGAGTTGCTTATGCTGTTCATCGTGTAAAAGCAACTCTACTGAATGACAACTTTATTGCAAGTCTTTGTACTTAGGTTACGAATTAGCTTGTTATGCAATACCTTCGGCAGATATATTTCGTTATCCCGTTATTCACAGAAAAGCATCACGATTTCCCTCCACCTTTGCGAACAGCACCGTTACGGTTCATTGAACAGTTGTCAGAGGTATAACTTTCTCGGCGTGTTCATACATTTTTTATTCTTTAGTACTACAATCGATCTACGTGCTACACAAGTTTTTTCTTAGTCAATGCCAGTTAACAGCGAGTTATATGTGCAGTTGTTAACAAAATAATCACTAGGGAAAACGTAGATATTAAGTGTGTTTCGTTTTCCGTTTTAATAAGCCTGTGCGACGACAGCATTGCTGGTGTTTCCACTGCATTGTTTCCTGTTTATGATCTACCATGATATTCAATTATATGCTTTTTCTACAGCTGAAGGCGAAATACTTGGTGCAGACATTACAGAGATTGATGCTAAATGCTGGAGCCCAGCCTCTGGAGTGTAAACGGAGTGTAACGGATAGTTGATGCAGAATCCTTGTTAATTGCAGCTTCGTTTTTGGACCGATGTTTCAATCAATAAAGGAGGAAATACAAAGGGCTTGTTTTATGGAGAGGGTGTGGGAGACAAAAAAGTCAGTGCATAACAAACGTGATTGATTTTGGTTACAGCAGGGACGTAATTGGATGCCCGATAAGCTCAGCAATGATTTCTAAGCCATTGAGGTACTGTTGAAAGACTTCATAATAAGACTTTTGCAGCAACATTATACCACGAGTGTTTGTATAGCCTTAGGTCAGAGTGCGTGTTTATTGGGATATTGTGAACATACGCTTTAATAAGTAGGTGGCTGGTTGGTATAAATAAATTGGAGCATAGTGACTTTACTCTACCTGAGGTATTTTTCTGCTTCCGTATGAGCATACTTGAGCAAACTCCTGTGGTTTGCTCCTTCCTGGAGCAAAAATTCAATTATATTCAGGGGCTGTTATTACTCATAAACAAAGTAGTTTGTGCTTCCTTGTTCATTACCATGCTAGCCTCTTATATCCAAGGTGGTGGGTTCAAACCCGGCGGAGGACGATGGATTTTTTTCGGGTGTAAAAATCCTTAGAATGACTTCTTTCGGAAGCGAAGTACAGCCGTTAGTCCCGTGTTGTAGATTTACGGCACGTATGGTGCTCACAAGGAAGCAAATAATAAGCCTATTTCTACTATTTTTTTTTCCTCGATTAGCTTAAAGTAGATAAAAGAATACGCTTTTTAACAATAATTTGTTACAGAGATGTAGAGAAAGTCATGTGAATGGAACACATATTTTTATTATCATTAATTCAAATCGCTCTTTTTAGCCTTGTTTTAATTTTCTTTAAATGATCCTCCTGCCTGGAAAACTTCTTCAATGGTTTTAAATTGTTGCAAATACAGCGGCTGTCTTTTGTTTTGCCAATGATAGCATCGACTAATCAAACACGTTAGGAAAACTCCATAATTATGTCAACGAATTACAATAAATCATCGCCTTTTCTCATAACATCCACCTCTTCGTCATTATGATGGTAGTACTTGCTAGGGATGTAATAAGTGATACATCAAGTTAAATATTGTGCTATTTCTTTTCACGGTTATCACATTCACTGTTACGTTACATTGATTTTTTACTAGTAACGGTTACCGTAACTACATTTCAACATGAACAATGTTCAATGCAGATTTACTTTGTTATTTGACGCATGTAAAAAATATTCTGGTTGTGGGCAACACTTCGATTATTACAGTGTTTTATAATCGCAAGGTGCGTTAACACTTGATTCTACATTCCTTTACACAGCACAGTTTGTATATGTGAAGTGAGTTTTATGGGATCCTAAATATAAGCATTATGTAATCCAGATAATAATTTAGCAAAAGAAAATCATAATTATTGCCAACATGTGCATGGCTGAAGTTAAGCATCTAATAACCGAAATACTTAGTAGAATGTTGGATAAAGCAGGATAATGTCATTTTGAAAGGCGATGTTACTGGAGAAGAGAAATATTAACGATCAAACACACATTAAAAAAATCTGATGTGTACCATTCACATAACTTTCTCTAGCTGTACCACATATAAACTATTCTTACAAAAAATTATACTTTTATCAACATCATGTTAATCGAGATAAACATTAGCAGAAATGGTCTTATTACTTTCTTCATTGTAAGTAAAACGGAAATAAGGGAATACATTACGCTAAAGTGATAGTCACATCTTTCAAAAGCTGGTCGTTATGTGAAACAGTTGAGGTTCAGTTCGCTTTGCATAATCCCGTTTGAGAAAAGTTAGGTAGTTTAAATTTGAAACCAATAAAAAGGAATATTTAAAAGATGACGCATAAATTATGTACTTTAACTAGATCTACAGTTTTTTTGTGTATTAAGTTTTTGTCCATCTCTTACGGCTTAGCCGTTATGCAAAATTCTGCAAAACTCATCCATAATAAAGATGTTCAGAGAAAATTTAAAATATACATACATTTTATTTATTATGTAATTATTTTAAAGCACGGTATTTTAATCAAAATAGTTAGAACAATTTTTGAGAAAAAATTTTAAAAATTTTCCCACGCAAAGGGTAGTTTGTGGTGGGATGATTTTCTTGAATTGTCTTGATTTCTTGTCGCAATTTGGAAAATACTGAACATAAATATCAAGCTTGATATTTAACGGCCTTTTCGTCTTTGAGCTATGCTGTCCACAGACACATACATACACACCACTCAAGACCTTTTTCTAAAAAAAAAAATTCGGACTCAGGGGATCTCAAAACATATATTTCAGGTGTAATCTCGATATCGAAATTTTGGATGGAATACAATACCTTCTATGTACGTTGTACATATGGGCTAGATAAAGTAAAAAGGTTCAGTTAAATCTCACTTGGTTATTCGATATGCAGCAAAGTAGAAAATTAGTAGGTATTTTTTTCTTCAGGTGGTATATTAGGTCCACAGTGGTACTTGTAGAAACAGAACGTAACGCGTTGAGATAACTAGTATAGGTAACTTGATAAGTAATACCAATGATCTGACTGCCTCCGTGGTCGAGTGGTCAGCGAGCTGACTTCTCTCTCAACAGAAGGTTCCGGGTTCGATTCCCAACTGGGGCGGAAATTATTCCCTATCCCCACAGAGTCTGCAAGTATGCTTGTGAGAGTGAATGTGTGTGTGTGTGTGTGTGTGTGTGTGTGTGTGTGTGCGTGCGTGCGTGAAGAAAATAAATAAAAAAAGAAAAGGATTTAAACCCAATACAAAGAACCTACAGACGAGTTGTTTCTAAGGCAGAGCTCCCCCCCCCCCGATATGAAATTAGATGTTAAATGAAACAATAACCAAAAATAAATAAGAATCAATGCAAATCCAGTAAATGATGTCGCCCAGGCTCGGTAACGTAAATGGTTAAGCAGTTAAACTCTTGTCACCAGTACAGTATTCGTCACATTAAATAACCGTTACGTTATTTTACTTATCCGTATTACTTGCCAAGTTGCCATTTGACGAACGCCAAAGGTTGCAGCAAATGACAGAGAAAGCTTTCTATCAAATCTCTATTTTGTAAGTCTGCTCGAACACTTGTAACGACATCAGAATTTTCTCACAGAAAGACGCTGCTCATCTTGGGCATGAGTGGAGTAAAGTCTCCATTGTGTTCACAGATGGCTGCTTTAATGTAGAATTAATTATCTTGAATTAGTCAAAAAACTGTTACTATATATATCTGTTGTGCATGAATACATTGAAATAATTCGTAGACCTAAGGAATAACACGCAACAGTGAATGGAAGTAACAACGTTTCGAAGGATGAGTTGAAAACTGCTTTGCGCAAAATCTTCACAACTCTGACCTCACAAGTGCTACAAATGGCATATGGACCTGGAAACGCGTTCGACTGTTAAGAGATCCTGGACGAATGCAAACGGATGTTTAAATTCTCTCGCTTTTCGCACATACTGTGCATTCATGCAATGAGTGCAGTCCTCAGGCAACTGTCCTTCCGTTAAGCCAAAATGGTAGAGTGACAATATCCATATTTTCAAAAGGAAATATTTGAAGAGAGCTAGTAGGACATCTTCGGGTGGGGGGGGGGGGAGAAAAGAAAAAAATGACAGTACATATAAATATCTTTTATTCACCGAGAATCTTGAAACAATTAATTTTTTTTTGTGTGAAGTAAGAAGTTGCCATACAAAGAAAAATGAACTTTTAAAACACGTGTTATGTATAGTATTGTAATATGATTAACTAAAACCGTTACAACTCTTGAAATCACTGATACGATACAGACGAACTGTGGGTTTAGCTACTGTTTCTGCATGGCCCGGAGTTAAGCATGTAAAACATGGACGCTCTCTGCTGGCCTTAAAATTCTATACTCTTTCCAAGAAATCGTGAAAAACATCTGAAACTCAATAGAATTTTAAAATTTCGATTAAAATATTGAATAATGTGAAGCATTAATAATGGATCATTCGGAATTGGTACAAAAAGGTTTATATGAAGGGTTAGCACGCCACTGATCAACGCGCAGTGGACCGTGACGTGAGCACTTGGATTTTGAAGAGCGTAGCTATGGTTAACGTGTGGACACAAGTAAAGATGTCGATGGTTCGAGCCTCCGTAGATACATTTACTTTTATGTTGTCTCCTTTTTTTGCATTTTATAATGAGCCGTTCATATTTTGCTGCGTTACTCAATATAATTTATTGGTACTGACAAATAAAATAAATGTAATGTACGATGTAGGTACTATGTTGCTCCTAGATGCAACGGAGAAAGTTTCATTAGCAATTAATTGCATTTTAATATCAGAAGGGTACCGTACCCATCGAAGGAGTTTCTGAAATACAGTGTTATGTACATTAAAATTGTAGGCACAGTTTACAATTACGAAACAATACTATCATTGTGTCAAATGAACTTAACAGTGAAATTAAAATTAACAACTATCTCTGTAGTAAAGCAAGTACCTACATTCAAGAATTAAGAACTATGGACTAGTCAGGAAGGTGAACTTTTCATCTCTGCATAAAAGGCAAGTAGAAAGGGACTTCCAGAAATAATATAATATCCGAAGCACAAAATACAACAGGTCACGAGAGAAACTTTACGATGTGACTTCCTACAACATCTCTGCAGAGATTGCACCTACACAGAAATTAACCTCTCATCCTGTCAAAAATTCCAGGATTGTTATGAACCTCACCACAAGAAGTTAACATTCGTGTCAGTAATTGTTCATATGTGATAACTTTATTAGTTTTCTCACAGAAACCGTGTGTAGAACAGGAGTTGGATAGGTAAAGTCAGACTGAAAAGTTCAATGCCATAGCCGGGATTTGAACCACGGTAGAGAAAGTAAAAAAAAAATCTAATCTGTTCCATTCATAACTTTCTCTAGCTGATCCTGCAGAAGATTATTCTTTTATATAAATCATGATAATCGATATAAACATTAGCAGAACTGTCTTATTGTTTGTTTCCTTGTAAAGTAGAAGGGAAATAATACGTGATAGATTGTAAATCTATTAAGGAATACATTTTTATCTTTTATCAAAGATATTTAAAGTCTTATATTAATAAAATGATATTAGAATGCAATTCTAATGATGTATCAATTATACTAACACTTAAAGAAGAATAATTTTGCAATACACTAGGCTAAATAGTCAAATCTTTTAAAAATCAGTCGCTTTGTGAAACAGTTGAAATTCGGTTTTCTTTGTTTGCTAGGAGTAAATAGCAGAGAGACGAAAAAAAATGTCTTCCCGTTTTAGAAAAGTTAAAGTAGCTTAAAACTGCAACTAATAACTCGCAATATCTCGAAAATGGTTAATTCTACAACAACAAAAAAGTACATAAATTGTGTGTTTTCATGAGTTCTGCATTTTTGTGTAGCAAGTTTATCTATTTCTTACGGCTTACTAGTTAATACAAAAGTCATCAAGAATGAAGAGGTCTTCAGAGGCTATCCCTAGAAAATTCAAGACATACATTTCTTTGTCATGAACATATCTTAAACATATGTTATGTTAATAAAATCGTTAGAACCATTTCTGAGAAAATAAAAATTTTCGAAAAATATTCTATGAATGGGTAGTTGGGGTGGGGATTTTCTCGTAAATCTTCGTGTCGCATGCTTGATCCTTGGAAGATACAAGTTTGGTATTTGACCGACTTTTCTTTTTGGAGTTGTGCTGCTCACAGACACACACACACACACGAACATGTTTCTTAAATGCTTTTTTTTGGTTAAGAGGATCACAATACATGTATTTCCGGTGGGATCTCGGTATCGAATTTTTGGGTGAAATAAATATCTTCTCTATCCACTACTAAGTTGTACAACAGGCTAGAGTAAGTAAACATTTAAAGTTTTGCTGTCCTGGTGCTGATAGTTGCGTGGTTAATGCTATTATATTTCAATACAATAACTGCTTTCCAAGGCGTGAAGCATTACAATGATGGTTATAGAAAAAAACGTGGATAAAAACGAGCCTCCCTCGATCCAGGGAAATGAAAATTGCAGACTAAGTAGTGGGCGCCACATATCTATTGTCAGAGTGCTGCTATAAATTAGCTAATTGGTGGAAGGGACTGCGTGCTGTTTGCCACACTCGTTGTTGATGAGAGCAAAAAGATGTCCACATCAATTGTTATTTCTCTCTGCTGGCAGGCCTACATTCTACAATAAGAACTACTGAAAGTTCGCTAAACCCAAGGGTTAAGCTTACATAAACAAAGGGCCTGCCCATGTACTCAAGGGCCGGTTGATTATGTGCGAAAGCAGGTGTATGCTTATTGATTCCACACTTAAATTTTTCTTTCTCTACACGCACTATGTACATAGTAGGTAAAAAAGATTTTGAATTCCATTCAAGAATTGGACGTAGCCATTTCACCAGAAATACATACTTTGATGTCTGAGTCCAAAACTGCATTTTTTGGAAAAATGCCCGTGTGTGTCTGTGAACAACATAATTGAAAAATGAAAAGTCAGTTAAATACCAAACTTGATAATTAAGTTCACCATGTTTCGAAGGTTTTCAAGAAGATTGCACTACCCGAAACTAACCTTTACATGGAAAATGTTTCAAAATTTTTATTTTCTCAAAATGGCTTTAATGATTTTGATTAAAATGCCATATTTGAGGGGCGTTCAATAAGTCCTTAGAAAATCCAAGAAATTACACTCGAAGCATCGGAGAAAGTTTATATTTAGTAACTATTGTCTTTAACTAGAAAGTAGTTAAATTTTCAGCTATATTCATCACGTGGTTTCGTTGTCATTGGCGATTGAATCAACAATATTGTGCTTATTTAGAAATATGTGGGGGGGGGGGCGAATTTCGTCGTGCGGTGATTAAACAACTCTATGTAAAAGGCTTAACACCGAAAGACATAAAAGCCGAGTTGGGATCCTGCGTTTTCAAAATGTACAATTGGATAAATGAATTTAAACGTGGCCGTACATCTACAAATGATGAACATCATTCCGGACGTCCAGTAGAAGTGACCTTCTCTGAAATTATTGACAAAATACAGGATATGATTTTGAGTGATCGACAAATCAAAGTTCGCGAAATAGAGGCCACAGGCATATCACTAGGTGCAGTGCTCTCGATGTTGCACCAAAAATTAGGTCTGGCAAAGGTCTCGGCAAGATGGGTGTCCGTTTGCTCTCAATGGAGAATAAACGCAATCATGTGGTCGATTCGGAAGCTAATTTGGCACTTTTCTGTCGCAATCCTGATGAGTTAAATAACTGTAGATGGAATAATGGATAAACTACTACATTTCGAGACAAAGTACAGGAAGAGTGGGTTTTTAAAGGCGAACCGGCTCCGAAGAAGGCAAAGGTAGTGAAATCTGTAGACAAGGTGATGTCCTCGGTTTTTTGGGATGCACACGGAATTATCTACATTGGTTACTTGCAGAAAGGAAGATGGAGAGTATTCTGCATCGTTATTGAACCGATTGAACGGAGAAATGAAGAAAAAAAAACGTCCTTATCTGGCAAAGAAAGATTCTCTTCCACCAAGACAGGAATTACACCTGCGCAGTTTCGATGGCGAAAATTGTAGAATTAAAGTTTAGATTACTACAACGTCCACTGTATTTGCTAGATGTGGCTCCCAGTGACATTTTTTTTTTTCCTAACTTGAAAAATTGGCTTGGCGGAGAATGATTCATGTCTAATGAAGAGGCATCTCCCAAACAGGTGCCTATTTTTGAAGGCATCTATTTTTTGGAAGGCTTAAAAGAGTTGGAGAAACGCTAGGAAAAGTGTATCGAGCTAAAAGGAGATTATGTTGAAAAATAACAATTTTAAAAAATCTACTAAATAATTTGTTTTTCTATCTTTTTCTAAGGACTTATTGAACGCCCCTCGTATTGAAGATATTTGTATGAAAAATACAATATAATTCTTGAATATCCTGGGAATGGCTTCTGAGCTCTCGTCATTCTGAATGCCATTGGCATAAATGGTAAACCGTAAGAGATAGAAAACAACTTCCTACACAAAAATTGTAGGTCTCGTCAAAAAACACAATTTATTCTTACATTTTTTGTTGAGGACCTAACCATTTCCTATATATTCCTTGTCATTTGTTTCAATTTTAAAATACACATAATGGTCTCATACAGGAAGTAATGCGTGTTTTATTTGTGCATTTATTTTGACTCATGGTCACGTAAAAAAGAGATTTTCAATGACAATCGCTTAGCGGTAGCTTTTAAGACATTTTACTATCGCTTTGGCATTGTATTCCCTTACCTCGAGTAACGCGGAGTAAAAAGATTGGTTTTTGTATGAACAGCTGGAGAAATCATGTGAATGGAGCACAAGATTTTTGTGATGGAGTTGAGATATTCCTTGATTTTGGTTTAAATGTTCTCTATACTTATACTTTTTTCTGAAATGTGACTCCTCAAATGAGAAATCGGCTTTTTTGGTATTCAATGTCATCACAAAACGATAACTCTGTCGCTTTAACCTGGTTTATTCCCTCATTCCTCTTGAGCGTACAAGAAAATATCCTGAGCCGTTCTACTCCTTGGTAGAATTTTCAACCTTTATTGCCAGCAATCCAACTAGCTAACACTCTCTCTGTGGGACTATTTATGTGGAAGCGAGCCGTCTAGAATATGTAAATCGTAAATTGTGGAAGCAATTTAGATGGATTCAACTAAGAGAAAAGACGGTGTAACCACCTTGCTTAAAACCAATGAAAGCTGGTCAGCTCCATGGGACACCTTTTTTAATATAAAAGTGCTATTCCTCATCCCACTGGGCGAAGGGGAATACCAATATAGAAACATACTCTAGAATTCGTGGATCTTGAGAGTAATATTATGTAAGCTTGTTAAGTGAGAAGTCTGTGTAACTCACAGTTTTAATTTAAGCTCGTATATTGTGAATAGTAAATCTTTTACTAGAAATACACGAGAGTTCACTATTAATTAACAAATTCGATGGATACAGCTTAGTTTGCGTCAAGTGCAAACTATGCATAATGTTTGACTAGGAATTCAAAAGATCGTAACCAGTGTAAAGTGTAATTTTTTATCTCTCTTTTTATAACAATACATTAAAAAAAATCTGATGTCTTCCATTCACATGATTTTCTCTACATCTCTGCAACAAATTCTTAGAAACATTGTGCATCTATTTACTTCATGCTAATTGAGAAAAAATTAGTAGAAATAGTCTTATTACTTGCTTCCTTGTAAGTAGAAGCGCAATAAGGGAATACCATAGGTTAAAGTGGTAGTCTAAAGTTGGTTGCTATGTGACTGAAGTTCCTTTGTATGTATGGGCAGGAGTTGAACTCCTGTATGTATGGGCAGGAGTTGACAAATTCCTGTATGAGAAAAGTATGTTTTTCAAAACTGAAACAAAAAATAAGGAATATCTAAAAAAGATCAACTCCACGAAAAAAAAACGTATATAACATAAATTGTGTGTTTTAACGTGCTCTATATTTTTTGTGTTGTAAGTTTTTGTCCAACTATTACGGTTTAGCAGTTATGCAAAAATTCGTAAAATTCATCCAGAATAAAGTAGTCTTCAGAGGCTATTCCCAGAAAATTCAATATATACATTTTATTTATCAGGTAAATATCTTTAATATACGGTATTTTAATCAAAATCGCTAGAGCCATTTTTAAGAAAATAAACATTTTCGAAAAAAATTCAATGTAAAGGGTAGTTCGGGGTGGGGGGATTTTCTTCAAAATCTTCGTGTCGCATCCTCGGAAGATACCAAACTTAAATACCAAGTTTGGTATTCAACGGTCTTTGAGCTGTGCTGCCCACACACACACACACACACACACACACACACACACACGGACATTTTTCTAAAAAATGCTTTTTTTGGGGGGGGGGGTTCAGGGAGTCTCAAACATGTATTTCCGTTGAAATCTCGGTATCGAAATTTTGGGTGCCTTACAATATCTTCTCTATGCACTATGTACATAGTGCGTATAGAGAAAATAATAAGTTAACTGAATAATGATAGTTAATAATCTGTTAATGTTTATCTCAGCACGCACTAGAGAGAAGAATATGCTTTTATAAGAATATTTTGTTCCAGAATAGGCAAAGAATGTCGTGAGAATGTAACGCATCCGATTTTTGTTTTAAGTCGCGTTAAATTTGGAGAAGATTGTCCTCGGAAGCCCGATGTACACCTGCGTGTTCACATCCGCTGTAGTTGCAGGAAATGAAGTGTTAGTAAATTTCCTTGCAAAATCGTGGGACGATGACCATGGCAATGGAAGGTCAGATCCCCTCGTTTTGGAAGTGTGACGTTGGCAACTGTCGTGACGCGGAATGAATGTGCCGTACCAAAACAGGTATCTCAGCTCCTATGTTGGTGTTTTACAGCTTTATTTTTGAATTATTTTGCGACGTGGTAAATATTGCTGGTACTGCCCACTGCATAACAAACACAGGTGTTGGTTCTATGCATGGGCCACATTAACCCTTTCACTGCTTGGCGTTTTAAACACAGGAAGTGAAGATTGTCAATACTGAAGGTTTAAATTGCTAGTTCGCACGTGTTTCATGCAAAAGGTTATAAAACGTTCTACTGTGCTCTTATCTATACTAATATTAAAAATCTGATCTACATCGCTGTAACAAATTATTGTTAAAAAGCATATTCTTCTATCTATTTTATGATAATTGAGATAAACATTAGCAGCAATTTTTTATTGTAAGTAGAAGGAAAATAAGGGAACACATGGGTTAAAACGAATGTCAAATCTCTTAAAAGCTGGTTCTCATATGGTTGAAATCAGTTTTTATTCAGGGCCAGGAGTTTACAACTTTCCGTGTGAAAAAAAGTTTAAGTATTTTAAATCTGAAACAAATCAAAAGGAATAGCTCACAAATGGTCAATTCCACGAAAAAAAGAAAAGAAAAAAAAGACGTACCTATATGACTAAATTGTGAATAAAGAAGTCTTTAGAGCCTCTACCCAGAAAATGCAAGATATAAATTTTATTTGCCACACACACACACACACACACACACACACACACACACACACACATATATATATATATATATATATATATATGTTATTTTTAAAATCTTCGTGTCGCATCTTGGGAAGATACTAAACTTACTTTTCGCTTTTGAGTTATCGTGTTCACAGACTCACTGACACACACGCTTTCTCATCACTCCCTTTTTCCAAAAATAATTTTTATACAGGGGACCCTAAAACATGTTATTTCATGTGAAATCTCGTATCGAATTTTTGAGTGGGATGCAATACCTTCTCGATACACTATATACATACATGTAGAGAAAGTAAACAGAGAGAACATTTGTGTGTATGTGGGTGGGTGCGCACGCGAACCTCAAAAACAAATATCTGATGTGTTCCATTCACTTTACTTTCTCTAGTTCCACAAATAAGCTTTCAAAAGATTATTGTTTTATATACGCCATACTAATCGAGATAAATATTAGCAGAAATTTGTCTTATTACTTTTTTAAGTAGAAGGGAACCAAGGGAATACACTGTGCTAAAGTGAATGAATGTCCAATGATTTAAAAGCTGCCGCCATGCGAGAATCATTCAAATTCGCTTCTTTGCGTGGCCAGGAGTAAAACAAAAGAAACAAGGACGGCTTCCTGTTTGAGAAAAGAAGGTATAAGTATTATGAAATTGAAAATTATGACAAGTAATATCTCGGAAACGGTTAGCTCCACAACAAAATGTAAATAATACATATGTTGTTATTTGCTGTATGGAATCGAATCAGTTTTTGTTTAGTATGCTGCTATGAGCCTGGGTTAGAAATATCAAAGGAAGAATTTAACAGTTACATGCAATTAAAAGTGAAGGGTTGTAACATCCGGGATTTCCAGATTTGTATCTGTAGCATAAATCATCAAGGAATGTAAATAGGAACCATGCCATCCCAGTGGCTGCTGTTATTACTTCGAGAGCACAAAACGACCGTTTTTAGTTTCTCTACTCGTACAGAGTACGTAGCTATGTAGAGAAGATACTGCATTTCACTCAAAATTCGATACCGAATGCTTGTTTACCTTAATGCATGTCTAAGAACTCCTGATTCCTCCCTTCCCCAATAAGAAAAAGGTCCGTGTATATCTATGAACAGCATAACTCAAAACAAGGTCATACGTTTAGGATATTTCATGACAAATGAATTGAATTTTCTGGGAATAGTCTCTGAAATTATGTTCATTCTGGATGACTTTAGCACAACTCGTAAACCTTTACAGATGGACAAAAAGAAATAAAACACAAAATAAAAATATAGATATCGTTAAAGCATACAATTTGTCAGATCTTTTTGTGGAGCTAAGTGTTTCTGAGATATTGCTTGTTTTGGTTTCAATTGTCAAAACATTTATTTTTTATCCGAATGGGAAGTCGTTATTCACCTTTTTTTCACCTGGTCATACAAGGGTAATGGAATTTCAATATCATCATATAGCGACAGGTCTTAAAAGATTTAACTATCGCTTTAGCTTGGTTGCCTTATTTTCATATATCTTCACAAGGAAATGTGTAATAAAAGCATTTCTGTTAATGGTTTTAGCATAATTAACATGAAGCATAAGTATAAACTTCTGCAAGAATAATTTGCCGCGGAATATGTAGAGAAATTCATGTGAATGTAACACATCCGATTTTTGTTTCATGAACTTTACAGCAACATTCTCTTATGCGGTTCTACGCAATGTTTTTAATAGATATATGTTCCACTTAAACATTTTCACCACGTTATGGGCTGCGGTTATCGTTATCCTATGTTTTTGAGTTGATCATGGTCATTATTGTCCCCTGTATGATTTTAATTTATATTTTTCGAGTATCCCTTCGACAAACAGATTACAATAAACATAAAATTAAACATGTTTCACTTCAACATATTAGAATTTGCCTTTCAGAACCTGTTACAAACCTAAAACACAACAAAGCAGGGTGTTTTATCACAATGTGGAGTAAACCACTTCCTAAAACATGAATATGTTGCAGATTGCCAAACATTTACACCAGTGGTTCCCAAACTTTCACAGCTGGCGTCCTCTTTTACAAGCTCTGCAATTTTCATGCCCTCCTCTTATGAAAACGCTGGAATTCGAAAACGAAGAATTCACAGTATAATTACAGGGTATAAGGGTGTAATAATGTATACCCATTACCAATGTTAAACTAGTTTTTAAATGAGATAATTTGATTTTCTCACAGAGTCAGACTGAAAAATTCAATACCATAGTCGGAATTTGAACCACGGATCTCACGGTCTCTAGCCGATTGCTTTACCACTGAGCTACCATGGCAACATGCGGCACGGAATTAAATTTCTCAACTGACTCGCACGTTTCCCGGTAAACCAAGGTGATCTCAAATTATCACAATTGTCCATAATAGTTGGCTATACTGTGATTCCTGGGTCTTGAAGTACTTCGACATTGTAAGTCGCCATTGGGAGTTTATCATCTCAAAATAATTTGAAAAATACATGGAAAAATTTCGAAAAATTTAATTTTCTCAAAAACTGCTCTAATGATTTTGATTAAAATGCCCCATATTAAATATAGCTCCTTGAAAATATGTATATTTTGAATTTTCTGGTAATGGACTCTGAAGATACCTTCATTTTGGATGAATTTTGCTGAATTTTGCATTAACCGGTAAACCGTAAGAGAGAGAGACAAAAACATTATTTCACAAAAAATGTAGATCTCGTTAAAACACACAATTTGTCATATACATTTTTTTCGTGGAGTTTACCATATCCAAAATATACCTCATTTGTTACAGAGATGCAGAGAAAGTCATGTGAATGGAACACATCAATTTTCTTTATTGTGTATTCTTAGTAGTTTTATGTGTATTGGTTACTGAGAATAAACAAGCATATATTTATGTTATTCTTAAAGATGTATTATCTCATCCCAACTGAGATGTTCTCTGTAAATAGCGACGAGCCACCCCAAAGGCGGCTGCATTCGAAAGAAACCATCTTTACAAACTGCGATAATCGTGCTGTTGCATGCTGTTTCTTCAGTTACATTTGTTTCTTTATAGTGTCCTGAGTTTTAATTATTTATTTGAGTGTGTTGTTTAATAATTATGTGTACAGATATCCGAAGAAACGCGCGGCTATTGGATAAGTGCAACCTAAGTATGGTAAGGATAAACAGTCAAACAATCCGGAGCAAGGCCAGTATTTCAGCTAGTTATATATTATTCCGAGTCTTAGCTCTTACATGATCTCCACATGTTTATATTGCTTTGAATAAATTAGTATATTCGTCTTTTGTTTTACATGCACTCTCCATGAAATGAAAACATAGAACAATCATAGATATACTAGCTTCTCATAAGTGTGTTGGTCTGGGTGGCTCAGTTGTTTAGGCGTTGGCCTTCTGATCCCAAGGTCGCGGGTTCAAACCCAGCCCACATTAATGGTTTTTAAATGTGCTTAGAAGCGATAGCCTTATGTCAGTAGCAGGGGCGGCTCGTCCTTACGTGCTGAAGAGCTGCAGCACGCTACTTTTTTTTCTTCTAAATTACATAACAGACATGCTGAAGGACCATGTAACAAACATAACACATTATGGTAGTAATAAGAAAGGCAGCACTGCCAATGACGAACTCTCGAAGCAAGGTAAACACGCAAGTTTAGCTAATGGAATGCATCCACGTGCTCAAAGCGATCAAGCACGGTAGGTGAATATTGCGCTTGCGTAGAACCTTCCCCTCTTACCCCCCCTGACGGCCGCTGTCCCATCGTTTTCGCACTGCTACGTGCTGCGTTTGGCTAAAGCACGGAATCAATGAAATCGCTACGAGTGTTAGTTCTTTTCCTTATAATCGTTTTGGCAGCAGACGAAACAGCCCTGCCACACTCACCTAAGTGCCACACTAAACATCAGAATTTAGTGAAATTAATTAAAGCGTATTACAACGTTTTATTTTAGTTATAATAACTAATTATATCTTTGTGATACAAACTGAGCCATAAAAGGACTATTATCTCCATACCTTATTCACATTGGAACGTACAGAACATTGTTTGTTATATTGTTTGTTAACATTGGTAACTATAAGTTCATATTGGCGCAATGTGTTACTTCCGCAAATGTGAAATCTAACAGGCCCACGTGTATCACATTGAAACAAAGTGTTCTGTTGTGTAAATGTTATTCAGTGTCAGTTTTCAGTTTATTTCCAACTGTGATCGCACTTTATTATATTTCAGTATCATTCAGTGTAGGTTTGTGTTACTTTCATAGGTAAGAAAACTTTAGTCATACATAATGAATATAGTTGATGAGCTGTTAAAAACTCCCTTTTCAAGGCGATCGTTAGATGAAAAGATCAGGATAAAAAATTTAGGGCGACCTACTCCTGATCTAAAAATTGAACAGAAAGCAAAATGAAGTAAAAATTCTATTTACACAAGAAAGTTTAACACAAATATATATGACAACAGTGACTGGATCTGTGGTTGTGAAATCAGAAACGCGCTCTTTTGCTTTCCTTGCCTCTTGTTTGGAAGTACAGATTCGTGGTCTACGACTGGTGTTAAAGATCTAAGTCATGTTAATGAATATATAAAAAAACATTCAAATAGCAAGAAGCATATGAAAAACTCGCTTGACTTCTCAATGCTTGGAGGTGTAAATATTGCAACGCAGCTAAGCAGGGCATATCAAGATGCTACACAAAAACATAATGAACAGGTTGAGAAAAATAGATACATATTATCCAGGATAATAGACTGCATCAAATTTTGTGGGGCCTTTGAGCTTGCTTTGCGTGGACATGATGAGACGGAAACGTCAGATAATCCCGGCGTGTTTTTAGGCCTTATAAATCTATTGGGCAGTATAGACAGTGCGATGAAAGAGCATACCGAAGGCAATAAGGTGTTCAAAGGATTATCTAAGACCATCCAGAATGAACTACTTTATTGCATGTTGGAAGTGTGCCACGAAGATATTGAAAGAGAAATGAAGGAGGCAGCCTATGTTGCTATCATGGCAGCCTATGTTGCTATCATATCACTGAAAAAATTCAGTTGGCATTAATTTTTAGATATGAAAGGAACGGCTTTATTTATGAACGGTTTTGGGGATTTTTTAATCCATCTGATCAGACCGCTAATTCTATTGCCGGTTGTATTTTGAAAGAAGTGGACACCCTTTTTAAGGATCATCGCCATAAAATCATCACCCAGACTTATGACGGTGCGTCTGTAATGAGCGGCAACACAGGAGGCGTGCAGATCAAGGTGAAAGAACACTATCCTCTCGCACAGTATGTACATTGTTACGCCCATCAATTAAATCTGGTTATGGAGAAAGCAGCTTCTCAAAATCAGTCCGCCAGAATATTCTTCTGCAGTCTCTCAGCTTTTCCAGCATTTTTTTCAAGATCTCCACAGCGTTTAGCAGCATTGGAAGCAACTGTTGCTCGAAGAGTTCCTCGAGGATCTGCAACAAGATGGAATTTCAAGTCTAGGACTGTTAACACCGTATATGAACACAGAGAATCTCTGATCGATTGTTTTGACGAATTAGAACAATCTTTATCAGATAGGACAGTGCAAGAAGCTCGTGGCCTGCGGCATAATTTGGAGGATGGAGAATTTAATTTCTGGCTTGCTTTTTTTCAGAAAATAATGCCACATGTAGACATTTTGTATAATCAGCTACAAGCAAGACAGATGGATGCAGTGAAGGCAAAAAATGCAGTCCAATCTTTTGCCAAAGCAATTGACGCCGTGCGAAGTAGAACGGATGATATAGCACACCAGATTCAGACATCTAACGTCCACGTTACAAAAAGACGTCGTAGGGAAACTAACTTAGGAGTAGATGCCAAGGAAGTATGTGACCGAATAATATCGGAGGTACACAGCCGCTTTGAGTCCACAGAACATCTTGATGCTGCAAAACTATTGGATGCAAAAAACTTTGAATTATTTTCTCAAGTTTTTCCTGAAACAGAACTCGGCATTGTCTGTGATCGATACAAAGATCTCGACAAAAACAAGCTCCGAACCGAACTTAGCATTTTATATGAGCATCCGGAATTCAGGAAAGTAGAAGGTGCTCTTCCACTCTTGCAGTTGACACTAAAAAATAATCTGCAAAAAACTTTTAGTGAAGTGACAAAGGTTTTAAGAATTGTTGTGACTATTCCCATGTCAACTGCAGAACCAGAACGATGTTTCTCCTCTTTGAAGAGGATAAAAACCTTTCTGAGGAACACCATGTGTCAGGATCGCCTTACCTCTCTGGCCATGCTATCCATAGAGAAGAAATTCGTTACAAATATCAGGGATTTCAACGTCAGAGTGATGGACAAATTCTGCATGAAGAAACATCGGCGTATGGACTTCATTTTTCGAAACTAGGTGAGTTGCATGCATTTTTTTTCCCCCGTGCAGCACGCTACTTGTTTTAGGCACGAGCCGCCACTGGTCAGTAGCATGTAAAAAGAACTTCTACGGGATGAAATTTCAAATACCGGCGCCTGGTATGATCATGACAATTGATAGCTTCGGTAGTAAATAATAACAATTAATAAATGAGAACACACTTTCAAAATTAGTAAATAGCTTGCTTTGTATTTAATTAAAATGCCGCAATTAAGGGCATTTTATAATCTCTATTTTAAATAACAGCGCTGGTTTTAAATACAAGGAAACCAATTCGAGCGTATGCATAATACGCGTAAACATAAAATCCGCATTGAAGCTTTTAGTACACAGGAAAATAATAAAATTCTAATGTTTCTGAGGCATATCTGTCTTTTAAATATTAAATCGGTAAAAATAAAAATAATAACTATAACAAAAACAAAACGAGAAGTCGTTAAGCGATCATTTAAATATTATATACAAGAATCTGGATGTATTCTATAGATGAATATACATGCTATCAGAATAAATATGTTTTTCTAATGACACTCCAGGAAAATTGTTATCAAAAGTATTAACAATATTTTTACTTTTTCTAGTAGTATAGAAAGTATTTTGCATTCCACCCAAAATTTTGATTCTGAGACTTCATCGGAAATACATGTTTCTAGGACCCCTGAATCCAAAGAAAATCATGTTACCTACATAAAGACCCGTGTGTGTGAGCCGTATAATGTAACGACAAGTTAGATAAATATCAGCCTTGTAATTTATGTTTGGTATCTTCCAAAGATGCGATTTTCCAAAATGCTTCCACCACGCTTTACTTGCGAAAATTTTCCAATTTTTTATTTTGTCAAGAACGGCTGTAATGGTTTTGAATAAAGTACAATATGTTAAAAATAGTTACATGTCAAATGCATGTCTTGAAGTCCTCTTCTTTCGGGAGGAATCTTGTATTAAGTTGTATAATTGGTAAACGCTACGTGACAGACGAAAACGCACTACCTAAAATCAACATAACACACTATTATTAAGATTTTTTTTTTTTTCATTTGGTCGTTTCCGAGCGTGAGCAACCGTGTTATACCCCTCTTGCTTATCAGGGGAGACGGTGAGCGAGTCGCGTTCGTTGAGAGGGGTAAAATGGTCGCTTAACTTGAATTGGCCCCGTTGAGTTTTGCAACTCTTTTAACGCATGAAGGGATATCTGCACACATCAAATGCGGATTAGTTAGGACATCTGCTATATTAACATCGATCTCTTAAATATTTCACTGTCGCTATTTTATTAATATGTAGGATAATGAAGCGTGAAAATAGCTGTTTCTACAAAGGTTTGTTTCGGTTAAAATGAAGTTGGCAGAAATACATACTGTAAGAATAGTGTGTATGTCCCTTAATAAACATGGTATATGGTATTAAAAGTCATGTAAAAGTACACATCAGATATTTATTATTATTATTATTATTATTATTATTATTATTATAATTTAGACAAGATTTTTCGGGGTGCGTGCGCGCCTCTTATTTTGTAAACCAGCCCAAGATAGGAATTATTTTGGCTGCCAAACATGACAAAATGCCTTCATCATAACATGCTGCTATTTCGTTTAAGATTCATTCGACTGGTATACGATATTAAATGCAATTTTCCTCATAATACATGTAATTTAGGCATATTTTGAACATCCAAATGCCACAATTAACTTCAAAATTTAAAATTAATGTAGTTGCACAGAAAGGACATTTCACGAAGTGTTTCCTAACACGCAAAATGTCGATGTCGGTATCTATGGAATTAGAACCTGCTTTGAAGAGATATCTGATGACGCAGGCCACGCATACAAATTGTCTTTTGTCGCAGCAAATTAAAGAGGCGAAACGTTAGCAAAACTTTTTGAATCCACGATTCTCACAAATTTTACAGTTTAAGATAGCTTTTGCAAATTCTACCTTTATAATTAGTTTTCTTCTTTGTGATGCCGTGTATATTTATTACCTTCACATTTTAGTTTTCCAGGGAGGGACGTGGCAAGTTAGATGGTACGTTTTAAGTATGTTAAAATTAACCCCAAAAAGACGAATATTTTGGAAATTGTTATACTAATCAATTTATTCGACAGTTTATATTTTAACTTTAGCTTACATTTTTATTTTCTCAGCACGTATTTACATGTTCTAGTAGATGGAGAAGGTATTGTATTCCACCCTAAAATTAGATACTGCAATTTCACTGGAAATACGCGTTTTGAAACCCCTGAATAAAGACTCTTTTAAACATTTTCTGTGTGGGCTGCATAACTCAAAAATATGCAGTCGGTTAAATACCAAACAAGGTATTTAGGTTCAGTATCTACCAAAGTTGCGACAGGAGGATTTTCAAGAATATCCCCCACTCCAAACTACCCTACTTGGAACATTATTCGAACATTTTTATTTTCTCAAAAATGACTCTTAACGATTTTGATAAAAATGCAATATGTTTAAGATGTTTTCAATATTTTCATAATAAAACGAAATGTATATCTGGAATATTTTGGGAATAGCCTCTGAAGTCCTCTTCATTCTAGATGACTTTTGTATAACTCGTAAATCATAAGAAATAGAAATGTATAACTCATTAAAACACACACTTTATGTCGTATGTATTTTTTGTATAGTTAACAGTTTCTTGAATATTTTGTTATTGGTTTCAATTTTAAACTAAACTTTTCTCAAGTGGGAAGTGACATTTCGTTTCATTTCTCTTGTTTTACTCCCGGGAATGCAAGAAAACCGAATTTCAATTGGTTCACATAGCGATAGCTTTTAAAAGATTTGACTATCACTTTGGGCAAGTGTATTCCCTTATTTCCCATTTCTTCTAATATTTATCTTGATTAGCCTGACGTAGATAAAATAATATTTTCTCAGGAAAGTTTATTTGTGGAACAGCTAGAAAAAGTCATTTCAATGGAACACGTCGGATGTTTTCGTCTTGTGGTGTATCAGTTGTGCAGAATTATTCAAAATTCATTCAGAATGAAGAGGGCAGGAAATTGAAGATATACATTTTATTACTCCTGCAAATGTCTTAATTAGTAGTATGTCACGACTGCTGTTATAAATTCAAAAACTCACTTGGCAATAGAGGAATGGGCTGGGGAAAATGTACTTTTCACTACAGCTAGACGTGCATATGAGGACGCAGCTGTTCTTTCAGAGACCACAAGGGAATGAGTTCTACATTATTATAATTGAAAGTGAATGGGCTAACTAGTCTACCAACACAAGAACACAAACACTTCTTAATAACAGCTTTATTACGTTATACATGATGCGATGGCCTCGGTAAGCTGGCGTACGTCTTAACAATAGCACTACATTAGAGGAAAAGAGGAAAAGGGAGCTCTGTAGGCTGTTTTTATAAACAGCAAAGTTGGCAATGTCACCAAGATATGAAACACTAATTCTTTACAATGTTACCACATCCTATGCACTCAGCCAGGATGTGACAGTATTTTAATCAAAATTTTTAAGAGATTTTGGAAAAAATATAGAATAACGAGAAGCCTTTTAAACGGTACTTTTATATGAAGGTATTTGGCTAAAGTCTCGTTTTTTATAGATATCTGAGGTTTCTTAATACCTTTTTAGGGGGTTCGAGTGACCTCAAAATATGTATTTCCAGTGAAGAAGGGTCTTTTGATGGAGCATACTATATGTATATGCATATGCTACTGATGCTGATCTCTTGCGCCATTAGAGATGCGGTTGAATTGTAACACCGCCCCAAAATTTTGCTTTAGTTATTTTATGTATAGAGGCGTACATATTCTTGTCTGTGAACGGGTGGTAACACTTGTGAGGTCATGTGATGACATATGGGGCAGCTGTTGGCAAATCCAGGGTCACTCAAACACACACGACGTCAGAGTAATGTGACATCTCTTGGGGACAGTAGAATTGCGGTTACACCCGTTAATGCGTGCTGCAGGCAATGCTGAAACACGCCCCTTCGGTTTTTATGCTCACTCTCCCGCCTCTTGAAGATAAGAACCCGCTCTCCCGGGGGTGTGACACTTTGTCGTGTATTTAGCAGGCATCGGGACTGAAATGAAGAGCAACTTCGTTATGAAACTAGCAGGACTCTCCCTTCACCTCCGCCCCGTCGCCATTTCTCCTCTCCAATGAATTTCTATGCAACGCACATGCTGTTTATTTTCAAAAACTGTAAGACGGTTGTTTTCTGGGTTACTGATAAATTTGACCTCCACTAGCTGTTCCGCAAATAAACTTTTCTTACAAAACTTTTATCTACATCATGCTCATTGAGTTAAACAATAGCAAAATTGGTCTTGTTACTTGATTCTTTCTAAGCAGAAGGGAAATAAGGGAATACACTAGGCTAAAGCGTTAGCCAATTCCTTTAAAAGCCGATCGCTATGTTAAACAATTGAAATTCCGTCCTCTTTGCTTGCCAGGAGTAAACAAGAGACAGACGAAAGAAAGTTGGCCTGCCGTTAGAAAAACAATTTAAGTAGCTTAAAATTGAAACCAAAAACACGGAACATCTAAATAATTATCAAATTACAATAAAAATGCATGACATAAATTAAGTTCTAAAGAAATCTTCATTTTGTGTGCAGCAAGTTTTTGCCTATCTCTTACGGCTTACCAGTTATGCAAATTTCAGAAAAATTCTTCCAGAATGAACAGGTCTTCAGAAGCTATTCCCAGAAAATTCAAGATATACATTTTATTTGTGATGTAAATATCTTCAATATACGGTATTTTGATCAAAATCGTTAGAGCCATTTTTGAGAAGATCAAAATTTTCGAAATGTTTCATGTAAAGGGTAGTTTGAGATGTGCTTTAAAAGCACATGTAAAAGATATATAGCTTTAAAAGCCGATCGCTATGTTAAACAATTGAAATTCTGTTCTCTTTGCTTGCCAGGAGTAAACAAGAGACAGACGAAAGAAAGTTGGCCTGCCGTTAGAAAAAGAATTTAAGTAGCTTAAAATTGAAACCAAACACACGGAACATCTAAATAATTATCAAATTACAATGAAAATGTATGACATAAATTGAGTTCTAACGAAATCTTCATTTTGTATGCAGCAAGTTTTTGCCTGTCTCTTACGGCTTACCAGTTACGCAAATTTCAGAGAAATTCTTCCAGAATGAACAGGTCTTCAGAAGCTGTTCCCATAAAATTCAAGATATACATTTTATTTGTGATGTAAATATCTTCAATATACGGTATTTTGATCAAAATCGTTAGCCATTTTTGAGAAGATCAAAATTTTTGAAATGTTTCATGTAAAGGGTAGTTTGAGATGTGGGAATTTTCTTGAAAATCTTCGTGTCGCATCCTTGGAAGATACTAAACCTAAGTAGCAAGTTTGGTATTTTATGGCCTTTTAGTTTGAGCTATGCTGTCTCTTCTCTCTCTCTCTCTCTCTCTCTCTCTCTCTCTCTCTCTCTCTCTCTCTCTCTCTCTCTCTCTCTCTCCACACGCTCGCGCGCGCCGTGTCTGAGACTCTCCCAAGCGACCGCATGTGGAATTTGTGGCGGACAAAGCGGTGCAGGGGTGGGCTTTCTTAGGATTGTCCGGTTTCCCCCGCCGTCACATTCTACCATTGTTCCATCTTCATTCCATTTATCATCAGTGTCATCGCTTGCAGTGCCATAGAAATAAAAGCGGGCCTTAAACCCTATAAAAAACTTACGGGCTTTTTTCAAAAAATGTTCTTATTTTTGTACCCTGGGGGCCTCAAATTTTTGAGTGGAATACAATACCTTCTCTAGCTAGTATGCACATTTTACATACGTACCAGAGAAAGTAAAAATCTGATGTGTTTCATTTGCATGGCTTTCCCTAACTATCTCGCAACAAATCATTCTTAAAAATGTGTATTCGTCTTATCTATTTCACGTTTATGCAGATAAACATTTGCATAAATGAATTTATATTTCATTATAAATACAAAGGAATAAAGAAATACACTAGGCTAAATCGTTAGTCACACCTTTTGAATGCTGGTCACTATGTGGTGCGTTGTTTTTTTGTTTTTTTTTGTTTTTTTTTTTACCAGGAACAAGAAAAACGACATCCCGCTTGAGGAAAGTATAATTATTTAAAATTCAAGACAATAACAAGCAATATCTCAAAAGTGGGGGGGGGGGGAAAGGGAGGATTTATCATAAATTATGTTTAAAGAGATCTGCTGTTTGTAAAGTAAATTTTTGTCTATCTCTTACCATTTCCCATTTATATAAAAGTCATTCTGAATGAAGAGAGCTTCAGAGAATACTCCTAGAAAGTTCAAGATATACACTTTATTTGTCATATAAATAGCTATAACATATGGTTTGTAATCAAAATCGTTAGAGACATTTTTGACATCAAACTCTTCTATATAAAGACTATTTGGAATGGGGATTTTCTTGAAAAATCTCCGTGTCTCATCTTTGAAAGTTGCTGATCTTAAACATCAAGTTTGGTGTAATGGGCTTTTCTTTTTTGAGTCACGCTGTTATCACACACACGCACTTTTTTACCTTTTTCTAAGAATGCACTCTTTTTTTTTTTTTTATTTAGGAACCTCAAAATATGTGTTTCCGATAAAATTTGGGTATCGAATTTTTGGATGGAACACAATACTTCTCTACCTACTATGTACAGTGTACGTGGCAGAGAATTTAAAAAATATGATACATGCTACTGTGTGGATATAAACGCTATGTTTCTATCCACGCTACGTTACTCAGTATGTTTATGCTTAGAAATGATTCCAACTTGAGCAGTGTGGACTTTGCTACTTGGAAACATGAGGAATCAGCATGCACGTGTTTGTGGTAGCTGTTACAATGTAAAGAAAGAAGGGGGAGATAATGTTTTAAACACTTTCATTAGACGACGGTCAAATTATTTGACGTAAATACCTTATTTAAATTAATTCTAAACCTATTATGGTTTCCTAGCTGTACAACATTAAGCCAAACAAAGGGTACTTGATTTGCTATTTATTGGACATTGACTTTCTCACCTGTTCTGCAAACAAGCCATTCTTATGGAAGATTATTCTTTTATCAACATCATTCTAACCATGATATAAACACTAGCAGAATTTTTTTTATGACTTGCTTCCTTGTAAGTAGAAGGGAAATAGGGAAAAACACTCGGCTAAAGACACATTCAAATATTTTAAAAACAGTCGGTATGCATGGTCAGGAGTAAGACAAAATATCAAGTTTGGTGTTTAAGTATATTTTCTTTTTTGAGTTATGCTGCCCACAAACACTCACGCAGAGTCACATATGGAGATTTTCTAAAAATGCTTTTTCAAAAATTGTATCATTCAGGGCTTCTCAAAAAGTGTATTTCCGGTGAAATCTGGATATCTAGTTTTTGGTGGAATACCTACGTGGTAGAGAAAGTAAAAATTAATGAGTCAACTGTCGTATCCTACTAGAATATGTTAAATTAAGAATATAAAAATTAAATTACTAACAAACAGTAATGAATTAAATTATATCTCGGAGTAAAATTATTAACATAGTTGAAGGTTGCAGTTGTTAATAGTTTAGTTGCAATTAAAATATTGTAAAAACAACTTAGTTTTGTGTTACAAAAATACAGTTTAAATTTATTGTGACTAATATGACATGCATTTTGAATATTTGGAAAACTGAGGTTCTAGTTTTATTACCACATGTATCAGCGTTATAATGCATATTGGAACCTGGATGAAGGTTTCTTGTGAATTTCCGATAAACGGTTCTCAAGCTGTCAAAGTAACAATGTAAACGGCTAAGTTTGCAGTTTCCCAAGTTCTCAGCATGGGAAGGCTTCTAAAGAAAAGCTTGCGCGGGCAAGAATTGATGGATGGGCTTCGATTAACGCCGTTAGCACGTATCTTGGCGTAGGTAGTTCAACCATCACGCTAATAAGTGGGGTATATTGTCTCTGATACAGAGTGTACACGACCACTCGGTAACGTACCGTAGGTTTTTCCATTACAGCGCGTTTTTAAAGCAATGCCACATCTTAAAGTCCATATATCGAGGAGAAGTAGTGCCAAAAATTACAAAGCAAAGTATATTTTGATATTTACATAGAAGGAAATTTAGGATTCCGAGGAAACCTATATCTGCCAACATAAATTAGGTGGCTATAGATAATAACTAGGGCTAGGAAGTTGAAAAGTTATTTTTCTTTCTAGTGTCTGAAGACAAAGCACATTATGGGTCACTCATTATAAGCCAAAAAATTGTGTATTTTGTTTTCATGTTTTTTTTCTTTTAGCAATTTTTTTTAGTTCGTTATAAATGTTTGTTATTTAATTTGCGATAATAAACGTACTTTATTGTATCTTAAATGCTTTATTTAATAAAGCTTAAGGTAATATTCTGTATCAACAACAAGAAATAAATTATAAACTATTATAAACTTATAGGTATGTCACAGAATTTCACGGTTTACATGTAATTATTGGAACTATGATCATCATAGTAGCTAAAACTAATAGTGCTATAATTTTAATTCCGAAGTATGCAATACCTGTGTTAAATGGTTAATAGATTCTCTGAAATAAAAAAAAACTCAACTTCGCCTCGTCTTTACAAACTATTCATCGATTTTGCAATAATGCATTTCCAACACTCATATCACAATATAAAATTAAATTGTAATTTTATGTCATTGGGAACGAAATTATGTATACAATCCATTAAAAAAATCGTAAATTGGTTGTTTTTTTTTTTTTTTATGTAGGAATTAGTAGTTGGAACTTTCGGGCATCCATAGAGAATTAATATTTTCCTGTCTCCCCCTTTGCTTCGGGCTCTACAGCCATTTCAAGACCGTACAATACACGTTACCTAACACACTGTTTTATAAAACCATATTTTCACACTTTCACGCATGTTCTACGCTCTGTTTTGTTAATACAACTAAATTTCCCAGAAATCAGCAGTAGTGTATGTTGTAATATACTAAATGCGACATAATTATTCTAAGACCAGTAATAATGTTTAAAAATGTTGTTTATGAAAAATGTTTTAATTTTTAGAGATTAAAATTTCTAACTTAAAAAAAGAGAAAAAAATGTTTAATTTATTTAAATATTTTTATGGGCGCTCTCAGCGTCCCATTCTATATTGAAAGACCGCTTAATTTTGCTCAGAGGCCTCTGTATCAACGACGATCTCGACACGATACCAACGGCTTTACTTCTCTTCCGAAGAAAGCCATGTTAAGGGAAAATCCATCGTCCTCCGCCGGGTTTGAAACCGCGACTTTGGGTATATGAAGTTAGGTAGTATGGTAACCATTATACCTCGGCGGGCGACTTGAAGATCGTGAGTAACTTAAGCTCGATGCGAGACATTTTGGGGCCGAAGCACACAAAATTATTTGAATCGTATCTACCAGAATAGCTTAAAGCATGGAGTTTGTTGCACGGTCTTCTTTTCGAATGTTGCAAGTGAAACGTTTTGAAAACTCTGTGGCAAACAAAACGTCGTCTGAAATCTTGTTTTCATTTGGGGAATGGCGTGATGCAATAAATCTAGCCAGGCATCATTTTCTTGTTAGAACTTGGCTGGTCGAGAGGGGTGTTAGTCATTTTCAGATTCTTTACAAATTCTTCGACTTTCCTTTTACAGCAGGTGCATTGCATCCCTCGCTTCGGGTTTCCCTGCTATTGTTCGCACACGGTGAATGGGCATCAGTGGCGTTTCTTCTAAAAAAGAGCGTGCGTTTTCTAGCAATAGCACCGAGAGAGTTACAACAATACGATAAGTTTGCGCTTCCTATGCAGTGTACAGCTTCTTGAAATTCAAGATAACGTAAAACCACATTAGGTTAGGATAGATATATGTACATTTAATTTGTCATGAAAATATCTTAACATGTGGTATTTTAATCGAAATCGGTAAGAGCAATTTCAAGAAAATCTTCAAGTTGCACCCCTGGAATATGCTGAACTTAAATAGCAAGTTTAGCATTTAGCGGGCTTTTCATGTTTGAGACACTGTTTTCACACACATACACACACACACACACACACACACACACACACACACACACCACGCGCGCGCGCGCGGGAGGTAAAACAATAGGTTATATTCATCTTCGTAAAGTCCCTAATAAAATTGGATTTATAGAGATTTTACAGTCATTTACTGAAGCACAATAGAAAGAATCGTCCTTGCCATTTTAGTGGAAAAATATAATGCCAAACAAAGTATTGTCAACTGCCAAAGGTGTATGGGAAATAATCAAATAACATTATATGCAACGGTATGATAATGTATAAAAATCTTATGTGTTCCGTTCACACGGCTCTCTCTACATCTCTGTAACAAATTATTATTAAAAGCTTATGCTTCTATATACTTAATGCTAATAGAGATAAACTTTAGCAGAAATTCTTTCTTTTAAGTAGAAGGAAAATAACGGAATACACTAGGCTAAACGATAGTCAAATGTTTAAATGCTCGTTGCCATATGGATGAAATCCTTTTCTTTGCATTGCCATGGGTTCCCGTATGTGAAGTTTTCAGTATTTTAAAACTGAAACCAATAACAAGGTATATCTAAAAATTATCAACTCCACGAAAAAAAATATTTATGGCATTATGTGTTTCAATGATGTTACATCTAGTTATGCAAAATGTAGCAAAATTCAACCAGAATAAAAAGGCCTTTAGAGACTTTTCTCAGAAAATTCAAGATATACATTTTATTTGGCTGTAAAGTATCTTAAACATAAGAGATTTAATCAAAATCGTTAGAGCCATTTTTGAGAAAATCAAAATTTTCGAAAATAGTTTCATGTAAAGGGCAATTGGGTGGGGGGATTTTCTTGAAAATCTTCCATGTCGCATCCATGGATGTTGTTAAATTTAAAATAGCACGTTTGGTATTTAATGGAATTTTTGGTTTTGAGCTATGCTATTCACATACACACCCGAACCTTTTTCTAATTTTTTATTTTGAGTTCTCAAAACATGTATTTCCAATGAAATCTCAGTATTGAATTTTTTGGTGTAATATAAAACCTCTATACATTATGTAGGTGCACAGTACGTGTAGAGAAAGTAATATCTTTTCGCAAATATGTTGACTGTTAGTGACGTTATTCTTATTTTCACCCTTGGAAAACACTTTTTTGTAACCTTTACACAAGTGACTGTCGGTATTTTAAGGGCATGGTCCGAAGCACAGAGCATGCATGTGGACAAAATACAATTAATGCGCTCCGTGTGTATCGACTGGCAAGCTCTTCGTCTGGCATGCCGCGCCTTTCAAGGCTGTCTTTCAGACCTCTCCGTTCAAATAAAATTGTTTCTTTTTTCCTGTAAATGCAGCCATTGATACCATGTTAATAATCCTCTGTGGCGCCAACCGCTTCTCGATCTGTCGCACAACATTAATGTCTATACTTGGTACGAGCAGATCTGTGTCCAAGTAAGGTGTAAATCAGGGCTGTCAAACACGAACTGGTGTTCGGGCCATTAATCAGCCCCATCATCTAATTAACTGAGCACTCGCAAAATGCCTTCCTTACCTCTGTTGAAATGAAAAAAAATTACGATGGTGTGTGTTTTATCTGCACGTTCTGCTGTTGTTCTTAGCCAATGAATTGTATATTTAAGTGCTTCTGCATTAATAAAAAATCGGATGTGTCCCATTCACATGACTTTCTCTATATCACTGCAACAAATTATTCTATTTACTTCATCTAATGGAGCAAAAATTAGCAGAAATAGTCTTATTACTTGCTTCCGTGTTAGAAGAAGCGAAATAAGGGGGTACCATAGGTTAAAGTGATAGTCAAAAGCTGGTTGCTCTGCGACTGAAGTTCCTTTGTTTGTATGGACACAAGTTCACAAAGTCCTATATGAGAAAAACATGTCTTTATAGCTAAAAAAAAACAAGGAATATCTCAAAAACAATCAACTCCACGAAAAAAATGTATATAACATAAATTGTGTGTTTTAAGGTGCTCTACAGTTGTTGCATGGTAAGTATCTGTCCATCTCTTACGGTTTAGCAGTTATGCAAAATTCCATAAAATTGACCGAGAATAAAGTAGTCTTCAGAGGCTATTCCTAGAAAATTCAAGATATACATTTCATTTGCCAGATAAATATTTTTAATATACGAAATTTTAATCAAGATCGTTAGAGCCATTTTTAAGAAAATAAAAAATTTCGAAAAAAGTTCCAAGTAAAGGGTAGTTGGGGGTGGGGGGATTTTTCTCAAAATCTTCGTGTCGCATCCCTAAGATACTAAACTTAAGTACCAAGTTTGGTATTTTACCTACTTTTCGTTTTTGAGTTATCGTGTTCACAGACACACGGACACACACACACGGACCTTTTTCCGAATTTTTTTTTAGATAAAGGGGACCCTAAAACATGTATTTCCGGTGAAATCTCGGTATCGAATTTTTTATTGGAGTGCAATACATTCTCTATACACTATGTACGTAGTGCCTATAGAGAAAGTAAAAATCGGATGTGTCCCATTCATATGACTTTCTCTATATCACTGCAACAAATTATTCTATTTACTTCATCTAATGGAGCAAAAATTAGCAGAAATAGTTTTATTACTTGCTTCCTTGTTAGTAGGAGCGAAATAAGGCAAAAGCTGGTTGCCCTGCGACTGAAGTTCCTTTGTTTGTATGGACACTAGTTCACAAAGTCCTATATGAGAAAAACGTGTCTTTATAGCTGAAAAAAACAAGGAATATCTCAAAAACAATCAACTCCACGAAAAAAATGTATGTAACATAAATTGTGTGTTTTAAGGTGCTCTACAGTTGTTGTGTGGTAAGTATTTGTCCATCTCTTACGGTTTAGCAGTTATGCAAAATTCCGTAAAATTGACCGAGAATAAAGTAGTCTTCAGAGGCTATTCCTAGAAAATTCAAGATATACATTTTATTTATCATGTAAATATCTTTAATGTACGATATTTTAATCAAAATCGTTAGAGCCATTTTTGAGAAAATCAAAATTTTCGAAAAAAAGTTCCATGTAAAGGGTAGTTTGGGGTAGGGGGATTTTTCTCAAAATCTTCGTGTCGCATCCCTGGATGATACTAAACTTAAATACCAAGTTTGGTATTTTACCGACTTTTCGTTTTTCAGTTATCGTGTTCACAGACACACGGACACACACACGGACCTTTTTCTGAAAATACTTTTTTTGGATACAGGGGACCCTAAAACATATATTTCCGGTGAAATGTCGGTATCGAATTTTTGGTGGAGTGCAATTCCTTCTCTATACAACAATTTTGGCTGCTCAGACATGTTGGTGAGGCTTATAAATTGTGGTGTAATGCAGTTGGTTGTTGAGCAATTTGAATCTTCCATATTACAGATAACAATGCACATAATGTCGTTTGCATTTGTGTTTAACATATTTCCACACTAAGACCCACAAATAAGCTTATTAATAACTACGTCCAGGTAAATGGATTAGAATACTCCTGTTAAACCTGTGTGTCCTATCCTATTCATTATTACACCAGTATCTATAAGGCTCACCAACATGTATAATCACCGCTATGGGCAGCTAAAATTGGCGCAGTAAGCATCGATTGTACCTGTCGTTTCCATCGTAATTAATTTTATATCAATATCGGCGAGAAACTTCTTGAATGTACCTTGTAAGACAAGGAAGTTTCATTGCGATATTTTAGAACTGAATGAGTCAAAATTATCCCATTCTTCTTTTTCTCATTCACAATTTCTTCCAGTCAATTCATTCCCACCTTTCCCAAGCCAGCTTTGCTTTCCTTTTGAGCTTTATGCTGTTGCATGTGTGTCAGTATCGCACACATCGACATTTCGAATTCTTCCAGTAGCTATCTCTGACTTCATTGCAAGTCAAAAATCACAAGTTTCAGCAGTATTCATTTTCACATATATACAAGTCGCTTTACTGGGTAATCTCCTTTGTACTTTCTGAAATGCTTACTCTGCCGTATAGCAGTGGGAGTATTATGTTCCACACAAAAAACAAGTTATTCTGATTTTACCACAAATGCACTTTTGAAGTCCCCTATAAAAATGTCCCTGTGCTATGTGTGGAGTACACGTATGCGAGATCATAAGACTGATAAATACCAAACGTGTACTTAAGTTCAGTTTTTTCACATAGAAATATTTTGTTTGTTATTTTCTCAAAAAGTGATCTAACAATGTTGGTTAAGTTATTATATTTAGCATATTTGCATGGCAAAACGTGGGTCTTGAATTTTCACTGAAGAGCCTTTGAAGTTCTCATTATGATCACATTTTGTACAATTTTGTATAGCTAGAAAACCATAGGGTATGGATATAAAACTAAAAATGTACAACTCATTGAAGTGTATGTTAACACTGGTTTTGTTCGTGGCATCAGTCGTTAAATTTTCAAGTCTCTTTATGAAGGTACATTTCTCATACTAGATGCGGAAGTATTCCTCCCAAAAATTTAATACGGAGATTTCACCGGAAATACAGATTTTGAGAACCGCTGAATAAAAACAGGTTTAGAAAAAGGTCTGTATGTACGGCATAACGCAAAAAAAAAAAAAAAAAAAAAAAAAAAAGTTAGTTAAATACCAAATTTTCAAGTTCAGCATCTTCTAAGGATGCGTCACGAAGATTTTCAAGAAAATCCCTCAAACCCAAACTTCTTTTTACATGCAAATATTTTCGAAAATGTTTATATTCTCAAAAATAACCGTTTGATTAAGATGTCGTATATTAAAGATATTTACATGGCAAATGAAAGGTATATCTTGGATTTTCTGGGAATTGTCTCTAAAGTTCGCTTCATTCTGGGTAGCTTTTGCATATCTGGCAAGCCGTTAGAAATGGACAAAAACTTAGTAGAGTAGATCTCGTTAAAACTCACTAAATTGCTGAAACGGTATTTTTATTTATTTATTTTGTTGTATTCCATTTATATTCCTCCTTTAACTGCATGATCCTATCGGCATTTCCCTTTAGAACATTTTGCCTATCAGCAATGATGCTAGCTCGTGTAGCGGTGTCGTAGAGTTTTATGTTTTTCTTTAATCATGTTCGTTAGATCTTACAAACATTCACACTCGCATTCATACTTCCAGACCCTGGGGAGGATAAAGAATAATCTGGTGTAGTGAAAAAAGTTCTACCCCCAGTCGGTAATCAAACCCGGGACCCTTCGCTCAGCAGGTAGGTCTCTACTGGATGAGCTACAGGGCCAGCCAAATAGGAATTTTCCTTCCTGTTTCTTTTGTTTTACTCCTGGTCATCTAAAGAGAACTGAATTTCAATCACATAAGCAACCGGCTTTTAAATGATTTGACTATTGCCTTAAACTAGTGTATTCCCTTATTTCCTTCTTACTTATAAGGAACTCAGCAATTGTGGTAATTATATATCGATTAGCATGAAGTACATAGAAGAATAATCTTTCGTAAGGATAGCTTTTATAGAATAGCCATAGCCATATAAATAGATCACATCAGAGTTTTCAAGATAAATTCTCTTTCTGAGAATAAGTTAATTTCTCTGAGGACAGAATGGAAAGTGCATTGGCCGAGTTCTTTCATTTATTTGAACAACTGGTTTGTCCGGTATTAGATTAATTAATTGATAACTGGTGTTAATTGAGATGCGTTCTATTCTGTGATTTGTTTATTATTGATTTGTTGATATTGGTAAAAACTATATTTAATGGTTTGGTTTTTGCACATTCGGAATAATATAGCGAGGCATATGTTTGATACCCCTAGCAGAAACTGCTGCAAGAAGCTATAAACAGATGTAGCTCTACTGCAGCTTTTTTATCGATGTGTTTGTTTTGGGTTACAGCATCCTAAGAAGCAAAAAGCTATAAATAATGACCAGGTTTTTGCATATTTTGCAGCATGCAATTCAGATCAATATGACGGGGCGTATGTTTGACACCCCTGGTATAAACCATTGCAAGAAGCTATAAACAGAAATGCCTCTGATGTTGACGTATCATTCTTTTTTATTGTGAAGAGTACACACAAAGGAAATTAATCCCAGAGTATGTGTTGCTTTGAGAATATCTAATGTGCCGCCAACACATATGCAGAAAGTTTTGAATCGAAAATTGAGCAGTGAAAAGAAACTCTGAAATGAAATTCTAGAGTAACTCAAAAACTTTCTGAATTTAAGATCTAAGAAACAATTACGCGTACAGTATTTCCCTCTATGTAGAGGAAGCATGCATTCACATAAAAATGTGATGCATTAACATATCTTTGTTTGCTCGTTCTCCTATCCACTATTGTTACAAAATCGTATTATTCTAGGTGCTTCTTGTTAATTCACATAAACTTTTAATTCGCATTTACGAATGTCCTTGTAGGATGTTGTAGGTAATGTGCTAGTCAACATTTTAAAAGTGCGTAACGGTATGTAATACTTTGAAATTCTATGCTCTTTGCTTGACCATGAGGGAAGAAATGAAAAAAGAGAGAGAAAAAAAACCTAGTATTTAAACATGAAAACTAATAACAAAAGAAAATATCCAAAATTATGAGCTTAAAGATCTATATTTTTTTTTGCGTGGTAAAATTATATGCACATCTCATTCAGGTTGAAGAGGATTTAAGTCTATTCCCAGAAAATTCAAGATATACATTTAACTTATATGAAGATGTCTTAAAATATGGTAATTTAAACAAGATTGTTGGGAGTATTTTTAGAGAAAATCCATGGTAGTTTTGGGTGAGGGATTTTCTTTAACATCTTTTTCCACATCCTTGGAAGATATTGAACATAAATACTAAGTTTTGAATTTATCAACTTTTCAAGTTGTTTTTCACACACACTCACACACACGTTGCACGCGCACATGTATGTACACACGAACTTTTTGCTAAAATTTTTGTTTTTTTATTCGGAGCCTTAAAACACGTACTTCCGGTGAAAGCTAGAAATTGATATTTTGGATGAAATGAATACTTACTCTACTTTAATTGCCTGTAGAGAAAGAGAGAGAATATATATATATATATATATATATATATATATATATATATATATATATATATATGTGTGTGTGTGTGTGTGTGTGTGTGTGTGTGTGTGTGTGTAGCAAAGGCGTTTTGAATGGGGTGAGGCATATATTAGCTTCATTTTAGGTTCTTTTCTTTTGCTGTTTAACCTCCTCGTATGGAAGATTACACCACTCAGGACTTAAAAGCCAGCGCCTGGGCCCAGAAATCTCTTAGGAGCAAACGGAAGTTGGAGCAGAGAGGGTAGCCATGATGAGTGATCATCCGATGCCTAGTAAGAGTCTGAGGAAGAAGATTATATGACTAAATTTGGTGTGTAGTCAGATGACAAAGTGCAACTAGTTTTTTAAGCTCTCTCTCTTCCTTACACCATAACAAACACATGGGGTTAGGGAGCCAACCAGTCTAGTCTGCTTTTACTATATGTGAAAAGTTGGTAGCGCAAGCGCAATTCCCTTTTATTATCAGTTTTACATTTTTTTCGACTGGAGGTGAATATGGGTCAGAGTATTAAACATTCAATCTGGTGATTGCGGAAATGAAAAAAATCCTAGTGAGATTTTTCGATTCATGGGATTTGAACTCAGGAGCTCCCGAATGCGGGCAACAGATGCTACGCAGACTGAGTCATGTCGCTCGGTAGGTTAGTTCAGGTGAGAATACTCGGTAGTATCGCATGAAGTGATAAAGATATAAAACGCCGTGTAACTGTTACATATTAAAACTTTTAATCTAGCCTTGTTGTAACGTGTTTCCATCTAGTTCTCTGAGAAAATGTTTTCTTAATTTCGTGTGTAAAATATTGCCTGCAGCTTGTGAAAAGCATTACGTGAGGTTATCTAGGCAAAAAGGGGTGGAGGGAACGCAGAAGTGGACGTGCAAGAAATTATTTGGAAGCTGCAACGTTTCTCTAGACCTTGGTACTCATCCCTCGACGCTGCTTGAATAGCAAGATTTCTTATTTTCGCCGCCGTAACACGTTGCAACAGTGAACGTGCTTGGAAGGCATATGAATTTCATTCCTTGGACATGAAACGAGTACAGTCCATTTAAGAAACAATGTGTTCATGGCGCTAATGGAATTCACTCATCATGCTTTACGCGTTTCTGCAGCAGGAAACCGCCAATTAGCAGTTGTTTGAAAAAGTCTGCACGCTAACGGTACAGAACTGCAGGGCTTTTATCTTCCAAAACACTTAGCATTTCCTTTTAAGTTTACATACTCTGATTCCAGGAGTCGCATCGCGGTATAGGGCTAACTCGCTTGCCTCCCAGCCAACGGTTCGGTTGAATCACGGTAGGAACAAGTTGCCGGCGTCCTACCCTCAAAACGCAAACGGTGCTTTTAGCACCTAGAATACCGGAGTCATCAGAACAGCTCTACCACTGGGCATTTGATCTGTTTATTGACTGTCGTGTGCAGGTAATAAACTGAATTTTGAAAAGCCTTAATATCAGATATCATTACATAAAACTATGGCAGGCATCAGAATCTGGTACTCTCTGAGGATGGAAGCTACACCACTATGAGTGGTGGCTTTGTTGGGAGAGGCTGATTTTGACCATCTTCAAGATTTCCAAAACAACATTATTGGAATGCATCAAATGTCAGCGGTGCTCACCAAGCGGGAGACCTGGGTTCGATCCCCAGTACTGGCGTGGGGATTTTTCCCCCGCTGGGAGACCTGGTCCGGGGTGCACTCAGCCTCGTAAGGTCCCTGGGGGGTCAATTGAGGAGCTACTTGATAGAGAAGTAGCGGCTCCAGGTCATGAGGACCGCATTCACCGGCCGGGGGGACTCGAGGCGCTGACCACGTGTCACCCTCCAATACTGCACCCCATCCATGACGTCTGTAGTGGACCGAGATGGGGGACGCAGCGGCCGGGCGGTAGGCCAAGGTTCCCCGTGAGCTGTCGTGCCATGGAGTTACATGTCAGCGGTCGCAATGAAACAAAACTTAACATACAACCTAAACCCTTGCAGATGGTATAGTAAAAGAAAGGCTAAGGTTAACTCTAACGAATTTGTCTATTTATTAATAGGCATAGAAAGGTTTGTTCCATTGCGACTACTGGCATTTATTGCATATCCCAATAATGTTGTCTAAATCAGAATACTCTTTTTGTTATAATTAAATATATGGTGCCAACAATGCCACCACTCATAGTTGTTTGTAGAAAATCAAAGTGTAATTATATATATCACTAAATTAAAACAAACAACAACTGGACTGAACACTCGGAAGAGTGATAAAAGGATACCAAGAACAGCCTGCCAATTCAAGCCAAAAGGAACAAGAGACATTGACTGACCCCGCAAAACATGGACACCACAGACTACTTTGCCGGAACGGGCTATTTAGCCTAAGCCATGTGGGAATGGAAGAAGATATATACTGTAACATAAACGCTCTTTTTACTCTAACAACAGACAGCTCTTTATTTCTTCCACAAGCTCCTTAAAATCAGAATCTGCTCAAAAAATAACCTTCTTCAATGCTTTTAAAACAATTCTACCCTATAGTTTCTTTTCGACGTTCGCTGCGGCGAAAATTACTGTGAGAAAGGCTTGGATCCCCTTTATATACTTATTGATCACGTGAAACAGTCGCGCACATCAAACACCGCAGATGTCGCTAACTCACTCAGGTGTAACAATCCCAGGTTTCGACATCAAAGAAAAAGTCGGACAATATACCCATTCATACTGGTGTGATAACCACAGCTGCGATGTCAAAAAAACTTGCCGCCGTCACACGTGTCCATTAACGCAAAGGTGTAACAATGAATGCCAGCAATCAGTTATGAATTACGAAGCAAGCCATTCACACACGTTCGGCGGTTATGTTCACAGGGCATAGTCACAATAAAATATATATATATATATATATATATATATATATATGTGTGTGTGTGTGTGTGTGTGTGTGTGTAGTGTTTGCAAGTGGTACGTAATACATATATTGTGACAGTTTTCACTAAGCTCCCACTGTCAATGTGGTCTGGTTCAATTTTTACTGTAATGTAACTTGGTTCATACTCTCAGTTCATTAAAGCAATCTAGTTCAATTTTCCGTCACTTCACTTCGCATGATAAACGCGCGATTCAGCCTCTTCTTCGGTCCACTTTACTCATGGGGAATCGAACACAAGACGTCTCTAATCTCCGGTAGTCTCAACAATCGCTGTACATTACACATGAATTGGTCATTGTAGACAGGTAATTTAAATGTTACAGGAGAGATGGAAAAACTAATTTTAGAACGAAAACAAATTGATTACTTTTGCTAAATATTGTTACTAGAAAGAGTAATTGATTGTAAAACTAACACACAATGGTATTTTATAACTTGACTTTGCAAAATTACCTAGACTCGTGCTGATTATGCAAAAGTAATAGCTATTTATTTTATAACCTGCTCGCTACCTTAATAAACTCTACGAATTAATTTTGGTCATTAACAAATTCAATATTTGTAGTTAGTAAATATCTTGGTAGTCTTTCGTAAAAATTGGAAGGATATAAACCTGTAAAATGAAACGAAATCTAATCTTCATGTTATTCATCATTAGTGATGTCAGTTGCCAATGTATAATCTCGGCATTAAACCAGACATATTCTTGAACTTTCATTACGTCCTCCGTTTTGCTAGGGATTTTACCCAATGGATATACAAGTGTTGTAGGATCTCCTTTTAACTTTCTTTACGCGAACTACATACATAGCGCATAGAGAAGGTATTTAATTCGATGTCGAGATTTCACCGTAAATTCATGGTTCGAGACCTCTTGTATCCAAAATAGCATTTTTAGAAAAAGGTCAGTGTATGTGTCTGTGGACAGCATAGCTCAAAAATGAAAACTATTGTATTAAATTTAGCATCTTCCAAGGATGCGACACGAAGATTTTCAAGAAAATCACCCCATACCAAACTATCCTTTACATGGACAAATTTTTGAAAATGTTGATTTTGTCAAAAATTGCTCTAACGATTTTTATTAAAATATCGTATATTAAAAATATCTACATGACAAATGAAGTGCATATCTTGAATTTGCTGGGAATAATCTCTGAATATCTCTTTATTCTGGGTGAATATTGCTGAATTTTGCATAACTGGTAAACTGTAGGAGATAGACAAAAATTTACTACATATCTAATACTATTTACTACAAAAAAGCTTACTACTCCTAGATCGCGTTCAAATACATAATTTATGTCATATACGTTTTTGGTTTTTTGTATAGCTCACCGTTTATGAGTTATTTGTTATTGGTTTCAGCTTTAAACTTGTCTCACACTGGAATTTGTCGATACGTGGCCATACAAAGGAATTTCAATCGCATAGCAACCAGTTTTTAAACATTTGACCACCACTTTAGCCTAGTATACTCCCTTATTTCTCTTTTAGTTACAAAGAAGCAAGTAATAAGACAATTTCTGCTACTTTTATCTCGATTAGCATGAAGTAGATAGAAGACTAAGCTTTTTAACGATCGTTTGTTGCAGAGATGTAAGGAAAGCCATGTGAATGGAACACATCAGATTTTTAGATTATGCAGAAGGCGAAACTGTTCCTTAAGCCATCAATGAGTTTAGTTATTTGTAATGGTATATTTAATGGCGTTTTCTTGTCGTTTCTGTATACACTGCCTCATCTACCCCTAAATCTGCCAATTCAGTAAAAACTCATTTTCATAAAAATGTTGCTCATTACCTTTCTATAAAGACCGATACAACTGTCGTTAGAAACTCGGCAGATAATGTCGCATCAGAAACGCACTCGCCACCTCGCTTACCTACTAACTGAAGCACTTGCTGGCTTATACAGTCTAATATATATATATATATATATATATATATATATATATATATATATAAAGTTTAATTAATATCGCTTTAATCTTCTTGATCTGCTAAAATAACAGTTTGTCACCTAGTCATTGTAGATGGCAATAGAGTATTGCAACACAAGTGCATTAAATGCACAATTGTAGAGAAGAAAGAGTTTAAAAAATGCGAGCCGGAATAGAGTAACTTCTACTTCCAATATTTTCCAATGCACTTAATGCATGTGTGTTACAAATTAGTTTTAAACGATAATAAATTAAATATTACGAGTACCTACAGGAAAACAAAATTATTCATTTACAAACAGCTGTTGCTACTGGTGGTTCCATTAGCAAGGTCCACAACATTAACCTTGGTGGATAAGTGGCGATCGATTATCCATGCCTGGCCGGGGGGGGGGGAAGAGAAAAAAAAAACGCGAATAACTTGCATATCATATTTAGCTATGGCATAAATTAAATTCGTGAGAAAATGTTATTAATAAAAAGAAAGGTAACAGCAAAGTAAATAATTATAATGACAAAATTCAACTATATAAAAAGATTATGTTCCATTTCTACAGTGATAAATATATCACAGGTTAGAGGATTTAATGTAGTTAATAACACAGATATGCAGTAAAATAGATAAACACACAGACAGGAAATTCAACTTTTCACCATGACATGATAGGTAGTGCATAAAAACATATTAATGGTAGTCGTTGCATATTATTTTGGCGTAGGACCTTTAGGATAGGGGTCGAAGGCGACTGAGTGATATATTCCTACGAGAAATTAAATCACGTTTAATGCCTATCAGTGTATTGTAGTGAGCCCTTAATTTGTGAAATAAATAACTTACCTATGAATAATGATAATCATCAAAAAGTTCGGGCATGAGTTGTAGTCTTTTGTCATTTAAGCCCAACACTATTCCCGTAGCGATTGTCACTTTGTTTCAACATACAACCTGTATAGCACAAGGAACAGCTTTAAGGCTGGATAGGTAGTCAGACTGAAAAATTCAATGCCATAGCCGAGATTTGAACCCCGAATCTCCCGGTCTCTAGCCGGCTGCTCTAGCCACTCAGCTACCATGGAAACATGCCGGCGCATAATTAAATTCCTCAACTGACTCGCATGTTTGGCTGTAAACTATGAATCCCATAACTAAGTACTCACGACATTGTATAGCTTTTTCCAAAACATGATGGCCTTCAAAGAGGACCTCTTTCTCCTACCACTGGGCAATAGCCATTAGCAAATAAAAACTGCTCTATACTAGGGGTTAGAGGCAACGCAGTAAATCTGTTTCCTGGAGAGACTGCTTGCAAGTAGGGTTGCCAGATCTCCGGGCACCGCCCGGAGTGCCTGGGTTTGGAATGAATTCTCCGGTTTTACGGGTCAGTGTATTTAATCTACGGGCTTGAATGTCACCTTACTCATGAATAATTTTTAATAATTTGGTTCAAATGTTAATTTCTAATTGTAACAAAACGCTGTGTTTCTATTCTCATTCTGGCAACTTTTTATTGTTGCGTCTATAGTATTCGACTCACATTATTAAAGAAACACTGGCAAGTCGCGGCTCGTTCGTTGTCACTTGTCAGCAGTTTATCAGAAATTATTGGAACGCTCGAGTCGTGAGTGGATATACTACCAGTACCTTTCATAATTCAAAATAGTTATAGTTTGTTGTTCTGTGAGTAATAAGAGTGAAATGAAGAGGCGATATCTAAATTCGTTCCATGAAGAATGGTTGCAGCAGTAGTAATATAGTGGTAGTAATAACAGCCGTCGCCGTACCCGTAGCAGTAGTAGTAAGTTCATATTATTATGTTAGTAAAAATGGTGCCCTTGTGACCGTAATGATAAAAAAAAAAAAACCTGTTTAACACTTCTTTTTACGATACAGTTTCGGAGGCTTGTCTGGACTCCGGCGCTGTATTCCTTTTTCCTCTTTTTTCCAGTTTCCTACATTTCCTTAGTTGACCTATTATTGTTTAACGTTTTCATATTGCGAGACTCGAACCCACGATCCCGTGCGCCGCGAAGCACCAAAGCGAGGCACTTTAGCGAGCGCGGCCACGGGGACCGGCAAAAACATTTGCTCTATGACAGGAATCGAACTCATGACCTTAGGGATAGCAGCTTCCCGCATTATGCATTAAACCACCAGCAGTTAAAATTTACTCAAATATCCGTTGCCCGTTGATTGGTCTCCGGGCCTGCCTCGAGTACGTTCTGGCAACCCTACTTGCAAGTCGAGAATTGCACCCCACTAAAGGGACCAGAAAGTTCAAGACTTGGCAACAGCGAGGATTGGTTTCCAGCCATACACACCCTAACCTCTAAACAGAAACACCGCAAACCCTAACTTCAAAGTTAAGCAGTCTTTGGAAGAAGAGTAGGGCAGGGCCATCATGTTCTGAAAAATACTGTAAGTCACCATTGGGGTATGTCATCTCAAAATAATTTGAGATCGCCTTGTAGCTTACCGGGAAACATGCGAGTCAATTGAGGAAATTAATGCCATGCCGGCATGTTGCCATGGTAGCTCAGTGGTTAGAGCAACCGGATGGAGACCGGGAGAACAATGGTTCAAATCGCGGCTATGACATTGAATTTTTCAGTCTGACTCTATCCAACTCTTATTTTACACACGGCGATTTGTGTGATGTGTTCCATTCACATGATTTTCTCTACATCTCTGCAACAAATTATTGTTAAAAAGCTTATGCTTCTTTTTACTTCATTCTAATCGAGAAAAAATTAGCAGAAATAGTGTTATTACTTGCTTTCTTGAAAGTAGAAGCAAAATAAGGGAGTACCATAGATTAAAGTGATAGCCAAAAGCGGATTGCTATGTGAGGGAGTTCCTTTGTTTATATGGACAGGAGTTGACAAATTCCTGTATGAGAAAAGTATAAACAAACAATATCTCAAAACGATCCACTCCAAAAAAAAAAAAAAAAAATGTATATAGCATAAATTGTGTGTTTTAACGTGCCCTACATTTTTGTATGGTAAGTTTTTGTCCATCTCTTGCGGTTTAGCAGTTATGCAAAATTCCGTAAATCATCCAGAATAATGTAGTCTTCAGAGGCTATTCCCAGAACATTCAAGATATACATTTTATTTTTCAGGTATACATATTTAATATACGATATTTTAATCAAAATCGTTAGAGCCATTTTTTAGAAAATAAAAATTTTCGATTTTTTTTTCATGTGAAGGGTAGTTTGGGGTAGGGGAATTTACTTGAAAATCTTCGTGTCGCATCCTTGGAAGATAAATTTAAATTTGGTTCTTAATGGTTTTTTCGATTTTGAGCTATGCTGTCCACAGACACACACACACGCACACACGGGCCTTTTTCCAAAAATGATTTTTATGGACCCAAAACACGTATTTCCGGTGAAATCTCGGTATCGAATTGTTGGGTGGAGTGCAATACCTTCTCTATACACTATGAAAATAGTACTGTAGAGAAAGTAAAAACAAAAAGAGACTTAAATTAACACAGCTTTAAGGCTGCTCGCAATAATAGGAACGGCAGCCAGAGCGAGAACGACGACAAAGATGAAGTTTATGTAGCTATTATGCGAGTGTTCACCGCTAATATATAATGGAAGCTTACCAGAGCCCGGGAACTCTGCCAAGTTTTAACTTTTCAGTTCTCATTTCCGAGAATGACATTGGATTCATAGGTGTTTTCATGGCAGAAATGTTTCAAGGAGGCCGAGGGAGTCCTTTCAAACGGAGACATTTCTTGTACAAGAAATGGCGCCATGTGGTGGTACATCTTGCGCCACTGACTTGTATGCCGTCTAGCATGGACGTATGTACACATGGCACCACTTCAGTGGCAATATGTTTTAGGAAAATGACTGTATAGAAGTTGGCAAATTCTGTAGCTGCTGCTACAGATATATAATATAGATCTTATAATTTCTTCACATTTCTACATACGCAATTAGATTAGATTATAAAGCATTATGTAGGTTCATTTTAACCAGCAAGCCACTGAACATAGAACTTGTCAAGGCATATACATTTGTACAGATATTTAATGTATTACGATAAAAAATATGTACAAAGCTCTAGTGCTAAACGCACAGGTTACAAAAACAGCAGAATAGACGTATAATCGCATCATTTGGCTTTTGAAGCCTTTACGTCACTGCACTATACTTAATGTGCTCCATAAAAACATATGTACTTCCTTATTTGCATGTCATATAAACTATCAAAAATTACTGTTAAAATGTATAAATAAATATAATTTCGTTTGTAGCACTGCTGAAATTTCAGAAGATAGTTTTCTAAATATCGACATAATAGTTACTACTAGTAATTATATAAAACAAAAATATGATTATTGTATTATGTACACTCCTAAGTGCATACATGTCGCAATTTACAATACATATTTTCAAATATGTTACATTATTTACAATGCAAAACTGGACTATTATGTACCAAAGTATTGCGCCATTGCTAAATACTAAAAAATTCATCTTGACAAGTGTGCTAGTCTAATAGACAATAGATCAGGGACTATAAGTGACTAGATGGAAAGGGTGGTTAGTGTCTATTGACATTTTAGTTGACTTCTCTAGAATATAATGTTCTTAGAACTGCAAATACATAAGATTGAATAATAGCTACTTCCAAATTTTCCCTATATATGATCACTAAAGCTCAGAGAAACGAACGCTTTCGCAAGAGGAGACAGAAATAGCAATGATGTGACTTTTAGGACAGCTTTATTGGATGAATGACAGACAGGTGAAGCATTGACATTGACTGGTCACAAATATGATCTTCCGCAGCGCAATCGACTTTCCACCTTATTGATAAGCATTCAGTTTTCGCTCCGGTGTAATGTACGGCGAACTTACGTTTCCTTTCCATTCTCGTTCTGGTTCTCGTTCCGAATTATTGTGTGAAGTAGCAAAATACACAAGGGACAAGTATAAGCCACAGAAACTATTTCTGCAGTCAAATGAACGGATAAAACTATTGACGGGGGAAACATTTTAGAAACTTCTCTTTGTACCTACTTCTCAGGTTTGCGATTAAGAACTTTGTTTCTCTGTGAATTTAAATCACATGTCGATGAATTTGCCGTAAAAATTTAATGTATTAGATACATATAAAATAATTTTGTAAACACCGCGCTCGAAAAAGTTGGAAAATCGGGTCAGTTTAAAGGTAAATGTTCACCTCATAAGATAGAAGAAGAAAAAAAAACTACACACAGAGAAAACATATGTTGTAATCGTTTATTCTTATTATTAGAGACAAGAAGCTCCTTCCTGTTAATTTGCCTAAGTGGAGGATTACGAATACCTTTTACTTTCTCTAGCATGCATGTACAATGTATATAGAAGGTAGAGATACCAAGATGTTAACAAACATGCATGTCTTGAGGTCCATGAATCCAAACATCCTTTTTAATAAAGGTCCGTTTACATGCGTGTGTGTTCGTGCCCGTTAACAGCATAGCTCAAAAAGGAAAAGTCGGTTAAATACCAAACTTGATGTTTAAGTTCAGTATCTTCCGAGGATGCGACACAGAAGGTTTTCAGGAAAATCCTCCCTCACCAAGTTAACATTTTTCTAAATTTTTGATTTTGTCAAAAATATCTCTAGCGATTTTGATTAAAATACCGCATGTTAAACAATTCAATATGGAAAATAAAATCTAAAACCTGAATTTCTTAGAAATAGCTTTCCTCTTCATTCTGATTGAATTTTGCATAACTGATAAACCATAAATATTGGCAAAAACTTACTGTACAAAAATGAGTATCTTCTTAAAATATACAACATACTTCATATATAGTTTTATTGATTGATTGATTTTTATTTGTTATAGAGCTAACTATTTCCGAGATGTTCCCTGTTATTGGTTTCAATTTAAAAAAAAAAAACTTTCACGAACGAAAAGTCCACACCCGTTTCCTAGCTCTTGTTTAACTCCTGGCCATGGAACGAGAACCGAATTCCGATGTTAATCGCTTAGCGACAGCTTTTAAAAGATTCGACTTCGCTTTAGCCAAGTGCATTCCCTTATTTTACTTCTTCTTATAATAAGATCATTCTGCTAGCGTTCATCTCCCAAATTAATACAAAATCTGTTTAAAATTAGAAATTCAAAGGTAATCAGTGTAATATGTAATATTAATAATAAACATTCGCAATAACGTCTTATTCTTCTATAAATTCCATGTTAACTATAAAAATACAAATATAATGAAGTCGCATGAAGCAGATAGAAGAATAAGTTTTGTTAAAGAATGGTCTGTTGCAGAATAATAGGGGAAGTCATGTGAATGGAACAATCGTATTTGGTAGGGGGAGGGGTGCTACCGCCCAATAAATTTTAACTATTATATTTTGAAATAAGTAGTTAAACTCCACACAACGACTTTAATAATTATCAGGTGAGTATGAAAATCAAAGTTATTGTAATTAAAGACTTGAAGCTTTCTCGGTGTTGGTTGTTACAGATGACCTCACGTGATAGTAACCGAGTTAAATTGAAATCAGAGAAATCCAAGCTTTTGACCGTCTGTGGTCTTCAACTGAGTCAAGATGGTCGAATGTTTGGGCTTCTCTGAATCCAATTTAATTCGGTTGCTATCCGATGAAGGCATTTGTAATAACGTTATTGTATTCCACCCAAAATTTGATTTCACCGGAAATATATGTTTTGAGATCCCCTGAGTCCGAAAAAATCATTTTTAGAAAACGGCCCGTGTGTGTGTATATGTGTGTGTGTGTGTGTGTGTGGATAGCATAGCTCAAAAATGAAAACTTGGTATTTAGGTTTAGTATCTTCCAAGGATGGGGATACGAAGATTTTCAAAAAAATCCCTCCACCATAAAGGGTACTTCATTTTGAAACATTTTCGAAAATTTTGATTTTCTCAAAACTGGCTCTAAGGATTTTGATTAAAATACCGTGTATTAAAGATATTTACATGCCAATAAAATGTATATCTTGACTTTTCTGGGAATAGCCTCTGAAGACCTCTTTACTCTGGATGGATTTTGCCGAAGTTTGCTTGGCTGTTAAACCGTAGAGATAGAAAAAAAAAAAAAAAAAACTTACTGCACAAAAATGTAGATCTCATCAAAACACACAACGTATATCCTACACGTTTTTATTGTGGAGGTAATTGTTTCCGAAATGTTCCTTGTTATCGGTTTCAATTGTAAAATACTTGTACTTTTCTCAGACAGGAAGTTGTCCGTTTATCTTTTGTTCTACCCCTGCCCAAGCAGAGATGCGATTTGCAATGACAATCGCATAACGACAGCTTTTAAAACATTTGACTATCACTTTAGTGTAGTGCGTTTCCTAAGTAATAAGAACATTCTGCTAATGGTTATCTCGATTAGCGTTGTATAGAAAGAAGAATAATATTTTGTAAGAAGTTTGTTTGTAGAGTAGCTAGAGAAAGCCATGTGAGTGTAACATATCATTTTTTTTTCAATAGAAAACTACCACAAATATATTAGATTCAGGTTTTATGTACATTGAAGACTTCATATTAGAGATAATATTGCAAAGATAGATGGACGACGGCAGCATTGTCAGTGGGATAATGCGAGCGGAGTTGACAACCGAGCTACTGCGGTTTGCACAAATAATGAATGATCTTAAAAGCAGGAACGAAGGCATTCCCCTAATCTTATCCCTTTTAACACTTGAAACATCGTTATGTTTGGAGTGTTCAACCAATTTCGAGAAAATTGCAGAATTACTCTTTTGAATCAGGGGGAACTCCATCTTAACGATACATCCCCGGCTTTCCCCTGTTTTCGTCTTCTAAGTGCATGGGGAGATATTGAAAGGGATGGGAAACATCAATGTCTATCATAGCTAAGCATGGCATTGGCCTGAAACAACAATATTTGTTACATATTACAAAAATCTGATGTGTTCCATTCACATGACTTTCTCTACTTCTGTGTAACAACTTATTGTTAATAAGCTTATTCTTCTATTTATTTCAAGCTAATCGAGAAAAAATTAGTAGAAATAGTCTTATTACTTGCCTCCTTCTAAGTAGAAGCGAAATATAGGAGTATCATAGGTTAAAGTGAAGTCAAAAGCTGATTACTAGGTGACGATCAACTCATATAACATAAATTGAGTGTTTTAATGTGCTCTATATTTTTTGTGTGGTAAGTTTTTGTCCATTTCTTACGGTTTAGCAGTTATACAAAATTCCTCCAGAATAAAGTAGTCTTCAGAGGCTATTCCCAGAATATTCAAGATATACATATTATTTGTCAGGCAAATAACTTTAATATACGATATTTTAATCAAAATCGTTAGAGCCCTTTTTGAGAAAATCAAAACTCTCAAAAGTTTGGAAAGGGCAGTTTGGGGCGTGGGGGGGGGGGATTTTCTTGAAAATCTTCAAGTCGCATCCTTGGAAGATACCAAGTTTGGTATTTAACCGTCTTTTCGTTTTGAGCTATGCTGTCCACACACACACACACACACACACACATACACACACACACACACACACACACACACGGACCTGTTTCTGGAAATGCTTTTTTTTGGATAGGGGGTCCTAAAACATGTATTTCCCTTGAAAGCTCGACCATCAATACTTCTCTATCCCTATGTACATTGTACATAAGGGTCTAGAGAAAGTAAAAATCAGGATTTTAACATTTAATGCCCGTTACCTTTTGTTTGCTTATTCACAAGTTATCATCGAAAACCATACTACCAATCAAAACTAATGGGCATTTATGAATCTAACATCTTCGCTTAATTTTAATTTCTTGTTGTTACTTCCGCGAACTTTGGAAATGTGTTTGCACACGTCATTCATTCATCCTGCTTCTTGACATTAAGAACTGCATTCTGACCTTTGTACTGCAGCGGCATCCGTACATCTTGAGTAAGAAATGCATGGGAAGATGCAGGGCTGCCTTGTGAGAGTACATGCAGTGTCGTTTATTTTATAATTGTTGTAGTGGTTAGAAGTCTGCATAGACTAATTATGCCCAAACCCATACGTACACATAGAGGTGGACGAAAAAAAGAACGGAACAGCAAAATGGAAATGGTTCCTTGCACTAGGCCAATTTAAACTAAAATAATTTTAAAATTAAAATTTTCTTTAAAAAAAAAATCTGATGTCTCCACTCACATGACTTTCTCTACATCTCTGCAATAACTTTTTGAGGAAAATTAGCAGAAAGTGTCTATTACTTACTTCCTAAGTCGACGGGAAATAAGGGAGTACTATAGGCTAAATCATTAAAGCTTTTAAAATTTGGTTGCTATGAATTGAAGTTCCTTGGCTTGTATGGACAGGAGTTGACAAATTCCCGTATGAGAAATGTATAAGTATTTTAAAGCTGAAACCGATAACAAGAAATATAAAAAAAAAAAAAAAAAAAAAAAAATAGGTCAACTCCAAAAACATGTATATAACATAAATTGCGTGTTTTAACAAGCTCTACATTTTTTTGTGAAGCAAGTTTTTGTCTATCTCTTACGGTTTACCAGTTATGCAAAATTCCGCAAAATTCATCCAGAATAAACATGTCTTCAAGGGCTATTCTCAGAAAATTGAAGATATACATTTTATTTGTCATGTAAACATCTGTAATATACGATATTTTAATCAAAATCGTTAGAGCCATTTTTGAGAAAATCAAAATTTTCGAACATTTTTCCATGTAAAGAGTAGTTGGGGTTGGGGGAATTTTCTTAAAAATCTTCGTGTCGCATCCTTGGAAGATACCAAACTTAAATACCAAGTTTGGCATTTAACGGACTTTTCGTTTTTGAACTATGCTGCCCGCAAGGACTTTTTTCTAAAAATACTTTTTTTTGGATTCTGGGAGTCCTAAAACATGTATTTCCGTTGAAATCTCGGTATCGAATTTTTGGAGAATTACAATACCTTATTTACACGTACATATTAGAGAAAGTAAAAAAATTTTCCCTCAAAATTGTTGAGGTTTTATGGAGAGCAGCGCAGAGTGAGATGGAGGGAGGAGGATAACATTTGCCTACAATTAGATATTTTCAACGATGCAGATAAATTAATCAACAAATATAAGATTTAGGACAAGCGTATAACTAGACTGGAAGATACTAGAACGTCTAAACAAACATTAATTTGTGCCCCGATAGGGAAGAGAAATGGATAGAAGGAAATATTTTGAAGAAGGAAGAGGTCAATAGTCACATCTCCTTGTAGATGGAAGGGGATATTTTTATAGCTTATGTCCTTAAAGACAGTGCTTTTCAAGTTTTCATTGTCAAAATCCGCAGAGTTCCGAGGTTACTTAGATTAAAAGTTTCTCCGTTATACTATTATTATAGAACATCGGGAACTTCCTCTGTCAAGAAATCTCTCATCACTAACATAACAATATTATGCAAATACTTCCCTGTCATTACAGAAGACGCTGTTCCTTGGAGATACTGTAAGAGATTAGTCAGCATGGCAATATTTACTGCATTGTTTTTTACCAAAATGCCAACTAAGTGAGAAAATAGGTACCATTTCACATCCGGTGAGATATCTCACGGATCTCTGTAGCAGCAAATTGAATATTCGCGAGGACGTTGATCCATATTGTCCTTTGTTTCAAAGCAATGACCGTTTCCAACTAATGTGTGCTTCCATCTGTCTGAAGACGAGAGGCGGCCTTGAAAGAGGAGGCGTGCGTGTGTGGTTTTGTGTGTAGATTATTTCCGTACAGCTTCCCCTACCTCCCCCGCTTGGTTGTGACAACAGAGTGAGCTACGGCACGCGACAAGTCCTGCCATCTCTAGGAGTATCGATACACTACTACGGACCGACTACGCCCAGATGATGGATCGATCGGTGGATGACTCAACGGTGCTTCCCGGAATCTCGTGAAATCACCGGTTTGCATTTCCTCTAATTTGGATTCTTCTCTCATTCCTGGAATCATACCTGTATTTAAAGGGGACTGTGAATCTCATGATGACTCAGGAAATTGTAACGGAGGATATAGCGTGCAGATGTTCAGGTAAGAAAGGAACCGGATGTGAAGAATAACTGTCAAACTTCTTCCATTCAATGCAGTTCTCCCTACTAGAGCAGAGGCAACCAACATCAGATGACATAATCTGCAAAAGCATAGCAGGGACTGTCTCTGTGGCTTGATAATTGCCACGCCAGCTTTTGAAGCCAATGGTCCCGGGTTCTATGCACAGCACACAGACAGTTTTTATATTTAGTCAGGATTTAGAGAACTAAATTCTACAAATTTCAACCAATTTAGTTGGCATTTTGTTGCGAATTTGTTCAACCTAACGCGCAAAGAGCCCCCCCCCTTTAACTATTTTACTTTCTCTAGCCCGCATGTACAATGTACATAGTGGATAGAGAATTTATTGTATTCCACCCAAAAATTCGATGTTGACATTTCGTCGGAAATATGTTTTGGTGTCCTCTGAGTACGAGAAAAAGTATTTTTAGAAAAAGGTCCTTGTGTCTGTGGACAGCATAGATCAAAAACGAAAAGACTGTTAAATACCAAACTTGGTATATAGGTTTAGTAACTTCCGAGAATGTGACACGAAGGTTTTCAAGAAAATACCTCCACCACAAATTACAAAAACTTACTGCACAAAAGATGTAGATAACGTTAAAACACACAATTTATGTCAAATAGTTTGTTTTTTTTTTTTGTTTTTTTTTCGTGGAATGGCAATTTCTGAGATATTCCTTGTTATTTGTTTCAGATTCAAAATATTTAAACTTTTCTCACACGGAAAGCTGTTAAGTTCTGCCTCTGCATAGAAACTGATTACGACACATGGCAACCGATTTGACTTATCACTTTAGCCTAGTATATTCCTTATTTTCCTTCTACTTACAAGGAAGCAAGTAATTAAGACAGTTTCTAACGTTTATCTCGATTATCATAAAGTAAACAGAAGAACATGCTTTTTAGCAATAATTTGTTACAGCGATGTAGAGAAACACTTTTTTTTTTTTTTTTTTTTTTTTTTTTTAAATAAGTTTCGTGTGTGTTCGCTACACGCCATATTTTAAACTATAATTTATTTTGAAAAATAATCATAATTTTCAGGAAGCTTTCCGCATAAATCAATGATTCCAAGAAAACTTGAAGAGTGTATTCAAATTTTCTCCAAACTAAATGTGATTTTAGTATGCATCTGCTCGAAAAGGCCTAGAAGCTTTTTATATTTCAAATAAGACTGGTTTTGACCAATTAGATCCTGATATCTCACTGTTTTCCTACGTCCTTTGTAAACGTCATTATTCTAATCTTCGATGTCGAAAGGGTTATAAAAGCTACCTTAAATACTGTGCTGGTTTCAATCAGATTTGAAATACTCATGCAAATAGTCTTCAAACTTGTACCTGTTTAAAAACTCTATGGTTCTATGCAGCGAAAACACTTGCACGAAATACCTGCAATGATAAATATAGAATGGTATGACCCCATAGTCAGAGTAAACATTGCGTTCTAAATAAACTATTTTATTTTTTTAGTTAAAAGCAATAAGGCAAACTGTTAGAATCGTATGAGTTTCTCTAATCAATATACTCTCATCTATTCTGCATTCGTACGAAATCTTGTTTTACAGTTTTACTTTCTGTTACGATAAATGCTAACAGAAATAGTGTCAATAAATAAATATAGATATGGGTTAAATAATACTCAAAAGAGCCTGGGGTCCACATACGTCTTCTCAGAATAAGGGAAATCTCCAGTGGGGGGGGGGCCCTTTATCCTGGTAGCTCACCCCCACTCGGGATCTTGAATAAGTGGCAAACTAGCCACCACAGCACAGAGGCGGGCAGTAATGATTTCGTAGCAGTTACCAAAGAACATAATTTACAGTCAGAGGTTCTCTATTTGACGTTACACACTGCTTGTATCGGTTAAGCAGAAATAAAAGAATTAGCAGCTGAAAACATCTTCTGTAAAATACTGAGGAGTTTACAATATTTCGAAATGGGCAAATAATACAGAAAAGAAAACTCTTACTGTCAAAAATTGTATATTTTAATAAGCTTTACATTTTTCCTAGAGTGAATTCCTATGATTTCTTAATTGCATAAACTAACATAAAATATGAGTAAGACTTCACAGAATTCAAGATATGCATTTAATTTGCCATTTTACTATCTCAAACATATTATTTGAAATAAAATCATTTTTAAGTCTTTTTGAGAAATTAAAATATAGCGCACCCGTTTTAAATTAAAATAACCGTTTGTAATGGGTGTATGTTTAAAAAGAAACCTCTAAGCTATATAATAATTAGAAGAAATATCCTTACTGGTTAGCTCCTTATAAGTAAGGAGAATAAGGGAATGCACTAGGCTAAAATGTTAGTCAAATCTTTTAAAAGCGGCTGCAGTGTGAAACAAGTGAAGTTTGGCTCTGCAAAGGTGAGAATTAAAAACAAAAGAAAGCTGAAAAGAAAGATTACTTCCTGTTTGAGAAAAATTAAGTCCTTTAAAATTGAAACAAATAACAAAGAATATCTCGGAAACGATTAGCTCTACAAAAAATAAATAAATTGTGTGTTTTAACGAGTTCTACATTTTTTGTGTAGATCATCTCTCTCTCTCTCTCTCTCTCTCTCTCTCTCTATATATATATATATATATATATATATCTCGCGATTTACCGATTATACAAAAATCGTCCACAATGAGATTTTCAGAGGATATTCCCAGAAAATTCGAGATATACGTTTTATTTGCCATGTAAATTTCTTTAATATGGTATGGTATTTTAATCAAAATCGTTAATAGCCATTTTGTATTTTGAAAATTATTGCATATAAAGGATAGTTTTGGGTTGTATTTTCTGAAAGTCTCCGTGTCGCACTCTTGGACGATACTAAATTTAAATATCGTTTGGTATTTAATGCAGTTTTCGTTTTTACTTTCTCTATACGCAGTATGTACATAGTGTATAGAGAAGGTATTGCACTCCACCCAAAAATTCGATGCCGAGATTTCACCGGAAATATATGTTTTAGGGTCCCTAATATCCAAAAAAAGTATTTTCACAAAAAGGTTTGTGTGTGTGTGTGTGTGTGTGTGTGTGTGTGTGTGTGTGTGTCCGTGTGTCAGTGTGTCCGTGAACACAATAACTCAAAAACGAAAATTCGGTAAAATGCCAAACTTGGTATTTAAGTTTAGTATCTTTCAGGGATGCGACCCGAAGATTTTGAGAAAAATCCCCCTATTCCCAACTACCCTTTACATGGAACTTTTTTCGAAAATTTTGATTTTCTCAAAAATGGCTCCAACGATTTTGATTAAAATTTCGTATATTAAACATATTTACCTGACAAATAAAATGCATATCTTGAATTTCCTAGGAATAGCCTCTGAAGAGTAACTACTCTGGATGAATTTTACGGAATTTTGAATAACTGCTAAACCATAAGAGATGGACAAAAACTTACTGCACAAAAAATGTATAGCACGCTAAATCACACAATTTATGTTATATACATTTTTTTTCGTGGATTTTGCGTTTTTGAGACGTTCCTTATTTTTGGTTTCTGCTATCAAAAACTTATATGTTTCTCATACAAGAACTTGTCAACTCCGATCCATACAAACAACATTGACATAGCAACCAGCTTTTGACTATCACTTTAACCTATGGTAGTCCCTTATTTCGCTTTTACTTACAAGGAAGCAAGTAATAAGACTATTTCTGCTAATCTTTTCTGATTAGCATAAAGTAAATAGAAGTATAAGCTTTTTAAGAATAATTTGTTGCAGGGATATAGAGAAAGTCATGTGAATGGTACACATCAGATTTTTTAGTTGTGCTGAACACACACACACGCGCGCGCGCGCGCACACAGGTACAAAATACACTCACACTGCCCTTTTTTAGAAAATGTTTGTTTTTGGACTCAGAAGGCCCTAAAACATGTATTTCCGGTGAACATTCAGTATCGAATTTTTGGGTGGAATGCAAATGCATTTTCTTCCTATTTTGTAAGTATAAAACTAAACAAGCCTTTTCGATTTTTTGACTGATGATAGTCAAAACTTCACTCCTTGTGCACTTAGCTGATTAATAGCTGCACGCCTTACACCCAGTAAGGTAGCGTTGCATAAAGCGATATTACACCCGTGTTAATTAGCTTTCTCTCGTGCGCTAAATATTGACTTGTGCCATAGCTATAAAGATTACACACATTACATAAATATTATTACTCTATGGCAATATGGCTCCGCAACAATTGTCAACTGTTTTCCCGTGGTTTGCCAAACTCTCACTTTTCAGGTTAATATAATGCTATCGTATTATTTGAATGTCTTTTGCGAGCAGTTTAAACGGAATGAAGGACACGTAAGCAAAAATAAACACATTAGTGACGTAATTTCCTTTTAATCGGCCTTGCAGGGATTATTATTCATTTAGTATCGTTTAATGAGGCCACAATGGTTGCATAAAGTAGATCTGCTTCGGAGTGCTTTTGCTGTCTGTAGGGAAATAAATGAAGAGCGCATGCATCTCCAACTCTTTTCACTGTGCTGTCTTTTTACTTTCTCTATACGTACTATGCACATAGTGTATAGAGAAGGTATTGTATTGCACCCAAAAATTCGATACCAAGATTTCACCGGAAATGTATGTTTTGAGACCCCTTGAATCTAAAAAAAGCATTTTTAGAAAAATGTCCGTATGTGTGTGAGTGTGTCTGTGGGCAGCATAGCTCAAAAATGAAAAGACGTTAAAAACCAAACTTGGTAATTAGGTTTGGTATCTTCCAAGGATGCGACACGATTCAAAAAAATCCCCCTACCCCAAACTAACCTTTACATGGAAAAAAATTCGAAAATGTTGATTTTCTAAAAAATGGCTCCAACAATTTTGATTAAAATCTCGTAAATTTAAGGTATTTACTTGGCGAATAAAATATGTATCTTGAATTTCTGTGAATAGCCTCTGAAGACTACTTTATGCTGGATGAATTTTACGGATTTTTGCATAACTGCTAAACCGTAAGAGATGGACAAAAACTTAGTGCACAGAAAATGTAGAGCACATTAAAACACACGATTTATGTTATATACATTTTTTCGTGGAGTTCGTCGTTTTTAAGATATCCTTTGTTTTTGTTTTCAGCTATGAAAAACTTAATACTTTTCTCATACAGGAATTTGTGAACTCCTGTCCGTACAAACAAAAGAGCTTCAGTTACATAGCAACCACCTTTTGACTATCACTTTAGCCAATGGTACTCCCTTATTTCGCGTCTGCTTACAAGGAAACAAGTAATAAGACTATTAATTTTTTCTCATTAGCATGAAGTAAATAGAAGTAAGAGCTTTTTAACAATAATTTGTTGCAGAGATGTAGAGAAAGTCATGTGAATGGAACACATCAGATTTTTTCTGATTGCCATCTGCAGTTCCAAATTTCTTTCTCCTAAGCAATGTACTTTTGATCTGATGCACTACTCCACCGAATGGTACGTTTACGGCTTCTGGTCTCACTCCCCCCTCTCTCCCTCTCTTTTATGCGTTTTATTAAATACCTAATCGGTTTTAGATTGTGCTATTTATAAAAAAATTTGGTGTGTTCCTCTTACATGACTTTCTCTACCTATCCTACAACAACTTATCCTTTTCTATACTTCTGCTAATCGTGATAAACATTAGCAGAAATGGTTGTATCAGTTCCTTCTAATGGTTAGCTCTAAAAATGTATAATAAATAAATAAGTATATATATATCGCATTTATGATACATCATTTTTGTATTTTAATGAGATATACATTTCTGTGTGTCGCCCGCCTTACATTCAAGAGGTCGCGAGTTCGAATCTCGCTTAGAGTGAGATAAATCTTTTCGCGGGGTTTCTCTTTATCCAGAGAAGACGAATGTCGAGTAACTTTAAACTTCATGGACTCCGAGATCATTTGAGCATCATTTAACTAATTTCATTCATCGTCCGATATGACCAATCAGATAAAGGCTCTTCCCAACAAATTCAAGATATACCTACATTTTATTTTACATGTAAATATCTCCTGTAATATACGTTATTTTAATCAAAATTAGACCCATTTTTGGGTAAATCATTTTAGAAAAATGATTTTGAAAAATCTTCCATGTAAAGGGTAGTTTGGTTGTGGGGTGGGGGTTGCTGGAAATCTTCGTGTCGCATCTTTGGAAGATACTAAACTTAATACCAAGTTTGGTGACTAACGAACTTTTCGTTTTTAAGCTATACTGCTCCCCTCGACATACTTTTTCTACAAGTTTTTTATTTATTCAAGGGTGCTCACAACATGTTTTTCCTCTGAAATCTTAGTATCGAGTTTTTGCATGAAATAAAATACAGTTTTTGTCCTACTGTGTCTTGTGCCATCAGATTGCTGATATCAGATTTCGATAGAAGATTGGGTTCATTCTCGAAATTTACTCTTCAAATTAAGACCTTAAAACCTTGCAAAGTCTTCGTTATTTCGTACCATATTTTTTTAGTTTTGCAGGGTTTAATAACACCAACAAAAAAAAAAATGGCAGCTAATTTTGTGGAATGTTACGTCTCAAAGAGGATCATTTGTTGTCACACAATCGATGTTGGCTAATGCATTGTTTAGTGACTGATAAGATTCAAAGTTACATAAACTCATTTATTGAATGATGCAAATCAAACGAAAAAATAATGAAGACTAGGCCTTCAAAAGTATCCATGTTCAGCCTCCATTGACTGTCGAGCCCTTTCCAACAGAAAACATGGGCGGCTTCTGACGAAAACGGTCAAAGACAGGGTGTAATACTCTGAATAAGCTCTTTCCTGGTGTCAACTGGAGTGGCATGCACGTCACTCTTCACATGTCCCCTAAAGAAAGATGTCAAGCAGCGTTAAGTCGGGCGATCGTGCTAGCAATCCAACAGGTCCTCCTCTTCCTGTTCACTTCTCCCTGAACGTGTTGAGAAGTTCTCTTACAGCTAGGCTGAAGTGTGGCGGAGCCCCGTCATGTTGGAACCACGAATCCCTTCTCACAGGAAGAACCACATTCTTAAGAGCAGCAGCACTGATTGAAGGCCCACAAGATACACTGCTGCGGAAGCAACTGTTGTAGTAGTGTGGTTAAACGGGTGTGCAACTCGTGGAAGGAGCTTCATAAGTAGAGCTCGGTCCGGGGTCACGAAATTGCCGGACTGAAGTTCGTTGCACACAGAGTATAACAATGGCATGATGGAGTAGGCGTGGTCTCTACATCCCGTTTCGAAACGTGTTACAGCATTGCTCACTGCCTGGCCTCGTTAATTCCTGCTAGTAGATAAACCAGTGAACACTGAAAGAGAGCGCAGTTTGAAAATTTTCAAAAATACGAAAGGGTAGGCGTTCGACACTGAACAGATTTATAGGTAATTCAAACATATTTTGAGTGACTTTTCTTTCGATGCAGTACAAATGAAATGAATTTTTATTTATGGAATCTTTAACTGCGTGGCTCACAGCGTCCCATTCTATGTTGGGCGTGAAAGACCGCTTAATTTTGCTCTAAGGCCTCTTATCAGGCTTGAGCTTCTTTTATGTGCCGTAAATCTGCGACACGGAACCAACGGCTTTACTTCCTTTCCAAAGGAATCCATGCTAAGGTTTTTATAGTAAAGATGCATGTATCTTGTAATTCACTGCAATGAATGAGTTTGTTCGACTTATGCGCATTGTCTTTTCAAAGCTCTGCATATTATTATCCAGAATTTTTTCGTAGCAAGCTTTATATTTAATTTATAAAAGTACAAGGCGTTTTATGTATTGATCATGTAATTAAACAATTGTTTGTGTTACTATATGGATTAGAACGATGCATATAATGTAATGAGCTACTTTTGGAACAGATTATACCTCAACGCGTGCATGTTTATGCTACAAACCCCTCCCCACTACCTTCTCTGTGTGCGCGCTTCGGAACCCAAAATCGAGCTCTAGTCATAAAACACGGGTTGAGTACTCAAATCATGTGACTCCTAAACAATATATCAACTAACATCAATTGTTTTCTCTTATCATTCCACAGAGGTCCTAAATCAGCCTCTAACATGTGGGGATACCAAAATCATTGTAGTGCCAACCAATACAGAAGTGATTTTTACTTTTAAAATTGCGTCTGTTGTATCCTTGAAAGTAATGCATTTTCTTCATTAGTTTTCTCTTTGTCTATTGTTACTCCTTGATGTTTAAATTTTTACCATCTACTTTGAAAATTTCAGCTTATGATAAAATATATCGCTTCACAAAAGTAAAATGACGAAGTGTATGCCTTTACGTAGAAATTGTTTCTGTTGATTAAAATGCATAGCGTTTAAATTTCTTAAGTGATTTATCTTTAATTTGCAAATCACGCGATAAGTGTGTAATGACATGTTCAAGCCTTTAAGGGGTTTGTTTTCATTTTTAACCCACCTGTAGTAGAGCCCCTGAAAAAAACAACAACAAAAAAAAAAAAAACAACCTTAGCAACAGTACATGTGTATGTACGTAGGTGGAGAGGAAAGGAGAATAGAGGGCGGAGCTAGCAAACCTTCTGCTCTTTCTTGAAGTTTCTTTTACTACTTCTCCACTGACTCCGTGAGCTGTTGTTTCCACACCTCACTTCCTCCTAGAGTTCACTGGACCAACATTGCGTGCTAGGTGCGTAGACGTTTGTAGTTTCCGTTATCGGGGCTCCATAACCAGAAAGTATTACGCCCATGGGAGAGTCGCGGTTGCCATTTATGGCCTAGCCTGAGAGTCGGAGTTGCCTTCGAGCAGAACATCCATGTCATCAAAGAAATTGTTGCGAATAGTTTACGCGACAACTGCAGGAAAGCTCCCTGCTGGGTTACGTTAGTCCGCTTTATTTCTTTTCGAACTTGCCCTTTGAGTAACCCAGAGTGAGCAACCTTGTTCGATGCTCCTGCGAATCGCCTTTCGGACATGATTGCTTTTTGATGGGAAACAGCTAATACTTTTTGCAGAACACCGGTATTTTCAGTGCTACATAACTCCAGCCAAGAGTGACTCTTACAGAATACATGATCTGGAACATGAAATTCTGCCTCTAAGGTACTAGATTCCGCGTAACTCGTGTTTACTTTCTCTACACGTACAATGTACATCGTGCATAGAGAAGATAGTGTACTGCGCCCAAAAAATTTATACTGGAAAATATGTTTTGAGATCCCCTGAATAAAAAAACATTTTTAGAAAAATGTCGATGTGTTTGTGTGTGTGTGTGTGTGTGTGTGTGAGAGGGGGGGGGAACATTGCTCAAATACGAAAAGACCGTTAAATACCAGACTTGATAACGAAGATGTTCAAGAAAATCCCCCGAATCCAGCTACGCTTTACATGGAAAATTTTTCGAAAATTTTAGTTTTATCAAAAATGGCTAACGATTTTGATTAAAATGTCGTATGTTTAAGATATTTAATGTATCTGGAATTTTCTGGTAATAGCCTCTGAAGACTTCATTCTGGAGGGTTTTTGTATGACTGGCAAACCGTTCGAGATACACAAAAACTGACTGCACAAAAACGTAAATCTCATTAAAACACAGGATGTATGTTATATAACTTCTTTTTGTAGAGTTAACCGTTTTCGAGATATTCCGGATTATTAGTTTCAATTTTAGCCACCTAAACTTTTTCAAACGGGAAGACATATTTCTCGTTGGTTTACACCTGTCAAGCAAAGAGATTTGAATTTCAATCGTTTTACACAACGCGAGACTATCGCTTTAGTCTGTGCATTTTCTTATTTACCTTCTACTTACAAGGAGCTAGTAATAAGATTATTCTACTTATGATTATCTTGATTAGCATGATGTAGACAACAGATTAATCTTTTGAAGAAAAGGTTTGTTTGCCGAACAGTTAGAGGACATCATGTGAATGGAACACATTACATTTGTTCCCTTCTACTTACAAGGAATCAAGTATTAAGGACAATTTCTGTTAATGTTCATCTCGATTAGCATGAAGTAGATAGAAGAATAAGCTTTTTACCAATAATTTGTTACAGAGAAAGTCACATGAATGGAACACCAGATTTTTTGTCAGTTTTGCTAAGACATGTTCAATTCTAGAATTCCTAACTAGTGGATAAAACAAGAAAATTAATTTCATTAGAAAATCACGATATTGTTTAATACTTTACACTTCAAGTACCGAGTTTTAAGATCTTTTGACGAATACTTTGAATGAATTATGAATATTGTTTCTATTGCCAGAGTTTTATAGATGTATAAAACAGTCGAAATAAATCTCCGCGCTAAGCCTGTACTTGTTAAATGGAAAACAGTTAAAGAAACAGTATACAGGTCATAAAGCTTGCATATTAATGAGCAAACGGTTACAGCCGTGTTCGCTTAGGGAGAAGGGTGCGCTCTGCAATGACGTCAATGTAGGTAGGGAGAGGCGATGCCATGATCCAAGCAGCGTAACTGTTTTATTGCCAAAAGCGGTAATTCTCACAATAATATTTAGATAACTATACTATTTCTAAGGTCCAGTTTAATCCGGAAATGATACGTTTATCTGAAAGTTCTTATTTTGTAGCATCGATGTTAAACCGAAATCGTGCTCAATGAGAACTTCAAAATTGTTTGTATCGAACAATGTTGGTTTGCCGTGGCCGAGTGGTTAGACCGTTCGCCTCTCGCCTAGGCGGCCCGGGTCGATCCCAGGGGACCGCATGTGGAATTTGTGGCGGACTAAGGGATGAGCGCGAGTTTTCTTCAGGTTCTCAGGTTTTCCCCGCCATTCATTCTACCGATTGCTTCATAATCATCTTTCTTTACATCCATTTCATATCATCCACTTCCACTTTTCATACCAGCATCGGGCTGATCACCCATCCTGGCTTCTCTCTGAATTAGAGCCACTTCAACAAGCACCTGAGCTCAGACGCTGACATAGCGTCCTTCATACGAGGAGGGTAGGAAAAGGGAGAGTGAGAATTTGATGTAATTTGAGTCTATTATGAAGCATTTTTTCACAAACACTACGATTAGAGTTTTCCTCTCTCTCTCTCTTTCTCTCTCTCCCTCTCTTTCTCTTTCCACCAAGGATCATTGTCATGTTGATGTTAGATCGAGCTGGGGTTTGTTTTAGTGAAAGAAGATTGAAAATAATTTATGTGTATCAGCTTTCTGTCCGTAGGCCGAAATTTGACAAAAATATTATATACAAATTAAAATGACTTTCTGATAATAATTCCTTGCGAATATCGGTGTTTAAAAATATTAAATGAGAGAACTTATCTAATTTTTAAACCTCCTTTTTTTTTCTTTCCTGGAGGCACCCTCTTATTAAAAAAAAAAAAAAAAGTTGGTGTTACATTCATATGACTACTTAATCGTTTATTAATGGGGTATGGCCGCGCCGTGGCCGAGTGGTTAGACCACTCGCCTCTCACCTAGGCGGCCGGGGTTCGATCCCAAGCGACCGCATGTGAGATTTGTGGTGGACAAAGCGGCCCTGGGGCGGGTTTTCTCCGGGTACTCAGGTTGCCCTCGCCATCGCATTCCACCGGTGCTCCATCTTCATTCACGTATCAGTGTCACCGCCTGCGGTGCCATAAATAGTTAAAGCGGGCGTTAAACACTACAAAAAAAATGGGGTATGTAAACTATTCTTAAGAACTTTTCAATTTCTATCTACTTTACTTTAATTGAAATAAACCTTTGCAGAAATAGCTAACAATATACATTTCATTTTGTTATTCATACAAAGGAAGTAGTGTTAGTAAAACGTTTAAGAACTGGAGTTATATGCTGACCTTAACATTTCATGTTCTTTGCATGCAATCGCCAGAAACAACTGAATATCGAAAGGACTTTTAAATAGTACATTTTCGCCTATCTCTCAGCGTATATCAGTTATACACTACTATACAAAGTTTCCTTCCAAATGATCTGAACTTCACAAGCTATTTCCAGATAATTCAAAATTTAGATTTTATCTGTCAAGTAAATATCTGTAGCATATGGTATTTTAAATATCATTTGACTTTTTTTTTTAAAGAAAAGAAATACGTTTGAAACATTTTCCATGTTAAGGGTAGTTGGGGAGAGGATTTTCTTGAAAGCCATCTTGTCACAGGCGTGGAAGAAATTAAACGAAAAGTACCTATCGTTTTTGAGTTACTGTTGTTCATAGGCACAAAGTATTTATCCTGGGTCGCAAAATACGAATTTTCGGTGAAATCTCGCTGTAGATTTTTTGTTGGAAATCAACACCTTAACACTGTGTACCTGTAAGTGGCCGATTTTCTCACATGAAATCTTCCACATATTAGTGCGGTCTTGTGCGCAGATAATTCCAACTTCGATGCGAAGCAAAGTTTAATATCAGCGTCTGACCTAATATCAAGAGTGAACATTGAGCGGAAGACAGACCTAAATTCAGCCGTTACAACTTAAAACGATATAATTTTTCCCGTCGATTGGGGACTCCAGGGAGAGAAAACCAAACACGAGTATGTTTGTTTTCAATGTATTTTTGTTATACAAGTCGCAGCTCAATCTGCGACTTCGTTGTTAGTTCCATACACCGTTCAATTTATCATATAGCTGTATTTATCTAAAGTTTAATAATCCTTCATAAACAGCCAAAAAACATCCTGTATATTTAAAGATTAAAATTATTAGAATACGCTCAACATGTGGCAGTATTTGGTTCTCACATAGCTATACTGTATGCTCAGAAGCTATTTTAATAAAAATCTGATGTGTACCATTCACATGACTTTCTCTATATCTTGTAACAAATTATTGTTAAAAAGTTTATTCTTCTACCTACTTCATACTAATTGAGGTAAACATTAGCAGAAATCGTTTTATTACTTACTTCCTTGTAAATAGAAGGGGAATAATGAGTACATTAGGATAAAGCGGTAGTCAAATCTTTTAAAAACTGGTTGCTATGTGATTGAAATTCGTTTCTTTACACGGCCAGGAGTTGACAAATTCCCGTTTGGGAAACCAATAACAAGGAATATCTTGGAAATGGTCAGCTTGACGTAAAAATTATAGATGCATAAATTGTTTAAAGTAAGTTTTTTCTATCTCTTGCGGCTTACCAGTTATCCAAAATTCATCCATAATAAGAGATCTTCAGAGACTATTACCAGAAAATTCAAAATATACAGTTTATTTGTCGTGTAAATATCTTTAATATACATATTTTAATAAAAATCGTTATAGCCATTTTTAAGAAAATCAACATTTCGTCATTTTTCTACCCTTTGGTAGTTTGGGGTGACAGAATTTTCCTCAAAATCTTCGTGTAGAATCCATAGAAGATATTTAACTTAAGTACCAAATTTAGTATTTTATCGACTTTTCCTTTTGAATTATAGTGTTTCGGACTCCCCTTCCCCCACCACACACACACACACACACACACACACACGCACTTTTTTTTTCTAAAAGGACCCTGAAACCTGTATTTCCGGTGAATTCTCGGTATCGAATCTTTAGGTGGAGTGCAATACCTTCTCTACCTATGTACCTACTGTGTACTAGGTAAAGAAAGTAAAAATGAGCATCATCTCGCCTTATGCCCGATCACTTCACATAAATACAATGATTTACAATACTGAATCATCGAATATGGAAAGAACACAATTCCAAAGTGTAAACTTTTTCAATTGAAGATCATTATGTCATTCTGGTAGTACGTATACCCTGACACGAGGTCTTTTATATAAAATAGTAGCATATAGAAGTCACATGGCGCCATCTGTTAGTGTGATTTATAATAGTACAGCCAAAATGGAGACTTTTGCCCAGAATTTTCATATGTAATGCCATGAGTGATGAGTAAAACTGAAAATCATGAGTTGCATTTGCTATTTCTTTCGTAAAAGCAATTGTTAAAAGCTATGAAATAAGATGATTTCAAATTCTTACAATAAATAGTCCTCATCGCAGTATGATTTTGAAAATGTCGATATATTTACTTACTGAACATAAAGATGCTTCTGCATATTGTAGTACATTTCTGATGTAGACTTCCCCTGCCAAGTTTGTTAAAAGTATTTCTGCTCTGATCTGTTGGCGTGTGATTTTCCATCCAGTTATTTGGGATAATTGCCGGAATGAACCATATGTTATCGATTGTCTGATTTGACATGTTCTAGCATAATTGGTCCATATAGATGAGTGACATGGTTGCAATAGTCACTTCTAATTTCTATATAGTTTTCCAACGCAACACAAATGGTTTTTCCTTGTTGTGAAAATTCTGTTATACAATGTCTTCGGAATTAAACTGCGTTCTCACTTCGGTACAGAAGTTGCAAGAAGCGCTGTTTGTTGCCTACGTTGTGTGACGAGTATTTGGGTGCTACTGGTGGAAACAGCTTAACAATTGTACACACATTCTTGGCTATTCTATATCTTTCTAGTTAAGACGATTTTTAAAATATTTAAGAACAAGACGTACTTAAGATTAAGATCAAGAAGTGGTAATAGGACACGTTCTGTAGTTAACCATAATTGTCTTCCTCTCAACCAGACGTTACGATGTTACAGAATACCAAATAGCGCGTAGCAACTGATTAGCCGCCTTTAAAAGTTGTTAAACCATAACCAGATATTGCAAAATAGATGTGTTACGCTTCACGATAGCCATCTTTGCAGTTGCCCGATGGAACAGTCAGCTTTATGAAGTGTTATTATTTGGAAACTGATCGCGCTGATAATATAAAATATATTCAGAGACATTTGGCATCATTTTCCACAGGAATCACTAAAACCGACTGCTCCCGGAAGTCAGGAAGTTTGGGAATCTTCAAGAAACTAGAATATCAAGTGCATCCTTATTTGTAAAAAGAATATGTATTCTCTCGTGCTCTTAAACACTTTGGCAGCCCGAACTGATGGAAGTATTTCTAACAATGGATTTGTAAATGAAGGAAAATAAATGTGTTTAAACTTGGTGTAAACTGGTATAAGTTCACGGACCTATCTACACGTTTTTCTATGTCGACTTTACTACAATCGTAAGAATCGATATGGTTGGCTGCAACTGCTCAGGACCCTCTCTCTTCGTCTCCCGTATGGCTTGGAGTCCTATATTGACCTTTAGTAGCTGATGTTCTTCATACGAGTTCATTATGCAGAGATTTATATAACACTAAGCACTTGTCGAAAACGCAACCCTTAAGTGAGAATGTCCCCTCGCAAGACATGCAGCACGGATTCCCAGTTCATTTCTACCTTTTCATATTGTTTCGGTCTTCTGTCCGTTGAACGAGTTCAAATACCAGTGTGTGAACCTTGCTACCAGAATAAGAACATTTGTTTAGGCTTTAAGAGTCTTGATATTTCCCATTGTTTATTCCACAAAGCAGTTAAAATAAACCACGCCTCGTTATAGTGATGCCAATGAATCGAAAACTTCATGATACTCGTATGAAGTCAAATCAGACACCAGACCTCAGAAGTGAAGCAAGCATGTCTTCAAATTGGCGAAGCAGGTAACTCCTCTCAGGATATTATTGAGAAAAAAAAAAACATTCATCCCAAGGGAAGGAGCATTATCGGCCTTCTCTCTCTAACAGAATAGCCAGTAGTAAACTTGGTGCTAATAAATCGTTATTATTGATGTACAAATAAATCGAATCGATTTTCCTGAAAAGTGTAAGATGTAGACGTGTTAGTAAGTGGAGTAGGGGCATTTGGACATAGAAAAAAAAAAAAACATTAAAATGGAGTGGGTGTGTTTTGGAATTCCAGAAAAATAATGAAATAAATTATTCTTTTAAGTAATCGGTTTCAAACTTTGTTATTTTTAATTTTTTGTATTTATACTCTCATACAATGAGAGGCAGTTGGTGAATTTAATCTTGTGTCGCTATGGTAGCTCAGTGGTTAGAATAACCGGACCGAGACTGGAAGAACCATGGTTCAAATCCCTGCTATGGCATTGCATTTTTCAGTCTGGCTCTATTAAGCCAAGCTATCCTCTCGCCTCTCACCAAGGCGGCTCGAGATTGTTGGCGGACAAAGTGGCGTCTGAGCGGCTTTTCCCGACATTCATTCTACTACATGCTCTTCAATCACATTTCCTTTCATTCATTTCACCGTCATTTCATATCTTCTTCCTCATTCTTACCAGACATCAGGTTGATTAAATATCCTGATTATTTTTGCTGATCTGAAGTCTGTCTGCTCCTTTACAGACATCTGACCCGAGGCACTGTCTTATAAGTCCTGGAGTGTAAGTCATCCACTTATGGAGGGTAAATAGGAAAGAAGAACTAAACTAATTCAGCCAGCTCAGATCCTTAATAACATGGAATTTTTAAAAACTGAAGTAAAAACTAAATGTAGCTGAAAAATGGATTACCTCAAACAGTATCAAAAATTAAAAATAACCGCAAAACCGATAGAAATTAACAAAGAGCATACAACATTAATACATGCTATTAATAAAGGGGTCGTTCTCCGTGGCGTAGTGGTTACCATGCTAACCTCTAAAACCCAAGCTTGTGACTTCAAATCGGTGGTGGGTGATGGATTTTTTCGGACGTAAAAATCTGTAGCGGCTTCCTTCGGAAGAGCATTAAAATCATTAGGCCCGTGTAATTTTTATTTATACACGAAAAAAAAAAAAATCCATATCTTGAAAGAAAAGGTCCATGGGATAAATTTCCAGTTTCACGTCCATAGGTCGTGATTTCGTCCTAAGCGCCATCTATTGGCGATGAGGTGATCCATCGTCACCATGAGCACATATGGGGAACTAGAAATTCCTGATCAAGAGACCCGATACCTGGCATGACGTGATGGAACTTGAATTAATAAAGGAATGAACGACTAGAGAAATGGTAAATAGAAAAGGGTTGCATTTAGAAAATGTTTATTCCTTCGAATTTTGACCATTGCTAACTCCCGTTATGTGGGCTAAATTGGAGGAAGGGGGGAAAATATTATTGTTCAGTTAGAAACAAAATGAGATCACAATGCAGAAAATAAATGTTCACTTTGTTATCGCTATGGTCATCGCTATGCATTTCCGTTTCGTATTACCTTTTCGGGTTATTGTGAATCAGCCTTAAGAGGTTGCGAAATTTAATAATGGACGACTTGATCCTAAAGTCAATGCAAATGATGTATAGTTCTCACCAAAGTTAGACGGCCTTGGTAGCAGTGGAAGGGGTATTTAATTTTGCCAGAAAGTTTTATCTTACTTCTGAAGTATGTGCAAGAAAGACTCAGACACATTAAGCACTATTGCATTGTAACTGAGTTTTTCTTGCGGGTACTTCAGCAGAAAGATAAACCTTTTCGGCAAGATGCCCTCTTCTACAGATACTAAGGCAGTTTAACTTTGTCAGGAAGTACATCAGATTCCCGCAATATGGCCGCAGGATATGCTTTCCATATTTTGCGATTGATTTTGCTTATAGTAATTGTTATGAAGTGCAAAATATAGAATAGAAATCTGTATTTGGCCTAGGCATTTGCTTTAATGCGAGTTTATTTGATACCAAGAAAATTTTCAGCATCTGTGATAGAAGCAGTACTATTAGTTGTTTAAAGATTCGTGTAAAATAGAATGCCTTTTTATTTTACATGTAATTACTTTCTCAACATAGTACATTGTATTTAGAGAAGGCATTGCACTCCACTCAAAAATTCAATACCGAGATTTCACCGGAAATAGACGTTTCAGGATCCCCTGTATCAAAAACGTTTTAGAAAAGATTCCGTGCGCTCATTAAAGATTCCGCGCGCGCGCGCGCGCGCGTGTGTGTGTGTGTTTGTGTGTGTGTGTGTGAAAATGATTATCAAAAACGAAAAGTCGGTAAAATACCAAATTTGGTTTTTAAGTTTAGTAACTTCCAAGGATGCGGATGTTGAGGAAAATCCCAAACTATCCTTTACATGGAAAAATGACCATAACGATTTTGATTAAAATACCGCATATTAAAGATTTTTACATGACAAAATGTATAGCTTTAATTTTCTGAGAATAGCCTTGAAGACCTCTTTATTATGGATTAATTTTACTGAATTTAGCTGTAAACGTACTGGTAAACCGTAAGAGATAGTCAAAAACTTGTACACAAAAATATAGATCTCGTTAAAATGCACAATTTATGCTATATGCATTTTTTTCTTGGAACTGAACATTTCCAAGATATTCTTGCTACTGAATTCAGTTTTAAAATACTTCAACTTTTCTCATACGGGAACTTGCCAACTCCTGGCCACGCAAAGAAAGGGAGTTCAGTCCTATAGCAACCACATTTTAAAACATTTGACTATCGGTTTAGCCTAATGTATTCCCTTATTTCCCTTATACTTATAAGGAACTAAGTAATAAAACCATTTCTGTTAATGTTTATGTCGATTAGCATGAAGTGGACAGAAGAATAAGCTTATTAACAATAATTTGTACAGAGATGTAGAGAAAGTCATGTGAATGGAACAGATATTTTTTGTACAGTTATTCCATTGAAGGTTTTATGCATAGGTGCTAATTTTCATAACTAATTTTCATAACTTAACTAACTAGTTTTCATGTAATCGCAAAATTATTTGGTAAAATGTTATGGGTTTAATTTCAACATTGTTTACAGAATAGAAAAACAGGGGGACAAGGGATAAAAACAAAGAAAAAAATAATTTCATAAAAGCGTAGTAGTGGCACTCCAGGGGCGTGTTCTGTGGGCTGCGAAGCCCAGTCAGTAAATTTTACAGAAATAATGTCTATTACATTTATAAATAACGAAGAATTTATTTCTAATCTGTTGGTTCGCGTTCTAGCGTATTGTTGCGGTAGGTGCTTGCGATAAAACACGATTCTTTTTGCAGTGTAATGTAGCCTGTGTTCTTTTGCGGGAGTAGTATGACTTGCCAGCGTAGTATAATGGACAGTCGCGGGATGAGATGTGCAAAGGGCAGTCATAACAAACCCCTCCGGTCTTCTCTCTTACCAAGAGAAGCATAGCCGACGAGTGTCAAGAACACTCAGCAGTTTCCGAAATGTGTTAAGTAGAGCCAGTTTAGTGAATTTTATTACTGAATATGAGCTTCTTAATGTTCCTAATGGGTACAAAATGAGAGGTTACTCATTTTAAAAATCGATGGTGTTGGCCAATTTTTAACTTTAAAGGTATAGTTAGTGCGTAATTAAAATTGTTATATTAACTCTATATATTAAATTTAAAATTTCGTTCATGACACGTGATCTAGGAAGCGGCCAATCCAGTATATTGGCGCGTAAAAGTCCAACCAATCGTAACTCATTATCTCTGCATTTTAATCTTTATCACACCCACGTGCAATTGTTTTTCTAAATTTATCGCACCCACGTGCATTTGTTTTCTCTCTGAATGTTCGTCTCATAATAATAGTATCAGTGTGCAGTGATATTCCCGTACATAATGACGGAAGTTCCAAAACGTTTTGGGGAAAGGTCTATCGCTGAAATAGGCATGTTATTTGAAAACTCAAAGCCGCAGAATACTAAAAGCAACAGAGAGGGTGTGTGGAACTAGTTCAACGAATTCTGTAAGCAACGAGGCCATGATTTATGATATGGACATCAAGTTGCAGTGATTTCGGTGCAAATATAGGTCAAGACAAATGAGATTTTAGGAATATTATTCTGGTTGCTCGGGAATTTAACGATAAAAGTTGGAGCTCTCATTATATTACTTTATAATATTTATAGTGGTATAATTAATTTTCATTAGATCCAGAGAAAAAAATGTAAACATAGTTTGCCAAGTAAAAATAAAAAAATAAAAAAGAGAGCGAGAGATTGAAAGCAGCATGCCCCTCTGGCGTAAGCGTAAGCGTTTGTTTAGGGAGGTAGGCATCATGAGCTCGTGCCGAAACATTTTTTTTTTTTTCCTCCTTCAAGGCCATCATCTTTCCCAAGTTTGGGGGAATCGAACTGAGGCTCTGAAGTTGATAGAAGCAGGTGGTGTGTCGGAACGGGGGCACGTATTTGGGAGGTCGTAAGATGAAATCCCAGTTTTTTGATGGTGTTTACTGGAGGGCAGCTGCTAGCTTGAAGACGATACGACAGATGTGTGGAGTGTCTGGCCAGGTGCAAGCAGACTGCCGGTTGGCACACGCCGCCCGTTTCTTCACTGATTGTGCGTCGATGTATGCTCGTTTCGACCAGAAAATCAGGCAGGTGTGCCATCTTCAGTTATTCACTTACCTAATGAAAACTCCAGCTGCGCAAAAACACACGAATCTCCATAGTTTCCATTACACCGAAACACGATGCTTAAAAATTGAATAATTGGGGCATATTAAAAAGTATATCATATGTGTTGCATTCACATGGCATTCCCTATCATTGTTCTACAAATCTGTCCATTGTTAATATAAGCCTTCATTACTCATTTACACATTTGGTTGTAGATAAAGCCAAGTCACGACTTTTTATAAGTCGTCGCTATATTCAACTCAATTACTATCACCCCGGGAGTCCCGCGTTCAATTCCCAGCTGGGGCGGGGAATTTTTCTTTAACCAGAATTATTCTCTATCCCCCACAATCTGGAAGTATAAATGTGAGAGTGAATGTGTGTGTGCGCGCGTGTTTAGTCCCGCGTTCAATTCCCAGCTGGGGCGGGGAATTTTTCTTTAACCAGAATTATTCTCCATCCCCCACAGTCTGGAAGTATAAATGTGAGAGTGAATGTGTGTGTGCGCGCGTGTTTAGTGATATAAAATGATAAATCTAATGTTCTAAACCTACAGTAATACGAGATGTTTCACGAGTCAAAACCCCCGATTTCACCATTAAAGTTGGGGGCTATACAAAGGGAAGGGGGGGATCAATTAATATTATTTTTACCACAGATTAAGCCTATTTTTCATGTTGCATATTAGGATTAGGGCTTTGTAATTTAAAAATAATTAAAATATCATTATATGGGTACATTTCACAATTTTTACTTTTTCAACATAGTACATGGTGCATAGCTAGAGAAGATATTGCACTCCAGCTAAACTTTTGATCCCGAGAATTTACCGGAAATACAGTTTTAGGGTCCCCTGTATCCCAAAGAATTATAAAAAGGTCGTGTCCGTTTGCCCCTGTGTCTGTGAACACGATAACCAAAAACAAAAAGTTTAGTGTTTTCCAAGAACGCGACACGAAGATTTAGAGGAAAACACCCACCCAAATCTACCCTTTACCTACACGGAAATAATTTCGAAAGTTTGATTTTCTCAAAACTATTTTGATTAAAATAATATATATTGAAGATATTTACGTGACAGAATTCATATTTTAAATTTTTTGTGAACAGCCTCGAAGAGCATTCTGGGTGAATTTTCTGGAATTTTAAATGGTAAACGGCAACAGATAGGCAAACTAACCACACAAAAATATTGATTTTGAAAACATACAATTCATATCATATACATTATTTTTGTAGAGTTGACCACTTCCAAGGCATTCCTTTTTGTTGGTTTTAGTTTTAAAATACTTAAAACTTTTCTCATATGGAAATGTGTCAACTCCTGTTCATGCAAAAAAATTCATTTCAATCAAAATTAATTTCAATCACATAGAAACCAAAGATTTTAAAAGATTTGACTATCACTTTAGGCTAGTGTATTCTCTTATTTCCGTTTTACTTACAAGGAAGTAAATAATAAGACCATTTATGCTAATGCTTGTCTCGATTAGTAGTAGAGGAATAAGCTTTTCAATAATAATATATTAAGCCCGCCTAGGTAGTGTGGTGATAGCGTGTCTGTCTCACATTCAAAAGGTCGTGAGCCCGAGCATCATTTCACAAATTTCATTCATCGTCCGATATGACCAAGCAGGTTAAAGGACGTTAAGCTTAAAAAAACATAATATGTTAGATGCACAGAAAGTCATGTGAATGGACCACATCAGATTTTTTTTTAACAATGACAAGAATATACATTAGTGGTAAAACTTTACCGCGCAAGCGTATAACTCCTGCTACTATAACACGCCAAACTCATAACGAAATTAAATGTTGACTTTGCCACCATTCTACTTCTTTCTGATTTTGAAAATTTGTGAAAACTTCAATGTGAGCTTGGTTTACGTTTCTAACAGTCATGACTAACAGAATTCTTGCATTTGATAACCTGTCTTGAACATCTGTGAATGCGACTTCAAATTATTAATAATACGAAATTTTCATCAGACTTTATAGGTATTATGCATTTTACATGCATTAAAATGTTGGACTGACAGTGTGAAATATTAAATATTCTAATGGATACTAATCGACATTGATAATGATTGATGGAGTGCATCTGTGATGGCTAAAAGTGTTGTATCATTTAGTAATGGAATCACGTACCTATCGAAGTGTATGGGACCGGGTTGAGGGGCTGTGACAGTTATTGAAAGAGCCGTCATAGCTTGAAAAATTGTTAAAAGCTTGACGAAAAATACTGTCGCGTAAATCGTACTTTAAATGAACAGCAAAGTGTGACAGTTGAAATTCTGGCAGCGCATTTGCCTGTTCAGAATATAAACTTCTAATGCCATACCCATTACCCTTTTGTTTTACGTATTTTGTTCTTCAAACTATCTACTTCAGTTAATCGTTATAAATATTCGGTTGGATATTATGCTATGATACACATCTGTAAAGCTTAGATTGTAGTCATTCATTTATGGGACGACACGTCTACAAACATTTGCTATCTAATTAACTGTCCCGCCCCCCCCCCAAAAAACGTGTTTCGATTGTTTAAAATGTGAACCACATCGGATATTTCAGAAGCGTAACAGTTTTCTTGCAATACGTTATGTGTGTGCGTGCGCGCGCGCGCATCATTTCGCAAATATTCAAAGTAGTATGATTTCGGAAGCATTTACAGAAGTGTAAGTATACATTTGTTCGCCATTCCTTTGCCACAAACAAGGCACAAAATAGTTGGAGTCTTTTTGGGAAAATAAAAATTAGCGAAACATTTTCCATGTAAAAGATATTGTATGCAAAGCTCGAAATTTAATGGGTTTTCTCGATTTGGAGTTACATTTTCTCTCAAATTTATCCTCTTTTTTTTTTTTTTTTTTTTTTTTTTTTTTTTTTTTTGTTTTTTTTTTAACTTTCTGTACTACGTGCAATGCGCATAGTAGGTACAGAAGCATACTTTTGCGTTCCATAAAAACTTCGATATTGAGATCTCATACGAAGTATATGTTTTGAGGACCGCTGAATTAAAAAAAGTGTCCGCATGTCTGTGAACTGCATAATTAAATGTCGGTTAAATACCAAACATGGTATTTAAATTCAATATCTTCCAAAGATGCGATATGAAGATCTAAAAAAAAAAAAAAAAAAACACTATCTTCTAACTACCTTTTACGTGGAAGATATTCAGAAATTTTAGATTTTCTAAAACATGTCTTAACATTTTTTATTAAAAATCCCATACTGCAAAGATAGTTACATCACAAAGTTTATGTATTGGATTTCCTGGGACTAATTTCTGAAGCCCACTTAATTCTAGATGACTTTTGCATAACCGGTAAACCGTTAGAAATTGACAATAACTTAGTACACAAAAAATGTATATCTCCATAAAACAGCAGTTGTGTCCAATACGATTTCTGTGGACTTATCCGTTATTTATGTTCTACCTACAAGGAAATGTAGATAATTAATAACGCTATTTCTGTTAGTGCGTGTCTTGATTAACATGGTGTAGATAGAAGAATAAATTTTTATAAGAAGAATTTATGGCAGAATGTGTGGATTAAATAGTGTGAACGGAAGACATTAGGTTTTCAAAATTTTATTCAGCAGCGATTCCAATCTTAAGCGGATTCTGCGGTAAAATTTCTAATTTGGAAGCTAATGCTTTAAAATTGGCAAGTTTTTTTGGTACTACATTACCTTCTGTGATATAAGATTCGCTACAATTTGTAAAGCTGCAACAGTAATAATTTTGACAGTTTTTTCCTATGCAAAATTTTGGAACTTTAGAATGATGTTACTGTGTTCAAAATGTAATGAAAATAGTGTATTTTTGTGGAGTCCAGTATTACGTTTATTAAACATTCCCTAGTAAGATTAAATAAAATTGATCGATAGAAATTAAAACTCGAGAATTCACGTAAATAACAAATTCTAACTGGAATACATAAATATATCACTGAGCAGGTGTGTTAAATATAACGATTCGAGGCTTATGAACTTTGAAGTGAAATGGATCCTAGTGGTATAAAATTCCAGGGTTATGATTTATGATGGAGACGTGTCACAAACGATTACGGATCTTTAAAAAGTACAAATTATGGTATGATGGAGTTGAAAAGTGTCACCAAACTGTGCATTTTATATAACATGTAGAGAATTATTTAGTTTTAAAAATAAATAGATTTTAGGCTTAAAATAGCTAATTTGCAGCATGGGATCAGATTAAAAAATACCAGTGTATTATAAAAATGAGGGAAGTGAATAGTATGTGTTTTTTTTTGTTTTTTTTTTTTTTTGTTTTTTTAGAGTGCTTAATTTTAATAGGTCAATCAGTAGGTTTTAATTTGAAAATAGTGATTTTTGGTTTATATCCTCTGACATATGCTCAATGGATAGAGGAAATATTTGTATTCCACCCAAAATATCAACACCGGAAATGCATGATTCGAGGACATTGATTAATCTTTTAAAAATTGTGTGTGTGTGTGTGTGTGTGTGTCAGAGTAAGAGAGAGAAACAGTATAATTTAAAATGGGATGTGGGATGAATACTAGACTAGAGGTTTTAAATTTAGAGGCTATTAAGGATGCAACAAGAAAGCTCCTCATCCCAAACTACGATTTAGTTAAAATCTTCGTTATTTTTTATTTTTTCGAAAATTTGCCCTAAGTATATATTGAAATAAGATGTTTAAGACGAAAAAAAATATATATTATGAACTTTCTGAAAAGAACCCCCTTCATTTGTGTAACTGGTAATAAAAACGAAATCTTGCCACACAAAAACTCGTAGAACTCTTTAAAAAAATAATTACTTTCAAACAATTTTTGTAATAACCGCATTACGAGACATTCGGAAATCTTCAATACTTTGTGTCTTGTTTTAAGTGTTCACCATTCAGTGTTTCTGGCGATATTTTTGAAAGCATCTTATGTCTTCTATTCACATTTCTTATTTCCAACTTATTGTTACAACATATTCTTTTATCTACATCATGTTAATCGAGATAAACGTTAGCCGAAATTCTTACTACTTGTTTCTTTTTTGTAAGTAGGAAAGAAATAAGAATAAGCTAAAGCGATAGTCAAATGTTTTAAAATATGGTTGCTATGTGAAACAATTGAAATTCGGTTCTCTTTGCATGCCAGGAGTAAAACGAGATATATGAAACGAAAGATGACTTTCCGTTTGAAAAACGTTTAAATAGTTTAAAATTGAAACTCGAAAACTGTTAATTCTGCATAAAAAGTGAACATGAAATAAATTGTGTGTTTTAACGAGATATACACTTTTTGTGCAGTACGTTTTGTCTCTTACCTTTAGCAGTTATGCAAAAGTCAGAATGAAGAGTATTTAGAGGCTATTTCTTAGTAAATTCAATGTATACATTTTGTCATAAAATATTTTAAACATATGGTATTGTAATTAAAATCCTTAGAGCCATTTTGGAGAGTAAAAATTTTCCAACATTTTTTCACGTAAGGGGTAGTTTGTGATGCGGAATTTTCTTGAAAATCTTCGTGTCGCCTCCTTGGTAGATGCTGAACTTAAATATCAAGTATTTAAGCGACTTATTTTTTTCTAATTTTTTAAATTGTTTTATTCAGGGGATCCTCTTAAAACGGTATTTCCGGTGTAATCTTGGTATCAAATTTGTTGGTGGAGTGCAATATCTCCTCTACCTATGTACCAAGTGGAGAAAGTAAAAAGTATGGGGAATTTAATTACTAGCTCCGTATCCGTTTTGTACTTTTGAGAAAGTTTATATCAATTAACATGAATCAGATGCAAGAAAAGCTGTTTGTGAAACAAGTATACAGATATTGTGGCTAGAGAAACGCATGTGAATTTAACAAAATGTATCGTTCTTTTTTGTTAGAATAATTAGATCTGATGAATTTCCTGCTTAAATTAGCTTACATTTTGTGTATTCAAGAGTAAGAAGCCGAGCGGAATGGCTGGGACGTTAACGTCAGTGGCTCGCATTTAGGAGATCCCGGGTTCATATCCCGTGGGTCGACCAATCTGGCTGGCGTTTTTTGTGGTTTCCCTAGGTGCTCAGATGAATACTGTATCGAATATATAATACACGACCAAAGGATCCACCTTCACTCTAAAACAATAGTAAAACTGAAAATAGATAATTGCAACTGCATTCTAACGCCATCTGAAAAGCATCCTAACGCAATCTGCTCGTCATGGGTATGTAAGGATGTGGCCTCGAGGACTGGCTGAACTCCTCGATCTGACTATGGACGGTGGGAGCAGCAAAACTGAGACAACCTATCGCCAGCAGCTTGGCATGAAGAGAAAGTGGTATGGTACGGGGATGAGACCTGTCCTGAAAGGCTACTGTCCACCACATGCCGTAAGTGGGATATCTTATCGACCAGATCCGTCGCGATGTGACCAAAGAAGTTAAAGCGACATAAAATTAAATATAATTTGAAAAATGGAGCACAACAACGGTAACCAGAACAAGCACAACAAAGTTGAAATGCATGTATTTATGGGAGCGTTCAAAATTAATGAGGGAAGCTTTTCCGGGTCTCGGGAACGGGAAATAAGCTTTGCCAAGTTTTTACTTTTCTCGTTCTCGTTTCTGGGCATGGCGTATGATATTCAAAGTGTGCATATTAGACTCTTAGCTGTAGAGATTATTCTAGGCGGTCGTGACATGAAACAGCTGCTAGAGTTCTCTCTAGTCGCAATTCTTTCGTATTTTGACCTTGGCTAAATTGGAGGCAGGTGAAAACAATATTGGTCAATTAAAAATTATGAAATTCCAATGCACCAGGTCTTCTTTCCACTTTTAGTGCAAATTTAATATCACGACCCAAAATTCTACCTTCAGTCTAAAACAAGGATATAACTGTAAATAGATGATAATAGCGACTGCGTAGCCATCTATCCGCAGAAGATAAAGCAGCTAGACTGAATGGCGTCATGGAACAAAGTAGTATGTAGGAATATAACCATACTGTTCTCGTTACCGGGCCGTTTTAAACCGTAAACTTTTATGCTGGATTGCTTCTTGTATCCGTTCTCGGGTTATTTTGAACCAGCCTTAAGGGAACAGTCAACTGAAAATCCGAGGTTTTTGACCAAATTTGTAATCTTTTGTTTTTATTATTAAAATTATTTATTTATTTCCCTATTTAAAAGTGACATTATTTTTTTACGCTGCGCCAATTTTAAATGTCTGAATGATCATTTAAATATGAGATTGCACATGATTTCTAGCGGTGAGTGATCCTTACTAAATTGTATTTTCTCCGTCTCTCAAAACTGCATTCTTTTGGCATAAAAATCTCCTTGTTGGTGATTTTTACCAAATTGTTATGAAATTTAGAGTATAAGTTTTTTTAAAATCTTTGTATTATAATTTAATCTGGGTTTTGATGAGAATTACGTACTGTCAATTGTTTCTTCCACACTAGACGTATAAAAGACGGAAATCTCCATGTCATTTACCGGAGAAAAAATAACAAAACAAAACAAACAAACAAAAAATGCATCAGTTGGGGAATTTAACGCTGTGTTAAGAGCAACTGGATGCAAACTAAGATATCCTGCTGTGGCGTGGGTTTCAAATGTGTTTCAAATAACGGGCGTGGCATTGCATTTTTCAGTCCTAGTCTACCTCTCTGAGAACTACTTAATTGAACATGTATGTGGCAGTAAATGTGTGTGTTTTTTAAAATAAAAAAAAAATCTGATGTGTTCACATGACTTTCTCTAGCTATTATAAAAATTTACTCACAAAAGATTATTCTTTTGTCTATGGCAAGCTAATCGAGATAAGCATTAGCAGAAATTGTCTTATTGCTTGCTTCCTTGTAAGTAAAAGGGAAATAAGGGAATACACTTGGCTCAATCGCTAGTCAAATCTTTTAAACGCTGGTCCTGTTTGAAACAATTGAAGTTCGGTTTGCTTTGCATGGCCTGCAGTAAAACAAGAGAACGTCACTTTCCGTTTGAGAAAAGTTTAAATAGTGTAAAATTTAAACAAATAACAAAGAATATCTCAGAAACGGTCAGCTCTACATAAAAGTGAATATGGCATAAATTGTGCGCTTTATTGAGATCTACATTTTTTGTGTAGTAAGTTTTTGTAGGTATCTGTTACGGTTTAACCGTTATGTAAAATTCTGCAAAACTCACCCAGAATAAAGAGGTCTTCAGAGGCTATACCCGGAAAATTCAAGATATATATTTTGTTTGTACATATGCGGTATTTTAATTAAAATTGTTAAAGCCAGTTTTGAGAAAATTAACATTTTCGAAAAATGTTCCATGTAAAACGTAGCTGGGGGTGCGGGGATTTTCTTGAAAATCTTCGTGTCGCATCCTTGGAAGATATTGGACGTAAATACCAAGTTTGGCATTCAACTGACTTTTCGTTTTCTAACTATGCTGCCCACGGGCACACACACGCTCGCGCACATGTTTCTAAAAATGTTTTTCTCAAAACATGTATTTCCGGTAAATCTAGGTACCGAATAACATACCTTCTCTGTCATTATGTACATTGTACATACAAAAAATTCCGGTATCTTTTGCTTTCATTAATCCTACAACAAAATCAAAACCAAACTTTATTTGCCTGTAAATTTGACATGCTTACCGAATATGCAGTAATCAAGAAGCATGAACATTATTCCTCAGGAGCATTTTATATCAACAAATGATATGGATTTCATTCACAGCACTTTCTCAGCCTATGACACATGTTCCTATAAAACGCATTCTTCTATTTCATGCCAAACAAGATAAATTATGTAGAAATGGTCTTATTACTTGGTTTCTTATAAGAGAAGGGAAATAAGGGAATACACTAGACTAAAACAATAGTCGATTATTTTTTAAAAGCTGGTTGCTATGTAATTGAAATTAGGTTCTCTTTATATGGCCAGGATTAAAACGAAGAAAAATTCCCCTTTGAGAAATGTTTAAGTATTTTAAAATTGAAAGCAATAACAAGGAATAAAATTATTAATTCCACAAAAATTATTTGACATAAATTGTGTCCTTTAACAGATCTAATAGTAACGTTTTATCTTGCGTATAACCTGCTATGCATAGGTCAACCAGAATTAAGAGGTGTTCAGAGGCTCTGCCCAGAAAATTCAATATTAACATTTTATGTAAAAATCTTTAATATAGGCATTTTAATCAAAATCGTTACCTATTTTTGAGAACTCAAAATTTTGGTAAATTCTTCTATGTAAAGGGTAGTTTGGGGTGGAGAATTTTTTGAAAAATGTTGTGTCGCATCCTTGAAATATGCTGAATTTACTTACTTTTACGTTTTGAGTTACTTATTCATACACACTTGGACCGTTTTCTAAACACAAATTTCAGGAGACTGTAAAACGTGTATTTTAAGTGAAATTCAATACCCTGTGTGGCAAGTAGAGAAAGTAAAACTTTTTAATTAAAATTAATAAAATGGAAACTAATCGGAATAATGTTCCAGAGAGACGACCATAAGCAAGGGAAACAAATGTACACAAATATAAATGCTTATATATATAAAATATGGAATTTAGGATTTTCAAATGACTATCCTTTTAAAAAGCTGATGCATAAGACCTCACGGGTGCCGTTAGGATTTGTAATTACCATGAGATAAAGAGTAATCCTGGTTAACATTTTTTTCCTCTAGTGGGAAATCAAGCCGAAACCTCAAGATTGTCTAATCTTTTATATGGTCGGCTTTTGCTTTAGAAATAATTACTTGAATTTAATTCGCGTATGTAGGGTTTTACATTTGGATTTTATACCTTTTAAATATCCGAAACTGCATTCGTTCTCGCATTCACACTCCCAGACGACTGTTGAGGAATTAGTAGGTAGTTAAAAATCTAGCTGGGGGTTGAACCCCAGCATCCCTTATTTGAGATGTGAGTACTCTGCTCTCAACCGGAGAGACAGTCAATACATTGTTTAAGGCGTGGGTGAGCGAAAAGCTCTTCAGGTAAACTGGTCTTACTTAGTATCAGAACTCACTCACCTTGATAAGTACATGTAATTTACACCTGCGGCCCTTAAAAGTTTTCTTGTTAAATGAACAAATCAATAGCAACTTTCTCTCGGTATGGAAATGGGTACAGGAAAGAAAAAGGTGTGTTAAGAACGTGTTTAAAGGGAATAGTATCATACTGAAGTATACAAAAAGAACCAAACCATAGAAACCTATAAAAGCGGCGCGTGACCGAATGGTTAGACCGCTCGCATCTCACCTAGGGTTTGATTCCAGGGATTCGCATGTAGGATTTGTGGTGGACGAAACGGGGTTTCGGCGGATTTTATCCGGGTTCTCCCCGACATGCACATCACCAATTGCTCCATAATCATCTTTTCTGTAATACATTTCACCGTCATTTCATGTCATCCAATTCCTCACTCTCATATCAGGTATCGGACTCATCACACATTCTGGCATCTCACTGATCCAAAGCCTCTACTCATCAGCAGGCGTCAGGCTCCAGGCGCAGGCTTGTAAGTCCTGGGGGGGGGGGGTACGAAAAAAGTAAACAGAAAAAAAAACTATAAGCGGAATACCGATTTCAAGGGATAATGATAGTTCAAAGGCTTAAGTGGTGTACTTAAAGCTGTTTTGGACTCATTGCTTTTATATGCAAAATTGGTTTCAAACTGATATTCGTACGGTTTTCACTCTATTAATCAGTTTTACTTATAATCATCTTGATTAAAGCCAGGGAAGCATTAACTTGGGAATCCTCTGAATGCCTTAAGGGAGAAGTGAGCCATATTTGTTGGATTTTTGTTTGTTTGTTCATTGCCCACTTTAACGTCTTTGGTTGAAATGGGAACTTCTGACTTGGTCAACATTTGATGTTGTTGCTCTACGAAATGTAGTTTTTCTTAATAATGTTTTCATCATTATTTTTGTATCCAACATATTCATACCTACATTTATACTTCCAAACGTTGTGGGGGATTCTGCTTTAAAAAGCTGTTACTAACCTCCATCTGGGAATCTAACCCGGGACCTGAGGGCTGAGAATTGGAAACGCTGTCCACTCGACAGAGGAAGTCTCGGATTTGTTCGTCGTGGTTTTATACGGTTTAAATGCGATCCGCGTATACATCACCGTATTCCATGCTGAACTCTCCGATCCTCTTCTCTAGCTGGACCGAATTGGGATTGTCGCATTAGTAAGGGAAGTGGACTCGTTCGATTATAATACCGCCAGTAAACATAGGCAGTAAATGCATAAATGAGCATGTAAACTTAAGGGTGCTAAATTTATTTGGCATTCTTTCCATAGCCCGTTTTAACGACGCTTCGCATTTAGCATAGAAGTATAAACTTATTTTTAGGAACCTTAAACACTCCAAAAATAAAATAGAAATACAAGCAAACGTTGTATCTTCTATGAGGGCTGCAGGAACCAATTTAATTTCATTTGCAGACTGGGAACCGTTTTACATGCAAAATTGGGTACGATGCGAGATCGATCTGGTTTTCGTTATACTTCACCAGGTTTACTTAAGATCGTCTTTCACTATATCAGCCGGTGAAGAAACTCATAGCACGAAATTGAGATTTGCCGAGCGTTCTACAGAACTGAGTTGAATGTATTCGCCAATGGTTAATGAAATTGGATTGCGATCGGAGTTTCCATGCCGAATTCGATACTGAACCCTATTCGATTTTCTTCTCTAACCGGATTGGATTCGAATTGGATCCCCGTTTGTGCCGTGTGAGATCGGAAAGTGGACTCGTGTCTATTACAATTTACCCTTAAAAACGTAGTCAATAATTTGGAAATTAAGAGCTGGATCTACTCGATATTTATTCTACCACTCATTTGCTAACCGCTTAGCATGCATTTAGCATAATAATATTTTGTTTTTTCTATCATGACGAAGGGACGTTAAACACCTCAAAAATAAAAACAGTAATACAAGTAAAGCTTTCAGTTTCCAAGCGGCAAATGCAAACATTTTTAATGAATTATCGACAGCAATAAAGCTTTGCAACGCAGTTTTTTTATTTTCTTTCTTCTTTGGTTTTTTATTATTATTATTGTTATTATTATTATTATTATTTTCTAAGAAATATCACCTAGTTTTGACTAAACTGTCGTAAATGGGTTTCTAAAATAGGTCTTTCTTAAGATTTGCTCATCGTACCTTTTTTTGCTGTTACTTATCTAGTGCAACCAGAGACCACGTATGGTTTTACTCGGCCGCTCCGACCTTATCTCTTTGTCGAATGTTTTCCGGGTGATTTGAGGTTACTCACGTGCATTACACGTTTCGTTTACATTTTTAAGTACCTTTGCAGATTTGGTGAATGTTGACTTTGCTCTTCTTGATTTACTGTGCTAGCGAGGTGAGACGATACAATGCGCATATTTTCTAAATGTTAACTTGGCTTTTTGGCTTTCTGTGAGTGCAGGATGGGAAAATAGGATGTGCACTATGCAAATCTGTGGGATATTGATATGGATGGTGTTGGCTTTCGTAAATGCAGATTGGGACAAACAGAACCTGAGCAGCACAGCTCTTCTAAATGTGTCGCGACTTCTGTTAGCTTATGTGAGTTCGGGATGGGACAAATAGGCCTTGCGCCGTGTAACTCTGCTGAATGGCTTACAGCTTATGTTGATTTCTGTAAATGCAGGTTGGGACAAACAGGACGGGCATCGTGTAGTCCTGAATGTTTTTGATTCTGTTGACTTCCTGTGAATACAGAGCGGAGACAAACAGGCGTGCGCCGTATAACTCGGCTGAATCAGTCATGGCTTCTGTAAATTTCTATGCAAACTGGACAAGTAGAACTTGTGCCACTAAACCCATAAATGAGATATAAAGCATACTAATTTCAACGCTCTGATTATAACTAATGTTTGCCACACATAAATTTAATCAGGGCGGCAGTAAAGCGAGACGGTCAGATAACCAAGTTTCGTGAAGATGAGGTTCACATTTGGTGCAGCACCCGAGTGTACAGCTATCTCAACCCACACCACTACACGCTCGGCAGGAAGCAGCTGGAAAGCGAGCACATGGTCTTAGCGTAGCGCTCATCCGTCTCAGCACTTCCTTCCGCTCCTTAGACATTTGCAACTCTCATTTCATCTCTCTCGGCGCCGCGCCGCTGTTGGAGAATACAAATCCATCTCCATCCACATGCAGCACTTGTCTTTATTATGGTTTTTACTTACAGTATAAAAGCTTAACAAGCGATGAAACGTGGAGGACGAACAAAGTTAATTGGAAGAACATTTTCTTTCTTCTTAGTTAGCTAATTGATTGCTCTTTACTGCTGTGTTTTCTCCAACGAATCTGGAATTCTTAAGATGATTTAGATTTCATCGTAGTTACTCGTCGCTAGTTTGATTAAGAATATTCTTAATTTAATATCATTTCTAGGCAAACATTGATCGTGAGTAATGCAATGTGGATATAATTCTTTTTTTCTTTTTTTTATGAAGACAATAACATTAACATCAAGAATTTCCTAAGTGTTGTTTTAAGAATTATGTTAACCAAACTGGGAGAGTTAATTTCTTGAACATTCTGCTTTCTCTCTAATTGTAGGTAGTTTATAATGCAAAGTGCAATAAATATGCAAATGGGTTATTGCTGACTCTTCTTCTTTTTCTTCCACCTTCACGTATTAGGTATTTGCCTGTTTCATATTTGTTAAACCCATCTTTTGGGGGGTCATACAATTGATGTTCGTAACGAAAGGCTTGTATGGGTATTCTTTTTTCTGACATACGCCGGAGATGTTCAACCCATTTTTATCTAGATTTTCTCTCTCTAACAATATTGTAGGTGCTTTTCAGGTCTTCTCTGATTGTCTCTTTTCAAATATATTCCTCTCTCATATAGCGTTTGGCTGATCGTAAAAACCTCCTTATTTCTGCTGCTTGTATTTTACCCGTATATCTTTTCTTGATAGTCCGTGTTGACGCTTTAAGTACTAATTGCTAAATTATGCTATGTTAGATATAAGAACGTATACATAGACTAATGGGAAAAATCGGATGTGTTACACTCAATTACTTATTTCCTAATAAGTAAAAGGGAAATAAAGCGAGCACTAGCTTAAAGCAACACGCAAACCTCTTTTTTCTTCTTCTTCTTTTTTTTTTTTTTTTTTTATGCGATTGTCATTCAAGTTCCGTTCTCTTTCCGTAACAGGAGTAAAGCAAATGAGAGATGAAACGGATGACGGCTTCCCGTTTAAGAAAAGTTTTAGTATTTTAAAATTGAAACCGATCAGGGAATTTCTATTATGGTTAGCTCTACAAACAAAAGGGTATGTGACATAAACTGTGTTTTAACGAGATTATACACATATATTATACACTTAGTAGGTGGAGAAGGTATTGTATTCCACCCAAAATTCGATACCGAGTTCCACCAGAAATTTGTTTTGAGGTCCCCCTATGGGAGGGGAGGTTAGTGAGTGTGTGTGCGTGTTCGTGTGAGACAACACGCACGTGGTCCCGTCGTATAAAAATCTGCCAATCGTGACATGTTGGGTACTGTAACTTTATAAATAAAGTTTTATGTTGATATCTTTCGTTACTATTTAGTTTTGGCAAATCGTCTGTCACTTTCTGGATGCTCCTCGTATTTGGTAGAGAAGGTACTGCATTCCGCCCAAAATTCGATACAGAGAATTCACCGGAAATGTTTTGAGATCTCTGAGTCCAAAAAAGCATTTTTAGAAAATAGTCGGTATGTGTGTGTGTGTGACAGTTTGCACACACGTGGTCCCATCGTATAAAAAATTTGTCAAACCTGGCATATTAGTTCTTGTTTGCTCTAGGTGTAGTTGACAGTTTTATCTTGGCAGCTAGATGTAGTCTTAGAAGGGCTCGCTGACTAGCAGTTATTCATTATTTCAGTGATGTTTTTCCTTGTGAACCTCAGCTGCCTGTCTGCTATTTATTTCCCACCTGATTTGGTCGAAGTTGTTTGCCATGAAGGAATCAGGATGTCTAGCGAAGTCTTTCTTTGGTGCGTCTCAATATAACTTGTTTGGTTGTTCTTTCTTTCTTCTCACCCTTTCTTTTTCATCGACACATTACTAATAAAATCGACATGTGATGTAAACATATTCTTGAAGTGAAGTTGCAGATAAAATAGTAATAAAAACTCATTGCTATTTTAAGGAAGGAAGCATCTGAACTCCTGCACATATGCAGTAAATAAATATCCATTTAACAAACCTAGTGGAACTATGTTCATGTAAACATAAAGCAGGTAATAGACCTTCAAACCGTTATATGGCTTGAAAATCCTTGTTCCTGAGATATTGCTGTATCATGGAAGGCGTCATATTGAAACGGTAGGCAGTTGAACCTCGTCAGCTGCTTGTAACGATGAGAAGACTTCGATTATAGTGAGCGGCACAGCCACTCAAAGCAGGTCTTGCCTGACTTAACATTTGGAAACCCGAGAAAGGTTCGCGCAATCTGATCCTCAATAGTAACCAGGCGTTTAGTTTCATTACCCTCTACACCGCTCGTTATCACCGCATTTTAGCGAACCATATGACGAAAGTGCATACAAGATACCAGAAAACAAAGAATCCTTCGTCAAGCAACTGTTGGTGTTCAGTGGGAGGTCCTCAAGGTGCATCAAGAGCTTGAAAACTGCATTTGCAACTTAGTGCACGGTAAGCTACCGTCTGTAACATAGAACAGGTGAACAAACCTGCTTTGCCTTAAACGTGCATTAAGCAGACGTCACTTAAAAGGAGCTTGTACACTTGCCCGGAGTGACAGTTGCACACAAAGAAGGAATTTAGTGGCATTTGCTCATTCAACTAGTTCAGTGAACGAACTTTAAGCTGGCACTTTTTCTACTGATCTTGTCTAACAAGATTGCAGAAAACCCTTGAGTTCCTTTCTTTTAGAAGATCAGTCAAGTTTAAAACTCTGTTACCTAATTACCTACGGTGGTATTAAGGTAAAAAGGCAGCAGTGGTATTGAAACTCTTGCAAATGAAGTGAAAGAACCGATGAAAAAAAGACCATCCGCCACTGATGTTTCTGTCATGCCTGGTTCGTCATAAAAGAGGCAGGGCGTTGAAAAAATCGGATGTGTTACATTGACATAACTGTTCCATATACGAACTATTCTTACAAGAAATTATTCTTTTATCTACATGCTAATCGAGATAAACATTACCAGAATTAGTCTTATTACGTGCTTCCTGTAAGTAGAAGGGAAATATGTGAATACATTAGACTAATGCGTTATTAAAGTCTTAATATCTGATCGCTATGTGAAACAATTGAGGTTCGGTTCACTTTGCACGGTCCCGTTTGAAAAAAGTTAGGTAGTTTAAAATTGAAACCAATTACAAGAAATGTCTCGAAAGCGGTCAACTGTACAACAAAACCGTATATAACATAAATTATGTGCTTTAACGAGGTCTTCATTTTGTTAATTAAGTTTTTGTGTATCTCTTACGGTTTAGCCGTGATGTAAAACTCTGCACAATTCTTCCAGAATAAAGAACTCTTCAGAGGCCATTCCCCGGAAAATACAAAATATAACTTTTATTTGTGATGTAAATATGTAAAATATACAGCATTTTACTCAAAATCATTAAATCATTTTTGAGAAAAACAAAATGTAAAGGGTAGGTTTTGGTGGAGGGATTTTCTTGAAAATCATCGTGTCGCATCCTTGCAATATACCAAACATAAATACAAAAGTTTGGTATTTAAAGGTCTTTTCGTTTTTTGAACCACGCTGTCCACACACACACACACACACACACGCTCACCTAGACGGCCCGGGTTCGATCCCAAGCGACCGCATGTAAGATTTGTGGTGGACAAAGTGGCGCTGGGGCGGGTTTTCTCCGGGTTCTCCGGTTTCCTCCGCCATCGCATTCCACCGGTGCTCCATCTTCATTCATGTATCATCAGTGTCATCGCCTGCGGTGCCTTAGTAGTTAAAGTGGGTGTTAAACACTACAAAAAAAAACGCGCGCGCCTTTTTCTAAAAATTATTTTTTCGGACTCAGGGGATCTCTAAACATTTCCTGTGAAATCTCGAAAGCGAATTTTACGTGGAATACAATACCTTCTCTAGCTACCGTGTAGATTGTAGCACGTATGTAAATACAATGTACATAGTAGCTAGAGAAAGTAAAAAGAAATGGTGAGTATTTCTCTCTGTGGGCCAACTTACACTTCATGGATTACACGAAATGACTTATTAGGCAATTTAGTGAAACCTGTTTTGAGGGCAGCGTGAAGGTTGAGCTTTAAGTAGAAGAGGGTAATCTATTAAAACCGTGATCCAAACATTGAAAGCCTTGGAAAAAATGGTAATTTTATGCATTTCTTTAAAGTGGTGACCTCGTACAAAAATATAACATATCTATTCGCTGTTGAATATTATACATAAAAACAAACTGTTCTAGTAGGCGAAAGGAACTTCATAAGGGAATAAAATAAAAATAGAGTAATTAGGTTGTAACACATTTATAAAATAGAAAGAGAGAGAGAGAGAGAGAGAGAGAGAGAGAGAGAGTCAGGGAGATGAAAAACGCAGACTATAACTATATTGTGTTTGTTGGGAACATCACGATTGCTTGGTGTCTCTTGTTTGTAACAACAATAATAATAACATAATATTAATAAAATCAAGAATTTGTTTCATTAGGATGAATATTTGTCGATAAAAAACAGCAATTTCACCTATGTCCTTTGTCAGAATAGCAACATCATTTGTTTTGAACTCGGGAATAAAGGAAGTTCCGGCAAGTGTTACTCTGAACAAAGGTCACTCTGGGAAAGCGTCTCGTATTCCTTTGCCAACCAGGACGACTGTAAACGTTTTGTTTACGCAGATTAGGCCGACCTCTTCTGTGCATTGCTTAGTTCACCTTCGTCTTTATTTCCTTTTCTGCAATGGTATGTGAGACTATAAAATATTCAATACGAATACCAATGTCGAAATAGCGTGAGCGTATGTAGGGTGCTCTGAAAATAGTTCAGGTGGTTAGGTATAACATTAATGATGGTTCATGCGGAAAGCTTTCTTATTAATTTAAAATTTTCCATAGGTATTTTCTCCTACTTATGTAATGCAACCAAAAATGAGTATCTACTTTTTTTGCTCTTTTATTGTTATTAGCACGGGTTAAATCTTTAATTGCGCATTCTGTGTCGAAATAAATTTTAGCATTACAGAAAGACACTGAACATGCAATTGCAAAACAAATTGAAAAAGAAAAAGAAATCCAAATTTGTATCATTACAAGCGGTTTGAGAAGATACCTCACAAAAAGTATAAAATAAAACATTATTAACATTAAATTTTTAATGTTTTAAAATATAACATTTACTTAAATTAATTAATTTTAAGTAAAAGTAATAACAATTTCAAAATGTATTCTAATATATAAAAAACTTCTCTATCCAACAATCTCGTCGCTTTCGTGGTCTGGGTGTAAGGTCCAAAAATCATGGGCTCAAACCCGGCGGAGGGCATTGACATGTTTGGCGCAAAAATCATTAGCATGGCTTTCTTCGAAAGAGAAATAAAGCCGGAGGTCCCGAGACGTAGACTTACAACACGTGAAATAACATCAAGCGTGATAAAGAGGCCTCCAAGCAGAATTAAGTGGTCTTTCACACCCGATATAGAATGGGAAGCTGAGCACCACAGCGTTAAAGAGCGCCCATAAATAAAATCAATTTGAATTTCATCCGGCACCCACATAAGAGATTGATATACATTTGTGCCTATCCCTGAAGAGCAGAAGACGCACGCCTGAAGACAAAGAAGCATACATCTTGCTTCTAGTCTTGTATGCTGACACTTTCATCAGAAAAGAGCAAATCTCGGTTCTCTACTTTTAACACCTACGCCATGACTGGCCTCCTACGCTTAGATTGGAGGTGTTAAATGGAGAAATCGGCACTGGCAATTAGAGGAAACAGTTGCACAACTTGTTTTTACTGTGGTTGATTATGGGTAGCTGACAACAGCCTGTCAGTAAGGTTGGTTCACAATTACGCGAGAACGGTAAGCAGAAGAAATCGAGAACGTGCAGTCATCATATAGGACACAAGATTTCGGTTCACATAAGCCGATAACGAGAACAGGAATGCATTTATTCTCCTTTTTCTGGTCAATTTTGCGCATTCCGACTTCGCTTGTTTGTAACAGACCAATGATATTTGTCTACAATTCAGCCATCGTAATGCGGGTTAGCCAAAGTTATAATCTGAAAGAATTGCTATTGAAGCACGTTGAAGCGTTTTGCTGAAGCACATTTTGTGTCCAACCGCCTTCTTGTGGCACTACGCGCTACCATATGCACCATACGCAACGTCTATCAAATTAATTGTTTTTGCAATAAAGGACAATGGAAGGGGAGAGATCTCTTGTTGAAGAAATATTTAATACAATCACATTTTCGATCTGTCAGAAGTCATTATTGATAAATTGGTATTATTGAGGTAAACATCGCGACAAGGTCATAACTTAATTTTGTTCTAATTTATTGGTCTAAAACTGAAGGAGGGAAAAATATCAGATTTTGACCAAACCTCTCATGCCTGTAGCCATTAATTCCACTACATGAACTTATAAAGTTAGTCTATTCTAATTCCTCTATTGAATGCATGATTCTGAATATATGTATGAGGCAGTTATATATAGGATGCATGTACGTAAACACACACATAAATATGTTGGGAAAGGTTTGGAATCATGGTAAGTGCACACCAAAAAAAAGGTGACAAGTATCCGAGATTATCGCAAAGATTATTATGACTTTCACTGTGGACTGCATGTATTGCATTCCGAGTACGAGGAACACGCCTCCTATTCTCACGGTTCTGGCATCATAAGCACATAATTTATACTATTATTTCTCGCGATAGCTGCTAAATGCAAATTGGCAAGAGGTTTCTTATAAATCGGAGTAGGTTGCCAATTTTGCCCGCTTCTCAACAGTCTTCCCGAGTTGGAACTCTATAATCTAACAGTACAGAATCGTTCTGTTGATAATGTATAACATGTTTCACTGAGTATACCACCGACAAACCACTTAAATAAGTACACTAACCTGTGTTTTGAAATATTTCACTAAGTATACCGCCGAAAACTCACCTAAATAAGTACACTAACCTATGTATTGAAACACATTTCCCTTTCCTTGTTTATGCTTCTGCTATTCGAGAAACTACAACCCAACACCACACACGTGTTGACAATTATATTAGTTTAAAACTTACAGTCCAAGTTTACTGCTTGCTTGAACATTTAACATCTCAAAAACGTATTTTGGGTGCATATTTAACCCTCACAAGGCGTAATCATCTCAAAAGTGTAGTATCTAAATGTGGAGGCTTGGAAAAAAACGTGCTTTAACAACCACAATGCATAAGGATAGGGCATTAGCTGTATATTCTCTGTATATCTGTGTTTTGAAGTGAGCTCTAGCGGCTGTTTCATGTCACGGCGACTTAGAATAATCTCTACATTGAAGAGTCTAATAATGCTCAATAAGCATCTACGAGAGCGAGAAACGTAAAACTTGATAAGTAAGGTTTCCCGTCAATTGTGAACGCTTCCATTGAAATACATGTATTTCAACATTCGCGGTCTCGTCGTTGTGAACCAGTTTTTACTGCTAGAAAAGTGATCAGTTAATGCAAGTAAAACACCAGATTTGTATTCTTGAAAGCTGCAACGAATCAGCACGATTAAGGTCTTATTATTCGTAGCTTAACTTAAGAAGCCAAATTTTACAGCCTAAAATTTAAAACGTTTATAGAACCCACACACATTTGGGGGAGGGGGGCCGTTTAGGACACTGAGTGCATTGCATGAGGTATTTGAGAACCCACTTCTTCAAGCGCAAACTAAGGAAAATGCTATTTTAAAGTCTATCTCTATTTTCTAATGCTATTTTCAGTTTTTTCTATCTCTTACGGTTTTCCAATTATATGAAAGTCAACCAGAATGAAGGGGACTTCAGAGGCTATTCCCAGGAAATTCAAGATGTTCATTTTATTTTCCATGCAAATATTTTTAGTATGCGGTATTTAAATCATAATCGTTACTGCAATTTTTTTAGAAAATCTTACATGTAAAGGATAGTTAGGCGGTCGCATCTTCATGTCACATTCTTAATTTTCTAAAATGGTTTGTTATGAGGACCTCAAAACATGTATTTCCAGTGAAATCTCTGTGTCGATTTTTTGGATGAATACAATACCTCCTACTATATACATTGTTCATATGCGCTACAGAGAGTAAAAGAGGGAAGTAATTGAGAAACCAGATCAATGTACAGGTTTGAATTTCGGGTGTTTTTTTTTTTTTTTTTGTAACATTTATATATTTTGACATGGATATTTTAGAAATAATCCGATAGCTTACTCAAGAATCTCAGCAAATGTGTTAGATGACAAAGAAGCTGTTTTTCTGGAACCCTCATAGTTCGATGATAGATTAAATCGTGTTGGAGGTGGTTCTTGGACGTCATTGGAAGACAGGTAAAATGGTGGTGGATGGCATCTGGCGTGGGACGCGATTGTTGTGGCATCTTGTTGCTGGAGCACGTGCTATGGAAGGAGCAGCTGCACAGTTGTCCGTGACCTCGCCACACCAGCTTGGATGCATTTCAACTTAATACCTAATGATCCTAACAAGCAACCAGCCACCAGTGTTCCTTTGTTGCGCTTTTTAGCCTTCCGCTGTCTTCCAACGGCGAAGGAGATTTAAATCCAAAGATACTTAACTAATTTCCTTGCATAGGAAGTCGTATGGTCGACATTCTTGATCAGCATTTATAATTGCATCCAACTGAACAGAGGCAAAAAAAATCTGATCTGTTCCATTCATATGGCTTTCTCTACATCTCTGTAAAAAAGAATGTTGTTAAAAGGGTTATGCTTCTATCTACTTCATGCGAATCGAGATCAACATTAGCAGAAATGTTCTACTTGCTTCCTTGTAAGTAGAAGGAAATAAGGGAATACTCTAGGCTAAAGCGATAGCCAAAGCTTTTAAAAGCTAGTTGCCATGTGATTGAAACTCGTTTCTTTGCATGGCCAGGAGTAAACAAATTCCCGTATGTTTTAAGTATTATAAAGATTAAACAAATAATAAGAAATATCTCGGAAATGGCCAACTCTGCGAAAAAAAAATGTATGTTACATAAATTATGCATTTTAACGAGATCTTCATTTTTGTGTATCTCTTACTGTTTACCAGTTATGCAAAAATCACACAGAATGAAGAGGTCTTCAGAACCTTATCTCAGAAAATTCAAGATATACATGTTATTTGCGATGTAAATATCGTTAATATAAGGAACTTTAATTAAAATCGTTAGGGCCAATTTTGAAAAAATAAAAATGTCGAACTTTTTTATCCATGTAAAGGGTATTTGTTGTGGTAACATTTTCCTCAAAAATTTAGTGTCATATCCTTGAAAAATACTAAACTTGAATACCTAGTTTGGTATTTAACCGATTTTTAGTTTTTGAGATATCGTGTTTACACGCGCGCGCGCCGACCTTTTACTGAAAATGTTTTTCTTGGATTCAAGGGAGCCTATAACGTACATTTGCGGCGAAATATCAGTATCGAATTTTCTGGTGTAATGCAATACCTTCTCTACCTATGTACTAGGTAGAAAAAGGGCCGCGCCGTGGCCGAGTGGTTAGACCACTCCCCTCTCACCTAGACGGCCCGGGTTCGATCCCTAGAGACAGCTTGTGAGATTTGTGGTGGACAAAACGGCGCTTGGGCGGGTTTTCTCCGGGTTCTCCGGTTTCCCCCGCCATCGCATTCCACCGGTGCTCCATCTTCATTCATGTATCATCAGTGTCACCGCCTGCGGTGCCATAAGTAGTTAAAGCGGGCGTTAAACACTACAAAAAAAAGGTAGAAAAAAGCAAACATGGTCCTTCCTACTGGTACGCTCCGATCCCCAATGTGGCTTTTCGGTATTGTTTTAATGCCACTTTTTACTACATACGGCACAATGGCGGTGAAAGCTGGTGGTACATTTTAAGAATTAGACGTTGCATCTGTCAGTTATGAGGACTTATGAGGACTGAGGAAGACCTAGAATAATACCGTTATGGAGTACGGCCCAGGCGGGATTTGAACCGTGGATCTCTTGTTCATGGGTCCGTGCCTAAACGACCTCGATCTCAATTCAATGTGTAACACCTAGACTACGGCATCATCATGAGCTTCTATATTTATTCTTCCTTGAGGTCTGAAATGTATCATGTTTATAAATAGGTATATGTTGGCATCTGTACCAATACCCATAGTACTAAGAGTATTACATTCCACCTAAACATTCGATGTCGATATTTCAATGGAATTAAGTATCGCCCCATAGGTGTCTTCAAGTGTGTGTGTGTGTGTGTGTGTGTGTTTATCGCCCTCCGTGGTGTAATGGTTACCTGCTAACTTCATATACCCAAGGTCGCGGGTTCAAAGCCGGCGGAGGACGATGGATTTTTTCGGGCGTAAAAATCCTTAGGAAGGGAAGTAACGCCGTGGGTCCCGTGTCGTAGATTTACGGCACGTAAAAGAACCTCAAGCCTGATAGAGAGGCCTCTGAGCAAAAGTAAGCTGTCTTTCACGCCCAATTTAGAATGGGACGCTGAGAACCACAGTAGTTAAAGAGCGTCCATAAATAAAACGCCATTTCCATTTGTGTGTGTGTAATAAGTATCAAACTTGGTGGTGTTTAAATGTAGTATCTTGTAAATATGTAATATGAGGATTTTTAAGAAATTACCCCGCTTCCGGCCAAAAAGGAAAGAAACTAACTTGGTCAAAAGTATTTCAGCAACCCGCAAACAATATAATTATTAGTCTCAAGATTAAATTCTCTAGGCTTTTCACCAGTTAGTATGAAAATATAAACTCTTTTGGCAGTCGACGATTTCTGGAGTCGTGTTACTCATTAGAACTCAGCTGATATATTTCTAATAAGAATGTCTGCAAACCACTACCATGTTGGGCAAATACGCATATTTTTTTCTTTTTGTTGATTTGTTTTTGTACATGTAATTCATATCGGACGATGAATAAAATCGGTGTAAAGCTGCTCAAATGAGCCCGGGGCCTATGGAGCTTAGAATGTGCTGATATTTGTTTTTTTAGGATAAAGGAGACCGCTTGAGAAAACCCTTCTCCGGATAACTCGCCCTAACCGAGATTCGAACTCGAGATGTTTAGAATGTGAGGCAGACATGCAGATAGATAACATCTGCTAAACTTTTAAGAGATGCCGAGTTATGGTGACTTCAACGAATAGGTTATATCTTTTTCCGAGTTCTGTTTTGTTAGTCTCGTTTAAAAACTTCAATTTGTTGAAAATATGCAAATTTTCAGTCTTTAAATTGGTGTAGCTCTAAAGTTTGCCTATAAAAATCATAACGTATGTAACATGCTTACCTTTCTAAAAATAAACCGTATGTTAAAATAACCCTGAATCCTTCTTTTCAAGAAAACCCCTTTGCATCTTTTCGTCGATTCTTCGAAATAAAGTGACAAACATTACACACAAGAGTTTTTATAACAACAGTAACGTTAGAAAACAAGATAACGGGAAAATCAAGTTTTTAAATTTCATGCGCCACTGCACGCCTATGTAGTTCGCATTTGGGCATGTATATTGCAAAAAAGGCAACGCCGAAAATGAATCATGAAGTATAGTCATTAACATTTTGGAAGGTGAAATTAAATATAATTCATAATCATTTATTATACAATTCAAATAAAAAATATATTTCCTCTTTGAAATGTGAAGATTCGTGTGTCGAGTACCCTTAGTCACACCCTTTGCAAATTGTTGATGCTTTTTCGAGTTGAAAGTGTCCAATACTGCGTGTACAAGCCTGAAAAGACATTTTGAGAAACTTAAAGTTTGAAGATACAAACAGAGTGAATTTGTAAAGTTGATAAAATAGTAAATCCTCCGGCTGGAAGGCCGTGATTGATGGATAAAATTATAAAAACACGGCGATTCAAGTTGCCATTTTCAAAGGGTAACACTCTAGGCTATTGAAAAAGAAATCTGAGTTCCATTCACATGACTTTCGCTACATCTCTGTAACAAAGTATTTTTATAATCTTATTCTTTTGTTTTCGTCATGCTAATCGAGATAAACATTAGCAGAAATGCTTTCTTGTAAGTAGAAGGGAAATAATGAAATACACTAGACTAAAACGATAGTCAACTCTTTTAAAAGCCGATTGCCATGTCGTTGAAATCCGTTTCTTTGCATTGCCAGAAGTTTCCGAATTCCCGTATGTGAAATGTTCAAGTATTTTAAAACTGAAACCGATAACAAGAAATATCTCAAAAATGGTCAACTACATGAAAAAAATATATGACATAAATTGTGTGTTCCAACAAGATCTACATATTTTGTGAAGTAAGTTTTTGTCTCTCTCTTACGCTTTACTATATATACAAAATACCGCAACATTCATCCTGAATAAGAGGTCTTCAGAGGCTATTCCCAGAAAATTCAAGATACATTTTATTTGTCGTGTAAATATCTTTAATATACGGTATTTTAATCGTTATAATCGTATCAATATCGTTACAGCCATTTTTGAGAAAATCAAAATTTTCCATGTAAAAGGTAATTTGTGGTGGGGGGGATTTTCCTCAAAATCTTCTTGCCGCATCCTTGGAAGATATTAAACTTATATACCAAGTTTCATATTTTATCGAGTTTTTCGTTTTTGAATTATCGTGTTCACACATACACGCACACACCTTTTTCTAAAACTGTTTTTTTCATACAGGGGACCCGGTGGAATCTCGAAATCGAATTTTTGGGTGGAATGCAATTCTTTCTCTGTACACTATGCAGATAGTACGTGTAGGGAAAGTACAAGGCAGCTACGCCGAGGGTGATGATGGCAACCAGAGTTGACAGCCCGGAAGATATTACTCTTTTATCTATCGGTCTGGCCATAACGCCTTTGCAAAGTTTTGTGTTGCGACCTTTTTGCAGGTAAACCCGGAATGATGCAAATCTGCTGTAGCAGGTGTATAGAATTCAGGCACCTGCGGGTGCGAGCCACCTGTCATCGTCATTATTATTGGCAACAAAAACACCAATCCCAGTCACCTTCTGGAAAAATACTGCTTTCGGTAATTTGCCCTCGTATTTTCAGGCTGGCAACCAGTTTTCATTAGCATATGTTAAACACAGAGAAGCAAGCCTAAAATCTACATCCTATGTCAGTTTTATTTTTGAACGTGCTTGTTACGCGATGTCGTTTTGCCGGCTGTTTAAATATTGACATGAAGCGGTTTAGAGACACTGGAAGCGGCAAATAGGAACGCTTATGTGCATGGAAATTATCGCTTTGACTTGAAATTATAATTTCGAAAATTAAAAATAGCCTACATCAAGTTTTTGGGCCGGCCGGAATTATCCATGTAGTTAAATATTGACATTCAAGATAATTGTATGTTTAGTCAAATCACGTGACTGTCCACCAAAATACGAAACACGGCTCATTTAGTCTACCCGAGGTAGAGAAAATGCTACATTCTAACCCAAAATTTCGATCTGCAGATTTCTTCGGAAATACACGTTCTAATGCCTCCGATATGCAAATATCTACCTTATTACCATTTACTTTTTATTTATAGAATAACTTCTAGAGAATGGTTTATTTTTTGACCTACTTCCTATCAATAATGATTACTATTGGTAAGAAACGCATTGTACAAGACATTTTACGGAAATTTTGTGTAAACACAGTGCACTGCTTAAAAATAAGGAAGAAATTAAAAACGACTGCTAATAATTTCAGAAGTAGTTCATATTACTCATATTTTTTTTTCTGAAATTGGCTATTTTAATGAAAACTAAGCTCTCCTGTAGTATTTTTTTTCTTTCTTTTATCTCATGATTTCTCGGTCATCCCGTAAAGTTGAATGAGATTAATGAGCAGAGACTATTCAAGACAAACATTTAATTGGTCGAGTGGTCAGCGAGCTGACTTCTCACCTGGGTTCGATTCCCGGCTGGGGCGGGGAATTTTTCTCTAGCCAGAATTATTCCCTATCCCCACAGAGTCTGGAAGTTTGTATGTGAGTGTGAATGTGTGCGTGTTTGAGTAAAACAAAACGATTTAAACCAACGTTAAAGAACCTACAGACAACGAGTTGTTTCAAGTGGAAAGCCCCCGATATGCCCTTAGATGTTAAAGGGGGCTATATAAATGAAACAATACAAACAAACAAAATGGTTTTTCGTCATACGTATTCTATATGTGTTATATTTGAATCCAAATAAAACATATTTTTAGAAGAAGAACTGAATATGTTTGCATACTGAAAGGCTGCTTCGTCTGAAATACCAAATTATGTACTTATACTGACGTTTATTTTTGGGTTGTACAAAGACTGACTTAACGCTTATTTCCAGTGAAACTTTAATATTGAACTGTTGGGTCCAATCAATATTTGCTCTAGCTAAATAAAGCGGCCGAAGTAGAGAAGGAAAACAAATTATAAACTTAGTGGATTTGGATGGGCTAAGCATGTTAAGATTTTCGGGAGATTAAAAACTGCAAACAACATACAAAGTGTTCTATTTTATGTTATTTTCTTAAACAAGGCTGTTAGCAAATTTGAGACATTTTAGTCTTATAAACTAAGGAAATCCTTGATAAATAACTACCATTCTCGGATGAACATAGGTCGTAAACTATTTTAAAAAGAAATAAATTTGGCGCGGTTTGGAGGGTTTAAAGGATATACGAGGTACGTCCAGAAAGTAAGTTCCGTTTGGTAATAAAATTAAATTGTGTACAGGTACAAAATAATTATTTATTGCACTACATTCCACAACTCTTAAACTACTTTTCCACATAGCTTCCGGAATTTTGCAGGCATTTGTCATAGCGTGGCACAAGTTTTTGTATACCTTCTTCATAGACGTTTGCCGCCTGTGTCTTCAAAAAGTTGGAAACATTTTCTTTCAGCTCTTCGTCATTGTTGAAGTGTTGACCGCCAAGGAAAGACTTGAGATGTTAGAACAGATGAAAGTCGCTAGGAGCGAGGTCAGGGCTGTACGGAGGATGGTCAAACACGTCCCAGCCAAATCCCTGTAGGAGGTTTTTCGTCACATTTGCAGTGTGTGGCCGTGCGTTATCGAGAAGAAAAACATCTTTTGACAGCAATCCTCGGCGCTTATTCTGTATTGCGCGGCGCAATTTCCTAAGTGTCTCGCAATAAATATCTGCTTTGATTGTTTGACCACGCGGTAAGAAATCAATGAGTAAGATGCCTTTCCAGTCCCAGAACACTGTGCACATCATTTTTCGAGGTGTCAAGATTTGTTTCGGCTTAACCTTTGCTGGGGATGAAGTGTGCCTCAATTCCATTGATTGCCGCTTACTTTCAGGGGTGTCGTAAGAAACCCATCCTGTGACTATCTGTTTCAGAAATTCTTCGCCGTCTTCATCATAACGGGTTAAAAACTGAAGTGCACTACCCATCCGTTTTGTTTTGTGTTGCTCAGTAAGAATCTTTGGTACCCAACGTGAGCAAAGTTTACGTAATTTCAGTTTTTCGGTAGCAATTTCATGAATTAGTGATCGTGAACTTTGGGGAAATTCTATAGCGAGAGCACTAATTGTAAACTTGCGGTTTTCCTGGATGTTGTCATCAATCGCGTGAACCAGTTCTTCTGTAACCAAAGATGGACGCCCACTTCGTTCTTCATCGTGCACTTCACTACGACCTTCATTGAACTGTCGCACCCATCTTCTCACCATTGAATCACTCATCGCATTTTGTCCGTAAACTTCGCAAATTTGGCGATAAATTTCAATTGGTTTCACTTTCCTAGCATTCAGAAAACGAATCACATCTGATTTCAGAAGTGGCGGGATTTTCAATCAACATCGACATTGTAAACAAGCACAACAAAGCGTATGTGGCTGACAGCGATCTCAAAATGGCGCACGTTTCTTCTCATTGATACAGAGCGTCTACCGCGCATGTGCGGAACTGCGATCTCAGCGCTGCAGCGGAGATAAATTGAAACGGAACTTACTTTCTGGACGTACCTCGTATATGTGTATATATATCCATTTTATTGCGAACATGGCAGATTTTTAATCAGTTCCAGTTTGTAATTTTTAAAAACTGAGTTAATAGAGGAGGAGTTGTATTTCATCGCATTGGGATTTATAGAATCTGGCAAAAATATAAACTACCCATAAAACACCCACTTCCCTTATTTTGAATCCTATTTTCAACCCATAATGTACAGATAAACACTTTGTATTTCTAAATAACTATACACTTATTTTTTAGAACCTAACGAAAATTACAGGCATACCATAAAAATCTGATGTGTTTCATTCAGATAACTTTCTGTATTTGTTTCACAATTTTTTCTTACAAAAGATTATTCTAATCTAGATAAGCATTAGCAGAATTTCTTATTTCTTGCTTCCTTGTAAGTAGAAGGAAAATAAGGAAATGCATTAGGTTAAAGTCGTTTTAAAAGCTGGTCGTTGTGAAACAATTGAGCTCCGGTTCACTTTACAAGGTCCCGTTTGAGAAAGGTTAATTAGTTTAAAATTGAAACCAATAACGATGAATATCTCGAAAACGGTCAACTCTACCGGAAAACGTGACATACATTATGTGTTTTAACTAGATCTACATTTTTGTGTAATAAGTTTTTGTCTTTCTCTTACAGTTTAACTGTTATGCAAAATTCAATCAGAATAACGTGCACTTCAGAGACTATTCCCAGAAAATTCAAAATATGCATTTTATTTGTGATGTGAATATCTTTAATGTATAATATATATATTTTCATCAAAATTTTGGAGCCATTTTTGAGAAAATCAAAATTTTCGAAAAATGTTCCATATAAAGGATAGTTGGGGCGGGGGGGGGTTCTTGAAATCTTTCGTGTCCCCCCCATAACAAACGACCCTGTACATAGAAACTTTTTTGAAAATGTTGTTTCTCTCAAAAATTGCTGTAATAATTTTGATTAAAATGCCGCATATTAAAGATATTTATCCCACAAATAAAATATATATTTTGAATTCTCTGAGAATAACCTCTGAAGACCTCTTTATTCTGGATTTATGCCGTTTCACATAACAACCAGTTTTTAAAAGATTTGACTATCGCTTTAGCCTAATGTATTCCTTTATTTCTCTTCTACATGCAATGAAGCTAGTAATAATACAATTTCTGCGAATGTTTATCTCGATTAGTATGATGTAGATAAATGAATAATCTGTGGTAAGAAGAATTTGTATTTGGAACGGCTGGAGAAAGTAATATGAATGGAACACACCAGATTATTAAAACTAACTGTCCTTTTCATTTGAACTCCTTATAGATAGTATAGTGTTTATCTAATGATGGCGCACATTTCTACATTTGAGTTTTAGGACTCTTCAGAATAGCTACCCTTTGATTTTCAACCCTTGTACATATTGTAACTGCGGATGAAACGGCAGCTGGTTACGGATAAAATGCATCTCTTGAATAACTTGTGAGAAAGCTGTAGGACAGAAAAGTGTAAAATAATTATTTTAATCGTTACATTAACCATTTTCGAAATATTGATTGTTGCACCCTGTGTTGAAACAATGTTTAAATTTTCGTGCTGTATAATTAAATTGCCGCAATCTCTTTGTTTGGAGTCCCGATTTATTATGAAGATGGAAGATGATCGTAAACTGGCACACACGTCTTTTTTTCCAAAGCAAACAAAATAGCAACGGAGGGCACGTGCTGACTTGCGGTAAAATCCAATGAGCAAACCTGCTCCCGCGTAGGGCGCATGCGCTAGAACGACATGTGTGAGTAACCTGAACATAGCATTCAATCAAAAAACATACGCTGATACAATGTGTTTGGCGCTCTTTTAATATGAAGTGTCATTATGATTGTTGTTGTTATTATTATTATTATTATTATTATTATTATTATTATTATTATTATTATTATTATTGTGTCATTGAAATGTGACCCATATATTTGCCCAGGAGCAGTCCTAAATATCCGGAACACCACTCTTTCGATAAACCGCTTAACTAAAAAAATAAAAAATAAGAATGTACCCACAATAAGTTTTTTTTTTTTTTAAATCTATAGAATTAAACTTATCAACCATTTTACACAGTTAGCGAAGTTCTCTCTATCTCCCTCTCTCCGTCTTTCTCCCTCCCCTCCTAGTGTTATTTTTATTAAAAAACTAATAAAGCTGTCTTGGATAATCTAAGCAGAATTGATTACTGTAGTGAGCAACATGTGAGAAAGACAGGAATAAAGAAAGAAGGAGGCAACGAGTTAAAAATTATTATACCAAGGTGTAAACTTTGGAAATTCAGTATTTGTGTTTCCCATCAAGCAATTGCTGGTTTTAATGTCTTGTTTATTAAACTTGCATATTTTCAAATTAATATCGAATACTTCCCGAGAAAGGAAAGATCATGTTGCTCTATTAAACGAAAATAAACATGCGGCACGTTTTTAAAAAAATTGGAACAAATTTCAGTTTTGTGTTTTATAATATTATAAATGTAAAACACGATGTGTAAATACAAAATTATTTACTCCAATATATAATGCCTTTTAATTAATAAAATCACTTCCAAAGACATGTATTTTGCCAATTTTTCCCCGATGAAAATTGTTCGCGATAACCTTCATTTATTGTGGTCTTTAGGCTCTTTTATACATTTTCAAAATAATTAGTATGAAGCAATATAGTGATTACGAATAATATAAATAAAACTATTTTATGGGTAGAGAGAAGAAAAGTTTATATTTCAAAACTGCACTGTCTGGTACTTAAATGTTTTTGCCGTCAGTACTATATACACACATTTCCCTTATAAGCACTTAACGTTATTTTGCCAAAAAAGCTGTATTTTTCAGAATTTTCGACTTTTATCATATGTTGGTTCCATTAAACATTCTTCATAGAAAGTGCGCTCGAAGCTTTGCTGCACCCTTACGTTTCTTCACTGCCATTGTCAGGTCTCGCCAACTCTCCGGATCAAATCATGCAGTGAATAAACACATGTTATCCGGACTTGTATAAGTGTATATACAGTGTGTCTAATGTGTCAGTTTATAATGTTGGGAACAGAGAACAGTCCAACACGCAATTCATCGACTCCTACGTCTATACCTGCCCAAGAGCTATCTTTCTTTTTACGAAAGTGGCGGAATAAGTGTTTAGTTTTCGGCAAAGTTCTGAATTCAGAAAATTCAATTAACATGGGTTGATTACACAACCCATGCACAAGTGAGTAAGTACGACAGTTACCAAAGAGAAGAACGTGTGCTTCAAATTTCGATTCCAATTAAACCAAGATGCCTCTCCATATTCACTGCTATATACGTGAACATTTTTCGTTACAAATTAAGTTTCATATTGTTGGCGGTACAATGTGATTACAATGGTGTTAAACACTTTGTTGTTTTATTATGTTAATACTATAATAATTATAATGTTTTCAATTATATATACAATGACTACATATTCCCACCACACCTGTAAAAAAAAAAAAAAAAAAAATACACATGTTCATAGCCGAAGTATAAATACGGGGAATACTAATGCAAGAGACACAATAGAGCAATTGTTCTACCAATCATGAAACTACAAAGGGTGTACTAACCATGGCATGTGGGTTACGTATTTAAAATGGAAAATTTTGCATTTTGAAGGAATTATTTGTTCTTACTTTCCGCGCAGTTGGTCACAAAGCGATTCGCAGGAGCATCGAGAAAATTTGCTCTCTTTGCTTTACTCAAAGGTTGGTGAACCCTGCTTTAAATCACCATATACCTCTCATACACAAGCTGGCAGCACTGGGAATAGCGTTAGCTTGCTTTCAAAAAAAAAAAAGATTTGAAGACATTTGAAGAAAAATCTGATGTGTTCCACTCTCATCACTTTCTCTACTTGTTCTGCAAACAAACTATTCTTACAAGAGATTATTCTTTTTCTACATCATGTTAATCGAGATAAACATTAGCAGAAATTACTTCTAAGCAGAAGGGAAATAAGGGAATACATAGGCTAAAGGGGTAATCAAATATTTTGAAAACTAATCGAAATGTGAACAATTGAAATATGGTTCGCATTGAATTGTCAATAAAAACGAGAGAGGTGTCCACGTTTAAGAAGTGTTAACTAGTTAAAAACTGAAACCAATAACAATGAATATCTCAGAAGCAGTCAACTCTACAACAAATATCTATGTGACAACATAAATTGTGTGTTTTAATGAAATCTACATTTTTGTGTAGTAAGTTTTTGGTTAGTCCTTACAGTTTATCGTTAAGCAAAATTCAGTAAAATGAATCCAGAATGAGCAGGTCTACAAAAGCTATTTCCAGAAAATTCAAGATATATATATAATTGTGATGTAAATATCTTTAATATGCGGTATTTTAATCAAAATGGTCAGATCCATTTTTGAGAAAAGCAAATTTTTCAAAAAACGTTCCATGTACAGAGTAGTTCGGAGTGGGAGGATTTTCTTAAAAATCTTCGTGTCGCATTCTTGGAAGCTACTAAACTAATACCAAATTTATTTTTAACGGTATTTTAGTTTTTGAGCTATGTTGTCTACACACACACACACACGCGCGCGCGCGCGCGCTCCTTTTTCTAAAAATACTTTTTGTAGATTCAGGGGTCCTCAAAATATATATTTCCGGCGAAATCTCCACATCGAATTTTTTAGTGGAATACAATGGCTTTTCTAATCACTGTGACCATACTCCGTGTAGAGAAAGTAAAAATCACATTGACTTCGTTCAAGTAGTTGTAGTACAACTAATAACGTGTAATTATTTTCAAATTCCTTTAAAGTAATCAGGGAACGTGTCAGATTATTAATAATCACATTATGTGTGCATCAAAAGACAAACGATATTTACTTCCTTTAATAATCTGGTGTACAATTACCTAATGCGTTTTTCTTTCATGATTTTAATAAAAAAAAAAAAAAAAAAAAGTGGAGAGATTTTCTTGAAAATCTTCATATCGCATGCTTGGACCTTAAATCGAAGTTTGGAATCTATCAGACCGTTTTTGAATTTACAGATACACACATGGGCTTTTTTCTTAAAAAAATAAAATCTTCGAAACACATATTTACGTGAGGAGAAGGTAAACAAACAACATACACCCAACGCGCGTGCTCGCGCGCACACAGGAATTTATACATTATGTTTCTGGTGTCAAGTTAGGCGATTTGTTAACGCTCACATCTCACCTAAGCGGGTTCGACCCCAGAGGATTTGTAGGTACGAAATGGCGTCTGAATGGTTTTCTCCGATTTCCACCAGCATTCATTTTAGCAATTGCTCCGTAATTACCTTTCCTGGCATCCCCTTCATCGTCATTTCATATCGTCCACTTCCTCACATTCAATCAGCCATCGAGCTGATCACCATATTGACTTCACTCTGATTCAGAGCTTCAGCTCAACAGGAGTCTGGCCGCAGGTGTTGACTTGTAAGTCTTGGGGGGGGGGGGGCGTTAAGTCCTACAAGGTAAACAAAAAAGGAAGAATGAGAGAAAATTTTAGCTTATTTTTTTATCAGAAATAGAAACTTTCATGAAAAATTATCAGAAGTTTTTTTGTGCATATAGGTCAAGTAACTGAGGTGAGAAAATTTTGTATTGCAATGAAAAAATAATTTATTTTTACTCGGGATGTTTGTTAAGTTAATAGAATTATTTCATCAATACATCCGAGTATTATTTTAATTTGTTCGGTGAAGCTGTTTGTTACATTTCTCATTAAGTTACAGCGGAATTATGCTTGAGCGAACGCGCAAGTGATTTTTGTTGGAGGAGAGCGATTGATCGTTGTCAGAGATGATACGAAGCTAATACGATACCTATTGCAAGAGCACTATTTTTATCAGAAAATTAACGCTCCTCTCCCAATTGATCTTCCTGTCAGAGTTAAACTCTGGGATGTCCTAACGATTAAATCCAGTTTTCGTTGAAGTGCCGTAAGAAATGTGAGCGGGTAGTAGAGCAATCCCCTCCTCGGCGGCTACCTGCAGCAGCTGAGGTATATAACAGCAAGTTCCGGTCAGCCACTCCGAGATTGGTGAAGAAAAGCGAGCGGGAGGGGTCTCACAGACAGAGTGGAAGGTGCTGTTGTGTTGTGTAGTGAGGTGTGGTGCTGTGTGTGAGCCAGAACAAAGAAACCGGGTTTCATATGCAGTGATATCGCACATTAATAGACAAAAATGTTGTGCGGTGCCCTGAGGAGGAGTCGCCGTCGCTGCTCCCTCGACAGCTTGGACGGCGACCGTGATTTGGCGCCACTTGTAAGTGATGTCACCATGAGGCGTCGACGGCGTTGCTGCCATAGCTGTGGGCCAGATACCGTTAAGGTTAGTAATTGCCACTGCTTGTTTATCAATTGTACAACTGGTATTCGGCCTCTTGCGTGTGTCATCTGTGCTACTGAAGTCGTATGATCATCAAAGGTAAATGAACTCTTAAGCTTCTCTTTAATTAGTGTTTTAAGGGTAGAAATATTGAAATAATAGTTAAAAAAAAATACGTGGAAGTAAACAATAATTAGCACAAATGATGAGGTGGAAAAGAACAAGACGAAGAAAAACTGTTCATGCTTTTAAATTCCAACACGCGCCGTTGTAAATAAAAAGTTAGAGGTGGCGTCCAAACCGGACTGGTCCACTTCTGATCTGAAGTTAGGTTATGCTTTTCTCTGAGATACTTGAATCCTGTTTCTAGGGGGAGGGGTATTCTCCACTCAGTATGTTTCGTAGACGAGAATGGAAATTAATACCAAAACCGAACTTGCTAGAGAAGGGAATTGGATTGGGACATTGCAATCGATTCGAGTCTACTTTTCCGTACTTATCGTGATATGTAGTTTGAATTAGATATCAAATCCGATCTAACTAGAGAAGAGCTTTGTATAAGATATTGACAAACTCATCTGACTTAAATCGTATTGAAACTGTATTATCATTAATGAATTAAGGCAACTGTACATCTTTATGGATAATGAGCCGTAAACAGTCACAATCACGGTGTGTGTTATTAAATTAAAAGTATTTAATTGTTTTGATTAACTTAAGATACTTATAAGTATAAGAAGGCTGTAAGTGATATAATTTTTTATTTGATTGTCATTTGCGTTAATTTAGATTCGATATTGTGCAGCAATTCTGATATTTAACTTTTAGGTAGTAACAGTAGGTCTAGTGTGCCTAACACAATTTTATATATTAATTCGTAGAGACCTTTCTGGAAATTTTGACATCGAGCATCATGCAGCTTTAATGTCCCTCATGGTTTATGCATGTATAATTATGAAATATCACATTCACTCATGAGCTTTAACCTTTCTTCTGTAGTGAGCACGTCTATTGTTTCTCGCCCCCGCAGAATGCATAACTTGTCTGCTAATGAATGGTGACGGGCGCCGCGCAAATGTTGGAAACAATAAGCGTGCAGTCTCAAATTGCGCGGAAAACATTCAACAGAAGAGCTCGTAACGACCGAATCAGCACCACGTGGCCAATGGTAATGCGATGTACATTGTAGAAGTTATAGGGCTAAATGATAGGTTACGTTTGCATTAAAAGGATACAATTATGCAAATGAATGTCAGTAAGAACTCAGTGAAGTCAAGTGCTAGAACCCATTCCACAACAAAAATGTACATATATACATATGTAGTTTTTCAGGTATGTAAGCATTAATAAGAATGAAATAATTAAGTGTAATTTTAAGGTATTAAATCAGTGCTAAAAATGTCTACCAAAATTAACATTTTTAGGGATGGATTATAGTTTCATACATTGCAATATATAACTTTTAAATTTGAATTCTTTAGATCATTTGTGATTAAAGATTTTCTCCCTCCATTTCCAATTCCCTTTGTGAGCAGATCTGGTAGTAAAATGTTAAAAAATGCTCTGTTAAAACCATAGTGTTCATGTGTAGTTACTACATTTCTGAAAATCTTTTAGAAAAGAAAACAACCAGCAATGCAATGCAATGCAATGCCTTTTTGGAATTTAATTTAAAAATAAATTATGCAATCACAAAATTATAGTTAAAAGTTTATAGAAAGTGAAACAGATAAAATGCACGCGAGAAAGATCAATTTTAAATCCATAGTGATATTAAACATGAAAAAGGAAACGGTTTAAAGATACACAAGGTAAATAAGTAAAAACAAATTTCATTATTATTATTATTATTATTATTATTATTATTATAATAATTATGTTCAAAATCTTGATTACATTCAAAATGTCCCTATACGTATACTACACTATTAAGTAACTTAAAGTTTTCAATATTTGAGGGGAAGCTCTCTGACTCCACCTGTTTCTAATTCTTTTCTTTTCGATCCTAGTAGTATAAGATTCGATTCTTATTACGTGACGTGCGGAATAAAGTTAATTATCGTAATGCTTGTTCAGGGCAAGGCCTATTAATTGCACTACATTTTGGAACGCTGAAAGTAATTAGCCCATTTTAATATAGTTTTGATTAATTAGGAGTAGCGGCTCCTTCTGTGCAAGTAATTAATAATAACTTTGATGCACATTTTGAAAAACAATTTGATTACCATACAAAATGTGTACATTACTGCAATGTTTAAAACTGCAGTTAATTCTTGTTAAAATATTCATTATATTTTTAATTTCTCAATTTCTCGTAAAAAAGTAAACAAAATCAGTGGCAGTAAATGCCTCTAAAACAAGTTTGAAATCTTTAAATAGTGAGGAGAAAAATGCATTGAAGTGTCAGAAATTGTAATTTCGGGTAACAAAACTAATGCTACGGATTATCTAGGTTATTCTTTTAAGAGAAAATGTCCTCAAATATGCAAGACCATTACTAAACCTATGCGATCATGTCCGCGGCAAAACTACAATTTAAAATTTAAATATTGATAACAAATTAACTTCAGAATAATCAGGAAAATTTTGCCTGTGTTATAGGGGAACAAAAGATAAATGTTATAACGCTTTTTCGAAAGGAAAACAATAAAGTAATACATAGATTAAAAAAATCAAAATATTTCTTTTGTTTTCTCAAATTTATTAAAACTTTGGTGTAGTCCTGTAAGTTATCTTATCAGGGAGTCTAAGAAGTAAAATATTAGGTCTTTTTTGCATATAACCTTGAAGCTGCTGACCCATAACAAGTAAGATATCGCAGTCGAATCCGAAAGTTTGTGCAAGGAAGGATTAGTTTTCAACCGGACGGAACACGTGCCTTCCTTTTCTTGAAGATGCCTGGTCGTAGGAGGCAGGAATTCTCTAAGCACATCCGGGGTTTCGTCTTAATAGCAAATCTTTCTAAGGTTGAAAAACCGGTGTGGTGGCATTGTAAATACAAAAAAGAAGAAGAAGCGAGGCTTTTGTGTGTGAAGAAGGTGCAGACTACACATTCGGGAATGTCTTCTCATAGCTGCGCTACATTATCAACCTCTACATCTTGCACTACTTCGCTTCCCATGCAGCCACCAAAATGGAAGAGCAGGTTTTTCCTCCCCTTCCTCAACCCTTTCTTGTGAATACATCTGCCGTGAGAATCGTTGCATTTGATAGCTTCTTGCACGGCATTAAAAAGTAAGAAAACAATAAGAGTACTCCTGCTCCCGAAGATTGCCTGTTTTCCAAAAAAAAAAAATTTTTTTTTCGTTGTAGCTTAACGTCCTTTAACCAGGTTGGTCATATCGGACGACGAATGATATTGGTGAAATGATGCTCAAATGATCTCAGGGTCCATGGAGCTCAAAGTTGCTCGACATTCGTCTTTTCAGAATAAAAGAAAACTCCAATAAAAACCTTATCCGGGTAACTCACCCCAAGCGAAATTCGAACTCATGACCTATTGAATATGAGGCAGACCACTACACTACCTAGGCGGGAAAAAACTGAAATTGGTTTTGATCCGACAAATGAAGTTAAATTCAGGAATGATTAACAATTTTACCCAACTTATTCAGTAACGTTTCAGTTTTTAAGACTTATTTTATTTCTCAATCAAATGAAATCATATCTCGGCAACATTGTTAAGTGTTATAAAATTCTGATGTGTTCCATTCACATGACTTTCTCTAGCTGTTCCGCAAACAAACGTTTCTTATAAACGATAATTATTTTATCTTAATCTATAATCGAGATAAACAATGACCGCTTAATCTTCTTCACAGTCCTCTACGTACCTAAATCTAAGATATGGGACCAATGACTTTTGCTTCTCTTCCTAAGTAAGGCATGCTAAGGATTTTTACACCCGGAAAAAATCCATCGCCCTCCGACGGGTTTGAACCCGTGACCTTGGGCATTTGACGCTAGCATGGTAACCATTACACCACGGAGGGCGACAAGTGTATCAAAGTACCAATAGTAATCAACTAATCATAATATGAGATTGATCAGTCAGCCAACTCAAATACGTGTGATTCATTTCATGGATTCGTTGGTACGGGGTACGGACTGAAGAGAAAGGTAGGTTTTGTGCCTTACCACTACCGGGAACAAAGCATGGTTTCCTTTTTTTTCTCTAGTCCTTCGCTAACAGTAACTCCGATTTTCCCTTCCCTCACCTTAAGGGGAGACGCTGTCAGTTGGATCATACCAGCGCTGCCGGTGTGCCGTAATTTCATCCGTAGGAGTTCTCTCACATGCCGGTAAATCTACTGTTATGGGACTGGTCTGGGTCAGATATGAACCCGTGACCTTGCTTCACTTGCCGTAAGTTGAGAGCCGGGAGCAAGAAGAGAGATTGCTCATTGACGTCATAGAGTAGTCACTAACAATGGGCCAATGTCACATTGATGTGGCAATTTTTACAGTGAAAATACATCGAAAACAAAAATAAGTCGTGTGTCGGGCATAGTGTCTCTTTCTACAGACAAAAACTGATAATGTTTGAAGTTATAACGTTGACTAGGCTCTGGCTTCCGCTCAACGATCAACTAGTAGGTGCTGATAGTATAAATGAAAATGCCCGACCTAGGTTCCAGGTAATCTGAGCGCAAAATCGCATTAAAGATAGCTAATGATCTAGGGCTCATTTAGCCAAGAGAATATCGCCCTTAGATGTATTTCATTTTTGCACAGTGTTGGTTGTCTCGAAGGAAGAAAAAAAAAACTAAATAGATAAAAATTGCTCATGTTTGTAAGTTCTCTTGTTTAACACTTTTTAAGATCGATATATGCAAGGAATTAAATATTATTAGTGTAGCATTCTAATTTGTAAATATTTTATCTACTGTCAAACTTGGGCATCGGGGAGAAAGCCAAGACACGGTATTTTTATTTTCGATCTACTTTCAGTAAAGAAATCCCAGCTGAATCTCTAACATCAATGTGACAATGACTTCTCATAAGTAGTGTTAAAAGCGGCTTTAAATAAAGCTGGTTTAACAAACACTATTATATATGAGGTTTATGTTGAAACATGACTATTTTTCTGCAGCTGGCCGGCCTAGTCGGTCAGGGGGTTGGAATACCCTGCCACAGTCATCCTTCACTGTCTATTACTCTTTCGGTAGCAGTTGTAATTGTGCTGTTATTAGTTGTACTTGTTTTTTAGCACTCAAGTATGCAAAATGATGATATGTTTCGCCGTTCTTGTTTCGCTGGCTTTCGTATTGTTCTAAGTGGGTATTGGGAAATTAGCGAAACCAGAATAGTGAGTCATGCTTAATCTATCCCAGGTTTTGAGATTAGGCAGTTAGGATTGCCAACTGCCGTGTGGAATATATTATAATCTCTTTCTGCTTATCATGTTTCAAGTTAAAGCAGATACACAATAGCATTTAACAGATGATTCTGAGAGTGTGTGTTTCATCTGCTCTACTGAAACATTTTACATGAATACTTGACTTTTAGGGGCACTAGGAGTGAAATTTATATATATATATTTTTGCATAGCTTTTTCTGAAAATTGCAGTGTGTTTGCATTTCTGTAATATTAATATAAATATCAAATGTCATTCAAGTTGATTAACAAGTTTCAATATAGTAATTATTTCTTAAGTGTTATTGTGTAAATATATTGGGTAATAAAAATTCCACACGCCTCAAAAATTGAGAAAATTGGTTGGCATTTACTGAATTGGAGCTTTGATATTTCAGTAACGTTTATTACTGAATTATGGTAAATTTTAAAAGCTTCGAAATTTAATCCCTAAAGTTAATCTTTTTCATAAAAATATATGTTTTTTAAAATTACCGTTGGTATTAGAATAATTTTGTCGTCTGTAATTTTACAATAGATACTAGGCTCTATCTGGGAAATTTTAATTGCATCTAATAAAAACTAAGTTGCATGGAGCATTTTGGAAGAGTGAAAATGTTTTGAGAAAAGTCTTGTTTTTGTGAAATATTGTGCTAGGAAACACTTATTTACGATCTTTAAATGGCTTTAGAGCCCGAAGGAACGGGAGGACAACTAAATTTTCTATGGATGCCCAAAGGTTCCAACAGCTAGAAGGGAAAAAAGAAACTATTTTCAATTTTTTGACAACGAACTTTCACTTTCAGTGTCCCTTATTTTCCTTGTGGTTTACCGCCATGCAATATACCATGTTCGATTTCACCATTTCTCAGACTTGTGATCGAATGAGTTCTATGCATCAGTGAGTATGTAACAGAATACAAGTTAGCGCCATTGTTGCGTGTCGTATGAAAGAACACCCATTAAAAAGGGCGTACGCTGGGCGTAATACAAATGTCTTTGTGGCAAGCATTGTTTTAAGCCGGAATCGAAATACAATCACTGTAAATAACTGTAACGACAATGTGGTTAAATCAAAGTAGGAGCTAAGTGCAAAGTACAGGTTAAAAGGTGCAAATACATAAATACCTACCAACGAGATTTTCCTACTAGTAGGTACTATGCATGCGCTCACCTTTTCTTGGGTTGCTCGGCTCCCTAGTCTGCATTCTATGGGTTTCACACAATTTCGGAAGCAGAGCAGAGTAACAATATTGAGACATGAAGTGCGCTATACACACTGATATGTAGTGGCTTCAATGCTAAAGTTTCATTTATCTGTAGATCCCAAAGTTCATGTGCACTGTGCTTTGTTTAACAATTTAACCGTTATAGTTCGCGGTAAATTAGATAACCTATTCGGCACAATGGCCGACAGCCTCAATAGACGAACTTTCTTTGGCTAACAACACTGCGGAAAGACAGGCGGGTGAGTGCAAGATAGGCAAGGATCACATTGTTCTGGTTGTGCTATTATCTAACTCTTCTAATATGTGTAGCAGTTAAAATTCACCAGGTTGTCTACAGTGCTAAAACGACGGTACTGTGGTATTTCCAGAATGACTGATGTTTACATTTTCTGAAAATGTCGTATTGCATACGAATTTAACAGGTTTCTAATTTTTAAACATGATTATCTGAATAAACGATTCTGCAATTAAACTATCTATATCAGTTTTTCTAGCTTAGCTGCGCGTCGAAGGTTAATGGAGTACTTTCATGGATAGACTTACAGTATGTAAGTGAAAAATTGGTTATTACGCTCCCCTTCCAGCCTGGCTCAAACGTTTTTTTAAGTACGCACGAGTAGAATACTCCAACTCAGACGAGTAGAGTTGTAACAACATGGCCTAAATGGTTCGCGGAATTGTCAAATTAAGGAAAAAACTGGGGTGTACGTATAGGCTTATGAAACTTTCAAATGAAGTTCCAGCTCAGGGACTTCCAGATGGTTCGGAGATCTTGAGGCCATTGAAGTACCTATATTAAGTTAAATCAAAATTTGTCTTGAGAATGCCGTGAATCCTTATGAAACCGGCTCTATGGCGTTGAAATCAAATAGGGGTCTACTACTCTTCATCAGCATTATTATTATTATTATTATTATTATTATTATTATTATTATTAAGGTGCTTTAATCTGATATCAGTGAAATTATGTTCAAATGAAGTGCATGGAGCTTAAAGTTACTCGACATTCGTCGTCTCATGATAAGGGAAAACCTCAGGAAAAACCTTATCCGAGTAATTCACCCTAACTGTGATTTTTAATTTTTCTCCATTTGCGTAGTCCCTTTTAAGTTCTATGGTCATATCGGGGGCTTTGACATGAGAAACAACTACTGGTGTTTTGTTCCCTGAACTATATGGTTTCTTAACTTAATTTTTCAGGTTTATGCTATTAAACACACACACACACACACACATATTCACTCCCATATTCATACTTGTGAGGGATAGGAAATGATTCTAGTTAAAGGCAAATTCGCCACCCCGGCCGGGAATCGAATCTGGATGAGAAGCTCGAATGCTGGCCACTCGACTGCAGAGGCATTGTTGTACCTAAATTTGGACTAAACCTTGAGAGTAAAGATTAAAGACGCCAGCAAAGGTTTCTACTTAGACAGATTCTTGCTTAAACAGATCCAATATAAGCGCAATTGAACACGACACTTGACATCCGAAAGAACACTAGCGTAAGATTGGCACAATTTGATATTGCCAGAAACAAGATACTTCGGTTTATTTACTGCGTTAACATTTGTGCCTGAATATGTTTTAAATTATTTTGTAAATACACTGGAAATAACTGAAAAACTGGTGCAAATTTTAACCTGACAATTTTGAGGTCTGTAAAATGCCAGAAACAGTGACTTCTAAAAACAGTTATTTCTACTGTATACATATTAGAAATTCCTCTCTGTTAATTCAGAGCCTTAAAGTGGAGATGAATGCTTTCTGGGATCATTATGGCTATGCACTTTAATCTGTACAGACTTATTTTTAAATTATTTCTCACCCAAAATAGAAGCAAAATCAGTTTTTAGGAATTGTGTATTTCTACGTAAATATCAGTGATTTTTTCCTGATAACTGGTGGTGTGGGTGTGTGTGTTTGTGTGCGCACACGTGCTGAATTAATTTTATGTTTTTTGCTGTTGTTTTTAAATAACATTTTTGAGTTGAAATTAAATATTTAGAATTGAGTAGAGGAATAATTTTTGTGTTTATGATCTCCATACACAAATTAATTGTCTATTTGATCAGTGCACTCTTGGAGCGGTTTATAATAAGCCTTTCGGAAAACAAAGTTAATGACAATCTGCATATTTTAAACACAACGAAATTACATTACACAGTTTGATAAAGAACTCAAGAACTCGCAAACTATCCCAAAGAACGTGTTCATATGATTTAAGTTTCAAATTTCAGTCCCCCTTAAATATTTTGTTTTATCGTTGCCATAGCACCAGGCGATAATTTGATGGAACCACATGTTACAACCATGGGTGTGCACTCTTCAACTAGGGCATTCATTTTCTCTTTTGTTTCTGTGGGCGGCAGAAGGGTTTGTTCACGTGACCACACCCGTCCAACAGAACTCTTAATGAAGCAGGCATACGTTCATGGCCACCTTTGTTTGGGATGCCATATGCGGTCAACTATACCGCGTGTCTGGTCTGCCACACATCAGAGAAAGAAAAAACACTGCAAACATTGTAATATTTGGGAAGGCAATGCTTCCAAATTTCTTGAGTTTTATGTTTACAATATCTTTATTATAAATACACAAAGACAGATTCTGGATCAGAGAGTAGCCAGGAGTGATCAACCCAATATACCGGGTGTGAGGGTACAGAAGATGATATAAAATAACGGTGAAGTGGACGAAAGAAAATGTGATGATAATGGAGCAGGTGGTAAAAATTAATGGCGGGGAAAACCGGAGAACCCGGCGAAAACCTACCCAGACGCCGTTTTGTTCACCATAAATCCCACATGCGGTCCTCTGAGATCGAACCCGGGTCGCTCTGCTCAGAGGCGGGTAGTCTAAATACCGGACCATGGCACTGCCTATATTACATGTCAATATGTTAAATGCAACATCGGAGAACGAGTTTGACTGTACGAGGGTTTGTCTCCCGTTTTCTGCTTCAGAGATTCTCGAATGCACTTACACGTACCATTCCTTTCGATAGTAATGAATAACAAAAACATTACCTTCTTACACGAAAATAAAAGTAATTGCTAACACTTGCTGAACATGGTGGCTCCAATAGTAAGGTTACCACGTGCTTGTTGACCTTGAAACAACTTTCAGTTTTGTACAAATTAAATCCTAAGTAAATATTAGCAAATAAATATATTAATTTAAATAATTTAATTAAACTATCAAATGCGTGATTAATGATTATACTTAATATATGTGCAAAAAAAAAAAAAATAGACAATAGCCTGCAGTGAATTCAAGAAATGACGTTTTTTGTTGCGCGTGCGTGTGCCCGCGCTGTTTAATAGCCATTGATACATGAAATGATTATTAGGGAAGAAACGTTACTGGCCTAATTTTAAAAGTACGTTCCTCTTCGGCATTTGACTGAGGAAACCCTGGAGGGAAAAGAAGAAGCAAAATCAATCAGGGAGGACAGTCCTGCCCTAAACTTCAGCCTCCTGCATCCACTACTTTTTGGACTTTTTGTATTAACCTGAAGTAGAAAAATAAGCTTATGTAACAATAGTTTGTGGTAGAGCAAGCCACGTGAATGCAATAATAGAATCATTCCATATTTTACCCATACATTAAGGGGAGTCGAAATCCCCTATCTTGCCAATGTTCAAGTTTGATCCATTATCTCGGCAACTATTTAAGATATTGAGCTACATTTTTCAAGGTATATTCAGCATTACCTTTACTGTTGAAGAATAGAATACGTCTGTTGATTAGAAGGAAAGGTATGATTTTGTAAATAAAGTTCCTAATTTTTTTTTTTTTTTTTTTAAAAAGGATGATCTTTAATTTTAAAAAACAACTAAGCCATATACATAAAAACATTTTTGTTAAAATAAATCCTATTTACGTGTAGTAAAAATTTCAGCCCTTAGTGTCAATTTGTTTGAGATAATGGGGCATTTTATAGACAATTTTACTTCATCAGAAATTACTTTAAAACATAACATTTTTAAAAAATTAAAACCAGCTTTCCAAACACAACTTCGCACAGTACTTCGAAGCTCTCACATGAAGGAAATATGAGCGGGATGCCAATGCTGCGAAGCTAAAGTAAAACATTCCGATAAAAAAATGTATTCTCTAACACAAATATTTATAAAGTTATTGATGTTTTACCAAATGAGTGTATCAAAATGTTCTAAAAAACTACTTCGCAGTATTATTTTCTACAATATTTTTAAACTATTTACAATTAGTGTACCTCTAGGAAAGTTATACCAAAATGAGCGGGATATTCGAAATATTCATATGCAATTAAAACCTGAAAATGGAAAAAAATTATAAAAATTCAATTTTGACTCTCCGTAATGCAAACTATAGGAATATCGATATCAATAGGGAATATCAACATAGGATAGTAGATGAAGTTATTGTTTCTAAATCTGAGACTGCCGTGAGGAACGGAGTGGTTAAAACAAAGAAATAGACAATGCAGGCCTCTCACTGGAACCTTTCAGCCTTTGAAGGTCATACAGAGAACTTTGCAATAAAAACGGTACCTGTCGGTCACACCATAAGGAAAGTGGCAAACTGCAAGGTCGCTCACAGTGCATAAATAAGAAAAACAAGACATCGCGTGAGTTGTAAAACCCAGCTGGTTGCTAGATAGCGATACATTTGGATTAAGTGCATGAACAAGGACTTAATTACTTATTTGTGTGGAATTGTGCGAAAGACATTTGCACTCCCTCAGTTGGTAATAAGGGATACATGCCCCCAAAACTTTCCTGTTGCAGTTCTTATGCAATCACACGTTCAGCTTTTACTTTCTATTTAGGTGCATAGGAGGCAGAAAAGGTATTGTATTCCACCCAGAAATTCTATACCGAGATTTCACAGAAAATACATGTTTTGAGGAACACTGGCACAAAAAGAGGCTTTTTAGAAAAAGGTCCGCACGCGCGTGGTCTGTTGTGTGAACAAATAACTCAAAAATGAAAAGTCGATGAATGCCTTACTTGTAATTAAGTTCAGCATCTTCAAGAAAATTCCATACTCTAGACTACCCTTTACATGAAAAAATGTTCGGAAATTTTGACTGTCTCAAAAATGGCTGTAACGATTTTGATTAAAATACCAGTTATTAACGATATTTACAGAACAGAATGTATATCTTGAATTCTCTGGGAATAACCTCTGAAGACCTTTTCATTCTGGAATGACCTTTGCGTAGCTGCTAAACCATAAGAGATAGACAAAGACTTACTACACAAAACATATAAATCGCGTTAAGACATACAATTTGTCATATATATATATATATATATATATATATATATATATATTTTTTTTTTATGTGGAGTTAACCATTCCAAGATATTCCTTATTAGATTCAATTTTAAAGTACTTCAAACTTATCTCATTCCTGAATTTGTCGTTTCTGTTATTTTTATTTTACTCCTGGCTATGCAAAGAGAACCTAATTTCAATCACATAACAACAAGCTTTTGAAATATTTAACTGTTTTAGCCTAGTATTCCTATATTTCCCTTCTATTTATAAAGAATGAGTAATAGGAAAATTTCTGGCAATATTTATCTTGAGTGGCATTAAGAATACGCTTTTTTTAAGAATATTTTGTTATAGAATATACAGAGAAATTAAACGTGAATGTAATTACCATCATATCATTGCATTTCACAAGTTTTTATATGAATTATGAGACACCATTTCAGATACTTCTTAGTGTTCTTGGACAATGTCAATTAATACTCCTGTCAAGAAGGTTGCTCACTACCTCTGGCTGCGAAGAACGATGATGGATGTTGTGCCTAAAAGGAAGGCTTGGCCCTCCCCCATAAACTAGTGAGTAGGAGCATGGAGCATCCATGACTGATCCAAGGACATCTTCAGAAGATGATACAAGATGGTGTTATGATGGTTTATCGTTACCCTTCATAGAATGGGAATGTGAACATTTGACACACGTAACAATTGTGCCACCCCCAATAGGTTCATTACTAAGAGCATTTGGTTTGTGACATAATCCATTATGATTTGCCTTAACATCTTGCATGTAATCAAACATTAGATAAAATCATTTTTATATAAAAAGGTTATAAAATGGTAGCAGAGAAAGTTTTGTGCATGTGTTTGTATTAGAGAGAGAGAGAGAGAGAGAGAGAGAGAGAGAGAGAGAGAGAGAGAAAGGAACGGGGGGAAGTTGAGTGATATAAGACTTTTACTTTCTTTTGCACCTAATTAGTATAGTAAATAGAGGAAGTATTAAGTTGCACCCAAAACTTTAATAGATATCAAGGTTTCACCGCAAATGCATGTTTTGATGTCACCATCTAAAATCCGTTATCTTAGAAAATCACGCGGGTGTGAATAGTATAAATCAAAGACATTTCAAATTTTAAAGAACCTCCTCCCCATCCAAACTGATCTTTATGGAAACCTTTTTGTTATTTTGTCTTTAAATTGACTAGCGATTTAGATTAAACCATCTAGCTTTAATTGTTTACACGGTTAATAACTGTTTAGGGCGATGAATTCCGTCCACAAAAGTGGAGAAACTTGCGAAAGGAAATGACGGGCAGAAGAATTTTGAAACAGATCAGAGGAAAACATAATCGCTCATTGGTAGGGTAAGACAAAAATGTTAAACTAATTCCGATTTAAGAGTGGCAACTGCTATAGTAGCCGGTAATCATTCTGAAAAAAGGTATTTAATCGCTTTTTGTTATTTCTGATAAAACAACTAAAATGAAATTAAACATAATTCATAATTATCTATTATACAATTCAAATAAAACATCTAATTTAATCTTCCATAATATAATATACGGAAAACAGCCAGCATAAAGGAGAATGTTTCTAATATTGTGTGAATATCCAAATCTTCAGATTCTAGGAGTTATCTAATGTAATTACTACAATTCCATTATATATACAACCTGGTTTAATTATAATGGGGTATCAAATAAATAACTCCTTAAATTGAGATAAAATTGGGAAATAAAGGATATTAGTAATAAATAAATTTTATTTTGTAATTAAGAAATATGCATAGAAAAGTTGGAAATAAATAAAGACTTCTAAAATGTCAAATAAAATATTTATCTTGAATTTTGTGCGAATAACCCGTGAAGTTCACATCATTGGGAATGACTTTTGTATTAACTGGTAAACCATAAGAGGAAGGATATAACGTAAATGCAGCTCTTTAAAACACACAATTAATTTTGCCCCAGTTATTTCCAAGATATTCGTTAATATTAGTTCCAGTGTTACAATTCTCTCTCACTTTTTAAGTTTGCCACCTCCAACTGTTTCATGGGATGCTAGAATATAGCGAGCCCATGTTTAAAGGTTTGGCGATTACATCGTGCTTCTGTATGTTCCCTGTATTTACAACGAACTGTGTAATTGAACTTATTTCTGCCAATATTTTTCTCGATTAAGATGAATTAGATAGAAAAATAGTTTTTAAAATATTTTTATTATATAAGGGTGTGTGGGAAGTATGAAAATAACTTACAATGGGATGTAAATGTAACACGATTAGGGGGGGGTTGAATGAGTTATTCTAAAATAAGCAAAAACAATGAATGACTAGGTCAGTACAACACAATATATCATTGCATCAACACTGTTGCATCATTGTTTTTACTTGAGAACCAGCATGCATACAAACCGGAAAATAATGACAATCACATAAATCACTCTTTGCAGAGCAAGCAAATGCTATAAATTCAGAAAGTTTAGCGCGTATGAAACATAGAACAAAATAGTTGTATTATGCATTATGAAACAAAATAATTTCAGTTTAAACCAAAAGAATACTTGACATTGGTGTTCAGATTGACTATGGTTAATGATTCTGGTAGAAACGGAACATTAGCTTAATATGCAGAAGTCTCGGGCTCGAAACTTTACTCTCGCGGAACTTGGGCATAACACACAAGTTAATTTTGAAGACTTATTGGTTTCCGAAGGGTTGGTTATTGATGCACTTCGGATTTCGCAGACGTCTGGTTTACTATGGGGCGCTGAACCCTGCGTTTAAAAAGCGCAAATGGTAGCAATACGCACGCGCGTGCACAGTACCTGGCCGGCTGAATCTCTGCGTACGTAGAAATGACGTTAGTGTAAGGTCGTCCGTCGGTTTAGGAAACCTCTTGATGTAATGGGCTCCGGGGTGCCGATCTCATTGACGACCTACCTCACAGAATAGACTCTCACTAGACGGTCGGTCTGTCTCTCGCGTGCAGCATCATACAGTCTGCTCCAGAGCGGTCACGTGATATGGCGACGGCGTGGCTCCAGCGTGAAGACAGCACCGACAGCTTCCTGGACTCCAGCGAACCTGAGGCCGACGAGGACCCGTCCTCCACGGACACGGTGGGTGTGGTGTGATGGTGGGCTAACACCAGTGTTGTGAGTTATAGGTTTATCGTTCAGTGTGTTGCAAATGTTGCTTTAATTTGTGTGTGTATCTGGGGAGGATGCTCCTTGCAGATGGCGTAGGGCCAGAAGTGGTCCAGATTTGAGCATCGCGGGCCCAGTGACCTCCTATCCGCAAGGACAATGACCCCTCATCTGGGGTCACAAGCGGAAGGGGCAGTTACCGCCCGCTAGTTTGAACTTCCGATGCTGCTGTGTCTTCCGGTGCATTATGCGAAGGTTATGACGGCTCCGCCGTAGCTTTTGAGGAGCCTGGGATGGATCAGTAAGGAAACGTGACCGGAAGTGGGGTGCTGGGAACCCACCTCTACAATGGACGTGGCCGGCGGACCGGCAGCAAACTCTCGTACCGGATCGATGCAGCGCGGTGCCACAACCAGCCTCCTCCACACGATAAAGCTGTCATCTGTAGCCGGCATCACGTGCATTTATCCCCTCTTCTTTTCTTTACTTGTCATTTGTCGATTATTGACTATTCCAAGGTTTTTGTCGCTCTACTTATGTCCCTTTATGTTTTTAATTTTTCTACCCTATACTTATATTGAAGAACATAAATTGTCTACTCTACCGTAAGTACACGTTTTGACACCCGTTTACTTAAAAGAGCTGTAAATTACAATGGACCCCGGCTCATTTGAGCATCAGTTCATTCACCGTCTGATATTTCCTCCAACTAAAGGAGATTTTTATTCTAAACTTTTGGAGGTGATTTCTTTAAGAAATGTAAATATCTGTGTATTTGTGTTTTTTTTCTACAAGGTTAACAGTTTATTATTCTTTTCGTGCGAGAGAGAGAGAGAGAGAAAGAGAGAGAGCATAACTCCTGGTTGGCTGATCATCAGACTATTTTAAGTTCTTGCATCATCACATTATGAAAAGGATACTTAGCAGGGAATTCATCCACCCCAAACAATTAGCTGATGAAAACGATGTCTGTCTGTTAGAGAAACTATGAATTATGCCGTACTTTTTGATAGCAGTAGCGTTTCTGAAATACTATTAGTTATTTCTTTCTTTTTCGTTTTATCGTATGAAGTAGGTGAAATGATGCTCAAATGAACCCTAGATTCATAGCTCTTAGACATTTGTCTTCTCAGGTTAACGTGTTACCCACTGGGTAACACGTTAACCGAGATTCAAACTCGGTACCTCTTGAATGTGAGGCAGACACGCAACCGCTACCATAGCTTTTTTCCCCTCCATTTATATGCTGCCTTTAAGATCTAAAGTCATATCGGCAGCTTTGACATTGGAACAGTTGCATCCGCAATAATGTTCACTTGTTTACTATTCATCTCTTTGGGTTTGTTTACATTGAGCCTTTGTTATAATGAAATTCATAAAACATGGCTAACGATTTTGATTAAAATACCATGTGTTTAAGATACCTGCATGACAAATGCATATTTTGAATATTCTTACTTCTAAACTCTAAGGAGGATGGATAATCATAGCCATCTCTGAATCCTGGCTAAAGAAAAATGCCCCCATCATAGCCGGGGTCTCTGGAATTGGAAGCTAGCTAGCATACTAGTTAAGTTTCTATAAAAGTTGACTACTCTTACAGAGTAAAAAATGTGCATTTTCTTGGCATTATGTTATGAAATATTTACATGCATGTATTTAGCCTATAGCATGAAGTGAATAAATGCTATTGCATTTTTTTGTTATTGAATTTCTATTAAACAATCACTAGTCACGTTTTTCTTATCTTTAGGTAAAAGAATTTGTGACTTTGCTTAAAGGACATAAATTACTAAGGGGGGGGGCAACTGGATACAATATTACAAGCTTCTTTTGGCGAGTTTGTTTTTTGGTAACCGGGTAGTTCATTTGGACAGTAAAAGAATGAAATTCAATTAAGGCCAGGGTCCATAGATCCTTACCGATATGGAGATATTCGAACTCGGGATCTGTTGAATGAGAGGCAGACACGCTATCACCACTCCATTGAAGAGGACATTTAAATCAGCTATGCAGGAAGCAATTAAAGTTCAGTGTGCAAAACCTGTTTGCTGTATTTTAAATACCTTCTACTTTTTCTTGAAGACTTAGAGATGATATCAGATTTATACCAGCTGGGATTAATAGGCCATTTACTTCCATGTATTTAATCATCTGTAGAAGGCTCGTAAGTGAATTTAGTTAAATAGGATGCATGTTCTACTCAAGGCCACAGCTTGCATTACCTCGTTCGCACACGTTATTCCCAGTGGTGTCACGTGGCCCTAACTCCAGAACGATGTGGATACAACCAGCGAATACGCCCTTGAATACGCTAAAGCTAAAGGTTGCGATACAAATAACAAGAACTAAGCGTTTGTAGAATTGCATGCATGTAATATTCGAGGAAGTATAACAATACGCGGAAATTTTCACCCTTGACAGCACCTGGAACATCTTCATTGTTTCATTTCTCATGAGTCCTCAACAATAGCAAATGCATATTCAGGATGAGTCCCACGAAGCATGATCAGGAGTGCCCACTGTTATATACGCGCTTCAAATTTGCCTGAGGAATACTGTGTTTATAAAGTGTACCCATAACATAACTTAGATCCATAAATAATACATGGGTAATAACCCATTTTATTTATTTTAATTATATTGTACATTGTATTATTACATTGACAGCGTTGCCACCGGGCCATGCCCTAAGCTGTGAAATAAAGTATCTATCTATTTAGTTTTTGCTTTGCCATTTTTTATTTTCTCTTTCTCTTACTACTGCTTAAGTAAATAGAGGAAGTGTTGCACCTAACAATTCGATACCGAAATTTCATCGGAAATACACGTTTATAGACTCCCTGAAAATAAGCAAAAAGGTGTGTATATATGGTTTTGTGTGTGTGTGTGTGTGTGTGTGTGTGTGTGTGTGTGAGAGAAAGAGAAAGAGAGAGAGAGGTGTCTGTTGTGTTCACATGACTTGATCTATTCTGCAAATAAACTATTCTTACAAAAGATTTTTTTTATTTGGCCTTCAGGCATAACAGAATTGGCCATTAGATGACAGAAAATGACTCGCACACAATACAAACACACAACACTAAACACCCATGTCCATAGCGGGATTCAAACCTGCGGCCCTTTCGCGGCAGAGCTTACAAAATATTATTATTTTAACTAGGTAATGCTAATCAAAATAAACATTATTGGAAATGGTCTATTACTTAGTTCCTTATAAGTAGAAGGGAAAGTGAATACCCAGGGTAAATTGACAGTCATATATATTTTAAACTGGCTATGCGTTTGCCATTGAAATTCGGTTCTCTTTCTAAGACCAGGAGTAAAACAAAAGAGATTTGAAATGAAAGATAACTTTTCATTTGAGAAAAGTTAAAGTAATATCTTGGAAACGGTAAAAAAGAAAGTATGACAAATGGTGTGTTGTTAACGAGATCCACATTTTTGGTAGTAAGTTTATGTCCATCTCATACGGTTATACAAAAGTCATCCCGAATGAAGAAGTTTTCAGAGGCTATTCGAATAAAATTCAAGATATATTTATTAAAACGAAATTATATCTTAAATATTTGATATTTTAATAAAAATAGTTACAGCCGTTTTTGAGAAAGTAAGATTTTTCGAAAAATGTTTTATGTAAAGAGTAGTTGGGGTGGAGGGGTTTTCCTACAAATTTGTGTCGCATCCTTGAAAGATACTGTACTCAAATACCACATTTGGTATTTAACCGACTCTTCGTTTTTGAGAAATGATGTCAACAGACACATACACTCTCTCTCGCTCTCTCTCTTTCTCTCTCTCTCTCTCTCTCTCACACACACACACACGAACATTTTTCTTACAATGCTTTTTTTTTTTTTAATCAGGGGACAATAACACGTGTTTTTCTGGTGAAACACCTTCTCTACCTCATATTGTCTGAATTTCATAAATACCTATCCATTAAAAATGCGCTAAGCAGAATATAAGAACTGAAAATCGGCCACTTTTGGACAGAATTTCTCAGATGGTTGGCCATAACATTTATATTAACTAAGTTCCTTTTGCCACGACATGGAACCTTTTTCCGATGCCCGATTTTCTAGCTACTTGGTTTCGGACCAGTAATAATTCGCTTGAATGAAGTCCACATCCTTGAATGCTCGTTCGTAATGAACCTCCGAAGGTGGTCAAGCAATGCTAATAACCATATATTTTTCTTCCTCACTCAAATTACATTAATTGGAGCATTTTGAGATAATGGATGCATTCTCCCAAAGTGTATCACTTTTCGCGCTCTGCTACACACAGTTACGATTATATCGTAATATTGGACAGAACCTTTCCTTTCGGAAAGCGTGAGAAATTTATGATTAAACGTCGCACTATTACCATTTTTTTTCTTTGATTTATTTTGTTATTGTATGATTTGTTTACGTTTTAAAATTGCCGTATTCTTTGCAAATCTTGCGTTCGGGCAGACTGATTGAAAATGTCCATACCTACAAAGCTGGTGCATGTGTTTCTTCAAAGATATACAACGCGCGCACTTTTCTTGGGTGCTGGGTTTACGGCGTAGTAAGAGCAGAGGGGAAGATTATTATATTGACAGCGCAGTTTTTCCGGAGTGTTGTCAACCAAAGAAAGTTTCTTTGAGGCCCTCAATCCTTATAGTGAATAGGTTATCTAATGTACCGCGAACTATCTGAATTATTAAACAAAACATAGCGCACGTGCAGGTGCGCGAACTCTGGGATCTATAGACAGAATGGAACTTAAGCATATGTCACAGTGTATAGGGTACTTCATGTCTTAATGTGGTCCTCGAAATTGCCCTACCAAATAAAGACGGAAGTCGAGGGCAAACATGAACATCTTATTTAGTTTTGTATATCTGAAAAACGATGCTTGTCTGACTGAAAAACTATGGTTTATGTTGTACTTTTTCGTAGCATTAGCAGTTTCTTAAAATGTTGGTTTTTGACATTTAATTCACATATGTGCTCCTGTTACTCTTTAAGATTTTAGAGTAGGTATTCGTACACAACGGACATCATTTGTATCATGTAATAAATTCAGTAGATTTATAAACATTTCATTCTTCTGTTAGCCAAGAGCCGAGGTACAAAGAACAAGCCGATAAAGTAACCAGTTTGTTTTGTATTTTCTGGAAAAACAAACCTTTGATGGATCACTCGCGCAAAAGCTTGTGGTAGTAAGCTGAGGAAAGGAATTGAAGCGAGGAACAAGGACCAAAAGGGAAATATATGCCTACATTACAGGTTTTGATCCGCAATAAACCGAGAATTGAAATGAATACTTACGCATCAATGCAATGTAATCGATTTTACTTATTGAGATGCAGTTATAATTAATTAGCCAATAATTGTTAAACTCCAAGGAATTCAGGAACCATTAAACGGCAAGCCATTTTATGGTTCGTTTACTAAATCTCTCTCTCTCTCTCTCTCTCTCTCTCTCTCTCTCTCTCTCTCTCTCTCTCTCTCTCCAAAACCCAAAATGCTGGACAGAAGCACGTGCGTATACTGGAAACTGTATCATTTTGTTTAAACATGCAACTCGAGAGAGCCCTAGTGGAGTTATAGACCACGACCTCCTTGAATAAAGTATTCAGTAAAGGCAGCCACGCAATGCTGTCCAAGAAGACTAAAACTCTTGATGCTGCCAGGGAATCGGAACCACAGAGTAGAAACTTTCGAAGTCTCGCGATTCTGGGTTTCAATAAGCCTCTCCTCGTAATGTTTTGCGTATTTATTTATGTATGTAATATATGTGTGTGTATAATTATAAAATATATATATTTCTGCAGAATGATTTTTTTCGTCGTTAGTGTACATAAAACTCGTGTAAAATAACTTCAATACTCGGTATTATTATTATTATTATTATTATTATTATTATTATTGCTATTATTATTATTATCTGGGTAGATTTCAATTTTGTATAACCAATTTCTGTGCCGTAAATATTCCACCTCATCCTAAAACCCCTATAAGGTGTAGCAGTGAAAGATCAATGCTACAGGAACAATGGATATGCTAATTTAACTATAAAAAGGCACCTGTCCCTCATGAGCTCAATAATAGGAGTGGCTGGTTTTATTTGCATCTCCCATTGTGCCAAACTTCCTTCCGTTAATAGCATAAATACTAGTCATATGGTGTAAATGATTTCATTTTAATAAATATCATCCGTTTAATCTGGTACATCTTAAGTCAGGTTAAAAATATATTCAAAATACTCATTGAACATTATGCGACTTGTAAAAATGGGTAATAAAGCTAATCTGCGTTAAAACATTGAATCATTTTACGCTCCTTGTTAGTGATTCTTCTTGTACGTACGCTTTTCTCGCCTGAAATACAATCGATTGTTTTGTTCATATTTCTGGTCTGCAGTACCTAATAGAAAACGTTCTGGTTATGACATTTTACATTTAATGTATATTATATTTAGTTCAAACTCCTACAAGCCATTTCCTGTTTTTCTAAGATATGAATTATATTTCTTGTATTTCGAAGTATGAGACATTAAACTTCTTCCGAATACGGAAGTTGCTGTTTAGCATTCTGCTTCCTCTTTGACTGTTTCCGCTATTTTCATAGGTTCATGTATTGAAGTAAAGGATCAACTTTGAAGACTGACTGAATAGTTGATGTCTTTTTCGTAACAAAATTTCACGAACTAATTTGTAGCCTAGAAAATATAATTTAGATAATTGCTCCAGACATTCGGTTTGTGAAAGTGTAGATTGTGAAGAAACCTTTCATTACAGACAATACGTCTGTACAATGTTTTGTTTCAGGTGTTAAAAGATTTGATTGTTTTCATGGGAATTAATATGTATACCTTAATTCAAAATCTTCTCGGGCTTCTAGCCAGGTAAAAACATGGCTTGACACCAACGTTTCGAAGAAGTGCATCTTCCTCGTCTTCAGGGTGAACTGAACTGGCTAGAAGCCCGAGAAGATTTTGAATTAACACGTCGCCAGGAAAGCTTTAGTTCTTATGTATACCTTGATAAAATGTTGGTTTTGGGTAAGAGAATCTTGGCAACCACAACCAAGTCTGTTTATTTACACTGTAACATAGCACTAAATGGCAATAGCACTGCTTTTGATTGCTGTATTACCTGTTTAGTAAAAACTTTCTGTGATGCTGTTTTTAATGCGGTTATGTTTTAATTATAAACCTCTCCGGTTAGGGGCAGATTTAGCTGCTTCGCATTATCTAGAACAAAATATTTGCGCTCAGATAAGTAGATGAATGCAAAGATTATGTAATTAGATACCGTAACTCTTCTCTAACATTGGTTTATGTCTCCATGACATCTAGTCGGCCATTTAAATACCGTTGCACGGTATACGTAAGTCACCAACTCACAGGTAACTAAGATGTGGTAATTTGCAGTGATGCTTTTTAAAAGTATTCAAATACAGATATTTAAACTTGTGAGGTTATCAAAAGGTAATTTGAGGTTTTAGGGAGGAGCGTTTAACACCATAACGTTAAAACCTTTTGTCGTAAAATGTGCTCTAGCCATTTAGTTAGATTGTTAAGTCAGTTGGACTTGGTTTTGTATCCGCGTATTATATTCCTTTAAAAGTACTAGTTTTGTAAAGAAATAACAGGAATAGCTCGAGGCATCTATCGTTGAAACAAGGCAAGAAATGCATGTTCATTGGCAGTCTTTGTACAAACATGAATACACATTAAAGAAAACTTGTACTAGAAGATAAAAATGACAATGAGCCTCAGGTAGTCCACTTTTGAATGTAATGGGTCCCTTTAGATAGTCATATGTAAAACTTGAAAATAATTGCAGTGATAAAAGAAGTTCATAATAGATTTTTTTAGTGGAGAAAATACTATACAGCTATTGAGTGGTAGATATTGTTGATATAAAGTGTCCTTGCGGTTTTGTGTTTCAAATTGTTCAGCTATTAATCTGACCAATGGGTTTTCCTTCAGACAGCCTATTTTTTGTTTCTGCGTTATGCTTTCATTTACAGAGACTTGAGATCTAAATAAGGGATCTTTTACATGTAAAGTGGCAGAACAAAGGAATGCCCAGAGTGGGATTCTTTAATCATTATGTCATGCTTGTCGGGTAACAAGTGAGCATCGCTTTATTACAGTGGAGTTTTTAGTAAGCAACGATCTCAACATCTGATCTCTTGCGCCTCTCTCATTGGTTAATGACCATCTAAAGACAAGACTGGAAACACTTTAATGTGATGCAGTCTACACTCTTAATGAGCATATTATAGAGTACTGGGTAATGTTTAAGTTCAGTGAAATGTACGAAAATGGAAAGTATACATATACATTTCACTCATCTATCAAAACTCCTGAACAGAAGTTCGTACCTCTAGTACATTTGAATACGAAATAATTTCCATTATTGAAGGAAGTAAGTAACGCATTTGTACATTTAGTTAGATTCCTGTCTTTTAGAAGCTATCGCTTTTGTTCTGAAATATTATGTATGTTGTAAATTTAATTAATGCTAGTGCTAATCAACATATTCTACATTTGTGAAAAAAAAAAAACAAAAAAAAAACAAGATGGACACTCCTTGCTAAGTAGTTAGTTCTAATAAAACTTCTCAACATTGAATTTTGAGAGATATCTCTTACTTCATAGATTCCTCAGTTCAAATCCACAAGTTGGAGTAAAATTAGTTTATTGCATAGAAATGGTTAGTCCTACAACAAAAATTTTCACAAAATATTTTAATTGTCAGATAAGAAGTGGCGAAGTAAGAATTTGCGACTGGTACAACTTCTTCATCGTCATTCCATCACCACTGTTGTAATACTAGTGTAGTTGGTAAGAGAGGAAGGTTCCTTGCAAATGCCCTTAATTTGGTATCCGTCTAAATATTCCCTCCGGCGTGGAATTATAAACATGTGTTGACTCCAGAGATTTAAGTCTGTGATTAACTCACTGAGGAAGACTTCAGCTAGGTATTAAATTGTCGGCAAGCGTTCTAAACAAGATATTTGTTGACTGTTTTTGTTTGTATCACGTTAAAAACGACTTACTGTAACAAATTATCAAATCTGTTTCACTCTTGAAAAGCCTATATAATTATAGAACATATTTGGTACGTTAGTTTGAATACTGTTCATTTAAAGTACGAGAGAAGTAATGATAATTAATGTAACAGCCAAAATAATGTTATGCTACGAATAGTATGTATGAATAGTATGTTATGAATTAAAGAATTAAAGTTCCAGAGTAATAATTGTGAAACTAACGTGTGTTGCTTACCCATAAATGCTTTTCTTAGGCTATGTTTATTTGTAAACAAAATTATAAAGCTTAAGTAAAAATAAAATTAATATTGCCTAAGAAAGTATTGTGAAGAGAGTGTATTTTATTTTATGTATTGATATTGATATGGTAATTTTATTAATCTAATATTATAATTTAGCAAATTAATGATATTAACAATCAATAAAGATGATGTTCATAATTTTGGTATTTCACTCATTGATCATCATTGTTTATGTAAATTCTAAAGAAAACTGCATTCCCTGATGAGTAACATATAAATGTCAAACCTTAATTAATTGTATAAGCAGGTATATTTAGTAACACCTATGTTAACATTAATTGGTTCTTGTTAAATAGTGAAATGTGCATTGCAGGTGTGGGCAACTTCTGTTCGTCGTACTCACACCTCACATTCAAGGAGTGCTGAACTTGAAAATTGGTTAGGGTTTTACAGGGATTTCCTTGAAGGCGAATGTCGAGTAACTTGAATCTTGGGCTTATTTTATTTCATTCATCTTCTGTTTATGACCTACCTACCAGGTTAAGCTGTTTTGTTTTCTAGGAGTTAACTTTAGAATGCTTTGGGGATTCAAATGTTACATCTAAATTTCTTTGCGCATTGCTTCAAAACTGTAAATTGCAAGTGCGGCTTGGTATAGCTCATATTGTTCCATGATTTATATTTTTGTGAAGTTTGAAATTGTTGTGTTGGCATCTTTCAGCACGGAAGTTAGCTAATGAACCATGAAGTTCCCTTTTGTTTACAGTTTGGAAATAATCGTTATTAATTTTGCTAAAGGCACTACGAATAAAAGTAACAAATTAAAATGCTTATGTACTATATGCACAATTGGGTGGAAGTCACTAAAAGAGAGAAACCACTGACGTATGAGGAAGTGGCTTTACCGCGTTGTAATGAAAACAGTAACACACATTTCAGTGATCGCGTGTAGGGGTATTGGACCTGCGCGGTGAAAAGTGTGCGTACAGCATCCCCTGTGATAAAGTGACTCACTACTCTACAGCGTCCCGTCTCTCTCTCACGTGCTGCAGTCTTGGGGTTGCGGACAGGACGTTGCTCTCATACTGCGGCACTGGACCAGGGTCCATCTCTCATGTTGTGTGTATCATCTCTTCCAGGGACTCGACAATGTGACCTCGGGAGCGTTGCGACCTCTCACCTCGGATCTCAATACACCGCGTATCGACAGTTACCGCTTCTCCATGGCCAACCTTGAAGGTAAGTGCGTACGTAACGTAATATTAAACCTGAACTGCTATTTGGTTGTTTTTCGAATGTTATGTCACAATGCGGATTCATTAATAATTACATAGAGCTGACAAATGCTTATCCACCAAGAAAAATAGGTAATCTTGTAACAATAGTTAAAAGATAAATGAAAAAAAATGCAAAGGAGACGTTATATGTGAGATCCTTAAACAATTAAAAAAAAAAAGAAGTATAAATTATTCTGGAACAAATTTAGCATTTCATTCTTGTGGGTCATTTTAGTTTATTTTATCTGTAAGTGAAGAAAAAACTCCAGATATAACATTGTAAAATTCTAAAATAATATCTCCAGACACTTTTGATACTTGGCACAAGAAAATAACACACCAGCTTTATTAAGTAGTTATAAGTATATAAATTGGGTAAAAATGGATATCTTTTAAAAATATTACTTTTTAATTACAACTGATTGTATTCTGATCATTTCAATGAAAGAATGTATTTGCTATAGTTTGTCATGATTTAAACTGTATATTTCAATGGGGTAGTGATGAAGCTCATTTTCCAGAACTAATTTTCATGAAATCATTTTCCAAATAACTCAAAGTACTCTATGAATCTGTTCCAAATTTTGCGGGTATGCTCTGTGACACCAATTAACAATGTACACTAAAACCGAAGATTTGAACATCAAACCTATGTTCACAATTTATGTTTGAACTTTTAAGGTAATCACATCATGTTACTTAAAAATTATTTAGAAATAATTTTAAGTATAAATTGGGCTATTCTTTTGAAACCAGTTATTAGCAAAACAGTATTCAGTCTTAAGTAGTGGTTTTTAAGTAAATTTAACAAAAACAATTCTGAATGTTAGATATAATTCTCAGTAAACATCCAAAATTTGATGTATTTAGTTGTAATTATTTCTCATATTAATACACATTTCATTTAGGTCCCTAGGACTGAGAATAAAACCTTGCTGAAATATTTAATATTAGAACAAATCTGAGAACTATTGAGTTCCCAGTTATTGATATTGTAAAGCGATACTCGAAGGATTCCATAAAGCAGAATTGTGTGGATTGTAGCATACAGAGAAGTAATTTACTTAAAATCCTGAGGTATCAATTTGTTTTAAAAAAATGTATTCAGATAATTCAAAAATGTTTTTGTCATGTTAGAAGCATAACAATTATTACCACTTTATAGGAGATTTTATAAACACTATGTAATGGAGATCTATTGTGATTTAAGTATGCCCTTGCTTAGAAAGTGTGTAACAAATAAAAACTAAGGATATGAAATATAGTTAAAGCTTACAAGTACTCAGCTAATTGGCTACTAGAATACAGGTGCAGATAACTGTAATGAAAGCAAGAATTGTTGTTTTCTCTAACCCCAGTTGTTTCTGATACAATGGTTGGTTGGCTATGGCCAACCAATGCAGCTTTTCCTTCTAAAATTTGTCTATAGAGCAAAAACAAAATAAATTATAAAACTAAGTGATACATTGGCTCATATCTGACATAATTTTGTGGTATTTTTACAAATAGATAATTGGGGAAAAAGAAAATAAATATGGACCAAGGGGATTCCAGATTTAAAGTAAATGCATGTTATGGTATCAAGTTTGGTATTTATTAGACTTTTTGAGTTATACTGTTCTCTGTCTCTACTGTTTTTTAATCCTTTTTACTTTCTTTTTTTATGTTCAAGATACTTCATAATATGGAGATATTGTTTACCTACAAAGAATTCATAACAGTCCTATACCATAAGATATATCCTCTGTGCCTTCAGATTATCCTGTAGCAAACATTCAAGTACAAAAATCAATGATTACAAAAAGTTATTTAAATTAAAGCCTAGGTCATTCACAGGTCTAAGATCTTGTTTCCTTTGTGTGTGCGTGTTAAATGTATTTCAAACCAGTGGATTAATTTATGCTAATTGCAGGTTCATTCATAAGGGTATGCTGGAGGGGCAAAAATCTGAGGAGTTAGGAAGCAGAAAATAAAATATCAGGATAGTGATGTCACTTTATGACAATGAATTTATGCTATTCTCCCAACCAATGCCATTATTGTACACATTATATGGGATGTTGTGACTAATGGGAGGCTCAAAAATTGTTAGTGGCTCTCGTTACTGCAAGGAGTGATGGGACTCTGCAACCCACTCGTAGCAGTCAAGAAAACTAACTACAGTTTAAAAGCTGTGTGCCACAAACAGTTATGTCTATATTCCTCTTAAGGAAGCAAAATGCATATAACTAATGCTAATAATGCACAAATGTGTAAGAGTTAGCAAGCCTCAGTAGGAAGGGATACAGGTTGTGTTTGTTATATACGCAGCTCACACTTGTTTCCATCTCTCTCCAGTGTGCAAGTGTCCTTCTTTGGAGAGCAACTCTTAATGAGAGTGCTCATACATTTCCCTCTCTGCTCCAACCAAATTCTTGCACACTGTCACATTCTTTGTTGCTATGCATTGTCTGCATTCCTTTGTTATGCATGCACCAAAAGTCTGATATCATTTTAACTTAGAATGGGTTATAATAAACAAAGCTTATGAAATTACCCCCCTTTTTGGATTCAGTATTCCATTTAGATCACATAACATTCTTATGACTGCCTCTGGAGTGTGATGATAGTGGGTCTGCCTGATATTCAAGATGTCCCAAATTCAAATCTCAAGTTTGGGTTAGTTGTTCAAATAAGATTTTTTTTTTCCCAGGATTTTCCCTTATCCAGAGAAGATGAATGTTGAGTAACCCTTAAGCTCATGGACCCTGGGCTCATATGAGCATTATTTCACCCCCACCCTAAAATTATATCATATTTTCAAGATTAATAACTGCAGATTATGTGATAATTACAATGACCATCCATTCTGTTTGAAAAGTCCCAAATTTAGACTTGTCATCCCAAAATTTCTTAAATCTCCCAAAATGTAGTATTCACACCATAGCTATTAGTAAAGCAACATCTATTCAATTTAATAAAGCAGTTAATATACCAGCATATCTTCATGCTCCTATTCATGAATTGCACATAGTGAAATTAATATACCTCTAATTAATATTCTTAAAAAAGAGGATTTTTGTCAGAGTATAAGAGGTTTTTTTTTTTTTTTACTAAGATATCATTATTTGTCTTAGTTGAACTTCTATATTATTTTTAAGTGATTTCATATTACAGCGATGCTATATACATCTTCGCTCAGTCAATGACAATAATTATTCATTATTTTTTATTTTTGTACTTATTTATTATTTCCTCTAGCACATTACAAAGTTTATATGGCCTGGAGCTATCTCATATACTTTCCCAAGTCATCCAAAGTAATATTTGAATTCACTTATTATGGTATTACAATTCTTCATTTAACTTATATTACAATTATGATCAACCCATAACAGCTTTATGTATGGACCAAATCAATTTCTTCTAGATCTTTAATAGGTAACTTTCCTATTGTTTGTGTTAGCTACCATGCAGCCATGTGACATCCTTATCTTGTCATCAGAGTCTTGCACACTGACTGACCTGACCTGGGCACAGGCAACCAGCTTCCTACCTTTACTCTTTGCAGAATCTCAAAAGACTCTGACCAAAGAGTAAGTTATTAGCCTGAGATTGTTTGTGACACATTTTCCAAATGCTGCTGCTTTTGCTACCATCAAACATTTGTTCTGTACAAAAATGATCCTCCAAATATCTTTGCATACTAACAAAATATTGAATGCATCCTCTTCTTCTCCACTTTAAGGGCAAATACCATCGTCAAATCATGTTCTGCAGTCTCTTAATTGCCATATTCTTAACATATATACAATATTATACTCTTCTTGGACATTTGTTACATTTCTCAGCTTATACCTGCTTTGCATCATTCATATTAAAATCATTATAGAATTTGAGAGAACTTCTCTTTTCCATTGTTGCCAATAAACATTGTTTATTCATATCTTCCCATCTCACATTAGACTGTTTCCCAAAATCCTGTCAACTATTATCTTTTCTTGACCATATCTCACTTGTTCTGCTTATTGCTTATTGGTGCCTAATATCACCTAGGAGTGTGCACACTTTTCTTGTCAGAGACAGCTTGCTAAAAGAAAATGCAAAAAATTATGGTGAAATGTATTTTTAATACCAATTGGTGCATCTTACTCTGAGAATATAAAAATGATTTTCAAAAGTATTTCAACTCAGGATATTTATTCACATTTTATCATTTGATTTTGTACAGATTGTTTAAAAACGAACCTTTATATGTAAGCCGCATCCCTTAATATTTTTCTGGTTATACAACTGTTTCTTGCACACTTAGTCTCTTTCAAAAAAAAAAAAATAAATAAATAAATAAAAAAAATAAAGTTGAGGTATTTCATTCCAAACCAATATTTTATGAATATTCCTCTTTACTAAGCTCATCTAGTTTCTTTCATTGTGAATTGCCCCAGCACCCATATGTTAGGCGTCTTCAATCCTTGGATTGGTTTGCAGTGACTCTCCATTCAGATCTTCTCTCTGCTTTCCGTTTGAGTTCTTCATATTTACTGCATTTCATATCTTCCATAATTTGTTTTATATATTGTGATCTTGCTCTTCCTTTGCCACTTCTTCCTTCTAGAAGCACCCATATATGGTACTCAAAATCAATGTACAAAACATTTTCCTAAATGCATTCATCTTATCCTACTCCCCAAGTTTAAATTCCATATACACATCTCAATTCAACTAAAATCTTGTAGATCTATTCGTTAGAGAGTTTATTTTTATAGAGTTTTCTCTGAATATACAATTCCCTCAATTTCATTAGAAGTTGTAAGAGGATATTTTCATATTGTTTATACAAATTAGGATGACTTTTTATGAGTGGAAGGATTTTCATGCCATAGCAAGTATAAAAAAATATTTCATATTCTAAAAGTTGCATTCACAATTCTATTAGCAAAACATAACCCAAATTCAAAATAAAGATTTTGCAAAATCAAATGAAAATTATTGTAAAATTTAAGCTCAGGGTTTGTATTGAGCATAAATAGTTGAATAGCATACACAACATATCTTAAAGAGGAAGTTCCTGTTTAAGACGCTGAATCAGAAAGAAAACTGTTTATATATTGGCATTCGTATTTTGAATTTATTTTGTCATTTTGTGCTGCCTAGTAATTTTAACTAGAAGACACCCAAGGGGTTATAAAATATCACGACTAAGGACATGCCATTGAACGAAAAGACACTTTCCTGAAAATAATTTAAGTAGCTGACATTTTTGGGATGAGTGAATTATTAGCAGAGATTGTTAAATTATACTTTTGAAAACATATATAATTTTAAATAATTTTATACTAAGCTTTATAAATTGCTTTTAAGAGCAATAAGAAGAAAGGAAATAAGAGTGTGTTATCAAAATTCAAGCAGTGCAGATGATTATAAACAGTGTAAGGTTTGTTTGCAGCCAAAGTAAATATGTGTTTAAATGTTATGCAAGCAGGGTGACAAATTAAGTGTTGACACGATTATAGATGGAAGTTCAAAGTTCTCATCAGCCTATATGCAATACATAAATACCTTACTTCTACATCATTGACCATGCTTCTGTAATTGTGATAATTAAGGATAAAATATCTGACTGCTTATTTTAGAATGTATCATCCAAATATGAGGTTAACAGTATAATAAATATAAAGATGAAGAATGTTTTATTTTGATTGTTACTGTCATCTTATTTCACCGTGCCATGGAATCCTGATGGCTGGGTTCAAAGTTCCGAGCAGCTTTACCAACCCCCATAAGCAGCCATTGGATATCTTAGGTAAAATAAATCTTTTCGCAAGTGTATGTGAAGGGTAGGATTAGAATATAATTATATTGCAAACAAGCCATGACACCTAAATACTGTAATTATGGTATCATGATGTGGATATGATAGCCCACACTTAACTTGCAATAGTGTTCCACTAGTCTGTGACCTGTTAGGAAACCCTATTCATTGTTAGACTCTTAGTAGACCTCAAACTAATGCCCTTCCGTTCTCAAGCAAACTTATAACGGAAATAGCAAGAGGGTATCAGCTCTCTACTGAACAGCTGCACATCATCTAGATTTTTGCATGTTTGTTGTATAGTTCAATGTTTTACATAAACAATGAAATTAAATGATTTTCTTTTATGAGAAATAGCAATTATTAAAAATATATGTATATATTTAAAGCATGATACACATTTTACAGAAATGAAAGTGATATTCTTATGTGTTTTAGATTCACAAGATGTTGATCTGGATGCCATTCTGGGTGAACTTTGTGCACTGGAGAACCAATATGAGTCCTCCTCTTCTGCTTATTATCCAGCAGGAACAAAAAGAACTTCTGTCCCAAATACGGGTAAGAAAGTTGTAAATGAATGATGCAGTACTTTGTTTTACTTGCTATTTCTATAATTCTTCTGTAGAATTAAAAAAAAAAAAAAGTCCATCACAAATAAAAAGTAACTGTTGATTTCTAGAGTTAACAGTGGATATTCTGGGCAAATAGTGATATTTATTGTGTAACAATCTGGTTTTCTAAGTTTAATGTAATGACTGGACTTAAATACATCAACAAAATTGAAACAGTACAAAAACAACACATGTTGTTGTATATGCAGTTAATACCACAAATGCTCTAGCATTACAGGATCACATCGTACAGATGAACTGACAAAAAAATTGCATTAAATGTTTCTCATGTTACAGCATTAAAATTTTAACTGATCAGAAGGTGCAATATTGCAACACAGTTGCTGCTGAGGATGCGAGAAACATCGGTTTTCTCATAATACAATAAACCCCCATAATTACATTCTTCAAAAGACTGTGGCCTAAACTTGTAATAATTGGGATAATGTTACACATGGTAAATCATTTACTAGGTATGAAAAAGCAATTTTGATGCAATTTAATAGGCAATACAGTGCAATAAATATTATTTATGAATAGTTGGGTGGATTATAGTTAAAAATGAGGAACAAGAGAGAATTAATTTTTTTATGGAGGGGTGGGGGACTTTTGTGGGTTTCTTGATTAATTATTACATTTATGATTTGTCATTTTGTACTACTGCATGAAAATTTGCTATAAACTGCACAGAATTCAAAGAAAGACAAAATAATAAAACACATTGACAGGAAGCCTTTTGAAAGTGTAAATTCCTTCTGAGGAAATGCACTGTTTTATATGCCCGACTGTAGACTGTTCTAGGTAAAGCCTCAACTGCTGAATACAGTCAAATTGTTTTCTCATCATACTTTTAAAACATAAAAAATTTCAAAATGTATTTATAATATCTATTTGTATTCTTTTTTTACCCTAAAAGTGCCAATAGCGAGATTTGGAATCATTAAAGGGGGTAAAATCATGCACTATTAATATGGAACATCCAGGGACTTGACAAATAGAGCATAATGAATGAGATAGCATAATCACAGGGTGTTTATCATAATTATAATCAATTTATTGTTGGAAGCCATACAAAGTACAGATTGATTTGTCATAGTAATATTTAGAGATAGCATTTTAGATCAACCACATACCTACATTACAATACATAAATCAACCATTTAAAGTATTCATCAGCAAGGGATGGCTGTAATATGGGAAGTATAACATATTTTGTCTGTAGAATACAGTCCTGGAGAGTTAGTGCATTAGTTCATGGACACTGTTTTGTATAAATACCCATGACTTGTCTCATTTTGTCTAAAGCTTGAAATGTTGCTTACTAGATTATTTGTGCAAATCCTTCATTTGTAGATTTAATTTTGATTTGAGTTTAATTTAGTTTGTATGTGATGTATATTGTACATAAATATGGAAGTGAAGCAGCTCCATGTATTTGTGAAGTATTATTACTGATTAGAAATATAAACTAAGGATTAGGCAGCTATTTACCATAAGAAACTAAATCAAAGTGTCAATAACATGTACTTGATCTTTCTGGACGAATAAATGAGTTGATCTAATTTGAAATATTTAGATCTAATCAGAACTTGCAATCTGTTCAGATTCATAGATTAACCATTTTCAAAACATTTGTTTTTAAACTTAATTTTTTTACAAATTTTAAGTGAAACATTTAATTGTAACTAATGTGTTTAACTTAGTTCTTGTGCACTACAAAGTATGAAATACCTAATGGCAACTATTAGAAAAATGTTTTAATGAATTCTGAGGTCTTTTCAACATAGCCAGTTAGTTAACCTGATAAGTAAACTACCTCCAAAATTTAGCAGCATGCAATTTTTGCTTTATTATCATTTTCTTCCATTGTATACAGTATACCTACTATTTAGTGAATTGTATTACTGAAACACTTTAAATTATTTTTTTAATCAGGTACAGGACACGTTCAACAACATCGGCGTACCCACTCTCGTTCCAGCTCTGAAGGAAACAGGTTGCTTAAAATTGATGGCAGCACATCTGACACAGATATGCTCTCAAAAAGTGAAGGAGGTTAGCATTTTAAATACTTTGGAATAAAAACTATAGTAGATATTCATTACACAAATTTTAGTCATTGTGTTGCTGTATACATACATTTATAATGGTAAAACTGTGTGAGGAAAGAGGAAAGACAGAAAATTAGACTCTAGTTGTATCTTGCTTCACCTGGATATTAACTGAATACATTTTGTGAAATTATGCTATATACTACAGAATCAGAACACCTACAGCAGGGAAATTCAGTCACTATTAGAGTTGCCTGTGATTCTATCAGCATTAAATTATATAGCTGAAAGATAAAAGCGCAAGTGTTGCTTCCTTCACTTGGAAATTTTACTGCAAAAATATTAAAGGAAGCTTAAGGTTAGGTTTAGCTACTCTCTTGTACCCTGGAAAATCATTAAACATCAAACAACAAGCTAACAAACAGCTTTGCTTACACACACATTGCCATAAAAGTAGCCAGAAATGCTAGATTAGATTGGATTGTGCTAAGTATAATTTGTAATGCTCCATTTTATTTTGGAACATAATTGAATATCAGCTAGCTATAAAATAAGTAGTGCTTTGATTTTGAATTCTACTTAGGAGTAAAAGGAAGGTGAAAAGCATCTCTAAGGTATTGAATACCACATCTCTTACAGTGAAGTCTATAGAACTTAGTTATATGAAATTTGTATTCTCAGGATAAAGGAAAACTCTGGAAAAAACCTTATTTGGGTAACTCACCCTAACTGAAATTTGAATTCTGAGGGCCTCTTGAATGTGAAGCAGATATGTAAATTTTGTTAGTATATTCAAAATATAAAATATGTGAAGTTAGTGAGAGTGTTAATTGGAGTTAATTACTCAAATCTTTATTGAAAAACTTTTTGCCTAGGTGTCAGAACAGAGAGCCCAGACAATGATTCTGCTTTCTCAGACAATGTGTCAATGCTCTCTAGTGAGAGTTCTGCTTCTAGCGGAGGCAGTGGTGGACGCACAGATCCTTCTAAAACTGGTGGCATCAATCTTGCACCTTCGCCAACACAGGTATGATTATGGAAACTTGTTCTTGTTAGTTAATTCTTATGGAATTAGTAATACACAATATCAAGCCCACTTTTAATAGGGGTTGAAAGTTCCAGATCTCTTGCAGTCACTGGTTGCAAGAGTTTCCAAGAAAGAATATTTATATTATATAAGGGAAATGTTACAGGAGGCCAAAGCTCACCAAGGGCTGTAGAGCCAGAAGAGAAGGGAAATGTTATTTGTTAACTTTATGTTGCTTTTTTTTTTTTTTTTTTTTAAATTGGTAATTCAATTTTGAATTATTACTTGTATTTGTAATTCAAATATTTTGTTAATTTATGATTTGTATAATGGCATAGAGATTAGTACAGTAATACCCCGTAATTGTGCTGTTAAAGGGAGTATGGTCTAAATGCATAATAATCAGGATAGTGTTGCACATGACATGTGATTTATTAGGTATGAAAAATCAATTTTTACTCAGTTTAATAGAAAATACAGTGCAATAAATGTTATTTTGAATATTTGGGTGCAGCACAGTGGAAAACAAAGAACAAGAGAAAATTTCTTATTAAAAAAAATCATCAATTGTGTATTGATATGTACATTTAGGCATTGCCATCTTATATATGTACGACAACTTGCTATACACTGCACAGAATTCAAAGAAAGACTAAAAGGATAAAACACTTGATAGGGAGCCATTTGAAAGTATAAGGTTATTTGCCCAATGTTGCCGACCATAGGGGTTTTCCAGGTAAAGCGCTCAATCGCTGAGTAGTCAAACAATTTTATCATGCTTTTAAAAGATTAAACATTTTTCAAATTATATACAATATTTTTATTAATTTTCAACCTGAAAAAAATACTAATAGTGGGATTTGGAAGTGTTAAATGGGGTAACATCATGTATTAATATGGAACATCCTGGGACTTTACAAATAGAACATAATAAATGGGATAGTGTTATAATTGGGAACATTATCACAAGGTTTTACTGTATTTTTAACAGCAGGTATGCTGCATGTCAGTGCTGAATTAGTTTTATAATTAATATTGTATTTAACCAAAACTTCAACCAGTTTAGAGTATTTGATTTTTATTTTCCTATCAGATGGATTCAGCAAGCAGAGCAAAGGCAGAGAAAATCCGTATTGCACTGGAAAAAATGAAGGAAGCAAGTATCAAGAAACTGTTTATCAAAGCATTCTCAGCAGATGGAAGCACAAAAAGCCTTCTGGTTGACGAAAAGATGACATGTGCCTATGTGACTCGGCTTTTGGCTGATAAGAATCATGTACATATGGATCCTAAGTGGGGTATTGTGGAGCACCTTCCAGATCTTTATATGGGTAAATATATTACTTAAATTGTAACAAGATTCTATATGTTGTACTCAAGGAATATAAAACAAAATGAGGGAATGTATGGGCTAAATTCTAGAATGTGAATAGTGAACTTTTGATTAGTCATGACGTTATTGGCCGTCAACTGTTTTATTATTGTTCACCATGATAACTGTTATTACTGTATGTTCAAAGATATTTGTATTCTTCCTACTTTCATTCTTGGTCAGTGAGTTTTAACTTGCCATCATTTAGGACTCGTGGACTCATTAGAGGCTCATTATTCAATTTTGTTTAAATTGCTTTTCTGTTATTTCATCTTTCTTTTGTACTCTTAACAATTCAATTTAGTTGGATTTCAAAGCTTCTCAAAGCCATTCACTGCAACTGAAATGTATGTGATCTTTAAACATTATTGTTTACTTTGGAGTTATCTGAATAATAGAATATTTGCGAGACTCCCTAACAACTTGGAGCAGTTGTAGCATTCATATCCTAAGAACTGACCACTATCACTACTCAAGTAGTGCATGACAATCTGGAACTATTTATTAAATCATAGTATGCATTTTCAATGCAACTTCAAGATGAATGTTCAAACTGTATAAATAATTTTATATGTTGTGTTTATTTGGCAATCAGACACAGGCTTAATCTTATTGTTTTAATTTGTGAATTATCTGTGATCAATTCTCTCTCTCTCTCTCTCTCTCTCTCTCTCTCTCTCTCTCTCTCTCTCTCTCTCTCTCTCTCTTTCTCTCTCTCTCTCTCTAATGGTTACACTGAAGTTTATTATATTGCTTTCACTTTTTTTATAATGATGGAATATTATCTTTTATCCTTGCAGAGCTACTTTTTTGCAACAGCATTAGAATTAAAATAACACTACTATTCTGTTCTTAAACATGGTTACAAGCCACTGTTTTTTCTTAGATTGTCACTGACTCTAGGTTTACAATTATAATCTAGATCCTAAAAATGTATGAATGTGCAGTTTGTAGCAAACAATTTTACATTCAAAATGATCTTTATTCTAACCAATATTATCTTATGATCAAAAAATAACAGATTTAGTAGCTTCGAAGCATATATTAATTTTGCTGTGTTTTTTAGAAGGGTATACAATCCTTGTATGATGCATTAAAACATTTATTTCTTAATTGAGAGAAGCAATACTAATTTTGTATGTCAATAAACCAACACAAGGATACTTATAAACAGTTTTAAAGAGGAAAAATGAAAATGCACCAACCAGCAAGCAGCAACTAAACCCTGATTCATGTTAATAACTTTGCAAAAAACATATTACATCATTTTTGCACATCATGCAAGAAAATTTGGATTAGGAATAGCAACTGACACTTCTGTTTAATCCTCTTAGCTAACAAATTAAGTATCAAGATCCTTCTTCTTATTCTTTACACTCAGATGTAAATTGGCATGTTGAGAAACGTTTTCAAGGAACAGTTTTTGAGAAACAATGAGAGCGTATTTTCCAATGGGATTGAATGTCTTAGCTGACATGTGGAAGGTCAATAAACTTCAACAAAACTACCCACTATCTAATCCAATCTCATTTGCATGTTGAGATATTGTTCATAAAGATGAAAGAAAGCAACAAAAAACATTTTGTATGAAGTTGTGAGGAATTATTAAAGTAACTTTCCATATACATATGTCTGATGTTGAAAGGCAAGTACCATAGGCCATTTTAGGCAGGTAAATGACAGTAATAACTGTGAATATATATCAACTCATTCAACTTTAGAGAGACAGAGCAGAATTAAAGTATGCTACGAGTGTAATCACTGCTAAACTCTATGGAGGAAATGGCAAGGGAATGTACTGGTTGTACTAAAAGCACATTAGCTACTGAAAGTATTGGAATTTTGTCAATCTCCAAAATAAACATTAAATACTCTAAAATATGTACAACAATCCCATCTGCCTATATTTAGTAGCCAAGCACGCAACTACCAAAACATTATTTAAAACAGGTGTAATTAAGTTACTTTAATATGTCTTTGTTTATAGAGCGAGTATATGAGGATCATGAATTATTGGTGGAAAACTTGATGATGTGGACACGAGATTCTAAAAACAAGTTGCTGTTCTTGGAGCGTCCAGATAAGACAGAGCTGTTCTTGACACCTGAAAATTATCTCTTAGCCCAGTCTGATCGTAATCATGGAGACTATGATGACCATGCCCGCACCATGCTGCTGGAGGTAAGAGATGCCTCAGATATAAAGAATTCAGAAGTTTGAAACAAGTGAAGTAGGTTAAGCATATATTGAAATTGAATCAGAATAGCGACACTCGCCTCAATTAAAATGGAAAAAAATAAAGACATTTAGTACCTTAGAGATGCACTGTTCTGTTAGTACAAAATTTAACCAATCGCTATCTGCAATTTTCAATGCTCTCATTGTCATTTTAATTTTTACTTTATTTGTGGACTGATACATCATCTTCTTGAGATGTAATTTTGATTTTATTATTGCCATGTGGGTTTAATTTCTCTTTTAACCAAATAGAGAGTATTTATTTTGCTTTTTCATAGCAAGTAGCATGCTCATTTACAGAAGTCACTGTTTCTGGTGTTTGTTTTACCCTCATGGTAAAAATGTTCAACTTTGAAGTGAAGGAAACTATAATTATGATATTCTCATGCTTGATTAAATAATAAACATTTACTTTGGATGTAAAGCAGCATTGATTTAGAAAACTAACCATCTTTAGCTTTTTGGCACAAATTTTCAACATTTAACACAACTTTTTTTAAAAATAAATGAAGGTAACTTAAATCATTTGCAGTCATATCATTTATACTTGGATGGCAGTAACTGGTCATCCTCTGATCCACTGAAGGATCATAAGTGAGATCTTAATGGAGTTGCCACATCTTTTCTTGCTCTTAACTGCTGTAAACCTACTTTCTCGAATTTTCTCACATTCGTTAATGAACTCATATGTCTTTCATTACAGATTTAAACTGGCATGAATTATCAATGTCTTCTCATATAAAAATTGTTGTGATAATTTCAATTGTGGGTAAAACTTGTGAGTTACATCTTTGTCATCATCATTATCAACATTTGTGGGTTAAGCCTTTTAAGGTATTTTTATGTTTCGTAGGTTTTCAATAAAAAAAAGTTGAATCCATCTCTTCTTTGCTCTACTAACATTCCTATTATCTTTCAGCTTGTAATGCAATTTAAGCTTTGGTATGGAATGTTCTTTCATTCTCACATTTTCTTTCCAGTTTTTTCAAAAATATTTATTTTAACCATCATTTATCATCAATTGTAACTTATTTCTAATATCTTAAATGTTACTTCTACTCAAGAGTAAACAGCCAGCCACACTTCTCAAAAAGTCATTTCATCTGCCTCTATGAGTTTAGTCGAACCCAAAACTTCCAACCATACAGCAATACAGGAACTACCATCACCTTCTAAACCTTCAGTTTTCTTCTAGTGTTTTTAATTTGTTATTGTTATTATCATTATCATCATTATTGTTGTTGTTGTTGTTGCCCTTTACATTCTTTTTAAAATGTATTTTATTTATTAGTTTAACGTCCTTTAACCCAGTAGGCCATACCAGTTTATGATTGAAATGCATGAAATGATGCTCAAATAAGTCAGAGTTCATAAGCTTAGTTACTTAACATTTGTCTTCTCAGGATAAGGGAAAAACCTTTTCTGGGTAACTCATCTAACTGAGATTAAAACTTGGAAGCTCTTGAATGCAGGGTAGACAAGCCACCACCACATTACAGAGGTGGGCTAACAAATATAAAAATAACTTTTCATTTAAAAATTACAAAATTGGGGTCCTTTGCAATAGCCCAGGGTTTTGATTCTTATTGATATCATGTTCAGGAGATGTTTTGCTTCTTTACGAAAATATTAATTAAAAAAATAACAACAACATTAACTTAAATTTACATGTCTGCATATAAGAGTATACAAGTTGAGAAGTGAGAAAAAGCCAAAAATTCTGAATCTAACAACCATGCTTGAAGTCTAGCAGTGGTTGGCATCAAAAAGTGTTTTGTTTGGTGTCTAAAATTGATGAGTGAAATGGGAACATCATCTCATTTTTCCTAGGTTAAAAGGGTTGGTATGTTCTGTCCACAATGAATGTAAAATGAACATGTTTCAAATGTAAATAAATTGTGTATTGTTAATCATATATTTGTTTCTTTATTTATACCTTGTTAGCATCATATTGTCTTCTGAATGCATAAGATGACATTTGTAAAGCAAAGATAAATAATACTTTACTCATTTGTTTTATAGGAATTTTTCTCAAGCACAGGAGTAGGAGTACCAGAAGTAGAAGGTCCATTGTTCCTCAAGGCTGACTCCAAGAAAGGTTGGAAGAAGCACCATTTTGTACTGAGAGCTTCAGGCCTATACTATTGGCCTAAAGAGAAGGTTAAATCTTCCAGAGATCTTGTATGCCTAGCTACATTTGATGTAAATCAGGTAAGTGAATTAAGTATATGCAAGGACAAGTTATTGAATTGTTTAATGCTATTGTATTTGCTTACATGCAAGACACTTTAGAATTAAAAATTAGATTCCATAAACAGGGTGCATCTTATACACTGATAAGTATTTTAATTGTATAAATCGGCAAGGAAAAGATTTTAAGAAAGAAGTACAAAAAATATTTAGTGAGATAGCTGAAAAGAGATCTTAAGTTTTTTATATACCAATGAAAGACTCACGGGAAAGGGAAAGGTATATAGATGTGACAAATAAAGAGGAGCAAGAAGGGATTGCAAGGGTGAAAGCAGGAGTATGGAGGTTAAAAGGTTTAAGGAAGGGTATTCCACAAAATCAATGTCCTATATGTGGTGGAAATGAAGACATGAAACATATATTATTTAAATGTAAAGGGACTGAAGTTTGGAGAAAAGAATATATTAATAAGAAATGGTTTAAGATAGAAATGTAGTGTAGTTGAAATGTTTCAAAGACAGTAAGATGATTGGACAATACTTGTATAAAGTGAAAAATAAATGGATATAGACAGTAAATAGTAAAAAATGTTGTAACAAACTAGAATTAAGAAACTATTGCAAAATATGAGTATGACCAGTAAAGAGCCAGCGCTGAACACCGATCATATCATCTGTACATAGCCTAGCATAAATAAATAAAATGATAATGAGAGATAAATTAGAAGTGATACATTTTGAAGCACAGTTAATAATAACATACTAATAACATAAGGCTTCATCAAAATTATTACTTACACAGCAGACCTTATGATACCAGTTCTACTGTGTAAGTAACAATTGGTGAAGCCTTGTGTAAAACAATTCAATTATGCATTACTATGTAGTTTATTACTTTCATTTCTTCAAAATGTCCATGTTGTGGAGACGAGAGCATTCTAGTTGTACAGAGTTAAGTGAGTGCTCATATGCTGTGATTAAAATTTGTTATATTGTTCATTCAAACTTAATTTTTGTGAAAGTGCAAAGATTAAGATAATGCAAAGGTCTTTAATTGTGATAATTTGTAAACCATGACTGGTAATCAAGTTGCTAGTCAACTGCATTTAAGGTACAAGTTGTGTTTATATTAAAGAACATAGAAGCAGTGCTGTAGAGAGGCATTTTGGGCAACTTCTAATTGAGAAACTAATAGGAATTGGCAGAATCAGAAAAAGAATTTAAAGAAGGTAACTTGCAGTAAACATAATCTAACAATGGAGCAGCTAATAGCCAGAACTTGAAGCACAATCTAATGTTTAGAAAATTTAAACAACAGATTAGCGGTAATATAAGTTTGTATAAAGCAACTGAAGTAAAGTAAAATTCAATAAAAAAGGGATCGCCCACTTGACTAGATTAACAGCATGGTGTTCAAGATTTATAAGAGGTTTATATGCAGACTATGGCAAAAATACCGTGTAAGTCAGCTGAGTATGAAGATTCATTCTGTAAGAAATATTTTTCCTTACAAAGACTTTAATAGAAATATAACTTATATGGCAGCAAATCAGTAATTAACATGTTAGGGCATCCATTTGTTAAATTCAAATGCATCTGGTTGTCTCTTCCAATTAGTTGTAGGAAATGTATTAGATGTTAGGTAAGTGAATATAACACACTGGCATATTGTATATAACAGTTAATCAGAGATTCAGATCATTTGTCTGAATGAAATCACATTATTCATTGCAATATCTTCTGATTTATTTATTGATATACCGTAGCTTGCATACTAATTCATTTTGATGAATTTGATAAGGGTTTGTGGATCTCAAATAAGTTTTCTAAAAATGTTGCTTTATGTTTTGTTTTTTTTTTGGCTGGTTTTTATTCAAAAGATGTAATTTTGGAAGTGGTTTCTTTAAGAACTTTATACTTTTTGTATTTTTTTCTGTAAACTTTAATATTCCATATACTATTATTGAACCTACCTCTCTTATTACATAACTAATTTGTGTCAAATATGGACTCTATAATTTCAATTATTTAGTTTTTTCCCCGGAAGCACTTCAAGGGCGTTCATCTTCATCATCGTGGGTGTTTGACTCAATTTGAGTGTTTTTCCAGAGAAAAAAACTAAGTAAGTGAAACTATAGTGTCCATATTTTACCCAAATTAGTTACATCATAATTTAAAAGTTTTACTGTATAAATCACTTCATATACATACCTTGTTGATAGTTTCTGAGTCAAGCTATTAATTTCCACTGCTTATTTGTTTAATTTTTTACATCTAGACCCAAAGACTGCATATTAATCTCAGTGTACATAAGTGAGTAATTGCATCATTTTATGCCACTAATATTTTCAAGGTTGAGTGCACATGTTTAGTTTAGCAATGTATTGTGTGTACCCGACATACTTGTTTCACAGAACTTAAGCAATGCAGATCAAAACAAATAATGCAATCACTTTGACAAATCTAATTCCTGATTTTACAGGTTTGGTAGCATGCTAATAGCTAATACTCAATTGTCAACACAGCCCCTACAAACCTGGCACTGCCAATTAAACAAAAACAAAGTTTGATTTCTACAGATAAAGTGCACATTGCAATAACACAAACCACAGGAGGTTTAGAACAATGCAAATGTTAACCAGGTTAAAAATGCATAATAAGTACAAGAAAATTGAAAAGACAACAAGTTAATAGTGTAAATGGAGAAAATACTTTATTGCTGAGAAGTAATACTGACATTCTACAGTAATGAAACATTGTGTGTTCTTGTGTTTAATGTTATCATTGAGTAATATAAATTAAGAGACTCTCCTCAAGAATGTTTATATTGTTTTGCAGGTATACAACGGTGTAGGATGGCGAAAAAAATTTAAAGCTCCAACAGACTTCTGTTTTGCCATCAAGCACCCTCGCTTGCAGCAACCAAAATCTAGCAAGTATATAAAGTTCCTCTGTGCGGAGGATCAGGCATCTCTGAATCGCTGGATTATGGGCATTCGCCTTGCAAAGGTAAACACAAGTTTGGCTGTAAGCTGTCAGTGCACAGCATTATAAAATAATTACATGTGTAGTTGTTTAAGAAAATGTAATTTATATGGAGCCGTTTTATCTTATAGAGTTGAGATAAAATTAGGATATGTTTATATTTGTGTGCTTAATGAGTTTCTAATGTTCAAAAGATAACAAGACAAAATAAAAAAGAAAAAAAAAAATGGGGGGAAGAAGCAAAAATGAATATAGTTTAAAACTTTACTTTGCAGATTAACGTGTGTTATTAATAACTAAAACAACATGGATGTTCGAGAAATCAAACTTTATTTTGAGGGGAAGGGAGGTTCTAAAGGATTTTAGGTGTGGTGTCCCATATGATACCTCAGGACTATACAAAGTTTTTATAAGTTTTCTTTTAATTCAGCCATTGATACACAGCAACCACAAATAGAAAAAAAAACAATGCCAAAATGCAGTGCAGAAACTATGAAACATGATACCACTAGTTATCATTACTTATTCAATGAACAAGAAAAACACCCAGAACCTGATATATCAGATTTACCAAACATGGCTCAATTTCAGGGGAGCCCAAAACTGTATCAAATTCTTGGGGTGGACTTCATTACTTCCCACCATAAGAAGTGGTAGGCACAGTAATAAAACCACTTTCATAGTACTCTTAGTCATAGTTCTTTATCCTTTATCACTTTTTTTATTTACATTATGCATTGAGTGTACCTTTTGTGTTTGCAGCATGGAAGACAGCTTTTAGACAGCTACAGATCATTAGTTGATGATCTGGCACAAGAAGATTTGGATTTACTAGCCCATGCAAGGTCATGCTCAGTGAGTTCCATTGCAACAGGACAACCTGCTGGAACTCCAGGCTCTGAATCAGAACATGATGCAGATCAGCCCACCACACCTACTTGCAATCATAGCACAACAGATGGTTTACCAGGTAAATTATTTGTTTTCTCTCTTCATTAGTAGCAAGGTATCTCACTCCTGAAGTAGCTTCAGGGAATTTGCCTTTTCTTCCTCTATTCCTCTGTATTGGCTTGAAGATTTATATATGATATCCTTTAAACCAGAGGTTAATCTCAATGAGATATAAGTATGAATATTTTTGTTCTGTATAGAAGATATGAGCGGCATTTGGAAGTGATTTACAATTGTATTGTTTTAAAAAATCAATCTACGAACATGTCCTCTCATAGGATGATAAACTGACATTAGTACAGCAAGCAGACACCAAATGGTAGTTGTGAACAGAGTATATAGTGAAAGGACAACTCTTATTTGTTGTTAAGTAGAGAAAGTCATGGACAAGATGCAAGGCAACTACCATGGACAAAGATGTACATGGGTTTAGTGGAATGAAGGATTCAGAATCGCAGGTATTCATAAACAGTATCTGTGGAAGTGGTCAAGAAGCTCCTGCACAAAAAACATTTGTAATAGATCTGTAACACTTGTCGCATACAGTTAATGGACTGGCTTCCACAAGGGGACAACCATCAACAGCAGGATCTACTTTGACACCCTTACATGAACTTGAATGCAGGATTCAGCAATGGTGACAGGAAAAGATCAAAAGGAGTGCTCCTTCAGCATGACAATGCACACCAACAATGCAACAACTGCAAAGTTGATATCACTTTCATTATTGTGTCACACTCACCATATTCACCGGATCTTGCTCCAACTGATTATGATCAAAAATATGAAGGATGCTCTTTGAGGTAAAAGATTTGGCAGCAACAAAGAGTTGCAAGGAGCAGCCCACGAGTAGTTGCATTGTATCCCAAACAATGTTTCTGTGATGCAATAATGAGTTGCCGGGAAGGTGGCAACAGTGCATTGATATTGATGGGGAGTATATTGAGAGATTCCAAGTACATTGAAAATCATGTTCATAAATGAGTAACTTATTTTTATACACTATTGTAAATCATTCCAAACATCATGAAGCGGATATTTAGCAACAGTATATTTTTCCTTGCAGATAAGTGGAAAAAAACATGCTTAATGGTGAAGATCAGGTAGTTGTCCTCCATGTTCTAGGGGTGACATGGGAGCCTCTGATTTCCAAGGTTCAAACCTGGCAAGGGCGATTGATTTTTTCTGGCATAAAAATCTTTAGCATGACTTTCTTTGGAAGGAAAGTAAAGCTGTTAATCCTGTAGAGAACCTAATCATGTAAAAGAACCTCAAGTCTGATAAAGAGGTCTCTGTGTAAAATTAAGTGGTCTTTCGTGCCCAATATAGAATGGGATGCTAAGAACTGCAACAGTCAAAGAGTGTCCATAAATAACACTTAATTTGTAATTTAAGATCAGGTCAGTCACAGAATAGAATGTATTATATTTTTGTAGTGATGCTGCATAGTTTAGGTATTTCAGGAACTATATTAACTTTATAGTAGCATTTAGTTCCCAAAACAACTTTTTTGTGTGTCCAGCAAAATGTTAATAAAACCAACTAGACCAAAGCAAACTTGTTTAAGTTTGAATGAAAGAATAAATTAAACTATGTTTAACTTAAAAATGTACTTATTAGGCACTTATAAAACCCAATAGTTTCAGTACTTTATAACTACTACATACAAAAAGTTCTTCTACCTATTGAAGCATTCATTGATAACAGGTAAAGTTAGATAAGGATTTTAGTTAAAAATTTAAGGAAATGCAGTTAACTAAAGTAAATTATTTTACTAAACATCCAATAAATGGAAATTAGAATATTTTCCCAAGATAGGATCTGAAAGATCTGCAAATATTTTTGATCATAATCAGTTGGAGCAAGATCCGGTGTATATGGTGAGTGTGACACAATAATGAAAGTGATATCAACTTTGCAGTTGTTGCATTGTTGGTGTGCATTGTCATGCTGAAGGAGCATAGGGATCTTAGGTGTAATTTATAGTTGTTACTTAATGGAAAGGAGATTCTCAAGCAATATTATTTCCTTTTGATATGGAAATGCTTATTACCATTTGGTATAGGGATGGGCAGAAGATAATATAATGATAGTTACCTAATAACGGTTACAGAAGTAATAAACATAAATCAACTAGCTACCCTTTAATGGTTACAGTAGTAATAACGCAAATTAACTAATTACCCATTAACAGTTGCCAGAGTAACGATGACTGGTTATCTCCATAACAGTTATCAACTTTGGGTGACATTCATTGTATATGCGCTAATAACGCTTAACTGGAACTACAATGTTATCCTGTTGCACTGATTAATATACATCAAGAGAGATTATGAGCAGCTTGTTGATTTAATATTGTATAGCATCTGACAAGAAAAAAGCCTACTAACTATCCACTTTGCATCATATATATCAGTCTTCATCACTAGCTTGCCCTGTGACATAATCATGCAGAGCAAGTTTGTCTGGAAACAAGGACAACTTGTTCCTTGGGGCAGTGTTTACTCAGCATGACTGACAATGAAGTAACAGACCATACAATAGCAGGACCAATCTGTCTAAGCGATACATTCTCTATTATAGAACGTGTGTTATGCTTAAACTATTGGTGATAATTACAGCATATAAAGACAAAGTAGATTGTGCAGTATTATTAATTTGATATAAAATAGCCATAAACAGAGATGGGCCTTATTGCACCAGAAGCAAAATACTTTTACTTATCATTTAACAAAACTGCACATACAGAGAATTGAAAACTGTTCACAAAATAACATTCTCTATTATGTCTTAGAAACATTAATTAAATCCTGATGAACGTATGCTTTGTCATTTTGGCAACCCATTAATTGTATGGGAAGCTGTTATTCTTGTGAATAAAAGATAAAAAAAAATCATCTTTGTCCCTGTGAAAATGAGTTACTGCTTTTACAGTACACGGTTGATGTAATGAGAATATAAATTTACTGTGAGCTGTACTACTTCATCAAGATATTTTAATTCTTTTATCCTGCAATAGTTTTTCAACATTTAGCACTATAATCTGACTTGCACACAAACGAAGAACACATTTTAAGTTATGGTCTGATAGCTGGTTTATACAAGAGTATTAGACTTTCAACGTGAACTGTCACTGAACAAATTACAACCACATCTGCATTATCACCACTATAGTACACCTACTAATAGGTACTGTCTTCCTCTCTGCCCTGCCCATGTTGATTGCACAGTCCAAGCCTACCCTAACTTCTTTCTGCTTCGTAATGACGGCTGCTAATATATATGAACTGAAGTTATCTGCATCTTTTCTGATGTAATGATATTAGACAATGATATATATTTCAGCATTAATGTTTCTCTTCTCTAGCATTATCACCTTTCAAAATGCCAATTACAACATTTTATCTAACATCCTACAAGAATATTTAGTTATTTAATTAGTATATATAATTCAATTTCAATCATGTTGATGTTGGCAAAAATGGTGTATTTTGCTTTGCTGCATGTGCATTACATGAGATTTGTGTTTAGGTTCTCATATAGCTTAGTTCACCTGTACAATCCAGACTCAAAGTACTAGAATTGCAAATTGAGTAATGTATGAAAACCAGTTCTTTGTGGAGTTGATTCACAAGATGTTGCATCAGCAAAATGTGATCTTTGCAAATGCAGAGTTTCCTATAAATCTACCACATCAAATTTACTGGTAACCATTATTGCAATATAACTGCGAATGTGATAACTGATAACCATTAAAACAAATAATTTAATCATTAATTGATATCTGTGACATGTAATGGAACTAGCAGCATGATAACCATTAATACAAATAACTTAATCTTTGCTTGCAACAGTTATTGCAGCGTAACCATTGTGTGAAAGTAACTGTTAATCATACCTCCAATGTGATATACCTCTGTACTTATATGCTCAAGTACTGAGCACTTCATCATTTCCAAAGTAAAAACCTCTCCAACTTGCCTTCTTTTGTTTGTATTTTCTTGCAGGGCATTAAGGGTAAATTATGCCTGATACTTGAAATTATACATTTTATTGTTATCTGCATTCCAAGAAAATCCATTAATTGAAATGTCCACCAATTTCAAGAAAATATCAAAATATGCATTTATATACCCAATAAAAACTACTTTATTTTAATCAGACTGCTATGAAACATGTTTATGTCACTTTAAAAGATTAAAAAATGGTTAGGAGGAAAAATATACCATCATAGAAATTTGGTCCCTAATGACAACATACCAAATTAAGTTGTCAATTAATTATGTTGATGCTTAACTTTTCATTCTGAATGGCCCCTTATTGCTGTACAAACTGATGCTTAGATAATGTTGACTATTAAGCAATGCAATTATCATTGAAATTATCATCCATGCATGAAGTTGAGGTTCTGTTACATAAATCTTGCCTCCATTACTGTTCAGCATTAATTATTTTCAGGTTTAAAAACCATTTCAAAATAATCTTATGCTACTCAAACACAGATATGCATAAGTTTCTTTATTTGATTGTAATCTTGACTCTTGATGTTAAGAGACTTGAAAATAGTATCAATTCAGAGACAACATTGTCTCATACGTACAGTAATTACATTTCAAAAAGAGAGTACAAATAATGTATGTATGTACACATTTTTTGGAATGATCTATATAGAGCAAAGAGGAAGTGATGTTGATTAATGTCTTGTTGTTAAACAGGACCACAAGGAGGTGGCAGATTATGTAGGAGGGACTCATCACGCAGCAGGGCATCTAGCTCGAGCTCTAGTGGATGTCTAAGTGATGGTGGAGCACCTTCATCATGTTGTGAAGTGGCCTTTGAATGCGACTTTCCTACAACTGGAACCATCAAACGGAAACCATCCATGAACCCCAAGTTACCCCTCACATCAATTACAAGGCAACTAAAAGAGGTTTGTTATTTACAAAATTATAGATATATCAGTTATGATTGGCATTTCTAACAGGGAATTTATACTCTGGTCATTTGTAAATTTGTGTGTGTGTGGCAGATTGTTGCTGGCCATCTTTTTTTTATACCTAACTTTTTTATGTATTTCTCTTGATTTCTGTCATTTGAACTAGTAAAATATTATATGCCACACATAGCATGAAATGTTTTAAACCATTAAAGTTTTTTCACAGATGCAAGAAGAAAATTCAGACAGCATCTTCACTTAATAAGTTGCTTTAGCATATAGGATAGACTTAGAAATGTTAAAAAAACTATAGGTAAAGATATACGATGTTTGCATCACTCACACACACATGGCACACATATATACACATGATTTTCTTAAGAAGAAGTTTAAGTGGAGGGTAAAACTTCCACTGGCAATCCATATTTTAAAAAGTGTTGAAAACATTAAGTTGTTCACATGTGAAATATGCCAGATTGCTGAGGTTCATTTAGATTCTTGGGATTATTTAGGTTTAGCTTCATGATCCCTTGGCTAAGCCCTGTCATCATTCTGTAAGCTTGGCCTTCACCCACAACTGCTCCACTCCTCTACTAATAAGAAACATCCCTCAGATACGTTTTATAGTTTAGGGCCCTCTACCTTTGCAGCGTAGATCCCTAAAGGTTTATAACAGACCAGTAAGTAACTAAAAGCTGCTCTAATCACAGAATAACAAAACTACCAAATCCAGATTACATATTGAAGTGATGCCAAGTTGTAAAAATAATAAGCTATATATGTATATACACAATACATTTTAACAAAAAGTATTTTTAGTTGTATTTTAATTAGCATGTACATGGTGATCAGTGCTACTGGATGAAAAGAATGCAGTTTTGATTCTTGGTCAGGGTGAAAATTTTCCTGTTGTGAGTTTTACATTGGTTGTTCAGGTGATATCAGTAGAGACATCATGCAAAAAACTTCTTTAAGTGTGATAGTAAAATGTAACGATTAATTGATCAGTCACATGGACTACATTCTTTCTTCAGATTTACCCCAACAACTTTATCTCCTCCCAAGTCTGAAAAGAATTTGCTTGACAAAAATTTATCTCAAATTTGGTGATGACAGCTCAGCCAAATGTTTATTTTAATGAATTAAAAAGAATAAAGTGAAAGTGTATATAAGAATCATAGTCATTGATTTGAAAGATACAGTGTCGAAAAATAAAACTGGATTGGTTAAAATGTTTAATTTGACAATGAATCTTTTAATTATGCAAAACAACACATACTTGGGTTTTTTGCCAGAACATGTTTCAAAGGACTAGTTTCCTTCATTTTCAACTGGACATCAACTGCGATTGAAAATGAAGGAAACTAGTTCTTTGAAACATATTCCAGAAAAAATCTCATGCTAAACAACACTTACCTAATTAATTGACTCGTCAAATTAAATGATTGTAACACTGTTTTCAAACTTTCATCATAAGAAAATGTGGTTAAAATGTGCTCTTGTTTCATAGGCCAAGAATTTCAAAACCATAGCATTAATGAGTCAAGTTTAAAAACATGTGTGTACTCGCACACTTAAATTTATGTGATGATTCTGGTATTGTCATTCCCATCTGTAACTGGAGATTGGCTGCTGAAAATGGGGATGATTATCACACAAACATGACACAAATTTATGTAGATGAAGCAAAAGTGTTTTGAACTTATTCATTTTATGATTATTATATCTACCATCTATAGACATTACTGCATTTTATTATTTTTATCCAATCTGCATTATGTAATTATTATAAGTGTTGTCACTAATGATAAATTTGATCTTACTGTCCTTGGAAGCATATTCAGGTATGTTTTGCATATTGATTTTAGCATTTCAGTTTCTAAATAAAGGTTGAATGTGAAACATTATGTTGTTGCTAAGTAATAAATGTAATGTATCATGTTGATAGGTTGGAGAAACTGTAGTGGAATCATCTTCACCTCCAGAATCAGAAACATGGAGTGGTACCTTGACAAGGAGCGGAGTACGCCAAAGTCGGCGCAGATCTTCCAATTTAAGCTCAGAAGAATCTGGCAGCAACTCTAGCACATTGAAGCGTTGTCACAGCCATCACCATCAGGCATCACGGCCAAATTCTGGCTCATCCTCCAGTGCCTCAACTCCTATTCGGGAAAGACCCAGTCCTGTAGAATCTCCCTCCAGGGTTCCTGAAAGCACCGTGCCTGTCAGTACAGAGGAAGAACCATCTCTGGATGATCAGCTTCCCCCACCTCCCCCTGAGATGTTCCAGAGCACCTTGAGCTTAGATTCCTTGCCGCCACCTCCACCTCCATCGGAACTGCCAGTATACACTGACCTGGGTGGCAGTTCCCTTTCCTTGCTTTCTTTACCACCACCACCTAGTCCTTGTATTGACTCTTCTACTCTTCGCAAACAGCAGCCACCACCACCTCCACTGACACCTCAGTCTTCAACTTCTTCCACTCCAACAAATACGTTATCTCCATCCACCACTCCAACCAGAACATGTCCTCCATGCTTCTCACCTCCATCCAGTCCTCGAACTTCCACACCACGCATGCCTCTAAAACCTTCGCCAACAGTGTCTCGACAGGGTTCACTAACAAGACAAGCCAGTAATGATGCTGCACATTATGCTGTTCCTCCTTACCTGGCTGAGCTCAAGGCAGGTTCCCCTCTCATGGCCCGCAAAGCTTCCCTTGGTAATGCAACCAGTCCAAGCAGTCCAGCAACTCCTTCTTCACCACCATCTGTGCCCAAGAGCCCAATATTACTGACTAAACAACGCACAAGAACAGCTCCCAAAAAAATATCTTTTAATTTTACACCAGAGGAAATATCATGCGGTCCTCCCTCGCCAACAATTGGTGGCAGTGTGGGTCGTAACAAAAAACCACTACCACCCAAACGCAGTGAAAGCACAAGGTTAACAGCTGCACCTTCACCAAAGAAGCTTTCAGATGCAGATTCTACCTTAACCCCTCCTCCCAAAGACTTTCTTAAGGATCTACAACGCATCATGCGGAAGAAGTGGCAGGTAGCACAGAAGTGCAAATTGGATACAAGCACAACACCTCATGAGGTGCTTGGTTTTAGAGACCCTCCACCTCCTGTGGCAGATTACCGTGAAACAAATGTGAGCAATTGGGTTCAAGAGCATTATGGTGGTGCAAACCATCGTGATAATTTATATGAAAATGTGTACTTGTCTGGAACTCGGAATCCTGGAGTTCAGGAAGTGACATACATGACCAGTCCTTTGTCAAGAAATCAGCCTGCAGCACCAGGCACCGTTGGTTCTCTCCCATCCAGTGCTACATCGTGTAACGTGGACTACTATTCTAGACAGCAAGCTAGCAGTGTTGCTATGGCAATTGCAAATAAGAAGAGGCCGCCTCCACCCCCTCCAAAGCGCAGCGAGACAACTCAACTCTCAACGGCAAGGTTGCACTGACAGTGCAAGCAACGATAGCTATTCCTGTGCTGTGTGAAGCGACAGCACAGGAAATCTACCACAAGACTGTGCAGGCCAGTTGATACTAGTCCAGATAATTCCGATGTAGTGCCATGAGCTGGAGGTCAAAGACTGTCGTGTTATCATACATTTTAATTTTTCACATTTATTTAAAAGTGAACAATGCAGAAGCATTGAACCAAATGATCTCAAGTGAGATCAGGTATGTGATGATTTTTCTTAGGCGAAAGAAGAATGGTGCATTGACTTTTTTTCCAAAGTACAATTAATATTATTAATTTTATTACAATGTAAATAAGTTGAAGGACACGGACTTGTTTTGGAGTACTTGGCATCAGTTGATCAATTTCCTGAAAATGAAACAAAGTGCAATGATATACGAGAAGGTGGGTAAAATGACTGTAATGTTTTGTACATAGACTGAGTATATGATCTTGCTATACACTATAATCTTTGTTTCTGTTGTTAAAGCCAGCTGTGGATAGAGAATAATATTACATATATTAATGAGCATATTATAATTATTATTATTAATATTATTATGATTGGAAGGAGAGGTACTGAATTAAAGTGAACATAGAAAAAGACCTTGGGCAGTATTCATAGATGTTTTCAATATGGTCTGACTAGCAACTTCCAGTTATTAACAGTGGACTAAGACTTCTGATATTCATAAAGTGCAGTTCTTTAGCATTGTATGCCAAAAAGTGAGTTGATATTAATTTCTTGGAAGACTGGGTTAAGCGTAGACTATCTTTGAAATTTGGTTTGAAATGTGGCTTTGAAGAAGCTTAGGATCAAAATTTTGCCAGCTTGCAAAAATAAGACAAAACCTAAATTAATAAATGGAAGCTTACATAAGTGAAGATTGTAAAGAAAACAATAGACTCGAATACTGTGCATTCTTTCTTCACTATGTAAGTATACATGTTTGGACAACTGATTAATTACTATATAGTTATCTCCACATGGTATACAATTTCCATTGATTAAATTAGGCAAATAAGTTTTTGGACATATTAAAGTACAACTGTTATCAGCCAACACAATTAGAAACTTTAACAAAAGTAAAATAGTGACCATTATTGTAGGATCCACACAAACATAAGCAAGGATAATATACAAAATAACCAACTCAAATACTATAATGAAAACACCTGACCCAATTTTTTTTAAAAAAATAATCTACAATACAGCATAAAGCCACATTTTCATCAACAAATGATAAAACATCATGTTTAAATGCTAATATTGCATTACAACAACTGCCACCAAGTTTCTCCCACAAAATGGTAACTAATTTGTAATGTTATCAAGAAGCTTGTGTCTGTATCTTGCAGCTTTTGTACATATTGCGACCAGAGGGAATAAATACTTAACAGAAGGTTAAGACCCTCTGTAGGGAGAGGCTTACTCTTTGACCTCATAATGCTCTTATTTGTTTGCACTGATGAAACCACAATATAATACTTTCTTAAGAGATATCCATTATCACTAAAAGGATACTTTCATTATTTGGAGGCTTTTAGAGGTCCTGATTCTGGTTCCCATAAAGAAAAAATCTGATGTGTTACACTCACATGACTTTCTCTAGCTGCTCTACGAAACTCCTACAAAAGATTATTCTTCTTTGTACACAATGCTAATCAAGATAAATGTTAGCAGAATGTTATTACTTAGGTCCTTATAAGTAGAAAGGAATAAGGGAATGCTCTATGCTAAAGTGATTGTCAAATGTTTTAAAAGCTATCGTTATGCGATTGTCATTACAAATCACTTCTTTGCTTGGCCAGGAGTAGAACAAAAGAAAAACAGACACTTCCTGTGTGAGAAAAGTTTAAGTACTTCACAGTTGAAACAAATAACAAGGAATATCTCGAAAATGGTTACCTCCACAACAAAAACGTAAAGGACAAAAATTGTGTATTTTGTCATGAGGTACATTTTTTGTGTAGTACGTTTTTTTTTTTATCTCTTATGGTTTAGCAGTTAAGTAAAATTCATACAGAATAAATAGGTCTTCAGAGGCTATTCCCAAAAAATTCGAGATATACATTTTATTTTGTACATAAATAGCTTAATATACAGGATTTTAATTAAAATCGTTAGAGCCATTTTTAAGAAAATAAAAATTTTTGAAATTTGTTTCTGTGTAAAGGGAAGTTTGTGGTGGGGGGATTTTTTTTTAAAATCTTTGTGTCGCATCCTTGGAAGATACTAAACCTAAATACCAAGTTTGGTATTTAATGGCCATTTTGTTTTGAGGCTATGCTGTCCTCAGACAGACACACACACACAGAGTTTTTTTTTAAAAATGCCTTTTACGGACTCAGGGAACCCCAAAACATATATTTCCGGTGAAATCTCGGTATCAAATTTTTGGGTGCATTACAATACCTTCTCTATTCCTATGTACATTGTACATATGGGGCTAGAGAAAGTAAAAAAATATCTAAGTGGTCCTTCATTTTGATATAGGTTGATAGTCTTGTGCGCTATTCTTGATTAAGATTTTACCATGGTAAAATACGGATGCAACTACTATGCATTATAAATGGCAGTATGACATAGGCTAGAATCCCCAACCAATAGAAATAGTCCATTTTCGCCTATGAATGCATCCTAATAAAGTAATGGGTTGTCAAAAGTTTACCTATGTACATGTACATAATAGGTAGAGAAGATATTGTATTCCACCCAATAATTTGAAATCAAGATTTCACTGGAAATACGTGATTTGAGAACTCCTGAATTTTGTTTAAAAAGGGCCCTTTTAGAAAAAGGTCTTTGTGTGTGTGTGTGTGTGTGTGTGTTTGCCTATGGATAGCATAACTCAAAAACGAAAAGTTCATTGAATGAATACCTAACTTTGTATTCAAGTTTACTAACTTCCAAGGATACATGAAGATTTTCAAGGCACTATTGTGTGTCATTCATTGAGAACAGATGTCAAATATTAATTTCCTCTCCTTTTCACTAATTGTAGCACAATTGTTTTAACATCTTTTCCCGAGGCAAGGATTAGGTTTCATTTGCTTACCTTATCCCGAGCTCACTTTGTTTACCCATCTTACTGTTTTGTTTGATTTACACTTTGGTTTCAGTTGTCCTGTATGGTTATTTTTGTTGTTTATTATTTGTTCATTAATTTTAGTATCATTAATTTTGGGAATAGAGCAAGTTTTGAAATCTCATTAGTGTTGCCACCAGATAAATAAAATCAGACAATAGATCAAAATCTGAATATTACCATTACATCAGCATAGTTGAGGCAATATAATTGTAGTGCAGTCAAATCTTAGATCAAGTACCTTTGCGCCATTAACATGCATAGAAGTAAATGATGCATAGAAGTAAATGAAGTAAAATGCTGTGTCCTTCAGTGCTATTTTACTCCTCCTTTACTATTTTGAATGTTTTAACAGCTTATTGAGATAATTTCAATTTTTTGAAATTTATGTTCGCTGCTACAGTAGAAATTTAGTAAGAATCTTTTTGTATGTATAGTATTTAACCTTATTCTTCATCCATAAGCTTGCTGACCATTGCTTTTGAATATTTTCTTCTTATATATTTTTAAATTCTTTGTCTGCAGCTGTTTTATCTTCTGGATAAGTGTTTGTAATTTGCAATGTGGTAATTCTTTATCTGCAGCTTGATTTATGGCATCCATTTTATACATTAGCATTTATTAAAATCCTTAACATGGAGGAAACATGATGTTAAATTATCATAATGTTTATCACCTTGTTAAACCTAACTTTGGCTGAGGAAACAAAAATTTAAGTTAATGTTAAAACAGTTTAACATCTTGCTACTTTATATGTTGATGAAACTTAACCATAATGAAGCTTTTCTATGTGCTGAAGTGAACGATGCCAATAAGGAATCATTAATAATATATTTTAATGATTTTTACTTAGAACTGATTTGTAAATATATCCTATGATATTAAGCAACAATACATGTATTAAAATTTGAGTGCATATGAAAGGCTACATAGTGAGAATGAGAATAATGGTAAACACAGAAATAATAATGCAATAACTGCATCATCTGAAATTTTATCATTTTTAGAAGCTCTGAACAGAGAAGTTAGCATCCCTTTTTTTAAATACCTGTTATAAAGGTAGAGTAGTTGAAATTCAACAATACTTGCTGAAAAATAATGTTTTCCTGACATTCTGCTTTTTTTGTACCCCTTAAATGTCTATGTTGTATATGCAAGCCTTTTCTATGTGTACCTTGTGCATACCTTTTCTTCACACTAGTTTTACAGGGCAGTAAGGGCAAAGGTGAAACAGTATTGGTACAACCAAAGAAATTTTCTTTCTTTAAAGCTCTCATCCATCATGGTGAATATGTTAACTAATTTACCATGATCGAACTAAATTTATTATTTACAGAAACACAGCTCACATGCATGATTAACAGACAATGAAGGCTCTATATTACTTGATGTCAATGTTGTTGCTCTGCTCTGCTTCTGAAGTTGCACAAAACTTAGGATGTGAATACCTAAGAAAACATGTGCACATAGTATACTACCTCTAGGCATTGCTTACAATGCTAGAAAGAGAAAGTTGCACCTTAGGTTTGTTTAGTTTACATTAATAACATTATTTTGTACTACTTGGGGCATTCAGAAATTGCTGGATAAGTGGTGCTGTTATTATATTTACATACAAGCAGCTTATTCTCATTATACATAAGGGTAATTTACTGGTCAAAAGTAAACAATGCTTAAGATATATTTCCTTAATAGTAACATTTCAAAGATGATTCAAACTTCACCTTGACATGTTCAGCATTTATGAATACAATTAACTTTTTAGAGCAGGCTTAGTCCACAGATAGGTCAGACCAAGATGAAATCTATGAATATGGCCCCTTGAGCTCTATGATGGCAAGTGCTGTGTTAATGTCATACACCATGGAGTAATAGTATACACAGATTGCAATACATTCTATGCTGTTAGGAATTAATATCGGCCACTAGATTGGGCAGAATATCTTGAATGTTAACAGAAGACTGAATTGGAGACTATGTGTAGAGCAGCTTTTATTCTGTTTGCCCAGGCAGAGTAATTTTATTTACAGCAATGATATGTGCTTGGAGTTACCTTACAAACCAGTGTTATAGTCAGTGCAACTGTGTATTTTCTGTAATAACTTTAAGGAAAAATTTGTCCTCCCTCCTTCCCTCCCTCTGTGGCTGTGCAGTTCTACCATCTTCCATATAAATGTTTGATTCCAGTGCTGTGTCAGGAGCTTGAGTTTGTGCCACGTTGTACCCCTAGAACCAGAGAGTATAATTATGTAAATGAAATGTTAAAATTACATGGGTAGTCCCAGCACTTTTATTAATGATGTAGCTGTTGACAATATTATCATTTATTATTATATGCTTAAAAAATATAACATGATCATTTATTATATTTATATCGTGTTCAGTTGTGTTTTTTCTTCTTTTGTACCTTTTGCATAAATTTAAGAAGTGTTTTGACTGCCATGTTTTTTAAAGCTGATAGAAACCTTTGTCTTCTTTGTTTGTAGACAACTCCCAACTCTCCATAATTATCTACCTTCCAGAAATGTTAATAAATAAACCTTGATGAAAACTGTCTTGTTTCTATATGCCTTCAAGTACCTATACCATTAAGACACTGTTTTACCTAGCGCTTGTCAGAGACACTGATTTAAAGCTGGGCTATTGGTGACATGGTAACATTTACCATATTAGCATCTTACAATAAAAAGCAATAATAATAATAACAGAATTTTTTAATCTTATTTTTTGTGTGCTTAGCAAAGAAAGGATTCATGGTACAGGTTGGGAAAATGGCTACTTTTTGTGACAATTCCAACATTCCAGTTCCAAAAAGATACTGTCCCAACAAACAGTTAAAAAAACTGTCAACTATGTCCATGAATAGCAAAGCAATAACACGACTGGCTCAAGTTCTTTGCATTTAAGTCACAGTGTTTTATTTATGAATATCGCCAAACAGCAAGATTATGTTCTCCTGTTTTCAACGTCAAGCACATTAAGTCGTCCTCATCATCATCATCATCATTTCAGTGACCACCTGATATAAATTTACATGATCCGAATGACCATTTCCAAAAGAGCATCTGTGTAATGCTCTTTATTTGTATATTCCAAGAGCTCAACAGTATAATTAAATCTGATTGGCTATAAGATTTTTCCTGTGTGTTGTTGCACTACATGTCTTATCTCATGTTACACAGCAGGTGTATTGCTCAACTCCAGTCCTAGAGATGTGATGTCATGCAGATAACTATACAACTGGAGAAAAGGTATGTTTTGTCCTTTCTATTTATCACAAAAACTTCTGTTTTCACTCTTCTTATATTCTCTGTTTATGCTACATTTTTTTGGACATTGTCATACTGGATCATCAGCTTAAAGCAAAAAGTTTCGTGGCTCCTAGCTGGTTGGTGATGCTGCTTGCTATGTATGCTTAGTGGGTGATGGTATATTCTAGTAAATGTACTGCAGTTTGTCAGTAAATTATTTCTAACAAAGTAAACACTTAAAAATAAAAATACTCACATGTATCAAGCTATGAGATGTTGAAACCGCCTCTTTTAGTAATTTAAGCCTCTGTTATTTTGGCATCTGCATAGGAAATTGGCAATTCCTTGCCCATTACCTCTGAAAAATGGCAGTCATTTGTTATTTAATTTTTAAGTTCCTCTAAAGTGTGGGTTTTGTACACTTTCTCTTTTAAAGATAATTGCAGGGATTAACCCTTAAATGCATGATTTATTTCGCTACATATGCTGTTCTTCCTCTAATTTGCAAACTGGTATTTATATCCCTTTCATTGGCATGATAAACTGAAGCGAGATGAATGGCTGTGATCTTTAGTGCAATATGTAATGAATTGGCCATCCATTCAAAGCCCAACATTGTGAATTCAACTCCCAGTAACTGCAGTCAAGCGTGCCTGTGGTAATGGATGGGGAGGGCCCAAGTAAAATTTCCAGTGTGGTAGCAATCTTGGATGCTGATGGGGTTACATTTGATTGCAGTTGCATGGGTTTTGCTCTCTTGTATTTAAAAAAAAACACTACAGTTTTGTGGAAAAAAATTAATAATTTTACAGTATAAAACAGCTTTAACTAGCCTAATTTTATTGCTGAAGGTTAGTGTAATACAAAATTAGATAAAAGTCCACTAAAAATATAAATATAGTAATTAATAATTCTAACAATTCTTCACCTATGTTTTGGAATCCAAGGACTAATTTTGCAATAAAATGGTCTATTGCATCGTCAGCTCAGATTCTTTTTCATACTAAAAGCTTTGATTAATTATCTGCTGCATATGCGCAACACCATGCAATTAAGGAATAAATCAGGAGTGGCTACTTGTAGATTCTGTATGAATCACAAATGAATACTTTTTGGGGATCAAAAAGCTGAAGAGAGCCATTCACTTAATGTAGAGTATTGCATCAACTAACATATGCCGCGTTTGTAAGAGTTTATCACTCTGAAGCCACCGCCAGCCAGTTAAGAGTGTAAAATATGTTCTGCATGCTGATCCCAGTATTTTTAGTTCAGCTCTCCTTTAACATCATCTTGAATTAAAACCTGACTGTGATTCTCATTTATGCAGGCTATCTAACCATTGTGGCAGAGTTTTAGATCTGAAGTAAAACCAATGTAACTTCAGTTATTTATTCCTTTCAAAGAAATCTTTCAATATGTACATTATGGCTAGTGTTGCACTGACTGTTGCAGCTGCTTTCAGAGCGCCCTACCATACATTTTTATCCTCTCCTGTATACAGATTTTAAAAAGTTTATCCAGATAGATCATGTGCTGTAATCCCAGTTTCTCAAAACCTCTTATTAAATGAATTGTAGGTGCATTTACCTATCAGTCATAAGGTAAATGGTTCTAATTTATGTATTTGTGAGTGCTGCAACTTATTTCTTTTCTTGAATAACTTTACAGTTAACAGCACAAATCAGTAGGGGTGGAACTCTTGAGGGCTTTATTTATGCTTCATTTGCCATGCTCATCCACAGGGAGAAAGAAGGAATGAAAAGCAGAGGGTAACTTGAAGAAGAATAGTTGAGGCAGAATTAAGAGAAATGAATAGATCATGGAAGGAGTTACAAGTCTTGTCAAGGAATAGAGTTTGATGGTGAAGATTTGTTGCAGCCCTGTGTTCCACATAGGAATTAAAAGAAATAATTGTATTATTTGCCACAATTTATCTTCCTAAAATAAAATGAAAAAAAAAAGTATAATAATAAATAATTTTAAAAAGCGAGGTTTGATACTTAATGCTAATTGGGATAAACATTTCCGATATGGTTTTATTACAATTATTGTTATAGGTGCAATGGGAATACAGGAGGCTGAAGCAATAACAATCAACTACACTATTTAATAATACAATTTTCCCGAATAAGTTTAATGAAGGATTAAATCTTATAATACAGGTTGCTATGTGCTGCTTTGATATTCTATACTCTGCTTGACATCATAGGAGCAAAATAGTAGTGCAATTTTCCAAAAAATTGTAAGTATTGAAAAATTCAAACAATAACAATAAATGTCTCTCAAATGATTAACCAAGAAAGAAGGAAAAGCACATTAAACTCTAATCTTAATAAAGTCATTAATAAATGTTTATGTTTAGAAGAAAATAACCTGAGCCATCCTGCATTTTTCTTCAACTTTTATTATTTTAATTTGTGAAAACTCCAAAAGAGATGCCCAAGCTCATCCAAAATTCTCAAGTGCATACACGAGATATTAAACCAAGGTTTTCCCATATGGCATTAAACTTAAAAACAAAAGAGCATATATGAGATGTTTGGGAGTATGCTCAACACATTTAGAGTGGATAAAAAATTATAACTTGGGTATCTGATCCATCTTAGAAACAACTGCCTCAACTAGTCTCTACACCATAAGGCCACCAAGCTGCCTACATTCTACTAGCATTACTTAAATAATGATCAAAGCAATGGCCCAGTCTTTGTATTATGCTTAAATTGTGCCCCTAATGATAATGATGATAACAATTTTAGTTCCTATTTCCAAAGTTCCGTCAACTTCTTTAGAAAATGTTATGATGGTAATAACGTTATAAGGCAGAAAGTTAATGACAGTGATGTACTGTGTGACCCAAAAAATCCAAACTGCTGCTCAATGTTTTTTCACTGCGCACATGGAAACATGATAAAACACAGCTGCTATACACAAGGTCACTGTGCTGGCTTTTTCTCTGCTCTGAAAGTGCAATATTGTGCTGAGATATCATGGGTTGAGTGTGTTATATTATTTTGTCCTGTATTTAGTCATAAAGTGTATTATGGCTCAGCATTTGCTTTCTACTGCACAATATGTATTTATTTCTGGTTCGTATGAGTTAACATATTTTGCGAGTGAACTCTCAATAATGTATACAATGGTGGAATTGACCCACAGTTAATATTTTTCGTGGACGAGGATTGGTTCCACCTTTATGGATATGTGTGACACAAAATAATCATTATTGGTGCTCTGAGAAACCTAATATTGTTCATGAAATACCCCATCATGATGAAAAACTTGGTGTATGGTGTGCCATTAGCGGAGAATGGCCCAATTTTTTTCGAGTCAATAGTTGAGGCCCATACTTATGTGAATACAATTTTTCTCCCTTTTTTTAGAGAATTAACAGACAGGGAACATGATTTTGCCTTTTTTCAACAAGACTGCGACAGTTCATACAGTAAATCTTTTGATGAGAACAATTGAAAGGAAGTTTCAGGACAGAATTATTAGTAGAAATTTGTGGCCCCCTTGGTCCCTCGACCTAACCTCCTGCGATTTCTATCTCTGGAGTAACTTAAAGCATAAAGTGTACAAGACAGATCCATATGCTCTGGAAGAATTAAAACAAAATATTTGCCAGGAATATTTCACTTTTCTCAACATGAACTACAGAGAGTAAAGGATAGTTTCCTAAAGAGATGTTAAAAGTATGGACAATGCTGGTGGCCAGTTTCAGAATCTCCTTTAATAACATTGGTAAGTAAAAACTTTAAATGTAGTTTTAAAATTTTGCATGGTTTCATCTGCACCTTTCTATGATAGCGACAGACGGCAATGAGCGCCAAAGGTGTGGACAGGTAAAAGTCTATATTCCTTAGTAGACTACAGGAACACACAAGCTATGTGAAATATAACAAACACAAAAATCTGGAATAGCCCATTGTTTTTGGTCTACTGATCAGGAATTTATATCAAACATACAGCCATTAAAACCAGATACACAGCCAAACTCAAGATATCGGAGAGGATAATGGTCATAAAATACAAGTTACAAATGTTAAATTTTGATTTACTGCCAGAAAATTCTCTATGGAAATTCATCTCTCAACCAAAAGATGCCACCACAGAAAATTGATCTACTTCATCAAACCATGGATATAGCCAGTAGGTTAATTGCTGAGGATGGAGACAAACTATCTCCAGAACAAATACAAGTAAGCATGATATTACTGTTATAAATGCTATTATGTTGGCACTTGTAATAGAAGCAATTTTGATAGTAAAGTGAAGAGTATCATCTTGAGCAAATTCTTAATATGTGAGCATGTGCAACTACTTAATTTCAAATTGACCATTATGTAATTCCTAACGTTTGCACTATACGTTGGCGAGCATTCCTCTAGATAATGCAAATTCTTTGTTTTTTCGGATACTTTACTATTTTGTTTACACATAAATTCAATCATATATGAATTCCACTGTTTCCCATTTCAATTTCAATTTATTGTCCATAGAGATTACATAAATCTTATTAGACATTGTCAATTTGGTTCTATATACAACAGAAATAATATAACAAACAAAAATAATGTCAAATCAATTAAACACAATAGAAATATAAGAACTACATCAGCTATTAACAAATTCTTCAATTGAATAGAATACCTTATTTACTAAATATTTACACAGTTCTTTTTTTTAATTTATTTAAATTGTTTATTGACATTATTTCATTAGGAAGCTTATTACACAATATAACTCCTTTATACTTTGGACCCCCTTCAAATATTCTTAGTCTATGGTATACTACACTGTAGTCATTCCTATGTCTAGTGTTATATTCATAATTTTCATAGTTTATTTTATTATAATTTGTCTCTGTATGGAGTACAGTTCAGAGAATTATTAAGCTGGGAAACATAAGTAATGTCAATTTTATAAATGCTGGTTTTATACTTTGTCTAATACTTAATGTTAGCATAGTACAAATTTTTTCCTATAAAGGATAAAAATTCTGTGTATAATATCTGTAGAAGCATATTGTTATACAGTAGTTTACGTAACTCATAAACAAAGCATGGTAAATATTTAATTACACTTGAATGCTACAAAAGGCGGACCCTTAAACAGCAACGTTACCCAAAAGGCTGCCATAAATAAATAACTATATTCAGTTTACTGCAATATTTGTCAATGTGAGAGTGCCAGTTATTATTATTGTCTAATATAATTCTAAGATATGGTTTCAGTTTTCTCTAAGCTTTTTCCATCAATATTTTTATCAGGTTTGAAATCAGCTTCTCAATTAGATATAAGCATACACTTGGTTTTATTAATATTCAAATTATTTTGATTTAAGATCTAGGTTACTGCAATCTTCATAAACATCCCATATGTAAAGTTCACTTCTTTGATTGGTAGTCATTTAAATGACTTTATGAGAATTTGATTTCTTTCATTTATATGACTTTATCTACTCTCTGTTATTTATTTTGTTAGTTTTATGTAGCTCCTGCAGACTGTCTCACTAGACAGAATAAATTCAGATTTGTTAACATCTCTCTCTATAACTACATAGTTATTCACACAATAACATTTAGATAAATAGTCACGCTTCTTCCAGACACATACATCTACCTATAATGCATTACATTACTGACAGCAATTGTGAGCCAGCCAAAGCAATTTTCCTATTGATCAACTGAGAAGCTTGTGTGCACATCTCTGAAGATCAGAGGTCATAAACATGTTCAACTGCTTCTAGAGAAGTTAAGTAATAATATCAATACATATAAATCATCCTTACCATTTAGTTACTTATAGACCTTGACTCATCGTAGCAGCAACAAGAATTATGATTGCAATAATTCCAAAGCTAGCTTCAGAGAAGTTAATAGTAATAGTAAAAGTAATGTAGTGTATAAATCTAGGTAAAACACATTTGAGAAATTCCGCAGAAGTAGCCATTTATGGACCTAAGATCATACAGCTGCTTTTAGGATAATAGAGCATTGATTGTGCTTGATGACAAGCTTAAAAATGACACATCTTTACACATTCAAAAAAAAGAAACAGCATTAACTCTAAATACCTTATTAGTGCAGTAAGTTTTCTGAGAAAACAAGAATTGGTGCCTACCTCAATAGTGTTGTGGTAAGATGTTTGCTTCACATTCAAGAGGCTCCAAGTTTGAATCTCAGTTAGGGTATAAGAATTTTTTGGAGTTTTTTCCCTTGCCTTGAGAAGACAGATGTCTACTAATATTGTGTCAAATTTTTAAACCTTTATTTGAGATTTTGTATGCTGCAGCAGGTATTCTTTTACTCAGATTTTGTTTAGTGAAGAGGGGATATGCCCCCCACTCCTCTGCATCTACTCTTGTTCTGAACCAAGCACTTGTGAGATATTATTTCCTTGGGGTCTGGATCGTATATTTTCCAATGCATCACAAAAATGGTTCAATCTCATTGTATGTGGGTGCTTTTTAAAATTCCCATGGTCAGTCTTAGTCTTTAGACTAACCATGAGTCTCGTCTGCTTCCTATTGGAGCAATTGGTGCAATGAATAGCAGAGGAAAATAGAGAACACAGACAAAACCTGCCAGACATTGCTTTGTTGATTACAAATCCCACATGGAGTTCCCTAATCACTAATTAGTCACACAGACTAATCACTTGGCCAAGATACCGAATTTATTTTAATTATATTTTAAGAACTGCTCAAGTAGGATTTATTTACATTCTTTGTATACTTCACAAAGATTTAATTCACTAAACACCAACAACAAAAATCATCAAATTTACATTATTTATTTTAATACTATCCCTGGTTAGATTACCACCATTTTTAGGATTTTTTCCAAAATGAATTGCAAACTTGGAAGATACTAGCAAACTAAAATACCAAGCTTAGTATTTGCCAGACTTCCTGTTTTTCAATTATGTTGATCACAGACAAGCATAACTGTGAGCTTTTTTGCAATAATGCTTTCTTTGAATGCAGGAGCCTCAAAACATGAATTATTATGAAATCTAGACACTAAAGTCTCTATACAGAAATTCTCTACACATAGTCAGGATATGTAAGAGCTTTGCACAACATTGATTATTATATATAGATCGGAAACTGTACACTTACCACCAGGAAGAATGTCAATATCTAGAGGTTTGTGGCAGGTAATCAGATTATTCCAATACATGTAGCCGTGATTGATAAATTGTAAATTCTATTCTATATAAGAGCCTGGTTTATCTGGCTCTTATTAGTTTGGATTTCTGTTTATTTGGAATTATTTTTGCTTATTTTTTCAGTGTGAAAATTTGTGCTCCCTTTTGATAAATATATAATTATGAATGTATGTATACAGTTGTAATGTTGCAGCATCAATTCAGTTCCTGCATTGGAGGCAAAAAGAATTCCTGGAGCAATTTCTCAAATTTACATGTCAATTACTAACTACATATTTAGCCTAAAATATCTTTTTATTTCTTAAATGTAAATTTATGTATAAGGAGTATAGTTATGATAAGGGTTCTTTTGGTGAAGCAATAATAACCAGTAACCTATTTATTTCTTGTATTTTAGGGGAGCAGTTGTCCACTTGCTGCCCTATGCCCACATCACCATTGGTCACATGCTTCAAGCTAACCAGCATCAGTGTCAGAAAAATAAAACTGAAATGTGTGAAATTATGGTAATTAATTGTTTTTTCCACATAAGTTGTATGTAGAACAAGAGAGGAAAAATTCAATACCATAGCCAGGGTTTGAACACATACCTCCCAGTCTCCATCCAGTTGCTTTTGTCAACTGAGCTACCATAGTAACATGCTGATGTGACATTCAGTTCCCCAACTGAATCACAACTTGACAATGAATTTTTCAGACATACAGCTATTGTGGAAAAAGCAATCACCATTGAATGACCTAATAGTTGGTTAAATATGAAGGCCATGACTTAAAATACATTCTACATTGAAAATTGTTATTGGTGTATGTCATCTCAAAATAATTTGAGATCTTCTTTTGGTTTACGGGGAAAAAATTCAAGTCATTTGGGGAATTGAAGATTATGTTGGCATATTGCTATTGTAGGTCAGTTGGTAAGTGTAACTGCATGGAGACTTGAAGATCCATGGTTCAAATCCTGACTATGTCATTGAATTTTTCAGTCCGAGCCTACCTTTCCAACTGTGTGAAAGTATGGTTCATTTGTTTTATGACAGTCTGATAGTGATTGTAGACTTTTCACCTGAACAGCTTTTAATTTCTTTCTCTTCTGCTTTTGTAGGATTCATTTCATTGCAGTATGGCAATGCTTGTATTCACTTAATAGTTTGTTACAGACTTTTGTTAATCTGGATTACCTTCACTCCCACCTACTCCACATAAAAATGTGTACTTATAACGAGCAAAGTGCACCATGTAGTAGTATCTGAGCTGAGCCTCACAATGAGCCTCTATGCAAACCTGAGTTGAGCAATCATTCCAATTAAAGAAGTTTGCAGTTTTTGCAGATTGTTGCACAAATACTGGGATGGAAATCAATTGTATAATCATTTTTATACTCATTGTGTTATTTATATTTGTTTGCTTAATTGTTTATAGATTGTGTTTATTTTCTAGGATTTCATTGTTAGTTATTTGTATTGTTTTAAAGTTTGTGTTATGTATTTGAATATTTATTTATTTAGTATGCTTTGTCTGTGGAAATCTCCTGTTGGGGGAAGCAGAATTTATTATATATTTTATTTTATGAATAAATTCCTAATACACAGTACTGCCATAAGTTCTGTCAGTAAAATTTAAATGCACTTTAGTATGGAAATTGTAAATGAAGAAACGTGGCAACAAGGTCATCTTTATTACTCCACAAGGAAGTATACCACTAGCAGACAGAAGCAAAAGATGGAGTGGGGATTGTATGAAAATTGTATCGCTGTTTTTGCATTATTTTGTTGTGAAAAGTGAGCTAAGGATATTTTTAGATGCTGAAACCTCTTGGCACCAATGAATGATTTGTGTTTTGAACAATAGCTCGGTTTAAAGAAATGGGTACAACTGTATATCATGTCAGATCTGGTCATTCTAGGTGTGTATGCATAAAAGAAGTTGTGAATGCTGTTCATGCAAGGACAATGTTCAGCGCAAAAACCATGCAGCAGTGGTTGGCAACCAATGTCCCACAGTTTATTGCTGCTGCTAACTGTCCTAGTGGAAGTGTGGACATCAATCCATTGGATTATTTTCTATGGCAGAAGCTGAAGACAAAAGCATATTAAAAGAGGGACCACAATATTGAGATGCTAAAAATATCAATCATGTCAGCTGTCAAGAAAATTTCACAGGACATGTTTCATACAGCTCGTCTGAATGTCTTTGCCATTGTGTTGCTGTATATATTTCGATAATTTAGAATGAGTACGTTCATTTTGTAGCATTTTTTGTGTTCTTTCAAAGTATGTTAATGGATTTGCATAATTTTATTTAGTAGTATGTGCATTGAAAGTACTGATATCTTATGGCAATACTGTTTCCTGTTCCTAATTCTCTCTTATTCCCTTTCCATCTTTCAGGAATGCTGGGCCAGGTACAGTGGACATGGTATGCAGCATGGGGATATGATTAGAGGAAAGGTAAACTTCTATCCAGGCATAAAAATTTCATCCTATCCTATCTGTTAACATAAGGGAGTTCTGGCAGTCCGCACAATTTTGGAATTGTTGGGAACCCCATTATTCTTGCTGCCATCATATCTAGCTGCCCTTTGTAATCCTTACCTCCTCCATTTCTCCAAGGGGTTGCATAGGCACAATATGCCAACTGCTGACTGCATTGCTGAAATTCTCCATCTCAAAAGTGTACCTATGCTCATGATCTTATAATTATTATTTTATTATGTATATGCTTGCTTATGTTAAAGGAGAACAGTGTTATGGCATGCCTGTGGAATAGCCACATTACAGCCAGATCTCCCATAAAGGGGGGGGGAGGTTCTGATCTCTTGAGCTGCTCCACTGCGAGTGATGTGGTCCCCGAGCACACATGGTACTTCTAATATTACTTGAAATAGGCAGGCCAAACTGAGTCCCTCCCAGAAGGTAGTTGTTCAGATTGGGTTGGACTTGGCATGGCAGTGGTCCCAATACCTATGGATAGTTGGGTTCGTCTGTGCAGTGATGCCTGGGCGGGGATGTGAGACATCTCAATATCCTCTGGTACTAGCCAGTATAACTAATAGATGGTCTGCTCGATGACTGTTGGCCCTACTGAGGTTTTTCGGTAGTCTTCCCTGTGTGGTTGATGTGTGTAAGTGTATCTACTTCCATCCAGGTATGTTCCTATGTCGGGGAAGTTTTTTAGTACCTAGGAAAGAGCCAATGGTGGAATACCTCCCTTTGCAAGAACCTCCCTTCAGCTCTGCATAGATTCTTGCTGCTGACGAACGATTACAGGATCATGTTGTGTTTACAGTTGTTAGTGATCATTTAAAATATTTAAGACAAGTTCTGATCCCACCAACTGTGAAGTGTGTTCTGCAATACAGTTTTTGAATGCAAGGAATGTTAAGGCAGCTGAAATGCATTGTCAACTTTTATGTTGAAAATTTAATGACAGATGGAAAGGTTGAGAAAGTGGGTTACCAATCCATGAAGACAGTCCAGTATTCATGACAAAGCATGGGGTGGGCACGCTGGCACTGAAGCTTTGATTGAACAAATGAAGGAGGCTATTGGTGAAAACAGATGGTTCACAATAAGAATGCTTTGTGATTGTTTTCACAAAATATGGGATTCAGCAGTGATTGTCTTCACTGATGGCAGCTTTCCTTGAAGAGAGTATACAAAAGTTGATTCCTCACTATGACAAATGCCTGTATTTTGGTGGTAACTTTGTTGAACAATAAGTTAATGCTGTTTTGTGTACAAATAAATGCTGTAGAAGCAAATATTTATGACTTTTTTCCCAAACTGGTACTTATTTTCTGAACCTGCCTTCCATCTTTAAATTGTTAGAGCCATTTTTGAAAAAATCCAAAATTTAAAAAAAAATCTTCCATATAAAAGGTGGGTAGGGGATTTTTCTGAAAATCTTTGTGATGCATCCTTGGAAGATACTTAAATACTTAGATTGCCATTTAACTGACTGTTCTCACAAACATATGCACGCACACATACCTACCTACCGACCGACCGACCGACCGACCGACTGACCGACACATGCCGTGGCTGAGTAGTTAGACCACTCGCCTCTCACCTAGATGGCCCAGGTTTGATCTCAAGTGACCGCATATGAGATTTGTGGTGGACAAAGTGGCACAGGGGTGGGTTTTCTCTGGATTCTCCATCCCCTCCCCTGCCATCATATTCCACCGGTGCTCCATCTTCATTCCATGCATCATCAGTGACATCACCTGCAGTGCCATATGTAGTAAAAGCGGGTTATAAACACTATTAAAACACACACACACACATATGCTCTTTAAAATATGTATTTCTGGCGAAATCTTGGTACATACTAAATTTTGACGAATGCAATACCTTCCTACCCTACTACATACATAGTACCCCTATGTACATCTCTCTGCTCAGTTTTTAATTATGATGTTCTGTTTTGTTTCTATATCTAATTGTTTAGCATAGACTGGTAAAGAGCTTGATTATTACTATAAAGGAAGTACAGCAAACTTTCTTACATAAAGATATTAAAATGTATTGGCGTAGTTCTAATTACCACATTTTTAAATTTAATAATGAATATCATTCATACAATACAAGAAAAGTAATCCATCTCCATCTACATAGATTAACCAAAAGCTTGAATTCAGTTTCCCACAAAGGTGTTAATTTATATAATAAACTCCCCATGGTTATCAAAGTCCCACAGAGCAAAACATTTAAGAAGAAATTTAAAATCTACTCTTAAACTACATGTTTTATTATGTTGACGAATTCATGAATACATTGTTTTGATTATCTTCTGTACTAAAAGTGCTCTTTGTTTATTTTGATAATTTTGTAAATAAGCCATCCAGCTACTTCTACTTATCTGTAAATTAGTCAATTTCTTAGCACTGAACTACTGTTTATTTTCATGAGTATTATTCATCTAAGGGATGCACTTTGGTTCAAGAGGGAGCTTGATGACTGCTTTCAAGATAAAAGTTAAACTTGGCGTTAATTGTATTTATTTTGATCACTTGTAAGCTATATGGCAGAGTAAATTTAGGAGAGATGGTGCACTGGGACTGTTGGTGCAACCCTTGTAATTCAACAACCAACAACCAGAATGTGCATCCAAACAGATGATGTGTTCAGTAGCACAAGACATTGTGGACAAGAAACATTGAGTTCTGCTTTTATTATTTTTCTAGCAGTTATAACAGATGTTCCACGTACAATATTACACATGTAGTGAAAACTTGTTCTGCTCATAGTTTAAACTCTTAGTAAATAAATTAGAGGCATAAATTCAATGCGAGTTCTTATCTTTGTGTGAAAAAGGATATCATCGAACATATCATGTGCTTTTTTGGCCATGTTAATCAACTTATTCTAATAGTAGCTGTGTGTGCCAAGTGGTTATAAATGGCACATAGCAGCCTGGGAGAAAAGGTGCATGCCTTCAAGCATTCAAATGCAAAGTTTAATAAAGCTACATATATTGTTATTGTGTAATTACAGTTTTGATTGTACATATTTGGATGTTTCTGGTCAAAATGGTGTTGTTTTGTTGTGTTTACCCAGTTTTCTACTCGTGCTTTACAACCACTGCACAAAGCTTTCTTCACTAAAATAATATTATTTCAATCAAAAACATAAATTGTAATGTAAAACTAAGCAAAGCATAGTCTGACTAGACCTAGAGAGGGTAAAATGTTGAAGAAATCTGTCTCCATAGTCAAAATGTCAATAGAGCAGTTTCAGGAAATTTGATTCTATTCTGAATCCCATATCTGACACTAAGTTTTGCGTTGTGGATGCAGTTCCATTCCAGATGTCTGCCACTTTCACATATAGTGCCTATATCAAAAACTTCTTAAAAACACTCATTTGTCTTCGACGTTTTTTAAAAGTTTTATTCAAAAATTGTTCATAAAGTGGGTTCCTCTTCCAAAGCTGTCGGCCTAAAACTGAAGATGAGGAAACAATTTGCATTGATACCATGAAAAAATCATAGTATGCTTTCACATTGGTTGGTACCTAATCTACTTGAAAAGCAAGAAAAAGCAGTGCAGTCTTAAGAGAAGGGAAGAAAAGAAAAGGAGAAAAACAGGAAAATAGAGCTGAGTAAAGATACACTAGTACAAAAGTGAATAAATAAATCAAAGCTGATCAATTCTGAGGATGAAGTGGGCCCTCTACAGATACAAATACATATGTTGAACATTGAGAAAATTATTTTACTCTAATATATAATAAATTGGATACATGAAAACTGTACAATGTACAAAAGAATGAGTTTAACATATGTTGGAAAGGTATAGTAGCAAAAAAGAGCATGGCAAATCAATCAAAATTAGGCAGTTTGCTTAGAAAATAAAAATTAATATCTGATTCCCTAGTAGCTTTTTTCTGAATAAAATAGTGAAGTTTAATCAGTATTAAAACGAATTAAAATGTGTATGCCACCTATCCCATACCATGCACCATCTCTCTCAAGCAAAAAGGGAGAGATGGTGTATTGTTTGTTACCTTTTTCAAAATGACAACTTATATTATATTATTAAATACTTTTAGGCTGAAACAATATTATAATAAGTCATTGTTTCAGCAATTTTTGTTGACAAAATCTCAATTTTTTTATTGCCTAAGAAAACTTTTTGATAAATAAATGCAATTACTCTATATAGATGTGTAATCAGTTTGTTAAAATATGTATCATTTACTTTTTGATGCAGCCATGAATCATAGTATTTCTTAAGGTGAATAAATTCCCTTTCCTTTTCATATATAACTGCCCTGTTATAAGCTGTCACAAGATTCAGTTGGAGCTATCACACGTTCAAATTTAGATTATGAATTTGTCATATGTATATATTTATCTCAGCTAAAAGTCTATATTGCAAATGTTAGATTCCATCCAAAGCATCTGCATTTTGCATAGTCCTCGGAGTGTTCAAAAGCAGCCCAACAGCAAATCTCCAAATTAAAACAGGTGAACCACCTTTGACTTTCAAGAAAAAACGCAACTCACCATAACTTACACACTTAAAGTAGTATCCAGACCAGACTCAGATATACATAAAACTACTTTTTCATGCACATCCTCAAATATTCATCATTCCAACAGAGGTACCAATTTATCTAAATGGTGTTGAGTGAATGATACCACCAATGCTGGATGTGTTAAATGGACTTGGATGTCTGCCATACAGGATCCAAATACCATAAATAAACATGAAACTCAACATAAGGAAAAATACATCACTAAGGAAAATGCTTATATTTAACTTTTCCAAAAATTAATCTTTCAGTACACACAAGACCAGCATTAATTTACAGACAACTCAAATTCGGATCACAGATCTGGATATCCAGTGACCACAGATACTAGCTGCATTGTTCCCCATAGCATCAGACAAGTTTCCATCTTCTCCAGCAAATTACTGGCTCTCAGGAAAGTGTTATCATATAACATTTTTCTCTTTTTTTGATAGTGTTTAAGACCAGCTTTTACTAGTTATGACACCACAGACGATGACACTGATGATACATGGAATAAGTTGGAGCACCAGTGGAATGCGATGGGGAAACTGGAGATTCTGAAGAAAACCTGGTCTTGCGCTGCTTTGTTCACTACAAATCCCACATGTGGTTGCCTGGGATCGAACTTCTTAGTGAGAGGCGAGTGGTCTAACTACTCAGCCATGGCACAGCCTATAATTATAACTAGGGGTGGTGATTTTTAGCATTTCAAAATCAGATATTTAGCATATTGATTTGTGCATTTAGCATTTTGCAGCATTACTACATTTTCAATTTAGCATTTTACAGCATTTTGAAGAAAAACATATGTCTTGAATTGATTCTGGTAAACAGATATTGTCAGTTGCTACTGAGAGACCACGGAGATGTACACGCCATTGATGATGCCTGCCGCAGACGCAGGCGAAACGTCTGGGGAACAAGGGGAGAAGCCCAGTGGACCACGGCCTACAAGCCCGGCTTTGTTTTCTATAAGTGAAGATATTGTCTCATGAAAAAGCTTTAATGAGGCATTAATATCACATTAGTAAATGGAAATGAACTCTCAACAATAACAATGACACTGATACAACAATGACAAAATAATACAATTTTGTTGACATAAACAATAAGTGTATGGGATATAAATCATGTGTCAATAGTGTATACATAAGGCCATTGTCCTCATTTGAGTACATGATTTTTATTCTCAATTTTGTATATAAATTTATGCACAAATGCTTGTAAATAAAGTAGAATCCCTTTCTTTAATATTTGTTATTAACAAAATATGATTGTTATTTAAATTTGATAACCAACAAAGTAGTCTGTCTAGCTAACTGCATACGATTTAAAATCAATCAGATGGTTATCAGTGGCATGCACACCCTCAAATATTGGGCAATTTTGCCAAAATTGCAAGTCCAATAGTTTTAAATATCCTATTTATTGTGCACCTATACTGCATTCCTTTGACTACTGGGATTCAAATGAGGCATTCTGAATGAATAAGGACACACACATTGTTTGAATTATGGCCACTGATGTGCAATTCAGAAAATATGCCATAACTTTGACATTTAGTAAAAGGGACAATAAGTTCCCTATTCAAATTGTTTATCTAGGGCCGCTCTACAATCCTTCCAATTTTTGCAGTTAAATTCTGGGGCAATATGCATACAAAATGGACATTAGGGTGGCCCTTGCCATTCATAAGTAGAAAAAAAAAAGTTATAAAATTTTCTTTACATTTAATTTTGATTTAATTTATAAATAGATCATTTGTAATAAGTTTTAAGCACTTATGATATGTATAACCTGTGGCTCAGTCAGCATTTTTTTTTCATTTTTTTATGAAATAAGTTTTATATTCTAATTAATATATAACTTAATTAATGTACTATTGTAATCAGAAAATCTCTATAAAAGGAATAGAAGGCATAAAAACAATTTATTTTCCTTTAATGTATATTTTGTTTTAAAGCTCCTGTCAGTCTTTCTTTCTTTCTTTTACAGTTGGGAAATGTCTGATGAAAATCATTAGCAGCTTGCAGCAAGAACTGTTTTTGATTTTCATCCTTTGTTATTCTATTATAGCAATTTCTGTTTAATTTTACACTCCTTTCATCTGAATATGTAATTTACTACTTTGATATACTTCGCTATTTCCATACCACTTTTATAATCAGAGATTATGTCCAATTGAGAAGGTTCAACATTGAGAAATGCAGTGTTCAAAGAATTTAAATGAATTCAGCTGTGATAAAAACCTTTCAATGCCGTTTAGCTGAATAATTATATACTTAGTTGCTTTTGTTGAACTTTTAGAGCTTGTACCATATTTATCTTAGATTTTATGGGTACTTTCTTGTCAAAAAATGTTATTGCACTAGCTTCTAGAGTCAAATGCCATAAATGCTCAACACATTTATTAAGTGTTATTCAGAAAAGTGCAAAGCCCTGCAAACATTTTATATCTTAATATGGGGCTTCTTTAGATATAGGTGCACAAACCAAATACATAGTCACATAAGAAAAACACAAATATGGAGTTCCATTATGGGAAACTGCTTTACAAAGTCAAAAGAATTTGAGAAAATTACAGACAATTCAGAGATTGATTAATATAAACATTGCTAGGAATTTCACACGATACTTCCTGCATTACAGCCACTATTTAACATATTGATATAGCAATAGTAAATTAGAACTTTATAAGAATATGCATGAAGAGAGATCACGATGCACACCTGACACCATCTGGTAGAAAATCTTTACATTGAAGAAGTTGAGGAGGATTCAGACTACAAACTCAACATTTGCACAGATGAGGCCAAAATAGGAGAGAAGGTTGGAGCTACAGCAATGCTGCTCCAAAATGATACACACACACACATACAACACACACACGCACACACACACACACACACACACACACACACACACACACACACACACACACACACACACACCTTTTTAAATTTTTTTTTATATAGGGGACCCTAAAACACATATTTCATGTGAAATCTCGGTATTGAATTTTTGTGTAGAATGCAATATCCTCTCTGTACTCTAAATAAATAGTATGTGTAGAGAAATAAAAAATATCTGATGTGTGACAATCATATGGCCTTCTTTACCCACTATAATAATTTTACAAATAACAATTATTACTATTCTACTTCTGTTTAATGTGATAAATTAATAGTGAAATGGGTTCAGTGGACTTTTCTTGTGCTACAAAGGGAAGTTAGAATAATTGCAAAATGTTTGAAAAGTAGCTTGCTGTGTATAAATTGCATACATTTGCATGGGCTAATAAGAAACACCATGGGCATATCACACCAAAAATATATTTCTTAAAATATTGGGAATTTTAAAAATAAGAAATGTCTGCTATCAATTAAAGCTACGGGAAGTTGCATTTATAGAAATAGCATGTGTTAGGATGCACTATATTTTTACTTTCTCCACATGTACTATGTACATAGTGTATAGAAAAGGTATTGCATTCCACCCAAAAATTCGATAACGAGATAGCACCAGGAATACATGTTTCAGGTCCCCCTGAATCCAAAAAAAGAATCATTTTTGGAAAAAGGTCCATGTGTGTGTGTGTGTGTGTGGGTGTGGGGGTGGGGATGGGGTGGGTGCGTGCGTGCGTGTGTCTGTCTGTGTATGTGTGTGTGACTCTGTGTCTGTGGGCAGCATATCTCAAAAACAAAAATGTGGTATTGAAGTTTGGTATCTTCCCAGGATGCGACACAAAGATTTTCAAGAAAATCCCCCCAACCCAAATTATGCTTTACATGGAACTTTTTTCGAAAATTCTGATTTTCTCAAAAATGGATTTAATGATTTTGGTTAAAATCTCTTATATTTAAGATATTTACATGCCGAAGAAAATGTACATCTTCAATTTTCTGGTAATAGCCTTAAAGACCTCTTTATTATGGATGATTTTTTATTGGATTTTGCATAACTGGTAAACTGTAAGAGATAGACAAAAACTTACTACACATAAAATGTAGACCACGATAAAACACATAATTTATGTTATGTACATTTTTTCGTGGAGTTGATCATTTTTGAGATATTCCTTGTTATTGGTTTCAGGTTTAAAAACTTATACTTTTCTCATGCAGGAATTTGTTAACTCCTGTCCATACAAACTAACGAACTTCAGTCACATAGCAACTAGCATTTGACTATCACTTTAACCTATGGTACACCATTATTTTGCTTCTACTTACAAGGAAGCAAATAAATAGACTTTTTCTGCTAATTTTTCTTGATTAGCATGAAGCAAATAGAAGCATAAACTTTTAACAATAATTTGTTACAGAGATGTAGAGAAGGTCATGCAAATGGAACACATCAGATTTTTTCAGTTGTAAATCTATGTTTATCTTTTATATTTTTCTAGTTTCATAAATTTCAATGAAAATGAAGAGAAGTGTATAGGATTTTCAAAGAAAATTTAACATTTTGTTTTATTTCCTTGAGTTTTGCAGAAATTGGTATTATTTATAAACAGTTTTATTCTTGAAGAACACACCATTGGTCTAGGTGACTCAGTTGATTAAGTGCTGGCCTTCTAACTCCAAGGGTTTTTAAATGTGCTTACAATTGACAGGCCCCCGTGTCAATAGATTTACTGGCATGTAAAAATTGCACAAGATTAAGGCATAGGGGCAGTGCTGATATGATCCTGACAGTCTGATGATTTCTGTGTGTGCTTAAAATCAACAGCCTCATGTCAGTAGATTTATTGGCATGTAAAATAACTCTTGTGGGGCAAAATTCCAGCACACTGGTGATGCTAATAGGCTCATCGCAATTGACAACCTTGTTAACAAACAAATAATTTTTATTTAACTCTGGGCATCTAACTTTTGCTTATCTTCATGTCTTAAGCTGATGAATGGAGGTTGCCATGACAACCGACATCACTGTTTCCAATGATAAGTAAGTCTTCATGAGATACAAGAACTAAGTTGCCTGTCTGGGCCTTGAATATACAAGATAATGATTGTAACAAAGTGATATTCTGCATTTCTTGCTTTGTTTCTAAATTCCAGTTTGTTTTGTTGTTTCTCATTTATTTAAATTATATACCTACATATATATATATATATATATATATATATATATATATATATATATACAGGGTGTATATAAATGAATATCGGGGTTTTAACTCTTTATAATATTTATTACATTCAACTTACAGTTATAAATGATATGTCAAATGAAAAAGCAACTCAAATAGTTTTATCAAGAAGCTTATAAATGTTCAATGTGACTACCCTTTGTCACACGGCTCACATCAAGTCTATAGCCGAGTTCTTCCCAAACGTTGATAAGTGTGTATTCAGTAATTGTAGCAACAGCTGCTTCAATCAGGTTTCTTAATTCAGGGAGGTCAGCTGGTAGCGGAGGCATGTACACACGATCCTTGATGAAGTCCCAAAGGTAAAAATCGCATGGCGTTAGGTGAGGAGAACGTGGAGGTCATGCATAGCAAGCCCTGCCTTTGGGGCCCTATCGGCCTATCCAGTGCTCGGGTACAGTGACGTTCAACCAATCGCGTACTTCGTTATGCCAGTGAGGTGGCGTACCATCCTGCTGGAAAATGAAGTTCTAAGGCTCATTTTCTTCCAACTGAGGGAAGAGCCATTGTTCTAGTGTATCTTTGGGCTACGAGTTAACAACTCTCTCACTTGCTCAACAGTCTCTTCACTTACTCCTGGTCATCCCATGCTCTTCCTTTTACAAAGGCAGCCGGTATCTTCAAACTGATTATACCATCTATGAATGTTTTTATCACTAGGAGGATCACAGCCGAGCTTACTACGGAACGCACATTGCACAGTAACTACAGATTTGGTCTTTGCAAACTGCAAAACACAAAACGCTTTCTGTTTACTAGTCGCCATCCTTGCTACTACCACTATCTAGCAGATTGCGCCCGAAACATTGTACGCGCTTGTGCACTTGTACCAACAAACAAAACTGTTTGAGTTGCTTTTTCATTTGACATATCATTTATAACTGTAAGTTGAATGTAATAAATATTATAAAGAGTTAAAACCCTGATATTCATTTATATACACCCTGTATATATATATATATAGGTAATGTATATAATCAATATAGGTAATGAATGCATTGCGAAATTTAAGGCAAAAATAATATAATATTACTTCCCATTTCCAGAAAACCAATTATGAATGATGCTATTGGCCTAATGAAAGATACCATATTTATATGCATAGACTGTATTGTTGAAATTGTTTGCTGTTTATCTATTACAGAAACTCCACTTGGACTATTGCAAGTTAAATAATTTAATTAAAGCAATGCTGTTACTATTGTTATATTTATATTTCTGCCTCACTTAATGACCTTTGGACCTGTGCATACTGAAACTAAAGAATTATGCTGGAGTAATTTGAATTGTTATGTAGACACTTTAAGTTTTACTTACTTATTTTACTTGAATGGACATGTTTGGAGGAACCATTTTGTCCTCATTGTCAGCTAATCTCGACTGATGCTTAGGGGAGTTTTTGTTGCTGATGTGGTGATTGTGCTGCTCTCTGGTTCTCTGGTACTGAACTTGTAGAGGTCGTCTAATGGCAGTAATTCAAAATGCATGACTATGTCATGGTTTTTACAAAGGAACTTGAAGTTAAAGCAAACAGACAAATCAGCAGTAGCACACCATTTTTGGTCCACTCAGCACAACATTCAACAAGAAATTATAATACTAAAACCTGCCAGTTTGGGAAAAAATCCATTTAAAGAAAAACTATGATGTAGTTTTATATGTAACATAATGTAGATTAAAGAATTTCAATAATGTAGATTAAAGAATAAATTTTGTAAGAATAGTTTGTTGAAGAATGGATAGAGAAAGTGATGCTAATATATAACATATATTTCAGTTTTTTACTAGTATTATTACTTCTTTAGTGATGCTAATAGATAACATATATTTCTGTTTTTTACTAGTATTATTGCCTCTTTATTTGTCATATCCCAGCTAATAAACAAAATATCATTAGTCTTTGTTATTTACAGTTCATGCTGCTCTGCTTTGAATGACATGACTTTAATTATATCTTGCATGAGATTCACAGCAAAAACATATCATGCTCATATTTATCAAAGGAAAGAGTTTTTTGTTTTCAATGATAAATGTTTAATTAAACAAATTGCATTTGACATAATGTTGAGATGATATATTAGCTTATTTTTTTTTTTGCAAATTTTTGAGAAAGTTTCATATTTTTGGAAATAAAATGTTTTTGTAGCAATGAATGAGGAATATTTTCATAATATTAATAGATAAAAACTGTATGCGGTCATGACCCATACAGGAGTACCCCCCAAAACTGATAAGATTAGTAAAAATGGCTTTGAGGTATGAAAGCAAAAGCAAAGATCCATAAGAGAATAAGTAATTGTTTCAAATTTAAGCCCTTACTACTGGGTGGGGTAAAAATCGATATATTTTATGGTAATACCTATGATGCCGGTGGTATACCACTTGAACTCTTCAATAGCTTTGTTTTATTACCTATGAGGTCAGCCAGATATTTGTATTTATTTTGAGTTTGCTTATAGTGAAGTTTACCAAGTGAGAGACCTGGGTTCGATTCCCAGTACCGGCATGAGGATTTTTCCCTCACTGGGAGACTTAGATCGGTGTGCACTCAGCCTTGTGAGGTACCTGGGGGGCCAATTGAGGAGCTACTTGATGGAGAAGTAGCGGCTCCAGGTCATGAGGACCGTATTAACCTACCGGGAGGGATTCGAGGCGCTGACCACTTCTCACCCTCCAATACTGCACCTCATGCATGACATCTGTCATGGACCGAGATGGGGGATGTAGCGGCCGGGCGGTAGACCAAGGTTCCTTGTGAGCTGTCATGCCATGGAGTTATAGTTATATTATAGTGGAGTGTGGATGTTATTTTCATCCCTGGAGTTTCTCAAACCCTACCACAGCATTAGAGTTAACAATATTTACTCAAGGTAAGTTTAAAGTAAAACTACATAAAACTGCAATTCCTCACTGAATGGATTAATCACTCTTATATGCAAATAACTTATACTTTGTTCCAGATGTCTTATGAAGAAGAATAGGTACATCTAAAGGAGGAGTTGATGCAGTAGATCAGATATGCACCAATTATGATGTTTCAAGAAACTGTAAAATGTGAGCCCTATTATATATTTCAGAACAATGGACATTGCTGCAATTGTAATATTAAACTCCAAGACTGTTTGCCAACTAAAGCAAAAGGAATTTCTGAAGAAACTTGGATTTGAAATGGTTGAAAAATATATTGCACGAGGAGCACAATCATCAAACATATGCCATAAGAAAATTCAAATGAAGTTGAAAAAGAAGGTAGATGAATGCAGCTCTAATCAACCTCCAGCAAAATCTCATAATCAAAATCACAGAGCAGATGCACAGTTTGCTCTAGGTCTGAAGACAGAAAAAGTAAATGTCAATATCATGTATGCCATTGATTTTTAAGTTTAAAAATATATTATTCCAAGTTGCCAGAGGTATGCAAATAGTGGTGAAGACTTTTGAGTAAAGCTTTACTTTGTATGTATTCCAGTTTAAAATATATTTTACTAATACAAGTGTTATGTATTGTGTTGTTACATTTTGAAAAGAACCAAATAACATTCATTTCATTGTAAATGTATCAACAATTAGTGTTAAACAATATTTATTTAACATCCTGTAGATTTGATTGATTTATGTGAAAAAGTTTAAAGTTTCCAACACCTCCTGAATTGCTTCAAATCATTAAAATAATCTTAAAAGTTACCAAAATACTTTCAAAACATGACATATCTCTGTCACTATTCCAAAGAGCTTTTAATGTGTTCTCAAAGTGACCGTAATAATCTATTAAATCCAGTAAAAATATCTGCTAAATTCGAGGGAGGGGGCAAATTCCTTTAAATGTGTGCAACTGCTATTAGAAATACAAATCTGACTGTAGATCTTTACAAGCATCGCATAACTGGAGTGAAGATAAATGACATCAGTCACTCTCTATCACATACTTTTAAAACCTCTGCAAATATTATACAGCCCATGCCCATTGCGTGAACATCTTTCTCGGTAAAGCATTCTGTCCCTCTCACCAAAATATAAGTGTAATTCACTTATAAAATATATCCCATGCGCATTGTAAAGGATTAGGAAACTTTGTTTCCATTTATTTATTCCCATAAATCCAAATACAGGATATTGCTTCGTCAGATAATTTAATTTGTTATAAATATTCACAATACCTAACGCTTTGAATACAAATATATAGCGTTAAACGTATGGGTATCAGCTGCTGATAAGTCGGTGTTAAAGCAAAGCGGGTTGAAAAAATGGCTTATAATGTCTTTAAAACTGCTGCCCGAGTATAAAAATATAGATTTTTAGCAGCTCATTATTAGCGTTCTCAAGATTTAATGTCGCAAAAATCTGTAAAATCTCGAACTAATCACTTGACAGTGCGACACTGAGCATTCATTAACTACGTTCTTGAGTTATATCGCCTACTCTGGAGGCGTTTTTTTCAACTGCTCTGATGGCTTCTGTCATAGAGTGAATGTTTTTATTATTATTTTTTCCATTCCAGACGAAGTGCCGCGATACGTGAAAGAGACCCGAACTCGGAAACTATCTTTCTCTTGAAAACCAGTATCATAACCACTACGCTAGAGAGGTACGCTGTAATATGTCTTCGTTTTTCGTACTATGCTCTCGTATGGTTGATAAATTAGCCAGTGGCGTACTGGCACTTCAGAAACTTTTAGCCGCTACTTCGAAATTTCAATAAACAGGCCATAAGTCTCCTATCTCAAATGACTTATATAAGTAATCTACATATTCTGTGAAAATATTTCGGTATAGTTCATTAACATCCTGCATATATAAAAATAAAATAATATTTTAAACTTAATATATGTGTACATTAAATATATAAATATATTTCGATATATGACAGAATACATAATACGTTAATTTACATTGTTTACTAAACAATTTTAATCAGTTGGTATAATGATATATAAAAGTGAAATGAATGTATTACAATTAAATCCTTACTATCCTTGTTAAGGATATGTTGTATGTTAATTTAATATGTTAGCTTTGAAACGGTTTTATTTAAGAGCTTTACTTGTTTTTGCATGTAACTGCAAATGTATATCACAGGACTTTATGTTACAATAATACATTTCGGAATTTCCTCGGTATGTAGCACGGGGGTACTCAGCACTGAACAGCTGAAGTTATTATACTTATGTTCCAAGATAAAGCGGGATGAGGCGAAAGGAGACACTGGATGGCCGAAGCTAGGAGTGTCAGCACAGCAATGACAGAGTCCCTACAGTTACCAGATCGAGACGCCTTGACTTGGGGACTCCGCTCTGAATAAGGTCCAACGCCCCAAGGGGCGGCTTTTAGAACCCAGAACACAGCCGAAGGCCAGGGGATGGTGCGACTTCCAGAAACTTAGTATCTAATTATTTATTATATTATATTTGTCCTATTTTTTCTTTATTTTTATCTTTGATTTTATGAAGTTTAATACCTTATATAAGAGGATTATATACTTTTAATTTAGGATTTTTTTTTTTTTTTTGGTTTGTACAAGTATAGGAGTATATTCAGTAATAATCATCCTTTTTCACTATCACGCTGAACTGAAACAAATTGCCAACACTTACAATCCTGAAAGAGGTTAATAGGGCGATGGATAATGAAATGGAGGGATATTGTGGGACGGGGGCAGAATCCATTCTAGCATTCGCCATGTATCCGAAAAACCCAAGGGTCAGAGTGGACAGTCGCCGGGGATCGAACCCTAGGACCTCTCGATGCCACCTCGCTCGTTACTAACTAGAATTCAAACCCAGATTATGTATCCGAGAGGCAAATATGTTACTTCTGCATGGCCACAGTAGCAGTTGTTGCATTAAACAAGCCTGTACAATTTCAAAAATCTAATTGTGTTAGATTTGACATGACATTCTCTACCCTCTATCATTTATTAATATGTATAAAAACTACTCTTACGCAAACTGATTTTCTGTCTACTTCATTTTATTTGAGAAAAGCTTCGTATAAATAGCCACATTGCACATTTTCTAATAAATGCAATGGGAATAGCTATAGTAAATGTTAAGTAACTGGACGCTATGCGCTAATCCTAATATTCCGTGCTCTTTCCATATAATTACGAGAAACAACTAAATGACTAAAATACTGTGAATAACGGATATGTTGGAAATGGCTTATGCCATAAAAATAAATTATTGGAAATAAATTGTATGTTTTAAAGATATCTATCCATTATGTTTAGCGCATTTCGTCTAACGTTTAACGTTAATAAATTATACTGAATTATACAATATTGCATTCGAATGAGAAGACTTTATAGGCTATTCTCAGAAAATTCATGGTATGCATTTTATTTGATGTAAATATCTCTAATGTGTAGCATTTTTATTCAAATCGTTTGAGCCATTTTGGAGAAATACAACATTTTGTCGAAAAATATTCCTTTTGAAAGGTGGTTGAGGTAGAAAATTTTGTTTAAAATCTTCGTATTGCATCTTTAAAAGATACTGGGCAATAATACCAAGTTTCGTGTTCAGCAGGCGTATCTTTTTTTGAATTATGCTGCTCAGAGAGACACATAGAAGACGCACACATACGGACCTTTTTCTAAAAAGGTTTTTTTTCTGGATTTAGGGGCCTCAAAAAGTGTTTCCCGTAAAACATAGGAATCAAATTGTTGGATGAAATACCATACTTACCCTGCCTACTATACGTAGCAGAGAAAGTACAAATATAGTCATTATTCAAGTAAATTGATAAACATGAATAGAATATATGTAAATGCCATTTAGGATGTATCACTTTTACTAACAGTTTCTTCCAATTCCTATAATTTCTGCTCACTATAAGGTTTCTAAAGCTAACAATAAAACTGGCGAACATGATACGAGGGTCGGCTGATAAGTCCCGGACCTCACACAGATATGGCGCCACCAGGCCAGTTAGACGGCAGCATCGTATAGTTTAACTCTAGACTAGCTTGTATCCATAGTTATAGGCCATTAGCTTGTTTAGTTTTCGAATGACAGCATTTTAAACAAGACAACTTTAGAGTTTTCACGAAAATGGGGGATTTGGAAAAAACGAGCAGTGATTAAATACGTCAATTTGAAAGACTTAACGCCTAAAGAAATCAAGGAGGAAAGGGGCAATACATTGAAAAACTCTGCCCCTTTATATTCAATGATTAAAATGTGGGTTGCAGCGTTTAAAATGGGACTACGAGCACCAGTAATGAGCGTCGATCTGGACGCCCTGTAGAAGCGACAACTCCAGAGATCATTGAAAAAATTCATCGTTTAGTACTGGAAGACCGCAGATTAAAGGCTGTAAACATATCAAAAGAACGTGCAGGTAATATTTTAAGCAATGTTTTGACTTTCACAAGGTCTGTGCAAGATGGGTGCCGCGTTTGTTGACACCTGATCAAAAGTTGCAAAGAAAAACTGTTTCTGTTAAGGATGTGGAACTCTACCGTAAAAATCCTAGTGAATTTTTGAGACGGCTTATTACCATGGATGAAACTTGGATACATCACTACACTCCTGAAAGTAAATCACAGTCAAAATAATGGATTGCGCCAGGTGAACCACCTCCAAAAAAGGCAAGGTCAATTCTGTCAGCTAACAAGGTTATGGCGAGTGTTTTTTGGAATGCACAGGATGCACATTTTTATTGATTACTTGGAAAAGGGCAAAAGTATCACTGGTGACTACTACGCAAGCTTTCTGCAACGTTTGTGTGATGAGGTGAAAAGAAAAAGGCTTCATTTGGAAGAAAAAAAATCTTGTTTCATCACGACAATGCTCTGGCCAATCGTTCAGCCATTGCAATGGGGAAAATGTGCGAATTAAAGTTGGAATTGCTTGAACATTCACCCTATTTGCCAGATCTATCACCCAGTGACTACCACCTGTTCCCAAACCTCAAAAAATGTCTTGGAGGATTTCACAACAATAAGGAGGTCATTGATGCGGTAAACATCTATTTCGAGGACCTTGATAAATCGCACTACAGAGATGGTTTAATTAAATTAGAACACCGATATGACAAATGTATTAGCCTTTCTGGAGATTATGTTGAGAAATAAAAAAAAAAGTTAAGTACTGTTTTCATTGAGAGGTCCGGGACTTATCAGCTGATCCTAAATATATTGGATAGGTAGTCAGACTGAAAAAGTCAATGCCATAGCCGGGATTTGAACCATGGATCTCCCGATCTCTAGTCAATTGCTCTACCACTGAGCTGCCATGGCAACATGCCGGCATGGCATTACATTTTTCAACTGACTCGCATGTTTCTCGGTTAACCACAAAGTGGTCTCAAATTATTTTGAGATGACAACCCTAATGGCGACTTACAATGTCGTAAGCACTCCCAGGATTCATATTGTAGCCAATTATTATGGTCAATTTATATTGATTTAATTGTTTTTTCACACAAGCGGTGTGTAGGACAGGAGTTGGTTTCCGTGCCTCATACTGCCATAATAGCTCAATGGTAGAACAACCGGCTAGAGACCGGGTTCAAATACCGGCTATGGCATTGAATTTTTCAGTCTGACTCCACCTATCCAACTCCTGTCCTTGTGTGAAAAAACAATTATATCAATGATATATGTTATATATACACATAATACATAGTTTATCAAGCAATTTACAATCAAGAAACACTCTCTTCTTGTGCTGCCATCTAGGTAATTCCAGTCGGTTCGATGGTTGTTCCTAAACACCATAATTATCAGTTAGGGTATAAGTTTTTCAATTAACCTTCAGATGTATTTCTTGCCAAAAGGAACTCAATATGGTCTATCATTAATCACCTTGTTCTGTATCAAAAATTGAAAATTGAAGTTGAGTGCTATTTATGGACGCTCTATAACTGTTGTGGTTCTCAGCGTCCTATTGTATATATTGGGCGTGATAGATCGCTTAATTTTGCTAGGATGCCTCTTTATCAGGCTTGAGGTTCTTTTACGTGCCGTAAACCTGATCAACATCTTTAACTCCCTTCCGAAGGAAGCCATGCTAAGGATTTTTATACCCGAAAAAAATCCATCGCCCTCCACCGGGTTTGAGCTCGTGACCTTGGAACCAGAGGGTACTTACCCCTAAAGCACGGCGGACGACTATTTTGAATCGAGTTTAACTATTTCTTGCATCTAATACCTATAGAAGCATCTGTCTCTATTCATTTATGTAACAATTACAAACAGTGCGTATAACATAGATAAACTATGTTGTGAAAAAAGTAATAATAATTCAAATAGTATTAGCACATGCACTTTTGTAAAAGCGAAAGTAATTTGTGTGCTTTTTAGGGCAGCATACGAGGTACGTCCAGAAGGTAAGTTCCGTTTCAATTTATCTCCGCTGCAGCGCTGCGATCGCAGTTCCGCACATGCGCGGTAGACGCTCTGTATCAGGGAGAAGAATCGTGCGCCATTTTGATATCGCTGTCAGCCACATACGCTTTGTTGTGCTTGTTTACAATGTCGGTGTTGATTGAAAATCCCGCCGCTTGTGAAATCAGATGTGATTCGTTTTCTGAATGCTAGGAAAGTGAAACCAATTGAAATTTATCGGCAAATTTGCGAAGTTTACGGACAAAATGCGATGAGTGATTCAATGGTGAGAAGATGGGTGCGACAGTTCAATGAAGGACGTAGTGAAGTGCACGATGAAGAACGAAGTGGGCGTCCATCTTTGGTTACAGAAGAACTGGTTCACGCGATTGATGACAAGATCCAGGAAAACCGCAAGTTTACAATTAGTGCTCTCGCTATAGAATTTCCCCAACGTTCACGATCACTAATTCATGAAATTGCTACCGAAAAACTGAAATTACGTAAACTTTGCTCACGTTGGGTACCAAAGATTCTTACTGAGCAACACAAAACAAAACGGATGGGTGGTGCACTTCAGTTTTTAACCCGTTATGATGAAAACGGCGAAGAATTTCTGACACAGATAGTCACAGGACGGGTTTCTTACGACACCCCTGAAAGTAAGCGGCAATCAATGGAATGGAGGCACACTTCATCCCCAGCAAAGGTTAAGCCGAAACAAATCTTGACACCTCGAAAAATGATGTGCACAGTGTTCTGGGACTGGAAAGGCATCTTACTCATTGATTTCTTACCGCGTGGTCAAACAATCAAAGCAGATGTTTATTGCGAGACACTTAGGAAATTGCGCCGCGCAATACAGAATAAGCGCCGAGTTGTTTTTCTTCACGACAATGCACGACCACACACTGCAAATGTGACGAAAACCTCCTACAGGGATTTGGCTGGGACGTATTTGACCATCCTCCGTATAGCCCCGACCTCGCTCCTAGCGACTTTCGTCTGTTCTTACATCTCAAGTCTTTCCTTGGCGGTCAACACTTCAACAATGACGAAGAGCTGAAAGAAAATTTTTCCAACTTTTTGAAGACACAGGCGGCAAACTTCTATGAAGAAGGTATATAAAAACTTGTGCCACGCTATGACAAATGCCTGCAAAATTTCGGCATTTATGTGGAAAAGTAGTTAAAGAGTTGTAGCATATTGTGCAATAAATAATTATTCTGTATCTGTACACAATTTAATTTTATTACCGCATGGAACTTACTTTCTGGACGTACCTCGTATATTAACGGTTATACCAGATCTCTTACATTTTATGAGATTTCCTGCATTTCATCCCCGTTTTTAACAGATTTCTTCGAATACTATCATCATATTTTACCATGTGCTTTGTAATTTTAAAGAGTTTGTCATTGTATTCCTTGGTAGAACAGATTCATATATTCTGAATGGATTATTGCATGTTTATTTTTAAAATCTTGTCAATGTTGGAGTCAATCTTCAATATCGAATTGGGAGGATCCACAATTATTTCATGTTATATTTTCTGAACAAACTAAAATAAAATTATAATATGTAAAGTTAACTTTGAATAATCTTTGATTCATTATGCATGTATTTTATATTTTAAGTAAAAGAAAGAGAAGAGGAAAATGTAGAAGCAGAAGAGTAGGAGGAAGAGGATGAACAAGAAGACTGAAGAGGAGGACGAAGAAGAGACAGAGGGAGATGGAAGGGGAGGAAAAGATAAAAAGAAGAATGAGGAAGGAAGAGGAGGATAAGAAGAAGAAGAAGAAGAAGAAGCGGTAGAAGAAGAAGAATAAGAAAGGAGATTACGAATAATAAACGCAGAGTTTCTTCTAGATGTTTTGGCACTCACGAGTTCAAAATCTGCGGTTATCTTCAGCTTCCAAACCTAAGTAAACTGCAAATAAAACCTTACCTAAGTGACGAGTATAAAGTGCGAACAGAATTAATTATAATTTTACTGAATAAATGCCTACATAACACGCAGGTTTCTACTTCTCTCTCTTTTTTTTTTTTTTTTTTTTTTTTTTTTTTTCCTTTTTTTTGCCACAACGACTGAAATGTCTAGTTGAAGCATAATAGGGGTAATACTAAATCAAAGATTGGAGTGGGGGGAACATGTAAACTCGATCACTGGGAAGGCGTGGAAAGCGTTGCATTTCGTAATGAGGATTTTAAAACGCAGCAATGGAAAGTCGCGAAATTTGGCATACACTTCTTTAGTTCGACCAATATTAGAATATAGTGCTGCATGCTGGGATCCGTATCGGGTGGGGCAAAAACTGGCACTAGAGAGAGTTCAAAAAAGAGCAGCTAAATTTGTAGACAGAAGTAAACGATTCGAAAATCATACCAGCACTGCTACTTCCTGGGAAACACTAGAAAAACGTAGGAGACGAGCAAGGCTATGTGCAATTTTTAGAGTCTATAAGGGGGAACCTGCATGGAAAGACATATCCAAAAGATTATTAAAGCCATTATACTGTGGGAGGAATGATCACTCGGAAAAAATAAGAAATAGGGAACAGAAAACAGACATAGGTAAATCCTCCTTCACAAATAGAACAATAAACGAATGGAACAAAATACCTGCAGATTTACTGGAGTCTTTGCCTCAAAGTGTAAATAGTTTTAAAAAGAGACTAAAGAAGAGTGATTTATAGTCAGAATAGTAAATAAAAATATTGCGTTATTATTACTGTTGTTACCATTATGTATATATTAGTATACTATGATGTCATTGGCATTTTAACAGTGTATTATTCACATTATTGTTTATTTAATTCATTGTATTATTACATTGACAGCGCTGCCACCGGGCCACGCCCTAAGCAGTGAAATAAAGTATCCATCTATCTATAATATTATTACATAATGATGTCATATTCGAATACTATAGCAACCCCGTGCAAGGTCGACAACTTCCGGACGTATCTGTTGCGCAGAAAGCATAATAAGCAGGGACTCCGTGTATTTAAGTGTCTCAACCCCTCTCTGCCTTTGCAGCCGTGCAATACGAAATAAAGAATTCAAATAGTTACTACCCAGTTAGTAACGCGCGAGAGAAAATTTAAGGGGGCACAGGGATTTCTCCGCCTTTTCTTTTCTTTCTTCATTTTTTCAATTTATTACTTTTAGGACATGTTCAGGCAAAATGAGTAACTGATACTACAGAACTTCAGAATAAATTGCTATCAAAAGTTATCGGTTTGTTTAAAAAAATCATCTCTAATTTGAACTCTTTTTTTTTAATTTTTAATTGACCTCAGTATCAACTGGATATGTTGTACATAAACATGATGAAAATAACTCGAAATATTGGCTTTTCAAAATAATAAAATAGAGCAAAGTATTCTAAATTTTAATTTTTAATGAATTTATATTAGATAAAATATGACTCAAATTACGCAATGATATAATTTTAAAGCACACACTTGCATTTATTCACACAGTTATAATGTAAACATTTAAGATAGACTGGGTAATAGTTACTATATAAGTAGACGGAAAACTGCGGCAACATTTAAAAATAGATTTCAGAGCCAGCTGCCTCCAAACGAATCCTTTTACTAATACAAGGAAGTAACATATGATCTGGATGATTGTGTAATGAATAGAACAAAAATCTTAGTGCAGTTTTACTGTTTTTAATATTTAACGCCCGCTTTTACTACATAGACATCACAGGCAATGACATTGATCATACATGAAATGAAGATAACGTACCGGTGGATGCGATGGCGAGGAAAACCGGAGAATCCAGAGAAAACCCGCCCCTGCGCCGCTTTGCTCACCACAAATCCCACATGCGGTCACCTAGGATCGAACCCAGGCCGCCTGAATGAGAGGCGAGTGATCTAGTTACTCGACCACGGATCGGCCCTAAACATCTTTAATATTTTTCTGGCTACACTATTGAGATGAAGTAATGTATTCCATTCAAAATTCCGATACCGAGATTTCATCGGAAATTCTTCATAATTGAGATTATGTGAATCATAAAAAATAAAAAAATAGAAATGTGTACGTGTGTGTGTGTGTGGGTGTACAGCATAACTCAAAAACGAAAAGTCAAATAATGCTAAACTTGGTATTTAATCTTGTCATCCTCCAAGGATTCTAAATGAGGAATTTTAATTACTGTTCACATAAAAACTTTTATTTCCTCATGGATGGTTTTAATGCTTTTGATTAAAATACCATATGTTTAATCAAGCTTGGTGACTCAGGTGCTTCGCCTGGGACTAATATTTGGGGGGTCGTGGAATCGATATCCCGCGGCCGACCTCTCTGATCCATGGGTTTTTTGAGGGTTTTCCCGGGCTACCAGGAGAAGCTGGGGAGGTTTCTTCGTTTCCCCAAACTATCTGTTTCTTCATTTTATCTCCATTTCATTCCAACCTGTTTCTTTCAGGGTTGTAAGTATGGGTGAGATTGTGGTGGTGGCACCTATACACTTTGAAAATACAGCTCTTGACGGTAAGGTGGCGCTTGGGTAGTTTAGTTGGTCTAGGGCGTGGGCTTCTAGCACTCCCCGCCTCAAGATAATGAACTACTTGAAATCTGTTAGGGAACCACCACGGTGGCTCTTTCCCCACGATCAATTTCGGCCGCCCATCGCATGCTCTCATATCGTCTCATGCACACGAAGCCTATGGTGACTCAGTGTGAAACCTCCTATGTACCGACCAATCAACCAAACATGACAATAAGAATATCTTAAGCATATCTTAATGCTTCTGCCTGTGAAGTCCTCTTTATTCTAAATGGGTTTTTGATAACTTGTAAACCGTACGAGAAAAGCAAAAGCTAACTGCATAAAAAATGTAGATTTTATTAAAACACACTTTATGTCACATAAATTGTTTCTGGTATTCACCATTTCAGAGCTATTCTTTGTTACTGATTTGAATTCTCGTGTACTTCACCTTTTTCTTGTAGAAAATCACTATTCGTCCCCCCTCGTTATCATGTAACGCATCACAAAGCTATCACATAGCGACCGACCGTCAAAATTTGTAATTATAGCTTAAGCTACTATATTACCTTGTACATGCAACGAAATATGTAATAAAACTATTCCTGGAAATGTTTATTTCGATTAATCTACTAGGTAGGGAAATAAACTTTTGTAAGAATATTTTATAGAACAGTGGGTAGAGAAAGTAATGTGAATGTAACATATTACTTTTTACTTTCTCTAGCACGCGTGTGCAATGCACATTGTAGTTAGAGAAGGTATTGTATTCCACCCAAAATGCGATACCTAGATTACCTGGATATGTATGATTTGAAACGCCCTGGATCTTAAAAAAACATTTTTAACAAAACAGGTCAGTTTGGCTCAAAAACGAAAAGTCCGTTAAATATGAAACTTGGTATTTAAATTTAGATCTCCCAAGTATGCGACAGGAAAGTTTTCGAAAATTTTGATTTTCCTAAAAATGGCTCTAACGATTTTGATTAAAAAGTCGTATATTAACGAATTTACATGAAAAATAAACTACATATATTGAATTTCCTGGGTATAACCTTGAAGTCCTCTTCATTCTGAATCATTTTTTGCATAACTGGTAAACTGTAAAGGTAAGACAAAAACTTACTACGCAAAAAAATAGATCTCGTCAAAACATACAAAAATACTTATATTTTTTCAAATTTGAAGTCGCCAGTGTTTCTTTTGTTTTACTTCTGGTCAAGTAAAGAAACAAGTTTCAATGACAATCGCATAGTGAAAGCTTTTAAAACATTTGAGTAACGATTTAGCACAGTGCATTGCTTTAGTTCCCTTCTTAATAAGAAAAATCTGCTAATGCTTATCACAATATGATGTAGAAACAAGAAAAATGTTTTGTAAGAAGTTTGTAGAACATTTAGAGAAAATCATGTGAATGGAACATATAAGAGCTTTTAAAAATACTTTTTGACTCGTGCCTACACAAACTTTTACTACATGGTTGCAAACAAATGCAGAATATAAATTTTGATACGTGTGCCGTTAAAAGTATTTTACTATAGACATTTCGTTTGTTAACTTTATCACAGGAACATGTTTCAACATGATATAAAACATGTAAGAAGTTGAAATCTGGTTTACAAACTTGTTCCTTCCTGGCAAACAGGAAATTGCGAATAGCAAAAAGTGCAATTTGAAAGTGAAACAGAATCTGATATAGGACGCTGCTGTCCGTTGACGCGCCGAAATGCGAGAGTTTGGCCAACGTAACGAACCAGCCGGACGACCTATGGAAATTGTATCAGTGAACAAATGTTTCCGTCTTTGTTCTTAAACTTTACCTGGACATCGCGGGACGCAAGAAAAAACAGAGCCGCTGCTGGACGTGCACCCTGCAACAAGGACCCAAGACCATCGGGGGCTACTCAGGTATGTTCTAATTTTTTTTAACGCGTGTTCAACCGTTGAGACATCCTAGTAGCCTGGGGTTCGAATTTTAACTAGGGGCTACTATTGTCACCATCCTTTGCAATTTCGCAATAATAAAACGCGAATAACGGTAGGTTACTGCAAGAAGTCAAGAAAGGCCTTAGAGTTTTCGGTTAAAATATTTTTACTTTCTCTACACCTACTATGTACATAGTGTAAAGAGAAAGTATTGCACTCCACTAAAAATTCGATATCGAGATTTCACCGTAAATACGCGTTTTAGGGTATCCTGTATCCAAAAAAAATTTTTTTTAGAAAAAACTCTATGTGTGTGAGTGTGTGTGTCCGTGAACACGATAACTCAAGAACGAAAAGTCGGTAAAATACCAAACTTCGTGTTTAAATGTAGTATTCTTCAGGGATGCGGCATGAAGATTTTGACAAAAAAAATCCCTCCACCCCCAACTTCCCTTTTCGTGGAACAAATTTCGAAAAGTTTGATTTTCTAAAAAATGCCTCTTAACGATTTTGATTAAAATATCGTATATTAAAGATATTCATGTTGAAAATAAAATATATATTTTGAATTTTCTAGGAATAGCCTCTAAAGGCCTCTTATTTCTGGATGAATAAAATATTGCTGAATTTTGTGTAACGGGTAAACCGTAAGAGACAGACTAAAACTTACTAAACAAAAAAAAAAAAAAATGCAGATCAGTTAAAATACACAATTTATGTCATTTAAGTTTTTTTCGTGGAATTGGCCGTTTCTGAGATATTCTTTATTTTTTTTATTGTTTCATCTTCCTTTATCCTTTATCATCTAAGGTCATTTCGGGGGCTTTGTATTTGAAACAATTCGTTGTCTGTAGATTCTTTTACGTTGGGTTTAAATCATTTTATTTTCCTCAAACACACACATTCACTCTCACATACATACTTCCAGACTCTGTGAGAGATATGGAGTAATTCTAGTTAAAGAAAAATTCCCTCCCGCAGCCGGGAATCGAACCCAGGACCTCCGAGTGAGAAGTCAGCTCGCTGACATTCCTTATTTTTTGTTTCAGATTTAAAATACTTAAACTTTTCTCACACGGAAATTTGAAAACTCTTGGCACTGCATAGAAACGGATTTCAAACACATAGTAACCAGCTTTTAAAAGATTTGACTACCACTTTAGCCTATTACATTCATTTATTTCCCTTCTACTTACAAGGTAGCAAGTAATTAAGATAATTTCTGCTAATGTTTATTCCGATTAAAATAGATAGACGAATATGCTTTTTAACTCTACTTTGGTACAGTGATGTAAAGAAAGTCATGTGGATGAAACACATCAGATTTTTACACTGTATTACTAAATACTTTACTTAAGGTTTATTCGAGTATCATGCAGACTATTTTGAATTTTCTATGCCTCGGTCTTGACGCATTGGTAATATTTCTTTTTTCCGAAATGGTAAATACCACAAAAATTATTCGACATAAATGTTATTGTTCGTTTTCGAAATATACATTTTGTTGCAGTTTATGGTTAACTCTTATGGTTTACAAATTATACAACAGCGTCTAAAATTAGTTCAGAATATCATAGCCTATTTGTAGAATTTTCAAGATATACATTTCATTTGTCATGTAGATATCTTAAAAATATGGTATCTATTTTAGCCAAAATCATTACAGCTATAATATGCATATTTTGTGGAGTTAACCGTTTCCCAGATATTATTTGTTATGTTTCAATTGTAAACTATTTAACTTATCTCAAATGGGAAAGTTATCTTTCCTTTCATCTCTGTTTTGTTTTGCCGTTGATCTTGCAAAAAGAACCAAATTTCAATTGTTTTCAGCTTTTAAAAAATTTGACTATCGCTTTAGCTACTCAACTTACACGAAAGCTAGTTAAGACCAATTCTGCTAATGTTTATCTCAATTAGCATGATATAGATAAAAAATCTGATATGTCCCGTTCACATGACTTTCTCTACATCTCTGCAACAAATTATTGTTAAAAATTGCTTCAGGCTAATCGAGAAAAAATAGCAGAAATAGTCTTATTAATTGCTTCCTTGTAAGTAGAAGCAAAATAAGGGAGTGCCATAGGTTAAAGTGATAGACAAAAGCTGGTTTCTAGGTGTCTGAAGTTTCTTTGTTTGTATGGACAGGAGCTGACAAATTCCTGTGTGAGAAAAGTATAAGTTTTTAAAGCTGAAACTAATAACAAGGAATATCTAAAAAACGATCAACTCCACGAAAAAATGTATATAATGTAAATTGTGTGTTTTAACGTGCTCTATAGTTTTTGTGTTGTAAATTTTTATCCATCTTTTACGGTTTACCAGTTATGCAAAATTCCATAAAATTCTTCCAGTGTAAAGTAATCTTCAGAGGCTATTCCCAGAAAATTCAAGATATACATTTTATTTGTCAGGAAAATATCTTTAATATAGGATATTTTAATCAAAATCGTTAGAACCATTTTTGAGATGGGAGTGGGGGGGATTTTCTTGAAAATCTTCGTGTCGCATTCTTGGAAGACACCAAACTTAAATACCAAGTTTGATATTTAACGGTCTTTTCGTTTTTGAGCTATGCTGCCCACAGACACACACATACACACACAGATAGACACACAGACAGACACACAGATGGAAATTTTTCTAAAATGTTTTTTTTTTCAGGGGGTCTCAAAATATATTTCCGGTGAAATCTCGGTATCGAATTTTTGGGTGTAATACAATATCTTCTCTATACACTATATGATATTATATATAGAGAAAGTAAAAATAATCTTTTGTAAGAATAGTTTGTTTATGGAACACCTAGAGAAAGTCATGCGAATGGAACACGTCAGATTTTTAGATATATTGGCCTTAGTAGGATAGAATGATAGCGCACAGACACAAAGACACAAAACACTAAACACCCATAGTTTTAAAATTTAAAATTTTCGGGCTATTTTGCCGTGGTCTGTAGGTTAAAATATGTTTAGTTAAAATATTTCTACCTAACGTTTCGTCCCTGTCTGTGAGGGACATCTTCAGAGGAAATGTGCTCACGTCGCTAACTCGAAAAGAGCACATTTCCTCTGAAGATGTCCCTCACAGACAGGGTCGAAACGTTAGGTAGAAATATTTTAACTAAACATATTTTAACCTACAGACCACGGCAAAATAGCCCGAAAATTTTAAATTTTAAAACTATGGACACCGGCCGTGAAAGCTTACGCATATATTTACTAAACACCCATGCCCTTAGCGATATTCGAACCCGCGATATTCGAACTCAAAACGCGCCAACGAGAGGGCCGCAAGAGAATAAGTTGCTCATCATACGATGTAAGAAAAGTTGTAGGGAAAGACTGTAAGGAGGGAATGTAGCATTTAGACATAACAGGTTTGATACATTCTGTATATTCTGCATACAGATTAGTCACAGTGGATCTCCAAATTGCAATGTGTTTCTCCAGGCAAATACTTTGTGTAACATTAGCTCTCTTCTTGCTTTGTTAGGTCTTACACCCCCGCAGGGACGAACAAAGCGACCCCAGGAGAGTCAGCTGCCTCTTGAGAAGCTAAACATCTCTGGACCACAAACACCAAGTGGACATGCACATACAACGGCTGTGTAGGGAGCGTTGAAGGCAAGCTCTACACTCAACTTACACAAGGTGAAAACAAATTCTTAAACCATAAGGGACAACTTCATTTAAATGGCTGCTTAAAGATATTCAAATTTTACATGTTTCATTCACGTGACTTCTGCTACACATTTTTGCTTTCTCTAGCACGTTTGTACAATATACGTAGTAGTTAGGGAAGGTATTCTATTCCACCGAAAAATTCGATACCGAGATTTCACCGAAATACGTTTTAGACCATTTGAATAATAAAAAATAAAAATAAAAACGAGATCGTGTATGCCTGTATCTCTCTCTTTGTGTGTGTATGTATGTGTGTGAGTGTTCCGGTTAAATACCAAACTTGGTATCGAGATCGAGAAGTAGCGGCTCCAGATCGGAGAGACCGCATTAGCAGGCCGGGAGGGACTCGAGGCGCTGATCACGTCTCACCCTCCAGCACTGCACCCCATTCATGACGCCTTCTGGCTGAGATGGGGGATGTAGCGGCCGGGCGGTAGGCCAAGGTTCCTTGTGGACTGTTGTTTCATGGAGTTACGTTTATCTTCCAAGGATGTAATACGAAGATTTTCAAGAAAATTTCCCCAAAAATGGCTCTAACCATTTTTAATAAACTGTCACAAGTTTAAGATATTTTCATGACAAACGAAATGTACCTATAGCTTGAATTTTCTGGGAATAACCTCTCCATTCTGATAAGAGATACACAAAGACTTAATACGCAAGAACTCAGATCTCATAAATGTACATGACCCAATTTATATCATACATATTTTTGTTGCAGGGTTAACCATTTTCAACATATTCTGAATTAATTCTTTCAATTTTAATCTACTTTTTGTCTCTCTTTTTTTTTACTCCTAGCAAGCAAAGACAACTGAATTTCAATTGCTTCATTTAGCGACCAGCTTTCACAAGATTTGATTGTCGCTTTAGCCTAGTGTGTTCCCTTATTCCCCTTCCACTTACAAAGAAGCAAGTAATAAGAACAATTCTGCTAATATTTATCTCGATTGCATGATGCAGATAAATGAATACCTTTCGTATGTAAAGTTTATTTGTGGAACAGCTAGAGAAAGTCATGTGAATGACACACATGGTATTTTTCTACAAACTATTCTCATTGAAAGCGTATTGTTTATGGACTTCGCGCAGTGGCGTATGCTGGGATTGTGTCTGGGCTACCACTAAACCTACCAGAGCTGGACAATATATAACGTTCTTCATTAAATTCTAACTTCACAACAAAGCATATAAAGCAATTTTCTTGGAATAAGCTTAATACAGTATAAGTTAAACAACATAGTTATAAAAGGAAAAGATAAAATTTTATCATACCTGTTTATTTATACTTTAATTCCAGCTGTCTTTCTTTACGTAAACTGTCTGTCAAAAATAATTCCTGGTTGTGTCTTCAATGAAAGAAGTAGATCTTTTTCCATCGATAGAAGAGTCAAGTTGCGCAGATGAATAATTTAATGAATGGTCTACCCATTTGGTGTCGAAGGTTTTAAATCCTGTAAAAGAACTATGAACTGAAAATCACTAGTATATACTAACGCTAACTTTCATAACTATTAAGGACCGTAACAATAGTTAGTCATTTAATAACAACAATTGAAACCACAACACCCTATTTCATGCTTTTAACTCCACGTGTTTTCCAAAATTTCAAACGCAGAAGCAAGTGTGCGTAAAATATAGTTTGGGGGACAATCTGTATGTGTGTGGCGATTTCGCTTTTTGAAACCTTCGCTTGCTGATTCCTGCGTTCCTCCTTCCGATCCTCTCTTTTAACATATCATAGTTTAGGGCTGCAGCACCAAGCATCTGAGACTGCATTCTCCCTTCGGTTTGATAGAACAGAGAACGACACATATTCCACCCACAATGCGCTTATTTTCCATGAATGCTGATATTATAATTAATATTAATATTATCTATAAATTTCTAATTTAGTTTAGACATATTCTTCGGTGATAACTTTAGTAGTCTACAATATACGCCATTGACTTCGCGTTAATCAAGATTAACGTTTGCAGAAATAGTTTTATTACACATTTCGTTGTAGGCACAAGAGGGGCGCAAGTCTAAAGTGATAAGCAAATCTTTGAAAAACGCATCCGCATATTATGCTAGCTTAATTATATATTCTCTGCATGACGTCTCGATAAAAAAAATAACGTTTTACATGTTTGAAATGTCTAAGTAATAGCAGCAAATATCTCAGAAATGCAAAATGCACAACATATTTACTGCACATATATTTTAAGGAGGTATACATTTTTGTGCATATATCTGTTTGCTATCTTGTACGATGTACAGCTGGTACCAAATTATACAACATTCATTTAGGATAAATAGAAATTTACAGATTATTTACTATGTGCAAATATATTAAACATATTTTATTTTAAAAATATTATTGGGGATGTTTTTGAAAGATTAAAAATCTGAACCAATTTCAAGGGCAGTATGCAAAGGGCAGTATGAGGTGGGTATTTTCTACTCATATGCAAGGCAGATATGGACGATCATCCAACCAATACAGGATGGTGATATGGCCAGGGCAACGCAACCTCCTGCCGAAATGTTGGCTTTCATGGCCAGGATCGCTGCCTATCGCAATTCCTCAATTTTCTCATGATTCTGTGGGGCACTGCTGCTATTAAAAGTACTTAAGAAACATTAGTTATGCACAATAGGTCAATGGATCGAAAATATTTTTGAAGTAAATGATTGTTATATCTTTTGGGGATCCATACATTTATAAACAATTTAATTAAGAAACCTTATTAATTTCAGATTATATCGAATTGTACGATAAATAATTTGTTGGGTCGGTTTGTGAGCGTTGTGTTAAGTAATTGTTAAAACAGAAATTACAATAATAATTTTAATAAATATCCAGGAAAAGCTCTTACAACCCCCCTTGTTTGCGTTCTAGAGCCATTTCAAGATGTTCAATAGGCCTGTTTACTTTCTAAAGCAACGTTTTCCCAAAACTACATTTTCAATTTTTCAAATTGTTCCACGAGGCCCAGTTTTTATTTAAATTCCATATAATTTCCTAGAATATGTAGAACTGCCTGCCGTAAAACACTAAAGGACAAAACAGATGCTATAGATGAGTAATAATTTTAAAAACAATTTTTATAAGAAAGTATGGTAAGTTCAAGTATTACATTTTCTTATAAGTCTATGAATATTTTTCAGTTCGTTCACCTTATTTATCTAAAACATATTTGCAATCTATTTTCTCAAATTATGAGACACATGGAACATTATGCGAATATTTAATAATGACAATTATAAAAATAATGTATAGCCCTCAAAGCATTTATCCATTATGAACGAAATTTGGTATACATATTAGCGAAACAGCAAAGCAATAACAGAAACATTTTCAGAAAATTCTTACAAAAATGTAGAACTTTGAAAATTCACTCCTTAAAATCCGCACCCTCATGGACGGCATTGAATTCAGGCGCATTCCGTGACCTGTAACCAGAGCTCTTTGACCTCAAAACATGTAATTCGGTGAAATCTGGTTATCGAATTTGTGGATGGAGTGCAATTCTTCCTCTACATGTTAAGTATGTGACAGGGAAAGTAATGTTTTAAGTAAACAATTGTATGTTTCATTTATATGACCTTCTCTACCAGATCTGCAAACAAACTATTCTTTTATCTACATGATGCTAATCGAGATAAACAATAACAGAAATTGTATTATTTCGTGCTTACTTAAGTAGAAGGGAAAAAAGGCAATACACAAGGCTAAAGCGATATTCAAATTCTTTATAAGCTGGTCAGTACCTGGCCAAGAGTAAAACAAAAGAGATATGCAGTGAAAGATGACTCCCGCTTGATAAAAGTTGTTTAAAATTGTAACCAATAATAAGAACTATATCAGAAACGGTTAACCCTACAAAACATGTATATAACACAAATTGTATTTTTTTTTTAAAGAGATCTGCATTTTTGTGTAAAAAGTTTTTGTTTATCTATTGTGGTTTACCAATTATACAAAAATCATCAAGAATGAAAAGCTCTTCAGAGGCTATTTTAGAATATTCAAGATAATATACATTCCATCTGTCATTAAAATATGTTAAACATATGTTATTTTAACAAAATCGTTGAGTCATTTTTGGGAAAAAAATTCGAAAATTTTTCCATGTGGTTGGTGTGCAGGGATTTTCCTGAAAATCTCTGTGTCACAATTTTAGAGGATACTGAACTTAAATACCAAGACCGGTATTTAACTGACGTTTCGTTTTTGAGTTATGCTGGCATAAACATCACTCATTTTTTTTTCTAAAAATATTTACTTTTGGATTCAGGGTTCATCAAAACATGTATTTCTAATAAAGTATGGGTATCGGATTTTTAGGTGGAATACTACCTAATATATTTGTTAATTTCCTGTAGCTTCTAAGTGGAGCATAAGGCATCGTTACGTTTCCTTGATCCGATTTGAATTTGTAGTACGTGAAATCGCCTCTAGAACCATGGCGACGAGGGATCGGCTCGTCGCCAACAGATGGCACGCAGAACGAAATCACAATTTACGGGCGCGAAAAGGCGGAATTTTGTCAGAAACCTTTTTCTTTCAACGTGTGGGGTTATTTTACGTGCAAATAAACATTACACGGAACTACCAGCTTTATTTCCCTACCAAAGGAAACCATGCTAAAGATTTTTGCGTCCGAAAAAGTCCATCAACCTCCGCCAGGTTTGAACCTGCAAACTTGGGTTTTAGAAGCTAGCATGGTAACCACTACACCACGGAGGGCACACCCACTATGCACATTGTACATAATGCTAGAGAAAGTAACAATTCTAATGTGGTACATTCACATGACTTCCTCTACCTCTCTATAACAAATTATTGTTAATAAGCTTATTCGTCTATCTACTTTATGCTAAAACATTAGCAGAAACGGTTTTATTACTTAGTTCCTTATAGGTAGAAAGGAAATAAGGAAAAACACTAGGGTAAACAGTTAAATGCTTTAAAATGTGGTTAAATCTAATTCTTTGCATGGCCAGGTGTTGACAAGTTCCCGTATGAGAAAAGCATTTACTATTTTAAAACTAAAATCAATAACAAGAAATATCATAAAAACGGCCAACTCCAGGAAAAAATGCATATTACATAAATTGTGTGTTTTAACGAGTTCTAGATGTTGTGTGTAGTAAGTTTTTGTCTATCTGTTACAGTTTACTAGTTATACAAAATTCCGTAAAATTCATTCAGAATAAAAGGGTCTTCAAAGGCTTTTCCCCAGAAAATTCAAGATATACAATTTATTTGTCATGTAAATATCTTTAATGTATTATATTTTAATCAAATTCGTTTTATTATCTTTATTTTCGAGAAAATCCAAATTTTCGAATTTTTTTTTAATGTAAAGGGTAGTTGCGGTGGGAGGATTTTCTTGAAATCTTCGTGATGCATCCTTGCAAGATACTGAACTTAAATACCAGGTTTGGTATTTAACGGACTTTTCGTTTTTGAAATGCTTTTTTGAATTCAGGAGGTCCAAAAATATGCATTTCTAGTGAAATCTCGGTAACGAATTTTTGGGTGCAAAAGGTCTGAAAATGGATAATTTTGGGAAAATCTTTTTTCAGTTTCTCCCCCGTTTATAGTTTGCACTCAGGTTGTTTCTGTGTTGAACGGTCTTCGTATGAATATATTAAGAATAACGTTCGCAAAGCAGGGGGGAGTGTCCTGTTCCGTACATGTGCCCGTGTTGCACGCACATGGAGAACGTTACATTTCCGGGACGGCCAGCGTCGGCAGATGACATTAGAAGCGGCGGACGGTCTAGGAAGAAGTGAAAGAGTTAAGGTAAAAAACACTTCTTGACCCGAATCCTCTTTCAATTATAACATTTGGGACCGAGTGACCCGACCTGACCCCTTGGAAGGATCGCTCAATTGACCAGCGAGTGCTCGCTGGGCCGGTAATAATTCTCACACACAAAGAAGGGGTTGGAAAACCGTCCACCCCATCGCATTTTTTGCTCTGTGAGTTCATTCAAAGCCCATTACAAGTAGCACTTCCGTGTCCCTTCTTATCACGTGCCAACCGGGCAGTCGAGACCGGCCGTAACAAGCGTTTTATAGCGATCGTCCAGTCGGCTACATACATGTTACATTACCACATTGGCAACCCTCTCGCACTGACCCTATACAAGCTTTCCTTCCCTATGTTTAGCAATTATACCATATTCAGTGGCAGATCAATCTTCTCCACCGGTCGACATGCTCGCTCCTAAATCCCACATTCTAGTTCCATTTCCGGACTTCTGCAAAGTATAAATGAGTGAGCGAATGTCTGTTTCAAAAACCTAAACGGATACATAAAAGAATATTTTTTTCCTTTCCCTAAACAGTACATATTACGTAGGTAGAGAAGGTATTGCATTCCACACAAAAATTGAATACCGAGATTTCACCGGAAATACCTACACATTTTAGGGTACCTGTGTAAATAGTCTTATATGCTCCATTCACATGACTTTCTCTACATCTCTGCAATAAATTATTTAAAAGCTTATTTTTATTTACATAATGCTAATCGAGAAAAAAATCTGATGTGTTCCATTCACATTACTTTCTCTACTTCTGTGTAACAAATTATTGTTAAAAAGCTTATTCTCCTATTTACTTCATGCTAATCGTGAAAAAATTAGGAGAAATAGTCGTATTGCTTTCTTCCTTGTAAGTAGAAGCGAAATATGGGAGTATCATAGGTTAAAGTGAAGTCAAAAGCTGGTTACTAGATGACTGAAGATGCTTTGTTTGTATGGCCACGAGTTGACAAATTCCTGTATGAGAAAAGTACACATTTTTCAAAGCTGAAACCAAAAATAAGGAATATCTCAAAAACGATCAACTCCTCGAGAAAATGTATATAACATAAATTGTGTGTTTTAATGTGCTCTACATTTTTATGTGGTAAGTTTTTGTACATTTCTTACAGTTTAGCAGTTATGCAAAATTTCGTAAAATCCATCCAGAATAGTCTTCAGAGGCTATTCCCAGAAAATTGAAAATAAACATATTATTTGTCATTTAAATATCTTTAATATGCGATATTTTAATCAAAATCGTTAGAGCCATTTTTGAGAAAAACAAAATTTTTGAAAAAAGTTCCATGTAAAGGATAGTTGGGGGTGGGGGGATTTTCTTGAAAATCTTCATGTCGCATCCTTGGAAGATACCAAACTTAAATACCAAGTTTGGTATTTAACGGTATTTTAGTTTTTGAGCTATGCTGTACACAGACACACACACACACACGCACACGCACACATACACAGGGACCTTTTTCCAAAAATGCTTTTTTTGGATTCAGGGGGACCCAAAACATGTATTTCCGTTGAAATCTCGGTATCGAATTTTTGGGTACAATACAATACCTTCTCTATACACTATGCACATAGTACGTGTAGAGAAAGTAAAAATAGGCAGAAAAGGTCCTATTGCCTGCTTCCTTGTAAGTAGGAGGGAAATAAGGGAATACACTAGGCTAAAACGATAGTGAAATCTTTTAAAAGCTGGTTGCCATGTAGTTGAAATCCGTTTCTATGTAGAACCAGGAGTTTACAGCTTTTCGTGTGAGAAAAGCTTAAGTATTTTAAATCTGAAACAAATAATATGGAATATCTCCGAAATGCTCAACTCAACGAAAAATGCGTATGACATAAAGTGTGTTTCAACGTGATCTACATTTTTTGTGTAGTAGGTTTTTGTCTATCTCTTACGGTTTACCAGTTATGCAAAATTAACCAAAATTCATTCAAAATAAAGAGGCCTTCAGAGGCTATTCGCAGAAAATTCAAAATATACCTTTTATTTGTGATATAAATATCTTTAATATGTTATTTTAATCAACATTGTTAGAGTCCATTTAAAGCTGGTTTGTAGTGGGGAGATTTTCTTGAAACTCTACCTGTCGCATCCTTGGAAGATACAAAACATAAATACCAAGCTTAGTATTTAACGATCATTTCGTTTTTGAGCTATGCTGCCCACAGACACACACACACACATACAGACAAACACACTGACATGTTTTGAAAATGCTATTTTGGATTCAGGGGGTCTCAAAACATATATTTCCGGTGAAATCTCATTGCCGAATTTTGTGTGCAATAGCACTTGTAGAAAAAGGTCCGTGTTTGGGTCCGTGTCTGTAAACACGATAACTCAAAAACAAAAAGTCGGTAAAATACCAAACTTAGTATTTAAGTTTAGTATCTTCCAGTATCTTCTAGATCTTATGCGCGACAAGAAGATTTTGAGGAAAATCCCCCACCCCAAACAACTCTTTACATTTAACATTTTTCGAAAATGTTTATTTCTCAAAACTGCCTCTAAAGAATGTTATTAAAATACCATATACTAAAGATAGTTGTATGACAAATACAGTATGTATTTTGAATTTTATGAGAATAGCCTCTGAAGAACTCTTCATTCTTCATGCATTTTGCATAACCGGTAAACCATAACAGATGAACAAAAACTTACTACACAAAAATGAAGACCTCATTAAAACACACAATTTATATCATATACATTTTCTTTCGTGGAGTTGACCACTTCAGAGATATTTCTTTGTGTTGGTTTCACTTTTAAAATACTTAAACTTTTCTCATATAGGTATTTCTCTACTCCTGATCATGCAAAGAAATGGATTTTAATCACACAGCAACCGGCTTTTAAAATATTTGAGTATCGCTTTAGCCAAGTGTATTCCCTTATTTCCCTCCTACTTACAAGAAGCAAATAATAAAGATAATTTCTGCTAATGTTTATCTAAATTAGCATGAAATAGAGATAAGAATAAGCTTTTCAACATTAATTTGTTACTGAGAAAGTCATGTGAATGGACAAAAAAGATTTTAGCTATACAGTCTTTTAAAATGAATTTTTTCTTTAATTTTATTTTATCATGTAGGCTCAGTTCTGTGTCTGTCTGTGTGTCTGTCTGTCTTTCTTTCATTCTTCTCTTTCTTTCTTTCTTTCTTTCTTTCTTTCTGTTTGCCCTCCATGTATCCATACCAGAAAGAAGCTAGGATGGGTGATCAGCCCGGTGCCTGGTATGAAAGCGAGGAAGTTTTTTTCTTTCTTTTTTTACCCTCCTCGTATATAGCACTTACAAGCAAGCGTTTGGGGTCAAAGGCTGTTAAGGAGCAGAGGCTTTGGATAGGAGAGAAGCCAAAATAGGTGATCAACCCTATACCTGGTATGAAAGTGAGGAAGTGGATGATATGAGATGACGATGAAATGGATGATAGGAAATATGCTTATGGATCAACTGGTGGAATTAATAGAGAGAAAAACACAATCTCACATTCGGTCCCCTGGATCGAACCTGGGCCGCCTAGTGTTGTAACTACTCGGTCACGGCGCCGCCGTTTTAAATGCATTTTACTTGCTCTTCTACGTATGGTAAGTAGGGGAAATAAAAGTAACCAAACCAAATATTCGATACCGAGATTTCACCGGAAATAACGACTTGGGAACCCCCAGAATAAAAATGAAAATTACTTGCAAAATAAGTACAACATAACTCAAAAGGAAAAAGTCAGTTAAAACTTAAATTTGGCATTTAATTCAGAATCTTCCAAGAATGTGACACGAAGCTTTTCAAGTAAATTCCCCCACGCTCAGCTATCCATGACATGGCAATTTTTGGAAATTTTTATTTTATAAAAAGCGACTCTCAGGATTTGGATTTAAATAGCACATAGTTAAGATATTTTTGTGACAAATGAAAGGTATTTCTTGAATTTTTTTGCGATTAGTCTCTAAATCCCCCTTCATTCTGGATGAATTTTGCATAACCGGTAAATCGTAAGAGATAGATAAAATCGCACTACACAAAAAATGTAGATATTGATAAAACACACAATTTATGTCCTATACGTTTATTTCCAAGATATTCATGATTGTTAGTTTCACTTTTAAAATGCTTATACTTTTCTCACACGAGACGTACTCATTCGTTTCATACCTCATTTGTTTTACTGATGGGCATGTAAAGAGAACCGAATTTAAATGTCATCGTATAATGACAGTTTTTAAAAGATTTGACTATCTCTTTTGCCTAGTGTATTCCCTTATTTCCATTTTACTTACAAGGAACTAAGTTGTAATACAATTCCTCTTGGGGTTTATCTTAATTAGCATAAAATAGATAGAAAAATGTTCTTTTGTAAGAATAATTTATTGCTGAATAGGTAGAGAAAGTCGCATGAATGGAACACATTAGATATTTCTAAGTAGTTTCTATAAAACTTTAACGTGAAAATCAATCTTAAAATTCTAAAGGGCTTATCAGTCACATTTAGATTATAAGTTTAAAAATCCTATAACGTCACTGCTACGCACCAGTGAAATATAATCACCCATTCTGAAGTTTCTAACTTGATGAAATTACAAATACACAGTCCAACAAATACATGGACTTTTCTCTCCATTTAAAGCTAACAAAATCTTTCTGGGATTGGTCAATGTTCTAACTAAGGGTTTTCGACCATCTGGACAGTTTGGCCTTCCTCTGGGTTACCTGAGGAAGGCTATAACAATCCAGGTGGCCGAAAGCTTCCAGTTGAAGGTTCAAGCAAGCCGACGCGTTGCAAATTTGCATCCGTCAGTTTTCCCCGAAAGTCCAATGAAAAACCGGAATGTTCCGATAGGTAACTCAACTTAATATTCTCTTGCACTTAATATTTAAGCGGAAAAATACATTTTGAGTTAGAGTAAATGATTCTTACAAAACCTTAATTTTCTAACTATTCTATGCTAATAAATAAAAACATTAACAGAAATAGTCTTATTATTTATTTTCTTGTAGGTACAAGTAAAATAAGGCAATCCACCAGGTTAAAGCGATAGTCAAATCTTGAAGAACTGGTTGCTAAGAGCTGCATTTAAATTCGGTTGTCTTTAAAAATGTCAATGATTTCCCATTTGAAAAAATCCGATGTGTTACACTCACATGACTTTCTCTAGCTACTCTACAAACAAACTTCTTCTTTCAATACCCGCTAATCGAGATAAACATTAGCAGAATTGTATTACTTCGTTCCTTATAAGTAGATTGGAACTAAGGGAATGCACTAGGCTTAAGTTGTAGTCAAATGTTTTAAAAGCTGTCGTTATGCAATTGTCATTGCAAATCGCTTCTTTGCTTGGCCAGGAGTAGAACAAAAGAGAAACGAACACTCCCGTCGGAGAAAAGTATAAGTACTTCACAACTGAAACTAATGATAAGTGATACCTCGAAAACGGTAAGCTCTACGAAAAAAAAGTACATGACATAACTTGTGTATTTTAACAAAATCTACATTTTTTGTGTAGTAAGTTTTTATCTATCTCTTACGGTTTACTAGTTATGTCAAATTAAGCAAAATTCATCCAGAATAAACAGGTTTTTAGAAGCTATTCCCAGAAAATTCAAGCATACATTTTATTTGTGATAGAAATGGCTTTAATATGTGGCATTTTAATCAAAATAATTAGAGCCATTTTTAAGAAAAACAACATTTTCGAAAATTTTTCCATCTAAGGGGGATAGGAGTGGGGGGATTTTCTTGAAAATCATCGTGTCGCATCCTTGGAAGATTACCAAACTTAAATACCAAGTTTAGTATTCAACCGTCTTTTCGTTTTTGAGCTATGCTGTCCACAGACAGACAGACACACACACACACACGCACCTGTTTCTGAAAATGCTTTTTTGGACTCAGGGGATCATAAAACAACATTTCCGGTGAAATCTTGACATTGAATACAATACTTCTCTATCCCTATGTACATTGTACATACGGGGCTAGAGAAAGTAAAAGGTATAAGTAAACCAATAACATGGACTGTATCGCAAAATGTTAAATTCACAAAAAAACATAACGTATGTAAATTGTATATTTCAATGAGATCTACTTTTATAGTTTCTCTAACTGCATGTACATATAATGTATGTAGTAGTTAGAGAGGGTATTGTATACTACCCAAAAATTCGACTTCACCGGAAACATATTTTCAAGTCCCTTGGGCCCGAAATATATATTTTTTTTCAGAAAAAGATCCTGTCGTGTATGTGTGTGTGTGTGTGTGTGTGTGTGTGTCTGTGGAGAGCATATCTTAAAAACGAAAAGACCATTTAATACCAAACTTGGTATTTAAGATTTTAGAATCTTCCAAGAATGCGACACCAACTACCCTAAATGGAAAATGTCTTGAATATTTTGTTTTCCTCAAAAGTAGTTCTAACGATTTTAATTAAAACAAAGTACATGAAATATATTTATATCACAAATAAAATGTATATTTTGAATTTTATGGGAATAGCCTTTAAAGACATCTTTATTCTGAGTGAGTTTTGTGAAATTTTGCATAACAGTTAAACCGAAAGAGATAGACAAAAACTTGCTACACAAAAATGTAGCTCTCGACAAAACACATAATTTATGTCATACATGTTTTTACTTTCTCTACACGGACTATGTACATAGAGTATAGAGAAGGTATTGTATTCTACCCAAAAATTCGATACCAAGATTTCACCGGAAATACATGTTTTGGGTCCCCCTGAATCCAAAAAAAATAATTTTCGGAAAAAAGTCCGTGTGTGTCTGTGGATTGCATAGCTCAAAAACGAAAAGTCCGTTAAATACCAAACTTTGTATTTAAGTTTGGTATCTTCCAAGGATGCAACTCAGAGATTTTCAAGAAAATTCCCCCACCCTGAACTACCCTTTACATGGAAAATTTTTCGAATATTTTGATTTTCTCAAAAATAAAAAATAAAATGAGTTTATTTCCGTGAAATTTCGGTATCGAATTTTTGGGTGCAATACAATACCCTCTCTACTATATACATATACGCGTAGAAAAAGTAAATGTCCTGAGGCTCACATTTGTGCCAATATTTGTAACATATGTTTTGACTGGTGTTCCTGTAGAGTTGCACGGCAACTAAATAATTCCTTTTTCTGGAGTCACGCTTCTTCTATTTTCCTGGGGATTTCCACCCTATCTCCTCTTCTTTTACACACCAGTCTTCTCTCTCATGCAAGCTGCTATGTTCCAACTCTCTGTGTTATTAAGGTCCACTTACTAATTACTGTTACTAATTAGTTATTTGCTCGCTTTTCTACGACCAACGGTTCTTTTAATATTTGATACACGAAGTTATGCTGTTTTACAATGCATATTAGCTACAATAATATTGACAATCTTTCTGTTATTTACATAAGTTCTATTTATATCCTTTTATCAATATATTTTCTAAAGTAGAGCCTCCAGCTTGTGTAGACCGCAAATCTAACTGATTCGTTGGAAAAGATACAGGGAAGGGCTGTAAAATTCATAAAGAAAAGTGAAGATTTTAGGCTTAAGAAAGGCGAAGAGAATAAATGGGAGCCACTGAAAGTTAGGCGTAAAAGACATAGGTTAGTCGCACTATTTAAAGCTTATGCTGTTTAAATGCATGGGTGGACGAAAGAAAGAGGTTAGAAAACCCGGCATACTACGAACGAAACCATAAATTGATAACATTAAGGGTAGAAGGTACAGAACTGACGTAGGAAAATTTTCTTTTGTTAATAGGACAATTGAAGAATGGAATGAATTGCCTGTAGCAGCCTTTCAAGGCTGCTTTCTGACCTTAAAGAATATGGATAATTTAAAGAGACTAAAGTTAGATAATTAACTATAGTAAATATTGTGAAGTAATTAAGGATGTCAAAAACTGTTGTGTAACATTAATGCTGAAGTTTCACAGTAACTGTTTATAAACATACTGGTAATTGACATAAGTATTGGTATACTGTATATAAGTAGTTAGGTATTTCAAAAACCATGTATACTGTTCACCCAACACAAGAAGGCAAGGTAGAGAAATGCGTAACGTAAGCACTTATGTAAATACTTTTGCTGTCCGCATGTTCATACACACACGTAGTAAACGTAAACAGATCCACTAGTTCGTGACCAGATAACAGTTCAAGGCCCCCCCCCCTCGCGCGCTCTCCCCTCAAGTCCCGCTTGCCTTCTTGTGTTGGGTAGACATTATATAGTATGTTAGTTGTATTGCTATCATTACTTTGCGTATACTATTATTAATTTGTATTACTATTATTAAATGTAAGATTATTATTGTAAATCGATTTTGTACGTTTAACTCTGCCACCGGGCAGCACCCATTTGTAGAGATTAAATAAATAAATACAACACAAATAGCCGGAAAAGACTCAGAAAACTAACCAAGTCCCATCCTCCAGTACTGAACCCCACTCCTGACTAGGATGGGCTGTGTTGGAGGACACAGTGAGCGGGCGGTTGGCTTTGGCCTGATTTCGGGCTGTAGTGCCGCGGAGTTTCCTTTTATTTTTTTATTTTTCTACTTTCTCCACTTAAGTAGATACCAAGAGCTCACTGGAAGTACATGTTTTGAGCATTCTTGAATCTTAAAAAGCATTTTTAGAAAAGGTCCAAGTGTGTGCGTGTGTGTGTCCGTCTGTCTCTTATTTGTGTGTGTATGTGTGTTTGTCTCCGAAATGCCAAAATTGGTATTTAAGTTCATTATTTTCCAAGGATGCGACACGAAGATTTTTAGAAAATCTCCCCACCCTAAATAATCCCTTACATGAAACATTTTTCGAAAGTTTCGATTTTCTCAAAAATGACTCTAACGATTTTGATTAAAATGCCGTATCTAAAGATGTTTACATGGAAAATACAATGTATATCCTGAATTTCCTGGGAATGACTCATGAAGTCCTCTTATTTTTTAATGACTTTTGCAAAACTGTTAAACTATAAGAGATAGAAAAACTTACCGCACAAAAAATGTATTTCTCGTATAAACAACACAGCTTATGTTGTATGCGTTGTTTTACTGTGGAACTAACCATTTCAGAGTTACTCCCTGTTATTAATTTTAATTCTATAGTACTTAACCTTTCTTAAGAGGAAAGCCCTAATCCATTTTATATCTCTTTTGTTTTACTCCTGGCCTTGCAAGAGAATGGAATTTAAATTATTTCACATAGTGACCAGCTTCGAAAGGATCGACTAACGCTCTGGCCTAGTGTATTCTATTATGTCCCTTCTACTTGCAAGGAAGCAAGTAATAAGACCGTTTCTCCTAATGTTTATATAAATTAGCATGGTGTAGATAAAGTACTCTTTTGTAGGAATAACTTGTCCGGAGAACAGGTAGAGAAAGCCATGTGTATTTTTTTCTTTCTTTTTCAGAATATCCCTGCAACTTCAGCCATTCTGTCATCCGAACTTTTACATATTATAATATAGTGTCTCGATATACTTAATTGCCAAACAACATACTGAAGGAACAACAAATCTGGTATTTTTATATAGTGTTTAACGCCCGCTTTTACAACAATGGCACCGCAGGCGATGACACTGATGATACAGGAAATGAAGTTGGAGCACCGGTGCAGTGCGATTGGGAAGGGGACCAGAGAACACGGAGAAAACCCACCCCTGCGTCGCTTTGTCCACTACAAAACCCAAATGCGCACGCCTGGGGGATCAAACCCGGGCCGCCTCGGTGAGAAGCAAGTGGTCTAACCACTCGACCACGGCACGGCCAAATTTGATGTTACACACATATGACCTTCTCTGCCTATTTTGCAACAAACTGTTCTTATTAATTTTATTCTATTATTTCCTTCATGCTAATCAAGTTAAATCATGTTAAGATGGTCGCATTAGTTATTTCCTTGAATAAATGAATATTTTAGGTTAAAGCGTGGTTAAATCTTTTTATAGCTGATCGCTAAATGATGGTATTGAAATTAAATTAGATTCTCTCTGCAGGAGAAGGAGAGGGGGAGAGAAAGACAAAGATATATGTATGTATATATACATATATATACATATATATGTATATATAGAGAGAGAGACAGAGAGAGAGAGAGAGAGAGAGAGAGAGACGACGACTTCCTGTTAAAGAAAGTGGAAATATTTAAAAATTTGAACTAATAAAAATAATATATCGCAATTTGTTCACAGCACAAAATAAATTTTTATTTACTTTTTATTTTATTTTTTTAATATACAAGCTGGACGTAAATATGTACTGGATATAAATTGTGTATTTTGACGACGAGAGCTAGTTTTTACTCCCTCGACTATGTACAATTATATAGTAGCAGAGAAGGTATTGTATTCCACTAAAAATTGGATATCGTGATTTCACCATCAATATATGCTTTGAAGTCCCCTGAAACAACAACAAAAATTTGTTATAAAAAGGTCTTGAGCGCGCGCTCGTGTGTGTGTGTGTTTGTTTGTAGACAGCAGAACTCTAATACTAAAAGTCGGTTAAATACCTAACTTGGTATTTAAGTTAAGTATCTTCCAAGGATAGGACACGAAGATTTTCAGAAAAAAATCCCTCCTGCTTACTTGGGACTTTTTAGAAAATGTTTATTTTCTCAAAAATGGTTCCAATAATATTTATTAAAATGTCACGTGTTTAAACTATTAAATAACAAATGAAGTGTATATCTTGAATTTTCTGAGGATAGTTTCTGAAGACCTCTTCATTCTGGATGACTTTTGTGTACCTTGAAAACCTTAAGAATAGAAACTTAACTAAAAAAAAATCACAGTTTGGAGCATACATTTTTTTTTTTAGAGTTAAAACGTTTACAAGATATTCCTTGTTATTATTTTAAATTTTAAACTACTAAAACTACGTTTCTCAAACGGGAGGTAATCTTTTGTCTCATAACTCTTTTGTTTCACTACAGCTACGCAACGAGTACCGAATTTCAATTGTTTCACATAGATAGGTTTTAAAAGATTTGACTATCCCGTTAGTTGTGTTTTCCCTTATTATCCCACTACTTAAAAGGAAGCAAGTAATAAGACTATTTCTGTTAATATTTATCTCGATTAGAATGCTGCAGTTAAAAGAATAATCTTTTGTAAAGGTAGTTTGCTGCAAAATGGGTAGAGATAGTCATGTGAATGGAACACATGAGAGTTTTTCTTTCTTTTTCAGAATGCCTCTTCAATTTCAGTCAGTTCTTTCTTCAGACCTTTTACATATCTGATATTATATACTTTGTCTGAAAACTGCTTCGATGAATATGTTTCATTGCTAGTTAAAATACTAAAGAAGAAGAAATGTGAATGTTATACTGACGTGCCTTTCTCTATCTATTTTGGAACAAACTGTTCTTACCAAAGCTCATAATTTTACCCAATGCATGCTAAGCAAGATAAATATAAGTAGAAAAAGCTTTATTACTCATTTTCTTTTAGGTATAAGGGGAATTAGCTAATTCAATAGGCTAAAATGGTAGTCGCACATTTTAAAAGGTGGTCGCAATGCAATGGTTTTGAAATTAGGTTCTCTTTTCATCAGCAGGAGCAAAATAAGAAAAGAAAAAAGTAAGAAGAGAAAGAAAGAAAAAAGAGTGACAGCTTTCCGTTAGAGAAAATCATATAGGTTTATTGGAACACTTAAATCAATGACAAAGAATATGGCTGAAATAATTAGCGCCACAAAATAAGCTTTTTTATAATAATTATTTAGATTTAAGGGTCATAACTATGAAAATTGTATTTAAAGATAGGTTAAATTATTATTTTAATTTTATTGAATAATTATTTCTTCAGGTTCTATGCGATTAATACCTTTAATTTTTACGTTTCCTGGCCTGGTAGGTTATATCAGACGTAAATAAAGTTTTTTTTTTTTTTTTTTTTTTTTTTTTTTTTTTTTTTTTTTAGCTTAACGTCCGTTAATGAAATTGGTGAAATGATGCTCAAATAATCTCGGGGTCCATGAAACTCAAAGTTACTCGACATTCGTCTTCTCAAGATAAGGAAAACCCCGAAAAAACCTTATCAGGGTAACTCACCCTAAGCGAGATTCGAACTCACGACCTGTTGAATATGAGTCACACACGCTACCACCGCATTACCCAGGCGGGCTAAGTATTTATTGTTTTGATGAGATACATTTTGGCGTAGAAAGTTTTTGTATATCTCTTACTGTTTACCATTTATGCAAAAGTCATCCAAAATGTTAAGAGCCTCAGAGGATATTTCTACTAAGTTCATGATATACATTTCATTTGCCATAAAATATCTTAAACACATGGTAATTAATCAAAATCGTTAGTCATTTTTGAGAAAATCTAAATTTTAAAATATGTTTCAAGTTCAGCGTAGTTAAAGGTGAGAGTGTTTTTTTTTTCTTTCATCCTTGAAAAAACAGAACTTAGATATTAACTTTGGTATTTAAGGGAATTTTTCGTTTTTTAGTTATGCTGTTTACAGACACTCCAAAATATGTGTCCGGTGAACTTTCGAAATTGAATTTTTGGTAGAATGCAATATATTCGCTGCATAATATACGTAGTAGAGAAAGTAAAAATGCTGTAAAATATAAATAATGCAAGATATGAATTAATAAACTTTCATAAATATGAAATTTTTACTATACTTTTATGAAAGACGAGCAATTTTTTAAAAAGACAATTGAATTTCACACATTAAATTTTGCAAAAATCCAGTTTGTTTTAGAATAATCAATATGACACAAATTGTGCAAGCAAAACTATAAATTATAGCAATTAATTTATGAAAATCAAGAGCGTTTGAGTGGTTAAGAATCAAGATTTGGGAAGAAAATAATACTTAGTTTCGCAGGGCTGTTTTACATCTGGGTGATGTAGTTTATTGCTTTGTGAATGACTGTATGGTGCTAGCATAGTTCCTCCCACATTTGGAACAAAAACAAGGCGTTAAGTGGAACAGATGCTGTAATCTGGTTAGCAGACCAAGTTTCGTGCCATGGAACCCTTTCTAACATCTGGAGTTGTTTGTTTAAGTCGTGTGAGGCAAAAGAAACCAGCTGCGGTTGTGCTGACATGCATTTGCGGTTGCAATGATTGGTTAACACTTATTTGGTTATACTAAAGCAATCATTCAGATAAATGATTCCGTTTGTAAAATACCCTATAATAAGTGGTTGTGTAATAAAAACCGATAGAAATGGATTGCATAAATCATGTAGCTCCCAGGTATACCACGAGATCTGACATTATCCTGCATGTGCCTGCTTATACTACCGAGCCGAGTGGCTCAGGTGGTTTCGTTCTGCAACTGGCATTCTGGAGGTTCGAGTTTGCTCCTCGTCGACTGCACCCCTGGCCGCTTAGGCTAATGCTGGGGTGCTATATATTTATCACGGTGCCTTTCTTTTCATTCCTTCATTTCATTTCCCTTATTCATCTTTCAGATCGGCAGGTATGCCTCGGGGTGTTGCAGACAAATGATACGGCCGCTTCCTCCAAGTAAAGCTCTCCATTGTAGAGGCATACTTCCGACGGCCTCCCAGTGCCTGTGTAGCCTCCGTGGCGCTCCGGAGCTGCCATCTGTAACACTGTTAGGGACTTCAGTTCGTCTCTAAGCTTGGCTCCGTGGTTTCCCCTTCTCTCAACCCTTCGATGTGAGCCGGGTTTGAACCCGCATCTTGAAATCAGAAAGCCGGCGCATAACTAACTGAGCTACCCAGACCGACCCATAAGTGTATGTATGTGTGTGTGTGTGTGTGAGAGAGAGAGAGAGAGAGAGAGAGAGAGCGAGAGACACCCATTACACAAAAATGTATATATATTTGAAATATACAAGCTATTTCAAATAATTTTATGGCATCAGTCCTTTCCGAAATATCCGTTTCATTTATGCTTGGAGGGTGGGGGGACGAGATCGACGAACCTGTTTTCCTAATTTTCAAAGAATTTTAACGACATATTTAGCTAAAATAAAATCATCTGTTTGCCTACCGAGAGATCCTGGGATCAAATCCCGTAGGCCATCCATCTGGTTTTTTTCTTTCTTTCTTTCTTTCTTTCTTTCTTTCTTTCTTTCTTCCTTCCTTTCTTTCTTTCTTACCATCCGTGGTTTCCCTCGATGGATGTTTAATACGATGTTGGATATTGAATATGTATTACCATTTTTAGTATTTAACATTTAAGTATAATGTTATAAAGAAAAGAAAGTTGCTGTTTACTTTCTGTACATAGTACATAGTACACAGGTAGAGAAGCCAAAGTTTTGATACCGAGATTTCATCGGAAATACAGTTATTGGGTACCCTGTAGCCAAAATAAGCATACTTAGAAAAACGTCCGCGCGAATGTCTGTCGGTGTAGCTGTTAACTGATAATTAAAAAAATGAAAAGTCGGTAAAATACCAAACTTGGTATTTAAGTTTAGTATCTTCCGAGGATGCGATAAGAAGATTTTGAGGTAAATTCCCCCACTCCAAACTACCACAAAAATGGCTCTAAAGATTTTGATTAAAATGCCGTATATTAAATATATTTACATGACAAATAAAATTCTTAGGCGTCTTGAATTTTTTGGGAACAGCCTCTGAAAACCTCTTTATTCTTGATTAATTTTTCTGAATTTTGCGTAACTGGTAAATCGTAAGAGATAGACAAAAACTTACTGCAAAAAATGTAGATCTTCTTATAAATACACGATTTATGTCATGTACATTTTTTTCATGGAGTTGATTGTTTTCGAGATATTCCTTGTTATTGGTTTCAGTTTCAAAATACTTAAGCCTTTCTCATACGGGAACTTGCCAACTTCTAGACACACAAAGAAACGGGTTTCAATCCCAGAGCAACCACATTTTAATACATTTGATGTTGGTTTAACCTAGTGTACTCCCTTATTTCTCTAGAACTAAGTAATAAGACCAAATTAGGAACTACATAATAAGACCGTTTCTGCTAATATTTATCTCGATTAGCATTAGCATTAGTAAATAGAAGAATAAGCCTATTAACAATAATTTATTACAGAGATGTAGAGAAAGCCATGTGAATAGAACACATCAAATTTTTAGAAAAAGATCTGCGCGCGTTCGTGTGTCTGTGAAAAAGATAACTCAAAAACTAAAAGTTGGTAAAATACCAAACTTGGTATTTAAATTTAGTATCTAGCATGGATGCGACAAGAAGATTTTGAAGAAAATCCTTTCATGTCACACTACCCTTTACATGGGAAATTTTGGAAAGTTTTGATTTTCTCAAAAATGGCTCTATTTTGATTAAAATAGCTTATGTTATAGATATTTACAATCCAAATAAAATGTATATTTTGAATGTTCTGGGAATTGTCTTTGAAGAGCTCTTCATTCAGGATGAATTTTTCTGAATTTTGCATAACAGCTAAACCGTAAGAGATAGACAACAACTTATGTGTACTTTGTTAAAACACACATTTATGCCATATACATTTTTTAGTGGAGTTGACCATTTTAAAATGTTCCTGTTTATTGGTTTCAGTTTTAAAATACTTAAAACTTCTCATACAGGAATTTGTTAACTTCTGGCAATACAAAGAAACGGATTTCAACAACATGGCAACTTGCTTTCAAAAAGCTGACTTTTGCTTTAGCATAGTGTATTCCTTATTTCCCTTATAGATACAAGAAAGCAAGCTATAAGACTATTTCTGCTCATATTTATCTCAATTAGCATCAAGTAGAAAGCAGAATAAGTGTTTTAACAATAATTTGTTACAGAGGTGAAGAGAAAGACATGTGAATAGAACGCAACAGATTTTTATCTGAGTCATGCCATCAACCTCTGCATTAGGGTACACCTGCAATGTACTATAGCTTTATCGGCCAATATGCAAGCAACGGGTTGCGAGTGATTTATTTTGAAATTATTTGGATCACTAATTTATTATTCGTAATTAGTGAATAGCAAGAATAATAAAAGCGAATACATTTGAAACAAGTCAAAAACACAGATGTTTGAGTTGGTTACGCCATGCCTTCATTCTTTTCGACTGGATTCATTCTGCCTGTAATCTATTTAGAGAACAAAGACTCTCTCTACACGTATTATACTGCAGTATGAAAATGTATTATATTACACCAAAAATGTTTTGAGGTCCCCTAACTTAAAACAAATGAGTCAAAGTTCCGTGTGTGTGTGTCTGTGCACAGCATAGCTAAAAGACAAATATGTCGTTAAATAACAAATTTGGCATTTAAGTTTAGATTCTTCCAAGAATGCGACACGAAGATTTTCAAGAAAATCTTCCACCCTAACTACCATTTACACAGAAAATGTTTTCAAAATGTTGTTTTCCCAAAAATGACTCTTAACAATGTTTTAAAATACCGCAAATAATATATATATATATATTGAATGGCAATAGTCTTTCATTCTGGATGAATTTTGTATAACTCACAAATTGTAAGAGATAGACAAAAAGTTACTACACAGAAAATGTAGTTATCATTAAAACACACAATTTATACCATATGCATTATTTTGTTGTTGTCGAGAGTTAACCGTTTCCGAGATATTCTTAAATTGGTATCCATTTTAAGCTAACTAAATATTTCTCAAACGGGAGGTCATCTTACGTTTTATCTTTTTCTGTTTTACATCGGGCCATCAAAAGCGAACCGAATTTTTCATATAGCGTCCGACTTTTTAAAATATTTTATTCTCTTTAGCCGTATATTACCTTACTTCCCTTCTACGCAGAAGGAACTGATACAGTCATTTCTGCTAATGTTTATCTCTATGTAGATGTAGATAAAGGAATAAACTTTGTAAAATTCGTTTGAATGAAATCCGATTTTTTGTTAAACTTTTTAGAAAAAACGTATTGTTAAAGATAACTAAAGCAATATTACATTTAGAAAGAAGACATCTGCTTGTGATTTACCGGAAAAAACGCGAGTCAGTTAAGAAAATTAATGTGTATCGCTATATTGCCATGGAAGCTCAGTGGTTAGAGCAACTAGGACGGAAAGTAGGACAACCTTAATTCATATCCCAGCTCTGAAATTGAATTTTCCAGTCTGTCTCTTCTTTCTAAGCTATAAAGATACAAGATTTCACTAGTTGCGATAAAATGAAAGCGGTAAAACGATAAAACTGTGACCATAGGCAGCTGTAATTGGTTCAAATCCAAGATACAGGTCGGTTACTGATTTATGAACAATTACAGTGCCTGCAGTTCTTCAGTTAAGACACGCTTTTCCTCTTTCTTTCCCATAAATACAAAAGAAAGGTATGTTCTGCCATTCCGAACGAGAGCATGTCTGAAGCCTTATCAAAGTACAAAAGCACTCCACGGGAGTTCGGCAGCTGTTTCGAGTAGTGCGGGTGCATCTGTACACGTAGACATACTACTGGTGGAATAGATGGCCTGGTGTCAACTGTCAACTGGTTGAAAGCCATAAGTGCAAAACCAGCGCTTTAAATCAATTAATATACATTTTAAAATTCTGAAGGAAGCCGTCACAAAGTTTAAAACTCTTATATGTTCCACTCAAATTGCTTGCCAAATGACCTTAATACTCGCTTTCTTATAAGTAGAAGGGAAATAAGGGAGTACTGTAGTCTATGCGATAGTCAAATATTTTAAAAGCTGGTTGCTATGTGATTGAAATTCCTTTGTTTGTATCATAAATTATGTGTTTTAATGAGATCTGCATTTTTTCTGTAATAAGTTGTTCTTTTTCTCTTACCGTTTACCAGTTATGCAAAAGTTCACAACATTCATCCAGAATAAAGACGTCTTCAGAGCCTGTTCCCAGAAAATTCAAGATATGCATTTTATTTGTCTTGTAAATGTCTTTAGTATAGGACATTTATATCAAAAGCGTTAGAACCATGTTTGAAAACACCACAATTTTCAACAATTTTTCTATGTAAAGAATAGTTAGGATAGAGGATTTTCTTGAAAATCTTGGACGATACTAAACATAAATACCAAGTTTGGTTTTTAACGGTCTTTTCGTATTTGAGCTGCTATCCACGCATACAGATAGACACACACACACATGGACCTTTACCTAAAAGGGTTTTTTCGGGCTCAGGGACTTCAAAACATATATATTTCTGGTGAAATCTCGACATCTAATTTTTGGGTGTAATACAATAGGTACCTTCCTATAGCAATGTGTATTGTATGAACATACGTGCTAGAGAAACAAAGAAAGTGTTGTAAGTAGAAGGGATATAAGGGAATACACTAGGCTAAAACGATAGTAAAAATTTTTAAAAGCTGATTGCCATGTGGTTGAAATCCATTTCTATGCGTGACCTGGAGTTTACAACTTTCCGTGTGAGAAAAGTTAAAGTAATTTAAATCTGAAATAAGTAACTTGAAATGTCTCAGAAATGGTCAATTCTACGAAAAACGCGTATATGATATAAATTGTGTGTTTTAACGAGATCTGCGTTTTTTTGTGTAGTGAGTTTTTGCCTATCTCTTACAATTTACCAGTTAGGCAAATATCGTTTAGATTGAAGAGGATAAGATATACATGTTATTTGCCATGTACTTATCTTTAAAATAGCCATTTTAAACAAAATCGTTAGAGCCACTTTTTAGAAAATCGAACATCGAAAAATGTTCCATGTAGAAGTTAGTAAGGGGTGGGGGAATTTTCCTAAAATCTTCATGTCGCATTCATAACAGATTCCAGATTTAAATAACACATTTGACACTTAACCTACTTTTCGTTTTTAACTTGTGCTGTCCACAATCACACGCACACTCACACACACACACACACACATTTACTCTACTTTTTCTAAAAATGTTATTTTATTCAGGGGACCCCAAAACTTGTACTTCCGGCATTATCATAATCAAATATTTTAGTGGAATACAATACTTTAACTACCTACTATGTACATTGTAGAGAAAGTAATATTATTTAATAGTAACGGCTTTTTGAAAATGACAAGCTGTCATAACGATCAGAGTGCCATTTAAGGTAGGCAGAGAGGTCAATTGGCCCACTAAGTTAAGAGAAATAATTAGTCTACTGGTTATTATTGCTCTGCCCAAAAAAAAAAAAAAAAAAAAAAAAAAATCTCGGCAACTGTACTTTGCTACAAATAGTTCATATTTAAGAAATATAAAATTATTGTCTAATCTCTTTATTTTACGTCGTTTTAACTAATTTATCATATAGCGACAGATCTGTTAGGTGAGTTGCTTGTATGTGTTGGACCATAAGCCTTCATGGTCTCATCCCTGTACTGTACCATTTTCCGCTCTGCGCCAAGCAGATGGTATTAGGGTGAGTGGAGAGATGGCAGCACAATCGCAATTACCACATATTTTAAGTTTTATTATTGCTCTAGACAGAGGGTGTAACTTTGGGTCGAGTTACTCGGCATTCCCCTTGATGACCAAAGGAAACCAGGAAAAAATTCCAGCCAGATTGGTCAGGCCACGGGATTTGAACCCAGGTCCTCCCAATTGCGGGCCTAAGCCATCCCGCTCGGTTTACAAGGCTTTACTATAGCTTAAGCCTAGTGTTCCCTTGTTTCCTTGTATCTGCAAGTAAATATGTAATGAAAGAATTTCACCTACTGCTTATCTCGATTATCATGAAGTAGATAGAAGAATAAGACTTTAAAGAAAAATTTGATGCAAAATTGATGCACATCAGTTATTTTTTCATACTGGTCATGCAAATAGAATGGCATCTCATGCCCAACGCATAGCGCCTAGCGCTTAGAAGATTTGTCCATCCATTTATTCCTTTAATCCTCTTGAACTTATAAGATAATATGTAATAAAACCGTTTCTGCTAATGTTTAAGTAATTTAGTATGAATTAGAAGAATAAGCTTTTGTACGAATAGTTTATTGCAGAATATGTAGATTTTTCTGATTATGTTTACCCATACAACATACATGTACAGTGCTCGTGCATATACATGCTCGCATATACAAAGTGTCCACGAAATAAGTAAGTATTTCGTGATTGAGGTAACTTGCTAATCTGTTTTTGTTACCGGTTGATCACCTCACAGTATGTTGTCTATTCCAGCACGTATTGCCTTTGTCACATGGTGTCTACAGGATTTTTCGTGCGATGAGCTGCGACGACGCTTTCGATGAAATTTAGACATAATGGACTAACGAATAAAACCATATGGAAACTGCTAATTACGAATTGACACTGTTGCTGACGACTCTTGACCTTCCACAAGCGCAGCTGACATTGACGAGTCAATTGAACGTAATCCTAAATATGTACGTTATCTTTCACGTCAATTGCAAATTCCGAAATCATCAGTGTTCAAAATGTTGAAATTCACCTTGAAGAGCGTACATATCATTTGCAAGTGTTACACCAATGTGAAAAAAGCCATGTGAAAAAAAGAAGGTTCCTGGGCAAAATGTTTTAACATTTCGCGTCCGCAAGTCGTGATTTCGTCCTACAGAGACATCTGTGGGCGACGAGCCGACCCCTAAAGTCCAAGGCGCTTATCTTCGGACGATGGGCTACGCCTCTACGTTTAGCGCCACTGCAGATTGTTTCCCAACTCAAAGTATTAGGTGTTATCTTCACAGCTTCCTTGGGAGCAATGCAGCATCTGAATTGTTGGCAGGATAAATAACTCTGCCAAGGACCTGTACCATCGAGATTTGTGTTTATATCAGCGAGGATGGGTGGTACACATGTACTTACTTTCCCAGTTTGTCACTCAGGTTTTGCCGCTGCCTAAGCTCTATGCAAGACAAATCATATGTGCGGTTTTATGGTTCATGTGGCAGGGCTGTATTTTTCGAGTGCCCATGTCTACATTGTATCTATCTCCGCAAAAAGTGGAATTGGGCTGATAAAAGTTGGCTTTAAGCACCTGTCATTGTTTCTTAGTCGTGGGAGGCATATACAAGACACAAATATCAGTTTTTCTGCCTCGTGGTTGCAGTCTTGGTCCACTACTGTCGACCTACGTAGTCCTGTGGATCTTCACTCTATCCCAGCTACATTACGATACCTACAAACATATTTCTTGTTACCTAAGTCCCTCTTGTTCACAACCCGGAGGGCATCTGGCACGACGCATCTATCAGGAACTGCTTCAAGTATGCGGAGGTCCGTCAAAGCAACTTGAACGAGTCGCGCCACTGCATCTAAATTACCAACTCTGGAAGAATTTCAGCGACGCTGTCCTTCCGTACGCAGTTCGCTCCCTTTGGTATCAAGCAATTCATGATATCATACCGACACGACAGCTTCTGGCAGCTATTCACCTGAGTGACTCCCCGACATGCCCTCATTGTCATCAATTGGATACTGTATTACATCGTGTTGCTACTTGCTCCACTGTGTCTGCTGTATATACAATCGCTGTAAGCTCTTTGGGAAAGTTAGGTGTACCAAATTGTGCTCCAGAAACCTTTCTTCGTCCGGATTTTCCCCACTCGCAAAGGCGGCAGAAAACCTTGCTATGGATCATCGGGCACAAGATCTTATGTGTACTTTCGCATTTCCAGAGTGGTGTGGATCCGATGCAGTACATGGACTACATGAGGAGGGCGAGGTGGAAGATTAACGTGAGGAGCAATTTTCGGCGGCACGTCGGCAGTTGCTTGCGAGTTCTTGATAATTAATAATAAAAAAAAAAAAAAACTGATAAACTGTTTTGGTTCAATTTGTTTCATTTTTATAGTACTATTACCATAAAAAAGTGGTAAAATGTGGATGCTAAATAGTTAACATATTGCTCAGTGATCAGCCTGTAACAAAAAGACATTCGTAAGTTACCTCAATCTCGAAATAGTTGCTTATATTGTGGGCACCCTGTATACTGCATACATATATGGACCTCAAACGTACATTTCCAGTGAAATCTTGACTAATAATAATAATAATAATAATAATAATAATAATAATAAAGCTGAAACAGACGCCCCATATTTTTCATAATCGGCATTTTTGAAAAACAGAAAATTAAGGGACAGAACGACAATTGAATTAATTGAATTCAGTTAAGATATTCCTGGTTTTTCGTTTTAGCTTTGAAAAACTTATACTTTTCTCATACAGGAATTTCTTAACTCCTGTCCATACAAACAAAGGAACTTCAGTTACATAGCAACCAGCTTTTGGCTACCATTTTAACCTATGGAACTCTCTCATTTCGCTTCTTCTTACAAGGAAGCAAGTGATAAGACAATTTCTGCTAATTAGCATGAAGTAAATAGAAGCATATGCTTTTTAACTATAATGTATTGCAGAGATGTAGAGAAAGGCATGTGAATGGAAGACATCAGATTCTTTTTGGTTTAAAGAGTAACTACTAATGCTGAATAATATAAACAATAAATGAGATAACAGCCAACATTAATGAATCGTTTTATGTTTTGAGAAATTGGGGTGCTACCTGTCTACTATTGGCATCCAGCAGTGAGGATTGAGTGACTCTATTAAAGGATAAAAAATATATGAGAGGCTTCTTTGTGTTAACCATCAACAAGGGGGAAAATCTAAGAAAAAACCTTTCATTTAGAGAACGTTAACCTTTGCTACTGCTGAAGGAATCATTTTCCGTCTGTTTTAAAATGTTTTTTTAAATGTTTTCTGAAATTTCAAAGAAAGCACACGGTTTTAAGACTGCAACGTCAAAAGGCGTTTTAGAATAAGACACGCGCGGGCAAAGTATGTGTTTTTATCTGTGAACAGCATAGTTAAGACATGAAAACTGGGATAAAACATCTGATGTGTTCCATTCACATGACTTTCTCTAGCTGTTACACAAACAACATGTTATTCTTTTATTTACGACTTGCTATTCAAGATAAAAATTTAGCAGATATTGTCTTATTACTTACTTCCTTGTAAGTAGGACGGACATAAGGGAATACGCTAGGCTAAATCGATAGTCATATATTTTAAAAGCTGGTCTTATATGAAACAACAAAAGTTCAGTTTTTTTAGCCCGCCTGGGTAGAGTGGTGGTAGCGTGTCTGCCTCACATTCATGAGTTCGAATCTCGCTTGGGGTGAGTTAGCCGGATAAGGTTTTTTCCGGGGTTTTCCCTTATCCTGAGAAGACGAATGTCGAGTAACTTTAAGCTCCGTGGACCCCGAATTCATTTGAGCATTATTTCACCAATTTCATTCATCGTCCGATATGACCAACCAGGTATATTAAACTTTAAAAAAAAAAAAAAAAAAAAAAAAAAAGTTCAGAGAGACGAATCGAAACGCCACTTCCTTGTTTGAGAAATGTTAAAGTAGCTCAACATTGAAACCAATAACAATATCTCAGAATCGGTCAGCTCTACATAAAACCGCATATGACATAAAGTGTGTATTTTAACGAAATCTACATTTTTTTGTGTAAAAATTTTTTGTAAATCTCTTACTGTTTAACCGTTATTTAAAACTCATCCAGGGTAGAGGGTTTCTCAGGGGCTATTCTCAGAAAATTCAAAATATACATTTTATTTGTGATTTAAATGTCTTTAATACACTGTATTTTAATCAAAATCGTTAGAGCCATTTATGAGAAAAAGTTTTAAACATTTTCCTTATAAAGAGTAGTTTGGGGTGGGGATATTTTCTTAAAAGTCTTCATGTCTCATTCTTAGAAGATACTAAACCTAAATACCAAGTTTTTAACTGTCTTTTTGTTTTTTAGCTTTGCTATCCACAGACACACAGAGCTATTTCTAAAAGTGCATTTTTTTTGCATTCAGGGCAATTTCCAGTGAAATCTCGACATTGAATTTTTGGGTGGAGTACAAGCTCATTCTTGTATCTACTTCATGCTGATCGAGATACATTTGCAGAAATAGCCTTATTACTTTCTTTCTTGTAAGTAGGGGAACACGCTCGACTAAAGCGATAATCAAATATTTTAAAAGCTGGTTGCCATGTTATTAAAATACAGTTCTTTGCATAGCCAGGAGTTGACAAATTCTCGTAGGAGAAAAGTTTTAAGTATTTTGAAACTGAAACCAATAACAAAAAAGATCTTTGAAATGGTCAACTACACTGGAAGAAATTTATATCGCATAAATTGTGTGTTTTAACGAGCTTTACATTTTTTGTGTAGTAAGTTTTTCTCTATCTGTTACGGTTTTCCAGCTGTGCAAAATTTAGCAAAATTCATCCAGAATGAAGTGCTCTTCACAGGCAATTCCCAGATAATTCAAGATATACATTTTATTTGTCTTGTGAACATTTTAATATACAGTATTTTAATCAAAATCGTTAGAGCTATTTTCGCAAAAATGACTTTAAGTTCCATGGGTATAATTTTACCTATTTCATTCATCATCCAGTATGGCCTATGGTTAAAGAATGTTAATATCTCTCTCTCTGTAATATATATACACACACACACACATATATATATATATATATATATATATATATATATATATATAGTTACTTGACATTCATCTTCTCATGTTAAGGGTAAACACCCGGGGAAAATCCGAGTAACTCACCCTATCCAAGATTCCAACTCGGAACATCTTGAATGTAAAACAGACATGCTACCTCCTCAATGCAGAGGCGGGTAGTTGTAAATTTAATTTTTCACTGTTTGAGTGCCGCCTTTGAATTTTTAAGTTTCTCAAAAAACTATTATACTTAATGAAATTAAACTTTGACCTGATTACAGCAATTTTTGCAAATATTAGCCATGTAAAATTTTCGATGTATGTTAAAACTTAATGCTACATACACATCATAAAAATACAGTATATTTTAAAAATAATCACTTATTTAGGTACACTTATTTTGGCATCCCATTGAGCTACATTTATCCATTTTTTACTGTTAATTTCTCAATCTAAGACCTAGATTTATGTAAAATTTAGTATGAATTCAGTATTCATAATACGAAACATTTTTGGAAGAAGATTGCCTTCAGATATAAACAACAAATTTAGGTGAAATTATTAAGCATGGCATGCTTTATAATATGTAGGGGATTCAGTGAAAAAAATGTAGTTTTAGGGAAAAGAGCGCCTGAATGTATTGTTCCTAGTGATAATTAAAAAAAAAAGAATGAATTATATTGTTTTTAATATGTGTGTAGTACTAACATTTAGCGTATATCTGTAATTTTACATGGGTTATGTTAGGAAAAGATTGGTGTGTCAGTGTTAAAGTTTCAAAGTTGGTACTCAAACCGAAGTAAAAAATTTGACTTATCTGACCACCAATTTTATTTTAGTCAAGTATTGCAGTTAACTGGAATATTCAAATGAATGTTATTACAAGTCCAGGTTACGATGTTTATTTTGAAATTTTAAACGATCCATCAATGGATGATTCAATTCTTAATGCCATCTCTGGAATTGAATTGCGAATTTTGAAACATTTGAAGAATTCCTAGAAATTCTGTTTTAAGCTATATGTGGTCGTTTATTAATTTCGTTCATGGTAACCATATTCGGATTTTCTGAGATTAAAACAGTTTATTACTAAATATGTTATAAATAATTATTTTTTTCAGGAATCAGTTTACTTTTGACATTAAGTTTTGACTGTAATGAAACTGTTTTTCTTTCTCTCCCAAAAAATATGTTCATACATAGTAGGAAGAAAAGGTATGGTATTTCACCCAAAGATTCGATACCGAGATTTCGCCGGAAATAAACGTTTTGAGGAACCCTGAATAAAAAAAAGAGAATTTTTAGAAAAACGTCCGTGAGTGTATCTGTCTGGTTCTGTGTGTGTGCGTGTGTGTGACAGGATAACTGAATAATGAAAAGCCCGTTAAATACCAAATTATACGTATTATACGTTTACAGTTTTGGTAGACTTAACAGTTTCCGAGATATTCCTGACCTTTGTTTCAACTTTAAACTACTTTTTCTCAAGAGGGAATGCTAAAAAGAATGAATTTCAGTTGTTTCACATAGCGATAGCATTTAAAAGACGTGCCTATCGCTTTAGCCTGGTATATTCCCTTATTTTGCTTCTACGCACAAGAAAACAAGAAATAAGACAACTTCTGCTAATGTTAAATCTCGATGATGCAGTTAAAACATAAATCTTTTGTAACGAATATTTGTTTAATGGCTAGGGTAAGTCATGTGAATGGGACATAACAGATTTTTCGACTTCGTTTGTTATTTCGCATATTTATTTAAGTCCTTTAAAGATTATATCCAGTTGAATATGCCTGGGTAGGAGGGTAAAATGGCTCTTATACTTCCGAGTGAAGCTAGTTGGTAAATGCTGCCCGCATTGATGGTAGAAAGTTACTGTTGTCCACGAATAAATAATCAGAAAATTCATCCAGCTAGTTGCAAGACACCAAGTCTTTAAAAGGCCAATATTTTATACTCAAACTGTTCTATAATCTCCAAATGCTTTCTTTCACCTGTTTCATATGTAATTGTATGGGAGATTATCACAAACTCTGGAGGAATTAAAGTATAAACCTCAGTATAGTCTTCTACTTATTTGGTTAGGGATAGTTTATGGATAACTTCTCTGTTAATTCTTTTCAATGCTAATTGTAGACATACTTAAAACAATCATTAGGTTAGAAAAATATTTCAGAAAGCAATGTGGGTTAACTCACAGTACATCTTTGGTAACTTTAAGTATAAGAAGCTTTTTCTCTCCTTTGACGTCTGACAAAGTTTGACGTTTTATAGATCCGCAAATTACATCAAATGCTTGCTGCCTTACAATGAGATTTCAAGTCACTACCTGGGCGATTAGATTATGCCGATCCCCAAAGTGCCTAGTTTTGGTGTTTCGTGGCGTAGGGGACGTGGGTTCGAGTCCCGCCTTGGGTACGTGTGCTTGAGTGTTTGTAAATGTGTATATTCTGTGTATACGTAAGTAGAAAGAAAACTGTCAACAAAGGTAGTGTAGAAAGCTGGAAAAAAGGGGAAAAAGAGGAAAAAGAAAAAATGAGGGAGAGGAGCGGTGAATTTAAGGTAAACAGCTTAATTAAAAATGTGATTTTTTGCATTCAAGTTAATTTCTCTAAATGTATGTATCAAACCGTTCTTAAAAAGCATATTCTTCTACTCATTAGCAGAAATGATCTTATTTCTTAGTTCCTTGTAAGTAGGAGGAGAATTAGGGAATAAAAGCTAGTTGCTATGTGTTTGAAACTTGTTCTCTTTCAATGATCAGAAGTCCACAAACTCTTGGTCGAGAAAAGTTTAAGTATCTTAAAATTGAAACCGATAATGGTTAACTCACAGACTCTAGTATATCCAGCAGTATTACATTGAGTTCAGTGATTCTAAGAGCAAAAGAACTGTTGGTTAAGATCCAGGATGGTGTTGATATTGTATGACATAAATTGTGTGTTTAATGAGCTCTACATTCTTTGCATACTATGTTTTTGTCTATTTCCTACGGTTTACGAGTTACACAATGTCATCCAGAATGAAGAAGTCTTCATAAGTTATTCCCAGAAAACTCAAGATATACATTTTGTCATGTAAATATCTTTAATATAAGGCATTTTAATCAACATTGTTAGAGACATTTTTGAGAAAAAAAAATTCGAAAAATGTTTCATGTAAAAGGTAGTTTGGGGTGGGGAGATTTTCCTCAAAATCTTCCTGTCGCATCTTTAGAAGATACTAAACTTAAGAATCAAGTTTAGTATTTTAACAACTTTTCGTTTTTGAGCTATCGTATTCAGAAACACGCAGTAATGTGATTGGAAAACATTAGATTTGTCCCCCTCAAACTCAGTTGTGAAATGTTTGGTATGTGTTTGTAATGATAAAGCTTCAGTACAGAATCCTTTAGTATATCCAGGAGTATAACATGGAGTTCAGTGATCCTGGGTGCAAAAGAACTGTTGGCTAAGATAAGGGATGGTGTTCATATTGAAACATTCCACTGCATTTCCAAAACGGTGAGATGAACGCGAAAATCTGGCAATGCGGCAACGGGTGGTTGTTTGTTTCGAGAAGAAAGAAAAAGAAGGTAGGAAGGTGATGTGGAAGGGGAAAGTTTTCTAAGGGATGATGTGAAAGAGGAGCCTACTGAGGGATGGGGGGATAGGTGAAGGTTATTCTACCTGCCGATGGATGCACCCCGCCAAGAAAGCCATTGCTTGTTGCCTTCTTGCCAACTCTAGCCCAGGTGAGGTGATCTGTCCCCCCAACCAACTGCACTTTATTGCCTTCTATCTTACATCCTCGAAAATACGGTATATATGTGTTCCTGTTGTAAACATCCCTTAAATTACACGATAACTGTGCGATAGTATGCATAAGACATAACTCGAAATACTTCTTTCATTCCCGTTTGACGAATTTATATACCGTTGTGTTTTAATAAAAAAAATTGGGCTAAATTATGCCAAATGGAAATGAATCATATGGTACAAATTTTAATGTATTTGTTTCAAAACATTTATATAAACATATTAAAGCCAATGACTATATAATTTCTGAAAGTAGGCCAATTTGCAGACAAATATTTGTTACATTCGCATGATTTTCTCTACGTTCTATTAGGGGCTATACAAATTATTATTACGAAAGCATTACTTTCTCTACATAGTGTATATATTGTATTGCACCCAAAAAATCGATACCGAGTTATCACCAGAAATACATGTTTTGGGACCCACTGAATTAAAAAAAAACATTTTTAGAAAAATGTGTGTGTGTCTGTGGGCAGCATAGCACAAACACGAAAAGTCCACTAAATAGCAAACTTAATGTTTAACTTTAGTATCTTCAAAGAAGATTTTCAAGAAAATTCATACACCCCAACTACCCTTTACATGGTAAAATTTACGAAAATTTTGGTTTTCTCAAAAAGGCTCTAACGATTTTGGTTAAAATATCTTATATTTAAGAGATTTTCATGACAAATAAAATGTATATCTTGAATTTTCTGGGAATAGCCTCTGAAGACCTCTTTACTGTGGATAAATTTTTCTGAGTGTTGCATAACTGGCAATGTTCGTGTCGTATCCCTGGAAGAAACTAAACTTAAATACCAAGTTTGATATTTTACCGACTTTTCGTTTTTGAGTTATCGTGTTCACAGACACACGGACACACGCACACGGACCTTTATGTGAAATGCTTTTTTAGATAAAGGGGACCCTAAAACATATATTTCCGGTGAAATCACGGTATGGAATTTTTGGGTGGAGTGCAATACCTTCTCTGTACGTTATCTACATAGTACGTATAGAGAAAGTAAAAAGAACATTTTTTGTGTGCGCGCGCGAGTGTGTAACATTATGATTAAAAAACGAAAAGTGTATTTAATTCCAAGTGGTGTTTCAGTTCTGCATAATCCGAGGATACGGAAAGATAATATTTCCAAGGACATTTCCCTACCCTTGAGCTCTCCTTTATATGGAACTTTTTTTAAAATTTTTTATTTTTTCTGAAAGTGCTCTAAAGATTTTTTATAATTAAAATACCATACATTTTAGGATATTTTAATGATAAATGAAAGTAACTATGCTCTAAAACTTCATTCTAAATGACCTTTACATAACTGGTAAACCGTAAGAGCTTGACAAAATCTTACGAAATAAAAATTATACAGCTCGTTAAAGCACACAATTTATATAAAATATATAGTTATATATTTAATTATTTATTGTTGAGCTAACCATTTCCGGGATATTGCTTGTTATTGGTTTAAAATGAAAAGTGGTTCCTTTCTTTTTCCTTTAAGCCAAACAAAAAGAGCATAATTTCAAAGGCATCACTTAGCGACCAAGTTTTAAAATATTTAACTATTTCTTAAGTCTATTGTATTACCCTTTTACAATAAATGTATCTACAGGGAAGTTTGTAATAAAATCATTTCTACAAATTTGTCTCGATTGACATGAAGTAGATGGCAGAATAATTGAAGAATGTTGAGAGAAACGCATGTGGATGTAACATTAAATGTTTGTTTTTTATTTTGCAATTGCCTCACCATAAGAGAGTAAGCGCCAACACACAGTTGAACGAAAAATATTTAAGAACTAACGAAAGGCGTCCCTTTAGCTTGACTGTATTTTTTTATGTGTCGTAGTAAACAAATGGAAGGAAGAAGAAAGATATACAAACAATATAAACCTCTGTCACCAAAACACTAGCAAAATCATAACATAATATTTTGTTTTGCAGAACCGAGAGACTTGAATGCATGGTAGCGCCAAGGGGTGGTTAAAAACACAAATTCCTACTTTAATGGATTTTTACGTTTACCTGAGGGGTCGTGGGCGGAGTTAGGCCTAAGTTACCTGATGAGGTTCTTCAGAGACTTTCACTTTGTACAATCTAATGCCGGCCAATTTAAACAGCGTGGCTCCCCCACTTCATTTCCATAGGCATCTTTCATTTATTTCTAGTATGACTTTTGGGGGCGATAGGAAGACAGATAGCTTTGAAAATTATTAAGATTATAACCAGTTAATGCCAAAAGGAATTCGGGTATCAGTTTAGTAATATTGTAAAGGGAGAGAATGAACTGTCACCATCATTTTAAAAGTTATGCGTACGTACGTATTAATCGCTGTAATTCAAAATATGTAAGTACATAAATGGTACTTTGAAAATATTAACAAGGGTAGCTTAAAAATATTAAAACATTTCTCAAAAAATGCTCCATACGATTATATACGAATTAGTCTTCAAAAACAAAAGCAAAACATCAATTCATTCCTGAGTACATAAGAAACAAAAGAATGGACAACGTTTTAGGATACTCGACATAAAACGAGTAGCTTAAAAATATTAAAACATTTCTCAAAAAATGCTCCATACGATTATATACGAATTAGTCTTCAAAAACAAAAGCAAAACATCAATTCATTCCTGAGTACATAAGAAACAAAAGAATGGACAACGTTTTAGGATACTCGACATAAAACGAGAGAAAATGTTTTTAGACAGTTGATGCTAAAAGCAGGCCTTTTACCAGCTGTCAGTAGTGTTAAAAGTAGAAAATTCTGTCACTCAGTGTTATAAAATAACACTCCAATGTAGCCAACTTTGGTTTATGCGTCCATAGCGTCATCATTCCAGTAGGCCATGACTGAAAGCTCGTATCGATCCATAAAATGGCGGATAATTTTAATGGCGTGGACATGGAATCTGCTGAACCAGACGGAATTATGCAAGTAGCGGAGATAGCAAAATTACAACTTCTACCCAAAAAGTCAAGAAATCAGTATGATATAGTTTATTATTTTCACTGCCTCCGTTGTATAGAATATTTTTGTACAACTAAGTCATCATGTTGTCAGCACTGATGCTAGGCAAGCAACAACTGAATGTCGCAGACCGTTAAGCATGAACTCCCTGAAAGGTAAAACAATCTATTTATTAGTATAATATGTCTATAAATATTGAGAACTGTCTAAAAAATGGTGTATGACACACTACTACGGCCTCGTTTCGCGAGCTTCCTTCTCGCAATATAAAACACCATTTTTACTACTTGTATCATAAATAATTGTTACCTATAAGAATAAAACATATATATATGATGGGCATTTTTCTTATCTGAGAAGACGAATGTCCAGTAACTTAAGCTCCATGAACCCCAAGATTATTTGAGCATCATTTCACCGATTTCATTCATCGTCCGATATGACCAACCAGGTTAGTTTGAAGGATAGTAGGGAGGGGTTTTCCTGACAATTTTGGTGTCGCATCATTGTAAGATACAGAACTTAAATACCAAGTTTGATATTTAATGGAATTTTTTTTTTGAATTTTGCTGTCCATAGACCTACACACGGAACTTTCCCTACATACTTTTTTAGATTCAGGGATCCTCAAAACAAGCATTTCTGGTAAAATCTCGGTATCGAATTTCGGTTTCTCTGTCTACTAAATAAATTGTACATACATGATAGAGAAATTAAAAATTGCAGCAGCAATAAACACTGTCCAGGAAGGCTGCACATCACTGGATATCAAGAAGAAGCCGAACGAATTGTGAAGCCAGTATTTGTTGGAGAAAATGAAGGTCGATGTACTTATTAGTTCTATTGATTGCACTGAACTAATTGTCTTTCGTTTCTTGCAGATATAACTTAACTTCCCTTTAACCATTTGTTAGAAACAAGCACTGTTGTTTAAACATTTAATTACAGCTTTCTGAGGATTGTTATAGTAAATATTTATCCAGAGAACCTGACATGCTACATAATTTCTCATAACTCAACGAGAAGATTGGTATTTAGTTTCGTTTGCTTATGTTTTTATGCATATTTATGTTGTATCTGTTTCATAATGCTGTTGCTCAACTATGACCAAATATATTATGTAGTCTAATGTTTATACTGTAATCATAGCTGAATGTTTTATAAAAATTAGCTTTTACAATATTTTACCAAAGTATTTGGCATAAAACGGCTCTTTTTATTGTTTCATTTAACGACTAAGGTCATATCGGATGCTTTGCATTAGAAACAGCTCGTCTGTAGCTTGTTTACGTTGGGTTTAAATCATTTTATTTTCTTCAAACACACACACACACATTCGCTCTCACATGCATAGTCCAGAATCTGTGGGGGATAGGGAATAATTCTGGTTAAAGAAAAATTCGACGCCCCAGCCGGGAATTGATTGAACCCGGGACCTCGCTAACCACTCGACCACGGAGACAGTCCCACTTTGACCGATCTTTTACCGTGTAATGCCGGCCATGCTGTAACAGACTTTGACCAGGCGTTGTCCAGACCTTTCACCCTGCTGTGAGTGTTACGCGTAGTCTATCTGTGTGTGGTTAAAGCCGATCCTTTCCTCTTTCATCCGTCTAAACGACCGACTTTTTGCTTCTAGCCTCCTTTAACTCCTTGGGACCTTCTTATCTTCCTCCTTTGTACGGTTGTTTCTCATTTAACACGCTGGTGTAACTGCATACCTATCTTTGTCTGAAAGGAACGGTAGCTCAAAAGTATAATATTTTCAAGATTTTTACTTCCTCTACTTCGTGTACAGTACATAGGTAGAGAAGGTATTGCATACTATCCAAAAATTCGTTTCCGAGATTTCACTGGAAATACACGTTTTAGTTTCTCCCGTAAAAAAGGGTCCATGTGTGTTTGGGTGTGTGTGTATGTGTGTGTGTGTGTGTGAACACCATACCAACTTGATATTTAAGCTCAGCATCTTCCAAGGACACCCTAACTTCCGCATCTTCCAAGGACACCCTAACTTCCGAACTACTTTTAATTTGAAAAATGTTATTTTCTCAAAATGGTTTTAACGATTTTTGTTATTTACGTATACTGTAGTAAAGATACGTGATAAATAAAATGTTTATCTTGAATTTTTTAGGAATAGCTTCTGAAGAACATCTTCATTCCTTTTTTTTTTTATTTTGATAGTGTTTAACGGCCGTTTTTACTGCATCTGGCACCGCAGGTGATGGCACTGATGATACATGGAATGAAAATGGAACACCGGCGGTATGTGATGGCGGGGAAAACCGGAGAACCCAGAGAAAACTCACCTCTGTGTCGCTTTGTCCACCACAAATCCAAGTACGGTCGCCTGGGATCGAACCTGGAACACCTTGGTGAGAGGCGAGTGGTCTAACCACTCGACCCTCCTGATTTTGGATGAATTTTACATAGCTGGTAAACCGTAAGGTAGACAAAATCTTACTACACAAGTTCCAGACTTTTGCTTAAATTCTCATTTTAGGAAGTATTTTGCAGATGACGAAATGTAGTATATAGTGCAACCTCATTTTGTACACCATATGCCGCGACCTTCAAATGCCAATAGATAGTATAAAGTTAGGTTAGTTTAAGTTGGGTCTTCGGTTTAGTTTAGATTAGGTAGAGGTTACCGTTAGCATATGCCTAAAATGGTAAAGGGTAGACAAAGGAGGGGGACATCTCGAACACTGTTATAAATCCGGCTCAGAGTGATGGTTTTTAAGAATGCTTAAAAGCGACAGTCATGAGGTAAAGGAACCATATGAGGTCACAGACCAAGACACACAGGCCACGGAGACGCGCGGAAGTATGTAACCAGCATAACTAAACAACGATGCTAAATATCAAACTTGGTATTAAAGTTCAACATATTTCAAGAATGCGTCACGAAGATTTTCAAGTTTTTAATCCTAAGAGATAGGCAAACGCATAAAAAAAGAGCCTATATCTTCTTGAATCATAGAATTTTTGTAAAATATATTTTGTTAACCATTTTCGAGATATTCCTGTTGTTGGCTTGTTTTTTTAAGTACTCAATACTTTTTTCAAATAGGAAATCGTCATTCTTTTTCTTTCTTCCTCTTTTTCCATTGGTCAGCAAAGAGAACGAACTTTTTAAAGCACACAGTGGCACATTCTTAAAACATTTGACAACGGCTTAAGCCTATCTTCCTCTAGTGCCATTTGTATCTACAAGAAAAGGTGTGTGTGTGTGTGTGTGTGTGTGTGTGTATGCGCTTGTGTGTGTCTGTGGACAGCATAAGTGAAAAACGAAAATTTTGTTAAATACCAAACTTGGTATTTAAGTTTAGTACCTTTCAAGAATGCGACATTAAGCTTCTCAGAAAAATCCCCCAACACACAACTACCCATTACATGGAACATTTTTAGAAAATTTTGTTTTTCCCAAAAATGGCTCTAACGATGTTGATTAAAATACTATACGTTTTTTGACAAACGAAATGTATATTCTGATTTTTTGGGAGTAGCCTTTAAAGACCTCTTCATTCTTGATAGCTTTTGTATATGGTAAACCGTAAGAGATAGACAAAAATTATCACACAAATATTGTATCTAGATGTCGTTAAAACACTCAATTTATGTCATATACATTTAGTGTTAATCGCTTCCGAAATATTCTGTGTTATTGGTTTCAATTTTAGGCTACTTAAACTTTTCTCAAATGAGAAGTCATCTTTATTTTCATCTCTCTTTTGTTTACTCCTGGCAAGCTTTTAAAAGATTTGACTATTGGTTTAGCCTAATGTTCTCCTTTATTTCCCTTCTGTTTATAATGAAGCAAATAATAAGAACCAACTCTGCTAATGTTTATCTCGATTTACATGATGTAGATAAAGGCATTGTTTTGTAAGAAAAGTATATGGCAGAAGAGCTAGAGAAAGTCTTGTGAATGAAACACGTCATATTTTTTCTATTTATTTTGTTCTGTAAGTAATTTCCTGTAGGTGATCTTGTCTGCTATATCGGTATTTATAGCAACACCGGGGACCTCCTTCTTATTTTTATTTATTTTTTCTAAAATACAGTTCCTGGTTTTCTCCGGCGCTGTATTACTTTTTCGAGTTTCCTGCATTACCTTAGTTGACCTATTAATTTAAAGTTTTCTTTTTACATATAAATACACACATTTACAAACACACAAACACCCATGCCCAAGGCGGGACTTGAACCCAAGATCCCCTGCGCCACGAAGCACTAAAGCACTTTGGCGAGCGCGGCCACAGGGACCGGCTCCTTATAAAATGCCAGATTGGCACGTACACGGGATTTAAAATGCAATCTCTAGAATGAAACCTTCCTGCGGAAATAGAGATGCATTCAGTTCATCATATCTTTGAAATGCCATTACTTAAAGATTTCTTAAACTTTGTAGTATTGGAGTTAAAATGTGACGAGTTGCATTTATATGATTTTCTCTACCACTCTTCATACCATTCTTACAAGTTTGTTAGTCTTTCTGCTTCAGTTAGTCGAGGCAAATGTTTGCATCATAATATCTCAACTAGAATTAAATGTTTCAGTTGATTTGCAACAATAGTCGATGAACATTCCGTATTTGCACAAGATGACGATAGACCAGTTCGTCAGCCTTAGATGGCACTATAGGACGACGTGAAATGACGGAATTTTGCCTAGGGACCGTCTCTTTCAAAGAGGTTCTTTTTTTCGTACAAATAAACACTACACAGGGCCAATGGCTTTATATCCCTTCTGAAGAAAGTCGTGCTAAGGATCTCTCCCAAGGAAATTCATCATCCTTCGCCGGAATTGAACCCGAATAACTTGGGAATTATCGAATAACTTGGTAACCAATACGCCGCGAAGGGCGACTTGCAACAATATATGATTTAAAAGTAGTTTATAGTAAAGTATCCTTAGAACTTTAGATTTCATTTTACTTTCTACGATGGGCGGTTTTTCTGGAGTAATCTTAGGCTATAGATTATATTCTCCATGACACTTTTTATGTTGCAGTTCATTTCCATTAAGTTCCTTCTGTTTTAGGTCTAGTGGAGCACAGAAAGCTGAAGCAATGTACAACAAAAATAAAAACTAAACAAATAAATAAGTATACATATTGTTTGTGCTTTACTAATTACACACTAACTACATTATTGTCTGTTTTCTCCTTCTGCTCATTTTAATAGGATAGATCAGTTCGGATAATAAATTAATCATTAACGACTATTAAGGATATCTGAAGTGTTCCATTCACATAGCATTTTCTATCTTCTCTGTAACATACTATCCTTACAAAAGTTTATTCTTCTCTCTACTTCGTGCTAATCAAAATAAGATATCAGCAGAAATGGTTTTATTACTTAGTTCCTTATAGGTAGAAGGGAAATAAGGGAATACACAAGGCTAAAGTGATAGTCAAATATTTTAAAAGCTGTTTGCTGTGCATTGAATTCGGTTCTCTTTGCATGACCAATAGTAATACAAGAGAAACAGAAATAAAACAGTTCCATATGAGAAAAGTTTAAGTATTTTAAAATTGAAGCCAATAACAAAGTATATCTTGGAAATTGTTAAATACCCAAAAAGGATATGCGATATAAATAGTGTGTTTTAACGAGATCTACATTTTTTATGCAGTTAGTTTTTATTTATCTTTACGGTTTATCAGTTATATAACAGATATACAGAGTGAAGAGCTCTTCAGTGGTTATTTACAGAAAATTCAAGTTACATATTTTGGTTTTCATTTAAATATGGTATTTTTCTTATATTTGAGAAAATCAATATTTTCGAAATAAAAGGTAGTTTGGGTTGGGGGGATTATTCTGAAAATCTTCGTGCCGCATCCTTGGAAGATGCCGAACTTTGCAAGTTTGGTATGTAACTGACTTCTATTTTTGAGTTATATTGTTCACAGACACATACACACACCGGGACCATTTTCTAAAAATGTTTTTTTGGCTACAGAGAACCCTAAATCGTGTATTTTCAATGAAATCCCGGTATCGAATTTTTGGGTGGAATGTTATCTACTTTGTACTAAGTAGAGAGAGAGAGAGAGAGAGAGAGAGAGGGAGAGAGAGAGAGAGTAATCATGTATTTGCTTATTAATGATGCTGTTCTTTGCCAGGAACATGTCGCCGCCGGTGTGATGGAATTTCATCCCGCAGGAGTTCTTTTTCATGGCATTATATCTAATAGCATTGGGCTGATGTTTTTAAGCACTCTTAAAAAGCTTTGGTCTGAGCCAGGTTTGAACCCACAACTTAGAGTGAGAAGGTCAGTCCGTGGCCAACTGAGCCACCCAGACCGACACATAGAATCCATAAAGATTAATACTACGCGAATTTATCCTTCATATATCTTGCCACAACCAAATACGAACTCTGCCCCTCCAATATTAGACGCTTTATATTTTGAAACGGTGCAGTTTTTGGTATAAAAGTGACATCCGCTAACATATAATAAACCCCGAAACAGCCAGCAGCTGAGAAACAGGAAGAAAGATCCGTATCATCAACAAATCTGACAAGCAGTAACACACAACATCTGCTGAGGGAATATTCTTTGTTTCAGATGTTCCTCGGTTTAATAACTTTGTTCTCTTCCTGGAAGGGAGCCTCACCTCTCATGTAGGGCAATTTGGCAACCTCTCTCTTCACCCCCCTCCCTTCTCTGTACGTCCCTTGGAGCTACACCGACTACGTTCAACCTCAACTTCGGAGAAACGATTAGCAAGCAAGCGCCCAGCTTTTGGCTATCTGGAGTACTGTATGCCAGGGGCATGCACCGTTACTGGAATCTCTACATATCGACACATTCAATTTTCTTAGTAAACTTTCCATTTAATGGCACGACTGCTAAAATGTCGTAATCAACGCACAACAATACAGAACCACATTCAGCAGATTTATGCTTCCAGTCTCTTAAGAAGTATCCTATTTGAGCAAGTTGGCTGTAGGATGGTTGGATGCTAGTCCCCCTGCAATATTTATTTTATTTATTATATTTACATAGAATGTTCCAGTGAGTATATTGCTCTAGGTAGTGACTGTCCTTTAGTAAGCGAAATACAAAGAATAAAATAAACACATTTAAAAAGGAGTACACAGGTATACATTTAACTTTTAACCTTTTTGTGTGGGTGTATGATTAAACTTAATGCAATATTTCAAGGAAGACTATAGGGATTTTCTGATGTCAAATTTTTTAGGAATTACAGTATTACTCAAGTAGGTATTTGAAGAATTTGTTTTTAAATTGGGATAATTTAAGTGGTTCTTTGATGTTAAATGGGAGACTGTTGTATGTTTTGATGACACTATGCAATATACTTTTTGTTCTATATTTGGTAGAGTTAAATGATTCTATGCATATGTGATTGGCTGATCTTGTTTTGTAGGACTGAATATATTTTTTATGTTTTATTACAGAGTTGCTAAGTAGGAGGTTATTTTCAGTTTTGTGCGTGAATAAAGGTTCACTGTATTTACAGAGATAGGAAAATGTCAGTATACTTGTTTCTTTAAATACTTCTACGGAAAGTTTAAAATATTAAATCCATATAGTATTTTAATATCTCTCTTTTTTAGGATTTCTAAACAGTTTAGCTGCTCTTTATATACGTACACATATTATTGCACACGTCTTGCTGGGTGGATTTGTGGGTGATCACGCAATATATAAGTATTATTACAAAGTTAATTATCCTTTTTACTTTCTCTAGCATGTATGTACCATGTACATAGAAAGACAAGATATTGCATTCCACCCAAAAAGTCTATATAGAAATTACATAGGAGATACAAACACTTCTGTATGTGTACAGTATAACTCAAAAACGAAAAGTCGGTTAAGTGCCACATTTGGTACTTCAAGTTCAGTACCTTCCAAGGATGCGGCACGAAGGCTTTCAGAAAACTTCCCCACTCCCAACTAACCATTCCTTGGAACATTTTTCGAAAATGTTGATTTTCTCAACGATTCTTTAAGATTTTGATTAAAATACCATATGTTAAGCTATTTTCAAAACAAACGAACTACAGATCTTGAATTTTATGGGAATACTCACTGCAGATCTCTTATTCTATATGACTTTTTGTATAACTGATTAATTGTAAGAGACAGACTAAAAACACGTAATTTGTCGAATAACTTTTTTTATGGAGTTAATTGTTTCCGAGATATTCCTCAATATTGGTTTCTATTTTAAATTACATAAACTTTACTTTCATATTTCATGTCATCTCTCCTTTGTTTACTCTTGGCCATCCAAATAGAACCGACTTGCAATTGTTTCACAGATCCGATCAGCTTTTAAAAGATTTGACTATCGCTTTACATTATTTCCTTTGCACTTAGAAGAAAGTAATACGCCATTTCTGCTAATGTGTATCTGGATTAGTGTGATGTAGACAAAATAATACTTTTTTGTGACAATAGTTTGGAGAAAAAGTATGTGAATGGAATACGTAAGATTTTTTAACATTTATTTTCAAAATTCCTATTATATTTTAATACTATTTTTGATAGAATGTTAAACATTTATGAAACCTTATTTGTGTGCTTTGGAGATTATGCCCAATAGTTTTGTAAATGTTATTCCAAAACTTTATAATATAGAAATTTCAGTCACCTCTTGCCTAAGTCAGTTAAATTGTTCACTTTTGTTTCACAGCGATCAAACACCATCAGATATCCTATTATTGTTACTTTATTACATTTTTACTGTTATTCTTTAACCTGATAGGTCATATGGGACGATGAAGGACATTGGTGAAAGATGCTGAAATGAGGCCTAAATCCAGGGGAGTACGCAAAAAAAAAAAAAAAAAAAAAAAATATCCAGAGTAAGCCAATCTAATTGAGATAGGATGTCAAGATTTATAAAATTTAAGGCAGACACGCTATCCCTACACCACAGAGGAGAGCTGTTATTGCTTCTGTTACTGGTATATACTGCAAAAGAGAGAGAAAAAAAACAGACATCAGGGACTTATTTGCCCCTTTAGTTAGCAAATATTCAAACCTGCCGCAACCAGGAAATCTTTATTTGGAAAAGGAAAGGGACGAAAGCTCTTCCTCTTTCCTTTCTTTAGATAGAGAGAAAGATAGACAGAGGAGAGTTTTTGCCATTTGTTGGTAAAAAAGTCAAGTTTATCAACTTCAATCAACTGAATTATTGGCAATAACAAAGTGTTAGATTTTGCTCACAATAGACAATGCAAAACCCTAACTAAATTAAATTGAAAAATTCAGTGAAGTATCTACTTAGAGATCCCGAGTTGACTCTTGATTGGGTAGGGCTAAATGCCCGCCTTCTGTATCACGTAAATAGTAGATAGAAACGTTATTTCGTTCCATCCAAAAAATCGATACGGAGATTTCACTGAAAACACAGCTTCTGAGATCCCTGAGTCTAGGAAAAAGCATTTTTAGCAAAAGGCCCGTGAATGTGTATGTGTCTCTGTGAACAGCATAACTCAAATCCAAAGGTCGGTAAAATACCAAACTTAATATTTAGGTTCGGCACCTTCCAAGGATGGAACACGATTTTTAAGAAAATCCCCCATTTCAAAGTACCCTTTTCTTAGAACATTTATCCAAAATTGTTATTTTCAAAGATAGCTCTAACGATTTTGATTAAAATATCATCTATAAAAGATGTTTTATAATAAATGTTTATCTTGAATTTTCTGTGAGTAGCTTCTGAAGCCCTATTCAGTTTGATTTATCATAAGTAATAACGAGAGTTCCAACTTTTATCGATAAATTTATCTAGAGAAAAGTGGTAGTTCGAGTTGTATTTAATAAGACTATTTCGTGAATAACGAATTTGACTCGTCTTCATTATACTTCCTCATATCCATTGTCCAGTCTTTCAAAAATTTGGAAATCTCCTGAGTTGGAATTGCTTACAGAATTCATTGAACTGGTTTCACTCTCTCTCTCTCTCTCTCTCTCTCTCTCTCTCCCTCACTCTTTCTTTCTTTCTCTCTCTGTTGTATTTAGAATTCTGCGGCTTTGAGTTTTTCAATTAATATCTATTTCAGCGATAGACCTTTCCCCAAAACGTTTTGGAACTTCCGCCATTATGTATGGGAATAACATTGTACACTGATACTATTATTATGAGACGAATATTAGCTCAGAGAGAAAACAAATGCACAAATATGATAAATATAGAAAAGCGGGCGTGAAAAAAAAAACACGATTAAAATGCAGAGATAGTTCCGATTGGTTGGAATTTTACGCACCAATTGGCCACTTCCTACGACACGTGTCATGAACGAAATAGTCCCGTTAAAACACACAATTTATGTCAATAATTTTTCTTTCTGTGGAGTTGGCCATTTCTAAGATTTTCCTGTTATTGGTTTAAATTTCAAATAGGTATACTTTTCTCAAATAAGAAGTTGTTATTTATTTATTTTTGTAGTTTTAGTCCTTGAATCTGGTAGGTCATGTCGGATGATTAATGAAATCGGTGAAATGATGTTCAAAAGATCTCGGGGTCCATGGAGCTTCAAGCTACACGACATTCGTCTTCACAGGATAAGGGAAACCCCAGAAGATAAACCCTAACTGAGATTTGAACTCAATACCACTTGAACGTGAGAAGACACACTGCCACCACACTACAGAGGCGGGCTTTCCCTTACCTTCCTCTCCTGGTTATGCAAAGCGAACGGAATTTCAATATCATCACAAAGAACCCGCTCTTAAAATATTTTACTATCGCTCTAGCCTACTGTATTTACTTAAAAATACGATACCAATATTTTACTAAAAAAAAACATGTTTTGAGACTCCATGAATCCATAGAAAGTATTTTCAGAAGAGTCCACTCTCTTGTGCGCATGCGCGTGTGTGTGATTGTGTGTGTCCCTGAGTCCCCGTGTATGTGTGTGCTTAAAAACTCTTTGCATTTCCATCTCTTTAGATTGAGAGTCAGAGGTGGAAGCGAATGATGACATCCCATTTGAAAAAAGTTAAGTATTGGGGCATTAAAATCAACAGCAAAATATATATCGGAAATGGTTAATTCTACAACAACAAAGTATTTGACAAAAAGTGTGTAATATCTACATTTTTGTGTAGTAAGATGTTATATGTCTCTTACGGTTTACGTGTTTTTCAAAAGACATCCAGAATGAAGAGAGGCTGTTCTAAGAAAATCAAGATACACATTTTATTTGATATGAAAACATCATAAATTTAGGATATTTTAATCAAAATCGTTAGACCTTATTTTGTAAAAATCAAAATTTTCGAATATTTTTCCATGTAAAGGTTGGTTTGGGGTAGGAAGATTTCGTTGAAAATCTCATATGTCGCATCCTTCGAAGATGGGGACCTGCATAATTGTTTGCTGTTAAATCGATTTTTGCGTTTGCCTTATGCTGTTCATAGTGACACATACATTTTTTTTAATGTCTTTGTTTGGGTTCAGGGAGGGCTCAAAACATTATATTTGCTAAAATCTCCACAGCAATTTATTTTACTTTCTCTTCACGTACTATGCACATAATAGGTAGAGAAAATTTAGTATTCCATCCACAAATTTAAAGGCGAAATTTCACCTGAAATATACGTTTTGAGGACCAAGAAATTCAAACAAGTTTAGAAAAAGGTTCCGTGTGCACACGTGTGTCTTTAGACAGCATTTGGTATTTAAATTTGGTATCTTAAAGGATGCGACACGAAGTTGTTCAAGAAAATTCTTTCACCTCAAACAACCCTTTATATGAGATTTTTTTTTTGAATATTCTGACTTTGAAATGTCGTTAGTTGATTTTGAATAAAATGCCATACATTAAAGATACTCGTATTTATATGACAAATAAAATTTATATTTTGAATTTTCTGGAAACAGCCTCTGAAGGCCTGATTGTTCTGGACGAATTATGTATAACTAGTCAACCATAAGAGATAAACAACAACTTACTACACAAAAATGTAAATCTCATTAAAACATTGTTTTTCTAGAGTTAACCGTTTCCGAAATATTCCTTGTTGTTAGTTTCAATTTTAAGCTACTTAATGTTTTTGAAACGGAAGGTCATTTTTCATCTCCTAGTGCTACAAAGCGAACCGAATTTCAATTGTTTCACACAACGACCGGATTTTTAAGAGATTTGACATTGTGTATCATCTTATTTCGCTTCTACTTAGAAAGAACTATACAACAATTTCTGCTAATATTTATCTCGATTACTATGATATAGATAAAGGAATAATCTTTTGTAACAATAATTTGTAGAGATATTCACATGACTGGAACCTATCAGATTTTTTATTTACTCAGACCTCAAAATGCGTATTTGCGGTGAAATTTCGATATGGAATATTTGGGTGGAATTTAAGTAATAGAGAAAATGAAAATAAAAACTAAGATCCAACATTTGAATTTTGGTTTCCACAGTAGAGAGTTGATGTATCATAGGACCAAATTCACTGTTTTCTCTACCTCGTTTTATGTTGCTGCTATCTCTTCGTCCATCTTATGCTTAAGGCATTTTTAGGTTGCTTCTTGTATTATAGTGTAGAGGTATCTTATTACAGCGTGATATTCTTGAAAAAAAGTCTCTCCCTAAAATAGCAGTCATATATCAAACAGCCCTAACGCTACCTGAATAAGCAGGGGTAGCTACCCCAATTCACCTCACCTTTTACGCAAAAGACTGGCAATTGAGCAGCGCTTCCGGTGTATCATTCATTGCTACGATGTTATAGATAAGGGGATGTAGTTCGATTAAACCGGAAAATAGTAAATAGGTGCGTAACTCGAAAATAATCTACTATGTTATATTCACGTAACCTTTTCAGCCTGTACAAACCGTCTGCAGCAAATCTTATTATTTTATCTAAAAGTTGTTCCAGTAACTTTGCCCTTATTTCTTAATGGTCAAAATGGAAGTGGAGATTTTATTTACGGAGGCTCTTTAACTACAGGGGTTCTCAGCGTCCCATTCTATGTTGAACGTCAAAGATTTCTTAATTTTGCTCAGAAGCTTCTCTATCAGGTTTGAGGTTCTTTAACGTGCCGTAAATATACAGCACGGGAGCTACGGCTTTACCTCCCTCCGAAGTAAGCCATGCTAGAGGATTTTCACGCCCGAAAAAAATCTATCTCCTCCGTTGGGTTTCGGAGGGCATTATATATAACGTTGCCCAGAGTGCACCACCTAGAGGTGAGTTTTACCATTGCACCCCAATATATCTTTATTACACTGTACATGTTGTATTTCATTATTTAATTGTTAGTGTTTGTTTTATTTGCACGTTCTATTGTGGTTCTTGGCCAATGAAGTGTATATTTAATTACCTCTGAATTAAAAAAAACTGGCTGTTGTCGTGAAATGAAATTGAATTTTTATTTATGGACGCTCTTTAACTACTGTGGTTCTCAGCGTCCCATTTTATGTTGGTTGTGAAAGCCCGATTAATTTAGATCAGAGGGCTTTTTATCAGGCTTGAGGTTCTTTTACGTACCGTAAATCTAGGACATGGGACCAACGAATTTTCTTCCCTTCCGAAGGAAGCCATGCTAAGAATTTTTACACCCGAAAAAATCCATTGCCGGGTTTGAACCCGCGATCTTGATGAAGTCAGCATGGTAAACATTACACCACAGAGGGCGATGGTTGTCGTGGAAGAAGGTGTTACGACGTTCATATTAGGTCCTTATTTAACATGATTATTTATCTTAATAGTATATTCGAAGAGAATTGTCAAATGCACATTCTCATAAGCAGAGCTCTGTTTTGGGTTCTGAAGCGCACACAGTTACGAACATACATAGCACTCAGTGGTATAAAGAGAGGGTAGTGGGGAGGGATTTGTAGCGTAAACATGCACACGTTGAGGTATAATCTCATCCAAAAGTAGCTTATTACAAGTATTGGCATTATATGTATCGTTCTAACTCATAAAGCAACTCGATAAAACAATCATTTCATAATATGAGTAGTAAATAAAAATGCCGAATACTTTTACAAATAAAATATAAAGCTTGATACAAAAAATGCAGGATAATAAACAGCACAACTTTGTAAATAATATGAATATATCAACCAAACTTACCCAGAATTCATTAAAGTGAATTACAAGATACATAATTACTGTATCGAAAGTAAAGGCTCTCCTCCTGTCACTCAAATTATGTTTGAATCATCCACAAGCTTGTTCAGTTTCGAACGATACCCTATCGATTTTCAACATTTTTAATCTGCGCTCTCCTCCATTATTCACTGATTTATTTACTAGCAGGAACTGAATGAGGCCAGGCAGTGAGCAATGCTAGATGGTACAACATGTTTCGAAACGGGATGTAGAGACCACGCCTACTCCATCACGTCATAGTTAGCTTCTTAGTGCACCGAACCGGCAATTTCACGACCCCGGACCGAGCTCTACTCATAACCGCATGAATAGCATATATAAGGGAGTACCTGCATCTGGAATGCATGTAAATTCTTGTCATGAAATAGATAGGATCCTTTGCTTCAAACCTCCTCTCAGGATGGCGATAGCATGCACGTCTTTCGTGATAGAGTGTTTGTATCACCTTTATCGACTATTCTTTAGAGGCACACGATGTTATCCACCATTCAAAGCTGCACATAGCCAATCAGGGGAAAGGAGAAGGACGGATGAATAAAGCTCAGTGGGGCAAACTTAAAAGAAATAAGGATTAATTACCAGGCGAAGTAGCGCCGCGGTAAGTGTACTACTTGCATTCGGAAGATCCCAGGTTCAATCCCCGATGACCACCCACCTTGACACATGCTTTTTTTGTGGCTCCCCTGAGGGTCATTAAATAAATGCTGGTTTGGTTTCGCATCTGTCATGCTTTCCTTTTCTTCATTTTATGTTCATTCCGTTTCCCTCTCATCTTTTAGATGTGCTTCCATGTTCGTGGCACATGTAGTGCGGGCAGATGGCGCGGATGCTTAATTTATACTATGTGACTGCCAGGTCGACTGTTCACTCTCTGGCAGCCTGGTAGTGGGACGGGACAGCAGATTTGAAAAGTTAGGGACTTCCACGTGTTTCTGGTGGCCTATAGCCTCCTATAGTTCCTTCACCTCATCTCAATCATTTGGGGATAATAACCATAATACCAGTTGCCCGTACTGTCCCGTATTTGTCGTGTGCAGATGTTCCTTCGGCGTTAAAAGAGTTGCAGAACTCGACGGGATATTTCAAGTTAAAACCGGTCAGTGCGGAACTGGCGAGGGTGGCCTTCGTTTACCACTTTGAATGAGCGCTACCCGCTCACTGTCTCAGTGATAAGCAAGAGGGGTAAAACCTTCGATCATAACAGGTGGCCCAACTACCCCGTATTTGACTTGTGTGGTAACCCTTTGGTGTTGCAGAACTTAAGTGCTATTTCAAGATAAAACCTACCAGTGGAGACTGGCGAGAGTAACATTTGCTTTACACGTCTTGCTATTAGCGGAAACAGACAGGGTCTCAGACAGGTTCTAAACCTTACGCTTTGCGAGGGGTAAAACGAAGGTTGCTCTTGCCTAGTTCTCCACTGGCGGGTTTTTAATTTGAAATAGCGCCGTTGAGTTCTACAATTCTTTTATTGCACCAATGGATATCTGGAATTAAAATTTCCAATAATGCATTATTTGACGTGTGTAGATATTCCTTGGTAAATTAAAAGAGTTGCAGAACTTAACGGGACTATTTCAGGTGAAAACCTAGCAGTGGCAAGAATGACCTTCGCTTTACACGTCTTGTTATCAGCAGAGACAGTGAGCTGGTCGCGCTCATTGCAAGTGGTAAAGGTATGATAACGAAGATCGCTTTTGCCCAGTTCTCCACTGGCAATTGTAACTTGAAATACACGCGTTGAGTTCTGCAACTCTTTTAACGCACCACCGGATATCTGCACACGTCAAATACGGGTAGTTGGGCCACCTGGTATATACAGATAGACCGCGCATAACGTCATTTTTGTAAAGCCAAACTCACAACAGTTGTTGGTGGAACGGTGCAGAGAAATGGCAACGCTCTGTATGGTGAAATTGTGATTTTTGTTGCGTTTTAAATATATTGTGTAGCTTGTGAGTATAAAGAAGCTTCAAGTAGTAACTCTGCCTAAACATTTAGGCTTCGGAAAAGGCAATACAATGTAATTACTTACCATGTACTTAGCATGTGGAACAGACGCAACACAGAAACATTTTTGGGACGTTGGCTTATCTCTTCAATAAAATTCGTTATTACTTTCTCTACATGTACTTTGTACATAGTGTATAGATAAGGTATTGTATTGCATCCAAAAATTCGATACGAGATTTCATCGGAAGTATATGTTTTGTGTCCCCCTGAATCCAAATAAAAGCATTTTTAGAAACATATCCATGTGTGTGAGTGTGTGTGTGTGTCTGTGGACAGCATAGCTCAAAAAAGAAAAGACCGTTAGATACCAAACTTGGTATTTAAGTTTGGCATCTTCAAAAAATGCAACACGAAGATTTTCATGAAAGTCCCCCCACTCCAAATTACACTTTACATGGAACATTTTTCAAAATGAATAGCCTCGAAGACCTCTTCATTCTGGATGACTATTATATAACTGGTAAACGGTAAAATATATAAAAAAACTTACTGTACAATAAATGTAAATCTCATTAAAACACACAATTTATGGCATGCACTTTTTTTTTAGTTAACCGTTTTCCACATATTCTGGATTAATGGTTTCAATTTTAGCCACTTAAACTTTTCTCAAACGGGAAGACATTTTTCTTCTCGTTTCTCGTTTGTTTATTCCTGGCAAGCAAAGAGATTGGAATTTCACTTGTTTCACATAGCGACTGGCTTTAATAGGATGAGAATATCATTTAGCCTGTGCATTTTATTACTTCCCTTCTCCTTCAAGGAAGCTAGCAATAAGACTAATTCTGCTAATGTTTATCTCGCTTAGCATGTTGTTCTACGTACAAATAAAGATTTGCCATAAAGGCGGGACCAACGACTTTACCTACCTTCCGAAGAGTAATGCTAAGGGATTTTTACGTCCGAAAAAAAAATCCATCATTCTCGGCTGCGGTTTTTTTTTTTTTTTTTTTTTTTTTAAAACAACAGTAACGGAGTCTGATCAGGACTCCGGTACTGTATCCCTATTTACATTTCCCCCCGTAGGTTTTACTGATTACTGGTTTACTGGCTTTACTGTTTCTTTTACAAACATATACACATTTCACAAACATATAACATCCATGCCCAAGGCGGGACTCGAACCCACGATCCCCTGCCCACGAAGCACCAAAGCGAGACGCTTTAGCGAGCGTGGCCATGGGGACCGGCTCGTTGGAACCTGCAACCTTGGGTATTAGGCTAGCCATAATCACTACAATCATGGAAGACGACAACTTACAGTAAAAACATAGTTTTTATTTTTTTACTTTCTCTACACGTATTATATACATTGTGTATAGAGAAGGTATTGTATTCTACCCAAAAATTCGATACCGAGATTTCTACATGTTTTGAGAACCCCTGAAATAAAAAATCGTTTTTAGAAAAACATGTCTGTCTGTAAGTGTGTGCGTGTGTATGTGTGTATGTCTGTGGTCAGCATAGCCCAAAAACGAACAGTCCGTTAACCCCAAACTTGGTATTTAAGATCAGTATCTTCCAAGGATGCGACACGAAGATTTTCAAGAAAATTCCCCACCCCCAACTAGCCTTTACATGGAAAAACTTTCGAAATTTTGTATTTTCTCAAAATGACTGTAACGATGTTGATAAAAAAATCGTGTGTTAAAGATATTTATATGACAAATAAAATGTATATCTATAATCTTCTGGGAATAGCCTCTGGGAATTCTGGATGAATTTTGTGGAATTTTGCATAACTGAAAAACCGTAAGAGATAGACAAAAAACGTACTTAATAACACATCTAGAGCTCGTTAAAACACACAATTTATGTTATACACATTTTTTTCGTAGAGTTGGCCGTATTTTAAGATATTCCTTTTTTTTTGGGTTTCAGCTTTAAAATGCGTATTGTTTTCTCATACGGGAATTTGTGAACTCGTGTCCATACAAACAAAAGAAGTTCAATCACATTAGTAACCGGCTTTTAAAAGATTTGACTACCTCTTTAGCTTATGTCCCTTCTACTTACAAGGAAGCAACCCTTTCTGCTAGTTTTTTTCTCGATTAGCATTAAGTTATTAGAAGAATAAGCTTTTAACACTACTTTATTGCAGCGATATAGAGAAAAGCATTTGAATGGAGTGTACCAGATTTATTAACTTCCGGCGGATGTAAACAAAAGCCTAAATTGGACAAATCTTGGTTTGGGAATGTTTAAGCGTGCTTATTAATTACACTTGGCTGTATGATCACAGAGTATCTACTAACTGTAGAGGTCGTTAAAGGAAGAAAGGCTTGCGGTGTTAATACTTGTGGTTGTTTTGTGGTTTTAGCGGTACCACCTTATTATTGCAGGTTTCATTCACTCTTTTTTGTATTGTCTGCGCAGTGCTTAATACACGCTCCGCGCCAATTTACGGTGTTCGGTTTTGTTGTGGTGGTGCACCTGTTGCTCTTTTGGAATGGTCGCCGCGAGAGTGCTCTCCCACGATTTATAGACACATTCGCACAATTTTATACGTCACCGAGCTTTTTTTCTTTCTTTCTTTCGTAGAAAGAGACAAACATATGATTATCTTGATGCTGGGATTCTCGAGCTATGAGTAAATTCGTATTCCCGAGAATTATGGCTACATGCGTTCAGTTATTGCTTCTCGGAGAGTGTGTGTCTCCAAGAAATAATTGAACCTCTGTACACGAATTACAGTGAGTGAATATTTGAAGAACAAGGCATTAAAGTACTCTATCTGTAAATTTTGGAAAATCCAAAAGAGTGTATGCGACCTGGCTGTGCTTTATGGTGTATTTGAACATATAATAGTAATATTTCTCACTACTTCAAACTTTCACTAGTATTCAAATATTAGTTCTTCTTATAATGTGCCGATCTTATCAAAATGGTCCAGGGAATGATATTTAAAATATTTTTATTTACATGTCACTTTTAATTAATACATGTATAAACTATCGTTCATTTTATACCTTTTAATCAACTTTAAGTGTATTAAAACGCCTTTGACTTTCCCATACTATTAATATGTTTAAAGCATTTATGCTTCTCCCTGAAAATTGAGGCTCTTTTATTTTCGATCGTTTTATGTTGAGGTCGCGGATCGAGTATATGCGTGCTTGCTCGCTGTTTATTTTCTTTTGTTTTAATTTACTTAGATTCGTTCAGATTCGGATGGTATCCAATTATTGGAATAAAATACATCATAACTAAAATAAACAATGAACATTATAACTTCTGAGGTCCACCACATGACGACCCCCTGCACTAACAGAGGTGATTTTTACACATGGAGGTCTTTAATTCGGAGTCACTTCCTGAAGAAAACAACAAGTCCTGTGGGAGGACAAGACTGTTTATCTGAGGAGCTGCATCAGATCTTTGTCCCCACGAAAAGGGCACTGCGCCGGGTACTAAGTGAAGAGGCTGAAAAAACGTGAAAGACTGAGAACGAATATGGGTACGAATTGTGCTTTCTAGGCACACTATTTGATTAGGTCGATAACCAAATGTTTCAAAATCAGGTAATCATTCAAGTGGACGCGATATTGCGTAGCCACGACATAACCTCACCAGAACAACATACATATTTCAAAAAGCTATTGCTTAAAATATTTAACGCGTCAAACGAACAATATCTCATAAAAGCCTGAAATTAGAAAAGTAGAAAACAAGTTATTTAATATAGCTTACAAATTTTAAAAAAAACTATACATTTTTATTTTAGCAAACTTTCTGTTTATTACACAAGCATCCTTTGCCTGATATATAAAACACACTACAATGTGAACATTCAAGATATGCGTTTTATTTTTTCTGAGGATATCTCAAACTACTATGACTGAGAAATAAAAATCAACAAATTGTTTTTCATGTAGTTTGGAGTGGAGGAAATTTTGTGAAAATCTGTTTAGTCATGTCCTTGAAAATTACTGAAATTAAATAAAAATTTTAGCATATATCCCATTTTGAATATACTGTTTTAAAACACATACACACATAAAAACAGAGTAGTCATACTTTTTCTATCCATGTTATTATGTTATTTATCATACCTTTTTCTGCAAAGGATTTATGATTAAGCAGTTCAATGTTTATTTTACATTCAAATGGAAAAAAAAAAATCAGACGTTTAATCAGATGCATGGAGGAATAAATTTTGTAGTTGTAGTAACGGACTCTTGTGAAAGAAAAGCAGAATCACAAACATTCACACATATACTTAGATAACGTAATTATACTTCGAAAATAAAATATTTAACATTGAATTTTTTAAATATGATTAAAGTTTCAAAAGCATTGTTTAACACAAGTGACACGCTTTAATAAGCTATACACTATTGTGGTAAATTTTATGTAAATATTTTGGTTTAGCTCTTATACAAAATTTGAATTGTTCTACAAGGTTGAAGAGGACTTCATAGGTTAGCTAACAACAGGAAATTCTAAATATCTATTTTGTTTCTATGTCAATATTGCAAACACACATTTTAACCAAAATGGTTAGTCGTTAAAATAAATGAAATAAAATGTGTCTATATAGAATAGCGGTATCAAGAACAAAGCACTAAAGCGCTTTCGCGGGTTGGCGGTGAACAGAAGTTTGAAAGGAACAAGGGTGGACAAAATACACAGTTCGAGTTCGAATCTCGCATAGGGTGATTTACCCGGATAAGGATTTTTTTCGGGGTTTTCCCTTATCCTGAGAAGACGAATGTCGTGTAACTTTAAGCTCCATGGATCCCGAGATCATTTGAGCATCTTTCACCAATTTCATTCATCGTCCGATATGACCAACCAGGTTAAAGTACGTTAAGCCAGAAAAAAAAAAGAAAAAAAAAAAAGATACACATTACGTCTAGATGCAGTAGCATCAAAGACACAGCGCCTTAGAGCATTTGGCAGTAGGTACGTTATGTGCCTTCGCAGGCTATCGGAACTTGAGTATGCATACTTATGGGAGTGAACAAGGCACAGGGGTGAACAAAATACAAGATGGTCTTTATACATACTGTGTATGAAAATAAATAATACTCTCTGACCTTTTTCCACACAAAAAAAAAAAATAAAAAAAAACAAAAAACAACAAAGTATAAATTGGATACTGTTATTTTAAGTAGTAACTTTGACCAGTCAGCACATAACCTTTATTATTAATAATCAGGTTACAGCTTTCCCTGGATGAAATAAGAACAGATTTGTAGTACAATACATTTCAGGTTACAATGTCATCAAATTCACTTGTAGAATGTTTTTGCAATACCAACGTACGTCTGGTGATATACTACTGAACAGACAATTCTAATAGAAGCCACCATAATCGTATCAGACTCTGGGTTTGTTAGCTTCTTCAAAGAAGGGAAATAAAAAAAAGTTGATATGGTCCAATCACATGACTTTCTTTACCTGTTCTACAAACTAATTATACTTTCAAAAGAGTATTGTGTTATCTACATCATGCTAATCGAAATAAATAGTAGAAACTGTCTTATTACTTACTTTCATGCAAGTAAAAGGGAAATAAGAGAATCTACTGGGTTAAAGCGATGGTCAAATCTTTTAAATGCTGGTTGCTATTGAAGCAAGTGAAATCCGGTTCTCGTTGCATGACCAGGAGTAAAACTAAAGATATATAAAACGAAGGATGACTTCTTGCTTGAGAAAAGTTTAAGTAGTTTAAAACTATAAATCAATAACAAGAAATACATAAGAAATGGTTAAATCTAAAAAAAAGTACATGAATGTAAATTCTGTTTTAACGAGTTGTACATATTTTGTGTCTCATAGTTTACAGTTTAAAAAATCATCCAAAATTAAGGGATCTTCGGAGGCTATTCCCAAAAAATTCAAAATATACGTTTCATTTGTCATGATCACATCTTAAACATATTGTATTCTAATCAAAGTCCTTAGAACTACTTTGAATAAACTAACATTTTTGAAATACGTCCCTTTTAAGGGTAATTTGGGGTAGTAAGATTTTCTGAAAATCTCCGTATCGCAACGGAGGACATTGGAAGATACTGAGCTTAAATACCAACTTTGGTATTTAACGGATTTTCATTTTTAGTTATGCTGTCCAAAGACACGCCCACCACACACACAGGCATGCATGGACCGTTTTCTAAAACGGCTATTTATGCAGGGGTCTCAAAATACCTATTTCCGGTGAAATCTCGGTATAGGATTTTTGGGTGAACTACAGTATATTTTCTATGTGCTATTTATAATATACATGTATGCTACAGAAAGTAAAAGTGCTGGCGAATATTGATATAAACGCTCGCTGAAATTTGTGAATATTCGGATACTGTTCACAACTCAAAGATTTGTAAAAATTAATTACATCGAGGTCATTGTAAGCATTCGTTTCATCTCTCTTTTTATTTACTCCTGGCCATTCAAAAAGAAAACCAATATCATTTATTCACATAGCGACCGGCCCTTAAAACATTTGGCTGTCTCTTTAGCCTCGTATATAACTGCAATAACTATACTGATAACTATAATAAGGATAAGCTAGTAAATCGCACACTCACAAAAAACCAACTTCATTTGGTCTACAGCTCCGCTATAAGAGAACTAGCATCATAATCGAAAATGCAATGCCGGCGCATGGGAAGCAAACATGTAATTGGTCCTAGTAGATAATTTCCACCCTTTGCTCTGCATATCAACCCAGGGCTGCAAACTTTGCCTGGTTTTTGTTTCTTTTCTTTCGGTTGCGCTTTGCGTGTAGCAAAGCTCTAAGCAACAACAGTAAACTATATTTTTTTAAAAACGTTACTGGACATCAAATTTGAGTGCCAATGTATCTGTTGAAACGGGTTCATAACTTCTTTTACTGTGGAAATTCACAGCACTAGTATTACTAAAGGTGGCCTTAATATAAAGTATTTCAAAAGTCACTTCACATTTTAACTCGTTATAAATATTTTAATATTTGAGATAGGTTAAAACAAAAGAAGTCACATGCTGGGAAGCAATGGAGTTTGGTTTTATTTTCTTTTGTTTTTCATTCACCGTTACCATGGGTACAGTTTTGGTGAATAAAACATTAATAATTTTATTCATATTACTATAAGAACTTGTAAGTTAGAAATCATGGCTCTTTCGCTAAATGATAGAATAAAGTTGATCCAGTGACATCAAGTAAGCAAGAGAAGCTTTACTCAAGATCTGATTCAATTTAGAATTCTTAAAAGTTTAAGAATAGGCCCACATTCTATTCGTAAGATTAAAAAAAAAGTGGCCGCCATGATCTCCAGATTCACACCCATTCGACTTTTAGGTTGTGGGATTACCTTAAATAACGAGTTTTCCTGACATATCAACATTACGACAACTCAAAGACTCTCGCAAGGAATTTCTGGTATTTCAAGACATAATTTGCAAAATTCTGGCATGGAGTCGCAGAAAGAATGGTGTACGTTGAAGCAGAGAACGGAGGACATCTTCCCTATGTTTTATATAACCCAGTTTAAAGTTTTAATTTGCCTTTGAAAGACCCTATTACTACATACACATACATTTCTTTACCCTCTAAAACCGCAAGGCGATGCAATAGCATGCCTAAGCGAAATTCATAAATGACATTTCATTTGGAGAAACACACTTTGCAATGCTTTTCGGTATTTTACTTGCATTCAGTTTATTTGCGAGATTTGTGGTCAAATGCAAACTTACCCAGTTTCTCCCCTTAAGAGAAAGGGCGGGGGAGGAGGATATGAAACTTTTATTATTGTATATTTTCGGTGTCGTTTTTCAGAATAATTATTGCCATCTGTAACAATAGCATTAACCACTAATCGTTAACTTGACAATTATTATAATGGTGATCATTTTAATTTAAGTTACACATAACTATACACAATTTTCAGTTGATCTGTTATTTTCTTTATTTTTACAACTTTCTCTGTACTTACAAAACACTTTGCATAGAAAGAATTAATGTTTTAGAAAACTGGTTGAGGAGTATGTTAAATATATCCTCACTCTAAAGAGAATTCTAATGGTGTTTGTAGTTGGCAGCCTTGTTTCAAAAGCAAAGTTGGCGACCTTGCGTTAATGGGGCTGCAAGCGTGCGATACCAGTTTATAAACAGATGTTCGGAAGCGATAGCATTTGTTACGTACGGGCAAGCAGAGAACTTTGCAATCTCTGCCCAGTAATGCTGTACTTACTACATAAATATAGATCAGTGGTCGTTATAATGGCACCACAGAGACCATTCAATTCTTATGCTCACAAAAAGAAAACTAACACTGAAAACTAGCAAAGAATTGAAAAAAAAAAAAAAACCCTGATGTGTAACACTCACATGACTTTCTCTAACTGCTCTACAACATTTTTACAAAAGAGTATTCTTCTTTCAACAGCACAATGCTAATCGAGATAAACATTAGCAGAATGTTCTTATTACTTAGTTCCTTATAAACAGAAGGGAACTGAGGGAATTCACTAGGCTAAAGTGAAAATGTTTTAAAAGCTATCGTTATGCGATTGTCATTGCAAACCGCTTCTTTGCTTAGCCAGAAGTAGAACCAAAGAAAATCGGACACTTCCTGTCTGAGAAAAATAAAAAGCCCTTCACAATTGAAACCAATAACAAGGAATATCTCGGAAACGGTTACCTCCACAACAAAAACGTGTGTTTTGGCGAGACCTACGTTTTTTGTGCAGCAAGATTTTGTCTATTTTATGCGGTTTAGCAATTAAGCAAAATTCGGCAAAATTCATCCAGAATAAAGAGATCTTCAGAGGTTAATCCCAAAAAATTCAAGATATATTTTTATTTGGGATGTAAATATCTTTAATATACGGGATTTTAATCAAAATCGTTAGAGCCATTTTTGAGAAAATCAAAATTTTCGAACATTTTTCCACATAAAGGGTAGTTTGTGGTGGAGGGATATTCATCAAAATCTTGGTTTCGCATCCTTGGAAGATACTAAATTCAAATACCAAGTTTGGTATTTAACGTTCCTTTTATTTTTGAGCTATGCTGTTCACAGACACACACACACACATACACACAGGGGCCTTTTTCTAAAAGTGCTTTTTTCGGACTCAGGGAACCCTAAAACATATATTTCCGGTGAAATCTCGACATCGAATTTTTGGGTGCAATACAATACCTTCTCTATCCACGATGTACATTGTACATGTGGGCTAGAGAAAGTAAAAAGTGACGGTGTATTTAGATAATGTTTTATACCCCAAAATGTTCAATTAAAGTTTCACACTTTGGTGGAGTGCCGCGACGCCGCAACCCAGAATGTTATAAGGCACCATAGCCACACTTTATCTGCTCTATGACAACGATTAATATTTTGTATGCACCAAAGGATAATTAACGATCTCCTAAGAAAGTTCTTTAGAAACTTATGGTCGTTTTTGCTAAATACACTATACATTTTCAAAAAATTCTGTTACCAGTCCGCCACAATATTACAATATTATTGGAAAATATTATGGACATCAATGCAAAAACACTAATAATAATGATAATAATAATAATTGTTATAATAATAACAAAAAGAGCTAACACTAATATGCGTAGGGGATACATCGAGAAACTTTACTTATAGAATACATTGAGTGCTTCTCAAATATTCTTCAAATGCACGGTGGAATATTGGTCAAGCACGGGACGGCCGGTAAGCTTTTTGAGAATTTAAATTTGTTTTGTTTGTCTGTTTGTTTGTTTTTGCGAGAGTCATTCATCGCGAAATTTTACTTAAAAATGCATTGAGCGTTTCTAAGATATTCTTCGAAAGCACGATGGGATGTGACGGACGGCCATAGGTAATCTCTCAGATTTTTTTTCTTTCAACTTCTCTATTACATAGTGTATAGAGAAGGTATTGCACTCCACCAAAAAATTCGATTCCGAGATTTCATCGGAAATATATGTTTTAGGGTACCCTGTATCCAAAAAAAAGTATTTTCCGTGTGCCCACGTGTCTGTGAACACGAAAGCTCAAAAACGAAAAGGTGGTAAAATACCAAACTTAGTTTTTGAGTTTAGTATGTTCCAGAGATGCGACACGAAGATTTTGAGAAAAATCCCCCACCCCAAACTACTACCCTTTACATGGAACTTTTTTCGAAAGTTTTAATTTTCTCAAAAATAGCTCTAACGATTTTGTTTAAAATATCGTATACTAAAGACATATACCTGACAAATAAAATGTATATTTTGAATTTTCTGGGAATAGCTTTGAAGACTACTTTATTCTGGGCGAATTTTACGAAATTTTGCATAACTGCTAAGCCACCCAAAATTCGATACCGAGAATTCGCTGGAAATATATGTTTTAGGGTCACCTGTATCCAAAAAAAAAAAAAGCATTTTCAGAAAAAGGTCCGTGTGTGTGCGTTTGTCCGTGTGTTCGTGTGTCCGCGAGTCTGTGAACACGATAACTCAAAAACGAAAAGTCTGGAAATACCAAACATGGTATTTATGTTTAGGTTTCTTTCAGGGATGCGACACGAAGATTTTGAGAAAAATCTCCCACCCCAAACTACCCTTTACATGGAACTTTTTTCGAATTTTTTTATTTTCTCAAAAATGACTCAAACGATTTTGATTAAAATATCGTATGTTAAAGATATTTACCTCACCAATAAAATGTGTATTTTGGATGTTCTGGGAATAGCCTCTGAAGGCTACTTTATTCTGCATGAATTTTCTTGAATTTTGGATAAATGCTAAACCGTAAGGGATGGGCAAAAACTTACCACACAGAAAGTGTTGAGCACGTTAAAACACACAATTCATGTTATATCGATTTTTTTCGTGGAGTTGATCGTTTTTGAGATATTCGTCATGTTTGGTTTCAACTTTAAAAAACTAACACTTTCTCATACAGGAATTTATCAACTCCTGTCCATACAAAAGAACTTCAGTCACATATCAACCAGCTTTTGATTATCACTTTAACTTATGGTGCTCTCTTATTTCGCTTCTACTTACAAGGAAGGAAGTGATAAGACTATTTCTGCTATTTTTTTTCTCGATTAGCATGAAGTAAATAGAAGCATAAGCTTTCTAACAATAATTTGTTGCAGAAATGTAGAGAGTCATGTGAATGTAACACATCAGAATTTTTTTTTAAGATTTGGCGAGAATCAGTTAACCTGCAGATTGTGAACAAAGTAGTAGAACAGGTGAGATTAAAGTGTAGATGGCAACTGTGAGGGATACGTCACACACTCCACTGCATGTAAATCTATTGCGCACTAACACTCCTCCAGGATAAGGGATGAAATGAGGGAACCACAAGTCGGCGCCAGACAGGCCACCGAGACACGCGGAAGACCCTAACTTAGTGGCTGAAGGTTCCTTCATCCTGGAGTCAGAATCCGCCAATAACATGGGTTCTGGGTCTCGTCATATGTCTCACCCGCGCGGGAACAGCGACCACAACGCCGTCTCATCGCCGAGAACAACATTTACAGTGCGCAGCCATCTGACAACACGAACCGAGAGGCTCATCTGTGCAGAACCAGGTCAGACGATAAAAGCGAACATTGTATAATAGCACGTGTGTGCTTTCGCCATCCGAGAGGCAGGTTTAAAACGAAGGTTACTAGCCTATTCCACCACGACAGCCAATGGAAGCTGATTAATTACGTGACATTTAAGGGATAAGGGGCAAATTTACGTAGAATAGACTTTAGCTTGGTAGCGTAGGAAAGATACTTGTTAGCTTTTAATATTACTCCAGGGCACCAATCCTAGTTAAAATTTCTGAGATTACATCCTTTAGTTGGCTTATCACAAATGTGATACGTTGCAGAACATTTATGAATTCAAGTCAAGATATTGCTGCAAGGGGACAACTTCATATATTTAGCATGTATGTTCCGTAGACAGAGTCGGGCAGAGAATAATATTTAAAAAGAAAGCTTAAGATATAATTATAGGTAAATATTATTCGTGAGCTCTTGGAAGAGTTAAAAAGGGACTAGAGAAGCATTTTATGTGAAGACTGACACTATAGTAGTGTGATACAATGCTAACTTGAAACGGAAAACAAGACGGGACATGATGCCATGCAAGCATTAGCCTGCATGAGAGGAGAGTGCTAAAATGCCTGAGAGCTCGAAGGAACTTGTTCGAAGTGATATTTGCTGTCTGGAATGGATGGCCCTTGCTTGATTTATTGACGTTTCAAGCGATGTAGTTCATTTAGAGATGAGTAAACACTTGTTTACAAAATATATTGGTTCCAGAATATGGTGCATAACGATATCAGGAATTGGTATATTAAGATTGGTTTAACCCAGACCAAGTCCTAGATATTTCTATTAATTAATAAAATTATAGTAATAATCAGTAATTCATTTGTAATTCGTTCCCATTTGAAGGGAGCATCTTTATGCTAGTTATTTCCCTTTGAATATGATTTGCAGCACCTAAAGGAACCTCAAATCTTAATAAAATGAAGCGATCTTTCACGCTCAATCACTGCAGTTAAAGAGCGTCTATAAACAAAATTCAGCTTGATATTAGATAAAGAGAACGCTTATTATTATTATTATTATTATTATTATTATTATTTATATATGTTTATTGACTTGTCTTGATACTTCGCACCGTAATTATTTCAGGGTTCATAACTAGCGGTTATTTTTTTGAACTATAGTGATGTACTGTTAAACAAAATACATCTTTGGCATGCTCAATAATCATATGTGTAGCTTATACATATATATTAAAAACAATCTAATAATTTGTATTTATTGTCTGTGCAAATAAAGACTTTAGGCACCAAGAATATTGTGTCAGCCCGTGAGCTTGACTACTAATTCTTCAAAAGCCGTACAGAGTTTCTACCTTGACTGAAATATCGTGTAAAAGAGAGTCTATCCCGTAAACGGGGCGCAAAGTCCAACGAACGATGCTTGCCTTGCCTTTTAAAAGCAAACTTTGGCAGCATCGATACTTGTTAAACCTGAGCCAAACACATCGCATTTTGCGTGACACTACTGTGTAGTATCATGTAAATTGCAGTTTGATGTATGAAGTAAGGAAAGCATTTGAAAGTATTTTAAATATAAATACAGAAATGAAATGCCTGGTCAAAATAATCAAGCAACCTGTTTTAGAAAGAATGGGAAAAGGAACACCTGCAACTACTCAGAGTGATCAGGAAGTAGAAAAGAAATTGACTTGGGTAGTGCATGAGAAGAAACTGCCGGATAATAGGTGCACTGATGGGAATAGTGAATGGGGGAGAGGGGATTCGAGGCAGAAGAAATTACCAGTTAATAGACAATATTGAGATAAATGGTAAATGGTTCATATGTAGAGAGGAAAACGGAAAAGGGCTAGAATGGATAAGGTTTGCCTTTAGACAGAAAATTGAGCGTGCTTGATTGATACTATTGTAATCTATAAGATTCAAAGTTTTGCACAGGATTTGTTTGCTTGTATTGATTACAAATCCACACCGCTGCAGCAATTTCGAGCAAATATTGCAGATATAGCTTTGCGATAAAGGGAAAAAGAATAAATGTTATATTCCTCTTCGTTCGTATAATTTAGGTGTTCTTAGCTATGTAATACGGAAATTTCAGTTGTACTATTGCTGTGTATTGAACTAAAACAATATAAAGTTTTAAAAATAATGATGATGATAATAATCATAATAATTATAATCGTTTACTTTATTTACTATAAATAATACGAGTCTGTGTCCACAAACATTACCGACATAAGGATAATAAATGCTAAGTTGAAGTTAATATCGCTTTATTTGTCGATTATATTTCGAAGTTAGACTATTGTTAGTTTATCCAAAAGTAAGTATATGATTATGCTGAGTGCTTTTGTACTATTTTTTCAATACACATCATTCTTCTTTTTCCTTTCCTATATATATATATAATATCCAGTGTGGGGTAGGAGTCACCCCTACACTGCGCACACTAGGAGTAATAGTTTCAGAGGTAGAGCTGTTCGCGCCTGCGAGAAGTAAACGGGTGGCCTCAGTGTTTAAGGTACAGGAGTTTGTGTGTACCTTTGGTTAGAAAGAACAGGAGACAAATAAATACGCAAAGGTGCGAGGAGATACAGGGCGTTTATTGCTGAGAAATTAGGAGTGATTAGGCATGAAAGAACCCAAGGATTACCCAAACTCCATTCAACTCACCAGGTACATCACAAATCTTGCAGTTTACACTTTTTAAATAAAACTATGCAGTCGTCTCAGTACGTTAGCAGCTCAAATGACCAAGACTTCTGTGACCTAATTATTGAAGCTTTTATAATAAACTTGATGCTTATGTCAGCACTGCTTTAAGAGTACATATGTATGTCAGCATTTCGACGTCTTACCACTAACATCGATTGCTCAAATGGTGCAACACTACCTCTTATTAAATGAAATATATTTTAATCAAAATGACTATCTCAGGTACCATATGTATATACAGTAATACATATATACACACGTTTTCATTCTGTCTCTACTTTCCAACTCCTGCCATAAATACGACTAGTATGGAAGAAATAATAATTGACAATAATTGGTTAAACTATGAAGTCCGGAACTTAAAGTGCTTAGGACATTGTAAGTCGCCATTGTGATATGCCCTCTTAAAATCATTTGATATCTCCTTGGGGTTTATCGGGAAAAACGCGAGTCAGTTGCGTCGGTATGTTGCCATGGTATCTCAGTACACGGAATGTTGAGTAACACGGTAGGTATCACCAGCTAGATGCACAGTGAATTTCCGTGCCGATGACGCCAGGTAGTGTAGCGGTTGCTAGCTGGTTGCTCTCATTACAATGATAGTTTTTATGAGGATTTTGATTGTTCAAGCTTCTTGCGATGGATTCAGTTACGTAGAAGGAATGGTCGTTTCTCTCCAGATAATTACCGGATTTATTCCATACATTTTGACGAGGAAGGTTATGAATGATATATGAAAGCGAAGCTTCTCAAACTTGCTTTTAAAATGTTTAAAAAACATTGTTGTATCACTTTTAAATTTAAAGTTGTCTAATGATTTGTATCAGAAAGTTAAGAGTCCTAAGAATAGGGGACAAAAACGGCTTCTAAACAGAGATGAAAAAATAGTAAACGCTGTGTTAGAAGAAAGAAACGGCAATTCTGAAGTAAATATAGGAAACACCCCCGAAAATCCTGTCTCCCTAGTCATTTAACACAACACCTACAAATATAGAGGGCATTAAATCTGAATCAGAAGCACTAAGAAGTCACAATTTAAGATTAGAGCAAAAAGTAACACTTTTGGGAAATGAATTGCAAAAAGTGCAATCCAAAATGTATAAGTTAAGAATGTTGAACGTGAATTCCAGCAAATGTTCTCATTTTGCTAGCAGCAAGTTTTACTTACAGTAGATGTAAACATTGGGATCCTGATGACATTTCAAAGGCAATCACTTTGAGATTCAAGCTAAGGAGGCATATGATTCTGTGAGAGAATGCCTTAAATATCCTCTACCAAGTTCTATAACCATCAAAAGGCACTTCGCCCAATTTATCATATCACCAGGAAACATTAAATTAAGTTTGTACATATTACAACAGACAGCAAGTTCTCTCAGTGAGTTTGAGAAGGATCTTATTCTGAGCTTTGTTGGGATGAAAGTGAAATCCGATTTTCAACATGACAACACTGAAGACACAAGTCGCGGTCCGCACAATTATCTGCAGTTACTGGTTCAACGCAGCTTGGCAGGGAAGTGGAAACAACCAATATACTACCATTTTGATGAGGCAGTAACAAAAGAATTACTAATAGACATTGTTCAATTGGTCGAAAGGCAGGTTTCCGAATTCGTGCCTTTGTCGTGATATGGGGAGATCAAGTAGGAAATTCCTTTCTAATCTGGCAATTATTTGAGAGAAATCCTACAACACAGAGAAGCTGAAAATCGCTGCTTATGGCCTTCTGCGACATTCCTCACGTGTTGAAGTTATTCAAAAACAGTTGTTGGACGAAGGATCTGTTTTACATAATGGTCAAGAAGTCACAAAACAAGTTACTAAAAGGCACGTTGATGCTCAAAAATGCAATGATTTCAGTATACTCATAAACTGCCACAATCTCATCTGTTAATTACGCTAAGAGTACACTCATTTAGGCTGAAGAAGGTGTACAAGAGAAAATCATAGAAACAGAAAATACCCGGAAACAAACTCACCGATTTGGCGAGAAAGAAATTAAAGAAAATGAGAAAAGTGTACTACAACCAAAGGTATAGAGAGAATAAATAGGCAATGTTCTATCCTTATGCGTTGTGGTTGGTGAAGCTCGGTTTTGTCAAGTCGCCATATTTTGAACCTACATTTCTGATATGAATACGGCTTTAGTAAGTTAAATGTGCACCAAAAAATTAGATTTTCTGGTCTTAAATACCAATTAAGTAGTATATTTGGACTGTAGGTTTTAAACCAGTATAATGGTGAATACATGTGTGGTATTTGTTTTTAGTTTCTCGAATAGCGGAAGCAAAAACAAGCAAAGGGAAATATGTTTCAATACATGGGTAAGGGTACTTATTTAAGTAATTTTGGGGTATTAAATGTTCAATTGAGCAGTAAATTTAGAGAGTTAGTTTTAAATTAGTGTAATGACTTATTTTAACATTTAATATTGTAATTAGTTGTGTGATCCATAAATAATGATTAAAAGATTAAATTACCTTAGGGATAACGGCATAATTTTTTTAAGAGTTCTTATCGAAAAGGAAGATTGTGACTTCAGTGTTGGATTAAGATTAGTTTTGGGTGTAGGTGGTATTAGTGCAATATTTCAATACACAGGTTAGTGTACTTATTTAAGTGATTTTTCGGTGGTATACTTGGTGAAATATGTTATACATTATCAACAGAACGATTCTGTATTGTTTGTTAGATTTTAGATTTATAACTCGAAGGGACCTTTGAGAAGAGGTCAAAATTGGCAACCTACTCCAGTTTATAAGAATCCTCTTGTTAATTCACTCATTTAGCAGCTATCGCGAGAAATATTTAGTATCAAATTATGTGCTTGTGATACCAGAACCGTGAGAATAGGGGGCGTATTCCTCGGACTCAGAATGCAATACATGCAGTCCATAGTGAAAGACATTATAATCTTTGGGATAATCTCTAATACTTGTTATTTTTTTTTATGTGCGGTTATTTATAAGTTCATGTAGTGGAATTAATGGCTATAGGCATGAGAGACAAACAATATGGTTCGGTCCAAATCTGATATTTTGCTCTTTTTCAGTTTTAGGCAAGAAATTAGAGCAAAATCAAGTTATGGCTTTGCCGCGATGTTTACTGCAATAATATCAAATTTTCAATAATAACTTCTGACATGCCGAAAAATGTGATTGTATTAAATATTCCTTCAACTAAACGTCTCTCTCCTTCCATTGTCTTTTGTTTTTTGCCTCAAAAACTTGGAAAAACAATTAATTTGACAGATATTGCGTATGATGGCGGTTGGTAACAAAACGTGCTTCAGCAAAATGCTAGGCATTTCCGCCCTGTGGCTAAAAATGAATAAACAAATGCATATGTATAAGAAGCAGGAAACACTAGATCGGGTAATATATTTTATTGTATACCTACTCTTTTTTTCAACAATACTTACTAATATGTTGAGTTATTTATTAATGTAGCTTTAAACTCTGTTAGGATGCAGTTATCAAACAGAAGGATTCCAAGATACCTAAACAACTGGGAGCAACATTTAGCGAGCGTGACACATAGATGTACATTGTGAGCCTTTATATTTAATACATGTATTTTAAACAACTGCTCCTTTAGCTTCAGTAATTTAAATCTAATAGTTAGAGCTGAACGAGTTATCTTTTTTATTTGCGATTTGATAGGGAAAATCTGAATGTGTATCTTTAGACAACAATTTGCTAACAATGACCACAGCTGTAAGCACACCGTGACTGTGAGTATATAAACCGCATGACGTCACGGCCAGCGTGTGTGCGATAGAAACATGGGCGTGATACCTACCGTATACTCGTCGTACCGTGCCTCAGTATTAGAGCAATCAGGTGCACACTGAGGAATTCGTGGTTCAAATTCCGGCTACGATTGAATTTTTCATTCTGACTCTACCTTTACAACTCCTGCCCTGCAACGGCTAGAGTGGAAGAAATAGTTAATTAACAATATTTATGTGCAACTATTAAAAATCAGCGAAAGCAATCGCATTGATCACTTTGCAATCTTTTGGAGGAGGCATAAGTTTGCGTCTGTTGAACCTTTTACTTAATTTTTATTTTTATTAATATCCCAGGGGAAAAAACAATTAGTTTTATTTCTGATTTCCAAAACACCACATGGTGTGAGGCGCACAGAGCAGCATTAAAGGGAAAGTATGATGGAGGGGGAGGAATGCAGGAGTGCAAAGGAAGGAATGACTGAAAGGGATAGTGAGGAGGAAGAGAAAGAAGGTAGAGAGTCGGAGATTGGGAATATGGGCAGGAAGGAGAAACAATGACAAAGACAGAGAGAAAGAAAGAGATACAGATAGAGACAGAGAAGAATCCCAGCATTTATCGTAATAACGCGAGCAGTGCTGCGGGTTCTGCTAGTATAGTCTTATTATGATTTTTTTTTTCATTTATATGGCCCCCTTAAAAACATTTAAGGTAATATTGGGAGTTTTGCATTAGAAACAACTCCTTATCTGTCCAGACCCTGTGTAGGATAGGGAATAATTCTGGTTAAAGAAAAATTCCCCGCCCTAGCCGAGAAACGAACCCGGGAGCACTCGCTGACCACTCATCCACGGAGGCAGCCTGTATGCATATATTGTTGGTAAGCATATGAATTAAAACAGTTATGATAAATTATTTTAAAACTGTGTTTGTAATAAAACTTGTAGAAATTGCTCAAATAGTCTTTATTTATTTTATACATTTTTTGTAGTCGTTACTAGGCGAATGGCGCCACAGTAGCTTTCAGGTGCGATTCTCATTTGGGAGGTCCCGAATTCCTCCCGGCCACTCTCCGCTCACTCTAACCAACGGATTTTTCGTGTTTTCCGCGGGATGCCATACGAATGCTGTGGTGGTTTCTCGTCTACTAAGATTTCCTTTCCATAATTTCCCCTTTATTCCGTTTCTATCCAATTTTTCAGGCGTTCTTCCCGCTTCGTGATGTATGGCAGTACGGACAGATGGGACGGACGGATGATCAATGGAAAGATGACTGCTTGCAAACCCTCTCTGGTAGTCGGCAGTGGGACGGGTCGTCGGGCTTGGAAACGTTAGGGAGTTCTGCGCATTTCTAATTGCCTGTGCACTTGTGGTCTGTGGCCTCATATACTTCAATCACCTCTTCCATCCCTCTGAGCGGTGTTAGCCACAATAGATATGCATAGGGGGTCGAAATGTAAGGCGTTTCTCTAACCTTACTTTTTTTTTTTATTTTTTATTTCAGTGTATTAAGCACCATCAGAGATATTGGGAAGTTATATAAGGCATAGCAGCATTTTATCCTTACTTTCTCTACCACGTTCTTATGTTATGTAGAAGTATTGTATTCCACCTAAAAATTCAATAGGTAGCCGCTTCATTCGAAAGGAAATTAATATAACCGCGTACTACTGCCAAACGTTAAACAATAGATCTTTTTAAAATGCACAATTTGTTTCAAAACATTTTTGTTGCATCAGTCATTTTCGATATATTAATGGTTCAATTTGTTCAGTACTTAGCCATTATTTTAAACTTCCCTTGATTTTCAGTTGTATCTCACGATGCCATAGAAAGAGTATGGAATTTTAAGATAAGCGTATTGCGTTCTGTTCTAAAACATTTGACTACCTCTATTTCCTTTGTACCTATAACGAAATGTGCAATGCAGAATATTCCGTAACGGTATATCTCGATTAAAACCGAAGTAGATTTATAAATAGGCTTGTATAAACATAATTTGTAACCCCATTAATAAGATATATAGTGTTGAAAAGGGCGCAGAACCGAAGCTTTCCGTACCCAGGTAAACTTAGCAGGTAACAACCCCCAAGCCTCCCGCGAAAATGTGATATAATGTAAAACACTTTTTCCCGCCTTACTTTCTTTTTCGTGTTGATGCAAAGAGAATAGAATTTCAATGCCATCACCGATGCCGTTGTGACTGCTTTGAAAAGAAATGACTACCGTTTACCTTCTCTATTCTTCTTATGCTATAATGAAATGTGTAAATGAGTACTGAAAGTTTATATTAAGGGATAGTTTGTAAAGGAATGAATAGAGAAAGGCATATGAATGCAACACACGTTATTATAGCTGGAGCTGGAATGCTAGTTTGGAAAACTATTTACAGCTGGTTAAATTACACAATTTCCTTCAAATAAGCTTTTTTTTTTTTTTTTTTTTTTTTTTTTAGCATTAGCCATTTATAAAACATTCCATGCTCTGTGTTAGCCCCTCCCCCCTAATTGAAAGTACGTCATCTGATGTAGGGTCTGAAGTTCGTACATTTTTCAATTTTATTCATTATATAAATAGCATAATGTTTTTTTTATTATTATTATTTCATTTGTATAGCCCCCTTTTAACATCTGAGGTCATATCGGGGGCTTTACACTAGAAACAACTCCTCTGTACGTTGGATTTAAATCGTTGTTTTATTTTCCTCAAATACACACACATACAAACATTCACTTCACATACCTGCAGACTCTGTGGAGGATATGGAATAATTCTGATTAAAAAAAAAAAAATTCCACGCCCAGCCGGGAATCGAACCCGGGACCTCCGGGTGAGAAGTAGCATAATGCTGTTGCTTTATATTATGTGTAAATAAGGCTCTATTGCTTAGTTTGTATCCTCTCTAGGTAAACATTACTGAGACAACGTAAAAATCGAGTTTTTTCTTTGTCTACTACTTATAGTTAGGTAGAGGCAGTATTAATTCCGCCAAAAATTCGACGTTGAAATTTCACCGGAAATATATGTTTTGAGGACTCGAAACCCCACCACCCACAAAAGCATTTTTAAAAAAAGCTATGTGTGTCTGTCAACAGTGTAACTTAAACACAAAGAGTCGGGTAAATACCAAACTTGGCACTCAAATTAAGCAGCTTCTAAGAATGTATCACGAAGATTTCCAAGAAAACCTCTCCATAAACAAACTACCGTTTACGTGGAAGTTCGCTATATCGATATTGATTAAAATGCCCTATATTAAAAAATTAACATGAAAAATAAATGTGTATCTTAAATTTTCTTGGAATAGCCTCTGAAACCTCTTCATTCTGTATGACTTTTGTGTAACTGATAAAACATAAGAAATATATAAAACCTTCCTACACAAAAAATGTGGATCTCGTAAAAAACACACAATTATGTCAATTATAGTATAGTTGGGGTTAAGTGTTCCCGAGATATTTCTTGTTTTTGGTTTACATTTCCCAATAGTTTTCTCAAACGAGTAGTCGTCAATATTTTTATTTATTTCCTCATCCTGTAAAAGCAAATAGAACAAGGTTTCAAGACCATCACATACCTAGCAGCTTTTAAAAGATGTGACGATCGCTTATTCCCCTAAGCCTAAAAATGAATACGTAATAAGATCTACTAATGTTTATCTTGATTAGCATAAAGTAGATAGTTTGTTGCAAAATAGATAGAAAGTCATGTGGATGGAAACATACGATTTTTCTTTTCTCTATACGCATTATGTATATAGTGTATAGAGAAGATATTGCACTCCACCCAAAAATTCGATACCGAGATTTCACCGGAAATATATGTTTTAAGGTCCCCAATATCCAAAAAAAGCATTTACACAAAAAGGTCCGCGTGTGTGTGTGTCCGTGTGTCTGTGAACACGATAACTCAAAAACGAAAAGTCGGTGAAATACCAAAATTGGTATTTAAGTTTAGTATCCTCCAGGGATGCGACTCGAAGATTTTGAGAAAAATCCCCCCACCTCCAACTACCCTTTACATGGAACTATTTACAAAAATTTTGATTTTCTAAAAAATGGCTCTAAAGATTTTGATTAAAATTTCGTATATTAAAGATATTTACCTGACAAATAAAATGTATACTTTGAATTTTCTGGGAATAGTTTCTGAAGACTACTTTATTCTGGATGAATTTTGCATAACTACTAAACCGTAAGAGATGGACAAAAACTTAACTCACAGAAAACATAGAGCACGTTAAAACACACAATTTATGTTATATACACTTTTTTTTCGTGGAGTTGATCGTTTTTGAGATATTCCTTTTTCTTGGTTTCATTTTGAAAAACATACCTTTCTCATACAGGAAGTTGTCAACTCCTGTCCATGCAAACAAAGGAACATCAGTCACATAGCAACCAGCTTTTGGCTTTCACTTTAACCTATGGTACTCCCTTATTTCGCTTCTACTTACAATAAAGCAAGAAATAAGACTATTTCTGCTAATTTTTCTCGATTAGCATGAAATAAATAAAAGATAAGCTTATTAACAATAATTTGTTACAGAGATATAGAGAAGTCATGTGAATGGAACATATCAGATTTTTTATTTTATTTTTCTTCGCAAAACTATAAATTACTTCTGCTAATTGTATAAATATTGCAATGCTGTTTCTTCATGTTAAATAATACTATTGTCTTTTGAAGGTATTTCAGGCAAATATTACCGTAACTACGTGATGCGGTTTTTTGAACTGTATATGATTTGGTACATATATTGGTGATATAATTTGGTTGAGAAGACGGTATTATTTATGCACTTCATGAGTCTATAGCATCCCTGTAGGCTGTGCAGCCAGCCAGTGTTATCTGCATATCTGGGGTTCGGGTGCGCTGTCGCCCCGTCCAGCGAGAACAAGGTATGTAAGACGTGACGCCGGTGGTCCAGTTGGGGGTGGCAGGAGCTGCTGGTGAGATGTAAGGGTTGTGGGGGTAGGGTCAGATCAATACAATGCGTACAGCTACCCACCCTTCCTTCCTTGCTTGCTTCCTTGCTTGCCATGGCCTCAGTCCACCATCTCATGGCCCACCTTAACACGCTTTTCGTATTTTGGCTTCTTAACAATCATGCATGGTAATAAGTGCCATTTATAATTGATCAATATGAAAATTCCATAAACAATTATATAACAGTTTTCCAAATGTGTGCTTCAATGAACATTTTTACTTTCTCTATACGTACTATGTACATAGTGTATAGAGAAGGTATTGCACTCCACCAAAAAATTCGATACCAAGATTTCACTGGAAATATATGTTTTAGGGTCCCCTGAATCCAAAAAAAAAAAAAAAATATTTTCAGAAAAAGTCCGTGTGTCTCTTAACATGATAACTCAAAAACGAAAAGTCGGTAAAATACCAAACTTGGTATTTAAGTTTAGTATCTTCCAGGAATTCGACACGAAACTTTTGAGAAAAATCCCCCCACCCCAAACTACCCTTTACATGGAACTTTTTTCGAAAAATGTTATTTTCTCTAACGATTTTGATTAAAATTTCGTATATTAAAGATATTTACCTGACAAATAAAATGTATATTTTTAATTTTCTGGGAATAGCTTCTGAAGACTACTTTATTCTGGGTCAATTTTACGGAATTTTGCATAACTGCTAAACTGTAAGAGACGGACAAAAACTTACCACACAACAAATCAGAGCACTTTAAAACACGCAATTTATGTTATATACATTTTTTTTTCGTGGAGTTGATTGTTTTTGAGATATACCTTGTGTTTGGTTTCAGCTTTCAAAAGCATACTTTTCACATACAGGAATTTAACAATCCCTGTCCATACAAATAAAGGAGCTTCAGTCACATAGCAACCAGCTTTTGACTGTCACTTTAACCTATGGTACTCCCTTATTTCGCTCCTACTTACAAGGAAGCAAGTAATAAGACTATTTCTACTCATTGTTTCTCGATTAGCATGAAGTAAGTAGAAGCACAGGCCTTTTAACAATAATTTGATGCAGAGATATAGAGAAAGTCATGTGAATGGAACACATCAGATTTTTTCCAATATGCTTTACTAACACTTATTAAACATGGAGAAGATATAAAATCGAGCGTTAACATTAAATAATTATCTTTTCTATTCTACATATGTGTTATTACCAGCTGAAGTCAAACAATACGAATATAACGAATGTCATAATTAAACTTTGTGAAGTTAAACTCTAAACAAAACATGCATTTTATGATTCATAATGATATTGGATGCTTAAGTGGTGACATGTTTTATGTGTTTTGCTTCATCTACCTCGTACAATGCTCATAATAGGTAGAGAAGGCACTTATTGCATTCCACACAAAAATTAGATTCTGAAAGTTCATCTGAAATACATATTTGAGAACCTTTGATCCCCCCCCCCAAAGTTTTACTTTCTCTAGCATGCATGCACAGTGCCCTTCTTCTTCTACCTCTTCTTTAAAAAGAAAAAAGTATTTTTAGAAAAGGGTTCGTCCAAGTGTGTGTCTGTGGACAAAATAACTCAGAAAAATGCTATTTAAGTACCAAACTTGGTATTTAAGTTCAGTATCTTCCAAGAATGTGACACGAAGATTTTCGGGATATCCCTCTGAAGACCGCTTCATCGTGTAACTTTTGTATAACTGGTAAACCGTAAGAGATAGATAGATAGAACCTTTCTATACAAAACATGCATATCTCGTAAAAACATACAATTTATGTCATATACATTATTTGTAGAGTTAACCGTTTCTGAGATATTGATTTCGTGATATTGATTTCAGTTTTAAACTACTTAAAATCTTCTCAAACGGAAGTCATCTTTCCCTTCGTCTCTCTTTTGTTTACTCCTAGAAAGTAAAGAGAACCAAATTTCAATTATTTCACAAAGCGACCGACTTTAAAACGCTTTCACTATCGCTTTAGCCTAGTACATTTCCTTATTTCCCTTTTACTTACAAATAAGTTTATATTTATCTGGATTAGCGTGATTAAAACAAAATAGCAAACTTTTGTAAAAAAAGTTTGTTCCTGGAAGAACTAGAGAAAGGCATGTTAATGACGAAACAGAGTTTTAGAAAAAGAATCGTGTCTGTATCTGAATAGCATAGCTGAAAAACGAAAAGCCGGTTAAGTCCTAAACTTGGTATTTAAGTTCAGTATATTTTAAAGATGCGACACAAAATTTTTTAGGAAAAATGCCCCACTCAAAACTACCTTTTACAAGGAAGATTTTTCAAAATTTCTGGTTTTCCTAAAAATGGCTTAAACAATTTTGATTCAAATACCATATATTAAAACTTTTTACATAACAAAACGTATATATTGAATTTTCTGGGAATAATCTCTAAAGACCTGTTCATTCTATAGACTTTCTCATAATTGGTAAACCGTAAGAGATAGAAGACAATATCTTACTACATAAAAATGTGGATCTCGTGTATATTCACAATTTATAGGGATATTCTATTTACTGCTGTAGTAAATAACTATAAAATACAGTAATCAGGGCGTAATAATGTGTATCTACTCCAAATTTCAAATTTATGTTTAAATTTCAAAGGAAGCTATCGATAGAAAAATTAAAATAAGAGTACAAATGATACGGAGAAGAAATAAGGCACATTAAACAAAATTATGGCAACTTATGTACAGAAGTTTTTTGAAGTTAACAATTTTCGAGCTATTCCTTGATTATGGTTAAGTTTTCCAATACCTGTACCGACCTTTCTCAAATGGGAAGTCACTATTCTTTTTTCTTTTTAATCCTGTTTATGCTAATAGAACGGAATTTCAAGGTTATCACCTAATGACCTGATTAAATATTTACTATCGCTTTTATCTAGCACCCCTCCCTTATTTTCATTCAGCCTATGATAGAAGATGTAATAAAAATAATTTTTGCTAATGACTACTTTGATTAGCATGAAGTAGATGGAAGAATAAACTTTTGTAAGAATAGATTGTTGCAGAATAGGAGGGAAAACTCACGTAAATGTGACACATCAGATTTTTTTCCAGCACGTAGCATGTATAGTGGATTGTATTCCCTTGCAGAGTGGATATATACAATTGACTCATACATACTTTTGAATTTTTCGCTTAAGATTTTCGTTCACATCTAAATGTATGACTCCTTGGCACAGCTCACTAAGAGCCTTGGTCTGCCGCCTGGTCGCTGCGTCCCCCATCTTGGTCCATTACAGACGTCATGGATGGGGTGGAGTATTGGGGGGTGAGACGTGCTTCGATCCACCCCGGCCAGTTAATGTGGTCTTCAGCCGCTACCTCTCCAGCAAGTGGCTTCTCAATTGGCCCCCCAGGGACCTCACGAGGCTGAGGGCACCCCAGTCCAGGTCTCCCAGCGGGGGAAAAATCCCCACGCCGGTACTAGAAATCGAACCCAGGTCTCCCGCTTGGCAAGCAGCAACGTTACCATTGCGCTAAGGAGACGATCCCTACACATTTTTTGTGCAAGGTGAACACAAGAGACTGGCATTACAGTCAAGTCTATAAAAAAGTTGGTTGTTCCGAGTTGGATTTGAAATAAATAACGGGCTAATTAGGAATTTGAAAATACTAAAAGTGTTTGAAAATTTAAACTAACAAACCAGAATATCTGGGGAAAAGTCCACAGAAAAAAAAATCTGATATATTCCATTCACATGATTTTCTCTATATCTCTGTAGTAAATTATTGTTAGAAATCTTATGCTTTTATTTACTTCATGCCAATTGAAAAAAAAAATTAGCAGAAATAGTGTTATTACTTGCTTCCTTGTAAGTAAAAGCGAGATAAGGGACTTCCATAGACTAAAGTGATTGTCAAAAGCTGGTTGCTATGTGCCTGAAGTTCCTTTGTTTGTATGGACAGGAGTTGACAAATTCCTGTATGAGAAAAGTATAAGTTTTTGAAAGCTGAAACCAAAAACAAGGAATATCTTAAAAAACGATAAATTCTACGAAAAAAATGTATATGACATAAATTGTGTGTTTATCCTGATCTACATTTTTAGTGTGGTACGTTTTTGTCTATCTTACGGATTACCAGTTATGCAAAATTCGGTAAAATTCATCCAGAGTAAAGTAGTCTTCAGAGGCTATTCCTAGAAAATTCAAGATATGCATTTTATTTGTCAGCTAAATATCTTTAATATACGATATTTTAATCAAAATCGTTAGAGCGATTTTTGAGAAAATCAAAAATTTCGAAAAAAGTTCCATGTAAAGGGTAGTTGGGGATAGGGGGTTTTCTTGAAATTCTTCATGTCGCATCCTTGGAAGATACCAAACTTAAATACCAAGTTTGGCATTCAACGGTCTCTTCATTTTTGAGCTATGCTGCCCACAGACAGACACTCACACACACATATACACAGACACACACACAGACAGGCGGACAGACAGACACACACGGACATTTGTATAAAAATGCTTTTTTTTTGGATTCAGGGAGTCTCAAAACCTGTTTTTCCGTTAAAATCTCGGTATCGAATTTTTTGTGTTCAATGCAATACCTTCTCTATACACTATGTAGATAGTACGTATAGAGAAAGTAAAAATATTTCACTAAAGTGTGTAGTTTAATGAGATTTACATGTGGGTAGTAAGTCTCTAATGGTTTATATAAAATTGTACAAATTTCATTTAGAATGAACAGGTATTCACTGTTTACTCCCAAAAACTTCAAGATATAAATGCTATTTGCATGCTGAACATGGTTTAAAATCATGGTATTGTAACAGCATTTGTTTAAGTAATTTTGAAAACATAGAAAGTAACAAAACATCTACCATATAAAAAGTAAGTTTGGTATTTAAATATTACGGTTTTGAGTTTTCTTTTCTTTTCTTTTTCCGGGCTGACAGCTAACACATACGCTTACGCCCACATACACTTTGGAGTGTAGCACTTCAAAGTAATCCATTTCTAATGATATCTCGTTATTAAATTTTTGGATGGAAAACAAACACTTTCTGTATTTACTGTGGGTATTAGAAAACATAATAAGTACCATAGGTAAACAATCATTGTTCAATAACTAGAAACCGCTAGAGAGTGACCCATCTAAAAAGCGAATTTGAAACGCTATTGATATAAAATCGAATTTGACAATAACAGGTTAAAGGCAGAATAAATAATTAATGTCATTTAAAAATTATAAATTTGAATTGCACATAAATATGACGAGTTTAATAAAAATACATGTTACATTCTCATTACTTTTTTACCCTCCATTATTTATTAATGTTTACACAAAATATTCTTTCAAAGCATATTTTTCAATTCACTTCATTTAATCGAGATAAACCTTTGAAAATTTACTACATTACACACTGAATAGTTCAAAAACGAAAAAATCGTAAAATGTTAAACTTGTTATTTAAGTTTAGTATGCTCCTAGGAGCAACACGAAGATTTTTCAAGAAAATCCTCTCTCTCCAAATTACCCTTTACAAGGAAACATTTTTAATTAATTTGTTTTTCTCAAAAAAGATAACTATCTTGATTAATATGCAGTGCATTAAAGATATTTACATTATCTTCAATTTTGTGGGAGTACCCTCTAAAGACCTCTTCATTCTGAATTTTTGATAACTGGTAAACCGTAAAAGATAGGCAAAACTTACTTCACAAAATGTATATCTCGCTAAAACACACCGTTTATGTCATATACATTTTTACTTTCTCTATACGTACTCTATACATAGTGAATATAGAAGGTATTGTACTGTACCCAAAAATTCGTTACCGAGATTTTACCGGAAATATATGTTTTGATACCCCCTGAATCAAAAAAAAAAAAAAAGCATTTTTAGAAACATATCCGTGTGTGTGTGTGTGTGTGTGTGTGTGTGTGTGTGTCTGTCTCTCTGTATATATGTGTGTGCCTGTGGGCAGCATAGCTCAAAAACGAAAAGACCATTAAAAACCAAACTTGGTATTTAAGTTTGGTGTCTTCCAAAGATGCGACACGAAGATTTTCAAGAAAATCACCCACCACAAACTACCCTTTACATGAAACTTTTTTCGAAAATTTTGATTTTCTAAAACATGGCTCTAGCGATTTTGATTAAAATCCCGTATATTACAGATATTTACATACCAAATAAAATGTATATCTTGAATTTTCTGGGAATAGCCTCTGAAGACCTCTTTATTATGGATGAATTTTGCCGAATTTTGCTTGGCTGCTAAATAGTAAGAGATAGACAAAAACTTACTCTATAGAAAATGTAGAGCACGTTAAAACACACAATTTATGTTACATACTTTTTTTCGTGGAGTTGATCGTTTTTCAGTTATTCATTGTTTTTGATTTCACCTTTCAAAAACTTACATTTTCTCATACAGGAATTTGTTAACTCCTGTTCATACAAACAATTTGTCAACTGCAGTCATATAGCAACCAGCCTTTGACTATCACTTTAACCTATGGCACGCCCTTATTTCGCTTCTACTTAAAAGGAAGCAAGTAATAAGACTATTTCTGCCACTTTTTTCTTGATTGGCATGAAGTAAATAGAAGCATAAGCTTTGTAACAATAATTTGTTGCAGAGACATAGAAAAAGTCACGTGAATGGAACACATCAGATTTTTGTTGTAAGTTGGCCGTTTCCAAGATATTCTTTGTTGTTCGCTTCAGTTTTAAACTAGTAATTTCTCAAACGAGGTCGGCCGCGCTGTGGCCGAGTGGTTAGAACACTCTCCTCTCTCTCCAAGACACTCGCTCCCAAGCGACCACATGTGAGATTTATGGTGGACAAAGTGGCGCATGGGCGGATTTTCTCAGTGTTCTCCGGTTTCTTCCGCCATCGCATTCTACCGGTGCTCCATCTTAATTCCATGTATTATCAGCGTCGTTGCGTGGAATCTGTGAGGATAAGATTCACAGATTCAATTACAAAAAATAGAATCTGTAAACAGTGGAAGTTGGAGAGCATTAAGAGGGATAATTCTTATAGGAGATCATAAAGATCCAAATGTATTGATAATATTCGGCATAAACATGTATTTAGAAATGTAGTTCGATAATTACATGAAGACCGTGGGATCCAGTTGCTATAAAATTGTAGTAAAAGCGGGCACTATCAAAATCAAACAAATCAAAAAGGTCACCTTTCCTTTCATCCCTCTTATGTTTTACGTGAAATGTAAAGCGAACCGAACTTCAATTGTTCACATATCGACCAGCTTTTATCAGCTTTGATTATCGCTTTGTCTTAAATTATTCCCTTATTTCCCTTCTGCTTAGAAGGAAGCAAATAATTAAATTTATTTAGGCTTATGATAATTTAATTGTTTTCTCACAGAAACTGTGTGTAGGACAAGAGTTGGATAGGTAGAGTCAGACTGAAAAATTCAATGTCATCTCAAAATAATTTGAGATTAACTTATGGTTTACCGGAAAACATACGAATCGGTTGAGAAATACAATATTATGTCGGGATGTTGCCACGGTAGCTTAGTGGCAGAGCAGCCGGAGATCCGTGGTTCAAATCCTGGCTATTACATTGAATTTTTCATTCTGACTCTACCTATCCAATTTATGTTTATGTTTTCCTCGGTTAGCATTATGTAGATAAAAGAATTACTTATGTTCTATGTTTGTAGAAAAGTTAGAGAAAGTCATGTGAACATTACATACTAATGGTTAATGGATATATAGCATGTCTAGGACATTATGACAGTTCGTTCGCTTGTACACGGTCAAATGTAATAGAGATTCCTCAGTTTGCCAAAATGTATTGTCAGAGCTTTTAGGTAAGGACCATAAAAACACCTGCAAGCGTATAATGTTATTTACAGGAAGAAGAGCAGAACGTCCTAAACGCCTGAGGAGGAGAAAGTTATGTTGTATGTGTAGACGGCATATTCCCCTTATTGGACGTGTTCCATCACTCAACACTAGACAGAAATATGACCGGGAAATGCTTTACAGCTACCCCTCCCCCTTCTCATCAGCAGTAGGACTTTTTGTTGTTTGCTTTACTACAAGCAAGATCCAAATCGTTTGTAACAGCAAGCCGCCCGGGACAGGGGTCGTAAAATGCTTTCAAGGTTACAAAAAATACAACTCTGGAAGGTTGTTGTTATTGTTGCTAAGCCTTCCGCTGTCAATACAGCCTTTTCAAAATAAGTTACTATAAATTCAAGCGCATACTTCGAAGGTTACCTGAATTGCCATAAAATTGTGCTGTTGCGAATCTAACATGGTCATTTAGAAAAGCTTTCCGTCATAATCACTTTCTTCGACCCAGACTAGAAATCTTCAGAACAACATTTTCAGTCTTGCAGTTCGACGTTCCTCTCCTAAATGTTTACTAACATTTGCTTCTCTAAATTTTATATCATTATTCGAGACAATTCTAATTCTTAATATAGTTCTGTCCAATATTACTTTCTCCACATAGTAAATATGAAGGTAGAGAAGATATTGCATTCCACCTGATTTCAAAGGAGACATTTTAGGGCCTCCTGTATCCAAAAAAAGGATTTTTAGAAAAAAAGATATAACTCAAAAAAGAAAATCGGGAAAATAACAAATTTCATATTTAAGTTCAAATTCTTCGAAGGATGCGACACACACACACACACACACACACACACACACACACACACACACACGGCCGCGTCGTGGCCGAGTTGTTAGACCACTCGTCTCTCACGAAAGCGGCCCGGGTACGATCCCAGGCGACCGCATGTGGGACTTTTGGAGGACAAAACGGCGGAGGGTTGGGTTTTCTCCGGGTTCTCCGGTTTTCCCCGGCATCGCACTCCAACGGTGCTCCATTTTCAGGCCATGTATCGTCAGTACCATCGCCTGCGGTGCCATCTGTAGTAAAAGCGGGCGTTAAACACTAATACAAAAAAGTGCACTAAAAATTAGATACAGAGTCCCCTGTAAAAAAAAAAAAAAAAAAAACATTTTCAGAACAAGTCCCGCGCAAGTGTGTGTATGTGTGTGTGTGTGTGTGTGTATCTGCGAACAACATGACTCAGAAACGTCATATTCAGGTTGAGCATCTCCCAAACTCTTCTTTATATGGAAACTCTTACGAAAATTTGAATGTCTCAAAAATGTTTCTAACGATTTTGATTAAAGTACTGTAGGACATTAAATATTTTCACATGACAAATAAAATGTATATCTTGAATTCTGTCGTAAGATGCAGCACTTAATTATCAAGTTTGGTATGTAACAGATTTTTGAGTTAGATGCTGTTCACAGACACCGATACACACATCAGACCTTTTTGTAAGAATGTTTTTCATCGGGATATCATATTATTTCAAGTAAAGTCTCCTCGTCGCATTTTGGGTGGAATACAATACTTCCCCTACATAACATAAGTATTAGAGACATTAAATAAAACTGAAGTCTACAATTTGCATGACCTACTCTACCCGCTTTCTTTACCACTTACCAATAGTAAGTAGAGGGACTCTTGTATTTTACTTAAAATTTCGATATAGAGGCTTCGCCGGAGATACATGTTATGAAATACCCTGATGCCAAAAAGTAACATTGCTAAACAGTGTGATGTGTTCCATTAACATGGTATTCTCTACAAACTATTGCTACAAAAGATTATTCCTTTATCTACATCGTGGTAATCGAGATGAACATTAACAGAAATAGTTGTAAATGTTCCTTCTAAGTAGAAGGGAATAAGGTAACACACTAGGCTAAAGCGATAGCCAAATCTTTTAAATCGCCAGTCACTATGTGAAGCAATTGAAAATCTGTTCTCTTTGGATTGCCAGAGTAAATCAAAACAAGTGAAACGAAAGATGGCTTCCCGTTTGAGAAAACTTTAAGTAGCTAAACATTTAAACTGATAACAATGTTAACTCTACAAAATAAATAAATAAATGTATATGACACAAATTGTGTGTTTTAACGAGATCTACAATATGTTGTGTAGTAAATTTTTGTCTATCTCTTACGAGTTACCAGTTATGCAAAATCCATCCAGAGTGAAGAGGTCTTCAGAGGCTACTCTAGAAAATTCAAGACAAACATTTCATTCGAAAATATCTTAAACATATAGTATTTTAAGCCATTTTAAGAAAACCAATGAAAATCTTCGTGTTGTATCCCTGGAAGATACTAAACCCAAATACCAAGTTTGGTATTTAAGCGACTTTTCACTATTGAGTTATGCTTTTCACAGCGTCAGCACCCTATGGTGAATGCCATTTATGTAGTATAGAGTGTAGAATTCCAGTTGCAAAGTTACTAGCTTTCCAGTATTATTTTTACTTTCTCTAGCCCGGTCTGTACGATGTACATAGTGGATACAGAAGATATTGTATTGCACCCAAAAATTTGATACCGAGATTTCACCGGAAATACATGTTTTAGGATCCCCTGAATCAAAAAAAAAAAAAAAAAAAAAAAGGATTTTCAGAAAAAGGTCTGTGTGTGTCTGTAGACAGCTTAGCTCAAATACGAAAAGACGGTTAAATACCAAACTTGATATTTAGATTTGGTATCTTCCAGGGGTACGACACGAACCTTTTTAAGAAAATCCCTCCCACTCCTAACTACCCTTTACATGGAAAAATGTTCGATAATTTTTTTTTTCTTAAAAATTGCTCTAACGAATTTGATTAAAATACCATATATTAAAGATATTTCCCTCACAAACAAAATGTATATCTTGAATTTTTGGGGAATAGCTTCTGAAGACCTGTTTATTCTGAATGAATTTTGCTGAATTTTGCATAACTAGTAAACCGTAAAATATAGACAAAAACTTACTACACAAAAATGTAGATCTCGTTAATACACAATTTATGTCATATACATTTTTATCGTGGAGTTTGCCGTTTTCAAGATCTTCCTTGTTATTAGTTTCAATTATAAAATATTTATTTTTTTCTCAGACAAGCGATTTGCAATGACAATCGCATAACGAGAGCTTTTAAAACATATGACTATCACTTTAGTGCATTCCTTTAGTTTCATTCTTCTTATAAGGAACTAAGTAAGAAGAACAATCTGCTAATGTTTATATCGATTAGCATTGTGAAGAAAGAAGAATAATCTTTTAAGATGTTTGTTTTTAGAGTAGCTGGAGAAAGTCATGTGAGTGTAACACATCAGATTATTTTTAGTGTAAAATAGTTTTCTTTTATTTTATTTTAATTCAACACCTTAACCTCTATGTTTTATATTCTTGGTCTTTATCTACTGATTTAAATTTTAGCTTGTAGTTTAGTTAGTTATCCGAAGAAATTAAATAATAAATAAAATATGAATATATGCCACAGTAGTTTATTTGGATTTTATTTACTTGTCGAAGTGGACCTACTGAACTGCCGTAAAAACAGAGATCTGGGCGAAATTGACCTAAAAGAAGCTGGCTATAGTCCTATTGAGTTTTCATTTGAGGAGAAAATACTACGTGTACTTCAAGGTTCAATTGGTGCAATCAATCATAATTCTTTCATTTCATCTTAAAAACCTTAAAAAAATCAGGTATTTTCACGTTTGCAGATGACCCTTCGTTCGAAAAGGATTTGTAACATTCAATGGGGCAACTGGAAGCAAGCACCAGTCAGTAGCGGGTGAGGAAATAGCGCGAGCGACCTTCGTTACACGTCTCTACGTATTAACGAAAACTGTGAGGGAATCGCGCTCATCGAGATGCAGACTTACACCAGAGTCCGGGATGAATAATTGATAATATACAAGAGATCGAAAACTTGAATATTCTCCACTTCAGTTATAGAGCCTTTATTATTTTCTCTACACATACTATGTACATATCGTATAGAGAAGGTGTACCCAAAAATTCGATACCAGATTTCACCGGAAATACATGTTTTGAGACACCTGAATCCAAAAAAATGCATTTTCAGAAAAATGTCCGTGTGTCTATGTATGTGCAGCATAGCTCAAAAACAAAAATACCGTTAAATAACAAACTTGGTATTTAAGCTTAGTATCTTCCGAGCATGCGACACGAAAATTTTCACGAAAATCACCCCACTACCCTTTACATGGACTTTTTTTTCGCAAATTCTGACTTTCTCAAAAACGACTCTAACAATTTTGAATAAAATACCTTATGTATAAGATATTTTTATGACAAACGAAATGTATATTCTAGATTTTCTAGGAATGACCTCTGGAGACCTCTTCATTCTGGACGACTTTTGTATAACTGGCAAACCGTGAGATATGGACAAAAACTTACAACACAAAAGATGTAGATGTCATTAAAACACACAATTTAGGATATATACTTTTTTTTTGAGTTAATCGATTTCGAGATATTCCGGATTATTGGTTTCAATTTTAGCCACTTAAACTTTTCTCAAACGCGAACACATCTTTCTTCTCGTTTCTCGTTTCTCGTTTGTTTACTCCTGGCCAGCAAAGATATTGGAATTTCAATTGATTTTTATAGCAACCAGCTTTTATAGGATGATACTATCACTTTAGCCTGCGCATTTTCTTATTTCCCTTCCGCTTACAAGGAAGCTTGTAATAAGAACAATTCTGTTTATGTTTATCTTGATGAAGACAATAGATTAATATTTTCAAAAAAAGGTTTGTTTGCCGAACAGCTAGAAGACATCATATGGATTAGACACATTATATTTTTCTCCTCCTACTTACAAGGAATCAAATAATAAGGACAATTTCTGCTAATGTTTATCTAGATGATCATGAAGTATGTAGAAGAACAAGCTTTTTAACACTGATTTGTTACAGAGCCGTAGAGAAAGTCATGTGATGGAACACGTGAGATTTTTTTAGAGAATAAATTCACATACCAGTATCCACCAATAGTTAGTAATTATGTATACGCTGTTCTTATTTAACATTAGAGACAAGTTCCGTAATAGAGTAAATAAAAATATTAAGGCACTGCAACAGAAACCATGCATGATAGCACGCAATGTTTCACTTCATTATTATTATTATTATTTTTTTTTTATTATCATCATCATTACTATTATCATTATTATTATTGTTATTACAAAACTAGCATTTATTTTCCAACAACGTTTTCGCTCTCTTGCATATCATCAATTCATCGCGGACTCTTGTATAAGTCTGCTTCTCGATGTGTTATTCCCTTACTGTTTTCGCTTATATGTAAGAGGTGTGCAACAAGGCCGCTTGCGCTACTCGCTCACCCGCCTCTTTTGCTTCTAATTGCCCCGTTGAATTCTGCAACTCTTTTATCGCACGAAGGGTTATTTGCGCTGTTGGGCCACCTGGTATAGCAAAGTAGCTTCAGTGTACGGTATGCTTGCCAGGATTATTAACCATTATGCCACAGTGACAGATCATCTTAGGTTAGTAAAACAGATTTGTTTTCCGGTAAGGATGAGAAAGGATTGTATATGCATATAGGTTTACATTGGCACGCACTACCAACGGTGCTTCATGAAAGGGGAACAGGAAGTGAAAAAGAATAAATGGGGTTGAAAACTGCCGCCCCACTGAGACGATCCTCCCACCGCACCCCACGTAAACAGACGCTTTAGGGGACGGCTGGAAATGTGCAAGTTGTATTGTATGTCTGTCTGATTTTATTATATCAATGATGAGCCACTCCACCTGTGTTCAGCAACCGTTAGATGCGCCAACTGCGTTTTTATATTCCCAATGGTAAGTAGAGGAAGAACTATAAGCCACCAAAATTTCAATGCTGTACTTTTAACATAAGTACACTTTTGAAATCTATTGAATGAAGGTAATACAAAATGATCCGTTATGTGTGTATAGTGTAGTTCTTACTATATTAGAAGCTTGTACAGACAGAAATGTTTAGGTTCAAATTGTCATAACCCAATCAAAACTGAACCCGATTATCTAATGTTTACTTTCTCTAGCACGTATGTATAATATACTTGTAGGAGAGAAGGTATTGTATTCCAACCAAAAATTCGATGTCGAGATTTTACCGGAAATAGATGTTTTAGCTCCCCTGGTCCCCTGCGTTCCATTCACATGACTTTCGCAAACAAACTTTTCCTACGAAAGATTATTCTTTTATCTACATCATACGTACCAATCGAGATAATCATTAACAGAATTGGTCATTTTAATTGCTTCTCTGTAAGCAGAACAGAAATAAGCGAAAGCGTTAGTTAAATCCTTTAAAAGCTGGTGAAGCAATTCAAATTCCGTTCTCTTTGATTGCCAGGAGTAAACAAAAGAGAGAGAAAAGAAGAATGACTTTCCGTTTGAGAAAAGCCTAAGTGGCTTAACATTGAAACCAATTACAGGAATGTTTCGGAAATGGTTAACTCTACAGAAATGTATACGGCATAAATTGTGTGTTTTAACAAGGCTTACGTTTTTGCGTAGTAAATATTTGTATTCTGCTAGATTTAGCAATTATACAAAAGTTATGTAAAAGCCATTTAGTAAATTGCTATTCCCAGAAAATTCAGGATATACATTTCGGTTGTCATAAAAATGATCTAAACATATCATATGTTAATCAAAATCGTTAGACCATTCTTAAGAAAATAAACATTTACGAAAAATCTTCCATATAAGGGCTAGTTGGGATGAATATCTTCGTGTCGCATGCTTGGAAAATACTGAACTCAAATACCAATTTTGGCATTACACACAATTTTTGTTTTAGACTTACGATGTCCACAGACACACATACATAAATACAAACACGGACCTTTTATTGGATTCAGAGGACCCTAAAACACTTTTACCCGTGAGATCTCGGTATTGAATTTTTTGGCGGAATACAATACCTTCTCTTTCTATTATGTACATTGTACGAACTGCTAGATAAAATTAAATGAGCCGTTTATGTGTATATAGTGCCACTCTTACTATATCAGAGATTTGTACGGGCAGAAATTCTTAGAACTTGTACGATCTGATCTAAACTGAACCCGATTGCCTTATTATTACTTTCTCTACCACGTATGCATAGTCTAGTAGAAGAGAAGGTGTTGTAATCCACCAAAAAGTACAATATCGCAATTTCACCGGATATAAATGTTTGAAGTCCTCGAGTAAAAAAAAAAGTGTTTTAGAAAAATGTCTGTGTTTGTGTTGTGAACAGCATACCTCAAAAACGAAAGTCCGTTTATTACAAAACTTCATATTTAAGTTCGACATCTTCCAAGGATTCAACAGCAGATTTTTATGAAGGCCCTGCTACCCCTCCATTCTTAAATATCGATTTTCTAATAAATGGATGTAACGGTTTTGATTAAAATGCCCTATTTTATAATTACACAACAAATAGAGTGTGTATCTTGAATTTTCTGGGAATAACGTATTAAGTGTTATTCACTTTTGCATAACTGGTAAGTGTTTGAGATATATAAAATGTTACTATACAAAAATGTAACTTTATATATAGTTATTTTATACAATTAACCATTTCTCTGTTTTTGCTTCAGTTTTAAAATACTTAAACTTTTCTCACACTAGAAGTTCTCATCCGTTTCATATCTCTTTTGGTTTGCTCCTAGTCATGTGAACAGAACCAGTTTTCAATGCCAATCGAATAGCGACAGCTTTTAATATATTGATTTAGCTATCGCTTTAGTCCAGTGTATCCTTATATCCCTTCTATATACAAGGAAGCATGTAATAACATTATTTGTACTAATGTTTGTCTCGATTAGTATAATGCAGTTAAACGAATATGTTTTTGTAGGAATGGTGATTGTAAAACAGGTATAGAAAGCCATGGGAATGGAACAAATCGGATTATTCTTTTAAGAAATGCTAGAAGTTAATTTTGATTACAGTTAGTCAAAAAATCGAAATTCGCTTTTTTATAACAAATGGTTAATAGAACCTATGCACATTTTTAGAGAATAGAAATGTAATTAGTTTTGCCCCCTTGCTTCGTATTCTACAGGCATTTAAATATCGTATAATATACCACTTTCCTTGCATCATAAAACAGTGTTTTTGTCAAAACTACATTTTCACAGCTTCAAAATGTTTCTCATGTCTCAATGCTAGAATGTGCAGAAGTCTCTGTTGTAATAGTACAGGTAGCAAATTCATAATAACATCTATAGTAATTATTTTTCAGAAACATATTTATTATGATAAATGATTAATTTATAACGTTAAAATTATCATAATTCATCACTCAAAATTATTGAAATATCAACACACATACCAATGAATTACTGCCATTTAGATATCCAGTATGCGCTGGAACAACTGCTACAAAATGTGTCATTGAAATAGTTTTGTCAGCATTTGTAATGGTTAGCAGAAGTGAATAGAAAAACAATTTGTAGAATAGATATAAAATAACAAACTATGGGTAGGGTGAATCTTCTGATTGTAACACAAACTTATGTTCATGTGCTCCACAGTAAAAATCTATTTGGAAGATATCGACGTGATTGAATATTATTACTTTCTCTAGCATGTGTGTTCAATGTACATATCGGATAGAGAAGGTATAGTATTCCACTCGAAAAATAGATACTGAGAGATTTCACTGGAAATACATGTTTTGAGGACCCATTGGTCCTCCCCCCCCAATTTTTTTTTTTTTGCAAAAGGTCCATTTGTATGTGTTCTTAGGACAGTATAAATAAAACCGAAAAGCTGATTAAGTACCAAATTTAGTTTAAGTTCAGTATTTTCCAAGGATGCAACACGAAGATTTTCAAGAAATTTCCGCCACTCCAAACTACCTTTTACTTGGACAAATTTTCGAAATCTTCGATTTTCTAAAAAATGACAAACGATTTAGATTAAAATGCCGTGTATTAGAGATATTTCCTTGGCAAATAATACAAAGCATTTGATCACTAAAACCTTTGTGGAACTGTTATTCGCAATTACTTAGGAACTGTGCTTTTCTTGTCAGCTTTTTCTTTGATGCCGTTATATACAAAAATATCTTGACTATTAAAAAGAAACGGTCCATTTTCTTCACTGCGTATGTTGCAGTGCGTGTTTCCCAAGACATTCAAATCACACACAACTGTGATACTGATAAAATCTTGCCGGTTTTAACATTTCAATACATTATCTTTGTACGAAAGACACAATGGAAAGATTATATACAAAGCAGCCAATGAGGAAGAAACGGTAATAGCTAAGCCATTAACGCGGATACCTCCCAGAGTGGTTGGGAAATTTCGCTATGGCACTTTTCCTCATGCGATGTAGCACCAAACATTTGGTGCCTAAACATCCTTAAATGTTCACATTTTTAACCAACATTACGCTTACAAAGTTCAAGACTTTGCCCTTTTGCTCTCCCCTTTTATCGTGTTGTTCCACTGCTTTGAAAAACTTTACTCTCCTCCAGATTTCGCCCCTTTCTTTCATCTGCTTTTCAACATTATTTGCAATAACAAATTATGCAAATTAATTGGCTTAATCCTTAAAATGTCCATTAAACGTGTAGAACAATGTAATTCATATACTGTTAACATTTCCGGTCGGATTTTTCATGATGATGAAATATAAAACAAATATTTTAAGAGATAAACTAAAAATATCAGATGTATGTATCCCTTTCACATGCTTGGCAGTTCTGCAAACAAGCTATTTTTATAAAATATTCTTTTACATATACAATGCTAATCGAGACAAACATTAGCAGCAATTGTCTTATTACTTAGTTCCTTGTAAGTAGAAGGGAAATAATGGAATACACTAGGCTAAAGTGACAATCAATTTTTTTTAAAAGCTGGTCGCTATGTGAACAATTGAAGTTCGGTTCACTTTGCATAGCCAGCAGTAAAACAAAAGAGATGAAACGAAAAGGACTTCCCGTTTGAGGAAAGTTAAGTAGTTTATAATTGAAATCAATAACAACGAATATTTCGGAAACGGTCAACTCTAAAAAAAAATATATATATATAGTACATAAATGTTGTGCTTTAACGATAGATACACTTTTTTATGGAGTAGGTTTTATCTATTTCTTAGGTTGATCAGTTATGCAAAATTCAGAAAAAGTCATCTAGAATGAAGAGTCTTCAGAGAGTAGTCTCAGAAAATTTAGATATACATTTTTATTTGTCATGAAAATGTAGTTAATATATAAGAGGTATCTTGGGGCGGAGGAATTTTGCAAATCTTCGTGTAGCATCCTCGGAAGGTACTAAACTTAAATGCCAAGTTTGGTATGTAACGATTTTTTCATTTATGAGTTATACTGTCCACCAACATACACACAACACACACACACGGACCTTCTTTTAAAAATTCTATTTTTTGACTCAGGGGCCTCAAAACATATATTTCCGGTGGAATCTCGACATCGAATTTTTGGGTGCAATACAATACCTTTTCTTCTTGATATGTGCATTGTACGTGTCGAGAAAGTAAAAATCCTCGATGAGCATTCTCATAGCTTTCTCTACACATTCTTCAACAAACTATTCTTAAAAAAAGCTTATTATTATATCCCTTTCAAACTAATTGACAGTACATTTGCAGAAATGGTTTTAATTCCTTGCTACAAGGAAAATAAGGGAATGCACTAGGCTAAAGGGATATTTAAATCTTTTAAAAGCTGTCGCTGTGGCATGGTGATGAAATTCCGCTCTCTTTGCATGACCAGAGCAAAGAAAAAACTAATAACACTTTCCCATTTTATAAATGGTAAGCATTGGAACGTTTAAACAAAAAATAAGGAATATCTTCGAAATGTTATCTTAAAAAATCTCCATACATTTTTTAAACAAGAGCTATGTTTTTGTGTATAAGGATTTTGTCTATATCTTAGGTTTAAAATTATGCAAAGGTCATTTCGTATGAAGAAGAGGCCATTCCCAGAAAAATGAAGGTATACATTTCATTTGGCAAGAACACATGAACATATGTTAAACAGAGGCTACGTTAACCTAAATCGTCCTGCGTTGTTCCAGATAGATTCTCTCTCTCTCTCTCTCTCTCTCTCTCTCTCTCTCTTCTCTCTCTCTCTCTCTTTAACATAGTTCAGCTAAATATTGTCTCTGGCTTCACTTAATGATCAGTCTAACAAATTTGCACTGTCTTTGTACACTTTATTAAAAGGTCCTAAAATAAAATAGGTGGCGCCGTGGCAGAGTGGTTAGACCACTTGCCTTCCACCTAGGCGGCCCGGGTTCAATCCAGCGATCACATGTAGAATTTGTGGTTGGCGATTCGGCATCTGCGGGGTTTCTCCGGGCTCTCCGGTTTTCTGCACCGCCCATTCTATCAGTTACTCCATCATCATTCTTTCCTAACGTATTTTGCATACATTTCATATAATCTACTTCCTTACTTTTGTACCACGTTCTGGATTGATTCCCCATCCTCGGGTACTCTTATCTAATATAGAGCCCGCCTATTCCTCTAACCCTGGCGTTAGCTTGTAAATCTTGAGGGTGTTACGTTATCCATATGAGGACAAGCAATTAAAGAAGAAGAAATTGAATAAATAATAATCCATCTAATAAACCACAGAGTTTTTCTCGTTACATCTGTGCTGACGGTAACCACATTTACAATTCCCCTAAAGTCATAAAATTTTATGATTTCTCCAGGCGTAGTAGTCCTAAAAGGAAACTTGCCAGAGAAAAGTATAAATGGAGTTTTATTTATGAACGCTCTTTAACTGCTGTGGTTCTCAGCGTCCTATTCTATAGTATTGGGCGTGAAAGACCGCTTAATTTTGCTCAGAGGCCTCTCTATCAGGCTTGAGGTTCTTTTACGTGCCGTAAGTCTACGACCCGGGACCAACGGCTTTACTTCCCTTCCGAAGGAAGCCATGCTAAGGGTTTTTACGTTCGAAAAAATCCATCGTCCACCGCTGGGTTTTAACCCGCGACATTGGGTATATGAAGTTAGCGTGGTATTACACCACGGAAGGCGACCAAAAAGATCCATTTGCAAATAGTGCATTCCTGTATTGCTGTTATTATTATTATTATTATTATTATTATTATTATCATTATTAGTTATTCACACTTCTCGAATAATTCAAATATCGTAAAACTAATAGCGAATGAAACTCGTAGTTGATTTTTTAGCGACAAAATGTAAACTTAATGAGTGGAAAAATTGTCCACTTTACATGTTTTCTCTCTTTCTCTCTGCGTCTCGCTTGTACTAAATAGAAGCTGGACATTAGATTGCTAGTACAGTTATTATTTTTAAAATAAGAATAAGGTGAACCCAAAGTTAGTGTAAGTACTGCGGTGACAAAAATCTGATCTTCCATAACTTTCTCTACTTTTTCTTCAAATAAACTAATAGATTCTTAGTAGAAGAATTGTTAAGCATACCAGTGTTTTTAAATGTTTTTAAAAAAATGAATTTTGGGTTAATTTTATTATTTTGGGAGGGTAGACCTTTGTTAATTTTACTTAACACGTCCCTCACATATCGATTCAACATATCTTCTTCATGTTAATCTATAATTTCAACATTAGCAGAAATGTCATTATTACTTGCTTCCTTGTAAGTAAAAGGGAAATAAGGGCATACTCTAGGTTAATGCGATAGTCAATTTTTTTAAATCAGGTTATTGCCAGGTGTAAAACAAAAGACATATGATACTATCGTCTGAGCTATTTCACGCGGCAGGCGGACATAGCAGCGATAATTGGTGTATGGCTTATCCCTTGGATCTGTTTACTTCTATTATCTTAGTAATTAAATGTTATTTTCGACACTTAGAGGTATTGAAGACATACCTTTTCGCTGATCAAGATTATAAGGAAATGAGATTGTCGACACGTAAGCACCCTTTTTAATGTTGGTATGTCTAACTCTCCTTCTCAGGTTAGCACCTGAACGAATGGATGTTAAATTTTCCTTAAATGTAATTAGTTTCTCAAGAATACCGGTTTCCCTCCTTTCCTCTACAGTATTTTAGGAAATGTTTGTCTCCCTAATGAGTTTCCTGCACCTCTTCTCTACTTTACTACCGTTGGTTTTTCCTTAATTCTGAGCACTCATAATAAAAACTAAGCTACTTTTTTTCCCGACAAAAGACATTTTAATGCTTTTGGAACATAAGGTCTATCGACAATCGCGTTAACACGTATACATTTGTTTTTATATTAAGGTTTTTTCTTTGAGTTTTATACATCAAATCACGTATTCACGCTCCCGCCCATACTTCCAGACCCAGTAGACATAAACAACCTTTACTAGAGTAAAAATTACCAATCCCCATGACCTGGGACCTCACCTAAAGCAGAGGGGTGGTCTACCGATGTACTATGAGATCTTACATTTACATTTATCATTAGTTTTTACTTTCTATAGCACGTATGTACACTGTACTTACCCAACAGATAGAGAAATTACCTATTGTGACAATGCCGTCCGTGTTTGTAATCGCTCTCATGTTCGCTCTGGTAAGCGGGGGTGGAGCTGGCGAGACATCGCAGTTGCATGCGTAATCAACGGCGCGCCGCATAAGGAGACTAGGCACATCGACATATGGTACACTCGAGATCATATAGAACCGACAAGTTCCCAGAAAGTTTTGTAACGTCATTTTGTAGCTATAAAAGGAGGAAGGGTTGCAATACAATGTTGTTCTGTTGTGTTGTGAATTGTACTAAGTCGTGAGTGACTGGAATATTAGCGCGCAGTGGTGCGCGAACCATGGATGAGTGCATTTGCAGTAATGAATCAAAGATTATATTTCTAACTAATATTGTGTCAATAAAGTCATTTGTTACACTACTATATTTCACTCAAAATTTGGTACCAAGGTTTCACCGGAAATACATGTTTTGAAACCCTCTGAATCTATAAAAACTTTTTTAGAAAAATGTTCTTGTGTGAATATGTATGTGTGTGCGTTTGTGTATGTGGCAGCACAGCTCAAAAGTGAAAAGTCAGTTAAAAACCAAACTTGGTGCGTCCAAAATTAGTTAAAAATCAAACTTGATCGCTTCCAAAGATGCGACAGGAAAATTTCGAGGAAATCTCTGCAACTACCCTTTACAGGGAACATTTTTCGAAAATTTTGATTTTCTCAAAAATAGCTTACGATTTTGATTAAAGATATTTTCATGACAAATGAAATTTATATCTTGAATTTTCTGGGAATAGCCTCTTCATTCTGTATAAGTTTTGCGTAACTGGTAAACCGTAAGAGGCCGACAAAATATTACTGCACAAAAAATATAGTGCTCGTTAAAACACACAATTTATGCCATACACAATTGTTGTCGAGTTAGCCATTTCCGAGATATTCTTGTAATTGCTTTCAATTTTAAAATAGTAATACTAATCATATAGGCATTTGTCAACTCCTGGCTATGCAAAGAGATATAATTTTGAATCGCATAGCAACCGGCTTGTAAAATATTTGACTGTCTCTTTAGCCTAGTGTATTCCCTTATTTTCCTCCTACTTATAAGGAACCAAGTAATAAGACCACTTTTGCTAGTACTTATTTCGATTACAATTAAGTAGGTAGAATGTTAAGTGTTTTAATAATAATTTGTTACAGAGATGTGGAGAGGCATGTGAATGGGACACACCAGATTCTTTTTTTTTTGGGGGGGGGGGGTCATTTGACGTCATTTGTTCATTTGTATTTGAGACAGAAATACCTTAGTTCATTGTAAAATCTATACTTAAAGCTTACTTATTATTCACAAATAATGAATAATGATGGAAAATGAAATAAACTTCATTGACACTATTTCCGTTTTATCTAATTTTTACTTTCTCTACACGTACTATTACATAGTGTATAGAGAAAGTATTGTAATGCACCCAAAAATTCGATACCGAGATTTCACCGGAAATACATGTTTTAGGATCCCCTGATTAAAAAAAAACATTTTTAGAAAAATTGTCGTCTGTCTGACTGTGTGTATCTGTTTGTATGCAGCATAGCTAAAAAACGAAAAGTCCGTTAAATACTTAAGTTGGCATTTAAGTTCAGTATCTTCAAAGGATGAGACACGAAGATTTTGAAGAAAATCCCCCCCATCCCAAATACCCTTTACATGGAAAAATTTTCGAAAATGTTGATTTTCTCAAAAATAGCACTAACGATTTTGATTAAAATATCGAATATTAAAATATTTACATTGCAAATAAAATGTATATCTTAAATTTTCTGGAAAAGCTCTGAAAACACGTTTATTCTGGATGAATTTTGCGGAATATTGCATAATTGATTAACTGTAAGAGATAGACAAAAAATTACTTCACAACAAATGCACATCTCGTTAAAACACACAATTTATGTTATACACATTTTTTTCGTGGAGTTGACCGTTTTTGAGATATTCCTTGTTATGGGTTTCAGCTTTAAAATACTTATACTTTTTTCATATGGGAATTTGTTAACTCCTGTCCATACAAACAAAAGAACTTTAATCACATTGCAACCAGATTTTAAAAGATTTGCCTATCGCTTTAGCCTATGGTACTCCCTTATTTGTCGTCTACTCACAAGGAAGCAAGTAAAAACACCATTTCTGCTAATTTATTATTAAGTAAATAGAAGAATAAGCTTTTTAACAATTATTTATTGCAGCTAAGTAGAGAAAGTTATATGAATGGAACACATCAGATTTTTTTATTTAAATACTCTTTGTGTTGCCAATAATTATTTTAAGGTTTTCTTCAGGAAGTTTTCTAATGGATTTAGACACGACTTCAGCTGCACTAACAAGTGGGAGAAAGGTTTGGTTTCATTACAGGTAAGTTGGAGGTTTACTGCAGAATCGCAGGTAACATGAAGGTCCTAAATTGTTTTTGTGAGAGTTTGGATGCACTTTGGTCTGCCCCACCCTCCCAGAGACCTCGGCTTTCTTCCCTTTCATTCAGCGAACAGCGCCAGAGGAAGTGACAGTCATAGTTTCTAACTGTGCCTTTCTTTTTATCGTTCCTGAATAATTTTCGAGTTCAGTAGTGCTACAAGAGTTGAGCTGGGAAGTGGAACTAGTGTTACGCGCGAGGTCAGTTTAAACTTCAAGTATGTGTTTCTTGGTTTCAGCCAGTGCTACATGTCAGTGATGAGGTTAATAACTTTATATTTTTATACATGTTATTCTCTTTTTAATTTGTTGGTTATTTGTGTACTGTGAATTCACGTTGTTCTTTTTAGTGACAAATGAGGGGCGTTAACCACGAGAACAAACGAAATGTCAGACGTCTTATATTTTGCGTTCTTCATTTTCTGCATTCAAAAGCACACTATTTCTTGTTGATTTCCTTAGATTCAAGGTTAGCACTAGGTGATGTACAAAATAATTATAGCCAAACATTAAATACTATCGATCGAGAGACTATTCATAATAAATGTTGTAGTACAGATTTTATCTAGACATTTGTAAAACATAACCTACACAGGTTTGATACTATATCCATTAAAAACTGGTTTATTCTACGACCTGCTTTGTTATTCACTTGCGTAGTAATGTATCGCAAATAGAATGTTTGTATAGGCTAGTAGAACTTTACTTGGTATAGTACGAAGAAAAAATGGCCAACCGTTCTATTATGAAGCAAGTGTATCTTTGTCATGAACTCAAAATAAATAAACAAACCTGTATCATGCCTTTGAGCACTTTACAATAGATGGCGCGGAGAAACGATAACAACAGCAAACATTTCCGGAATAATTGATACCAAGATAGTTTTTTACTCACGCAATATATTTTAATTAACGCTTTTTAAAATTATAGCGTTCCAATCTAAACTAACAAAAATTGTAACCACGTGCTTATGGCTGTTCTGTAACTGAGATGTATAACTGGTGTTAATGTGTTCAATGGGTCATATCTTTTCATTTTCTCTTAAGAAGGATAGAACCGACTGTTATTAAACTTAATTACGTTGACACTCTGCCGCGGGTTCGAATCCCGCTATGGGCACGGATGTTTAGTGCTGTGTGCTTCTGTGTTTGTGTTCTATTTAAGTCATACTTTCTCCTCGATGACCAATTAAGTTACGCCTGGATATGTGTAAAAATAAAGAAATTGATTAATTGCTTCAAAGAGAGATTTTAATGAGTTACGGAATGAAATTATTTCGCTTTGCAGTTACGTAGGAAAAATTGGTAAGCATAGCGTATCTTAGAGGAGGTATTAATTTATACATGAAAAATTAGAAGTTTTGCCATTTACTTGCATACTGAACCATCTTGTTACTTTTGTTAATTGTCATTAGTCATTTGTGGTTAGTGTTATAAACGTTTAGTGTCCTATACCGCTAACGACAGCCCACTGTGGAGGGTCCTACGCCGCAAAGCATAGTTAAGGGATGTTTTTATAGGTAAAAGAGTGGAGCATTTGCGGAGTGACGACAGAAGCTAAAACTCCAATAATCCCAAGAAGAAATCGTAACCTCGGCAATCTATCGGATTTCAAATCTGGCATGTGCATACATTCAACACTTTCAAACCCGAATCGTCTGTGGAAGTGTTACCAAAGTTTATTATTATTATTATTATTACTATTTATTAATAGTGTAACTTGATAAATAATCAGTTTAATATATTTTAATTTATGTTAATCCAGAAAGTACAGTTTTAAGGACCTCCGGACCTAACGCAATAGTGCGAATGAAACTGCTGGTTCTACCATTTACTACACACGCGCACAATTCAACGAACATCTAGAAGACTTCTAAAGTTTTTCGGAACCATATAGTAGATATTATATTTTAGTACAAATCGTCAGAACCACTTATATATATTTTAAAAAGTGACATCGATAGTGGTAGGTGTGTGAGAATTCATAAAGATGCCTCATGAACACATTTACTGTTTATCGACGTTTTACATACATAATGTAGTGGCATGGCAAGGAATGACGCCTTCTCTTCTGGATGTTTTTGGATCCAATGAGCCTCAGAACGGAAAACACGATGTTGAGTGATTCACCGGAATGCAATGCTTCCTCTGAGTAACCAGGAAACATTTTCGCTTACTTTGTAATACATCTTTTATACCGTATGAGTATTATGATCTGTCTTAAGAAGACAGCAATCTGACAAAGTTGAAAAATGTCCCTAGTAACAAGCTGGATTTCCATAGCGGTTTGTTGTGGACAGTGACACATTGTCAGTTTATTGAGTTCTCCCCAAGTCACGTTCTGCCGTTGATGGATATTTAAAAAGAGGAAGGCGGTGCCTATACATTTGCATAATCCGACAATTTATTGCCTGTGCACGCCAGTAATCCCTCTAATTGCTGGCCGAGCCGGTTTCAAGCGTGTGCTGACCTACCCTAGCAGACACGCGCTGACCACTGGTCATTCTTCCTGTCATTGCTTGATGACCACTTCATCGCTTTGATGACCTCGTCCAGCAACGTAGCACGCGCTTCGATCGTCCGAATCCAGGTCAGGGATTTGATGATCTTTTGAGCTCTTGGTCAATTCGAGTCCCTCCGATGTGGTCACCTTCTTATAGAAAGGGTTTAAAAGGTTAAGATATTGTTTTCCTTCATGTTCTCTTGACAACCGCTCACGTCAAAGTAAGGCAATACAATTGGTTTTGCTCTCTCTCTCTCTCTCTCTCTCTCTCTCTCTCGCTGTCGTATGTATTTGATTTAATGATTTCACCAGAGGGTGTGATTTGAGATTCACTGAAAACAAAAGCATTTAGTGGTGCATGTATATGTGTGTGTGTGTGTGAGAGAGAGAGAGAGAGAGAGAGAGAGAGAGAGAGAGAGAGAGAGAGAGAGAGAGAGAGAGAGACGCGTGCCAAATTCCATACGATATGACGATATTAAAGATTCAAGGCAAACATTTTTATGGAATTCCGCTCTCATACCAAAGGCTTTAGTCTTTTGCTTTTTATTTCTCAAAAATTGTTCCTATGATTTGATTAAAATAACATGTATCTGAGATATTATCACGATGGCTAAAAAACATGTATTTTGAATTTTACATAAATAGCCTGTAAAGTCATCTTCATTGTTATTGAAAATTGGGAACCGATAAAGAGTTTTGTGGCTGGGGTGTAGGCTTTAAGGGATTTTCTTTTTTCTTCAATATGTTTTATGTATATAATCTTGATACGCTAAATAAACAATTCTTCAGAGTTTAATAGGTTGCAATAATTATGACTGAAAACTTAAATTCTTGCACATAATCCAAAAAAATTCTCAAAGGCCTGCAAACTCTAGTATTTCTTGTAGATAGTGAAGTAGGAACTTAGCTTTACTAACTCTTATTGTTTTAATACAAATATAATTAACTTTAAATAATTATCTTTTAATATTTTGACTTGAATAATGCAGTGATTATATGTAGTTATGTTGCCAGTTAAATGGGATTATTACATCTATTAATATACACCCATATTAACTTATCTAAAAAGCTGATTTTTGTGTATTTTGTTTTTCAAATATGTTTTGTCTTATATTTTAAGTTTTCCCAACTTGCTAACCTACTTTAGCAAAAATGTGCTATAACTCAGTTTTATCTATAGCCTAGTTCATTGACAAAAATCGGGTGTGGTATACATGCATAAATAATTGGAGCATAGCTTATACATGGTCTGTATAATCCATTTCGTATAATCGAGAAGTCATCTGTATCCATTTTTACTTTCTCTATACCTACTATGTACATAGAGACCACCTGAATCCAAAAAAAGCATTTGTAGAAAAATGTCCGTGTCTGTGTATGTGTGTCTGTCTGTCTGTCTGTCTGTCTGTGAGCAGCATAGCTCAAAAACGAAAAGACCGTTAAATACCAAACTTGGTATTTAAGTTCAGTATCTTCCAAGGATGCGAGACGAAGATTTTCAAGAAAGTCCCCCGCCCCCAACTACCCTTCACATGGAAAAAGTTTCGAAAATTTTAATTTGCTAAAAAATGGCTCTAACAATTTTGATTAAAATATCATATATTAAAGACATATACCTGACAAATAATATGGATATTTTGAATGTTCTGGGAATAGCCTCTGAAGACTACTTTATTCTGGATGAATTTTATGAGCTTTTGTGTAACTGGTAAACCGTAAGAGATAGACAAAAACTTACCAAACAAAAAATGTAGAGCACATTAAATTACACAATTTATGTTAGATACATTTTTTTCTTGGAGTTGATCTTTTTTTTTAGATATTCCTTGTTTTTGGTTTCAGCCTTGAAAACTTATACTTTTCTCATACAGGAATTTGTCAACTCCTGTCACATAGCAACCAGCTTTTGACTATCACTTTAACCTATGGTAATCCCTTTTTTTCGCTTCTACTTACAAGGAAGCAAATAATACGTCTATTTCTGCTAATTTTTTCTCACTTAGCATGAAGTAAATAGAAGCATAAGCTTTTTAACAATACTTTGTTGCAGAGATATCGAGAAAGTGATGTGAATGGAACACATCAGATTTTTTTCTTTAAGTTTAAGTCCTTTAAACTTATGTCCTATAAATTAGCGAAATGATACTCAAATTAGCCCGTCTCCTAAAATTTTTAGTCAAATGATGTAAGATGTTATTGATTCTCCAACAGGCAAGTTACTTGACAATAGTCTTCTCCGGATAAGGGATAACCCCCCCAAAATTATCCAGGTAACTCACCTAACTGAGATTTCAACTTGGGAACTCTTGAAAGTGAAGTAGACACGCTGCCCCCACACTTATTGTGGATTGTACTCGTACATCTACTTTTTATGAGAAAGTAATATAAAAGATGTTGTGACCGTTACGCGTTACAATTTTACTACGTAATAGTAGTCTTAAACAATTGTGAGCAACCTGCTGCACATTTAATGTAATTGTTAAAATGCTGAGTTTTATTTTATATTTAACATATTATCGTTATATTCAGACATATATCTACTTTGAAATTTAAAAATTCTAAGGTATACGATACCTAATTGAAAAATAGCTAACAGTAATGTTTTTCTTGAGTTTAATATCTCTAGTTTGCTTAGTGAACGATTTTATCACATAACTGTACTCTATGATAAAATACTTAACATATACAAATCTGAAACATCATAAAGCTGCTATTTTTACTTTCTCTACATGCACTATGTACGTAGTGTATAGAGAAGGTATTGAACTCAACCCAAAAAATTCGATACCGAGATTCCACCTAACAAATAAAATGTATATCTTGAATTTTCTGGGAATAGCCTCAAGACTATTTCATTCTGGACGAATTTTAAGGAATTTTGCATAACTACTAAACTGTAAGAGATGGATAAAAACTTGCCATACAAAAAACGTAGAGTGCGATAAAACACACAATTTATGTTATATACCCTTTTTTCGTCGAGGTATTATTTTTTAGATATTCCTTCTTTTTGATTTCAGCTTTAAAAAACTTATACTTTTCTCATACAGAAATTTGTCAACTCGTGTCCATACAAACAAAGGAACTTCAATCACATAGCAACCAGCTTTTGGCTAACACTTTAACTCCTTTATTTCGCTTCTACTTAAGAGGAAGAAGGTAATAAGATTATTTCTGCTAATTTTTTCTAGATTAGCATGAAGTAAATAAGAGCTTTTAAACAATAATTTGTTGCAGAGATGTAGAGAAAGTCATGTGAACGGAACACATCAGATTTTTGTAATTGATACACTTTTTTTAACAATCAAAAAGTCAAGAAAGTACAGGTGATGCTTTGTTTAATTTAAACTTTTGGAATAATTTTATGGTCTATAATATTTGAAATAGTTTAGTTTTTAGATATAAATTAAACATTTATTTTTAGAAAAATAACATAAATATTCTCATTGCTAGGAAGTATAAACATTGATAAATGTAATTCTTAATAAATGTGATGCACAGAAAAACGCATAAAGTTTTCAAGATAAATAAGACTCAGTAGAGTTTAGATTGCGAATTTTATGCCCCAAAAGCGGCGACTTTCTGAAGTTTAAAGCCAGTAAACTGATTTAGTTTTGAAGACTTGAACCCCGTTGTGTAATTTTTCAGTGAGCTTCACAGATACATTAATTTTAAGTTGCAGTGCCACTATCTGTCGGCTGTTTAATTTCATTTAAATTGAGTGCTTTAATACATTTTACTTAAAATCGTAGAGGACTGTATCGGATATCATTAGTATATTGAATAGACAACGCTTTGACCTTCCTCAAGAGTCCAGCTCTTTGTTGTAGAATATTTTTGACAGAAACCTTGCAGGATGTATTGCTTTTCAAGGACTCTACGCATGATAAGACTTTTGTGTTAAGCTAATAAGCCTGTGCCCCGTAGCCGCGCTCGCTAAAGTACTTACTTAGCTTTGGCGCTTCAGGGGAATGGGGATCGTAGGTTCCAGTCCCGTCTTGGGCATGGGTGCTTATATATATATATGTGTGTGTGTGTGATTTGGAAGCAAAAATCGAATAGTAATCAAATAGAAAAACAAAGGAAATGTCGGGAAATGGAAAAAGGAGGAGGAAAAAGAAGGAAAATAGCGCTGAAGTTCCGACAAGACTCCGGAACTGTTTATAAAAATAAAAAACAAATGAAAATCTGTAAACAAACTAGGAAAAAAAACGAAATACAGGAGAAAAGGGGGGGGGGAGAGGAAAAAGTGTCTTGTAGGGACTCCGGAACTGTATTAAAAATAAATAAATGGATTTTAAGCTGCAGGACCCTAATAGCACTTACAAAGTTGTTTGTTGCCAGATAATACAATGGTTCAACTGGTTTTGAAAAGTTCATCAGGTTATTAGTGTATAATTTGTTGTTTCTTTTCATTGGGTTCCAGATCAAGAATACTAACCACAGGGGTTATAACTTGTTAATAAATAAATGTTATTTCCCCTGGGGATTGCAGTATCCTGTCCTTGTAGCCACACGTGACCACTGGTCAGTCTCCCTGCTGTCACTGCATGATGACCACTTCATCGCCTTGATTATCCCGTCCAGCAGGATAGCGCGTGCTGGAGGCAGATTTACGATCGTCCCAATCCTGATTTCATTCATCGGCTATCCCTCCTTGAGGTCAGCCGTAGTGACCGGGATTTGCTGATCTTTCGAGCTCTTGGTCACTTCGGGTCACTCAAGGCGGTCATTTTCTTAGACGAAGGTTCTTAAAAGGTTGAGTTCTGTTTGCTTTAATGTCGCGTGGCAGTGCCCATATTCATAATATAATAACCGAAATACTTGTTTGCTAAGCCGCACAAAGGATGTATTTATATTTAGTAACCGTTTCCTAATGGTAGAACAAGAAAAGTATTATAAGAAATAGAAATATATTTCACCAAAGAACTGAAAATCGCTTAAGACATAAAATATATATATATATATATATATATATATATATATATATATATATAACTTGTCTACTGGAGAATCAATAACATTCTTATATCATTTGACTAAACATTTTAGGAATATATCAGAAAAACTATAAAAACCAATCACAGTTCTATTATCTTCTTCTTCTTAAGCTCCCTCTTACATGAAAGAGATATAACATTAATATGACATTGTTACTTTAACTAGTAATGCTATGTATTATTTTTAATCCCAAACTTGATAAAGCAATACTCCTTTTTAAATCATATTCAAAATTAGCCCCCAATCCTCATATAAATATTATTAAAACAGGAATTACTAATACATTTAATAATCAAATGGATAGAAGGTTTACTAATTCTAATCAATTTGTATCGCTTACTCATTTCTCGAATTAATGCTGTGTGGTTAGATCGCTCGCCTCCCACGTAGGCGATCGCCCGCAAGTGGGATTTGTGATGGACGAAATGGCCGGTTTTCTCTGGGTCCTTCGGTTTCCCTCGCCACTCATTTCGTCAAATACGCCATCATCACCTTCCCTATCATCCATTTCGCTTGCATTTCATACCATCCATTTCCTCATGCTGATTCTGGCTACGGGCCGACTGCTCGTTACAGATTCTCCAATCTGTGGTTTCACACCGTTAGCTCCCCGACAGGCTTCTGGCCCCTAGGAATTCGCTTGTAAGTCCTAAGGGGACATCAGTCCTAAAATATGGGAAAGGTAAGCCGACTACGAAACGAAATTAATGCATATATGAGTTATTAAAAATATAACTACCCTTCGAGATAAACCTAGTAACTGATTACTTCAAGTTGTAACATTATGAGTTATATTTACTTATGAAGTGTAATGTTTTTTATGTTGTTTCCCAATGTTATTTTTATTTCGTGTCACTGTCATTAGTTAAACGTTTAATGAATTGTTTTTGTGTTGCCATATTATGAGAACTACGTTGGGTGTAGATTGTGCTTGATTCAAAATTAACATAAATTATAATGGTCTTCATTAATTTATAAGTTAAATACTGACAAGAAGCATTTGTTTTGTCCCACCTCCTAAGAGAATAAATAAACCACCATTTGCCTGCGGTACCATATGAGGTAAAAACGGGCGTTAAACACTGTATAAAAAACCATCTGAAGTGTTCCAGTCAAATAGCTTTCTGTAGCTACACCATATACAAACTATTCTTGTAAAACATTATTCTTCTATATACACCACACTAATCGAGATAAACATTAGCTGAAATAGTCTTACTACCTGCTTTCTTGTAAATAGAAGGAAAATAAATGGATACACTAGGATAATGCTTTCTTCAAATCTTTTAAAAGCTGCTCGCTATGTGAAACAATTGAGGTTCGGTTCGCTTTGCATGGTCTTGTTTGAGAAAAGTTAGGTAATTTAAAGTTGAAAGGAATAACAAGGAATATCTCGAAAACGGCCAACTCTACAAGAAAACGATATATGACATAAACTGTGTGCTGTAATTATATCTATATTTTAGTCGAGTAAGTTTTTGTCTATCTCTTACGGTTTAATCGTTATACAAAATTCTGCAAAACTCATCCAGAATAAAGAGGTCTTCAGAGGCTATTCCCAAGAAATTCAAAATATACTATTTATTCGTGGTGCAAATATGTTTAATATAAAGCATTCTAATAAAAATCGTGAGCCATTTCTGAGAAAAACAAACTTTTCAAAAAATGTTCCACATGTAAAGGGTAGTTTGTGGTGGAGAGATTTTCTTGAAAACCTTCGTGTCGCATCCGTGGAATATACTAAACATAAATACCAAGTTTTGTTTTTGAGCTCTCTGACCACATACATCTAAAACGCAAACGCTTTCAGAGCAAGTATGTTCTTGACGTTTAGAACCCAATTTAAAATACACAAGGGTGGATATAAGAAGCCTTTAGTTTAAGTTGTTACATTTAAAAGTTTTACATGTGTCACGATTATTCCTGTTTAAGAACGTGTGAGAACTGTTGCAACTAGAAGTTGTAACCGCCATGGTTTCTTGAATACAAACAAATACACATCTAAAGCAGTGGAAGACACATTTTATACTTTATGGGTGTACCTATGGTCAAAACAAGCGTGTTATATTATATTTATGTACCGTCCCCTTACGTGTAAACTCCAGAAGAACAGCGAAAGGAATCGAGTTGAAGTAAGAGTGTATAAAAACTGCAATATAACCAACCCTACATGCACAGACGTCGATAAATATGACTGGATAAAGGGTAGGAAAGGGTTTGTAGTGATGCTTGCTAACATCATGTTGATGGTGCCATAAAATGTAATGTTCTGGTCACACAGGGTCGTTAGGACGTGAGTGATGCGTCGAGTGACCATACACGAGTGTGGTAGAATGCAAATTCCAGCACTCGTCACGTCATTCGTCACAGACTGACATTGTCACCACTCTCTTCTGCATTCTTCTGTTTTACTGACTCAAACCGTGAGAGAGTGTGTGAAAGAGTGAGTGGTTTCTAGTGCATGTAAATGCACAGGTACTAGATTTTTATCTAAAGTCCCCAAAAATAAAATTATGTTTTCTTTCAGGAGAATTCAAGCATAACATTTTTTCCATTTATAAAGAAAAAAATAGTTAATTCAAAATCTTCTCGGGCTTCTAGCCAGGTAATAAGTTCACCCTGAAGACGAGGAAGATGCACTTCTTCGAAACGTTGGTGTCAAGCCAAGTTATTACCTGGCTAGAAGCCCGAGAAGATTTTGAATTAACACGTCGCCAGGAAAGCTATAGTTCTTATTTTAAAAAAATAGTTTTTAATAACCTTATATCTATATGACACTGCCCTGAATTGAAATATTTACAGGTAATTAAGAGGAGATAAGTGTTAAGCAAAAGTGTATCATTTTAGTAAAACACAAATTCCACTTAAGTTTTTGCAGATAAGTTCACAAAAATTAATATACATGTATACTAGTCTTAGATAATAACACGATACACAATTTACCTTTATATTTATTAATTTTAAAAATAAATTTTGTGTTAATCTGGTTTTAAATTTGCTTGTGTAGTTTAAATATAATTATGATTCGTGGTGTCACAGACATGAAAAGTTTGTCCTTTATAAACAGCTTTAAAATAAATTAATATAAATAATACCATTATTCTATTTCAAATATTTCATGCATCAATTGCTTTAATGAACAGTTATAAAATTATACCTATTTTTCTTTACTACAACTTTGTTCCTTTTTGCAGAATTTAGCAAAGATACCACATTGAAACTTTGTAAAGTCGCTCTCAAGTACCTTAATGTGAACGGGAATGAATCAAAAAGCTTAATTATAGCCTTCACAAGAATATAATTCATGCACAAATATTGTTAAAGAAAATTGTTCATTTTTACTAATTATGTTCACTAATGTCTATATTATTCAAGATATGCTCATCAAGAATGTTATACATGTTTTAAAGACCTGTATTTTTAAAGGGAAATACACATTTTGAACAAAAATGCAACAATTTAAAAAAATTGACAAATGCAGGAAAAGGAATTTCACCCTTAAGAATCTTGTAGCATCATGCAGGTTTCATTATATTTAGCAGATAAGAGATATTCCTTATATTACACCCCCACTATAGCAATTAGTATATTTAATACAGTTAAGCATAACATGTTTATAACATCCTATAGCCCTCATGTATGCATTTCATGTATCCTGGGAAACAACAAAAATGAGTCGAATTCATCGTAAAATAAACTGAGTACTTTATTTCATTGTAAATTATTGTAACTCCCTTGACAGCTCCCCTTTATTTAAATAATGAAAATTCATAGTCATTATAAGTCCTTCAAATTGTCAGGTAACAAACCAAGTACAGTTTTTTAAGCATAATCTGAAACTTCTTCGGAAATATTCACTCATTTATTGTTTATTTGGTTCAGTTTAAACACTCAGAATTAAAACTGTTTAATCCGGCAACGAATAAACCACTACCTACGTCACGACAAAAATTCAATTCCTCGTAATGACAGCTCTAATAATATTAATAAATATCAGAATATTTCAGTTGCCTAAATAACTGTTTGCCTAAATGAGCAAATGAAGAGCTCTACTAATTAGAATAGCAGATAAATGACAACAAAGAATATTTTGCCATAGTTACTAATTTTCCAGTTCATGTGATATGAAGCCCATAAACATCCCGTTTCCAGAAACCTAACAGGAAGTGTGTATATCTAAGCGTTTCTCGGAATTCGACAAGTCGCTCATCCTCTTGGCATCTCGGCTCCCTGAAGATCCTTCCTTGAACTTCGCACGCGTACACAGTTCCGTGCTGCCAACTTCCGTTTTGAACACAATGTGGCACCGTTGCTGAAAGTGTTTTTCCCATCACTTATTACTAAAGATTCTTCTTCTTTCTAGATCATGCTAATCGAGATAAACATTAGCAGAATGTTCTTATTACTTAGTTCCTTATAAATAGAAGGGAACTAAAGGATGCCCTATGCTAAAGTGATAGTCAAATGTTTTAAAAGCAATCGTTTTGTGACTGTCAATGCAAATCGATTGTTTGCTTGGACAGTAGTAGAACAAAAGAAAAACAGACACTTCTTGTCTGAGAAATGTACAAATGCTTTACAATTGAAATCAGCAATAGGAATATCTCGGAAATGGTTACCTCCACAACAAAAACGTAAAGCACATAAATTGTGTGTTTTGACGAGGTCTACATTTTTTTTGTACATTACGTTTTTGTCTATCTCTTATGGTTTAGCAGTTAAGCAAAATTCGGCAAAATTCATCAAGAATAAAGAGGTCTTTAGAGGCTATTCCCAGAAAATTTAAAATGTACATTTTATTTGTGTTATGAATAACTTTAATATCTGGCATTTTAATCAAAATCGTTAGAGCCATTTTTGAGAAAATCAAAATTTTCGAACATTTTTCCATGTAAAGGGTAGTTTGTGGCGGGGGGATTTTCTTGAAAATCTTCGTGTCGCATCCTTGCAAGATACCAAACTTAAGTACCAAGTTTGGTATTTAACGATCTTTTCGTTTTTAACCTATGCTGTCCACAGACACACACACGGACCTTTTTCCAGAAATACTAGTTTTGGATTCAGGGGACCCAAAACATGCATTTCCGGTGAAATTTCTGAATCGAATTTTGGGTGCATTACAATACCTTCTCTATACACTATGTACATAGTACGTGAAGAGAAAGTAAAAATGATTTTTTCGGACTCAGGGGACCCCAAGACATATTTTTCCGGTGAAATCTCGACATCGAATTTTTGGGTGGGATACAAATCTTCTCTAGCCCTATGTATATTCCCTTATTCCCCTTTTACTTACATGAAAACAACTAATAAGACCATTTCAGATACTGTTTATCTTGATTAGTATGAAGTACATGGAAGAATACGCTTTTAACAATAATTTGTTACCTAGATGTAGAGAAAATCATGTGAAGGAACACATCAGATTTTTATATAAATACTGTATGAATAGAGTATATGAAGAAGTAAAGGGCTTAGAAATTTAGTATTACAATAATTTATACAACGTTATATGATTGTGTTAAATTTTAATCCTGTAGCTTATAAAATTTGTAGAATTCTACTACTCTTCATTTTCTTTTACAGACCTTCCTTTCATCTTAATTGCGATGCGCAAGTTTAGAGTTTGATGTTTTAAGTTTTTCAGCAGCGAAACAAAAGCCGTTCTCTAAATGAGTGAACAGAATCATTCCCCCTCTACGAAGTTTGCAGGTGATATTACCTGAAGACTGAGCGAGTGGATAAGGGCATTTTAACTGCTGAGACGTGATGGAGGGTGCAGATTTTGAATTACACGCTTCTCCCTTCCCCCTCCCACCTTCCTGCTTCCCTATGACTGTGGGAATCTTTTTTCTTCGCAATGGGTGCCCTATAAATCAAAATGCGATACACAGATCCCTTATACATCTGGAGCAAGAGCTCGCAGATTTGGTGCATGTACAGTTTAATTTTAGTTGATGTTACAGACTTACCTTTCCCACTAGCTGTACGACTAGTTCATGTAGAACTATAAAGCTCAACATTGCATAATCTATTATAAACTCACTTCCTGGCTTATACGACGTAGCCATCTCAAATGACAATGTAATTAATTTACCCACGTTTTACTTTATGAAGTATTATACAATGATTTGGAAGATTTTTATGCCGAATTCTCCTACTTACCGACTTATAATGTTTTATTTGTTCAGCCCCGGATATTCCTAATAACGGATGAAAAAAATTCCCTGATATTCACGAAATGGAATGTGAAGCATCTAGAACTTCTGACTTCTTCATCTTTCTCTGACAGTCTTTTTAAGTTCAAAATATGCCACATAGTCTATAATCCGGCGGTGGAGGAATCCTCTATCTGAAAAGTTGGATTAATTTTTTAGATAATTAGAGTAGTTGAATTGTTAATCTTTTCTACCTGTTTACTTTCTTTAGCCCGTATGTCCAATGTATATAGTGAATAGAGCAGCTATTGTACTCCACCCAAAAATTCTATATCGAGATTTCACCGGAAATACAAGCGTTGAGACTCCCTGAATCCAAAAACAGCAATTTAGAAACAGGTCTGTGTGTGTGTGTGTGTGTGTGTGTAGGGGGGCAGCATAACCGTTAAAAACCACACTTGGTATTTAAGTTTAGTATCTTCCAAGGACACGACACGAAGATTTTTAAGAAAATTCCCCACCCCTAAATACCCTTTATATGGAAAATGTTTTGAAAGTTTTAATTTTCTCACATATGGCTTTAACGATCTTTATTAAAATACCATATGCTTAAGACATTTTCATAACAAACGAAATGTAGCTATATCTTGAAATATCGAGAATAGCCTCTAAAGGTTTCTTCATTTTGAATGACCGTGTAACTTTTGTATAACTGGTAAACCGTAAGAGACAGACAGCCAGACAGACAGTAACTTCCTACACAAAAATCTAGATCTCATTAAAACACACAATTTATATCTTATAAATAAAGATATAATTTTTTTTAGAGATATTCCCAGTTATTGGTTTTGGTGTGAAGGTACTTAAACTTTTTTCAAACGGGAGACATCTTGCTTTTCGCCTCTCATTTGTTTATTTCTAGCAAGCAAAGGGAACCTAATTTCAATTATTTCACATAGCAACCAGCTTTTAAAAGATATGACTGCCGCTTTAGCCTAATGCATTCCCTTATTTCTCTTTTACTTATAAGAAAGCAAGTATGTAATAGGACCATTTCTGTTAATGTTTATGTCGATTAGCTTGACGTATATAAAAATAATTTTTATGAGGAACGTTTTCTATGGAACAGCTAGAGACAACTATGTGAGAGGAACACGTCAGATTTTTTAAAATGTTGTAGGGGAAGTGGAATGTGAAACATCTAAGTCTTGAATACGCTACACGGCCTATAAGCCCTTTTGGCCTCTGTCGGAACTGTCAAATTATTATTATTATTATTATTATTATTTATTTTTTTTTTTTTTTTAGATATTTAAAATAGTTAACATTTTTATCCTTTATACCTTTTTTATTGCTCCATTTACACTCTGTCTTTAACTGCATGGTCCTTTCAGCGGCATTCACCTTTGGAACACGTATACTGTATACTATTGTCATTGGATTTCTATTTTTACTTTCTCTACACGTACTATGTACATAGTGTATAGAGAAGATATTGTATTCCATCCAAAAATTCAATACCGAGATTTCAAGGGAAATACATGTTTTGGGTCCCCCTGAATCCAAAAAAAGCATTTTAGGAAAAAGGTCCGTGTGTGCGTGTGTGTCTGGACAGCATAGCTCAAAAACGAAAATACCCTTAAATACCAAACTTGGTATTTGTTTGGTATCTTCCAAGTTTGCGACACGGTGATTTTCAAGAAAATCACCCCACCCCCAACTACCCTTCACATGGAAAAATTTTCGAAAATTTTGATTTTCTAAAAAATGACTAACGATTTTGATTAAAATATCATATATTAAAGCTATCTACTTGACAAATAATATGTATATCTTGAATTTTCTGGGAATAGCCTCTGAAGATCTCTTTATTCTGGATGAGTTTTACGGAATTTTGTGTAACTGGTAAACCGTAAGAAATAGACAAAAACTTACCAAACAAAAAATGTAGAACACATTAAAACACACAATTTATGTTATATAATTTGTTTTCGTGGAGTTGATCGTTTTTTAGATATTCCTTGTTTTCGGTTTCAGCCTCGAAAAACTTATACTTTTCTCATAAGGAATGTGTCAACTCCTGTCCATACAAACAAAGGAGCTTCAGTCACATACCAACCAGCTTTTAACTATCACTTTAACCTATGCCACTCCCTTTATTCGCTTCTACATACAAGGAAGCAAGTAATAAGTCTGTTTCTGCTAATTTTTTTTTCACTTAGCATGAAGTAAATAGAAGCATTAACTTTTTAACAAAAATTTGTTGCAGAGATGTAGAGAGTGATGTAAATGAAACACATCAGATTTTTTTTTCATTGTGTCACACACATTCATACTTTCAGACGCTGGGGAGGATAGGGAATAATTGGGTAGAGAAAAATCCCCATCCCCCAGTCAGGAATCTAGCCCCGAACCTCTCCTTTCTACCTTCTTTGGTCTCGAAGGTATTTAACAAGCGCGGCACCGTAGCCATGTGGTTTTAGAACTCTCACCTCTCGCTAAGGCAGCCAGAGTTCGATCCCAACATGTGGAAATATAGTGGACAAATCGGCGACTAGGCGGGTTTTCTAAGGTTTCCCCCGCCAATCATACCACGGCCTGATCCATTATAACCTTTCCTTTCATCCATTTGTCAGTAATTTCAAGTCATCGTCTTCTTTACTCTGATACCAGCCCTCACACATCTTGGCAAATTTTTAGACACTGTTTGATTCCAGCACCTAGTTTTTAAGTCCTCCATACGAAGAGGAACTTCTGATAGTATATAGTGCCAGCTTATATTAGTAATGAATCCAAATGGGAAAATATCTGATCATTTCATTAACAGACTTTCCCTACATCTCTGTAATAAATTATTGTTGAAAAGTTTATTTTTCTATCTACTTCATGGTAATCGAGATAAACATTAACAGAAATGATCTTATTACTTGCTTCCTTGTAAGTGGAAGGGAAATAAGGAAATACACTCAGCTAAAGCGATAGTAAAGTGTTTTAAAAGCTGGTTCCCGTGTGGATGAAATCCGTTTCTTTGCATGGCCAGGAGTTGACAAATTCCCGTACGAGAAAAGCTTTTCGATTCCTGGGAATTTTTCTTTAGCCCAGATTATCCCCTATCTCCCCAGAGCCTGGATGTATGAGGGTGTGAATGTGTGTTATTTATAGCTGAAACCAATAACCAGGAATATCTCTGATATGGCCAATTCCACGAAAAAATGTATATTATATAAATTGTATGTTTTAGCGAGATCTACATATTTTGTCGACTAAGTTTTTATCCATCTCTAATGGTTTACCGGTTATGTAAAATTTAGCAAAATTCATCTAGAATGAAGAGGTTTTCAGAGGCTATTTTCAGAAAATTCAAAATACATATTTTATTTTTCATCTAAATATCTTTAATACACGACATTTTAATCAAAATCGTTAGCTATTAATGAAAGAATCAAACTTTTCGAAATTTTTTCTATGTAAATGGTAGTTTGGGATGTGAGGATTTCCGTTAAAATCTTCGTGCCGCATCCTTGGAAGATAGTAAACTTAAATACCAAGTTTGGTATCTTATCGAGTTATCGTGTCCACGGCCACACGGTCCTTTTTCTAAAAATGCCTTTTTGGATCCAGGGTACCTTAAAACGTGTATTTCAGGTGAAATCTCGGTATCGATTTTCTGGGTAGAATACAATACCTTCTCTGCTTTGTACTACATACTAAGTAGAGAAAGTAAAAATGTATCGCGTAAAATGCTTTATAGATGCCTCATGGCAGTTGAACCTGCGAAAGCTCGAAGGATATAACTTGTATGTTTCGAAAACGGCTCTGTGGTTTAGGATGGTTGCCATAAATTGTATACGTTAATGGCCTTTAAATTTTTCAAGCCTTTTTTTGGTCTATATAAGTTAAGACTTTATAGTAGAGAGCGGACGTTTGCACTTAAAAGGTTCAAAATAAGCAAACAAAAGTGCTCTAAAAGATGAAAAACGTGCAGAAAATCGCCAAAGCACATGTTAAGATTTTTACAGCAGTATGCAAAGGAGACATTAGGTCACAAATATAATCACATTTTGGATATCGCTCGTTATCACTTGAAATAAAACATTTAAACTGTGCAATATTTAATCAAAATAACGTACCCGATGAATGTAGATAACACATAATGAGCCCTACCTAAAACTGTATATGAACAATATTGCACATTTCAGTAGTAGACCATCGCTATTGATGCACATTAGTTTTTGCAGACATTAGCAGTGATTGATTGCGCATAATTAAAATAGTTTTTTTTGTTTTTGTTTTTTTTAATTTAACCAAGAATCATATGCCATAGCTAGTTGGAAAGGCGGCAGGAGCTTCAGGTAAGAAGAAAATTAAGGCATTGTTAAAAAAAAAAAATCTGATGTGTTCCATTCACATGATTTTCTCTACATCTCTGCAACAATTTATTGTTAGAAAACTTATGCTTCTATTTACTTCATGCTAATCGAGAAAAAAAAAAAAAAAATAGCAGAAATAGTCTTATTACTTGCATCTTTGTAAGAAAGAGCGAAATAAGGGGGTACCATAGGTTAAAGTGATAGTCGATAGCTGGTTGCTATGTGGCTGAAGTTCCTTTGTATGAACAGGAGTTCACAAATTCCTGTATGAGAAATGTATAAGGTTTTCAAAGCTGAAACAAAAAACAAGGAATATTTAAAAAACGATCAACTCCACGAAAAAATGTATATAACATAAATAGTGTGTTTTAACGTGCTCTTCATTTTTTGTGTGGTAAGTTTTTGTCCATCTCTTGCGGTTTTGCAGTTATGCAAAATTCCGTAAAATTCATCCAGAATAAAGTAGCCTTCAGAGGTTATTCCCAGAAAATTCAAGATATATATTTTATTTGTCAGGTAAATATTTTTAATATACGATCTTTTAATCATAATCGTTAGAGCCATTTTTAAGAAAATCAAAATTTTCGAACAAAATTGCAAGTAAAGGGTAGTTTGGGGTAGGGGGATTTTCTTGAAAATCTTCATGTCGCATCCCTGGAAGATACCAAACTTAGATACCAAATTTGGTATTCAACGGTCTTTTCGTTTTTGAGATATGCTGCGCACACACACACACACACGGACATTTTTCTTAAAATGCTTTTTTTGGGGGGGGATTCAGGGGCTCTCAAAACATATACCTATTTCCGGTGAAATCTCGGTATATCTAATTTTTGGGTGCAATACAATACCTTCTCTATGTACATAGTGCGTATAGAGAAAGTAAAAAAATGTACGCTGCTGTGCATTCTTCTAGCTTCTATACTTCCCAGAGGAGTGAGAAGACTCTTTTTCTAGTGCTACTATTCTTCTACTAGTAGTATTATTAAATTAGTAGTAGTCTAGTTCTGTGCTAGTAGAATAGCTCTGCTGATAAACAAGAAAGACATCGGATCATCTTGAGTTTTACATCAATGCACCCCAAGAAAATGTCGAATTACTACTTTAACTTCATCATATACATGAAGTCACATGACACTTCATTATGCAAAATGTCATGGACTCATGAGAACCTATTGCGTGAATTTCAATATATTTTCCTCTTAAGTTTTCAATAACTATTATTTTCGAAAAAAGAACAAATTGGCATTTACAGACATTGTAAGCTAAAACAGGCAAAACTAGGCAGATCTATCTCTACGAAAAGCAGTTTTCAGGGTAGTGGGTTGAACTTAAAATATGTCAGTTTTACGATAACTATTATGGTTAAGCATAAACAGTTTGTCTAACATGCAATCTCTATTTAAGTTATTTAAGAATGGGGAAGTAGGGTGACGGAGACAGAAAGTAAAAGAAGAAGTTAAGCCCTCTGCTGAGAAGTTCAGGTTTCGGCTATGTGAAATTTCTCAATATTGTAATAATAGGTTTCGTAAGTTGATCATCTATGTAAATTTCAACCTGGAAAAATGTACATGTAGAAAGCGAATATTTTAGCACTGTTAAAACCACGAAAAAAGTAATGCATACCTATATACTTCAAGTACCTAAGCCTTTTTCATTAATACAGTTTTATCCATTTATGGTTTTTCAAAAACATAAAACTCCATATATAAATACAACTCACCTAAAAAGAAAAGAAAAAAAAAACGTATTTTTTTGGAAAAATGTCCGTGTATGTCCATGTATATGTTTGTGAGCAGCATATCTAAAAAACGAAAAGCCTCTAAATAGTAAACTTGGTTCTTAAGTGCAGCATATTCCAAGAATGACACATGAAGACTTTCAGGAAAATCCACCACTCCAACGTACTCTACCTGGATCATTTGTTTAAAATGCTTATTTTCTCAGCTATTTAGAATAAAATACTATAATGTTTATAAAATAATTTCATGACAAAAAAGAATGTGTCTGGAATAGCCTCTGAAATTCTCTTTATTATGAATGAAATTGATATAACTGGTAAACCGTAACAGGTAGGTAAAATTACTATACAGAAGATGTTGATCTCGATAAAGCAGACAATTTTTCAGATAATTTTTTGTCAGATTAATAATTTGCGAAACATATCTTGTTATTGGTTTAAACGTTCCAATAATTACAACTTTCCATCCTAACCATGTAAGCAGGGCAAAGTTTCAAAGGATCATATAATTAGAGGGTTTTGAAAGGTTTGATTATCGCTTTAGCCTAATATATTTCCTTATTCACCTGTACCTATAAGTATTCGTACTCTCCTATCCACGCAGTGGTAGCAGAGCGTGGCTAAATACGATACGCAATTATTCTGTTCCAGTCTGGGTCTTTGTGTTTTTCTTATGCTAGTACTGGAAAGTATTAATCGTTATCATCAATATGGCTTAAAATTTGGATAATTACATCTGTTAATGTTTATTTATTTTTTGGTAGTGTTTAACTCCCGCTTAACGCTATGTCCACCACAAATCTCACATGCGATCGCTTGAGATCGAACCCGGGTCGTCTAGGTGAGGGCGAGTGGTCTAATTATTCAGCCACGGCGTGGCCTGTTAATGCTTATCTCGGTTAGCATGAAGAACATAGCAGAATAAGCTTTTGTAGGAATAATTTGTTGCAGAAAAGGTAGAGAAAGTCATATGAATATAACACGTTTTATAAAATGCTTTAGTCTTTTAAGTTACGTTTAAATTCGAGACATTACTAAAGAAGTATTTCAGATGGCATCCTATTATAACATTTTGGGTCATATGGAGTCGAGATAACTGTTTTCCTGTCAATTAATCGAGACTTGAAAGTGAACCTGTCGAGAGTGATAGAGGTGAAAACGTCCACTAGATCGGAAAGGCACCCCGGGACGTAAATGAAAAGAAATGGGCAGCCACTTGTGTGAGACCCGGAAGAAACGGTTGATAGTGACACTGTTACCTTACAACCCCAACGCGATGAACAGAAGGGTGGGGTCGGGTTGAAAATAAAACCAACGTTCATCCAGTACCCCAGATCTATCTCCCCTTCGCTGGTCCTTCCCCCTTATCTCTAGGTTCACATTCAAATTGCGCGTTGTTGCCAGGGCATGTCCGGGGCGAGCCTCTTCAATTGATATCTAGAAAAATTCAGCGTCCTCTGTCATAGTGACGCGGTCACTAAGGGTTAGTTCTTGTTCTGATATGCAGAAACATATTCTGTACGTTGCTTTTGAAAATAAATATCATGTTACAGAGATATGTCCAGTTTTACAGGAATTGCTTCTTCGGTTCTGACATAACCACGTGAAAACAAAGAAGGAAGGAAGAAAAAAAGAGGAAAGAGTTGTATTAAATCCAATCAGAAAGAAAAACAATTGCAATAATTAAATAAAAAGCAATATTTTTAGCGTTAATAGTTTTAAAACATCTTAGAATTTGGGGTTAATTCTTTCATTTATTACTTTATGTGCTAAGTTATACTAAGGGATGCATTGTATTCCACCAAAAAATTTGACCTCGACATTTTACCGGAAATATATGTTTTGATGCCCTCTGGATACAAAAAAATACTTTACTAAAAAAATGCGCACGTACTGTATAATGACCTTAAAATTCCATGCTCCTCATATGCATGTGTAAAAAATCACTTTCAAAAGAATGACCAGATATTAACAATTCGATCCATTAATAACGAATATCTTGAAATAGCTTAAGGCACAAAAACGCTATTTGGAATAAATTATGTATTTTGGACATATCTACTTTTTGTGAAGTACTTTTCGCCTATCACTTAATATATGCCAGTTATGCAAGACCCATTCTTTAGAATATGCATTTCGAAAGATGCTCCATTTAAACTGTAATTGGATGTAGGATTTTTGTTGTTGAACATTTTTGGAAGATCTGAACATAAAAAACTGCTATTTATCCGCTGAACTATGCTCTTCAGATACACACACACATACACACACACACACACACACACTGATTTTTCTAAAAATGCTTTCTAGATGCTCAAAACAAGTACTTCCGGTGAATCTCGGCATCAATTTTTTTCGTGGAATGCAGCATCTTCTCTTAGCTACTGCGTACATGGCAGAGAATGTAAAAGGAGAAAATTACTGACTATTTATTCCTTTCATATAGGTATAATTATATCAGAGAAAATAAAATAAACAAAAATGCATATGGAAAGCAATGTTGAAATATTTCACTGAAATTCCCTGAAAATCTTCGCCACTTCCATATTCTATCGAATGTTTCTTCTAAAGTTTGCCTATGTTCTCCCTTCCCCAAAAGACACACACACACACACACACACACACACACACACACACACACACATATCACTCCGTGATGTAGGAGTAGTCTCATCTTTCCAATCCGGAGGGGTGAACTTCTAATCTCTATTAGAGCAGTTTACCTGGACTCAGCTTTTGCAAAGGTTTCCCATGTCTTCGCAAGTCAGACGTCGGGCAACTTTTCACTTCGATAGATCTTTGGATCATTTGGGTAGTTTCCCAATTTTATGCACCGTTTTTGGAACTCTAAATCTATTAAAAGACGCGTTAAATGACTAACATTCTCACATACATTATTGAACAAATGTGTAATTTCAAGTATCTTTGTTTCAATGTTTTACACTGTTGAAATAAAGGAAGGTATGCTAAACAAATTTAGAAGATGTATAATAGATTAAAGTTCTAAAAGCAATGAGCATATCAATGTTTTAAATTATCTGAGAGAATTTGAGTTAGATAGCAAAAGAGGAGGATAAAACTTGCAGAGAAGAAATTATGTTATAAGGAAGTAATTAAACATTTAATTTTAAAGACGAAAGTTGACAGAAGGAAAAGCTGGATGAACAAGCTACAAAGAATAACTGTTTATACTAGTAGACTTTGCCCAGTCAAAATATATGGATATTCAACTGGTCGGGTCCCATTTTCATGTGATGGGAATAAGAATTGCGACTATTAATTGAAATTCAAATTAATAAGATAATATAATTTCCAAACATCCTTTTCAATATTGTCATTCCACGGTGCATTTAAGTTGGTATAAATCTTTGAGATGAAAAGATGAATTCTCAAGTTGGATCGAGCCATGGTGTAATAATAATAATAATAATAATAATAATAATATAATTATTTTAACATCAATATCGACCAATATCGTTCCAAATGCTAAGCTGAGTAGCCCGATACGATCCTGTTTTCTGCCCACTTTATTCATAGGTTACCAATGCATTTCCCCGCTCTCGGTCAATTTGATAAGGCTATTTTTGAACTCGTCTGCTTTTCATTATAATTGCGTGATTTTTTTTCAGTCTCTTGATAACGCCAAACATACTTTGTCATAGATTAAACCTTGAAGTTTTCCATGATCTCTTCATTTTGTTTTCATATTTAGCACCTTTAAGATGGCATCCTATCTCTATACTCGCCTCTCACTTGGAGGATAAATGTAAAGAAAAATATCTTATATTCTCCATTCACATGACTTTCTCTGCCTGCAAACAAACTATTCTTACAAAAGAATATTCTTTTATCTAAACCATGGTAGTCAAGATACACATTAACACACATTTTCTTATTACTTGCTTCCAAGCACAGGAGAAATAAGGAAATACACTAGGCTAAAGCGACAATCAATTCTTTAAAAGCTGGGCGCCATATTAAACAATTGAAATTCGGTTCTCTTTATGTGGCCAGGACTGAAACAAGTGACACGGAAGATAACTTCCCGCTTGAGACAAGCTTAAGTATCTTAAAATTGAAACCAATAACAAAGAATATCTCGGAAACGATTAAAATTTCGCCTGTTTAAGACATTTTTTTTTAAGAAATGAAATGTATATCTTGAATTTTCTAAAGATTTCATTTTATATGACTTTTATATAATTGATAAACTGTAAAAGATAGACAAAAACTTACTATACAAATGTAGAGCTCTTAAAAACACACAATTTATGTCGTAGTTTTGATAGTTAATCAAAATCGTTAGAAATGTTTAAGAAGATAAAAATTTACTAAAAGATCTTCCATGTAAAGGGTATTTCGGGTGGGAAGATTTTCTTGAAAACTTCCTGTGAAAAATGCGAAAGCTACCAAGTTTGCTTTTAACCGACATTTATTTTTGAGTTATGCCGTTCTCCCTCTCTCCCTCCCTCTCCCTCTCTCTCTCATTCACTCACTCACTCACACAGACACACACACATGGACCTTTTCTAAACATGCTGTTTTTATTCAGGGGACATCAAAACACATTTCCGATGAAATCTTGACATCAAATTTTTGGGTGGAAACAATACCTTCTGTATCACTATGTACATAGCACGTGCAGAGAAAGTAAAAAGCGGGGATTATTGTTGTTGCTGCTGGCTTGCATCAAAGCGTATATTTTCGCTGAAATGTTGATATGCCGAATGCAAGTTGAGAGGAAAAAGTGATAAAAGCTCAAGGCTCTTTAACATTAAATAAAATAAAGGAAAGAAGAATATTAATGAAGCTAAGATATCCCGTACAAGCGCTGCCTGTCTGAGAGTGTGCGTTTCGCCCTTGTAATGAAAATCAATACGCCACCCTTCTGTTTTCTTTACACCAGAGAATAGATGTGCCAATATAGTTTAATAACTCCTGGAAAAAATATGTATATACTTTTGCTTTAGGTTCATTCAGGCTATTAATAGAAGAGGTTAAGGGAACAAAGAAGTACTTTACTATCGATATTGTTAAAAAAAAATATCGATATTTCAATTTTTAGTGCAAAATCTTCAGAATACATTAAAGTACATATTTGTAATGTTTTATTCTCTTGTAGCGGATGTCACATGTTTTTAACGTCATTATAGAGCGCTAAAGGTGGTTATAGGACACTCTATGTCAAACTTAAGAACCATTTCCTTGGCTTAAATTTATTTGTTATTTTCCTCTAGTCAAATTTTATCTTCTTCCTCAATAATGCATCTATAGGTTTAGAAATGTTTCTCAAAACACTGCGGAATGTGTATATTAAGCGTTATGTTTGGAATTTTTTATATTGATAGTGGATAAGTTTTAAAAAAAATGAATTACTGTAATCGTGTACTGATTTGCAGTTTTTTCCACGTTGTGTTATAAAATAATGTTTTTAAAAAGAAATATCCACAATAGGACCATTTCAATCTGACAATTTCTAACAAAGGTATTAAAAATGTGTTAAAATGATACATACTGCTTAATATTTGTAGAAAGAGACAGATTTTGATTTTAGCTAATTAAACTTAATAAATTAATGTAACCAGAAAGAAAAAGGCACATTTGAATGAAACAAAAATGAATAAGTGCAATCACGCGCTTTTTGTTTGCAGTTTTTTTACACTTTTTTTATGAACACACACATACACACATATATGTAGTTTATGTATATATGTACCTGTAGCATAATGCCTGTAGGTGAAGATAGATTTTTATTTTAGCTGATTAAATCGAATAAATTAATTCATATACCCAGAACGGTATATAGTATGTATTATATATATTGTGCTATAGTATGTACGAAAGATCAAAGCTTAAAAGTTGTCCCTTAAAACAGAAATATATCTACGCAAGTTAGGATGCAATATCCAGAATTAGAAATAAAATAAGAGAACAAAGAAATCTATGAAAGAAGAAGAAATGAGAAACGAAAGAAACGATTTCCCACCGGTACCGTGTGCTGTTAGCAGAAAGTCTGTTTATCTGCTATATGAAATACCAAAGATTGACTTTTGTTTATTCAGCATTTCATTGGGTCAAATATTAATCAAAGATTCTAAATGCCAGAAAAAGAAATATATATATATATATTTATATTTTAGTTTTCGTAATATGAATGTACTTCACAATTTTAGGGACAACTAACAATGATTAAATTGTTTTTAAAGTAAATGGGTTCAATAGGAATGCCTGTGTGTTCTTGTTAACACTTTCATTGACACTAAATGCTTGGCGCAACTAGCCACGACGTGGTGCCGACCGGCCGCAAAGTCTCATTTGTCCCACCCTGCATTCACAGAAAGGCAATTCTAACATTTAAAGTAACGAACATAATGGGAAAACTTAGCTAAAAATCTAAAAAGACAACAAATCGGATGTGTTCCATTCACATGACCTTCTCTGGCTGTTCCGCAATCAAAGTTTTCTTACAAAACATCCTTTTATCTACACCATGCTAATTCAAATAAACGTTAGCAGAAATGGTCTTCTTACTTGATTCTTTGTAAATAGCAGGTAAATATAGGAATATACTAGACAAGAGCGATAGTCGATTCCTTAAAGAGCCGGTTATGTTAAACAATTGGAATTCAATTCTCTTTGCTTGTCAGGAGTAACCAAAGATAGATGAAAATAAGATAACCTACCGTTTCGGAAAAGTTTAAGTAGCTTAAAATTAAAACCAAAAACACGGGATATTTAGAAAACGGAACAACTATTCAAAAAAAAATATAATATAATGTAAATTGTGTGTTTTAACGATGTCTACATTTTTTGAGCAGTAAGTTTCTGTCTTTTTCTTACGGTTTACAATTACGCAAATTACAGCAAAATTCAACCAGAACGAACAGGTCTTCAGAAGCTATTTCAAGAAAATTTAATATATATATTTATTTTTGATGGAAATATATTTAATAAGCAGTATTTTAATAAAAATCGCTAGCCATTTTTGAGAAAAGCAAAACTTAAAAGATCCAGTAACGGGTATTTTGGGGTGGGGGATTGTCTTGAAAATCTTCAGTTCACATCCTTGAAAAAAAACCTAAACTTAAATACCTAATTTTGCATTTTACGGTCTTATAGTTTTGAGCTATGCTGCTCCCCACCATATAGGCCTTTTTTTTTATTAAAAAAAAGGCAAAGTTTTCGGTTCTCAGGTACCTCAAAACATATTTTTCCGTCGAAATCTCCACATAGAGTTTTGGGTGGAATGCAATACCTTCACTATCTACTATGTACATTGTTTTGTACATACGTGCTAGAGAAAATAAAGATCTGATGTACACCATTCACATGACTTTCTCTAAATGTTCTGCAAAGAAACTTCTTACAATATTCAAAATCTTGTCGGGCTTCTAGCCAGGTACCTGGCTAGAAGCCCGAGAAGATTTTGAATTAACACGTCGCCAGGAAAGCTTCAGTTCTTATTCTAACAATATATTCATGCTAATCGCGATAACATTAGCATGACTGTGGTTATTACTTAGCTCCTTGTACGTATAAGGGAAATACGGCCATACAATAGGCTAAAACGATAGTCAAATTTTCAAAAAGATTAAGCTATACGATTGACGTTAAAGTTCGGTTCTCTTTGCATGCCTAGGAGAGACACGGATGACAATTTCCTGTTTGAGAAAGCATAAGCATTTAAAATTTGATGCTAATGACACAGAATATTTCGAAAATGGTCAGCTTCACATCAAAAATGTGTAGGGCATAAAGTGCATGTTTTGACAGGATCTACAACTTCATCCAAAAAGAAGAGGACTTCAGAGGCTACTACTAGGAAATTGAAGATATACATTTAATTTTTCTTATAAATTCTTTAATGTAATGTATTTTAATGAAAATCGTTACAACAATTTTGGAGAAAATTGAACATTTCCGCATAAGGTAGTTTGTGGGGGATTTTTCTGAGAACCTTCATCCTTGGAAGATTCTAAACTTAAATACCAAGTTTGGTATTTAACGACTTTTCGTTTTTTAATTATGCAGTCCACATATATACGAATTTTTTTTTTTCTAAAATTGATTTTTGCATTCAGGGGATCTCAAAAATGTTACTATTCCGGGTGAAATCTCGGTATTGAACTTTAGATGGAATAAAATATCTTCTCTGCCTACTATGTACATACATAATGGTACTCGGTAGAGAAAGTAAAAAAACTATATCAACTAACTGTGCACACCAACATCTTCCTGAGAAAATAACAAGATCCAACATCGTGCCCCTTTTCAAAATAAAAAGCGAAAGGGGCGCCAAAGTGAAAGTGTTCTAAAGGTATCAATAAGAGTGAAGAGAATGACCATAACTGCAGAAGGCGGCGACTGAAGACAGATCTCCGTCAGATATTTACGTCTTAAGCAGGGCAATAATTAGGTAGGTACATATGTAAACTTTTTTTTTGTAGCGCGGTTTTTACATTTCTTTTACTTGTCGCGACTCGAACGCTGTATTTCTTTTTCCTCTTTTTTCCCAGTTTTCCTTGTTGAACTATTTGATTTACTGTTTGCTTCCAAATACACGTACAAACACAAATTAACAAGCACCCATACCCAATGCGGGACTCGAACCTATAATCTCGTTCGCCACGAAGTACCAAAGCTTAGTGGGCGCGCCCGCGGAGTTTAGACAAGATCTATTAAGGCTATTAGACTCTATTGTTCAAACATTTATGCATTAGACTGCAAATATGCCTGCATATTTTGAAGATTTTCGGGATGGAAAACTTAGGTTCAAAAGTAAAACACACGAAGAAAATTGTGCATTCAAATTATCTTAACTAATACTTGGTTGACGCACAAAAGTTCTTTCTTAAATACTTTTCTTTGAATTTTAAGTATATTTTAGACATTTTAGTGCTGATTTTTAAAAGAAGCTAGACACTAGTTTAATTTGGACCAGTTAAATGTGCTATAACATTTCCGGTTATTTTTGGAGAACGGTGATTTACATTGCTCTCTCATCTCATAAAAATGAAAGGCACATGGTAAACAACGGGAGGGGGTGTGAAGTAATAGTCTCTTAAATTCAAATTGATAATTAGAGTTGGGTAATTACAAATAATTTATCGCCCTCCGTGGTGTAATGGTTACCATGCTAATTTCATACACCCAAGGTCGCGGGTTCAAACCCGGCGGAGGACGATGGATTTTTTTCGGAAGGGAAGTAAAGCCGTTAGTCCTTAGTTGAAGATTTACGGCACGTAAAAGAACCTCAAGCCTGTTTGAGAGGCCTCTGAGCAAAATTAAGCGGTCTTTCACGCCCAATTTAGAATGGGACGCTGAGAACCACAGTAGTTAAAGAGCGTCCATAAATAACACGCCATTTACAAATAATTTAAAAAGATACAGTTGCACACATTTAGAATTACCTATTTCAGGCTGTTCCAGCTTGGCTGCGCGCCAAAAAAGCAGCGAGTTACTCACTACTCTTAGGTGTTTACCTATAGTATTCATTGAGGACGTGTGCTTATCACTGAATCAAGTGTTGGGATTGAGCTGCGTCTTTCATCCAGTGACTTATTACTTATCACTTTCCCCTCTAACCGGACTCTGAATGTTTGAGTACGTGTGAGTACTCTTAATCAGTCGAGTTGAATTCTGATGCACCAGACTTTCATGCCTTTCTACCTTGGCTACCATTTTATGTTACATAATTTATTTTTATGCTATCCTTACAGAAATTGATTCTTTTACTCGCCTTATACTGTTGCTGATACATTTTGACTTGACAAAACAAAGCTATTCGGATATTGTATGTCAGTTTTTGTTACTGGTGAACTCGTGCAGAAAATATCTAACGTGTTCCATTCACATGTTTTCTTTGCCTATTCTATAACAAAGAGGCAGAGAGAGTTTTGTATTTTAATGATAATTGCTATTAAATAATAATCTGGCAGGTGTTAGGTTTTCTGTATTTAGCTAACAGAAACGTGAGTTTTTTTTCGGCTGGCCTTATAACCTTGTCGGTAAAGCATTGCCTGCTGTGCGAGAGATTCCGGGTTTGATTCTCGACTGGGGCGTGAGAATTTGCCTCTAGCTAAGATTACTTTCTATGCTCTCCAGTCTGGAAGTAGAATTAAAAATGTGAATGTGTGTGTTTTTGATCTAATAAAAAAATATAAACCTATTTACAACAGCACACGAGTTAACAATATTGTCGAAAGGTAATGTCGTATGTTCCAACGGGAAATGCCGCCGTATGGCAGTGTAGTTAAAGGGTATAAGTGGAACAAAAGAAACAATCACACCTCCTTTTCTTCGCAAATACTGATAGCGTGAAATGTAGGAACTGTAAGTGTAAAATAGCTCGAGAATAACATTTTATAAAATTAAGAAAATCTTTGCGTAAAAAAAATCGGTAAAATGTTTGACCTAAATGAGATTGGAAGAGGGCAACGCAGCACAAGAGGCAAGAAGCTTCCCTCCAACATCATTTTATGCCATCTACTATCAAATTTTACTTACAAGCAAACATTCTCATAGGGTGGATAAAAATGTGACTTTTTCCCTTCCAACATATTTGTAATGTCAAAAGTGCTTATATAAAAACTCGTTTAAGCACTTTTGACATTAAAAACATGTTGGAAGAAGAAAAAAAATCACATTTATATTTGCTCTATGAAAATGTTTGCTTGTTAGTTGTAGCGTGATTTTAAATTTACTCGAAGTGTGTATTATTGCAGAATTATCTACACTAGATTGTAAATAAGATGCTGAAGGGACAGTTTAGTTTTAGGAATCGAGCCATGGCCCATATCGGTCGTGTAAATATTTTGTGTGTTGCAGTTTTAATAAGGTGGCAATCCTTCTTAAACCTAAATTTATTTTGTGATGCAAGTTGTCTAGCTGCTCTAGGAGAATCAGCATGTCTTCACGGAGGTTCAGTTTCCTTGCTACATTCAGCTCGGTCGGTATTGATCTTGTGTGTGTGTGTCGGTAAGGCAGCCTGCTGAAGTACCACCGTGTGTCAGCTTGAGTCCAATCCCAGGGGACGAGTGTGCGATGTGGTTATCAAGTAGGAGAGTTTGACCAGCGTTCCCCCCAGATAAGATTTCCTCTCCTGCAGACTGGAATATTCATATCATTGGAAAACCCCCCTAGGCACTGCAGGCAATTTCAATCAGAAATGCCATCTCTTAGATGATGATGACGACTACCAAGGATAACTACCTCTAGTTTGCTTTTACTCTCATTGAACAGAAAGAAAGAAATACAGAAAAATGGTATTTACCTTCTCAGCAAGCTATAAGCTCTTGAGGAATAATACACTCGTAGATAAATTATTCAGTTAAAATTTGCTTAATGATTTTAATGCGCAGTACTCTTTTGATGCTTAACTGGCTGTAAACTGCATTGATGAATACTGGTTATAAGTTCAATAATAATAATAATAATAATAATAATAATGCCTGCCTCGGTAGTGTGAAGGGTAGCGTGCCTGCCTAACATTCAAGATGTCGTGAGTTCGAATCTCGCTTAATGTGAAGTACCCGGATAAGATTTCCCCCCCCCCCCGCGGTTTTCTCTGATCTTGAGAAGACTGTCGAGTAACTATAAGCTCCATGGACCCCGAGATCAATTATACAACATTTTACCGATTTCATTCATCCGATATGACCAGTCAGGTTAAAGCTACAATAAATACAATTAATAATTTAATAATAACACATTGAAATCACCCTTCGTGGAAAAGTGCCTCTAATACCCAGGTTGCGGGTTCAAACCCGGCAAAGGTTAATGGATTTTTTTCGGATGTAAACATCATTATCATGGTTTCTTTCGGAAGGGCAGTAAAGCCCCAGGTTCCGAGTTTTATGTTTATTTTCAAGTAAAATAACCCATACCTTGAAAGAAAAGGTCCCTGGGCTAAATTTGCCATTTTTCTCGGCCGCAAGATCTGATTTCGTCCTGCAGTACCATATATGCACAATGAGTTGATCCCTCGTCATCATTTGCATATTTTTTTTAACCATCTCTACGAATCTGTGAACGAAATTATTTCGTTCTTTAAGAAACATTTATAAGAGTAAACTCTGTGGGCAGCATAGCTCAAAAATGAAAAGTCGATTAAATGCAAAACTTCGTATTTAAGTTCATTATCTTCCAAGGATGCGACACGAAGGATTTCAAGAAAGTTCGCCTACACGTAATTATCCCTTACATTGAACATTTTTTTCGAACATAGCTCAAACCATTTTTTATTAAAATTTCATATGTTTAAGATATTTCCATGACAAACGAAATGTCTAGTTTGAATTTTCTGGGGATACCCTCTGAAGACTTTCATTAGGAATTATTTTTTTTATATATAAATTTGGTATAATTTTTAAACCGCAAGAGATAGGCAAGAGCTTACTACACAAAATGTACATCTCATTGAAACACACACTTTATGTCGTATACAAATTTTATTTATTTTTTGTAGGGCTAACCTTTTCGAGATATTCCGAATTAATGGTTTCCGTTTTAAGCTACTTACAGAAAAAAGTCATGTAGATGGAACAAAACAGATTTTAGGTTAGTAATTATCAGTCTTTTATTCGACCACATACCTTTTGAATGAAGGGAATATAAGACCATATTGACAACACCGACAACTTAAGTTTTTACTAGTAAATTGGACTTAAGCATCCTAATATTTCACGAAACGAGGCTATCATGGAAGAAACAGCCTAAGCAAGTAGTACTGAAAGCATAAGAGCCGCCTGTCACCGACGATAGTGCTTCTGTAATATAATTAGGCTGTCAACGTTGTCGATTTAAAGTAAACCATTTTAGTAACGATAGAGCAATAGTGTGCTCAACATCTCGTCGAACGATTTTTTTGGTTATTTTTACGCAGCGGTACAGTAATGTCCTACCCGATTTTCGAAACCAATAGCTCCTGTGTTCATCGCTAGATGGCAGATTGAAAGAAACGCCTTGGAAGAAACATCGGAAGTCATTTAGAAAATATAGGACAACACTTGATATCTATATTGTTTTTAAAGTTATAAAACTGGAGTGCTAGGTTCAAATGGAAAACTATTATTTTGTTACAAGCAGTAAATGGCTGTTGCATAGTCTTAATTTATTTTCGAAAATCGTCGGGTTGTCATAATTCACCTCTGCTTTCTAAATAAGCGATACATCAAATTCACTAGATTGTTGTGGTACAGTAATTTGTTTAATGTAAAATATTATGAAAATGCCTTGTTTTAAGCTTTAAAGTATTTTAGCAATTATTAAACATGTATAACTGGTCATTTTTGGGGGGTTTTGCCATCCTGAAACATGTTTTGTCCGTGCTTTTACATACGTATTATACATACATGGTGAGACACTTAAGAAAACGGCCAGAGTTCGATCCCAGGCGACTGCATGTGGGACGAAGCGGTGCAGGGGTGGGTTTTCTCTGGGTTCTCCGCCATTGCATTCCACCGGTGCTCTATCTTCATTCCATGTATCATCGCCTGCGGTGCCTTATGTAATAAAAGCGGGCGTTAGAGACTATTAAAACACTTAAGAAAACGAGCACTGATATCTTCCACACGTTCAAAGTGATTGTATAGACATAGAGAGATAGTATAAGTAGTGATGGTGGTTGTATTTAGCAAAAATCTTATGTATTCAATTCACATGACTTTCTCTACCTATTCTGTAACAAACTATTCTTTAAAAAACTTATTCTTCTATTTATTTTATGCTAATCGAGATAAGCACTAGCAGAAATTACCATATTAATTACTTCCTTATTAAGTAGAAGGGAAATAAAGGAATTCACTAGGCTAAATAGACAGTAAAAGTTTTAAAATCTGGCTGCTATGTGATTGAAATTCGGTTCTCTTTGAATGACCAGGAATAAAACAAAAGAAACAAGAATGACAAATTGCCGTATGATATAAGTTCAAGTACTTTAAAGTTAACCAAAACCAGGAATATCTCGGAAAGATTAACTCAAAAAAATTATATCATAAATAGAGTGTTTTAGCAAGATCTATATTTTTGTGCATTTATGTTTTTCTCTATCTCTTGCGGTTTACCAGTTATACAAATGTAATCTAGAGTGAGGAGGTCTTCAGGCTATTCCCAGAGAATTCACGATACACAGTTTGACATTTAAATTTATTTGATATCGGTATTTTAATAAAAACCGCGAGGGTCATTTTTTTTTCGAAAATTAGAATTTTCGAACATTTTTCATTTAAAGGGTAGTTTGAGTTGGGGTGATTTTCTAAAAAGTCCTGGTGTAGCATCCTTCGTAGATGCTTAACTTAATATCACGTCTAATAGTTAATCGATTTTTTTGTTTTTGAATTATATTGTTTACACTTGCATACACACACCGGACTTTGTTTCGAAAATGCGTTTCTATTTTTAGGCAGTCTCAATGTGTATTTCCGGTAAAGACTTTTTGGAATGAATATTATACTTCCCCTAGTCCAAATTTGTAGCGTAAGAATAGCGAGTCTGCTTCCCATTCAAGAGGTACCGAGTTCGAATCTAGGTTAGGGTGAGTTGGATTTTCCTGACAAGATGAATGTCGAGTATCTTAAAGTTCTATAGACTCCGGGCTTATTTCAGCATTATTTCGCCCCTTTCATTCATCGTTCGGTATCACCTATTAGGTTAAAGCATGTTAGATTTAAATCAAATGAAACAAAAATAATGCCATTACTTACTACAGGAAATAGAAAAAGTACAAAGCAGGTATTACCAATTTCCCAAAGTAGTGTGGATTCAGCGTAATATATACAGCATCTCGGAAAGAGGAAATAAACATAGCACTATGGGGGATTATTTAGCTATTTTTTCTACACATTCCGTGAATAAGACAGGAGTTGGAGAGTCAAACTGAAAACATTCAACTTTTCTCATATAGAAATTTGTAAACTCATGATCATTCAAAGATAATGAATTTCACTCACATAGCAACCAACTTTTAAAATATTTGTCTATCGCCTGATTCAGTTATTCCCCTTCTACATATATAAAGTGACCATATTTTATGAAGCTGAAAATGGGTCATTTCTCAACTGACTTTTTTTTAAAATACAGTCTGAAAATCTAAACGCCTGTTTATCTATTTATTATTAATAAACGAGTTACAATTATCAGAATACTCAACATATTACATAATGACTAAGATGTATTAAAATATACAACATATTATAACATTACTAATAACATTACTATAAGCACAAAAATGATGTAATTAGCTTAACAAAACTTGGCTTTTACCGCATATATTTTCCTGAAGAATGAATTTTCTTCAGATTTTTTTTTATTATTTTGCTTCAAGTAATAAAAAACTCAAGGCAACTGTATTTTAAATTTTCTTTGATAAGCAACAATACTTTCAGCATTTCAACTTTCAATTGTGTTTTTCCTAATGTCCAAAGTTAGTTCATGTTTGCAAAAACTCTCTCTACACGTGCATTAGTGCCTTGGCAGTGCTAATCCAAATTTTATTACCTTAGAAATTATTACCTTAATAACTTTCGAAAGGAGAAATACTGAAATATTTCTACCTATATCAAATGGACTTCTTTTCCATCGTTAATCCACTCAGTAATTTTTTCTGCTGTGGCAAATTGCTTAACATAAATAAATTCGCTGAAAAATGCATCATCAATATTTGTGGATTTACCACATGATTCTAATCATAGTATGCATATAGCATAGCTCAGAAACGAAAATGCCCTAAAATACCAAATTTAATATTTAAGTTTAGTATCTTCCAAAGATGAGACACGAAGATTTTCAAGAATTTCCCCACTCCAATCCTTTATATGGAAACTTTTTTGAAATGTTTTTCGGAAATGACTAGATGATTAAGTACCGCGTTTAAAAGATGTTTACATGACAAATAAGATGTATATCTTGAATTTTCTTGGAATAGTATCTTTGGATGAAGTTTGCTCGAATGGTAAACCGTATGAGACAGATAAAAACTTACTACACAAAAAAATTGTTCTCGTTAAAGCACACAATTTATATCATAATGCTTTTAGGGTAACCATTTCCGAGGTATTCCTTGTTGGTTTCAGTTTTAAACTACTTAAAAATGTTTCTCAAAGAGGAGGTCACCTTTCGTTTTATCTCCTGACCGTGCAAAACGAATACAATTTCGATTGCTTTACATAGCGATCGGCTTTTTAAAAGGTTTGACTTTCGCTTTAACCTAGTGTATTACCTTATTTATTTCCTTTCTACTTAGAAGGAACATTTACAGCTATTTCTGCTAATGTTTATCTTGATAATCCTTTGTAAAAATAGTTTGTAAAGAAGTTCGTGTGAATGTGAATTATTTTTTTAACTTCTTTAGTATTATTTTGGTCTCTGGTCTGAAAGTGGGCATGTTACCCTTTTAGGTTGAACTGTCCAAAACTTCGACAATTGTAAAAAATAAAAAGGCAATTGCATCTATTAAACTCGATATCACTGAAAGCAAGGATTATTTTTTAATTATTTAATTTATATAGCCCCTTTAATATTTAAGGTCATATCGGGGGCTTTGCATTAGAAACAACTTGTCTATGGGTTCTTTATGTTGGGTTTAAAGCGTTTTATTTTCCTCAGACACACAGCACACATATATACATTTACTCTCACATACAAACTTCCAAAATCTGTGGGGGGATAGGTAATAATACTCGTTAAAGAAAAATTCCCCGCGCCAGCCGGGAATCGAACCCGGAACCTCCGAGTGAGAACTCGGCTCGCTGACCATTCGACCAAGTATGGAATATTCATCTACTAAAGTTCAGTGTTAATTACAGAATTCTTGGATATTTACAGCCACGATTAGTCATTAAAGGATTTGAACAAAAGTTGATGATTGCGGAGGCACTGGTCAGCATTGGACACATGTATTTTAAATTCCATTTTAGATCCCAGTTTCTTCATAATGGCGTCTGTTCAATATACGGGCAGAAATCTATAAGGAGATTCATATCTTTATACTATCCTTAGCGGTGAAAGTACATGGAGGATTAAATGGCGCAGAAGGGATTGGAATAGATTAGTTTATTAGATTAGATTGTGTTCAGCGAATTCACGAGTAACCATTTAGCCCTTGAACATAAAATATGTCAATTGAGCTATATCTCTGCCTATATAGATATTGTACATGAGCAGGGAACAATAAATATACACAGGCAAATAGAACTGAATAAAACCATGCTGCGGAGAGAGCAGCTGTTTCCCTGCAGTTACAATTCTTACAAATGATTTTACAGATACACCTTTACTTTCTCTACTATTTACCTACAGTAAGTAGAGGAAGCATTTGTTGTATTCTATCCAAAAATTAGATGCAGAAATGTTATCAAAATACTTGTCTTGAGAGTATTCTAAAACCCTCCCCCCAAAGTATTTTTAGAAAAAGTCCGCGCGGAATAGCCTCTAAGGTACGTTTCATTCTGGATGACCCCTTCATACTAAACCGTAAGGGATACAGAAAATCTTACTGTACAAAAAATAAATCTCGTAAAACCCACAATTTGTCAGATATAGGTGGGTATATTTATGGTTGATCATTTCTGAGACATTCTTTGTTATTAGTTTCACTTTTAAAAAGTTGCTTTTCTCAAACAGAAATTCGTCATTCGTTTCTTATATCCTTTGTTTTACTTCTGGCCATGAAAAGAGAACCGAATTTTAATTAAAGATTTGCCTAACGCTTTACCCTAGTGTATTGTCTTATTTCCCTTCTCCTTAGAAGGAAGCAAATAATAGAACATTTCTGCTGCTGGTGTATATCTGTTGATCAGCATGATGTATGTAAAGGTATACTCTTCTGTAAGAAAAGCTTGTTTACAGAACAGGTACAGAAAGTCGTGTGGATGGATCAGATTATCGTCCTACAAGAAGAACGGAACTTCAATGCCATCACATAGTGATCCTCTCTTAAAAGATTTGACAATCACTTTTGTCTATCCTTTTATTCTGCTTGCTCCTTCACGGGAATATGCAATAAAACCATTTCTGCTAATGTTTGTGTCCGAGTTAGCACGAAGTAGATAGAAGAACAAACTTTTGTAATAATAGTTTGTTACAAATAGGCAGAGAAAGTCATGTGAATGTAATTAGATTTTTAAGTTTTGAAATGGTTATGTTATTATTAACCACTTCTGAGATATTCCTTGTTATGGGTTTGAAATTTCAGATATTTACACTTTTCTCAGATGGGAAGTTTTTATTGGTTTTTTTCCTCAAAATTCAAAATTGCATGGAAATCGCAAGCTATCGGTTCCTATAGGAATTGAATATATTTTTAGCGTTATCCCCTATTTCCTTTATACTTACAAGGAAATGTATAATACAATAATTTAAACAAAAATTTCCCTATATCAACATGATACAGATGGGAAAGTTTATAAAAGAATTGAGTAGTAGTACTAAGTACTACGTGAATATAAAACATCTAATGTTTGCTACAAAAAAATAACACTTCACCTTTCACCTTTTCTTGTGTGATTTTCTTTAGGCAGGTTGATGACCTCGGATGGGTAGCGACAAAGGTAATGCTCACTTGAAATCGTCTAGCCAATGAGACTTTCTTATGTATAATAACAAGATTGATCTCTACTTGCGTTGGGTGCCTGGAATTTAATTTTCATATCAGAGTGTTAAGAACTTTGCATTGCAAGAAAAAAATATTTCCGCAGTAAAGTAAAAGAGTTTGAATTACCAAGATTCGCAAAACTTCTACAGAGCGAATCCTTTAGCAATCGCCACTAAATGCGTGCACTACGGTCAGTGTATTAAGAGACTTGAAGCACGAGAATATGCAACTTGAAGGGCAAGAGGCGCAATATTATCCTAGCTCCTGCCTACATCAGGGTACTCCACTAAGTTCTACGTAGCCAATGCTTACCCTTCATAAGAGCATCTGAGTCACACTTGTTATTCTCTTTAACTCGTTAATCCTAACGTTCTTACATGTGGCTCATGTTATCACAGAGCTACATCTATATATTAAAGAGCTTTATTTTTTTGTCTCTGCTTTTGTCTATATATTATGGTTTATCAGTTTACAAAATTATAAGTGTAAAATTAATTCGTAACGAAGATGACATTTTTAAGAAAATAAAGTGACTGTTTCAATATAAAGCCTAGTTTGGGATGGAGGTTGTGAATTGTTGTCGCGTCCTGAACTCATCATGAATCTAAGTACCATTTGCATTTTGCTTTCTCTACTTAGTACATTGGTAGAGAAGGTATTGCGTTCCGCCCAAAAATTCTATTTCGAGATTTCACCAGAAATACAAGTTTTAGGGTCCCCTTGTCCAAAAAGAGTATCTTTAGAAATAAAAGATCCGCGCGCGCGCGTGTGTCCGTGTACACAATAACTCAAAAACGTAAAGTCGGTCAATACCAAACTTGACATTTAACTTCATCTTCCAAGGATGTAACACAATGATATTCTACCCTTTACAAGGGAAAATTTTCGAAAATGTTGATTTTCTCAAAGAATGACTAACGATCCTAATTAAAATACTGTACCTTAAACACGTTTATTTATTTATTTTAATTTTCTGGAAATATCCTTTGAAGAGCTCTTCATTCTGGATGAATTTTGCTGAAATTTGTACCTGATAAGACAAAAAAACAGATAGACAACTAACTACACAATGAATATTCATCTCCCTAAAACATATACATTTGCCATATACATTTTTTTCGTGGAATTGGCCATTTCCAAGATATTTCTTGTTATTAATTTCAGTTTTAAAATACTTAAAACTTTTATCAAATGGTCATTTGTCAACTCCTGGTCATGTAAAGAAATGGATTTCAATCACATGGTAACCAGCTTTTAAAAGATTTGACTATCGCTTTAAGCCTAGTATATTCCCTTATTTCCCTGCTACTTACAAGGATGCAAGGCTATTTCTGCTAATTCTGTCTCGGTTAGAATGAAGTAGATAGGAGAATAATCTTTTTAACAATGATTTGTTACAGAGATGTAGAGAGTCAAGTGAATGGAATACATAAAATTTTAATTTCTCTAGCCTGTATGTACAATCCACATAGTTGATAGAGAAATTATGATATTCCACCCAAAAATTCGATGTCGAGATTTCACCGGAAATAGGTTTTGAGGTCCGTGTGTGTCTGTGGACACATAGCTCTAAAACGAAAACTTGGTATTTATATTTAGTATCTTCCAAAAACGTAATACGAAGATTTTAATGAAACTACCCCCACCCCACAAACTGCCCTTTACATGGAAAAAATTTCAAAAAATGTTTACTTAAAAATGACCCTAAAGATTTTGATTAAAATGCCGTATATTAAACATATTTGCATCACAAATAAAATGTATATTTTGAATTTCATGGGAATAGCCTCTGAAAACCTCTTTATTCTGGATGAGTTTTGTAAAATTTTGCATATCAGTTAAACTATGAGAAATGCACAAAATCATAGTAAACAAAAATGTAGATTTCGTTAAAACACATAATTTATGTCATATACAATTTTCTTGTAGAGTTGACCATTTTCAAGATATTCCTTGTTATTGGTTTCAATTTTAAACTGCCTACCTTTTCTAAAAATGGATCATGTAAAGCGAACAGAACCTCAATTGTTTCACGTTGAGGCCAGTTTTTAAAAGATTTAAATAATGCAGTAGCATAATGTTTTCGCTTATTTTCCTTCTACTTAAAAGGATGTAAGTAATAATACTAATTTTGATAATTGTTATCTCGATTAGCATGATGTAGATAAAAGAATAATCTTTTGTAGGAATATTTTGTATATGGAAGAGCTAGAGAAAGTTATGTAAATGGAGCACATCAGATATTTTGGATAATGATGGTGGTGATGAAACTTGAGTGGTTTCTTTGAGTAGCCTTTTTACACACACATTTTGCTGTCTGTTTTTAAAATGTGCGTTGTTCTGATGGAGAGAGGGCGGAAATCGGTGATTCAGGTAGGGAAGTATTCCTAATGAATACTTTTAGGAGTCCTCAGGGAATTTTCACGAAACAACTTGTAGTATAGCTGGTGAAATTGACGTTGCCTTTTACAAGCTTAGCCTTACTTTGATGAAAGAACCACTGTTCGCAGCTTAAGAGGAAAGGAGAAAGAATTTCACACTTGGTATTCTCAGCATCAAAAAGGAAAGAGCATAGCTCTTTATAAGAAATTTGCAATAGACAATTCCGTTTACCACGAAGTTTGTTAGCGCAGAGAATGATCACATGGAAGAGTCCACACCAAAGTAATTCTACTTGGTATATAAAAGTAGTCCATTTCGTTAGATGGTAATAGTTTTCCACATTTAGGTAACCAACCTTCGACTCCATTATGCCGATATAAACTCTCTGCGTGACTGACCTGAAAAAAAAATAGACTATGTTAAAACCGACGTAAATAAGGGATGTTTCGTATACGCATCTGTGAAATTATTGAAGCTCAAGGAAAGGCTAAACAAATACAATTCGGCCTTCTAGAGGAAGGGATGAAAAATTACACGTGAGGACGACAACAACGTGGAGATCAAGTTAATTGCTGCCTTCAAACTTTAATTGAAAATGACAGTGTAGCATGAAAACGTAACGTTTAAGTGTATTAAAAGAAAACAATACTTCTAATTTACGTCGTTATTGAATTTGATTTGCCTAAACTGTACTCTAATATGAGCATATACGACTAGCTTGTAATGTTACCTTTCGGCAATTCGTATTTTGGGAGAGGTAAAGAAAGTACCGTGGTAAAGCAGTGTTTTAGAATTATGTTCATGGAACTGATGAGGGTATACTAGCAGAGAATGAGGTTAGAGTTGTCATTACCAACATAAACAACTGCGTTATGGACTACTTTTATGCACATCAGTATACATGAACCATCATAGATCCTACAGTCAAACGTGGAACGCTGGAAAACGAGTCGGCTGAAGAGCAGTGTGCTATTTAGTCAACAACAGTCCCTGCGGAATGGCTCGGACGTTAACGTCTGTGGCCTATCTTCGGGAAGTTCGGGGTCAAAATCTCTTGTGCCGACCAAGCTGCCTGTTTTTATTGGTTTTTTATTGTGTAACAGGTAATTGTGATCGCGTTGTCATCTATTCCACAGATAGTGAAATGAGCTAGGCTGGACGCACCCTAGGTCCATCTACTTTGCAGAGTAAAGTTATATGTATAAAATAAAGGAATGAGACTCCGTCATCTGACTATGGATGGTGGAAGCAGCTAGACTGGATGGCACTTGAACACTATCTGCTTTGGACAAAACGAAAGTGGTATGGTACGGGAATGAGACCTAGGATGTGTACCACGTACCGATCAACGAGCATCTCACCTAACAGATCTGTCGCGATATATCCAATCAGTTAAAACGATGTAAAATAAATAGAACAAAAATACCCTAGCTCTACAGTATTAGCATCCCCTTGCTTCAAATGCTGTTGTTGGATTACTAATTGGAGTCAGGGACATGTCATGTATTTGTGTAATGTTTTGCAGAAAATATAAATGAATATATTTATTAAAGCAGTAGGAGCACAAGTTATATTGAAAAATCAACACGATAACAGTACAGTGAAATCTCCTTATATCACTTCCCTGCATTTTGAGTACTAAAGTCTGGAAGCCTGCCTTCTGCAGTCTCTCATACCTTCGACAACTAGAATTTTCGTCCTTGGCTACGGGACGTATATGAGGGTCCGACACTCAAGAAGTGAAGAGTGAAGACAGTTAATAAGAGTACCAAGAGTGCAGTTAACAGTGACCAGTGCAGAATGCAGTACAGTCCTGAATTTTGATTCGCATCAGTTGAATTGTTTACCGAACGTGTTATGTGAGTGGTTCAAAGTTTAACGTGCTGTGTACGTTGAACTACGAAAAGAGGTCGAGAGGTTTCTGCTCAAATAATCGATTTCTTTACTATGAAATGTATGTATTATATGCGCGCACCTTTTTTGGGCGCTCGACTCCTTAGTCTTTATTCGGTAGGTTCAGGCCGATTTTTGAATCGGAGCAGAGCGACAGCATTGACACATGTAGTACACTATACAACCTGCTACCTAGTGGCTTCAATGCTAAGGTTTCGTTCTGTCTGTATATTCCAGAGCTCAGGCACTGTGTTTCGTTTAATAATTCAGCTATTTCGCGGTAAACTAGGTAACCTATTCACCATAATGACTGAGGGCCTTAAAGAAAGAAACTTTCTTCGATTGATAACGCTGGGGAAAGACAGGACTGCTCTCTTCTTCCTCAAGCCCCGGCCCACGCTTCTTCGAAAAAACTACTGTCCAAGCAAACTGCGCGCATAACATACGTGTATTTGGCTCAACCATGCTGCTATATCTAACTGCTGCGATAGGTGTAACTATGCATTTCTAGGTCCTCATTAATAGCGCGCGAACTTTCTGATAACAATGTTTATGTTTATCGAATTAAGCGTGCAAATTCTTTATCTCAACGGCAGAACATGTTTATGTTGCGCATTCCTCGTGCTCGCCTTCGTCTCGTGGTCAGACAGTACTTTGAATGTCTTAGTGGCAAAAAAAGTGTGTCGAACACAAACTGATGTTTTCTCATTTGTTATAATACATATCTACTTTGTTTTATGTGACGCCCCCCTCCACACTCAGTTGAATCCCTCTTAATCCAACTAAAGGGGACAGAAACATTTCGGATAACGCATTTTTTCTTTCTTTAGTACATATGTACAGAGTTTATAGTAGGCAGAGAAGATATTGTGCGCAGCTGCTTATCAAGCGGGAGACTTGGATTCGATTCCCGGTACCAGAGTGGGGATTTTTCCCCCGCTGGAAGACCTGGTCCGGGGTGCACTCAGCCTCGTGAGGTCCATGGGGGGGGCCAATTGAAGAGCTACTTGATGGAGAAGTAGCGGCTCCAGGTCATGAGGACCGCTTTAACCGTCCGGGGGGGAGGCTTGAGGCGCTCACCACGTGTCTCACCCTCCAATACTGCATTCCATCTATGACGTCTGTCATGGACCGAGATGGGGGACGCAGAGGCCGGGCGGTAAGCCAAGGTTCCTTGTGAGCTGTAGTGCCATGGAGTTACAGAAGATATTGTGTTCCACCCAAAAATTCGATACGAAATTTCACCGGGAATACGTATGTTCCCACTGTGCGTGTGTGTGTCGATAGCATAACTCGAAAACGAAAGTTTTATTAAATACCAAACTTGAGTTTCTTCCAAGAATGCGATAGCAAGACTTTCAGGAAAATCCCCCACTCCTAACCACCCTTTACAATATTTTTAGGTAATTTTGATTATCTCAAAAATGTCTTAATGGTTTGGAATAAAATACCATATTATTAAGATATTTTTATGATAAATGAAATGTATATAATATTGCATTTTCTGGAAAGTCTTCTGAAATCCTTTTCATTCGGAAAATGTCTATTGTTTCACATAATGACCAGGTTTTAAAAGATTTGGTATCACTTTAACTTATTTCCCTTCTTCTTACAAGGAAGGAAGTAATAAAACAATTTATACTAACGGTTGTCCCGATTGGAATGTTGTTCTAAAAGAATAATCTTTTGCAGGAACGGTTTGTAGAACAGGTAGAGGAAGAATGTAAATGCAACACATCAGGTATATAATAAATGATAATCATTTTGAACAGCGACAGGAAGAAAATGTTCTTCCAAAAATATGTAATAATGTATTCGCAATAGATGTGTGTAAGTCGCAGTGCGTGAGATGTGCCCCTCCTTTAAACATAAATAAACCACTCTGATCAACATCAACAGTGATGTATGAGCGCAATACTTGTGAAACAGTTAAAACTTTGTTATAACGTCACAGTGTTTCTTGGAATGTGAAGTAGCGATGAGGATTAAGTGCATATACAATAAAGTATCTGTATTGGAATTTAAAGGTGTAATAAAAATAGCATTGCCAAATGTAGCAGAACGTTACCAGCGCAAATTATCATTAGTAATATAACGAGAGCTCCAAAATTTATCTAGAGACAAGTTGTAGCTCGAGTTGTATTTAATAAAACTATTTCGTGAATAAAATAAACAATGATTAGCCTATATGGACACCAGGAATAATATTCGTAAAATCCCATTTGTTTTGACGTATATTTTAACCGAAATCACTGCAACTTGATGTCCATATCATAAATCTGGCTTCGTTGCTTACAGAATTCGTTGAACTAGTTCCACACATTCTCTGTGTTTTTCGTATCCTGCGGCTTTGAGTTTTCAATTAATATTTCTATTTCAGCGATAGACCTTTCCCCAAAACGTTTTAGAACTTCCTCCATTGTGTACGGGAATACTACTGCACAGTGATATTATGAGACGAACATTAATTGGTTCAGAGAGAAAACAAATGCACGTGGGTGCGATACATTTAGAAAAACAATTGCACGTGGGCGTGATAAAAACGATTAAAATGCAGGGAAAATGAGTTCCGATTGGTTGGAATTTTACACGCCAATGTACTGGATTGGCCACTTCCTACGACTACCTGAAATGAACGAAATAGTCATATATAAAAATGTGTTACATTCACATAACTTTCTCTAGCTGTACTGCAAACAAAAGTATTCATACAAAATAGTATTCCTTTATCTACTTCATGCTAATCAATGTAAACATCACCAGAAATATTCATATTACTTAGTTCCTTTATAAATAAAAGAGAAATAAGGGAATACACTAGGCTGAACCGACAGTCAAATGTTTTAAAATTTGTTGCTATGCGTTTGTCGTTGAAATTCGGTTCTGTTTCGAAGGACAGGAGTAAAAAAAAAAAAAAATAAATAAATAAATAAATAAATAAAACCAGACAGACAGAAATGAAAGATAACTTCTTCCCGTTTGAGAAAAGTTTTAAAATTGAACCCAATAACAAGGAGTATCTCGAGAACCATTAACTACACAAAAAAGTATATGGCATAAATTGAATGTTTTAATGAGATCCACATTTTTTGCGTACTAAGTGTTTATGTTCTACTTTTTACCAGATACACAAGACATTCAGGATGAAGAGCTCATCAGAGGCTGTTTCCAGAAAATTCAATATGTACATTTAGTTTGTAATAGTAATATCTTAGACATACCTATAGAATTTTAATCAACACCCTTAAAACAATTTTTGAGAAAATCAAAATTTTCGAGAAATGTTCCGTGTAAAGGGTAGTTTTGGGGTGGGATATTTTTCTGAAAATCTTCGTGTTGCACTCTTGGATACTGCACTTAAATAAAAAATGCTGTGCTCAGACATACGGACATTTTTATTAAAATGCCCTTCTTGGATTCAGGGGTCCTCAAAATAGGTATTTCCGATGAAATCCCGGGATTGAATTTTTGAATGGAATACAATACCTTTCGTATCTACTATGTACATGGTACATTCGTGATAGATAAAGTAAAAATAGGGTGGCCTATTAAATTTCAAAGTGGGGGAGTGCAGGTGAAACCTAAAATGCAATTAAGACCATTTTTAAGCTTCCACCTCAATAACTAACTAGACGTGTTTTAAATTAAATTGAATAGAATTTAAGTACATTGTTATTTATACTGGGAAGTTTTGAAACGAAGCCCCTAAATGAATCCTAGCGGTGGCCATTGGTTACCTTTGACTGCATTTCGCGTACCTTCAAAGAAGTATGCACAGTCAAATAAATGTATCTGCACACCGTTAATTGGAAATATGGTTCACAAAGTTGTTTTTGAGGAACGTCTCTCTGTGAGCCTGAACGATTTTCGGTGCTTTTAAAGCAGAACAAAGGCGGTTTGAAAACGTTCACGTTTCCGCCGGTCTCAAGGTCATCCCACCCATAAAGTGAAGCGAAGACCGAAAGCGCCTCTGCATGGAAATTTGTTTTATCTTGCGGCTCTTCTAAAAAACATATGGCAGCTCCACTATACTTGGAAATAGCGATTCTTGCTATATATACTGATATAAACCATAGGCTTAGAACTGAGCTATTGGCTAGTTTAAAATGTGAGCCCTAGCTAAAGATAATTTTATTTATTTACTCCAAACAATGTGCTCCCGATTCAACGAATTTTACATTCCCAGGCCCTTATATCGGGCAAAGAAAGTTGAGCAAACCATCAAGGGAACTAGAAATATGTTATATTATTTTCTCTACACGTACTGTATGCATCATGTATAGAGAAGGTCTTACATGCCACCCAAAAATTCGATATCGAGATTTCACCGAAAATACACCTTTTAGGGCTCTGAATCCAGAAAAAAACATTTTTTAGAAAAAGATCCATGTGTGTCAGTGTGTCTGTGAACACGATAACTCAAAAACGAAGAGTCCATAAAATATCAAACTTGTTATTTAAGTTTAGTATATTCCAAAGATGTGAACGAATATTTTCGAGAAAATCCCCCTACCCCAACTACCCTTTACATGGAAAATTTTTCGAAAATGTTGATTTCTTCAAAAATAGCTCTATCGATTTTCATTAAAATTCCTTGTGTATAAGATATTTTTATAACAAACGAAATGTATATCTTGAATTTTCTGGGAATAGCCTCTGAAGACATCTTCATTCTGGATGACTTTTTTTTTTTCACCGGCAAACCATAATACTTACACACAAAAAATATAGATGTCATCAAAACACACAATTTACATCATGTACTTTTTTTTTTTTTTTTTTTTGTGAGTTAACCATTATCGAGATATTCCGGATTATTGGTTTCAAGTTTAGCCACTTGCATAGCTCAAAAACGAAAAGTCGGTTAAATACCAAGCTTGGTATTTAAGTTCAGTATTTTTCAGCGTTGTGACACGAAGATTTACAAGAAAGTCCCCTCCCTCAACTACCCTTTACATGTAAAAATGTTCGAATTTTTTTTGATTTTCTCAAAAATGGCTCTATAGACTTGATTAAAATATCGCATACCTATTAAAGATATTTACATGGCAAATAAAATGTATATCTTGGATTTTCTGGGAAAGGTCTCTTGAAGACATCTTTACTCTGGATGAATTTTGGGGAATTTTGCATAACTGGTAAACCGTAAGTGATAGACAAAAACGTACTTAATAAAAAACATAGAGCTTGTTAAAACACACAATTTATGTTATATACATTTTTTCGTGGGGTAAACCATTTTTTATGTATTCTTTGCTATTGGTTTCAGTTTTAAAATAGTTTTCTTATACGGGGATTTGTCAACTCCTGGCCATACAAACAAAGAACTTCCATTACATAGCAACCAGCTTTTAAAACAAATCGCTTTAACCTATGGTTCTTCATTTTTATCTTCTACTTACAAGGAAGCAGCTAATAAGACAATTTCTGCCAATTTTTTCTCGATTAGCATGAAATATATAGAAGAATAAGCTTTTTACTAATAATTTGTTGCAGAAATGTAGAGAAAGCCATGTGAATGGAACACATCAGGTTTTTTTCTTTATTTCATCATGTGGAACAATTATAGTTGGCGCAATCGTTCTTGAACACTGAAACATTTAAATAAAAGCTGGACTACAAGTCCTTTACTGATTTTCAATAGAGAAGTCTATCATTGTGATGAAGTCATCCGTTGTAGCATCACTGGACTTTTTATTTCACATATCTCTGTACAGAAAATTCGTACAGTCACTGCTAAATTAAATACCGTCGTACCAGTAACAATTTCGTTTCCGCGCAACATTTTGCGCCGAATAACACAATAGTTTTTTATTTTTAGATTTTAATTATGTTATACCTGAAACATATTCCCTGTCTGTGGAATCATTATCAATGTCATTAGCATTGTAACTGTTTTCCATCTCACTGTCTTAAATTATAATTCTACCAATCCCCCCCCGCCCCTCTCCATTACACTTTCTTGCTCCCATTTTTCGTCAGCTTCTGTTGCTCTTATTAGCACGTTATTTTTTTTCTCTTTTTTTCCCTAGAAGGCTCAAAATATGTATTCTCCTTACTCTTCATTTTTAATTTCTCTAGCATGTTTGTCCAATATAAGTGCATACTTGTATATAGTAGGTAGAGAAGGTGTTCCTCCTAAAAATTTGATACCAAGATTTCACCGAAAATACGTGTTTTGAGGACCCCAGAATGCAAAAGAGCCGTTTTAGAAAAAGGTTCGTGGTATAAGTTTGTGTCTGTGTGTCTGTTTTTGGTGTCTGAGTATGTATGATTGTGTGTCTGTGGGCAGCATAACTCAAAAACAAAAAGTTGATTAAAATACCAGTCTTCCAAGGAATGACACCAACATTTTCAGGAAAATCCACCCCCAACCGTCCTTTACATAGAACATGTTTTTCAATCTTCAATGGCTCTAAAGATTTGATTAAAATGTCGTATATAAAATATGTTAACGTGGCAAATAAAATGCATACCCTAATGCATCAAATAACACGAGCTTTGAATTTGCTGAATACAAGTGAGAAGGATATATCCCGGATCTCTAACTATTCTTGGAATCAAAGTTTATTTGTTCAAGAACGAATGCGCGAGCTATACCTACCAAATTAAAGTTATAAAAAATAACCTCTTCTGCATCAACTATTTCTAATCACATATCAGTTTCGCTTTTAACGTCTGTTCATGATTATGGCACAGATGAAAACCCTATTCTACAAGTTGCATATTAGATTAGTTTTATAATTTAAAAATAAGTAAAATAATGTCATTACATTCACACATGTTACAATGTTCGAAGTGAAGTTTGCGGACCCAAACCCGGCCTTGACCTATAGTTTTTAAGTATGCTAACAGCAACAGCTCCATGTCATTAGATTTACTGGCATATTAAAGAACTTCTGTGGGACAAAGTTCTTGTATTTTGGTGACGCTGATATGACTCTGACAAATAACAGTGTCGTTAACAAACAAACTAATTTTACTTTCTCTGCACGTACTATGTACATAGTGTATAGAGAAGGTATTGCATTGCACCCAAAAATTCGATACCTAGATTTCACCAGAAATATATGTTTTGAGAACACCTGAATCCAAAATCGCATTTATAGAAAAATATTCGTGTGTGTGTGTGTGTGTGTGTGTGTGTGTGTGGACAGCAAGCTCAAAAAACGAAAAATCCGTCAACTGCCAAACTTGGTATTTTAAGTTCAATATTTTCCAAGGAGGCGACACGAAGATTTTCAAGAAAATCCTCTCACCTCGACTACCTTTTACATGGAGACATTTTCGAAAATTTTGATTTTCTCATAAATGGCTGTAACAATTTTGATTACAATATCGTATATTAAAGATATTTACATGACAAATAAAATGTATATATCTTCAATTTTCGGAGAACAGCCTCTGAAGACATGTTTATTCTGGATGAATTTTGCAGAATTTTGCATAACCGGTAAACCGTAAGAGATAGACAAAAACGTACAGAGCAATAAACGTAGAGCTTGTTAAAACACACAATTTATGTTATATGTGGTTTTTTTTCCGTGGAGTTGGCCGTTTTTGGGATATTCATGTTATGGATTTCAGTTTTAAAATACTTTTAGCTAACTTTCTCGTACGGGAATCTGTGAACCCTGTTCATACAAGCAAAAGAATTTCAATCACATAACAACCAGTTTTAAAAGCTTTGACTATTAATTTAGCCTATGGTACTCCCCTATTTCCCTTCTACTTGCAAGGAAGCAAGTAATAAGACACTTTCTGCTAATTTGTTTTCGATTGGCATTAAGTAAATAGAAGAATAAGCTTTTTAATAGTTTATTGCGTAGATGTAGACAAAGTCATGTGAATAGAACACATTAGACTTTTAATTTTAATCTTGCAACGTTCGATGGCTGTGGTGAATAAATTGTACAAAATTGTACCCGGTTGTCAAATTTCTAAATAACATCTATGTTTCACCACTACTGTTACTTCCTCTATCTGGAAAATTTTGATGCAGCATCGTATGACTTTCTCGACTCTTTTTTTAAAAATGTTATGCTTTTATTTGTTGTTAATCGAGATAAGTCTTCAGTACACATTTAGTTGTAGGTATAAGCAGAATACAACAAGTTAAAGGAATAGCGATTTATCATTTGTGAAAAATATATTGGTTAATATATCCAATAACAAAGGGTATTTCGGTAATGATCAAAACCACAAAAATCTAATATTGTGTTTGTTAACGAGATTTGTATACTCTGTTTATTGTGTATATTGTTCAGTTATACACAATTCATTCAGAATGAAGACAATTAAAAAAATAGATGTTTTTGCCATAAAAGTATCTTAAAGCTAAGTATTTTCATTAAAATCATCAGAGCTATTTTTGATAAATATATCAATCTTTTACATATAAATGATAATTTAGAGCGGAGAAATGTTCTCACAAATCTTCATGGCGCACTACATTGCATTTTTTCGAGTGTAAAATAGGTATGCTTTCACACACAGGCCTTTTGATTACTAATGTTTTAAGCGAGTCTCAAAACGTGAATTTCCGACGAAATTTCGGGTCGACAGTATTGAATAGAATGGAATACTTTATCTACTAGCTGTAAATTTGTAGTGGAGAAAGTAAATTTGTACAGGGGGGTATTGCAAGTAGCATAAAAAGAAAAGTTTTATTTTCCAATATCTTCTAAGGATGCATCAGAAAAATGTTTAAGGAAAATCCCTACCCTAAATTATAATTTACAGGAAAATATTTTTATTCTCATTAATGAGAATCGATTTTGATTAATTAATTAATTTTAATATATTTGCATGAGAAATAAAATGTATAAAACAAAATTTTGGGGAATATCCTGTGAGGCCCTTTTTATTCGGAAACAAGTCCCCTTCATTTCGAATAAAGTCAGGTACACGGTAAAAAATAGGTAAAACCACAACATAAATATACCTCTCATTTATTAAATATTTTGATACATTATTTCCTAGTTATACCTAGTTATCGGTTTTGAATTTTTGAAGTGCTAAGACACTACTCACCTACTTGCACCTCGAAAAACATTAAATAAATAGAAGAATAAAACTTAATAAGAATAGTTTGTAGAAGAGTGGGTATCTACCTAGAGGGAATGCTCCTTGTTTGCAGAAAGTGGCGTACATTGTGTTTCAGCTATTTGTAATGCTTCAATTTGTAGTAGTTTTCTTGAATTGGTGCCGTTTACTTGTCAAGATGCCTGTTCAATTTGCCTGTTCGATTCACTACTATAAATGTGAAACTTTCTTACGAATTGTGTTAGGTACCATTTTATTTTGATGGCTGTCTCCTTAGCGTGGTGGTATCGCTGCTGCTTGCCAAGCGGGAGGCCTGGGTTCGATACCTAGTACCGTTTTGGGGAATTTTCTTCCTCTGGGAGACCTGGTCCGGGGTGCACCCAATGCCGTGATATCCCTGGGGGCCAATTGAGGAACTAATTGATTGAGAAATAGCGGCTCCAGATCGAGAAGACCACATCAACCGCCGGGAGGGAATCGAGGAGCTGATCACGTCTCTCCCTTCAGCACTGCACCCCATTCATGACGCCTTCGGGCCGAGATGGGGGATGCAGCGGTCGGGCGGCAGGCCATGGTTCCTTGTGGTCTGTCGTGCCATGGAATTACCTTTACCATTTGAATACAGGAAACCTGTTCATAATCACTGCTATAAATGTGAGCTTTTTTTTTTTAATTATGTTAGATACTAATTAGTTACCAATAGACCTGTCCATATTCACTGCTTTATATATATATATATTAGACTTAAATACAAAAGCACCCGAAGTCTTGACCTGACGCAGCAAGATCTGGTGCCAATGCACCTTAAAGTGGGAATTGGCTGTCTGAGGTAGCGGTGGATGGCAAGGGAAGAGCGAAGGAGACATAGGTCGCGTAAGGAGTTACCTTATAATTTAACGATCCCATATATAATAGTGTGTGTGCGTGCGCGCTATGTTGATTTTGGGATGGTTTTTGTCAACCTATGCAACAGTTAGGCTGAATAAAGTTTATTTGGCATTTGCTCGAGATCGAAAATGTATCTATGTGGATTCGAATCTGGTTATAAGATTTCTATCCCTTTTAATAAATCCAGGTGAGTATAGGGAAATCAGATGTGAAATGTAGTTAGTTATTAATTTATTAATTGTTTTTCTCTTATTTGTTACTCCATTTAGCGTTTAAGGCGACTCTTGCTACACTTAATCGTGGTAAAATACATTTGCTACCCGTATCCAGTGTATTGATTTGGATCTAAGCACGTACTAAATATGATGCACCGTGCTATGACATTCATTAGAGACATTTTGTGAAATACATGCCCATAATATATGGAACGCATTGAACCACGGACCACCCCATTCTTCATAAATGCAGTACCACTGACTTAACGGGTCAGTTATACACTTAGATTTCGTGGTCTTTTCACATCTCTGCATCTGCACCTAATATCCGTTTGTACATGTTTCTCCTTTCGTAGAACCTGTTCTTATTTTACTGTCACAACCATAGGAAGCGGTCCCATGTTTTTGGAATGCATAGATTACTGCTTTCCAAAGTCTAGCTACCACTTAATCGAAGTGGTAAAATTATGCCTATCTCAAAAAGTTTACGAGAGGCACAATTTATATTTTGAGCCCAATAATAAGAGTAGTAATTTGTCATTGAAAATTGATTTATTGTTTCCCCTTTATGATCAATACAGTTTTGCATGTGTTCGAACCATTTGTCATAGCAGTTTTTCCATTCTGCTTGAGACACCTCCAAAACATGGTTTTTGAACGCAACAATGGTTTCTTCTGCGGACGAAAATTGTTGTCCACGCGTTTTATTCTTGATGTTCGGGAACAAAAAGAACTCACTGAGTGCCAAATCAGGACTGTACGGCAGATCAGCTGTCAATTCGATGTTTTTGAGTGTTCAAATAGTCGGTTGTTAGATGAGATGTGTGAGTGTTTGCATTGTTTTGATGAACGATCTGACGACTCTTGTTTTCCTTATTTCACCGAAGACTTCTGGCGAACAAATGATTGTGTACAATTCAGAATTGGTCTTTTACCTTCCTCTAAAGGTTCTGTTGTCACATGACCAGTTTTTCTGGGGAAAAAATCATTTATTTCGAAGTGCTTCGAGCGCGAACAACTTTTTTGGATTTGGTTCATCTTGAAACAGCCATAGTCGACTGCTGTTTACGTTCCTGCTCATATGCATAGATCCATGATTCGTCACGGTTTAAATCTTATGTCTTTTGAAGCCCCACCATTCTATTTCTTGAGCATTTGTACACAACAATCGAATTAGTATCCTTCTGAGATTTTGTCAAATCATGTGGGATCCAATGAGGGCAAACCTTTTTCACGGCTAAATGATCATGTAATATATTGAACTAATGTCTAGGGATGCCTCAATCTTACAATATGTGTCATGAGGATCTAGCATTATCAATATTTTTGCACAGCATCAATGTTTTCTGGTACAACTAATTATGGACGACTTTCACGAATTTCGTCAGTGAACGAACGGCAGCCATGATTTAACTCGCTATACCAGCATTTTACAGTGGCAAAGGGTGGAACTTGATCGCCAAATGTAGTAGTAAAACAATGCATTCTTGTTTTGATAATCCAGTTAAAAAAATTAAACTTTTTGCATGAATTTTTAACGAGTGAATTCCATCTTTTCGGCGAGACACAATTTTAAGGTCACTGTAAATAGCACAAATAGCGTTTTTTGACAAAATATCTGAAGAAGGTCAAGGTCAATTAACTCAAACTTTTCAGTGAAAACACCAAATAGCAGCTACAGCATTTCGGCTCAAAATATAAATGGTGCTTTCGTAAGAGACTCATTAGACCACTTGTTAAAAGTTCTCTACTTTTTCATTTATTTTTCATACTTCTGCACATTGTTCATATAAAATAGTGTTCTTCTGTATACCTTCCACTGGCAGGTACACGAGGACAAAGAAGGCTGACAAAAAGCCAAATGTTTTATATTCTTTTACCTCGATATTATACCATGTGGCCCAACTGTCTCGTATTTGACGTGTGCAGATATCCCTTCGTGCTTAAAAGAGTTGCAGAACTCAACGGGGCAGTTTCATATCCCATTGAGTTCTCCAACCCTTTTTAACGTATTTGCTGAAGTTTGCATATTTTAATTGGCCCTATAGTTCTCCTAAAGTATTATACGTATATTTCTTATGGCTACTCAGAAAAATACAAGTTATGCGTTTCATTTTATATGGTAATGTCTCAAATCTTCTAAACGTCTTAAACGTACCACAGTCTCTACAAAGTATACCGTTTATCAGTGATATATTTATAAAAATCTTATGTGTACCATTCACATGACTTTCTCTATATCTGTGCAACAAATTATTCTTAAAAGCTTATACTTCTATTTACTTCATGCTAATCAGTAAACAAATAGCAGAAATAGCCATATTACTTGTTTCCTTGTAAATAGAAGCGAAATAAGGGAGTACCATAGGTTAAAGTGATAATCAAAAGCTGGTTGCTATGTCACTGAAATTCGTTTGTTTATATGGACCGCAGTTGACAAATTTCTGTATGAGAAAGGTACAAGTTTTTCATAGCAGAAACCAAAAATAAGGAATGTCTCAAAAACGACGAACTCCACGAAAAAAATGTATATAACATAAAGTGTGCGTTTTAACGTGTTCTACATTTCTTGTGTAGTAAGATTTTGTCCATCTCTTACGGCTTAGCAGTTGTTCAAAATTCAGTAAAATTCATCCAGAATAAACTACTCTTCAGAGGCTATTCCCAGAAAATTCAAGATATAAATTTTATTTGTCAGGTAAATATCTTCAATATACGAAATTTTAATCAAAATCGTTAGATTCATTTTTGGGAAAATTGAAATTTTCGAAAAAAAATCCATGTAAAGGGTAGTTTGGGGTGGGGGGATTTTTATCAAAATTTTCGTGTCGCATCCCTGGAAGATACTAAACTTAAATACCAAGTTTGATATTTTACCGACTTTTCGTTTTTGAGTTATCGTGTTCACAGAAACGGACACACGCACACACGCGCGCGCGCACACACACACACTCACTCACTCACTCACTCACTCACTCACTCACACACACACACACACACACACACACACACACACACACACGGACCTTTTGGTGAAAATGTTTTTTTTTTTAGATAAAGGGGATCCTAAAACATATATTTCCGGTGAAATCTGGGTATCGAATTTTTGGGTGGAGTGCAATACCTTCTCTATACACTATGTACATAGTGCGTATAGAGAAAGTAAAAATCTATAGAGATTACGAAAACAAGGTACCACTCTTCCCAATTTTCTCTCTGGATTAGAAGGGATAGAAAACAATACACCTAGACCATTTGGATAATATTTTCTTTGCTAATAGACATAGCTATAGGCTATCGTTTGCAGATTTTGGAAGATATCTGAAGGTGATGAAATAGACAAGAAATAATACATCCGCCAATATTTCATTTCCATTTCCGTATATATAAGTGATTGTTGCACTAATATTACAAGTTTCATAATTGTTTATTAACATTAGTTGTGAGGGGTATAGGCGACGACTCAGTATAGAAAATTACAACTCGTAATTGCACAGAGAATTGGGAGAAATAAAGCTAAATAAAATCGTAATTCTAGATTTAAAATCGTTATTCCAGTCATAGGAATGTGTTCCATTCACATTACATTCTCTCTACCTATTCCGTAACAAACTATTTTTATAAATGTGTATGTATTCGTCTATCTACTTTAGGCTAATCAAGGCAAACAGCAGAAATGGTCTCATTACTTAGTTCCTTGTCACCACATAGAAAATAAGGAATACACTAGGGTAAAGCGATAATCAAATCTTTGAAAGTTGTAGCTGTGCGATTATCTTTGAAATTCGTTCTCTTTACATGGCAGGAATAAAAAAATAAAAACCTATTGGAATTGTAACCAATAGCAAGAAATATTTCGGAAATCGTTTACTCTACAAAAATATGAATATGACAGATTCTGTATTTTAACGAGATCAACATTTTTTGTGTGTTAAGTTTTTTTCCACCTTTTAGGATTTATCTGTTCGCAAGAGACACTTGGAATGAGGTCTTCAGCGGCTATTCATAGAAAATTCAAGAAAGACATTTTATTTATCATGTAAATATCTTTAATATACGGTATTTCAATCAAAATAATGTTTGAGAAAATCGAAATTATCGAAAATGTTTCCATGTGAAGAGTAATTGGGATTTTCCTGAAAACCTTCATGTCGCATCCTTGAAAGATGACAAAACTTAAATGCCAAGTTTAGTACATAACCAACTTTTCGTTTTTGAGTTATGCTATCCACAGATACATTCATACAACACAAACATGTGCCATTTTCTAAAAGTATGTTTTTTAATTCAGGGGTCCTAAAACCCTTTATTTTCGGTAAATTTCGGTATTTCATTTTGAGCGGAGTACAATAGTTTCTCTACTTACTATGTACATTATACATACGTGCTAGAGAAAGTAAAATGACACTCGTATAATGCCACATAAGCTAACAAGTTGCTAATAAAGTGCTCCGATTAGCGCAAGGAATTTGTTTTTTATTTATTTATATAGCCCCCTTTAACTGCTGTGGTCATTTTTACACGTGAAACAACTCTGCATTAGCTTCAGCTTATTGCCATTAACTTAATCATTTTATATCATTAATCGCACGAACATTCACTCTCATATTCATATTACCAGACTCTGTGTGCAATAGGGAATAATTTTGGTAACAGAAAAATTCTCCGCCTCAGTCGGGATTCGAACCCGGGATCCCCGGGTGAGATCCAAGGTATAGTGAACTAGTTTTAGTATTATTTCCGTTTACTCTGATTCCCTAACATCAAGAACAATGCTCCCTCCTACTACTTTACTCTCTCTGGTCGTAAGAAGATTTTGTTTGGATTCAGAACTTTGAGAATTCTTTCTCTCCAACTCTCCTACTTCTTACTTTTCTTTTCTTACTTAAGAAGTTTGAGGGGAGGTTTGAACTTGAGCTGTCGGCCGCTTTTAAGACCTAATGATTGGAATCGAACCCAGCTACTCCACGTTGAATGAAGCCAAAGAATGTTTTGTTCCCTGTAATTTGATAACGAGGTGGAACAAGAGACGCGCTAGCGATAAACAAATGAATAACGGCGGCCGCGAAGAAGAGCGAGCGCAGTGGTACAGAGCGCCCTAAGCTAGGGGGAGGGAAGGGAAGGAAGGGTGCATAACGGTTTCTCTTCTCTCCCTTCCTCTTCCTTTAGCTCTTCTTTACTTTTTTGGGTTGCTGGTGCTGCTGTTATCTTTACTCCACTTTTTTGTGGCAAAGCCCAACACGACTCTGAGAGGGCTAGGTCAGGATCCAGCCAGCCAAGTAAGACAGCAAGTTGGTCTTCCTCACCTGCTGCTCTCCAAGTGACACATTCCAATGAGATTTAATAACACAAGGTCGCACCTTGCCGCACTCTGCTATTTACACATAAACCAAAACAATTATTATACGCACTGCGCTCAAGTCCATCTTCTCTTATTTGAATACGAGTTTATATATTACCACGTTTACATGGTGTATTAAACTCCATTTGGATCCCTTTTTCCGTCTTCATAAAGATCGCCGTTACATATACCATTTAGTATGTCTATATGCTGCTCTGACAGATTTGAACCCTGTCTTCAATACAAGAAGTACTTATGAACACTATACCTCAAAAACGAAAACTCTGTTAAATACCAAACTTTATGTTTAACTTCGACATCTTCCAGGGACGCAGCACGAAGACTTTTAAGAAATCCCCACACCCTAAACTAGCACTTACATAGAAAAAAATCTGATATTCCATTCACATGACTTTTTCTACATCTCTGCAATAAATTATTGTTAAAAAGCTTATGCCTCTGTTTACTTCATGCTAACTGAGAAAAATTAGCAGAAATACTCTTATTACTTGCTTCCTTGTAAATAGAAGCGAAATAAGGGAGTAGCATAAAGAAAGTGATAGTCAAAAGTTGGTTGCTATGTGACTAAAGTTCCTTTATTTTTATGGACAGGAGTTGACAAATTCCTGTATGAGAAAAGTATAAATTTTTTAAAGCTGAAACCAGAAACAAGGAATATCTCAAAAACAATCAACTTCACACAAAAAATGATGTATCATAAATTGTGTGTTTTAATGTGCTCTACTCTTTTTGTGTGGTAAGTTTTTGTCCATCTTTTACGTAATTCCGTAAAATTCATTCAGAATTAAGTAGTCTTCAGAGGCTATTCCCAAAAAATTCATGATATACATTTTATTTGTCAGGTAAATATATTTAATATGTGATATTTTAATCAAAATCGTTAGAGACATTAAAATAAAATAAAATAAAAATTTTTCGAAAAAAGTTCCATGTAAAGGGTAGTTGGGGTGGGGGATTTTCTTGAAAATGTTCGTGTGGGATCTTGGAAGATATAAAACTTAAATACCAAGTTTAGTATTTAACGGTCCTTTCGTTTTTGAGCTATGCTGCCCACAGATAGACAGATAGACAGACAGACAGACAGACAGACTCACGGACATTTTTCTAAAAATGCGTTTTGAATTCGGGGGGACCCAAACATGTATTTCCGGTGAAATCTCGGAATCGAATTTTTGGATCCATTACAATATCTTCGCTATACTATCTACATAGTACATGCAGAGAAAGTAAAAATCGAAAATTTTGATTTTATCCAAAATAGCTCTAATGATTTTGATTAAAATATCGTATAATACATATAACTATATCAAATGTTCTGGGAGTAAACTCTGAAAACCTCTTCATTTTGAGTTACTTTTATACAGCTTGTAAACCGTAAGAGAAAGACAAAAAGTCACAAAAATGTAGAGCTTGTTAAAACACACGATTTGTGACATATACAATTTTTTTTTTTTTTTTGTTAACCACTTCTGAGATATTCCTTGTTATTAGTTTCAATTTTAAAATACGTCAACTTTCTCATGCAGGAATTTGTAAACTTCTAGTCATGCAAAGAGAACGAATTTCAATCACATAGCAACCAGCTTTTAAAAGAGTTGACTATCATTTAAGCCTAGTGCATTCCTTTATTTCCCCTTCTACTTATAACGAACTATTTATTAATTACTTTCCTCAGATGAGGGCTACTATGTTAACAAAGCATAAGTATAAAATTAACATTTTTTTAAAATAATTTACAACGATATCAGTTTAGCAGTAAAAAACTTCAAAACTAATACAAACAGCCTATACCGAATTTTTCGTAACCCTCAAAATTAGCTTCAAAATTACATAAGAAATTTTAATGTGTTAACATAGTATCAACATTAAAATGAGTACAAATGAGTTCTGCGGATGAGAACAGATCAGATCCTCTGATTGCCATTATTATTATCGTATACACGTTTGTCCAGGCCATAATTTACCCAAAATTGGTGTAATTTTTTGGGAGATTAAGCTAGAAGATAAAGAAAGTTATGTGAATGGAACACGTCAGAATTTTATAGGATCTCTTTCACAGACTACGTTACAAAACCTTGTATTTCAATCTAATTAATGTTTAAACATTTGTAAAATGTATTTATTGTACATTAGTTTTAGGTACAAAAGAAACAGAAGTGCTAATCAAATTAAATTGGGTAGCTATATGCTGTCTTTGAAATTGCCTAGGTACTCTTGTATGGCATCACGAGAAATAAAGGAATGGTGACCTATACTTTATAAAATTTAAATTGAAAACCAATATGAACAAATATCCGGAATATTTATTTTAAAAAAATTACTTATATTATTTGTTTTAGGAAACTTTACATTTCTCGTGTAGTAAATTTACAAAGTTGTACAAAATTGTTCAGGATGAACACGACATCATAGGATATTAGAAGAAAACTTCAAGATATGTTTTCTTAGTCATGTAAATACTGAACATTTATATAACCAACATTCTCAAGATTTGTTTTTAGAACATGAAAAATAACAAACATTTTTCTGGCCCATGGCTTGTTTGGTTTCTTGAAAAGCATAGTGTCGAACATACCGAACTTAAATATGTATCGAGTTTCATGTTTTTTCGACTTTACATTCTTCAGTTATGCTTTACACACACGAGCACGAACCTTTTCCTAAAAATCTGACATGTTCCATTCACGTGACTTTATATACCTATCCTGGAACAAAATATTCTTAGAAAAGTTTAATCTTCTATGTACTTCATGCTAATCGTGAAAAACGTTTGCAGAAATAGTCTTATTACTTGCTTCCTTGTAAGTAGAAGGGAAACAAGGGAATACACTAGGCTAAAGCGATAGTCAAATCTTCTAAAAGCTATCGTTGTGTGATTGACATTCGCTATTCTTTGCATGGCCAAGAGTAAAACAAAAGAGATATGAAACTAATGACGAATTTCCGGATTGGATAAAGAATAGGTAAGTATTTTAAAATTGTAATCAATAACAAGGAATATCTCGGAAATAGTTAGCTCCACAAAAGAAGTCTATAGACATAAATTGTGTATTTTAACGTGATCTACATATTTTGTTGATAAGTTTTTGTCTATCACGGTTTACCAGTTTCGAAAAAGTCAACCAGAATGAAGAAGCTTTCAGAGGCTATTCACAGAAAATTCACGCTATATATTTCATTTGTCATGAAAATATCTTACATGTGTAGAGCCAGTTTTGTGAATCAAAATTTTCGAAAAAATGTTCCACGTAAAGGGTCCTGAAAATTTTCGTGTCGCATTTCTCGTTTTTGAGTTATGCTATTCAAGTATTCACAGATATATATATATATATATATATATATATATATATATATATATATATATAAACGCAGGATGTTTTCGAACATTTTTATTCAGGGGTTCTCAAAACATATTTTGAATGAAATCTCGCTATCAAGCTTTTGGGTGGAATACAATATCTTCTCTACCTGCTATGTGCATTTACATACCTGGATAAGCATGTAATATTGTTTCTTTAAGGAAACGAATTCAGAGGACTTCAAAACATACGGAATTTTGATATGGAGTTTTTGGCTGGGATACACCAACTTCTAACCTAGTTAAGTACCAGAGAATAAAAACTGTGATTTTCTTAATATGGCATTTTGTGAAATACGAGGTAGCCAATTTATTACGATAAACTGCTAAATTACCTACTTCATGTTTCATCAATTACTGTACTTTGAAAAAAAAGGCAATATTTCTTGCAGCATTTAAATGCTAAACATTTTATTTTTTCAACTTTTGATAATATAAAGGCAGCTATATCAATAAAATATGTTTTTATCGGATTAACCAATGAGTGTTAATGGAGAAGCTTATTTTACTATTTACCCACTGCGTATGGATGACTTGCACCCCTCCCCCAGCCCTCCCCCACTGGGACAGATGCCAGTGTTACAAACATTAGTAAAAGTTCATGGTAAGGAATTGAGTTATAGACAAATGAACCAGGTAAAACGAAGAGCTACAAAACCGTCGCAATTTCACACTACTTGAAAAGGGTAGGCGCCTTCTGTATATTCGTTTTATTGCAAAACTTCTATATTAAAATGTATGAATGCCGAAATAATTTTGAAAAGGCAGAATCGTATTAAAAGATTGTGTTACGGTCAGGATCTGTAACATCAACACTCAACTTCCTTGCCGCTGCTCTTCCATCTGAACTAGGAAGCCGGTGCTGACAGATCATGAACTTTTCCATCTTACTCGAATGTTTTCGGTAAAACGTTTATTAAGCGTTTTCACGTAAGGCACTACACTCATTGACACTTTTTAAACCTGGTTCTACCCTTCTAGCGTAAGGAAGAACAATCAAAACTAAATCGATTGTGTTTACTCAACATATCTAAAACGGTCTTAGACTCTAGCCACCGTCAAGGTGGGGGGAGAAAAAAATTGACAAGTTTTTTCAGGTTTACACACCAATACCGCCAATTTATTTAAGTTTAAAATCTTAACTATTAATATTATTCTCTTTTATTGGCATAATATTAACTAATGAACCGGGCGGAACCGCGAATATGGGATAAGCTGCTTTTATAAAACCCCAAAACATACGTCTTCTTATATCGGCAGGGTGTTTTTTTTTTCTGCTTTCGAGTATACATATTAGATAGGGGAGGTATTGCATACCACCCAAAAATCGATACCGAGATGTCATCGGATATACATTATGTAAATGTTTTAAGGACATTATACAACGTCTAGAAGGGGGGAGGGGCGCGCGCGTTTGTGTGTGTGTGTGTGGGGGTGGGTGGGAGTATAACCCAAAAACGAAAACCACAAAACTACCTCTTCATGGAAGTTTTTCAGAATTTTCAACTTTCTCAAAAATGACTTTCGCGATTTTAATTAAATTCTATATTATATATTAAACATATTTCCATCAATCTTCTTCTTTTTTTTCTTTTTTTAATAGCCTGTGAGGACCACTTCATTCTAACTTTTTTGTAATTGGTAAATCGTATGAGAACAAAGCCCTACTACAAAATTTATACATTATTTGTAGTGCGATATATATTATAAAATATTAATATATATTTATATATATGGTATATTTATAAAAATATCTTTTAAAACGCACAACTTATGTAGAAATACATTTTCATCCTGAAGTTAACAATTTCCGAGAATTTCTTTGTTTTTGTTGAAACTGTCCAATATTTATACTTATCTCAAATGGGAACTCGTTATTCATATTTTTCATGTTTTCATTCTGGTTATGCAAAGACAACGGAATTTCAATTCAATCTGATAGCGACTGGTTCTCAAAAGATTTAGATATCGCTTTAGCCTGTTGTATTGCATTAACCTCTTAGTACCTATTTACAAGGAAATATATAATGTAATTATACTGAAAATGTGTTTTAGATTGGTATGAAGTAGGTAGAAGAATAACTTTAGTAACTATAGTTTGTTGCAAAACATGTAGGATAAGTCATATGAATGTACAGTATTTTTTTTCTTCAAAATATTTATTCAAAATATACCAAAAATTAAATTGCTGTAATAATTATAAATTTTTACATGAACATGTTCAAGAATAAGGTAAAAGGGAATGCTGGCTCCAATAATTTGGCCACATTCGTAATTGTAGTTTTTAGTAATTAATTTTAAAGAATGTAATTCATACTTTTAGATAAGAAGAGAATTTCGTTTGTCTTTACCTCAATTTTTTCGGTATCTTTCCCATCACAGATTGTAACATTGCCCCAGATTCTTCACAAAACGCGAAATGGTAAACACTGTGTTGAACTTACTATTAGCTGCACTTTGTACTTACGCAAGTAAACTGTGTACTTTGGTGATATAACTTGTTAGTGAAGTAGTTATCACTTGGACAACTTCGATAATAAGTTGCGTTTCCTTGAGAAAACTCTTCAAACCACTTTCGAATAAACGCTGCTGTTTAAAATGCACTTTACGACCTTTAAAATCTTACACGATCCGAGTTTAAACCGGCGCAAGCCAGCAACAACATTTATAGATTGTATTGTCATATTCAAATTTTTATATGTTGTATGTATTTTTTGAAAATATTACTCTGATTGCATTGAAGTTATGGTAATATAAATTTCATTCAATTTGGATAAATACAGTTTATTTCTTAATTGCATAAGCAAAATGTTCCTCGCGCCTCAAAATTTGAGAAATGGAGATTTAAGCCCCACACAAACTTTACGCGGTGATATTTCAATAAAGTTGATAATTGAATATGATAATTATGATAAATTTTAAAACTTTTTAGAAAATTTAATTTCTAAAACTATTTTTTTCTCATAAAATCCGTTGTTTTAAAAATTCCCACTGTCGACTGTAATATGATATTAGTTCCCGTGCACATTATGGGAAATTTTAGTTCCATTTAAGCAAAAACTGAGATGTGTGAAACATTTTGAAAGTGTGAAAATGTAGTTTTGAGAAAAACATTGTGTTATAAAGTAGTATGTTAGGAAACAAATTGTGTATACTCTTTAATGACTGTAGAGCCCGAAGCAAGGGGAGCGGACAGTTAAATATTGATTCTGTGTGGATAACAAAGGAATACAACAACTATTTGCTATAAATAATCGAGTAAGTTTTTGTATATCTCTTCCGGTTTGCCAGTTATATAAAGTCATGAAGAGATCTTCAGAGGCTATTCCCAGAAAATCCAAGTTATGCATTTCGCTTGTCATAGAAATATCTTAAACATAAGCTATTTTAATAAAAATCGTTTGAGCCAATTTTGAGAAAATTAAAAATTTCGAAAGATGTTCCATGTAAAGGGTAGGGGATGTGGGGGGATTTTCTTGAAAATCATCGTGTCGCATCCTTGGAAGGTACCAAACTTAAATGCCAAGTTTGGCATCTAACAGTCTTCTCATTTTTTAGCTATGCCCCCTCACTCCGCACACTCACGGACATTTTTCTAAAACTTTTTTTTTATTCATGGGCCTCAAAACATATATTTCCAGTGAAATCTCTGTATCGAATTTTTGAATGCAATTTAATATATTCTCTATACTCTATGTACATAGTATGTGTAGAGAAAGTAAAAATATGAAAGCAGTACAAATGCATCCGAAATGAGATTTTTTAGGAGCGGTAAATGGTTGCACATTAAAAGACTACATTAGAAGTAAAGATATACACAAGTAATTGGAAATTACGCCCCTATTATCTATTCACCCTTAGGTTGATTTGCACCAAAATAAAACCCAGGAGATCAATGTAGCCTTCCAACGCTCGCGACAAAAATACCCTCTCACCTAGTCGGCCCTTGTTCGATCCCAAGCGACCGCTTGCGAGATTTGTGGTGGACAAAGCGGCGCAGCGGTGTTTTTTCTCCGGGTTCTCCGGTTTCCCCTGCCATCACATACCACCGGTGCTCCATCTTCATTCATGTATCGCCTGCGTCATCGCCTGCGGTGCCATTGTAGTAAAAGCTGGCGTTAAACGCTACAAAAATAGAAATATTGTCGCACTTTCACTTAGGGTGGCTTGTAAAGCATTTTTCGGCCTCTTTGACAAATTTAATCCCAATTCACACAACAATTTATAAAATGTTGTTCTGAAAATAGGCAAATCTGGATAAGCATTAACTTGCTGAGCACTTTTATCATCTGTTGCCGGCTCATTTTTAAAAAAAATCTGATGTGTTCCATTCACATGACTTACTCTACATATCAAAGCAGAAATAGTCTTATTACTTGCTTCCTTGTAAGTAGAAGGGGAAATAAGGGAGTAGCATAGGTTAAAGCGATAGTCAGAAGCTGGTTGCTATGTGACGGTGTTTGTATGGGCAGGAATTGACAAATTCCTGTATGAGAAAAGTTAAGTTTTTCGAACCTGAAGACAAAAACAAGGAATATCTCAAAAACGATAACTCCACGAAAAAAATGTATACAACATAACTTGTGTGTTTTAATGTGCTCTACATTTTTTGTGTGGTAAGTTTTTGTCTATATCTTACGGTTTAGCAGTTATGCAAAAGTCCGTAAAATTCACTCAGAATAAAGTAGTCTTCAGAGGCTATTCCCAGAAAATTCAAAATATACATTTTATTTGTCAGGTAAATATCTTTAATATATGATATTTTAATCAACATCGTTAGAGCCATTTTTAGAAAAGCAACATTTTCGAAAAGAAGTTCCATGTAAAGGATAGTTCGGGGTGGGGGAATTTTTCTCAAAATATTCGTGTCGCATCCCTGGAAGAAACTAAACTTAAGTACCAAGTTTGGCATTTTACCGAATTTTCGTTTTTGAGTTATCGTGTTCACAGACACACGGACACACACAGGGACCTTTTTCTGAAAATACTTTATTTTGGATACAGGGGACCCTAAAACATATATTTCCGGTGAAATCTCGGTATCGAATTTTTTGGTGGAGTGCAATACCTTTTCTATACACTATATACATAGTACGTGTAGAGAAAGTAAAAATAAATTCATATTTCTGGCGACCCTGAATTATTGAGGTATGACTTCTCAAAATAATTTGAGATCCCCTTGCCTTTTACCAGGAAAAAAAAACGCGAAACAGTTGGAGAATTTAGTGTCCTGCCAGCATGTTGCCATGATATCTCAATGGTCAGAGCAACTGGACGGAAACCAGAGATCCGTGGTTCAGATCCCAGCTATGGTATTAAATTTTCAGTCTGACTCTACCTCTGCAACTTCTCTCCTACACACGTTTGGTGTGATAGAAACAATTAATTCACATTAAATGAGCTAGTGCTTTTTGGTTAACTATAAAGCCCGGGATTTAAATACTTATTTGAGTTTGTAAGTCGCCATTGAGGTGTGTCATTTCAAAAAATTGAGAACTGCTTGTGGTTTACCGGGGGGAAAAAACGCGAGTCAATTGGAGAATTTGGTGCTGTCCCGGCATGCTGCCATGGTAGCTCAGTGAGCAGAGCAACTGGATTGAAACCAGGAGATCCGTGGTTAATTCTCGGCTATGGCGTTGAATTTTTCAGTCTGACTTCAAATGTATGCATGTTACATGAATTGTATTCTTTACAAAATCGTCATATTTTTGCATCGTGTATTTCATACGGGTATAACCACTTTTCTTGTTAGGGGGGATGATGATTCGGTTTGTGAGAGAGATAATAAATAACTATCCACCCAACTTTTTCAAGTTTTTCTTTACGAGCATTGTTATACATGAAGTCAAAACAGCTGTGAACTCCGAGGTTAATTTCCCCACTTCTTTTACGGGAAGTGTTAGATATTTTTCACAAAACTTATCAATGGTTTACCAACCTTATGTTTTACGTAATTCGATGAAGACTCGAGAACAAATTCATGGCATTCTCTCTCTCTCTCTATGCTTTAGGATTTCGGACACAACAAATAGCAATAATTTTTGTGATTCATTCGTATTGCATGTTGGAACTTGTTTAAAGGCATAAAGCTGTGTTAATTAAAACTCTTGGATATTTTGTAAAATATTATATCACATGAAAATGTAGATCATTAGCCTGGGACTACTTCCTGCGTACATTGCTACTGCGTATACTGGCCATGTGGTGCGTTGTGGCGCGGATGAACCTAAAGTGAATGCGGTTTAGATAAAGTTAAAACATACAGAACAAACATTTAGATAGAATGGAAGAGAGTCTATGCCCAAAAGAGCAAGACAAAGAAGGCGGTAGAATGAAGAACTGGAACAGGCCAGAAGGCCTACAGTGAAGCTGTTGATGATGCTGATTTAATGTTCACGAACCTTATGTGACCAGTATTATCGATAGTATTTCCTACATTTATTATTAAATGCTATTAGAATTTCCGGAATTTTACCACTATATCTTCAATCCATCCCGCCAATTCATGTACATCAACCTTACAAAGATAACATTATTCTCTATATTTTAAGAGTATGCTTTCTCTACATTGTACATGGTGCGTACGTAGAGAATGTATTGCATTTCAATTGTGTGTGTGTCCGTGTGTCTGCGAACACAACTCAAAAACGAAGTGACGATAAAATACTTCCAAGGAGGTGACATGAAGGTTCTGAGGAGAATCTTCCCACCTCAAACTACCCAAATTGCTCTGTCGGTTTTGATTAGAATACCTTATATTAAAAATATTTCCATGTGTAATAAAATGTATAGCTTGAATTTTCTGGGAATAGCTCTTGAAGATCTCTTTATTCTGGATGTATTTTGCTAAATGTTGCATAACTTGTAAACCATAAGAGAGAGACAAAAACTTACTATACAAAAAAAATGTAGATCTCGTTAACACATAATGTTTATGACGTATACATTTATTTCGTGGAGTTGACCATTTTTAGATATTCCTTGTTATTGCTTTTGGTTTTAGAATACTTATGCTTTTTTATACGGGAATTTGTCAACTCTTGGTCATGCAAAGAAACAGATTTCAATTAAATGGCAACCAGGTTTTAAAATATTTGAGAATCACTTTAGCCCAGTATGTTACCTTAATTCCCATCTTCTTACAAGAAAACAAGTAATAGGACCCTTTCTACTAATGTTTATCTCAATTAGCATGGAGTTAGAAGAATAAGCATTTTAACAATAATTTATTACAGAGATGTAGAGAAAGTCATGAGAATGGAATACATAAGATTTTTAAAAGTGTAAGGTCCTTGTGAAACAGAGCCTTCTGGTTAAAATGCTGACAAGCCTACAGTCTCCTGGCAAGACCATTAGCGAGTGTACTTTGTACCCGATAATTAGATCGAAACGTCTTGGAGCATGTCAGCATTCACAAGGTCCACACCTCAGTCAAATGTGTTTTTAATTATGGGCTAAAAAGCTGTCTGAACATGTGTTGCAAAACCACACTGCTTAAAATCATGTCTTCCTCGCGTGTAACTATCAGTTTGACCACTGCTCTTGTCATTAGAAAGCAAATCTGGAACTATTTAAGCTTCATCAAACACATCCATTTGCAGAGAACAAATCTCATTCCAAAATTCTAAGACAGTCATGACATATATGAGGTATTATATATATATGTATATGTATACATATGTATATATGTATATATGTATATGTATATGTATACATATGTATATGTATATATGTATATATGTATATATATGTATATGTATATATGTATATATATGTATGTATATATATGTATATGTACATATATGTATATGTATATGTACATGTACATATATATGTATATGTATATATATGTATATGTATATATGTATATATATGTATATATATGTATATATGTATATGTATGTATATGTATGTATATGTATATATATGTATATATGTATATATATGTATATATATGTATGTATACGTATATATGTATATGTGTATGTATATGTATATATGTCTATGTATGTATATGTATATATATGTGTATGTATGTATATGTATATATATGTGTGTATATATGTATATATGTGTATATATATATGTATATATGTGTGTATATATGTATATATGTGAGTATATTTATATATATACATATATATGTGTATATATGTATGTATATGTGTATATATGTATATATGTGTATATGTATATATGTATATGTATATATATGTATATATGTATATATATGTATATATGTATATGTGTATATATATGTGTATATTTATGTATATATGTATATATGTGTATATATGTATAGATGTGTATATATGTATATATGTATATATGTATGTATATATGTATATATGTATGTATATATGTATATATGTATATATGTATGTATATATGTATGTATATATGTGTATATATGTACATGTATATATGTGTGTATATGTATATATGTGTATATATATGTATATATGTATGTATACAGAGTGTTTCAAAAATACGGGGCATAATTTCAGGTATGTATTTCCCACATGTAGACAATCAAATTAGTTCATTATAACATGTGTCTGGAAATGCTTCATATCCGAGTTATGGCCTTCACAACATTGAAATTCACTGGAACGTTTTTCTTTCCGCAGGTTGTTGTTATTACAGAAGATGTTCAAAATGTCCACCTCCTGCTTGAATACAGACTTCACATCGATGTCTCATTGACCTGCAAACACGATCCCAAACTCCAGGAGTATTGCGTATGTCCTCACAACTTGCCACAATTCGATTCCGAAGGGATTCCAAATCCGGCACCGGAGACGAATAAACCAATGGTTTTAAATGGCCCCACAAGTAGAAATCGAGAGGGTTCAGATCAGGTGAGCGTGGAGGCCAAGCAATTGGGCCACGTCTACCTATCCATCGATCAGGAAACCTTCGATCCAAGTACCGGCGAGCCGTAAGACTGAAGTGTGCAGGAGCGCCATCATGCAAGAAGTGAATGTGTTGATGATTGATCAGTGGAGTATCTTCGAAAACGACAGGTATGGTGTTTTCCAGGAAGTTTGTGTACGCCTGCCCCGTAAGTCTGTTTACAAGTACATGGGGTCCAACTAATCGATCACCAATGATACCGGCCCACATGTTGAGGGAGAAGTGCACCTGGTGATGAGATACAACAGTTGCACGTGGGTTTTCATGCGACTATACATGCTGATTGTGGAAATTTATTATGCCATCTCTTGTGAACTGTGCTTCTTCTGTAAATAATACGACGGCAGAAAAGTTCGGATTTACACCACACTGCTGCAAGAACCACTGAGAGAACCTAACTCGTGCAGGGTAATCTGCTGGTGACAAGGCCTGTACACGTTGCAGATGATAAGGATACAATTGATACTCGTTCAACAGTCTCCAGACAGTCGTATGAGGAACATTGACTTGCAACGCCAACCGTCGTGTGCTGTTAGAAGGAGTCCTGTCCACAGCCTCCAGAATCTCCTCCTGCACTTCTGGAGTTGTAGATCTTGGTCGTCCCTTCCCAAACCAGGAGAGGTGAATGTTCCATACTCGCACAGACGGGAATGGAGACGTACAAATGTCTTCCGATCTGGACATTGTCGCTGTGGGTACCTCTCCTGGTACAAACGACGAGCCAGCGCAGCATTGCCGTCCGCCTTACCGTACATGAAGTGTATCTCTGCCAGCTCTTGATTTGAATACATGTCGCACAGTCTTAACGCCTAAAGAACACTGAATGTAACCTTCCTCAGAATGAACTATCAGAGCGCCCTCCTAATGTCTCCTTTGACGGCAAAGACCTGCGGAAAGAAAAACGTTCCAGTGAATTCCAATGTTGTGAAGGCCATAACTCGGAAATGAAGCATTTCCGGACATGAACTATTTTGATTGTCTACAGGTGGGACTTTCAATGTTGTAAAGGCCATAACTCGGAAATGAAGCATTTCCGGACACATGTTATAATGAACTATTTTGTTTGTCTTCATGTGGGAAATACATATCTTAAATTATGCCCCGTATTTTTGAAACACCCTGTATATGTGTATATATGTGTATGTATATATGTGTGTATATATGTGTGTATATATGTGTATGTATATATGTGTGTATATATGTGTATGTATATATGTATGAATATATGTATGTATATATGTGTATATATATGTGTATGTATATGTATGTATATGTATGTATGTATATATGTATGAATATATGTATGTATATATGTGTATGTATATGTATATGTATGTATATATGTATATATATGTATGTATATATGTATATGTATGTATATATGTGTATGTATGTATATGTATGTATATATGTGTATGTATATGTATATATGTGTATGTATATATATGTGTATACGTATGTATATGTATGTATATATGTATGTATATGTGTTTATGTATGTATATGTGTATATGTATGTATATGTGTATATGTATGTATATTATGTATATGTATGTATATACGCATGTATATGTATGTATATGCATGTATATATGTATATACGTATGTATATATATGTATATATGTATGTATATATATGTATATATGTATGTATATATATATGTTTGTTTTGCACTTTTTACTTTCTCTGCACGTGCTATGTACATAGTGTATAGAGAAGGTATTGTATGACACCCAAAAATTCAATACCGTGATTTCACTGGAAATATATGTTTTAGGACCCCCTGAATAAAAATCATTTTTAGAAAAATGTCTGTGTGTGGGGGGGGGCAGCATAGCTCAAAAACAAAAAGTCCATTAAACACCAAACTTGATATTTAAATTCAGTATCTTCCAAGGATGCTACACGAAGATTTTCAAGAAAATACCCCACCCCCAACTACCCTTTACATAGAAAACATTTAGAACATTTTGGTTTTCTCAAAAATGGCTTTACGGATTTTGATTAAAATCTCTTATATTTAAGATATTTACATGACAAATAAAATGTATATCTTGAATTTTGCATAACTGGCAAACCATAAGAAATAGACAGAAACTTCTTACACAAAAAATGTAGTTAAAACACACAATTTATGTTACATACATTTTTTCGTGGAGTTGACCGTTTTCGAGATATTCTTTGTTATTGGTTTCAGTTTTATAATACTTGAACGTTTGATATACGGAAACTTGTCAACACCTGGCCACGAAAAGAAATGGGTTTCAATCCCATAGCAACCATATTTTAAAGCATTTGACTGTCAGCTTAGCCCAACGTATTTTCTTATTTCCCTTCTAATTATAAGAAAGCAGGTAATAAGACATTTCTGAGAATGTTTATCTCGATTAGTATAAGTAGGCAGAAAAACAATAATTAAAAATAATTTGTCGCAAATGTAGAGAAAGTTATGTGAAAGGGACACATCAGAGTTTTTCATTTTTCAGCGATCACTTGCTCTAACTTAGCCAAGTCATGTGACATGTGATGAAAACTCGTTGATGCGTCCGGGAATCGAAAGCTAGACTCGGGCAAGGGATAGGCCGCGCATTGGTAATTAATAGAACCCTGAAATGAATGCTTTTCCTGGAACAGTAGAATAACAATATATGGATACATAAATGCTTACGCTTTCACGGCTGACGATGTCAACTTATTATATATGGATAGCTTCATAAATTATCGATTTTGCAGAAGCAACATATTACTTGATCATTGGAACCTGTATGAGCTTAATTGAATACTTTTCTGGATGTGTTCTAAGAAGTGCAAAACAGTAGCTAATCATGTCACCTAATTTCTTCTGAGAATGTTGTTAGGGTAGGTGTGTTCCATGTTCGCGAACGTGCATCGTAAAAATAACACCCACTCTCACTTGTAAATTTACAAACTGTGAATATGTGATGGTGCTAAGAAAATACTTCTTCCCTTACATGTCTTATTTTTACTTTCTCTATACGTACTATACACACGGTGAATATAGAAGGTATTGCATTCCACCCAAAAATTCGATACAGAGATATCACCGGAAATATAGGTTTTAGGATCCCCTGTATCCAAAAAAAAATTTTTTAGAAAAAGGTACATGCGTGTCTGTGAACAGGATAACCCGAAAACAAAAAGTCGGTAAAATATCAAACTCGGTATTTAAGTTTACTATCTTCCAGGGATGCGAAACGAAGATTTTGAGGAAAATCCCCCCACCCCAAACTACCCTTTAGATGGAAAAAATTTAGAAAATTGTAATTTTCTCAAAAGTGGCTTTAACGATTTTGATTAAGATGCCGTATATTAAAGATATTTATATTGAAAATACAATGTATATCTTGAATTTTCTGGGAATAGCCCCTAAAGACCTCTTTATTCTGAATGAATTTTGCTGACTTTTCCGTAACTGGTAAACCGTAAGAGATAGACAAAAACTTACTAAACAAAAATGTAGATCACGTTAAAACACACAATTTATATACACGTTTTTATTGTGGAAGTGGCCATTTCTGAGATATTCCTTGTTATTTGTTTCAGATTTAAAATATTTAAATTTTTCTCACACGGAAAGTTAAACCCCTGGCCTTGCAGAAAAACGGATTTCAACCATATGGCAACCAGTTTTTAAAAGATTTGACTATCGTTTTAGCCTAGTGGATTCTCTTATTTCCCTTCTACTTATAAGGAAGCAAATAATTAAGCCAATTTCTGCTGTTTGTCTCGATTATCATAAATTAGATAGAAGAGTATGCTTTTTAATAATAATTTGTTAATGGGATATAAAGAAAGTCATGTGGATGGAACACATCAGCTTTTAAAATAGAAATGATTAAACGAAATCTATATATTGTAACTTTTATCATTTTTGTGATTTATATTGATTAAGACGACAGACACTTTTTCCATAAATGTATTAATTTTATATACCATTGTTAGAAACTTGGGCTTAACTTTGGTAGGACAAATAGTGAAAGCTATAAAATCAAACGCGCTATAAAATAAAAATAATATTAATACTAATAGTATAATAATAATAATAATAATAATAATAATAATAATAATGATAATAATAACAATCACAAGAAAACATGCTAGATCTACATCGATTAGAACATTATGAAGAAACAGGTTTTAAAAAGAAACTAAAACTACAATTTTTAAGACAATAGTTAAAAACTATTATAACTTAGCGTTCCACGTGAACTCGGAATTATCAGTTAAAATGAAAATTATTGACAATATAAATAAATTATTAGAGAAGAGAATGATTAGAATATCTAGAAGAGTAAACATTGAAACTTATAAAAGAAAAGAAATAACTAGAATGGTGTAGGCATGCTAAAAGAATGTAAGTTAAAAGATTATCCAAATGAATAATGGAGTGGATGCCACCAGGAAGAGAGAGAAAGGAATACCTATAACTTGTGAATTCAAGGAATTAGTGAGGCTATGATGAATTGCAAAATTGAGGAAGATTTGTGATCCAATAGGCAGGAACTGAAAAAAATAATAAATGATAAACACTATAGTCTCGGGTACCGGAAAAGTGTTTGAACACAGCGAAACCGGAAATAATAATGATGATAATAATAACAATAATAATAATAATAATAATAATAATAATAATAATAATAATGTAGTGAAAGTACATAAACATGATTAGATCATAATAGACTTTGTCAACTAGCATCTTTAATAAATAAACAAATAAATTAATTAAAATATTAGTAGATTTTGCGGTCCTGGGTTCATTCCCGGCTGGGGCGGGGAGTTTTTCTTTAACCAGAATCATCCCCTATCCCCCACATAGTCTGAAAGTATGAAAGAAGGCATGAATAGTGTGTTTAAGAGCACAAAACTGAAAAACCAAAGTTTAGAAACCCCACAGTTCATCGAGCAAAATACTGGCAGTTGTTTTTCAAGTCAAAGTCTCAGATATGACCATAGAAGTCATGATACAATAAAAATGTATTTATATGTAACTGCCGTACAACTTTCTTTTAGTATCTCTATATATTTCATCTTATACCTAATAAATATTAGCAAGAAATAGTTTCAAATAGTTGATACCACGGTTTGCCACAAGTCAAATGTATTTTGTTAAGCAAATGTTAAACGTTGTGTAAACTAATGAGAAAAAAACGGAGTGGACGCTAATTTTTTCTCTGCAATCAAACTTAGCTCTATTGCGACAGTGGCATTGTAGAGCATGTTATTATTACACAAAAACGAAAATCAGTAATGCGTACGTCACTTCAAGTTTACTGGTACTAAATATACAATAGCACTGAACCCCCAATCTCACTCCCTTTGTTATTATAAGACGACTGATAATTGTAAGAATAATTTGTTCACCAACTAATAAACGATAGAGGGTGGAGAATATTATGTGATTGTAACATCAGAACTGTTTAGACTAGAGATTCCCTTAAACCTTAACGTATTCGCGTCTGCCTCGTTTTCCTTCTTTCTATTCTGTCCCTTTGCGTTGTCTAGTACATATGTACAATGTACATGGTAAGCAGAGAAGGTATTGTATTCCATTAAAATTAAATACTGAGATTTCTCCGGAAATAATATTTTGAGGTCCTCCAAGTCCAAGAAAAGCCTTTTTGTAAAAAGCTCTGTGTGCGTGTATGTGTGTGTGTGTGCGTGGACAGCATAACTCAAAAAACAAAAATACCGAACTTGGTATTTAAGTTCAATATCTTTCAAGGATGCAACACTAAGATTTTTTCAAGAAAATACCCCCACCCCAAACTACAATTATCGTGGAAAAATTTTTTATTTTTTTTATTTTCTAAAAATGTCTTTAACTATTTTGATTAAAATGCCATATTTTAAAGTTTTTTTCATGACAACCGAAATGTATATGTTGAATTTTCTGGGAATATCCTCTGAAGACCTCTTCATTCTGGATAAATTTTGTATAATTGGTAAACCATAAGAGATAGACAAAAGCTTACTACGCATAAATGTAGATCTCATCGAAACACACAATTAATTTTTTTTTTTTTTTTTTTTGTAGAGCTAACGTTTCCGAGATATTCCTTGTTATTAGTTTCAATTTTAAACTACTTAAACTTTTTTCTGGAGGAAACTCATCTTTTGTTTCGTCGCTTTTGATTTACTTCCGAGAATAAAGAAGAGAACCGAATCTCAATTGTTTCACACAACGATGAGCTTTTAGAAGATGTAGTGTTTGGTATTTGGTATTTGGTATTTTATCGACTATTCATTTAGCCTAATGTATTCCCTTATTTCTCTTCTACTTGTAAGAAAGCCAATAATAAGACCATTTTTGCCGATGTATATATCGATGTAGATAAAAAGTAATCTTTTGTAAGGAAAGTTTGTTTGTGGAATAGCTAGAGAAAGTTATGTGAATGGAACGCATCAGACTTTTTGTTTTCTAACGTTTTTGTGTTAAGGAAATTCTTGGAGTTTAGACTAATTATATTAATTCAGAATCAGCAATCAGCATGACGTAGATAAAAAAAAATCTGCTGTGTTCAATTCACATGACTTTCTCTACATGTGTACCAAATTATTGTTAAAAAGCTTATTCTTCTGTCTACTTCATGCTAATCGAGATAAAAGTTAGCAGAAATGGTTTCTTGTAAATAGCAGGGAATTAATGGAAGACATTAAGCTAAATCGATGGTCAAATCTTTTAAAAGCTGGTTGCATTGTGGCTGAAATCCGTTTCTTTGCATTGCCCGGAGTTGACATATTCCCGTATGTGAAAAGATGAAGTATTTTAAAACTGAACCAATAACAAGGAATATCTCAGAAATGGTCAACCCCAAGATAAAAAGCATGACATAAATTGTGTGTTTTAATGAGTTCTATATATTTTATGCAGCAAGTTTTTGCTTATCGCTTACGATTTACTAGCTGTGCAAAATCCAGCAAAATTCATCCAGAATGAACAGGTCTTCAAAGGCTATTCCCAGAAAATTCAAGATATACATTTTATTTGCGAATAAATATCTTTAATATACGGCATTTTAATCAAAATTGTTAGAGTCACTTTTGAGAAAAATCAACACTTTTGAAATTTTTTCCATAGGGGTAGATTGGAGTAGGGGGGCTTTTTCTCGAAATCTTCGTGTCGCACCCTTGGAAGAAACTAAACTTATATACCAAGTTTGATATTTTCCGACTTTTTGTTTTTGAGTTATCGTGTTCACCGACACACACGCGGATCTTTTCCTAAAAATGCTTGTTTTTGGATAAAGGGGGCCCTAAAATGTGTATTTCCGGTGGAATCTCTGTATCAAATTTTTGGGTGGAATGAATACTTTCTCTATACACACGTGTTTAGGAACGTTTGCTTGTGGAACAGCTTGAGAAAGTCTTGTGAACGGAATACGTCAAACTTATAAATATTTTTGTGTTAAAGGAAATTCTAGTAGGTTTAGACTAATTATATTGATTCAGTATCGAGAGCTATGTAGCGGAGGAGAAACTTTGTTCTGTTGAAACTGACTCCATTAACAACAAACCACTCGTGCCATCATCCAACCTAACCCTTGTACCTTCTCGGTCACTGATAGAAGATTTTGACATTAATAGAACCCGATGTCTCGCAGCAGTTGTACAGTGAGGAAAGAAGAATCACGATGAATCCATGACCTCGGTGAACCGAAAGAAAACAAAAAAAATGAAAAAAAAACACCATAGAACCACCCGACGGTTTGCGGAGCTGTAGCACGTGGTATGGACCACCCCTATTTAGTAACATGTAATATAATAATTATGGCAGGTACCGCTAGGCACAACGTTCTGGATGATACTGCTATTTCTTTCTCCTCCAATACAGATTAGGTTTCCGCTTGTACCATCCTAGATGTACCGTAGCGGTAACCGTCTGCCACAAACAGGCACCCTTTCTGTGTAACATATGCCTGTCTAGCTTGACTATTGCAGACGCGCCGTCCAGACTGATGCATCCCCAGATACTATCGTTTGTTATTGTAAGACACGTTGGTAAATTACAGCTTTCATCTTCTGTTACAAAACTGAACAAGTTGTTCATTGTGAATTAATTATTCCTTGAATACAATTTGTGCGTAGAACAGGAGTTAGAAAGATAGAGCTAGACTGAAAAATCTTATGTGTTACACTCACATGACTTTCTCTAGCCGTTCTACAAACTTCTTACATAAGATTATTCTTTTTTCTGCACCTTGTTAACCAAGGTATTCAGCACAATGTTCTTATTACTTAGTTCCTTATAAGTAGGAAGAAAATAAGGGAATACACTAGGCTAAATCGATAGTCAAATGTTTTAAAAACTGTCGTTATGCGATTGTTATTACAAATCACTTCTATTCTTGGCCAGGAGTAGAACAGAAGGAAAACGGACACTCCCCTCTGGGAAAAGTATAAGTACTTCACAACTGAAACTAATAACAATGAATACCTCGAAAATGGTAAGCTCCACGAAAGAAATGTATATGAAGTAAATTGTGTATTTTAACAAGGCCTACATTTTTTGTAAAGTAAGTTTTTGTCTATCTCTTACGGTTTATCAGTTATGCCAAATTAAGCAAAATTCATCCAGAATAAACAGGTCTTTAGAAACTATTCCCAGAAAATTCAAGATATACATTTTATTTTTCAGGTAAATATTTTTAATATACGATATTTTAATCAAAATCGTTAAAGCCATTTTTAAGAAAATCAAAATTTTCGAAAAAAGTTCCATGTAAAGGGTAGTTTGGGGTGGAGGGACTTTTTTCAAAATATTCGTGTCGCATCCCTGGAAGATACTGAAGTTAAATACCAAGTTTGGTATTTTACCACTTTTCGTTTTTGAGTTATCGTGTTCACAGACACACGGACACACACACGGACCTTTTTCTGGAAATCCTTTTTTTGGATTCAGGGGGTCCTAAAACATGTATTTCCGGTGAAATCTCGACATCAAATTTTTGGGTGGAATGCAATACTTCTCTATCCCTATGTACATTGTGCATACGGGGCTAGAGAAAGTAAAAATGCTATGCCATAGCCAGGATTTGAACCACGAATTTGCTGACCTATGTCCAGTTGCTCTAGCCACTGAGCTACCATGGCAACATTCCGACGCAGCATTAAATTCCCCAAATGACTCGCTCTTATCGCAGTCAATTAATCCACATTCGCTAGTGTCGCAGTTCCACGCATGCGCACTCATATCTCTGGTTCATTGTCTGTCTACTGACGCCATTACAGCTGGATCATGTGTTGACATTTGTTAGTGATCGTTTAAAATGATTTCTGATCTCGTCAATTGTGAAGTACGTTCCGTAATATGTTTTTGAACACAAGAAATGTTATTCAGCTAAAATTCATCGTCAATTTGTAGATATTTACGGTTAAAATGTAATGACAAATGGAATAGTGAGAAAGTGCGTTTAGGCAATTCAATGATAGACGATCCATTGTTAATGACGAAGCACGTAGTGGGCGACCTTCAGTTGTCACTGATGATTTGTTTGAACAAATGAATGAGATAATTCGTGAAAACAAATGATTCATAATTAGAATGATTTGTGATGTGTTTCCGCAAAACTCGCTGTTCAGCAGTGGCTGTCTTCACTGGCGGCAGCTTTCTTTGAAAAGGGCATACAAGAGGTGTTTAGCCGCTATGACAAATCCCTGAACAATGGTGATAACGATGTCGAAAAATAGGTTAAGAAATGCTCTTTCATGTATGATTAAATGTTGTAAAAACAAATATGTATGCATTTCTTTCCCAAAACGGTATTACTTTCCGGACGCGCCTCATAATAGTTGACTATAAAGCCCGGGACCTGAGTACTGAGAGTTCGTTAGTCACCATCGAATAGTTTGAGATCTATTTGCGGTTTACAGGGAGAAAAATACGCGAGTCAGTTTGAGAGTTTAGTTCCCTGCCGGCATGTTACCATGGTAGCTCAGAGCAACTGGACGGAAACTAGGAGATCTATGGTTCAAATCTCGCCTATGGCATTGAATTTTTTAATCTGACTTTACCTCTTCAACTTTTGTTCTACACACGGCTGTTGTGAAAGAAATATTAATTCAGTCTTTTGTAGAGTTAGGGTTTCTGGGATATTCATTTTTGTTGGTTTCAATTTTAACTACTTAAACTTTTCTCAAACGGGAAGTCATATTTCGTTTCATATCTCTTTTGTTTCACACATTATCGTCCAAAGAGATTTGAATTTCATTGCTTTTATAGCGACCAGCTTTTTAAAACATTGACTGTCCTTATTTCCCTTCTACTTATAGGGAAGCAAGTAATAAGACCATTTATACTAATGTTTATCTCAATTAGTATGATTTGATAAAACAGTAATCCTTTGTAAGAACAGTTTGTTTGCAGAACAGGTAGAGTAAGTCATGTGAATGGAACACATAAGATTTTTACTTTCACTACACGTATTATGTACATAGTGTATAGAGAAGGTATTGTATTTTACCCACAAATTCAATACCGAGATTTCACCAGAAATACATGTTTTGGGATCCCTTAAATACCAAAAAGGCATTTTCAGAATAATCTCCATGTGTGTATGCATGTCTTAGTGTGTGTGTTTGTAGGCAGCATAGCTAAAAACGAGAAATCTGTTCAACACCAAACTTGATATTTAAGTTCAGTATCTTCAAAGGATGCGACACGGAGAGCTTTAAGAAAACCTCCGCTTCTAACTACACTTTACATGGAAAAAAACTTCGAAAATCTCCGTTTTGTCAAAAATGGATAACAATTTTTATTAAAATCTCTTATGTTTAAAATAATTACGTAGCAAATAAAATGTATAGGTATCTTGAATTTTCTGGGAATGGCCTCTGAAGACCACATTATTCTCGGCGAATAACTGGTGAACCGTAAGAGATAGACAAAAACTTACTTGCACAAAATATGTACATCTCATCAAAACCCACAATTTTTGTCCTTTACGTTTTTTTGTTTTTGTTTTTTTTTGTGGAGGTAACCGTTTCCGAGATATTCTTGTTATTGTTTCAATTGTAAAGTACTTTTATTTTTCTCAGGCAGGAAGCGTCCGTTTTTCTTTTGTTTTACTCCTGGCCAAGCAAAGAAGCGATTTGCAATGACAATTGTATGACGACATTTTTAAAACATTTGACTATCGCTTTATTCTAGTGTATTCCCTTAGGTCCCTTAGGAGCAAAGCAATAAATACATTTTGCTAATGCTTATTTCGATTAGCATGTTGTAGAAAGAAGAATACTCTATTGTAAAAAATGTGTTTATAGAGCAGCTAGAGAAAAGTCACTTCGGCTACTTAGTAAGTAACCAGTAAAGAAAATAAAAGTGAAAGGAAAGGTAAAAGAAGCTTAATAACTGCATAGTGGATTTGAAAGTGGAAAACGAGGAATTTGAACACGCTAGGTTGGTTAATCGGAATCAAACTCGTGTTTGCTTCGTGGGATTTTAACATTTGAGCACTATAATGGACATAACTTATAATGCTGGTTTCACTTAAGTATCACTTATGAGATTTTAATAACTAACATGAGGCAGATTACTATGAAGAGTGTTTCCTAGAAGACGGGGTTCTTTGTTTAGTTCGTGAACTTAATAACCTTGCTTGTTCATAAGGCGCAACTTGAGGAAGCGATTTCGGCGAAGTTGGCATTGGTGCGTTTCCTTCCTTAATGCACTGGCAGCAGGTGACGCTAGCCGTTATATCACCCCTTCGTTACTTTGGTGTAGCCTCTCAACAAGCTGTTCTGTTACCTCAAATTCGGCAATAATGGTAATAATAGTAATAATAATAGTAATAGTATTATTTATTAATTTTTTCAGTCGGCTTACACTTCCCATATTACTTTCTCTACACGTACTACGTTCATAGTGTATAGAGAAGACATTGTATTATACCCAAAAACGTTAGAGTTTCACCGGAAATACATGTTTTGGGACCCCTGAATTTAAAAAAAAAGCATTCTGTATGGGGGCGGGACAGCACAGCTCAAAAACTAAAAGTCCGTTGAATACCAAACTTGATATTTAGGTTCAGTATCTTCCAAGGATGACACGAATATTTTCAAGAAAATCCCCCCACCCACTCGCAACTACACTTTACATGGAAAAAAAATCGAAAATTTTGATTAAAATCTCGTATTTTTAAGATATTTAGATGATAAATAAAATGTATATCTTCAATTTTTTAGTAATAGACATCTGAAGACATCTTTATTCTAGATGAATTTTGCATTACTAGTAAACCGCAACAAATGCCAAAAAACTTATTGCACAAAAAATGTAGATCTCCTTAAAATTCATGAAATATACCAGTTGCCAGTTTTCGAGATATTCCTCGTTATTGGTTTCAGTCTTAAAATACTTGAACTTTTCTCATACGGGAACTCCTGGCCACACAAAGAAACGGATTTCAATCCAATAGCAACCTAGTTTATTGCCTTATTTCCCTTTTACTTATAAGGAACTAAGTAATAAGACCGTTTCTCTTAATATTTATCTTGATTAGCATGAAGTAGATAGAAGAATAAGCTGTTTAACAACAATTCGTTATAGAGATGTAGAGAATGTCATGGGAATGGAATACATAACATTTTTTTTACTTTCTCTACACATGTTATATACATAGTCTATAGAGAAGGTATTCTATTCCACCCAAAAATTCGATACTGAGATTCACCGGAAATAGACGTTTTAGGATCCCCTGTATCCCAATTTTTTTTAGAAAAAGGTCAGTGGTCAGTGTGTCCATGTGTCTGTGAACACGATAACTCGAAAACGAAAATTCAGTAAAATAACTAACTTGGTATATAAGTTTAATATCTTCCAAGGATGCGACACAAAGATTTTGAAGCAAATCCCCCACCCCAAACTATCCTTTACATGAAAAAAAAAAAAACTGTTTTTTTTTTTCTTCTCCAAAATGGCTCTAGCAACTTTAATTAAAGTAACGTATATTAAGATATTTACACGGTAAGTAAAATATGTACATCTTGAAATTTCTGGGAATAGCCTCTGAAGATCTCTTTATTCTGGATGAATTTTGCTGGATTTTACATAACTGGTAATTCGTAAGAGAGAGACTAAAACTTACTACACATTTATGTCGTCTACTTTATTTCGTGGAGTTGATCACTTGAGTTGAGATATTGCTTGTTATTGGTTTTCACATGCGGGAATTTGCGACTCCTGGCCATATAAACAATGGAATTTCAATCGCATTAGCAACCAGTTTTAAAACATTTGACTATCGCTTAACCTATGATACTTCCTTATTTCCCTTCTACTCACAAGGAAGCAAGAAATAAGACCATCTCTGCTAATTCTTTCTCGATTAGCATGAAGTAGATAAAAGAATAAGCTTTTTAACAATAATTTGTTGCAGAGATGTAGAGAAAGTCGTGTGAATGGAATATTTTTTTTTGAACAGTGGTTTACATGATATATCCGAATTATCTTATTTTGGTGAGAATAGTATCTTGTTACCGGAAAAGGTGTTACATTCACGTGGGTTTCTCTACCTATTCTTCTATAAACTATTCTTACAAAAGCATACTTATCTATAGTGCCCTCGTTTCGACTTTTGGCCGGCCTTGAACTTTCTGGATATCGGTAAGCACGCTATTTGCCTGCGAAGTCGGATTTTCATAACCCCTTCGATTCAATATCATGGATTTCTCATGGAAATTATTACTGCAATAACCATATACCTTCTTTGTGTCGCCATACTTTCTCACATCTTTTCAGAAAGTTTGCATTAATACTCGATTTGGTGTCTTATATTCACATTAAAAAAACTTACTCTTCAGTCAAAAGCTTATTCTTCTTTTTATATATAATAGTCGAGGTAAACATAAGCAGAAATGATTTTATTTCATATTTCTTACAGATACAAAGGAGAATGGGAGTTTACTAGGCTAAATTGACAGTCAAATCTTTTAAAAGCTAATCGGTATGAGATGCCTTTGAAATTCTGCTCTATTTACATGATCAGGATGAAAAGAAAAAGAAAAAGAAAAACGAATAACGATTTCCATTTGAGCAAACCAGAGCTAACTGTTGGAACATTGAAACCAATAATAAGAGATATTTCGGGAATGGTTAACTCTACAACATGTACCAGAAATAAGTTTTTTTTTTTAACGAAATCTACATTTTTGTGAGAAAATTTTGTTTTACTCTTACTGTTTACTGGTTGTGTAAAACTCATTCAGAATGAAGAGGACTTCAGAGGCTATTCCCGGAAATTTCATTTGTCATTAAAATACTTAAAATGCGGTATTTGAATCACAATTTTGGGAAAAAATAAAAATTTTCGAAAAAAATGTCAAACGAAAGAGCAGTATTAGGTGAGATTTTCTTTGTGTCGCATAAGTTAGGTACTAAACGACTTTCGTTTTAGAGTTTCGCTGTAATCACTTGCTCGCTCACTCACTCACTCACTCACTCACTCACACACACAACTTTGGTGTTTAAGCTATGCTACTCGCACACACGGACATGTTTTAAAAGTTTTTGGGGAGGCCCCAAAACATGTGTTTCCGGTGAAATTTCGGTATCGAATGTTTGGATGGAATACAATACCTATCTTCTCTATCTACTGTGTACATTGTACATACGTGCTAGAGAAAGTGCTAACCCGTAAAAATTTCTTGCACGGAATTTAGCGTAGCTGAAACAATTTCCAAGTTGTGCACCATTTTCTTCTTTTTTCACTTATTTTCTCTCAGTTAATCAGATATTCGATGATGTAATGACAGTGAAATGTAACAAGCATATGATCTTTTCTCTTTCTCTCAGACAGATAGATTCGTTTGCTCTGAGGATTCCTTTCGGAAATTAATATAAAAGCTCCTCTTCAACAGGTACCCATTGACTCGAGTAAATTAGCCCTTAATTAACCTCAAAGCGTAAAAATTCGCAGAGATCCAGAGGTGGAGAGAAAAAGGAGAGACTGGCGCTAAATGAAGCCTCTAAAACTGTGTAGCTCATCATAAATACTAAACATAAATCGTTATGCTTCCGTTTCGAAATAGTTTATTTAAATGTTCCAATTTTCTGTCAAAAATGTCCTCCATTCACATGACTTTCGCTATCTATTCTGAAATTCTTACTGAAGATTGTTCTTTTATCAACATCATGCTAATCAATATAAACATTACCAGAAGTCTTATTACTTAGTTCCTTGTAAGTAGAAGGAAAATAAAGAAATACATTAGGCTATTTTATAGGCTATCGTTATGCAAGTAATATTGAAATTCGCTTCACTTCCCATGGCCAGGAGTAAAAAAAAACAAGATATGAAACGGATAAGAACTTCTCGTAGGAAAAAATGTGTGTTTTAAAATTGAAATCAATTAAAAAAAAAAAGCTATATTACATAAATTGGGTTTAAACCAGCAACATTTTTTGTGTATTAATTTTTTGTCTATTTCTAATGGCTTACCAGTTATGCAAAATTCATTCAGAATGAACAGAACTGCAGGTGTTATACTTAGAAAATTCAATGTATGCATTTCATTTGCCATACACATAACTGAAACATGTGGTATTTTAATCAAAATCGTTAGCCATTTTTGATAAAATCAAAATTTTCTAAAAATGTTCCATATAAAGGGTAATTAAGAACAAGTTTTTTTTTCTTGAAGCTTTTCGTGTCACATCCTTGGATGATACTGAACTTAAATGCCAAGTTTGGTATTTAACTGGCTTTTCGTTTTTGAGTTACGTTGTCCACAATTGGTTTGGCTGGTGAGAGGTGAAATAAGTAAAATTAAACAAAGGTCTATCCTTCAAAAATAAAAGAATTTACCCAAAATTCAAACTTTTAACACGCACACACGCATACGCGGACCATTTTTTTTTTTTCCTCAAAGGATTTATTTCCGATGAAATCTCTGTAATGCATTTTCGGTTGAAATACAATAGGTTCTCATTCTACTATGTACATTGTTAAATGTGGTTGAGAAAGCAAAATTAAATTAATATAGTAGATTTACAAAGAACTATTAAAGTAGGGGTTAAATATAAGAATCCATTTTAAAACAATTTGCATAAAATTAAATAATAAATATGATTTGCTCTAAGTTGAAATGCTTTTAAAAATTGATATTATATTCGTAGATTATGGGACAGCAATTGGTATTAACGTATTTTGCTATTACCTACTTTCTCCACACGTATTATGAATATAGTGTATAGAGAATATATTACATTCCACCCAAAAATCCAATCCCGAGATTTCACCGGAAATAGACATTTTAGGGTTTCCTGTATAGAAAACACAGAAAAAGGTACGTGTTTGTGTCCATGTGTCGGTGAACACGATAACTCAAAAACGAAAAAACGGTAAAATACCAAACTTAGTAGATATTTTAGTATCATCCAAAGATGCAACACGAAGATTTAGAGGAAAATTCCCCCACCCCAAATTACCCTTTACATGGAAAAGCTTTCGAAAATTTCGATTTTTTTCAAAAGTGGCTGTAACGATTTAGATTAAAGAATATTAAAGATATTTACTTAAGAAACGAAATATGTATCTTGAATTTTCTGGAAATAACCTCTAAAGACTTCTTTGTTTTTGATTAATTTTGCTGTATTTTGCATAACTAGTAAACGCAAGAAACAGAAAATTTAGATCTCGTTGAAACACACAATTTGTCATATACATTTTTTTTCGTCGATTTGACCATTTTTAGCTGTTCCTTATTATTGGTTTCAGTTCTAAATACTTACATTTATCACATACGGGAATTTTTCAACTTCTGGCTAAACAAGGAAACTGATTTCATCCTCATGTTAACCAGCTTTTAAAAGAGTTGACTATCGTTTTAGCCTAGTGTATTTCATTATTTCCCTTCTATTTACAAGAAAGCATTTCTGCTAATGTTTATCTCGATTAGCATGAAGTGGATAGAAGAATAAGCTTTTTAACGATAATTTGTTACAGAGATGTAGAGAATCACACACACGCACACGCGCACACACACCTATAGTAAGGGAGATTTCTAACCTCAAACCTTAGATATCCTCTGAATAGTTTTAACCCGCAAACCTGCGATATGACGCGTCACGGGAGGCAATTCCAAAAATGGCAACGTGTTTTCAGTATCGCTGGACAAGGTGGAGTCAACAAGCAGCGCGGGAAACTTTCCAAAGATCCGCCGGCATTGACATGTTTATTTTATTGATTCCAAATCACAACTCGGTTCCTCGAATACATGTTCCACACGTGAAGGCTTGTAATTAAACATTATTGATTATTCCTGAACAGTTACTTTCGCGAGTGAACAATAGCAACGTGAATAACGACTTCGGGAGAAACTAAACTAACGAGAAAAACTGGAGATCGTGAAGACCATAAGAACGGGAAGTGCTTATTCAAGAAATGACTGCTCTGTCATTACAGTAGAGGTGAACATAATCTGACCACGCTCCCTGTACTGGGTAGCAGATCGTAAATCTTAGGTTCTCTGCGAAATTTTGTTAAGGGGCTTTCTTAAGATAATACATCTAACATTTGGAAAACTGTCCCCCTCTTCCGTTCTCCACAGCAATTAACCTTCTTTGCCGAAACTTAGGTAAAAGTAACTTAGATTTTATGATGCCCAGCATATAAAGCTTTCATTTCCCGATTGGAATCCAAAAACTGCGGTGATAAATATCGCTTTTTTAATAGTTCTGTTCACTGCACTCAGTCAATATGCCTCCGCGCCGTGGCTGAGTGGTTAGACCACTCACCCCTCACCTAGATAACCCGGGTTCGATCCCAAGTGACCGCATGTGAGATTTGAAGCTCACAAAGCGGCGCAGTTGCAGTCTTTCTCCGGGTTCTCCGGTTTCCCCCGCCATTACATTCCACCGGTGCTCCATCTTTATTTCATGTATCATCAGTGGCATTGCCCGCTTTTACTACCACCTAGTAAAAGCGGGCGTTAAACAGTATAAAAAACTTATGCCTCTATGTTTCCTTTTCCCCGCATAGTGGACAAATTCTCACTCCGGCGGCATTAGTGGAATTTGTTGCTTTTCCAGGCGTATAGCCTTAATCAAGCTAAAACGCTTCTCCCCCCCCCCCTCGGCCACTTTGAGAGACACAATTTAGCCCCATATTTTCTGTCATTATGGAAAATCCACAGTATAAATATAAGATATTCTTTTGAAAATTATATCTACCAGTTATTGCACACAATAAGCGATAATTTCAGCATATCTTATATTCTTATTTAAATAACAGGTTTTAAGTGTCTAAACTCATTGTTCTAATTAAAATATTCCACGCAATGCATTTTTAAAAATCTTATGTGTTCCATTCACATGACTTTCTTTACCTGTTCTACAAACAAATTATTCTTAGAGAAGTTTATTATTTTATCTACATCAGGCATCCCTAAGTCGAGTCAAGGTCGCTTGAGGGCGCACGGGGCTGAACGTTACGCTCACAGCGGGCCGCACAGCTAACACAGTGCAGTATATCCGTGCAGTGGCAGTGAAATGCTACCTTGTGCAAGCGTTTACGTCTGTGTCGAAGTGATGTGGGCAGGGTGTTTCCCTCTGTGCAGCCGGCGCGGGCTGGCTTACCTACATCTTTTATATCACACGGGTAAATCCGCGAGAAAAGCGGATAGGTACCGTGGTGATTTGCCCCCGCCCGAGTACACTCGGGCGACTTGTTCCTACTCCTGGCTCCTGGATGCTACCTATTAGTACTATGGTACCTACTTACGATGGTTGGTACATCCGCTTTGGGAAGACTGTCGTTTACACTCGTGATGTTTCGAGCAGAGTGGGAAGAAAACTTTGTTTATAGAAGAAAATGTCACGGCAAATTTTTGAGTGTTACAAACTTCTAAACAAAATAACTAAATATAATTTGCAACGACATTAATCGCAGTGACGGTACATTTTCCGACCATAGCCTCAGTGATTCAGTGTGTATAAACCTTGAACTTTGATGAATATATAACCATACTGCGACAATTCCGCGAAGAATTCGAACGTAGATTCCAGGACATTACACCACTTGAGAAACAATTTAAGTTATTTGCAACACCAATTTCAGGGGATATCCTGGATAGTCCCGTTAAGCTGCAGTTGGAAGTACTAGAGATGCAAAATAATATTGAGTTAAAAGATAAACATTAAAATATAAAAAGTATAAAACATTTCTACACCTCTTTAAGACGCGAAAGATTTTCTAAACTCCACAAGCTAGCAGGAAGAATCTTGTGCATGTTCGGGAGAACCTATGTTTGCGAATCACTGTTTTTCTTAATGAAGTGCACAAAGTCACGTCACAGAAGCCAATTAAGTGATGAACACTTGAAAGCATGTTTCCGATTGGGTAGCTCGCAAACAATAGTCCCAAGTATTGAACAGATGGTTGAAAACAGTCAACTGCAAAACTCAGGGCGATTGTCGGATGGTTAAGAAAGAGAAGTTTTCATAGAGACATTTGAAGAATATTATGTTTATTTGTATTGTTTACTTCATTGAATTTGCATAGTACCAACAAGATCTGTCATATTACATTATTTAATTTATTAGTTTTATACGAGTGTTTATATTTCGTTAATTGAATTTCCTGCTAATTAGATTGTATTTTGTATTAAATTGATATCAGTATTAAAGTGTATAAAATTCTGCTATCATTATTATGTAATTAATAGTGAAAGTGTAAGTTAATTTACCCAATCGTAGTTCCGCCACTGTAGCACCTCCATTTCATGCCCGCAACCGGACGGTCAGGGCTTGAGGGCTTTTACTGCCGCCCGAGCGTGTGTTCTATTGGGCACGCCTGATCTACATTATGCTAATCGACATAATCTTATTACTCATTTCCTTAGGCAGAAGGAAAATAAGGCAATATGCTAGACTAAAGCAAAAGTAAAATCTTTTAAAACCTGTCGCTATATGAACAATTGAAGTGCGGTTTGCTTTGCATGGCCAGGAGTAAAACAAATAGTGCTGAAAGAAAAATGACTTCCCGTTTAAGAACAATTTAAATAGTTTAAAAATTAAACCAATAGCAATGAATATCTTGAAAACGATTAACCTCGAGAAAAAGTAATATGGCGTAAATAGTGTGTTTTAACGAGATCTGCATATTTTGTGCAGTAAGATTTTTCTATCTCTTATGGTTTACCAGTTATACAAAAGTCATGCAGAATGAAGGCGTCTTCAAAAGTAATGCCCAGAAAATTCAAGATATATATTTTAGTTGTGATATTTATCTTTAATATACGTTATTTAAATGAAAATCGCTGGCCCTTTTTTAGGAAAATAATTTTCAAAAAAACGTTAAAGTAAAGAGCGGGAAAATCTTCGTATCAAATCCTTGGGAGATAATATAAGCAGTCAGTTTGGTATTTAAGTCTTTTCATTTTGAGCCATAGACACATATTCAGGCACGGGCGGATCTTTTTCTAAAAATGATTCTTTTTCGGCTTAGGGACCTCCGGATATCCGGTGAAAACTCTGCATATAATTTTTGATTGGAATATAATGCCCTCTCTGCTAGTATGCTCACTTTATGTATATTCGTGCTAGAGAAAGTAAAAATAATTTTCTTCTGATTGCTATAATTATTTTAACAAAAATTCAGGCCATAAAACCTGTTATACTGCACACAGCAATTTAACAAGCTAAGACAAAGCTTCGTTAAGATATTATTTTCTGTACTATGTATTTTATATAGGGGAAATAATATTCTTCTCCAAAAATTCCATACCCATCTTCATTGAAAATACACGTTTTAAGCTTCTATGAACCGAAAAATTGCAGTTTAGAAAAAAAGCTCTATGTGTGAATGTGTTATTTTGTGTGTGTGCGTATGTGTGTGTGCGTGCATCTCTAAGATGACAAAAGTCGGATGCAACACAACATATTCAGGAAAATCCCCTATCTATTATGCTTTACATGGAATTCTTCGAAAAAGTTCGATTTTCTCAATAATGACTGCAACTAACGATTTTTATTAAAATATAATGTTGCATATATGTATTGAAATGACAAATGGAGAGTATATTCTTGAGTTCTCTGGAAATAACATCTGAAGTCCTCTTCATTCTGAATGACTTTTGCATAACTGGTAAACCGTAAAAATTGGACGAACTCTTGTTACCAAAAAATGTAGTTAAAGCACATTTGTTTAAGTGGAGATAACCATTTCCGAGATATTCCTTGTTATTGTTTGACCCTATAACTTTATACCATCCTGTTTGACATTTTAGCTTTCTCAAATGAGAAGTTGTTACTCTGTTATTTTCCTTGTCATGCAAAGAGAACGAAATTTCAAAACCATCACATAGCACCAGCTCTAAAATATTTGGCTATCACTTAAGCCTTATGTATTCTTCTATTCCCATTGTACTTGCAAGGAAGTCTGTAATAAAGGCGTGCAAATAAGCTATTTTAAAGTATTGCTAATATTTAGATGTAAGAATAGCCACAAAGTTGAAAAATGAATGTAGCGTGATTACTACAACTGGATTTCTTAAGATATACAAAGTTGATTGCATTTTACACCACAACTTACTCCGAGAACTGTTAGCAGATGTTAAAACTGCAAAATATTTTTCTGTAATAGGAGATGAAAATATGAAGGTGTGAATACAAGAACAATTTAATATCTATGTGCTTCAATTCTGACCCAATGTTAACTTAAACATAGTTTGGGTTACCATTGATTTTAAAACTGAACTCTGCATTTGAAATATGGATACTCCTTTGTAACTCCGTTGGGTCTATTACACAAACTTTTGTTTGTTTATTGAGATACCTATCTTGCAATTGGGGGAAGGGGCCAAGTCCCTTCAATAAAAATGTTAAGGTTCAATATCGCTGGTTTTTGCAAGCTAGGACAGAAACTGCGTTGTTCCCTAAGTCCGCTATGTTTAGTGCATTCATAACACAAAAAAAGTATCTGGTCAGAGAAAATTAAACAGAAGTTCACGAAGGACCAAAAATATTTTAAATGTTGATGGAAGAAGCAGAGTTAGAACCTAAGGAAACGAGGAAAGCAACAACAGCTGTTAGAATCTCCAATGAATCAGCTAAATATACAAAGTCGGAAGTAGAAATTATTACACTTAGGCAAATGCATAATTATACATTCAGAAACCATTTAATCTGAAGTTTTAATAGTAATGCTAACAAAAAGATTCAAACTCAATGTAAGAAAAACAATATTATAAATACACTAAAATGTTATTTTGTTGGTATTAAAGGTATAACTGTGTGACAACTTTTGCATTTCATCAAGCGTTTCCTGCAAAATGTTAAATAAATGCTGTCAACGTCCTCGTGTAATGTTATCGAAAAAGTGATCTTTATCTTCGACTTCGAACACACTCAGATACCGCGAAACATCAGACACTTGTGGAAGATTATCTTCTCATTTCAATGCACTACTTGGGATGTAATAACGTTAAGAGAATCTATCTGCTCTATAACTAAGCCTTCAACCTAGCCTTCTAAAAACAGCATACTCTCAAATGCGATCCGGAGCACTTCCGATTTGAAAGTCGGCTTAAGTGATCCCAATAGCCATAGAGTAAAGACCTTGATTTGGATGCATGGTGTTACATTTTACCTGTATTCATTTAATTGCATTCAAGACTGTTTATAATTCACAAGCATTCCTCTACATTCGTGCTATTCTGTATAACGCAGTTCCAAGGAATTGAGAGCAAGTTCACGCAACCAGAAGCAGGCAGAGGAAAACCAGCTTAGTAAACCTCCTTTACTTTTCTCATCAGAGGTTCCACTTACTGTCCGTTCGTCCGAGCCTAGGTGAAGTTACTGGTACCTACCCCAGTAAGGGCTTAACCTCAGGAATGGTGGATAGTTTAGGTTTGGTAATTTTTGGTGAAATTTCGGGTGTGGATGTTAAGGAGGTAGCGCTACTCAACGGTTGCATTTTTCAAGAGCAACATCCTACCTGCCTGGAACTGTCCTTTTACCCCCCCCCCCCCCCCCAGCGTTTATAAGATCTGCGGTTCCTACCATACAGATACGCAGAAGACATTTTAACTACTTAATCAAGACTCCAGAATTAGTAGGTTCTTCTAATGCGAAAAATAATTTAGAAAAATTATGCATAGCACAATTGGGCCAAGTCTATCCTCCCCCCACCCCCAGGTTCCCAACTCCTCTCATACTTTAACTATTATTCGCTGATGAAGTGCTTTTGAAATGTTACTGTAATATTTTTTCTGATATTCAACTGCTCATTTGCCTAAGTTTAAAATATGCTAATTCATCTTTCAACCTAAGTTGCGTATGCCATTTTGTAAGTTAAAGCTTTATCACAGAAGAAACGATGTGTTTTTTACCTTAACTTCAATTGTTAAAACAGAATGATTGTTAGCAGTCCTAACTCTTAGCACATTATTGCTGAAACCGGTCCTTAGTGGGCAGCGAAGTACCTAACAGAATGTAAGCTGCGAGTTGAGAAGACATCCCTACTACTCCTCCTCCCCTGGAGCCTATGGCCCTGACGATTTAGGTCACGGTCTCACCCCACCTGCAGCCGCAATATTCCTCTAGTACACCCATACACCTGAGTGCAAATTCCTAACAGTAACATCTCCATAGATATTAGAGTTTGAGAGAGATAATCCATGTATATATAAGAGCTAAAATATTTTATAATATGTTTAAAAAAAAACAACTGATGCGTTCCATTCACATAAATTTCTCTACATCTCTGCAACAAATTATTGTTAAAAAGCTTATGCTTCTATTTACTTAGTGCTAATCGAGAAAAAAAAAATTAGAAGAATAGTCTTATTACTTGCTTCCTTGTAAGTAGAAGCAAAATAAGGGAGTACCATAGGTTAAAGTGATAGTCAAAATTTGGTTATGTGACTGAAGTTCCTTTGTTTGTATGGACAGGAGTTGACAAATGCCTGTATGAGAAAAGTATGTTTTTCAAAGCTGAAACCAAAAAACAAGGAATATCTTAAAAACGATCAACTCCACGAAAAAAAATATATAAAACGTAACTGTGTGTTTTAACATGCACTACATTTTTTGTGTGGTAAGTTTTTGTCCATCTTTTACGGTTTAGCAGTTATGCAAAATTCTGTAAAATTCATCCAGAATAAAGTAGTCTTCAGAGGCCATTCCCAAAAAATTCAAGATATACATTTTATTTGTCATGTAAATGTCTTTAATATATGATATTTTAATCAAAATCGTTGGAACCATTTTTGATAAAATCAAATTTTTCAATGTAAAGAGTAGTGGGGGTGGGGGATTTTCTTCAAAACCTTCGTGTCGCATCTTTGGAAGATACCGAACTTAAATACCAAATTGGTATTTAACGGTATTTGTTTTTGAGTTATGTTGCCCATAGACACACACATGCGCGCGCGCACACATCCACACACACACACACACACACACACACACACACACAGACATCCACACGCGGATATGTCTCTAAAAATGTTTTTTCTGGATTCAGGGGGCCTCAAAACATATATTTCCGATGAAACCTCGGTATCGAATTTTTGGGTGTAATACAATACCTCCTCTATACATTATGTACATAGTACGTGTAGAGAAAATAAAAATATGTGTTCCATTCATATGACTTTCTCCGAGTCTCTGTACCAAATTATTTTAATATACGTTTATTCTTCTATCTATTCATGCTAATCGATATAAATATTACCAGAAACGGTCTTATTAGTTATTTCCTTATAAGTAGGAGGAAAATAAGGAAATACACTAGACTAAACTGAGAGTCAAATGTTTTAAAATGTAGTTGCTATGGCATAAGAATCAGTTTCTTTGCGTGGCCAGGAGTTCACAAGTTCCCGTGCAAGAAAATTTTGTGTTTTAATGAGCTCTAAATTTAAATATTTCTTATGGTTTCCCAGTTATTTAAAATTCAACCAGAATGAACAGGTCTTTAGAAGCTGTTCCTAGAAAGTTCAAGATATACACTTTATTTGTGATGCAAATAGTTTTAATGTACGGTATTTTAATCAAAATCTTTGGATCCATTTTTGAGAAAATCAAAATTTTCGAAAAATATTTTATGTAAAGTGTATTTGGGAGTGGAGGAATGTTCTTAAATCTTTGTATCGCATCATTGGAAGATACTTAACTTAAATACCAAATTTGGTAAATAACCGACTTTCCGTTTTTGATCTATGCTGTCCACAGAGACGCACACAAACATACAGGATACACACGGACCTTTTTCTTAAAATGCTTTTTTCGGACTCAGGGGATCTCAAATCATATATTTCCGGTGAAATCTCGTATGAAATTTTGGGTGGAATACAATACTTTCTGTGCGCATAATATGTGTAGAGAAAGTAACAAATGAAATTTGTTTGTATATGGCAAATGATTTCTAATGTTTTGCGAGTTGATTGTCTTGTAGTTTTTCGATTTGCTCTAATAGTGTACTAAATTATCTTCTTTTAAAGATTTTGTGTGAATATAAAAATGACTATTACATGAAAATTTCGGAACTATGAGTTTTATTTTATCTACACGTAATAGTACTCTGTACATAGTGTATAGAGAAAGCATTGGATTCCACCTAAAATTCGATGTCGACATTTCGGCGGAAATATATTGTTTTGAGGTTCCCCGAAAGATGTGTGGAAGTGGGGTGTGTGTGGTGTGTGTGTGTACAGTATAGCTCGAATATTAAGAAATCTTTAATACCAACACTTGGTATTTTAAGTTTAGTATCTTCCAAGGATGCTATATGAAGATTTAATAAAAAATCTCTTCACTCCAACTACCCTTAAATGGAAGAAATTTTGAAAATGTTAGTTTTTTAAAAATTACTATAACGATTTTGACTCGAATAACGTATATTAAAGATAATCACAACTAAAATGTATATCATGAACTTTCTGAGAGTAGCTTCAGAGCACCTGTTCATTCTAGATGAATTTTGCTGAATTTTGCATCGCTGGTAATCCACAAGAAGAAGACAAAAACTCACTACACATAGATGTAGATCTCGTTAAAACACGCAATTTATGCCGCATACATTTTTATTGTAGATTAGACCATTTCCAAGATATTCCTTATTATTTATTGGTTTCGATTTTAAATTAGTAACTTTTCTCAAAACCTTCGTTTCATCCCTTTTTTTGTTTATTGGCAATGCAAAAAGAACCGAACTTCAATTGTTTACTTATCGACCTGCTTATAAAATATTTGGCTATTGCTCTAGCCTGGTGTATACCCTTACTTCCCTTCTGTTTAGAAGGAAGTAAGTAATGAGGCAATTGCTGCTAATGTTTATCTCGGTTAGATCATGCAGACAAAATAATAATCTTTTGTAAGAGTAGTTTGTTTACAGAAAGAGTAGAGAAAGTCATATGAATGGAACACATCATATTGTTTTACGATTTTAAACCTTTATTAACACCTTAGCAATGTATTGATTGACATATAAATGTATTTGTTGAAGATGCCCCATAAGATAATTTATGTCTATAGGTATATGGTACCTACAGCTAATTCAAGAGAGATCAATTTTTTCTTTGTGATGAATTTCGTGAAGGACGCACAAGAACAAATGTTACTGATGAAAATGTTGCAGCTGTTGGAGCAATGTTTGAAGAAAATTGAAATACGTCCAAACATTCAACATTGCAATGAGTTAAATCCAAAACATTTTACATGAAAATTTAGCAATAGAAAATATTGTCGATGGATTCCACATAAACTGACTACCGATCAAAAACAACAGAAAAATGCTGAAAAAATTCAAGGCGGTACTTCAAATTTGGGTTGGAATATCGTCACCGGATGGATGAATCGTGAATCTATTATCATCCTGGAAAAAAAAAAAAATCAGTCGGCTCAATAGGTCTTTCGAAGAGAACCTGCCTACAAAAATCCAACAATTCACAGTGCCAGTAAGATGATACTTTTCCAACTATAGCATAAGATTGGTATACAAATGTCTGTTTATCAACCTTTTGATGTATTCGTCCTGGAGTAGCATCAGCTTTACTCCAATACTAGGAATTGTTCATGAATGAATTACATCTTTAGGTGTAATTAGAATTCGTGTTAATACTTTTATTGGTAAAGTTGTTCGATTATCAACTTCAAGTAATCGTATATTGTAAATATCTAATTCATTTTGTAGAATTATATAGGAATCAAAAAGGTTTGAAAATTTTCGTGAAAAATGCTCAAGAAGAAAACAAATGTTATATCTCGACGACGCAACATCGCATACAAAAACAACCAAATGTTTGGATGTCATAAAGGGCAGCAACAAGAACCCTTCACCATACAATCCTGATCTAGCAACTTGTGATTTCTGTTTGTTTCCAAAAATTAAAGATAAGATGCGTGACACTTTGTTGTAATCAGATGAAGCAGTGGAATATTATCTTGGAGCAATGTATTTAGACAACGCCGTAGCCCACTTTTAGACCACTCGCCTCTCGAGCCTTATGGTGGACAAGCGAAGTCTCCGCAGATTTTCTCCGCCATTCATACCACCATTTGATCCGTAATCACATTTCTTTTCATCCATTTTACCGTAATTTTCAAACCAGGCATCACCGGGCTACTCAACTAATCTAGTTACTCTTTCTGATCCAGAGTCCATCTGCCCAACAGGCATCTGACTCCAGGCACTGACTATTAGTCCTGGGAATGTAAGTCCTCCTTAGGAAACGAGTAAAATATTTAGACAGTAAACATTTTTATCTTAATAACAGTGCAGAATTTTGAAACAAGCCAAAAACACTTACCACTATTATTGTCTGTTAACTGGTGTAAATTTCAACAGATATGTTTCATACTGTGTATTTTCCCAATTTCTCAAATGCATAACCTTAAGAATGACTTAGAGATAGGTCAGCTGTATTATTATTATTATTATTATTATTATTATTATTATTATTATTATTATTCCGAATTCGGAAATGCGTAAAGAGCAACATGGTTTATTTATTCAATCAGTTCCTTAAGAATGACTTAGAGATAGGTCAGCTGTATTATTATTATTATTATTATTATTATTATTATTATTATTATTATTATTATTATTATTCCGAATTCGGAAATGCGTAAAGAGCAACATGGTTTATTTATTCAATCAGTTTCAAACAATCAATACATCTATTCGATTAATTATCAATTTTTCATCTGTATAACCACTGCCCTCTTAGTTTTGTCTTCTCTCCAATACTATCAATGTCATTTTTACATATTGTCATTGGTTTTCCTCTTTTTATTCTTGATGGATTGCATTCCTATGTCACCCTGGATAATCTCTTATCGCATTGTCTTGCTAATACTCACATGGAACCTACAATTATGTTTTGCTTCCATCCATAATTATTTCAGTTTTATTCCTCTTCTTGCGCACATAATAGACAAAGTATGTATTCCACCCAAAAATTCCATGACGAAATTTTTCCAGAAGTGCACCTTTTGATGGTTCCTGAAACCAAGCGATAAGTTGTTTGTGTGTGAACATCACCCAAAAACGAAATGTCGAATAAATACCAACGTTTGTTCATTACCTTCCAAGAATGCAACACAAAGATTCGAGAAAATCCGCTACACCTAACTACCCTTTACATGGAACATTTTTTCGAAACGTTCAGTTAACGATTTTGATAAAATACCACATACTAAACATACATAATACATAATACAAATACATAAATGTTCATATCTCTCAGTTTTTTGGGGTATGTTGTGTAGTCCTCTTCATTCGAAAGGAACTTTATATAACTGGTAAACGTTAAACGAGAAACGAGAAAGTCACGAACGATTTCTTTAAAACACACAATTAATATAGCTTTTTGTGACATCAGCCATTTCCGGGATTTTTGTCATCAACATTTTCATGTTTTGTCCTATTTATGCTTCGCCTTTAACTACACAGTCATGTCGGCGACATTTCCCTTTGGAACATTTGCCTATCGGCAATGTGTTAACCCGTGTACCGTTGCCGATGAGATTCTATTTTTTTTCTTAATTTTTATTCATTTGATCACATACATACATACATACATACATACATACATACATACATACATACATACATACATACATACATACATACATACATACATACATACATACATACATACATACATACATACATACATACATACATACATACATACATACATACATACATACATACATACATACATACATACATACATACATACATACATACATACATACATACATACATACATACATACATACATACATACATACATACATACATACATACATACATACATACATACATACATACATACATACATACATACATACATACATACATACATACATACATACATACATACATACATACATACATACATACATACATACATACATACATACATACATATCTACCTACATACATACATACATACATGCATACACACATACATATACACACATACACACATAACTTCCAGATCTTGAAGGGGATAGAGAATGATTTTGGCTAGAGAAACATTTTTAACCTCCAGCCGAGAACCGAACCCGGGATCCCTCGCACTGAACAACGGGGTCATTCCAAGAGAGCGGCTAGCATATAGTGTCCATTCTAAAACATTTGACTATCACTATTTGCCTTGTTTACATCTGTAACGAAATTTGTAATGTAGCTATTCCCGAAGAGGAAAATACAATTTAATAAGAACAGTTCGTATATCCAGTAATAAGCGATTGGCGGTGGAGAAAGCTATGTGAATGTGAAGCAAAGTAATATAATGGAAATTAAGATTTTTATTTTTTCTTTCTGTAAACGTACTATGTACATAGTGCACCCAAAAATTCGATACCTAGATTTCACCGGAATTACAGGTTTTGAGACACCCTGAATCCAAAAAAATATTTTTTTAAAAAAGGCCCTGAGTGCGTGCGCGCGCGCGCGTGTGTGTGGGGGGGCATCAAAGCTCAAAAACGAAGACTCCGTTAAATACCAAACTTGATATTTAAGTTCAGTATCTCCCAAGGATGCGACACGAAGCTTTTCAAAAAAAAATCCCCCACTCCAGTCATCCTTTATATGGAAAAAATTCGAAATTTTTGAGTTTTTCAAAAATGGCTCTAACGATTTTGATTAGAATCTGTTATATTTAAGATACTTATACGACAGATAAAATGTACATCTTGAATTTTCTGAGAATAGCCTCTAAAGACCTCTTTATTCTGGATGACTTTTTTTTTGAACTTTGCGTAACTAGTAAACCGTAAGTGATAAAGAAAAGCATACTACACAAAATATGTAGATATTGTTGGAACACACAAAAGATGCGACTATTGATTTAGCCTAGTGTATTCCATTATTTCCCTTCTATTTAAAAGAAAGCATTTTTGCTAATGTTTATCTCGGTTAGGATGGAGTAAACAGAAGAGTAAGTTGTTAACAGAGAAAGTCAATGAGAATGGAATTCGTCAGGTTTTTTTTATTTGTTCTTTTCTACTTTAAATTCTTGCTGCACCATCGCCATTAACTTACGGCTCTGTATATTAAAGTTGTCCATACTGGTAGGCTGTATGCTGGATTGCATTTCTTTACGGCTGAAAGTCCTCTGAACATATCAAACATTAGGTTATCTTTTATCATGTGGCTGGAGGGCATTTGTGCATTTTAGAGTTGAGAATGGTAAAGTCCATTTCATGATAGTTAACTAAGGTAATAATGGCTTTTGCTTATTCTGTTAGAATTGCAGCGGAAATGCGGCTGTGGACGTGAAAAAGTGAGCGGCCGGCTGTTGGCGCCTTCAAATTCCGCCCTTGATGTTCTCACAAAGAAATTTCCAAGAACATTGTTCTCCGGCAGGGAACCCCTCGTAGAGGAAATTCCACTAGAGATGGTTGAACTGAAATTCAGGCTATATATTTCACTTCTAGGAAATGAAAAGTTCGTCGGACTGAGGGATGCGTCATGCTCCGAGGTTCGAACCCGAGATTGGTCTCATCCCGGATGCAGGTGAAGGCGTTGGCAACCCTGCAGACCTTGATGCCTAGAGTGAGGGAGAGAGGGGATGGTCCAGCCTGCGGGGAGGGGAGGAACATCAGCATCTTGCAGCGAGGAGCGTACAGACCTGTTCCTTAACAAGTGGAACCTTTGTGTTTGTGCCACTACTGACCTGCATTAACAGATTCAACCACTCTTCTTTTGTTCTCCAGCAAGCACGTTGACCGGAAGCTGAATGCGTCATATTAACAGGAAGGCCACTCTGTTTTATCTCCTCCGGAATTTGTTCCAGGCAACTCAAGTGAAACAACAATATTACTGTATTACACTCACTGTTTTCTTTCTCTAATCTGCGACCTAAATTCTGATATTGGTTCAACGCTCAGTACATAATATTTTGGAAAATGGCATATATGTCTTGAGTGAACATTTGTCACTACTTTGAAAGCTTCTTTCACACAAATTAAAGGGAAAAATCTGATTTTTCATTCATATGAATGAAATGCGGTTTATTAACGTAAATACAAAAACTTATACAAGTATTGTATTCCACCCAAAATTCGATGTCGAGTTTACAACGGAAATACATGTTTTAGGGCCCCAGAATCCAAAAAAAAAAAAAGCATTCAGAAAAAGGTCCGGGTTTGTGAGTGAGTGTGTGTGGGGGGGGAGTCTGTAGACGGCATAGCTCAAAAAATTAAAATCCCACATATTGAAGCCACTTCTATCACAAATAAAATGTATATCTTGAATTTTCTGGGAATAGCTTCTAAAGACCTATTTTTTCTGGATGAATTTTGCTTAATATGACTTAACTAGTAAACCGTAAGAGATAGACAAAAACATATGATACAAAAATGTAGATCTTGTTAAAATACACAAGTTATGTCATACATTTTCTTCGTGGAGCTTAACTGTTTTCGTAGTATTCCTTATTATTAGTTTCAATTGTAAAGTACTTATACTTTTTTCAGACGGAAGTGTCCGTTTTTCTTTTGTTCTACTCCTGGCCAAGCAAAGAAGCGATTTGCAATGACAATCTCATAACGTCAGCCTTTTAAAACATTTGACTATCATTTTAGCATAGTGTATTCCCTTAGTTCCATTCTACTTATAAGGAACTAAGTAATAACATTCTGCCAATGTTTACCTCGATTAGCATGGTGTTGAAAGAAGAATTATCTTTCGTAAAAAGTTTGTTTGTAGAGTAGCTAGAGAAAGTCATGTGAGTGTACCACATCAGATTTTTCTATCTAGATACTTCATTTTATTTGAGATTCCTAATAGGTGTTAAGAGAATAACCAAGTCAAAGTTTAAGAACTGGGCGCTGTGTATTAGCCTTAAAACTCTGTGCTGTTTCTATGTAAGACATAAACGATAGTCACAGTATAAAAACTGCTATGTACGAATCTTAAAAATCTGATATGCTCCATTCACAACACTTTCTCTACATCTCTATAAAAATTATTGTTAATAAGCTTATTCTTCTATTTCATGCTAAAACATTAGCAGGAACTGTTTTAATACATAGCTCCTTATAATCAGAAGAGAAATAAGGGACTACACTAGGATAAGCCGACAGCCAAATGTTTTAAAATGTGGTTTCTATGGGATTGAAATCCGTTTCTTTGCGTGGCCAGGAGTTGACAAGTTCCAGTATGAGAAAAGTTTCAAGTATTTTAAAACTGAAATAAATAACAATGAATATCTGTAAAACGGCCAACTCCATGAAAAAAAGTTTGACATAAATTATGTATTATATCGAGATCTAAATGTTTTATTAAACAAGTTTTTGTTTATCTCTTACGGTTTACCAGTTATGCAAAATTCAATAAAAATCATCCAATATAAAGCGGTCTTCAGCGGTTATTCCCAGAAAATTCAAGATATATATTTTATTTATCATGTAAATATCTTAAATATAAGAGATTTTAATCAAAATCATTAGAGCCATTTCTGAGAAAATCAAAGTTTTCAAAATTTTTTCCACGTAAAGGGGGTGGAGGAATTTTCTTAAAAATCTTCGTGTCACATCCTACGGAGATACTGAACTTAAACATCAAGTTTGGTATTTAAAGGACCTTCCGTTTTTGAGATAGCTGCCCCCCTCCCCACACACACACACACACACACACACACACACACACACTCGGGGCTTTTGCTAAAATTTCTTTTTTTTTATTCAGGGCGTCCCAAAACATGTGTTTCCAGTTAAATCACTATATCGAATTTTTGGGTGCAATACAATACCTTCTCTATACACTATGTACATAGTACATGTAGAGCAAATAAAAATTCAGTCTAAGTTTAAGAACTGGGCGCTGTGTACTGGCCTTAAAAATCCATGATGTTTCTTTATAAGAGAATAACGATAGTCAAAGTTTAAGAACTGGACGCAGTATACTGACTGATCTTAAAAACCCATGCAGTTTCTCTGAATTAACGAGAAAGAAATGAATATCGAAGGGACTTGAAAAGAATGACAGAAGTATTGAACAGTGCAAACCGTTAATAACGAATGACTCGGAAATATCATAAAATAGCTATTTGGAATAAAATCTATGTTTCAAAGGAATTTGCATCTTTTTATGCAGTGCGTTTTTGTCTCTCCGTTAACATTTACTAGTTATAAAATATTAGACAAAATTCTTTCCTAATGAAGCGGACTGCGTAGGTTATTTCCAGAAAAATTAAGATATAAAATATATTTTTCATGTAAACATCTTTAACATATGTAGTATTTTAATCAAATTCGTTAAGAGACCTTTTAGAGAAAATCGAAAATTTAGAAAAATCTTCCACGTAAAGGGTATTTGGGATGACAATCTTTGTCACATTTTTAGAAGATACTGAATTAATTTTGGTATTTAACTGGTTTTTCATTTTGAATTATACTGTACACACACATGGGCCTTTTACTTTCTTAATCACGTACGAGTAGGTAGAGAAGATATTGTGTTCAACTCAAAAATACGATACCGAGATTTCACCGGAAATATATGTTTTAAGACCCCTTAAATCCAAAAATAACATTTTTAGAAAAAGGCCCGTGTGTATGAGAGAGCAGTACAATTCAAAAACGAAAAGTCTGTTGAATACCAAACTTGGTAATTAACTTAAGCATCTTCTAAGGATGCAACACGAATATTTTCAGGAAAATCCCTCCACATGGAACATTTTTACTCTGGATTACTTTTGTAAATCGTAAGAGATGGACAAAAACTTACAACATAAGAAACGTAAATCTCGTTAAAATACACAATTGTCATAGGTAACCATTTTCGTGACACTCTCTATTATTGGTTTCAATTTTAAAATACTTAAACTTTTCTCAAATTATTGATGTCATTCGTTTGATGGATCTTTTGTCTTGCTTCTGGCCATACAAAGAAAGCTAAGTTTTAATGTGTCAGTCGCATAGCTTTTAAAATATTTCAATATCGCTTTTGCCTGGTATATTCACTTCTTTCCTTTCTAATTACAGGAAGCAAGGTTAAAATAAATATGATATAATTAAAATTATAGTTACCTATATTACTGGGCTGATTATATATTTTAATATAAAAGTATTAGGTAGAAGTATTCCCAGAAAATTCAAGATATACATTTTATTTGTCATGTAAATATTCTACTTATAAGAGATTATTTTGAGAATACAAAAATTTTAGATTCTTTTTTCAATGTAAAGGGTAGTTGAGGGGGGGGGGTTTACTTGAAAATCTTCGTATCGCATCCTTGGGTGATAATGAACTTGAATATTAAGTTTGGTATTTATCGGTCTTTTCGATTTTGAGCTGTCACCCACAGAAACACACATACACACACCAACTTTTTTCTAAACATGCCTTTTTTGGATTCAGGTGGTCTCAAAACATGTATTTCCGGTGAAATATCGGTATCGAATTTTTGGGTGCAATACAATACCTTCGTTATACAGTATCTACGTACAAGTACGTGTAGACAAAGTAAAAAGAGTATACAAATGTTGGCGCATACTTAAGGAAAACATAATATAAAGAGTGTATTGTTAACGATATACCTTGTTGATGGTGGGGTTTGTAAGTGTTCAGACCGTATAATTATAATTTATTCAGCGCATAATAGATAGAGAATGTATTGTTTTCCAACCAAACATTCGATACCAAGATTTCATCGGAAATCAATGTTTTATCTTTATCAGTATCTTTAACCCCCCAGAAAAAAATTAAAAATGCCTGTCCATCCTTTCGCCTACCTACACACTGCCTGTGTGTGTGTGTGGGGGGGGGGGGCTGTGAACAGCATAACTCAGAAACCAAGTCCATTAAATATCAAACTTTGTATTTAAGTTCAGTATCTCCCAAGAATGCGACCCGAAGATTTTCAAGAAAATCCCCCACCCCAAACTACCTATCATATGGAAAAACTTTAGGGAATGTTCATTTTCACAAAAATACCTTTAACGGTTTTGATTAAAATACTGCATATTAAAGATACTTACATCACAAATGACATTATGTGTATTGAATTTTCTTGGAATAGCCTTTGAGGACCTCTTCATTCTAAATGACATTTTTGTAGCTGATAAATCGTAAGAGATTGACAAAGACGTACTGCACAAAAATAGTAGATCTCGTTAAAACACACAAAATATATCATATACTTTTTTTTCGTAGAGTTTACCATTTCCGAGATATTCCTTGTTATTGGCTTAAGTTTAAAATACTTAAAATGTTTCTCTTGCGGGAATTTTTCAACTCCTGGTCATGCAAAGAAACTAATTTCATTCGCACAGCAAGCGGCTTTTGAAAGATTTGACTATCGGTTTATCCTAGTGTGCTCCCTTATTTCCCTTCTACTTACAACGAAGCAAGCAATAATACTAACGCTTATCTCGATTAGCATGAAATAGATAAAAAGAATAAGGTTTTTAATAATAATTCATAACAGAAATGTAGAGAAAGTCATTTGATTGGACACATTAGATGTTTTGTACCTTGATTTTGTAGTAATAAAATATATCAAAGCTGGAGATATATAATGATAAACGCTTTAATTTTGTAGATCATCATCATTGTTTACTCTTAACAGAATTACATTTAGATGCGTGGAATGTTTTAAAAAGGCAAAGAATGAACGATGCGCCAATTTGTGTTCTGGCTATTCCATTATATTGCATTAACCTAGCATGTTTTTGTTTTCCTCGACCTTTTTGCTTTCTATTTGAATGGCGTCCTTACAGGTCGTTTATTTATTATCCTATACATACTGCTCTGGTAGCCTTAGCTGTTTCATTTATCTTACTAACACTAATGCTACTTGAATATAGATTCAACAGATAATTGAGAGGAAATTCGGCGCATAGAATTAATGAAAGAGTACTTCTTGCCTATTTCGGAGATAGTTAACAATAATGTTTTTTCTCCCTATCGTGGGCCAGGTATTGCGACGAACTTCAGCAATTCTACATTGGTATGCAGGGGCAAATATGGACTTTTTAAGGGCCTCACGGAGAACTAGAAAATATGCTATTTTTCAAAGGATTTTTAGAAGACAACATGAGTCAAAAAATCTGATGTTCCATTCACATAACTTTGTCTACAATCTGTTCTTACAAAAGAATATTCTTCTATCTACATCATGCTTCCTTATGGGAAGAAGGGAAATAAGAGAATACATTAGGTTTAAGCAACTGTCAACTCTTTTAAAAGCTGATCGTTATGTGAAACAATTGAAGTTCGGCTCGCTTTGAATGGCCAACAGAAAACAAGAGAGATGAAACAAAATTTGGCTTCCCGTTTGAGAAAAGTTACGTAGTTTAAAATTGAAACAAATAACAAGGGAGATCTCGGAAATGATCATCTCTACAAAAGAAACGAATATGACACAAATTGTGTGTTTTGGCGAGATCTACATTTTTTGTGTAGTAAGCTTTTATCTATATTTTACGGTTTCCTAGTTATGCAAAATTATAAAAAATTCATTCAAGAGGTCTTCAGGGACTATTCCCAGAAAATTCAAAGTATACATTTGATTTGTGCTATAAATATGTCTATTCGCATTTTAACGAAACTCGTTAGAGCCATTTTTGAGAAAAATAATATTTTAATATCCATGTAAAGAGAGTTTGGTTCGGGATGTTTCTTGAACATCTTCATATCGCATCCTTGGAAGATATTAAATATAAATAGCAAGTTTGGTATTTAACGGGCTTTTCATTTTCCACACACATACACACACACTTACGGGTCTTTTTCTAAAAGTGCTTTTCTGGATTAATAGGATCGAAACTTATGTTTCCGGTGAAATAATGGCTTCGAATTTTTGTTTGGAATACATTACCTTCTCTAGCTACTATGTATTGAAACGTAAAACATTCAATGTAACATTTTAATATAAAATTAAATAACAATTAAAATTTAAAAAAAATCAAGAATTACATTTTAGCATCCGTTGTATGTAGAAAATACGTGCTAGGGAAAATAAAAAAAATCCAGTATACTGGATGTTAGTTGGAATTCCTTGTCGCGGTAGCTATCTCAAAATGAAAACGAATCAGGCAAGATCTTCAGGGGTTCTTTTACATTGTAGTTTCTATCTCTGATTAATTATATTTATTTATACCTCATTGGTTTAGTAAAGTTATTTATATTGAGAGTAATTTGCTATATGCTGACCATGTATAACTGGCTGTTTTCTAAGTTGGTAGTTCATTAACGCGTATTTCATCATCATCCTGTATGTGACGCGCATTTCTAATGCAGCTGTTAGAGATGTCATTTAACGATGTGTTGTTGAAGAGTATTTGCACTGGTTAATGATTTTCGATAATATCTCTTACGTCGTAGGACAAATGTTGAAGTTCTTATCTTTTCTTACTCCCAAAGCCGTTACCATTACATAGTGAACTCGAGTAATAGCAGCAAGTGACCATTGGGACATAATTAGATCAGGTGCGTATGGAGGATGCCGTGAGTTGTTTCATTGATTTAATTATTAGATACCTGCAGAGTATTGTATTCCACCTCAATTTTGAGCCGGAGATTTCATCGGAAATGCATGTTTTGAGTTTTCCTCAATCGAAAGAAAGAAATACTTTTTACAAAAAGATTCTGAGGTTCATGTGTGCGCGTGTGTGTGTATGTGTGTGCGGCGCGTGTGCAAACATAACTCAGAAAAGGAAAAGACATTTAAATATCAAACTTTGTTTTTAAATTCAATATATTCCAAGGATGCTGAATCCATGAATATCTCCCACCCAAACTATTCTTTACATGGAAAAATTTTGAGAAATTTTGGCTCGTAAAAATTTTGATAAATTGCCATATATTTCAAATATGATCAAAATAAGTGAAGTTTATATATTGCATTTTCTAGGAATAGCCTCTGAAGTTCTTTCCAAACTGAACAACTTGCATAACTGTTAAACCGCAAGAGAAAGACAACATTTTTACTGCACAAAACAAAATGTAAATCTCGTTAGAAGACACAATTTGCCATATATAGGGTTTTCAGATTTATTCGGCCATTGCCAACAGTCGTTTGTCCACGCATGACACCAATACTATGCAGCGAGTTTATTGCAGAGGACTAGAGGACGATGAGTGGATGTCAACAGTTTCGAGGCCACCCTACTGAAATGGGACTTGTATCGTACCTTTCCAATATTTACATTTGGAACTTTCGCTTGCGTCTCGTAATCTCGCAATTGCACCATTTATGCTGATAGGTAATGTATTCGTCCAATTCGGAAGTAGCACTCAATTATGCAAATTCTGTGATCGGAGATCACTTTCACCTCGCGCGCAAAGAACGTATAAAATCCCCTGGTGAAAAAGTTCTGCACTGACCAGTATATTAACCTTTTTACGAAGTCGGCAATGTATGCAATCCTAGGTTCAATTCTCCACTTCCTTTTTTGGACAAGGGGCTCGCTGAACTAATGACGACTTCATGCATTTAAACCTACTGCCGCTAAAGGCCGAAACCTGAAATACCCAGTATAATCGTTATATATCGTATTTTGTACTAACCATTGTCAAATATCGTTATTAGTTTTAGCATTAAAATACTTGTACATTTTCAAATCGGAAGTCATTATTAGTTTTTTCTCCCTCTTGGCCATACAAAAAGAACGTGATTACATTACACAGCCACTCTCTCTTTAAAGACCAGACTAAGCCTTTGTATTTCCTTTACCATCTTGTACATGCAAAGTTGGATGCAATGACACAATTTTTGCAAATTTTTATTTCGATTAAGATGAAGTAGATAGAAGAATAGGTTTGTAATAATAGTTTGTCTAAGTGAAAGTAATGTGAATGTAACATTAGATTTGTTTTCTTATTCTTTTTATTTCCACAGACGAGTTTTAATGCTTAGATCATATAGCTGGTTGTATTGTTTCCTTTCCTTTCAAAATTTATCCTTGAAAAGTCTTCATCTTGGAAATCTCCGTTAATGTTCTCGTGCAGTCTTATCCCGACGTATTTTTTGAGTATACAGGCTGTTTCAAAACGATACCGATCGAATATATTATTTTGATAGCTTATATGTGAAGTTTGTTATTTTTATTAAATTTGAAAATTACAAAATTTTAAGATTGGGCAGCGCACAAATCTCTAGTGTGTAACACTCACATACACCTCAAGAGTTTTCTTGTTAAACAAACAAAAACAAACAGGTTTCTCCTTTCACATTTATAGACGTCCGTTTTTGAGACTTATTCGCTGAATTTTGTGGTAGAAGTCGCCAAGACGTCCATAAATGTGAAACATGAATTCAGTAATGCCTATTTTAATAATTAATCAAGGTTTCTTCTAGTTCGTTATCAGCAAACCTGCCCTAGGTTTCAGGTAAAGGGTCAAAAGGCATGACATTAAGTTTTGAGGTTGCTCTTGAATCGAAACATGCATATTTTTCCAAATCCACGAGGATCTTTGTAGTTATTATTCTAATCATTATGTAAATATCCTAATATCAAGCTCTCAACAACTTAACGGTAAATAACAAGAACTTGATGTTGACTATACAAAAAGTTTAATTTAATATTACAAGTTAGAGACAGTAAAAGAAACTTCTGGTATCATTGTAAAACTTAATCTACAATCCTTTGGTTGTATTCTGAAAGTACTCTTGACAACAGAGTTTGTCTTTATCCATTTCTTGCCTTCACCCTCAAGACCCCTAATGTTGAATTGTCTCTAAAAGATAGCATTAATGACGTATGAAATCCAGCTTATTTTCTCAGTTATTACCTTTTATTCATTGTCTATTATAATAAAATACGTATGTTGGAAGAATAAACAAATAACTAAAGCTAAAGTTCTTTAGCGGGGATTTGTAAGACCAGAAATCCCTTAATGTTAGTTAACCACTGGTCGCCTGACGGTTACGAAATTGCTGTGAAAGCACGCGACTCGGAGTTTCCCAAACTATCTGCGTAGTGATGCCAGGCGCAGGGCTTTGTTCCTGGTTAACTTCCGAATCCACGTTGGCAATGAATATTTTTTAATCTCTATTAGCGTTGAAAACTATATTTTGGTATCGCATAGGATCTGAACAACGTACACTTTTGGATCGTCGCTTTGGAACACCCTGTCTAAAGAAGCGCCATGAAGTGCTTTATGTGGTATGAATTTTCCTAAAATGTGCGTTTCTGATGGGTTTTTCTCAGAAGCTAATAAACTTCTTTTTTTCTGTGAAAGAGAAACCGCTTTACGTGAGCACAGCCGGTATAAAATGAATTCAATAATACCAAAGTATTAAAATGCAGTTTTTGAAATCCTAAACCTAACGAAAAATCACTTATGAAAGAACAAACCGCATAGTTTTTACAACTAGTTTCACTTTTATTTGAGGATCTCAAAGCACACTATACTGAATTTAGTTGGTTTTACAATACACTTTGCATTTAATATGATGCGTTGGGAATTTAATCAACTTGTGTTGTTTCAAAACAAAATGTGATTTACAAAGACTTGAAACTAGTCATTGTAAGGTTGGCAAAATCGGCCATTGTTTCTCTGAACTTAGTCAAAAGTTTATCAATGTGTATAATTGAAATTAACTATAAAATGTTTGTTATTATTTAGGAGGATATTGCTTAATTTGTAATGGGTTCATTAAAACAAATATTTCTATAAATTTTCTTCTAGACTATTATATACATCAACTCCATAAACCTGATAGAAAAACCAGCGTTTACTTCAGTAAATAGTTCTCCGCCGATTCAGCAGTTATCAATGCAGAAGTGCACGGAAAAACACAGTTTTAACCTACAGCTCAACGAGTTATAAAACAATTCTAAACTCAGAACCCCCAATAGGACCACAAAGTTAAATAGACTATACAGAAGAAGCAATGAAAAGAATAGTTTGGCTGTGTTATATTGGGTTGAATTCCAACATTCCAACATTCAAAATATTTCAGATAAACGCACACATGTTATGCAGCGCCTCTACCCAACCTGCTTTAAATTCAACATTTGGCGAACTACTGTAACTTTCAAATGGGATGAGCGTCACCAGGCCGGCAGCCAATCGGAGTGTTGCTATGTTGACATATTGTATCCGCTCTTAACTGGGGAGTAACGTGCCAAGTGATTCCGTCTCTCAGAAATACCATTTGCGCTAAGAAAAAAATATTCAAATTTTGCAAAAAAAAAAAAAAAATCACGAGGAAGATAGGCAATAATGTTCGTAGGAGTACCGTAAAAACCACAGATTTTTAGCTCAAATAGTTTTCATAATACACATGAATAAATATTGTCGCTCATTGTGATAGTGAGAGGGAAATATGAAAAGAGTGGGGGTAGCGACCTGGCAACACAGAGCACGATCACGCATATCATTCGCTGCAGCGTAGAACTCTTCCCATTTGAAAAACATTTTAGGCAGCTTTTATATTGAATGAGAAGACATAATTAAACTTTATAAATTGTTCTTTCATGAGCTGGAAAAGTTGGATCAGACCGTAAAAGTAAATCAATACTGATAATGTTATCTCAAGAGAAATTGAGCACACGGGAAAATTCGAGTTACATGAACTCCATGATTTGCTAGCATCGCAATCATAGTTCTAATGGCAGAGCAGAGGCATGGAACGTAGATACGACTTTGCAGTTTTTATTGTGATTCAATAATAAAAATTAACAGAAATAAACTTTATTACCACAATTTTGCAAAAAAAAAAAAAAATGGATATAAATAAAGCTGGCAATCCTTTATAACGCATGAGAAACTACTATGTATTGCTCCTTTTTTTATGTGCTCCTGTATAACTCAGTCCCATACCATACTTTTTCACGTTTGTTTTTAATACACACTTATCCAATAACTCCGTTTGTGGTATTCCTTCCAGTTGGACGCTATTCATGAAGATACTCTCATATAGCTCCATAGCTCTTGCGGCGCTATAATATCTATATATAAACCCTATATTAAGGGAGCAATTTTCGATTTGTAGTCAAATGTCTTTTGTTCCTTTCAGATGATATATAATAAAGAGAACCATGTTAATGAGGCAATTTATCCAACCACTCCACATAAAGGTTGGCTTATCCCTTCGCAATTCCTTCGCTCTTGAGCCACGAACAGATGTAAAATGTAGTCATGTTTCTTAAAGAAATTCCATCAATAACAGAGAGAGAGAGAGAGAGAGTGTGTGTGTGAAGTATAAAATATTCAAATTTTTAAGGATAAACATGACTGAAGGTAATGAGTTTAGGACATCATTGGTACAAGTTTTTAGTAACAGGCATAATTTGTAATTCAATTCATGTTACTTCACGCCATGTCGACGTATATTGGGGCCACTTAGGCAATGGTTTCTTGATCAGGTTATTTCTAGTTCGCAAGTTCACCACTATACTAATGGTAAAGAGGGATGAATTCATCGCCCATTAATGACACTATAAGGCGAAATCACGACTTGCGGGCGTGAAACGTGATAAACTTAGCCCATGAACCATTTTCTTACAAGGTATGGGGTTCTTTTACGTGTAAATCGGTGGCAGTGTGCTAAGATTCTTTTACATCCGAAAAAAATCCATCACCCTTTGCCAGGTTTGAATTCGCAACCTTGAGTGCCTACTAGAGGCCGGTAGTCACCATACCTTGAAGGGAAACAATTTGTACTGCCTACTTTAAAGGAATATCCAAATTAAAAGAAACTATCGAGAACATGGATCCAATCGACTGTTGCCATGTGTGTTTATATTTCGGTTATATCGTTTATTACGCGTGATGTCTATCCCAGTTGCCTTAAAGTTTTGATCAACTAAAACGCATTTCACTTTGTTTAGGAGTGTTTTGTATGAGGAAGATAATTGTTATGGGAAGGTCCGGGTTTCTCGTTAGAAAATGCCACAACAGGAGATTATCCGGACCTCTCTCTTTCCGGCTTTGTTTATCTGCTTCCAGCGCGCACAGGTTGCAAACGGATATTTAGATAAGATTGCCTTGTTAACTCCCGAGGGTTAATTCAGTGCAATTGGAGTCGACCTGGCACTTCACTTTTTTTAACCAAATCTCGCAAGTTTTCTACTCTCGGGTATTACGGAAGGATTTTACCAATTGGAAGCTTAATAGGAGCCTAATATATACTAATCTCCTTCGGTCTGCGTTAGTTACGAGTGCTCATCCATCCATCCCCGTTTTTTCTAGAGTATTAATTGGCACAAATTGTGGATCTGGCAAGAATACAGAGTGGTTCACGATAACATTACACTTTATTTTCAATATGTTGGTAAAGTATACATCAGGGTACTGCGGTCGGTAAGTGGTTGGGACGGATCGTGGGAGAGACCGCTATCTGACCTCGGTTTTTTATTATATAGTTTAACGCCCGCTTTTACTAAATATGGCACCTCAGGTGATGACAGTGATGATGCATGGAATGAAGATGGAGCATCGGTGAAATGCGATGGCGGGGGAAACCGGATAACCCGGATAAAACTCGCCCCTGCGCCGCTTTGCCCACCACAAATCTCACATTCAGTCGCTTCGGATAGAACCCGCCCAGGAGAGAAGCGAGTGGTCAAACCACTTGGCCACTGACTTGGTCTTCGGACAATGATGAAAGCGCGGTGGTGTTGCCATTGCCCTTTCGCGGGATGGTGAAGAGAGGACACACACCTAGTCCTCCTAACGGTGGAAACTGAAATTTAATTTGGGTGCTATTTACGGAGCTCTTCAACTGCTGTGGTACTCAGCGTCCCATATTATATTGGGCGTGAAAGACCGCTTAATTTTGCTCGAGGTCTCTTTATAGGCCCGAGGTCTTTTACGTGGCGTAAATCTACGACACGGGACCACCGGATTTGCTTCCCTTCCGAAGGAAGCCATGCTAAGGATTTTACTTCGAAAAAAGACATTACCCTCCGCCGGGCTTGAACCAGAGGCGATCTTGGGAACCAGAGGCTATATGTTACCTCTGGACCATGGAGGACGACTCTAATGGGAGAGAAAATTCCTGTGCTGGTACCTGAAATCGAACCGGGTCCACTGCGCCAGAGGCAGGTGCGCTACCACTGCGCTAACAGATGGACAGCGTACACTTGCGTATATAATAAGTGGCCTATTCCCTCTAGATAGTAATGTTTCCATCTTCAGGTAACCAACATTTGACTCCACCTAGCTTATATCAGTATTCTGGTGACTGGGCTGAAAAATCATTGAAGAGTAAACAATTCAGGGACTCAAAAAAACATAAATGTACGATGGTGGGATGTTTCGAAAGCCGTTAGGACTCGTACACAAGGCAAAGCTACACCAATTATAATTCGGTCTTGTAGGAAAGGGGTAAAGATATAAGATCTTTCATCAGTGACACGTAGACGAAGGTTAAAGACATTGCTGCTATCGAATAGTAATAATTAGATTTTTGAAGGCACCCGAAATCCTATCAGTGACCACGAAATAATTTCTACACCTCAAGACGTCATTAGATAAACCAAACAACTGTTTATAGAAAACTGGAAAACGACATGGTCAACATCCCACAGCAAACTGCATGATGCCCGAGCCGGATCTACCAATTTCTTCGAACCCCTCCGAAAATTAGAACGTCGTGAGCCAACAATAATTACCCGCCTCAGAATTGGACACTGCAAACTGACACATTCCTTCATCATTAATAAAGACCCAGAATCAAAATGTGAGACCTGCAACACACCACTTACTGTCCTACATATCCTGCTGCAGTGTCCGAGATACGCCAAACAGAGACTTCAGGCCGGCTTCAGTGACTTACAAGTGCTCTACATAACTACCAGACAATTAAAAAGACAATAATATTTATAAGACAATGTAAAATTTTTGAATTATTGTAAAGTATAAATGTAAACATTTTGTATTTTAACAATGTACAAATAACTATTTTATGTTCAATTTGTAAGGTCGCGATATAACCATGCTGTTAAAGCGACCCAAAATGAATTATATTCGTTACACTTTGAAAAATAGTTAACGTGCGCGCTGTGTTTACTGCGATCCCATATACTCCCATATACTCTCTAAGCCAGCAACATGTACACATTTTGCTTTTGATACATTCAGAATTCTTTTTTTTTTTTTTTTTTTTTTTTTTTTTTTTTTTTTTGTAGTGTTTAACGCCCGCTTTAACTACTTATGGTACCGCAGGCGATGACACTGATGATACATGGATGATGGAACACCGGTGGAATGTGATGGCGGGGGGAAACCGGAGTGCCCGGAGAAAACCCGGCCCAGCGCCGCTTTGTCCACCACAAATTTAACATGCAGTCGCTTGGGATCGAACCCCGGCCGTCTAGGTGAGAGGCAAGTGGTCTAACCACTCAGCCACGGTGCCGCCCACATTCAGAAAATATATTGAAACCAATCGTAATATTTGTTTATGCGTTAAATTTCACATAAAATTGATTACTTCATATACCGAATTTATTATTTTCTTCATGATATTTATACTTTGCAATAAAATGTTGTATACTACACAATTGTATACTTAATTCTTTGCCACCTACATATTACCTATAGCACAAACTCGGTAACGCACGCTCCACTTGCTTGTAGACAACGTACCAGTATAGCAGAAGCTAACCTAAAGTCATACCCAAAGCATAGTAATAACCAAAACGATACTGCGTAAATAGTAGTGTGGCATCTAAATATATTGTTTCAGTTGTAATATTACATACCCTTTGACAAATTGGTCATATTTTTGGGGAGGTAAAGTACTCTGCCAATTCAGTGGCTAGAATGATTTTGGAAAAGCGAGCAGGTCACGCTGACAGAGGGAGGGGCTAGATTTTCAGTACCAACATAAACAACTGCCTTCTATTATGATCCAAATTTTATGTACGTCAGTGTACATGTCAAATGTTTGAAATATTTTATTGCTTAGCAAATGAGTGTTTTAGAGGTAAGATGTATCATCAATGTTAATAAACATTTGCAGAAATAGTTTCATTTTGTTGTATGTACAAGAGGGATGCAGGAGGCTGAAGCGATGGATAAATCCTTTAAATTTATTTTTAATGTATTTGGAGTTTGTATCCTTAAACTTTCACTTGTTTACAGTGTACGCAATAAAGTGTTTTAAAATTTCAGATAAACTTGTCTTGCACCTTCGGAAAAGTTAAAGAAATTACACATCTTATTTTCGGCGAGATATTTTTTAATTGTTTCTTTTTTAGCAAAAAACAATTTAACAACTGTAATTACATTTTAACTTTTTTAAAAGCTTCTCTTGAACTAAAGTGATTATCTATCAAAAAAAAAAAAAAAAAATTAATGTAAGAATTTTGAGCACTAGATCAGTTAGATCCTAGAATGATTTCTAAACTTAAGGTACACTTGATGTAAGATAGAAAAATAATTTTAAACCCTATTTTTTAAAAAACAAATCCTTTAATTACTTTCTCAGGATAAGGGTCGGGGAAGACCTTCTGCAGGTGACTCACCCTAAACGAGATTTGAACTCGTGACTTCTTGAATGCAACCGCCAAATTCCAGCGTATATTTTTAGTGTAGGTATATACTCTGTTTTATGTGTATATAATATATTTAAGCCATTTTCGTAACTAATTAAATGTACAACTGAATTTTCTGCGAGTAGCTTGTCAAGTCTTGTTCATTTGAAATATAGTTTTTATAGGATAGAGAGAGACAAAAACTTATTACATAAAAGATGTAGGATCTCTTTAAAATAACTTAAGGTTTTATTATTATGATTGTATATATATACATATATATATATTTAGCCATTCGAAAGTTTTCAACCTGACGTGGTTACGAGTCTTGTTTTTCGAAATATCATGCAAAAAAGGAATTCAGAGACAAATTGTACGTTTAACGAGATCTATGTGTAGGTAATAACTTTTTGTCTATCTTCCTACAGTTTACCAGCTAAGCCAAATTCATCCAAAATGAAGAGATTTTCAGATGCTAAATCCATAAAATTCAAGATAAATGCAGTATTTTATCATCATGTAAATATGTTTAATATGCGGCATTTTTGAATAAATCAATATTTTCGCAAGTATTTCTATGCAAAGGGTATTTTGGGCTGAGGGATTTTCTTGAAAATCTTCGTGGAAGATCCAGAACATAAATATAAATTTTTTTATTTAAGTAACTTTTTGTTTTTGAGTTATATTCTTCTTTTTCTAAAAATGTCATTTTTGAGTGTGATTCAGGGACCCTAAAATTTGAATTTTCGTGAATACTCTATGGAATTTTTGGGTGGAATGCAGTACCTTGTCTGCCTGTGTACTCCGTACAAAGTAGAGAAAGTAAAAATGTGTATTAAAGTGGCATTACGAAGTGGAAACCGTTTTAGAAATTAATGTTTATCATTAAGTAAACAGAAAAACATATCTGTTTTGAGAATATTTTTGAAAGCTATGACAATGGAGAAAGTGGCGTAAATGTTTTTCTTGGGGGAGCATGTGATTTTATTTGGCAAGAAGACAGTGGATGGTCAGCAATCAGGTGGACAGGGTTGGAGGGTGTGCGCTGGGGCCCCTGGCGCCGGGCTGCCTCCATCACAAAGCCGTCCTAGTGGAGGGGGTACATGTTTGGCGATGGCCCGAGCGGCCAGCTTGCTCTGGTTGGCTGGTCGACCCAGTAGCGACGCTGTGGTTGGGCAAGTAAGACGCAAGGGTATATCGCGCCGGTCTTCTAACCCCGCTCAGTTTCTTCAGTTCCATGCGGGCCGGCAACCGTGCGAGGCGAAAGTAAAAACCGTGTGATAGTGCCTGAGTACAACCATCGGATATGCCGTTGTGGGCATGAGCATCTTCAACCAGTGTCAGGAATTCGCGGCTTCTCACAACGTAAGTACATCGCTCAGGGAATTAATGTTTCATCGCAAGTTATTTGTGTAGAGCAGCTCAGTCAGTTGTTCCCAAGTTGCTATTCTGAAACCTTTTTATCAACTGGGAAGCCGAAATAGGGTTAAACGGAAATATTACGTCACATTCCACACCGATGACATAATGCTTTGTTCGCTTTTATTTGGCCACGAACTTAAACCAAAAGGGGGGAGGTGAAAAAATAACGAAAAAAAAAGAAGAAAATACTGTGGACCTTTTACCCTAAGTCGTAGTAATTTTGAATTAACAATCAACGGGGAAAATTCGTAAACCATTGTGTTCGAAGCTAAACATTATAAAAACATGATTGTTTGATACTTCGCGCTATTTGAGTATTTTCTTTTTAGAAATATCTGTGTAAAGAAAAGTAATCGTAAGATAAAGCATAAAAGAGTATACCATTCAAATGTTTATACTATTTGTGTACCTATTAGCATATCACCTAAATCATCAAAACATTAACTTTTGGTCGCAATGAGCTTAGTGAAGAACAGACGCAGAGAAAGGTATCATAGTTTTTATTGTTATGCAAATAACTGGAAATTTTCCTGAATTTATTATTCTGCTTTTTTACTTTCTCTAGCACGTATGTGCATAGTAGATAGAGAAGGTATTTGTATTCTATAAAAAATTAGGTAGGTACCGAGATTTCAGCAGAAATACATGTTTTGATAACCCCTGAATAAAAATGCATTTTCAAAAAAAGATCTGTGTATAACTCAAAAACGAAATGTCGGTTATACACAAACCTTGGTATTTAAGTTTATTATCTTCCAAGGATGTGACACAAAGATTTTCAGAAAAATCCCCCCATCTTAAACTATCCTTTACATGGAACATTTTTCGAAATTTTCGTTTTTTTTTCTTTCAAAAATGGCTAAATATATTGATTACAATGATGTATATTAAAGACGATTACATGAGAAAATGTATATCTTGAAAGATTTGACTCGTTTTAGTCTAGTGTATTCCATTACTTCCCTCCTACTTATAAGCGAATAAGTAATAAGACCATTTATAGTGATGCTTAGCTTGATTAAGAAATAAAAGAAACACGATGTAAAGTGAAGAATACGCTTTTGTAAGAATAAATTCTTGCAGAACGATATATGGGACACGTCAGAAATGTTCTTTCTCTTTTCATTCCATCTCGCATCTTCGACATAATTACGTTTTAAGTTTTCCGCTTTAATTATGTAAGTGGTAAACTTATTGTTAAGATATAGCCTATAAAAGTAATATAAATACATATATTCGTTATTATTTAATTGATGCCTGCATCGTAGTATTTCAACTTTAAAGAATGTAACGAGGAGGTGTTCGGGGAGGAAGCGCAAGTGTTCAAGCCGCGCGCTCGAAGTGTCCTTGAAAGGAACTCCTTTGCCGATATGCGTTGTTCCGCTCAGGATGTCACCACCAGAACAAAAGAAGGTGCGCTATTAGCCACTGCTCTGTTTGGGAAATGTATACGAACAGTTGAAGATCTACTCGTGCCATTTGCTGCAGTTGAATGTTATTGTGCTTCTCTATGAGTATCAAAGCAATGCTTTTCTATACTCTTTAGTCTCTTCACATAGCTCTCTGAAAACTGAAAGTGGTTATGCTAGCAGTTGCTAATGATTAGTTTTTTTTTATTAAGGTGATAATCTGTGAAATTTGAAAAATCTACAGTAGATAAAATAGTTTATTGAAATAGATAGCACTTATTATACACAATAAGTGATTTTTTGCCATGTATAAAAATTATAGCTTGCATGGTTATTAAAAGTATTGTTCATAAAAATACTCCACGTGTGCATTTTTAAAAATATTCACGTTGAAATATAGTTTTACAGCAAATGAGTGTACAAATATATGCCATATATTGGCCTCAAATAATGCAGAAAAAGTAAATGCTTTTCGTGCCCACAAAATCTCAAGATCTTACAAAATTTAATAATTTATATATATTATTTAAAATATATATATATAATGTGTCCTTGAGAGGCAGTATAGCATTTTTAAACAAATTGCATTGGGTGGAACATTGGAAAAGCAAGTATAAAAAGTTTGGGGGAAAATAAGGTTTAGATTTGGGAGTGCCTGTTTATCAGCATACGTCTACTTATTTATAGCCTCAGTTAATTGATAGTTTAAAGTTAATTGGGAAAAACGCTATATTGTCTTAAAGTTTAGAGCTCACATAATTTTCTTGTGAAACAAATTTTTTTGTTTGTTATTTTTTGCCAATTTTGGTAACCTTACTTTTTCCACGGTAAAACAATAAACTTTAAGAAAACAAAACTGATGTGTTACACTCACGCGACTTTCTCTAGCTGCTCTGAAAACTTCTTACTAAAGATTCTTCTTCCACACAAAGCTAATTGAGATAAACACTAGCAGAATGTCCTTATTACTTAGTTCCTTATTGGTAGAAGGGAACTAAAGGAATGCGATATGCTAAAGTAATAGTGAAATGTTTTAAGCTATCGTTATGCGATTGTCAATTCAAATCGCTTCTTTGCTTGGTCAGGAGCACAACAAAAGAAAAACGGAGACTTCCTGCCTGAGAAAAGTGCAAGTATTTTACAATGAAAACCAATAACAAGGAATATCTCGAAACTGGTTACCTCCACAACAAAAACATGAAGAGCATAAATTGTGTGTTTTGACGAGATCTACATTTTATGTAGTTTGTTTTTTTCTATCTCTTATGGTTTAGCAGTTAAGCAAAATTCGGTAAAATTCATCCAGAATAATGAGGTCTTCAGAGACTATTCCCAGAAAATTTAAGAAATACATTTTATTTGGGATGTAAATATCTTTAATATTCGGGATTTTAATCGAAATCGTTAGAGCCGTTTTTTAAAAAATTACAATTTTCCAAGTAAAGGGTAATTTGTGGTGGTGGGGGATTTTCTTGAAAATGTTCGTGTCCCATCCTTGGAAGATACTAAACTTAAATACCAAGTTTGTTATTTAACGGCCTTTTCGTTTTTGAGCTATGCTGTCCACAGATACACACAAAAACACACGGACCTTTTTCTAGAAATGCTTTTTTCGGACTCAGAGGACAACAAAACATATATTTCCGGTGAAATCTCAACATCGAATTCTTGGATGGAACACAATACCTTCTGTATCCCTATGTATATTGTGCTTACGGGGCTAGTGAAAGTAATATAATTTTTCTTTTTTTGGCGCTGTTTTACTGCCAGTTAACTGAAGCTATAAATGGATAAGCGCATGCTTCAAACCTTATTTTCTCGTAACCTTTTTCAATGCTTTTCCATACTGAAATCTCCCACACAGTACAATTTTTCACTAATGTGTTTAAAAATGTTATACTGCCTCTAAAAAAACACAATGAAGAAAACGGTCACATAATTTTAGAAACAACGCTCCAATTTTGACAAATAAATATTACATTTTTGGAGAGTACAAAAATTAATACTTTTTTACATTAATTAGGGTTAAAATAAAAAAGTAATTACAGACCTATATCTAAACTCATTTGCTATAAAACTGAATATTTTTAAAAATAGAAACGTGTAGCTTACTTTCATTAGAATAATGAATTTAGATAATAAAAGTTATTAAATAACCAGCAAGTTTTAATTTTGATACGTGGCAAAATATCACTTATTGTATACAATAACTGGTACAAATTACTACAAGATATCTTGCATACTGTGGATTTTCCAAGTTTCACAGATACATCCTCTTAAATAAATATAGAAACATAAAATCAGTTAATATTCCTTTTGTTCCACTTCCTGCCGTAACCGCTAACACCAAAATATCTGTTTCTAATAGAACAGTGCTCATCGGTAATTTAATGCTTACTTGTTTAGCCTATACGGTTGGGTTTTGTTTATTGCAGATTTTCTTTCTTAAAACTTAAATTCTAAAAGACAGGCGCATGCATATTGTGAATAACATTGCTCTCCCCACCAGGCCACAGTCCATTTATGTTGATACAAACCAGTAATGAAGGGGGGGGGGGATTTCTGGCCCCGCATTTTATATGTTTGTATAAAAATGTACAGAATAGTGTGTTTTGCTTATTACTACTATTTGAACTTTTTTCTTTGTCTACCATGATCTAGGAATAACATACTAGCCTGTGGTTCTCAAGGTCACGGGTTCAAACCCGGCGGAGGGCGATGGATTTTTTTTTTCGGGCGTAAAAATCCTTAGTATAATTTCCTTCGAAAGGGAAGTAAAGCTCTTAATTCTGTGTCGTAAATTTATGGCATACAAAAGCACTTGAAGCCTAAAATGTCCCTGAGATAAATTGAGCTTTCTTTCACGCCCAATATAAAATGGGGCGCAAAGAACAGCACTAGTTAAAGAGCTTCCGTAAATAAAACTCAATTTAATTTTAATTGCATATTTATTTTCTCTACTACACAACTAGAAGGCAGTTTATATTCCACTCAAGACTTTGATACCAATATTTAACTGGAAATACGTGTTTTGTGGTCCCCTGAATCACAAATGCTTTTAGGAAAATATTTATTTAGTGCTAAGAAATTTACAGTGTATAGGGGTTTCTTGATAAAATTGGCTCTAGTCATTCAGTAGCTCCATATACAATATTTATTAAATATTATTATTTTCTTCTCTCTTCACTTTCTATTTACATTTATTATTAAGTTTAAATGAATATTGACTCAAACTTCTGCTCTCTTTTATGAATATTCTCTTAAACAATGTTCTTTTGTGCTATTAAACACTTCCCAGTTTTCAGTTTCCTCACAACCAAATCTTCTTTCCCTCCATATAATGGGTTTTATTCTTGAAATGGTTTTACATTAATTTCTTTTTTATTTTAATAATTGTTGGTAATTGCGTCCTGCAATTACAACAAAATCAATCTGATGTGTTCCATTCACATGACTTTCTCTACATCTCTACAATAAATTACTATTAAAAACCTTCTATTTGTTTAATGCTAATCGAGAAACAATTGGCAGAACTTGTAAGTAGAAGGGAAATAAGGGAGTATCATAGGCTAAAGCGATAGTCAAATCTTTTAAAAGCTGGTTGCTATGATTGAAGTACCTTTGTATGAACAGGAGTATGAGAAAAGTATAAGTATTTTAAAGCTGAAATTAATAACAAGGAATATCTCAAAAACGGTCAACTCCATGAAAAAAATGTATATAACATAAATTGTGTATTTTAACGAGCTCTGCATTTTTTGTGTGCAAGTTTTTTGTCCATCACTTAGGGTTTACCAGTTATGCAAAATTCCGCAGAATTCATCCAGAATAAACATGTCTTCAGAGGCTATTCACAGAAAATTGAAGATATATTTAAGATACGTGACAAATAAAATGTATAAGAGATTTTAATCAAAATCGTTAGAGCCATTTTTGAGAAAATCCAAATTTTCGAAGTTTTTTCCATGTAAAGAGTAGTTGGAGGTGGAGGGATTTTCTTGAAAATCTTTGTTTTGCATCTTTGGCAGACACCAAACTTGAATACTTTCCGTTTTTGAGTTATACTACCCACAGGCACACACACACACGCATTTTTTTAATTGGATTCAGGAGGTCTGAACATGTATTTCCGGTGAGATCTCGCTTTCGAATTTTTGGGGCAATACAATACCTTCTCTATACACTTTGTACATAGTAGGCGTAAAGAGAGTAAATTAAATTAAAATAATAAGTCATGGGAAAATGTATATTATGATGTTAATAATATTTGAATGAAGAATCTGCGCTACTTACGAAATAAACGAAAAGAGAGAAGAAAAAACCTTCCCAACATGTGACGTAACGCTCCGAGGATGAAATGGCAACATTGCGCATGTGCATGCTGGCGCTTCGTAAAGTAAACACAATTATGTAATTTCCATACCACACCAAGAATGAGGTAACAGAACTTACATGTGGACATACTTGTTATTATACTCATTACTAGCGCTAAATTTGTATTAAAATAATAAAACTACTTTTTAGGTGTGTTTTCTAATGTGGTGCAGCATTAATGTTCGTGTACATGATATAACTCTCAAGCTACTGCATGTAGGAAGTCGTGCGACATTTTTCAGATATGTTGAGAATGGCTCAATTTAAATATATAGGTATCTAATTGAGAGTTTACTGAAATATTTGTCACTTTAATGACATGGTTGAGTCATATAACAATACGTAGATTTTGTCAATAGATTTCAAGTTATGTTTGATCGGTATACAATTTAAAAGTAGCTTAATGGAAACCCAAAGAAAAAAGGTCGTGATTTATAGAGTTGCTCTTTTTCAAGTTCATGAATAGGCTAGCCTGTTTCCAATTAAGAGATGTCTAACCACTGGCCAATAGACGGCTACTGCTTCTTTTCCCTGTTGATCTATAGAGCAGTAGATTTTATGGAATCTCTCATCTGCCATTCTTTGTACATAAATAAACCAGTCCTGCTTTAGGTGATTTCATTTCCTCTATTAAATTATATGTTTTTAATTTTCCTGTGATTTTTTTATTTTGTTGCTCATTTGAAATGGTAAAGTCCGCCTCACCTTAGCTACTTTGATTCTTCTACCAGAGCGTCTTATTGTTCAATTTTCACTTCCGTAAGTGAGCATAAGGACAGCCATCATCTTATAAAATTTATGTTGCGTACATGATCTGCTTTACCTTTTAATGCACGTCGAAATTCTGTGAAATTTACTGATTTTATACTAATATCTTCATGTTTATATTGAGAATATTGTATCATAGACAATTAAACGTTAAAACGGCCTTTTTAATACAATCTTACACCTAAAGTGATGTTTTCCCCAAAATGCCACTGGTTTTTTATTGTATATATTATAATGAAAGACTTTCATTTACTTTGCTGCTATTTGCAGTTCATCTTCCGTTTCTCCAAACAGTCTGATTATCCGCAAAGAAAAGTGTGTTTAAAATTGTATTATTTACCTTAAATTGGCATCGTCAATATAAATATTAAAAAAAAAAAAATAGGAGAATGGCGCCATCCAATAATAATTTTCACACAAAAATGGACCTGAAGTTTAACGGGGTGCATACATTTGTTTTTGTGATTAACGTCCTTTATTCTGGTAGTTCGTATGGACGGTATTTGTTAAGTTCTCTTGTATGCCAACCGTATACAGTGTATACATGCGGTTGGCAAAACGTATATTGTTTTATTTTTCTTGAGGCACATTAACTCTTAAACTTATAAACTTAAAGCAATAGATATATTTGAATATTAAGGTCAATTCTAAATATTGACATACTTTTACTTTTATTGGTACACTCAGTTGAACTACAGCACTACTTAAGTATTCACAAAGTAAACTCGGGGCGCAATTGTGGAGCCCATTTTGTTTTGACATACAAGATGGGAGGTGAATAAGTGCAAATAATGTGATATTTAGTAGAAAATAATGCATTAAACACAAGTGTATCTCATTTTGCCCTCTTGCTAACAGCACTGTCGTAAATGAAACACAAATTTCGCGGTCTAATCTGTTTTGAACGGCCTGCTATATATCTATGCTGTGTTTACATACATCACACAACAGCTAGTTCTGGTTTAGTGCAACTTGCATACCGCCGACCGTGACTCACAAGTGCAAACAAGGGACCGATTCAGTTGCAAACTTTCCTTTACGAGTAGAATAGCTTTACATATGCTGATTAGCAGATATCCATTTAATTTGCGCCGCAACTTGAGAATCTGCCAATGCTGTGAGGGACTCTTACCATCGACGAATTATAAATCCTCATCTTCCCATAAGACGAACGCTCCTGCAGCGTATTAAAGGGTATGCGACTCGGATTCTCTTAATTTCTGATTTGAAGGTTTTTGAGTGTTAGGGTTTAACTCAACTCTTTACCTTTGTAAGAACTATGAGGATGATTTTTAATACAAAGATTACATGGTTTGAGTTATGCATTTGATCAATAAAACCAAATTTAAATAAAACATAATACCATTGTGTTCAGTATTAAACCGAGTGCTGAATATATTGTGAATCCTAATCAGATAATGTTGCTGAAAATAAAACCTTAAGGTTAATAGGTTGAAGTTTCAAAACGATCAACACGCTTCCCTTACATCCCCCCACCGATATTTGGGCAGGGCAAAGAACAGAGGACCAGCTACGTGAACAATCACCGAACGCCTAAAATAAGGAATAATAAGCATTCTAAAAGCCCACGAAGTTATCCTTGTGAACATATCTTTATAAAATAGCTTAAAAACTACAAATGCTGGATGATTACAAATACATGTTCCCAATTATTCATCTCCCACTCTGTATATAAACCACATTTGCTGCATACCGTGTATCCCATCTCTGTAGTTCTTATACAGACTTATACCTTATATTTAAACTAGTTTTAAGTTTGATGTAGTAGTTTCGAAACTCTTTAGGTATATTTTTATATAGCACGAAAAGTACGTACACCATTTTGAGATTAGGCAGTGCACGAAGCACATGTGTGTAATGTTCACATACTCGCATCTTCTCGGCAAGCACGTGTCAAACAAACGGGTTCTGCTTGTTCGTTATCTGCAAACCTAACCTAGGTTACAGGTATATGGGCAAAAGGCAATTACTAGTAGAGTATTTCTGAGTCGGAAGCTTCGAGTTTGTAAAAAGCAAAACACATATTTTGCCCGAACACGTGTATCTTATACATCATTTTATAATTATCCTGCTAGTTTTTAGTTATACTTTTTTTCACATATCAACTGTACCCTTAGACTGTTTTGTATATGTTTCATGATAATTACTGAATATTTATATTATTAGGCTGGTTTTATACCTTCTAATTAAAATATCGAACATAAGGTGTTGTTTTCTGCTAGTTCTGAGTGGCATGTCTTGTGTATTAGGCGATACTGAAATCTGTTTAACTTCAATATTTAGTACATTACGGTATTTTACATGCTTATAGCACCAACATTTCGTACCGAATCTCAAACGTTTGGACATTTTATGTATAATTTACAGTTGTTATGGCATTTGTACTTAATTGTTATGCAGTATTCCTTCCGGTCACCTCCTGGATAACTTTCTGTAAATGATTCAAAGCATGATATTATCCTCACACAACTAAATCAATAAAGTAAAGTAATATTGCGTTACATGGTAGGCGAAATCAATTTGGTTCCTTTTTTCGTCTTGAAAAGTATTTACGTGTAAAATTAATACAAGCTATTCGATTTGGATTGCGCCCTTTTGCACCAATTTTAAGGCTAGTTGACAATAACCCGAAAATGGCAACGGAAACGAGAACGAGAAATCATTTCTTGTTTTTCTGGTCTAATTTGTGCATTTATACTTCATTTGTTTTTAATTCACCATTGATACTTTTCCATCTGCCAACATACTGCGGGTTAGCTCACGTAAGAATTCGAAAGAATTGCGACTAAAGTGAGCTCTAGCGGCTGTTTTATATTACGGCCATCTAGAATATCCTCTACATGGAAGAGTTTAATGTGTAGTATATGCATCTAATTGGCCGTGCCAGGGAACGAGAACGAGAAAGTCAGAACATGTTCCAAGTCTTACTTCCTGTTCCCGGGCCCGGATTGGGAACACTACTATTGAAATACATACATTTCAAGCTTGTCTTTCTCATTTTGGTTACCATTTTCCGTTGTTGTGAATCACCCTTAATTAAAAGAATATTAGGAAATTAAATCCAACTCTTAATTCAGTTTATGCATCAATATAGCTGTATTTGACGATATACTTGAATTATCTACATAGAAGAAAAAAATAATTACATTAATTCTTTAAGTTACACTACGATGTCTACATTCCAATATTGTGCACCGAACTTTCTCTCCGATACTCTTCTCCAGCTGGATCGGATTCGAACCGTTTGTGTTGAGTGGAGAGTGTGAATGCAGATCGATTTCAATTCCCCATGTAAATGTAGTGCTAAAGTACACCCACTCGTTCTAACAACTAGAATCACGTTCTGAATGTAACACTTTTTAACACGCAGAGAAAAAGCTTTCGGTTTTCATTTGCACTCGCTCATTGCAATGATACCAACACAAATATAGTAACTTTCCTTAACCATTTCATCTCTAATACTCTCGCAGCTATACCACTACGTGGTGGTAAAGCCATCACGCCGCTGGACGCGCGGTTCGAGACCGCAATTAATTTTTAAAATTATTTTATTGAGTATGCATATAATTTTAATTACATATCTTAATACTAACAAAAAACTGTCCTTAATTAATAAGCCTTCTCTATACATGCAATCTTCTATATACATTTTTACAATTAAGGAGATCAAAGTCTATTTTTGTATATAAATTCATTAAACATTTTTAAGATGTTTATTAGTAGTTCTTTTGTCACTGGCCATTTGCTACTCTAGGAGTTCTATAGTTAGTTTCAGGTGTTTTCTTTGCTTTTGTAAGTTTGGGAGTATGTAGATGAGGTGTCGTATCGTCTTGTTCTCCCATTAGACAGGAACATGTGGAGACCACATGCTTATTATTATTTTCTCGTTTATATTTGTAAATTCCAAAGTTTACCTTAAACTTTGTATCAACTTTGAAATTTCAATTTTTGTTTTTACCATTCTTTAATAATTTAGTCTAGAAAACATTGTATTATTTTGCCCATTCACGACGATAAAACAGGATATCTTAATTTCATATGAAAAATGCACATTTGTAGTATCTAAGAATTAATATTTCCACATTTTTCGGTGCATAGAACGAGCTAGCATTAAACATTAATTTTTAAAATATGGAAATTTAAAACATAATATTCCATATATTCAGAACCCTTGAATAAAGTTTAATAACTTATTAAAGCAGCTAAACAACTGCTACGCGTTTTTTATACAGAATATGATATCTTAATAACTTATTGAGAGGGAACAAATTCTGGTTAATCATGCCAAGAGCTGAGACCAAGATATAAGCACTACTACTCTATTGGCTGATTATACTTTTAGAGCTACTTGATCTAAAAAGTAACAGCCACAGTCTTCTTAACCAGAAAGAATAGTTTTGATTGTCTATATAAAATATAGAAGTAAGTTTGTTTGGTGGATTTCTTTAGTAGAAAGCAAATTTTGCTTAATAGAGGTTAGCAGGTGGAAAGGGCCCAAATAAGTGCTCTTTTTGAAATGTTAGTAAACATTTTACAGTAAAAATAGTTTTATGCGGCCGCAAATTTACATAAATAATTGACTTTTAGCTATTTGTACTAGTTGCATAGAACTTCCTATTGGCGAATAACATTTAAATCAATTGTGTGAGGACTTATAAAATCTAGCTATAAGTTTGTCTTAATGCCACGTACAATACCTGCATAAAATGCATGATTTATTGTGTAAATTGCAAAATCCAAATTAAATACAAAATTAAAGCCCAAAAAGTCATTCATAGATACAGATATCGAGGAAACTTAACCTAACCTAACTACAGACCACGATTATGAATGAAGGCTGAGTTCGATATGCAATCAAAGTTAGTCGCGCTTCGACGCGTCAAATGATAGATTCTCGCACGCGTCTGGATGTCACGTGCGTCTGACCACATGGAAGTGTGATACATTTCAAGAATAAGAATAACTGTTCTTTCTGAACCTTGCGTGTCATGACGAAAGCACCGACAGAGATAGTTGGGATTGTTAAGGCACGAACTCAACGAGTCTGAGGTTTAAAGCCCACTAGACCTCCTCCCTGACTAAGGTTCCCCCTCCCCTAAATGTTTTCAGTCCTCATATCTTGCAAATGCCGCGAAGGTACCCTGAACATAGGTCTAGAACGCTTTTTCCTCCCCAAACTTCCTTTCCCAATTCTCGTTTCGTGAAGTGTCCATCGCCTATGGTGGCGAATAATAATAATAGTAATAATATCATTATTTTAATTTTCAGCAATGCATTCTAAACCGCCTTCATAATACCTACTTTAAAGCTGCAATCAGAGAAGGCATCCTTAAAGTATCTTGTTTATCCATAGTCTACATATTTAGGGAGTTTTAAAGTTCATATTAAGCATCTGAGACAGCTCTTCGTCCTGCTCAATCCCTTTGCTAATTCTCAGAAATGGGGTAGGTGAGCTTACCACACGCGTGTCTTACATTTTAGAACCAATTGATTTCCTAGGAATTGAATTTTCAGCTTAATGGAGTTCTTGTTTACTGAGTTTCCCGGAACTTACTGACCTTTACTACTTGCCTTTCTATTTGTATGTCTCCAAGTTTGCTTCATCAATTATACTTATAAAGCAACCGATTCTTACAACTTTTGCTGTTTTGCTTTAATATATTATTCCTTGATTTTAAGAGATGAAGTGATTTATTGCAATTACTTCTGTCTCTTATTCTTTTATATAAAATAATTATAACACTGGGGATATCAAACCACACTCTGTAACTGTAATTTAATCAAGTCGCCTAGAATTTGCAACCAGGCCTACAGTTCATCGGCACAAAAAACTCTTATTCTTTCAAAATGCTATTCGCGATTTATTTTAATGTGCCATGCATTCGCCGTCTTTTAACATCTAAGGTCACATCGGCAGATAATTGACAATTATTGCTCATCAAGTCATCAGCAATGATGTTCAGTGGCTTACAGTGGTGTTATTCTTTGGGTTGATATCTTTTGGTTTTTACATTAAATTCACACATACTTTCGGAGGCTTTAATATTTCCGTACTCCAGGGAAGGTGGGGATAATCGTGGCTAAAGAATAAAAATCACATCCTCTAACTAGGAATCGATCCAGTGACCTCTGGTTTCTGTGGTTAGTGTGCTAACTACCAGACTACAAAAGCAGTCTGCCCATGAACTTTCCGAATCACAAACCTGAACCTAGAGCCAAAAACAATACATTATCGTGGACTTAAAGGCTCCCGAGTTCGAATCTCGGTTGTGATGAGCTACCCGAATAAGGAGTTTCCCCTCGTCGAGTAACTCTAAACTCTAGAGACCCCGGGCTCATTTGAACATAATTTCACCTGTATGACCTACCATATGAAAGGACGTTAACACACTATTACTACTTATATTTTAGTTTTTTCTAACGTCTCCCCGCCCAGAGCGTTAGCTATCACTACTATTTCTCAAAAGTTTATTCTTTGTATAACCGTTTGTGTGCAATGGAACTACAATCCATTACTTTTTTTTGCCAGTGAGACAGGAATTTATATAAAATATATTTTCATGAATCAAAAATGCAAAGCTAGAGATAATATTACTAGCTTTTTGAAAAATGTGACAATCTGAACTAGAAACAGCTGGTTTAAGATAGGTTTTGAGTGTGTTTGTGTGTGTGTGTGTGTGTGTGTGTGTGTGTGTGTGTGAAGTGCAAAATTTTGAAATGGTATCCACCTTCAGAAAACCTATTTACTTTTGAAGAACATGCAAATTCCCCAATTTAGACGTTTGACGATTGTTAATATTTTCCGTATATTTTGTATATCATAAGACAAATAAGCATGCTAATTTTGAAATTATAATTATAATTTTACAGACACTTTTATTTTTTATTTTAACTATTTTTTAAAAATGTTTATCTCATTATATTTGCTGTTTGGTAAAATTAAAATTGCAGTTTTAATAAAAGGATTGTGGAAATCATTAAAAAACATATAATATTATAACAAATTTATATTGATGCCTAAAATCAAAGAATGTTATAAAATGAAACTCTCAAACGTTATTTACATTCTAAGTAAGCATACAAGCATGATGACTGTGGCTTTAAAAACGTAAAATACTTAACTTTCATCCTTAATATTATTTAGTTACAAAACCTCAAGAATTAGAAAAAATAAAAACTGGTTAGAATTTTAGAACAGTTAATGTAAAGATCGGTGCAAATCTGTTGGTGGGGAAAAATAGAAAACTATTTTATTATGTTTACACCCCAAGCTTAATTTGGCACCTTTAATTTGCCGTTATTAATAAATCCAAAGTTCTGCGCGATCATTTAAATTATCTTGAAACAATGTAGATTAAAACTGTAAATTTCAGGTTTCTCAAAGCTCTTTCCTCAGCATGCTTGAGTAGTTAAAATTAATCCATGCGAAGTTTCAACTAAACTTTCGGAATAGCTGCGAAGCCGGTGATTCAAAATAGATCTTGTTTCTAAGGCAAGTTTATGTCACCATCGTGTACTGTCAAACTATTGGGCACTGATTTATAGGTTGGTTTATTTTGGCATGCTTTTACTTTCTCCACATAGTGCATAGGTAGAGAAGGTATTTCACTCCACCCAAAAAAAGCCTACTCCGAGATTTCACTGTAAATACACGTTTTGGGTCCCCTTGTTTTCAAAAGGTCAATGTGTCTGTGAGTACGATAACTCAAAAACGAAAATCCGTGAAATACAAAATTTGCCATCTAATTTAGTATCTTCCAAGGATGTTACACAAACCTTTGGAGGAGAACCCCCAAACTGCCCTTTATATAGAAAACGTTTCGAATTTTTTTATTTTTTTTAAAAATAGCTAACGATTTTGATTAAAATACTATATATTGAAGACATTTACGAATATCTTGAATTTTCTGGGAATTTCCTCTGAAGACCTCTTTATTCCGGATGAATTTTCCATAACTGATAAACCGTATTACACAAAAAATCTTATATATTCCATTCACGTGACTTTCTCTACATATCTGCAACAAATTATTGTTAAACAGCTTAATCTTCTATTTACTTCATGCTAATCGAGAAAAAAAAATATTAGAATTAGTCTTATTACTTGATTCCTTGTAAGTAGAAGGGCAATAAGGGAGTATCATGGTCTAAAACGATAGTAAAATCTTTTAAACGATGATTGCTATGTTAGTGAAGTTCCTTTGTATGGCCAAGGGTTGACAAATTCCCGTATTGGAAAAGTATAAGTATTTTAAAACTGAAACCAAAAACAAGGAATATCTAAAAAGAAAAAAAAGGTCAACTCCACGAAATATATATAACGTAAATCGTGTACTTTAATGATCTCTACATTTTTTATAAAGTAAGTTTTATCTGTCTCTTACAGTTTATTAGTTATGCAAAATTCCGCAAAATTCAACCAGAATAAAGAGGTCTTCAGGGGCTATTCCCAGAAAATTCAAGATATACATTTTATTTGCCATGTAAATATATTTAATATACCGTATTTTAGATAGATACTACGGATATTTCTCTGTTTATGGCATGGCCCGGTGGCAGCGCTGTCAATGTAATAGTACAATGCACAATATAATTAAAATAAATAATATGGGTAATATAATACCCTGTCAGAATGACAATACATCATAATATACTACCAAAATAATAATAATAACAACAACTCTAATAATTCTAATAATGCAATGTTTTAAAACTGTTTACGCTTTGAGATAAACTCTCCGGTAACTTAGCAGGTATTTTGTTCCAATCGTAATTGTTTTATTTGCAAAGGAAAATTGATCTATGGCACTTTTGTTTTCCCTATTCCTTATTTTTTTCGAGTGATCATTTCTCCCACAGATTAATGACTTTAATAATCGTTTAGATATACCTTTCCATACAGATTCTCCCCTATAGACTATAAAAATTGCATATAGCCTTGCTCCTCTCCTACGTTTATCTAGTGTTTCCCAGGAAGTAGCAGTGCTAGTATGATTTTCGAATCGTTTTCTTCAGTCTACAAATTTAGCTGCTTTTTTTTTTTAACTCTCTGGAGTGCCAGTTTTAGCCCCACTCGATACGGATCCCAGCAGGCATATATTCTAATATTGGTCGAACTAAAGATGAGTATGCTAAAATCAAAATCATTAGAGCCATTTTTGAGAAAATCAAACATTTCGAAAATGTTTCCATGTAAAGTGTAGTTGAGGGATGGGATTTTCTTGAAAATCTTGGTGTGGCACCTTGGAAGATACTAAACTTAAATTTCAAGTTTGGTATTTAACGGATTATTCGCTTTTGAGCTATGCTGCCCACAGGCACACACATACACGCCCGCGCGCGGATATTTTTCTAATTTTTTTTTTTTTTGGATTCAGGGGGTCTCAAAACACATTTCCTCTGAAATCTCGGTATCGTATTTTTGGGTGCATTACAGTACCTTCTCTATAAACTACGCACTTAGTACTTGTAGAGAAAGTAAAAGTGTAGATCTAGTTAAAATGCATGTGATATTTTTCTGTAGAGTTGACCGTTTCAGTTTTAAACCAGTTAACTCTTCTTAAACAGGGCAGTTTTGTCTCTCTGGGTTTACTGCTGCGAACTGATATTCTGTTTCACATAACGACCAGCTTTTAAAACTGTTGACTATCGATTTAGCCTGTATATTCTCTTATTTTCCTTCTACTTACAATGAAGGAAATAATAAGACCAATTCTGCTTATGTTTATCTCGATTATCATGATGTAGATAAAAGAATAATCTTTTGTAAAGAAAGTTTGTTTGTGGAACACCCAGAGAAAGTCGTATGAATGGAAAATATAAGATTTTTCTTGCATAACTTCATTAGAATTTGAAAATAATTCTCCGACTGCCTTTCGCATAATAGTTTTTAAAAAGTAGCATTTCGAATACGACATGACAAACTGTTTAGCACTTGGGGCATTTTGAATCCACACTCAAAATGTATAAAACCAAGAGAAGAAAATCATATCTAAAACATATTCTAATAACTCGTCAACATTTTGTATATGACCTTATATTACACAACGGTGCCGCAATAACTGTTTCGACGATTAGTTTATATACTTCTTGCTCATATTATCATGCGTGGAAAATTGAAATCCCTGTATCCCCTACGTTTTGTGTTTTGACTCTTGAGGTTTATAAAGTCCTCCACTATTGATGAGTAAATTTATTGTTGCGTCTTGAAATATAATCATGTTAGTGGAATGTTTTAATTTTACCTTTTAAATTTTGCCGTCTTTTATTTTGGTTTATTTGTTAGCATTTATTTATGATTTAAATAATGCAGCGTTCGGCAGTTGTTGACCTGATCAACTCTACCAGACGTAAGTAGTCAAAACGCAAGTTCGCAAAGGCTGGTGTGCCCGACCTTGATTCTGCTTATTAAAAGATTAGTTATTATTTTCGTGTAAGAATTTCTATTCACTATTTAAAAAAAAAATACAATTGAAACTGGGATATGTTTATGGACACCTTTTGACTACTTCGTTTGTAGCTTCCCATTCTATAAAAAGCTGAAATTTTGCTCAGGGTCCGCTTTATCGGACGTTGAGGTTCTATACCACGGGACCACCGACTTTACTTTCCTTCCGAAGGAAGCCATACGTTTTTACACCCAAAAAATCTATTGCCTTCCGCTAGGTATGGAACCACGACCTTGGGAACTAGGTACTAAGTGTTATCAATACTTGAATTCTCGTATTTTTAAACTTAATTAGTTCTGCAAATATCGCAAAAGACTGCTTGCATGGTCGAGTGGTCAGCGAGCTGACTTCTCACCCGGAGGTCCCGGGTTCGATTTCCGGCCAGAATTATTCCCTTCAGAGTCTGAAAGTATGGATGTGAAAGTGAATGTGCATGTGTTTAATAGTATAAAATGATGTGATCAGATGAGTTGTTTCACAAGTCAAAGCCCCCGATATGACCATAAAGTAAAAGGGGGCTATACAAATGAAAAAAAAAATAATCGCAAAAATACTAATTCAGATGTTTACAGATGATCAGAGGTAACACAACAATCATTTCGACTCCATAACCTCGCTGTAATATATTCTGTGCATCTCAAGCTTATTTTGCTGCATGCATAGTAATTTCATCACACATACATGCTTGAAGGAGGTAAAAGAGAAGCGATATTAGCGACAGTCAGTTGTTTGTTGATCGCTATTCCTTCGGAAACATCTGCAGGTGGCGATTTGAAAACTACTTTGCAGGTTCGTCGTCACGTACATTTAGACAGTACTTACCCTCGAGAATCCCCTGCCTTCAGTGGCAGCAACAGGTCCTTCTCAGCAATGATGGAATGGAATGGCCCTGAGTGCGGGAGAAATCTCTTTGTCTCAGAAAGAATAGTCTTCCTCTCGCGGCACTCTCTTTTCAGTACTTCCGCTGTACGTGTGGGTATCGGAAAGGCCGTTGTAGAAGATGATCTACTTTATTCACACTTGTTTAAATTCATTCAGCTTCCGTGTGCACTTCTTGCCACAGGTGGCGTGTTCTGAACACCATCATGAGTAGCGCAATAGTTCCTTCGCTGGATTTTTATGACAAAGGCTTCTGATTCAATCGATGATATTTAGGATGACATTTGGATGCAATACTTCTTACGCAAATAATAATTTAAATAATTCATGTGTTCCATTCACACGTACTTCTTTACTTTTCTGCAACCAAATATTCTTACAAAAGACTATTCTTTTATCTACATCGTACTAATCGAGATAAACATTAGCAGAATTTGCCTTCTCACTTGCTTCCTTGTTTTAAAAACTAGTCAATATGTAAAATAATGGCATTCAGTTCTCTTTGCATAGCCAGGAGTAAAACAAAAGGAACATAAATATTCTCAAATGGGAACATTTGATATAACAAGATATACTGAGAACGGTCAACTCTCAAAAAAAAAAAAAAGTATTTAACGTAAATTGTTAGTTTAACAGTGAATTATCTATTTCTTGCGGCTTATCATTCATACAAAAGTCATTCAGAGGCCTTCAGAACCGATTCCAAGAAAATCAAAATAGGTATACATTTTTTGTCATTAAAATATCTTCATATCGTTAGAGCTATTTTTGAAAAAACATAACCTTTTCAAAAAAATGTCGCATATAAAGGAAAGTTGGGGTGGCGCGATTTTCTCTAAAATACCAAGCTTGGTATTTAAGCGACTTTTCGTTTTTTAATTATGCTGCCCACAGACACCTTCACACATACACATGTTTCTAAAATTTTTTTTTTTTCTTATTCAGGAGTCTTAAAGCATATATTTTCGATAAATACTCGGTATTGAAGTTTTGAGTAGAATACAGTACCTTGTCTATCCACTATGTGAATTGTACGTATGCACTATAAAAATTAAAAATTCCCATAGCTCCTGAGGTGTGGTTCAAAACCTCGGAGCTGATTAATGTGAACGAAGCTTTTTTCGCGGTTATTTGCTGTCGCAAGGGAAATGCTTGGTTGTATGATTTGATCCGAAAATTTCCTATCAATACTTTCATAACTATATGAGGAACAGAGTGGAGGACATACAGAAGTAAGAATTATTTCAAAGTCTGAAAGGAAAGGAAAATTTTATACTAAATAGACAATTAAGTGGGGAAAGGAGAAGTATGAGGATGTAGATAATAGATTAGTGACAGAGGGGTGGGCCTAGAATAGATTAGGTGCACATAGACTAAGGGGAGATGGAAAGGGGGGTATTTGGATAGAAGTACTCTATGTGGACAGGCTGATAATGTCTTCCATTATATAATTGAATGTGAAGAAACAAAGTTGTAGAGAGATCAGTTTATACCTAAAATTCTGATGCGTTCTATTCACACGACTTTCTCTACATTGCTGTAACAAATTATTGTTAAAAATCATATTCTTCTATCTACTTTATGATAATGGAGATAAACATTAGCAGAAATTGTCTTAATTACATGCTTCCTTGTAAGTAGAAGGGAAATAAGAAAATACACTAGGCTAAAACGATAGTCAGATCTTTTAAAATCTGGTTGCAATGTTTTTGAAGTCGTTTCTATGCATGGCCAGGAGTTTACAACTTTCCGTGTGAGAAGCGTTAGTATTTTAAATCTGAAACCAATCTCGTAGCTTTGAAATGGTCAACTCCAGGCCAAAAAAAACAAAAAAAAACAAAAAAAAAAAAAAAACGTATATGACATAAATTATGTATTTTAACGAGATCTATATTTTTTGTGTAGTAAGTTCCCATCTATCTCTTAGGGCTTATCAGTTTTGCAAAATTCATCCAGAATAGAGGTCTATGGAGGATATTTCCAGAAAATTTAAGATAAACATTTTGTTTTCCATGTAAATAGCTTTAATATAGGGCATTTTAATTAAACTCTTTTGAGCCATTTTTGAAACAATCAACATTTTAGACATTTTTTCAAAGTAGAGTGTAGTTTGCGGTGGGGGAATTTTTCAAAAAATATTTGTGTCGCATCCCTGAAAATATCTTAACTTAAAATATCTTAAGTACCAAGTTTGGTATTTTACCAACTTTACATTTCTGAGTTATCGCGTTCACGGACACACACGGACCTTTTTCTAAATTGCTCTTTTTGGATACAGGGACCCTTAAAATGTGTATTTCAGGTGAAATTTGGTGTCGAATTTTTGGGTGGAATAAAATACTTCTCTATACACTATGTATATTGTACGTGTAGAGAAAGTAAAAATGGGAGAATTTTAACAAAGAAGTACTAAAATTAGAATAATGAAAATACAAAAAGAGTGGTATTTAAAAGGAATAAGAGAATATATGGGGAGAGTAAGAGAAAAATGGTTTAGAAAAATAAATATTAATCTGTTATAGCCCACCATGCATAAATAACCACGTTGTTAAATTGCATGATGGACTAGGGTATAAAATAGCAACTCAAATTACTGTATGAAAAATTTTAAGACTTTTGTATAGCATTATGAGCTAAGGTATTCATTGACTTGTAACTCTTTGGGTGTCTTAAATACTACACAGAATGCAAGACATTGAAGAAGATTATATTGAGAAGATCACATTCACAAATATAATACTCTTAATACCCGATAGCCAATAACACTTATGAAAATAATTTAAAAGAGCATATGCTAAATGAATGGAATATATTGTGGACGAATAGTAACAATGACCAGCTCACAATGTCGCTTCCAACAACTAGAAGCCCGAGTGGGTAGCGTATCTGCCTCATATGCAACAGGCCGCACTCGAATAAGTTTTTTTCCGAGGTTTTGCTTATCCTGAGAAGACAAATGTCGAGTAACTTAAGCTGAATAGATCCCGAGATCATTTAGGCAACATTTCACCAATTTCATTCATCGTCTATGACCAACCAGATTAAAGTGCGTTAAGCTAACAAAATAAATAAATAAAAAAAAAAGTACCCCCAAAACTCAGTTAATGACTGGACATGGAAAATTCAAATCGTATTTTTAACTATTTGATTGTTCAATAAGTTGTATAAAGAGAGATAATTTGAACATCTTAACTTGTGTCAAATATCATTCTCACCACCTATGATCCAGATATTCAAAAGAAAATGTTTACTAATCATAATTTCAAAACATTGTAATATATATTTTAATATATTTACTTTCTGATTAAGTTATATATGAAACCTAATATTGTGCTATAAACTAAAGCCCTGGCATGCCATTGTGATCTAATAATAAAGGTTTTGGAGAGGAATAAAGTATTGAGACAGTCCAGTTTTTAAATGTCACTTCAGTTTACAAACTTCCCAGATTATTTGTAAATAAAATATATTACATCACGAAACAGATCTGATGAGATGCAATCACATTACTTCCTCTACTCGTACAAGCTATTCTTACAAACGCTTATTCTTTTATCTACTTAAAATTAATCCCAATAAATATTTCCGGAAAGTTACGTATCACTTCTTTGGGAATAGGAGAATACGGCAGGCTTTCAACGATTGTCAAATCGTTTATGAACAAGTTATGATGATGGCTTTGAAATCCCGCTTCCTTAGAGAGAGTGAGAGACAGACAGAGAGAGAGGGGAATAGTGAGGAAGAACGAATAACAACTTCCCATTTAAGAGCAATGTACATATTTGTGAATTTAAACCAATAGCAAGTAATGCCTTGTAAATGAATAAGTTCACAAAAAAGGACTTTTATTACACAAAAGTCAGTCAGAATGAAGAGGATTTCACAGGCTGTTGTCAAAAAGTTCAAGGTATATATCTTATTTGCCACAAAAATATCTTACAATTTTATAAAAAGTCGGTGGGTATTTTTTGGAAAATCACTTTTTGAAAAATGTTTCTTTAAATGGTAGTTTAGGATGGGGCATCCTTGAAAGTATTAGTATTAACTCATAGCGTCCCCTGGGGGCACGGGCCTCTCTCCTTGGAGAGAATGCTGACTTAATCTTTTACCAACTTTGTTTGACAAACGATTTTTCGTTTTAGAATAATGTTTTTCGCATAATTTTTTTTTTTTCAGAAATGCCTTTTTGGGGTTCAAGGGACCTCGGAAATATATTTCCAGTGACATTTCGAAATCGTACTTTCTCAGTTTTTCTTTCCTGCAAATCTTCCTGATTAACAATTTTATTTATCATTTTAACATTCCTTGGTACTGCAAGCAGAAATTTGAGTAAAAACAATCACTGACATATCTATATATAGATATAGATAGATATATAGATATACATATATAGATATAGATAGATATATGTATATGTATATATTAGAGGCGATTTTAAACTGCATAGTGGCGTTTTAATTATTTTAGTATCTGTATAATGATGTGTCTGTTTATTCCTTGTAAACACACTAAAATTGTTTATTGCACAAAGTCTGTTACGCTATTCAATTCACAACTTTTGAAAGTTTCGGCGGAAAAAAGAGAGAAAAAATGTTAATAGCAAAGCATTCAATCATGGTATAATTTCGATTTGCCTTTCAGAAATTTTCAATGCCCACACGCGAATTAACGACTTGGGAGATGCATGCAAACAGTCTATGAAGTTTTAAAGCTTGACATTTTCTCCTATTGTTGTTTTCTGTAGGTACTTTTACTACTTTAAAATGCTGTCCAAGATGCAATTTTTGTTCCGCTTATTCAAATATGTTCCGTGAAGGTGGATGAAGAGATTTAAAAATATTTTCTTGAAACAGCCTATGGAATTTAGTTTTTTACTAATGTATTATTCATTTTTTAGCTATAGATGTAAAACAAGTTTTATATCCTTTATATTTTACTTTATACGCACCTAAAATAAGTAGAGAAAGTAGGGTATGCAATCCAATTTGTTTTAATTGATTTTATTGAGATTTTATTAAAAGTACGCAAGTTTTCAGCAGCAATCCTCGAAAAAGAAAAATTGGTTCAAATGCCAAATTTGGTATTTAGTTCAAAGCAAAGATTTTTAAATTAGGTAATACATGTAATGGACAGTTTAGGGTCGATTACTTATTTCCCATGTTTGTTTTATTTTCTTCAAAATGACTTTCAGCGATTTTGATTAAAATACGTGTTTTAAGATAACTTCTATTTGCAAGAAAATTCAATAGAAAGCGATCTTTATTCTGAATTGCTTAATTAGTAAACAAAGAAGATAACTATTCAAAAAAAATAATACAGGATTCCGAGGTGTTCTTTGTTATTTAGTTGAGATTTTAAATACTTTTTTCAAGTGGTGGTTCATAATTCTATTTGTTTATTTTTTTTTCTTTCGTCGCACGAAATTTCTTAGTAAGTTGAAGCAATCCGCTGTTTAAGCATTTCATTGTTTTAACCTACCTCATTCTTCTTAGGCCTACAAAGAAATGTGTAAATTTGAAATGAAAGTTTATTTGATTAATGAGAAGGCGATTGAGAATCCCACCTCTGTAGTGCGGTGGTAGCATATGTCTCACATTCAAGAGGTCCCGAGTTCGAATCTCAAAGAGAGTTACCCGAGAAATTTGATTATTTTGGGAAGATAGGCATTTGCCTTTACTACCCCTCACAAACCGATCTAACACACCCCTCACATACTATGTGTGTGTGTCTGTGAACCCGATAACTCAATAACCCCTTGTATTTTAAGTTTGGTATCTTCCAAAGACGAAGATTTTAAAGAAAACCCATCCACCCCAAATTACGCTTTACGTGGAAAACATTTCGAACATTTTTATTTTCTCAAAAATGACTACAACGATTTTGATTTAACTACCGTATTTTAAAGATATTTAGATGGCAAATAAAATGTACATTTTGAATTTTCTGGGAATATCCTCTTTATTCCGGATGAATGTTGTTGAATTTTGCATAAATAATACACCGTAAGAGATAGGCAAAATCTTACTACACAAAAAATGTAGATATCTTTGAAACATATAATTTGCGTCATATACTTTTTTTTTTTCTTGTGGAAACTGCCATCCTCGAGATATTCCTTCTTATTAGTTTGTTTCTAAATCTTATAGTTTCTCCAACCCCGTATGTACAATGTACATAGTGGATAGAGAAGGTATTGTATTCCACTCAAAAATTCGATATCGAGATTTCACCGGAAATATATGCTTTGGGGTCCCCTGGGTCGAAAAAAGCATTTTTAGAAAAAGGTCCGTATGCATAGTTGAAAAACGAAAAGACTGCTAAATTATCTTCCAAGGATTTAAAAAAAAACACCACAAATTACCCTTCACATGGAACAATTTTGATTTTCTCAAAAATGGCTCTAATGATTTAGATTAAAATACCGTGTATTAAAGATGCATTCCAAATAAAGTGAATATCTTGAATTTTCTGGAAATAGCCTCAGAATACCTCTTTAATCTGGATGAATTTTGTTGAACTATACACCGTAACATATAGAACAAAAGCATACTACACAAAAATTGTAGATCTCGTCAAAACACAATTTATGTTAATTACATTTTTGTTGTGTAGGTAGCCGTTTCCGAGATATTCCTTGTTATTGGTTTAATTGTGAAGTACTTTTTCTCAGACAGGAAGTGTCCGGTTTTGTTTCTACTCCTGGTCAAGCAAATAAGCGATTTGCAATGACAATTGCTTAACGACAGTTTTTAAAACATTTCGTTATCGGTTTAGCCTAGTGTATTCCCTTATTTTCTTTCTACTTATAAGGAACTAAGCAATAATAACATTCTGTTAGTGATTCTCGATTAACATGGTGTAGAAAGAAGAATAATCTTGAGTAAGAAGTTTGTAGAACAGCTAGAGAACGTCATGTGAGCGTAACACACATTGTTTCATACGGGAACTTGTAAACTCCTGGCCATGCAAAGAAACGAATTTCAACCACATAGCAACCAGCTTTTAGCATAGTTTATTCCCCTATTTCCCTTCTACTTATAAAGAAGCAAGTAATAAGACCATTTCTGCTAGTGCTTACCTTAGCATTAAGTAGATAGAAGAGCAAGTTTTTAACATTTTTTTCAGAGGTATATAGAAAGTCATGTGAATGGAACACATCAACTTTTTTAAGTAATAAGTACATTTATGTATATCCATGCTTTCGCTAATATTGAAATACTTCTGTGGAGATACTGATTTTCCTGTTGTTATTGGCACATTAGAGCAAACTGGTAGTCACATCTATACTAGTTTTATTTGCTTGGAAAACTAATGAACATAGCTTGTTCTGCTGCCGAGAAACTATCCTTGTCATGTCCAAAAATTACATTTCCATGGATAAGGTTATACACAATCATCAACCAATAATACTGGTTTTTCTGCTATATTGTTATGAAAAATTTAAATGCAATGAGAATTCTCAATATTTTCCTTAGCTCATGCATTATGTTGAAGCTTTCAAAACTTCAAATAAACCGTGCTTAACGCAACTTTAATAAAAATGTAGTCTACATCGTGACACTCTCCATCGAGATATTAAAGCTGTTAGGTTAATCACGTTGTACTCATGCATTAGACGTTCTGTTCTTTGATAAAGTGTACAATAGTAACCAATTTTTTAATATTTGTTTCAGGTGATGTACCGGCGCAAAAACAACAGAAACGACGCCGTGTCCATGAGCTTGGTGCAGTGGTCGCCGACAACGTCCATGTTGTCCTGATATCCGCACTATGGCCCAACAACAACAACAACAAAGTGGCCCCCCGCAGCTTCACTGTAGGGATTGTGGTCTTCATTTCGACAGCGTAACGTCTTTGGACGTGCACCTCAACTATCACAAGGAGAACTTGTTGGTAAAGTGGGCGACGCAGGCCACCAACAGCACAAATGTGCAGGGCGATGAAGCTAGCAATAAATCAAACGGTAAGGCATCATCGAGGGTCACCACGGCGCCTGCCGACTCGAGCGACGCCATGATCAAGTCGGAGGCGTCCCCTTCGCCTTACTATTCAGGGTCCCCATCACCATTCCAGCCACCGCAAGAACACCAGCGGTACTCGCCTATGTTCGGCGGGCCCACGCCCCCTCCCCAACAGAATGGTGGTGCGCCTTCCCAGCATACCTTTCATCAAACGTATGCGGTTGGGTTTCAGGAACTTCGGCCTCCTAGTACGGAGAATAGCGGCTACTTCGCAGTACCGGCTAATACTACAGAAGGAGCATCAGGGTTCATCCTAGGTTCTGCTACAGACTTCCCTTCATCCTCGTCTTCCAACTCGGTGGTGACTTCCACTCCCAGTTCGTCTTCTCCATCACCGAGTAGCTATCAGCAACAACGCTATCATCCGTACCTGCAATACTCTGACAGTTCTCAGCGAGGAAGCAATGGTGTCGGTCCCTCGGGCCCGGGACCATGTCATCATCAGTGTGATAAGTGTGGTTATCTATGTGATAGTAGTACAGCTCTCATAGACCACCTCAATCTTGCTCATCCACCTACCCCAAGAGGGTACCAAGAGCACATCTTCAGATTTAAAACCGATCATGAAGAATCACCTGCCGCTTCAGCTAATTCAGGTGCAGAAATTCTGGATCTTGACTCTCATAAAGTACATCAGATATATCAGCCAGATGGAGGATCTCTAAGCAGACATCCTCATTCTGTATCTTCCATGTTGTGGGGTGACAAATCTCAACAGCAGCAACAACAGTTTGGTGGAGTCACGTCAACAATGGGTCCATCCCCTTCTGATGGTATTGTAGTTCCTCAGCAGCGAGTAGTTGCACCCTCCCCTGCTTATGGCCATCTCTTACCCCCTCAACAGATGCTTACTCCATCTAGTCTCTCATCTCCTAAATCACTGCAACAACAACAGCAGCAGCAGCAGAACAGTAGTAGTTCTAACCAGTCATGGAAATCAAACGAGGCTAGGCGTCCTAAGACATACAACTGCTCAGCTTGCAATAAATGGTTCACCAGTTCAGGTCATCTAAAGCGGCATTATAACACAACATTACACAAAAATGCTGTAAAGCAGAGTGGAGTGCCTGATCCTGCTACACAACCAATTAGCAACCATCATCATCCTAACCGACCAGTTGCTCCTGATCAGCACACTAATTCGCCAAGCCCTGCAGGAGGGGAGGATTCTTCTACCACGAGTCCCCCAAACATGCTGGCAGGTCCCTCGGTCACCACAAACAGTCTGGAGGCTCAGCAACCATCTGCAGCGGGGGGCCTGCAACACTTTCTCAACTCACCCTCCAGTCAGCAGCAACAGAGTTACAACAATCAACCCTCCAGTTCCGTCCACACACCTCCATCACCTCAGCAGCCCCATTCGCACCACTACATGCTGGGGGCGGCTGTTTCACCCCCTATACATCAACCTACACCTCCTCCACACCATCTTATCCATCATCCCATCCCTCAACACCTCCCTACACACCCTTCCTCCCTCCAAATGAGCAATCATCACCTGGGAGAGATGTATTCCCCAAACGAGTTGCCCCCCCACATTTCTATGCTCCAGTCGTTCCAGCCGCACCACCAACTACAGGCAATGGTGCAAACTTCTACCAACAACCACCACCTCACCACAATTACTACTGGTGAGGAGATGATGTTTCACATACCATCACCTATGCGAGATCATAATCAGCTTGGTGAGCAAGAGGGTCACCCTTCAGAGCCTCTGCCCAGCTTTTCTCAAATTGGCCATCATTTATTTGGAAGTGCAATGGCCAGTTATGCTGCTACTTATGATCTCGTCAATTCTGGATCGACCGTTGAAAATGTGGGGGGGCTAATATCTAGTCCAGGAATTGTTCAACTACCACAAGACTATCAACACTCCACAAGCCCAAGCAATAATACATTCTGGATTGAGAGTTTTGATGATCAGCAAGCTAACCATCCATACAGTCCTGATAATACTACTCTTCAGACATCAGAGTCTTCAATGGGAAGCTGTGAGAATGTGCTTTCCTCTGATGGTGGGCAGGAATGTCCAACTTCAAGTAATGGGGATATAGAAATGATCAGTACAAATCCTACTGACATAGATGATTCAAAACCAGAAATTATTCAAGAGGATGTACCTGTAATAAGTTCAAGCGTAGAAGAATCTCTAAATAAAATAGCACAGAATAACAATAACACCATTTTTATGATGAATATTTCCAACTGTAATAACAATCGCAAGAAAAGTAAACCCAATACCTCAGTCGCCACTGGAGATGTGCTCAAGTGTGTAGACTGTGACAAAGTATTCAATCGGGCATGCTATCTCACTCAACACAACAAGAGCTTCCATTCAGGCCATAAACCATACAAGTGCAGCAGATGTGGAAAACGATTCCCAGTGGAATGTATATACCAGGAGCATATTGGCAAACATGCTGGTGACAAACCGTATAAGTGTGAAAGCTGTCCAAAGCAGTTCAATCATAAGACAGATCTCCGCCGGCACATGTGTTTGCATACTGGGGAGAAACCATTTGCATGCCATGTCTGTGGCAAAGGCTTCATTCGCAAGGACCACATGCTGAAACACGTTGAGACACATCGGAGAAAAGCTCCACATCATCACATTGCCAGTCGACAAGTGTTGGCAGCAGCTGCACCGTAAAGCAGTAAGCAGTTGCTAAAAAACCACATGTGACCTGAACAAAACTTTTATAAGTGTATTTCCATGTTTCTTTGAAGGAACTGTTTTAAGTCTTCAAGAATTATGGAATATAGTTCCATATCATGATTCTGTTGAAATGAGGTTTTTAATTGTTTACTGCAGCTTCTCTGATACTAACCTTGCTTTGACAGAGATATTCTTGAAGGTATCTATTTCTAGCAAACAAACTGTATAATACAATTTTTACTTTGGTACCTAATTTGGTATTATCAAATTGAAGACAAATGAGCTGTGATTGCTGCTTGTATTCTTTATGTATTTATGCATAAAGAAAGGGATACTTTTAATAAGTTGTGGTTGGCTGTTGAATTGGTTGTATTTTATTTTTTAAAAAAAAACGATTTTTTTTTTTCCATGTGCATATCTGAAAAACGATGAATGTGAATGTAGTAAAGTTTATATAATTCCTAGTTAGAAGGTTTCTATTTGTACAGCAAGAGTTTCCTATGCATATCAACACCAACGGTTCTTGCAGGAATGTTACCCTGCTGCCTGACGAGGTTTAAGTTCCATTTATTTGTAGTATAATGCTGATGGTAAACTGAATTTAATTTTAATATAAAGTATAGTGAAACCTCTTTAATCCAGACTCATTTGATTGAGGGCTTTCAGGATTAGTGACAGTCTGGATTAACATAAATAATGCAGATGTAATGATAGCAACTGTAATGATTAGAAAGGCACAGTAGATGTGTAAGAATTACCACAAATGTTTGATATTACTTGTGCAGTGCAGGTATACTTAAACCTAATTTCATAGACAAAACTATAGCATTTTTTAATACAAAGTAGTTGGTTCCACTAGTCCAAATTATATACAAACACTGGCAAAGATAACATCATTTTATCTTGAGTCTACGAGAGATTTGTGCTAAAGTTGTCCTTATGGTTTGCCAAATGAAGTTTTACTCTTGTTATATTGAAATGTAGATTGAAGAAAGTAAAATGCGTACTGGTTCTATTATTTACAGCCAGTAGTGTTATAGTAATAGAAACCCCCTAAATATTTTTATCAAATAAAATGTGCCTAAATTATGACGTAGAGTTATCCAAAGCTGTGTGTTTGACATGTGCACTTTTTCAGCTAACTTTATAACTGTTGCATCAAGTTTTATCCTCTACCACTCATGTCTGGATTTACTGATATCCAGTATAATAAAGTCTGGATTAACAAGGTTTTACTGCAACATAAAAACGGGTTCCTCTTGTCAAGTCTATGCAGGGAGTTGACATATCAGCAATGCTGATGAGATTAATATTAACTAAGCTGCTCATGGTGTATTTTTCCTATTCCTGGCCAGATCCTATATTTTATGATGATTTCCCAGCTCAGGTATGGAAGTTTCAGTTTCCAACCACCTGTTCACTGAAGGTGCCTCAAAAAATGTGTTTCATCATATCAACAGGACAACTCTCTCCTTTTCTTTGGATTGTTTATATTATTTCCACAAGACTGATAGCCGTAATCCAGGGTTAATATTATTGACGATGAGATCAGGAGTGTCGGTGTTAAAGTTTGCTATTTTGTTTGGCATAGTTACAAATGCAGGAATAGTTATGTTAGTGTTTATCTTGTTAATACACATTATTGACATTATTGATCATTTAAAAGAGATTTTTAAGTGTTTAAAATTTATATTTGTTCCTAAAACAGTGTGAGTACTATGCTTGGATCACCATGTGTCACATGAAGAAACTATGCCATGTCATAAATGTTTTGAAGCTGAGACATTTTGAAAGATCTGTTCCCATGTATTCCCTCTGCTTCCCCTACAGTATACACAAATGGTTTATAAAGATAACAGTGGAATCTTTAAACATTCATTCTTTGTGAGCAGCATTCCTATACTTTAATAAAAAAAATGCAATTAAACGCAAAGCACTCATCAGAAAACAAGACCTCAACAACTAAATTTCTTTGAAAATATTCATCAATATCCCAGCTTTGTAAAACCATTTCCACTGAAAAAAGGATATATTGCAGCTAAAAATTTCTGGTGTAAACTACCCATTTCAAAGTTTAGACCTAGTAAAACAAGTAGGTAGCTTTTCTTAGCATGCACTTGTGTGCAAAATGAAAACTGTGTAAAGAACTCTGGATTTTATTGCTCTAACTAGTGGAATCTGAGACAGTTCCAGTTTGGTGGGGTACAAGAAGAAATTTAGAGGAAAAGTGAAAAAAACAAACATTGTTTTATTCTATTAAACACATAATAATCATTTAAAATCCCTCTAAATTCATTCATATTCAAAAACTGTACACACTATCATGTAAATAAAATATTTTCATGATTAACATTGCTCTAATTATCACATTCCCACAAAATGCAAATGTTTACAGCATTTATTGATAGACAAATCAACATATGATCATTCTTCGCTTTAGTTCATATAAACAGTGTCATTGCTTTCAAAAATGTTTTAAGTAGAAAATGTGCATTACATCAGAAACACAATTGCTACTATATTAAACCTATTCTTGAGAAAAACATAGATCAAATTTCAACTCAATGACATTGTTTGCTATTCATTTTGAGGTATAACAATTTTTTTTTTTTTATTATATAACACAATGGATTAATTAAAAGAATAAATATCAGCATGATTAATTACACTCTTCTTCTTTTTATGCACTTCATTTTTTTATTGCTACATTTTGCAGCCTACTTTTACTCTGACCATATTGGTAGCTTTACCATTAGAAACAATAACTTAATTTTGATATACAATATTGTCACAGCTGGTTTTATATTTGCATAGTTTCTGGGTTGGAATTTGGTACACCAAAGGTAATTTCACCTGGATATATTTCGAGGCTTTTCACTTCAATGTGAATATTCTCCTAATGATACAGCATTTTTCCTCTGGAATTTTGGGAGGGACTGGCCTTAATATGATTTGTGCTTGTGTTATGAATTTCAAAAGGGTACTTACTGTATGTCAGAAAATCTAAGTTTAGTATGTCTTTTCTGAGATGAGGATTTTTCCCAAACATCCAATTCTGCTGCATATCTTCCAGGTTTTCTCCCATACTGGGCAATCAATCCAGGTTGTGAAGTGCGTGGTCCAAGATGAAAAAAATTATGAGCAATTAAATACAAAGAAATCAAACATGACTCATTACTTCTGGTCAACTGATTAAGAAATAGTACAAAATATATAGCTTGTAATTTTTTTTTCAATTTTGTTTTCATAAAATCCACATCTTAAAAAAATCAAAACATAATGAAGTGGGGTTTGCCAACACCCTCTGAAAATTCATTGCACAAGCACTAATCATATAAAAACCAATTCATTCCAAAACCATAGGAAAAATGTTGCATGATTATGATGAGGTGAACAAGCCTTGAAACATGTCCAGGTAAAATTACATTTTAATGATATTTTTGTATTATAAAGTCCAACTGGGAGATGATGCCTAAATCACACACACTGATATTCCATCTTCTGCAAACAAATCATATCAAGTTTTAATCCCTTATTTTTATATATAACCTTAACTTTACTCTGTGGTTAATAGTGAAAATGTTTTACAGAAAGTTTTACTTCCCCACTTGGGAATCAGGTTGAGAAATGAGAAATTTAATTATAGAGGTGTGGTCTCTCTTTCAATGTAAAATATTTGGTTGTCATGTATTATTCTTAGAAAATGACAAATCCAATGTCAGGTTTTAATCCTGCTATAATTTTTATAATGTTGATTGTAATATTTTCTTAAAAATGAAAGGTATGTAGGGAAACTAAATGTATAAAAATTGATAGTTTCCTCTCTGCAGAATAATTCACAGGATTTATCTCGTACTACTAATACTACTAATAATAATATTACTACTACTACTAACACTCACCACCAAACCCACTATGTATTAGTCATCACAATCATCACTACCATTGCTACTACTACTGCTGTTACTACTTGCCACATTTGACACTACTGCTGGTCACCACTACTTCTACTCAACATCACTACCACCTGTACTACTGCTGCTGTTACTACTTGCCACATTTGACACTACTGCTGGTCACCACTACTTCTACTCAACATCACTAACATTGCTACTACTGCTGCTGTTACTACTTGCCACATTTGACACTACTGCTGGTCACCACTACTTCTACTCAACATCACTACCACCAGTATACTACTACTGCTGCAATTGTTGGGATGTGAGATTTGATGTTGGACTGTTTAGATTTTGTCACCTATTAGACAGGAATATCTCCAACTATCTTTATGAACTATTTGCTGTAAGTAGTTAGAAGCCATATTGCCTTACAGTTGTAAAGAATCAATGGAATCAGGAATATTCTTAACCTTCCACATTGAAATATGTCCCATTTATGTGTTTTATATACTGTGCCTCACCTTGATGCCTAGAGAGTATACCTCAAGGATGGTGGGAGCAGATCTTGTGATGCTCCTGACTCAAGGCTGGACCTGCAACTGCTCCAAGCATTGTATTTCCTCAACACACTGGCCAGTGTGCCAAATGGCATGTGTCATATTTATTATTATATTCTTACAATGTAAGATACTTGACTGGAGTTAAGTTGTGTCTCCCCTGTTTTTACAACTACCTCAGCAATAAAAAGTATTAGCACATTACTGTAAATATGAAATGCCCGCGATATAATGTCGCTATTTGTGTTTTTTTAGGTTATTAAAGAAATTTTTTAACAAATCTGTGTTTCTTTTCTTTTTTTTTTTTCTTTCCACTACATTCCTGATTTTCACAATTAGGTGGACTTCATTCCCAATAAGAACCTTAGATTTTAATGCAGATGAGGTTCCTAAACCACTCAAATGTTTACTGTTTGTGTGAACAGCTACTTTTAATACTTCTGAGACTGTAGCCCAATTTTCTTTAATAACTTGAGGTATCCTATAGTCAACAAAATTATTAATGTTACTAATATTTTGTGATAGATTGGCTAAAATAACACTATGTTTTCCAAAAAAAAAAAAAAGTGGGAATATGCTCACTGAAGTTTTTGTTTAAACCTCTTGACTTTTTACTTTCTCTACACGTACTATGTGCATAGTGTATAGAGAAGGTATTGCACTCCACCAAAAAATTCGATACCGAGATTTCACCGGAAATATATGTTTTAGTGTCCCCTGTATGCAAAAAAAAAAAATATTTTCAGAAAAAGGTCCGTGTGTCTGTGAACACGATAACTCAAAAACGAAAAGTCGGTAAAATACCAAACTTGGATTTAAATTTAGTATCTTCCAGGGATGTGACACAAAGATTTTGAGAAAAATCCCCCCACCCCAAACTAACTTTTACATGGAACTTATTTCGAAAATTTTGATTTTCAAAAATGGCTCTAAGGATTTTGATTAAAAATATCGTATATTAAAGATATATACCTGACAAATAAAATGTGTATTTTGAATTTTCTGGGAATAGCCTCTGAAGACTACTTTATTCTGGGTGAATTTTACCAAATTTTGCATAACTGTTAAACAGTAAGAGATGGATAAAAACTTACCGTTCAAAAATGTAGAGCACATGAAAACACAATTTATGTTATATACATTTTTTCATGGAGTTGATCGTTTTTGAGATATTTCTTGTTTTTGATTTCAGCTTTGAGAAAATGTTCTCATATAGGAATTTGTCAACTCCTGTCCATACAAACTAAGGAACTTCAGTCACATGGCAACCAGTTTTTGACTATCACTTTAACCAATGGTAGTCCCTTATTTCTCTTCTACTTACAAGGAAGTAAGTAATAAGACTATTTCTGCTAATTTTTTGTCAATTAGCATGAAATAGAAGCATAAACTTTTTAACAATAATTTCTTGCAGAAATGTAGAGAAAGTAATGTGAAGGAACACATCAGATTTTTTTCTGTGTGTTACTTAATAGTAGTTTGACATAGATTTTGGAAATACAATAATTCCCCTGCTTGTTCAACGTAGGAAAGAAAAATAAAAGATTTTATGTTATTTAATCCCCACAAAATATACAATATTTTATTTTCTATATCTGTCCTAAAAGTTCTTTATACAAAAATCACGCTGTTCATTTTATTTTTATTAATCATTCAAGATGTTAGCATACTTTGTAGGAGATATACAAACCATAGAGAGATATTAAGTCATTCACTTTTATTTTCTATGGCTGCAGTGATGAGATACTCTTTGCTGTTTGGGAGAAACAAAAGAACAGTATTTAAGAGTATATTGCTTACTGGAAGGTTCAAAATGACAGCATCCCTTAAAGCCCGCATGAGTAGTGTGGTGATAGTCTCTCATTCAACTTGTAGCGAGTTCGAATCTCGGTTAGGGTGAGTTACCCTGGTAAGGTTTTTTCGGAGTTTTCCCTTATCCTGAGAAGACTAATGTCGAGTAACTTTAATCTCCATGGACCCCTGATATAATCATAATTTCACCAACTCCATCCATCGTCCGATATGACCAATCAGCTTAAAGGACGTAAAGATATATAAAAAAAAAAAAAAAAAAGTGTCTTAAAATGGCTAACTGTATTATTTAAAAAAGAATCTAGGCAAATTTTAATATTCATAAATCGAGCGAGCTGGCAACGCGGTAACTTGTCGACTCGTATTCGGGAGGCCCTGGCTTCGATCCCCAGTGACCGCACGCTTTGAACAATGGGTTTTTCCGGTTCGCAAGGCGAATGCCTATCCCATGTGTCATTATTTACTTGATCCTTCGCCCCGTCGGTATCTTCCAGGGTTGGAAGTGTTAGCGATGATGCTTCCCTGTGGCGAGACAAGGGAAAAGGTTGCTCTCGCTGTACAGGCCTTTGGCTCATTGCCGGGGTATGAGCCGCCCATTAGGGCGTTCGACCTTAAGCGGGGCGAAGTCACCAGCTGTGTGTCCGTCTATCGAGGAGTTTCAACTGCAGGAACCTGTCAATGCTCCGGTGTTCTGTGTCTACTGATGCCTCTATCCTCCTATCGGGGAATAACTTTTTCGGGTAAAAGGTGTGTTTGAGACAAATAATTAACTCTAGCTTTGAGTAATTCTATTGACAGACAAGATAACCCTTAATCTTTTTGTTTCGGATTCAGGGGCCTTAAAAAGCGTATTTCTAATAAGAGATAGATGTAAATTTTTTGGTGGAATTCAATACATTTCTTATGGTAAATGAGCGAGAAAAATTAATGCTTTTTTAGTTAAACATGCAAATAATTTAAAAGAACAAACATTTTTACTTTTTCTAGCATGTGTATACAATGTACATAGTAGGTAGAGAAGGTATTGTATTCCACACAGCAATTCAGTACCGAGATTTTGCCGGCAATACACGTTGAGACCCCTTGAATAAAAAAATAGATATATCTGCGCACGCGTGTGTGCGTTTTGTTTGTTTTATAGGGCTTAAGCCGCACTTTTACTGCTATGGCATCGCAGGCGATAAAAGATACATGAATTAAGATGGAGCACCGGTGGAATGTGATGGCGGGGGATTTCGTAGGAAACACGTCCCTGGGCCGCTTTGTCCACCACAAATCTCTTTGGGATCGAACCCGGGCCGTCTAGATGAGAGGCGAGTGGTCTGACCACTCGTCCACGACGCGGCCACACGCGCGCCTCTGTGTGCAGCACGGCTCACGCAAAGTTCTTTAAATACCCTACTTGATATTTAAATTGGATATCTTTCAAGGATGCGACAGAAAGAGTTTCAAAAAAATACACTCGCCCCGTTTATATAAAGCATTTATAGAAAATGTTGATTTTCTCAAAAATGGTTTTAACGAATTTTATTAAAATAAGATATGCTTAAGATATTTCTATAACAAATGAAATGTATAACTTGAATTTTCTAGGAATAGCCTCTGAAGACCTCTTTATCCTTGTGAATTTTGTGTAATTGGTAAACCGTAAAAGGTGGATAAAAACTTATTACACAAAAAATATAGATCTTTTAAAACACACAATTTAGAGCATATACATTTTCTGTAAAATTAACCGTTTCCAAGATATCTCTAGAGCTTTTCTCAAATGGGAAATCATTTCCCACGTCATATATCTTGGTGTACTCCTAGTCACGCAAAAACAATAGAATTTCAATTGTTTCACATAACGATAGCTTTTAAAATATTTACTCTCGCGTTAGCTTAGTGTATTCCTTTATTCCCATCTGCTTACGGAGAAAGAAAATCTGATGTGTTACATTCACATGACTTTCTCTACAACTCTGCAACAAATTATTGTTAAAAGCTTATGCTTCCATTTATTTCATTCTAACCGAGAAAAATTAGCACAAATAGTCGTATTACTTGCTTCCATGTAAGTAGAAACGAAATAAGGGAGTACCATAGATTAAATTGATAGTCAAAAGCTGGATGCTATGTGACTGAAGTTCCATTGTTTGTATGGACAGGAGTTGACAAATTCCTGTATGAGAAAAGTATATTTTTCAAAGCTGTAACTAAAACAAGGAATACCTAAAAACGATCAACTCCACGAAAAAATGTATATTACATAAATTGTGTGTTTTAATGAGCTCTACATTTTTTGTATGGTAAGTTTTTGTCCATTTCTTACGGTTTAGCGGTTATGCAAAATTCCGTAAAATTCATGCAGAATAAAGTAGTCTTCAAGGGCTATTCCCAGAAAATTCAAGATATTCATTTTATTTGTCAGGTAAATGTCTTTGATATACCATATTTTAATCAAAATCGTTTTTGAGAAAATCAAAATTTTCGACAAAATTTCTATGAATAGGGTAGTTAGGGGTGGGGGCATTTTCTTGAAAATCTTCGTGTCGCATCCCTGGGAGATAACCAAACTTAAATACCAAGTTTGGTATTTAACGGTATTTTCGTTTTCGAGCTATGCTGTCCACACACACGGACCTTTTCCCAAAAATACCTACTTTTTCTGGATTCAGCGGAACCAAAACATTCATTTCCGGTTTAATCTCGGTATCGAATTTTTGGGTACGTATTTTTAATACTTGTAGAGAAAGTAAAATGTTGAAACAATTTCTGCTAATGTTTATCTCGATTAGCATGATGTCAATAAATGAAGTCTTTTGTAAGCATAGTTTCAGAGCAGGTGGGGAAAGTCCTGTAAATGGAACACAACAGATTTGTTTTAAGTTGAAAATTCGTCAGGAAGTGAAAATGGGACTCTTGAGTCCTCTGAACTAACAGGTGCCACTTCATCTCTTGTTGGCTGTTCAATTTTTCACGCGTTGCTGAGTAATGTCGCATGTGTTGCATGTTGGAGAGTGGTAGAAGGCTCGTGGTTTGGCACACTCGTGTGTGGGTATTCATTTTGGCGGGAAGCAGCATCCGGATGCTCTTTGCACTGTTGAAGTTTTACTTTCTCTACTACGAATATAATAGGTAGAGAGAGAGACTATTGATTCAATACCGAGATTTCACCGAAAGTACATGTTTTGAGAAGTCCTGAATAGAAACATCTAATGTGTTCCATTCACACGACTTTCTCTACATCTCTGTAACAAATTATTGTTAAAAAGCTTATTTTTCTATCATTAACAACCGAGCCATGTGGCTCTGGCGTTTCCTCTGGGACTGGCATCCAAGAGCTCTTGCGTTTGATTCCCACGGGTGACCTCTCTGATTCAGGGTTTTTCTTGGGTCACTAGGCGAATGCTGGAGAGGTTTCTTCATTCCCCGAACTTCTTATCCCTCCATCCATCCTTTAAGGGATGTAAATGTCGGCGAAGACTGCGGTGGTGACGCTCTTCCGTGGTGGTGAATACGCTTTGAGACAGGTTGGAGTTGGAGGTGTCTGTGAGGCTTAGGGTTTTCGTTCAGACCTAGGGAGCGGGCTCCTAGCGCTCCCTGCGTTGAGATGAACTACTTGGATTATGTCATGGATCCTCCATGGTGGCTCTTTTCTCGTGAGCCGATTTCGTCAGCTCCTCATTAATACTTTCGTTATCACCCTCTCCTCTTGAGTTCTAACGTATAATACGGTCTTAATGGCTATAGTATGCAACTTCCTCAGCAATACACCAACCAGCCATAGCCACTTATAAATAATCGAGGGTAGAGAAACTCATGTGAATGTGGCGTGTTAGAATTTCTTTTATTTGCACGGCCCACTCTAATGTCTGTGGGGGGCTTCAACTTTAGAAATAACTAACTCGCTGACTAGTTTTTCAAACTGCTCGGTTTTACTGAGTGTTATTGCGAAAGACATCCACCCATACACTTCAATACTCTGTGGGGGATAGGGAACAATTCTAATTAGAAAATTACTTCGCCCAAACGGGAGTCAAATATGGCCAGAAATCTTAACACTTGACTTCAAAGGTAGTCTAATATTGGATGCGTTACGTTTTATAAGACATGCCCTGCAACATGACTTATCCAAAGAAGTTCACCTGGCACGTTCTTTGCACCATGGTTACAGAGTGCACACCAACACTCTAATGTCTTTATTGACTTAAAATTGATTGCAAATAAAATCTTTAATTCACTGCTAAAAATAATTCACTCCCCGTTTCGACGCCTAGACAGATGACGACTTGCACGCCACTGCGCGCTCAACCACTCATGACTCACTACAATTCGCTGTACACACAGGCTTGCAATTCTTCCTCCTTTTACAGCTAGAAAATTACATCGCAAAACTTTCTAGAAAGTTGTGGATGATTTTGGACGAATCTTGAGTGCACCAGACGTGTCACATTCCAAAGTCTCTGATTACCAGCAATTCTTGTGTTACACACCCTAAGGTCTCCAACTGCGATGACTCACATACCAAAGCTAACGTGAGAACCAGCGAAGAAGACGGCACTGTCACAATACGTAGCTTCGTGTCCCTGTTCTAGGTTAGAGCGCTTGAGCTATAGACGCTTGTATGTTACAAATGGGCAATGAAAGGGGTGAGAAAACCCGTATGGATACCCCGATACAGTCACCTGCAAACAAAAACGGAAAGAAGATGTGCAAAGTGTTCTCTTCGTGCACCTGCTTCAAGGCCAAACGGCCTCGATGGCCATGTTTCAGTCAATTTCTTTCAGGTTATACCACAAAGATTCTGATATAAATAGCCTGTTTCCAGAAGACCTTATTTTACTTAACCTTGCAATGCTAAACATCTAATGTGTCCCATTCACATAACATTCTCTACATCTCTATAACAAAATGTTGTTAAAAGCCTTATTCTTCAATCTATATCATGCTAATCGAGATAAGCATTAGCAGAAGTGGTTTCATTACTCGCTTCATTGTACGTAGACGGGCAATAAGGAGGTACACAGCTAAAGCGATAGTCAAATATTTTAAAAGCCGGCCACCATATAACTGGAATCTATTTCTTTGCATGACCAGGAAATTCCCGTATGAGAAAAATTTTAAATATTTTAAAACTGAAATCAATGACAAGAAATATCTCTGAAGTGGCTAATTCCACTAAAAAAAAAAAAAAAAAATGCATATGAATGAATTGTGTGTTTTAACGAGATCTACATTTTTATGTAGTACGGTTTTGTATTTTACTATTTACCAGATATGCAAAATTAATCTAAAATGAAGAGCTCTTCAGCGGCTATTCCCAGAAGATTCAAAATGTACATTTTATTTTTCCTGTAAATATCTTTAATATTCTTATTTTAATTAAAATCAATGCGGCCATTTGTTTAGAAAATTTTCCCATGTAAAGGGCAGTTGGGGATGGTATTTTCTTCAAAATCGTCGTGTCGCTCCTTGGAAGATACGAAACTTAAATACCAAATTTGGTATTTTACCGACTTTTCACGGACCTTTTATATTTTTCGATTTTTCTAAAAATATTTGTGTCGCATCCTTGGAAGATGCTGTACTTAAATTTTGGTATTTAACTGACTTTTGGTTCTGCTGTTCAAGCACGGGCCTTTTTGTAAAAAAATATTGGGGGGAGAGGATTCAAAACATGTATTTCCGGTGAAATATCGGTATCAATTTTTTTTAATTGGAATGCAATACCTTCCTTACTCTGTACATTCGCAGACGTGCAGATAAAGTAAAAAGGTGTACCTTGACGTGCAAAAAATTTGGCCTCTGGAACAAACCTGTTTATGTTGATGCTGACAAACTCTAGTTCCATCCTTGCCAGCGTAATCACTAGAGCTCGTTTTTGGGTTCCGAAGCACACACAGTTACGAATACACAGAGTAGTCAACGGTATAAAGAGAGGGTAGTGGAAAAGGGTTTATGTTGTAAACATGCACATGTTAAGGCATAATATGTTCCAACAGTAGCTCATTGTATGTATTGGCATTATAAGCGTCGTTCTAATTCATAAAATAACACAATAAAACAACTATTTCATAATACTATTATAAAAATGCCTTGTACTTTTACAAATTAAAGTATAAAGCTTGATACAAATCATTTAGGATAATAATGTGCTGAGCTTTGAAAAGGCAATGAACATAAATCAACTAGACTCGCTCAGAATTCATTGCAGTGAATTACAAGATACCTCTTTACTATATCGAAAGAAAAGGCCTGTCACTCAAAATATATTTGAATTACCCTCAAGTTTGTACAGTGTCGAATACCTACCCTTTCATATTTTCGACATTTTTGCAATCTGCACTCTCAGTGTTCACTAGTTTATCTACTAGCAGAAACTGAACGAGGCTAGGCAGTGAGCAACGCTAGATAGTACAACACGTTTCGAAACTGGCTGTAGAGACTACACCTATTCCATCACATTGTAGTTATACTCTGTGTGCACAGAAACTCAATCCGGCAATTTCGTGACCCCGGACCGAGCTTTAGTATCACCTCTGTATGGCGAGCATACTTCTGGATTTCTAGGGTGTGAGACTTCCTTCAAAGTATGCGAACTGCCAAGGGTTAATATTATAACTTAAACCTTATATTTACATGCTACTCTATCGTTTTCTTACTGCCGATTGTTAGCGCCAATAACTTCAACCTTCGTCTCCATTTCACTGAAAAAATGATTATTTATTTTAGCTGTCTTCCTGTTTAATCACACATAGAAATGATTGTTCGTATAATGTTATTGGCTTAGCCTAGCCGTGTGTAACAATGGTAGCGAATTTTTCTTATCTATAAAATATATGTGTGTATTATAAATACAATTAATTGGTTAGTTGTTACCTCCCTGAAATGTTTTCCAGAGAATAATTCACAGAGAGAAATGGGTGGAGTCCAAAATTACTTACCTGAAATTACGGTGGGAAAAGACTATTGCCATTTAAAGAAATAGACAACTTTTTATGCTTGTCAATGTACCAACCAGTACGTGCAAAAATGTTGCCGATATTGGAGTTCTGCATTGATAGTTGATTCTGAATTATACCGTTCCATTTCCAGTGCCAGCGTAGCCCCAATCCTGTCTTCCAAGCAATTGAGGTAATCAAAACATCAGACAAGTAAGACATCTTCAGTCCCCTCCGTTTAAAGGTCATGCCATGGAGCCTTCGAGCTGCGACATCTCACGTCCACAACATCAACATTCAGTTACTACAGTAATTTATAAAACTTCTTACTCACGTGATAGTTATTTGTTAAAGTTTGTTTACCTCAGGTCAGAGAATGAAAGGAGCAAAGGGTTAGGAGTGTCCATATGCTAGTTAGGCAACTGTACAAGAGAAAAAGCATATTGCAATATGCAAGATTTTTTGCAAATAGCTGTACTACCAGAGAACAATTGCTTTGTCTCATTAATATAGTCAAACGGATAATAAGATCAGTTTTGAAATTAATCAAAATTAGTAATTTGTATCAAAATCCCTTACGTAGGATAAGTTACATGCAAAGTTTAATTGAAATAATTTTTCACTGGTAATAGAAGAGGTAACACCAATCGCATTGTCATTTTATATTTTACTTGATTTTTAAATAAATTGTGTAAAAACTTCCTTGTTCGCCCTTGACTACTGTGTAACAAGCTTGCTCATCCCCAAGTCATATTGACCAAACTTGGATTCGCATGCAAACTTTTGGACTGCCGCAACGAAAGTGTACCGAAGTGTCCTGATTTATGTGATTTCCAGATCTTTAAATAAATCAACCCTAAGGAGATTGAGAAAAAAAAAAAAACATGCATTGAATTGCATAAACTTGCAACGAAGAAAATACCAAGTCCAGCATGTGCGAAAATGTAATGTGTTAATGAGCAAATACTAAATAAACTAATATGTTACATCATTGTGTTTTTCCAGAATGGAAATACCTGAAATGCTGCTGCACCAATTTAGGTGTTTATTTGTGAAATGATTACTCAAGACGCAACTATATTATGAGAGAAAATATTGTAGCAAAGTATTTATTTAAGTTGTTGCTGAATAATTCTGTTTATGGTCGATTTCGACTCTCGTTCACTTAGTTGTCGATTGCTTCGGCTGCCTCTAATCCAACTGCACTCTCAGAATGCACTGTCAAAAAATACCTCCGGCATTAAAGCATTACACCTCCTAATTTATTAGGAATATAGCGTAGAATACCACAAACAAACAAAACATATAATTCTGGTTGAATATCTGGGGATTGGCAGGTATAAAATTATTTGGAAATGAATCATAACAGGAATATTTTTAGCAGGACATTGTTAACTGCACTCCTTTTATAGCTACCGATAACGCAGCAAGAAACTTTCAGAGGTGGGTCCACTATTGCACTGTACATTCACGCAGGTGTCCACACTACCACAATGCAGGGGTGATATTAATTAGCCGCCCGTACATGTGTTCACCTCTACAATACTGCCGGCTACATAACGCTCTTCACGCACACCTGCAACAATTCATGGAGCAAGGTACAGGCGCCACCCACATATACATTTGGGCATGTTGACACATATATATTTGAAAACACTAGGAATAACACAAACTATCTTGTTTAATTTGACAAGGAAACATGCAAAATACGCTTTTCATCTACATTAAAATTGGTCTCATATTAATAAAAAGAAAAGAAAAAAAAACCTGAAATACTTCTCTGTATAGTAGACAAAGCCAACTGAAAAATGCAATGCCATAGCTGGGATTTGAGCCACGGATATCCCAGTTTCTAGCAGGTTACTTTAACTAATGAGCTCTCATGGCAACATGCTGGCATGGCATTAAATTCCTCTACTGACTCGTATGTTTCCCGGTAAACCAAAAAGTGATCTCAAATATTTTTGAAATGACATTTACTCCATGGCACGACAGCTCACGTGGAACCTTGGCCTACCGCCCGGCCGCTGCGTCCCCCATCTCGGTCCACTACAGACGTCATGGATGGGGTGCAGTATTGGAGGGTGAGACGTGGTCAGCGCCTCGAATCCCCCCGGCCGGTTAATGCGGTCCTCATGACCTGGAGCCGCTACTTCTCCATCAAGTAGCTCCTCAATTGACCCCCCAGGGACCTTATGAGGCTGAGTGCACCCCGGGCCAGGTCTCCCAGCGGGGGAAAAATCCCCACGCCGGTACTGGGGATCGAACCCAGGTCTCCCGCTTGGTAAGTAGCAACGCTACCACCGCGCTAAGGAGACGACCTTTGAAATGACATACTCCAATTTAATGCTATGCTATGTTAGCTCAGTGGTTAGAGCAACGGGTTTGAAACCGGTATTGACTTTTTTCAGTCTGACTCTACTTACCCAACTCCTGTCCTCTACATGGTTTGTGTGGGGGAAAAAAAAATAAAGCCATATAGTACTTACCTTGTCTGGGACTGGCTTTACTGACATGCTGGTCTTCTTAACTCAACGTCGTGGGTTTAAACCTGGTCCAGACCGATGGTTTTTAAGTGTGCTTAAAAGTGACAGCTCCATGACAGTAGATTTAAAGGCATGTTAAAGAACTCCTGCGGACGAGATTTCGGCACACTGGTGGCACCGATATGATCCTATCAATTGACACCGTCGTTAACAAACAATTTTTTTTTTCGCTGACATGGGGAGAATAGCAGGTAATGTTAATGTGCAAACTGACTTTCTATGTGCCATGTTGCACTTTCCGCGAGAGCGAACTCAATATGATAGTCGGTTATTGTGTAAAGATAAGAATACAATTTAGGTACATAATATCTTCAGCTGTATTATTTTGCAAAAGTGACCCCCATGAAGCCTATTTTATAAACTTAGTGTTTTGTATAACCAAACGTGTAATCCCAAGCTAAACTCAGTAGCAGCCTACAGGTAACAATAAAGCGGATGAGTGAAATATTCCAATTTTTTACTTTCTCTACACGCACTGTGTAAATAGTGTATAGAGAAGATACTGTGTTCCACCCAAAAATTCGATACCGAGATTTCACCTGAAATACATGTTTTGAGACCCCCCGAGTAAAACATTTTTAGAACATTTCCGTGTCTGTCTGAGGACAGCATAACTCACAAACGAAACCTCAGTAAAATACCAAACTTGATATTTGAGTTTAAGATGCAACACGAAGATTTTGAGGTGAACTCCTACCCCAAACTACCCTTAACATGGAAACATTTTGAAAATGCTGATTTTCTAACAAATGGCTCTAACGATTTAGATTAAAATACCGTATAATAAATATATTTACATGACAAATAAAATGTATATCTTTAATGTTCTAGAAATCGCTGCTGAAAACCTAATTATTCCGGATGAATGTTTCTGAATTGTGCATAGGTAGTAAGCCGTAAGAGATAAAAAAACTTAACTATACAAAATATCTGGTTAAAACACACAATTTATGCCATATACATTTTTTTTTCGTGAAGTAAACCAATTTTGAGATATTCCCTGCTATTCCCTTTCTCAATTTAAAATATTTAAAACTTTTCTCATACAGGACTTTGTCAGCTCCTGGCAATATAAAGAAACGGATCTCAACCACATGAGAACAAAATTTTAAAAGATTTGACTATCACTTTAGCCTAGTGTATTCTCTTACTCCCGTCCTACTTATAAGGAACTAAGCAATAAGAAACGTTCCGCTGTTTCTTTAATGCAATTAGCACGAAGGAGATAGAAGAATAAGAATTTTAACAATAATTTGTTACAGAGACGTAGGGAAAGTTATGTGAACGGAACACATCATATTTTTTTTAGTCATTCTAAGAGAAGGGAGTTTCAATTGTAAGACATAGCGACTGGCTTTTTTAAAAGCTGAGAAAGCTTTTTTTTTTAAAGAGTTGACTGTCGCTTTAATCAACTGTATCACCTTATTTTTCTGTTATTTAAGTACTATGTAATAAAACGATTTCTGCTAATGTTTGTCTCGATTTCTTAAGAATACTTTATTGCAGAATAGGTAGAGAGAGTTATGTGAATGGAACATATTAGAGGCTCTTTTTGCATGTATCCTTAATGTGTTCCTCGTTGTTTGCAGCGTTATTATTAAGCAATTAAATACTCTTTTATTAACTCCTTTACATATTTAAAGAAGATCGTCACTATTAGAGCCTCTTTTCCTCCTCATTTCTTCTTTCTCCTTTTCGTAAGGTTATCTGGAGTCTCTTTATTTACTTTCAGGCAATTTAAATCTACACATCCTATTAGCTGGTTGAAGCTGTGCTGTTATTTTCTATCTTTCTTACTATCATGATCTTATCATAGGTATAAATATACACATTTGTGTGGATCACACTGTCTTCCGCTTCTATTACATCCGGATTGGCGAGCATTAAACATAAGGGAATTAATAATTAATTGATTCCTCATTTATTTTCCTGATGAGATCGGAATAGGATATGTCATCTTGAATTGTCACCAGGATGTACTGCAAAGTCATTTTTGCTTTCTCTAGATGTCACTGGAAATACATGTTTTGAATAACAAAATAATTTTAGAAACATGTCCGGGTGTGTGTCTGTGGGCAGCAATGCTAAAAAAACTCAGCAACTGTGGTAATTGAATGAGTGGTGTGATGAGTTTGTGAAAACTGCTTCGTGACAAGAAATAACCGCATTCAAACTGCTAGAGGTTAGGACGCTGCTTAATACAGCTTTGTCGCAAGCTAAAGATTGAAAAGAAGAATAAGCCTTTTAACAACAAATTGTTGCAGAGATGTAGAGAAAGTCATGTGAATGGAACGCATAAGATTTTTATATAGGGACTCCTAAGCGTGTATTTCCGTTGAAATCTCGGTATCGAATTTTTGGGTGGAGTGCAATACCATCTCTTCCTGCTTACCATGTACTATGTAGAGAAAATACAGAAACGACTTCCCATTTGAGAAAAGTTTAAGTATTGTATATTTTAAAATGAATAACAAGAAATATCTCGGAAATAGCTCTATAATCTGTGTATGACCTATTGTGTGTTTAACGAACTTCACATTTTTTGTGTGGTCTATATCTTACGGTTCCAGAGGACTTCAGGGGCTATTCCCAAGAAATTGAGAGTATACCTATATTTTATTTTCCATGTAAATATCTTTAATATACAATATTTTAGTCAAAATCGTTGTAGCCATTTTTGAAAAATTTGAAAATTTCGAAAAATATTCCATGTAGGTAAAGGGTATTTTGGAGTGAAGAGATTTTCCTGAAAATCTTCCTGTCGCATCTTAGGAAGATACTGAACTTAAGACTTTTCGTTTTTGAGTTATGCTGTCCATAGACACACGCACTGACTCGTTTCTACTTTTTGCATTCAGGAGTCCTCAAACATGCATTTCTATTAAAATCTCTGTATCGAAATTTTGGGTGAAATACAATACCTTCTCTACCTATTATTCACATTGAACGTATGTGCTAGGAAAAGTAAAAATGCTACAAAAGCACTTTTAGTCATAAGAACCGCAAACCATATGATATACACAGAACATCCCAATTAAAATTGCAGTGATATTCTTCCAAACAAAAATAGTCCTAATTTTGACGTGCGGTGGGATAATTTAAAGAAGAAACATAGAAGAGTGGAAAAAGGTAAAGGCAGAATGCCTTCATAGAGCAATAAAAGTACCGAAATTTTCGTCATCAAGATAATGCGTACATATTGTCTTAGAAGGTTCTTACCTGAATTTCCACTACATTCTAATCCTCACTTCTAAAAATGACTTTTAAGAGCTACTAATGCAAATCCTGAGAAAGAGGAGCATAAGTGAAGATCCCTTCTACGCTTCTAGATGATAAAATGTGGACAGGACCAAACCAAACATCTTAACGAGTCTTGCCATGCACGGCTTTCATCGTAAAATGTGCTACATACTCATTTTCAGTACTGTTTTCTCCAAAACATGATAGCTCTCAAACAGTACCGCTCCCCTCTGCCACTGAGCAATAACCATTAGCAAACAAAAGGCGACCTTCTACAAGAGGCGAGAGGCATCGTAGTAAAATCTTTGTTTCCTGTAGATTCTATACGCAATTCAGTTTCGTGCTTCGTGTTAGTACGTGTCCAAACCAGTGACTTACGGCACAACTTGTTAAGGAACTAGTAAGTGGAAGACTTGACAACTGCGAGGGTTGGTTTCGGCCACACACCTGTATTCCCAAACTGTAAACTGCCTTTGGCAGAGGAGTGGGGCAGGGTTATCAAGTTCTGAAAAATACTGTCGTAATGAAGATATGTTTTGATACTCATATATTGAAATCTTACGCGTACAATAACCTACAATATATATCATTTTTCCCCGAGTCTAAACTTATTATATTACTAAGCAAATCAAAGCAGGTCATGATATTGAACATCACAGTGACGAGGAAATCAGAGCATGCGCGCTAGCCCTACTTCCAACCAAAATATGTATTTTTACGAGAATAGTTATATTAACATATATTTATCAGTAGATATGTATTGTCTAGGTCCTTATCAATGAAGGTTTTAATTTCATCTGTGGAAAATATTTTCGCTTTTTTCCCCATTGTATCCTACCGATTTATGTTTTAACTTCTTATATTAAGATATATCAGTCCATGTTTCACATTTAGAGTAGTTTTCAATACTGAATAATTTGTCCACAAGGTTGGGAATTTAATTGTTTTCGACATTTCTTCAAAGAACACTATAAGGACATTTTCCGAGAATGAAGTTACATTTTTTTGTTATTCTTCATGCCACGAATTTATCATACAGCTTTTCGTAGATCTTTTTTGATTTCTGTGGAAGCAAATTAACAATATTACTCGCCTTCCCCCTTATATCAGGAGGTGTGGAACAAAATTCCATATCATTATCAATAGGTCAAAATATCTCAGTCTCCATCTTGCAAATCAACTATAACCATGAATCGAATTTCATTTGTTATCGACGCATGCGTACAATACGCATAGCGGTCGGCGGAGTTCATATTTCGTATGTAGGACATATAAATATTAAATATTTATTGTTTATCTACATGTCGTATAAAAACTATGTTTGCAACGATCATATAATGGTAATTAGAATACTCGTGAGGTTTTTCGACACCCACTTCACGTTGAAACTTACCTCTCACTCGTATTCCAATAACTACCATTATAGGATCGTTGTATAAATAAGTATTTGTAAACTTTGTGAACTTAAGTGTGGCAAATACACGTGCTGTGCAGTTAAACGTAGATTCCTGTAGGCTATGGTCCAACAGATGAAAAACGTCTCGTCCATGGGTTAGCTGGACATCTTCAGAGGAGTCAACATCGCCTGAAGATGCTCAGCCAACTTATGGTCGAAATTTCGAGTGAATTTTCATTTTTTGGGCCACAGCCTACAAACCCGAAATCTATATTTAATATTTGAATGCCGGCTGTGAAAGTTTTTGTGTTTCTGCAACAAATTGTTCATATAAAAGCTTATTTTTCTCTCCACTTCATGCTAATCGAGAAAAACTAGCAGAAATGGTTCCATTGTTTGGTCCCTTATAAGAATGGAAATAATAATACACTAGGCTAAAGCGGTCGTCAAATGTTTTAGACCGAGCGGAAAGCTCAGGTGGTAAAGTCTGTGGCCCGCAATTAAGAGGGTTGAGTTCAAATGCCATGAGCCGATCAATCTGGACGAAGTTTTTTTCGTGTTCTCCTCACAATAAAGTAAATACCGGATTGGATATTTAATACCATGATCCAAAGCCTCGCCTTTAGTCCAACACAATAGCGAAACTGAAAATAGATAGTAATTGCGATTGCGCTATCATTTATCCGTAGATAGTGTAAGCAGTAGACTGGATGGCACCCCTAATCCCATCTGTTTGTCGCGAAACTATTAAGTATGCTGTAAGGAGATGAGACCTTAGAAGCCATCTGCACTTTGCCTTCTGACTACGGATGGTAAAACCGTTGGACTAGAAAGCTCTCTAACACTATCTGCTTGATGGTGTTAGAGAGTCGAAGGTAGTATGGTTCGGGGATGAGACATAAAAGGCTACTGTCCACTTTCTAGTCAAAGAGGTATCTTACCGAACAGTTCCACCGGGATATGACAAGGTTGTTTTAGTGACGTAAAATAAAATATAATTTAAAGAAAATATTTGAAGAAATTTTTACTAGGTGATGAAATTCCATTCTCTTTGCACGATCTGGAATAAAATACAATAACTTAACCACTTTCCATTTGAGAAAAGTATAGGCATTGGAAAAATGAAACCAATAACTGTGAATATCTCGGAGATGGTTAATTATACAAAAAACTCCGTGGCACAACTGCCCGAAGTCGGGCCAGGCTTACCACCCGACCGCTGCGTCCTCTTTCTCTGCCCATTACGGGTGTCTTGGGTGTAGTGCAGCAGTGGGTGATATGTGGGTAGCGCCCCGAGTCCTTCCTGGCAGATTAATGGGGTCTATGCAACCTGGAACCGCGACTTTTTTCTTAAGCAGCTCCTCAATTGACCCCCAGGGACCTCACGAGGCTTATTGCACCCCGGAATACATCTTCCAGGGGGAGAAAATCCCCCACGTTGGTACCGGAAATTGAACCCGGGCCTCCGCTTGGTGACGACCACACAAACAACTCGTGTGGCATTATGTGCTATAACAAGAACTGCATTTTTGGAGCGGTAAGCTTCTACCTCCCCTTACGTTTTATCAGTTATAGAAAAGCCATTCAAAATGAAAAGATTTCGAAGTGTTCCAGAAAAATCAAGCCTTGAAAATATCTTTAGCATAGTGCAATTATTAAAAATCGTTACAGCCATTTGTGAAAAAATAACATTTGTCGAAAAAATTTCCTTTTAAAGGGTAGTTTGCGATGAGGGGATTTTCGTGAAAATCTACATGTGCCATTCCTGGAAAAAGCAGAACTTAAATATCAAGTTTGGTATTTAATGGGCTTTTCGTTTTTGAGTTATGCTGTTCACAGACATACTCAGGGACATTTTGTAAATATACGTTTTGGATTCAGGCGAACTCAAAACATATACTTCCCTTGAAATAATGTTATCGAATTTGTGCCTAGAATTCCATGCCTTCTCTACTTATGTGCATTTTACATATTGTGTGGAAGAGAGAAAATAAAACTATTTATTTTTTATTTATTTATTTTTTATACAGGGATCCCAAAATATGTTATTTCCATTGAAATCTCGGAATAGAATTTTTGGAGAAATGCAATAGGTATGTGATAGAGAAAGAAAAGGTATGTCTTTAAAACAAATTTTTTTGTGTAACGGACAAAATGGCTTAAGTGGTATCATCTGTGAGCGGTCCAGATTCCACCTACTTGACAATATGACATGTATACCACCACAAAATAGAAGTCACGTGATACAATGCTATCCTTACTATTGATTTAAAAAATAAAATAAATTGCACAGAAAAGCGACTTCACAACTAAGGCTATACGTCTGATGAAGAACTAATCATGCGTATAAAAGGAGTGAGTATACGTAACCATCGCATTGTTATTTAGATTTTCAAGTGACACTTAACAAGTCGAAAAGGGGAGGGGGGATAATAATGGGAAGAAAAGTTGGTGCAAATAACGTGGGAGCATTGATGAAATGTATTTTTATGAATATTTTTAGAACATATCCTTAAAAATCTATAACTTATTCTTTAATTCATACCTACCCGTCGCAACCAAATGCCAACAAAGTTTCTGGAAACTCTTATTTATGAAGTTTCAACTCCTTAAGTATAGTGTTGGGATAAACCTATGCATTTATAAGAGGCTATCCATATAAACTGCCCTTGATGTTTTATCAATTTCTAACCATATAACGTCCCAGGTCCAGATTTTGTACCTCATTAAATCAATCTTTGAGAAAGCTGGCCCCGTAGCTCAGTCGGTAGAGATCCCGGGTTCGATTCCGGCTAGCGGAAGGTGAATTTTTCTCTAGCCGATCCTTCGTGTCTGGAAGTGGTGAGTGTGAGAGAGATTAAACGAAGAAAATGTAAGTAAATAAACACAAATGACAGCAAACAGTACTAGAGTTAACACCATTACCAAAGCAATATGTTTCCCAGGAAAAGCCCCACATATAACCATGCAGTTTAAGGGGGGTTAAAAAAAATAAAACAAATCTTATGTGTTCATTCACATGAATTTCTCTACATCTTCCTAACAAATTATTGTTGTAAAACTTATTCATCTACTTCATACTAATCGAGATAAACATTAACAGAAATTTCTTGATTTCTTGCTTTCTTGTAAGTAGAAAGGGAAAAAAGGGAGTATACTAGCTGAAGCGATATGTGATTGAAATCCATTTCTTTGCATGACTAGGAGTTCAAAAAGCCTCGTTTGAGGAAAGTTTTAAGTATTTTAAAATTGGAACCAATAACAAGAAATATCTCAAAATTGTAAATTCCACAAAAAAAAAAAAACTGACGTGTTCCATTCACATGACTTTCTTTACATTTCTGCAACAAATTATTGTTAAAAAGCTTATACTTCTAGTTACTTCATGATAATTGAGAAAAAAATAGCAGAAATAGTCTGTTATTTGATTCCTTGTAAGTAGAAGCGAAAAAGGGAGTACCATAGGTTAAAGTGACAGTCAAAAGCTGGTTGCTGTGTGACTGAGGTTCCTTTGTTTGTATGGACAGGAGTTGACAAATTCTCGTATGAGAAAAGCATGTTTTTCAAAGCTGAAACTAAAAACAAGGAATATCTTAAAAACGATCAACCCCACGAAAAAAATGTATGTATCATAAATTGTGCGCTTTAATGTGCTCTTCATTTTTTGTAGTGTACGTTTTTGTTTATCCCTTATGGTTTACTAGTTATGCAAAATTCAATAAAAACCATCCAAAATAAAGAGGTCTTCAGAGGCTATTTCCAGAAAATTCAAGATATACATTTTATTTGTCGTGTAAATAGCTTTAATATATGGCATTGTAATCAAAATCGTTGGAGCCATTTTTGAGAAAATCAAAATTTTAGAAAAAAGTTCCATGTAAAGGGTAGTTGGGGGTGGGGGTATTTTGTTGAAAATCTTCGTGTCGCATCCTTGGAAGATACCAAATCTAAATACCAAGTTTGGTTTTTAACGGTCTTTTCGTTTTTGAGCTATGCTGTCCACAGACACACACACATTCACACAGACATATACACACCGACATATTTCCAAATATGCTTTTTTTAGATTCAGGGGGTCTCAAAACATGTATTTCCGATGAAATCTCGGTATCGAATTTTTGGGTGCATTACAATACCTTCTCTATACACTATGTACATAGTACGTGTATAGAAAGTAAAAATCTGATGTGTACCATTCACATGACTTTCCCTATATCCTTGCAACAAATTATTCTTAAAAAGCTTATACTTCTATTAACTTCATGCTAATCAGTAAAACAATAAGAGAAATAGCCATATTATTGCTTCCTTGTAAGTAGAGGTGAAATAAGGGAGTACCATAGGTTAAAGTGATAATCAAAAGCTGGTTGCTATGTCACTGAAGTTCCTTTGTTTCTATGTACAGCAGTTGACAAATTCCTGTATGAGAAATGTATGTTTTTCATAGCAGAAACCAAAGATAAGAAATGTCACAAAAACGACGAACTCCACGAAAAAAATGTATATAACATAAATTGTGTGTTTTAATGTGCTCTACATTTTTTGTGTAGTAAGTTTTTGTCCATCTCGTACGGTTTAACAGTTATTCAAAATTTAATAAAATTCATCCAGAATAAACTACTCTTCAGAGGCTATTCCCAGAAAATTCAAGATGTACATTTTATTTGTCAGGTAAATATCTTTAATATACGAAGTTTTAATCAAAATCGTTAGAGCCATTTTTGAGAAAATCAAGATTTTCAAAAAAAGCTCCATGTAAAGGGTAGTTGGGGGTGGGGGGATTTTTCTCAAAATCTTCGTGTCGCATTCCTGGAAGACACTAAACTTAAATACCAAGTTTGGTATTTGACCTACTTTTCGTTTTTGAGTTATCGTGTTCAAAGACACACGGACACACGGACACACACACACACACACACACACACACATGGACCTTTTTCCGAAAATGCTTTTTTTAGATAAAGTGGACCCTAAAACATATATTTCCGGTGAAATTTCGGTATCGAATTTTTTGGTGGAGTGCAATATATTATCTATACACTATGTACATAGTGCCTATAGAGAAAGTAAAAATCTGATGTGTACCATTCACATGACTTTCTCCATATCCCTGCAACAAATAATTCTTAAGCTTATACTTCTATTTACTTGACACACGGACACACACACGGACCTTTCTGTGAAAATGCTTTTTTTTTTATATTGGGGACCAAACATATATTTCCGGTGAAATCTCGGTATCGAATTTTTGGGTGGAGTGCAATACTTTCTCTATACACTATGTATATAGTGCGTATGGAGAAAGTAAAAATGTATGACATAAATTATGTGTTTTAACAAGATCTATATTTTATATTTGGTAAGTTTTTGTCTATCTGCTACAGTTTACCAGTTATACAAATTCGGTAAAATGCATCTAAATTGAAGAGGACTTCAGAGATTATTCACAGAAAATTCAAAATATACATATTATTTGTCATGTAAATATCTTTAATGTACGGTATTTAATACAAATTGTTAGAGCCATTTTTGTGAAAATCATAATTTTCGAAACGTTTTCCATGTAAAGGATAGTTTGGGGCGGGAAGGTGGATTTTCCTCAACATTTTTGTGTCACATCTCTGGAAGAAACTGAACTTAAATATCAAGTTTTGACTTTACGGAATTTTGGTTTTTCTAAAAATACTTTTTTTGATATAGGGGACCCTAAAACGTGTATTTCTACTGAAATCTCGATATCAAAAAGAAAAAAAGACTTTGAGAAGAAAATTCTGATATCCAACATTCACATGACTTCATACTTATTCCACAAACTATCTAAATAAACGCTTGTTTTTCTATTTAAATACCTACTTCCTGTTAGACTTCATAAACATCCGACGGAAATGGCTCCAGGAAATAATTTATGGTGATGGATCTTTTGTAGACTTAAACAACAGCCAAATATTTATAAAGCTAGTCGAGATTTATACACAAGCTAAGACTCTGCATACTTTTTGTAAAAATCTGATGTGTACCATTCACTTGCCTTTCTGTATAGCCTTGCAACAAATTATTCTTAAAAGGCTTATACTTCTATTTACTTTATGCTAATCAGAAAAAAATAGCAGGAATAGTTAATTACTCGCTTCCTTGTCAGTAGAAGCGAAATAAGGGACAACCGTAGGTTAAACTGATAGTCAAAAGCTGGTTGCTATGTCAATGAAGTTCCTTTGTCTATACGGATAGGAGTTGTCAAGCTCCTGTATGAGAAAAGTATACGTTTTTCATAGCAGAAACCAAAAATAAGGAATGTCTCAAAAACGACGAACTCCACGAAAAAATGTATATAACATAAATTGTGTGTTTTAATGTGCTCTACATTTTTTGTGTTGTAAATTTTTGTCCATCTCTTACGGTTTAGCAGTTATTCAAAATTTAGTAAAATTCATCCAGAATAAACTACTCTTCAGAGACTATTCCCATAAAATTTAAGATATACATTTTATTTGTCAGGTAAATATCTTTAATATATGAAATTTTAATCAAAATCGTTAGAGCCATTTTTGAGAAAATCAAAATTTTCGAAAAAAGTTCCATGTAAAGGGTAGTTTGGGGTGGGGGGATTTTTCTCAAAATCTTCGTGTCGCATCCCTGGAAGATACTGAACTTAAATACTAAGTTTGGTATTTTACCTACTTTTCGTTTTTGAGTTATCGTGTTCACAGACACACGGACTCACGGACACACACACACACACACACACACACACACACACACACACACACGCGGACCTTTTTCCGAAAATGCTTTTTTTAGATAAAGGGGACCCTAAAACATATATTTCCGGTGAAATGTCGGTGTCGAATTTTTTGGTGGAGTGCAATACATTCTCTATACACTATGTACATAGTGCCTATAGAGAAAGTAAAAATTAATGAGAAACAAACGAAACACGGTGATTGGTCACAACAATTTTTATTGCCTTCTCTGTTACGAAAAAGTGTTGGTAGAGAAGATATTACATTCCACGGAAAAATTCCGAGATCTCACTGGAAATAAACATTTCAAGTACCTTGAATAATGATAATAGTAAGACAAAACACAAAACACTTTACTTTCTTTCATATGTATATTATACTTAGTAGGTGGAGAAGGTATTGGATACCGAGATCTCACTACACGTTTTCGGTTCCCTGAATTCCTCCCCAAAAAGGATTATTAGAAAAAGGTACAATGATGCATGTGACTGTAAGTGATCAGCATAACTCAGAAACAAAAGATCTATTAAATAATCAAATTGATATTTAAATTCAGCACTTACAAGGATGCAACACGAAAATATGAGAGAAGATTCTCCCACACCAACTACCCTTATACGAAAAAGTTTCGAAAATGTTGATTGCCTCAAACGTGATTCAAACGATGTTTATTAAAATGACCTATGTTTATGAGACTTTTGTGATAAGTAAACGCATATCTAGACCTTTCTTGGAATAGCCTCAGAAGTACTCTTCATTCTGAATGACTTTTGCATAGGTAACCGTAAGAGATCGACAAAAGCTTATTACAGAATAAATATATATCTCCTTTAAGCACACAATTGATATAAGAAACAATTTTTGGGTGTTAATCATTATTTCTGGTTATTGATGTAAATTTTCCAAGACATATTATTATCAAACAGAAAGACATCATTCTTTTTTTTTCTCCTGGCAATTCAAAGAGAACGGAATTTCAAGGTCATCACTTACCAACTTTTAAACATTTTTACTATCGCTTTAGCCTAGTGTATTCTTTATTTCCCTTCTTGAAAGGAACTAAGCAAAGACCATTCTACTAATGTTATCCCAATTAACACGAAGTACAGAGAAGAATTAGCTTAAGATAGTTTGTTGCAGAATAGGTAGAGAAAGTCATGTGAATGGACCACAAATGTTTACAAAAAATACCGAACTCGCGCTCCCACGCGCTGTATTTGTGTTAGAGAACAATAAAAAAAATGTGTTAAATAATTAAGTTAAACATTTTCCAAGGATGTGACATAAAGGTACTAAACAATCCCCTACCCCAAACTATCCTTTCTTTACATGGAACATTTTTCGAAAATAGTCATAGCAGACTTGCAAATAATTTTGCTGAATGATCAGGAACTTGTTGCCTGCGATATTTTCTTGATTGCAAATAACAGACCGAAGATTGAACCATGGAATATTGGCAGCAATCGTTTCACTACAAAAATCGATATAGAAGGATATTTTGAAGATGGCGGTTCACATTTGTTTACACTTACCTGCTTCTTCAATGCATTTAATTGTTTATTTGTCATATGTAAAGCGCTTCTTACATGCTGTTAAAATTGAGATTTCATACAATATCGCATACCTTTGTTCCATGCTTGATAAATGACCATTTTGTCACTAGTTAGGAACATTAAGATTTGTCACGGACACTGAGACAGAGCCCTTTACCTACCACATTGCCCTCTGGAGGGATGGATGAGCGGAGAGACCCGAAGGGCGACCAGTTCTGGAGGACGACGGGTGTGAGAATGAGCGGGGTCCCTAACGGCTACAGTTAGAACGCTTCCGAGTCAGCCCTAGGTCCAGCACACGGGCTCCGTACCTCCCGGCTGACCCCCCGAAGGAGCTTCAGACCTAAAGACGAACCCCAATCGAACGTTCCCGACGAGAGACAACAGTAAGCTTTTATGGGTGCAAACCACCATCCAGCCACAACCCGCCGAACACCGTCGCCTGGTCCTTCAACCCTGAAAGAGTTGAATCCTCGAGCTGTAACTAGTTGAACCAGGCAAGGCAGAAATGCCAGTGGCGGATGATTCTTCTTAATATGTCTGTTCTTCAATTTCATTTACAAGATTTGGAACACCGCTGATGCCTTCTTACCCTCTTACCCTCATTTTAAAATTACTGAATTTCTAAAGGAAAGAAACGATAGAAAAAAATATCACTTAAGGCTCGTGGACTAACGGAAATGAGGGAACATAACATTCTGGACCAGAGGGAGATGAAAAGAACCTCCTCAGTATTCGTCTGGCGAACTGGAGAACCCCTCAAAAAACTCATGGGTCAGATAGGCCAGACACGGGGTTCGACCTCCTGAATACAGACCACAGTGCATTCCGCTCGGAAGTTGAGAAGAACCTCGGTAGCAACCCATCATTTCAGTCATATTCTTTTTTTCTTTTTTTTTGTTGATAGTATTTAACGCCTGCTTTTACTGCATATGGCACCGCAGACGATTCTCTTAAATATCTACTTGATTGAGAAGTAGCGGCTCCAGATCGAGAAGACCTTATCAACCGGCCGGGAGGGACTCGAGGCGCTGATGACGTCTCACTCTCCAGTACTGCACCCCATTCATAATGCCTTCGGACCGAGAAGGTAACAGAACAATTGTAGTTCTAACAATCATGGACCTACGGTACGTGTTTTAACTTATGAAAGGAGGATTAGTATTTTAAACGTAAAATGCTACATATTGTCGCAGCGCTGAAGGAATGATCGGTTATTGCTTTTCGAGCAATTGTTCACACAGCACATAGTAGGCGAGAAAATGTACTGTCTTTGCTTTACTCAAAGGAGAACGAATAGGATTTGCAATCTATATCAAACTCATTCAGCATGAAGAGGACTTTACACGTTTTTCCAGACATTTAAGATATATATTACATTTGTAAGTAAATATTTTAAACAACTAAAACCGTTATTTTTTTGAAAAAAGGACACAATGAATCTTTTTCCATATAAACTGTAACAGATAGTTTGGGATGGGGGTATTTTCTGGAAACTCATGGAAGGTGCTTGAATCAATGCCAGACTTGGTATTCATCGTACTTTTTCGCTTCTGAGTTAAACTCCATTCACAAGAAAAGGTAAGCCTAGACGCTTTGCAGCCATCTTATTTGTTGGAAATATTCACATGTGAGTCACACAAAACACTGCATAACGCCAGAATTTGTAAACTCCAAACTTGTAGTCGAATGTGTGCATAGAGAGAGTTCTACATGAGATTTTACGCCTGGGATTTTACGCCATCTACTGTACAGTCATGGTGCTATTCCATTTAGCCGTGGCTTGCCGAGTGACACCAGCTTTTGATCTCATATTTGACTGACACAACACTTTTTATGCTCTATGTAGATATTATTGAGTATATCATTCAATTTGAAACTTGCGGTACGCTCAGATTTCCGCACATACCTAATTCAATAGGGCAGCTAATCATAATTGATTGGGGAATCTGATTTGCTTGCCAATTAATTTCATACGGTGTATGAAAATTAATATCTACCTCCACAAATACTACTAAAGTATGTTTAAATAATAGTCTTGCATCCACTATATTTTAAGTGTAAACTATTAAAGAATGAATGATTTTGTAAACGTCTGATGCTGAACCAATGTTTTATTGTTTTTTTAAAATCGAATTTTGGGCAAAATTATTTTCCTTTGGAACAAGGGCCTTTGTTTAATTTTACTCAATTTACTTCTCACGAACCAAACCAATACCTTGATACAATTTATAAACGAACATCACGTTTAGTTCATATATAGGTCCAGCAATTGAACTTACAGCGCAATAAAAAACTAAAATTAACACGCCTTGTTATCCACATTCCACGCTGCACCGGAAGCCAGAGTCTAGACCCCGAGAATGCCTACGAACATTACAATAAAATAGCTTGAAGGGAAGCGTTGCTTAACGACGCCTGGTTAGCCTCTTCCTGTGCCAGCATATGCGAGTCTGGCATGATTCAGGCTCCTAAGTTTTTAAGTATGATATAAGTCGCTGTAGAAGCGTATAAGGAACTTATTGTGACATATTTATTTTTATTCGATATTCAAATTTTTACCCTTATCATTTTTGGCAACAAGTATTAATTGTGTTCACAACCTCAAAATATCTATTTAGTACCACAGAAAACAATGGTGACTTTAATATTAAAACTTGGGAGGAAATTACACTAGAAGTTTGAGTTACCAACTATTTATTAGAAAACATGGTATACCTTATGCCACTTTTCCATAAAATCTTCTCAATTCACCCTAAATATTATACATTTATTAAGTGCAAAAATATTTCATCTCTGAAACCACCAGATTTTATTTTAATCAAGCAAATTTTCATTACAAAATTTTAAAATTAAATTTTCAAACTACTTGGATGTGGCATACTAAATTCACTTCCTGATGTCCTTAATGGGCCTTTTGCTGTTGATAAGGCGACCTGTGTTTGCTGGCGATTAGTGATGTCTCTTCTCTAAAGGATTTTCTGAAATTTAATAAATGTTTGCAAACGAAAAGCAACTCACCACTAGCACACATTATGTATGTGAGGAATACGACTACCTATTTTGCCATAGAGAGAGAGAGAGAGAGAGAGAGAGAGAGAGAGAGACCACACCAAGAAGCGTACTTTGTACATCCTAGTGTTATAGCTTGGAAAATCCGGTTCTAATGGTTTCGTTATCTGATTGCTAATTATCTTACCTAACAATCAGCTGTAAGGATTAGGAAACAAATGAACATTTGAGATTTCAGCAGAATCTGCATTGTATGCACTCACAAATATGAAGGTGCTGAAATATGTAGTGTAACACAAAATGTAAAACATCTTCAACTATATAAAATCTGAAGTAGTTGCTTACAGGACTTTCTCAGTTTGCTCTTCAGTAAACTATTCTTACAAAAACATAATCTAGATAAACTTTAAAATTCGCATGTACATGTTCCGTTGTAAGATACGATAGGCAAAGTGATAGTCACATTTTTAAAGACGGTGTTGCTATGTGGTGGCTTTGAAATTCCAGGCTCTTTGCTCTACCACGAGAGAGAGAGAGAGAGAGAGAGAGAGAGCATTAATAAGGACTTCCCATTTAAGAGAAGTTAAAATTTTAAATTCAAAACAATAACAAAGAATATCTCGAAAACAATTTTATGATAAACTGCATGCTGTAACGTGATCTAAATTTGTTGTGTAGTAAGATTTTGTGTATCTCTTATGGTTTAAAATTTTACAGAAGTCATTCAACATAACAGTCTAATTATTCAAGAAAATTCAAGATACAGTTTTATTTTTTGCTTCAAATATTTTTAAAAATGATATTTTAATCAAAATCGTCACAGCAATTTTTGAGAAAATTAAAACAATAAGAAATGTTTTCCAAAGAAAGAATTTAGGGATTTTTTCGTGCCCATTCTTGGAAGATAATGAAATTATAATAACAAGTTTTATATTTAAACAACTTTTATCCTACAGATGCTTGTAATAGACAACGTTGCTATGCAGAAACGACATAAGAAAACTTGGACTTTAAACCAAAGCGATAGTTATTAGCGCAACGGGCGGGATAAAGTTAACAAAATTCACTCTTTGCTCCGACAAGGAGTGGTGTAAAGTAAATAAATGGTTATAACTACAAATTTTCCTTAAATTGCTGAAACTCTTTTTCGTATAATTTCCGTGAAGTCGACGGTAATAAAGCCTCAACTGCTTCTTTTGCTTCATTCAATATATCATTTGGAACCGATATATTAACGTTCTCAACGTCCATCATAAACTTAATCAATTTGAAACTAGCAGCAATAAAAACATAGTTAGTATTCATACTGTTATAACTATAAGAACGCCGCAATTTAATGCCTTATTCCTTATTTAATTTATTACTATCTGTTGTAAAATCATTAACTGAATATTTGTCATATATTAATTTATCGTATCTGTAGGATAAAATAATGTATTATACAAGTGGACAAACCTCTATTATCCACTCGTAGAACTTAAAACGCTCCGCTTCGGGCCGCGTTAATAAATAACTATTCATGTTATGCTGCTCACATAAACATTTCTTCTAAAAATACTTTGTTTTATTCAGGAAGTCTCAAAATTTGACTTGTATCTCCGGTAAAATTCGGTATGGAATTTCTGGGCTTAAAATAATGTTTCCTCTTCTTGCTATTGGTGAGTGGTAGAGAAGGAAATCAATAATAACAAATGGATAGTAAAACTGAGCTTAGGATGTTTTATGGAACCCACGTATAAAGAAAGATCACACCTATGTCAGAGGCACTGTACACAACAGGTAATACATAAGATATGGCATTATGATTTATACGAAATTTGTATAATATTGTATTTTGAATCTTTTGGGAAGGTGTTTGCTTGTGACATGTGAAACATATTGACTGTTAGTGTACCGTGAAAAACCTCGCAGAATGCAGCGAGTACACGTAGACTGAATAAGCTAGAATTACCGATGGCTCTTCAGATTGAAAAGACGATGTGCAGTCCCTTCACATCTTCCCTTCCACTTCTTCCGAGCAGCTGAAGAGAGTGAATAGCTCATCTTGTCCTGCAGAATTGACTATGACGAGCAGAATAGTTCCCCCCCTGCACCATCATTATCGTCCGCATAGGGAACAAACAGTGAGCATGCAATTTTCAACACATCTCTGTAACAGCATACAGAATCCATAACATTGTTTCGTGACAAGATTCCATTTCATACTTCGTAGTTCACACATTCTGAAAAAATCGGATGTAATCCAATCACTTGACTTTCTCTATATCTCTGATACAAATTTTTGTTAAAAAGTTTATGCTTCTATTTACTTCATGCTAAGTGAGAAAAGTAGGCAGATATAGTCTTATTACTTTCTTCCCTGTAAGTAGAAGAAAAATAAGGGAGTAACATAGGTTAAAGATGGTTGCTATGTGACTGAAGTTCCTTTGTTTGTATGGACAGGAGTGGACAAATTTCTGTACGAGAAAAGCATAAGTTTTTTAAGGCTGAAACAAAAAACAAGGAATATCTAAAAAACGATCTACTCCACGAAAAAAATGTATATAGCATAAATTGTGTGTTTTAATGTGCTCTACATTTTTTGTGTGGTAAGTTTTTGTCTATCTCTTACGGTTTACCAGTTACAAAAAATTCCGTAAAATTCATCCAGGATAAAGTAGTCTTCAGAGACTATTCCCAGAAAATTCAAGATATACATATTATTTGTCAAGTATATATCTTTAATATATGATATTTTAATCAAAATCGTTAGCCATTTTTTAGAAAATAAAAATGTTCGAAAACTTTTCCATGTGAAGGATAGTTGGGGGTGAGGGGATTTTCTTGAAAATCTTCGTGTCGCATCCTTGTAAGATACTGAACTTAAATACCAAGTTTGGTATGTAACAGTCTTTTCGTTTTTGAGCTATGCTGCCCACAGACACACAGACACACACACATACACACAGACAGACACACACACGGACATTTTTCTAAAAATGCTTTTTTTGGATTCAGGTGGTCTCAAACATGTATTTCCTGTGAAATCTCGGTACATAGTACATATAGAGAAAGTAAAAAGTATAAGATTCGATTCTGTAAATTGTTCATTTTAATTAGCTGTATTTATTTTCTCTACACGAACTATGTATATAGTATATAAACATGTAAATGGAGTGTTATTTATGGACGCTCTTTAACTACTGTGGTTCTCAGCGTCCCATTCTAAATTGGGCGTGAAACACCGCTTAATTTTGTTCAGAGGCCTCTCTATCAGGCTTGAGGTTCTTTTACTTCCGTAAATCTACGACACGAGACCAACGGCTTTACTTCCAACGGCTAAGGATTTTTACGCCCGAAAAATATCTATCGTCCTCCGCCGGGTTTGAACCTGCAACCTTGGGTATATAAAGTTAACATGGTAACCATTACACCACGGAGGGCGACATATAGTATATAGGGAAGGTATTGTACTCCAACCAAAATATATCGAGATTATAAATGAAATATATGTCTTGAGGTTCCCTGAATCCAAAAAGAAGCATTTTACAAAAATCTGATGTGCTCCATTTACATGGCATTCTCTACATCTCTGTAACAAATTATTGTTAATAAGCTTATTCTTCTATCTATTTAATGCTAACACATTAGTAGAAACGGTTTTAATACTTAGTTCCTTATAAGTAGAAGGGAAAAGGGGAATACACTAGGCTAAACCGACAGTCAAATGTTTTAAAATGCGGTTGCTATAGAATTGAAATTCGTTTCTTTCCGTGGTCAAGCGTTGACAAGATCCTGTATGAGAAAAGTTTAAGTATTTTAAAACTGAAATCAATCTCGAAAACGGCCAAATACATGTAAAAACTGTATATGACGTAAATTTTATTTTTTTATCGAGATCTACATGTTTTGTGCAGTAAGTTTTTGTCTAACTCTTACGGTTTACCATTTATACAAAATTCAACAAAATCATCCAAAATGAAGAGATCTTCAGAGGCTATTCCCAGAAACTCCAAGATATACATTTCGTGGCCATAAAAGTATCTTAAACATATAGCATTTTAATCAAAATCGTTAGAGCCATTTTTGAAAAATTTTCAAAAACTGACCCCCGTAAAGGGTAGTTAGGGTTTGGTATTTAACGGTCGTTTCATTATTGAGCTATGCTGGCCACAGACACACACAGGTACATTTTTCTAAATATGATTTTTTTGTATTCAAGGGGTCTGATAACATGTACTTCAGGTGAAATCTCAATATCGAATTTTTTGGGTGAAATACAATACCCTCTCTATACACTATACCTATACATAGTACTATAGAGAAAGTAAAAAGGTGTGTGTGTGTGTGTGTGTGTGTGAAAAGCATAAATCAAAAACGGAATGTCGGTAAAATTACCAAACTTATATATCTAAGTTCAGCATCTTTCAAGGATACGACACGAAGGTTTTCAAGAAAAATCCCTTTACATGGAAGATTTGTTGAAACTGTTGGTTTCTCAGAAATGACTCTAACGATTTTGATAAATATATCATATGTTTAAGATATTTTCAGGAAAAATGAAATGTATATCTTGAATTTTTCGGCAATAGCCTCTGAAGACCTTGGATGGCTTTTCTATTACTTGTAAACTGTAAGAGATAGGCAAAACTTATTACATAAAAAACGTTAAAACACACAACACATGTCATTTGCTTTGTTTGTAGAGTTAACCGTTTCCGAGATATCACTGTAATTGGTGTCAATTTTATACGGAAAGTACTCATTCGTATCATATCTGTTTAGTTTTACTCTTAACCATGCAAAGAGAACAGAATTTCAATTGTATCACATGGTGAGCAGCTTTTAAATGATCTAATAGCTTTAGCTAGTGTATTTTCTTATTTATCTTCTACTTACAAGGAATAAAGTATTAAGAACATTTCTTCTAATGTTTATCTTGATTAGCATGAAAAAGATAAAAGAACAATATTTTTATTAGCATTCCTCTATATTAAGTATCAAAAAGATAAAGAAAAAAGTGAAATTACAGGGTAAAACATAGCTTAAGTGACTTTGGTTGTGGGCTAGTAAACATATACGCAGGTGCAGGTTGTGTAGGAATCTTTGAGAGCATGTAAATCTTAGAATCCAGTTCTACAAAAATGTGGTCAGTCAGGATGAGCGTATGTCCACTCGCATTTCATTCATCCCTAGAAACGTTGAAAGAGAAAGACAAACAAACAACAAAGACACAGGCTCTTTTTGCGAAACTTGTTTAGAACAAATATCTAGGGTGTACTTACTCCCAGATTCCGCTCGTCTTTGAAATTCCTGATGTCCTGTAAAAAATCGTTAACATCAGATGTATGGATTAAGATCTGCAAGCGAAAATAAAGGAAGCAATGAACACATCAAGTTTATAAAAGAACAGTACAAAAAGAATCTGTTGTGTTCTATTCATATGACTGTATCTGTTCTGCAATCAAACTTCTTACAAAAGATCATTATTATATCTACTTCATGCTAATTGAGAAAAACATTAACATAAATAGTTTAATAGTCAAATCTTTTTAAAAGCTATCGCTCTATGGTTAATGTTGATATTCGCTACTCTTTGCATGACCAGGAGTAAAACAAAACAAACACTAATGATTTTATGTTTGGAAAAGTAACAGCTTTTTAAAATTGAAACCAACAACATGGAATATCTCCGAAATTCTTAGCTCCACAACAAAAATGTATAGGACATAAATTGCGTGTTTGTGCATTTTTTTTCTATTTTTTACAATTTGCAGTTATGCAATATCTATTCATCCACAATGAAGAGGACTTCAATCTGTCATATAAATATGTTTAATATATGGTATTTTAATCAAAATCGTTTGAGCCAATTTTGAGAAAACTGATATTCTCGAAAAAATTTCCATGTAAATTATTGTATTGGTGGGGTATTTTCCTGAAAATCTTCATGTCGCATTCTTGGGAGTCGTAAACTTAAATACCAAGTTTGGTATTTAACGAGACTTTCGGTTTTTGAATTATGCCGCACACAAACGAACACACGCGCACACACACGGGCCTTTTACCAAAGTATTTACGGTGAGTTTTGAGTGGAATACCTTCTCTTCCTACTATGTGCATAGTAAATACGTGCTAGAGAAAGTAACAACATACAACTATTTTTTTACATGTATTTAAAATCTCGATATCTAATTTTTGGGTGGAATACAAGACCTTCTCTACCTACTGTGAACATTGTAACATGGTAGAGAAAATAAAAGTAATAAAACAAACGCGCAAAGATATTATTGGAAATAAGACAATAAGAAAACGGTGTAAAATCCAGCACAATTATGACTGGATGAGTGTCATGAAAGAAAACTTTAACAATAAAAATAATAGAGCATCTAATCCTAATTTATATTTTTAATTTCATAACATAAATGGAAAAAACGGATTATTAGAATGGACATGAAAGGCTGATAAAAATCTCCAAGAGATAAATCACTTAAGGTCACATAAGCACAGGCTTGCCAAGAAAGAGACGAGACAACAGTGGTCTGAACAAATTTTAGTCTAGGTAGTTTAAACTATTATTTGAATTATATTTTAAAATATAGAACGATGAAGAAGAAGATTTAAAACTGACTAATGGAATGTTAAATCCTTATTCTGCCAATTTAAATCTGCTAGATTAATGGTTTATTATCTCAGAAAGTATTTAAATTTCAAACTAAAATGTTTACAGATGTAAATGCATACCTTTAAGTTCATTAATAATATTCAGTAAATTTTGTTGTTAAGGAAGATAGGAGTGTTCTCTCAATTACAACACCTTTTGATTAAAATTTATCAGCAACCGTACTAGTAACATCACGGACGGCGCCGTGGTTGAGTGGTTAGACCGCTCGCCTCCCATCTAGGCGGCCCGGGTTTGAATCCCAAGCCCCGCATGTGGGAGTCGTGGTGGACGAAGCGACCAATTGCTCCATCATGATCTTTCCAATCATCAATTTCGCTTACATTTAATATCATCCACTTCCTCGTGTTCATGCCTGGCTACGGGTCAACCATTCGTAACAGGTTCTCCATTCTGTGGTTTCGTACCGTAGGCTCCCCGACAGGTTTCTGACTCCTAGGCATTGACTTTTAAGTTCTATGGGGGAGTGTCAGTTCCACAATTACGAGGAGGGTAAGAGATTTCGAAACGAAGCGAAACTATTAACTTCACAATATTATTAACAGTAACTAGAGATTTTCTATCATAAAATGTAATTTAGCTATCTTCAATAGTTTCTGAGAAAACAGGCCATTCATACTGAAAAGTAATTTACAGAAAAAGCTGGTCAAACATAAATGGATAAACCAAACTCTCATACATTTATGATCAGCAGGAAGAAGCTGTAATACTTAACGTAGTCCCGATTTGTAAAGCGCAACCTCCCCTAAAACATGGGCTAAATTACCACATTACTCTGAAGGGTGTAAAAGTTACGAATTTGTTCTATGAAGTGGTGCAGAATTCACAGTACAGAAAGGCAGATGCAGTACTCTTTAAAATATACTTATTTAAAATGCCAGCATTATGCCTCTAATGAAATACATCACATTAAGGAAGAAATTTCAGTTAATAATATTGCACAGAAAACTAAAATGCCAATTATGGGTAACATTTCTGCATTTTGTCTTCCCTTAAGGCAATTGAGTGGACATCTTGAAAATATCCAAAGCTGTTTGTTATTACTGCCATGTATCATTTTAACAGCCTATACTTTCTGTTCCGCTTTTATTAGTTTGGCAATATTTAATTTTGTGTTTCATTTAAATTCTCCTAGAAGTTGTGCGGTAATGCATTTTTCAATTAAATGTTTTGAACAAATAAAACAACTTCAGGAATTATCAAAAAATGGATTTACACACACGCGCGCGCGCGCACACACACACACATACAAAATGTATGTGTAGACCGAAAACTATTGTTCGTGCTGAACTTCATTAGAATTAAAGAGAACACTCTCCATTTGAATTCTCTTATAATCATATTTATATAGCAAAACACAATTTTTAGTGAGAAATAACAAAGCGTTTGAAATGTTTGACATTATAAATTAAAACATAAATTGATTACATTGAAGAAACGCACACTGATCTTTTTATGCTGATTTACTGTCGTACTGGAACACACATTTAAATTTCTCAAATGAAAACACTGTGGATAAAAAAAAACTCTAAAAAAAGTTATTTTTACTTTCTCTACACGTACTATATACATAGTAAACAGAGAAGGTATTGCATTCCACCCAAAATTCAACACCGAGATTTCACCTGAAATACACGTTTTAGCGTCCCCTGTATAAAAAAAAGCATTGTTGAAAAAATATCCGTATATGTGTGTGTGTGTCTGTGTGTCTGTGACTATGAAAGTCAAAAACGAAAAGTCGTTAAAATACCAAACTGGTATTTAAGTTTAGTATCATCAGAGATGCGACACGAAACTACCCTTTACATGGAAAAATTTGGATTTTTAATAAAAAATGACTTTAACGAGTTTGATTAAAATACCGTATATTGAAGATATTTATATGGAAAATAAAATGTATATCTTGAATTTTCTGGGAACAGCCTCTAAGATTTCTTTATTCTGAATGAATTTTGGTAAACAGTAAGAAATGGACCGAAACTGACTACACTAAAAATGTAGATCACATTAAAACACACAATTTATATCATATATGATTTTTTCTTGGAATTTACCATTTCTGATATATTCCTTGTTATTTGTTTCAGCTTTAAAATACTTATACTTTTCTCATTCGGGAATTTGTCAACTTCTGTCCATATAAACAAAGGAACATCAGTCACATAGCAAACAGCTTTTGGCTATTAGTTTAACCTGTGGTACTCCCTTATTTCGCTTCTACTTACATGAAGTACTAGCATGAAGTAAATAGAATTTGTTGCAGAGATGTAGAGAAGGTCATGTGAATGGATCACATCAGATGTTTACTTTCTCTACACATATTATGTATATTGTGTATAGAGAAGGTATTGTATTCCACCCAAAAATTCGATACTGAGATTTCAACGGAAAGGCATGTTTTGGTCCCCCTGAATCCAAAAAAAGCATTTTCAGAAAAAGATCCGTGTGTGTGCGCGTGTGTGTCTGTCTGTGTGTCTGTCTACGTGTGTGTGTCTGTGGACTGCATAGCTCAAAAAACGAAAAGAACGTTGAATACCAACTTGGTATTTAAGTTCCATATCTTCCAAGGATGCGACACGAAGGTTTTCAAGAAAATCCCCCAACACCCAACTACACTTTACATGGAACTTTTTTACAAAATTTTTATTTTCTTAAAAATGGCTCTAACGATTTTGATTAAAATATCGTATATTAAAGATAATTACCTGACAAAGAATATGTATATCTTGAATTTTCTGAGAATAGCCTCTGAAGACTACTTTATTCTGGATGAATTTTAAGGAATTTTGCATAACTGCTAAACCGTAAGAGATGGACAAAAACTTATCACACAAAAGCACACAATTTATGTAATATACATTTTCTCGTGGAGTTGATCGTTTTTTAGATATTCCTTGTTTTCTGTTTCAGCTTTGAAAAACTTACTTTTCTCATAGGAATTTCTCAACATACAAACAAAGGAACTTCAGTATCACAGCAACCAGCTGTTGACTATCACTTTAACCTATGGTACTCCCTTATTTTCCTTCTACTTGCAAGGAAGCAAGTAATAGGGCCATTTCTACTATTTTATTCTCGACTAGCATGAAATAAATAGAAGAATAAGATTTTTAACAATAATTTGTTGCAGTGATGTAGAGAAAGTTATGTGAATGGATCACATCATATTTTTTTTTTATTTAAGTCCGACTGAATAGCTGGTTCTTCGTTTGACTAAGAATATTGGGTGAGTATACCGTTTTGACAGGTTAAAAGGTATGAATGTTGGTTTTAAAGATGGCACACCGTGAATTAAGACTCGTCCTAACGAACGTGCTTCCTTATGACCTAGTTTTTCTTTAAATGGAACAATGAAGTTAAAGGATTGTTTGAGCACTAGCTTGTATTTCTTGTTATGCAACCTTGAACACGTCCTTGGCATCCATATGTGTTGAATAAGATTTTATTTCTATGATAACAGAATTTATGGCAAGACAGGTTTGGGAAATCTAACCGAATTGTTGCAGCAAAACGCTTGTTGCTTCCGGTCCGGAACAAGTTGTTGGGGTGAAGGAAGTGAACACAAAGAAAGAGTTCTGTCAGGTACAGAAGAAAGAGAGAGAGAGAAGAGCCTGGGAAGCTCGAGAGATGAGCACGGCCAGATGGTAGCAGATCTTCAGTAAACAAGGCGAGAGGGGGTTCTCTCCGTGGGAACAACAACCTAGCCTAGGTTATGGTCTTAAAACACCCCGCCGCACGATCATGGCGCACTACATGCCAGGTGTGAGACATTCAGCCATTCCTGCAGTTACCAATTAACTATCTCAGTCCATCAGTAAAACAGAACGTTCACTTGTTTCGTATTTTAATGTATACTGTAATGAGTTTCACGATTAAAAAGTTTTACTAATAGGCAAAGTTTATTTTGAAGTTTTTTCTGGTTGCGAAACATTAATAATGATGATATTATTATAGTTATTATTGTTTCAAAAAGTTTATTTTCCCAGATTTGTGTCTTCTGCAAGTTCTTTGCAATTGTTATTTCCTCTTACTGCATCCATGAATTGTTCCATAGGCTTCCCTTTTCTTCTCCTGCTCATGACGTTTCACTTCAACATAATTTTTGGATTTCTGCTATTTTCCTTCCTCTTTATGTATCCAAGCTACTCAATCTGTTTCTTCCTTTATTATTTCATTAGTATTATCTTTAACTTTCATTATTTCTCTAATTGTCTGGTTTCTAATTATTTTCCACCTTTTGGTTTCCTTGCTGCGCTCCACCATCGTTACTACAAATTTACTACCTCCTCCTCCTCCTCCTTCACCGCCGCCACCACCACCCCCGCCACCACCACCACTACCGCCACCATATTCTGCATAATAATATGCAGAATTATGTTTATACATTTATCTGTTCCCAACATTTTGGTTTTACTTTCTCTAGCCCCTTATGTACAATGCACATAATGGATAGAGAAGGCATTGTATTCCACCCAAATATTCGATACCTAGATTTCACCGGAAATATGTGTTTTAGAGCCCCCTGAATCCAAAAAAAAAAAAAAAAAAAAAAAAAAAAAACATTTTCAGAAAAAGGTCCGTGTGTGTGTGGTATTTAAGTTTGATATCTTCCAAGGATGGAACACGAAGATTTTCAAGAAAATTCCCCCATCCCTAACTACCATTTACATGGAAAACATTTCGAAAATTTTGTTTTTCTAAAAAAAGCCTCAAACGATTTTGATTAAAATGCCACATATTAAAGCCATTTCCATGGCAAATAAAATGTATATCTTGAACTTTCTGGAAATAGCTTCTGAAGACCTGTTTATTCTGGATGAATTTTGCATAACCAGTAAACCTTAAGAGATAGGCAAAAACTAACTTCACAAAAAATGTAGAGCTCGTTAAAACACACAGTTTATGTTATATACATTTTTTCGTGGAGTTGATTTTTTTTTACATATTCCTTCTTATTGGTTTCAGCTTTAAAATACTTATACTTTTTTCATACGGAATTTTTCAAACAAAGGAACTTCAATCACATAACAACTAGATTTTAAAATATTTCCTTATCGCTTTAGCCTATGGTACTCCGTTATTTCCCGTCTACTTACAAGGAAGCAAGTAATAAGGCCCTTTCTGCTAATCTTTCTCGATTAGTAATAAGTAAATAGAGGAATAAGCTTTAACAATAAGAGATGTAGAGAAAGTCAGATGAATGGAACACATCAGATTTTTTACTTTCTCTAGTCCAGTATGTACAATGTACATTGTAATTGAGAAGGTAATGTATTCCACCAAAATATTCGAAACCGAGATTTCACCGGAAATACATGTTTTAGAACTCCCTGAATTAAAAAAAAAAGCATTTTCATATATATATATATATATATATATATATATATATAGAGAGAGAGAGAGAGAGAGAGAGAGAGAGAGACATACAGAGAGACAGACAGATATATATATATATATATTTTTCAAAAATGATTTTTTTTTGCATTCAGGGACCCCAAAACATGTATTTCCGGTGACATCTCGTTATCGAATTTTTGGGTGCATTACAATACCTTCTGTATACACCATGTACATAGTTCGTGTAGAGAAAGTAAAAATTCAACGCTATAGCCGGGATTTTGAACCATGGATCTCTCAGTCTCTAGGCGGTTGCTCTACCACTGAGCTACCATGGCAACATGCCGTCACGGCATTAAATAAAATATATGAATCCTGGGACTTAAAATAGGTACTTGCGATATTGTAAGTCGCCATTGAGGTATGTAATCTGAAAATAATTTGAGATCACCTTGTGGTGATCATGCGAGTCAGTTGAGAAATTTAATACCGTGCCGGTATATTGCCATGGTAGCTCATTGGTAGAGCAACCGGCTAAAGGCTTTGCTGTAGGGAAGAATTTGTTTTGAAATTTTCTTTAGTTGGGATAGTAATAACAATAATAATAACAATAATAATAATTTGGTATTATTATTTATTAGAATGTCTCTACAATAGAGTAATTATCCACTCAATTTCCTCACAAAAAAAAAGTCAATTTCCTCCGAATTTCTTTCCTCTGTAACTTCTTTGCTGTTATTATTTCCTCTTACTGCATCCATGCATTGTTCCATAGGCTTCCCTTTTCTTCTCCTGCTTATGACCTTTCACTTCAGCATCAGTTTTGGAATTCTGGAACTTTCCATCCTCTTTACATATCCAAATTACTTCAATCTCTTTTCTTTTATTATTTCATTAATATTTGCTTTAACTTGCATTATTTGTCTAGGGTTTCTGATTTTTTCCAATTTTTATTTTCTTGCAGCCCTTCACCATTGTTACTACAAATGTAATAATAATAATAATAATAATAATGATAATATCAGAATTATTTTTATATATTAAACTATTCCTAAAAGATTATGTTTCTTCCCTACTCGTCCCTGTCATTCCATTCCTTTTCCTTCAGCCCTTTAGTTTTCATCCCTTTCCTTACATCCTGCATCCAAGTATTTCTGGGTTACCCTTTCCAGTTCTCCCAGGTGAATACCATTCACACAATTTTCTTGGTATTCTTTCCCCTGGTGTTCTTTTGGGTTGTAATTAGTAATTATCATTATTATTATTATTATTATTATTTTTGTTTTTATTACTACGATAAATGGTTGGGTTATATCATGATTAAGTATTTAAACTATTAACATAATTTATATATAATTTATAGAAAAAATGTATAATATAATTGTATAGTGTATTTGAGGATACAATGCATCAATTCATATATTTACCAAATTACCAGTTATCACATACAAAGTATTCAGTTAAGAGATCATACAAGTAGAGTTTAATATTAATTTATTTGAAAAATAGATGATACGGAGGCGTATTAAAGAATCTGGTGTCTAGAACGACATAGCAGCTCGTGTCCGTAGTCAGTCTGGGATAAGCTGTCTTTTGTTACTTGTATGAATGAATGATATATAGTATTTGCTATAAATTGGAAAATGCATTTTTATGTATACCAGATCAAAGTATAAATATAGGTTTATAACGGTAACTAATTTTACTTTTTTTTTAAAAAAAAATTTTGCGGTACGCAGCTGTTGGTGAATTTGTAATTATTCTTACGATTTTCTTCTACGGTAATAGTACACATATCATTAACATAAGAATTGCTTCCCCAACTAAAATAGTATACAACATTATGCTCTGAATGAAAGCAAAATATGCTAATCTTATATAGTTATCAGAAAAATATTGTTAAAAGTTGTTTGGGAAATGTATAAACCCTAGATAGTTTATCAGTAATAAACTTGATATGTGTTTCCAAGAAAACTGACTCAATAGAGATACGTAGTCCACTGGATAGTCTCTCAAACTAATAGTAGATGCAATTGTCACATGCGTGATTAGCAAGTGCTGTAACTTATATTATTTTGAGAATGTTTTATTCAGGACGCTCCAGATTTAATTGGAATTTCATTTTACAGTTTCTCAAAGTACAGAAGATTTGTTAAATTGCGTTAATAACAGTCTCTTCTTTCCGGTGGCAAATCCCGTGAAAATTACAATGACGTCGACTTCCCCTGCTCTACGTGCAGAGTTGCACAGAGCAACATGGAACTTTGCTTTGGGATGTTCTGGAACAATGCACTATGCTGATTGGCTGCCTCAATTCGAAATTTTGGCGAGACAGGGTATATTTGATACTACCATGCCATATTGCAAAGCGCTTCCGAAAATGCCTAAAACTATTTAACTGGGCGCGAGGGCCGACTCGTGGGCTCTCTCTCTCTCTCTGTTTGGCATGTGATTCTGGCCGGCACCTTCGGCGTGGCGTCCTCAGACTTGACCACTCACTCGCTCATTGTCGACACATCTCTCAAGGTGCTGGTCCCCGTGGCCACGCTCGCTAAAGCGTCTCGCTTTGGTGCTTCGTGGGTAGGGGATCGTGGGTTCGAGTCCCGCCTTGGGCATGGGTGTTATATGTTTGTGCAATGTGTATATGTTTGTAAAAGAAACAGTAAAACCAGTAAACCAGTAATCAGTAAAACCTACGGGGGGAAATGTAAATAGGGATACAGTACCGGAGTAAAAGAAAAAAAAAAAAAAAAAAAAGGGAAGACCTACGACTTGCTATCAACTCAGCATAATAATGTTATCAGTATTTAGCTTACGAAGACCCTCTGTTTGTAAAGCAAACTACTGCACATTGGAAATATGCACAAGTTCTTCATTATATTGTTATTCATAAGCCAAGCGTTTGTTATTGTTCCACCATCCTAAATTCCAACTTAGCTATTCCCCGAGTCACCACACTTTAGTCGTGACATTATAGCCAACATAAATTTCGGTGCCGAGTACCTCCATCCGTTTCGTATTCCTAAAACAAAGTGAGTCACAAACTTTTATTAGTGTTTGATAGGTAGAGTCAATCTGAAAAATGCAATGCCATAGCCGGGATTTGAACCACGGATCTCCCGATCATTAGCCGGTTGCTCTGCCATTGAGCTACTATTGCAACATACCGGCATAGCATTGAATTTGTCAACTGACTCGCATGTTTCCCGGTAAATTATTTTGAGATGACAACCCCAATGGCGACTTACAATATTGCAAGTACTTAAGTCCCAGGATTCATAGTATAGCTAACTATTGTGGTTAATTGGTATTGGATTAATTTTATTTTTGCACACAAGCCGTGTGTAGGACAGAAGTTGGATAGGTAGAGTCAGCCTGAAGAAGAGTGTGTTAGAAGAGTTATAAGTAGGCAGACGAAGAGGCCTACAGTAACTGCCGCACGTCACCTCCAGGAGGCCAAAGTTGTCTTATTTTGATTCAAACTTCACGCCTGTGTACATAACCTCCAGGAGGCCAAAGTTGTCTTATTTTGATTCCAACTTCACGCCTGTGTACATCACCTCCAGGAGGCCAAAGTTGTCTTATTTTGATTCCAACTTCACGCCTGTGCACTTCATCTCAAAGAGGCCAAAGTGGTCTCATTTTGATTCCAACTTCTCGCCTGTGTATATCACCTCAAGGAGGCCAAAGTGGTCTTATTTTGATTCCAACTTCTCGCCTGTGTATATCACCTCAAGGAGGCCAAAGTGGTCTTATTTTGATTCCAACTTCACGCCTGTGTATATCACCTCAAGGAGGCCAAAGTGGTCTTATTTTGATTCCAACTTCACGCCTGTGTATATCACCTCAAGGAGGCCAAAGTGGTCTTATCTTGATTCCAACTTCACGCATGTGTACATCAACTCAAGGAGGCCAAAGTGGTCTTATTTTGATTCCAACTTCTCGCCTGTGTACATCACCTAAAGGAGACCAAAGTGGACTTATTTTAATTCCAACTTCACGCCTTGTACATCACCTCAAGGAGGCCAAAGTGGTCTTATTTTGATTCCAACTTCACGCCTGTGTACATCATCTCAAGGAGACCAAAGTGGACTTATTTTAATTCCAACTTCACGCCTTGTACATCACCTCAAGGAGGCCAAAGTGGTCTTATTTTGATTCCAACTTCACGCTTGTGTACATCATCTCAAGGAGGCCAAGTATTATCTTGATTCCAACTTCACGCTTGTGTACATCACCTCAAGGAGGCCAAAGTGGTCTTATTTTGATTCCAACTTCTCGCCTGTGTACATCACCTAAAGGAGATCAAAGTGGACTTATTTTAATTCCAACTTCACGCCTTGTACATCACCTCAAGGAGGCCAAAGTGGTCTTATCTTGATTCCAACTTCACGCCTGTGCACGTCACCTCAAGGAGGCCAAAGTGGTCTTATTTTGATTCCAACTTCACGCCTGTGCACGTCACCTCAAGGAGGCCAAAGTGGTCTTATTTTAATTCCAACTTCACGCCTTATACATCACCTCAAGGAGGCCAAAGTGGTCTTATCTTGATTCCAACTTCACGCCTGTGCGCGTCACCTCAAGGAGGCCAAAGTGGTCTTATTTTGATTCCAACTTCACGCCTGTGCACGTCACCTCAAGGAGGCCAAAGTAGTCTTATTTTGATTCCAACTTCACGCCTGTGTACATCACCTCAAGGAGGCCAAAGTGGTCTTATTTTGATTCCAACTTCATGCCTGTGCTGAAGAGATGAAGAGGAGATCTGAAAGACAACTAAATCCGGAGACAATGTGTGCTAACAATTCCAAAAATGGTGCCAAACATAACATGGTGCAAGATAGCGCTACCTAAGCATCTGACACTAGCCCCATGGGGCACACTAGACAGCTCCCAAGAACGGAGAACTCATTTGATCCTACATCTTAATCGGATGAGGTAAAACAGATGGAAGGAAATTATGGACAAGACATCCGTAAATTCGTGGTAGGCGAGAAACACCACAGCATTCACCTATCGAATATGGAGAAAAAAAAACATGTTCAGCGTGATCTATCCGAGGGAAATCGAACTCGGGAACCTCCGAATGCGAGCCCCGCCTGTTACCGAGAGGACATTGTCTTCGTAATAATCGAAAGACTGCGTGTTTAGTGTATATTAGTACAGAGTGTTTAGAAGCAGGGATTGTGAGCAAACGCGTCAGGAAAAACGCGTGGACAGCAGTTGCACTTAGTTGTCGAGAGTTACATAAGCGTCAACTCATAGGTTTACCCCTTGGTTTACATAAGATAACATGTCCATAGTCTCAAAAATGTTTTCGTTTTAACAGCCTACCTACCTCAAAATTGTTAGCCTACTTCCCAACAACACTGTTAATCTCAATATGTCTCTCATTTTCACTTGAATAAATAATTTCGAAGCTGCATAATATTTATTTCTAAGAGAACTCCCTTACTTGGCGTTGTAGAAGTGGCTTTTAAAGTCTACAATGGCCATGTAATTAATATAATTTTCCCTCCCCTGTACACTCCTGATAAAAGCTATCATTTCTATACTAATATTATAAAGAGAGAAAATGTGGGTGATTATTTGTAATCTCAAAAAATACTCAACCGATTTTGATAATAAGTCTTCTACCATTGAAAACCTCAGTTCATTCAGATGGACAAGGGTGGCAAGGCGCCTTCTAGTTTCATTTCATAAATTACTAAAATTTAAAAAGGATTCATAAAATCCTTGTACTTGAATACGAGCACGTTGGAATTATAAATGAACATGCTTACGAAGAAGTCCTTTGTATTTTAGTTATGAATGCAATGGCGTATAAAAAAAATCTGGTATACTCATTGACATGACATTCTCTACATGTTCTGCAAATAAATTATCATGCCATCATGCTAATCAAGACAACATTTAGCACACATGGTCTTATTACTTAATTCCTTAAAAGTAGGAGGGAAGTAAGGCAATACACTAGGCTATAGCGATAATCAAATCTCTTAAAAGTGGGTCGCTATGTGATACAATTGAAATTCGGTTCTCTTTGCATGGTCAGGAATAAAACAAAAGACATTTGAAACGAATGACGTGTTCCCATTTGAGAAAGGTATTAAAATTGAAACCATTAACAATGAATATCTCGGAAATGGTAAAGCTCTATAACAAAAATGTGTTTGATATAAATTGTGTGTTTTGACGAGATTTACATTATTTGTGTATTAACATTTGTTTATTTCATACCGTTTACTAGTTATCCAAAAGTCATGCATAATGAAGAAGACTTTAGGGGATATTCCAGAAAATTCGAGATATACATTTTATTTGTCATATAAATATATTTAATATACGATATTTTAATCAAAGCTGTTAGAGCAGTTTTGAGCAAATCGAACATTTCGAAACATTTTCCATTTAAAGGGTAGTTTAGCTTGGGGTGGGGCTTTCTTGAAAGTCTTTGTGACGCATCCTTGGAAGATACTGAACTTAGATACCACTTTGGTATATAATGGAATTTCCAGAAAATTCAAGATATACATTTTTACATTTTTTACACGTACTATATGCGTAGAGTATAGAGAAGGTACTGTAATGTAACTAAAAATGCAATACCGAGGTTTCACCGGAAATACATATTTTGGGTCCCTCTGAATCCAAAAAAGCATTTTTAGAAAAATATCCGTGTGTGCGTGTGTATGTGTCTGTATGTGTGTCTGTGTGCCTGTGGACAGCATAGAGAAAATACCGTTGAATATCAAACTTGGTATTTAAGTTTGGTATCTTCCAAGGATACAACACGAAGCTTTTCAAGAAAATTCCCCCACCCCCAACTACCCTTAGCATGAAACTTTTTTCAAAAATGTTTATTTTCTCAAAAATGGCTCTAGAAACTTTGATTAAAATATCGTATATTAAAGATATTTATCTGACAAATAAAATTTATATCTTAAATTTCCTGGGAATAGCCTCTGAAGACTACTTTATTCTGGATGAATTTTAGGGAATTTTGCATAACTGCTAAACCGTAAGAGATGGACAAAAACTTATCACACAACAAATGTAGAGCACGTTAAAACACACAATTTATGTTATATACATTTTTTCTCTCTCGTGGGGTTGATGGTTTTTGAGATATTCCTTGTTTCTGGTTTTAGCTTTGAAAAACGTATACTTTTCTCATACAGGAATGTGTCAACTCCTGTCTATACAAACAAGGGAACATCAGTCACATAGCAACCAGCTTTTGACTAACACTTTAACCTATGGTACTTCCTTATTTCGCTTATAAGGAAGTAAGTAATAAGACCCTTTTTTGCTAATTTTTCTCAACTAGCTTTAAGTAAATAGGCAAATAAGCTTTCTAGCAATAATTTATTGTAGAGATGTAGGGAAATTCATATGAATGGAACACATCAGATTTGGGGGGGGGGAGGTTCGCACTCCTAAGGTAAAGATCGGATTGGATATTTAATTACACCCGAAGTACCACCTTCAATATAAAACAATAGTTTCGTAGTCGACTTACCCTCCCCATATTTAGGACTGACACCCCTTAGGACTTACAAGCGGGTGCCAAGGGGACAGAAGGCTGTCGAGGAGCCAATAGCACGAAACCACAGGCATGAGCGTGAGGAAGTGGATGATTTGAAATGCCAGCGAAATGCATCTTAGGAAAGGTGACGATGAAGCAATTGGTGGAATGAGTGGCAGGGGAAACCGGAAGACCTGCAGAAAACCCGAACAGACACGGCTTCGTCCACCAGAAATCCCACATGCGGCGCTTGGAATCGAACCCAGGCCGCCTAGATGGGAGAAGAACGGTCTAACCACTCCACCATAAAACAATAATAAAACTGAAAATATATGGCAATGCCTTGCATATTAATAGCATCGTTAACGAAAAGTCAGTCATTTTAATAATAATGTTTTATTATGACATTAGCAGTTTTTACTTTTTCTGCACGTACTATGTACATAGTTTATAGAGAAGGTATTGCATTCCACTCAAAAATTCTATACCGAGATTTCACCGTAAACAGACGTTTTAGGGTCCGCTGTATAAAAAAAAACATTTTTAGAAAAAGGTCCGTGTGTGTTAGCATGTCAGTGTGTCCGTGACTATGAACATGATTGCTCAAAAATGAAGTCAGTAAAATACCAAACTTAGTACATAAGTTTAGTATCTTCCAAGAATGTGACACGAAGATTTTGAAGAAATTCTCCCACCCCAACTACCCTTTACATGGAAAAAGTTTCGAAAATTTTGATTTTCTCAAAATGGCTCTAAGAATTTTGATTAAAATATCGTATATTAAAGATGTTTACACGACAAATAAAATGCATATCTTGAAGTTTCTGGGAATAGCCTCTGAGGACTTCTTTATTCTAGATGAATTTATTTTATTTTGCATAACTAGTAAACCGTAAGAGATAGATAAAAACGTACTCCACTAAATGATCTTGTTGAAACACACAATATGATATATATATTTTTTCATAGAGCTGACCATTTTTGAGATATTCCTTCTTGTTGTTTTCAGTTTTAAAATACTTAAAACGTTTCAAAAATGGGAATTTGTCATCTCATGGCAATGCAAAGAAACGGATTTCATCCACATGGCAACCATCTTATAAAAGATTTGATTATTGTTTTACCCTAGTGTATTCCATGATTTCTCTTCTGATTACAATAAGCCATTACTGCTAATCTTTATCTCATTAGCATGAAGTAGTAGACAAAGAATACGCTTTTTAAAAATAACTTGTTACAGAGATTTAGAAAAAGTCATGTGAATGGAACACATCAGATTTTTATTTTTTCCATTTATACTGTGCCATTAACTTCAATGGTCATATCTGCGGTCTTTTTATTTTGGAACATATTAACCCCTGAACAGATTCATTGGATTTCTGATATTTCCTTGGGCTTTCTACATTAGATCACACAGCATTCATACTCATAGACTCTGGGGAGCATAGGGAATAGCCTTAGTTAGAGAAAAATTCCAAACCCTCAGACGGGAACCCAACCCAGGACGCTTCATACAACAGGCAGGCGCTCTACCGACTGAACTACGGCATCAACTACGGTATTCTAAACTCGTTTCAGCCGTTTAGTCATTTAGAAGTTGTAATTAAAAAAAAAAAAAAAAACAATCACACGAACTTTCTCTATGTGTAAAATTTGTTTAATATTCAAACACAATAATCTGCAAGTTTTTCATTTGACTTTTTCTGTACGTACATATAATGTACATAGTAGCTAGAGAAAATATTTATTTTACCCAAAATTTCGATAGCGAGATTTCACCAGAAACATACATTTTGAGGTGCCCTGAGTTCGAACAATGCATTTTTAGAAAAAGGTCCGTGTGTGTCTATGGATAGCATAGCTCAAAAGCGAAAACATTGTTAAAAACCAAACTTAGTATTTATGTTTAGCACCTTATAAAGATACGACACGAAGATTTAAAACAAAACTGCCCCAGCAAAAAAATCCCTTTTCATATAAACGTATTTAATATTTTGTTTTTCTCAAAAATGACTAATGATTTCGATTGAAATACTGTACTTACATCACAAATAAAATGTACATTTTGAATTTTCTGAGAATAGCCTCTGAAGATCTTTTTATTCTGGATGAGTTTTGCAGAATTTTGCATAACGGTTAAAGGTTAAGAGATAGACAAAAACTTAAAACACAAATAATGTAGAACTCTTTAAAACACATGATTTATGTCGCATACGTTTTTCTTGTAGAGTTGACCATTTTCGAAAGATTTCTTGTTATTGATTTCAGTTTTGAAGTAATTTTGAACTTTTCTTAAACGGGACCATGCAAAGCGAACCGAACGTCAATTGTATCACATAGCGAGCAGCTTTTAAATCATTTGACTATTTCTACTTATAATGGAGCAAGTAATTAGAGCTTTCTGCTAATGTTCATCTAGATTGATATGCTGTAGATAAAAGAATAATCTATTGTAAGAATAGTTTGTGTTTGGAACAGCTCAGATCTTTAATTAACCTGCTTTAAAGTGAATCGAAGTAGAATTCATGGAAACCCCTTAACTCATTGCTCTTATTTTAACGGACAACTCCTTAAAAGGATTTATGTTAATCATTTTCAGCTCGAAATTTTGTACACACATAAATTGTCCTACCCTTTTACTGCAGATATAAGAGTGTACCTTTCAAAGGAATTCTCAGTTAATATGCATTTAATTTGAAATATAGATATGCATATCTTTATCTGATAAGTGTATTAGAGGAATTTGAATTTTAGTCCATTATGTTTTAAACTTTTTGAGACATTACTCAAGCCATAAAGGAATTTAAATCGCTTGTAAATAACCATTTTCTATATCAAGAGTTATGTAATCGAGATGGCTTCGCAGTAAGGTGCGAAACACCATTAGATGTCCCAAGTTCGATTCCCGTCGGGTTGACCACTTTGATCATTTTTTTCGGTATTTTCCTAGACAGTAGAGGAATGCTGGGGAGGTTCTTAAATTATCCACATCATTATCTTTTTCCTCTGTTGATTTTCAGGTTTGAAGAATAGGCAACATCGTTCGGTATGTTGCGGCAGGACGGTGATTGGGCACTTTGGAAAGTTTCTCCTTAGCGTTTAGTTTTTCTGCCACATTTCACCTCCTGAGGGCTTGTCTTGGGCCACCGAGACATACTGGAGCACAGGAGTTAGGCGTTGTCCAGATCTGGTAACCTTTTGAGCCTCCTTCACAGCCTTCCCTCCTACGGGTTATATTAGAAGCAAAAGGGCAACTGTGGCCTATTGTTATGCTGTGCTCCAGTTTGGAGGCCCCTTCATCACCTACTGCTCCTCCTGCTACCTTTTCCACGTAATTGAAAATATTTATTTATGCAAAAAGTTCAGAAAGGGTCTTTTTGGGAGGGGGCGCGGTGAGAACATGCTAGAACTAGCTGTAGACTCTGTAAATGTTGTACATTTAATGTTTGGGCTACCAAGAGTTTCAGAATTTTCAGAAGCATCGAGATATTCACACACAGACCACAGAATTGCTTCTAGTTGGTTCGGGTGCTGATATCTTGGGGCCTATAATGAATTGCGCTCTGTTCAAAAATGTAACTGTAACTTTAAAATTGCATATTATAATGTAAAGAGTTCATCATTACATGTTTTACAAATTAATAAAGACAAAAATTACGTATTAAACTTTATTTTCCTGGTCTACCTTCAAATATATACGATATTAAAATAACTAACGTCACAAAGAATATGGCAATCACTATTGATTTGTCGGTGAGATAAAGTTTATACATTGAATGCTCTAATAGTGAGTTTGAAAGGAAAAGGATGGTACATTCAAGAGATCCCAAATTAGAATCTCGATTAGGTTGAGTAGTTATCCAGATAAGGGTTTTTCGGATTTTCCCTTATCCTGGGAAGACGAATGTCGAGTAACTTTAAGCTCCATGGGCCCCGGGCTCATTTAGGCATAATTTCAACGATTTGATTCATTGTTCGATATGACCTACCAGGACATTTAAAAAGGCAAAGAGTGCGATAAGGATATCTGAAAATCCAAAGTTAGAAACCTGTGAAATTTAAATTTGTAGAATATACATATATTTTAACTAGGTGCGTCATAGTAGCAGAGCAATGAATGGCGATTTACATTTGGATGTTGGTTCAGTTTATGTGCAAAACCCAATGACTAAAATAGTATTCGCATGCTGTGCCATACCACGTAACATAGCTCGATGAAATTGTTTTCATACACAGAAAGAACTGCTACATTATGCTAGAGTATTGGACTGAAATTTATTTGTAACTTGCCAATAGTACATGGATTTACACGTCAGTATAATAAGAGAAACACAGTAAAATACATAACTAATAACATTTTAAAACTTGTAGCTTAAAAACTCTTTCACTGAATAGAAACATTGATTCTTTAAAAATCGTTTTACATTTTGCCTAAAGCTGTTGTAAGGCAATGTTTGTATATTCAACGGTAGCTTATTAAAAAGCATAACGCCAGAATATGCAGGTGGTTTTTCATATTTTGCGAGTTTATGATTTTCAATGGATAATAAATATGCATTTCGTGTGTTGTAATTATTAAAATCTGAATTTTTGTAAAATAAGTTCTCATTTGATTTTAAAAAGAGTAAGCTCTTAGAAATATAAATGGAAGGAAGCGTTAAAATTGTATGCATCGTACTCCCATGATGGCCACGAGGTTGGTTGAGAGATCTTGTGATTGGGCGTTCCATTACTCCACCAGCGCTGCTGACAACTGTTTGATGGTCATTGGTGCATATGGACGTGATGCAACGTGTCTCCCCATAGCATCCCACGCGTTCAATGGGACTTAAACCGGCCGAATATCCTCTCGTCCCAAGAGATCCTCCACACGCGCTGTGGCACATTGTCATCCATAAAAAAGAAGTCAGGGCCGACTGCACCCCTGAAAAGACGCACACGAGGAAAAGGTACAGTTTCACAATAACTTGACCAGTGAGCGTGCCGTGTTCAAAAATTTGGAGGTCTGCACGCCCATGCAACATTATGCCTCCCCACACCATAATGCCACCAAAACGACCATGTTTAAGGATGTTGCTGGGCGCATTATGTGTCCCCACTCTCGCCAGATGAGGGAACGTCGAGACTGTACAGATGAGTACACGGCCCTAATCCTCGTTGATCCTTGAGGCCATCAAAACGGTGCCGCCGATGTGCGAGTGTCAATTGAACTGACTGTCCGACAAAGAGACCATCACTATACAGTCGCCGTGCCACTGTGTAGCGTGCTTAGCAGTCCCGCTAAATGTGGTTGCAATTGTACCCGCTGTTTGACGTGGATCCCTTCTTGGCCTTGCAGAATTTCTGCTATAGTTGACCGTGGTCTTCTCCTTGGACAGTGCTTTGGAAGGCTCCCCATACACGTGAGCTGATGCTGTGAGCAGTACCAAATTCGTGGACACTTCGTTCTTCCGTTTCCCGATGATTCTTCCCCGTGTAAAGTTATCCAAATGTTATCTGTGGGCCATGTTGTAAAGGAGAATATCGCAATTGTGATATTCTTCTGATTGCCATACATTGTCTTGTCCTGTTTGTTCAACTGGCCCGTGTAGCGGGACCGGGCCCATTTGGCATCATAGTCTCATTACACTCATGCCACGTGACCTCCAGCTTTCTTTGTACGTGTGAGAGTTCCCTCGCAACATGCTCCCAAACTTTCATTTATTTCCACCAAGTAATTCATATGTTATATTAGTTTATCCATCTTTTCCTTAGGTTTTGCACATTAGTGTATAATGCATTACATTTCCCTCCAGGGTGAAACTCTTAGTGAATAAGATTCAATTCGTCACACATTCTGAATTTCAAGGATTTTTTTTTTTGAAATGTCTGTGTTACTTAGACACATTGCACTGAAGAATTTTTAACCAGTTAAAAACTTGAATGTTTAGCTTGGTTTTGTTGTTTAAGCTTGTTTCATTTGTTCATAGTAGTTTTAATGACATTTTCTGACAATCTGCATACAAATGTGACAACAAATACATGTACGACTGCCTCCGTGGTCGAGTGGTCAGCGGAGCTGACTTTTCACCTGGGGATCCCGGGTACGATTCTCGGCTGGGGCGGGGAATTTTTCTTTAGTCAGAATTATTCCCTATCCCCCACAGAATCTGGAAGTATATATGTGAGAGTGAATGTGTTTATGTGTGTGTTTGAGGAAAATAAAATGATTTAAAGCAACGTAAAATAACCTACAGACAAGTTGTTTAAAGTGAAAAGCCCCCGATATGACCTTAGATTTTAAAAGGGGCTGTATAAATGAAACAATTAAAAAAAAATAAGGTGCTCAAAATGCATTTGATAACGTACAGCTTTTTACTTTCTCTCCTTGGTACTAGACATAGGTAAAGAACGTATTGCATTTCACCCAACAACTTAATTACGAGATTTCACTGGATTTACGCGTTTTAGGTCTCCCCTGTTTGAAAAACTATTTTTAGATAAAGCTCCGTGTGTGTGCGTGTGTGTGTGTGTGAACATGATAGAAACGAACCTTTATATTTAAGTATATTTCAAGGATGTAAGATAGAATTTTCAAGAAAATCCCCTCACCCAAAACTGCCCTTTACACAGACAAATGATGAAAAATGTTGATTTTCTCAAAAATAATCTAACGATTTTGATTAAAATGCCGTATATTAAATATATTTACCTGACAAATAAAAGCGGCTTAGGTACTTTTCTTACCTCAAGACATCTTATTTTCGGACACCGAAATTGAACAAGACTGATTCAACCTAATTTGTAATTATTATACCTTCTTTCTTCATGTTAATATTGTTAGTAATACAGATTCATATTTCAACTCCTAGTTTACAACCTTTTTAATATTAATTTTATTTTAATTTTTGAATTTGGCTGAAATGTGTATTTCTAAGCTTGTTATAAACTTTATCGTAGTCATTGTAATTTATTTTAACCTCTATACTTTTCAGACAACGTACATAAGTTAATGGTGTCGTGTGACCCATATTAATGTTATTTACTTGTTATTTTCTGTAAACTTATTATAACCGACCTGTATAGCTTTTAGCTGGTCGACCAAAATAAGTAATTAAAAAAATGATCCTTTAAATAACTTTTGCTTAGCTGGTAATTCTTAAAAGTTAGATTACAAAAAAAAATTAGATCACTTAAAAGCACGCAACTTATGTTCTGTACAGCTTTGTTGTGCAGCTAGCCATTTCCGAGACATTCCTTGTTATTGGTTTCAATTTTGAAATACTTGGAAGTCGTACGTGTTTCGTTTGTTTTTCCTTCTGGCCACCCAAAAAAAAAAAAAAAAAATTAAAATTAAATAACAATTGCATAGCGACAGCTTTTAAGATATTTGACTATCGCTTTAGCCCAGTGTATTCCCTTATTTTCCTTCTACTTACAAATGAAGCAATTAATAAGACGATGTCTGCTAATGATTATCTCGATTAGCATCATATAGATAAAAGAATAATCTTTTGTAAGAATAATTTGTGAATGGAACAGCTAGAGAAATTTATATGAATGGAACACGTCAGATTTTTAATAATTAAGATATTAATAAAGATTTTATATCAGAGCCAGAATTTTTTGTAGCTGTCTGAAATCGTATTGCCATTGTAGTATGGGTAATATTATTATGCGAATTATCAAGTTCAAGAACTTCAACTAAAAAGGTGCTTTAAGAGCATCTTTTACAAAAAATTCAAATCTTAGCGCGTTTGCCACATCTATAAGATAAGATACGATCCTTATACCCGACTCCCAAAAAAACGCAAACTGTATGACACTATCTACAGCACTACCTGCTTATTATTATACGCGCACCTTTTCTTGGGTGCTCCCAGGGCCGGAGGGAAGAAGAGAGATCTCGCCTGCCTTTCCATAGTGGCCCTCAGTCATTATGGTGAATAGGTTACCTAATTTATTGCGAAATATCCGAGGTACTAAAGGAAACACATCTCACGTGCAAATAGAATTCTGGAGCTGCGGATAGAATAAAATCTTAGCATTGACGCCATTAGATTTCAGGATGTATAAGAGAACTTCAATCTCAAGGTTGTCCTCTGCTTCCGAAATTACGCGAAACCCACCGAAAGAAGACGAGCCAAGCAGTCGCCCTCCGTAGTGTAATGGTTACCATGTTAACTTCATATACCCAAGGTCGCGGGTTCAAACCCGGCGGAGGACGATGGATTTTTTTCGGGTGTAAAAATCCTTAACATGGCTTCCTTCGGAAGGGAAGTAAAGCCGTGGATCCCGTGTCGTAGATTTAAAAGAACCTCAAGCCTGATAGAGAGGCCTCTGAGCAAAATTAAGCGGTCTTTCACACCCAATTTAGAATGGGACGCTGAGAACCTCAGCAGTTAAAGAGCGTCCATAAATAACACGAGACTGCTAGGGTGAGGGGAAGTATGAGAGAATCCAAGTAGCTTGTAGGATCCGTTTTCGCTGCCCCTTCCCTTTATTCGTCTAAATATTTTTATATTAGTCTCCATCAAGAAAGAAGGTTCCACATAAGCAAAATCTTTGCTACGCCAATACGTCCTAGTCTGTGCTTCCTGCCCAATTAACAGTAGCCCCTTTCAGAATGTGTTTGTGTGAAGTGAAATTTGGTTATTCCGAGCTGTAAATCCTCTCCATTGTGCGGACTTCTTCGGGTTTCGGACTGTGAAGGTGAATTCAGAAATAAAAGGTAAATTACATAGTGCCACAGCATTTAACAAAAAATGTGTCATACAGTCCGCGCTAAATTACAGCGTACTTGTGACTACTGCCATTCCTCCTTTTTGACACTTTCTGCGTGGCAATTGTCATTTACCACTTCGTTCGATGGAGACTTTAGAAGGAATAGGCGTTCTCTTCTTTGGACAGTCTTTTGAGAAAGTCTAAAAGTAGGATGCAGTAGCTCGTGGCCAGAACCGTTAAGTGTGTCAGCTCTTTGTGGTAGCCGCCGTTTCAACCACATGGTGTTCTTATCTCCCGCTTCCAATGTCTCAAAATACTCTCTCTGACCAAAGAATAGGTTGCTTCTTTTTTGTTGCAGCTGGAAATTTTGCAACTATTATTTTTTGCTAAAAACTTCAATTAATTTTTTTCGGCAAAATATTTATTTGTGAATATATACTTTTAACAAAATTAAAAAAAAAGTAATACATTATTATTAGAAACTAGAGATCAAAAAATAAGAAGCTAATATATAACCTTCGTGCAATCTTATACCAAATGCGCGTTATTTTAAAATCAGCTATTTTTACTTTCTCTATACGTACTAAGTACATAGTGTATAGAGAATGTATTGCACTCCGCCAAAAAATGAAATACCGAGATTTCACCGGAAATATATATTTTAGGGTCCCCTGTATCCAAAAAAAGTATTTTCAGAAAAAGTCCGTGTGTCTGTGAACACGATAACTCAAAAACGAAAAGTCGATAAAATACCAAACTTGGTATTTAAGTTTAGTATCTTTCAGGGATGCGACACGAAAATTTTGAGAAAAATCCCCCCACTCCCAACTACCCTTTACATGGAACATTTTTCGAAAATTTTGATTTTCTAGAAAATGGCTCCAACGATTTCGATTAAAATATCGTATATTAAAGATATTTACCTCAAAAATAAAATGTATATTTTGAATTTTCTGGGAATAGCCTCTGAAGACTACTTTATTCTGAGTGAATTTTACGGAATTTTGCATAAGTGCTAAACCGTAAGAGAGAAACAAAAACTTACCACACAAAAAATGTAGAGCACATTAAAACACACAATTTATGTTGTACATATTTTTTTTCGTAGAGTTGAATGTTTTTGAGATATTCCTTATTTTTGGTTTAAGCTATAAAAACATATTTTTCTCATACAGGACTTTGTGAACTCGTGTCCATACTAAGGAACTTCAGTCACATAGCAACCAGCTTTTGGCTATCGTTTTAACCTATGGTACTCCCCTATTTCACTTCTACTTACAAGGAAGCAAGTAACAAGACTATTTCTGCTAATTTTTTCTTGATTAGCAGGAAGTAAATAGAAGTATAAGCATTTTAAAAATAATTTATTGCAGAGATATAGAGAAAGTCATGTGAATGGAACACATCAGATTTTTACTATATCTTCAGAATGCATAACAGCTGAAAGCGCAAACGAATAAAGTTGAAAGTATACGACGACAGAAGCAAGATATGGACTGCAAATGAGCAGTTTGCGAATATAAAGTTACGACTGAATCATGGCCACTTTCACATACTCTTTTTGCTGTAGGTTTGTTCGATTCTGATACACTGCAATACACTGATGTGCATGTGCTAGAATGCAATTGTATGAAACAAGTATGAATTTAGTTAACAAATGCTTAGAGCGCTCCTCGATAGTGTGGGGGCGGTGTGACTGCGAGACATGAGATCGCGAGTTTTTTTTTTTTTTTTTTTTTAAAAACAGTAACGGAGTCTGATCAGGACTCCGGTACTGTATCCCTATTTACATTTCCCCCCGTAGGTTTTACTGATTACTGGTTTACTGGTTTTACTGTTTCTTTTACAAACACTTACACATTGCACAAACATATAACATCCATGCCCAAGGCGGGACTCGAACCCACGATCCCCTGCCCACGAAGCACCAAAGCGAGACGCTTTAGCGAGCGCGGCCATGGGGACCGGCGCGAGTTCGGATCTCGCCCGGATAAGGTTTTATTTCGAGGTTTTCCCTTATCCTGAGAAGACGGATGTAGAGTATCTTTAACCTCCAGGGACCCCGAGATCATTTGTGCCGATTTCATTCATCGTCCGATATGACCAACCTATATAAATTTGATGTGTTCCACGCACATAACTTTCTCTACCAGTTCAATATTCAAAATATTCTTTCAAAAGATTATTCTTTTATTTACATCATGCTAATGGCAGAATTAGTCTTATTACTTTCTTCCTTATATGTAGAAGAGATATAAGGGAATACATTAGGTTAAACGATAGTCATATCTTATAAAATATGGATTCTCTGTGAAGCAATTGAGGTTATATTCACTTTGTATGGCCTATAGTAAAACAAAATAGATGAAATTACACCTGGCTCCCCATTAGAGAAAGCTAGGTAGCTTAAATTGAAGCCAATAATAAAGAAAACGGATTACTCCACAAGAAAAATGTATATGACATAAATTATGTGTTTTAATAGATCTACATTTTTGTGTAGTAAGTTTTTGTCTATCTCATAAGGCTTAAAATTTATACAAAATTTAGCAAAATTCTTCCCAAATAAAGAACTCTTCAGAGGCTATACATAGAGAATTCAAAATATACATTTTATTTGTGATATAAATATCTTTAATATATCTACGGTATTTTAATAAAAACCATTAGAGCCGTTTTTGAGAAAAGCTAAACATTGTATGTACAAATACATATAATTTCACTATATGTAACACTGATGTAACGTCAGATGATAGGTTTCTAATTATCGACATAATAGTTACTACTAGTAATTATATAAAACTAAAAAATGATTATTGTATTATGTAGTCTTCATAAATGTCAACAAATTATAATACATATTTACAAATATGTTATAGAATTTCCAATGCAAACATTTACAATTATGCACTAGAGTATTACATATCAAAGCATTAGGCTTTACAGACCTGTGTCATTACTAAATACTAAAAAATTCATTTGAGACATTCGTGCAAGTCAAAGTATACATCAGTTTAATTTGAATATAAAACACACACAGCAATATACACAAAATGCAATAAATTATAATACTTATAAATACATGATTGTCGACAGTATTGTCACACAGATTTGTCACTTAAGTATTCATCTACAGAGTAAGACGACAAGCTAAAAATAAAATATTTTTTCGTGCAAATCAAGTGATTGGAAACCTAACATTTCCAACTATATTTAATTGAAGGAAATTTACCATACACTAGCGAATATTTCCTGTACGACTAGTCCTAAAATCGTATATTTTAACAACACCTACAATTTTAATAATGCTTTTTATCTGAATTTCATACCTCATTGAGAAAGCAGCGGATAATATTAACATGAGAGAAACTAATAGTCCCTAGTAAGCAAATAAACACAAAAGCACTTCGGAAAGGGATTTTGACGACACAACGGGATTTTGAGTTTTGGTTAAAATATAAAGAAAAACTATAAGTAATAATCGTGTTTAAGGAAGTAGCCAAGAGAATTTTATGCATTTGTCAGTGAACCAAGGCTGCTGAGTTTATAATATTTCATGGAAAGGGTTGTTTGGAATGATTTAAATACGGAACTTGGCATTTGTTCGTCATTATATTTTGAGTTATGCCGTTGGCAAACATTTTTTAAAATAGAAGAAACTCCTTTATTTTTCAGGGGCCTCAAAATACGCATTTCCCGTGAAAATTTCATATCGAATTGCTGAGAAGAAAGCGTTGGTTTCGATTTCAAGTTAGAACGTGTTCCACTTGTAGAAATGAATCAGCATTCCAAAATAGTATTTTTTTAAGTATCTCTCTTGGTATTGTCTTATTAACTAACAGAAAAATCGAGCTACTGGTAGATAAATAGGATATGTAGTTAGGACTAACATATTTCATAATGCACGTGTTTTGCATTTTGAAATTTGTAAAGGCAAAATGTATTAAACCCTATAAAATGTATGAAATAACATTTTAATCCATTAGAGTTAACTGAAGGCATAATGCACTCTTTTTGCATCAGTTCTGATCCAGTTTTAATCAACATAGTTGTGAATGCTGTTTATTAGCATGTTTACCAACGGAGTATTTATTTATTTCAGTCAGTGGTTTGTCAAAACGTTTAAATCTACAAGAATATATCTTTATATTTATTAATTAATTCCTTTTCAATTTATTTTATTTGTAAAGAATAGTAGAGAAAATACTTCATAAAATATTTAATACACTGAAAACGATTCTACCAATCTTGATATTTTGCATATTAGTAATCTGTTGCAGTAGAAGAGCTACAGACTTTAGATTCTGAAGAGATTCTGGAATCCGAGAGGCATTTATTGTAACTAGCTGACCAATATAATTGTAAAAATAGAATGAAATATTTATAAATCACCTTATATAATATTAATGTTGTATAAATATTAAAATTCCTGAATGTCTTGTCCAACTGATAAAAAGGGGAAAAAATGCGTTACACATTTAAGCTGATGAAGCAAGAATAAAATTAAAAGGATAAACTTGGCAGAATAGAAGCTGTAATTGATCCAAATTCAAATCACTATTATCGGCCACTTAATGCATGAGTGAAGCAGTGTTCACAAGAACTCTTGAGTAATACCTATAGACTATATCTTAATTTAATAGCTTTAACATTATAGAAACTGGGAAATTCTATTCTCATGTTTGTATAATAAGAAAATAAAAAGTCATATTCATGTTAAAGAGGTCATACAATAATTTTACTTGAAAAAAAAAAGTGGAAGAACTCCCGGTGAATCTCCCGCGCGCTGTATGATCGTGTGCAGGGGGATCTACATCAAAGTCCCCTGCGTTGCTTCTGATAGTCTTTTCACGGCCCCGCTCCGAAGAAAAGTAGGTCATTACCATGACTACTCAAGGGGGATGCGAAGGGAATGGGGTGAGGTACATTATTCTTCTAGCTAGTGATGCTGCCTGTTCGATTCCCTGGTCCATTATTGCAGTTAGGGTTGTGAGCATCTTCACAGATGACCGATTATGGAAGGGTTGTTACCCTTAACCTCCAAAGTCGACGTCGAAACTTCCACAGATAATAATAAAAGAAATGTGACAGGCAGGAAAGCTCCAAGAATAGCTCCTTTAAAATGCTCTGCTATTGTAAATGATAGGTTTTCTATATTAGATGAGGTGTCAAAAATGAAAATAATTTAGATATACTTTTCAATCAAATCAGTATAAAACCTCTTCTCAAAATTAACACATTAAGAACGGATGTAAAACGATTGCTTTTTCTGTACTTTAATTTTGATGGCATCCTTTTTGTATTCTCAGAGCTACTTTTCCAATCTTTGAAAGCCAATTCTCCTTCGCAACAGTATGTCATAAAATACTTTTTTTTTTGTTTTTTTTTGTTTTTTTGTTTTTTTTAGGAGGCTTATTTAACGTCGGTTCGAAACCTAGTTCATATCGCAAAGGGATTACCTTACACACATGCTTGACTTTACTTGATTAGTGTTATTCCTGTACTATATCTCTTATGGTGCTGAATATTCAATCCATTCTTAACTACTCAGGAAAACCACGGAAAAAAATGTTAAAACATCTGATATGTTACACTCACATGACTTTCTCTAGCTTCTACAAACTTCTTACATAAGATTATTCATAAAAAGTTTAAAAGTTTTGCTTCTGTACAGCCTATGAGAATATCAAAATAGGCTATAAATTCAAAATACTAGGTTATAGTTGAATTAAGAAAACGCAGTTCTGCTCACGTTCTCACATTTTTTTCATTCCCTCTTCACCTCTTCCGCCAACCATCCTTTCTCTTCCACATTTTCACTCTCTTTATCTCTTTCTCACTATCGGTTTCTCTCCTCCCTGCCCCTCCCCCTCCTCCTCCTCGTCCTTTTTTATTCTGCCTCCCAGTTTCTCTCTTCCACTTGTAGCCTCCATCTCTCTCTCTCCCTCTCTCTCTCTCTTCCCCTATCTCTACGCAATGTACGTAACATACAGCGTTTCGAAAGTCGGCGTTAAAACTGAATTTTAGGGGGATTGATAAAAAATCTGATGCCTTCCATTCACATGACTTTCTTTAGCTGTTCAATATATAAACTATTCTTATAGAAGATTATTCTTTTATCTACATCGTACTAATCGAGATAAACATTAGCAGAAATGGTTTTATTACTCGCTTCCTTGTAAGTAGAAGGGAAATAAGAGGATACGTTAAGCTAAAGCGATAGTACATACAAGGCATGTTGCCATGGTAACTCACTCAGTGGTGAGGGCAATTGAACGTAAACCAGGAGATCCATGGTTCAAATCCCGGCTATGGTGTTGCAAATCTTTGAGGCTCGCAATTGGAAGGTGTTGGCGTCGGTTCCCGTCGACCTCTTACGGTTTTTTTTTTTTTTTTTTTCCCCTAGTCGGTAGGCAAATGCTCGAGTAATTTCTCTTCTATACAACTTCCTTTCCATAACTTCCCTTAAATTCCGTCTGTATTCATCTTTCAGGTTTGATATATAGAGATGTTGTACAGATGGCATAGATACTTGCTTAAAAAAAAAAAGAAGTATTCTCTGTGGACAATTAGTGGGCTGCTTGGCCGAATGGTCGTTCATCGCTACTCTAGGCAACTGCAGCGATGGGTCTTCGAGCCTAAAACTTTTAGTGACTTCAGCGCCTCTCTATGGCCTGTAGTCTCTCGCAGTTCCTTCACTTCATTCCTTCCTCCTGGGGGGGGGGGGTGTTAACCACAAAAGATCTATGAACGTTACAGCGTCCCACTCCGTTGTGTAACCAACATGTATAAGGATGCCATAATATAAATTACATGCATACAAGTTTTTGAACTTTTTTAGATGTAAAGCATGGGGTGAGGGATTTTTTTTTTTAAATCTTCGTGTCGCATCCCTGTAAGATACTGAACTGAATATGAAGTTTGGTATTTGACCAACTTTTCATTCTTCAGTTGCCGTGTTCGTACACGGACACACATGGACCTTTTTCTAAAATATATTATTATTATTATTATTATTATTATTATTATTATTATTATATTCAGGAAACCTTAAAATGTGTACTTCCAGTGAAATCTCGGTATTGAATTTTTGGGTGCAATGCAATATATACCTTCTCTATCTTGTACTATCTACGATGTAGAGAAAGTAAAACATCGGTTTGGAGGTTCTTGTGTGAAAACGTAACACGCATAATAACATGAGAAACCGAGGACATCAGGGTAAGGACCATTGAACTGGAGGCCCACCATGACCGGTTTCGTCCTCGGTCCCCATAACTCGTAAATGATGTGATGCAACTTAAACTTATGGCCTGGAACGTTGCCTTCCCCAAATATCCTTCCCAATTATTTCATATATCATCAGAGTTCAACGCCTGTGGTGTTGTATAGACTGCGTAATCGGCTTACCCTTCCCGCATTCATAGGACTGACACCCCTCTAGGACTAGGCTGTCGGGGAGCCTTACGAGACGAAACCACAGAATGGAGAACCTGTTACGAGGGGTCGGCCCGTAGCCAGGCATGAACACGAGGAAGTGGATGATATGAAATAGAAGCGAAATTGATGATTGGAAAGGTGATAATGCAGCAATTGGTAGAATGAGTGGCGGGGAAACCGGAGGACGCGTAGAAAACCCGCCCAAATGCTGCTTCGTCCACCTCAAATCCCACATGCGGGCGCCTGGGATCGAACCACGGCGCCGCCTGGCGTATAGACTTACAGGCGCATATTTTAAAATTGTCCACCATTTACATTAGTTACAATTAATCACAAAAAAAAAAAAAATCGAAAATTACCAATTCATTTCGGTAGGTATACAATTTCATTAAATGTATGATTGATGATTAACGTTTCTTTCCTTGTGAACGAGACTAAATTCGTCATGTACAGATCTGAGTCTTATTTTCCGTGGAGTGACTGCGAAGTATGAAGGAAGCATACGCTTGAAGTAGAAAGGAAAAGCTTCAGCCCTTAGCTCAGCTGCAGCTGCAAACTCCTGCCTGGTGGGATACGCAAACAAACAAGAGTTCGTGTCTGTCCATCAGCAAGCGTATGCGGACGTGAACTATCATATTTCCAGATGTGTTCAGGAGGAATAGCAAATAAACTTCCTGTTTGATTATTTCTTTTAACCCTTCACCCCTTCTAAAATACAACGCAACAATAAAATCTGCAAGAAAAGTAAAGTTTTGTATGTTGACTCACGTAGGACATCTGCACCATGTACTCCGCTAGTCCTCAGAAATGTCAAGTTTAACCTTTATTTTATGACACTTATTTGTTATTGAATATTTATTGTTGCATCGAGATGTGTTATAGAATTCCTAATATTCTTCCAGGCTTTTAATATTTTTGTACCCGCGTGAACATAAGGGATTCACCACAGTAATACAACAAAAACAAACCATTTTCACTTTCTCTACTTCGTACGTACATAGATAGAGAAGATATTGTATTCCACCCAAAAATTTGATTCCGAGATTTCAAAACTATTCGAGGTCAGAATATTCCTTTTTGCATTCACTAAATCTAAACTAATTTAATATAAATAAAGTTATCTATTGCTACTCCCAATTTCAAAATGTTAGTAATAAGGGACAATACATTGTAACTACGCATTGGAAATATATGCTTTAGGGTCTCCTATATCCATAAAAATCATGTTTAGAAAGTGTGTGTGTGTGCTTGTGAACAGAATAGCTCAAAAACGAAAAGTCGGTCAAATACCAATAGTTGTGATTATGGAAAGGGTACAAAGTACAAACATTAATCCCAGATGATTATCCTAAGAGACAATTTACTGAGTCTTATTTTGTTAGACCATATTATGGAATTGAGGCACATCTTTGAGAGATGGTAATACTCGCAGTTGAGGTGACACCAACCCTAAAGCTGTGGAGAATGGAAGTTTTTAGTAAAAATGTTGGTTGGATTTATTGATAACTATCTAGTGGGACCCGATCGATTGAATGAATACGTTTAGGGTGATTATCCTAGTTATCCCGGTTTACATTCGGAGAAATCGGATTTTTCAAAATGACAGTGCAACAATAAATTTCGATTTAAATCGTCGAAATTAGAACGTAAGAAAGTTACAGTATAACCACAGAAACAAAATAAAGTAATTTTTTAAGTTGAATTTTTATTTTTTGCTGCATACCACTGAAAACTTGTTAACAAAATATGTTTAATTGCATGCTCTCTTTCACATTAGAATACTTTCATGTACCAGAAAAACATGCGATTTACCAATCTTTTCTAATGATTCGTTTATGTGGAGGAGCATGGGCAATTTTGAAACCTCTAAAGCCGATTTAATTTATTTCGTCTGTCCCTCCCTTGTATTTTATTGTGCTGTGACCTAGAATGTGGCTGAGTGGTTAGACCGCTCGCCTCTCACCTAGGCGGACAGAGTTCGCTCCCAGGGGACCGCATGTGGGATTTGTGCTGGACGAAGCCGCATCAGGGCGGATTTTCTCTGAACTCTCCGGTTTCCACCGCTATTCATTCCACCATTTGATCTATATTCATCTTTCTTGTCACCCATTTCACCGTCATTTCATATCAGTTTTCGCGCTTTCATGCCAGGTTCTCTCTAATTCAGAAGAAAGAAAGATTAGGGAGGAAGAAAGAAAGATCCAGGGTGTTTTATGCTGTTTATACCTAGGTCTATAATTTTATATAATTCTTGATTATGGTTGAAAGCAATCTCCTGATATTCAGTCTTAATCTGATATTAAATTCTTCCTTAACGCAACATTAGGAATGCTTTAAATTCCATTCTTCGAAGTCATGTATGTGATTTTGAGCTGATGCCTGGGTTTTGTCATGTAAACAATTGACTATAAGACCGCTAGGTGCGCTGTATTGGAAAACATTTCATAACCCACTCGAGCGTGTTTCCGTTCAGTCACCTGATTCCCAACAAGCAAACATAATGCCCTATTCTTTTACACTATACTCTGAGTACAACGAAGAATAATAAACAAACCCTGAGGCAGTTGTATTGAGTCATGATAAGCTAAATGCTGCAGTGCGGCTTCTTTGTTCGAGTTCTGTGTATAAGCCTTATATTATTCATTTACTGGTGTTACGACAGTTTCCTCGAACGCGCTCATCACACGTCCAACAAATTGGTTGGTTGCACCGCCTCCATTATTTCAGGGCGATTCAGGGAAACTACATTGGTGAGAGATTCCGTGTAAGCCCTGATGAATCTGATGAGGTCCCTGCTATTGAAGTTATAAATAATCAACAGCTTTGATAGTCTGAGAACAAAGGAGGCTCTGACTTTTGTATGCAATACTTAAAACGTAAGTGTTACAGACTGCCTCCGTGGTCGTGTGATCATCCAGAGGTCCCAGTTTGATTCTCGAATGGGGTGCGAAATTTTTCTTTAACCAGAATTATTCCCTATCCCCCACAGAGTATGAATGTGATAGTGAATGTGCGTGTGGTTAGTGATATAAATAATTAACTTAAGCGTAAAGGATAGATAGTTGTATATCCTTTTAGTTTGATCATTTTAATTGTATTGTCACACTTTATCATTCCATCCGGAATGAGTTATTTCTTTCGCTGTGGCATCAACTGTATAGTCTCATAAATTGCGGAATTATTTAAAGAAAAATCGGATGTGTTCCATTCATATGACTTTCTCTATATCTCTGTAACAAATTATTCTTAAAAAGCTAATTCTTCTATCTACTTAATGCTAATCGAGATAAACATTAGCAGAAATTGTCTTATTACTTAGTTCCTTATAAGTACAAGAGAAATAAGGGAATATACCACGCTAAAGTGATAGTGAAATCTTTTAAAAGCTGGTTGCCAAGTGGTTGAAATCCGTACCACTAAGAACCACACAATACCAAATTACTCAGCGTAGCCTCATATACCCAAGGTTGTGGGTTCAAGCCCGGCGGAGAACGATAGATTTTTTCGGGCTTAAAAACCCTTGGCAAGATTTCCTTCAGGAGGGAAGTATAGCCGTTTGTTCCGTGTCGTAGACTTATGGCACGTAAAAGAACCTCAAGTCTGATAAAGAGGCCTCTGAGTAGAATTAAGCAGTCTTTCATGCCGAATATATAATGGAACCCTGAGAACCACAGTAGTTAAAGAGCGTCGTAAATAATACTCCATTTCAAATTACTCAGTCTGAAAGATGATAAGAAATGAAATGAGAGGGAAATACTGGCCGGAAAAATTCGCGGTGTTGAAAAAGCCACCCCAGCATTCGCCTGGCGACAAGGGAAAGCTATGAAAAAGCCTAAGTCAGAGTAGACAGTCGACAGGGATCGTACCCGCGACCTCCCGAATGTATGCCACAGATGAAACCGTTTGAACCAACCCGCTCGGTTCAAGAATCCCTTAATTTGTATTCCGTTTTTTATCTCTTATATGTCATATAAATTTCAACTGCAATGAAAAGGAATTCACAGGTTATCTAAGAAAGCATAAGGTTAGTATTTCATTCAGCATGCTGATATCTTAAGGCTTAATATTTTTAAAAATCTTTGGAGCAATTTTTAGGAGGGGGGAAAAATACCTGAGTTTTGCACTGCTTGGGGTGAGGTAATTTTCTTGAAAGTAGCTAAGTCATATGGTTATTAAGAGTCAGACATTTTACTGACAGATATTAAGGTCTTTTATTTTATTACACACATATTGGTTATCATCTGTGACCTAATTAGCCATCAGGAGAGGGAGAATGACTGAGACAGAACAAAAACACAGAAACACACCACAAAACCCTTGCTCAAGGTGGGACTCGAATCTGCGATGCTTAAATAAGTTACTTTTATTCTACTTGTGTAGTGGGCCTTACAAAAACATCTGCAGTCCTTAGATGCTCTACGTAACTGCACATTTACAGAAATCGCAAACTCCTTTATGGTGTTTTATATATTTTTATGCTCTCTTGCTGTGGAGGGTGTGTTAAGTGGGTTATGGCCTATATTTAAGGGGATTACATTCCCCCTGAGATGATTAATGTCACGAGGGTAGCGAATAGGGGGTTAGAGGTTAACGTCTTTTGTCGAAGTTAAGGAAGGCGTGGAGAGCATGGGCGTCTCTGAAAACTGTCGGGAAAGATTCGCACTGTCGAATGTTACAACATTCGTAACCGCAAATAACCCTTTACAACACCTGCAATCAGTTCTCAACCCTTTATAAAGTTTATGACAGCTATTGTTGAAGCACTTACCTCTACAAATCCGCAGCATTCAATCGTTAGCGACAGTTCTGTCTTTTTGAAAAGCATTCCTATAAAATATGACTTGTCACTTTCAATCAATGGTCATTGACTTGAGATTCAGCGTTTATGACGTATGGAGCGCGTTGTTATTGTTATTTCAACTGTCTTCACTGATGTCGCAAAAAGCATGACTCTAAATGCTCCAAAGTAAAATTAGTATTTTAGCTTTTTCCACCGCTCAATTAATGTAAATATTAAGTTACATCTAAATTTGGATGTCGAAAATACACGACTCCTTTAAAATTAAAGCCACTAAAGTCAACAAAGAAAATGTTCTTTCAGCAGCAGTTTTGTTCTTCCTTGCTATTGTTTCGTACTTTTGGCAACTATTCAGCAACTTTAACTTTTGATAAGCACTAATTGCAAAACTAAGGTAATGTTGTATTTATTGTGTAACATAGATATATACACATTCGTGACGATCAGAGATTACATTCTTTATCCCTTGTGGCAGGTAGAGTAAGTATTGTATTCAGTCCAAAAATTCGATATCAAGATTTCATCGATAAATACTTGAACCTAAAAATAATACTTTTAGCAAAATGTACTGTTCTGTAAATATGTGTAAATGTGTGTGATATAACTAGAGCTTGGTCCGGGGTCACGAAATTGCCGGGTTGTGCCTGCACACAGACTATAACTATGACGTGATTGACTCTCTAAAGTATTGCACTAAATAGCATTGCTCACTGCCTGGCCTCGCAGTTCCTGCTAATAGATAAACCAGTGAACACTGAAAGAGAGCGCAGATTGAAAAAATGTCGAAAATACGAAATGGTAGGCGTTCGACACTGAATAAACTTATGGATAATTTTGAGTAGCATGAAGAAAGCCATTTCTTTCGATACAATAAAGATATACTTTGTAATTCACTGCAATGAATTCTGAGTGAGTTTGGTTTATTTAAAGTCATTGTCTTTTTAAACCTGCATATTGTTGTACTGAATTTTTTGTATCAAGTTTTATACTTTTATTTGTAAAAGTACAAGGCCCCTTTTTACTAATCGTATTATGAAATAATTCTTTTATCGTGTTACTTTATGGATTAGAACGATGCATATAATGTCAATACATGTGATGAGCTGCTTTTGGAACAGATTATACCCCAACGTTTGCATGTTTTCTTCAGAAACATCTCCCAACTACCCTCTCGTTATACCGCTGACTGCCCTGTGTGTTCGTAAGTGTGTGCGCTTCGAAACCCAAAGCCCAGCTCTAATCAGAACACAACAACAACATTTTAAATTAAGTAACTATATATTTATTTATTGACCAAAAGATGTGGTCCCGTGAAAACGTAACACGCGTTCGGGAGGTCACAGGTTCGATTCCTGGCCTCCATCCACTCTGACCCATGGATTTCGTGGTCTTCTAGAGATTACTGGAATGGTTTCTCATCTACCACGGTTACCTGTCCATCATTTATTCCGTTTCCCTCTCATTTAAGGTGAGCTTCCAGAGCGTGTGTGTATGGCAGAGTGGGCAGATGTGAGCTGTTCAATGGAAAGATTTCTCCCCATAGTCACTAGGTGGCTACAAGGTCCAAGGTTCGTTTGCACGCCCTTTCTGGACGGATGGAACGGGCCATCGCACAGGGAAAGTGAGTTGCTTCCACAAGTTTCTGATGGCCTGTCTAGCTGCGGACTTCTGAAGTCTCTTCACCTCATCCTATCTTCCTGGGAGGGTAGAGATTCACGTCTTGCCGAAGTTAGCATAATAGATCTCCATAGTTCGCAGAGCAGCGGGAGGTGTGCTTCATTGTCTACCGTTTATTTATTTACAAATCGTGATTTATCTATAATTGAACATTCATTCACCAGGAAATACGTGGTTCAAATCTCAGTTATGAGATTAATATTTCATTTTGACTCTATTTTTCCTATCCTACACACGGCTAGTGTGGAGGAAACAATTAACACTTAATTTTTGTCTGAATTATGAAGCCCGGGACTTAAAAGTACTTACGACATTTCAAATCGCAATTGGAGTATGCGATCTCAAAATAATTTGAGATCTCCTTGTGGCTTATCTGAAAAGTGCGAGTCAGTCGGGAAATTGCTCAGTGGTTAGAGCAGCTAGACGGAAACCGGGAGATCTGTGGTTCAAATCCCAGCTATAGCATTGAATTTTTCAGTCTGATTCTTCTTTTCCAATCATTCACTGTTTAACTCTGTCCAAGATAGACTTAAGGGAGCCTGTAACGTTGGTTGTGTTGGTGTAGTATTTCAGCACCTAATATAGCGGGGCTCTTCTATATGTTACAGGCAGCGAACATTCCGTAGGAGGCGATGTGTCGTATGTGCTACTTTATAACAATCGCAAAGTTAGCTCCACAGATTTATACCTATTGTAATTGAATCTACCTCTGCTAATGATTTTATCAACTAGTTTAAATAAAACATTACATTTTCATTGTAAAAATAAAAATATTTATTTTTATAAATATATTCAAAGATAATAATTATCTCAATAGGAACCTTTTTAATTCTGTGGAGTTGAAATCGAAAACTTCCATGATTCATTGAGAATTGCGTAAGCATAACTATAGTTTGATCAAATATATGGGTAGAATATATGGGAAATAGTGGGTATGAACGTGTGAACGGTAATTTTAGGGTTAATTATATTAAATTCCAGATTGCTATATAGTGATTCTACAATAGCTGCTTTCTCCTGCTCAATAGCATTTTGGTGTAGTCCACAGCTTACAACTGTTTTGACAAGATAGTCCGCCCTTTCATTTTCTTGTAGTTCAGTATATCTGTTGACCCAGTGACCCAGTGGAAGATGACTGAGGTGTACTTTTGCAAGTGTATTGTTTTCGGCCTAATGGTTGTCTGTTGTGTTTATCTATTGCAGTGGTGCTGTAGAGTCTACGTTGTTTGAGTAGGATAAGATGATCTTCTTTTAGTGTTTTCTCCAATTCTATAAACTTGGTTTGCTTGAAATGCGAATATGGTACATATGGTACATTTTTGTCACTAAAATGTGTATTTCTCTTTGGTTTTCATAGTGAACATTTCTGCCCCCACTGATTAAAAACTTGAATACCTACCAAACTTCGTATAAGCCCGCCTCTTAAAGTGGGGTTAGCGTATCTACCTCGTATTCAAGAGATCTCAAGTTTAATTCTCGGCTAGGGTTTTTTCCGGGTTTTCCCCTTATGAAAGGCGAATTTCGGCTAACTGAAGCGCTATGGATCCCGGAGTCATGAAAGCATCATTTCAATCATTTCATTCATGATCTACTAGATTAGAGGACATTAAACTAAACAAAACGAAAACTGCGTATATGAGGCCAGTATCATATAAGTCTGAAAGGCGAAGATTTTCACCAACTGCCCTAACACCAAACATCTCTTTATAGTTATTAAAAGTAAAAGAGAAATTATAGTCGTAGATTTTTTCATTAAGACTTGGCGCCAAGGTCTAACCTTTTCATTCCGGTACCTGGGGAAATCCATATTGTGCATATTACGCTGCTTATTAAGAAATTATCAAGACGACCGTGATCTAAAACTTACGTTAGAGCTCTTTCTGGAAAATGAACTGGAGGATTCATTAAGATTCGATTCTTCTAGTGAAAGCGTCATACTCATCGTAGTCTGTTTATATCAACACAACACTAACAATAGTCTCAAAAACAGGCAACAAATATATATATAATATTTTTATGCATACATAAACTGTCTGTGTGTTCCATTCACGTGACTAACTCTACCTATTCTGCATCACATTATTCTTACAAAATTTTATCCTTCTCTCCACTTGTGCTAGTGTAAATGAACACTAGCAGAAATGGTTGTATTGCTTAGTTCCTTCTAATTAGAACTGTAATAGTTGAATATACTAGGCTATAGCGGTAGTCAAATATTTTAAAAACTGGTCCTTAAGTAATGAAATTAAAATTTCCTTCTCTTTGCATGACCAGCTGAAAAAATGAACAACGACTTCCCATTTATAAAATCTAAGTATTGGTAATGTTAACATTAATAACAAGTAATATCTTGGAAATTGTTAGCTCTACAAAAATAAATGTGATATAAATTGTGTTTTCTGTAAAGATCTAAATCTGTTGTGCAGTGAGGTTTTATCAACCTCTTACTGTTTATCAGTTATGCTAAAGCGATTTAAAGTGAAAGGACTGCAAAGGCGTTTCCAACAAATTCATATTATACATTTTATTTGTCATAGATATCTTTAATATACGGTATTTTAATTAGAATCGTTAGTCATTAATTAGGAAATGGAACATTTCGAAAAATTTTCCAATGGTTGTTTGGTTTGGTGGATTTTCCTAAAAATCTTGTCATATCCCTGGAAGATGCTAAACTTAAATACCAAGTTTGGTGTTTAATGGATTTTTATTTTGATTATGTTGCGCACAGACACACACACACATACACACATACATACACACACACCGTTTCCTAAAAATGCCTTTTTAGATTCAACGATCTTCAAAATATGTATTTCATGTAAAATCTCTATATCGAAATTTTTGGGTGGAATAAAATACCTTCTCTACCTACTATGTACATTGTACATATGTTCTAGAAAAAGTGAAAATGTAGATCTCATTAAAGGCGCAAAATCTAATTACTTTCTGAGATACTCCTTATTATTGGTTTCAGTTTTAATTTCCTTAATACTTTCCTCAAATGGCGTGTAATTATTCGTTTTTCTTGCTATTGACCAAGCAAAAAGTAAAACTCCCAAACATAGAGATCAACTTCTTAAATATTTGACTATGCTTTATTCTAATGTTTTCTATTATTTATTTGTACTCACGTTCAAGTTGCTATGTAACAGATATTTATGCAAATTTTTATCTCGTTAAGATATTTCCGAGATATTCCTGATATTGTTTGAAAATTTAAAATACTTAAACTTTTCTCAAACGGAAAATATTCATTCGTTTCAAATCTCTTGCCATGGAAACAAAACCGAATTTCAATGTCGCACGCTTAGCGACAGTCTAAAAAATTTGACTGTCGCTTTAGCCTAGTATAGTCATATATTTTCCTTATTATAAGTAATAAGATCATATCTTGTATGTTTATCATTATGTAAATATATGAATAATCTTTTGTAAGAATAGTTTATTTATAAAACAGATAGAAAAGGTAATGAATACAAACTTTTAAGTATATCTCTAATGGTTTCCCAGTTATGCAAAAGCCATCCAGAGCGTAGAAAGCTTCAGAGGCTACTCCTATAAAAATTCAAAATATACATTTTGTCATCTAAATATCTGTAATGTATGGTATTTTAATTAAAAACATTAGAGCCAAATTATTCAAAATTATGAAAAATCTTTCATTTAAAGGGTGATTTGGGATGGGGGCTTTTCTGAAAGACTTTTTGTTGCATCCTTGGATGATATTTAACTGAAATACCATGTTTATATACACACACATACCTTTTTCTACAAAAAATAGATGTCATCAAAACATGTATTTCCAGTGAAATTTCGGTATCGAATATAAGGGTGTAATACTATATCTTCTCCACTTATTATTTATACTATATATATGTGCTACAGAAAGTAAAAAAGAGAGCAATTAATCAGTTACAAACAAACAGCAATGCTTTATTAAGTACGGCTATTGATATGAATTTCCGTCCTCGTTCCTGGTGCTTTGTGAAGCTAATGTTATGTAAAGCTTTACTTTACTTTATGATTTCCGTTTCCGTTGACTATGGAGCTATTGTGAACCAGCCTTTAATCTGCAGTGTAAATATCTGCTGAATTACTGCGTTGTCCCCCTTCATCTTAAGGGAGCATTTGAAGCAACTGTGGTTCGGCAAAATGACACCTCCCCCCCCCGCCAAAACCATGTGTATCGCATCTTCAACATCTCCAGGCTCGCGCTTTTTTGTTTTCTCTTCTGATTAACTATACCAATTAAAGAAATGCTGCATTACACCCAAAATTATTTCAACGGAAATACATGTTGAAGCTCGCTGTATAATTTTTTTTTTCTTGTTTTGTCATGTTGGACGATGAATGAAATTGATGAAATGATGCTCAAGTGATCTCGGGGTCCATCGAGCTTAAAGTTACTCGACATTCCTTTTCCTACGATAAGGGAAAACCCCGAGAAAAAAACTTATCGGGTAACTCACCCTAAGCAAGATTCGAACTCACGACCTGTTGAATGTGAGGCAGACTGTATACCTTGTTTAAGGACATGTATGGCTGACGTTTGAAATTCCAAATTAATAACGCTAACTTTTTGAAATTTGTACCACAGATGTAATATAATGCAAATAAGTTACAGTGTAAATTTTATCCATTTTGCTGTAATGGTTTGGAGGTTGTGATCAAATTTGTTTATGTTTTTGTCAGACGGCGCCGTGGTTGAGTGGTTAGATCGCTCGCCTCCCATCTAGCAGGTCCGGGTGGAATGTGTGGTGGACGAAGCGACGTCTGGGCGGGTTTTCTCCGGGTCTTTCGGTTTCCCCGCTTCTCATTCCACCAATTGATCCATCATCACCTTTCCAATAATCAATTTTGCTTACATTTCATATCATCCACTTCCTCATGTTCATGCCTGGCTACGGGCCGACTTCTCATAACAGGTTCTCTATTCTGTGGTTTCGTGTCGTTGGCTCCCCGACAAACTTCTGACCCATAGGCATTGGCTTGTAAGTCCTAGGGGGGGTGTCAGACCTACAAATACGGTGAGAGTAAGCCGATTACGAAACGAAACTAAAAAATGTCCCTTGCGACAAAAAAAAAAATATTTTAGGTTCACAATATACATATACTTTTTGAAATTGTCCTAGTTTTTTCTGTGTCTCCTTTGGTTTAGGTTCCAAAACTTTAAAGCCATGAATGTGTTTATTTTTAATATAATAATATAATTTTTATGTTTGAAAATTGAAAACATATGTTTAAATACACCTGACAGTAAAACCTAGGGCAATTATTATTAATGTACCTCAGTGAACACCTACAACAAGTTTTAACAGAAAAACTGCTTCTTAAGTTTGGTATTTCACCGACTTTTCGTTTTTGAGTTATCGTGTTCACAGACACACGGACACACGGACATACGGACACACGGAAACACACGGACCTTTTTCTGAAAATACTTTTTTGGATACAGGTGGAGTGCAATACCTTCTCTATGCACCATGTACATAGTACGTGTAGAGTAAGTAAAAAAATTGATGTGCTCCATGCACATGACTTTCTGTACATCTCTGTTACAAATTATTGTTCTAAAGCTAATTCTTCTATCTACTTCATGCTAATCGAGATAAATTAACAAAAATTGTCTTATTATTTGCTTTCTTGTAAGTAGAATGGAAATAAGGGAATACATTAGGGCAATATTCAAATCTTTTAAAACTGTTGCCATGTGGCTGAAATCCGTTTCTATGCATTGCCAGGAGTTGCCAAATTCTCGTATGGGAAAATTTTATAGTATTTTATAACTGAAACTAATAACAAGGAATAACTCGAAAATGGTCAACTAACACGAAAAAATCTATACGACATAAACTATGTGTTTTAACGACATCTATATTTATTGTATAGTAAGTTTTTGTATATATCTTACGGTTTACCAGTTATAAACATTCAACAAAATTCATCCAGAATAAACAGATCTTCAAAGCTTACTCACAGAAAATTCAAGATATACATTTTATATGTCATCTAAATATTTTTATATATGGTATTTCAAGCAAAGCCCTTTGAGGCATTTTGAGAAAATCAAAATTTTCGGTTTTTTTTCTACGTGAAGGTCAATTCAGGGGGGAGAGATTTTTCTCAAAATCTTTGTGTCGCATCCTTGGTAGATAATACGTTTAAATCACAAGTTTGGCATTTCACCGACTTTTCGCTTCTGAGTTATCGTGTTCACAGACACTCGCACACAAGAACACACACACACACTCACACAAACATAGGTATTTTACTAAAAATGTTTTTTTTTTTTTGTATATCAGTATTTCCGGTGAAATATCAGTATCGAATTTTGGGCTGGAGTGCAATACCTTCTCTTTCACTAGTGCGAGTAGAGTAGAATAGAGAAAGTAATAAGTTTTCCTAAGAATAGTTTGTATACCAACTCATAAATGATAAAAGGTAGAAAAAGTCTTGTAAATGTAATAATCAGATTTTACACTTAATTTATTTGGAATGCAATCTGCTCACTCCCGCAGACACGCTTCCGTACATGGCAGGTTATTATTTTATTAAATAAAAAAAATATTTTGCCATCTGGTAACTCAAAACTACCACTCGCCTCTCACCTAGACGGCCTGCGACCGCATGTGAGATTTGTGGTGGACAAAGCAGCGCTGGGGCGGGTTTTCTCCGGGTACTCCGGCTTCCCCCGCCATCTCATTCCACCGGTGCTCCATCATTCATGTATCATCAGTGTCACCGCCTGCGTTGCCATAAGTAGTTAAAGCGGGCGTTAAACACTACCAAAAAAAAAAGCACCTCTGGGTTGAGAAACCATTAAAATGGCCACTCAATTGCAGATGGAGTGTCTACATCTTATTACTGAAGTGTTTTTGACGACATAATGAAAAGAAAACAGCAGAATACCAGAACGAACCAGAATTTTATCAACAAATAACAATCTTTCCCCGCCCAACTAGGAAGCGTTTTCTCCAGTCCACCCCGAGAGTGAGAGAGTTCTAAAACAGGAGGATTCTTGTTCCTGTGCAGCCCCTCTACTCCACCCCTCCAACAAGTACAGTCCTTGGCCTATCGCGTGCCTGGTAAAGCTTTCAGAGACGATATATGTAGATTTACTTTAGGCCATCCAGCAGCGATATAAACAAGGAAAATGAGTCAAAAGTAACGATTTTGCTGATGGTGTCTACAGTGTTTTTGGAAACTGCATTTTACTCTCTTTAGCACATAAGATATTGTCTTCTACTCAAAAATTCCATGTCGAGATTTAACAGCAAAAATATATCTTGAGGTCCCTAAATCTTTTCTTCAGTGTTTAACTCCCGCTTTTCCAACTTGTGGCACCGCAGGCAATGACACTAATAATACATGGAATGAGGATGGAGTTCCGGTGGAATGCGTTGACGGGAGAAGCCGAAGAGCCCGAGAAAACCCGCCCCTGCGCCGCTTTGTCCACCACAAATCTCACCTGCGGTCGTTTGCGTTCGAGCCCGAGCCATCTAGGTAATGCCACGGCACGGGCGGTCCTCGAATCCAAAAAAAAAAGCATCTTTAGAAAAGAGCTGCGTATGTCTGTATGCCTGTGAATAGTATAACTGATTACAATAGTATAACAATCCGTTAAATGCCAGAAATCCATTAGTATTTAAGTTCAGCACCTTTCAATTCAATGAAAATATCTCCCTCCAAACTACCCTTTACATGAACATTTTTTTCGAAATTTTCGATTTTCTTAAAAATGGGTCTAACAGTTTGGATTAAAATAATATACATTTAAGATTTTTTCATCACAAATAAAATGTATATCTGGAACTTTCTAGGAATAGCCTCTTCATTCTGGCTGACTTCTCTATAACTGGTAAAGCGAATGAGATAGATTAAAACTTGCTACACAGAAAATGCAGACCTCGTTAAGCTTCTTTTTTTCCAGCTATTTCCGAGATATTCCTTGGCATTGGTTTTAATTTCAACCGAATTGCTAGTATCATATAGCGACCAGCTATCGCTGACTATCGCTTAGCCTAGCGTATCCCCTTATTTCCCTCCTACTTACAAAAACTAAATTATATCATCTCTATTCATTTTTTTTTCCAATTAACATGATATAGATAAAAGAAAAATATTGTGTATGAACAGTTTGTTTGGAGGACAAGAAGAGTAGGAGGACAAGAAGAGTGAAACACAACAGATTTTTAGAAAAAGGTCTGTGTGTACCATGTGTCTGTGAACAGCATAACTCAAAAACGAAAAATCTGTTGAATACCAGTGTTTAAGTTCAGCATCTTTCAAGGATGTGACACGAAGCTGTTCGAGAAACTCTTTTCCCAAACTACCCTTTTCGTAGAAACTATTTAGAAATGTTCGATTTTTTCAAAAATGGCTCTAAAGATTTTTATTAAAGTACCGATCGTATGTTTAATATATTTTCATCACTAATTAAATTTATATCTTGAACTTTTCTGAGAATATCCTCTGAAGTTCTCTTCATTCTGGATGACTTTTGCATAACTAGTAAACTGTAAGAGATATAAACATACTAACAAAGAAGTAGATTTTGTTAAAACACTCAATTATGTAATATATATTCCTTTTGTTTCGTTTTTGTATGTGTAGTGTTAATAAATTGTCGCTCAAGTCTAGTATATTCCCTTATTTCCCTTCTACTTATAAGGAGGTAAGTAATAAATCCATTTTTCCTAATTTATTTCGATTAGCATGAGCATTTAGAATATCTTTTTAAAGAATGGTTTGTTGCAGAATAGGTAGAGAAAGGCACGCGAATGCAACACATCCGATATTTTACTATGCATTGCAAAGGTATGAGAATGTATTCGAAGATGTTTAATGCACAATTCTAATTAAATTACTTCATTTATCCCTAATGTTTATAAAATTGGATATTTTACAGTTGCATTATTTTCAAAGAGCATATATAGGGGAAAACATACTACATCGCCTTTTTATCTCTTTGAACTGTATTTCCTTATAGCAGGTGTCACCAACTGGTTGCTCTTTAAGTAAATCAGGAAGAGCAAATTTGTTCGATGCTCCTGCGAATCTAATACTATGCATTGCACGGAAAGCAAGAAGATAGTTCATTTAGTGCTGTGGCAGTGTTTAATATTTTGCGTTTGAAATATGTAATCCACCTTTCATAAATTGACATATTTTTGTAGGTTCATGATTGATGGAACAATTGCTGTATTATATCTCTTAAATTAGTATTTATACTTAAGATATAAACATATATAAATCATTATAAGTTTGGTGATAATTGGAGGTGTAACATAAATAATTGCAAAAAATAGTGGCAATTATTATAATATTAACATAATAACACAAGCTCTTTAATTCGTTAATACCATTGTGATGACATTGTAATGCCAAACTTTCACATTTATAATAGCAAATAAGAACGGGCATCTTGGTAATTGATTGAGATGGAACAAAATTTGAAAGAAACGTTCTCCTCCTTGGTAACTGCCGTACTCACATGGGTTGCGTAATGGCGCTGCAAATTGAATTGTCTGAGTGCAGAACACTTATTCCACCACTTTCTATAAATAAGAAAGATTTAACCAGGCATAAACATGGGAGTTGATGGCTTGCGTGTTGGATTGCTTTCTGTTCCCAACATTACGTAACGCTGAACAAGGCTGCTTCGACACAAAATCAAGCGAATTGGCGACGCCTGCCTTAGAGCCTCATGCCATTCATAACAATAGACTAGCACCACTCTGATGATGAAAATAGGAATAAAAGTCAATATTCCAAATTACAAATACATTGAGCAGCCTCTAAATGCATTTTAGCGGCAAAAGAACTATCAACATGGTCGAGTAATTTTTAGATAATCGCAGAACATGGAATTTTACTTACTTTCGTTTTTGTTCTGCTTGTTGTTAAATGACACAACGGTTCAACAATATTTACACTAAACAACAGAAATCGTCTTATATCAATATTCATTAAAATAGTGACAAAACTGACGTCATAAAAGTTCTCAATCCCGCTTCAGCAATTCTAACATTTAGATGGTCTGTAATCACCAAGGAAAACAATCTTCTCAGGTTCGAATTATAAGTATTGATTCAGTAGTGTTACGCTGGAAGCAATATGCTCATTCTCCTCGTATGTTTAACCTGAACTTAATTACACGAAAAATATAATAAAATAATTAAATACAGGTTATTAAAACTTTTGGTGTACAGAAATTTCACTACATCATTACAGAAGTAGAACAAAGATCACTCCGAAATTTTGATGTTAGATGTTAAGTTCACCGCACACATCTGAAGTATTTTATTAAAATATAAATTAAGGAAGTAAATATCAATATATATCGTGCAGTTGTAAAGATATCTTTTGTTGTGCTTGTTTTGGTTTATTTGAGGCTTACATCTATTAAAAAAGAACGAGCCGTTTGTAACATTTTATAACAAAGAAACTAAGAAAGATAGAAACATATTCTGCATGTCGTTGAATAGGAGAACGTATAAAGTTTATTTTATGGTCAATTACAGAATTGTTTGCGATCTCTGGTAACGATATTCCCTTTGAAAATTGTCTTGGAAAATTCCATGTCTCCACTACCTATCATGCTCAATTGAATGCCCCGTAGCTTTGCACCTAACTTCGTTGAAAGGATTTTTACAGAGTACAATAATGTCGCCATTTATAGTCTGCCTCCCAACGCTCTTTTCAAAAGTCCAAATGCACAAAAATCCATATAGGCGACTTCACAGGAATATTACTGAAAGGAATAGCACGTATTTTTAATTCTTGTTTCTTATCTTTCTAGAAAGTTCAGGCTTGAACCCGGTATTTGACTGGCTGCTTTAGGACCCAGATGCACCCAGATATTATGTCTGCCCCATACAGAGCCGGAATATCTTTGCGGTAAATTGGGGTCAGAACTTTCTCCTGGCAGTACTGGGAGTTGATTCTGACTTGTTTAGCAACTCGACGAGTTGTCAAATTGCCATTTTTGAAATTGTTTCTCTCCCTTTGGGAGGTAGTAAATTGCACGGTGTGTGTGTTGCAGTCACTTAGACGTATGCATGCCTCATTCAATGTCACAATAAACTTCCATCTTTCGCCCGCCAGGGGTCTGTCATATAGCAAAATGTGACGAGGCAACAAGTTGTGAACTCTGCTTTTATCACACTTTTCCAAATTCAAATCCCTGTTGGTTATGGTGTTAACATGTTTATTTTCTCTAACACATAGAGAAGGTAAGTACATATTGTATTCCACCCAAAAATTCAATGTCGAGATTTCATCGTAAATATATGTTTTGGGGCCCGCTGAGTCCGAGAAAAGCATTTTTAGAAAAAAAAAAGACTGTGGACAGTATAGCTCAAAAATGGAAAGATCATTAAATATCAAACTTGGCATTTATGTTTAGTGTCTTTCAAGGATGCAAGATGAAGATTTTCAAGAAAACTCCCATCACAACAAAATACCCTTTACAGGGAAAAGAAATGAGAATTTTGTTTTTCTCAAAAATAGCTCTAACCATTTTTATTAAATTTCCGTATATTAAAGATATTTACATTACAAATAAACACATATCTTGAATTTTCTGGTAACAGCCTCTAAAGACCTCTAGATGAGCGTTGTAGAATTTTGCATAACCGTAAGAGATATTCAAAATTTTACTACACAAGAATATAGATCTCATTAAAACACATAAATTATATCATATGTTTTTCTTGTAGAGTTGACTGATTTTGGAGACATTCATTGTTATTGGTTTTAATTTTAAACTATCTTTTCTCAAACGGCACCATGCAAAGCAAGCCACATAGCGACCAGCTTTTAAAAGATTTGACTATCGCTTTAGTCTAGTGTATTCCCTTATTTTTTTTCTACTTGCAAGGAAGCAAGTAATAAGACCAATTTTGCTAATGTTTATCTCGATTAGCATAATGTAGATAAAATAATAATCTTTAGTAAGAATATTTTGCAAATGGAGTAGCTAAAGAAAGTTGTGCAAACGTAACACTTTAATGATATTCCTAACTTGCATGCAATGGCTGGGTTACTGGCTAAGACTTGTTGACTTTCTTCAGTATGATTGGAAATATGACTAGTTGCAGGTCGAGGGTTTGCCTGTTTCTTTCCTTTTTGGAAATGACCCCATACGAATTTTCCTCTTTTTATTGAACACAGGACTTATCACTTTCTTGGAAACAATGAAATTTCGCTTCTTGCTCGTCTCAATAATAGCAGAATAGCTGTAGTTTGAATCGGAAAGGGCAATTATTCAGTCATCCCGAAATGGTTCGATTTTCTTCTGCGTTGTAGCAGCTGGCACATGGTAACTCTAGGCAGGCAAAGCTGTGAATGGTGTATGTGTATCGCTTGCAAACATTAGTACCACAACACACGTCTTGGAAATTCTTTTCAGATATCGAAAACAGCCTCCGTATGTTGTATGCATTTAGCAAGAACGCCATTTGTTACACCAAACACCAGAAAATCTAAGTGCTGTTTAAAAGAGCTTGAAACTTTTATTAAAGTTATTTTTTCTAAACTTAAAAGTTTATACTAGGCTATCTTTACAGTATGTCATTTTGTTGAATCAAATATGATTGTTCTCTCTTTTGTAGGCTATTCTACTGAATGTTATGTTATTGTACTTTATTGTCTATTATGTTATTATATGTATGTTATCGTATGTATAAAAACATAACACTAACATACATTTGTAAAATAGGGTTAAATAAATGGAGATTCAATAATAATAAATAACATTATTTGATTTCCTACATCAAACTAATGCATTGATTCCTAATAATTATCAAACCTTTTATCCCATGTATAAATTCCCCTATAACTAGAGCTGTAAATCTACTGCACAAGTGCCTCGTGGATTCAAGCAAACTGGAGTACTCAAGATTATTATTTCCTCTACTACGTACATAATAGGTGGAGAAGGTTCCGGATATCATCCATAATTTCGATTTCACTACTTCTACAATTTTGATTAAAAGTACTGTATGTTTAAAATATTTCCATAAAATGAAATGCATACCTTGAATTTTCTGGAAATAGCTTCTGAAGTCGACTTCATTCTGAAGATGCTTTACATCGAAATTGAACTAAACAGAGCGCTAATTTTCCAAAGAATCATAAAAAAAAAAGAAGGTGGATTGTTACATTCACATGATTTCCTCCAACCTCTATGGTTTGTTAGTGGGTATAAAAATTATTCTTACCGAAATTATTCTGTTTTCAGGTAACTTGTACAAACTCGGGAGAAATTTTCATTATGATTTTCACCACCGCTTAGGGAATGAAAATTGCTACATTTTATTTGGAAGGCAAATTAGTGGTACAGACACAACGATATCGTAATGAATTTGATTGTCGAGTGTCACCATCTCCAAATGCAATAGTGCATGCTGTAAAAAATATTATGTGTTACATTCACATGTTTTTCTCTGCCTATTCTCTAACAAACGTCTATTCTCCATCTATTTCATGCTAATCGAGAGAAACATTAGCAGAATGATCTTACTAGATAGTTCCTAAGAAGGGAATTCACCACACTAAAGCGATAGTCAAAATTTTTAAAAGCTCGTTGGCATGTGAAACAATTGAAATTCGGTTCTCGTTTGCATCCGGAGGTAAAACAAAGAGAGATGAGTCGAACGTTGACTTCCTGTCTGAGAAGTTTAAGTAGTTAAAACTAAAGCCAAAAACAAGAAATATCTCTGAAACAGTTAACCCTACATAAAATAATGAATACGACATAAATGGTGCATTTTAATGAGATGCATATTTTCTTTGTAGTAAGTTTTTATCTGTCTCTTACGACTTATGGGCCATGAAAAGACATCCAAAATTAATAGGTCCTCAGAGGCTTTCTCGTAAAATTCAAGATATAATATATTTCGGTTGTCATGAAAATATCTTAAGCAGGTGGTATTTTAATAAAAACCGTTAGAACCCTATTTGAGAAAATCAAGAGTTACTAAAAATGTTCCATTTAAGGGTAGTTTGGGGTTGCTGAAAATCTTTGTATGGCATCTTTTGAATATACTGAACCTAAATACCAAGTGTGGTATTTATCCGAATTTTCGTTTTTGTGTTATACTGTCCACATCACTGTGACCTTTTTCTAATTTTTTTTTGTTCAATAGTTCCCAAAAATGTATTTGCGGTGATATATCAGTATCGATTTTTAGGTGGAATACGATACCTTCTCAATCTGCTATATACATTGTACATGCGTGCCAAAGAAAGTAAAATTTTAATGAGCAAGGGATTGCTCTTAATCTGAATAAAGGAAATTCAGGTAGATCGAGATCGCGAGGACGCAAGAAAAGATTGCAGCGTTATGGTTGTCACAGTCCAAAAAAGGATACCGAAGAGAAATGGGGCTGAGCCCGGCATCCATCATGAGGAGTTTTAAAACAAGATCTCAAACGCTTCCCTATAAACTGCAATCACTAATAGTTAAAAAAAATGGTTAAAAAATAATAGTTGAAATGTGCAATAGTATAACAAAAAATCTTATGTATTCCATTCACATGACTTTCTCTACATCTCTGCAACAATTTTTTGTTAAAAAGCTTATGCTTCTATTTACTTTATTCTAATCGAGAAAGAATTATCAGAAATAGTCTTATTACTTGCTTCCTTGTAAGTAGAAGCGAAATAAGGGAGTACCATAAATTAAAGTGATAGTCAAAAGCTGGTTGCTATGTGACTGAAGTTCCTTTGTATGGATAGGAGTTGACAAATACCTGTATGAGAAAAGTATGTTTTTCAAAGCTGAAACGAAAAACAAGGAATATCTTAAAAACGATCAATTCCACGAAAACATGTATATAACATAAATTGTGTGTTTTAATGTGTTCTAAATTTTTTGTGTGGTAAGATTTTGTCCATCTCTTATGGTTTAGCAGGTATGCAAAATTCCGTAAAATTCATCCTGAATAAAGTAGTCTTCAGAGGCTATTCCCAGAAAATTCAAAATATACATTTTATTTGTCAGGCAAATATCTTTAATATACGAAATTTTAATCAAAATCGTTAGAGCCATTTTTGAGAAAATCAAAATTTTCGAAATTTTTTCCATGTAAAGGGTAGTTTGAGGTGGAGGGATTTTTCTCAAAATCTTCTAGTCGCATCCCTCGAAGGTACTAAATTTAAATACCAACTTTGGTATTTTACCGACTTTTCGTTTTTGAGTTGTCGTGTTCACAGATACTCGGACACACACACACGGACACACGGTCACACAGACGGACCTTTTTTCTGAAAATACATTTTTTGGGGTACAGGGGACCCTAAAACGTATATTTCCGGTGAAATCTCGGTATCGAATTTTTGGGTGGAGTGCAATACCTTCTCTATACACTATGTACATAGTCCATGTAGAGAAAGTAAAAATGGAAGATAATGATGAATGAGAGAGTAATGTGTGGCTTACATACGTAACTCATTTTCATTTTATTGGACTAGTGAGTCGCTCGAATGTAAGGCTTTGAGGCTAAAATCTACCAGTAGAAATAATCGAACAGGCACTTCATAGTCCAAACTGTACTGCGTGGTGTGCTCTGAGTGCTAAGGGCATTAAAAGGCATTCGCCCAGCTTTATTTTCTATTTCTATACCAGCATGATGCTGTTGTGGTCCTAAAAACAACTTAATTATATTTCACTACTAACGTATTACAAACATTGAGGCGGAATTCTCACTTAGCATGCGATGGGTATCGGGCTACCAATATTTCACTGGTGTATAGCTCTGTTAAAGACGAAATGGTACTACAACTACCAAAACATTACATTACATTAACTACTAATTTATTAATATTGCTGACGTTCACATATCATATCCTGGCTGATGTAGCTCCGACTACATACACATCATTCTCCTTGCTTTCGCTTGCAATGTGCCTGGCACTCTGTCCAGAATCGTCAAGCTGCTTTATGCGCATGCGCGATCCTGTAGAGAAGTGTAACCAAATCTGCTATTGACTGCCCAACTTGGCGTACAATATTTGAATCTACATAAGTAGCCTAAGAAACTCGACGACTTGTAACTCATTACCGGCTATCCATGTTTTAAATCAGTACATTTTATTGGCGCACTCAGTGCATGATATAAGAATTGGCATAGTCGGTTATATGGCACTAAGCTTATATAATACACACGTGAAATAGTCAATTTTACATATGCAAGACTGCCTTACACATACATTTATTAATCTTGTATAATATAGAAGGGATATTACTGGGCAGTTATTACTGAGCCATGCCTTCTGAATAAGGGCACTACAGATGTAATTCTTTTATAGGCTGAGGTAAAATATTGTACTATGTTAGTACCAGCGCAAATAAAGTTTTATATAAATTAGATTCATGCTAAATGTTATAAAGGCTTTTCTTATTAGAATTTAGGATCCTTGTAATCACCTACATATTATAGAAAATTTGGTGTTTGATCTTTAAAATAATGTCCTGCAATGTATAGATTTAACGAATAAAATGTATCAATAAGGATTTATAGAGAGAGAGACAATGCGATACCTACGTAAAAGCATCGCTTTTAAGCTTTTTATTTTCTCTACAGCACAAAATTGGAAGAGCAAGTATTGCATTCCACCCAAAAATTCGACACCGATATTTCCCGGAAATATTTTTGAGAACACCATAATAAATAAATACAAAAAAAAAAATTAGAAATATGCCCGTGTATGTGTGAACAATATGATTAAAAGAAAAAGTACGTAAAACATTTAAGTTCAGCATCCCCTAAGGATGTGAAATAAAAATTTATAACAATATGTACCAACTCAAACTACGCTTAACATGGGACATTTTTTGAAAATTATGATTTTCTCAAAAATGGCTCTGACAAGTTTGATTAAAAGTAATATATGTTTAAGATATTTTTATGAGTAAAACATACCTTGAATTTTCTGTAAATAGCCTCTGAAAACATCTTCATTCCGGATGACCTTTGTGCTACTGGTAAACCGCAAGAGAAAAAGAAAATCTCATCTTACTACAAAAAAAAAAAAAAAAAAAAAAAAAAAAAAAAAAAAAATGTGGGTCGTTGAATCACATCATTTGTCAGTTTTTTTTTTGTTTTTTTTTTTTTTTTTTGAGTTAGGAATTTCGAGATATTCGTAGATATGGTAGTCTTAGTAATGCAGCATTAGCTCTTTAAAAGATTTGGCTACACATTAGTCTAGTGTCTATTACTTTCTTTTGAATCTCCAGAAAATAAGAAATAAGTAAGTCTTGCTTTTAGGTAATACCAAATTGAGAAAAATGTACATAAAATGTAGTAAAATATGTAATTAAAAATACCTATATAACAAAAAAATTAAAATTACATTAGATCCGGACTTTAATTGAAAATGTATTTATTTCACTCACGAAAGGTGATACCATCTAGTACACCATATTGTTTACTTATATTTCTGCGTACTACCCCACACTAATTATTTTAAATTGTTATTCACTTTCACGGCATTCATAGTATTTTATTAGTCATATCTCCCAAGTGGAGCATAGGGCATGGTTATAGTGTTTCCTTAATCTAGTTCATTAGTTCACCGCCTATGCGCCATGGTGATGGGAATCGATTCTTAGCTCACAGATGGCACTGCAGGTTGAATTCACGACTTGCGGACGCGAAATGACTGAATTTTGCGCAGAAACTTTCTTATTTAAAGATATGGAGTTCTTTCACATTAATTAACAGTATAACATTATAAGGGACGAACTATTTTACTTTCCTTTCGAAGGAAGCCATACTTAGGATTTTTACGTCCAAAAAAATCCATTACCCTCCGGCAGGTTTGAAACTGAAGTTTTGGGTTTTATAGGCTAGCATGGTAACCACTACACCACGAAGGGCGACTCCATAGTATTTTGTGAGCGCTCCAAATGTTGTGAAACACGCAGGAGCAAAACAAAGTAAATAACCAGTCTTCTTAAGAATAAGCATGTAACGCTGATGTGTTGTTTATTTCCTAGCACGCGTAAGATACTACACCACAGTTTCTGGTGTGAATAACTCTTATGTCCGATAAAAGGCCTTGTGCAAAGAAAATGATCTTTCGGTATCCCAAGATATCACAAGGCTGTACTTGAACAAGGCCATTTTACTTTCTCTACACGTACTATATACATAGTGTATAGAAAACGTATTGCATCCCACGCAAAAATTCGATACCTAGATTTCACCGGAAATACCACTTTTGGTCTCTTGTATAAAGAAACATTTTTAGACAACGGTTCGTGTGTTTGTGTGTGTATGTGTGTGTTTGTGTGTCTGTGAAATTGATATTTTTGCTTACTATCTTCCACGGATGCAACACGAAGATTTTCAGAAAATCCCCCACCCCAAACTACCGTTTACATGAAAAAATTCTGAAATGTTTGATATTCTCAAAATTGGTACTCAACATTTCGGTTAAAATATAGTATATTAAAGATATTTACATGAAAATAAAATGTATATTTTGAATTTTCTGCCTCTGAAGACCTCTTTATTCTGGATGAATTTTGCTGAATTTTTGCAAACTGTTAGTCCGTAAGGTTTACCACATAAAAACGTAGATCTATTTAAAACACAATTTATACCAATTACATTTTGTGCGTGGAATTGACCATTTCCGAGATAATACCATTTCCGAGAATACTTACAACTTTTCTCATACGGGGATTTATCAAAACCTAATCATGCAAAGGAATGGAGCTCAGCCATGCAGCAACCAGCTCTGAAAACAATTGACTGGCCTGGTGTATTCCTTTATTTCCGTTCTTCTTATAAGGAAGCATGTAATAAGAGCATTTCTGCTAATGACAAATATAAAAAATCTGTTCTGGGTTATCATGAAGTAGTTAGAAAAATAAGAGAAAGGGTGAATGGAACACATCAGATTTTTGCTAAAGGTTTGCCCTTCGGAAGCTGCAACTCTTCAGAATTAGAATCTTGCTTGCCTATAGTGAGGAAAGTAGAGTACATTGTCAAACTTTCGAACTAAGAAAAAAAAAAACAACAAACAAACAAAGCAAAAAAACAGCTAATTATTTTTATGTAATATGGTGCAAGATATGTAATATACGCTGGAGTAAGTAAAAATATATAAAATGAAAGTTCAATATAACAAGTAAATACTTCAATTCGCAGACACATTCTCTATGAGCGTGTCCACATATAAAGGTATGAAATGTGTAATTATATAAGAGTCCGGGCTCTAGTATTAACACTGTTTCTATTAATGCTTATCTCCATAATCATTGAGTAGAGCTTTTGTAGGAATAAAGTGATGAAGAAGTAGAGAAAGTCATTTAATGGAACACAAAAAAAGGTTTGCTTTCTCTACACGTACTACTCGCAGAAATGGTATTGTACTACACCCAAAAATTCGATACCGACATTTCACCGGAATACGCGTTTTAGGATCCCCTGCATAAAAAACATTTTTAGAAAAAGATCCGTGTGTGACCGTGTGTCTGTGAACACGATAATTCAACAACGAAAAGTCGTTAAAATACCAAGCATGAAGATTTTAAGGAAAGCCCCGACCTCAAACTACCATTTACATGGAAACATTTCGAAAATTTTGATTTTCTCAAAAATGGCTCTAACGATATATTAGATATAACAAATACCGTATATTAGATATTTACATGGCAAATAAAATTTATATTTTGAATTTATTTCATTCTGGATGAGCTTTGCTGAAGTTTGCAAAACTAGTAAACCGTAAGAGATAGACAAAAGCTTACTCCACAAAAAATGCAGATCTCATTAAAACACACATTTTGTGTATACGCATTTTTTTCGTGGAGTTGGCCATTTCAGAGATATTCCTTATTATTGGTTTCAGTTTTAAAATGCTTGAAACTTTTCACATACGGGAATTTGTCAGCTCCTGACTGATTTCAACCACATGGCAGCGTTTCAAAACTATTCCTTTAGCCTAAGCTATTCCGATTTCCCTTTTACTTACAAGGAAGCAAGTTATAAGACCAATGCTGCTAATGTTTGCGTCGATTAGCGTGAAATAGATGGAAGAATGTGCTTTTTAACAATAATTTGTTACTGAGATGTAGAGAAAATCGTGTGAATGGAACACATCAGATTTTTAAATCTTTGTTAACATCATAATATATCCGGAAGTAAAGTTTTCAAAGTGTATTATGAAATAGAATGGAGGATGGATTCCATCAGTGCTTTGAGAGGAGCGCAGGCGCTTCCTAGAACGATTTACCGCCGTGCTCCAAGATGAGGGACTGCGACTGTTGGCTTTCTCCGGACAGGGGTGGGTGCTTCAAGGTCATACTTGGAGGGTGCTCGCTATCCAGTCCAGCAAGAGGGAGCTAAAACGTGTTACATAATAACGTGATACAGGTACAAACATCGACTCACGTTCACTAGATTATCAAACACGTCTAACTCTCTATCACTTGAGTCCCTTGGCAATGGTTTGTTGAGGAATGTTTTACTCATTTCCTGTTTCCTTTCTATCACGCAAAAGAATTACTGGTATTCTTACTTAATCTTATATATCTGATGTCTTCCAACATAATTTTTCTCTAACTGTTACACAAAGTTTCCTTACAAAATATTATTCTTTTATCTCCTTCACGCTAATTGATATAAACATTAGCATAAATGGTCATATTACTTGCGTCCTTCTAAGTTGAAGGGGAATAACTGAATAGGCTAAAGTGATATTCAAGTCTTTTAAAAACGTACGATATGTGAACAATTTGAGTTTGGATCACTTTGCATTACCACTAAAACAAAAGAGAGATGAAAAGAAAGGTGACCCGTTTGAAAAAAATAACATAGGCAGTTTAAAATTGAAACCAATACCAAAACTTACCAAAAATGATCTAATCTACAACAAAAATGTATATAAAATATGTATATTGTATGTTTTAATAAAATCTACATTTTTGTGTAGTAAGTTTTCGTCTATTTGTTGCGGTTTAGCAGTTATACAAATTTCAGCAAAATTCATCCTGAATGAACAAATCTTCAGAAGATATTCCCATAAACTCAAGATATTCATTTTGTTTGTCATGTATGCGCGGCATTTTAATCAAAATTGTTGGACCAATTTTGAGAAAATCAAAACTCTTTCGAAAATTGTTCCATGTAAAGGGTAGTTTGGGGTGGGAGTAGTTTGGTATTTATCGGACTTTTCGTTTTTGAGCTATGCTGTCCACAGATACGAGAGAGAGAGAGAGAGAGAGAGAGAGAGAGAGAGAGACAGACAGACACATCACACCCTGAGCTTTTTCTTAAAATGCTTTGTTTTTCATTCAGGGGGTCTCAAAACACACACTACCGGTGATATCTTGGTATCAAATTTTGGGTGGAATAGAATACCTTCTCTAACTACTATGTTGAACATGTGCGCTGGAGTAAGTAAAAATATAAGATGTGATCTTAAAAGAATGGTATTCGGGCTCGTTTTGAAAATAACAAAACAGAGGTCGAATTGCAGTATACTATTTATTATTATTATTATTATTATTATTATCTTCATCATCATAATTATTATCATCATCATCGTCATCAAGGCGCCAGGAATGTGGGTTTTTGAATGTAAAAACTAACTCGCTACAGCCAGGAAAATGACATGAAATATAGAATCCAGTAAAGTATTTCGGCAATATCTATTCTCAAAGATGTTTCTGGGATAAGATAATCAAGAGTATGCTGTAACTTTATTGTTAATATGGCGGCTACAATATTTTGTTGAGCTTAAAGTACTACTCTTAACAAAAGTTCCATTTGGCGTTCTACGAGTAAAACCCGTTTTTTTACCCCGATGTTTGTTTTTACGCGGTTTATTAAGCAACTGGAGCGACTAATTGAAAAGTCGTGTGCTCTGCGATAGCTTCTTCTTTTCTCACTGTCAACAGCGCCAGAATACAGGCTACCGAGTGTTTTTATTACCTTTCATTGCCGAGAAGACGGAGAAAACATGAAGATTTTGCATGACAAATATAAAAAATATAACTGTGTAGATCGTTTACTTTCTCTACTTAATACATAGGTAGAGAAGGTATTGCATTCCACCCAAAAATTCGGTCTGAGATTTCGCTGTAAAGGTCTCCTGTATCCAAAAAAAAGTATTTTTAGAAAAAAAAGGTCAGTGCATGTGCGTCCGTGTGTCTATGAACACAATAACTCAAAAACGAAAAGTCGGTTAACTTGATATTTAAGTTCAGCTTATTCCAAGGATGCGACACAAAGATTTTCAGAAAAATCCACTCACCTCAAACTACCCTTTATATGGAAAAAAATTCGAATATTTTGATTTTCTCAAATATGACTTTTAAAATTCCTAAATAAAACACCATAAATTAAGTTATAGAATAAATAAAATGTGTATCTTGAATTTTCTGAGAATAGTCTCGGAAAGTCCTCTTCACTCTGAATGATTTTTGCATAACTGGTAAATCGGAAGTGGTAGAAAAAAAAAGTTACTGCACAAAAAATATAGAGTTCGTTAAAACAGACAATTTATGCAATATACAATGTTTTGTAGAGTTAAGCGTTTCTGAGAGATTCCTTGTAGTTGGTTTCAATTTCAAAATAAGTTTTAAACTTTTTATACAGGTATTTTTCAATTCCTTGCATGCAAAAAAGAATGAATTTCAATGCAATAGCAACCAGCTTTTAAAAAATTTGACTATCGCTTTAACCTTGTATATTCCCTTATTTATACCCTTATACTTACAAGGAAGCAGGAATAAGACTATTTCTGATAGCCTGAGGTAGATAGAACAATAAACCTTTTAACTATAATTTGTTACCGAACTATAAAGAAAGTAGTATGAATGGAACACATCAGATTTTTACTAAATGTTTAGCTTTAGTTGTGTATAAATGTTTTGCATTAAGCTTTGAATGAAGAATCGTATTTGATAGAAGCATTCATATTATTTAGATATTTGTTAAGCAGAAGATCTAGGTAAAAGGAAGGTTAGTTTCACTTGTTCTATTATCTAGGGGAATGTTACTCTTATTGGCATTTTTGGATTATTTTTCATATACAAATTTGTCAAGTAATTGAGATAGGTAGGGTCAGGCTGAAAACCTCAATACCATAGCAGGGAATCGAACCACGGATCTCCTGGATCATTTAATTCACTTTAAAACCAATCTCTCTGCTTTCTGTTATGCTCTTTTTGGCTCATTCCATATTCTACAGTTATGAACATTTGGTTAATAGCTTTATGCTACTCGCTTATTTTAGCAAATGTTAATATTTTATAAAAATCATTCTGGGAACAAAACGTATCACTTTAATATCTCAGAGCTCTCAAACGTGTTCAGTTCCTAAACTTAATCTAAACAGCTAATATTTTCTATTCGCATGACTTGCTCTACATCTCTGACACAAATTATTGTTAAAAAGCTTATTCTTCTATCTACTTAAGCCAACAGAGATAAACAGTAGCAAAATAGTCCTATTACCTAGTTCCTTGTAAGTAGAAGCAAAATAAGAGAATTAACTAGGGTAAAGCGATAGTCAAACCCTTTAAAAGCTGGTCTTTGTGTGATTGAAATTTTGTCCTTGCATGGCCAGGGGTTTACACATTCCCATATGAGAAATGTTTAAGTATTTTAAGACCGAAACCAATAACAAGTAATTCTTGGAAATGGCTAACTCCACACAAAAAATGTATATGTTGTGTATTTTAATGAGATCTAAATTTGTTGTGCAGTAAGTTTTTGTCTATCTCTTACGGTTTGCAGTATTGTAAAAGTCATCCAGAATGAAGAGATCTTCAGAGGCTATACCCAGAAAATTCAATATATATATTTTATTTGTCATGTTAATAAATTGAATATTTGGTATTTTAATTAAAATAGTTAGAGCCAGTTTTGAGAAAATCAAAATGCTCAAAATCTTTTCCATGTAAAGGGTAGTTTTGGATAGGAGAGGGTTTTCCTCAAAATCTTCGTATTGCTTCCTTTCAAGATAGTAAAGTTAAATACAAAGTTTGGTATTTTACCGATTTTTCGTTTTTGAGTTATCGTATTCACGGACATACGGACGCGCGTGCGCACACACACTCGGACCCTTTTCTTAACATGATTTTTTTGGATACGGTGACCCTAAAACATGTATTTGTGGTGAAAGCTTGGTATTGAAATGTTTAGTGAAATGTAATACCTTCGCTGTAGACTATGTATATCGCAAGTGTAAAGGAAGTAAAAATGCCTTTTTTGGATACAGAGGTCCCTAAAACGTGTATTTCCAGCGAAATCTCGATATCATTTTTTCAGTGTTCTTTTTTTTTGGTATTGTTTAACGCCTGCTTTAACTACTAATGGCACCACAGGCGGTGACACTGATGATACATGAATGATGATGGAGCACCGGTGGAATGCGATGGCGGGGGAAACCGGAGTACCCCGAGAAAACCCGCCCTAGCGTCACTTTTTCCACCTCAAATCTCACATGCTAGGTGAGAGGTTAGTGGTGTAACCACTCGGCCTCAGCGCGGCCCCGTTTGAGTGAAGTGCGATACCTTCTCTGTACTATGTAGGGAAATAAAAAGCACAAATAAGCATTTAATAGTTAAAATACTAATTTTTATCATACTCTCTTATATGATGTGTATGCGATTCTGTTCTGTTAGATAGTTGCATACAACAAACAAATCTTTATTTGTAACAGTTTATTTTTTTCTTCTTCTTTTCTATAGTCAGTCCCCTTTAACTGCCATGGTCATGTCGGGGGCTTTTCAGTGAAACATTGGTAATTTACTCTTTGTAGTAGGTTTTTCACGCGCATTCACTCTCACATACATTCTACCACACGCTATGTAGGGTAAGGAATAACAAAAAGTTGTTATGTTAGGAGGTTAAAGAATGTCGAATAGTGTTAACAAAGGTTTAAACCGTAACAAAACGTTGCAGAATAGCCCTGAATAAGAGTGGTGGCCACCCTTGTAGAGAGGTGGCATCATGTCTACCTCACTTCAAGAGGTCCCGTGCTCGAATCTAAGTTTGGGTAAGGTACCCGAATAAGTTTCTTCCCGGAGTTTTACTCAGCGAAGGGTGATGGCTTTATTCGGATGTAAAAATCCTTAGCATGACTGCCTTCGGGAGGGACTTAAAGCATTTGGTTCGTTTTTATTTTTTTCTTTTTTCTTTTTGGTAGTGTTTAACGTCCGCTTTAACTACTACTGGCACCGTAGGCGATGACGTTGATGACACATGAGTGAAGATGGCAATGGCAGGGGAAACCAGAGAACCCGGAGAAAACCCGCTCCTGCGCCGCTTTGTCCACCACAAATCTCACATGGTCGGTTGGGATCGAGAGGTGAGAGGTGAGCGGTCTAACCACTCAGCCACGGCGCGGCCCTTTGGTTTACAGCAAATAAAAGAACCTCAAGCCTGATAAAGAAACATGTGAGTAAAATTAGGTGAGTTTTCGCGCCCTAAACCTCAGCAGTTAAAGAGCGTCCACAAATAAAACTAAATTACAATTTCAATTTTTCGTGGGATTTTCCTTATCCTGAGAAGACAAATGTTGGGAGCTCTAAGCTCTAAACTCCGGGCTCATTTATGACATTTTTATTCATTCATCGTCCTTCCAGGTTAAAGGACGTTAACTTACAAAAAATAAATTTAAAAAAAAAACAGTGAAACATCTATAAACTAATAATCTCTAATAAAAATACGATAACATATTGGACGAAAACGTGGCATTTAAACACGGGTCAGAAATTTCAGCTAGCCATAGAAAAAAAATGGCGTGTTATTTATGGACCCCCTTTAACTGCTGTGGTTCTCAGCGTCCCATTCTATACTGGGCGTGAAAGACCGCTTAATTTTGCTCAGAGGCCTCTCTATCAGGCTTGAGGTTCTTTTACGTGCCGTAAATCTACGACACGGGACCAACGGCTTTACTTCCCTTCCGAAGGAAGCTATGCTAAGGATGTTTACACCCGAAAAAATCCATCGTCCTCCAACGGGTTTGAACCCACGACCTTGGGTATACGAAGTCAGCATGGTAACCATTACACCACGGAGGGGACAGCTGGCCATAAAGATGGATTGTTTTAGACGCTCTACTAGGCATTTTAAAATGCAAAAAAATCGAGACACAAACATAAATTATTAGATCCTGTGAGCTATATGCAACTAGTATGGCATGGCAAACACGTGGACTGTTAGTCACAAGATTACCTCGACAAATCTTAGAGTGGATTTCACCAGGGAGAGGAAAGAGGGATAGACCAAGAAAAACCTCGATGGACCTTATAAGAAGTGGATTGGGAAGCAAAAGAGGAATGGGAAAAGAAGATAAGAGTATAAACACTTTGGGTACAGGGAGAATGTGAATAACTTGTAATCCTGTCAATATTATTATTGTTGTTAATTTAATTGTTTCGCACAAGCCGTGTAGAGGACAGCAATTGGATAAGTAGAAAAAGACTGAAAAATTCAATACCATAATCGGGATTTGAACCACGGATTCCCCGATCTCTAGCCGATTGCTCTACCACTGCAACATCATCGCAACATGCCGGCATAGAATTAAATTCCTCAACTGACTCGCATGTTTCCCTGTAAACCACAAGGTGATCTCCCCAATGGCGACTTACAATGTCCGGGCGTCATAGTACAGCCAACTATTATGGCCAATTATTGTTAATTAAATTGTTTTTCGTAGGACAGGAGTTGAATAGGTAGAGCCAGACTGAAAAATCCAATGCCATAACCGGGATTTGAACCACGGATCTGTCGGTCTCTAACCGGTTGCTCTACCACTGAGCTACCATAGCAACCTGCCAACATAGCATTAAATTCAACTGACTCCCGGTAAACCACATGGTGATCTCAAATTATTTTAGATGACATACTCCAATGTCGACTTACAATGTCGTAGGCACTTTAAGTCCGAGCTGCATAGTATAGTCAATTATTGTTAATTTAATTGTTTTTTCCACACAAACCGTATAAAGGACAGGAGTTGGATAAGTATGATCCATCCTTCTTCTTCTTATTATTATTATTAATATTTCCTACCACTACTACCACGATGTTCAGTACGATACTTTCGAAAACAACAGATTAGAGAGATCTCAAAAACAATTTTCTCTCTCGTCTAAACAGTTACATCAGCAATTAACAAGAGAATTTTAACATGACAAAGATCAAACGGTATTGCAGTTTGCTCTTTGTGTTTTTAAAGTTTTTCATTAGCTTTATACTTTTTTGGAAATTGCAACGATTTGTCAGCATATTAGTTTGTGGTTTATGAAATTATTTACATGCAATTTACTAAGGCAAATGCTGAAATTTAAGTGAAAATGGGTATTGATCTCACGAGCTGTATACTCTCTATAATATCAGGTTAGGAATAATCAACACTTTTGCCAAAATTCTGCATTAAATCTTCCATTTTGAAAACTTCTCATTCTCTGATTTCTCTTTCAGTTATTCATATGCAATATATTAGATAATAAATAAAAGAAATAATTACACAATTGAAAAGCCGGTATAGTTTCTCCTCCAAAATTCTTTTATGTTATATTCATATGAAGTTCTCTACCTATTCTTCAGAAAATTATTCTCATAAAAACATATTCTCCTATCCACTTCATGTTGATTAAAATAACTATTAGAATAAATGGTTTTATTACCATTTTCTTGTAGGTGCAATGGAATTAGATGAATACAACAATTCTGAAGCGATGGATAACTCTTTTTAAAAAAGACTGCCATGTGAACTTGAAATTTCATTTTCTTTACTTGCCAGCTTGAAATAAAAAAAAATAAAACAAAACGAATAGCGACTTTTCTTTTGAGAAAAGTATTTTAAAGTTCACACCAATAACAAAAATATCTTGTAAATTGTTATCGATACAAAAAGTTCTATCAGACATAAATTGTATATCTACTTTATCGAGGACTGCATTTTTACTTAATCTACACGTATACATACTGTATAGAGAAGATATTGCATTACACATAACAATTTGATCCCGAGATTTCACCGGAAATATACGTTGTATCCAAAAACATTTTTTTAGAAAAAGGTTCGTGTGTGTATCTGTGTCATTGTCTCCGTGTCCCTGAACACGACAACTTAAAAACAAAAAATCAGCAAGGTACCAAATTTGGTATTTAAGTTTAGTATCCTCAGGCCCTCAGGGATGCGACACGAAGGTGTTGAGAAAAACCCCCCCATTCCAAACTACCCTTTAGATGGACAAAATATCGAAAATTTAACTTTCTCAAAAATGGCTCTAACGATTTTGATTAAAATATCGTATATAAAAGATATTTACATGGCAAATAAACTGTATATTATTAATTTTCTGGGAATAACCTCTAAAGACCTCTTTATTCTGGATAAATTTTGCTGAATTTTGTGTAACTGGTAGACCGTAAGAGATAGTCAATAACTTATTACACAAAAAATGTAAATCTCGTTAAAACACACAATTTATGTCATATACGTTTTTTTTCGTGGAATTGACAATTTTTAGATATTCCTTGTTATTGGTTTCAGATTTAAAATACTTAAACTTTTCTCACACGGGAATTTGTAAACTCCTGGCCATGCATAGAAACGGATTTCAACCACATGACAACCAGCTTTTAAAAGATTTGACTATCGTTTTAGCCTAGTGTATTCCCTTATACACCTTCTGCTTATAAAGAAGTATGTAATTAAGGCTATTTCTGCTGTTTATCTCGATTATCATAAGAATAAGCTGTTTAACAATAATTTATTACAACGATGCAGAGAAAGTCATGTGAATGGAACACAACAGATTTTTTAAAAGCAATAAGAGAGGTCTATGCCTTACGACTTTATACAAAACCTACGGAATGAATAGGACTGCTCAGACTATTCCTAATGCAATTAATATATACATTGAGAAAATCAAAAGTAAAGGAAAATGTTTTGTGGTGTGAAATTTTCTTGTAGATATTCGTTTCGCATCCTTAGAGATAGAGAGTCTAAATACCAAGTTTGATATTTTGAGACATATTCAGTTATATAGTTTAAGCTACATGCTGTTTATCACAGACAGACAGGCAGAGTACGGACATGCGTAGACAAGGTATTTTTCTAAAAACAAATGTTTTGTTCAAAACTTTTATTCACGTGAAATTTTTGTGGGCAATTTTTTTGATGCAATGCAGTATAGTATAGTATTCTTTGATCTCCTAAGTGTGGCAAAGGGCATCCTTACGATGTTTCTTTGATCGGATTTGAATTTCTAGTTCGTGAGTTCGCCGCATGTGCTCAGCTCATTTCCTACAGATGGCACTGTAGGACGAAATCCGACTTGCGGACTCTAAATTGCAGACAATTTTGCCCACGACCCTTCTTTTTTCAAAATATGGGCTTCTTTTATCGGCAAATAAACATTAAAGGTACCAGCGATTTTACTCCCCCCCCCCGAAGGATTTTTGCGTCCGAAAAACTCTATCAACATCACTCCTGTAATCTTGGGTTTTAGAGGCTAGTATGGCAACCACTACATCATAGAGGAGAGGCCGCGACGTGGCCGAGTGGTTAGACCACTCGCCTCTCACCTAGACGGCCCGGGTTCGATCCCAACCAACCGGACAAAGCGGGGCGGGTTTTCTACGGCTTCTCCGATTTCCCCCGCCATCGCATTCCACCGGTGCTTCATCCTCATTCATGTATCATCAGTGTCACCGCCTGCGGTGCCATAAGTAGTTAAAGCGGGCGTTAAACACTACCAAAAACAAATCATAGAGTACTGCAATACAATACTTCCTGCATTAAATGAAGAAGTACGCAATAGAAAAAGTAAAAATTAACTATAAAATTAATAACATGACAAACTTTTAAAAAATCCGAATATTTATGCAGTAATACTGCTTGTTCATTGTTCAATTTAAAACGGGAGTAGAGGCGTTTCATGTTTTCTTCAGCTGTCAGAATTTAGAGAATATTCAAGACGCGTTATTACTTTCTCTAATATATATATGTATATATATAATATATACACATATATATATACACAATGTACATATCAGTTAGAGAAGATATTGCAATCTCCCAAAAATTGCGATGTGATTTCAGAATCATTCATCAGAAAAATATGCTTTGCGGTTCGCTGAGTCCAAAAATGGCTTTTTTAGAAAAAGGTACATGTATGTGTGTATGTGTGTTTCTGGAACAATATAGCTCAAAGACATAAAGACCGTTAAATATCAAACTTAGTATTGTAGGATGCCACATGAAGATTTTCAAGAAACATTCCCCACCACAAACTACCCTTTGCAGTTTGTTTTTTTACAAAAATACGATTTTGATTAAGACAGCGTATATTAAAGATATTTACATTAAAAATAAAATGAATACTTTGAATTTTCTGAAGAGTTCTTTATTCTGAATGAGTGTTGTAGAATTATTGATAGAGGTTAAACCTTAAGAAATAGACAAAAACTTGCTCCACAAAAAATGTTGATCACCTTAAAACACATAATTTATGTCCTGTTCGTTTTGTTGTAGAGCTGACCGTATCTGAAGGATATGATATTGATATCAAACTACCTAACTTTTCTCAAACGGGACCATGAAAAGCGAATCGAACCTCAATTGTTTCCCTTAGCATCAGCTTTTAAAGGATTTGAAAGATGGCACCATAGCATGAAATCACGACTTGCGGACGTGAAAGCGACAGCATTTAGCCTAGGGACCTTTTCTTTCCTGTAATGGGGTTGTTTTACGAGCAAATAAGCATTACACGAAACCAGCGGCTTTACTCCCCTTTCGAAGGAACCCTGCTAAGTATTGTTATGTCCGAAATAAATCCATCACTCTCAACCGGGTTTGAAGCCCCAACCATTATACCAGGTAGGGCGGCTTTTAGAGGTATGCGGGACAAAAGGTGCAATTCGGGAATTCTACTTTCGTTAAAGTTTAATGCAGTTTTCCGAATTTTTATACAGAGCTTCAATATCCTAACAAAATCGTAAAAAAAACAAAAAAAAAAACAAAAGTTTGCCATTGCATATCATATTTATTTTCAAGAACGTGATATCTGATGTTGCAGATATTTTCATAACATTATGTGTAATAATTTGTCACGTTGTGCTGGCGATTACAGCGCCTCTCTGTAGAACATCTCAGGCAATCGCGTGCAACATGTGTGTATAGCGTGTTACTTCTTCTTAGCCCTTGCTTCACGAGATATTAACATTTCAAACCACATTTATTTTTGATAATAAAAAATAATTACTTAATGCTATAAGCTATCAGATGTTGGACCAGTTTTTGTTTAGTTCTCGTTATATTTCACATTTAATCATTACTTTGGTTGAATGTAAAAAAAAGAAACCCTGCTGCATAACATATACAAGTTTTGTTTAACCTTTACGATGTTGCAGACCGACAGGGTCGCATGTACAAGCCGTGTTCATCCTCTGCTGGTCTCAGACCATATGCTTCTATCATGTGTTTCGTTTACATTTTGTATTTACAGAACACACGTCAACATTAAACAGCAGTAGCAGAGAATTTTTCTTCTTTCGCTATTTGCGCTCCTCGTATGGAAGACTTACACCCCACAGGACTCACACGCTAACGCCTAAAAGGCCGGTCCCCATGGCCACGCTCGCTAAAGCGTCTCGCTTTGGTGCTTCGTGGGCAAGGGATCGTGGGTTCGATCCCGCCTTGGGCATGGGTGTTATATGTTTGAGCAATGTGTATATGTTTGTAAAAGAAACAGTAAAACCAGTAAAACCTACGGGGGAAAAGTAAATAGGGATACAGTACCGGAGTCCTGATCAGACTCCGTTACTGTTTACTCCGTTTTGCCTATCGAGGAACAGATGGGCTCTGGATAAAGGAGATTAGTCAGGATGTATAATCAGCCCGATGCCGTCGTCCTCCGTGGTTTAGGGCTAACATGCTAGCCTCTGGTCACGGGTTCAAACCCTGTGGAGGGTGTAAAAATCGTTAGCATGGCTTCCTTAGGAAGGAAAGCAAAGCCGTTGATACCGTATCGTAGATTTACAGCACATAAGGATCGTTTCACACTGGGACACTGGTGACGGGCGCTAGTGACGGTCACAGACTTAAAACAATTGCAGAAACGCTGGGAAAAGTGTATCGAGCAAAAAGGAGATTATTTTGAAATCATAAAAAAGTGAACCAAAAATGTTTCCATCTTTTTCTAATGGCTCATTGAATGCGCCTCGTATTTGCATGTAAAGGGCAGTTTGGAGTGGGGGGATTGTCTTTAAAATATTCTTGTCGCATCCTTGGTAAATGCTGAACTTAAATATCAAGTTTGGTATATAACTGACTTTTTGTTTGTGAGTTATCGTGTTCACAGACTCTCAGACACACACTCAGACACACACACACAAACATTTTTCTAAAAACGCTTCTTTTTTGGATTCAGAGGACGCTAAAATGTGTATTTTCAGTGAAATCTCAGAATCGAATATTTGGGTGTAACGCAACACCTTCTCTACTTGTGTACTACGTATATAGTACGTGTAAAGAAAGAAAAAAACACTGATAGAGTAATAGAAATTGTCTACCAATAACAATAAATATCTCCGAAATATTTATCTCACAACAATTTACGTGTTTGTCAACACTTGTGTGTTTTTAACAAATTCTGTATTTTCAGGGACGTTTCTTCCGTCCTTTTTTCTCTCGGTTGAACAGTAATCAAATTTCTACAAAATTCATTGAAAAGAACTTCACAAGCTATTCGACTGTAACTCCAGATTAATGTAGGCAAATGTTATTGGTTAGAAATGCCTATGGTGTTTTAATCAAAGGCCGAGTGGTTAGACCGCTTACCTCCTATCTAGGCGGCCCGGGTTCGATCCTAAGCGCCCGCTAGTGGGATTTGTGGTGGACGAAACACCGTCTGGGAGGGTTTTTCTCCGGGTCCTCCGATTTCCCCCACCTTTCACTCCATCAATTGCCCCACCATCATTTTTAATCCTCATGCTCATGCCTGGCTACGGGCCGACCACTCGTTCCAGGCTCTCTATTCTGTGGTTTCGTGTCGTTGGTTACCCAATAGATTTCTAACTCTTAGGCATCCGCTTGTTAGTCCTAAGGGGTATCATTCCTACATACGAGGAGGGTAAGCCGACCACGAAAAAGAATCAAAATCATTAAAGCCATTTTTGAGAAAACCAAAATTAAGAAAAAATTCTCACAGTAATGGGCAGTTTTATGCTGAACTTGAATACAAAGTCTTGTATTTACCCGCTTTAGAGCTAGGCTATTCAAATACAAGCAAGCGAGCACTCGCGCACGAACGCACACACATACACACGCGGAGTTTTTCTTGAAAATTTTCCGGATTGCACGAGCTCAAAATATGTATTTCTGGATAAGTATTGATATGAGGTTATGTTTTGTGGTTTGCAATACGTCCTCTACCTTTTATTGTCTGTAGGTGATAGAGAAAGTGAGCATTATTCACGCCTAGAATGTTAATATGAAGATGGAAGTTACAATTCTATCCACAATTCCACTCATTTAGCCATAATAAGAAGAAAACTATTGTACGGCAAAGCGATAAAGCAAAATCCTTGAAACTAGCACGGTATAGCTGTGATTGGCCAAAATTCGAAGGCTTTATTTCAGAATTGGCCACTTCATACTCAAGTGAAGTAGTCATCATACATAATTCAGCTCCAGTAAAAATAACAACTTGCCGCTCGTAAAATTTTCGTTTCAAAAAAGGCAATGATCTGTGGGTGCTTGCCGGCCTCTGTTGAATTTTGAACACTTTCGAAGAGCAGACTGAGATCTTTAGTGTTCAGTAGCCCCATTCAAAGCAGGTACAGGTCAGTTTTGTGTTCTATTTGGTTTAGCTTAGTATGAAAGAGATAGGTAAGTACTCACTCATCCATATTTAATCCTACTAACGAGACGACAATAGCTTCGAAATTATTTTTAAAAGATTTGCCTATATGTAAGGAATGCTTAGAATTTCAGTTTAGTTTTAATCATGACTAAATTATTTAGTTTTAATCTATTACTCTCTCTAGCCCCGTATATACAATGTACATAGGGCTAGAGAAGTATTGTATTCCACCCAAAAATTCGATACCTAACTTTCACCGGAAATACATATTTTAGAACCCCCTGCATCCAAAAAAAAAGCATTTTCAGAAAAAGGTCTGTGTGTGTGTTCGTGTGTCTGTGAACACGATAACTCAAAAACGAAAAGTCAGTAAAATACCAAACTTGGTATTTAAGTTTATTATCTTCCAGGGATGCGACACGAAGATTTTGAGAAAAATTCCCCCACCCCAAACTACCCTTTACATGGAAAAATTTTCGAAAACTTTGATTTTCTCAAAAATAGTTCTACTGATTTTGATTAAAATTTCGTATATTAAAGATATTCACTTGACAAATAAAATGTATATTTTGAACTTTCTGGGAATAGCCTCTGAAGACTACTTTATTATGGATGAATTTTACGGAATTTTGCATAACTGCTAAACCATAAGAAATGGAGAAAAAACTTACCACACAAAAATGTAGAGCACATTAAAACACTCAATTTGTGTTATATACATTTTATTCGTAGAATTAATCGCTTTAAAGATATTCCTTGTTTTTTGTTTCAGCTTAGAAAAACTTATACTTTTCTCATGCAGGAATTTGTCGACTCCAGCCCATACACACAAAGGAACTTCAGTCACCTAGCAATCAGTCTTTTGCTATCAGTTTAACCCATGGTACTCCCTTATTCCGCTTCTACATTCAAAGAAGCAAGTAATAAGACTATTTCTGCTAATTTTTTCTCGATTAGCATGAAGTAAATAGAATCATAAGCTTTTTAACAATAATTTGCTGCAGAGATGTAGAGAAAGTCATGTGAATGGAACACACCAGATTTTTAGTTTTATTATTACTATCATTGCATACTACAGTGACTTTCAAATAGAATGAGGTTTGTCCTTGAGCGCCACCAGGTCGGCAACCAATCGGTGTGCTGCTGTGTTGACGTATTGCATGCACGCTTAACTGAGGAGTAACGCGCTAAGTAATTCCGTCTCTCATAAATATTACTTGCGCTATTACAAAATATTCAGATTTAGCAAAAAATAATTCACGAGAAAGGTAGGGAGTAATGTTTTGTAGCAGAACCGTAAAAAACACGATTTTTAGCTCAAATAGTTTTCATAATAAACATGAATAAACATTATGTCGCCAGACAGACTTGCGTGCCCAGTGTGCAAGTGAGAGGGAAAAATGAAAAAAAAGTGGGGGTAGAGACCTGGCAACGCAGAGCACGATGAAGCGTCTCATTCGCTGCAGCATAGAACTCCTCCTGTTTGTAAAATATAATAGGTATTATCATGCTGTTGTAAATGTTAACATGCGCTTTATCTTTGTTAATAGAAACCTCTTGAATAACGCACTGAGTATTTTCGGCAGTCGCCAACATTTTGCAATGCACTAATGAGCGCGTCACTTCAGCCAATGAATGCTAGAAATCACAAATGACAGATAACGTTAACTAACTACACGTGGAGTAAAACACAGCGTTGCAACGTCTTTGCTGTTTTCTCTCTCACTCATGTAGTTTTCTTGTGAACTTCACAAGTGTAAGTGGTGTTTACTCTGTATTCTTAAATATGTGGAGCCGATTGAGCAGATATGGGCACGCCTTAATCATGCCGTAATAAAGCGGAATGTGACTCCCTCTATAAATGACGGTGTATGCAACTGTGTACGGAAGTGTGTAGGAAAGATGTGTTCAGCACTCCATACAAGTCCGAAAATCTTAACTGCGGGATGCTTCACACGACAACACATCGTTTGTGATACATTTGAGTGAAAATGACAAGTGGCAACGAGGATGGCGAAGACAGCGTAATGTAAGTAGAAAATGTGGTTAGATATTATTAGCACTGTATAGTACTCTCGTTGCACTTAATAAAAACCTTGCTAATGTTATTATTCACTTGGTACTCTAAGAAAATAAATGTCTCTGTGAGAAAACTTGACAATGTTGCTTTCTGCGTCACTAAATACCTATAATTTCATCACAGCCATTGATGCTGCACATGTTAATCTTTTCAGCAGCACGGTAATACAATTTATTCCATTAAAAGAAACACAAGGAAAGGGAGCTGTCCTAGAGCAACACAGCGAAGGGAAAAGGTAATGAGTAGTATTACATACGACCTAGCAAGGTCAATTAACATTAATCCTGCCACTAGGGGGGGTTTAAGAGCTAGTGTCGCATTAATCCGCCGCCTTAAGAAAATGGCGGGAAATTTGAAAATTGAAAAGGTGTATCCGCTGATCCATACCTTTTCAATACTCAAATTTCCCGCCATTTTTTTAAGGCGGTGGATTAACGCGACACTAGAGCTTAAAACCCTGGTTGCAGGATTATGGATAACTCTACTTGCCATTCCGTATGCAAAACCTAATAAACAACAAGTTCATATCGCAGATATACTTATTACATATTCTCATGCAATACAATATAGAATACATGCAAAAAAACTGATTTTTATTTAAGAAACCACCTGCACAATAGTTTATATATATATGTGTGTGTGTGTGTCTTTAGCTTGCTTTGAATATCACACGCTCACTGGTCTTCAGCACAGGATAAAAAATAATGTTTATGAAAGCTTAAGAGATAATCCGCTGATCCATTCCTTTGCAATTGTCAAATTTCCCTCCATTTCCTCTTAATGCGGCAGATTAACGCGACACTAGCGGTTGCAGGATTATCGGTACTCGACCTTGCTAATCCGAATGATAAAAGGAGAATTGATGGCGATGATTGGAAAATGGAAGGGGTACATCGGCGATGGTGGACCCGGTGGACGTCCCATAAAGTTGCACGATGTTCATAAATGATGTCCACTGCGCTGGCGGGAAAAACGATCGAACACTGTCGCCTAAAGAGGAAACAGGTGACGCAGATGTAGAGGAAGAAGAAGAAGAATCTGTGGATTGTACACTAGCCATGCTGAATACTGAATGCCAATGCTGCAATTATATGTAGCAGAGAAACGCAAGAAGGCGATGGGTGGGGGGAGCTGTTCACACGGGACAGAAAGCGGTGTCAGCACTCTGACCGGAGATGGTGCAAGATTGCGCAAGCCAGAAAAACTCCACCGGATTGTTAAGCGCTAGCGCTAGTGTCGCGTTAGTCCGCCGCCTTAAGAAAATGACGGGAAATTAGAATATTGAAAAGGTATGGATCAGCGGATACACCTTTTCAAGTTTCAAATTTCCCGCCATTTTCTTAAGGCTGCGGATTAACGCGACACTAGCGCTTAAATCCCCCTGGTGTAAGGATTATCGTTACTTGACCTTGCTAGGTCGTATGTAATACTACTGTAATGTGTATTACTCACTTGTCCTTTTTGTGGGGAATACTTAGGAATTATACTTTTGAGCACAAAAGAAAAATATACTTATCTTATACAATTCATGCACTAAAAGCCATTAAAATCTTGAAAAGAAGGAGAATACATTAGCTGGACCTTACATGGAATGCAATATCATTTGCAATGAACAAAGGAATTTCACACATAATTTGTATACATAGTAATAAGTGACACAGTTAAATAGGTATAGCTTATCCATAATAAATTACAAATATCTAAAAATATGGCAATAATATAATATATATACATATAAATAAAATATCTTTGTAACAACAGGTTTTGATGAATAAAGTATAGATATTTCATTAGTTTTTTTTTTTTAACAGAAGTTTGAATCTCGGTTAGGATAGTTCACAGAATAAGGTTTCTTTTCGGGGTTTTTCCTATCCTGAGAAGACGAATATCTAAGATGTAAGCATTCGAGGCTGATATAGAATCATTCCACCCATTGCATTCATCATCCGATCCCAGTTTAACGGACGTTAAACGAAAAGGAAAGAAACTAGGCTTTACTCCCCTGATAGAGAGGCCTCAGAGCAAAATTAAACGGTCTTTCACGCCTAATTTAGAATGGGACGCTGAGAACCACAGCAGTTAAAGAGCGTCCATAAATAACACGTCATTTACATTTTCCACCTCTGCTCTATCTTCATTCCATGCATCATCAGTGTCATCGCCTGCAGTGCCATTTGTAGTAAAAGCGGGCGTTAAACACTATAAAAACGTTACTGCACACGATACATATTGCTCTCTCCCTCTCTTTGTATTCTACCACCCGTTTTGTATTCCGCTATCCCCTCTGTCACTCTCTCTTCCACCTCATTCTGTCTGTCCTTTCTTTCCTTTATTATACCGAGTGAGATGACGCCGCAGTAATGTCTGCGATTGACATTTGGAAGGTCGTATGTTTGTCTCTATGGCCAACATTCTCTCTCTCTCTCTCTCTCTCTCTCTCTCTCTCTCTCTCTCTCTATCTATCTATCTCTCTCTATCTCTATCTCTCTCTCTCTACTCTGGGATTTCCCCGGATCGCCAAATAATGGTGGAAGAGCTCATTTTACATCCCCCGGAATTTCTACTTCCCACTTCTTCCTTGTCATCTGTTTCAGGATTGGAGAGTCAGGTGACTTTATTAGCCGGGTAGCGTCTGGAGGTGGCGTCCTGGCGTCTTCGCGGTACCACTCGATTGGGAACTTACGGGCTAGAGCCCCTTCAGGTAATCCCCAGATGCTCACGGTTCGCCGGAGGTGTTCAATCTGGAACCGTTAGGGATCCTTCCGCGCTTTCTCCCGTCGTCATTCGGATCTGGTTCCCCATTGGATATCTCTGTTCATCCATCCTTCCTTGCGTCACGAAGTTGCTAAGGACCCCAACTACTCTTTACATAGAGAATCTTTAAACAAAATGCTTCTTAATGATTTTGATTAAAACAGAATATGTTAAAGATACTTAGATGACATATAAAAAGTATATATTAAATTTTCTGTGTATAACCTATAAAGTCCACTTCATTCAAAAGGAATTTTGTATAATTTTATGTAACTGGTATACATTACGCGATAAACGAAAACGTACTAAAATGTAGATTTATTTAAAAACTACATTTATTCCAAACATTTGTTTGTGCCATTAGCCCTTTCTATAATTTTTCAACAATTTGTCGTTTGTTTTAAAACCTGTCAATTGCCTGGAAACGGTATAGATGGACACTGAAGTCCAGCACATAGCGCCCATTTCTTAAACTTTATGCTATTGCTATAATCTTTGTATAAGCAGCAAAAAGAGTAGGTAATGTAGGTATTTCTCAAACTGTTTAGTTAGGTAGATACTGTATATAGTTCCATCATAATGAAGGATAATACTTGATTTGTGATCATTTTCTGGTTCGAACTTCGGAGTTTAGTTACGTATTCGCTACACATTAATGTTATTGGCAATACTACAGTTGCTATAAAGGAGGAAAGTTACATTATTAGTAGTGAATATTACAAGTTTCTGTTGTGAAATTACTACTAATATTATATATTATAGGAGTGTTAGTTTTCCAAAGAACATGATCTCTAATTAGAAACTGGTTAAAGATATATTTAAGGAACGTTTTCGCAAAACTGAACATGTACAAAAAGTAAAAATGTTTGAAATACATGAACCAGAAATTTAAAAACACGTCATGTTTTTTTCTTTGTTGGTGGATACAAAAGGCATTCACTTTAAAATCGTATTTATATGTAGGTATTAAAAGGAAATACCTATTGAATGCTAGGTTGTTGTTTTTTTTTTCAAAACTGAATAACTACAGTTATTCTTTAAAAATGACAACCCTTTAAAATGACTAATAGTTTACAATTATTATTCATTAATGTTTGCGTCAAGATAGAACCTTTTAGCAAAAACAGTTATAGAATACATCGGCTAGAACAACTTATAGCTAACATTAATTCTTATAGTTTTTTGACGAGTTAAATTTTGCATAATTCCAGTTTTCACTGTATCAGTGGCTAAGTTTCATATAAACTGTGACTGAATTTTATGCTAAAGGCGTTGTTGGTGCTTTCGCCTATGTAATGTCAAGGAAAACCCGGAAACAAGAGAACTTTCTTTCACTCTGGTTCTCTTTCTGGTGGAAAGAAAAAGAGACGACAAACAATATAACAGTGAAATGAAATTACGAAGTGTGAGGATAGCGAGCGAGAAGTTAAGTGTGAGAAGTGAATTGTTTGAACTACGAGTCACTGGAAATAAACGGTTACTTCAGAGACCAATGGAGTGAGTAATCTACGGCACTTAATCCTGACCAATGATATTCGGTGCTTTAGCAAATGAGCGGGAAGTAAGACGTTATAAGGTTATAAAATAGTTTTGGTATGCACTCAGGTTTGAAAACCCAGTCTCAATCGTAAATAACTAAGGTAACCGAAAAGTTCATTGTTTATATCATATTTACTCTTTGTACGTATAGAATAAGTTTTCCTTATTGGGAATAATATGCTAATAATCACCTTCAACCGAAATGAAATGGACTTTTATTTATAGAGGCTCTTTAACTACAGTGGTTCTCAGCGTCTCGTTCTATATTGTGCGTGAAAGACTAATTTTGCTCAAAGGCCTCTTTATTGGGCTTGAGGTTCTTTTATGTGCCGTAAATCTACCACACGGGACCAGCAGCTTTACTTCCCTTCCAAAGAAAGCCATGCTAATACTTTTATGCCAGAAAAAATCCATCGTCCTCCGCCGGGTTTGAACCCACGATATATGAGGCATGGTAACCATTACACCACGGAGGCAGACGCCTTCAACTGACCGGATGACTCAATCGGTTTCATCTGTGGCCCGTTTTCGAAACGTCGCGGGTTCGCTTTCCGTGACCGGCCTACATGACCCATAGGGTTTTTCGGTGTTTCCACGGGTCGCTAGGTGAATGCTAGTTAAGTTCCTTTCATCACCCGAATTTCCTGTCCTCCATGTCGTTTACATTGTCATTTCATTCATTCTTCGTCCTATTAGTGTCTTTCAGGGTTGGAAGTTCGGCGGTGGTGCTCGGTGCGGCGTGGCAGGGAAAAAAGTTACTCAAATTGACCATCTGCGCCCCCGTCTTGAACTGTTTTCCGGGATGAGGCCGATTGCTGACCTGAGCGTTGGACTCTATGTGGGACTGGTCGGCCTGTCTGCCGACCGTCTAGGTGCTTCACTCTGGAAACCACAGGGACCCTGTCATTGCTGTGCCGCTGCTCCTAATTCCGGCCACCCGGTGTATTCTCTCACCTCATCCCTCCCTCGTTGGGCGCAGAAACAAACAGGAAGACGGCAATTTGAGAGGAATGAAATGTCATCAAGATATACTGGAGTTTACTTGATACTTCTTCAGAATAACCTGTAGCTATGAATTCAAACTTCAGATAATTCTGAAGCACATGCGATTTATTTGGCAATATCAAATCCTCACTAGTCCAAGTTTCATGTTCAATAGATCGCGTGTATAGCCCGGAGATGCCAATTCCCGTTTGCGTGTTTGCGAAAAATACAAAAGTGACTCCCCACGGGTCATTTTGTGTCTAGACACCTGCGTCATCGTTGTTTCGAGTGAACTCTTCAGTTATATTATTTTTAATAAAATTATTCGGTTGTGGGAAACTTGGTTCACTCATATGTAATCAAGCCATTCACTGTTCCATATGGGCAATCACTTAGTGTTAAAAGTTGCAATACCAAGCTAATCTATGTAATAGGATTGTTACATTCACATGGCTTTCTCTATATCTTTGTTACAAATTATTGTTAAAAAGCTTAATCTTCTTTCTAGATAAACATTACCACAATTGGTATTATTTTTTAGTCCCTTGTAAATTCGTAGGAGCGAAATAAGGAAATACACCAGGCTAAAGCGATGCTCAAATCTTTTAAAAGCTGGTTACCATATGTTTGACATTCGTTTATTTGTATAGCCAAGTGCTGGCAAATTCCCGTATGAGAAAAGCTTCAAGTATGCATTTTAAAACTGAAATCAATAACAAGGAACATCTCGGAAATTGTCAACTTCACGGAAAAATTCATAGGATATAAGTTGTGTGTTTTAACGAGATCTATATTTGTTGCGTAGTAAGTTTTTGTCTATCTCTTGCGGTTACTGGTTATATAAAAGTATCCAGAATGAAAAAGTCTTTAGAGGCTATTCCCAGAAAATTCATGACTTATATTTTATTTCTCATGTAAATACCTTTAATATGCGGTATTTTAATAGAAATCGTTAGAGCCATTTTTGAGTAAATGAAAATCTTAAAAAATGTTTGCACGTAAAGAGTAGTTAGAGAGCGGGGGGGGGGGGGAGTTTCCTCAAAATCTTCATCTTGCATCCTTGAGGATTTTTTTAAACTTCAGTACAAAGTTTGATATTTTACCGACTCTTCGTTTTTGAGTTTTCGTGTTCAGAGACACATGGACACACACGGACTTTTTTTTAAAATGTTTTTTTTTTTTTTTTTTTAATATTCTAAAACGTGTATTTCCGTTGAAGTCTTGGTATCAAATCTTTAGGGGAGTGCAATACATTCTCTACCTATATACTATGTACTAAGTAGAGAAAGTGAAAATGCATGGCTCCGTACTGAACAAGAAAGTATTTTTCTCGCTCGGAGGTCCCAGGTTCGATTCCCAGCTGGAACGGGGATTTGTCTTTAACCAGAATCAGGTCACGTCATGGCGAGTGGTTAGTGACCCGGTTCGACCTCAGGCGACGGCATGCGGGATTTTTGGTGGACAAAGCGGCACAGGGGTGGATTTTCTCCGGTTTCCGTCGCCATCGCATTCCATCGGTGCTCCATCTTCATTTCATTTCATCAGTGTCATCGCCTGCGGTAAGTAAAAGCGAGCGTTAAACACCATAAAAAAATATTTTCCAATCCACCACAGAGGCTGGATGGTAAATTGTAGGTTGCGGTTAGATGGTGGAATATGCATTTAAAACTGTTAACCTGGCATCGTCGGCGAGAACATTCGGTCGGGACCCGTCTTCCGATTTCAGGGCTCCTCTGGGGCTAGCGGGCTCGTGATCAGGGCCTAGGGCGGCGTCGAGCACTCCAACTGTAGCCGATAGGGGACTCCATCCATGCTTGCGCCGTCATCATCCGGATCTGGTCGCTCATCCTTCCCAAAGGGCGCTGATAACCTAGTAGTTGAGCATCCTTAAACCCCCATCATCATCAACATCATTACATCCCTCCCTCCCTGGAGTCATGTAAATGGAAAAGGGCCTCAAGGTCCTACGTCTGGTATTCTGCCTCAGAGTTCTGGAGGCCTCCTCTGTGTTTACTCCTAATCTAACGAGGTTAAAAGCAATGAAGCAAATGAAGCAATTAAAAAAAGTGGTGTGTTCCATTCATATATTCACATAACTTTCTCTAGCTTTTCCATATAAAACCTATTCTTTCCTTTTTTTTGTAGTTTTGGTCTATCTCTTACGGTTTACCAGTTATGCAAAATTCAGCAAAATTCTTCCATAATATAGAAGTCCTCAGAGGCTATTCCCAGAAAATTAAAAATATATTTTTTATTTTTGATACAAATATCTTTAATGTATTGTATTTTAATCAAAATCGTTAGAACTATTCTTGAGAAAAATAAAAAGTGCACAATTTTTTTTAAGTAAAGGGTAGCTTGTGGTAAGGGGATTTTCTTGAAAATCTTCGTGTCGCATCCTTGGAAGATACTAAACATAAATACCAAATTTGGACTGGGTATTATAGCACGGATTTTTCGTATTATTAGTATACGATGACTCCACCACTTGATATTACTTTAATACGTGGATACTTTTGTTATTTCGTCATTAAAGCCACTTTGAAGTTACTTACTGGTATATTATAAACGTTTAGGGCCCTAAGCCGCAAAGCGTCGCCAAAGGATCTGTAAAGCTAAAACCCCAATGATCCCAAGAAATAGGCAAAACTTCGGCAATCTGGCGACTTTCACATCTGAACAACTTAATGTTTTCAACGCGTTCAAATTTGGATCACCAGTAAAAATCACTTAAACTACTTCTTAAGACCGTTGTGTGTGTGTGTGTGTGAGTGTGTATGCGTGTGTGTGGGCACGCGCGCGCATGCTCGTATGTGCTGCAACCATCGTATAGCTTTACTTTTTCGTTTTTGAGGTAAGCTGTCCACCAACACACACGGACCTTTTTTTTAAAGTACTTTTTTTTTTTTTTGGACTAAGGGGACCGCAAAACATATATTTCCGTTGAAATCTCAGTAACGAATTTTTGGGTGGAGACATATTGCTATAGAAAGTAAAAAGGGATAAGCGTGGAATTTTGTAATTATATCGATATTGTATTATATTTTATGTGCAACAAGTAAGCATTTATGATATAGTTGGGCCCACATAAGCGAGGTGGTGATGAAGGAGCACCCGGATGATTAACGGTCAAGGAACCTTGTACTGGACCGGAAAACTCATTGAACGTATAATGTATTGCCCGGGTATTGTTGCCATGTCGCGAGGAAGTGCCCATGAGACTATTAAACCCATTGGACACCGACCAGAACATCCAGGTCTGGACGGAGTTAGGGGAGTAACAGCCAGCAGCGATGTATCGCCGTGCGACGGATCCGACCAACCAGCACCGTCGAGTATCTGGGGCTCCGGTCCCGAACGTCGAAAGGAAAGTATACGGAAGAATTGTTACGAGACCATTGAAGGAAGACAGTTCTTTGTGAACAGATTCTCATTGTACGAGGGCGTTTAATAAGTCCTTAGAAAATCCAAGACATTATACGTGTAGCATCGAAAAAAAATGTGTGCTTAGTAGCCGTCGTCTCTTACTACTTGGTAGTTAAAGATTCAGCTACTTACATCACGTGGTTTCGTTGTCATCGGCGATTGAATCAACAATCTTCTGCTTCTTTAGAAAGATGGGGGCAAAACGAGTTTCGTGAGGTGATTAAACACTTCTATCTAAAAGGCTCTACACCGAAAGAGATAAAAGCCGAGTTGAATGAAGTTCATGGCACATTAGCTCCTGCCTTTGCAACAATTTACAATTGGATAAATGAATTTAAACGTGGTCGTACATCCACAAATGATGAACATCGTTCCGGACGTCCAGCAGAAGTGACTTCCTTCGAAATTATTTACAAAGTCCAGGATATGTTTTGAGTGATCGACGAATCAAAATTTGCGAAATAGTAGAGGCCACAGGCATATCGTACAGTGTTCTCAATTAGGTCTGACAAAAGTCTCGGCAAGATGGGTCCCGCGTTTGCTCTCAATGGAGAATAAATGCAATCCTGTGATCAATTCGGACTGGTTTGACACTTTTCCGTCGCAACCCTGACAAGTTTCTGCGTCGGTACATAACTGTGGATGAAACATGGATACACTACTACACTCAGACAAAAGTACAGTCAAAAGAGTGGGTTTTTAAAGGCGAGCCGACTACAAAGAAGGCAAAGGCTGTGAAATCTGCAGACAATGTGATAACTCGAGTTTTAGGGATGCACGCAGACACATCTATATGGATTACTTGTAGAAACAATGAACGATAGTATTATGCATCGCTATTGCACCGGTTGAATGCAGAAATCAAGAAAAAAACGCCCATGTCTAGCAAAGAAAAGGATTCTCTTCCATCAAGACAATGCAAGAGAGCACACCTGCGTTGCGATGACGAACATTGGAAAATTAAGGTTTGAATTACTACAACATTCGCAATATTTGGCCTCCAGTGACTTTTTTTATTTGCAAACTTGAAAAAGTGGCTCAGCAGAAAACGATTCACGTCTAACGAAGAGATCATCTCACAAACAGATGCCTACTTTGAGGATCTTCCGGAATCCTACTATTTGGAAGGCTTAAAACTGTTGGAGACTCGCTGGGAAAAGTGTATTCAACTAAAAGTAGATTATGGTGAAAAATAAAAAAAAAAAAATACCAAAAATATTTTTTTTCTAAGAGCTTATTGAACGTCTCTCGTAACCAGTTTGTAGAAGAAATAAAGGGTTGTTTGTTGAAGTAAAAAGAGAGTTTTTGTTAAAATATGCTAGTTTCCAGCTTCTCGATCCGGTTCTTCAACAGATCACTTCCCTCTGTTTAGTATTTACATCCCCTTAAGGACTTACAAATCAGGCTTTGGGCCAGTAGCCTTTAAGGCGCAACCAAACTAAGTATCTTGGCATTCCCAGGATAGGTAATTAATCAGTTCATAGCTTGTAAGGTGGTGAAGAAGAAGGAAATGAAATTTCGTGATAAAAGGGATGAGAGGAAAATTCGAGCATAAAAGTGTTCAGCCCAGCTTCCGTCTAGCAACCGTGATAAAACTTTCAATCAGGTAGGTTGAACCCAGGACCTTCTGAATGCGAGTCGCTCAGATTACCGTGGGTGCCACCTGACTACGACTAGCTCTTCAAGTTATTCTTAACTCCTTAAGACTGAAATTGCAGATAAATCTAAACCTAAATAATTAAATGTTCATCGGTATAAGCTAACTTAGGTTCCCTCTGTTATATTCTCATTTACAAAAACTGATACGTTTAGCATAAATAGCTTTATTACTCGTTTCCTTGTAGATACAAAAGAAATAAGGAAATACAGTAGGCTAAAGTCATAGTCAGGGCTTTTAAAAGCTGGTCACTAAATGATTACATTGAAAATCCGATATCTTTTCATGGGCAAAACAGAAAAAGAGAGAAAAAAATGAGGACTTCCATTTTGAGTGAAGTAGATGTATTGGAAAATTTACACCATAACAACAAATATCTTGTAAATGTTTTAACTGAAAAGAAAAGTTAATGTGTGTTTTAATGAGCTCTATGTTTTTGTGTAGTAAAAGTTTTGTGTACATAGTGTCTATCTATTACGGTTTACCAGCTATGTAACCGTCATTTAGAATGAAGAGGGTTTTAGAGGCTATTACCAGGGAATTCAAGACGCATATTTCATTTTTCATGAAAATATGCATATAAATATATATATTTAACCAAAATCGTTTAAGAGAAAATCGAAAATTCTGAACAATTTCTATGTAAAAGTAGTTTTGGGTAGGGGAATTTTCTGAAAATGTTCCTATAGCATCTTTGGTAGATACTGATTTAAATACCAAATTTGGTGTTTAACTGACTTTTCAATTTTGAGTTCACACATAGAGAGACGGACATACACATGGACCTTGTTCTAAAAATGTTTTTTTTTTTTTTTAGATTCAGAGAACTTCACAATATTGTAACAAAATCTTTCTCTCTCTCTCTCTCTCTCTCTCTCTCTCTCTCTCTGTGTGTTTTTCCACAAACTGATTACAATCTGCTCACAAATGACTGTCTTTCGTAACAATTCTGCCGTATAGTTTCTTTTCGACGTTCGCTGCGGCGACAATTTCCGTCGAACTCATACACCTGTTGCATGCAAAGTATTCCTGGTGAAAGCTGCCTACCGGCAGGGCTTCGTCGCCCCTTTTTATATCTGTTGCTCATTTCACTCGAAAATTTCAGAAGTTTTTGCACGTACAGTACACCGCAGATATTCACAAATTCACTCAGGCAGCAAGGCACGGCTTCGACGTCAAAGAACTTTCCGATAAACACGTGTACATTCGCACAGGTGTAACAATCATAGCTGTGGTGTCAAAAGAACTTGCCACAGGCATAGGGGTCCACTAACGAAAGTGTAGTAATAAATGCTAACAATCAGCTATGAAGCCGTACACACACGGTCACAATATTGACTTTTTGGGTGAAATGCAATATTTTCTCTATCAATGCACATTGTACGTGGTAGAGAAACTAAAATGAAACTTTGAATCAGTATAGGCGTGTTTATTTTCGCAATATTAAATACCGTTTACAATATACGTAATTTATACCCCTTTTCTTAAACAAATATATAAGAACATGAGTTGCAAAGATTAATCTATTATGTTCTCTAACTGCTTAATTTCTCAAAATCTGATTAGTTTTCATAGAAGTGAAAGTTTTACAGACTACCGCCAATAAAACGGGGGATGAAATAATTACAGAAAAAGAAGCTGCATGTAGTGTACCCTTTAAGCTACATAGCCTTAAATATCTTCTCTTTCGGATGGAGTCATCGTTAGGTTGGCATCCTTACTAGCTCTTGAAAAGAAAGAATATGGCAGCACCGAGAAAAATTTTGCTGCATTCCATCTCCTAACCTCTCTTTCAAAATGCTAGCAAGCATCAAGTCAAACTATTGCCGCTGTAGCTACCGGTTCCAGATACAGAGTAGGATCTTGTGTTGAATGTAAACATTAACTTTAATTTTGACTATAATTTTCAATGCATGAGAATGAGTTTTGCCTTTTCTGCTTGTGAATTGAATTGGGGACAGCGCCATGACCGAGTGGTTGGACCGCTCGCCTCTCACCAAGGGCCGCCTTGGTGAGAGCTCAGGATTTTCCGTTGCTCCATCATCACCTCTCCTTTCATCAATTTCGCCTACATTTCCTATAATCTTCTTCCTCACTCTCATACCTGCTATCGGCTGATTCCCCGTTCCAGGTTCATTTCTCTGATGCATTGTTCGTCTGTGACCATAGCCCTTGCGAGTAAATCCTACATAAGAGGTGAGTAATCTAAGTAAGTGAATTGAAGTATTTTGATGCGATTTCAATAGAATATGACTAGATTTGCAATAATATAATTCGTTTGGAAGTTCCGAATGGTTTGCTAATAAATATATATTTTTATTTAGTTTTATATTAAATATAAATATAGTCATATTTATACATAAACAATTATATGTGTTTGTTTTCAGCATAAAACATTGCGAAAGAGCGAGCTTAGTTTATTCTTATTTATACGAATAATATCCTTAGTCCCATTATGGCGATTGTTTTAAAAGAGCAGTGTTTTGGAATCATAAACAAAGTTGACAAAATTCTATTACATTCGCATATTAACTGAAAGGAAATGGTATTACAGAGGAAATATTTCTATTGAGCGCATTTTGACTTATAGGACGTTTTTTTTTTTGGTCCAGCTTTGCTCGTATATCTAAACTATACATCGCAGTGGGCCACAATTGATTTATAGGTGGATCAGATCAATGGCTGCTAATTATTGTTATTAGTAGTAGAATTATTGCTATTGCTGTCATCATCATTATTATTTGTAATCCAGACGTACAAACTAACTTTACCAGTACAGTAATAAGGTCAAGTAACTGTGGGCCATTCTCACTGGCAATTGTACTCAAAGACGTTGCCGGAAAAATACCGCAATAAAATTGTTATTTTTCTTTTCGGGTTAAAATATGCTACACCATAATGAACAAGTAATATCTATCACTCTGCAAAACTTTCCAAAAATTCTTAAAACAGAATTCATAGTATCCGAAACTGTGAAACATGGCAAACACGAAAGCAAATTGCATTAAACCAAAAGCTCCAGATCGCTGCTGCCGCCGCCGCCACCGCTACTACTACTGCTACTGCTACTGCTACTACTACTAATACCACTACTAATACCACCACACCATCACCATAACCCCCAGTACCACCACCACCACCACCACTGCTGCTGCTGCAGCTGCTGCTACACCTCAAATTAACAATTCAAACAAACCTCATAGTCGCCCTCCATGGTGTAGTGGTTACCATCCAAGTGGACTTCATAAAAGCACTGAATATATTGGTATGTTAACAAATCTTCGAGAGCTACAATATTATCGAATTAATCAAATTATATTCTGATCCATAGTCATATTGGCTGCTTTATTAACTTGAATTGGAGTTCTTCCAGTTGAAGATCATTATATTTTAACAGGCTAAAACCGAGCTCTAAGACCCAGGATTGCAGCTTCAAGCCTGGAGGAGAGTTTGGATTTTTTCGGAAGCAAAAGTCCTTAGTATGGCTTCTTTTGGAAGGGAAGTAAAAGTAAAGATCCCCATACCTTAAAAGAAGAAGCTTCCTGGGCAAAATTACGCCATTTCGCGTCCGCAAGTCTTGATTTTGTCTTACGGTGCCATCTGTAAGCGACGAGCCGAGCCCCCGTCCCATAGCGGCGAACGCACGAACTAGAAATTCAAATCCGATCACGGAAACATCGTAACGGTGCCCTGTGCTCCATTTAGGAGATATAGGAAAAACTAACTTTGTAATCTCCTTGTGTATGAAGTAAGGGCGGGTTTCTCAAATGTCAGATATCATTTCAATACACTTTCAAGCAGATATGTGTTTTTGAAAGATAGAATAAATACCCGGATAAAGTATCCCCACAAAAATGATGGATATATATATAAAGTGTTTGACTTTAGCTAATATGAGGACAGCGTACACGTTTGATCTATATTAATTTTATCATATTTTTGTTTATAATTTTCTTTTCACAGAATGGATATTGCGTCATCGTCATCCTCAATCTCTAATGAAGATGCAGTTAGGCCAATACAGCGTCGTGCATTTCGTGTTAGAAATAACCAGTTTGAAGCTTACGAAGAAATAATATTTAAGAGAAAATGTAGGTTATATAAACAACTAGTGCTGGTGTTGATGGTTGAAATAGGACACAAATTAGAATCACCGACAAAAAGATATTTCGGGGTTAAATTAGCTGTTACTCTGTGTGTCAGCTGGCAGATAGTAATGGGTGACAGCTTCAATGTAAATAAATCTACTGTCTGCAGAATAATTAGAAAGGTTACCCATTTCATTGCACTTCTAAAGAATGCCAGAAGACCAGTCATCGAGGTTCTTACTGGGTCATTTTCTCAATGCTGAAATTACGTTTCAATGTGCTCTGTTTCACATTACATCGATGTACTGTTATGCATTTAAGTTGGCTTCCATGATAAATATGTAAATTGGCGCACCTGGTAACTCAAAATTCCGCTACAAGCGCTAAAGTGCTCGGTATTGTAATTAAGCGATAAAAAACGCAGGTCGCCATCTGTTATCGAGTTCGAAACTAAATGGGGAATAGATTATTATCCAAGGATTGAAACTTGAAGAAACAAATGCAAATCATCTCTCTAATAAGTGTTATTGAACAAATAACAATTAAGGAGATAATTCTACTCAACTATTAAAGCGCCAATGGAATGATCTAGATTAGGGCAATTTTAACCAATCGCGGCCACCTGACTGGAGCGATGTTGCCGAAAAATCATACCGCAGCTGATGCTCATTTCTTTGAAATCTTGTCGCATCTGACGTTCATATGTTTAATCTCCTGTCTTGGTTATTGGTAACAAGATGACAATCCAGGCAGCCAACCTTCATTTTTCATAACTGTCAGTTCCACAATTGCGCTTTCAATTAATTCAGTTACAAGGTGTATTTAGAGTTTTATAGTTCATAATATATTTAGTTCAGAAAAGGAGTGAAAATAATCATTATTGGTACTTATGTATGAGATGAATGCAATAACCTCAAATAACGTTTGTTCCCATTTCATGTATTACTGATTAAAAGCTGAAATAAAATAAGTGTTCCCTATTTCTATTGTTGCTATCAATATTTGTACATTGAGTGCAGACACGATCGGCCATATCATAATTTAGGAATCAGTGAAGAATGAAAAAAAAAAAAAAAAATCGGTAAATAAACATGGTCGAATGCGTCATCTACTATTTGACAACTAATAGCATTACAATCATAACCTGATAAAATCTCCCTTTCTATATATTATAAATTATAATAGTCCATTTCGCTGGATTGTCTTATCAAATACAACTCATGTTTCCATCTATTAAGACAATTCACCATCGTCGCTCCGCCCCGGTCGTGATTTATCGACAAGATGGAAACACTCGTGGAATTACTTATGATAATATATACACATTTATGCTACTGGGCATAAAACACATACATTGGCAAACAGTGGAGTGTCTTTTGTAAGTTACAACTTGTTGGCAAAACAAGCTCCTATTGCGGTAAAAAGTCTAAGGGAGCGCTGCCGTAAATAGAAATAAATGGACCGTAAATAAACAAATAGAGCGCCTTTCGCCAAGGAAAGTGCATCATTGATACCTATAACTGTCCCAGGCCAGTAGCATGTTTTCTTCCATTGGTTGGCGAAGTTCTTCTGCTAGTGTAGGACAAAGTACACCCCGTTATAGTTGAAGCTATATTTTTACTTGGAGTGTACGGGAACAATCTTGTGGTTATCAAATTCTGTTCTACTGGGACATGCTCAAAGGGTTTCCGCAGTAGCCAACAAACCGGTGCCAAGATAGACCGGCCGCGGTGGTTCAAGCCTCAAGGATCAAAGGCGTCCCTTCGATCTAATACTGCAGGCAATATATTCTTCACGTTAATGCTACCTAATCTTCACAAAGTTTGTGCGAAGAAACCCTTCCACCATCTTATAGTAAAACTCTCTGGAATGCAAATACTTCCGTTACAGAGAACTTAATATTCCAGAGCGTTTATTAAAATTTACAAATTAATTTCGTATTGCTGTCATTTTGCTTCTTCTGTTACATTCTTATCCATCTGTACCTCTTTCACTGTGTTCATTTAATTGTGCTCTTTCTTGAGGATTTTCTATGTATATATCCTCTCCTAATCGCCCTCTTTTTAATTTGTCTATGACATATATGGCATAATTTATGCAGTAGAAATAGAAATCTTGTAATCAGATAAATATGGTAATTTTCTGACACTGTAACTATAATAATCTGAAGTATCCTATTCGCATGACTTTCTCTATAATCTGTAACAAATTATTCTCAAAAAACTTATTCTTTAATATATTTAATGCTTACCAGAAATTGTCTTAATTCTTAAGCTAAAACGATAGAAAAATATTTTAAAAGCTGGTTGCCAAACACCTAAAAACTTTACTTTCATATACACTAAAGCGATTTCAGGGACGTTTTGAGCTTAGGATAACAAACGTGAGTAGACAACTCAAGTGAATGCAACACTGACGACTTTTATATATTGCTATTTACAATCTATATCAGTCGTATAGATGTTAAAACAAGTTGTGGTACTATTATGAATGGGGAAATTCTGCATCGTTCTCGAAAGCGTTTTTGAGAAAAATATATTGTGTTACACTTCTATTACTTTCTCTAACTACCCTGCAACAAACTGTTCTTAAAACTCGTATTATTTTAAATACTTCAGGTTTGCATAAATGCTTTTATTACAAATTTTCTTATAACTAGACGGGGTATAAGCTAAGGCGATAAACAATCTTTTAGAAACTGGTCGCTCTGTGATGGGTTTTACTCTTTGTTAACGAATATCGACATCCCATATAAGGAAAGTATAACTATTTTAAAATTGAAACTAATAATAAGGAAAATTTCAGAAATAGTGAACACCACAAAAATGTATTTGACATGATTTGCGTATTTTAACGACATTTTCGTTCTGCTTTCTCTACCTAGTACGTAGTACATAGGTAGAGAGAGCAGGTATTGCTTTCCACCCAAAAATTGATACCTATCGAGTTTTCATTGAGAATACACATTTTAAAGTCTCCTGTTAAAAAAAAAAGGTCCGTGTGTAGTGTGGTGTGGTGTGGTGTGTGTGGTGTGTGTGTGTCTGTGTGTGGGTGTGTGTGTCGAATAGTCCGTTAAATATCAAACAAGATATTTAAAATAAGAACTGAAGCTTTCCTGGCGACGTGTTAATTCAAAATCTTCTCGGGCTTCTAGCCAGGTAAAAACCTGGCTAGAAGCCCGAGAAGATTTTGAATTAAGATATTTAAGTTCAGCATCTTCCAAGGATGCGACACGAAGATTTCAAGAAAATCTCTTCACGCTAAACTTTCCTTTTGGTGGAAAAAAATCCAAAGTTTTTATTTTCTCAAAAATGGCTCTAACGATTTTGATTAAAATATCGTATATTACAGATATCTACTTATATGACAAATATATATATATCGTGAATTATCTGGGAATAGCTTCTGAAGTAATCTTCATTCCGAATGACTTTTGCACAATTGAGAGAGAAAGAGAGAGAGAGACAGAGAGAGAGAGAGAGAGAGAGAGAGAGAGAGAGAGAGAGAGAAGGCTACTGCACAAAAAATAGAGAACGCCTTAAAACCCACAATTCGTGACATACACTTTTTTCTGTGGAGTTAACCATTTCCAAGATATTGCTTGTTATTGGTTTCAGTTTTAAAATACTTACACTTTTCTCATACGGGAATTTGCCAACTCCTGACCATGCAAAGAGAACGAATTTCAATCCCATAGCAGCCAGATTTCAAAAGATTAGACTCTCACTTTAGCCTAGTTTATTCCCCTATTTCCCTTCTATTTATAAGGAACTAAGTAATGAGGTTATTTCTGCTAATGTTTATAGCCATTAGAATGAAATAGAAAAAAAAAGTCTGACTTTCTGTACACTTCTTTAACAACTTATTGCCAGTAAGCTTATTGTTCTATGTACTTCATGTTAATCGAGATAAATATTAGCAGTAAGAGTCTTATTGCTTAGTTGCTTATAAATAGAAGAGAAATAAAAGAATACAGTGGACTAAACCGCTAGTTAATGTTTTAAAATGTGGTTGTAATGGGACTGAATTCCGTTTCTTTGCCTGACCAGGAGTTCACAAGTTTTCATATGAGAAAAGTATTTTAAAACTGAAATCAATAACAAGGAATATCTCGAAAACAGTTAACTCCAGGAAAAAATATGTGTATGATATACATTGTGTGTTTTAAGGAGCTCTACATTTTTGTGTAGTGAGTTTTTGTCTATCTCTTATGGTTTACCAGTTATGCAAAATTCAGAAAAATGTATCCAGAGTAAAGAAGTCATTAGAGGCTCTACCCAGAAAATTCAAGATATATATTTTATTTGCCATGTAAATATTTTAAATATAAGAGGTTATAATCAAAATAGTTGCAACCATTTTTGAGAAACCCTCATTTTCGAAATGTTTTCTATGTGAAGGGTAGTTGCGAGTAGAAGAGGGGGATTTCCACACACACATGCACACACAGGGACATTTTTCTAAATTTTTTTTATTTAATGGCTCCCAAAACATGTATTTCTGATGAAATCTCGGTATCGAGTTTTTGGGTGTAGAGAAATTAATAAGCTTTTAAGAATAATTTGTTACAAAGACGTAGAGAAAGTCACGTGAATGAAACACATCAGATATTTTTTTGTAGTTCTCTTATGGTTTTTAAAGTTATACAAAAGCGATTCCTAATAAGACAGCTTAGGAAGCTATTCTCAGAAATGTCAAGATATAAATTTTGTTTGGCATAAAATAGGTTTAATACAAAAACGTTAGAGCCATTTTTGAGTAATCCAAATTAAAAAAAAAAATTGTGCATAAAGGATAGTTTTGGGTGGGTCGATTTTCCTGAATATCTTGTGTCGCATCCTTGGAAGGTACTAAAATTAAGTAACCCCCTTCCCCTCACACACACACACACACACACACACACATACACACACAAACACACTGGGACCTTTTGCTAACAATAACTTCTTTGGATTCAGGAGACCTTAAAACATGTATTTTCAGTAAAATATTGCTATATTTTTACTTTCTCTAGCCCCGTAGATACAATGTACATAAGGGATAGAGAAGTATTGTATTCCACCCAAAAATTCGATACGGAGATGTCACCGGAAATATATGTTTTAGGGTCCCCTGTATCCAAAAAAAAGCATTTTCACAAAAAAGTCCGTATGTGTGTGTGTGTGTGCGTGTGTGTGTGTGTGTCCGCGTGTCTGTGAACACGATAACTCAAAAACGAAAAGTCGGTAAAGCACCAAACTTGATATTTAAGTTTAAGCTTAGTATCTTCCAGGGATACGACACGAAGATTTTGAGAAAAATCCCCCCACCCCAAAGTACCCTTTACATGGAACTTTTTTCGAAAATTTTGATTTTCTTAAAAATGGCTCTAACGATTTTGATTAAAATATCGTATATTAAAGACATTTAGCTGACAAATAAGATGTATATCTTGAATTTTCTGGGAATAGCTTCTAAAGGCCTGTTTATTCTGGATGAATTTTGCTTAATTTGGGATAACTAGTAAACCGTAAGAGATAGACAAAAACTTACTATACGAAAAATGTAGGTTTTGTTAGAATACACAAGTTATGTCTGTAATGACAATCGCATAACGACAGTTTTTAAAACACTTTAGCCTAGTGTTTCCTACTTATAAGGAACTAAGTAATAAGAACATTGTGCTGATGAATACCTCGATTAGCAAGATGCAGAAAGAAGAATAATCTTATGTAAGAAGTTTGTAGAAGAGCTAGAGAAAGTCATGTGAGTGTAACACATCAGATATTTTTTGAAATACAATACTTTTTCTATCTGTTACGTATATTCTATATACATACGTTCTGCGGAAGGTAAAATATCAATTTTAAGCAGCAATGGACTGCAGAGCTTATAAAGAGGGCGCCAGTTGGAAGAGTTTGGAAATTGCTCTTCCACTCAGTAAGAACTTAAAAAATCTGACGTGTTCCATTCACATGACTTTCTCTACAGCTCTGCAACAAACTATTGTTAAAAAGCTTAGGCCTCTATTTATTTCATGCTAATCGAGAAAAAAATTAGCAGAAATAGTATTATTACTTGCTTCCTTGTAAGTAGAAGAGAAATAAGGGAGTACTATAGGTTAAAGTAATGGTCCAGAGCTGGTTGCTACGTGACTGAAGTTCCTTTATTTGTTTGGACAGGAGTTGACAAATTCCTGTGTGAGAAAAGTTAAGTTTTTCGAAGCTGTAACCAAAAACAAGGAATATCTAAAAAACGATCAACTCCACGAAAAAATGTGTACAACATAGATTGTGTATTTTAATGTGCTCTACATTTTTTGTGTGGTAAGTTTTTGTCCATTTCTTACGGTTTAGTAGTTATGCAAAATTCCGTAAAATTCAATTAGAATAAATTAGTCTTCATAGGCTATTCCCAGAAAATTCAAACTATACATTTTATTTGTCAGGTTAGGATATTCAATATACGATATTTTAATCAAAATTGTTAGAACCATTTTTTAGAAAATCAAAATTTTCGAAAAAAGTTCCATGTAAAGGGAGTTTGGGGTGGGGGGATTTTTCTCAAAATCTTCGTGTCGCATTCCTGGACGATACTAAACTTAAATACCAATTTTGGTATTTTACCGACTTTTCATTTTTGAGTTATCGTGTTCACAGACACATGGGCACACACAAGGACCTTTTTCTGAAAATACTTTTTTTTGGATACAGGGGACCCTAAAACATATATTTCCGGTGAAATCTCGGCATCGAATTTTTTGGTGGAGTGCAATACCTTCTCTATACACTATACATAGTACGTGTAGAGAAAGTAAAAATATATTATTTTCAGAGCATAACCGAAAATATGCTGCTCCCTTTTGATACATTACGTCAACATAATAACTAAGTATAACATCATCTTAGATTTTTGGCTGCAGGTAATTTTCCACAGCGACCGCCACATTCTTGAGAAAGGATGAATTGTGTAATTTTCTGCCTTCGCCTTTTAAAATTCTTGTTTCGCTTCGTCGACATTAAGATGGTATCGGCGATCGCGTTCTCTTCAGATCATCCCTCCATTTCGTGTATACCGTTACGCTCTGCCTTGACCTACCCTAACAACGTCGAGGGGAAAAGAAATATGTCTTTAGCAGCGAGAACCAAGCCCTACACAGGAAGTGGGTCAGCAGTTGTCACACCGGAAGCCCTCCATTATTGTTTGTGTACATGCTCTTTTTCCTTTGCATTCCTGTGTTTAGTCTTCAAGGACCTGTACTCTGCACCTGTCATTAATTCGATGCTCTTCGGTATCTAAAACAACACAACATAAACAAGAAGATAAACAAAGGAATGAAGCTTACTTGGAGAGAAAGCTTTACCAAACATAAAGTAGCATAGAGAAAACTAAAAGAAGTCTGAGCTGTTTGGGGTAAATCACCAACTTTGGCGCAAAAAATATGCACGCAAAAAAACAAATTAGAAAATCTGATGTGTTCCATTCTACCTGTTCTACAAACTTTTCTAACAAATTCTATTCATTTATCTCTATCATGTTAATCGAGATAAAAAATAATTTAATTGTTTTATTACTTACTTCTTCGTAACAGGAGAATAAGGGTATACTATACTAACGCGCTAGTCAACTCTTTTCAAAGCTATCTCTATGCGAAACAATTGAAATTTGGTTCCTTTTTCGTTGCTAGGAATAAAACAAAAGATGTATGAAACGAAAACTTACTTCCCATTTGTAGTAGTTTAAAATATTGAAACCAATAACAAGGAATGTCTTGGAAACTGTTAGCTCTACAAAAATGTATATGTCATAAATTGTGTGCTTTAACGAGATATGTTTATCTCTTATGGTTTACTAGATGCACAAAGGTCACCTACAATGAAGAGATGTTCAAAGGCTATTCCCAGAATGTTCAAGACATTTTTATCAAAATCGTTAGAGCCATTTTTGAGAAAGTCAAAATTTTCGCAAAATGCTCCATGTGAAGGGTACTTGTGGGTGCAGGATTTTCTAGAAAATCTTCATGTCACATCCTTGGAAGATACTGAACTTAAATATCAAGTTTGGTATTTAAGTGGCTTTTCATTTTTGAGCTACGCTGCCCAGAGATGCACGGACACATATACGCCACACACCCAGATAGACACGCACACGGACGTGTATCAAAAATTGTTTTTGATTCAGGGGGCTCAAAACATGTATTTCTGGTGAAATTTCGGTATCGAATTTTTGGATGGAATACAATACCTTTAGAAAAAGTCATCAGTTGAGGTGAATTAGTCGCCTAAACCATTTTACTCAATTGTAATTTTACAAATCTCTTTTTACTTTTCTATTGCATTCCACTCTGAAAATTCGATACCCGAGATTTCACTGGAAATATCTTTTGAGGTCCCTGAATAAAAACATTTTTAATAAATGTTGTGTGAGAGAGAGAGAGAGAGAGGGAGGGAGGGAGGGAGGGAGGGAGGGAGGGAGGGAGGGAGAGAGTAAACGTGCCTGCTAATAGCATAAGTTAAAAACAAAAATGCATTGAATACCAAACTTTTTATTTAATTGTGGCATCTTTTAAGAGTGCAACACGAAGATTTTCAAGATCATTGCCCTCCAAAATACCCTTTACATGGAAAGCTTTTTGAAAAAGGTGGCATAAATGGCTCTAACGATTTTTATTAAATGTTATTCATATGCTTAGAATATTTTCATCATAATTAAATGTATAGCTTGAATTTTCTGGGAATATCCTCCGAAGGCCTCTTCATTATGGATGATTTTTGCATAACTGCAAACCGTACGAGGGAGACAAAAACTTACTACACAAAAAATGCAGATCTCAACAAAACACACAATTTATGTCCTTCACATTTTTGTTGTGGAGACAATCGTTTTCGAGATAATCCTTGTTATTGGTATCAATTTTAAAATACTTATACTTTTCTCAGATAGGAATTAGTCCATGTTGACAACCGCATAGACTCGCTCTTATAACACTTGACTGTCGGTTTAGCATACAACATTCCTTTAGTTCCTTCTGCTTATAAGAAACTAAGTAATAAGACCATTCTGCTAATGCTTCTCTCGATGGCATGGAGTAGAAAGAAGAATAATCTTTTGTAAGAAGTGTCTTTGTACAACAGGTAGAGAAAGTCATGTCAGTGTAACACATCAGATTTCTGTTTACTTTCTCTATACGTACTATGTACATAGTGTGTAGAGAAACTATTGTATTGCACCCAAAAATTCGATACCGAGATTTCTCCGGAAATACATGTTTTGAGACCCCCTGAATCCAAAAAAATAATTTTTATAAAAATGCCCGTGTGTGTGTCTGTCTGTCTATGTGTTTCTGTGGGTAGCATAGCTCAAAAACGAAATTACTGTTAAATACCAAACTTGGTATTTAAGCTTGGTATCTTCCAGGGATACGATACGAACATTTCCACGAAAATACCCCCACCCCAAACTACCCTTTCTATAGAAAACATTTCTATTTTTTTTTTCTAAAAAATGGCTCTAACGATTTTGATTAAAATATTGTATATTAAAGATATTTACCTGACAAATAAAATGCATATCTTGAATTTTCTGGGAATAGACTCTGAAGACTACTTTATTCTGGATTAATTTACGGAATTTTCCATAACTGCTAAACTGTAAGAGATAGACAAAAATTTAGCACACAAAAAATGTAGCGCACGTTAAAACACACAATTTGTGTTATATACATGTTTTCGTGGAGTTAATTGTTTTTGAGATATTCCTTGTTATTGGTTCCAGCTTTAAAAATTGGAATTTGCCAACTCCTATCCATACAAAGGAATTTCAATCACATAGCAACCAACTTTGACTATCACTTTAACCTATGGTGCTCTCTTATTTCGCTTTTACTAACAAGGAAGCAAGTAATAAGACTATTTCTGCTAATTTTTTCTCGATTAGCATGAAATAAATAGAAGCATAAGCTTTATAACAATAATTTGTTGCAAAGATGTAGAGAAAGTCATGTGAATGGAACACATCAGGTTTTTTTATTTAACTTCCTAACGAGTATTGAATTTAACTCTCATTCAAAATCATTCTTCTATAAACTAGAACTAATTTTGGCCTCAACAGGTTACTTTTACCCAAATTTGGAAAATATATTATTTCACAAAATGTACATATATTTTTAATTTTTATACTGCTTCCAATGTGCACTCATATTGCATAGAGGAGTCATACATTTGAAAATTTCGAATAATTTTGGGATTATAACAATTCAATACAATGAATACCACAATCTTAGAAATACAGACTTTCCTCTATTTTTGGCCCCCCTAATTATATGAAAGTAATAATTCAGTAATTATATTTCATATTAGATGCCGTAATTATAGTTCCTAGGTATACATTTAATTTTATTGTGCATTCAATAAGAAATATAATACATTATTATTACCATCATCATATAATAGGTATTGAAATAATATAATCTAAACTTACTAGGTTTCCCAACATTTTAACTCCTTAGCAACAATTCTGATTTTCACATTGAATACAACATAAATAAAAATGTTATATTTATAAAATAATATATGTTCAAACAACTCATGAAGGGCCAAATTAGCCTCAGTTTGTGGTAACAGGTTCAATATTCTATTATATTAATATTTCCTGGCTATAATTTATCAGATACGAATGATCCTGAATGAGAGTTGAATGCATTATTTAAATTTGAATGTTAATTTTAATAAAAATTAAGAATTAATGTCACTACAGAACTATAAGTTTTTCTCAATTGACGCGACTGCAAGCCAAGACGAATCTCTGCGTGCAGTAGAGGGGAAGCTGTCTCCAGTTTGCTCTCTAGACAATGCTAAGACTAAAAGCATACCATAAAAGATCTGTGTCCAAGTTATGTGTCATATAATTAAAGGGAAATATTATAAAAGCTAACTTTTATAAAAATTTCAGCTGTGCTATGGGTATAAAAATTTTTAATTGTCTCCTGCAACTTATAAGTAGAGCATAGGGCATCGTTACAATGTCTCAGTGCTCGGATTTAATTCTAGTTCGTGAGTTTGCCGCTATGCGCCATGGTGACGAGGGATCAGCTCGTCGCCCACAGATGGCATTGTAGGATGAAATCAATACTTGCGGATACGAAATGGCGGAATTTTGTCCAGGAACCTTCTTTCTTTAACGTGCAAATATAAATTAAATCTGACCAGCGGCTTTATTTCCCTTCCGAAGGAAGCCATGCTAAGGATTTTGCGTCCGAAAAAAATCCATCACCCTCCGCGTCTGAATCTGCGATCTTGGGTTTTAGAAGCTAGCATGGTAATCACTACACGACGGAGCACGATATAAGTATAACATTAAACTATGTTTGGTCATAACCGAGCTAATATTTTGAAATAGGTTGTTACGAATAATGGCGTGCATAAAAACACATTGAATAATGAGAAATTAGCTACCATATCAGGTGCTCTGGATAAATATTTAATATTACAGTTCTGAGAATTGCTATTAAATATTTAATCAGAAGTACTTGTTTCTAACATATAATTTAAAGTGAGGTTAAGTTATATGTGCAAGAAATGAAAGACGCTGAAAAAATATGCAGTGGAGTTAAGATTATAGCCTGAAGTACATCGAACTTCATTTTCTCCGACAAATGCTTGCTTCACACTCCGTCCAGCTGCATTTTGAAATTCAATGCTGTGCAGCCTTCCTAGACAGTGGTTATTGCTTCTTCATTTTTTGTTTTTGTTTGTATGTTCATTATCTTTAAATGCAGTTTTTGTAATCCGCATGCATTGTGTTGTACAGGCATTTTTTAACCTCATATTTGGAAATTAATATTTTGGTTGTTTTAATCATTCAGCCTGTTTATTTTATACTATGCTTCTTCAGTAATATTTTATAGCATTTTTGTAGCTGTCAATATATTTTATCATATACATTTTATCACAGAAATATTTTATAATATAACGATCATTAGGCCAGAAATGCACTGTAAAAATGTGTGTCAAAGATAGTTTATAATACATGATCTATTGGCAGCATTTCTCTTTAAAATATATTACCCATCGGCAATTGTGTTAACTCGTGTACTGATGCCGTTTGGTTTTGTGTTTAACTTTAATAACTAGGTCACACACTTACAGACTCTGGGGAGGATAGGGAATAATCTACGCTAGATAAAAATCCCTGTCCCTAGCCAGGAATCGAACCCGAGACACGTCGCACAGTAAAGATGTCCGACAGAACTACCGGCCAGCTTTAAGTGTGTTTCATTTCTTGCAGACATAACTTAAGATAAACAGGTAGTCATTTTGTTTACTACAATCAGTAAAAAAGTTTAAATTGCTTTTTATAGCAAATGATTACCTTGCCTATTTATAGAGAATCAACATTTAACTGTTCCCTTCTTGCTTTTGGCTCTAGAGCTATTTGAAGTTCATAAAACACGCATTTTCCAGCATATTATTTTATAAAACTGTGTTTTTCTCAAAGCCACATTATCACTTTTTCAAAATGTTCCACGCGAGTTTTTGTTTAAATGCAACTGAAATTTTCCAGCATGTACAGAAGTATCTATTGTAATATTACAGAAAACAAAATTATCATAACAATAATAATAAATTTCGACAACGTTAACATTTTAGCAATAAAATCACAACAAATTTTTCAGAAAAATATATACAAAAATATGGAAATTTGAAATGTTACTCCTTAACCACACTTTGAACATACGTTAGAAACAAACACTTCTCATAAACATCTAATTACAACCTTCTCAGGATTGTTATGGTAAATGTTTGTCAAGAATAGCTGATATGCTAGCTAGTTTTTCATGATTCATGTGGAGATTGGCATTTAGTTTCTTTTGCTCGTGTTTTTATGCACAGCTTAATTCATATCTGCCTATTTCATAATACTGTTGCTCAGCTATGATTAAACATTTTATGTAGTCTTTAGTTGTTAAAATAATGGCACAGCTGAAAATTTTATAAAATTAGGTTCTACAATATTTTACTAAAAGTATTTGACCCAGAAGATCGTCTCCTTAGCGCGGTGGTAGCGCGGCTGCTTGCCAAGCGGGAGACGTGGTTTCGATTCCCAGTATCGTCGTGGGGATTTTTTTCTCCGCTGGGAGACCGGTCCGGGGTGCCCTCAGCCTTGTGAGGTCCCTGGAGGACCAATTAAGGAACTACTTGTTGGAGAAGTAGCGGCTCCAGGTTGTGAAGACCATATTAACCGATCGGGAGGGACTCGCCGCGCTAACCACGTCTCACCCTCCAGTACTGCCCCCCGTCATGACGCCTGTACTGGGCCGAGATGGGGGACGCAGCGGTTGGATGGTAGGCCCTGCGCTATGGAGTTTGGTTTAATTTTATTTGACATAGAACTTTCACACAGAACTTTTACAGCGTAATGTCGGCCTTAGACTGTCAAACGTTTATAAAAAGTTTTAAAAATTAACTTTGACACAAATCTACTACAGTTTAATATGAAACAAGTTATGCTTATCTTCTTTATAAAAGGTTATCAAAATTATAGTCCTGTACTTTTGTAGAACCTTGACACCTGTTGAACAGATTATTGAACACCAAATGAACATCTGTAAACCGTAAACCGTGTTTGTTGGTAAAGCATTGTCTTTAAATACTCCCCGTAAATAATAATCACATGGTTTTTAGATCTGGAATTTAGGGAATTTGTTCGTAATAAAACACATTGTAATACAAAGCGGTAATTTCTTGCACGTCTTTCCAATCTTCTGTCCTTATCTTGTCTAACTTTTGCTCGCTTAAAACTATTGGCTGTCTATGTTTATTTTTTCCAAGACGAATGCAAACTATTTAAATTGTTTATAACAGCTTAGAAAATGTGGAATTTTAGTTGTTGTATCAGTGAATTTCTTTATATAATCCACGTGTTCGACCAAAACGTAATACATACACACACTCACACACATAAACACGTGCGCTCACGCACACTTCTCTGTAGTAGACACTTTGATAACTGCGACAGTAAAACACAATCAACTTTCTTCTCAGGATAAAGAATAACCCCGAAAAAAACCATATCCGGGTATATCACCCTAAGCGAGATTTGAGCTCGCGTGCTCTTGAATGTGAGGTAGACACCTAAATCAACAAATAGCTTCATAACTCTACATCAGCGCTGTTAAAAGGTAACCCTTGCGTTCAGATGATCGTTCCCCCGACTCCAGTCAAGAAGGGGAAATACTGGTGCGTCACATATCTACTGTATGTAAGCAAACATAACACGAATGTCAGCTTCGTAACGCGGTAAGATTCATCTTCCTATCATTTTCAGAGACTCTACACCAACTGAAAATAGAATTACTTGCGCTACAAAATTGTACGAACAGAAAATACTTTAAAGAAAGAGGTTGGAAGTCATCATTTAAATCATTGCATAAGGAATCGTTTTGCAAATTGCTGTTATTGCAATACATTAAATAGCAATGTTTGGCTTCACATACATTTGCAAGCAAAGCTTCTCTAAAAGTAATTATATTAAACACTAACATCACAGTAACTACGAGACTATCGTTTGGCTCAACTGTTAAAGCTCTGTATATTTTCCTTAGCAGCAGATATTGATGGATTCGTCCAAAGTAAAACATATCACCGAAGTGATACAGATGAGGAAGGCCTTGTGTTTAAGTCGCATAGTGCAATGCCCAATGCTTCACACAGTGTCTTCCCCTCTGCTCCTTTAATTTCGACGTGGCTGCTTTAGATGATGCCAAAAACGTTCGACTGAACTACAGTGGTAGCGTATGAACTGCAATGTGAGCCATCGAGTCAGATCCGGCGTTCTCCAGTCGCAGCATTCAAGAGGTATTCTGAACAGGGCAAAAAATAAATTAATAAAATAAATAAAAAGAAATAAAATATCTTATGATGTATGTGCATAATTGAAGTAGGATTCGTATCTCTGGAATGACGTTTTATGAGAACTAGTATCATATTGATTTTGTGTTTAAGTTTCTTTCAAATAGTCTACCGGTACTAAGACTGAAACTACCTGCCACCTAGCATCTTCTAAGTAAATGTATTAGGTCACTTAGGTAGGTTTAGTATTTTTTACTTAAACAATTCATAATAATACTTACGTTATATGTGACATAATTAATCAAACATAACAATCTAATTACAATTATCCTGCAATTTACTGTACTCTATATTCAATATTAAATTTTAAAATAAAAACTTTTGGAATATTTTTTTCTTTTTACTATAACTTCCAAAAAAATGTTTCGACAATTAATAGGTATTTGGGTTATACACTTCAATTTTCCATGTACAGCCTTATGGCGACGCAGTTAACTCTCTGCCACCAAGTACACGTCCTAGCATTGTACTTCACTGTAAGCCATAGCATCTTCAAATACGATAATAGCCTCTGTGCAGCGTCACACTTAAGCTGACAATTCAGTTCCACTATTAAAGCGCCAACGGAAAAAAATTAATAAAGGATCCACCTTTATTTTTATTTCCATTTTATCGGCCGAGATTAGGCAATTTCAACCAATCGCGGTCACCTGACTGGAGCGATATTATCGAAAAATCTTATCGCAGCTGATGTTTATTTCTTTGATAACTTGTCGCACCTGATGTTCGTATGTTTAATCTCCTGTCTTGATTATTAGTAACAAGATGACAATCCAGGCAGCCAACTTTCATTTTTATTAATTGCCAGTTCCACAACTGTACTTTCAATTAACTCGGTTGCAATGTTTATTAAAAGTTTTGTCATCGTGTATTTAGTTCAAAAAAGGAGTGAAAAGAAACATTTGTATTTCTTATGCATGAGATGTGTGCAATAACCTCAAATAATATAACGTTTGTTTCCATTTCATATATTACTTATTAAAAGCTGAGATAAATAATTATTCCCTATTTCTATTGTTACTATCGATATTCGTACATTGGGTGAAGACACGGTCGGCCATATCATAAGGCAGGAGGCACTGAAGAAAGAAAAAGAGAACACTTGGTAAATAGACATGGTGGAAAGTGTCATCTACCATTTGAGAACTAATGTTAAGTATTACAACCATAACCTGATAAAATTTCCCTTCCTATATATTATAAATTATTAATAGTCTATTTCTCTGAATTATCGACAAGATGAAAACACTTTTGATATTACTTATGATAATATTAGATTTGTGTAACCAGGTGTGATATCTACAATAGTGATGAGTGGTAACCTAGCAGAGTATGTGCAGTGCCAAAGAGCATTTGGAAGTGTGGGGAGTGTGATACGGACATGTAGCGGATTACACTGCAAATATAAACACTTGCAAGCACCGAATGTTACCCACGAAAACAGTATTTGTCCAATCTGACATTTGGGGAAAATTGAAACTTAGAGAACTGTTTTTAATTTAATTTTGCATTTGGCAAAGCATGGTCCACTGTATAACGTGCGGTATATCTGATGCATGCGTCTCAAGATGTAAAAATCTTTAAGATCAACAAAAACATATCCTTTCTACTCTAGAAATAGGAAAGCGTAAAAACCAAAAGCAGTCTGACACGAGACGAGAGAGTAAATATAGACCATAAAATTCATTGCGACCTACTAAAATATAGGAAGTTATAAATATTAAAGTTACAAATTTTAGATGTGCCTTATAAGCCTGAACTGTAAGATTTTCCTTGCTTTGAGAAATTCTGTGCTTTATCAGCAGCAGTCCGTCTGTTTAATTGTTTAGTTTGTGTTAAGCAAGGTGTTATTGCACCATTCCATGGTCTCTAAACCACGCATTTAGTGTTCATGCAAGACATTTATGTTGTAGAGGGCAAAAATTCACTTCGCAGATTTTGTAACACAAAAGTTCTTAGAAATCTGAGCTTTCTTTCAAGGTCCATTTTTGGTGGATCTCGAAGACAGTTGGAGACGGCAGCAGGTGAGTTCTGCATGGGGAACAGCTATAGGCGAAGAAGGCTTCACTGGCCAAGAACGTGCGGCCCCTGAGCTGGGTGTTGGTGGACGAGAGGCCTGCATTTGTACAGCAACTGGTAGCTCTACTGACGTCACTCTCAAGAAGGATGCTTTCGAATGTCCACTGCGCCTGGTTTCTGCAGCAAATACAATACTTGGTTAATGCTGAGGTACATTCAAATATTAGATTTATAATTATACCAGAAAAGATTAACTTTAGGTTAAGCATTCGTGATGAACTTTATATCAAAGGGGTGCCATATGTCAAGCTCTTATAAGAAAGTCTCTATATAACTATCAATGAAAAGTTATTCACAAGCATACAAGCTTAGATATGAGCGAATGCCTGTTATATCAGGAAAAACTCTATTTCCTCTTATATTCACATTCATAATGATTAAAAAAAAAAAAAAAGGCGTATCCAAATGTATAACAGAAGGCCAAATAATATAAAGTTTATATAATTTTTATCTTATTCCTTGTGTTTTGTTAGGCCAAAAGTTAGCATTTTGTTCTGTACAAGCTGCAATTTACACTGAAATTACGAATTGGAACAACGGCTGAAAATCTGGCCACATGCACATCTTGTCTCGCTATGGTAATCCTCAGTATAAACATAGTCACAAACACTGAGCTTTATTTACATTCTCTTTCATTGAATATTTAAGAGAAACTGATAATTTGGTTGATAATAAAATGAACTTGCTTTATTATGGTTCCATAAATTGTTGAATTAAAAAACTGCTTCATTTGTTCACATTAGATGCTTTGACAAGCACATGGTGGTGGTGGCGGTGGCAGCGGTGGTGGTGGTGGTGAAACCTGAAAGTTCTCTCAATAAAGTAGGCTCTTGGAGCCTTTCGTGCCTCTTATGTTGGGCATTACTCAAAGCAGATGATCCTCTATCCTTGATATCAGCCTAGCCAACACCCGTTCTAGTAGCCAGCTTGGTTCTAGTGAAGTTCAAAAGAAATTTATTGAGCATATGCATAGCTTAAACTCAGGTTGCATATTTCTCAGTTTGAAAGGTAGTGGTAGAATATCCAATCACAATAGGTCCCCGAAGCGAGATTTATCACCATCCCAGCCTTCAGCCACTACTGTGTACGCTGGAGTTGGATTATATTTAGTCCAGATCAGATGCCCTACCATCAGGACGATAGGACACTTTTCTCTACGCAGAAGAAGTGAGTGTTGCATAAGCGAGTCATAGTTTTATGTGCTTTTAGCAGGGCATATAAGTAAAAGTTTACGACAAACATTTTTTTTCATTCAAACTTAAATAAGTGTATTTCAATTTTACTTGTTTTCATTGAAAACCAAACATTTTGAAGAAAGAATACGGAAAAACTTACTTTGGAATTTTGAAATGTAGAAACGTTTAGCACAGCTTCTTGCTGAAGGTAGAGATGTTAGCTGTCCGAACTGGAATTACAAATTTTAGTTGGCTTGCAAAATATGTGAGTTTAAAAATAATTCATAATCGTGCACCTCTATGGGTTTTATGTTTTATTTTCCTAACAAAAATTGCTCAAATTCCTTTTTCAGCATGATTACCAGTCACTATAGCAGCTTTTCACACTTGACAGGTAATATCACACTAGCCAAAATTAGAATGGACTTTCTGTTTCCACTGCAACTGCATTATGAGAAAAATATTAGGCTTATTAATGGCGTTTATGTGTAATATATTTCAATATACTTGTCGATATCTTTCTCTAATGGACGACCTCTATAATTCTTCCTTTCGGTGGAGTTCACTAGGAAATCTAAGTCATACAAGAAATAGTATTTGGGAAGTATTAAAATGAAAATCACCATTTATGAACACAGGCCAATCGCGTCTACTAAAAATGTTTAGTCATCATTTTACGATGATATTCATATATGTATTATGCATATTTATTTTAAACAATTCATTTGTTCCATTTACATGACTTTTTCTACCTCGCTGTAATAAATTATTCTTTTATCTAGTTCATGCTAATCAAGATAAACATTTCCAGAAATATTACTATTTCTTTATTTCCTTTTAAGTATAAGGGGAATATGGAAGTATACTAGCTTAAATGATAGTTAAATATTTTAAAAGCTGATTGCTGTGTGATTGGAATTCAGGTCTATTTGTATCCACAAAATTGTATAAAACGTAGATTATGTGTTTTAACGAGATCTACATTTTTTAATACTTTTTGTCCATCTCTTACGGTTTACCAGTTATGCAAAGCTCATTCAGAAAGAGGAGGACTTCAGAAAGTATTCCTACAAAATTAAAGATTTACATTTATTTTTCATATAACTATATTTAATATAAGGCATTTTAATACAAGTTACATCCAGTTACAGTAATCAAAACGTTTGATTTTTTTCATGTAAAGTGTACTTTGGGGTGGGGGGATTTTCTTAAAAATCTTCGTGTCTCATCTTTGGAAGATGCTGACTTATATACCAAGTTCGGTAGTTAACTGACTTTTCGTTTTTGAGTTATCGTGTTTACAAACACACACGCATACATGCATATGATTTTTACTTTCTCTACACGTACTAGGTACATAGAGGAGATATTGTATTGCATCCAAAAATTCGATACCGAGATTTCACCGGGAATACATGTTTTGGGTCGACTGGAATCAAAAAAAAAAAAAAAAAAAAAAAAAAAAAAAAAAAAAAAAAAAAAAAGCATTTTTGGAAAAAGGTCCGTATATGTGGATGCGTGCCTGCGTGTTTGTGGACAGCATAGTTCAAAAATAAAAGTGCCATTAAATACCAAACTTGGCATTTAAGTTTGGTATTTTCCAAGGATGCGACATGAAGATTTTCAAACTACCTTTATATGGAAACATTTTCGAAATTTTTTATTTTCTCAAAAATGGCTCAAGCGATTTTGATTAAAATCTCTTATATTTAAGATATTTAATTGCCAAATAAAATGTATATCTTGAATTTTATGGGAATAACCTCAGAAGACATCTTTGTTCTGGATGATTTTTATTGATATTTGCATAACTGGTAAACCGTATGAGATACATTAAAACTTACTACACAAATATAGAGATCACGATAAAACACACAACTTATGTTATATATATATATTTTTTTTTTTGTGGAGTTTATCTCTTCCTAGATATTCTTTGTTATTGGTTCAGCTTTAAAAAACTTATACTTTTCTCATACAGGAATTTGTCAACTCCTGTCCATACAAACAAAGGAATTTCAATCACATAGCAACCAATTTTTGATTATCACTTTAGCATATGGTACTCCCTTATTTCCATTTTACTTACAAGGAAGCAAATAATAAGACTATTTCTGCTATTTTTTTCTCGATTAGCATGAAGCAAATAAAAGCATAAGCTTAACAATAAATTGTTGCAGACCTGTAGAGAAACTCATATGAGTGTAACAGATCAGATTTTGTTCTTTAAAAATATTCTTTGGATACATGAAACCCTAAAACGTTTATTTCCAGTGAAATACCTATATACTATATACTAAGTAGAGAAGTAAAAAGTTATTTTAACTTCGTTTTACTCATAGCTGTAGAATGACCAATATTTTAATCACAGATGAGGTTGTTCTGTCACAGAAAGAGAAAATTCAGATTTAAAAGCCGTGGAAATATTTAGAAGCCCCTACAATCAGAGAGCTATTTGTCACAATCAGCTGGCAATATAGAGGGAGGGTGAAGGGGAGGGATGGTGTCACCTGCTGTTAGCAAAAATAACGATTTTTCCACTCAGCTTCCAGTAAATGGTTTGAAATAACAGTTTGTTCGTTTCACGACCATGTTTCACCTAGCTTCCAGCCATATGCCGATTCCAGTAAAATAGATTGAATCCAATCTATGGCATGCAACCAGTGGTCTCTGCTTTTGGCATTCAGCAACAAATGGGAATAGATCTCACCAAAATTTGACTCCTTTTAGGTATCTAATGAATGACACCTGTTAGGAGCAAGAAGAATAATTTATAAACGTTACCGATAATATGATACTGATTAGAGGATAAAAAAAAAAATCTGATGTGTTCCATTTACATGGCTTTCTGTATATCTCTGCAACAAATTATTGTTAAAAAGCTTATGCTTCTATTTACTCCATGCTAATCGAGAAAAAAAATGTCAGAAATAGTCTTATTACTTGCTTCCTCTTAAGTAAAAGCGAAATAAGGGAGTACCATAGGTTAAAGTGATAGTCAAAGGCTGGCTGCTATGTGACGGAAGTTCCTTAGTTTGCATGGACAGAAGTTGACAAATTTCTGTATGAGAAAATATAAGTTTTTGAAAGGTGAAATAAAAAACAGTGAATAACTAAAAAACGATCAACTCCAGAAAAAAAGTATATAATATAAATTGTGTGTTTTAACGTGCTCTACATTTTCTGTGTAGTAAGCTTTTGTCTATCTCTTACGGTTTAGCAGTTAAGCAAAATTCGGCAAAATTCATCCAGAATAAAGAAGTCTTCAGAGGCTATTCCCAGAAAATCCAAGATATACATTTTATTTGGTATGTAAATGTAATAAACGGGATTTTAATCAAAATCGTTAGAGCCATTTTTAGAAAATCAAAATTTTCGAAAACTGTTCCATGTAAAGGGTAGAAAATATTCGTGTCGCATCCTTGGAAGATACCAAACTTAAATACCAAGTTTGGTTTTTAACGGTCTTTTCGTTTTTGAGCTATGCTGCCCACAGACACACAGACACACACATACACACAGACAGACAGACACACACACACGGACATGTTTCTAAAAATGCTTTTTTTGAATTCAGGGGGTCTCAAAACATATATTTCCGGTGAAATCTCGGTATCGAATTTTTGGGTACAATGCAATACCTTCTCTATACACTATGTACATAGTACGTATAGAGAAAGTAAAAAGGAATCGAATAATGTGAATGGTGAAGAGCAATGAAGATAATACTAGCGAAGTTGAGACGAGGTAGTGAAGCAGTAAGCAGATTTAGACATTCTGAACGTGCTATAGCTAGTAAAATTAGCATAGAGGTCTAATTGAGAATAAATATGACAAATAAACCACGTTCATAATCGTAAAACTAGGTCAGCATGCAGGTCAATGGAATAGTAGCAACTTCTTTGCTGGATAGGTAGAGTCAGATTGAAAAATTCAATGCCATAGCCGGGATCCCTAGCCGGTTGCCCTGCCACTGAGCTACCATAGCAGACATGCTGTGACGCAGTTACGTGCCGAATACCCCGAGCCGGTAACAGATAAACAAGGATAAGCATCGTCTCTCGTCCACTGTTAACACAGTACTATTGAGATGTAACTAGAATATTTTGGAGATTTCACTTTCCCTTGACTCCAAAATGTTTTCATAATTTCCGAGAAGTTCTGCAGAGATATCAGTTGATACATAGAGAACGTTCTCACGTGACCGAGCCAAAGAGTCAGATAATTAGTAAGCGAGAAGTGAATACTTAACTTGTGAGTTTTTGGTGCGCTATAAAGTGCGAGTGCTTTATGACACTCCACGAGCGTGGCGGACTAAAGGATGTCTTGTGTTGGAGTGAGCCGCCCGGGACAACAGGCAAAATTGGAAGTCACAATACAATCAACCAACCTTTAGTGCCAGAACAGGAGGAACGGGATGGTACTGCACGATAGGCTTTATGTTGGTGAAAACTAGTGCCCTTTCTTCTTAATTCCAACCTGCAATGAAACGCCATTGTTTTTAAGTCTTTGCGCTTCTATTGTGTACTTCAACTGAATTCTCTCTAAATATATCTTACCTACGGTCCAATAGAGGAAGCCGATTTACCTGGAGAGGTATGTTTACTTCCTTATGATACCATTCTTCTCTGAAAAAAAGAAAAGTTGAAAAAGGATTAAAATACATAAGTACTCAACTCAAGTGGTAGTTAGTTCTATATGAAGTATAATTTCTATTATTTTGTTCAATAGAGGAAAGCGGTGTAAATTCTGTTACAAATATTTCCTATGATTAGCTCCCAAGTAGTTCCTAGTAGCTGAAGTCAATGCTTATTTACTACCGCATCATGAATGGTATAATTTTTTCGTTTGTACGTGTTGAATATGAGAGAAATTTTAAGCATCGTCATAAGGGTCATTATTAACTATACTGGTGAACTATTCAAGTCCTTAATGAGAGAACCGGTATTGATAAATAAATCAGTATCATAATAACCTCTCACACACGTTCCTCTTAAAAGTTCCATGGAAAGTTTACAATTCAAGCACCGCCGGTCTCCATGTCCTCGCTCACTTTGGTGCTTCGTGGCGCAGGGGATCGTAGGTTCGAGTTCCGCCTTGGGCATGAGTGTTTATATGTTTGTAAAATGTGTATATGTGTGTGTATTGGATCTGCAGAAACAGTAATCAAACAGAAAACACAGTAAATTAGGTATGAAAAAACACATTTACGTACATAAAAATTATTCTGACATAAGAAGATCCTTGTCGGAGCCTCCAGGACACAAACCATCGACAAGAAAGTTGTAATACGCTGAATTTGATAAAGAATACAAGAAGTATCAGTGGAAGGATACCTAAGGGAACTATATTGTTACTTTAAGTCAGTTCTAATGAAAAAGTTATGTTTTAAATCTGAGTACTTCCAGGTCGTTTTTCATGGACCAAACTGCATTATGGAATCGAGGTGGTTTTATAATCCATGCGTTAAATGTTAAATGGACTGTAATTCCTGTTATATAGGCTTGTGAGTTTCCATTTATGGGTGCTGTGTTTATTATCCGGTTCTATCTAAATACCATTGCTTTACAGGATCCCCCCAATTATTATAATCCACGAGATTTAATTGTCAGTTTTTACTTTCTCTACACTTACTATGTACATAGTGTATAGAGAAGGCTCGACCCAAAAATTCGATACCGAGATTTCACCGGAAATATATGTTTTAGGGTCCCCAATATCTAAAAAAAACATTTTCAAAGAAAGGTCCGTGTGTGTGTGTGTGTGTGTGTGTCCGTGTGTCAGTGTGTCCGTGTGTCTGTGAACACGATAACTCAAAAACGAAAAGTCGGTAAAATACCAAATTTGGTATTTAAGTTTAGTATCTTCCAGGGATGCGACACGAAGATTTCGAGAAAAATCCCGCCACCCCTAACTACCCTTTACATGGAACTTTTTTCGAAAAGTTCGATTTTCTCAAAAATGGCTCTAACGATTTTGATGAAAATATCCTACATTAAAGGCATTTACCTGACAAAAAAAATATATATCTTGAATTTTCTGGGAACAGCCTCTGAAGAGTAGTTTATTCTGGATGAATTTTACGGAATTTTGCATAACTGCTAAACCGTAAGACTTAGATAAAAACTTACTACACAAGAAATGTAGATCACGTTAAAACACACAATTTATGCTACGAGTATACATTTTTTCATGAAGTTGATCGTTTTTGATACATTCATTGTTTTTGGTTTCAGCAATGAAAAACTTACTTTTCTCATATAGGAATTTGTCAACTGCTGTCCATACAAACAAAGGAACTTCAGTGGCATAGCAACCAGTTTTAGACTATCACTTTAGGCTATGGTACTCCCTTATTTCGCTTCTACTTACAAGGAAGCAAGTAATAAGACTATTTCTGCTATTTTTTTTTTTCTGATTAGCATGAAGTATAAAGAATTATAAGCTTTTTAAAATAGTTTGTTGCAGAGATGTAGAGAAAGTCATGTGAATGGTACACATCAGATTTTTCTCTGTCGTTGTCTAACAACGTTTTGGAAAATCCTTTGGGTTTCTTTCCTTTAGAGGGTCAAACATTTTTAAAACTCTTATAATGTCTCTAATTACCTGCGGTGATCTGAGGGTAAGAAGGCATCAGTAGTGCTGCATCTTGCAAGTGATTTGGAAGTACACACAGATGAGCAAAGATCATCTGCCGCTAGTTTCTGCCCTGCCACGTTCGCCATAAAATAGGGTCGGCGTAGAAAGAAAACTATGGTGAGTATTCCCCTCTTTTTCTAACAATCAAGGGACAATAATAGGTCAGCATACAATTGAGAACAAAACGGGAGGAAGATTTGTTCCTTCCTCGCTCAACAACCCAAGTTATTTCTGAAAATATTTCTGTTGTGTCTTAACTTCGTATTATTTACAACATGTTTGTTTCGCTTACATGAAACACAAATTAGTGATACATATTAAAACGATAAATAAGTAGGTACCTAAGTGTATTAGATTTAACAAGTCTGGTGATCTGAATTCCATCCAAAGGACAGATTCGACTTTTCCCCACAAGCCATGAGACTACACAACGGGAATGAAAATCGTGTCCACATGAAAGATTCCTCACCACTTCTCCAACCTGTAACAGAGAACATTAATTAGATGCATCTGAAAACAATATTTTTTATAGGTACGTTATCTATAAGTTATTTAAGTATTTGGTTACATTTATTTGTTAAACTGATTATTTTAATTAATATTTAATTGCAATACTCTTTATAAGCATTCACCTCGCGAGATTTTTTATTTGCTTTTCAGGTCTCTGACTGTCATAAATTTCTTTAAATTAAATATAATCTACAATAAGTTGTTGAGCGCTGCCGTGCACTTAAATTTACTTATGTATATGATGTAAAACGGAAAGCATATTTTAGAATAATTGGCTAGATAGTCTTAAATAATCCAACATCCACTGTAAAATAAAAAGTAGATACATATAGATGTATAGATACACTACGATAGGTTTAGCTAGGTTAACGTTTACTGTAAACAAGACACGGATACTCTGGATATAAACACAGAGATAAAATGAGATAAGTTAGATAGGGTAGCCCTTTCAACTCTGACTTTATTTTTTAAAATTCTAAGCTGGCAAATATTTTGTCCTGTGTAGTTTTTTTTTTTTTTTTTTTTTTTGTGTACTTTACACTAAAAATGGTGAAAAAAATCTTACTTTATCCATTTTTCCAAAAAAGCACTATCACAATTCAGCTCAAATATATGAACAAAATGCTACAGACAGTTTTAGCTGAAATAACATGTGTTATTTAATTTTGTAGAAATGCTATAAAAAGAGTTAAAGTACAGTCAAATTAAGGTATTTATACAAGAACAAAATGAATATGCAAACATGCTTAAAAATGCATATAAGCAAAAATTTCTTAAGATTTTACATGGTAATTTCTAAAAGAGTCTTTGTCTTTAGAAAGACACAGATATTGATCACTTTTAATGCACCTAGTTTTTGACCTGCTAGTGCAGCCCTCCAGCTGGCAAGTTCTAGGAGAAGTAATGTTTCTGACCTCTGGCCAATGATCGAAACCATCATAGCGCTTATCTGCAACTGGTTTAGGAGACGGTGTGTATATTTTCCTCTCAGGTGGTGGAGTGTTTTCTTCCTGCTCATCATCTAGTAGTCTTCTTTTCCTGCTTGGTGTGGCGGTTAAAGCTTCTGAAGCTGACAATCTGAACTTCAGTAAGTTCATAGTTTTGTTTTTGGCAGCACATTCGCTTTACATTCTTCCCTATATGTTTGCCAACTGTTAACTGTAGCAAGATCCAACAAATGTAGGATTACCTTCGGGTCCATTTTCTGGTTTTGAACCATGTTCGATAGCACTCTATTAATTGGTCGTAAATATCAACACCATCCATATGCTGATTGTAATTTCTATCGACAGCTGGAATATTAATCTCAATGTATTTTTTCTCATTTTTGCTCCACCTTTTCACTTTTGCTTGTGGCTCTACAGCGAAACAGGTGGAATCCATTATAACCTTTTGGTTATCTTTCCACTCAGTTATGACAATCTTTTCACCTGATCTAACATAACAGTCGTGCTCACCTCTTACCATTTTCTCCTTTTTTAAATTAACATTCTTTACTCTGTTTAGCATTACAGTTCCTGATCCCTCAATTCCCTGCTCTGAAAGGTTTGCTAATAGAGCCACAGTGGTGAAGTATCTGTCGAAATAAACAAAGCTATCTTTAGGCAATGATTGAACCAGAGGCATGATAACTGAAGGTCCTAAACCTAGATCTTTGTTTTTAAGTGGGGTATTACTGCCTTGGTAAATCTCAAAATCTAGCACTATTCCTGATGATGAGGTTGTAACAAAATTCTTTAACCCTACTGGTCTTGGCTTGTTCTTCACATATTGTTTTAACTTACATCGACCACTGATGGGTATCATCTGCTCGTCAATAGAATAGTATCCAACATTTATGGATATTCTTTCGCATGTACTCCTTACAGCACTGATCAGAGATTGAACTTTCCATAGCAAATTAGATTTGGGATCTTCAGGAATGCACACTGTGTCTACAAAGTGTAAGCTTTTCCTAAGAGCTAAAAACCTATCACGTGACATGCATTCTGAAATGCCTGAAGGGCAATTCCCTGTTGCCAGTACATAGCTAACCTAGGGTATGTAATGCACTCCATCAGTAAATTCATCCCCATAATTTTTTTCAGTTCAACTGCATCAGTTCCTATAGATTTTCCAGTTTTTGCCATACTATATATATTGGTATATTTTCCGTTATTTCGTAAACTTCATCAGTAAAGTAGTCGCCAAGGTATTGTGCTGGTGTACGCAGTGTAGGAGGATTCTGAAAGAAAATATGAAAAATAAGTGCAAGGGAATTTGGAAACTAAATGATATAGTTAATCATTTTTCTGTCAGTTAAATATATCGATGTAAATATCTTACCTCTGTATCATATTTTGCATTTGGGTGCTGTTTCTCAACAAATACCTTTTCTCTAAATAAGAGTCGTCGGGCAGCTCCATCTGATATTGACTCCACTGCACTTGGAGAATTATCTAACACCTCTTGATTTATACTTTGATTAATGTCTTCAACTTCATCACTTTCCACCATCGGCACATCCGTAATTGAAGCATTTTTGCAAGAAGGCCTATCATCATCGTCATCTTCGCTGGATAATTCGCCAAATTCCGAATCCTCCAACCATATTTTCAGGATTTCATCATCACTTAAGCCTTAAATATACGTAATACAGTGTTATTTTATAATTCCAGTGTGATATTCATTAACAATTCTGCACAAAAACATCAGCTGCATTTTGAGGTTAGAATGGGGGAAACAGATGATATATAACCTAACTAGCACGAATGTGCGACTTGGATTTTATTTTCGTTTTACGCATATTTAATGTTCATAATATAACGTTTTTAGTATTGTATATTCAAGAAAAAACATCATGGTTAAAATCCCTGCTATTATAATACAGTTTACAGTAAAATAAAACGTAAATTCATCATTACTTACCTCGCGAGCACATGGCAAAATTGTGTAACAAAGCTTGACCATCTCTCACTGCCTCTGTAGGCAAGGAGTGGAAACAGAAACAGTTGCAGCTGACTGGCTGTAACTCGCACAATTGTTGCAGGCCATATTGGGGCAGAAAAGCGATTTCTGTTAAGCGGGTATTCAATTAGTCCTGGTTGGCAATTTGTATCGCGCATGCGCTGGTAGCTAGCTAGTGGTGAGAAACAGTGCATCAGACAGTCGAGTAGCGACGATGACTGCAGTTCATTTGTCACTTGATGAACGCAAGACTTTACTGAAGTGGTATTGGAAGTTCAAAAACATAAAGGAGGTACAACGGCAGTGGCAAAGAAAATTTGGAACACTTCAACAACATGAACAACTGTCCTTTCTTCCTCTTCAAGGATACCATAACTGGTACGGCGTATCCTGATATTCTCCAAAGAAGGACTTTTCCTGGCATCTAAAATCTGTATGGTGATGAACTTTTTCTCATGCAACGAGATGGAGCTCCGCCTCACTACCCTCGAGATGTCAAGTTGTACCTCGACAGAACTCTACCTGGACGTGGGTGGGTCGAAGAGGTGCCGTCGAGTGCCCACCTCGGTCTCTGATTTGTCACCACTGGAGGCCCCTCAAGAATGAAATGTATCAGCGAAGACCAGCAACATTCGAAGAGTTACGTGCAAAAATCAAAGATGCCTGTGCTGCCTTTACGCCATATACACTAACAGCGGCAGTTCGGTGCCATGGGTGTTGCATATAAGTTAATGAGTCATTTCGAACACATATCTTAAACATCTCTCGGTGCCAAAAAGTGTTACGTCAAGTCAAACTTTTCAGGAGATATCAACTAGCAAACAGTGAGTAAGCTTTTTTGTTCCCCTATGTATTTTTGAAATAGACAGCATCTGATTTTGTGTCCATTAGGAAAATTAAGAATAATAAATAAATAATAAATCTCCATTAATAATAATGACTAGTCTGTCTTCTTAGAACTTCCTCGGCTGTCCTCGAGAGTCGTGGTTATGTTTCGTATGGTGAGAGAGAAGACCAGAGAGGTTTATTGTAGTTTCCCCTTCACGTCTCACCCTGCGAATATCCTATCATAACACGTCAGTCATGCTATTCTCGCCTGAGAAGACATAACGAACAGAATCGAGTTTTATCGTAAGGCGTTCATTTTATTGTATAGCAATAATTATAGGCTAGAATGCAAACAGGTTAGGTGTAAATTGTTCTTATCCCTAAATTTAATAGAAGTTCCACAGAATACATCCTTGGTTGCGTTAGATTAGGCTAGGCTGAGGCAGGCCAACGTTGACTGCAAAAGTAAAAAAAAATATGATTTGAATAAGTATGGAGCAACAGAAGGTTACTTTGGTAAAGGCCAACATTTGCTATAAATAAAACAATTCCTGATTATACGAATATGATAAGGGGCTGGAATAGATTGAGATGGACCAATATCACTACAAAATAAATCAAATGCAGAGAAAAGGGAGAAAAGAGATCCAGATCACATCATAGACGGGTCGGTCTAGATAAACTGGAATTCAGTGCAAAATAAAATCAGCTGAGATTATAAAAATATAGCAGTAGGATAGGATAGGTTAAGATAGATCCGTATTCAGTGTCAGATATGCAAGGGGCAGGGTTTTCTGACTAATAAAAGTGTACGCTCACCCTCCAAAAAGATAGCCTATTGTTACAGAGCTGAAAACTGTGAATTAGTCGATGAATTGAAAAGTGGTGCATTTACATACCCTATATGGTGAGAGACAAAGAAAACACCGACGATCTCTAGCTAGTAGGGGATGGAAACGTCGAACTCGTACAGATGGCAGCTCCGCCAGAGGACCATTCATCGTTCTGTAGAACAAAGAATGTATATATTAAATTTTACCCTACGTGGCAGTTTCACTTTCTCTGCTGCTTACATTGAGAGACAAAATATAATAATGTATTTCACCAAACATATATGATACGTACTATATTAGTATTTTTTTTAAGTTATATATTAACATCTAGCTCATCCACTATGCAAGAATATGTTTACGAAGTCTATATAGCTTCATGCGTCAGCCACTCAAAATTGCCTAATCCAATGCACAGTCCATATCAGTTTGGACCAATCACGGTGGATTATGACTGAAATCTTGAATTGAGATTGTCGCACCCGATTGGCAATTGTTCTGAAGTTTACGTAGATATTTCGAAATGTTAATTAATATTTTTGTTTTAAAGACGATCGTGATACGTGTTTGGAAACTAATTGCAATAAATTTGCTTCTTAGTTACTTTAAGCAAAATGTATAGTGCGACATTTCAATGCTAATCAAATGTTATAATTGCCTATAACCCTCTGATGTTTTTATTATTGTTTTTAATCATACCACGAATAGCCAGAACCATATCAGCGCCACCAGTGTGCAGGATTTCGATCTCGCAAGAGTTATCTCACGTACTAATAAATATATTGACATAGGGTTATCCCTTTTGAGCACATTTAAAACACATTAATTTGGGCTGAGATTTCTGAGTATGTTAAAGATTATGATACGAGGGGTACTATTTATATTTTGAGCATAATAATAACAACAATAATAATAATAATAACAATAATAATAATAGCCACCCTCCGTGGTGTAATGGTTACTGCTAACTTCATATACCCAAGGTCGCGGATTCAAACTCGGCGGAGGAGGATGGATTTTCTCGGGCGTAAACATTCTGAGCATGGCTTCCTTCGGAAGGGAAGTAAAACCGTGGGTCCCGTGATGTAGATTTACGGCACGTAAAAGAACCTTAAGTGTGTTAGAGAGGCCTTTCACGCCCAGGATAGAATGGGACGCTGAGAACCAAACAGTTAAAGAGCGTCCATAAATAAAAAATTAATAACAATAATAATAAATAACAACAAAACAATAACGGCTTCTTCTGCCATCGAAAATCGTTGTCCGCACATTCCATTCTCCATGTTCGGGAACAAACAGAAGTCGTTGCGTGCCAAATCAGGACTGTACGGCGGATGATTCATCAATTCGATTTTTAAATAGTCGGCTGTTAGACGAAATGTGTGAGCTTTCGCATTGTCTTGATGAAGAACAATTCGACGACACTTATTTATTTTTCTTATCTCACAAAAGACTTGCGGAAAACAAATGTTTGTGTAGCATTCAGAATTGACCGTTTTACGTTGCCACAAGACCAATTTTTCTAAATAATAATAATAATAAAAAAAAAAAAAAAAAACAGGCGACAAATTATTTGTTTCGAAGTGTCTCGAGTGGGAACAACTTTTGTTGGCTCCTGTTCATCTTGAGACACCGATACAGTCAACTGCTGTTTACGCTCCGGTTCATATGCATAGATCCATGATTCGTCATCTGTTACAATCTTATATACATTAGAAAAACCTCATTGTATTTCTTGAGCATTTGTGTGCACCAATGGACACGAGTATCCTTTTGAGCTTGTGTCAAATTATATGGGATCCAACGAGAACAAACCTTTTTTGGCGGTTAAATGATCATGCAATATTTTATATATGCTGCTGTTACTAATGCCTAGAGTCGCCTCTATCTCACAGAATGTGACATGACGATCTTTTACAGTAAGTTTTTGCACCGCTCTTACTTTAGTATCGTTGGAACTGTAATTAAAAAGTAATATTAATTTAAACTCGCGAATGTCTATGGCAGATGAGCATATAAAATGAATCTTACTTTCTTCATGATTGTTGAAGTAGATAACTAGCAGCATACGCAAGTTCTCGAAAGTTAGGAAACACCTGTTGTCGGAAATCGCATTTTTGTACTGTGAGCAACTCCTTTCCACATCAACTGATACAACTGGAGCATACTTGAATTATGCAAAATCACTGGCACTAAAATCTTCTTCATTGCAGGAAGTATCAAATGTTTCACCGGTTAGTGCTTGAGAAATGCGACACAATGTTTTATATCCAGAGTTTTTATCAAGAACTGTTTCCACTTTCTTAGATATCCTTCCTCCAACATCTCCCCCACACGTTTCAAATCATATCCAGTTTTTTTCATTAGAGCTAGAGAACTTTTCAGACTTACACCTTTCTCCTGTACACGTGTGATTTCTTGTGCTAAGCAACTGAAATTTGCCTTTATGACGGCTAGCTGTCCTTCAATTTCACTGCTTGAAAATAGTGTTTTTGCCTCAATTGCAGTAGCATCGTCAGGATTCAGTGTTTCGATAACATATTTCACCATCTGGAAATTATTGCAATAATAAATTGCTAAATCAATCCAGGTGCCTCATAGGGTGATGAAAGGTTCTAGTGGAAGTGGAATACGGGGAGCCATGGACTTGAAGAGCAGTTTACGAGGGGGAGCCTTAACAAAAATGTTCTTCGCCTTTGACACTAGGCTATCCACTTGAGAAAAATATTCTCTAACTTCCTCTGCCACTCTATGCATAGCGTGTGCCAAATAATGTGCACCTTTTTTGGGTAAAAATATTGTATGACTTCCACTTTTGTCATATATGGCGCTGCGTCAGGCACAAAAAGCAAGACGTCATCATTTTTATACTCTCAGAAATAACAAAACCATAGATTTTTCGAAGGGTCTACAGATTCGCAGTGATTAACAGTTTGTAATACCTCACTTGTAAGCAGAAACACTTCTGCTGGTCCGTAGATCTCCAATATGCCAAAGATTACGTTAGCAACGTGACGTTTTTCTGTATCACTGGTTTCGTCAATCTTGCTAATGATGTAATATTGTGACAGGCAGTTCTTCCGAAGAGTTGATTCATATGGGATAGGATGTCCGATATGCAGTTCTAGAAAACTTCAATTTAGCGTTTTCAATGGGATGTTTGCAGAAACTAAAGCTTCACAAAAGTCTCTATAAAAATCTGAAGATTTATACTCTTTCATGGATACACTTTCTTGCAGTAACAGTTACGTGGATTTTTTCTGAATTGCGAGGTGCATAGCCCGTAAAATGCTTTTCGCGACTTACATGTTGCTCAACAGTGAATTTTCTTTTGGCCGATACCTTTTACAAAAGACACTTCACCGTCCGTACAGAAAATATCATCTCATAATTGAGATACAATCTGTCTTAAATGACAAAATTTAGATGGCTTTACTTTAGGCATGGCTGACTGGAACTACGAAAACTGAACATAAAACTTTCCTCTCAGAGAATCTGTAACTAAGTAAACCTGTGACAATATGAAAATAACAGATCAAACGCTTGCCTTTAAACTTGCACATTGTAGAGCGGCCTTTAATTTTACTACAACAGGACGTTGGAAATAGGAAAATTGCTTGCTGCGACAATATGTACAGTATAGTTAAGAAACCGACTCCCAACTGTTCGACTCACTGCTTCGATATCCATTTATTTGTTTAGATTAAAAGTAAATATTAAAAAAAATAGTAATTTTAGTTGATCTAATTGCTTGAAAAGAAACGCAACAAAAAAAAAGAAGAAGAAGAAGATAAAATCACATAAACATTGAAAATTAAAAATAAAAAAATATGACGAAAAATGCCCAATAAAATTAGTATTTTTATAACCAGAGATTCATATTCAGGATTTTAATCCTTAAGAGCAATCCATGCTGCAAAAGGAAAGAAAAACAAATGAGCTGTTATGAAAATCCGGGCCCTGATTATAACGTACAATAGAATCGCTTGTGCAGCTATTAAAGTTATTCGTTAGTAAATGAATTTAATTACTTTGAAAAGTAAGATCATATACTAGCCAACTGGCTGTTTACTAACCCAACTAAACCGCCAATCGCTAAATCTTCTAAACGTAAATACCGGTTTGGATATTTAATACCACGACCCAAAGTTCCACCTTCAGTCTAAAACAATAGAAAACTGAAAAATTGATGGTAGTTGCATTTGCGCTACCTTCTATCCACATATTAGTATAAACATGTTTTAACCTCTTAAAACGTTTCTCAAACGGGAAAACATTTTCTTTTTGTTTCTCTTTTGTTTACTCCTAGCAAGCAGAGGGAACCGCATTTCAATTGTTTCACTTAAGACTAGTTTGTGGAACAGCTAGAGAACGTCATGTGAGTGGAACACGTCAGATTTAAACTAGACATTTTAATCTATAAAATAAACTTTTTTCATGCTAATATATTTTTTTGAAAGATTACTATTTGTGTGAGGATAATTTTGCTCTTTGTAATACTACAATACACGCGTCTTCACATTTTGATAAATTTTGGTTGTATTTAAACAACCACTGAGAGACGTAGAACATTTTGAAAATGTGAACATGAAACTTTCTGAAGCTGTTTAATGAAAAAGTATGCTATTAAACACGTGTTTGTAGGATGTTTAAATAGCTATAGTGTCCGAAGCAAGGGGGAACAGTTAAATGTTGATTTTGCACAGAAGCCCAAACCTTCCAACAAATAGTTGCAACAAAAAAGCAATTTTCGATTTTTTGACAGATTGTAGTAAAAATGTCACTCCGAGTAATTCTTAAAATAAAGCAGATGGCAGATTGGCTAGCTTGCCCGGCGCTCTAACACCATCTGCTTGGCGCGAGGCGAAGGTAGTAAGATTCGGGGATAAGACCTTAAAAGACTACTGTCCACCACATACTAATATGAGCATATACCGAATAGTTCTGCCGCGATATAACCAAGTTGTAAAATGAAGTAAAATAAAATAAATAAAAAAATATGATGTGTGCCATTCTCGTGATTTTCTCCAGCTATTTTGCAAACAAACTCTTTTTACAAAAGATTATTCTTTTATCTACATCATACTAAACGAGATAAACATTAGCCTCTTTGTAAGCAGAAGGGAAATGAGTGAATGCACCAGACTATAGCGATAGTCAAATCCTTTAAAAGCCGGTCGATATTTAAAAACAATTGGAACTAAGCAAAAGACAAGAGGAACGAAAGATGACCTACCTTTTGAGAAAAGTTTAAATAGCTTACAGTTGAATACAATATCACGGAATATTTCAGAAACGGTTAACTCATAAATAAAGTGTATATGACATAAATTGTGCGTTTTAATGAGATTTACATTTTTTGTAAAGTAGGCTTTTTTGTCTTACAGTTAACCAGTTACTCATACGTCATCCAGAATGAAGATATCTTCAGAGGCTCTTCCCAGAAAATTCAGGATCGTTTGTCATAAAATGTCTTAAACACGTAATCATTAGAGCCATTTTTGAGAAAATTTAAAATTTCGAAAAGTGTTCCATGTAAATGTAGTTGGGGTGGGGAGATTTTCTCGAAGATCGGTGGTTTTTGAGCTATGCTGTCCATAGACACACACATACACACAGACCTTTTTCTAAAAGTGTCTTTCTTTTTGGATTCAGAGGTCGCTAAAACATGTATTTTCGATAAAATATCGGTATCGAATTTTTAGTTGGAATATGATATCTTCTTTATCTACTATTTCCATTGTACATATGTGCTAGAGAACGTAAAAAGCAGATCTAAACATTAATGCAGTTCCTCTACCGAGCAAGTGTAAAATAAACCGCGGGAAGCATGAAAGATAAACAGTTGACATTCGGGGCTGATTGCATGGCCGGCCGGGATGATGGGAACGCTGAATGAAATTCCTTTGTGTAATTGAGTGACTCCTGACCCAAGGAGCGGCCGGTGCCAGGTATGGACAAAACAATCAATAAAGCAACACTCACCTGCAGTCTTTGGCACTTGAAGAAGGTGCCAAGCTCTTCGGGAACGTCTCCTCGCCAGACTCCATCCCATTGGGTGCTGCATATAGCTAAACTTTCTCAAACGTGCATTTACAAGGCTACAATGCACTTTCTTATCAAATCATATGAACCTTTGAATCAACTTATTTGTGTAATTGGATAGATAAATTGCCATGGTAGTTCAGTGGTAGAGCAACCGGCATGAGACCGGGAGATCTGTGGTTAAAATCCCGGCTATGGCATAGCATTTTTCAGTCTGACTCTACCTATCCAACTCCTGTCCTACACACGGTTTCTTTGAGAAAACAATTAAAATGTTCACAATTGTTCATAATAGTTGGCTATTCTATGAAAGTACTTACAACATTGTAAGTCGCCATTGGGGTTGTCATCTCAAAATAATTTGAGATCACCTTGTGTTTTGCCAGGATCTTTAAGTGGCGAGTTAGTTGAGAAATTCAACGCCATGATAGCTCGGTGGAAGAGCAACCGGCTAGAGACCGGGAGATCCTTGTCTCAAGTCCCGCCTATAACATTGAATTTTTCATTCGTACTCTGCCTATCCAACTCCTGTCCTACACAAGGTTTCCGTGAGAAAACAATTAAAATTATCTTATTTGTGTAATTTTTAAAATTTTACCTACTCTACCACCTACCTATAGTATATACCAGTACAGCCTGGAAACTTACCTGTTGAAAAGAGGTCTCTTATAAGAGTAGGTATATGACTTGCGGAGCACGAGAAGAAATTTAAAATTTCTATATTTTACGCAGATTTTTCTGAACATTTGACTGCGATTGCATTGTGTTATGTTAACACAAATATCAATTGTAATTGAAATTGGGCAAATACTTTGTAGGATGGAAAATGAAATTGAGTTTAATTTATGGACGCTCTTTAACTACTGTGGTTCTAAGCGTCCCATTCTATATTGGGCGTGAAAGACCTTTTAATTTTGTTCAGAGGCCTCTTTTTATCAGGTTTCAGGCTTTTTATGTGCCGTAAATTTACGACACGGGACCAACGGTTTTACTTCTCTTCCGAAGGAAGCCTTGCCCGAAAAAAGTCCATCAAAATGTTTCACGTGCCTCAAAATGTGAGACAATTGTTTGCCATGTTTTGAATTAGAACATTGAAGTAAACAAAACTATTACGTGGTGATATTTAAATAACTTTGATTACTGAATATAATGATTTGTAAAAAATTATTTGTTCTAATCTTTAAAATTATTCATTTTTTCATAAACTTCTTTTTAAAAAATTACTATTGGTGTTAGAGTAATTTTATTGCACATAATGGAAAGTTTTGGTTGTATTTTTTATTTAAACAAAAAAGGAAACGCATGGAGCATTTTGAAAGTGTGAAAATACATTTTTGAGAAAAAAGTTGTTTTATAAAATAATGTGTTAGGAAACAGATGTTCTTTAGGATCTTTAAGTGGCTATAGAACCCAAAGTATGTGAATGTTGATTTTCTATGGATGCTCAAAGGTTTCAACAACTATTTGTTATGAAAAGACTATTTTCGATGTTTTAAAAGATTGTAGTCAAAACTGAAAATGTGAAGTACATTTGGGTAGAAAACCTTAGAGCAGTAGCAGCTTTAATCACGTACGCTGCGGCATCTGAATACATAATTAAAACATTTTCCTCACACACACACACGCACACACACACACACACACACACACACACACACACACACACACCCTCTGGCCAAAGAATCTTTATCCCATCATTTACGAATCTTGCAATTGTAGAATGATTTGCAACAGATTAGAAATGGTTTTGTTCGACATTCGGAATCTAGTTTTCCTACTACTAAATTTGCTATGTACCGACCCATGCCATCTGTAGTTTCATCCACAAACCAAATACAGGAGTCTCCAATTATTTCATTACGCATGAGCAACTGCTTCTTCATATCACACGTGAAGATACTTTTTCCTCAGAGTAGATTCGTCAGGAATAATCTTCTCGAAATATTTTTCTAGAAAGCAGCCAAGTTGAGGAATTTGAAGTTTATGCCAGGGAATATTAGCTGCAACCATTGCACTGCACAGGTCTTTAAAAATATCATTTCCGGACGGTTCCTGTTGCATTTGTGTCAACAGAACTTGCTTTCTAGAAGACTGTAGGTGTTTGCTGCGTATGTGAAGAGCACTCTTGATATGTTGTTCCAATTGAGATTTCATGGAATAATCAATTCTTTTACCGCATGTTTGACAGACTATTATTTTTCCGTCGGATGTAAAGGAGCTATCTAATTTAACCCATGAATTCAACTTGCAGGATTGGGAGGACGCAATTGATGCCAGTTTACTAAGACTTACAAGAAACTAACTGCAGTATTATCGCCTCGCTATATGTTGATGGTTGTCCAACGGCTCACTTTGTTTCCACGCAGCTATTATATTACAAGATGCCGACTACCGCGGCAATGGTAACAATCAAATTCTCCAGTCCTTGTAAGTGCCCAAAGCGTTACGAGAAACGTGACACTGGATGTCAACATTTCGAGCAACACCTGCTTTGATATAAACGGACAACAATCAGAACGAGGCGAGGCGGTTATTATCGCATTCTTAATTTAATTTGCATCCTATTTCGCAGATTGGTTTTTATTGCAAAACTTGTGAGAACAGTAGTTTATAATGTGACTACAATATTTTTTTAAAAAATAATAAAATTGTAACGAAACCCAGAAAATATGTACGTTTTATGTAACATCGTTAAAATATATAGAAATGTACAAAATATGTAAAAAATGTAAAATAAAAATTTACAAGGAAGTCCCAAATGAAGTAATTCAACATTTTTACATCTCATTGAAATATTAGGCAGGACCTAAAATATGTAATTACATAACAATCTAGGCTCTACTTATAACCCATGTCCACTGGGGAGAACAGTATTTTTCAGTGGCGGAAGCATTGCCCAAATCAGTTGAGTGGTTTCTGAGATTGCATTATATAATACTCGCATAGCAATTTTCTGTTTTTATGATATTAATATTGTTTAAACTAGAATTAAAAGTTGTTACTTTCTATTCATAGAACACTCACATGTCTGTGTTCATTGCGACTGCAGCTCGCTGTCACATGCTGTGACGCTTAATCCTGTTTTGTATAACCTTGACGTATTATTCCGCGCTGCGTTGCCGTCTGTTTTTCCCCTGATTGGCTAATGTCACACTTTGAATGGTGACAAACAAGTGCCGGTCCCATGGCCGTGCTTCGTAGCGCTGGGGATCGTGGGTTCGAGTCCCGCTTTGGGCATGGGTGTTATATGTTTGTGTATATGTGTGTGTTGTAAAAGTAAGAAAACAGCAATCCAGTAATAATACAGCAAAACAAGGTAAAAAATGATAGGTAAATAAAAGTAGGGTATACAGTGCCGGAGTCCCGATCAGACTCCGGTACTGTATTTAAAAAAAAAAAAAAAAAAAAAGCCGTCTGCCACGCAAAGATAGGCAATAAAAGCGACATAAACACTCTGTCGTGATAGACGCACGTTTTCGCCAACCTGGGAGGCAGGTTTGAAGCACAAGATCCTCCCATCTATTTCATAGTAAGAATTTACATGCATTCCAGATCATTAACTCTCTTATGAAATATCTTTGATTCTATGATTAAGCAAATGAGTATTATCTTTGAAAATATTAAAATAAATGATCAGGTTAAATGAGGAACTAATTTTTACGCAAAATTGCATATACCAAAGCGGCAGCCAATGAGCAATTCACTTGACCGTTGAGAGATACGGGGAAACTTGTGTGGAACGAATCCTAGTCCCAGATACTCGTAGCGTTTCCGAGCGCTAGAAACTTTCCAAACGTTGCTATGACAACGCTCTGGACTCTTTCCAGGCGTTTCTGGATTTCAATCACCTGCGTGGGCAAAGCTGTATTTAAGTGCCTGATGTTGACCTCAACTTTGATATGAAAAGAAATGAAACAAGTTTACTAACGTTGTAGGACGCTCGCAATTATTATTATTATTATTATTATTATTATTATTATTATTATTATTATTATTATTATTATTATTATTATTATTATTATTATTATTATTTACATCATCACATTTATTTTTTTACTTTCTCTACTCCATATAGTGAGTTGGGAAGCTACTATACTACTTCCAAAAATAAGATGCTGAGCATTTATGAAAAGAAAAATATATTTTCTAAAACGAAAAGTTAAATACCAAACCAAATAACTTCAGCATCTTCTAAGCATGCGACACGATCATTTTAAATGAAATTCCTCTTCCCAAACAACGCCTTAAATGGAAAAATTCGATTTTCTCTAAAACGGTTCTAAGGAGGTTTGATTAAAGTACCGTAAGAATAATATATTTTATTGACAAATATATATCATGAATTTTCTGGAAAATGCCTCTAAATAGCTATTTGAGAATAGTTCTGTTCATTCTGAGTCGATTCTCCATAACTCGTTAGATTATACAGAAACTTATGTATCATTCACAGGACTCTCTCTAACTGCTCTGCAAACAAACCATCTTTTATTTATAAAATACTATTATTTTATCTACATCATGCTAATCGAGATAAACTTAGCAAAAATGGTCTAACTTGCTTCCTTGTAAGTATAAGGGAAACAAAGGAATACACTGCAGGCTAAAGCGATAGTCAAATCTTTTAAAATCTGTCGCTTCCCAACTGACATTGGCATTGGTTGTCTTTGCGCGGCCAGGAGTAATATATGTTTGTGTGTGTGTGTGTGTGAAACGAATGACACTTCTCATTTGAGAAAGGCTAAAGATTTTAAAATTGAACCCAATAACAGGGACTACCTCGACAAAAATTAACTCTACACAAAAAGTATGTCATAAATTGTGTGTTTTAACGAGATCCACGAGTTATGCGAAAGTCATCCAGAATGAAGAGGTCTTCTAGGCTATTCTTAGCAAATTCACATATTCATTTCAATTCTCATAAAATATCTTAAACGTATGATATTTTAATCAAAATCGTTAGAGGCATTTTTGAGAGATCCACAAAGTACGAAAAATGTTTCATGTAAAGGGTAGTTGGGGTGGAGGAATTTCCTGAATATCTTTGTGTCGTATCCTTGAAAAATGCTTAATATGAACACCAAGTTTGGTATTTAACGGGTTTCGTTTTTGAGTCATATTGCACACAGACACACAATCTTTTTCGAAAAACATTTTTTTTTGGATTCAGGGATCTCAAAACATATCTTGTATCGAATTTTTGGATGGAATGCAATAACTTCTCTACCTACTATGTAGATAGCACACAGTGGTTGCGAAATTAAAAATGCTGAGCTCTTAAAGCACACAATGCATTTTTTTGTGGCGTCAACCATTTCTGAAATGTTCCTAATTGTTTGTTTGAATTTTCCAATACTTAATACTTTCGTCAAATAGGAAGGTGTTATTCGCTCTATTTATTATTTCTGTTATTTTTTTCTTTATTTCTTTTCTTTACCCCGGACTTGCAAAGAGAATACAATTCAAAGTATCAAATAGTTGCCAACGCTTAAAAGATTTGACTATCGATTAAGCTTACTCCCATTGTAATAAGAAATATACAATAAAATCATTTCTACGCACACCTCGATTAATATAAAGACTTTTTCTAAAAATGCTTTTCAGCGTCCAGGGTCCACAAGGTGAAATATCGATATGGAATTTTTGGGAGGAATACAATACTTCTCCCTACATAGTAGAGAAAGTAATACACGATAGAGGATGGAGAACACCAGGGTATATATTCAGATGTTTTAAATGAATGTGTGCTATGACATCGGCTTCTACGGCCGATCCGTATCACATCCCTAGAGTTAAGACAAGACGGATTACCCTCTCATTGATAGCAGCGAAGGCGGTGCCATATCTTCGAAATTTAGTGTCCAAAATTCAGGAAGCTTCGCCTATTCCAACAAAAATAGTCGATGCATAGAAACATTTAGAAAGGAATAGAATCTCGGGATTTAAATTGCAATATTGTTAAGTAGTCATTGGAGTATGTCATCTCAAAATGAATTTGAGATCCTCTCATGAAAAAATGTGAGTTAGTTGGGTAGTTGGCATGCTGCCATTGCACCTAGCTAATTAAAGCAACCAGACGGAAACCGGAAGATGCTTGTTCGAATCTCGGCTACGGCGTTGACTTTTTCCAGTTTGATTCTATCTTTTTAACTTTTCCTGCGCACGGTTTCTGTGAGAACAAAATCTGATATGTTCCATTCACATGCCTTTTTCTTGCTGTTCCGCAAACAAGCTTTTCTTACAAAAGATTATTCTTGTATCTACATTATGTTAGTCAAGATAAACATTTGCAGAATTGGTCTTTTTACTTGCTTATTTGAAAGTAGAAAACAAACAAGGAAATGCGCTAGGCTAAAGCTATAGTCAAATCTTTTAAAAGTTGGTTGCTATATGGTTTAAGTTCGTTTCTTTGCATGACCTGGAATTGATAAATATCCGAATCAGAAAATTATTTTAAAACAGAAAGCAAAAACAAGGAATATCTCAGAAACTGTTCACTCTATCAAAATGTATAAGTGTGACATATATTTTTGTTTTAGCAAGATCTACGTTTTCAAGAAGTAGGTTTTTGTCTATCTAATAAATTTTACAGTTATATAAACGTTATACAAAAGTCACCCAGAATGAAGAGGTCTTCAAAGGCTATTCCCAGAAGTTTCAGGATATATATTTCGTTTGTCATGAAAATATCTCAAATATATGGCAATTTAATAATCGTTAGAGCATTTTTTGGAAAACAAATATTTTAAAAAATGTTCCAAATAAAGGGAAGTTGGGATGGTGATATTTTCCTGAAAATCTTCGTCCTGTATTATTGGAAGATACTGAACTTAAATACAGAGTTTGGTATTTAACTGACTTAACATTTTCTATCTATTCTATCAAGAGACACAACCTCACACACATGCCCGAACCTTTTCTATTTTTTTTTTTTTTTTATTCAGCGGACCCTAAAATATATATTTCCGGTGAAATCTCGCCATCGCAAATTTGGGTTGAATACAATGCCTTAAATAAAATACATTGTACACACGTGCTAGGGAAAATGAAAATTAATTACCGTAGAAAGGAACCGAGCGAGGTGGCGCCTCGGTAACATATGCTACTCACATTCTGAAGGTCCCGGTTTCGATCCCGGCGAACGCCCACTCTGATTCATAGGTTCTTCGTGATTTACCCGCTATTAGAAGGCAAATGCTGGGGTGGTTTCTTATCTACCATAATTTTCTTTCCATTATTTTCCCTTCATTCCGTTTCCTTCTCATCTTTCAGGTGTGCTTTTAGGTTCAAGGTGTATGACGGTGCAGGCAGATGGTGCGGATGCATGTTCAATGAAAATATTTCTCCCGATTGACGCTAAGTGGCAAACAAATCGGTGGGTCGCTTACACGAATTCTTTGGCGTCTCTAGCTTGGAAAGTTAGGGAGTTATACGGGCCTCTGATTCTCTGTCTGCCTGCGGCCTGTGGTTTCTCATGCTTCATACCTTCCCTGGGGGGGGGGGCGGTTAGCCATAAAAATAAAATGTAATAGAGTTTTATTTATGGACACTCTTTAACTACTGTGGTTTTCAGCGTTCCATTCTATATTGGGCGTGAAAGACCGTTTAATTTTGCTCAGTGGCCTCTTTATCAGACATGAGGTTCTTTTATGAGCTGTAAATCTACATGGAATCAACAACTTTACTTCATTTCGAAGGAAGGTTTGCTAAGAATTTTTATGCCCGAAGAAATCCATTGTCCTCCGCCGGGTTTGAACCCGAGACCTTGGCTGGTAACCACTACACCACGGAGGGCGGCTGTGTTAACCAGGAGAGATATGCACAGGTTGCAGTGCGCAAGGTGTCTCTCTCTCTCTCTCTCTCTCTCTCTCTCTCTCTCTCTCTCTTTGTCCTTCACTCTTTACTATAAAAGGCAATAAATTGTAATTGCCAAATAAATTTGTGAAGTCCAAAATGATAAACATCGGGCAAACAAACATAAAATCTCGTCCAAATGTATGTATATTTTGATAAATATTCACTTTGCAGCAATCATTAAAGCCTTATTGTGTGAACCGTATTTATTTTACTTCCATTTTATTTACCAGATGACCTAATTGTGTGTGCAGATATCCTTTCGTGTGCTAAAAGTTGCACAATTCAACGGGGATATTTCAAATTAAAACCCTCCAGTGGAGAATTGGCGAGTACGAGCATTGTTTTACCTCTCTTGCTTTTGCAAGACGGTGGGCGGTTATTGAGAGCGGTAAAACGAAAGTCGCTCTTGCCAGTTCTCCACTGGCGGGTTTTAACTTGAAAATTCCAGTTAAGTTGTGCAATTCTTTTAGCATACAAAAGGATATCTGCATACGGAGCAGTTGAGCTACCTGATATAGTTAAGCGAAGGGCAATGGGTATTCTTCGGGAGTAAAAATCCTTAGCTTGGCTTCCTTCGGAAGGGAAGAAACCGTTGGTCCCGTATCGTAGATTTAAAGCACATAAAAGAATCTCAATGCTGATAAAGAGGCAAAATTAAGCAGTCTTTCACACCCAATTTAGAATTGGACAGTCAGAACTATAGGAGTTAAAGATAATAACATTTAATTTAATTTGACATAGTTAAGTATGCAATCATGTCACTTAAGATACTCAGTACTGAATTTTTGACATTTCTAAATACTCATTTTTAGCATAAAAATTCTCAAATACTACACGATAAGTACCTTATTGCAGTTTTGCCCTTTCAGCCTTTTACATGTCCAAAGTGCTGTTTAAATGCACGTGCGTATGCTTGTAAATAGCCCGTTAAATTTACTGAGTGTTTGCTTATATTAGTTGCCTCTTTAAAACGATTAGTAAACTTTCAGTTCTATTTCTTTCAAATTTTTGAACATTCTTTCTTTTAAGGTAGATGAAGAAATTTATAGAGCATTTTCTCGATATGGCATATATTGTGGATTTACAGTAATAATGTATTACATGACTGATTTTATAGAATGTTAAACGTGTTATATGTGTTTTTCAGAAAAAAAATTGCAATATTACACTACATTTAATGTACTGCTTTAAGAGCTAATTCAAGAAAATCTATGCAAAAGGTAAGCATTGAATTTGATTAAATTTTCATTTGGGGCAAAACTTATTTGCATGTAGACTAAGACATAAAGGAGACTACGATAATTAATTTACATTACAGCTATATTGAGCAATTCTGAAAAGATAAAAACTTGCAACTAAATTACTTGAAATGTATATGAATTTGTAAGTAACTTCAGTATCAAATACTCTTAGAAAAGAAGAGACGACTAGGCAAAACAGGAGAAGAGAAGAGAGAGAAGATAAAAGAAGAGGGAGATAGGAGAGGCCAAGAAGTGAAGTGCAGAGAAAAGAAATTACGAGAAGAGAAAGGAAAACAGGAGAAGAAATATAGTAAGAAGAGGGGGAATGGGAGTGTAAAGGAGATGCGAAGCAAAAAAAAAAGAGAAAAGAAGAGGAGAGAAGACAGAGGAGAAGAGATACGAAGAAAGGAGAAGAAAAGAGAAGATAAGTGAAGAGAAGAGAGGAGAAGAAAAGGAGGAAGGAAGGGAAAGGGAGAGAAAGACAAAAGAACAGCGTAAGAGGGAAGGGGAGAAGTGAGCAGAAGAGAAGCGAAGTGAAGAAAAGAGCTGAGAAGAGTGGAAAAGGGAAGAGGAAATGAGAAGAGAAGCGAAGAAAAGAAGGGAAAGTAAGAGAAGAGAGAGGAAAAGAAGGTAGGGGAAGAGAAGAGGGAAGGGGTAAGGAGAATAAAAGAGAAGAGGAAGGAAAGAGAAAATATGGAAAGAGAAGGTTAGAGGAGTGAAGAGGAGAAGAGAAAGATTGTTTTATATATAAGATGAATGTTAAAGACATAGAAAGTGCTACTGTAACCAGACTTACTTTTTTCCTTTCTCGTTTTCTTTACTTTGCAGGTAGGAGTCAGACGGTAACGGCACGACCACCTCACCAACCAGAGCGCTAATGAGGGAAAAGCAACCCGTCAACAGCTGGCAACCAAGATATTCTCAAACATCGATCCACGCGATTAAAATACCTACTCCACTTGTACAACCTTGCCTTATGACATGAGATACCCCCAGCAATATTGTACCATGGTTTCTAACCCGCGGAGTTTCAGCAAGAATCCTTAGGACCGTGGGTCTTGAATATTTCAAGCTTAGAATCATAAAAATCTTGCACTGTGCACTTCCAGGATTTTATTTGCCACGATTCTACCTAACCATTCTTACAAACTCTTATTCTTGTATATATTTCTTGTTAAATGAAATAAATTGTACTACACGTTTACACATTTCGTTTTAAAGCGATGAATCTATGAAATTTCCCAAAGTTGTGAAAAATTAAAAAGTTCATAATGAATTAATATTAATTGTAATGTTTAAATAAACGTCCACATACTTTAACTACCAATTAACTGAACATATAAATGGGCACGTGTATGATTATGTATTAGTTACAAATTTTATTTTCTGCAAACATTTTTCAACCATTTAGATAATGACTAAGTTCCACGATAATCGGTTTCAAAATGTTTATGCTGCCTCTAAAAATTACACTAAAATGGTCACATAGTTTTAGAAATAATACTCCAATTTTCAGAAATAAATTATTAACTTTTGAAAATAAAGATCTTTGGAGAATACGAAAAGCGATTTTCTAAAACTTTTCTAAAAGCTAATATAAAACATACGATAAATCTATTTGTAAGCCAATTTACTGTAAAGCCTGAATTTTTAACGTGAATATCTTTTAAAAATGCACCTTTTGATTCAGTTGTATTAAAAGATGAATTTAGACAGAAACAAAGTATTATTTAAATAACAAGGCAATTTAAAATATTGACGCATGGTAAACATATCACTAATATGTATACAATGACTGATATAAATTTCAATAAGCTATCTTATATACTGTAGATTTTTTTTTTTTTCAATTCATAGGAGCATTATTTTAGGTAGGTGCACAAGTAAAGCGATAGTCAGAAGAACACCGCTAGGTAAAACAAAAGAAATATCATACATACCCTTTGAATGAGCACGAGGAAAAATTAATAGCCACTATCCACGTTAAAAAGTATATTTGAAAATTCAAACTAATAACAAAGAATATTTTGAAAATGGTTAAGGTCACAGAGAATGTTATTTTACATATATTCTCCGTTGCCTAGGGAAATGCTATAATTCCAAACATGTTTACACATGTTACCTTATACAGTGTGTTGGGGATATAAGTTTAAATATTTGTATTGGTAATTAAGAATACTATAATGAACAACATTAGACATCGATATTTGTTTCATTGGCGGTCTTATAAATTTTCTTATTAAGATTACTATGTTCTCAGGTTATTAAGTACCTCTAAGAAGGTCAGTCATATTTTCTCTGAGGAAGGCGGGCGGGCCTCTCAACAACGAATGTTCTATCAGAATTGAGTTTGAATGCTTTCTACAAGGCCAACTACTCCACACTATCTAGGCCAGCAGTATTGAGGTGTGAAAACGTTGAGGCAAAAACGGATAGTCTATCCTGACAGGCGTTTTTCACTTCGCCGCACAGTTAACGCCATGCAAAACACATTCGGTAGTAAATTACATGTTTGGTTTGTGATAAAAGACAAAGAGATAACTAACACACAGAAGTGGATACACATTAAGGTAACATTTATTAAAATACGTGTATCTATATCCCTAACACTGTATGTTTTAACGAGGTATACGCTTTTTCCGTGATAAGATTTTGTCAATCTCTTACGGTTTACCAGTTATACAAAAGTTCTTCCATATTAAGTGGATTTTCACCGGTTATTCCTAGAATATTCAAGATTTATATACATTTTGTCATGAAAATATCTTAAAGATGTGGTATTTTAATAAAAATATTTTTATCTATTTTTAAGAATATATATATATATATATATATATATATATATGGTAATTTGAAGAAATGTTTTGAAAATCTTCGTATCGCATCTCTAGAAAATACTTATTTACATTATTTTAGGTTATACAACAGAAGGGGACACCTCGCGCTCTTAAACTAACATAGATCTATTGTGGCTACCACCCTAGGAGGAAGGGAGAAACCATAGAAGGCAACAGACCGCAGGCAGACAAGCTACAGAGACGCCTCAAAGTTACAACTGTTAGGGACTTCCGCTCGTTTCTGGACATGTCTGCTTACAGGGGGTGAAGAACGGCCTGTCGAGCAAGCAGTCCACACCTGACATTTCCAAAACAACCAGGATGATGCATATGCTCTTTCGCTTACGGTGAGCGACCATGTCTTCTCTTTATGTGTTGGTCTCTGTTATTTAAATCGTTGCCAGTTTTCTACAAAATTTTAAGTTTTTCAACTGTTACCAGTTTTCTAACATTTACTATATACGTGTCACAGTCATACTCCTTTTGAGTTCATTTCTACCGCTTTTGTCTCCCCTCCTGTTCTCTATTATAGCCCTCTTTACTTTTACTATCTCAGTTTATTCAACTTTTAGGTGTTTCATAATCCTTAATTTGTGTGTTGAATTGTGTATTCTCAAAAACCTTTTGTTTCTATAAAAGCTTTGGTGGCTGTATAGTCTGCATTTGGGCCCAAGCCATAAATTTTAAAGAAGAAGACCAAGGAGTCCTCTAGTGCCCACGAGGAATATTCTTCCTTTGAACAAGCACCCGCATCTGTACGGCACCTCCATACGCCACGAAACCTAGATGCACAATGAATGAAAGATGAGACGAAAACGGAATGAAAGTAAAATAATGGAAAGAAAATCACGGTAGATGAGAAACCATTCCAGAATTTGCTTACCCACCAGGGAAAACCACGAAAAACCAAAGTGGTGGTCAACGGGAATCGAACTCGAGATGTCCCGATTGCGAGCGTAATCCTTACTGCGGAACAATGTTGCTTGGTAAATATAGAATTTAAATACGAAGTTTGCTTTTCATCAACTTTTTGTTTTTTGAGTTATCTATTCATGAACACACCGCGCAGATCTTTCTAAAATGTATGATGTTTATGGTAAAATCTCGATATCGAATTTTAAGATCGAATGTAATCCTTCGCCTTGTCACTGTAAGTAAGTAAGTAAGTAAGTGAGTGAGTAAGTAAGTGCTAGATTTATAAAACACAGTGCATTTGACGTATGCTGTGTAGAAAACAGTAAAAATTCTATGTATAAGTCCACATCTATTCAAACTGAAATTATCGCAGGCTATAGTCTTGCTTACTAATGGTAAAGGTGTGTGTGTGTGTGTGTGTGTGTTACCGAAGAGCATTCCAAGTTGCAGCTAGGAGCTTATTTTACGTCAGACCCCAGAGGATAGCATGAGTTGACAGTAATTTCAAAGAACAGCCGAAACCGACCGGTGGGGGAAGAGCCACTGTAAAGGGTCCTTAACATAATCCAAACAGTTCACATCGACGCGGAGAGCATTAGGAGCCCACGCCTCAAGTCTGATCAAATTTCCAGGTCTATAGACGACTTCCAAAGCCATCCCACCGCCGAGAGCTGTATTTCCAGAGCACAGTCACCACCATGGAAGGGAGCCACTACCACAGCCCTTGCTGTCACAACCCTGAAAGAGACCGGTTGGGTGAAATGGAGATGAAATAAAGGGGCAGGAACATCGGCGGAGTGAAAAATTCTCCCCAGCATTTGCCTAGCGACCCGGGAAAACTCCCGAAAAAACAAGGATCAGAGAGGTCGGGCCGGGAATCGGTCCCACGACCTCCCGAATGATAGTCTCAGAAGTAACACCGAGTCGCATGGCTCGGTAATGGTAAGGGTAGTTTTAGTTTTTACGTGTTATGTGAACACATACGGACCTGAGAGAGAGAGAGAGAGAGAGAGAGAGAGAGAGGGGGGGGGGATGAAGCATAGCCACATTTCTGGTCGAAAAACTTGAGCGATTTTGCGAGTGTACGCACTTATAAAGGAAGTAATTCGAACATGACACAGAACGTGAAGTTCCTAATTAAACAGCTGACTGTTGATTTGGAACAGCACATTCGTAACTGCGAGAACCACATTGCAAAAAAAGAACGCGAAAAGCGTTTAAGCGTGTGTTAGAGGATATTCATGGAACGTGGAAATAATTTACGGCGCAGGGGTTGAAGCGGCAAGGGAACCGTTCTCCCCACGAGAACTTCTAGGCCCCTACTGTATATATTTTTATTTGTCCCTGTCGGGGATATTTATCCCATGCCAGGTTCTCTAGAGCTTTATTTTGCTTCGTGATGTTTTGGGGGGAAACGTGCGGTTAAAAGGCAAGAATGGCGGTATGCTAAAGCCACTAAAGTGTTGTGATTCTTTCGTAACTTATGGATATAAATTATTTCTATGGTGTAGCAGTTGCTATGGCCGCGGGTTCAAAGCTGATGTAAGGCGTTGAATTTTTACTTCCTCTACATGTACTACGCATATAGTAGGTAAAGAGGGCATTGTATTGCACCCAAAAATTCGAAGTCGATATTTAACCGGAAAAATGTTTTAAGGTCCCCTGACTAAAAATTTTGTAAAAGGTCCACAAGAGAGGAAGAGAGAGCGAGAGACATAGCTCAAAAACAAAAAGACATTTAATTACGACATTTTGCATTTAAGTTTAGTATCTTCCAAGGATACGGCACGAAGATTTTCAGAAAATCTTCACCCCAAACTACCATTTACATGACTTTTTTCTCAAAAATAACTATTTTGAGTAAAATACCATGTATTAAACATATTTTATGACAAATTAAATGTAAATCTTGAATTTTTTAGGAATAGCCTCTGAAGACCTGAGAATTTTGCTTAACTGGTGAACCGTAAGAAACTTACTGCATAAAAATATAGGTGTCGTTAAAATACACTGTATATGCATTTTTTTTTCTTTTCTTTTTGTAGAGTCGACCGTTTCCAAGATATTGCTTGTTATTGGTTTCATTTTTAAGCTAATTGAACGTTACTCAAAAGGCAGGTCATCTTTCTTTTCATCTCTCTTTTGCTTTACCCCGGCCATAAAAAGACAAACGAAGTTCAATTCTTTCACATAGAGAACGTGTTGACTGTCGTTTAGCCTAGTGTATTACCTACTTCCTTTCTACTTACTAATACAACCATTTTTACTAATGTTTATCTCGATTACCACGATGTAGATTTTACTGGTGTAAAAGTCCTTTCGGAAGTTAAGTATAGCCATTTGTCATACGTGAGGTTTAATCCGCATAACACGTTTCTGACCAAAATTGTAGCGCATTTTTACATCCAACAAGTGTCTGCACCTCCGTAGTATCATCTGGCGAGCTTGAGCTAATCACTCACCGCTGGTCTCTGAGGATGTTCCACATAATTTTTCTCGCATCTCTTAACTGTCACTACGCTAATCAGCATTCATTGTCTGCTATCATGGAATAGTCGTTCTGCGATACAAAATAGTTCTATATTTTACATGATCATTTATTTAATATATTCGAAGGGAATTGTTCAACTTTACGTTACCTTACTGTATAATTAAATATATTACATAATAAATGTATTATATCTGGAATGTGCGATTCCATTCGGGAGGTCGTGCGTTTGATTCCATGGCCGGCCTTCCTGACCCATGTATTCACTTCCTTTACACGTACTATATACACAGTGTATAGAGAAGGTATTGCACTCCATCCAAAAATTCGATACCGAGATTTCACCGGAAATATATATTTAGGGTCCCCTGTATCCAAAAATAAAAAGATTTTTCGAAAAAGTTCCGTGTGTGTATGTGTCCGTGTGTCAGTGTTTCCTTGTGTATGTGAACACGATAACTCAAAAATGTAAAGTGGATAAAATACAAAACTGAGTATTTAAGTTCAGTATCTTCCAGGGATGAGACACGAAAATTTTGAGGAAAATCCCCCCACCCGAAACAACCTTTTAAATGGAACTTTTTTTAAAAAAAATTGATTTTCTCAAAAATGGCTCTAACGATTTTGATTAAAAATCGTACATCAAAGATATTTACTGACACATAATATGTATATCTTGAATTTTCTGGGAATAGCCTCTGAAGACTATTTTATTGGATGATTTTACGGAATTTTGCATAACTGCTAAACCGTAAGAGACGGACAAACTAATACCACACAAAATATGTAGAGCACGGCAAAACACACAATTTATGTTATATACTGTTTTTTCGTGGAGTTGATCGTTTTTGAGTTATTATCTACTTGTTGTTGGTTTCAGCTTTAAAAAACATACTTTTCTCATACAGGAATTTGTCAACTCCTGTCCATACAAACAAAGGAACTTCAGTCACATAGCAATTAGCTTTTGACTATCACTTTAACCTATGCTACTTCCTTATATCCCTTCTACTTACAAGTAAGCAAGTAATAGAACTATTTCTGCTAATTTTTTCTCGATTAGCACGAAATAAATAGATGCATAAACTTTTTAACAATAATTTGTTGCAGAGATGTAGAGAAAGTCAAGTGAATGGAACACACCAGATTTTTTTTACTTTCTCTAGAACGTATGTACAATATACATAGTAGTATATACACAGTTGTAATCCACAAAACTTCTAAATGCATGTTTTGAGGATCTCTAACCCCCAAAACATTTTATAAAAAGCTCATTTTGTGTGTTGTGTGTGTGTGTGTGTGTGTTGTTGTATCTGTGGATAGCATAACTCAAAAACGAAAATTCGATTAATACCAAATTTGTTTTTAATTTCACTATTTTCGGAGGTTGCGATACGAAGATTTTTAAGAAAATCTTCCCTCCCCCAACTACCCTTTACATGGAATATTTTTAAAAAAATTGATATGTTCCATTAACATGACTTTCTCTAAAGCTCTGTAACAAATTATTGTTAAAAAACTTAAATCTTCTATTTACTTCATGCTAAGAGGGGAAAAAAAAATAATAGAAATGGTCTTATTCCTGGCTTCCTTGTAAGTAGAAGGGAAATAAGGAAGTACCATAGTCTAAAGCGATAGTAAAATCTTTTAAACGCTGGTTGCTATGTGATTGAAGTTCTTCTGTTTGTATAGTCAGGAGTTGAGAAATTCCCGTATTGGAAAAGTATAAGTATTTTAAATTTGAAACCAATACTAAGGAATATCTTAAAAGCGGTCAACTCTACGAAAAATATAGGTATATAACTTAAATTGTGTGTTTTAACGAGCTCTACATTTTTTGGTAAATAAGTCTTTGTCTATCTCTGACGGTTTACCAGTTATACATAATTCATCCAGAATAAAGATATCTTTAGAGGCTGTTCCCAGAAATTCAAGATCTACATTTTATTTGTCATGTAAATATCTTTAATATAGGACATTTTAATCAAAATTGTTAGAGCCATTTTTTAGAAAATCAAAATTTTCGAACATTTTTCCATTTAAGGGTAGTTGGCAGTGGGGGTATTTTCTTGAAAATTTTCATGTCGCATCCAAGGAAGATACTAAATTTAAATACCACGCGCGCGCGGACATTTTTCTAAAAATGCTTTTTTTTTATTTAGGGGGTTACAAAACATATATTTCCAGCGATATCTTTGTTATTGAATTTTTGGTGCACTATGTATAGAGATGTGTTCCATTCACATGACTTTCTCTACCTAAACCTCTGTAACAAATTATAGTTAAAAAGCTTATTCTTCTATCTATTCATGATAATCGAGATAAACATTAGCAGAAATTGTCCTTATTACTTGGTCCCTTGTAAGTACATACATGTCCTCTAGCTGTTCGGTGAACAAGCATTTTATTCAAAAGATTAATCTGTTAATCTACATCATGCTAATCAAGATAAACATAAGCAGAAGTAAGTAGATGGGAAATAAGAAAATGACAGGCTAAAGCGATATTCTTGTCGTTTAAAAGCCGGTCGCTATGTGAAATAATTCAAATTACATTATCTTTGCCTTCCAAGAGTAAACAAACGAGAAATGAGAAGAAAAATTTCTTCAAGGGGCTTAAAATTGTAATCAATAATCCGGAATATCTGGTAAACAGTTAACTCTACAGAAAAAAAATGTACATACCATAAATTGTGTGTTTTAATTAGATGTACATTTTTGTTTATGTCTTGCGGTTTGCAAGTTAGAAAGTCATGAAAGTGAAGAGGTCTTCAGAACCTATTCCCAGAAAATCCAAAATATGCATTTCATTTGTCATAAAGATATCTTAAACATACGGTATTTTAATGAATATCGTTAGAGCCATTTTTGCGAAATTAAAATTTTCGAAAAATGTTCTATGTAAGGATTAGTTGGATGGGGAGTTTGGTATTTAACGGTCTTTCCGTTTTTGAGATATGCTATCCACAGGCACACACACACACGCACACAGGCACACATTTTTTTTCTCGGTTCTCGTTTATTTACACCTGGCAAGCAAAGAGATTGGAATTTCAAATATTTCACATAGCGACCGGCTTTTAAGGACGAGACTATCGCTTTAGCCTGTGCATTTTCTTATTTCCCTTCTACATACAAGGAAGCTAGTAAAACTCTTGATTAACATTATGAAGATAACAAATTAATGTTATGAATAAAAGGTTTGTTTACAGGACATCATGTGAATAAAACACATTAGATATTTTCCCTTCTACTTACAGGGAACTAAGTAATAAGGACAATTTCTGCCAATGTTTATCACGATTATCTTGAAACAGAGAGAAATATAAGCTTTTTAAACAATAATTTGTTACAGAGATGTAGAGAAAAGAATGTGAATAGAGCACATCACATTGTTTTAAGAGAAACGTACATGCATAAGGAACGTTCATAAATATAATATTGTAGATTATCAAGAATTGATACCACGTTTATTTCTTTAAAGGAAATCGGGGGGATAGGTCTGAAATTAGCACAATTTGTATAAGTATAAAACCGCATAGTAAAACTACATAAGTCGGAAAAGTGTCTATAGTGCATCGTGTCGTTAAACTTTTGGTAGAATCTGTATATGCCCATCTGGAGTGATAGGTTTGGTGATGATAATGATAAGGATATCAGTTTTAATCAACCATAGCTGTCTGTTGGTTTTCTAAAGTTGGCGCAATTAAATTCTGATATTCAGCTTAAGAAACACCGCACCTGAGGTTTAATTGCTCTTACCTACTAAACAAACTAAGTTGATGGAAAAACAGCTAACTTGAATATGAGTTATAGTGTAATTACATTTGAAATAATGACACAGAGCGAGGGTTAACAGATTTTTGGGGGTTCACTCAGGAATTAGTCTGATTTTATCTGTACAGGCCATTTGCTATGCCCCCTGCCAGCTCCGGGTCTTTAAAATATCGACAAGAAGAAACCCATGTGGTGTTCCCACAGATGGTTTCATCCTCCTCCATCAAAATAATGCAACATTAACAGCTTTTAACAGTCATCAATTCTAATGCAAGTTTTAGAATAACAGAAAGTTACTCCAGATATAGTAATCACTTTTAGTTTCTACAGTATATCGTATTGGTACAATGTGCATAGTAGATGGAGAACTTCAATACCGAAATTTCACCGGAAATACATGTTTTGAGACCCCCTGAATAAAAAGCATTTTTAGAGACATGCCCATGTGTGTGTTGTGTGTGCGTGCTTGTGTGTGAACGCAAACCTGATATTTAAGTTCAGTATCTGCCAAGGATGCTACACGAAGATCTTCAAGAGAATGTCTCACCCCAACTACCCTTTTACATTGAAACAATTTCGAAAATTTTGATTTTCTGAAAAATGACTATTAAGTTTGCTTAAAATGGTACATGAAAGGCAAATAATACATATCTTGAATTTCCTGGGAATAGCCTCATAAGCCCTCTTCATTCTGAATGACTTTTGCATAACTCGTAAACCGTAAAAGGTATACAAAAGATTTAATACCAAAAATGTAGATCTCGTTAAAGTACATAATTCATGTCTATAAAAGGTGTCCCAGAATTCAATTGGCAGGACTGTAGAGGGGTCCTAGATAAACAGTTTGACATAGGGGACCTATTATCCCTTTTGCCAAATGTCAAAGTTAAGGCATGTTTTCTGGATCGCACAAAAATGGCCGTTAATTAAAATAATGTGGAAGTGAGTGTCATATTTTTATTCAGAATGTCTCATTTGTATGCCAGTAGGCGAAGGCATGCAGTATTGATACAATCATACGATACTTAAAATATTGGACCTGCAACTAAGGCAAAATTGCCGTTCTTTGACAGTGTGCACGACTTTCTCTAACTGTTCTACAAACAGATTTCTTACAATAGATTATTCTTCTTTCTACGCCATGCTAATCGAGAAATGGAAATGGCGTGTTATTTATAGACGCCCTTTAGCTGATGTGGTTCTCAGCGTCCCATTCTATACTGGGCGTGAAAGACCGCTTAATTTTCCTCAGAGGCCTCTCTATCAGACTTGAGGTTATTTTACGTGCCGTAAATCTACGACGCGGGACCAACGGCTTTACTTCCCTTCCGAAGGAAGCCATCCTAAGGATTTTTACATTCGAAAAAATCCATCGTCCTCCGCCGGGTTTGAATCCGTGACCTTGGGTACATGAAGTTAGCATGGTAAACATTACACCACGGAGGGCGACATGCTAATCGAGATACATAAGTATTAGCAGAATGTTCTTATTACTTAGTTCCTTATAAGTAGAAGGGAACTAAATGCGATATGCTAAAGTGATAGTCAAATGTTAGCTATTGTTATGCGATTGTCATTGAAATTGGCTTCTTTGCTTTGCCAGGAGTAGAACAAAAGAAAAACGGACACTTCCTGTCTGAGTAAAGTATAAAATTGAAACCAATAACAAGGAATATCTTGGAACCGGTTAACTCTACAAAAAAAAAAAAAAATGCATATGATATAAATGGTGTGTTTTGACGAGATCTTAATTTTTTGTGTAGTAAGCTTTTGTCTATCTCTTATCTTTTAATCGTTATACAAAATTCTGCAAAAAACCAATTAATAACGTGCTCTTCAGGGGTATTCCCAGAAAATTCAAAATGTACACTTTATTTATGTGGTGAATAATTTTCATAAACGGCATTTTAATCAAAATCGTTAGAGCCATTATTGAGAAAAACAAAAATTTCAAAAAAAGTTCCATGTAAAGGGTAGTTTGGGGTGGGAGATTTTCTTGAAAAACTTCGTGTCGCATCCTTGGAAAATACTAAAATTAAATACAAAGTTTGGTGTTTAACGGTCTTTTAGCTTTTAAGCTATGCTGTTCATAGACACACACACACACACTCACACACATTGACACACGTGATCTTTTTGTAAAAATGCGTTTTTTGGTTTCAAGGGGCTCAAAACATATATTTCCGGTGAAATCTTGGTATCGGATTTTTGGGTGCAATACAATACATTCTCTATACACTATGTAAGTAGTACGTGTGGAGAAAGTAAAAATTGTTTCATCGACGTGCGAAAAGGAGATAACACAGACTAACATCCTAAGCTAATCTAGCTGCGAACTTCTGAGCTCATGTGTTTTTTAGTGCCACGTTATGCCATTGCGCATGCTTAAGAACTTCGCTTACCAGATGCCCGTTGAATCAGATGAGCAATTAATGACACGAACTTTGGCTGCTTGTAGTGAGGTTTACAACACTCCTGAAAGTTTTGAAAGGGTACGAGTTTAATGTTTTCGTAAGTGCAACCTGTGCAGGGATGTTGCAGTTTCTCTGGTGACCTTTGTACTTTGTGCTTTGAATATTGTAGTATTCCTCGAAGTCTGTTTCTATTTGCCTTTCAATGATGAAATGGTTGAATGCATTTTCCTGACTAGTACAAGGTTTTATGTAGGTACTTGTTTCACTACAGAACCATTGTCCATTTTTAGTTCATTTGAAGTTCATTTGACTTAATGATAATATTGTTTCGTAAACTGTGAACTATGTCTACAATTATAATGTGTACGTATATAGCACATCGATGTATGATACATTGTACTTTCTAAACTCAATCAAGGGACATGGAGAAATGTACCCCTTCAGGTGTTAACAAGCAATTATTATTGAAACCTTCTCCGTTCACCTACATGATAATCATACATTACATTTATTTTATTTGTCAGTACGAATAAATCATATTACGTAACGCAACAAAATAGAAAACCTCATTATAAAATAAAAAATCTGATGTGTACCATTCACATGACTTTCTCCATATCCCTGCAACAAATAATTCTTAAAAAGCTTATAATTCTATTTACTTTATGCTAATCAGAAAAAAAAAAAAATAGCAGAAAAAGTCTTATTTCTCGCATCCTTGTAAGTAGAAGCGAAATAAGGGACAACCGTAGGTTAAAGTGATAATCAAAAGCTGGTTGCTATGTCAATGAAGTTCCTTTGTTTATATGGATAGGAGTTGACAAGTTCCAGTATGAGAAAAGTATACATTTTTCATAGCAGAAACCAAAAATAAGGAATGTCACAAAAACGACGAACTCCACGAAAAAATGTATATAACATAAATTGTGTGTTTTAATGTGCTCTACATTTTTTTGTGGAGTAAGTTTTTGTCCATCTCTTACGGTTTAGCAGTTATTCAAAATTTAGTAAAATTCATCAGAATAAACTACTCTTCAGAGGCTATTCCCAGAAAATTCAAGATATACATTTCATTTGTCAGGTAAATATGTTTAATATCCGAAAATTTAATCAAAATCGTTAGAGCCATTTTTGAGAAAATCAAAATTTTCGAAAAAAGTTCCATGTAAAGGGTAGTTGGGGGTGGGGGGATTTTTCTCAAAATCTTCGTGTCGCATCCCTGGAAGATACTAAACTTAAATACCAAGTTTGGTATTTTACCAACTTTTCGTTTTTGAGTTATCGTGTTCACAGACACACGGACATACACACACACACACGGACCTTTTTGTGAAAATGCTTTTTTTGGATATTGGGGACCCTAAAACATATATTTCCGGTGAAATCTCGGTATCGAATTTTTGGTGGAGTGCAATACTTTCTCTATACACTATGTACATAGTGCGTATGGAGAAAGTAAAAATAAGTAGGCAACGTACAAATAAATGTATCGATGGAGGCTTGAACCTTCGACTCCCTCAATTTCTTGACCACGCACTTGCTATAGCGCTAAATAATGCCACTGTTTCTACGCTCTCCGAAATCCGAGTGTTTGTCACGGTCCACTGCGGTTTGATCAGTGCCGTGCTAACCCTTAATACATTTTATGCTGTAGCAAAGAATTTAGAACCCTTATTCCATAGGTACCTTATCTCAAACTGTTTATCTTGGATCCCTCTACAATCCTGCCAATTTGTGCGATCGAATTCTAGTACAACTTGTATATGGATTTTTTTTGAGTTAATCATTTTCGAAATATTTCTTATTATTAACTTCAAGTTTAAAATATAGTTTTCTCAAAGTTTCATATCTCATTTATTTTATTCCTGACCATGTAAAGACAGTCGAGTTTAAACATCATCGCAAAGCGGCAGCTTTTAAAAGATTTGCCTATCGCTTCAGCCGAAAGTATTCACTTATTCTCCTACTTATAATGAACTAAGTAATAATACTATTTCTGCTAATGAACATGAAATAGATAGAAAAACAATATTTTTTAAGAAGTTTGTTTGGAGATCACGTAGAGAAAATTGTGTAGAACATATCAGATGTTTATAATATTTTTTACCGACCAACGCTAATTGTTATACACGCCAGTGATAATATGTAGTGCATAAATTATAATACAGTATTGTTGAGGTTGGTCCTCTAACATATACTAGTTGTGAAAATATAATATTCAGACTATGTATAATTCATTTAAAATAGGGCGTAACACGTCTAAAAACATCTGATATGTTCTATTCACATGACGTTCTCTATATCTCTGTAACAAAATATTAATAAAAAGTTAATTCTTCTACATACTTCATGCCAATCGAGGTAAATACTAGTAGAAGTGGTCTTATTACTTACTTCTTTATAAGTAGAAGAGAAATAAGGGAATGCGCTAGGCTAAAACGATAGTTAAATCTTTTTAAAGGTGGTTGCCATATGATTGAAATCCAATTCTTTGTATGGTCAAGAGTTGACAAGTTCCCACATTAGAAAAGTTTAAATATTTTAAAACTGAAACCAATAACAGGGAATATCTCGAAAATGGTCAACTTCACGAGAAAAAATGTATATGACATAAATCATGCGTTTTAAAGAGATTATATTTTCTATTTAGTAAGTAAGATTTCGTCTATCTCTTTACCAGTTATGCAAAAGTCATCCAGAATGAAGAAGCTTTTCCCAGAAAATTCAGGTTATAGATTTTATTTGTATTTTAAATATGTTATTTTAATCAAAATTGTTAGAGCCATTTTTGAGAGAAACAAAATTTTCGAATTTTTTGCATGTAAAGGGTACTTGGGGGTGGGAAATTGTTTTGAAAATCTTATATTTCCTTGGAAAATAATAAACTTAACTACTAAATTTGATATTTAACTATCGTTTCGTTTTGAGCTTTGCTGCCCACGCACACACGGACATTTTTGTAAACATTATTTTTATTCAGGGGATCTCAAAACGTGTATTCCCAGCGAAATCTCGCTATAAAATTTTTGGGTGGAATACAGGACTTCCTCTATACAATATAAACATAGTAAGTGTAGAGAAATAATACATACATTACAATACAATACTTATGAGTGATAAAATTAAGAATAAAGGTATATAAAAGTATGGTGCTGAAAAAAAAGGTCATGTGAAATTACTATCTGCTGAATCGCTGAGTAGGTCTTATGGTAGTTTTCTTGTGGTAGTGGTTCTGTGATGATTTCTGATACTGATGTTGAATATACATACTCCAGGAACATTTGGTAGTTTGCTGAAAAATAATTTGCAAAGAGTTCTGAGGCATTCTTGTAGAGGGATAATTGCAAACTCGTGGAGAAGTTGTTTGTTTCTTACATACCAGGGGGCAACGGTGATCTTCCAAAGGAATTTATTTTAGTATATCTTGCATACGATGAATATGCGTTTTGCTGGCTGTGCTCCATATAGGAACAGCATATGAAATGAATTGACGTATTAAGGATTTGTTTAGCAGAACTGAACATTCAAGACCAAATTTTGAACGTCTGTTAATTAGTTTTGCAAGCATTGTTGCATGAGAAATTGGAGAGCGCCAGGTTAATTTGGTATCATGCAATACTTTAAGATATTTCTCTGCCGTCCCTCCAAGAAGTTAGTTCGTTATTCAGAAGAGACAGTGGAGATACATCAAGAAAGGGTCTTAGTGAACATATTTGTTTGTTTGTTTGCTTGTTGATATTTGGTGTAATAAGCTAAGTAGCGAACCATTCAGTGAGAAGAGACAAGGCAAATGATTAATGATTGTACTTAAGTTGTAGTAGGAACAAAATATGATTGTGCCATCCGCATACATAGCAATAGACGCGTTTTTCAGGTTTGGGAGAGTTGAATATATTGTATAGAATTGGTGCTAATATAGAGCCCTGGGGAACTTCAGCTGTAATTCATCGAGCAGTTGATGAGTAGCTAAAAATTGGTGATCTGATACAAAACTTCACACAATGTTCATGATATAGTTAGGAATTATAATTCTGTATAGCTTTAAGATAACCTAGGATGCCAAACAGTGTCAAAAGCTTCAGCAACATGAAGAATAACAGCAGCAGTCAAATAAACATAAGCGCTTCATTACAGCTTTCCCGAATAGTTTTGATAAAGTGGGCAATAGACTACAGTTGAAACTCGCTTATACGTTATTCACTTCAACATGTTTCGCACATATACGCTAAAATTTTAGGGACTAGTCGTTCTCCATTAAAATGTTGCTCAATTACACGTTTTGGTTATACGTTTTCCCGGTAATACTTAACTTTTTCTGATCCTCATACACAAAATGTACCCATTTATACGTTTTTAAAAAAAACGTATGGTGGTATGCTTGCTGTGTGTAGCCTTGGAATTTTGCGGTTTTCATTGACGCTTATCGTCATATTGTTCCAACAATCTATTAACCTTGGTTCCAACAGTCACTTCTCTGCTTTAAGTCGAGTACTGCTAGTATGCTGTTCTCATTGTCATTTATCCTTTCATTGTCGTCATATCGTTCCAGCAGTCACTTATCTATTTTATGTGAAGTTTCGAGTTACAAACAGGAGAAAAAACATGTGTGAATATCAACTAGCAAGGAAGAAAACAAGAAAATCCGTAACTCCGTAAAAATTATGGATGAGGTCCATACCAGTAGAGAAAATCAGGTACACACTATCTCATTTATATAGTATTTTAGTAGTCTCCCTTGAAAAACGTATAAGTGAGGCTCCACATTGGCTTATAGCTTGATGGCAAGCGTTCTGATTTATTTGGCTTATGAAACACATTAAGTTCTGAAAACTTCCATGCTTGAGCAATGTAACAATCTCAAGGAGGTGGTGAAAATTTCAGTTAGTCGTACAAGAGATTTCTTGGTCATTTACTTGAGCACAATATTATGCATTAGATCATAATCGGGGGAATTTTTAATTTGAAGTTTCAGAACTAAGTATGCTAATCCTTGTGCAGACGTGTAGGAAATTCTGTTTGAGACAGTTGGTTTATGAATGTTTTGATAAATTACACACTGGACTCTGATGTTTTGTCGGTATCAAGATTGTTTGCGGAAATTGTTTTCCCATAATAAGATATAAGAATATTACAATTTGAGTATAGATATATGCTTGAGAACCTTCATGAAGAGCAAGGATGATAGTTTTTTCTTGCGGGATTCTTTTTATAGCCACCAGACCGTATAAGTCCAGTGAGTCTTCTTCGTTGTTATGGTTGGCTGTCACGTTGCTGTTCTCTTTGATTTTGTGCCTTTCTCGTATAAGTTTAATAATGTACGACGGCAAAAAGAAGCGTTGACGTGGAAGTTGTGGGAACACTGTTGATTTTCTGATGCTGGTGCAAATGGTATCTGCAAAATGTTTGACATCATTGTCAATACCTGATATGCTGAGATTATGCAGATCTATGTAGAGTATATAGAACCTTTTCGCATTTAACAAAACCGTATATTAGACCTGTTGAATTAGGTTTTAGATGAAAAGTAATCAGAACTGGACAGTGGCCTGAATCAAGAACAGTCAAAGAGGTGACATACATTGCAGAAAACATTTTTTTAGTGTTATATCTAGATATATTATCGGTTCTGTTGATACTAAAATGTGCACATTTTTTGTGCTTACAAGATTATAAATAAGGCGACAATTGGGGTTTATGGCTCGACAGCTCCATGATACGTGCTTTTTAATAGTGTTTAACGCCCGCTTTTACTACTATGGCACCGCAGGCTATGACACTGATGATACATGGAATGAAAATGGGACCATTGGATGGTGTTGAAGTTTAAACCTAGTACACTAAAAGTGTTAAAAGAATAAAAAACAAATAATAAAAAGTAAAAAGTCTGGTGTGTTCCATTTACATGACTTTCTCTACATTTCTGCAACAAATTGTTGTTAAAATCTTATTCTTCTATCTAATCAAGATAAACATTAGCAGAAATGCACTTATTACTTGCTTCCTTGTAAGTAGAAGGGAAATAACGGAAAACACTACGCCAAAGTGGTAGTTAAATCCTTTAAAAGCTGGTTGCATGCAATTGAAAGCCGTCTCTTTTCAAGGCCAGGAGTTGATAAATTCCCGTATGGGAAAGCATTTTAAAAGTGAACCCAATAACTAGGAATATCTCAAAAACGGTCAACTCCACGAAAAAAAATGTATGGAACTTAAATTGTGTGTTTTAACCAGTTCTATAATTTTTGTGTAATACGTTTTTGTCTATCTCTTACGGTTTACCAGTTATGCGAAATTCCGCAAAATTCATTCAGAATAAACATGTTTTCACAAGCTATTCCCAGAAAGTTCAAGATATTCATTTTATTTGTCATGTAAATATCTTTAATATATGATATTTTAATCAAAATCGTTATAGCCATTTTTGAGAAAATCAAATTTTTTTTAAAAATCTTACCATGTAAAGGGTAGTTTGATGTGGGAGGATTTTCTTAAAAATCTTCGTGTCGTATCGTTTTTGAGCTATGCTGTCCACAGATACAGACTTTTTTTTTTTTTTTTTTTTTTTTTTTTTTTTTTTTTTAAATTCAGGAAGTCTCAAAACATACATTTCCAGTGAAATCTCGGTATCGAATGTTTGGGTGCAATACAATAGCTTCTCAAGCCCGCCTGGGTAGCGTGGTGGTAGCGTGTCTGCCTCACGTTCAACAGATCGCGAGTTCGAATCTCGCTTAGGGTGAGTTACCCGGATAAGGTTTTTTCGGTGTTTTCCCTTATCCTGAGAAGACGAATGTCGAGTAACTCTAAGCTCCATGGACCCCGAGATCATTTGAGCATCATTTCACCAATTTCATTCATCGCCCGATATGACCAACCAGGTTAAAGGACGTTAAGCTACAAAAAAAAAAAAAAAAAAAAAAAACCAGCTTCTCTATACACTATGAACATAGTACATGTATAGAAAGTAAAAATAAATAAATAAAAAAGTGTTATTTTATAACACTCCCAAAAACAATCATAATGCAGTTCAAAAATAAAGTCATCTAAATCTTCACTAAGGCATTCGTTCGTTTATTTAATAACTAGTAAAAAATAAACACATGCCTGCCTCTGTGATATTAGGTAGTGGGTCTGTCTCTAATTCAGGAATTCCCCAGTCTAGTAAGTTGCACCAACTATGTTTTTTTTTCAAAGGTTCTCCGATCCTGAGAAGCCAAATGTTGATAACTTTAAGCTCTCTGCACCCCGAGCTCAATTTAGCTCATTTCACCCATTTCATTCATTCATCGTCCTATATGATCAACCAGGTTATCGGTCGTTAAACCTCATCTCCCTCATAAAGTAACGCTCTGCTCGATGTTGTATTGCAAGTATATATTTTATAAAATAGTTACTCGTGCGTGCTTCCAGACAATACAAGGCAGTGCACAATGTAACTCTTCTAGCTAACTAGTTTTAATTACGTTATTGAGTTCTTCCGAGGCAGAGTTAAAGACAAATTAACCTAAATGGCGTTTAGAGCATAATTATAACCATTTGCGCCATGAAACGGACATAACAGTTATTACGATAATGATGTTGAACACGAATCTCTTAACGTGAGTTAACTGAACAGTAATTATATTTAGTATGTAGAACACACATGGCATGTGTATTGTGGCTCATGAATTTGCGCGTGCATGGTTGAATGTAGAATGTTAGAGAGAGATAGACAGACAGACAGACAGACATAGACAGAGTGTGTGTGCACGTGTGTTAAAAGAAATTCGACTTGATGCTGACCATGTTTATAGGTTCTATGTGCAACGAGCAAATCACAACTTGATATGAAAGAATTCGAGTCAGTCAAGTAATAGTTTATTACGCTATATTCAACAATATACCCACAGATATAGAGAGAATAGATAGGAAATGCTTTATCCTTAAGCTTTGTGACTGGTGAAGCACATTTTTGATATTTTGATTCTACATTTCTGAGATGAGTTCGGTTTTTGCGGGTTAAATGTGCACCCAAAAATAAGATTTTGTGGTGTTAAATGTCAATTAAGGAGTGCATTTGGATTGTAGGTTCTAAACCAGTATAGTGGTTAATATGTGTGTCGTATTTGGTTGTGGTTTCTCGTATAACAGAAGAAAAAAAAAAACAAGGAAAAGGAAATGTTTCAATACACAAGTTAATGTACTTATTAAAGTGACGTTTCGGCGGTATACTTAGTGAAATATGTTATACATTATCAACAGAACGATTCTGTATTGCTTGCGAGTTGTAGAGTTCCAACTCGGAAAGACCTTAGAGAAGAGTGGGTGAAGGCAATTCGTAGACAAAATTGGCAACTTACTCCGGCTTCTGGTGTGTGCTCACAATACTTTACATCCAACGATTTGGACTTAACGGGGCAAACCAGGAGACTAAGAGAAGAAGCTATTTCTTCTTTGTTTCCTGCTTATCCCTTGCATTGTCCTTTGTTCTTTACTTCAAAAAGTTGGAAAAACAATTAATTTGTCAGTTGTTGCGTATATATTGTATTATGTAGAATCGCAAGATGGCGGCTAGTCGCAAGACGTGCTTCAGCAAAACGCTAAGCATTTCCATCCTGTGAATATATCTAAGCGAAAGAGTCGTCCTCCGAGGTATAGGCAGCTCTGGGGAGCTGGTAAACGGAGGGGAAGTGTGACGTTTCCCAATTCCATCTTTTCGGCATGTAAAGCATAAGTGGCGGAGCTAGCCAATTTTAAAGGCGAGTGGCTGGCTACCTAAATATGTCTTGCAAATAAAGCTTTACAAACCCTTTCTAGAAACACGTTTATCAATGTGAGGCTTAATGGCAGACATAAAGGGATGCAGGATCGATAGAATCGATACTGCATTTAGATTGGAGCACTATCACTCTTAGTATAGTTCCATTTTTTTTATTACAATACCTCATACCTCAGAGTTTAACTTTTCTATAGGGATTAGCATGTGCAGAGTTAAAATATATTCGTATGCTATAATTTTTCACCCAACCCAACTGTTTATAGCACCTTCAACCTTTTTTATCATTCTGAACGAAGAAATAATCTGTTTTCCATTCTACGTGAAATTGGGGTCTTGCATTCTCGTGTGTCATTCTCGATAAAACGTCACTGTTTTGTTGTTATTCGTCATGTGTGCAGCTAAGCAGTGGGGTGGGTAAGGAAGGGGTGCAATATTTGCGCACAATTGCGAGAAAGCTCCCAAGGGCTGTTCTTGGGATAACATGTAAACCTCTGGTAAGGCTAGCATGTTAAGGTCGTGGGTTTAAATCGCGCGTAAAAATCCTGGCTTCCTTCGAAGGGAAAATAAATCCGGTGGTCGTGTTTCAGAGATTACGTCACCTCAGACCTGATAAAGAGGACTCTGAGCAAAATTAAGCCGTCTTTCACTCCGAAAATGTGGAATGAGACGCTAAAAATTGTAAGAGTTAAAGAGCGTCCATAAATAAACCTCAATTTCATTTCTTGCTATCATAACCATATGTAAATAATAAAATACTCATAGGCACACTGTTATTTTGGAACGGTTGATTGAAAATTAAGCATGGTTTTGAACTGAGACAGTAAGAACTGTTACAGAAAAAAATCGGTGCGTTACATTCAGTTAAGTTTCCCTACCTATTACGCAATAAACAATTCTAAAAGTTCTTCTTTTTACTTCATGTTAATCAAGGAAACCATTAGCAGAAATAGTTCCTTTGTAGGCACAAGCAGACATTGAATACACTAGATTAAAGCGACAGTCAACGCTTTTAAGCGATGGTCGCTAAGTAATGTCATTAAAATCCCGTTCTCTTTGCTTAACCAGAAAAAGAAAGACGAATAACGACTACACATTTGAGGAAAGTTTAAGTGTTGGTAAATTTTAACAAATAAGAAGGGTTATCTTAGAAATTGTTAACTTCACAAAAATTTATCTGACACCAATTGTGTGCTCTAGTGAGATCTTCACTTTTATGTTGTAAGATTTTGTATATCTCTTAGGTTTACCAGTTATGCAAAAGTATTCCAAAATGAAGAGAACTTAAGAAGCTATTCCCAGAAAATTCAACAAATGCATTTTATTGTCATTAAAATATGCTATATCTGTGTAAAATTTTTTTAAATGTTAGAGTCAGACAAATTTTTCGAAAATGTAGTTAGAGGTAGAGGATTTTCTTGGAAATGTTTGTGTCACATCTTTGGAAAATATTTAACTTATATTTCTTGTTTGGTATTTAACCGACTTTTCATTTCTGTATTATGCTGCTTACAGACACACATATACGGACTTTTTCCCAACTCTCTCTCTCTCTCTCTCTCTCTCTCTCTCTCTCTCTCTATATATATATATATATATATATATATATATATATATATATATATATATATATATAACGCATACTCCGGTGAAATCTCGGTATCGGATTTTGGGTGGAATACAATTCTTCTCCTACAAACTATACGTAGTAGAGAAAGTAAATATAAGTTTTCCACCTCTAGAGCATGCCGAAAGAGCAATTTGGAAGTGTAATGAGTTACATTTGAGAATGCAGAAGCCCTTGGAAATAATACTTCCGCCATTTGAAAAACATTTATTGATTCCTGTTTTATTCATGCTGATTTTAACTTCGGTTATTGTGCTCCGATCTTCGAAGACGCATTTAGCATTCACTCAGTATTATTACTTTCTTTAAACGTACTATCTACTTACTGTATAGAGAAGGTATTGCATTGCACCAAAAAATTTGATACCGAGAAATACATGTTTTGAGACCTCCTGAATCCAAAAAAGCAATTTTAAAAAAAATGTGTGTGTGTGTGTGTGTGTGTGTGTGTGTGTGTGTGTGTGTGAGTGTATCTATGGGCAACGGGTGTGACACGATGATCTTCAAGAAAATATCCCACCCCCAACTACCCTTTACATAGAACATTTTTCGAAATTTTTGATTTTCTCAAAAATGGCTCTAAATTTTTTATTAAAGTACCACGTTTAAGGTATTTTTATGATAAACAAATGTATGTCTTTGATTTTTTGAATAGCCTCTGAAGATATCTTCTTTCTGGATAACTTTTGAATAACTTACAAACCGTAAGAGATATACAAAAACTTACTTTTTCAAAAAATTTAGATCTCATTAAAATACACAGTTTATGTTATATACACTTTTTCGTAATTTTGGAGATTTTCCGGATTATTGGTTACAATAATAAGCCGCTTAAACTTTTCTCAAACGGGAAGACATCTTTCTTCTCGTTTGTTTGCTCCTGGAAAGCAAAGAGATTGGAATTTCAATTGTTTCACATAGCGACGGGCTTTTAAAGGACGAGACTATCGCTTTAGCCTGTGCATTTTCTTATTTCCCTTCTACTTAAAAGGAGCTAGTAAAATGACTAATTCTGCTTATGATGGAGATAACAGATTAATCTTTTGAATAAAAGATTTGTTTGCCGAACAGCTAGAGGACATTATGTGAATGGAACACATTAGATTTTTTCACATAGCACTTGTCTTCGTGATCGTAATTAGCAGGCCGTGACATATCACGGGGGAGTATTTTACTTAGGATCTTTGGACACTTGGTGAACTATATGCAGAGGGTTTCGAAATGACACCGAACCAAGATGTAGATGTTGTTTCTCAAGCCCTATGTCATACAAAAATACAGTTTTCAATACCAACAGGAATACGCGAACAAACGCACCTGGCCCTACATTTTGGGAAGCTCCGCATTGCTTGCTTTCACACTGTATTCGTAAACATACCGACAGCCTACACATTAACTCCTTGTCTTACGAAACCTCGCTAAAGACCTGTTACCTTTAGTTATTTGTTTATTCTTCCAACATATTTTAACATAACAGATAATGAATTGGGTCCTCGTTACCTCTGATTATTTTCATTATTAATTATGTTTTGATATATTATTCATATTTGCTCCGGCTAGTTGGGTTCTTCGGTCAAGCAAGTATCTCTTAACAATGGAGAAGGAACTATTTCAGAGATAACACATTTGTAATTTTTAGTTTAAGTATTTTATTTAAACTGTTACTAATAATATTCAAAATTTATATACACTTTATATTTCTCTGAAATCCTAGCTGAAACTGTATTAAAACGCGTTCACTTAAAAGTGAAATTTAAATTTCGCGTATCAATTTTCTTGTGTAAATAATCTGTAAGACCGACGTACTATGGAGAACAACTGCATATACTACTACCTAAAGACGAACTGAACTGTAATGTAAATGATGTCGAAACCGTATCAGAACTTGCGATTATGCAGAATACATATCGAACACCCTTGTTCTGCCTAAACATTAAAACTATGCCCTAATTGGCTTGTTTTTCCCGCTCCCAGTAAAGTCTCTTTTCCTGAGCCAATAGAAACTAACCTACTGTTTAACTTAAGACTGCTAACTCTCAGTAACTTTCACAATCTCACCACCTACTCAAGTTCAAGGACAATATTTTATACATTTCACTCCAGCTGCCTGGCTAAGGAGTTAAAAAAATTATTCAATTTAAGAATCTTCGCCCAGGAACTGCAAATACTCTTAATCCTAATAGTCCATAAATTATTATTCATCTTTCCTCTCTTAACTTATATATTAAAATCCCCACAAAAACCTTGCAAAAGATCTCTCTTTTATGACCCATGTACAGTCTTGTCTCTCTTATAACTAAGCTTAGCTAACATCTTCTAATTATGTAATCTCATTTTCTATATTACATATATTTATTAACATTATCTTGCTTATTATTTATATCTTCTTGTAGTCCTTAGAATTGCCACAGAATGAAAAATAATTATTGGGGAAAAAAGCTAGGATACATACGCCGCTAATACTATGTTTACAGGCTCATGAGATTAGCTTTCCGAAATTGCATTCATTTAAGATAAATATTTTCCAGGGGTATACATTAATTTAAAAATACAATTATGTAAATTTGTCGTATAATCCAATATTCCACGCGTCTCATAATTTGAGGCACTTGGTTGCAATTATTATTCCATTCGGAGTTTTGTGTGAAAGAAAAAAATGACATGAAAATATATTTTAAATAACTTTGATGAGGGAGTTATGAAACTGTTTTTTAACATATAAGAAAATTTAGCCCATAAAATTATGCCTATTTGCACAGAAAAAGTATTTTTGTTATTACGATGTAGTTTGTCCTGTAGAATGTTACTTATGCACTTAATAGGAAATTGTAATGGGATTTAAACAAAAACTGGGGCGAATGGAACATTTAGAGAGCATGAAAATGTAGTTCTGAGAAAAACGCAGTTTTATACAATGGTATACTTAGAAACAGAGTATTGCAGGAGCTTAAAATGACTGTAGAGCCTAAAGTAAGAGAGGGGAGCGGGGTTACAAGTAAATGCTGACTCTCTATGGATGTCCAGCACATTCGACTCTATTAGAAACAAAATATTTTAGTTCTTTGACCGACTATTGTAAACAATTCATTCCGCTACGTTAATGATCTTGAGGATGGAGTCAAGTAACTGATAAAGACAACAGTGGCAAGAATACTATCAGAATACTACCAAAGGATTGTAGATAAATCTGATGTGTTCCATTCACATGACTTTCTCTACATCTCTGCAACAAATTTTTGTTAAAAAGTTTATGCCTCTATTTACTTCATGCTACTCGAGAACAAATTAGCAGAAATATTCTTATTACTTGCTTCCTTGTAAGTAGAAGCGAAATAAGGGAGTACCGTAGGTTAAAGTGATAGTCAAAAGCTGGTTGCTATGTGACTAAAGTTCCTTTGTTTGTATGGACAGAAGTTGACAAATTCCTGTATGAGAAAAGCACAAGTTTTTCAAAGCTGAAACAAAAAACAAGGAATATCTAAATAACGATCAACTCCACGAAAAAATGTATATGACATAGATTGTTTTTTTTAACGTGCCCTACATTTTTTGTGTGGTAAGTTTTTGTCCATCTCTTACGGTTTAGCAGTTATGCAAAATTCCGTAAAATTCATCCAGAATAAAGTAGTCTTCAGAGGGTATTCCCAGAAAATTCAAGATATACATTTTATTTGCCAGGTAAATATCTTTAATGTACGGTATTTTAATCAAAATCGTTAAAGCCATTTTTAAGAAAATCAAAAATTTCGAGAAAAAATTTCACGTAAAGAGTAGTTTGGAGTGGAAGGATTTTTCTCAAAATCTTCGTGTTGCATCCCTGGAAGATAATAAACTTAAACACCAAGTTTGGAATTTTACCGACTTTTCGTTTTTGAGTTATCGTATTCACAGACACACACACACACACATACGGAAATTTTTCTGAAAATGCTTTTTTTGGTTACAGGGGACCCTAAAACATATATTTCCAGTGAAATCTCGATATCTAATTTTTGAGTGGAGTGCAATACCTTCTGTATACACTATGTACATAGTACGTGTAGAGAAACTAAAAATAGGCAGCTTTTGCAGTGAGAAAAGAAATTTAATTTACTGTTTTTAACTCGAAATATTAAATCATAAATGTGTGCATTTAAAGTTCTTATTGCTTACCTTAAGTTGTTAAAAGTCTACTATTAAGATAATTACAAAATGATTGGAATAATAAGTAATATATTAGTGATTGTAGAGAAAAAACTAATACTTGAAAGAAGAAGAATATACCTATTATATTTGTAAATATTTTAATTGCTTTATTTATATAGCCCCCTTTAACTTTTATTTTGATTTCGGGGGCTTTATTTTGCAAACTATTGTTGGTGTTTTCTCGCTGAAAATGACAAAATATATATAATGAATTTTACTGGAAATAGTCTCAGAAGACCTCTTTATTCTGAATGGTTTGCTCAACTGTTAAACCGTAAGAGACAGACAAAAATGTAGATATCATAAAACACATAATTTAAGTCCTTTACATTTTTGTTAAAATATTTTTCTCAAATAGATAATTGTTGTGTTTTTTGTTTTGTTTTACTCCTAGCAAAGAAGCGAATTTCAAGGACAATCGCATAGCAACAGCTTTGAAAACATTTGACTATCGCTTTAACCTAATGTATTCCATTAGTTCCCTTCTCTTATAATGCTCTAAGTATTAAGATCATTCTTCCAATGCTTGTCTCGATTAGCATAAACAGAGAAAGCCGTGTAATGTAGCACATCAGAATTTTTTTCAGTTTTATACTATTTAAAACATTCACTTACACACATTCATTCTCACATGCATACTTCCAGTTTCCGAGCTGTTTAAGGAATGAGAAAGTTTAGTCAGACTGAAAAATTCAGTGCCATTACCGGGATTTGAACCATGGATCTCACGGTCTCTAGCCATTTGTTGTAACCAGTCTCTAGCTGGTTGCTCTAACCATTCAATTATAATGGCAACATGCCGGTATGGCATTAATTCCTACACTGATTTGCATTTTTCCCGGTAAACCACAAGGTGATCCCATATTATTTTGAGATGTTTACATACAGGGCTTTGAGTTTAGCTTATTATTAGGTCAATCAGTATTAATTTAATCGTTTTTTTTTTTTTTTCAAAACAAGTCGTGTATATGACAGGAGTTGTAGGGTAGAGAAGAAAAAAAAATGTTCGCGCCAGCCGAGAATCGAACCCAGATCGATGACTACTCGATCACAGAGTCAATCAGATTGTTATTGTATTATATTTTATTACAAATACATATCATAAAGATGTTTTCATGGAAAATAAATTTAACTATAACAGCAGATCAGAGAGGCATAAGTATTTGAAATTTGAAGAGGGTGTAAATGACACGTTATATTATTTATTGATGACAAAAGACAAGCGAAAGCACGTGACGTGAACGTAAGACTCGTGAGTGTGTATTGTAGCGTTGGGGAAGAGCCGGGTGACCCGGGAGCTAACTGCTTGAGATACGTCTTGAAGGCGGAGTGGACTAGGACGGATGCAGAGAGCGTGCCACGGCAGTGAGCGGGGAGGGAGCACTGGACGACGTGTTGTCCTGGTGAGGAGATCAATACCACACTACCCTCTCGAGCTGACCCCTTATCAATAAGGTACAACCCCTCCCTGCTGAATAAGGGATGCTGCTTACTTGGACCAGCAGCTCTATGCTTCCCGCAGTGCACTTTACCTCTTCGTTATATCTGCTGGTGACAACAATCCCCTTTCTCCCATTGAACAAAACTGCCCCCACTACAATAAAATTAAACGTATACACGAGGGGTTCAAGGTTACTTATATTTTACAAACTTAAAATACTTTTATCATATATTTATTCGGTATAAAAACCGCAAACAATTAATACGCCACTCTAGAACTCATTCTACAACAAATTAAAACTCAAGGTTTATGTGAAATTCCGCATGATTTTCGCTACTATTCTGATAAAAGCCATTCTTACAAAGCCTTATTGCTTTCTCTACATAGTTCATATATGGATTCCACCCCAGGCTACTTCATGTGGGATTTGTGGTGGACAAAGCGGCGCAGCGGCGGGTTTTCTCTGGATTCTCCGATTTTCCCCGCCATCGCATTCCACCGCTGCTCCATCTTCTTTTTATATATCATCACTTTTATCACTTGTGGTGTTATTGTAGTAAATTCAGCGTTAATCACTATAAAAAAAAAAACCACTCAAAAATTCAATACCGGAATGTCACCTGAAATACTTGTTTTCGGATCTCCTGTATCTAAAATAGCATTTTTAGAAAAAGGTTAGTGTGTGTCCGTGTGACCGTTTGTCTGTGAACACAATAACTCAAAAACGAAAACTTGGTAACATACCAAACTTGGTATTCAAGTCTATTATCTTCCAAGGATGCGACACGGTCTATTATCTTCCACTGAAAACTATTCTTTGTGTGGAAAAAATATCGAAAATATTGTTTTTCTCAAAAATGGTTCTAATGGTTGATTAAAATACATTAAAGATATTTACATAACAAATAAAATGTATACCTGGGAATAGCCTCTGAATACTTTTTTGTTTTGGCATAATTGGTAAACCGTAAAGTAAAGACAGAAACTTACTACACAAAAAATATAGATGTTGTTAAAACAAATTCTATGTCCTATACATTTTAACTCTCTCTACACGTACTATGTCCATAGTGTATAGAGAAGGTAGTGTATTCCACCCATAAATTCGATACCAAGATTTCACCAGAAAATATATTTTGAGACCACCTGAGTCCAAAAAAAAAGCATTTTTTTGAAAAAGGTACGTGTGTGTGTCTGTGGACAGCATATTTCAAAAACTCAAAGACCGTTAAATTCCAAAAATGTTGTATATTATGGATATAAAATAACATTTATATCTTGAATTTTCGGGAATAGCTTGTGAAGATCTCTTCGTTCTGGATATTTTTTTCTGAACTTTGAATAACTAGTAAACCACATGAAATAGATAAAAACTTAGTTCAGAAAATATGTAGATCTCGTTAAAACACGTCACTTATATAACTTGCATTTTTGTTGTAGAGTTGGACAATTCCAGAATATTCCTTGTAATTGTTTTCAATTTTAAAAGTCTTGCACTTTTCTCAAACAGAAAGTGTCCGTTTTTGTTTTTTTTATTCTACTACTGATCAAGCAAAAAAGCGAATTACAATGACAATTGCAAAACGACAGCTTTTAAAACATTTGACTATCGCTTTAGCATAGCGCATTTCTTTAGTTCCCTTCTACTTAAAAGGACTAAGTAACAAGCATTCTGCTAATGTAGCTCGATTAGCATAATTTAGAAGGAAGAAGAATCTTTTGTAAGAAGTTTGTTTGTATAGCAGCTAAAGAAAGTCATGTGAGTATAACACATCAGATTTTTTTACTTTCTCTATATGCACTATGTACAAAGTGTATACAGAAGGTATTGCACACCACCCAAAAGTTCGATACCGATATTTCACCGCAGATATATGTTTTAGGGTCCCCTTTATCTAAAAAAAGCATTTTCGGAAGAATGTCCATGTGTGTGTGTGTGTGTGTGTGTCTGTGAACACGATAACTCAAAAACGAAAGGTCGTTAAAATACCAAACCTGGTATTTAAGTTTAATATCTTCCAGGGATGCTACACGAAGATTTTGAGAAAAATCCCCCACCCCCAATTGCCCTTTACAGGAACTTTTTTCGAAAATTTTGATTTTCTCAAAAATAGCTCTAACGATTTTGATTAAAAGTTCGTATATTAAAGATATTTACCTGACAAATAAAATGTATATCTTGAATTTTCTGGGAATAGCCTCTGAAGAGTACGTTATTCTGGATGAATTTTGAATAAATGCTAAACCGTAAGAGATGGACAAAAACTGACTCCACGAAAAATCTAGAGCACGTTAAAACACACAATTTATGTTATATAGATTTTTTTTGTGGAGTTCATCGTTTTTGAGATATTCTTTGTTTTTGGTTTCTGCTTTGAAAAACTTATACTTTTCTTATACAGGAATTTGTCAACTGCTGTCCATACAAACAAAGGAACTTCAGTCACATTGCAACCAGCTTTTTCTAACACTTTAGTCTATGGTACTATCTTATTTTGCTTCTACTTACAAGGAAGCAAGTAATAAGTCTATTTCTGCTAATTTTTTTCTGATAAGCATGAAGTAAATAGAAGTATAACCTTTTTAAGAATAATTTGTTGCAGAGATGTAGAGAAAGTCATGTGAATGGTACACATCAGATTTTTTCGTGGAGTTGATCATTTTCTCATATGGGAATTTGTCAACTCCTGACAATGTAAAGAAATGGATTTCAACCACAAGGCAACCAGCTTTTAAAAGATATGACTGTCGCTTCAGCCTAGTGTATTCCGCATTTCCCTTCTACTTACACAGGAAGCAAGTAATAAGATCATTTCTGCTAATGTTTACTTTGATTATCATAAAGTAATGTTTTTAACAATAACTTATTACAGAGGTGTAGGCAAATTCATGTGAATGGAATACATCAGATTATTTTTCTATGTCCCTCTAGTCAAGATATAAACGATACCAGAAATGGTTTATTATGCATTGCCTTGTAGATCGAATGGCAACAAGGCTAAAATGATGGTACAATATTTTAAGACCTTGGCCTATGTGATGGCTTTGAAATGCTGTACTTTGCTGACCACAGGATGAAAAAAATTACACATTATTCGAAAAAAGTATAAACCAATAACAATGAACATCTCGGAAATGAATTACTACATAAAATTGATTAGTTACATTCGCATGGTTTTGTATACCTATTCCATAATAAACTTTTCTTAAAAAAAAACTTATATCTAAATCAAGATAAACATTAGCAGAAATGGTCTTATTACTTACTTCCGAATAATTAGAACGGAAATAAGGGTTTACATTAGGGTAAGGCTACAGTCAAATCGTTTAAAACTATGTGATTGCTATATGGTTGAAATTTGATTTTCCTTCCTTTGCCAAGAATAAAACAAAAGAATCAGGAACGAGAAATTCCTATTCGGGAAAAGTGTTAAGTATTTTAAAATTGAAACCAAACTCGCAAATGCTTAATCCCCCCCCCCATCAAGATACAGCACATAACTTGTGTAGTAAGTTTTTATCTCTTAATGCAAAAGTTATTCAGGATGAAGAGGTTATTCGCTGAAAATTAAGACATGCATTTTATTTGTCATGTAAATCTCGTTAATTTGCGATATTTAATCAAACCGTTAGAACCATTTTTGAGAAAATCAATATTTTTTTAATTTTTTTCATGTAAAGGGCAGTTTGGGGTAGAGGATATTCTTAAACCTCTTCGTGTCACATCCTTGGAAGAAGCTGAACTAAATTATCAAGTTTGGTATTTAACCAACTTTTGGTTTTTGAGTTATGTGTACTTACTTATGTGTTACACACACACACACACACACACACCACGGGTCTTTTTCTATAAACCCCTTTTTGGACTCAGGGGACCTCAAAACATATATTTCCGGTGAAATATCGCTATCGAATTTGTGTGTGGAATACAACACTTCCTCTATACACTATGTACACAGTACGTGTAGAGAAAGTAAAAATTCTTTTTTCGGACCCAAAACATATTCCCGGTGAAATCTCGACATCGATGTTTTGGATGGAATACAATAGATAGCTTCTCTAGCTACTATGTATATTATATGTGCTAGAGAAAGTAAAAATAATAAACAATAATAAGGAACATGTCGTAAATTGACAATTTAAAAAGAAGTGTTTACATAAATTGTGTGCTTTAGCGATATCCGCATGTTTTGTCTAGTAAGATTTTGTTTCTTACGGTTTACCGGGTATGCAAAATCCATTAAAAATGAAGGGGACTACATGTGACACGAAGATATTCAAGAAAAGTTCGCAACCCAATTACGTTTTATATGAAACATTGTTCCAACATGTTGAGATACTAAAAAATGACTTTACGGCTTTTAATTGAAATACCTATATTTAGGATATTTTCCTGACAACCGAAACGTATACCTTGAATTTTCTGGGAACAGCCTCTGAAAACATCTTTATTCTGGATGATTTTTTTTAATTTTGCATAACTGGTAAATGTAAGAGATAGACCACAATTTATTACACAAAAAATATAGATCTCCTTAAAGCACACTCATTTATACATTTTTTTCGTGGAGTTAACCGCTTTCGAGATATTACTTGTTATTTGTTTCAGTTTTAAAATACTTCAAATTTTTCTCATACGGGAACTAGTCAACTCCTAACCACGCGAAGAAACGGATTTTAATCCCCCATTTTAAAATCTTTGACTGTCTGTTTAGCCTGGTGTATTCCCTTACTTCCCTCCTACTTATTTGGAATTAAGTAATATGACAGTTTCTGCTTATGTTTATCTCGATTAGCATGAAGTATCTAGATAGAAGAATAAGCTTATCAACAATAATTTGTTAAAGAGATGTAGAGAAAGTCATGTGAATGGAACACATCAGATCTTTTTATTTATGCTGTTCACAGACACACACGTGTAAAGTCTTTATATCAACTTGACGTAAACATATTAATAAAACTATTGATAATACAAATACTAAAACCCAAAAAATAAATCCATGAAGTGTTACATCTCCAAGGAATTTTTTGGGTGAAATGCAATATTTCTCCTACTCACTATATGTAGTAGAGAAAAAAGAAGAGCAATACTTCTAATTTTCCATATATCATTGTTATGTTAACTTATTAAAACCTTAATATACCGCGATCCGACAACTTACTATAATTGCATAAATTTAAACACAAGAATGTAAAACATATGATGTGCTACATTCACATAACTTTCTCTAAATATATTGCATAAAAATATTCTTAAAAAGACCATTCTTCTATTTGCTTCATGCTTATCAAGATAAATATTCCCGAAATGGTTTTATTACGGAATTATTTCCGTGTTTAAGGGAAATAAGCAAATACAAAGAGGTAGTCAACACTTCTAAGAGCTGGTTACTATGTGGTAGTATTGAAATTAGGTTCTCTTTGCTAGGTGAGGATGGAAAAGCATGAACAACTACTTTCCATTTCAGAAAAGTATAATTATTGGAACATTTAAACATATAAACCGCATTATCCCGAAAATGTATTTGAATTAAATTGTGTATTTTTATGAGATATAAATGTTTTGCAGTCGTACATTATCTGTTTCTTACGGTTTACCGGTTATGCAAAAGTCATTCATAATAAAGAGGACTTTAACGTCTATTTTCAGGAAATTCAATATATAATTTTATCTGTCACCTAAATGTCTTTAATATATTGTATTTTGGTCAAAATAACAGGAAGCTTTTGTGAGAAAATCAAATTTTTTTAAACTTTTCCTATATAAAGGCTAGTTTGGGATTGGGGACTTTTATTGAAAATCTTAGTATCGCATCCTTGCAAGATGCCGACTTTAAATATCAATTTGCTATGAAACTGGTTTTTCGTTTTGAGTTATGCTGTCCAAAGACACACGGAAAACACAAACACATACACACACATGGAAAATGTCCTGTATGGATTCAGTGTGCCCTAAAACGAGTATTACGAGTGAAACTTCGGAATCGAATTTTTGGGTGGAATGCAATATCTAATCCGCCTATGTACTATGCAAGAAGTAGAGAAAGTACGGAGAAAAATTCCTACACCATGCTAATCAAAATAAACATTACCAGAAATGGCCTTATTACTTAGTTCCTTATACGTAGAAGGGAAATAAGGGACTAAAATAGGCTAAAGCTTTAAAATGATTTAAAAGCTGTCGCTATACGATTGTCATTGAAATTCTGTTGTCTTTCCATGGTCAGGAATAAAACAAAAGAGATATGGAATGGATGATGATTTCCCGTTTGAGAAATCGTTGAGTATTTTAAAACTGAAACTAATTAGAAGGAATATCTCGGAAATGTTTAGCTCTAAAAAAAAAAAGTATATGTCAAAAATTAGTTGTGTTTTAACGGTTTTTTTTTTTTTTTTTTTTTTGTGTTATGAGGTTTGCAAAAGTTATTCTAAATGAAGAGGACATCAGGAACCATTTAGGATATACGTTTTATTTACCATGTAAATATCATTAATGAATGGCATTTTAATCAAAATCGTAAAAGCTAATTTATTTGACAGTTGAAAATTTTGAAGAATGTTGTCTATAGAGGACATTTTGGGATGGGGAGATGTTCCTGAAAATCTTCGTGTTGCATCCTTGGAAGATACTGGCATTTCGATTTTATGCTACACACACACACACACACACACACACACACACACACACACACACACACACACACACACACACACACACACACACACACACAGGAGCTTCTAAAAATGCTTCTTTGAATTCAGGAGATCTCAAAACATTTATTTCTTATGAAATCTCGGTATAGAACTTTTGGGTGGCATACAATACCTTCTCTATCTACTATGTACATTACTATGTGCTGAAGAAGGTAAAATGTTTATACGAGTATAATGTTAAATTTTATTCGTGGAATACTTTTAATGAATCCCATTCAAGGTTACAGGTTTAATAATATAAACTATATTTTGTAACTTCTGTGGGATCACCTATTTTATAGTTTTTTGTGATAATGGGCGTAAAAGTGGACTTATGTAGCCTCAGCCTACCGCGCACAACAAAATGTGAGTTAACATGGTTTCATCTATTCGAAACTATATTTCTATCAGTGTGAATCGCGACCGGCAAGAAGGCAACTGAACAATAACGTGTAATACTTATACCTATTTTTCTGCCCATTATTTTAAATAAAATCTGATGTGATACTCTCATGTGATCTATGCTCATTCTTAAACTAGACATTCCTAGACAAGCTTGTCCATGATATTCGAGATAAATATTTGTAGAAACGGTCTTATTACGTATTTCCTTGTAGATACAACGACAATAGAGACATATTCTAAACTTAATCGAGAATCAAATCTTCGAGAATTGGTCGCTTGAGGTGGTTTGAAATCCCATTCTCTTTGCATAATCAGGAGAAGGAAAAAAAAAAAAAAAAACAAAAAAAAACCAGAATAACTAAAACCTTTAAATTATTAAAAACTTAAACCAATACTATTTATTATTACTTTTCTAGCATGTATGTAAAATGTATATAGTAGATAGAGAAGGTATTGCATTCCACCCAAAATATCGACATTTGACCGGAAATACATGTTTTGGGACCCTGAATCCCAAAAAACAAAAACAAAAGAAAAACACTTTTAGAAAAATCCCAGTGTGTGTGTGCGTGTCTCTGTGGACAGCATACTCAAAAACGAAAAGTCGGATAACAAGCTTGGCATAGCTTCAGAATCTTCCAAGAATGCGACATGGAGATTTTCAAGAAAATCCCCGACAAAATCCCTTGTATGCAACATTTTTCGAATGTTTTCATTTTCTCAAAAAAAGCCTCTAACGATTTTAAGGAAAATTTATCCACCATGGAAGAATTCTCGACTTGTTCGACTTTCTCAAATATGGCTTTAAGCATTTCATTAAGATACCGTAAATTAATATCTACATATAACTTTTTAGAGCTCACCTTTCCGAGATATTCCTTATTACTGGTTTCAGTTTTAAAATACTTATGCTTTTTCAAACAGGAAGTCATCATTCGCTTCATATCTCTTTTGTATTACTCCTGGCCATGCAAAGAAAGCCGAATTTCCACATCAACCCAACTGAGTCAGATTTTAAAAATGATTTGAGTATCGCTTAGTCTAGTGTATTCCCTTATTTCCCTTCTACTTACAAGGAACTAACCAACAAGACTATTTCTGCTAATATTTATTTAGATAGAAGAATAATCTTTTAAGAATAGTTCGCTTGAAGAGTAGGTAGAAAAAGGCATATGAATGGAACACATCAGATGTTTCAAATTTGGCTGCATAAAATGTGGTACAAATAAAACAAAAGCTTCATTTTGTAACTTCTTGGACCGATCTAAGTTGTTTTTGTTGCACTAAATGTCTGTCTCTAAGTTTTCGAGGTACATTAGTTTAAGTAAGAATGAAGAGGGCTTTGGGATCTATTTACAGAAATTGAAATATCTATTTTCACGTTACTTCTCATTCTAATATCTTACGCATGATATTTTTTAGAAATTCATAGAACCTTTTTAAGAAAACAAAAAATATAAAAATTGTTTCCGTGGACAGCAAATGAGGAAATTCTCAAAATCGTCATCTTGAATGCTTCACACATACAGAGGAGAGTGACGATGATAGAGAGGGAGAGAAAGGCCAAAGAGAGGTGAGAGGAAAACGGTGATGAAGGGAGACGGCAAGATAGCGTGATAGGAGGTGAGAGAGAAAGTGCCGCTTTTAAGAAATAGCAGGAGCTAAGCAGCTAGTGTGTGTGTGTATTAAAATATATTTTACTATTCCATTTATAACTATTAAGTAAAATTAGAAGGAATCGCTTTTAAGAACAGCTCGGATATAAGCGATTAAACGGTAATCTTCACATCGAAGGGAAGATATAATTTTCCGACAGTTAATGCCTCCTCCGTCAAATGTTTCTGACCATGGAAGACTCAAAACAAAATAATGATACTAAGAATAGGTTAATGGTAATATGAGACATATAGTTTAGGTATTCTTTAACAATTAATAAATTAGTACTAACTCTACACTAGAGGATGTAATTATTTACTTTCAAAGAGTAAGCACAAATTACTCAGGTTGTGTAATAGTATAAAAGTAATAATATTAATGTAATAATAAAAATAACATTATTTATATCGATTTTATTCTTGAGGTAAATAGACAATAAATATTACTCGCAGTTTTGGGTTTCATCGATCAATTCCTTACCGTACTATCCTGAATCCAAAAATCAAAATAAGGTTCAAATAAATATTCTTCTATTTAAAGCAGGATGTTCCACCTCGATTCCGCTGAGTCAGAGTATTCGCGCGTACTCAGATACAGACCTGTATTCCGAGCTGGAAGTTGAGGTTCACTGATCCAGTGATACCGCAATACAGAGATCTCTTTATCAGGCTTATATTGCTTGCGTCCTACCTAGGTTCAACACTTGACCTCAATATTGCATGTTGTAGGTATGTCCCTGTAATTCGGGAGAACTCGCTGCACAAACATGAACCTTTTATGAATCGCTTTAAAGGATAAATAGAACCTCAAAACGCATTTCTGTTGAAAGCTCTGTATCGAAATTTGGTTGAAATGCCATACTACCTCTATGGATCAGTGGTAGAAAAAAAAAAAAAACACATAAAAAACAACAAAAATATTCTCCGTGTAGGTACTTCCTGCTAATCGAGATAAACACTAGCAAAAATGGTCTTACTTACTTCCTTGTAGGTAAAAGGGAAATATGGAATGCACTAGGCAAGAGCTATAGCAAAATCCTTTAAAAGCGGGTCGCTATGTGATGTAACTGAAATTCAGTTCACGTTGCATGGCTAGGAGTAAAACATAAGAGATATGAAACGAATGACAACTTCCCATTATATAAGTATTTTAAGATTGAAAAAAATAACAAGAAATATCTCGAAAGTGTTAACTTTGCAAAAAAAAGTATACGAAATTGATTAGGTGGTTTAACACATCTACAATTTGTGTCGCAACATTTTGTCTATCTCTTATGGTTTACCAGTTATACTAAAGTTATTCAGAAAAAAGAATATCAGAGACTATTCCAAACAAATTCAGAATGCACATTTTATTTGTCATCTACCTATCTTAAATATAGGGTATTTTAACCAAAATTGTTAGAACCGCACTTGAGAAAGTCGAAAATTTCGAAAAATCTTCTATGTAAAGGGTAGTTCACAGAAGGGGAGGGGGTCGCATCCTTGGAAGATCTGAACTTAAATATCAACTTAGGTCTTTAACCGTCTTTTCGTTTTTGAGTTATTGTGTTCACAGGCAAACGTACACGAACACAAACACACGGAACATTTTTAATACTGCTTTTTTGGTTATATAGGGTCCCTAAAACATGTATTTCCAGAAAGTAATAGTGTATGACAGATGTCGCACAGAGAAAGGGAGTAGTGGCCGCGGGGTTGAGGGGAGAGTGAGAGTGGAAGAGAAAGAGAGGGAAACAGAAAACAAAAAAGAGAAAGAAGATGAAGAATGGAGAATGAGAAAAGGATTAAGAGGGAGAGAGAGAGACCGAAAGGCGAGAAAAAGGGAAAGAGAAACGTTTTCGCAGATTCGCTATAACAGGTTTTGCGAGATTGCAAATAACAGCACGCAGAGTATACGTTATCTACCTGGTACAATGTACATTCCACTCAAAAATTCTATACCAAACCTTCACCAGAAATGCATGTTTTAAGGACCAATGCACAAAAGGTTTTATTAGAAAAATGTTTTATTGTGTCTGTGTATGAGAGAGGGAGAAAAAGAATAACTCAAAAACGAAGTGTCGGTTAAATAAGAAACTTAGTATTTAAGCTTATTATCCTTCTAGGGTGCTACACAAAATTTTTCAGCAAAATACCCCAAACCGAAGCTGTCATTTACATGGAGGATTTTTCGAAATGTTCAAATTTCTCAAAATGGCTCTAACGATTTTGATTAAATTACCATATATTAAAGATATTTACATCACTAATCAAATGTATATATTAGTTTTCTAGAAGTAGCCTCTGAAATCCTATTATTTGTTTTGCATACCTGGTAAACCGTAAGGGAGAAATAAAATATTATCTACTACCAAAAACTGAAGATCTCGTTAAAACACAGAATCTATGTCCAATGTAGTTTTTTGTGGGGTTAAACATTTCCGAGATATTCCTGTTATTGGATTAAATGTTCTGCTATTTATACTTTTCTCAAATAGGATGTCATAATTTCTTTTTTTTAATACCTTCCATGCAAACAACACTGAATTTCAATAGTATCACATAGCAACAGCTTTTAAAAGATTTAACTATCGCTTTAGCCTAGCTCTTATTCCCTTTGTACCTACAAGGAAATAAGGATGGTTTAATATGTAAACCCCCCTTTAACTTCTTTGTTACATCTAGGGCTTAGACTTGAGAAGCAAAACTGATGGTGTAATACTGAACTCTGGGATTTAAACCCACACCCTCCCACAATCATACTTGCAGACCCTAGGAAGATAGAGAATGATTCTAGTTACACAAAAATTCCCACCTCAGCTGGAATCGAACCTGGAACCCCTGAAGGAGGCAGTTTTCTTATGTGGAGTACATGAAGGTTTTTGTTGAAAATGTACATCGTCTCTTTCACATATAGAACCTGATTTCCTCTTTTCTGACGATACAATAATTTATAATTATGACCTTCTTAATGGCATTTTTTCTAATTCAGCAGTAACTAGGTGGCAATAGAAACAAAGTACTACAAATACCGACTAATGGCAGACCGCCCAATTCAGTGACAAAAACAATAGCAGAGCAGATCATAAGAAAATCTGCCTCTGGTATTTAAAAAAAAATTAATTTATAATAATACAGCGCCATACGAATAAGGGATTTCTGTGTTCCAAAACTGCCAATTATTAACTATATCCATATTATATAAAGTACATTGAATAATTATTGTGAAATTCAGAGTCGTGATGCTATAACAACAGGCTTCAAAACAAAAAAACAATCCAACTATTGAATCTGCTAATAAGGGACCCCGAAACCGTAAAAATCATGAAAATTGTCATTTTTTTACCTTTTTTTTTTCTTAGGTAAAAATATTCGAAGTTTTCTCTTTTCTTATAACAGTTTTGAAAATCCCACTTTCTCAAAGAGTATAGTCATGTTTATGACCTTGTTGGCTAACCAAGTTCTCAAACAGAAATATGCTGTGAATTGGCTTAATGGTTTCAACTGATAACCCTTCTTATGGCCCAGGACTGTACTGAAACTTCAACCTTCAATCCTTGTAAGATTAGCTTTCATATACAAAAGTATATTTTTCTCAAAAACTATAAAAGCTATATAGCTGAAATTTTGTGAGTCTATTTATAACATAAAATGCACACTTTAACATTTTGAAAAAAGTAGTCAAATTATAATTTTATGTCACATAACGTTAAAAATGTTGAATTCAAAAAAATAGTATTTCATATCAAAACTAATAAAACTTAAAACCCTGGTGCTAAATGTTACACATATATGTCTAATATAACAGTAAAAATCTGATGTGTACCATTCACATGACTTTCTCTATATCCCTGCAACAAATAATTCTTAAAACGCTTATACTTCTATTTACTTTATGCTAATAGGAAAAAATAAGCAGAAATTGTCTTATTACTTGCTTCCTTGTAAGTAGAAGCGAAATAAGGGACTACCATAGGTTAAAATGATAGTCAAAAGTAGGTTGCTATGTCAATGAAATTCCTTTGTTTATATGGATAGGAGTTGACAAGTTCCTGTATGAGAAAAGTATAAGTTTTTCATAACTGAAACCAAAAATAAGGAATGTCTCAAAAACGACGAACTCACGAAAAAAAAATGTACATAACATAAATGGTGTGTTTTAACGTGCTCTATATTTTTTGTGTTGTAAGTTTTTGTCCATTTCTTACAGTTTAGCAGTTATTCAAAATTCAGTAAAATTCATCCAGAATAGACTACTCTTCAGAGGCTATTCCCAGAAAATTCAAAATATACATTTTATTTGTCAGGTAAATATGTTTAATATACGAAATTTTAACCAAAATCGTTAGAGCCATTTTTGAAAAAATCAAAATTTTCGAAAAAGTTCCATGTAAAGGGTAGTTGGGGGTGGGGGGATTTTTCTAAAAATCTTCGTGTCGCATCCCTGGAAGATACTAAACTTAAATACCAGTTTGGTATTTTACCTACTTTTCGTTTTTGAGTTATCGTGTTCACAGACACACGGACACACACACACACAATACACGGATCTTTTTGTGAAAATGCTTTTTTTGGATATTGGGGACCCTAAAACATATATTTCCGGTGAGATCTCGGTATCGAATTTTTGGGTGGAGTGCAATACCTTCTCTATACACTATGTACATAGTGCGTATAGAGAAAGTAAAAATGGAGGTTTATAGAGTAAACAGACAAGGAGAAAAGGATTCTGAACTTAAGTAAATTTGGCATTGTAAGTACCTATAGGGATTTCGGGTCCCCTTAATGACTTAAAGAACAAATGTCAACATATACCACTGTGTTACAATGTCAAATTTCTCTAGTAGGCAAATGGAGATGTACTAATCAAATTGTTAAAGCTCGTAATTCAATAATTAATGTATTTTAAGAAATTTCATTACATACTAGAAAGTAAGTTTTTGACCACTAAAAAGATGGTGGGGTGGAGAAGACACCTCTGAGTTAACACAGCAATGAACTTAATTTCGTGAGAGCATTTTATTTTTCAAGAATGGCCTTTTTTCATCTTGTGTTTAATATTATTCTAAGGCTAGCACTGAAGTTTGGTTAGTTACACTAAAACTGCTTCTGATATAAACGCAACAACACAATGTACATTTACAGCATTTCGGTAGGTCTATTTTGTGTTAAATCATACTGCATAATCATAGAGCTTTTTCGTTATTTGATATTTCATAACTTTGGCAATATTACTTTATTGTCATTTAGTTTCCATTTGCGTTATTTCTGTTACTCGCCACAGATTAACAAACTATTATATCGCTTCGACGTGTAATCGATAGGCAGCTGTTTAACAGTTTCAACTACGTGCTACTGGAATTTTCTTATTGGTTATTTGGAAAAGACCATATATCCATGTTTCTAAATTTTACAGTAGACAATAAAAACTGAATAACACAAAACATTCACAGAATTTTTTTTCTCCAGAATTACTTAATCCTAATTAGTATGAATCTTAATATAAAATTTCAAAGAAAAATAAATATTTTCAGTAATAGAAAAACAATGTTTTATGAAGTGGAAATATGGCCTTTTCCAATTCAATGTAGACATGAACCAATTAGTAAGTCAATAAATAAGTCTGGACGAATTGAAATTGATAATAATCTACAATAATGCACAAAAATTATATAGTAGCGTAACCATTCCAATTTTTTTTAATCCTCTTCCAATGGAGCACTCTTTTCTGTTGTAGGTCACTGACATAACTCATTGTAGAAGGATTTTTTCTCCTCGGGTATATATTGCAGCAGCTACTTAATGGCATTCATTTTATTCACATTTATAGGAATTTTGCCGTTATAAGCTCGTATATGTTGCAGTGGCGGAGCATTATGTGCAGGTTTTCCCAATGTTAACTCATCTTTAATAAGACCGTCAATTCTGACGTAGGCAATGACAGTACCAGGTTTGGTTATATCGTACTCAAATTGAACATACTTAGAAAATCGGAACTGAACTTTCTGTTCTTTCAATATTTTTGCCTGTGAGGTAACTGAAAAAGTGTTCTTATTATAATGATTTGGCCACCAATCTTTGTAGTCCAAAATATCTTCATTTTTTATATTTATTATCTTAAATTTTGAGGTGATTGAACGCACTAATTCATAAAATTCTGCAGGTGTAAACATGCTGTCGTTCCTTCCAATAAGTCTCTGTGTAACACCAAAGTCCCTGTCGCAAGGCAGAATTGAATGCCCTCTCACCAGTAAATAGTGAAATATCTTATTAAATTTTCCACTTGCACATGTTGCTAACAGAAAACGGACAACAGTATGGTGACGGTTTTGGCCACCACAACCATCAGAAAAGATACTTACTTAATGTGTGGAGGAATTGCATGTTTAAAAAACTGATTGAGGAATGAACAAACCTCGTTCGGACCTTTCAACGCCTTTCCTTCATGATATGAATAGAATGAAGCTTGGCCAGTCTCTTTTATGTTGTGCACCTAAAATTCATGCACCCACAGTTGCCTGTAATAAAACACCTGTTGTACAGGCAATTTAGGTAACGGTAAATTTTGTATATAGTCTATAGCAATAGCAAGAACATCATTTTTGGCACAAGTGTTGCATTTGTTTAAGTTTTTTTATAAAAATTGTTGGCTTGTTTCTTGTGTACAAGTAATTCAGCTACAACCACTCTCTTTGCATCATCATTTAAATATGTTTTTTTTTATCTCCTGATTTAGTTCCTCACACCTTGAGTAAGTACTCGTGTCAATTTGAGGACAGCCGAAAGTGAGATTGTAGTTTTCTTTGAAATACTTTCGGTAATAGTGGTAATTAATACTCAGTTCTGAGTATTTCTTATATAACAGATTATACATTTGTTTGATATCAAGATTAGACGGCAAATATCTACGTTTCACATCATCAGAATAATGTATCTCTTTGACATCAAATATTATCCCTTATCTTGCTATTTATTTCTCCAGGGATAAGATTGTGACGAGGGCCTGAAGACTTACTTTCCTCTCATATCAACTGGAGAAGAACCCATGGCAAGAAAATGATTTAATTGCCGAACATATTTTTCTCCAACACCATGTAGGCCTCTATACCTCTTTTCTGCAGCCTCAATAATTACATAATACTTGTAATTATACATTCTGACCTTAGATTTCTCAGTTTCAGTCTTGCGTTCCCTCTTCAGGTCTTTTGATTCTTGTTCACATCTTTTGTTGACTATTTTTATCATCAAAATCATTTGATTTTCTTAAAATGTCAATTTGGTGATTTTCAGTGATGTTTTTAAAAGATTCCAGGTGACATCTGAAAATAAAAGTACATTTAATAATAACAACCTATTTCTATATGCATGAGGATATGTTGAAATACTATTGTCTGTATTTTCTTCTCTGAAATTTTAACTCTATTTCAAATTGATTTTAAAAAATAATGGGTTATATGATTATTAATTTAAATTTTTAGGAAAAAGTAGGAATTATTAAAATATTAATAACCTCACACTTACCGGCATTCTTTCCCAGTATTTCTTGAATTAACATGTTTTCCACTGTGCTTTGTGTAACTATTGCTCATTTTATTACTTCATTTTTGTAAATGTGTACATTTAAACTAATAACCAAACTATCATATGTTTCACTCATTTTCAATGTAACATCAGTTCCTACTCACATAAGAACATAACAATAAATTATTAATGACAACTTGGAGACAACGAGATGGTACAGGAAATAGTTGAGAGGAATTAAAATAGGTATTGGAAAAAGCCATATACCTGGAGATGTGGTCTTTTCAACATAAACAAGCGTATATCCTCATTGTTTTAATGCATATAGGAGGCAAGGAGAAATGCCTCTTTCCCAGTACAAATGCACCTCCGTCCAGAGAACTCATTTCTGTAATAAAGTGAAATTATGAAAAATATGGATGCATGGCCTTTTCCAAATAACTGATTCAAATACGGCAGAACTCCGCTGAATTAGAAAATCTACTCCTTAACCCTGTTTGCTGTAGAGTTATAAACAAATGACGAATGCTACTGAGATGTAGAACTAGCGCCTCTGTAGAGAAGCGCCACTGTTTCAATGCCCTATTGTTTCTAGAGTTGATGCCTTAAGCCGACTATCGGACTTTGCAGGCGCTTAATAACGTTATTTGCTTAGCTATCCATAATAATGTTGGCTGTTCCGAGCTGCTCTACTTCTATAATTGCATTGTTTATTAAAATTGATTAACTTTTGTCATTTTCATTGCTCGCCCCTTCCTCTCTTTCCTCGTATTTACTATCAATATGCCTGCGCTGTCATACATACTATGTATTTAATGGATTCATTCAATAAGTAAAGGCTTGAAAATAAGATTTGTGCTAGTTTTTACTTTCTCTAGCAAGTATGTACAATGTACATAGCAGGTAGAGAATTCATTGTATTCCATCCAAAATTTTAATAGCAAGATTTCACCGGAAATACGTGTTTTGAGTACCTCTGAACAAAAACCAAGTGCTTATAGAGAATGGTCCGTGTGTCTGTGTGTGTAATGTGTATGTGCGCGCGTGTGTGTATGTGTGATCTATATAGTGTAAAATATACACTAAGTATCCAATATTTCGTATATACGGGGTCATCCAGGAAGCGACAGACGATCTGGCATAATTAAAAAATAGCGGAAGCTATCAACACTAAACTTTATTTACAAAGTTACAGCACTTTACTCTATTTTTCAACGTAATCGTCATCGCTATCAAGTTTTTGTATTGTTACGCGATACTGGTTTTTCAACGCTAAATATCTGAGTCAAGATGTAGCTGCCACTTTGAGGTCTTCATGGTGGGAAATATCTTCCACTCAAAAAGTCATGTACTGTGTCCAAAGTAAATCACCGGTTTTTCTGAATTCTGTTATCAACATTTACTTTCAACTCCTCAATAAAGATTGATGAACTTTCATTCCGGTGTTTATCATACATACTGGTTCGTCCTTGATTACTCGTAAATTATGCCCCATTTCCTCACTGAAGGCTCGTTCATTGCATTATCACTATACTCTTGCGTTATTTGCCTATAAAACTTGATTTGCCGAACATTTTGTGCATTAAAAAAAACAACAACAAAAAAAAACGAATAAGTTCTTTGGCATTAGAAAATTATAAAACCAGCATTGATAAACTGGTACCAAGTGACAATAAATATCTTGACAGAATGGAGGTTGCGTTGACAAATAGAGTAAGGTACTTAACTTTGTGAACAAAGTTTTGTGTTGAATACTTTCGTTATTATTTAGTTATGCAAATCGTCTGTCACTTTCTGATGACCCTCGTATAATACATATTGTCTGTGAATACCATAACTCAAAAACGTTAAATACCAAACTTGGTATTGAAGTTCAATATCTTCAAAGGATGCGAGACAAAGATTCTCAAGAAAACCCCCCACCCTAATTAACCTCTAAATGGAATATTTTCCCAAATTTTCGACTTTCCAAAAATTGGTTTTAACGAATTTAACGACTTCGATTAAAATGCGGTACATTAAATGTTTGCATGGAAATAAACAATATATAACCTGAATTTCTTAGGAGTAGCCCCTGAGGTCCTTTAACCTAGTGGGTCATATCGCACAATGAATGACATTGGTGAAATGATGCCCAATGATCTCGGGGTCCCTGAAGCTTAAAGTTTCTCGACATTCGTCTTCTCGGAAAAGGGAAAACCCCGATAAAAACCTAATCGAGATTCGAACTCGAGACCTATTGGATGTGCGGCAGACACGGCTGTAAACTTGTTTATTAAATAAAACATCTTTTAAAAAATATGGCGTGTCCATTCACACGCCTTTCTCTTTCCGCAAGCAAACTATTTTTTTTTAGCTTAATGTTCTATTTTTACAAAAGATTATTATTTTATCTACATCATCAAGATAAATACTACCAGAAATGGTATTTTCATGTAGTTCCTTATAAGTAGAAGGGGAATAAGGGGATACATTATGCTACAGCAAAAGTCAAATCGTAATGATAGCTGTCAATATAAAATCAGATATTTCCGAATCCAAAGTCCGCCGGCTCCCGTCTTCATTCGGTAGGTTTCGGCAATTGCGGAGGCAGAGCAGAGCAACAAAATTGAGACACGAAGTATGCTATACACTCTGATATCTGTTGGCTTCAATGCTAAGGTTTCATTCCGTCTGTAGATCCCAAAGTTCACGCACATGCTGTGTTTCGTTTAATAATTCAGCTATTTTGCAGTAAATTAAATAATCAATTTTCCATAATGGCTGAGGGACTCAAATAAAGAAACTTTCTTTGGTTTACAACACTGTGAGAATACAGCGATCTCTCTCTCTTCTTCCCCCCGACCCATGCGTCCTCGTAAAATTAGCGTCCAAGAATAGGAGCGCGCATAGTATTCCTATCTTTTTTTTCTTCTTTCTCTTCCAGCTTCTCTTCCACTCTTCCAACTCCCTCTTCTTCATACCACTTCTTATATGCACACCAAGGTATTTCCTGTCCACCCATCTTTCCCTCTCCCTGGTGGAATCCATTCTAGTATCTAAGGCCTATGTTACATTATCACATTTCTTGTCATACTATGTGATAAAATCTTTGCTCACATGAAGTGATCACATTTAACCCGCATTCACAATTGAGATGCAAGCGCAGACGTAATGCAGCATACGCGCAGGCGCGAGGAAGAAAGACCATTCACAATGCAGTCGTAAGCGTAACGCAAGAAGTTGGTACGGGTTTCTAGATATGTAAATTGCGAACTTTCAGATATCTTCCAAGCGCTCCGCAAGTTTCAAATTAATAACGTAACCAACAATATGACATATGAATATTCACTCAATCTTTTGCAAATAAACAGCTTATAATATTACATACGGATCCTGTATATTTTGTATTGTTAAAAATCTTATTCTTCTATGTGCGTCATGCAAATCGAAATAAAGATTAGCGTAAATAACATTATCTTATTACTTGTTTCCTTGTAAGTAGAAGGGAAATAAGAGATTACACTAGGCTGAGGCGTTAGCCAAGTGTTTTTAAAGCTGATTGTTATGTGATAGAAATTCATTTCTTTGTATGACCAGGAAGAAGTTGATAAATTCCCGCACGAGAAAATTTTTAGTTATTTTAAAACTGAAACCAATAATAAGGAATATCTCGGAAACGGTCAACCCCACGAAACAAAAGGTATAACATAAATTGCATATTTTAACGAGATCTAGATTTTTGTGTAGTAAGTTTTTGTCTATCTCTTAAGGTTTACTAGTTATGCAAAAGTCATCTGGAATGAAGAGGTCTTCAGAGGCTATTCCCAGAAAATTCAAGATGTATATTTGTCATGAAAGCATCTTTAATATTATTTTAATCAAAACGTTAGAGCCATTTTTAAGAGAATCAACATTTCCGAAATGTTTTCCATGCAATGGATATCATCATGTCGCATCCTTGGAAGATATTACACTTAAATACCAAGTTTGGTATTTTACCGACTTATCGGTTTTTAGTTATCGTGTTCACAGACACATGGACACACACAAGCGCGCGCGAGGACCTTTTTCTAAAAATGATTTATTTGGATACAGGGGACCCTAAATGTATATTTCCGTGAAATCTCTGGATGGACTACCAAGGGTGAAATTTTTGGGTGAACTACAATACCTTCTCTACTATATACATTGTACATACGTGCTAGAGAAAGTAAAACTGAAATTTAGTATTAAAACCATATTCTGATTGCCTGGTCCTTCAATCCTGAAACAGATGACACAGAAGTGATGGGAACAGGAATGCTATGAGCCTTCCCAGCTTCATTCGCCTGACGACCTGGGGATATCCGTGATAAAGCCCAAGTATCAAGTAGGCTGGCGACAGGAATCGAAACCAAGACCACCCAAAAGAGAGTCGCACACCTTAGCACTGTGTTACCTCACTCAGTCAGCGGTCCTGTTATACTGGTCATCCTAATCTCAAATGCTTGGTTTTATATTGCCTTTTACTCTAAAACTGTTCTGAACATTGTTTTTCGCATCCTGTAGATAAGTGGTAGAGAGAGAGAGAGAGAGAGAGAGAGAGAGAGAGAATAACAAATTCTGATACGTACACTCATATGCCTTTTTCTAGCTGTTCTACAAACAAACTTCTTACAAAAGATTATTCTTTTGTCTACACCATGCAAGTCGAGATAAACATTAGCAGAATATTCTTATTACATAATTCATTATAAGTAGAAGCGAATTAAAGAAATGCACATACTAAAACGATAGTCAAATGTCTTAAAAGCTATCGCTAAGCGATTGTCATGAAATTCGCTTCTTTGCTTGGCCGGAAGTAATGCAAAAGAAACTCGGAACTTCCTCTCTGACAAAAATATAAGTATTTTAAAATTGAAACCAATAAACAGGAATATCTCGGAAACGGTTACCTCCATAGCAGAAATGTAAAGGTATAAATTGCATATTTTGACGAGATTTACATTTTTGTGCAGTAGGTTTTTATCTATCTCTTACGGTTTACAAGTTATGCAAAATGCTTCCAGAATGAGGATGATATCAGAGGTTATTCCTAGACAATTCAGGATATTATTTTTCCTGCAAATATTTTAATATACGGTATGTTACTCAAAATCGTTATTCCATTTTTGAGAAAATCAAAGTGTTGAAGGCATTTTCCAAGTAAACGGTAGTTTGGGCTGGGGTTATTTTCATGATAATTCGTGTTCCATCCTTGGATGATGCTCAACTTAAATACCAAGGATTCAGGGGGTCTCAAAACATACATACGGTGAAATTTCGGCATCGAGTTTTTGGATGGAATACAATACCTTCTTTATCTACCATAGTGAAAGTAATGCGCTAGAGAAAGTAATAAATAGAAAACGGAGTGTGACGAGACATTAGGTGTCACCATCAGCTGACAGAAAACTATAACAATCTCCAACCAAAACTATTTTTTACCTATAACATAATTTCTTCGCATGAGAAACAATCGCTTCTTGCAAATTCTAACGTTCTCAAGTTTTAGAATAGTTTAAAAGTGGTCACACAGGGACATAAATCAGATAGAAGCTAAAGAAATAAAACGCTTAGCTCAGCATCAACGGCGACATTTATTGGTGATAAAATAAAAGAAAAATGTAGATATCATTAAAGAGTTTGCAAAGTCGTGTGAAGGGAGCATTTTTTTGTTTTTTTCAAAACGACCTCTAGCTTTGCTGCTTCGTTTCCACTCCTCGAAGAAATTTCACTGTTCGCATAAAACAATGTTGGAAGTGCTCGTTAGCCCAAAAAGGAGAAGCTTCTCTCATATTTATTTTCTGTACTGTTTCATATTTTATATACGAATCCCTAAGATTCCATTGTATTATTTTTATTTTCTCTACACGTACTATGTATCTAGTGTATAGAGGAAGTATTGTATTCCACCCAAAAATTCGATACCGAGATTTCACCGGAAATACATGTTTTAGGATCCCCTGAATAAAAAAAAAAGCATTTTAGAGGAAGGTCCGTGTGTGTATGTGTGTGTGTCTGTGGACAACATAGCTCAAAAACGAAAAGACGATTAAATACCAAATTTGGTATTTAGGTACAGTATCTTCCAAGGATGCGACACGAAGATTTTCAAGAAAATCCTCCCACTACAAACTACCCTTTACATGGAAAAGTTTTCGAAACATTTTATTTTCTTAAAAATGGCTGTAATCACGTTTAAAATCAGGTATATTAAAGCTATTTGCACCCCGAATAAAATGTATATCTTGAATTTTCTGGGAATACCTTCTAAAGACCTCTTTATTCTGGATGAATTTTGCCGAATTTTGCATAACTGCTAAACCATAAGAGATGGACAAAAACTTACCATACAGAAAATATAGAGCACATTAAAACACAAAATATACTTTATACACATTTTTTTAGTGGAGTTGGTCGTTTTTAAGATATTCCTTGTTATTAGTTTCCGCTTGAAAACTTATAATTTTCTCATACAGAAATTTGTCAACTCCTGTCTGTACAAACTAAAGAACTTCAGTCACATAGCTACCATCTTTTGACTATTACTTTAACCTATGGTACTCGCTTATTTCACTTCTACTTACAAGGAAGCAAGTAATAAGACTATTTCTGCTAAATTTTTCTCGATTTGTTGCAGAGATGTAGAGAAAGTCATGTGAATGGATCACTCAGATTTTTTTTTCCTTCACATGTCCTACCTCACTTTGCCACTCTGATCCCAAAAGTTTTCATTTGGGAATTAAAAACCTAATTTTATTTTTATATGCTGATATTTATCACTAATAGCAAGTGACAGCGACATACCATCAAAAATGTATTCGGTTTCAAAATTTCACACTTCTCTTTTCTAAATAAAATATTGTGACACGGCTATCTGCCGGCTGGAGCCGACCAGATGATAAGAGATGAACAAAATAAGCAGCGCAAACACTGCACTGTCAAGAGATAATTATAATTTTCTGGAGGATTCTTTTCCCCCGCCTCCCAAAATTTTCCAGAACGTTCTCAAGCATTCTCGAGTGATCAGTTACCTATAGTAAGTTAGTAACTGAGTGATCTGCGAGTGCGTTTCTGGTGCGACAGCAACTGCGTTTCCGGTCAGTGAGTCTTGCTACTGCGAGGGATTGGAGAAGTCTTGTGTTTGATTCCTCAGCGACTAAACAACCCGGAAGAAGCGGTGACAACTCAGAAGAAAGTGTAGTAAAGAGGAAATTGAACTACAGTACGTTTGTTACAAAACTTAGAACGGTCATCTCGAAAATCCGTACTCGATCACTCCTCTCCTTGGGACTGCACTGCTTGTCGTTTGGAAGGCTCCCCATGCATGTGAAACAATGCTGTCAGCAATACCAAACTCCTGGGCAATTCTCGTCACACTTCATCCTTCTTCCAATGATTCTGCCCCATGTGAAGTCATTCAAATGTTGTCTATGGACCATGTTGTAAAGAAGTGCACCGTAACAGCAAGCTGATTATCACACACTGTCTGTCCTGTTTCCTCAACTTCCCCGTGTTGCGGGACTAGACCCGTTTGGCATTATAGTCTCGCTACACTCACACTATGTGACATGCAGCTTTTTGTGTACCTGTGAGATACCTCTGGTAACATGCTCCCACACTTTTATTCATTTCTACCAAGTAGTTCATATGTTATGTTAAATTTATCCTTCTCGTCCTTAGGTTTTGCACACCAGTATATATTAGGTCCTTTGACTTTCATGGACTGTATCTGTGTGTTAATTACTCATGGCATTCTCAAACCCCTATCGTTTAGTAATTGTTACATAAAATATTCTTATGAAAGCTTATGTTTTCTTGTACTTCATTTTAATTGAGATAACCATTGCAAAAACGGCAACATTAAACATTCCATTATGGATACAAAGGAAATTGCGATAGTCAAATGTTTAAGAACTGGGAGGTACACGCTGGTCTTAAAATGCCATTCTCTTTCCATGCAATGGCGAGAAACAACTGAATAGCAAATGATTTAAAAACAATTCGAACCAATAATAATAATGAATGTCTCGGAAATGGTTTATGACTTAACAAAAATGTATTTTAAATATATTGTGTGTTTGAAAGAGATATACATTTTTGTGAGTTACGATTTCGTTTATTGCTTAACGTTTACCAGTTATACAAGATTATACACAATTCCTTCTGGACGAAGAGAACTTTATCCAAAATATTAATTTTATTTGTCATACAAATGCATATCTTTAATATATGGTGTATTAATCAAAATCAATCGAGCTATTTTTGAGAAAATTAAAAATGTTGAAGAAAAAAAACCACTCCATTTAAAGGGCAGGGCGCGATTGGAAATTATTCTTGAAAACCCTGGTATCCCAGCTTTGGAAAATATCGAACGTAAATACCAAGTTTGGTATATATCCGACTTTTCGTTTTAGAGTTTAATTGTTCATTGACACACACATATGAATTTTATTCAGGGGACCTGAGAACGTGTATTTCAGATGAAACTCGCTATCGAATTTTTAGATGGTATACATTACTTCCTCTGCTTATTGTAGGTACATGGTACAAACAATAAATGTGTTACACTTATTGCCTTTAACAAATATCCCTATAGTTAAACGCATATTCAATAATTGAAATTATTTCGGAATTTTGTTAAAAATTAAATATAAGGATGAATCATAATTTGAAACTATTACTTCCCTTGTTCGTAATTACTGAAACTCGCTTAAAGAATATTGTGGTATCGTTTCCTCAAAGTAATTCGAACTCCTTACAATAACTCACAGGTGATGGTAATAATGTTTACATTCACAAGTGAACTTCAACAACATTGTTGCCATCTTCCAGTATATTCTACAACCGCAAATCACAAACTTTCTTCCCGATCGATGTTGTATAATAAATGTATGTGCACGTGCTTTCACCGCAAGGACCAAAGGCATAAGTGGTCGGAAAACAAATTACTAAAGTCCCGTTTCCGCTTCAAGCGGAACATTCATACATCCCGCAACGAGGCAGGTAGCCCAGACGTTTTCGTCTGGGACTGGCATCGATTCCCACGACGGCCGACCTTTCTGGCCCATGGGTTTTTCGGGGGGGTTTCCTGGGCCACTAGGAAAATTATGGGGTGGTTTCTTCATTCCCCCTAACTTTTTGTCCCTTCATGTCATCTCAATTTCATCCAACCGTCTTGTTTTGGGTTGTAAGTGACGACTGTGGTGGCGCCCTTCCGTGGTGGTGTGCGCTCTAGAAATACAGGTTTCGGTAGCGGGATGGGGTTGGAAGTTCGATCAGACCTGGGGCATGGGCTCATAGCGCTCCCAGCATCAAGATGAACTACTAGAAATATGTTGGGAGCCTAAATGGTGGCTCTTCCCCAACCGTCCGGTTTCAGCCGCCCTTTGAAAGTGATCTCATCTCATCCTATCCTCCTGGGGCCTGACGTACAATACGCCTCTGACTGTAGCGCTGCATGCAGCATTTGACCCGCCGAATGTACTCGGTGAGAACTAGTGAAATGACGCTTAAAAACTGGACAGAGTCACAATATTAATAACTGCTTTCCGTGGTGTAGTGGTTAACATACTAGCCATATCCAAGATCGCGGGTTCAAATCTGGGGAAGGTAATGGATTTTTTTCGGACATAAAATCCTTAGCATGGCTTCCTTTTGAAGGGAAGTAAAGCCGTTGGTCCCGTGTATTGTAAAAGAATCCCATAACTTTAAAGAAGTAGTCCCTAGGATGAATTCGCCATGTTTCATGTCCGCAAATCGTGATTTCCTATAGTACCATTTATCGGCAATGAGCTACCCCTCATTACCAAGTGCACACAGTGGTGAACTATAAATTCCCTGATCAAGAAACCACTAAATGTGAGCCTAATATATGCCGACGTGAACTTGAATATTTCTTATAGGTCCAAATTGGTTGAAGAATGAGTTCTTAAACATATAAGGATTGATAATACTCAGAGAAAGTACATGAATACAAATTATGTTCCAGTGGGTAATAATAATAATAATAATAATAATAATAATAATAATCGACGATACTTCGCTTGGGGAGACCATTTCGACGCGCAAACACAAGCACACTTACCGGTAAGATAGCGTTGGCTCCGCTGTTAAGTTCTCCACTCGTGTAGGGCTGTCAATATGACTAACAATACCACCGGCTGTGGTGTTGCCAACATGCCGGGCTCTAAGCCGCAACGCATAGCCCAAAGTTGAGGGAGTAAGCCGCAAAGAGTAGCCGAGGGATGGTTATTAGAAAATAAAGAGTGGAGAAGCCTAGCCAAAGACGCAGCTGCGGGGCGACGACGAAACATAGTTGAGGGATCTATGAAGAGCAAACCCCAATGGACCACGGTGTAGCCGAGATATTTGAAAACTTTAACCCAAACGAATAAGGATTGAGAGAAACTACTAAAAAACCAGTAGGACAACTAATTGCATTTTTTAATGTTACTGTCACTAATATACGTAACAAAGTTGTATTTCTCTTGATTAGAACTGTTGACAACACGACCTATCTAGTGAGTTTGAATTCCTTCAGTTAGTTTGACAACAAATCGGCGCATTCGCAACACCGGAAGTTGTTTTTTCCGTGCACGCATCTCAGCTTTGCATAAAAGAAAACGCTCTACTTGGGACGAGTAGATAGGTTAAGGATTTCAAAAATCGTCAACATCTAATCCTCCAAAGTACTATCACATTTGCAGGGGGTAGAAAATACCTTATTACGGCTCTTAGGTAAAGTTTTAATTGGCTTTCAATGCATAGCTTTTGCAGTGGTGGTGGTGGTGGTAGCGGTGGTGATGGTAGCAGCGGCAGTAGCAGTTGTAGTCATCGTAGTCGACGTAGTGTAGTAGTGGTGGTAATGGTAGTAGCAGCAGTAGCGACTGCGGTGGCGTTGGCGATGTAGTAGTAGTGGCGGTGCAGGTGGTAGTAGCAGTAGTAGTAATGTCATTCTCCACGAAGATTATATGAAACAGTTCGTGCACAAAGCGATTATAGTTATTTAAGCAACTTGTGGCCGAAGTGTAATTTTTACCAGGGCTAAGATTTCATTATGAACATAGAGTATTAAAATCCATGCTTACATTGACTTTATATACAAAGCATAAAAGAATTTCACAACAAACAGATATGAGAAACCAAAATAAAAATATACAATTAGATTTAAGTTTAGGGCCCCTATAGAGCATAACAATCTGTACTGAAAATATAGTTTTCTCCAAAACGTGATTACCTTCAAACGGGACCGCTCCTCCCTGCCACTGGGCAATAATCATTAGTAAACAAAAGACGATCCTGTACTAGGGGTGAGAGGCAGCGTAGTAAAACCTCTGTTTACTGGAGACTTTCGTGCTTGCTAGTCGAGATTCGCGCCTCATTTAAGGACCAGTAAGTGGAAGACTTGACAACAGCTAGGGTTGGTTACCAACCTCAAACTACCTAAACACAAACTTCAAAGTCACGCCGAGGGTTAAAATGTTCTGAAAAATACTGTATATTACATTTAAAAATTCTGTTTTCTCCCACTAACACTATTAATTATGCTGTAATTTTGTTATGGCGTAATTTATTATACATAGGTATATGCAGCAACCATTAAGCCAAAAAATCTTATGTGTTCCAATCACATGAATTTCTCTAGTTGTTGCACATATAAACTATTCTTACAAAACATTCCTTTTTACAACATATTAATCGAGATAAACAGCAGGTCTTATTACTTGTTTGTTTGTAAGTAGAAGGGAAATAAGGGCATACACTGGGAAGCGATTGTCAAATCTTTTAAAAGCAGGTCGCTACGTGAAACAATAGAAGTTCGGTTCGCTTTGCATGACCTGCAGTAAAATAAGAGAGACAGAACGAAAAGTGGCTTCCTGTTTGAGAAGATTTAACGAGTTTAAATTGAATTAAAAAATAAACAAGGATAATCTCGAAAACGGTAAAATCTACGAGAAAAACATGTATGATATAAATTATGTGTTTTAACGTTTTCTACATGCTTTGTGCAGTAAGTTTTTTTCTATATCTTACAATGTTTCTGCTATGCAAAATTCAACTAAATTCGTCCAGAGTAGAAAGGGTTTCAGAGGCCATTTCGAGAAAATTCAACATATACATTTTATTTGTGATGTAAATATCTTTAATATACGGTATTTTAATCAAAATTGTTGATCATTTTTGAGAAAAGCACCATTTTAAAATATTTTTCCGTGCAAAATAATTTTGGGGTGGGGGATTTTCATAAAAATCTTGTGTTATATCCTTGGAAGATACTTAACATAATACTAAGTTTGGTATTTAACGGTCTTTTCATCTTTTAGCTATGCTGTCCACAGACACACATAAGGACCTGTTTCCAAAACTCTGATGTGTTATATTCACATAACTTTCTATGCATCTCTGTAACAAAAATTAATCTTAAAAAAGATTATTATTTTATCTACTTAATGCCAGTCGAGATAAACATTAGCATAAACGGCCTTATTACTTCCTTATAAGTAGAAAGGAAATAAGGACATACACAGGCTAAAGCGATACCCTTAAAAACTGTTTGCTTTGAGATTGACATTCATTTTTTTTTTTTTTTTTTTTTTTGCATAGTCAGGAGTTGACAAGTTCCTCAATGAGAGAAGTATTTTAAAATTGAAACCAATAACGGGAATATCTCGGAATTGGTCAACTCCACGAAAAAATGTATTCGACATAAATATTGTGTTTTTGCGAAATCTATATTTTTGTATAGTAAGTAGTTGTCTATCTCTTACGGTTTACCATCCAGAATGAAGAGGTCTTCAGGAGCTATTCCCAGAAAATTCAAGATATACATTATATTTGTCATGTGAATATCTTTAATATACGGGTTTTTAATAAAAATCGTTACAGCCATTTTTGAGAAAATCAAAATGTTCGAAATTGTTTCTATGTAAAGCGTAGTTGGATTTGGAGAGGATTTTGTTTGTTTTTTGATTTGTCCTATCGCATCCTTAGAAGATAATGGACATAATACCAAGTTTGGTATTTAACGGACTTTTCCTTTTTAAGCTAGGCTGCCCACAGAACACACACAAGGACAGGTTTGGATTCAGGAATTCAGGGGATCTCAAAACCTGTATTTCCGGTGAAATCTCGTAATCGAATTTTTAGTGAAATACAATGCTTCCTGTATACGCTATGTATAAAGTGCGTGTAGAGAAAGCAAATTTGTTGTTTTTTGGACTCAGGGGACCTCAAAATATATATTTCGGGTGAAATCGAACTTTTGGGTGGAATACAATACCTTCTCAAGCTGCTATGTACATTGTACATACGTGCTAGATAAAGTAAAATACATTTGTTAATATTACGACGTCTCTTCCACTATCTCTGTATTCTCATTCAAAACGCAAATTAATCTAATCGAATTCCGTAATTACTCAAAATGTAATAATTATTCAATGAATTAATTGCTTTTTTAGACATCACACGAAAATAAGTGGTACCTTAGTAAATGGGACATTTCAAATTCTGAGTTAGTAGTTTTCACTTGTGTTCAAAGGTTATCTGGATCAAGTTTGGTCGAAATCGGTGGAACTATTTAAAGTTTTTCTATAAGGAATATGCACATACGCATACACGCGTACATACATTGATGATGTTAACATTGCATCATATCAGAAGAGCGCTGCAAAGCAATTCATTTGTGAGTGTTCATTCCTTACCTTAATAGAAATGCTAACAATGTTCAGTAAGTTACCTATCATTTTCCTTTCCTTCGGTACGCTTTCTTTATTTCAAAGGATTGAAGCAATGATCCTTGGCACTAAATTTGCAAGTATGAAATCTCCAGGGGATGGCTGATCTTTGCTCTAAAGATCAAAGTGATACAACTAACTTCCAGAAAAAGAAAGAGGGAGATATTTTCTACTTCAAAAGACTGAAATGATAAAGTAGCCTGACTTCTTCAACTTCGGGTAAATAACTTAGAAATGCACTTTACAATTACAACTTTACAAACGTAAAATGTCGCACTGCAGTCCAGCTGTCTCTTTCAAACATATGTGACTTCTTTACCTGCCAATTTTGACGTAAACGAAGTTTATATTACAGAGAGACTGTCCTGTATATTGGATTAAGAACATAAACATGTAGCAAATAATTAAAACATGTATTTGTTAGCCAAGTCGTCTCCTTAGCGAGGTGGTAGCGCGGCTGTTTGCCAAGCGGGAGATCTAGGTTTGATTCCCGGTACAGGCGTGGGGAGTTTTCCCCCACTGAGATACCTGGTCCGGGGTGTACTCAGCTTCGTGAGGAGTAGCGGCTTCAAATTGAGAAGACCGCATTAACCGGCCGGGAGGGTCTCGAGGCGCTGATCACGTCTCACCCTCCAACACTGCACCCCATTCATGACACCTTCGGACCGAGATGGGGGATGCAGCGGTCGGGCGGTAGGCCATGGTGTTTTTATCACGTACACAATACCTCATACCGAAATTTCACTGTTTGGGATACACGTTGAGGTTCCCTGAATCCAAAATAAAGGTATTATACTCCATCCAAAAATTCGTTAGTGAGATTTCACTGAAAACACGTGTTTCAGGCTCCTTTAAACTAATGAAAATAAAAGAAAAAAATATCTGATGTGTTCCATTCACATGACCTTCCTTACCTGTTCTGCAAACAAACTATTCTCACAAAAGTTTATTCTTTTATCTACATGATGATAATCGATATAAACATTAGTAGAAGTTGCCTTATTACTTGCTTTCTTGTAAGTAGGAGGGAAATAAGGGAATGCACTAGGCTAAAGTGATAGACAAATACTTGAAAGTTGGTTGCTATTTGTTATAATGGAAATCGGCTCTCTTTGCATGGACAGGAATAAAAAGAAAGAGAGATGAAACGAATGAGGATTTATCGTTTAAGAAACATTTGGTATATGATATGCCAGTTATATTAAAGTCTTTCAGAATAAAGAGGTCTTCAGACTATTCCCAGACAGCCAAGATATACATTTCATTTGCCATCAGAATAGTTAGAACCATTTTTGAGAAAATCAAAGTTTTAAAAATGTTTCCATGTAAAGAGTAATTTTCCTCAAAAACCTCGTGTCGCATCCTTGGAAGATACTAACTAAACTTATCTACCAAGTTGGGTACTTTACAGAATTTTTGTGTTTGAGTATTCACAGACACATGGACACACACATACGGACATACACGGACCTTTTTTACTTTCTCCATACGCACTAGGTACATAGTGTATAGAGAAAGTATTGCACTCCACCAAAAATTCGATACCGAGATTTCACCGGAAATATATGTTTTAGGGCCCCCAATATCCAAAAAAAGTATTTTCACAAAAAGGTCCGTGTGTGTGTGTGTGTGTGTGTGTATGTGTCCGCGTGTTCGTGTGTCTGTGAACACGATAACTCAAAAACGAAAAGTCGGTAAAATACCAAACTTGGTATTTAAGTTTAGTATCTTCCAGGGATGCGACACGAAGATTTTGAGAAAAATCCCCCCACCCCCAACTACCCTTTACATGTAACTTTTTTCGAAAATTTTGATTTTCTCAAAAATGGCTCTAATGATTTTGATTAAAATTTCGGATATTAAACATATTTACCTGACAAATGAAATGTATATCTTGAATTTTATGAGAATAGCCTCTGAAGAGTAGTTTATTCTGGATGAATTTTACTAAATTTTGAATAACTGCTAAACCGTAAGAGATGGACAAAAACTTACGATTCAAAAAATGTAGAGCACTTTAAAACACACAATTTATGTTATATACATTTTTTTCGTGGAGTTCGTCGTTTTTGTGACATTCCTTATTTTTGGTTTCTGCTATGAAAAACGTATACTTTTCTCATACAGGAACTTCCAACTCCTATCCATATAAACAAAGGAACTTCATTGACATAGCAACCAGCTTATGACTATCACTTTAACCTACGGTTGTCCCTTATTTCGCTTCTACTTACAAGGAAGCGAGTAATAAGACTATTTCTGCTAATTTTTTCTGATTAGCATAAAGTAAATAGAAGTATAAGCTTTTTAAGAATTATTTGTGTCGCATCGCTGGAAGATACTGAACTTAAATACCAAGTTTGGTATTTTACCGACTTTTCGTTTTTGAGTTATCGTATTCACAGACACACGGACACACACACACACACACACACACACACGGACCTTTTTGTGAAAATACTTTTTTTTGGATATTGGGGACCCTAAAACATATATTTCCGGTGAAATCTCGGTATCGAATTTTTGGTGGAGTGCAATACTTTCTCTATACACTATACATAGTGCGTATGGAGAAAGTAAAAATGTGATCTCGTTGAAAACACAATTTATGCCATATACATGTTTTTCTGTAGAAGACCGTTTTTGACATATTCCTTGTTATTGGTTTCAGCTTTAAAATACTTAAACTTTTCACGTGCGGGAATTTAGCCACTCCTGGCAATGCAAAGAAACGGAATTCATCCACATGGCAACCAGCTTTTAAAATATTTTACTATCGTTTTAGCCCTGTGTATTCCCTTATTTCCCTTCTGCTTACAAAAAAGCATTTCTGCTTATGTTTATCTCGATTAGCATGAAGTAGATAGAATCAAGTTTTTAACAATAATTTGTTACAGAGATGTGTACGAAAGTCATGTGAATGGAATATATCAGAGTTTATTTATGTCGTCACCAACATAGACACTCAGGAAGAAAAACGCGCGCGCACATGGATGTTTTCCTAAAAAGGATCTTTGGAGGGGGGGGGGGTCTTAAACTTTGTATTTCTGGTGAAATCTCGCATTACGAATTTTTGGACGGAATACAATACTTTCCCTACATATGCAGCAGAGAGAGTAAAAATCTGACGTGTTACATTTACATGACTTTATCTACATCTCTGCAACAAATTATTGTTAAAAAGCTTATGCTTCTATTTACTTCATGCTAGCAGAAAAAAAAATTAGCAGAAATAGCTTGCTTCCTTATAAGTAGAACCGGAATAACGGGGTACCATCGGTTAAGGTGACAGTCAAAAGCTGGTTGCTATGTGACGGAAGTTCCATTGTTTGTATGGGCAGGAGTTGACAAATTCCTGTATGAGAAAAGTATGTGTTTTAAGCTGAAACTAAAAACAAAAAATATCTTAAAAACGTTCAACTCCATGAAAAAAATGTATACAACATAAATTGTGTTTTAATGTGCTCTACAGTTTTGTGTGGTAAGTTTTTGTCCATTTCTTACGGTTTAGCATTTTATGCAAAATTCCGTAAAATTCACTCAGAATAAAGTAGTCTTCAGAGGCTATTCCCAGAAAATTCAAAATATACATTTTATTTGTCAGGTAAATATCTTTAATATATGATATTTTAATCAAAATCGTTAGAGCCATTTTTTAGAAAATCAAAATTTTCGAAAAAAGTTCCATGTAAAGGGTAGTTTGGTTTGGGGGGATTTTTCTCAAAATCGTCATGTCGCAATCCTGGAAGATACTGAACTTAAATACTAAGTTCGGTATTTTACCGACTTTTCGTTTTTAAGTTATCGTGTTCACAGGCACACGGACACACACACATACACACACGGACTTTTTTCTGGAAATGTTTTTATATATATATATATATATATATATATATATATATATATATATATATATATATAGGAAACCCTAAAACATATATTTCCGGTGAAATCTCGGTTTCGAATGTTTGGGTGGAGTGTAATACCTTCTCTATACACGATGTAAATAATACGTATATAGAAAGTAAAAAGTAACGAATATTGAAGTGCACTCCTCGATCATAACAACTTAATCTTATGTGGAGTATAAGTTTGTTTAATAAGGTATTTATCTTACCTCGCTGGCGAGCAGATGCTTTCCTGACTCAAGTCTAAGCCGGATATACGAATCTCTTGCATACCGAACAAAGATCGTCATACACTAGTTTGACTAACCTCTCAATTGCAGTGTTACTCACCTGTTTCGGTTACTGACCATCAATCACGTTTTTGTTACACCATACGCCTTATAGAACACGACGCACACTTTAGAACTTGATTTTCATAAATTCTGTAGGATTTACCAGGTGATACATGTTATTCCTAACGACTCCGAACAAATATAGTAGCTTTATAGTTAATGCTTGAACTAGTTAGAAATTTATGTCGCAACTTCGAAACTCTTTCAGGTATGTTTTATGTAACATTGAAAATTACATCATTTTGAGATTATGCAGCGCACGAAGCACTTATGATGCCGACTCACTCGCACCTCAGATGATGTTTATTGTCAAACATGTGTCAAGAAAACTATCGGGTTTCTTTTGTATTTTATCATCAGGAAACTAAGAAGTTACCTATTCAAAAGTTATGAGTCGGACAGTTTCGAGCTTGTAAACGCGAAGCATATGTATTTGGCTTCAATCACAAGTATCTTGTACGTATTATTTCAATCACTTTGTAATTATCCTAATAGTAAACTTTCAACAACTTACGGAAATTAACAAGAACTTACTGTTAACTGTACAAATGGTATTAACCATTTCCCAGCACTTTTAAGTTTATCAAATGAGAAGTTGCCATTGGTTTTCTTTTCTTCTCCTTTGCCATGCATATAGGACATGAGATTTAAAAAAAAAATCACATAGCGGCCGTCTCTTAAAAGACCTATTATTTTAGCCTAGTGTATTCTCTTATTCCCCTTGAACCTATAAGAAAATATATGATATTTATCCTGACTAGCATGAAATAGTCATAAGAATAAGTTTTTGTAAGAATAGTTTGGTGCAGAATAAATAGAGAAGGTCACATCGGCGTGTCATAATGTTTATTTTCTCTACACATACTATGTACACAGTGTTAAGAGAAGGTATTGTATTGCAACCAAAAATTCGATACCGAGATTTTATCGGAAGTACATGTTTTGGGATCCTCTGAATACAAAAAAAAAAAAAAAGCACTTTTAGAAAAAGGCCCGTGTATGTTTTGTAGGCAGCATAGCTCAAAATAGAAAAGTCCGTTAAATAACATTTGTATTTAAGTTCAGGATCTTCCAAGGAGATATTCTTATATTTAAGGTGTTTACATGGCAAATAAAATGTATATCTTCAATTTTCTGGAAATAGTCTCTGAAGACATGTTTATTTTGGATGAATTTTGTAGAATTTTGTATAACTGGTAAACCGTAAGAGATAGTCAAAAACTTACCCTACAAAAATGTAGAGCTCGTTAAAACATACAGCTTATGTTACATACACTTTTTAGTGGAATTTGTCATTTTTGAGATATTCCTTGATATTAGTTTCAGCTTTAAAATACTTTTACTTTTTTCATAGGGGAATTTGTCAACTCCTATGCATACTAACAGGCGTATCCTTAGCGCGGTGGTAGCGTTGCTACTGGGAGACCTGGGTTCGATTCCCAGTACCGGCGTGCAGATTTTTCCCCCGCTGGGAGACCTGGACCGGTGTGCACTCAGCCTCGGAGGTCCAGTAGGTCCCTGGAGGAGCTACTTGAGGAAGAAGTAGCGGCTCCAGGTCGTGAAGACCGCATTAACTGGGGGGGGGGGATCGAAGCGCTGACCACGTCTCACCCCCCAATACTGCACCTCATCCATGACGTCTGAAATGGACCGAGATGGGGGATGCAGCGGCCGGGCGGTAGGCCAAAGCTCTTAGTGAGCTGTGCCAAGGAGTCAGTATCCATACTAACAAAGGTACTTCAATCACATAGCAACCATTTTTTAAAGATTTGACTATTGATTTAGCCTATGGTACTTCCTTGTTTTCCTTCTTCTTACAAGGAAGCAAGTAATAAGACCTTTTATGCTTTTTTTTTTCACGATTAGCATTAAGTAAATAGAAGAATAAACTTTAAGCAATAATTTATTGCAGATATATAAAGAAAGTCATGTGAATGGAACACGTCAGATTTTTTTCATACCCATCAATCAAAACTTTACATTCATACAAACATGGCTGGATAGGGGAATATGATGAAAACAAACGAAATAAAGTAATGACAGGAAAAGTCGCGCAAGTTAGTAATCTACCTCAGCCTAGCAACCGCGGAAACCCGTAAATATAACCTGCGGGCAGGTTGACCGGCCTCAGAGGACCTCACGCGTTAGCGTCGAAGGCCGGTCCCCATGGCCGCGCTCTCCAAAACATCTCGCTTCGGTGTTTCGCAGCGCAGGGGATCTTGGGGTCGAGTCCCGCCTTGGGCATGGGTGTTATATGTTTGTGTATGTGTGTGTGTAAAAAGTAAAACAGAAATTCAGTAATCAAATTAGGTAAATAAAAAGTAGGGCATACACTGCCGGAGTCCCGACCAGACTCCGGAACTGTATTAAAAAAAAAAAAAAAAAAAAAAAAAAAGCCTCGCTGAGTATTCAATTGCTTTATTTGCTGCGGCACTATGAGATGATTTTCAGCTTTGTTGATGATGCAAATGCATGCACAGAATATTAAAATGAGAGGCCATAAAGGTTTATTATACTAATTTAAACAATGGCATTTGATTTGTTTCCGTCATGGCTTCATTGATTGAGTCAGTGCAGGTAGATTCATTCTAGACTATTCAGAAATCAAAACTTTCAGCACAGAAATATATCGTTTTATTACTTTCTCTACATAGTTCATGGTACAAAGGTAGAGAAGGTATACTCTACCCAAAAATCGATACCCTTTACCTGCAAAAACTTTCTAAAATTTTTATATTCTCAAAAAGGACTTTAACCATTTTGATTCAAATACAGGAAAAATAAAATGTATATTTTCAATTTTCTGGGAATAGTCTCTTAAGACCATTCTGGAAGACTTTTGCATAACTGGTAAACCGTAAGACATAGACAAAAACTTGCCACCCAAACATGTATATCGCTTTTAAGTGCACAATTTATGTCCTATTTTTTTTTTTTTTTTTTTTTTTCGTGGAGTTGACCATTTCTGAGATATGTCTTGTTATTGGTTTCAGCTCTAAAATACTTAAACATTTTCTCACACGGTAATTTTTCAACCCCATTCAAATAAACCAATTTAAACAACATAGCAACCAGTTTTTTTAACAGATTTGACCATCGCTTTAGCCTAGTGCACCCTCTTATTTTCCCTTCTACTTACAAGAAAACAACTAATGAGTCCATTTCTGCTAATTGTATCTCTATTAGAACGAAGTAAATAGCAGAATAAGCTTTTTAACAATAATTTATTTCAGAGATATTGAGAGAAAGTCATGTGAATGGAACACATCGGATCTTTATATTAAGCTTTCGAGTGAGTGCTCTACAAATTGCTCTATAAATAGCAATGGTGAAATTCCAGATAATGTTTTGTCACTTTCACATCTTTTAGGTAGGATTGGTCCTCCTGGCTTCTATGGGATTGATCGTATCCAGAGTACCTCTGGCACCTCTGTTATTCAAAGTAAACATGAGCGACTTAAACAAATGTATGACTTGTTGATACTGCTGATGGATACCGCAGATCACAGAGTATAGATAAGCTAGTCAGCTAACTGCGGAGGTTTACTCTGAATCACAAGAAATGCAAAGCCATGATTTTTACCTTACATCACTCCACTGTTCTATTACTTATTATTTTACAAATTACTCTCATATCCTGACTGTGATGAATCCCGGCTTTAGATTCGAGAGGTTCTGTCTTAGAACCTTTACCCCATTAATTCCAGGTTAAACGTCGCTTATTTCAGATTTTGTAAGCTGCAACCAATTCTCAACCGTAGGTCCATAACACCCATATTATTAAAAACCTGTATTCAACATCGTTTCTGCATCGTGTGATCTCTGGCAAATTTATGTCTTCAGGGCCTCCGCTGCGTGTCCACTGCAGTGTAATTCCCCCTAGGAGGAATTCCACCTGTTCGCTGCATCAGAAGTCATTTACCGCAAGACTTGTTGCTCCTCTTGCGATAGTGATCCTGAATCTGAAGAAATTTAGTGTTCTAAAATCTGCACTTTTTCTGAAGATTTCCTGCTTGGATCGGTATATGTGGCTGGACTGAAACCTTTTAATCTCTAAAGGAATCCATTAAATAAGTTTAAAAAGCTAAAGCGAATTATTATTGTTGTTTTATGGAGAGCCGTCCTCCGTGGTCTATCAGTAACACGCTAGCTGCTGGTTTCCAAGGTCGTGGGTACAAACCCGGCGGATGGCGATGGATTGTTTTCGGGCGTAAAAATCCTCAACATTGCTTCCTTTGGAAGGAAAATAAAGCCATTAGTCCCGTGTTGTACATTTACGGCACGTAAAAGAGCCCCAAACCTGATAAAGAGGCATCTGAGCATTCTATATTGGGCGCTTTCACGCCCAATATAGAATGTGACAACTGAGAACCAAAGTACGTCATTGATGTAGGCTGGTTTGAACCCGCAACCTTGTGATCAGAAGACCAGCGCCTAACTACTGAGCCACCCAAAGCGACACGTAGGTATTACTAGTGCAAACGGAACAACCTGTAAAGGTGAATCACACCGAGTTGGAGCATGGAACAAACATGCAAAAACATAGGCATGCAGAAACATAGGCATGCAGAAACATAGGCATGCAGAAACATAGGCATGCAGAAACATAGGCATGCAGAAACATAGGCATGCAGAAACATAGGCATGCAGAAACATAGGCATGCAGAAACATAGGCATGCAGAAACATAGGCATGCAGAAACATAGGCATGCAGAAACATAGGCACATTACAGTCTCTACTTCCTGTAGTGAAGGTCTCAGCGTTTCTGCAAGGCGTACAGGCACCTGTAACCAAAGTAAAAGGTAAAGACTAGACAGCGGCAGGGTGACTCACCGCGACTTATATAGATCTATTAGACGTTAACATCCTCAGGAGGAAGGGATAAGGTGGAAACAATAGATCACAAGTCGGACAGATTAAAGAGTCACTATTTGGCTGATAGTTGTTCATACTGAAAGATGAGAAGAAAATGGACATATGGTCGTCCTAACATTCACCTAAGTGATAAGGCACGAGAAATCCCAAGTCAGAGTGCGCGGTCGAGGGGATTGAACCCGCTACCTCCCGAATGCGAGTCGCACACGTTTCCGCTTGGTCACCTACAACTAAGAGGTGGGTGGGATTATCTAGGGAAATGACTAAACGCTTTAATATTGATGTGTTCAGAAAGCAGAAAATAACTACTTCCAACGCGCTTTTCAAATTAAATCAAATTCAGAGTCCTGTATCAGTTGGAACTGCTCTACGAAGTCCAATGGAAGACGGAGGAATTTTCACACAAACAGCAGTTCAACAGGAATACGCGACATTCAACACAGACTGTTTCATATTGCATTTGCACAGAAAAATTAGAATGTCACGGTGTTCAGAGAAGGTGGAACATACTCCTCTACGCTCGAGGGAAAGGGGTACCGATACGTGGCTAACCTATTTCGCCACGGCCTTTGTCTTCTGGAGCTGGGGATCAAATGGCAGTCTGGGTACATACAGCTGGAAAACATACCAAACGGTACGCATTATAAGTGGCTATTTGAACATATGTTTAGTCCCTTTGAAGTTTTGCGATATACTGTTTCAGTAATGATTTCTGCAGAATAATAACTCATGTCCTTACATACCAAACAGTTGCAAGTTGGTTCTCAGAGAGGCAGAATATCAGAGTTATAGATTCGGACTTTATCAATATATGTGGACTGAGATGACATAAGAATTGCAACCCTCAGATGCCGGAAGGAGAAAACATGATTTACGAGTATTACCACAAGTTCAAGACGCCGGAGTTATTATAGCCGCTCTCGCCCATGTTACTGTAGGAACTGAGTGCAGTTACAGCGTCTTTTTTTTTTTTTTTTAAAGTAACGGAGTCTGATCAGGACTCCGGTACTGTATCCCTATTTACATTTCCCCCCATAGGTTTTACTGATTACTGGTTTTACTGTTTCTTTTACAAACATATACACATTGCACAAACATATAACACCCATGCCCAAGGCGGGACTCGAACCCACGATCCCCTGCCGTCTTTGGTATAAAACCAGACCGCTCGCACGTGTTGTGCGACAGAACCAATGCCGGCTGACTTTCCACACCCCTGAAACCTATATAGGTTTCTGTCCTTATATGTATTAATGTTAGCTCATTTTCATTTGCGAAAATGGACCTAAAGATAAAAAAAAATGTTTTTTTCTTTATTTCTCTAGCATGTTTCCTACAAGCATACATATATAGTAGATTATTGTATTCCACCCAAAAATTCGATACCGAATTTCACAGTAAATACATTTTGAGGACCCCCAAAACGATAAAAAGCATTTTTTGAAAAATGCGCGCGCGCGCCCGCGCGTGTGTGTGCGTGTGGGTCTGTGTCCAAGGGCAGCTTAAATACCAAACTTGATATTTAAGTTCAGCATCTTCCAAGGAAGCGACACGAGGATTTTCAAGAAGAAACTACCCTTTACATGGAACCTTTTTCGAAAAAAATTTGTTTTCTCAAAAATGGCAAGATTAAAATATCATATGTTTAAGATATTTTCACACAAACCAAATGTGTATATTAAATTTTCTGGGTATAGCTACTCTTCATTCTAGATGACTTTTTGTCAACTCGTAAGCCATAATAGACAAAAACTGACTACACAAAACTCATTAAAACACACAATTTAGGTCATATTCATTTTTGTTGTTGTATTAAACCGTTTTCAAGATATTCTTTGTCATTGGTTTCAGTTTTAAATTAGTTAACATTTTCTCAGGCGGAAAGTCAACTTTCGTTTTATCTCTTTCGTTTTACTCAAGGAAATGCGAAAGAGAATCGAATTTCAATTGTTTCACATAGCAATAAGCAATTAAAAAATTTGACTATCGCTAAGGCTAGTGAGTTTTCTTATTTCCCTTCCGCTTAGAAAGAAGCAAGTAATCCGTCTAGGTAGCGTGCTTGTAGCGTATCGCCTCACATTCAACAGCGAGTTGGAATCTCGCTAAGATGAGTTACCCGGATAAGGGGTTTTCAGTTTTCCATTATCCTGAGAAGACGAATGCTGAGTAACTTTAAGCTCCACGGACCATGAGATTCTTTGAGCATCATTTCACCAATTTCAGTCATCGTCCGATATGACCAATCAGGTTAAAGAACGTTGAGCGCGCGCGCACACACACACACACACACACACACACACTCCCACACACCCAACACTTTGTAAGGAAAGTTTGTATGTGGAAGAGTTTGAAAAAATCAGTTGAATGGAACAAATCAGATTCTTTTAATTTTAGTTTTAACGTCCTATAACCAGTTGGGTCATACTGGATGATGAATGAAATCGGTGAAATGATTCTAAATGAATCCGGGGTCAAGGAAGCTAGTAATAAGACTAATTCTGCTTATGTTTATCTTGATTACCATAATGTAGATAACATATTAATCTTTTGAATAAAAGGTTTGTTTGCCGCACAGCTAGAGAACAGTATGTGAATACAACACATAAGCTATTTTCCCTTCCACTTACAAGGAACCATATAATGACAATTTCTGCTAATATTTATCTCGATTCGCATAATGTGAAGAAGAATAAGTTTTTAACTATAATTTGTTACAGAGATGTAGAGAAAGTCATGTGAATGGAACTCATCAGATGTTTTATTCCGTACAGCCTACTTGTAAAAATTGTCTGCAACGCTAGTTAAGTATTTTAGATGGTGTAGGAGCAACCGAGGAGAAGGAGTTGTCAAATTTCAAAAATAATTTTGCTTATATCGTAGGACCATTTTTACTGCGTACGGTTCAGTGTTCCAACAGTACAACGTACAATAACCGCAAATGTAGGGTTTAAACAGTACGGTTGGCAGCACTGACTGAAAGTTTAAACACCCGATATTATGATTTGTTTATTTATGTGTATTTTCAGTCTAGAAGATAATGTTTAATTTTCCTCAAACATAATATTTAGTTATATGTAAAGAAGATTTTCATTTATCAGATTTGCACAGAAACACTCTAAAGCTCAAATAATACTTCAAATACGGACTACATCCGGATAGTATGTAGTGCTAGGCATTCAGTTGCATATGAGGTACTGACGTGTTACATTCCCATTACTTTGTTTACTCTCTATCGTTTATATCAGTTGTGTAAACTATCTTTACGAAAGCTTATTTCTCTGTTTGCTTCATTTTAATGGAGATAAAACTTTGCAGAAATAGGTACATTACACATGCTAAAGTTTCACACTCTTTCCATACAATCGCGAAAAACAATTGTTAATCGATAGAAATTTAAAAAACATGCTTAAGTGCTGAACAATTTGCTCAATTAATGGAGGATATCTCGGAATGGCTTCTGTCAATAAGGTTATTGAAATAAATTATCAAAGATATAAGAAAAAAATCTTACTCCACAAAAAAATGTAGATCTTGTTAAAATAGGAAGTTTATCAAATACATTTGTTGCGGAATTAACCATTTCCAAAATATTAAAATATTCCAAAATGTACTCAAATGTAAATGTATTATTTACCTATGTTTTCTTTACTGGTAGTAAAGCAAAGAGGGCGGGATTTCAATCCATCACACAGTGAACAACTTTTAAAAGAGTTGACTATCGTTTAAGCCAGTGTGTTTCCTTGTTCCTTTATTCCTTTGTATCTACAAGAATATATATATATATATATATATATATATATATATAGAGAGAGAGAGAGAGTTATAGTTGTTTATGCAATTTTATCTGGATTGATGGGCCGTAGAGAGAAGAATAAGCTTTTAAGAATATTTTGTTGAAGAAAGCGTAGAGAAAGTTATGTGAATGTAATTCCTCCTTATTTTCAGTATGTTTTTGTCTATCACTTCACGTTTACCAGTTATACACAAAATTGCTTGGATTGAAGTGGGATTAACAGGCTATCCCCAGGAAATTCAAGATATAATTTTAATTGATCATTCACATAAACATCTTTAATTATGCATTCTGATCAAAATTGTTAGAAGCATTTTTGAGCAAATCAAAGATTTCGAAAAAAGAACAATACAATGGGTAGTTAGAGTAGGGAGATCTTGTTGAAAATCTTCGCGTCACATTCTTGAAATATGCTGAACTTAAATGCCAAGTTTTATGCTCATCCAATTGTTCGTTTTTAAGTTATATGTTCATAGACACAGACGCACGCATGCGCCCGCACACACACACACACACACACACACATATATTGGCACACAGAGATTTTTTTTTCTAACAATGCTTTCTTTTGTTTCAGGGAGCCTCGAAACATGCATTTTCATTGCAATATCGACATCGAATTTTTGGTGGAATGCAATTTCTATTCTACCTACTATGTACGTGACAGTGAAGGTAAATCTGAAATTAGAGGGGTTTGAAACCTAGAGTTTACGAACAAAGCCAATCTGCCAAGGTAAAACTAGTTCGGCCTTTCTTTACAGTAGATTATAAGTGATGACCATTATATTCATTGCCATCACTTTAATACGAATTGGTGTGAACTCAGCTTTTACGACGGTTGAAGAATCTCTTCGATTCGGAGTGTATAGGAGAATTCACACATATGTATATTTATTTAGATAAGATAAGATAGTTTATTTACATATTTTCAGTTACAAACTTCATACATACACAATTTCTTTCCTGGAGTTACTGAATTGGTATCATATACAATTAACACCCCGGTTATTTATGTATATGTATGCTTCCCTTTAATTATGCCCTATTGACTTAATCTATTTATTTCTTTAATACTTACAACTTCATCAGTTTTATGATTAAGATCCTCTCTTCGGCGATTTTTCTCTCTTGCTTTCCCTTTATAATTACCTAGTTGTTTCAGATATTCTTTCTTGTTGTTCCCAAAATGTTTTAAGTACACTACTTCTATAGCTAACTTTTCCCAATTTTTATTCCATATTTTTTCTCTCGATTTTTGTTTATTTGCATTCCGTTATACAGTGTAAATTATTATCTACATTGCCACATAGTGGGCAAAGATTTTTAACGACTTTTAAACCTTTTAATAACATTATTTATTTATTTTGCTAACGAGCTGTCACCACTTTCCTCAAAAATATACATACCGAAGATAAATTAATTATGTTTTAAAAGTTAATAATATAAGCAGTAAGATAAGTTTAAACTGTTGCTGATTCAAAATGTGCAATTTCTAAAATACGGAAAATACGCATTTTTATACCCAGAAAGGAAAAGTTGAAATTAGAATCAAATATAGGATAGTCAAATTAATGATGTTCCAGAGCATTAGTTAAATTTATAAAGAAGCTTTTAGGGGTTTCAGTGAGGTGTTCTGCTGCGATAAAATGGAAAGTGATAAAACGAAAACGATAAAACTGTGGCGGTGTGCAGTTATGCTTGATTGAAAGTCCTGATATTATTATACCTGTTTGGTCACTGGCTCCACTTAGTCACTGCAAAACCTCAGAGGATCACTAGCACGTCTCGATCATATACCTTCTTAGACCCTTGTTTGATCGGATAACATCTAGTTCACACCAAATAAGATTTATTGAAGCTCACCGCGAGCTCTTTGAAAGGCGCTTGATAAACATGGTGATGATTATAGCTATTATTAAGTTTTTGCAGAAATAATTCTTGTTGGCAAAACTGTCTGCATCCGAGGTGCTTCAGGAAATGCCGCGGGGCCTTGAATTGATTATCCGGCCACCACGAAATTCCACCAAGGTCGTCTTCGTCTTTGTTTTTCTTCTTTTCTACTTTCTTTCATTGCCAACTTTTCTCTTTCTTTGTTTCTTTTGTGCCGGTGCTGTACGAGTGAAAAAGAAAGAGCTGTGCAGCGCTGGATTCACACAAGGAGACCGCAGGAATGTCGGAGGAAACAAAACGGCGACCTTGGTAAGTCTTCTCCGCACGTGGTACTGGAGTACAACGCTACGAATTCGCACCTCGTGGTCGGCAACGTGTGCGCGTTAATTTGGACCCACACCAGCGCCATTGTGTTCCTAATAATTAACTCTCAAGAGAACTATTATCTTCTTATTTAAACTCTGGTGTGAAGCGACCCATCTTCACCTCTTTGCCTTTCTGTGAAAGCCTGCTTCTGTCCTGACAATATTACCTTCATGAGATTTACGTATACTCTAGAAAAAAACTGATGTGATCCATTCACATGACTTTCTCTACATCTCTGCATCAAATTATTGTCAAAAAGCTTATTCTTCTATTTACTTCATGCTAATCAAGTAAAAATTAGCAGAAATAGTCTTATTACTTGCTTCTTTATAAGTAGAAGGGAAATAAGGGAAGCCATAGGTTAAAGTGATAATCAAAAGCTGGTTGCTATGTAACTGAAGTTCCTTTGTCTGTATGGACACGAGTTGACAAATTCCTGTATGAGAAAAGTATGTTTTTTTAAAGCTGAAACCAAAAACAAGTAATAACTCAAAAACGATCAACTCCACAAAAAAATATGCATGTGGCATAAATTGTGTGTTTTATCGTGACCTACATTTTTGGTGCATTAAGTTTTTGTCTAACTATTGCGGTTTTTCCAGTAATGCAAAATTAAATAAAAATCATCATAAAGAGGTCTTTAGTGGTTATTCGCAGAAAATTCAAGATGTACATTTCATTTGGCATGTAAAAATCTTAACTATAGGTAAGAGATGATAATCAAAATCGTTAGAGCCATTTTTGAGAAAATCAAAATTTTCGAAATTTTTTCCATGTAAAGGGTTGTTGACGGGGGATTTTCTTGAAAATCTTCGTGTCGCATCCTTGGAAGATACCAAACTTAAATTACAAGTTTGGTATTTATAGGTATTTTCCTTTCTGAGCTATGCTGTCCACAGACACACACACACGCACACGTACACAGACACACACAACAACGCACATCCACACGAACCTTTTTTCTGAAAATGCTTTTTTTGCATTGAGGGGGACCCAAAACATGTATTTCCGGTGAAATCTCTGTATCAAAATTTTGGGTGCATTACAATACCTTCTCTATTCACTATGTACGTAGTACGTGTAGAGAAAGTAAAATGTTTTCTCTAGCTGCTGTGCAAACTTCTTACAAAACATTATTCTTCTTTCCACACAATGCTAATCGAGATAAATATTAGCAGAATACCCTTATTACTTAGTTCCTTATAAGTAGAAGGGAACTAAAGGAATGCGCTATGCTAAAGTGATAGTCAAATGTTTTAAGCGATCGTTATGCGACTGTCAATGCAAATCGCTTTTTGCTTGGCCAGGAGTAGAAAGAAAAAAAATGGGACACTTCCTATCTGAGAAAAGTTTGAGTACTTTACAATTGAAACCAATAACAAAGAATATCTCAGAAACGGTTACCTCCACGAAAAAATGTATATAACATAAATTGTGTTTAAATGAGCTCTACATTTTCTGTTAGGTAAGTTTTTGTTATCTCTTAGGTTGACCAGTTATGTTAATCAATATCGTTAGAGCCATTTTTGAGAAAATTAAAATGTTCAAAAAATGGTTTTTAACGGTCTTTTCGTTTTTGATCTATGCTACCCATACACACACACACACACACACACACACACACACACACACACACACACACACCTACGGACATTTTCTAAAAAAAAAAAATTATTCAGGTGGTCTCAAACGTGTATTTCCGGTGAAATCTCGGTATCGAATTTTTGGGTGCATTACAATACCTTCTCTATACACTATATACATAATTCATATAGAGAAAGTAATAAACCTTGATGTGTTCCATTCACATGACTTTCTCTACCTGTTCTGCAAATAAACTATTCTTACAAAATATTATTATTTAATCTACATAACACCAATGAAGATAAACATTACCAGAAATTGTCTTGATACTTGCTTATATATAGAAGAAAAATAAGGTCATACACTAGACTAAAGTGAAGTTAAAAATTTTAAAAGCTTTCGCTATGCAACTATCATTGAATTCGGCTCTCTTTCCATGGCCAGGACTAAAAAAAAAGAGATATGAAACGGACGAGGGCTTCCCGTTTGAGAAAAGTGTTAAGTATTTCAAAATTGAACCCAATAACAGGGAATATCTCTGAAATGATTAGCTCTATTATATAAAATATATAAAAAATACGTTGTGTGTTTTAACGATATCTATATTTTTGTGCGGTAAGTTTTCTCTATCTCTTATGATTTAGCAGTTAGACAATATTCATCCATAATGAAGAGGTCAAGATATAAATGTCGCTTGTCATAAACATTTCTTAAACATTTGGTATTTTAATCAAAATTGTTAGAGTTATTTTTGGGTAAAACAACATTTTCGAAAAATGTTCTATGTAAAGGGTAGTTTGGAGCGGGGGATTTTTCTAAAAAGCTTCGTGTCGCATCCCTGGAAGTTATTGAACTGAACTTAAATACTAAGTTTGGAATTTAACGGAATTTTCATTTTTGAGTTATGCTGTCCACAGACAAACACACGCGCGCGGACGGCATTTTTTCTAAGGATGATTTTCTTTGGATTCAGGGGACCCTAAAACATGTATTTCCGGTGAAATATCGGTGTAGAATTTTTTTCCTACAAAAGTTTATACTTCTAATAATAAATAACTCCATGGCACGACAGCTCACAAGGAACCTTGGCCTACCGCCCGGCCGCTGCGTCCCCCATCTCGGTCCATGACAGACTTCATGGATGGGGTGCAGTATTGGAGGGTGAGACGTGGTCAGAGTCTCACTCCTTCCCGGCCGGTTAATGCGGCCCTCTTGACTTGAGTTCATGCTTCTACTTCTTGATAATCGAAATAAACTTTCTTCCATATGTACACCTTCTTTATGGGAATAAGAATAATTCAGTAGGTTAAAGTTAATTTTAATGAAGCGGATTGAATGTGATAGCCTTAGAGTTCCATGTTCTTTTAATATCCATGAGAAAAATGATTAGCAACTGGCACTTGAAAAAGAGTACTGTAAAATTCAAATCAATAACAAAGAATATCTGGGAAATGGTTAACGCCAAACATTTATATTTAACATATTGTGCGGTTTAACAAACTATATGTACATAGTAAGATGTCTATTTCTTACAGTTTACAGCTATGTAAAAGTCATTCAGAATGAAAAAAAAAATCACAGACCATTCTCTGAAATCTCAAAGTATATATTTCAATTCTCATTCAGATACATTAAACATTTGGTATTTTAATCAAAATCGTTGGGGCCATTTTTAGAAAGTTAAAAATAAATGTTTATTGTAATTAAAGGATAGTTAGGATGGGAGTATTTTCTTGCAAATCGTATCACATCTATGAAAGACACTGAAGTTTTTATTTAATTCAAATTTCGTTTTTAGTTTTGCTGTTCATATGCAGACGAACCTACGTTACTATATTATTTTTACTAAGGGAGCGTCTCAAAATTTGTATTTTCGGTGAAATTTTGCAATTAAATTTGGAATGCTATACTTCATCTATTTACTTACTATAGGTAGGGTATAGGTTACACATTCTCGCGCATTGCGAAAACATAGATCTATTTAGTTACCAACCCCAAGGAGGAATGGATGGAGTGAAAGAACCACAGCTGGCTACAGAGACCCGCAGAAGCCCTTACAGTTCCAGGCTCGAAGAAACGTCCCACTGCTGGAGCTGTCCAAATGGGCAATGACCCACCAGCTAAGCAGCCCTCTAGTACTCTTTCATTTTGAGTAAGCATCCGCACCATCTATCCGGCATGGCATATGCCCCGAATCTATAAGCACACCTAAAAGGTGAGAAGTTAACGGAATGAAAGGGAAATGTCCATCTGTCGTACTTATATTTTAAATATGCCTTTAAAACTTGTGCTGCATTTTTGCTGTACAGATTTGTACTGCTGATGTATGACAATTTCGTATGTAAGTTACAGGTCTTCTTTCTTGGAAGTTGTATGCAGTTCGTTTTTATCAATTTTTGCTTTAAATGACTTTTTTCTGTGAATAAGCATAAGTCCCCCTCCCCCGCAATATCGAACAAATCGCTTCATGTCTTCAAAGCCAGTATTACGTTTAATAATGTAATAATGTTCTACACTGCTCCAGGTAGGTACTTCTTTTCTAGAAACACTGCTAAAGATATTCAGAGAAGAATACCTCGCTGTGAAGAAATCAACAGCAGTGGGAGCTTCGAATAAATATGTATTTATTATCTGAAGAACTGAAAACAATTATTTATAACATTTTAGTTCTCAGCCCCTCATTTAGGCATTTCAAGGTGTTATGAATTTCATATGTTTAGCTCGAGGAAGTGTTCAAACATTAATATTCCAACACAGGTATATTAAATACCAAAGAAAACATTAGATTTAATACTAAAAATCCGGGTATTATTATTATTAAAGCTCAGAAGTGTGCCTAAGCGGCTCCACTACAGAGGTACTATCACTGAGTGTACTTGTATTAGCTTTGTTTTATTATACCTGTAACCCCAGTTGATCGGAGGACACACTAGGTCCCAAGTTCCGAGCCTTAGGTACATTAATTTTGTTACATTTTGTTACTACCATATGACTGGTAGTTCTTGCGATTTTCTCATTAGTATCAGCTATTCCAAGTGGTATGCTTATCTCAGACTGAAGATTGTGAGCATTATAGTAGAAAGCAAATGCAAATAAAACAAGTGGTACAGCAAACATCTCTAAGATAATTTCTCTGGTATAAGCGAACTGCTTCTCATTAGTATATGCAAATAATACAAAAACATGTTGCGACATAACCTTAGAGATTAAAGCGTCATTAAAAAAGCAGAATAATTAAAAGGAATGCCTTAGGAATAAAGCTCTAAAGTCAACCATTGGAGAATAAACAAAATCCACCAATCAAAAGTTAAAACATTTTAGCTCCGATAGATTTTGAAGAATTTACTACATATCTAATATATAAGCTTAATTTTTGAACTTCTGACCTAGTCAAAAAGATAAATGTGACATTTTTGACATGATCAGCAACGCCGTCTTTTGCTGTCGTTTCGTACATGAAGCGTTTATATCTATCCATCTTTAAAGAACACCTTTGACCTCTGCATTCCTAAAATTGCACATACTCAGTAGCGAAGCGTGCATAGAGGAGTTGGAAACGTCACTGCCTCTAGAATTTCAAAAGAAGAAGAAAGCAAAGTTTATGCACAACAATATTTTATTTGCTTCGAAATCGTTTTTAACTTCTCTAGTCCGCATGTACAATGTATATGGTGGATAGAGAAGGTATTGTACTCCACCCGTAAATTCGATGCTGAGCTATATGTTTTGGGGTCCCCTAAGTCCGAAAAAAAGACCATTTTTAGAAAAAGGCCAGTGTGTATGTGTTCTTAAAAGACCGGTAAATACCATACTTGGTATTTCGGTTTTGTATCTTTCAAGAATGAGATACAAGATTTCCAAGAAAATGCCCCACCACAAACTACCCTTTACATGGTAAAATTGTTATTTTCACAAAAATGACTAACGATTTTGAATTAAAATCCTCTATATTAAAGGTAGTTACATCCCAAATAAAATGTATATCTTGAATTTTCTGGGAATAGCCTATGAAGACCTCTTTATTCTAGATGAATTTTGCCGAATTTTGCGTAACTGCTAAAAAAAACTTACGCACATAAAATATAAATCTTGTCAAAACACACAATATATGTCCGTTATGTTTTTGTTGAGAGGTAACCGTTTCTGAGATATTCCTTGTTATTGGTTTCAATTGTAAAGTACCTACTTATACTTTTCTCACCGGAAGTGTCCTTTTTTTTTTTTTTTTTTTTTTTATTTTGTTATACTCCTGGCTAAGCAAAGAAGCAATTTGCAATGACAATTGCATAACGATAGCTTTTAAAACATTTGACTATCACTTTAGCCTAGTGCATTCCCTTAGTTCCCTTCTACTTACAAGGAACTAAGTAATAAGAACATTCTGCTAATGTGTATCTCGATTAACATTGTGTAGAAAGAAGGATAATCTTTCATAAGAAGTTTGTAGAGCAGCTACAGAAAGTCTTATGAACGTAATACATCAGATTTTTTTTTAAATTTATTGGTTGTATACGTCGAGCTTAGACAGTTGGAGAGCTGAATGACTGCCGAGAGCTCATTGAACACATTTCCGTATTCACGCATTCTTAACTTCTTTGCCACTCTTCGCTCATACACTTCATAGATTTCTGGAAACAACCGGGGCTCTTCCGTAACTGTTAGGAATAGGAAGCTGTGTAAGAAATCGTCACGTTAAAGCTCTGTAGTATGTGAAGAAAAGTTTATTGTTTTATTTTACGTGATTGTTTTAAATATAACAGTGCGGATATGTCAATAGCATAATGCGCGTATTTTGCGTATATTGTTATTTAGTTGTAAAAATGAGCATTTCCTTGTGATTTTTTAAGTTATTAGCAAAAGTATGTGAACTTCATACATTATCCATTTTAGCCTAACATTTCACGTGGCGTTGGCCAGTTCAAGGAATTATTGGTACGTTTGAATTTGTATAGTGTTTAGCGCCCGGTTTATCTGCATATGGCACCGCAGGCGATGACGTGATACATGGAAGGAAGATGGAGCACCGGTGGAATGCGATGGCGGGGAAATTGGAGAACCCTGAGAAAACCCGTCCCTGTACTATTTTGTCCACCAGAAATCCCATACGCGGTCGCCGGGATCGAACCTTGGTGAGAGGCGCATGGTCTAACTACTTGACCATGGCGCGGCCGTACATCTGAAAGGAGGGCTAGGAAAGGGGAATTTATCTGATTGTAGTGAGAAGTCTTGTAGTGCAAGAAGGGTCTATGTATGACATCGTTCCGTGGTTCAGGGGTAGCACCTCTGGCTCAAACCTGGCGGAGGTCGATGGATATTTTCGGGCGCAAAGATCCTTTAGCATGGCTTCCTTCGGAAGGGAAGTAAAGCCGTTGGTTCCGTAAAAGAACCTGACGCCTGTAAAAGAGGCCTCTGAGCAAAATTAAGCAGTCTACGCCCAGTATAGAATGGGCCGCTGAGAACCATAGCAGTTAAACAGCGTCCATAAATAAAACTCAATTTCAATTTCTACGTGTAATAAAAAAAGCACTGACTGGTGTGAGAAAAAACGTATTACACACTTACTAGTAATGATATCTAGGAGTTATTTAGGCTTTGACAATTTGTATAATTTACACAAACCTTAGAAATCGCTCAAAAATGCAAAATCACATCATTAGTCTCTTACCTACAATTTACGCAGTTCAAATTTTAAAAATATTCATTGCTATTTCTATTTTACTGTTTCCTCTTTTATGAAGATTATACTTGGTGCTTCCTTCACTTTGGAAGTCACGCCTCGCCACTGAGCATGCTACTGAGGTATGCGTATCTCAAAGTTTTCCTCGTTTAAAATTATCGTTTTAAACTTCCTGTCCAACTGCACTGAAAAGAATGACCGGCATTCTTCAGCAGAGATACTACCTTGAAACTAGTTTGTTTTGTTCTTCAAATCTGTATTTGAATGGTCATCATGAATATTTTAATTTAAAACAACTGGAGATGCATACAATAAAGAACAGTGGTGTGTCATTCACTTATAGGTTAGGTAAGTAATAACACAGAAAATGTCACATAATTTGTAAACAGTTCTCTGCACAGCATAATTTCCTACCTCCATAGTTAAAATAATAAAAATCTTTCGTTACTTCCTCATGACAAGTATATTATTTTGCCTAATCCATGTTAATCGAGATAAATATTTACAGAAATGATTTTATTACATATTTTCTTGTAGGTGCAATGGTATAGGTGCATGCAGTAAGCTTAAGCGATAATCAAATATTTTAAGAATTAGTCGTTATGTAATGCTTTGAAATTCTGTTCTCTTTGCATTACCAGGAGAAAAAACAAATAATGGCTTCCACAAAGGACAGTTTATTTAGCATAAATTGTGTGCTTTAACAGAATCTACAATTTTTGTGTAGTAAGATATTTACCAATCTCTTTCAGCTTAAAAGTTTCGCAAAAGTCATTCAGAATGAAGAGGACTTCAGAGACTTATTTCTAGAAAATTAAAGATACCTATGCATTTCATTTGTCATGCAAATATCTTAAAACATATGGTTTTGTAATCAAAATCGTCGGAATCGTGTTTGAAATGTTCAATGAAAAGGGATTATAGGGGTGGGAGATTTTTTAACCTTCCTGTGGTATCCTTGGAATTTGCTGAACTTGAATATCAAGTTTAGTTTAAATCTAATTTTCGCTTTTGAGCACACACGGATTATTTTTACAATACAATAAGATTTTATGAAAATATTTGTGTCGTATCTTTAGAAGATTTTGGATTTTAGATTATTTTATTCACAGACATACACACACAAATAAAACAAAATAAAGAAAAATAGTACTCATTACTTAATTCTTTATAAGTAGGAGAGAAATGAGGGGCTGTACTAGGCTATAATGATAGTCAAAGTTCTAAAAGTTGGTTTCTATGTGATTGAAATTCGATTCTCTTTACGCGGCCAGAGACAAATTCCCGTCTGAGAACAGTATAAGTATTTTAAAACTGACACCAATAACAAGGAATATCTCGGAAATGGTTAACTCCATATATGACTTAAATTGTGTGTTTTAACCAAAACAACATTTTTGTGTAGTAAGTTTTTGTCTATTTCTTACAGCTTACCTGTAAAAGTCATCCACAGTGAGGAGGCCTTCAGAGGCGATTCCCAGAGAATTCAAGATATACATTTTATCTGTAATGCAAATATCTTAATTTACAATATTTTAGCCCAAATCATTAGAGCCATTTTTGAGACAATAACAATTTCGAATGTTTTTCCATGTAAAGGATAGTTTGGGGCAGGGGATATTCTTGAAAATTTTTATGTCGTATCTCTGGAAGATGCTGAACTTAATTATCAAGATTGGTGGACTCACGGATCTTTTTCTAAATAGTTTTAATTTAGAACCACATTTAAGAAATGTAATCAATAGCATGAAAGAAAACTGTGTATTATATGTTTAATTCGTGTTATTTACAATTACTTCATCCGCTGTGATCAAAAGGCTTCTGAAGTCCTCGAATTTTTAAGCAGAAATATACAGGCTTCGTCTACTTTTCATTCATCATTATAAGGCATTACTCAATGAAATTCCAGCCATGGTCTAGAGAAGAGCCTAGATGAAAAGGAAGAGAAATACCGATCTCCTCAGAAGCTCTTCGTTAGAAGACACCTTCTAAATATGTTTCACGTACCACGTACATAGTGTATAGAGAAGGTATTGCATTCCACTAAAAATTCGATACCGAGATTTCACCGAAAATACGCGTTTTAGGGTCCCTTGTATAAAAAATCTGATGTGTTCCATTCACATTACTTACTCTACATCTCTAGAACAAATTATTGTTAAAAAGCTTATGCTTCTACTTACTTCATGCTAATTTTGAAAAATTCGCAAACATTTTCTTTTATTTGTTTCCTTATAAGTAGAAGGGAAATAAAAGAGTACCATAGGTTAAAGTGATAGTCAAAAACTGGTTGCTGTGTGACTGAAGTTCCTTTGTTTGTATGGACACGAGTTGACAAATTCCCGTATGAGAAAAGTATAAGTTTTTAAAAGCTAAAACCAAAAACAAGTAATATCTCAAAAACGATCAACTCTAGGAAAAAAATATATGATATAAATTGTGTGTTTTAATATGCTCTACATTTTTGTGGGATAAGTTTTTGTCCATCTCTTACGGTTTAACATTTATGCAAAATTTCGTACAATAAAGTAGTCTTCAGAAGCTATTCCCAGAAAATTGAAAATATGCATTTTATTTGTCATATAAATATCTTAAATATAAGAGATTTTAGCCAAAATCGTTAGAGCCATTTTTGAAGCAATCAAATTTTTCTAAATTTTTCCCATGTAAAGGGTAGTTGAGGTTTGGGGAATTTTCTTGAAAATCCGCGTGTCGCATCCTTGGAAGATACCAAACTTATATACCTTTTTCTAAGATGCTTTTTTTTGATTCAGGGGGACCCAAAACATGTTTTTCCTGTGAAATCTCGATATTGAAATTTTGGGTGGAATGCAATATCTTCTCTATACACAATGTACATAGTACGTGTAGAGATAGGAAAAAGTATTTTTAGAAAATGGTCCGTGTGTGTCCGTATATCTGTGAACACGATAACTCAAAAACGAAAAGTTGGTAAAACACCAAACTTGGCATTTAAGTTTAGTATCTTCCAGGAATGCGACACGACGATTTTGGGGAAAAAAAATCCCCACACCTCAAACTACCCTTTGCATGGAAAAAAAGTCGAAAATTTTGAATTTCTCAAAAATAGCTCTAATGATTTTGATTAAAATACTGTATAGGTATTATACATATTTATATGACAAATAAAATGTATATCTCGAATTTTCTGGGAATAGCCTCCGAAGACCTCTTTATTCTGAATGAATTTTACTGAGCTTTGCGTAACTGGTAAACCGTAAGAGACAGAAAAAAGTATTACACAAAAATGTAGAACACGTTAAAACACACACTTTATGTCATATACGTTTTTTTCGTGGAATTGACCATTTATGAGATATCCCTTGTTATTTGTTTCAGATTCAAAATATTTAAACTTTTCTCACATGGAAAGTTGTTAACTCCTGTCTCTGCACAGAAACGGATTACAAACACATGGCAACCGGCTTTTAAAAGATTTAACTATCACTTTAGCCTGGTGTATTCCCTTATTTTCCTCCTACTTACAAGGAAGTAAGTAATTAACACAATTTCTCCTAATGCTTATCTAGATTATCATAAGTAGAGAGAAGGATATACTTTTTGGCAATATTTTGTTATATCGATATAGAGAAAGTCATGTGAATGGAACACATCAGTTTTTTTTAATATGAACAAAATAAATAACAAAATCTAATGTGTTCCATTTACATGACTTCCTCTAGCTGTTCCACAAACAAAATATTCTTCTATTTACGTCATGCTAACCGAGATAAACAATAGCAGAATTGGTCTTATTATTTGTTTCCTAGTAAGTACAAGGGAAGTAAGCCAATACACTACGCTAAAGCTAAATCTTTTAAAAACTATTGCTATGTGAAAAAAAAATGAAATTTGGTTCTCTTTTGCATTCCCGGGAGTGAATCAAAATAGATGAAACGAAAAGCTATTAAGTAGCTTAAAATTGAAACCAATAACAAGGAATATCTCGGAATGGTTAACTCTGAATAAAAAGGTATATGACATAAATTGTGTGTTTTAATGAGATAAATTTTTACTTTCTCTAGCCCCATATGTACACTGTTCATAGGGATAGAGAAGGTATTGTAATACACCCAAAAATTCGATACCGAGATTTCACCGGAAATATATGTTTTGGGGTCCCCTGAGTCCGAAAAATTTTTTTTTAAAAAAAGGTCCGTGTTTGTGTGTGTGTGTGTGTGTGTGTGTGTGTGTGTGTCTGTGGACAGCATAGCCCCAAAACGAAAAGACCGTTAAATACCAAACTTGGTATTTAGGTTTAGTTTCTTCCAAGGATGCGACACGAAGATCTTCGAAAAAATCCCCCCACCACAAACTACCCTTTACATGGAAAACATTTCGAAAATTTTTATTTTCTTAAAAACGGCTATAACGATTTTGATTTAAATCCCGTTTATTAAAACTATTTATGTCCAAAATTAAATGTATATCTCGAATTTTTTGGGAATAACCTCTGAAGACTTCTTTATTCTGGATGAATTTTGTCGAATTTTGCTTAACTGCTAAACCGTAAGAGTAATAGAAAAAAAACTCACTGCACAAAAAATATACATCACGACAAAACACACAATTTATGTCCTTTTACGTTTTTGTTGTGGAGGTAACCATTTCCGAGATATTCCTTGTTATTGGTTTCAATTGTGAAGTACTTAAACTTTTCTGACAGGAAGTGTCCATTTTTCTTTTGTTCTATTCCTGGCCAAGCAAAGAAGTGATTTGCAATGACAATCGCATAACATTTGACAATCACTTTAGCATAGCGCATTCCCTTATTCCCTTCTACTTATAAGGAACTAAGGTGTAACACATCAGCTTTTTTGTGTAGTAAGTTTTGGTCCATTTCTTACGGTTTATGAGTTATACAAAATCATCCAGAATGAAGAGGTCTTCAAAGGCTATTCCCATAAAATTAAATATATACATTTCGTTTGCCATGAAATTAGCTTAAGCATATGGTATTTAAATGAAAATTGTCAAAGCCATTTTTGTGAAAATCAAAATGTTCCATATAAAAGGGTAGTTGGAGTGGAAGGATTTTCTTGAAGATAATTTTTGGAAAATACTGAACTTAAATGTCCAGTTTGGTATTTAACGGACTTTTCGTCTGTGAGCCATGCTGCACACACCGACATTTTTTTTTAAAAATACTTGTTTTACACCGGGGTCTCCAAACACATATTTCGGTGAAATGTCGGTATTAAATTTTTGGGTGGAATACAATATCTTCTCTATCCACTATGTACATGTACATACGTGTCAGAGAAAGTAAAACTCTGATCGGTTACATTAACATAACTTCCTCAAGACTTAATTATTTATTGATGGCTATACCAATAAATTTCTCTCCCTATTTTTTTTTTTATATTTACTTCTTTTTAATCGAGATAAATCTTTGCAGAAACAACTGCATTATTCGTTTGGTTATATGTAGAAAAGGAATATCTAGTAAAATGTGTAAGAACTGGACGCTATATATTGACCTTTAAAATGTCATACTTTTTCCATGCAATCGCGGGAAACAACAATGTTGACTATACATTGGACAAATCCATCCATTAATAATGGCTTGGAAGTCGTTAATACCATGAAAAAGCTTTGAAATGAATTGTGTGTTTCAAATATTTTGTGTATTGCATTTATCATCTTATCTGATTATATAAAATACCTTCCGAACGAAAAGGATTTCACAGACTATTCCCAGAAATTCAAAATATTCAGTTTATTTTAATGTAAATATACTTAATACATAGTATTTTAAGTACAATCGTTTGATCCACTTTTTTGTTTACAAAAACAAAAGTTTGAAAATATGTTCTATGAATAATTGTTCTAAAACCTTCGTGTCGCATCTTAAGAGGATACTGAACCAAATACCAATATTGGTAGTTATCTAACTTTTCGGTTTTGAGTTATGCTGTTCACAGACACATGGACTTTTCTCTAAAACCTGATGTCTTATATTCGCATGTCTTTCTCTACGCATTTTAATCGAGCGATGCTGTATGTGCCCCACATTCGAAGGACTTGAGTTCATCCTCAGCGGCGCACATTGTAACCAATGCGTTTTGTTGGCAAATACTTTAGCACGAAGTTTACTGTCCATCATTTCCTAACCCATCACAAGTTTTAGGGTTGAAGAACCAAGTGACGGTATTCGGAAGCTTGTGGCTGGGCGGTAGCTATGCGCTCTGTAAAGGTTTCTTTCTCTGCATGTCAGGACCACCCTTCGGGCACTTTCGGGCGGACGTCCCTTCGGGGGACCTCTGGAGGCGGGACACCGGGCGGCGTGGGATTAGTTTGATGTGGAAAAGTTAGGGACCCTGTCCATGTTTGCACCCGTCCTCATCCGAAAGTGGTTGACTTCGGGGCTCTCCCCTCATCCTTCCCAATGGCCGTAAGTCGCAAAAGACCACAATGAACTAAATACGGTGCTCTGCCTCAGTAACTGGGGCCCGCTCCCGAGATAATCCTAATCTTTCTTCAATAATTATTCTAAAAATAAACATAGCACCGTTTGTGCAATGTGCAGTTTTAACCTCACCAAATATAATACCATTTTTCAAAGAGAACCAGCAATTATCTTAGCCGTTTTCAAGGTAAAACGCTTTTTAACGTTACAATTGAAGCTGGTTGCTTTCTTACGAGGTGTAATGAACATTTTAGAATATAAATACGGAAGAAAAAAAAAACAAGAAGAAATGTTTTAAAACTGTACTATAATAAAAATAATAAAATGTAAATTAAATTTAAATAAATCAACCTTATAAAATTGGATCAAACGCACTTCCTCGATGCGAAAGCCGCTGGACGAAAATGTACTAACAACGTTTCTGCACGTCAGACTAATAAACTGATTTCTCATTGTAAACAAGAGTTCATAGTTGGAGAGGTAGTGTCAGACATTGCATTTGCCGAGTTATGATACCGGATCTCCTGGTTTCCGTCCAGTTGCTCTTACCATGGCAACATGCTGGCACGACACTGAATTCTCCAACTCATTCCACTACAAGCAATTCTAAAATTATTTTGAGATGCTATACTTCAATTGCGACTTAAAAATTCCGTATATACTTATAATTAACAATTAGGTCAATTAATATGAATTAATAGCTTCTTTCACACCAGAAGTCCTACAAATGACTGGTTAACTATTAAGCCCGGGACTTAAGTACTCATGGAGTTTATAAGTCGCCATTGAGAAGTGGCATTTCAAAATAATTTGGGATACCCTTGTGGTTTGCCAGGAAAAATGCGAGTCAAAGTATTCTGGGAATAGCATCTGAAGACCTCTTCATTCTGAATGAATTTTTCAGAATTTTGCATAACTGGTAAACCGTAAGAGACAGACAAAAACTTATTTCACAAAAATGTAGATCTCCTTAAAATACACAATTCATTTCATATAGATTTTTTTCTTGGAGTTGACCGTTTTCGAGATATTCCGTGTTATTGGTTTTAGTTTTAAAATACTTATACTTTTCTCACACGGGAACTTGACAACTCTTGGCCAAGCAAAGGAACGGATTTCAATCCCATAGCTACACATTTTAAAACATGTTTAGCCTAGTGTATTCCTTTATTTAACCTCTACTTGTAAGGAACTAAGTAATAAGACCGTTTCTGCTAATCTTTATCTCAATTAGCATGAAGTAGATAGACGAATAAGCTTGCTAACAATAATTTATTACAGAGATGTAGAGAAAATCATGTGAATGGAACACATCAGATTTTTTGTTACTGATTTCAATTTTAAAATACTTGAAACTTTTATCAAACGGGGAATTCTCTTTCGTTTACTCCTAGCCATAGAAAGAGTTCCTAATTTCAATGGTGTCACATAGTGGCTAAATTTTAAAGGATTTGACTATCGCTTTAGTTTGCTGTATTCACATATTTCACTTCTACTTATAAGGAACTAAGTAAGAAGACAATTTCTACTAATGGAGGTATATCTCGATTACCATTATGTAGATAATAGTAAAAACGTTTATAAAAGTAGTTTTCAGAATATGTAGAGAAAATAATGTGAATGGAATAATTTTTTTTGTACATATTTTCTTATAGATTCAAGGAGAACAACCGAATTCGGTAGACTAAAGCGATATTCAGATTGTTTAAAAGTTGTTCGTTAAGAGATAGTCTTAAATTTCTCTGTTTTATGATGGTCTTAAATTTCTCTGTTTTTATTGCCTAGATGGGGAAAAGAGGAATGCTTCTAAATTGAGAAAAGTATTCAAAATTGGCTAATTAAAACCAAAAACAAGGAATGTGTAGGAATGGTTAACTCCACAAAAATGTATTTCAGATAAATTGGGTGTTTTAAAGCGATCTAATTAGAAGTGTTTTGATATTTTATCTATCTCTTACGGTTTACCAGTTATGCGAAAGTTGTCCAGAATGAAAATGGCTTTAGAAGTTGTTCCCACAAAACTGAAGACATACATTTTATTTATCCTGTAAATATCTTTAATATATTGAATTCCAATCAAAACCATTATAGGACATTTTTGAAAATATAGAACATTTTGAAATTTGTTTCATGTAAGGTGTAGTTTGGCGTGGGCAGTAATTCCATGAAAAACTGTAACGCGTCCTTGAATGACACTGATTTTAAGTACCAAATGTTGTACTTTACCGACCTAACTCTTTTAGAGTTACGCTGTTCATAGAAACACTGACACTCACAGACACACATACATATGCTTTACGCTAAAATAATTGTTTATTCAGGAGTCCTCAAAACATGTTTCTGGTGAAATCTTAGTATCGATTTTTTGGGTGGAGTATAATATATATTCACCACATACTTGTAGGTACATCGTTTGTGGTAGAGAAAGTAAACATTTCATGTGTAACATTCTAATGTCTTTCTCTACCTATTCTGCAGCAAACTGTTCTTACAAAAGCTTATTCTCTTGATTAGTACTCAATGCTAATCAAGAGAATCATTATACCGGGTGGCCCAACATCGCAGTATTTTACGCGTGAGGATAACCCTTCGTGCGTCATAAAAATTGCAGAACTTCACGGGGAAAATCCAAGTAAACACCGATCATGGCGGTTTTAGAGCAGGCGACATGTGTTCTACTTCTCTTGCAAATCAGCGGAAACGGTGAGGTAATCCCGCTCGTTGAGAGGAGTTCCCAGGTTTGTATTATAGACCCTGATGTCGTATCCAAGAACAGTGCAAACAGATCGAAAAGGTTAACTTTTTTACTTTCTCTACATGTACTATGTACATTCTGTATACAGAAGGTATTGTATTGCACCCAAAAATTCGATACCGAGATTTCACCGGAAATATATGTTTTGAGGCCCCCTGAATCCAATAAAGCATTCTTAGAAAAATGTCCGTGTGTGTGTGCGTCTGTAGACAGCACAGCTAAAAACGAAAAGTGCGTTAAATACCTACTAAACTTGGTATTGAGTTCGGTATCTTCCAAGGATGCGACACAAGATTTTCAAGAAAATCCTCCCATCCTTCACATGGAAAAAGTTTCGTAATTTTTTATTTTCTCAAACACGTCTCTAAAGATTTTGATTGAAATATCGTATATTAAAGATTTTTACATGACAAATCAAATGTATATCTTACATTTTCTGGGAATAGCCTCTGCAGACGTCTCTATTCTGGATAAATTTTGTGGAATTTTGCATAACAGAGATGCCGTAAGATATAGACAAAGGCTTATTTAACAAAAGCATGTAGAGCTCGTTAAAACTCACAATTTATGCTATACACATTTTTTTCATGAAGTTAACCGTTTTTAGATATTCCTTGTTATTGATTTCAGTTTTTAAATACTTACACTTTTTCGTACGAGAATTTGTCAACTCCTGGTCATACAAACAAAGGAACATCAATCAATAGCAACCAAATTTTAAAAGATTTGACTATCGCTTTAGCCTGGTGTATTCCCTTATTTCACTTCTACATAAAAGGGAGCAAGTAATAAGATCATTTCTGCTAATGTTTTTTTTTTTTTTTTTCGAATAGCATGAAGTAAATACAAGAATAAGTTTTTTAAGAATAATTTATTGTTGAGATGTAAAAAGTCATGTAATCAGATGTTTTATTTAGTTTGGTTTTGAAAATTTTCAAGGGACACCTATTCAATCTGTCATGTAGTACCTAATTACATCCAATTGCTCTGTGCACATATATAGGGTGGACCATTTAACTTGAGACTGTAGAATATCTCCAAAACTAAGCGTTGTAGAAAGAAACGTCTTCAATAAAAGTTGCTTCATATAATGGTGGAAAGTAATGCCATTTACTGTGTATTAATTGCAAAAGGTTTGGATGGTAATTTGAGGGTCAAGTTACGTTTTTAAATGGGAACCAACATTTTTCCCCCTTATTCTTCATCAAAAAACAAACAACTTTTGTTTAAACCATTTTCTTGTAAAGGTTCTTTTACTGATGTAGACAATTAAACATTGATGAGGGCAAATGCACAGAATATTACCACTGCACGGATATTGCACAGTATTATTTCATAAGCATTGTACGTAAGTGTAATAAATGTTATAAATGATGCCCTTCTACTTCAATGCATTTTCCAACTCTGCGAATAAACGATTGCTGTGCCCGTATAAGCATATCTCTTCCAATACTGGCACAAGCATTTCATATGCGGGCCTTCTCCAGACAACGTGAAGGCGCTTACCACACAAAAATGAATATCTCATTAAAACAAATAATTTATGTCATATACGCTTTTTGGCCGTTTCTGAGATATTACTTGTCATTGCTTTCAGCTTTAAAATACTTATACTTTTCTCAAAGGGGGCATACAAAGCGTACCGAACCTCAATTATTTCCCATAGCGATGGGCTTTTAAAGGATTTGACTATCGCTTTAGGCTAATGTATTCCCTTATTTCTCTTCTACTTAAAAGGAAGCAAGTAATAGGACAAATTATGCTTATATTTTTCTCTATTAGCATGATGAGATAAAATAATAATCTCTTGTAAGAATATTTTGTATTTGCAACAGCTAAAGAAAGTTGTGTGAATTGAGCACACAGATTTTTCATTGAAGTTAAACTGCAAACACTACTGAATATTTACTGTAATAGTTGTGTTGGGGTACGAAATGTTTTAAAAGTCTTATATATAATCTTCAACAGAGAACGAAAATAGTCTGTTTTAATTTCATCCAATAGAGGATATTTTAGAAACGAAACATAGAAAAACGGAGAAGTGTAAGCCTATTAAGCAAAAGATGCTAAAAACCCTGTCTAAATAACACATGCTTTCTCTACCCTCTATGAGTTTTTGTTTCATTTATGTGCTCGTTACGCTTCTGGGGAGAAACAATTGCTGGTAATTCGCTCGCTGAACCGTAGGGTTTCTTAATGTTATTTTTACTTTCTCTACACGTACTATGTACATAGTGTATAGAGGACGTATTGCACTCCACCCAAGAATTTGATACCGAGATTTCTCTGGAAATATACGTTTTAGGGCCCCCTGTATAAAAAAAAACATTTTCAGAAAAAGGTCCGTGTGTGTGAACACGATAAAAACGAAAAGTCGGTAAAACACCAAACTTGATATATTTAAGTTAAGTATCTTCCAGGGATGCGATGCGAAGATTTTGAGAAAAATCCCCCCACCACAAACTACCCTTTACAAGGAAAAAATTTCGAAATGTTTGACTTTCTCAAAAATGGCTCTAACGCTTTTGATCAAAATTTCGTATACTAAAGATATTTACCTGACAAATAAAATGTATTTTGAATTTTCTGGGAATAGCCTCTGAAGACTACTTTATTCTGAATGAAATTTACGGAATTTTGCATAACTGCTAAACCACAAGAGATGGACAAAAACTTACCACACAAAAAATGTAGAGCACATTAAAACACACAATTTATGTTATATACAGTTTTTTCGTGGAATTGATCGCTTTTAATATATTCCTTGTTTTTTATTTTAACTTTGAAAACATACTGTTCTCATTCAGGAATTTATCCATATAAACAAAGGAACTTCAGTCACATAGCAATCAGCCTTTGACTATCAGTTTAACTTATGGTACTCCCTTATTCCGCTTCTACTTACAAAGAAGCAAGTAATAAGACTATTTCTGCTATTTTTTTCTCGATCAGAATGAAGTAAATAGAAGCATAAGCTTCTTAACAATAATGTGTTGCAGAGATGTAGAGAAAGTCATGTGAATGGAGCACATCAGTTTTTTATCTTCAGTATTATACCTACCATTAAACACACACACACACATAGACACACACTCTCTCTCTCTCTCTCTCTCTCTCTCTCTCAAACACACACATTCCCTCCCACATACAGACTTCCGACTCTTTGGGGGACAGGAAATGATTCTGGTTAAAGTAAAATTCCCCGCCCCAGGTTCTGGTTCTGATTTAAATTAATTTGTATTACTTCTTTGTATCTTTGGATTAAAAAGCCTAAACGCTGACCACTCCTACCAATAGCATGTAAAGCGCTGCGTTTAAAAGATTGCAGACAGCTACAATATGGTCACGGAGAGTCACTCATTAAGTAGCAAGGAAGAGTTATGTATGGCTTGAGATTAAGCAATATTCGAACTAGAGACAAAGAACCAAGATGGGGCAACGTGAGTCTTGCTGCATATGTAACCGCCAAAACGTATTAGTGGAGCATGCATTCTAAAATGTTCGAACGCAGTTCAATTCGTTGAACAAGTATGTTGGAGACCATATTTGCTGACTGGGCTGGATAGCCCTCTGTGATTTATCGACTTCCAAGCGATGTAGTTCATTCAGAGCTGAGTAAACCCTTATTTACATAAAATGGAAAAGATTTTAAATTGAATTGGTTTAATGAAAAGCTGACGACTTTTTTTTAAATTAATTCTTAACAATATGATAATAATCGTAACTAAAATTCAATTCCTTCCCACTTGGAGTAGCGTCTCTACTCTAGTTATTTCCTTTGGCTATGATACTGAGAAAGGAGTATGCTTTTGTTTATTAATTTAACTTAAAATTAACACGGCAATTATTTCGGGCTCATAACTAGCGTTATATTTTTCATAAATGTAGTGTCATTAATTTATGGACGTATTTATTAGGTTGTCTCATAAGTAATGTCGTTTTTTTTTATTATTATTTTGGTGTTTTGAAATTTTATTGGGTTTCTTTGGTTTGGCAATGCTATTGTCGCAAACAAGGTTCTGCGACGTGGGTGATAGCAAATAGAGGATGGTAAAAGGAAGGCAGATGGTAGAGCGATGATAACAATGGGACTTAAATTAAGCTAATATATTAAGTAAGATTAAATCATTTGTTGGTAGCGAAATTTTGGGTTACAAAGGTGGGGGATTGCAAACTATTCCATTAACCCTACCCAATGTCGTTCGGATTGTGCGGTTACTAACATAAAGCCTTACCTTACAAACTGAAATGAAATGGTGTTTTATTTGTGAACGACCTTTAACTGCTGTGGTTCTCAGCGTCTCATTCTATACTGGGCGTGAAATCCCGCTTAATTTTGCTCAGAGGCCTCTCCATTAGGCTTGAGGTTATTTTACGTGCCGTAAATCTGCGACACGGGACCCACGGCTTTACTTCCCTTTCGAAGGAAGCCATGCTAAAGATGTTTACGTCCGAAAAAATCCATCGTCCTCTGCCGGATTTGAACCAGCGACCTTTGGTATATGAAGGTGGCATTGTAACCATTACACCACGGAGCGCGACAAAAGCCTTACCTTAAGAAATATGTCATGGTGTGTCTATGCGAGGTGAGAAATGAAGTGGACGAGGTGGTTGAGCGGTTGAGCCCGGAACGACGCCTCAAGACGCACGAACGAAGCAGAGGTTCCCCGACGGTCAAGACCTGGCGGTCGGATCTGCAGTCCCTTAAACAGATTTAGCGGCATCTCGGAAGGGCATTCATACATGGTGGCCATATTCCTAACATGGAGAACTAAAGCCCTGATAGTGGATAGCCTTAGCCAATCAACATCGAATGTTTAAATGTTGTAGAATATCCGGTGTGACGTCAAAGAGCGAATGTGCACGTAACCCAACGGAAGTTGGTGTCGTCGAAAAGTTCACTAGAAGTGCCAAAGGAAGAGGCCAGTCACTTCCATCTTGTTACTTAATCAGCTTATAACAAATCTTGTATTTTCCCAAAAATATGTAGGATTGGAATGCCAATTAATTTAGATTAATTAATTCTTAATTAATAAAAATCACTAAAAGCAATATAAGTTAAACTCTCGCCAATGACATACGTGACACTATGTACAGGATGCCATGGCTAGTGTTGCGTACATTGGGAGCATGTATCAGTCTTCACTTGTTAATAAACAATCACAAAATGGAGATAATAAAGTTTGAACATTGAGTTCTTCTAAAGCACTACTGGAAACAAAATTATAAAGCCGCTGCCGCAGCTCGAAGAATAGGTGAAGTGGAAGGAGAAGGTGTCGTTAGCGAACGTGTGGTACAACGATGGTTCCAACGTTTCAACAATGGAAACGAAAACATTAAAGATTTACCACGTTCTGGAAGACCTAAAATATGGAATATTGAGGATACATACCAAGTTTTGCGAGAAAATTCGCAAAAAAGTACCCGCAGGTTTTCAGAAGAACTTGGTGCATCAAAAGATACCATACATCGCCATATTAAGACACTTGGAAAATCATATAGAAGCTGTAGATCTGTACTTCATGAACTGACAACTCACCAGGATCAACGTAGAGTGGATATCTGTCGTCAGTTCATCCGTAATCCCATGGATGATAGATTTGTCAGGAGAACTGTCACTTGTGATGAGCATATTACAGAAACCCTGGTGCCTCGAAACAGTGGCTTGATCCCCTCCAACCTGCCAAAGTCATCGTTAAAAAAAATCTGTTCGCTCCCAAAGTAATGTGTGTCTGGTGGAATTTTGATAGTGTAATTCACTGAGCGTTTGTTCCAAACGGGCGGAATATTAATGCGGATCTTTATTCTCAACAACTGGAACGAGTTCATGAAATTTTGAGATGGAGATACTAAGCATTAGTTAATCGAAATAGAGTTCTATTGCAACAGGACAATGCAAGATCCCATAATGCACGAAAAGTCATGGAAAAAATTCAAGAATTGGGAGGAATCGAACTGCTACCACACCCAGCATACAACCCTGATCTCGCATCGTCAGATTGTTTTCTTTTTCGGCCCATGGCCCATTTTCTACATGGAAAACATTTTGACAACATTGAAGCAGCGCAAGTGGGTCTCACGAATTCTTTGCATCAAAAACCAGAGACTGGTACCATCGTGGATTAATAAACCTCGCTGAAAGATGGCTTAAGACCACAGAATGTAATGGTCTGTACTTGAAGGTTAGTTAATTGCTTGTCAGAACACATTTCAAATAATTGTTTTTCTTAAAAAACGACATTACTTATGAGACAGTATCTGTATATAAAATACATCTTTGACATGGACAGTAGTGAAATGTATAACTTATACATATATTAGGATAAACTAATTATGTATATTTATTTCCCGTGCATAGAAACAATAAAAATGTGCATGGTAGCCCGTGAGATTTATTACCTCTTCTCCAAGAGCCTACAAATCTTGTATCTTGATTAATTTATTGTGTAAAGGAGAGAGTCCATCCAGTAATCAGGGGGCAAAGTCGAACGAACATAGCCTGCCTCTGTCTAAAACGCAAACTTCGGTAACAGCGAAGTCTGAAAAACATGAACGAACACAGAAGGTGTTTTACATAACACTGTTACCTACAACTTGCGAGCAAAAGAGCATGCAAATAATTAAATTAGAAGTAACGTTGCAATAAATTATTAAAATACAAATAAATCCTAACATTTAAATACTTGGGATGTGAACTGAGTGATGTATTAAAAGAAAGAGATGCAATCAACTCCATAAACTGGATCTCTTGTGCGGCACGAAAAGGAAATTACTAAGACAGACAAAGAAGGAGACGCAGATGAAATTTTATAAGACAATGGCTATTCCCGTACTCTTATATTCAACGAAACGTGGGCTCTAAACAGGAAGCAGAGGGAAAAACTGAAACGGCAGAAATGAAATTTTTACGATCTGTTGCTCAGTTACTCTTTGTTCGACTGTAAACGGAGCCGAGAAATAAGGGACGAATTGAAAATACACTGGTTCTGTCCCAAATAAGGAAAAATTTGAAATGCTGCATTCAAATGACTTTCTCTGCTTATTCTTATACAGCTATTCTATTTCTTTTTAATAGAAATAAACTATATTATACGTCATTGCGTTGTAGGTATAAGAAGGATTAATAATTAAAGCAATAGTCGTATTTTAAAAAGCATACCTCAATATGATGTCTTTGAAAGTCCTGTTATTTCCACAAGAGCATGCGATTAGCGACTTACCACTTGAAGAATAGAACACTTGAAAATTCAAACTTTAAAAAATGTATATTGGAATTGGTTTACACCACAGCAGTATACCATCTGCAAGGGGACCACCAAGTCTTTCACGCTTCACACAGTTTGTATATCCAAGGGTCGCACAGGGTTATCAGGGAAAGGCAATCCTTGAAGAAATATATATAGTAATATTTTTGTGACTACGCCCAAGAGCAGTGATCGCCCAACATGTATGTACGACCTGCTTTGTAAGTCATAATTGATTGTTGGCATATACGTGCGATAGTGAGCACCTGTGCCTTTTGACATCGCAGCTGTGATTGGAACATACATGCGAGTGGACACGTGTTCTTTCGGAAGATTCTTAAACTTCGATGCCGCACATTGTTAAGCCTGAGTGAGTTTGTGCCGCTGCGGTGGTTTTGTACGTGCGGCTGTTTCTAGAAGTTTCCAGTGAGGTAACCAACAGATATAAAAAGGGCAACGAATGCATCTGCGCATCATAGAGTTCGATGGGAATTACGTAACGAGCTATTTCGTTGCCGCAACAAACGTCGAAAAGAGACAATACGGCAGAATTGGTACGAAAGACAGTTATTTGTGAGCAGGTTGTAATCAGTTTGCGGAAAAACAAAGAGGCGTTTGTTGAAGTAAAAACTCATTTTTGTTACAATATGCATATATAAATGTATAAAGAAAATGGTAGATGAATGTACATATCATTCATTCCACGAATTTCTTCTTAATATTCAATGTATAGACTTCAGTAACAAAACATGGGCAGGAGTAAAGCTCCAGCTACCCAGCTGTAAACTCCTAAGGAATTGCCAAACACACAACATTTAATAAATAAAAAACAATCATTAAAACATAAATCGGGAGAGAAACCAAAAGCAGGAGTATGTGTGCCTAGCTACTTATAAATAAAAACGTATGAGCTACAATGCCATTTAAGCTATACAAGTGTTCCTCAGGCTTTTCAACGGGTAACTCACTTTAGTTTTAAAAAGATTATGCTTCTAGTTACTTCATGATAATCGAGAAAAAATCACTACTTGCTTCCTTGTAAGTAAAGCGAAATAAGAGAGTACCATAAGTTACAGTGACAGTCAAAAGCTGATTGCTATGTGACTGAAGTTCATTATTTGAGTTGACAAATTCCTGTATGAGAAAAGTATAAGTTGTTTAAAGCTGAAACCAAAAACAAGGAATATCACAAAAATGACCAACTCCTCGAAAAAATGTACATAACATAAATTGTGTGTTTTAACGTGTTCTACATCTTTTGTGTGGTCAGTTTTTGTCCAACTCTTAGGTTTAGAGTTATGAAAAATTCCGTAAAATTCATCCAGAATAAAGTAGTCTTCAGAAGCTATTCCCAGAAAATTCAAGATATACATTTTATTTGTCAGGTAAATATATTTAATATACGATATTTTAATCAAAATCCTTAGAACAATTTTTGAGAAAATCAAAAGTTTCCAAAAATGTTCCATGTAAAGGGTAGTTGGGAGTTGGGGTATTTTCTTCAAAATCTTCGTTTCGCGTCCTTGGAAGATACCAAACTTAAATACCAAGTTTGGTATTTAATGGACTTTTCGTTTTTGAGCTATGCTGTCCACACACACACACACACACACACTCACGCACACACACACACACACACACTCACGCACACACACAAACACATGGACCTTTTTCTGAAAATGCTTTCTTTGGATTTAGGAGGTCCTAAAATATGCATTTCCGGTGAAATCTCGGTATCGAATACATTACTACTTCTATACACTATGTACATAGTATGTATAGGGAAAGTAAAAAGAAGTGTAAAGTTTAGATAAGAATACGTAAATATAGTTTCCTATTTACGCGTACATTGCCAACTAAAGTCACTTATAGCTGAAGGTGATATATTTTGTAGCTTAGAATTTCACAACCATAGTGAGTCAGGACTGGTGGGTTTTGGCGACATGGCAAGGTCCAGTCTGCGTTGCTGCTTGCATCTAGATTGAATTTTCCAGCTGAAACTTGCGCTCGCTCGTAAAACAGGATCGTAAACTGGGAAACCAATTCCTCCTCGCCTTCCCAAACCCCTCCTCGATGCCAACACAACGAAACAAAACACAAAGTAAAATCTCATCTCGTTCCTAAGGGAAGCAGAAACCTGGCAAGGTAAATTCTAGACCAGCTTACAATTACAATCTAAATAAACAATCATGTGCTCGCTGGAGAGATTTCTATTTTTCAACATATCAAAAACTAGAATTATTAACTCGATCACGCCCGTCGTATTGCAAAAGGCTGAAATTACGCAAATCATGATCAAATTTCTTTAGAGCGCTGTACAAGCACTATATATGCCGGAGCCCATTTTACGATGTTTGTTATCGTTTTGGGCAACGCGCTGTTGGCATTGATACAAATACTGTAGCTATCTCTGTCTACCGTTTTGAATAACCGTATGACCAGGACCTATTTCATAATTTTCTCAACTTAAATAAGAAATATTTAATTTAAATGAATTACTAAGGATATATTTAGGCAGAATACTTAAATTTTTGTATCACTTCGCCTCACCAGACCCCTTCAGGGACGTCTACACTACTGTGGGCACACTTCTTTACTAATTTCTTCTCTCATCTTTAGTTTTTATAATCCTCGTAATAAGTGACATTTTACTTTCTTTTTACTATTTTTACATTGTACATACGGGATAGAGAAGGTATGGTAATCCGCCCAAGAATTCGATGTCGAGATTTCACAGGAAATGTTTTTTTTGAAGTCCCCTGAGTCCGAAAAAAGTTTTTTTAGAAAAAGGTCCGTGTGTGTCTGTGCACGGCATAGTTAAAGAAATCTGATGTGTCCATTCACATGCCTTTCTCTACATCTCTGCAACAAATTATTGTTAAAAAGCATTTGCCTCTATTTACTTTATGCTAATCGAGAAAAAATTAACAGAAATAGTGTCATTACTTGCTCCCTTGTACGTAGAAGCGATATAAGGGAGTACCATAAGTTAGAGTGATAGTCAAAAGCTGGTTGCTATGTGACTGAAGTTCCTTTGTCTGTGTGGACAAGAGTTGATCAATTCCTGTATGAGAAAAGTAAGTTCTTCGTTGCTGAAACCAAAAACAAGGAATATCCAAGAAAAACAATCAACTCCACGAAAAAAATGTGTATAACATAAATTGTGGGTTTTAACGTGCTCTACACTTTTTGTGTAATAAGTTTTTATCTAAGTCTTACGGTTTTGCAGTTATTCAAAATTCCGTAAATTTCATCCAGAATAAAGTAGTCTTCAGAGGTTATTTACAGAAAATTACAAATATACATTATATTTGTCAGGTAAATATCCTTAATATACGATATTTTATCGTTAGAGCCACTTTTTAGAAAATAAAGATTTTCGAAAAAAGTTCCATGTAAGGGGTAGTTTGGGATGGGGGGGATTTTTCTGAAAATCTTCGTGTCGCATCCCTGGAAGATACTAAGCTTAAATACCAAGTTTGGTATTTTACCGACTTTTCGTTTTTGAGTTATCGTGTTCACACACACACACACACGGACCTTTTTCTGAAAATACTTTTTTTGGATACAGGGGACCCTAAAGCATATATTTCCGGTGAAATCTCGGTATCGAATTTTTTGGTGGATAGTACGTGTAGAGAAAGTAACTAGAAGTCAGTAAAATGCCAAACTTGGAATTTAAGTTTAGTATCTTCCAAGGTCTTCATAAAAATCCCTTCACCCTAAACTAGCCAATGCGTGAGAAAGTTTCGAAAATGTTGGCTGGCTCTAACGATTTTGATTACAATTTCGTGTATTAAAGATATTTACATGAGAAAATATATATTTTTAATTTTTCTGGGAATAGCTTGTGACGGATGACTTTCGCTTAGCTGGAAAACTGTAAGAGATACACAAAAACTTACTGCACAAAAAATGTAGATCTCATTAAAACACACAATTTATGTCATATACACCTTTACTTTCTCTACACGTACTATGTACATAGTGTATAAAGAAGGTATTTATTCCACTCAAAAATTCCATATCGAGATTTCACCTGAAATATGTTTTGCGTCCCCTGAATAAAAAAAAAAACAGTTTTGGAAAAAGGTCCGTGTGTGTGTGTGTGTGTGTGTGTGTGTGTGGACAGCATAGCTCAAAAACGAAATGACCGTTAAATACCAAACCAAGGATGCGACGCGAAGATTTTCAAGAAAATCCCCCACCCCCAACATGAAACTTTTTTCAAACATTTTGATTTATATTAAAATATCGTATATTAAAGATATTTACCTGACAAATAAAACGATATTTTGAGTTTTCTTAGAATAGCCCCTGAAGACTACTTTATTCTGGATGAATTTTATGGAATTTTGCATAACTGCTAAACCGTAAGAAATGGACAAAAATTTACCACACAAAAAATGTAGATTACATTCAAACACACAATTTATGTTATGTATATTTTTTTCGTATATCGTTTTTGAGATATTCCTTGTTTTTGGTTTCAGCTTTGAAAAACATACTTTTCTCATACAGAAATTTGTCAACTCCTGTCCATACAAACAAAGGAAGAGACCGTTTTTGACTATCACTTTAACCCTTATTTCGCCTCTGCTTACAAAGAAGCAAGTGATAAGACTATTTCTGCTAATTTTTTCTCGATTAGCATGAAATAAATATAAGCATAATCTTTTTGACAATCATTTGTTGCAGAGATGTAGAGAAAGTCATGTGAATGGAGCACATCAGATTTTTCGTTTTGTTGATCGTTTCTGAGATATATTTTCAGTTTTAAAATGCTTAAACTTTTCTCATATGTGAGTTTGTGCATAATACGTGTAGAGAAAGTAAAAATGTAGATCAGACCTCATTAAAACACACAAGTCATATACATTTTTTTTTTTTTTTTTTTGGTAGAGTTAACCGTTTTCGAGATGTTCCGGATAATTGGTTTCTATTTTAGCCACTTAGACTTTTCTCAAACGGGAAGACATATTTCTCCTGATTTCTCGTTTGTTTGACCCTGGCAAGCAAAGAGATTGAAATTTCAATTGTTTCACATAGCGATCGGATTTTAAAGGACGAACTATCGCTTTAGGCTGTGTATTTTCTTATTTCCCTTTTACTTACAAGGAAGACTAATGCCTATGTTTATCTTGATTAGCCCATGTAGATAACAAGTTAATATTTTGAATAAAAGGTTTGTTTACTGAATAGCTAGAGGACATCATGCGAGTGGAACACACTTGCTTTCCCTCCTACTTATAAGGAACCAACTAATACGGACAGTTTCTGCTAATGTTTATCTCGATTATCATGAAATAGAAGAATAAGCTTGTTAATAATAATGTATTACAGAGATGTAGAGACAATCATGTGAATGGAACATATCAGATTTTTTTACTTTCTCTAGCACATATTAAAATGTACATAGCTAGTTACCATAGTGGGTAGAGAAGGTATTGTGTTCCACCCAAAAATTCGATACCGAGAGTTCATCGGAAATAATATTTGGGACCCCAAGTAACAACAAAAAAAAAAATCGGATGTGTTACACTCACATGACTTTCTCTAGCTGTTCTACAAACTTCTTACAAAAGATATTCTTCTTTCTACACAATGCTAATCGAGATAAACATTAGCAGAATATTCTTATTACTTAGTTCCTTATAAGTAGAAGGGAACTAAGAGAATGCGCTAGGCTAAAGAGATAGTCCAAAATGTTTTAAAATCTGTCGTTATGCAATTGTCTTTGCAAATCGCTTCTTTGCTTGGCCAGGAGTAAAATAAAAGAAAAGCGGCCACTTCCTGTCTGAGAAAATATAAGTACTTTACAACTGAAACTAATAACAAGTATCTCGAAAACGGGAAACTCCACGAAAAAAAAAATGTATATGACAAAAATTGTGTATTTTAACAAGATCTACATTTTTGTGAAGTATGCTTTTGTCTCTATCTTACGGTTTACTTGTTAGGCAAAATTCAGCAAAATTCGTCCACAATAAACAGGTCTTCAGAAGTTATTCCTAGAAAATTCAATATATGTGTGTGGGTGTGTGTTATTTGTGATGGAAATGGCTTCAATATGTGACATTTTAATCAAAATCTTTAGAGGCATTTTTAAGAAAGAGAAGGTTTTCAAAAAATGTTCCATGTAAAGAGTAATTAGGGTGGGGGGATTTTCTTGAAAATCTTCGTGTCGCATCCTTGGAAGATATCAAACTTACATACCAAGATTGGTACTTAACCGTCTTTTCGTTTTTGAGCTATGCTGTCCACAGATATACATACAGACACACGCACCTTTTTCTGAAAATGCTTCTTTGGGGGTCTTAAAATATGTATTTATGATGAAATCTTGGTATCGATTTTTAGTGGAATACAATACCTTCTCTAACCACTATGCACACTGTACATACGGGGCTAAAGAAAGTAAAAATAATTTTTTTAGAAAAAATACCGTCTCACTGTGCGTGCATGTGTCTGTGAATGCGGTACCTCAAAAACGAAAACTGTAAAACACTAAACTTAGTATCCAAGGATGTATTTTTACTTTCTCCATACGCACTATATACATAGTGTATAGAGAAAGTATTGCACTCCACCCAAAAATTCGATACCGAGATTTCACCGGAAATATAGTTTTAGGGTCCCCAATATCCAAAACAAGCATTTTCACAAAAAGTCGGTAAAATATCAAACTTGGTACTTAAGTTTAGTATCTTCCAGGGATGCGACACGAAGATTTTGAGAAAAATCCCCCCACCCCCAACTACCAACTTTTTTTTGAAATTTTCGATTTTCTCAAAAATGGCTCTAACGATTTTGATTAAAATGTCGTATATTAAACATATTTACCTGACAAATAAAATGTATATCTTGAATTTTCTGGGAATAGCCTCTGAAGAGTAGTTTATTCTGGATGAATTTTACTAAATTTTGAATAACTGCTAAACCGTAAGAGATGGACAAAAACTTACTACACAAAAAATGTAGAGCACATTTAAACACACAATTTATGTTATATACATTTTTTTCATGGAGTTCGTCGTTTTTCAGATATTCCTTATTTTTGGTTTCTGCTATGAAAAACATACTTTTCTCATACAGGAACTTGTCAACTCCTATCCATATAAACAAAGGAACTTCATTGACATAGCAGCCAGCTTTTGACTATCGCTTTAACCTACGGTTGTCCTTTATTTCGCTTCTACTTACAAGGAAGCGAGTAATTAGACTATTTCTGCTATTTTTACTTTCTCCATACGCACTATGTACATAGTGTATAGAGAAAGTATTGCACTCCACCAAAAATTCGATACCGAGATTTCACCGGAAATATATGTTTTAGGGTCCCCAATATCCAAAAAAATCTGATGTGTTCTATTCACATGACTTTCTCTATATCTGTGTAACAAATGATTGTTAATAAGCTTATTCTTTTATTTCATGCTAATCAAGAACAATTAGCAGAAATAGTTTTATTTCTTGCTTTATTGTAAGTAGAAGCGAAATAAGGGAGTACCATTGGTTAAAGTGAAAGCCAAAGGCTGGTTGCTATGTGACTGAAGTTCGTTTGTTTGTATGGACACGAGTTGGCAAATTCCTGTATGAGAAAAGTATAAGTTTTTCAAAGCTGAAACCAAAAACAAAAAAACAAAAAAATCTAAAAAAAACATCAACTCCACTAAAAAAACTGTATATAACATGTGTTTTAACGTGCTCTTCATTTTTTGTGTGTAAGTTTTTGTCCATCTCATACGGTTCAGTAGTTAAGCAAAATTCATCCAGAATAAAGTACTCTTCAGAGGCTATTCCCAGAAAAGATATACATTCTATTTTTCAGGTAAATATCTTTAATATACAATATTTTAATCAAAATCGTTAGAGCCATTTTTGAGAAAATCAAAATTTTCTAAACTTTTCCATGTAAGGGGTAGCTTGGGGTGGGGGATTTTCTTGAAAACCTTCGTGTCGCATCCTTGAGAGATACCAAACTTAAATACCAAGTTTGGTATTTAATGGTCTTTTCGTTTTTGAGCTATGCTGTACACACACGTACCTTTTTCCAATTTTTTTTTAATTCAGGAAGGGCCAAAAAATGTTTTTCCGATGTAACCTCGGTATTGAATTTTTGGGTGGAATGCAATATCTTCTCTATACACTATGTACATAGTACGTATAGAGCAAGTAAAAATGTAATGTGTTCCATTCATGACATTCTGTAACAGACTATTCCAATAGAAGCTTATTCTTCTATCTGCTTACTGCTAATCAGGAGAAACAATAGCTGAAATGGTCTCATTTCTTGGTTCCTTATAAGCAAGAGCAAAATAATGGAATACATTAGGCTAAAGCGAGTCAAATTTTTTAGCATTTAGTTGCTATGAAATGGAAATTTGGTGCTCTTTTACATGGTCAGGAGTAAAACAAAAGAAACAGGAGTGATAAATTCCCTAAGGAGAAAAATTTAAGTATTAGAAAACATAAGTCAATAAAAATCTGATGTGTACCATTCACATGACTTTCTCTATATCCCTGCAACAAATTATTCTTAAAAAGCTTATACTTCCATTAACTTCATGCTAATCAGTAAAACATTAGCAGCAATAGCCATATTACTTGCTTCCTTGTAAGTAGAAACGAAGTAAGGGAGTACCATAGGTTAAAGTGATAATCAAAAGCTGGTTGCTATGTCACTGAAGTTCTTTGTTTGTATGGACAGCAGTTGACAAATTCCTGTATGAGAAATGTATAAGTTTTTCATAACAGAAACCAAAAATAAGGAATGTCACAAAACCGACGAACTCCACGAAAAAAATGTATATTACATAAATTGTGTGTTTTAACGTGCTCTACATTTTTTGTGTAGTAAGTTTTTGTCCATCTCTTACGGTTTAGCAGTTATTCAAAATTTAGTAAAATTCATCCAGAATAAACTACTCTTCAGAGGCTATTCCCAGAAAATTCAAGATATACATTTCATTTGTCACGTAAATATCTTTAATATCCGAAATTTTAATCAAAATCGTTACTGCAATTTTTGAGAAAATCAAAATTTTCGAAAAAAGTTCCATGTAAAGGGTAGTTGGGGTGGGGGGATTTTTCTCAAAATCTTCGTGTCGCATCCCCGGAGGATACTAAACTTAAGTACCAAGTTCGGTATTTTACCGACTTTTCGTTTTTGAGTTATCGTGTTCACAGACACACGGACACACACACACACGGACCTTTTTGTGAAAATGCTTTTTTTGGAAAAACATATTTTCCGGTGAAATCTCGGTATCGAATTTTTGGTGGAGTGCAATACTTTCTCTATACACTATGTACATAGTGCGTATGGAGAAAGTAAAAAGCATTTTCACAAAAAGGTCCGTGTGAGTGTGTGTTTGTGTGTCCGTGTATCTGTGAACACGATAACTCAAAAACGAAAAGTCGGTAAAATACCAAACTTGGTATTTAAGTTTAGTATCTTCCAGGGATGCGACACGAAGATTTTGAGAAAAATCCCCTCACCCCCATCTACCCTTTACATGGAACTTTTTTCGAAAATTATATTTTCTCAAAAATGGCTCTAACGATTTTGATTAAAATTTCGGATATTAAACACATTTACCTGACAAATGAAACGTATATCTTGAATTTTCTGGGAATAGCCTCTGAAGAGTAGTTTATTCTGGATGAATTTTACTAAATTTTGAATAACTGTTAAACCGTAAGAGATGGACAAAAACTTACTACACAAAAAATGTAGAGCACATTAAAACACACAATTTATGTTATACACATTTTTTTTGTGGAGTTCGTCGTTTTTGTGACATTCTTTATTTTTGGTTTCTGCTATGAAAAACGTATACTTTTCTCATACTGGAACCTGTCTACTCCTATCCATATAAACAAAGGAACTTCATTGACATAGCAACCAGCTTTTGACTATCACTTTAACCTACGGTTGTCCGTTATTTCGCTTCTACTTACAAGGATGCGAGTAATAAGACTATTTCTGCTAATTTTTTCTGATTAGCATAAAGTAAATCGACGTATAAGCTTTTTATTCAACCTGATTTGTTTTAACACCGACCTATCAGCACCTGATACCCACATGTTTAACGCTATGTAGCTGCCTATGTTTATCCGGGGACCATGCATCGCCAATCTCAAATTACTTATATCAGTCACGTGCACAATCTCAGAAATTATTTCGGTGTAGTTCATAATGGGTTGTGGAGGAGTTTCTGGAAAATGCTCGAGTGGCATATTTAAATTTACTGAACTTAAATTTCCTATGTTGTGTTTATTCAAAATTTGTTTTTACTTGTTTTTCACCGCATGCATGCACGCGCGGACATTTTTACTTTCTCCATACGCTCTATGTACATAGTGTATAGAGAAAGTATTGCACTCCACCAAAAATTCGATACCGAGATATCACCGGAAATATATGTTTTAGGGTCCCCAATATCCAAAAAAAAAAAGCATTTTCACAAAAAGGTCCGTGTGGCCGTGTATCTGTGAATACGATAACTCAAAAACGAAAAGTCGGTAAAATACCAAACTTGGTATTTAAGTTTGGTATCTTCCAGGGATGCGACACCAAGATTTTGAGAAAAATCCCCCCACCCCCAACTACCCTTTACATGGAACTTTTTTCGAAAATTTTGATTTTCTCAAAAATGGCTCTAACGATTTTGATTAAAATTTCGGATATTAAACATATTTATCTGACAAATGAAATGTATATCTTGAATTTTTTGGGAACAGCCTCTGAAGAGTAGTTTATTCTGGATGAATTTTACTAAATTTTGAATAACTGCTAAACCGTAAGAGATGGACAAAAACTTACTCCACAAAAAATGTAGAGCACATTAAAACACACAATTTATGTTATATACATTTTTTTCGTGGAGTTCGTCGTTTTTGTGACATTCCTTATTTTTGGTTTCTGCTATGAAAAACGTATACTTTTCTCATACTGGAACTTGTCAACCCCTATCCATATAAACAAAGGAACTTCATTGACATAGCAACCAGCTTTTGACTATCACTTTAACCTATGGTTGTCCCTTATTTCGCTTCTACTTACAAGGATGCGAGTAATAAAACTATTTCTGCTAATTTTTTTCTGATTAGCATAAAGTAAATAGAAGTATAAGCTTTTTAAGAATTATTTGTTGCAGGGATATGGAGAAAGTCATGTGAATGGTACACATCAGATTTTTTAGTATTATTTCATCAAGACAATAGTATAATTTAAAAATCTAGTGTGTTGCATTCACATGATTTTCTGTACATCTCTGCAATCATTGTTAAAAAGTTTATTCTTCTACTTAATGGTAATCGTGAAAAAATTGATAAAGGATCTTATTACCTGCTTCCTTGTAAGTGGAAGGGAAATAAGTGAGTACCCATAGGCTAAATCGATAATCAAATTTTTTAAAAGCTGGTTGCAATGTTATTGAAGTACCTTGTTTGTATGGACAGGAGTTGACAAATTTCCGTATGGGAAAAGTATGTGTTTTAAAGCTGAAAACAATAACAAGGAATATCTAAAAAAAAAAATGGTCACCTATATGGAAAAAAAATGTACACAACATAAATTGTGTGTTTTAACGCGCTCTACATTTTGTGTAGTACATTGTCTATCCCTTACGGTTTAACAGTTATTCAAAATTCCGCAGAATTCATCCAGAATAAACATGTCTTAAGAGGGTATTCCCAGAAAATTTAAAATATACATTTTATCATACAAATATCTTAAATAAAAATCATTAGCCTTTTTTGAGAAAATCAGAAATTTCAAAAAAATGTTCCATGTAAAGGGTAGTTTGAAGTGTAGGGATTTTCTTGAAAATCTTCCATGTCTTGTCCTTGGAAGATACAAAACTTAAATACCAAGTTTGGTATTTAACGGTTTTTTCATTTTTTAGCTATGTTGCCCACAGACACACACGGACATTTCTCTAAAAATGCTTTTTTGATTCAGAGGTTCTCAAAACATGTATTTCCGATGAAATCTCGGTATCGAATTTTGGGTGCAATACAATAGCTTCTCTATATAGTAGTATACAGAAAGTAAAAATGATTTTGTTGACGACGCTATCAATTGCCAGGATATCAGTGTCGCCGGCGTGTCCAATTTTGTCCCTGCAGTTCTTTAGCATGTCAGTAAATCTGACATGGGGCTATCGCTCTTAAGCAACTTAAAAACAATCGGTGTAGGCCAAATTTGAACCCGCAACCTTGAGTTTAAAAGGCCAGTGCTTAATCAACTGAGCCACCTAGACCGACAAAAAAGCGGAGTTTTATTTATGGATGCTCTTTAACTACTGTGGTTCTCCAAGTCCAATTCTATGCTGGGCGTGAAAGACCACTTAATTTAGCTCAGAGACCTCTATTATCAGGCTTGAGGTTCTTTATCGTGCTATAAATCTACGACACAGGACCAACGGCTTTACTTCTCTTCCGAAGGAAGCCATGCGAAGGATTTTTACGCCCGATCCACTTTATGTCAAATATACTGTTACATTCTCTACCAGGCACATGGGTTATCAAGGTACTGCATTCCAGCAAAAACTTTTGAGGTCTTAACACTTTTAGATAATGGCCCGTGTTTATGGGTAGCATAATTAAAAGAGTCAATTTCAAACTTGATATTTAAGTTCATTTTTTTACAAAGACACAACACAAAAGATTTTCAAAATAATGCTCCAACACAAACTACCCTTAATTAGAACATTTACATTTTTTATTTTCTCGAAAGCGGCTAAATTTACAATATATTTAACATTATCTTCATAATAAAGGAAATTATTTTGAATTTTCTGATGATAGGTTCTGAAGTGATCTTCATTCTTGACGACTTCTGCATAACTGATAAATCCAATGAGGAATCTTCCTACAGACAATGTAAATCACGTTAAAGCAGAATTAACCATTTCCAAGAGATTCCTCCATGTTTAAATTTTCCAAACCTTACATTGTTTCCTTATGGGAATTAGTTATAAGGTCCCCCCCTCTTACTCTATTGTGTAGTATGTAGAAGCATTTTTCACCCAAAAATTTGATAGACTTCACCAGAAATAAGTTGAGATTTTCTGCTTTATCAAACCGAGCAGATGTCGCTTTATTAATAGTTATAGCATATTCTTTTGGAAATAAGAATTATGTTAATATCATTTTTAGTTTTAGTTGGAATAATAAAAACTGCTCATTCATTTTTTTGGTTTCAGACTTTTATAACAAGTGCAGTGTGAACAATAAGACTAAAAAATCTATTATTATACATGTATAAAATTGATTTACATGACTATTCTACAAACAAGCTTCCATGCTAATCGAGATAAGCATTAGGAAAATGGTCTTTCGAGATAAGCATTAGGAAAATGGTCTTATTAGTAGTTCCTTATAAGTAGAAGGGAACTAAGGGAATACACTAAGCTAAGGAGATAGTCAAATCTTTTAAATATATTAATTACTATGCATGTGATTGAAATTTGTTTTTTTGCATAAGGAGTAAAACAAAGGAAACTTGAACTTCCTGTCTGAAAAAAGTTTCACATGTATTTTAATACAAACAATGAATATCTCAAAAACTGTTAGCTCCACCACAAAAATGCAAAAGACAAACTGTGCTTTGACAAGATTACACTTTTTTGTGCAGCAAGCTTTTTATATCTTATGGTTTACTAGTTATGCAAGTCACTCGTAATGGATTTCAGAGGCTATTCTCAGGAAATTAAGGATTTATTTTTGTCATGAAAAAATGTTTAATGAGTATTCTAAACAAAATCCTGAGCCATTTTTGAGAAAACCAGAACTTTTAAAAATTTTTCCACATAAAGGGTAATTTGGGTGGGGGTGTAAATCTTTGTGCTGCATCCTTGGGAGAAAAAAAATACAAAGTTTCTTGGTTATGCTGCCTTCATATGTGCACACACACACACCCCACCTACCTTTTTCTTTGGATTCAGGGGGCTCAAAACATATATACCCAGTTAAATTTTGCTATCAAATTTCTATGGAATTTAACACCTTCTCTACCTACTATGATTATTATACATACAGGCTAGAGAATGTAAAAATGAAAGGTCAATTAAATAAAATACAATGTTCAGTATCTTCCAAACACCATGATTATCAAGAAACCGATATTTATATACAAAATGTATCTTGAATTTTCTGGGAATAGCCCTTGAAATTCAATTATTTGGAAGGCACTTTACGAAGCGAGATCTCAAACACAACTTATCCCAATTAGATTTTTTTTTAAATGTAATAAACCATTTCCCAGACATCCATTACTAATGGTTAATATTTTTCAATATTTAGTCACTTAACGTCCTTTTGATTTCAGTTGTTTCCTGCAATTGCATGGAGAGAATAGTCTTAAGGCCAGTATGAATAGCATACAGTTCTTAAATATTTGACTATTCACTTATCTATAAGATTTCTTAAAAGGTTTATAACATTCGTTATACCTATTTATACATTATAGAATGTAGAGAAAGTCATGTGAATGTAACTTTTTTTTTGTGGGGTTAACTGAGGTTAAATATTCTTTGGTATTGGTTTAAATTTTAAGTACTTAAACTTTTGTCCAATGGGATTTAGCCACTCTATTCCTCTAATTTCCAACATAAAGTACTGATAATATTGTAAAAAAGTATGCACAAGCATGTATAGAGAAAGTCATGTGAGAAACCTTTTTTGCTTTCTCTAGCCCCCATATGTACAATGTACATAGGGAGGACCCCTGTATCCAAAAAAAAGCATTTTCACAAAAAGGTAGGTGGGTGTGGGTGTGTGTGTGCGCGCGCACATAAACTCAAAAAAGAAAAGTAACTAAAATACCAAACTTGGTATTTAAGTTTAGTATCTTCCAGGGTGCAACACAAAGATTTTGAGAAAACTTCCCCCCACCCCCAACTACCCTTTACATGGAACTTTTTTCGAAAAATTTGATTTTCTCAAAAATGGCTCTAATGATTTTGATTAAAATATCTTATATTAATGATATTTACCTATCAAATAAAATGTATATCTTGAATTTTCTGGGAATAGCTTCTGAAGACCTGTTTATTCTGGATGAATTTTGCTTAATTTAGCATAACTAGTAAACCGTAAGAGATAGACAAAAACTTACTGTATAAAAAATTTAGATCTTGTTAAAATACACAAGTTATGTCATACATTTTTCTCATGGAGCTTGCAGTTTTCAAGGTCTTCATTGTTATTAGTTTCAGTTGTGAAGTACTTATACTTTTCTCAGATGGGAGTGTCCGTTTTTCTTTTGTTCTACTCCTGGCTAAGAAAAGAAGCGATTTGTGATGACAAATCGTATAACGACAGCTTTTAAAACATTTGACTATTGGTTTAGCCTAGTGTATTCCCTTATTTTCTTCCTATTTATACAGAACTAAATTAATAAGAACATTGTGCTAACAAGTACCTCGATTAGCAGGTGCAGAAAGAAGAAGAATCTTATGTATGAAGTTTGTAGAACAGAGAAAGTCATGTGAGTGTAATACCAGATTTTTTTATTATGGAAATACATTCTTACAAGCAAAAATTAAGACAACATGGATTAAATCCTAGGTCACAAAACGAAAAGCAAGACTTATTTCCACATTACCAGATTGCTGTCCAAGGACTGTTCCAGCACACTTTAAAGCGATATAAAAATCTGACGTGTTCCATTCACATGACTTTCTCTACATCTCTACAACAAATTATTGTTAAAAAGCTTATACTTCTATTTATGTCATGCTAATCGAGAAACAATTAACAGTAATTGTCTTATTTCTTGCTTCCTTGTAACGAAGAGAAATAAGGGAGTAGCATAGGCTAAAAATCTGATGTGTTACATTCACATGACTTTCTCTACATCTCTGCAATAAATTATTCTTAAAAAGCTTATGCTTCTATTTACTTCCTGCTAATCAAGAAAAAATTAGCAGAAATAGACTTATTACTTACTTCCTTGTAAGTAGAAACGAAATAAGGAAGTACCATAAGTTAAAGTGATAGTCAAAAGCTGGTTGCTATGTGACTGAAGTTCCTTTGTTTTTATGGACACGAGTTCACAAAGCCCTGTATGAGAAAAGTATAAGTTTTTTATAGCTGAAACCAAAAACAAGGAATATCTCAAAAACAATCAACTCCACGAAAAAAAATGCATGTAACATAAATTCTGTGTTTTAAAGTGCTCTACATTTGTTGTGTGGTAAGTTTTTGTCCATCTCTTACGGTTTAGCAGTTATGCAAAATTCCATAAAATCGACCCAGAATAAAGTAGTCTTCAGAGGCTATTCCCAGAAAATTCAAAATATACATTTTATTTGCCAGGTAAATATCTTTAATATACAATATTTTAAAATCGTTAAGAGCTATTTTATAGAAAATCAAAAATTTCAAAAAAAGTTCCATGTAAAGGGTAGTTTGGGGTGGGAGGATTTTTCTAAAAATCTTCGCGTCGCATCCCTGGAAAATACTAAACTTGAATGCCAAGTTTGGTATTTTACAAACTTTTCGTTTTTGAGTTATCGTGTTCACAGACACACGGACACACACACGCACACGGACCTTTTTCTGAAAATACTTTTTTTGGATACAGGGGACAAACATATATTTCTGGTGAAATCTCAGTATCAAATTTTTTGGCGGAGTGCAATACCTTCTCAATACACTATGTACATAGTACGTATATAGAAAGTAAAAATTCCTTCCAAAGCAGACTTCATATACCCAAGGTCATAGGTTCAAACCCGGCAGAGGACGATGGATTTTTTCGGGCATAAAAAAATCCTTAGCATGGCTTTCTTCGGAAGGGAAGTAAAGCCGTGGGTCCCATGTCGTAGATTTAGGGCACGTAAAAGAACCTCAAGCCTGATAGAGAGCCCTCTGAGAAAAATTTAGTGGTCTTTCACACCCAATATAGAATGGGACGCTGAGAACCATAGCAGTTAAAGAGCATCCATAAATAAACCATTTCATTTTTTTTTTAACATACGTCGCTGGAAAATTTCCAAGATTTTACAACTTGATGCAAGGAATTTTACTATGCACACACTTTTCTTGGGCACTCGGCTCCCTAGGCTTCATTCAGTAGATTTTGCAACTTCAGAAGCAGGCAAAGCAACATTAACCCTGGAATGCTAATGTTACTGCAATCTATCTTATATTTCATTATCATATTCTCTATACAAGTCCTGGAAAAGATGTTATATGTTTTGAATCATAGCTTATTAGGAAATGGAATGCAAGCAGCCTGAGGAACTTAACTTTCAACATTGCTAGAGGGAATGGAAGAGACATAAGACAAAGTAACAGTGTCAGTGAAAGTGAAGACAATGTAGAAGACTATGATATTGACAGATGAAAGCTCAAATATTGATCACAATGATTCAGAAACAATTCTCTACAATTCTCCTGGCATCAGAATTTACTGCGATCAAAGAGGAAAAAACAAGGAAATTCAACAGACCCACATGATAGTGTGTAATAAAAGTAGATTGGTTGGAATTAAGGGTTGAAAATGGGAACAGGTGTTTCCTGAAACCGGTCCCAGTAAGTAAAAATAAGTGATGTTTGCGTTACAAAAACCGACTCAAATTCTTTTATTTTTATATGTTCTTAATACAGTGAGTAAAAAATGTATTATTACCTATTAAAATAACTCCATAAAATTATGCTAAAGAAAATAATGGTAGAATGACTACACATCAGCTTCCATGTTCAAGCTTAACATTACCTTTCTAGGGTTAAGCCATGAAGTACACTATACACTCAAATATCTTGTGGCTTCAATGCTAAGGTTTCATTCTGCCTGTAGATCCCATAGTTTATGCACATCCATGTGCACCACGTTTCATTTAATGATTAAGCTAGTTTGCCATAAATTAGGTAAATTATTCATTATAATGGTTAAGGGTCTCAAAGAATACAACTTCCTTTGGGACAATACTGCAGAAAGGCAGGCAAGTTCACTCTTCTTTGCCATAACTCTCGCTACCCTGTAAAACTAGCACCCAAGAAAAAGGTGTAAACTAGAAATTTTACTCAAAATCAAGAAAACATAACCAGAGGTCCCAAATTTGAATAATGCTTTTGTTATTAATAAATTATTGTATTTGTTTTAGGACTAAAAACAGTGCCAATTTATTTATGGCTAGGTTAAGAAAACATTGACAACAATGGTCAACCATCGTTCTTGGTACATTTTCTCAACTCAACAATGATCACATGCAGAATATGCTAATTATGATACTGCAGTTAGAAAAATGAAATTTTGGGATATTCACAAACTTATGAAGCACCTGAAAAAACTTTTGGCTAAGGGTGCAGGAAACAGGAAGATTCAGAATGTTTTATTTGACTGGAACTAAAGATGGGGAAAAGGAAAATTTACAAAGAAGACAGTTTCAATTTTTTTGGCTTGTTTATTCAAAATGCACATGTTTCGTGAAAAATTAATGTTTCTTTTTGTACATTCACTGTGGCTGGCAGTGTATGCCACATTGTTTGAACACCATAATTTGTCCACTCAAAATGAGTGTGGTGCTTCTCATAAATATGCCAAAGATGACTTTTGAAATTAAACAACACCCTTTAATCCTTGGTGGCACATGACCTTCTTGGCCATCATTATTGCTGTTACAAACTTAAAGCTGATTTGACTACTTCAGTCACATTTTGTGTACTATAAATTTTCTTTGTCTTGAATATTTCTCTTGAACTTAGCAGTTTTTTCTTTCTGCAATTGAAAATATTCAACTTTTCCAAACATGTACACTAGTTGTTATATTTTATGCAATTTCTCATTTCATCAAACACATGCATTGTTGGACAAGCATGGATTCTTTTGGTTATAATTATCACCTGATCCTACAAAAATTAGGAAGTCGACCAAGCACATGGCAAATTACTTAATCCTACTCACCAAGTTGGAATAGACAACTTTTTTCACACACAAAAAAACAAATGCATGATATACATACAATCCAAATGGAGCAGGACATTTTTCTTACAGAACAAGAAGTTGAATTACAAAGTACAATTAGATTTTTCCATTCAAATGCATTTTCACCCCAATGAGTTCCCCAAAGCTGCAAAATTATTTCATACATGCCTGACCCGGAGATATGGGGTGCCTTAATTAATAAAAGAGTAAGTGATCTCAACCCCTTGCTCCGCTTGCCATGTGCTATAGACTGACAATCCTCCTATTATAAAGATTGAATTCTCTTCCCAAGACTCAAAATCAAACCACATCCATTAGAACTAAAATCTTTACACAGTACACATTTGATGTTTACAGTTGCTCCCAGAATATTACAAACATGACAAACATGAAGATCATTTATTTTCAAAAATTCAAATATAACAAACAACAACAAAAGTAACTTTGGGTGCAAGAAAAGAATGACAATATTAAACTCTCTTAAAGAAAAAACCCTCCTACAGCATATAACTACAACTCACCATCTGCTTCCTTATGATGTAACAACCTAAAAACACAAAAGGTTTCATTTTGAGCCTTGATCTCTGTTGTGGCAATTAGGTGGAAAGATTTAAAGTCCAAAGAGGACATCACACAGGTATTTTTAAGGAGGTGTCTTCACTCTAAAAATTAAAATCAGGTCTCATTGTTGATTTAGCTCATGCACTAACACAAAATTTGATGTTAAATTTCCTTTTTTTTTTTTTTTTTAAATTTTTTCTTTTCTTTTTTTTTATCTTTTAAATTTGCCCCTGGATCTACTAAATGGCATCTTGATGGGCATGCAGATCTTAAGCATTGCTCTCTGTGGTTGTATTCTGCACAGTCTGGGTGGTCTCCTGAAACAAAATAACCATGCAGTGATTCTTCATTGACAACTAGTTATTCACACAAAAGCTATCAACTACCTGATAAATAAAATATCCCACCATGCACCAAACTTAATATTTGTGATGCTCCATGTTCTGTAAAATCCTTTTTATGGTTATGTTCAGAAGATTTAAGCTACAGGAACATCTTATACATTTTACAAAGTAGTAAATTTATGGGCAACAAAACTGCTAGGGTCATTTAGCACTAAACACTATGTACAGTTATTCACATTATGATACAAATACCTAAGCATGCAAAGCAATTAGAGAAAAACAAAGTAAATAAAAATAAAATCTTGCACATTAAGGTAAAAAGAACAAAGTTACTTTTGATTAAACTTTCGCCTTCTCTTAACTCTGACATCCATATCAAATTAGTGCTAATACGGGAACTGTACAAGAGTGCACATCGAAAACCCAAAATTTTGCACATAAGTAAACAAATTGTTAAGTACACAAAGTATTAGCTGCTTAAATTAACTGGAAGTATGTGAAATTAAAAAGTTAATATTGAAATATTGAGTAACTTTTGTCTGCTACCATGTGAAGTGATTAATGCCTTGCCATTCTGAGGCATTATGGAGAGGCAGTTAATGCTATGCTGTTACCCATCGTGGTGGGGTAGTCCTTACTATGTCGAGCTGTATAAATCACTCCATTCTCTGCTACCTCTTTCTTCTCTTTGCAGTTATGCATAGTTTGCAACATGAAGGAATGAAATACTGTTCAGTTCAAAACGTCTAAACCAGCATTGGATACGTGCAACAGATTATTTTCAAGAACAAAAATCTGATGTGTACCATTCACATGACTTTCTCTATATCCCTGCAACAAATTATTCTTAAAAAGCTTATACTTCTATTTACTTTATGCTAATCAGAAAAAACTTAGCAGAAATAGTCTTATTACTTGCTTCCTTGTAAGTAGAAGTGAAATAAGGGACTACCATAGGTTAAAGTGATAGTCAAAAGCTGGTTGCTATGTCAATAAAGTTCCTTTGTTTATATGGATAGGAATTGTCAAGTTCCTGTATGAGAAAAGCATATGTTTTTCATAGCAGAAACAAAAAATAAGGAATGTCTCAAAAATGATGAACTCCACGAAAAAAATGTATACAACATAAATTGTTTGTTTTAATGTGCTCTACATTTTTTGTGTAGTAATTTTTGTCCATCTCTTATGGTTTAGCAGTTGTTCAAAATTCAGTAAAATTCATCCAGAATAAACTACTCTTCAGAGGCTATTCCCAGAAAATTCAAGATATACATTTTATTTGTCAGGTATTTCTTTAATATACGAAATTTTAATCAAAATCGTCAAGAGCTATTTTTGAGAAAATCAACATTTTCGAAAAAAGTTCCATGTAAAGGGTAGTTGGGGTGGGGGGATTTTTCTCAAAATCTTTGTGTCTCATCCCTGGAAGATACTAAACTTGAATACAAAGTTTGGTATTTTACAGACTTTTCGTTTCTGAGTTATCGTGTTCAGACACATGGACATACACACACGGACCTTTTTGTAAAAATGCTTTTTTGGATACAGGTGTCTGTAAAACATATATTCTAGGTATCAAATTTTTGGGTGGAGTGCTATACCTTCTCAATACACTATGTGCATAGTACGTGTAGAGAAAGTAAAAAGTGGCAGTATAACAGTGATTTATCAATATTAGAAATTGCTGGAAAAAGTGTCAAGTTCTACAAATTGTTTGAAATGCTCATTTTTATTTCTAATACTTAATTTCACACCAACTCAGTGATTCAAAACCCTAAAAAATGCTATGATATGCAACTGTGCTACTAATTTGACAATAGTAACATATTTAAATTACATTGGCCTAAATTAGGTCATTTATGGCATTTGGAAGTAAGGGAAAAGTATAGAATTTTTGTGTAATAAATGAAATATATTTACTATCATAATAATCAGTGATGCTTTAGTTGTAGCCACTAGTAACAAAGCCTATACTTCATATTCTAACAAAACAAATAAAAACAAAATACAAGCTTAACAAAACGTAAAATACCCTTTAATGATTATCATCTATATCTTATTTTTCTTGATAATAATATGCATTAACACAAAGGCTGGGATCAATAAATTATCATCAGAAAGAAATATATAATTAGTTTGTATTTGAAACTTAAAACTAGAGCTTATTATGCACTAGTTAAGTCTCTCTTATTTCTCTGAAGAAGCATTTCTAAATTTTAATGCTACCAAAATCGCTTAAATTGCAGATATGGCTTAATGCCATGGCAATGGATAACAGGTTGTGACAAATGGCTAAAGAAACATAGGGAAAACCTGATAGTTGAACCTTGGCCTTACAGTTAGGTGGACTGAATAAGCCCAAGGAATCAACTTCAAATCTGGATACAGAAACTTTTTTTTTTCCATTCCTTTTACATATTGTGAGCAATAATAGTATGCTTATGCCTTAAAATTGCAAACTACCACCATCATTTTCATGCACAGGGTGTTGCTTATTATTGCTTTCTCTCGTATCTGATGGCTATGAAAGAGGGCTGCGCATTGACATTGCCCTGAAGTTTTGGCTGGCAATACCAGTAAGTACAAAGACTCCCCAAGAGGCACTGAATACCTTAATGGTAGAATGATGAATGCCCAATGCTAGATGACTTTGAAACCCTTGGCAGACATTAACACCACTATAAGATAATGGTTTGTTCCATACTGAAGTCTCCTACATCTAATTTCCTATTTGCCTCCGGTACACAACACTACATTGAAGCAGTTAAATAGGCACTCAGGGAACATGGAGCAAAATTACACTTTTGCTGAACTTGCTGATATGCAGCAGGGTGTCATTCTACAATAGCTGCTTAGATTTATAGCAAAGGGTATCCCAACAAGTGGTTTCCCCATCGCACTACTTTCAAATCTGTAAAATCGGAATTTGCAAGGGCGTGGTTCTATGGTGCTGAATAAAGCAGATTGTGGTACAAGATGTACCCATTGTACTCTGGAATTTGAAGAAAATGTATTGAGAGACTAGAAGAGGAATGTTAACTAGCATTTGCACTATTGCATATGCAATGGGCAGCAACCACACAAGCATATGGCAAGCTTTACATGAGGAGCAACTCTACCTCTTCCATCTATAAAAACCCCCATGTCACTATTCAGAGGAGCCACCAACAGCAGTTTATGGTCAGCATATGGGCTGGCATGGTTTCTGACCACGTCACTGAGCCATACCTTCCTCCTTGACTGTGTGGCGACACTTATCAAGTCTTCCCAAATTGCTGGATCAGAAGAGGCAGTCCTACCAAGTCCTGGGCACCTTGCTGGCTGGATCTCAACCCCATGAACCTTTTTGTCTGGGTCATCTTCAGAGTATGGTGTATTTATCACCAATTGATCCTGAAGAGACATTGGTTGCCCACGTTATTGCAGCCAGTGATGAGATTCACAACACAGGAATGCCAAGAATGCTCAGGATTAACATCTGCATTGATGTCACCTATGCATCAATGTTAGACATCGCCATTTTGAGCAATTCATTGGAAACCCATGCCTACTCCTAATTTGTTTGCTTTCTTTTGTTCTGCCTGGATCTACCTATTGTAATGCAATGTTAATACCAATACTACTAATTTTTGTAATAACTCAGTTACATTTAGCTCGTTCAAGTACTTATCCATTATTTACATATTCTAAGTTGTTAGTTGAGCTTGAACTTGTTCATTTAAGTACGATTAAGTTCCCAGTATGTATCTACTATTAGATCATGAAAATGTAAATGATAGTAAAAAGAATTTAAAATAGAAAGCTTAAAAACTGGTTAGTGAAAAATTACAGCACAACAAAATGTTTCCTGTAAATCACACTGAACCAAGTAAAGAAAGAAAGAAATAAAGGGGGGATGGTAGAGTGTCTGCCTCACATTCAAAAAGTCGCGAGTTCGAATCTTGCTTAGGGTAAGTTACCCGGATAAGGTTTATTATTCGAGGTTTCCCTTATCCAGAGAAGACTAATGTCGAGTAACTTTAAGCTCCATGGACCCTGAGATCATTTGAGCATCATTTCACCAATTTCATTCATCGCCCGATATGACCAACCAGGTTTAAAAAAAAAAAAAAAAAGGGGGGGGGGGTTTGTCAGAGATTGAACTTGCAATTTTAATGCAATGCACTTCTGTATTCTTGTACCACAGCCATTGCGCTAAACACACAGGTTCCAAATTGCTTTCTAACCTGCCTTATAATTGAAGTGGGCACGATTAGTGGCATATATATATATATATATATGGCCTAGCAATTTTAAGGCAAAAATGTTTATTTTTGTATTTGTAGACCATAGGTTCCCTATCTCAAATTGATTGTCTATATGCAGTCTATTAACAGTAAATGTGGTTATTTACACCGTGTGTGTGTATGTGTATGTGCGCGTACGCACACACATATATATATATATATATATATATAAAAGTTGCATCTTGAACTGCTTTTAAAATTTTTCCGATGAACTGTGAAGATTACTAATTTTTTACTTTAAATCCACATATGAAACTAGCATCCAAAATTGCAGAAAACATCAATGTTTGTTGATTACATCTCCCCTCCCATCAAGCCCATCGTACTATTTAAGCATATTGTTTCCGCAATAAATAAAGTTCACTAAATAAAAAACATATACTCCGAATCTATGTAAAAAATTGTAGAAAAAATTTTACAAAATTAAATTTAGTAACTAGTCATCTAAATAAATATTACAACCTATGCAAAACATTCCTCTTCCATTTACAGAGATTTAAAAGGTTCTTAGAAAACTGAATTGTTGCCAGAAATATTTTTAAAGTTGCAAATTTTATATTTGCATAATGACTGAAAATATTGCCCTGTTACGCACATTAAGATTCATTAATGCATTGAAGTCAAGACTAGTCAACCATGTGGGAAAACCCTGTTCAAAATAAAGCTTCCAACAGCAACAGAACTTACCTGCTTACAAAAACAAAGTTGCAGCAAAGGATGCAAATTTTCTCATATGGCTGTGCACAACAGTTTGAAGCCAATGGACATCACAACAAACAAGAAATTCAACATTAAATGAAAATGTTCTCAAACAAAGCAACAACCACAAATGTGACATCTGCAACAAAATCTATGGAAGAGCTATAAGAAGCAAGCGCTACATCACTAACTCCAACCATTTGGACAATTAGGGCCTTGTGTGGTGATATCCAGAAAAAAACATGAGTGAAGGTGTTAGGAGCAACCATTGGTGGTGAAACTTAGAAAACCCTGTTTTCTTGCATGTTTGAGGTGTTAATGAAGTAAATCTTCCAGAGAGGATTATTGTATGTCAAAAGCAATTAAAAAAAATAAAAAAATAAATAAATAAATGGTGGAAAGACCAGGAAAAAAATAATTTGCATTCTAAAAGTTAAGTAAAAGTAAATAATTTAAACAGTATTGGTTGCCCTGGACTGCCTTTGCAGTCAAGTGGCCAGAATTATGGGTTCTTAACCAGAGGCCCCAAGTTTGATTCCTGGTTGGGGTGAAACATTTTTCCTTAAATTTTTAATAATTTTTCTCTATGCCCACAGAATCTGGAAGTATGCAAGTGAGTGAGTGAGAGAGTGTGTGTATGTGTTAATATTATACTGGGGAATAAAAAAAACATGGAAACGCTCATGCACATGAGATACATACATAATACTGTGCACATTGCTTACCTATTTTACAGTTAATAATTAACAAGATGTGTAAGCATTTCTACATTTGTGTTCGAGTTGAACTATAATCTTAAGTGATGAATTCAGTACCAGAGTATAAAACTCTTTTGGGCAAATGTTCTATTTCCACAGAAAAATGTCCTAATAGCCTTCAAAATTTCTTCAAAATCCTTTTAATTGCCCTCTTGCATTTCCTTGCCAACAAAATGAAGATCTTTTGTTATCCGATAAAATGTGTTGAAAAGCAAAATATGGTAACTGCTGTAGTGAAGAATAAACACATTGAAGTAAAGTTAATTCTCAGAAAATCAGAAAAATTCCTTACCAATTTGTAGAAAATCAGTAACAAGAACTTTAAATTGGGCACACAACTGATAGTTGTTTCAGAAGTTATGCAACAGATTTGTATGGTGACTGCAGATATATTCAAGAGTGGTGTATGACATCTTGCATACCTCTTCAGACTATGAACTGTAGCTTGAAGGTAAAGCAATCATATGTGGAAAAACATACAAGAAATACATAGTTACTCACAAAGATGTCCTAAATTTCAAGTGAAAGAAGAGGGTTGTTAGACAACATTGTGGAGCAGAACTATGAAAGGATCCAAAGGCAGGGTGTGTGTGTACGATAATTTCAAACTTGGTATTTAATTATCTTTCAGGGATGCGACACCAACATTTTGAGAAAAATCCCCCACATCAAACTACCCATTACATGGAAATTTTTTCAAAAATTTTGATTTTCTCAAAAATAGCTCTAACGATTTTTATTAAAATATTGTATACTAAAGATATCTTGAATTTTCTGGAATAGCCTCTAAAGACTACTTTATTCTGGATGAATTTTACGGAATTTTGCATAACTGCTACATCCTAAGATATGGATAAAAACTTGCCACACAAAAAATGTAGAGCATGTTAAAACACAATTTATGTTATATATACTTTTTTTTTTTTTTTTTGTGGAGTTGCTCGTTTTTGAGATATTCCTTGTTTTTGGTTTCAGCTTTAAAATGTGTATTCTTTTCTCACACAGGAATTTGTCAAATCCTGTCCATACCAACAAAGGAACTTCAATCACACAGCAACAAGCTTTTGACCATCATTTTAACCTATGGTACTTCCTTATTTCGCTTCTACTTACAAGGAAGAAGTAATAAAGACTATTCCTGCTAATTTTTTCTCAATTAGCACAAAGTAAATAGAAGCATAAGCTTTTTAACAATTGTTGAGATGTAGAGAAAGTCATGTGAATGGAATACATTAGGTTTTTCTCTTACCCGGTTGATAAATTTTCAAGATTTTCTTGCAATCTTATATTAAAAAATCTTTTACCTCCTAATTAAACTTTTCAATCTTTTCAGGTTAGGTATCTGTAGGTTTTTTTCATCTTAACTTTATTTTTTTCTGCACTTTACACTGGAGAGGATATGGAATAATCCTAATGAAACAAAACTTCCAACTCTGGCCACGATCAAATCTGGAACCACTAGCTTGCTGATAATTTGAACAGGGAGGCAATTATATTTAATCCCCAAACCCCCTGTTCAAGAAGTTAAGAGCTGCTTTTGTAAAACAATTGCTTGGATGGCTGCAGTTTAATCACTAGAAATTGCAGCTTTTATAAACATGTTAAGTCTATATAATTATGTTACTGCCAAATTTGATGCAAGCATTTCTCCAGCATGTGTTATATATACTTAAATAGATTTGAATGAATCCCTGCTCCACTTTCATAATCATTCAGAACTCGGCATAAACATGAGTTCTTTGGTCTTTGGATACACTGAGTGCATAGTTTCCAGAACCAAAGACTTAAAATACATCTATGGTTTTCTTCAATCTCTCAGAAGTGCAAGTTTGCAGTAAATTTGGGAACATTCTGTGGTAAATCCTTACCACAATATGTAAGCAAAGTAGCAAATGACTTGAAATCTTGCAAATATTCATAGACGCTTATGGCAGTGATGTGATTAAATTAAAAACAGAAGAATCCGAGTTGGTTTTTGTAACACAACCGTCACTTCGTAATTACTTACTGGGATTGGTTTTGGGAACAAGTGTTCCCGAAACCAATCTCAGTAAGTTATTACTAAGTGATGTTTGTGTTACAAAAGCAAACTCAAATTCTTTTGTTTTTAACAAATGACTATCGATTTTCAACATTCAACTATCCATTATGCACATTGTTGTTCTCTTTTCCTGTAGGTTTCTTACTTTCTATTTACTATCTGAAGAAAGAGTGCAGATGGCAGGCAGAGGGAGTTCCCTCTTGCTCTGGCATTCTCTCCTGTCTTAACAAAGCCTCGCCTGAAAACTGCACTCTTTCTTCAGACAGGTAGTACAAGTTATAAAAAAAAAGTATGTGTGTGTATATATATATAGTTTGTATCATGTTGTGAATTATAGTAAGTAATGACTACCTTTGTATGAAATGCAACTACAAAATAAGCAATACACACATTTTGCAATAACAGAGGCCATAGAAGAAATTAATATTGAAGAAATCACACAAACCTGCAGCATCACTGCCAGGCTACCACAACCCTGCCAGAATGCATGGTTTTCTCAGGTAGAAGCACAATTTGCTTTATCTAACCAAGAATGAGACAGCGAAATTTCATTACATCTTCTCAGATGGAACATCACCATGCAGCCGAGGTTGAGGGCAATTGTCATCTGAAAAGTTTAGCACCCATGGTGCCAGACGACATTCTGAATCCAGTCTGGAGCAGCCAGTCCATTTTAGCAAGCCAACATGATGCCACATTACATTTGCTATCCAGACTGTTGAACTGTTCATGAGGTGACACCCCTGCAGCCTGAGGTCACTGCTACTTCTGTACATGATCACGCAGACTATTACACACGATTAAAGAGCTGTCGTGCCAAGTACCAGCCCTTCAAATCACCTAAGGAATCGCCTCACTCACACATTAGGAGTTCCAGCAAACATGGTCTACACTGATTTTAGCAATGATGACCTCTGATGGTACCATTACAAATTGGGGGATCAGGCCCAGAAGTGTAGGGCCCCCTGCTCCTTCAATGCTCAGGGAAACTGCTCCAGCAGCCGTTAGTAGCAGCAAAGACTGCAACATAAGCTCTGGCCATCTGTATGTCACAGATCACACTACAAAGCTGAGATTCTTGAACACCGGATCTGACACTGCATCTTTCCAAGAAAACAATTTTGGACTGTAAGAATGTGTCAACTATGTGTCACCACAATTGCCATATACAGCTGGACACCAATGGATATGAAGTGCATCTAGCATTTCATCATTGCCAACGTAGAGCAAGGCATTATTGGAGTCAACTTTCTCTCTAACTTGATGGACTGCCATCAGAAGCACCTTCTGGATGATTTTACATTATCAATATCTGGTGCACCCATCAACATGCTCCTGCAGAATGTGAAAACATTTCCAAGGATACACATTAACAAACTGTTGGCAGAATATCTGGCACTGACTCACTCCAGTGGATTACCCCACGACTCATTATTTGCACCACGCCCAGCTCCAATTTTCTATGGACTTCCATCAATTCCCTCCAGAGTGCTTAGCAATAGCAAAAGCAGAGTTAAACATGCTCCGGATTGGTACTACACTATGTTCAGAGAGTCCTTGGGCATGTGCCATGCACTAACATTATGCACGGATTTGCCCTCCTCTAAACTATGACTAGAAACTGTGGGTTTTTTCGGTTTGCCAAAAACTGTAGTAAGATCAAAAGGACTGTCGAGCCATCACTTCTTGTTAGAAGTGGGAAATGGGGAAGAAGAGCTTTATTTGCAAGGTCATCAATCTGGGGCTGAGGCGCTGCGCCAAAGAGAGCTCCACTCTCTGACGACAAAGTGCATGTATGATTAGTGGACCCCGTGGAGCTGTCAGCATCAGCCTGCCATCAGAGGGGGGGGGGGGGGGGGGGTGAAGAAAGAAAAGATACCATAACCTCCTGGTCTGTGCCGGCACAGGGACCTCCTTTGTGCCCGAGCTCTGAGAATACACAAAAAAAGTTACCCTTCAACTATCACTATGGATTCCCAGTGTAAGTTCTGTACCATCAGCAAGTGCAACTTTAGGCCCCTACCACAGGCATAAACCACCTGTGGCCCTCCACTAAATGTCCTTTGTCCATACAGGTGCACAGGGTTCCAGTCAGCAGTAACATGTCACAACTCCGAACCTATCCCTTTTGACATGCAGTCAAGGAGACATCTGAGGAGAAGCGGGCTACATAAGGAATACATGGGTGTACATAAGTTATGGTATGGGCTCCACACCTGAACTGACAAAGAGGGGCAGTGAGAAGGGTCCACTCAACCTTCATTCAAGAATCCTATGAAGGGCACACAAGTTGGAGTCCATGCAGAAACCATGGGAAACAACCATGGAGATAGAAAATATCCCTGTTGAAGCAGGTGTTAATAATCCTAAATAGCTAACCTAATATAAACCTAGTAGAGGAAGGTAACTAAAACCTATATGAATGAATATGGCTTATGACAGCAAATGAAGGATTAATGTTGGCAAATGATATAAAGCAAACTAGGTGTTACTTTTGTCTTCTGCACACTGACAGGACATATCACACAACTGAGTCAGAGGAGAGGGTCAATGAGTTGAGTTCAATTGTGACAGGAGGGAATATAAATAAAGACTAATCCAATAAGAGGAAAAGAAATATGAAAGAGACGAAAGTGATGGTAAAGAGCATGACAACAAATGGGGAGGGGAAGCAAAGATGTGAGTGGCTCAGGAACTCAGGAGCACCGGGTGAGGGAAAGAGGGTGATAAAGTGAACAAACGAAAGAAACAAAAGCAATACAATAAACGTGACAATAGTGGATGCGCCAAACCTGTACCTGGGGGAAGGGGGGCTGTTGAGAATCTAGTTAACCATCATTAGAACTAGTGCACGAAATCTGAACTTTCCAGAGTCAAAGTATCCCAAATGTCTTCTAAGAATAAGATTTTTATCATTTTCATCAAAGTTAATCTTTAGCAGCAGAAATTTAATATAATAAATGCTAGTTTGCAGACGAGACCAGCTCATTGTGGCAAATTCTATATTGTATAAAGCCAGGTTGAAGCCTGCTTTTGGATTTTAGCAGGAAAATACGGCTTTCCAGGGCGTGTGTAAACAGTGTGAATTTCATGTTCAGTGCATGGTCACACTTCATTTTCTAGAAAATGGCAAGAAAACAAGGACAAACTGGTAAGATTGCTCAGTTGCTACTGGAGTGGAGTTATGTAGCAGTGGAGAGAAAATATGTGATTCTGAATGCAGTGATCGGTCTTCTGACAATTGAATTTATGTAAATAAATTTGATTCTGGGCATTCTTGAATTCCTGTTAGCCCCTTTTGCGATCTAGTAGAACCTATAGAGTATTTTTCTAGAGTTTAGTTGGATTAAATGCCTTTTTTTGGGGATGTATTTTCTAAGAGATGAATTTCTTCTCATTTTTTGGACTTTACATTTTGCTCATGCTGATAATGGGCAATAAGTTATAAAGGGGGATTTAATAAAAAATATCAAGAGGATAAAGCATAAATGTCAGCTGCTCTACTTGGCAAACAAAATATTTTTGTAGATGACAGCACTGTCAGTTTCAAGGGTAGAGAAAACTTTACAAATCTGATAGTAGGAACATATTATGTACTACTATTAAGTATACCTTATCTGGCCAACGCCAACAGGAATAGTCATGCTTGCTAGAAGGGCATGCCAGACATAACTAAGGGTAAAGCAGCAAAGAGAATGAAAAAAGGTGAAAGGTGCAGGAATAATGGTTAATGGCTCTTAGGAAGCACAAAGTTTGGTAACTCTTCTGAACACTGATCAGATGGGATGAAATGCAAGTGATGGGTGTTGCTTCTAAGTCTCCAAATCAAATGCCAGTTTCCAAGCCTAAAATGGTTTGAAATTACAAGGGCAATATGGGATGAACTGAAAACTGACAAATGTTCTTTTGATTGCTGGAAGTTTTAATGGTAAATGTATACATACCTTTTATATACCACGGTTCAAAGCAAGGCTGGCAAGAAGCCAATTAGTCACAAAAGGTTTAGAAAATGTCTCTTTTCCCTGGTGCAAGAATGCAATCATCCCATGGAATAACATTAGGGGAATCCTCATGGGATAGATTTGCTGTACGAAGAGAGAGTATTTCCTTGTGTAGTATGCAAGGCAAAATCACAAAGGAAATGCACCATATTATTTCTGTAAAACATGTGCAAGCATCCCTCCCTGCATCCAGATAAATGTTTCAAAGAGTATAACAGATCTAAGAAACATCCACACCAGTGTCTTTCAACTGCATATAGACCCTGTGTTTTACACTAATTCTGCTGAAACCTTTACTTGCAATAGTTTTTTTTTTAATACATTAGCAACATTTGTTTAGGACTTCAATTAAAAAGAAATCCTCAAAATATAAAACAGTGAACCGTTATTAAAAAATCTTAATCAACTCTGCAATGAAACAAGATGAACTCTTAAGAAATTGTAAAATGAACTTTTGCCACTTCTCCACAAACCACATCATGCAAGAATTTTTTTTAACCTTCTACGAATATCCTCCATGGTCTAGGGGTAACATGCTAGTCTCTAGTTCCCAAGGTTCCACATTCAATCCCGGCAGAAGCAATAGATTTTTTGGAATAAATATACTTAGTATGGCTTCCTTCAGAAGGGAAGTAAAGCCGTTGTTTTGTGTTGTAGACCTCTATCAGGCTTGAGGTACTTTTACGTACTGTAAATCTATTACATGGTACCAATGGCTTTACTTCCCTCCTGAGGAAGCCATGCTATGGAATTTTATGTCCAAAAAATAGTAAAAAATCTGCAGGCTTTGAACCCATGAACTTGGGAACCAGAGGCTAATATGAACTATGTGTACAAGGTTAATGTTAGTGGGAAGGAATGAAAACAGAAGGGGGATAGTATTTTCCAATATTCTTGGAACAAAAAATGACAAGTTGATATGAAAGAACACATTAACAGTAGTACAAAGCCAAGAATATCTTACTGTTGCAGTTATGGATAGATACTTGTGAACCTACTAAACTTATTTCGAAATGCTATTTGGGTCCTAGTATATTCTTGAAAAAGTAATGGTTAAAACTGTTAGTGAAGAGTATTAATTTTGTACACCTCTAACCCATAAAATCCTAGTGCTCATATAACTACAGGAATAAAAGAAAGCCCTAAGTGCTATTTGAAAATATCAAGCAAACAGACAGGACCAACAAAATAACAATGCAATGTCACTTAGAGTAAAAAAACCAAACACTGATTCTTATTCTTACCTATGTCTAAACAAGCACAAACAAAATGTTTTTTCAATAATCATTTAAAGTTTTCTTCAATGTCATGCATTTAAAACCTTATTCCTTAATCCCTTTGCTGCACATTTGAGAGAGAGAAAACTTCACAGAGACATGCATTTCTCTAACATAATTTAGACACAAACATTTGTGTGGACCTACTAGCTCACCTGCGATTCTGATGAACCTTCAGTTGCCTCAGACTGAAAGAAACAGACATGCATGAGGTTAACAACCATGCAGCATAACTGGAGAATAGCTGAAAAGGAGATGACAATATTTCTCTACACAGTTATTAATATGAAGCCATGAAGAGGATGTTGAGGACTGTTCAATACTTATAAAGCTCTTAAGGAGCTGTGTTCTAAAACTACTTGTCTCGTACTTCTGTCAGATTACTGCTAAAGAGCAAGAGAAACTAACACATGCTCACCATATCCATCAAGCACTCAAATTGATTTCAAATATAATTTTAGGAAGTGCTAATGCAATGTATTTAATTTCAAACCCTCTGAAGAATTACAACAAGATTAAAATTTATCAACACAGGCATGCTCAAGGACAATTAGTTTCACTGAATGTGTACTACTATGTTGCACACATGAACTAAATACACTCCCCTCCCAAATTTACTACACAAAAATGGGGAAGAACTTACATGTGTACATTACTCACCACCTTTATAATCCTCCTTAGGCACATAATGGCATCTAGCATAATGCATAAAACTAGAGGGGTTTTCACCCAAACAAATATACTAGTTACACTAACTACATTCTTTCACTGTATTACAGAAAGCGTTTAAGGACTCTGTATTCAGTTTATTCACACATCTTATTGTGCATTATATTCACATTGAAAAATAATGTATCTACACAGCATCCAATGATAAGAACAGACTACAAGTTTTACTAGCTTTTATTCTTGTTCTCAGCATTCCTTAAAATATTGAGAGTAGTAGAATATATACTACTCTTACGAGAAGGTAATCAAGTGTATAATGATTGATTTTTGTCCTGAATTAAAAATACAAAATGTTAAAAGAAAAGGAAAAGGAAGAAAAGAAACCTGATTTTTAAAACAAACTTTAAAACATTCATCACGTTTATTGCAGAAATGGTCTGATACTATGACAACAGTTAGACAATCGTAGAGCATAGAGTAAATGCTCTAAGATTCTAAACCTGGTAATGAAATGAGAATTGTAGTCAATGTGTAAACTGCACAACACACAAATGGCTAATCAATAAGCCAGCACACTACAAAAATTGTAACAAGCATAAAGAACTGGTTTGAACTGATAAGAATGAAAAGAAAAAAAAAAAAAGGAGGTGAACATGCGAGTGCTGCAAATATTTTTAATGAAAAATTCATCCTCAATTAACATAAACGGGCCTTGCATTGTAATGTTACGTTTATTAAAGGCCAAGTCCCATTCTGATCTAAGCAGTAGGGTTGTAACACTGTTTGGTATGAACTTAATGTGCTTTATAATGATCAAGTTTACAGTGGGTATATACGGTTTATTAGTTCTTTTTTTTTACTTTCTCTACACGTACTAAGTACGTACTTTATAGAGAAGGTATTGTAATGCACCCATAAAATTGATATAAGATTTCAATGAAAATAAAGGTTTTGGGTCCCCCTGAATCAAAAATAAATTTTTAGAAAAGTGTGTGTGTGGGTGTGTGAATGTAAATGGCGTGTTATTTATGGATGCTCTTTAACTGCTGCGATTCTCAGCATCCCACTCTATACTGGGCGTGAAAGACCACTTAATTTTGCTCAGAGGCCTATCAGGCTTGAGGTTCTTTTAAGTGCCGTAAATCTACGGCACTGGACCAACGGCTTTACTTCCCTTCCGAAAGAAGCCATGCTAAGGATTTTTACACCCGAAAAAAATCAATCGTCCTCCGCCTGGTTTGAACCCGCGACCTTGGGTATATGAAGTCAGCATGGTAACCATTACACTACGGAGGGTGATTGTGTGCATGTGAGTGTGTGCAGCATAGTTCAAAAACGAAAAGTTTGTTAAATACCAAGCTTTGTATTCAAGTTCAGTATCTTCCAAGGATGCAACACGAAGATTTTCAAGAAAATTGCCCGCCCCCAACTACTCTTTACATGGAAAAATTTTCGAAAATGTTGATTTTCTCAAAAATGGCTCTCAAAGATTTTGATTAAAATATTCTATATTGAAGACAAATAAAATGTATATCTTGAAATTTATGGGAATAGCCTCCGAAGACTTTTTTCTGGATGAATTTTATGGAATTTTTCATAACTGGCAAACCATAAGAGATGGACAGTAACTAACTTAGAAAATGTATAGCTGATTAAAAATAAATGAAATAGCATGTTATTTATGGATGCTCTAACTACTGTGGTTCTCAGCATCCCATTTTAAATTGGGTGGGTGAGTGACCACTTAATTTTGTTCAGAGGCCTCTCTAGCATGGTAACCATTACACCACGGAGGGCGACAAGTGTACCGTTTTGAGATATTATTTGTTATTGGTTTTAGCTTTTGTTGCAGAGATTTAGGAGAAAGTCATGTGAATGGAACACACCAAATTTTTTTTTATCAAAATGACAAATGAAGGTTTTAAAAAGCACTACCGGATAATCTGCCAAAACATGGATGCATTAACAGTAAAACAGATTTTCTGAAATAACTTGTGGCGGCAGAAACTTCTGGATCAAAAAGTATAATATTAAGGATAAAGATTAAAGCAAGGATTCCAAAAGATAAGTGAAGATTTGTTGCATATATTATTTTTATATTAATATTTATATTATTAAGTGCCTACCTATTGTAAGTCTGATTATGCAAGTTCGCTAAGTTGTAACAAGCATAATGCTTAAATTGAAAACTAAGACGCATTGCTGGATAATTTTCGGATGATAACGAGGAGCCATAATAATCTCATTTATCATACTGGTTTAAAACAATTTTTAGTATAGCAAATGTTTTGCCTATTAATTTATATTAAATAAACATACAACACAAAGTTAGGGAGAACGAATATAGTTGCAGCTTGCTGACATAGGAGACAAATGCAATGCAAAGTAGTTCCAAATTAATAAAAAAAGAAAGAAAGAAAAAAAAAAAAAGTTAAAAAGATTATATTTTGTTACATGATCATAATGACAAAAAATGTCCCCTGCTTAACACAACCTGAAAAGAAGTTACGATTTTTACCCAGTCTTAATTTGGCAAAAGAAAAGATAATATTGGATAATACTGTATTCATTACTATCTTTTTCTCCATTAAGTACAACTGACATTTCTTAACCATGGCAAAAACCTTTTCAATTTTGCTGGCACATGAAATGAATTGTTGGAGGTTGGTGATGTATTGATAAACAGAGGAACTATGCTCAATTTATAGTCTAACTCTGGTAATAATTCACATTGATCCAGAAACCAAAATGTTTTGCTACATCTCAAAACTGCACTAAAATTAAATCACATAAAAATGTAAGGCAAATAAACCAGCAAAATACCTTTTGCTGGAAATCACATATTGAATGGTGGTGTCAGACCAATGAGGATGCATTACTCTCACATTAAGCTCTTTATAGATTTAATTTTAATTTGATACATTTACATATTTATATTTACAGATTTCACACATTTTCAATCGGAATAGCTCATATTTCAGCATAATAATTGTATCATTACATGTAATGCCTCTCTTCCACAACTTTCCTATGGAAAAACTATTAATGCCTTATCAAACAGATCCCTAAAATGGAAAATAGATGCACCCTCACAAGTGATGCACCAACAGAGCTTACAGTTCAACAACAAATACCACAATTCGACCTCTATAATGATGGTGGGAAACCTACTTTCACTGTTCTAGACAGAACTTTCATCAACTACTTTGAAACTCACATGACCGAATCCTCCTAATGGATATTCAAAACCTAGTTAAGATATACGTTTTGATATATATCCTTAATATACTCAAAGCTTTTGAATCTATATAATACATCTGTCAATTTTATACTGGACATACAAAGGATTCCTTTCATACCTGGATCTGAAGTTTATCATTATCACAATAACTTTGCCTAGAAACTACCAAGTCATACATAGACAATTTTACTAAAAGTGAGTGTTTCAACCCAAAATCCTAACACTCCACATTCAATAGACTTTGTCCATTGACTAACTTACCTCTTTAAAAAAATCTGATGCGTTCCATTCACATGACTTTCTCTACATCTGCAACAAATTATTGTTAAAAAGCTTTTTTTCTATTTACTTTCTGTTAATCGAGGAAAAATTAGCAGAAATAATCTTTTTTACTTGTTTCCTTATAAGTAGAAGCGAAATAAGGAAGAACCATAGGTTAAAATGATAGTAAAAAGCTGGTTGCCTCGTGATTGAAGTTCCTTTGTATGGAACGGAGTTGACAAATTCCTGTATGAGAAAAGTATAAGTTTTTTTAAAACTGAAACCAATAACAAGGAATATTTGAAAAACGATCCAACTCCACAAAAAAAAAAAAAAAAAAAAAAAAAAAAAATGTATATATATATATATATATAACAAATGGTGTGTTTTAACGTGCTCTACATTTTTTGTGTGGTAAGTTTTTTGTCCATCTCTTACGGTTTACCAGTTATGCAAAACTCTTAAAATTCATCCAGAGTAAAGTAGTCTCCAGAGGCTATTCCCAGACAACTCAAGATTTACATTTGATTTGTCAAGTAAATATCTTTAATATATGATATTTTAATCAAAATCGTTAAAAGCCATTTTTGAGAAAATTAAAATTTTTGAAAAAGTTCCATGTAAAGGGTATTTGGGGGTGGGGGGATAAGTGCCTGACACGCACGCGCACACACACACACCTTTTTCCAAAAATCTGAGGTGTTCCATTCATATGACTTTCTCTACATCTCTGCAACAATTTATTGCTAAATAGCTTATGCTTCTATTTACTTCATGCTAACTGAGAAAAAATTAGCAGAAATAGTCTAATTACTTGCTTCCTTGTAAGTAGAAGCATATTAGGGGAGTACTATAGCTTAAAGCGAGTCAAAAACTGGTTGTTATGTGACTGAAGTTCCTTTGTTTGTATGGACAGGAGTTGACAAATTCCTGTATAACAAAAGTGTAAGTTTTCAAAGCTGAAACCAAAAAACAACGAATATCTGAAAAGCAATCAACTCCACGAAAAAAATGTACACAACATAAATTGTGTTTTTTATCCTCGTCTACATTTTTTTGTGTAGTAAGTTTTTGTCTTCTCTTACGGTTTGTCAGTTATGTAAAATTCATCCAGAGTAAAGTAGTTTTCAGAGGCTATTCCCAGAAAATTCAAGATATACATTTTATTTCTCAGGTAAATATCTTTAATATATGATATTTTAATCAAAATCGTTAGAGCCATTTTTAAGAAAATCAAAATTTTCAAAAAAAGTTCCATGTAAAGGATAGTAGGGGGTTGGGGGGGATTTTCTTGAAAATCTTTATGTCGCATCCTTGGAAGATACCAAACTTAAATACCAGGTTTGGTGTTCAACGGACTTTTCGTTTTTGAGCTATGCTGTCCACAGACACACACACAATGGACGTTTTCTGAAAATGCTTTTTTTTTGGATTCAGGGGGACCCAAAACATGTATTTCCGGTGAAATCTTGGTATCGAATTTTAACACACAAAATATGTAGAGCACATCAAAACACACAATTTATGTTATATACATTTTTTTCGTGGAATTGATCGTTTTTGACATATTTTGTTTTTTGTTCCAGCTATGAAAAACATACTTTTCTCATACAGGAATTTGTCAACTGCTGTCCATACAAACAAAGGAACTTCAGTCGCATGGGAACCAGCTTCTGACTATCACTTTAACCTATGGTACTTCCTTATTTCGCTTCTACTTACAAGGAAGCAAATAATAAGACTATTTGTGCTAATTTGTTTTCTCGATTAGCATGAAGTAAATAGAAGCATAAGCATTTTAACAATAAATTGTGCAGAGGTAGAGAAAGTCATGTGAATGGAACACATCAGATTTTTTCCTTAATGCTGGGCATTCTAGCAACACAGAAATTATTTTTCCATTTTCCTAAATGCAAATAGCTACTATCTGAGTAAATATGTCTTACAGTACAAATTTGTTCGACAAACTGCTACATCTTTCAAAGTAAATCAGCCAAAATGCAGCATTAAAAGAATCTAGGAATTCTCACAGTATGGTTAGTTTTAAAAATGTTTTCCTGTTTCACTGCACAGAAAGAAAATGAGGCTTAATGAATGACTTGAAATATCCATTTTAATGGCAATACAAAATTTTCAATAAAATCATGACAGATATATGAAAACATTCATTACTAACAAATGCTTTCCTGTTATCACACATTTAACTAAAATATCAAAAGAAAGCTTTGCTTGTGGGTTCTGCTAAACAGCTTTAAAGCAGTAACATGTCAAGTCTTGGCATTGGCCTTCTGTACTTAAGTATGTAATGTTTACTTTTAATGCCAGTATGCATATGCAACCCCAGCCCTGACCAATAGTTTTTAAATATGTTTAAAAGCGACAACCCCGTGTCAGTAGATTTACTGACAAGTTAAAGAATACCTATGGAATGAAATTCTGGCATACCAGTTACACTGATATGATCCTGGCAATGCATTGTGAACAAACAAAATAATTTAATTTAAAAGCCATAATTTTAAAATGGCACAGTGTGCTGCAGAAATGAAGGAAATTGATTATGCATCACAAATTTTGCCTAGGAATCATGTGAATGACCATAAAAAACTAAGCTACTAAAACACCTTTGCAATTAAATGCGGTATTATTTTCTGCAGGGGGGGGGGGGGAGGCGGAGGCTGGGGGGATGGGAACCTCTGCTTTCATAGATCAGAGTATTTTGCTACTTAAAAACAAAAGCTTGTCTATATCTGTTCCACTGTTCAAATGAATAAATTACTTGTTTACAATCAGTAAATACATGTTGATAAAATATCAAACTGTTGGTATTCAATATTTGAAAAAACATGTGCCATTTTGGTAGGGTTGTTTTAACCTGCTAAATATGATGTTCATTTAATTTTGGACTTTAGTAAAAAAAAAATTTTAAGCATATGATTTAAGTGGAATCAATATGCTCTACCTTGCCAATGTTAATTGATAACCCATTATCTGGGATACACTAAGATATTTAGCTGAATTTTTCAAGATATGTTCAATGCTTTTACAGTTCATGAAAATATCGATTTCTATCACAAGCAAAATATGAGCTTTGTAATACTGCAATTTTGTTTATACATAACACAAAGCTTATTAAGCTCAAATGTGTGGTAAAAATTTCAGCACTTAGTATCAAAAGTTTCAGAGAGATTGGGACACTTAATGTAGAAAAGTGTGATTCAGATATTGTTGAACAAGATGAGGAAACTTCCAACTAGATGCAGCATTATTTACAATATTTTTAAACTATTTACAATTAATACATCTCTAAAGTTATACCAAAATGAGTGGAAGATTTGAAATATTCATTCACAATTAAAACTTGAATATTCTCCTTTAAGAGTGAGCTTCACAGAGTTCAGATTCAAGCAGTGGAACCAAGAGCACTAACCATTATTTAAAATGACACTGCAGATGTTCAAAAAGTTATTGCATTTGCAACTGACTGAATTGCACAATGTTGCTACTAGTTTGCACACTACAGATCTAGCAATGATAAAACTTAAATCTTGGTTCAAATGCTTCTTTTATAATTAATGCACATAAGATATGGAAAAAGGGAGGGGAAAAAAAAAAAAAAAAAAAAAAAAAAATTGAATTAAAAATGCCAAGTCTCTTGCTTATAAAACTTAGCACATATTAGTTCTTACTAACACATTTAAAAGTTACTCCCTATAATAGTCATGCATTAACAAACAGCTACTTCACTGCTATGATCTACCCAACAAGACTCAAACTGACATTCAAATGAAGTAAAAAGTTTATAAATGAAAGCCAAGTTTAGGTTTATTCCATCATATAACACTAGCTTCAAAAAAAGTATATGCTCTAAGGTAGATTATGCTATACTTCCAAAATGAATAGAAACAGACAAAAAGTAATTGTAAGCCGTGATATAAATGTTGATGGGGTATTAACAGAGCACAACCATTTGAAAATGTTGAACAACAATGCTGAACAAAACCAATTATACCACAATATTCATGGAGGGCTAAAAGCTAAGCATGCTGCAACTGCTTTTTTTTAATGAAGAGCAAGGGGTAGATGTCAAAAATTACTATCAAAACTTTGCTTTAATTCCTCTGTTCATTTTACTTGAATGGTACAAGTTGTTTAAAATTTCCAAAATAAATAACAACCAATCTTAAAATCTCTACATTAGCCCAGTCTTTTACAATTTGCAACAGTCGAATGAAGCTCTACATGATCTGACAAAAACTTGACTAGAATGGAAGGAACATTTTGAGCAATGAAGTAATTTGAAATCTCCATGACCTGCCATTTAAGAACTTCATACTACCCTTTAAATGTGTTCAGGCACTCAAACTATGCAACCTGTAAAAACTGAACAAGGTTAACAATTGGAACAAATACTAAAAAGTGGCGATAAATTATGCAATTTTTTTGTAATGACTGCTACACAACAATTTGTGAACTTTAGCTTTTGAGTACTCCCTAAATATAATTGTAAAGTAATGTCATATTACTTAACTTTATGATAAAGGTTTCCTTCTATTTAGGTATATATTTCACAACACACTATAATAAACACTACAAGTGGTAGATTAATGGAGTTTGTTATTTTCAACAAATAGGCTAAGGAAATTCGGTTTTTCATTGCAAATTAGTCATAAATAATTACCTTGACTTTTGTATCCCCTTCACTTTGGCTACCACGAGGAGGACCACGAGGTTGGCGAGGCAGACGACGACGATAGCGAGGTCGAGGTGGCCTTCCTTGTGGGCCATCTCCTCTCTGATCACGGCCCTCTCCCTCACTCACATTCTATTGAGTTAACATGTAACAAAGTTACTGCCTAAGTTACAACACTTTGCATTCAACATCTTAAAAAGTCAGTTCATTAATAAAGACAGGACGTTGAAATTTTCTGACTGGTAAAAAACTTAAAATGTTTAAAAAGTTGAGAAACACAATATTTTAAATGAAACACAGTATATATCTGCTAATTCTATGCAAAATTTTTAATTTCTTTTTACAAAAGCATTTTACTTGAGAATTTGAGTAATATATATTAGAGTGTGCCAAACAAAGTATTACAGGTGAATATCTCAAACAGAAAATACCAAATGCAAGAATTTCAAATGTTATAGGAGCATGGGGTCCAACCTCAGAATTTTAAATGAAACCATGGTAATGTTTTTTAATATTCTGGTTCCTCACAATAAACAAAGTAACTTTTATTAAAACTTTTTTCTAAAATGAGTTGAGCTTTTACAGGATGTTTTCTTTGAAGTACCTATAAATTAGTAAAAATAGTACTAAGCAAATCAAATTACTAAGGTGATTATTTTAAATTAGCTTATTAAATGCTCAAAGTTGCCTTCATTGACATTTAACAATTCTTTTGGAAATGTTTTCTTCAACTGTTACCATACATAGGCTAATAGTGCGACAAGCCTCACATATTTGAAATTCCATATTCTCTTTCGTTGTAGGTGCTTTAAACATGACTGATGTATCTACATTAAAATAAGTCCAAGGATGACAAGTCGGGTGAACAAAGTGGCCAGATGATAGGTTATTGGACATGCTGGATTTGTCACCAAATTTCTCATTTAGAAGTCGACATGTGCATATTGCAAAATGTGGTGGTGCACCATCCTGCAGATAACACATTTCTCTTCTCATGCTGCAGGATGCATTTTCCAATAAGGGAGGTAATTCATGGTTGAAAAATGGTAATATAATTTACCAGGAATAGTGCATTCAAAGAAGTATGGGCTGTTGACAAGTCATCAAGCATTCTACACCAAACATTTAGCAATCAACAATGCTCAGAAGATACAGATCTCATCCATTTGGGGTTTTCAGATGCCCAATAATGCACATTATGTCTTAATTAGTATAGTATTTGAGAAGTTGCTTCATTGAAAAATAATGTGTTTGCCATTCTCTGCAATAGCATTGGATAACATAAAACAACTCAATGGTGAAGATCTCTTTGTATGAACTTTTGATACAAACACACATAAGGATAGTATTTCTGCTGCTAGTATCTGCAGATAATCCCACTGTCTTTGGACAATTCACACTGACTTATCTATAGATTTACTTTTACAGCAGCAAGAATATTGATACTATTTTCATCATTCACTTTTAGTTTCACCGACTCCAGAGCATACAAACAAATTAGAATGGTTTCATTTAAAATTCCGAGGTTGTGCCCAGTGCATCACAAAAATATTTTCCATATCAATTTGGAAGGCCCCTTGATTCTATAAGATTTGAAATTCTTGGCATTTGGTTTTTCCTGTTACACTTTATATGGACCATCCTGTATACGAGGGGCATACTGAAAGTCACGAGCAACCCATTGTAAAAATATAAATTTCAACAATGTAACAAAACGAATTGCAGGATTGTAATCTACAGACTTTAAGCCACATGTTGACATATTGTGACGTCATTAGCTTCTATCACGTGACCACAGACGGTGTTTGAAAAATGGCTGACATTGATGTTTCGTTTCGACAGCGTGCTGTCATTGAATTCCTTGTGAAAGAAGGTAAATCTGCTCCTGAAATTCATCTCAATCTTAACGTGTTTATGGAAGTGTCTGCATGGGTGCTAGCAGTGTTAGAAGATGGGTGAAACATTTCAAAGATGGAAACACGAGTCTGCAAAATGCGCCTCGTAGCGGGCATCCTCGAACTGCCTCTACAGAACGTAACAAGTAAAGAGTTGATGACCTCATTACAGGAGATAGGCGTTTCACTGTGAATGAAATTGCTGCGCAACTTGGAATAGGACATAGTGCAGTGCAAGAAATGATCCACAGCTTGGGTTATCGAAAGGTCTATGTCCGTTGGGTCCTCCGTTTATTGACTGAAGACCACAAACTTCAGAGAAGAACCATTGCACAAAACCTTCTTCAGAGATTTCATAATGAAGGCGATGCATTTTTGACATGTATTGTGACTGGAGATGAGAGCTGGTTCCATCACTATGAGCCAGAAACGAAACGTCAAGAGTATGGAATGGCACCACTTGAACTCACCATCGAAGAAGAAAGCAAAGACAGTGCAGTCTGTAGGAAAAGTTATGGGAAGTGTCTTTTGGGATGCACAAGGTTGCATTCTGGTTGACTTTCTTGAACCTGGACAAACCATAAATTCTGCCCGCTACATCAAGACACTTCTGAAGCTCTGTCGGGCTTTGCGTGATAAACGCCCTGGAAAGAGGAGCATCCTTCAACAGGATAATGCGCGTCCGCATGCTGCCCATGCCATTATGGAGAAGATCAGGGCATTAGGGTGGGAAACTCTTCCACACCCTCCCTACAGTCCCGACTTGACACCCTCCGACTACCATCTTTTCGGTTCTGTGAAGGAGCAGACGCATGGCCAGCGCTACGAGACGCTGGAGGATATTCGGAAAGCAGTGCATCAGGGTCTGCGGGCAGCTGGAACGGAGTTCTATCACAAGGGCATTTTCAAACTTGAACGATGGGAAAAATGTGTGCAAAACAATGGAGACTATGTCGAAAAGTGAAAGACAGTCTATAGATTATGATGATGTATTTGGTTTGACTTAAAAATAAATATAAGATTGTAAAACAGTGTTGCTCATGACTTTCAGTATGCCCCTCGTATTTAATCCACTTTTACGGCCAGTTTGTCTAAATGAATAACTCTGTATTTAAGAGAGATCCTTGTCTCAAAGTAGAGATCTGGAATTGAGCCTCACTATTGTTATGATGTTATCCACCGCATAAATGATATTGTCCATTCCTATCCAATATTTCATTAAGTACTAAAACAAAACACAATAAAAAGAGTTCAAGGTTAGACATTATGCTAGGAATGTTAGATTTTCATGTATTCCTACAATGCTTCAACTGTTTTATAGTTTTTATTACAATGCAGTTATTTTCCTTTTGACAGATGCACCAACCTTCCTTGTAATACTGAGTCAGTTACTGAGGAAAAAATAGGAAAAGCCAGGTTATAATCTTTCACATCAAACTTTGAATTGGATGGGAAACATTCTGTCTGAAGTCACAAATATTATTCAGCTCAGTAGAGAAACTTCATTGTCCTTAAGAGTTCTGTCATATGGCAAAAAGGAAATTAACCCACATCTACCCTAACAAAATATATTGTCATGAAGAGAGTAATTTGCCAGCCCTTGTTAACTTTTATATACTCTTTTTGGAATATTTTGAGGCCGAAGAACAAGATATGTTCATGTCAGATGAGTGCAAGTTTATTTTACTATTTAAATACTCAAAACTGCTGAATATGGGGATCAGAGCTACCAGGAAGTACGAAAGTTACCTCAGAATCAAGACTGGAGTCTGGGCTGTGTTATCTTGCAGAGAGAATAGGGTTGATTGGAGATGAAACCCTATGTTACAAAAAAGAAATTCTGGCTCCTTTGATTAAACTATTGGATGGAAATTGCTAGTGACTGGTTCCAGCAGGATGATGCTACCTCAAACAGCTAGTTCCATCACTGAATTTCTTGATACTTCTGATAATTACTTGAGATTAATTAGTTACAAAAGAAAATAACTACATCATTAAATATTTTATAATATGAATCTAACACCTCATCCAATAATGTATTGATTTCCTTTCATGCTCATCAGCAATCCTGTATGGCTCTCAAGATTCCCCAATTTAACCACTCTAGACTTTTTCTTTTCTAAAGGATCAGGTAATCACTAGATGCCCTGAAAGCATGGAAGAAGAGTTCTAAACTAAACCACCCACCATAACTACATACATGCTGTCAGCAATATTTAACAATGTGCTGAAGTAAGGAAATCTTTGAAGATATTGTACACGTGGAACCATTTTTTTGACAGATCAAAGATCATTAGTGGAATGATTCCCAGATATGCACATTTATCACCTTAATTGGGCCTTGATCTAATTTATTATTTACTATTTTCTTTCTGGAGTGTATCCTGGAATCAGCTTTTGACAGATCAAAGATGAGTATGATTCCCAGATATGCACATTTATTGACTTGAGTCTTTATCAAATTGATTTATTTTACTATTTTCTTTCTCGGTTGTCTCTAATTCTGTGTGTTAATTTTCATTTTCTGTTTTAAAGAATGTGAACAAGCTTTTTCTGTGATAGAACAGTTATGCTAATAAAGCAAGCCTCTCAGCATATACGCCGAGTTTGCGAGTTTAAGGAGGCACAAGAGAAAAATTCCAAATGAAAATATTGGAAAGCAACGAAACAAATCCCTTTTCCCTAAGACCTCGAAACTTGATATTCACCCTTTACACTGATATTTTATTAGTCCTCTGCCTGAGGCACTGGTGATAAAAATAGTTTTAAACTAATATCATATACAGATAACCAACTATGGCAGCAGCCAAATAAATTTGAAGACCCCATAAAAATATGTAACTGCATCAAAATTTAGTAACACTTCCATGATTCAGCACACTTTTAGCTCTTTAGGTCTGATGATATAAGCCTATTATACATGTAACAGCAAGCAAGTAATATGTCAAGAGTACTTGGGAGCCCAAAAGTAATTCCTTATTAATTTTAGAAGTTTCAAGTAAAAGGTTGGAAGCTTGGAGGGATGAAACACATCTTTAAATGAGTATATTGCAAAAGTCAGTTAAGTATAAAAGTAAAGAAAATTGAAATGATTGAGCATTTAAAATTATAAGTTGCATAAACATTTTATGTACAGTCATCCCCAGATTTCATGTGCTGATCAAAGAGCTTCGGGTATCTTCGTAAAAGCTGTGACTAACAGCACAAAGGTTACTTCTAAGTACTGAAAGCAGATCACAGAACAAGGTTACAGTGCCGAGAGGTTAAAAAGGAATCTCATCCACTCAAAAGTTCCTAGGTTCAAATCTCGCACTAACACTCGTGATAAATAACAAAAAAAATCTTGTGTTTCATTAACATGACTTTCTGTAAAGCTCTATAACAAATTGTTATTAAAAAGCTTATGCTTCTATCTACTTCATGCTAATCCAGATAAACATTAGCAGAAATGGTTTCTTGCAAGCAGAAGTAAAATAAAGGAATACACTAGGTTCAAATGATAGTCAAATCTTTTAAAAGCTGGTTGCCATGTGGATGAAATGCGTTTCTTTGCATTGTCAGGAGTTGACAAATTCCTGTGCATGAAAAAATTTAAGTACTTTTAAGGAACATCTAAAAAATAGTCGACTCCACAAAGAAAATGTATATGGCCTAAATTGTGTGTTTTAACAAGATCTAAATTTTTTATGTACTAAGGTTTGTCTATCTCTTACAGTTTTCTAGTTATATACATTTGATTTGACATGTAAATATCTTTAATATACAGTATTTTAATCAAAACTGTTCAAGCCATTTTTGAGTAAATCAAAATTTTCAAAAAAATTTTCATGTAAAAGGTAGTTTGGGGTGGGGGGAAATTTTCCTCAAAATCCTTGTGTTGCATTCCTTGGAAGATACTTAAATACCAATTTTTGGTATTTTACCGTTTTTTGTTAAGAGTTATCGTATTCACACACACACAGACCTTTTACTAAAAATGCTTTAGATGCAGGAGACTCTAAAACGTGTATTTACAGTGGAATCTCTGTATCAAGTTTTTGGATGGAATGCAGTACCTTCTCCATATGTACATAGTCCGTGTAGAGAAGTAAAACTGTGCTAACAAATGTTATCTTATAAAACTAAGACACAAAAAATAAACAATATCGGGTGTATGAACCCTAAGCCCTTATTACAGCCCTCAATCTTCGGGGCATAGAAAAAATGAATAATAAAAATAAATGCCTACATTAATGTGGAAGATATGCTACAAGAGCCTAAGCTTCTTAAATTTGTGAGCAGAGGCCATCTATTTACAGTTAATAGGAGCACAACTCCCTTTTTACCTCAGCCCACACATTCTCAATAGAGAAACATTCTCACAAAGAGAATCAGAATATTATAGAGAATTACTGGTAATGCACACCATTCATTGAATTGTCAAGCTGGTATAGCATCCCTTGACTTCCAACCGCAACACGATACAGATACATGACCATGATGGAATTGTGAAGCCACGGTTTATGAAGGGTGTGTTAAGTAAAAAGAAAAAGAGGATCTTAATGTTTTAAAACTTGGTTTTCTTATTACCTTTTTTTTTGGTATTTCTGCGCACCACATGGTTTTGGTTTCGTGTGCAGCATATTGATGTTTGGTAGAATAAACACTTAAAACAAGCATCATAATAACCATCATAATAACTATACTGAATATTATGTGAATGTGTTGATTGAAGATCTTTATGGGGGGCACAAGTTTGTTACATGCAAGAAGCGAACCTCAGCACAGGAGTAACCTATGTTTTGTCAAAGTACTATGGTGAACACACACAAAAAATAGCAAGTTTAACAACCCATATTGTGTCGTTTTGTGTCGTTAATACTGACAGCTTGAAGAAGCTTAAGTTATACTGATTATGATTATTGATCATATGGGTTAGTAAATATGAAGATTTGGAACTAGTGACAAGCAGTTGCTGCAGCTAAACTATATCGCAAATGGTGTATACAAGTTGCTGTGCCATAATGGACTTTGGAATTCCCGACATAACTCATTTTTTGTAGCAACAGGTGTATATAAGAAAAAAGTGAAAAACATTTTGGAGATCTTCCCCTTTTCAAGAAATCAAAGGCAGCTAATTACAACAAAGTTAATAATCCCTGTCTAAGGTATGGGCCAGATCATGTGACCCTAATACACATAGCCAGATCAACAATGACAAAATGTCATTAGAAAATCAGATTTAAATTGCATAATATAAAATGAAATGTCAGTTTTTAAATAACTGTAAATAGTTTGAAGAAAGAAAATTAAACTTTCTGCGCCAGGTACATGCATAAATTAAGAATTACTAAGAATATTTTTTTCAAAACATGCAAGTAGTAGTTAGTTACCTGACCATCCTGACTGCGAGGACGTCTTGGAGCCCCTCGCCCGCCACGGAAGTTACGGCGGAAGAAGCGCCGTGGTGGCAAACCACGTCCTCTGCCACCACCTCCTCGACCAGTACCTTCCTCGTATTCTCCTTCCTTATCGCCCTACACACATTAAAATTCACTTTTAATGAACTTAAATTATTTCTACATTTTTATATACTACATTCCTTTACAAAAGTTTAAAGTAGTCTCAAATACACTATAGCTTAATACATGGCACTGTGATATTTCGCGTGACACGCACTGCCAGCACATTCTAGCGGCTCGGCCTTGAGCGGCATTCAGCTGGTGTTGCTGTAGCTTCAGTATAGCCTATGTAATAGCATAATGATGAATTAAAATATAATTTAGCTGTGTATTTGTCTACACAGTGTTATAAGGATTATCAGACAGAAGTATTGAACCATGTCTGATAAGGTTTGTGCTGTGTTTGGCTGAAATAACTTTGAACTTCTGAAACTTTCCAAGTCCTTTTTCCGCTTTCCACGAGATAAAACAATATAAGAAGATTATATTATTGTGAAACGTTAATATACATAACCACTCCAGGGAAACAATCTGAAAATGAGATCATTGCTGAACATCTCTGAGGAAAATCCATTTATTGAAATTTAAATCAGTAGAGTGTATTTTTTCCATGATGCTCCACACCTGTTGAAATCAATGAGGAATAATTTGAAACAGCATTCTATAATTTGTGAAGATAGAAAGGTTTCTTGGAACCATAATGTAGAATTTTTATAAAAAAATACAGAGCCATGAAACTCGGTTAGCTCCAAGATTGACCAGCCAATGTATTGAACTACCACCATTTAGTCCAATAAGGGTACATTTGGCTGTTTGTGTTTTAAGCCATTCTGTCTGTTGTTGCATTAAAAAAGTATGTTGTGTGTAATTCTATGCCGGATAAAACATTAACTATCGCTAATTTCATTGAAAAAATCTGAAGTGTTCCATTCACATGACTTTCTCTACATCTCTACAGCAAAGTATTGTTAAAAATCTGATTCTTCTATTTACTTCATGCTAATCAAGAAAAGATTAGCAGAAATCTTATTACTTGCTTCCTTTTAGTAGAAGCGATATAAGGCAGTACCATAGGTTAAAGTGATAGTCAAAAGCTGGTTGCTATGCGACTTTAGTTCTTTTATTTGTATGGACAGGAGTTGACAAATACATGTATGAGAAAAGTATGTTTTTCAAAGCTGAAACCAATAACAAGGAATATCTCAAAAACAATCAACTCCTCTAAAAAATGTATACAACACAAATTGTGTGTTTTAAGGAGCTCTATATATCTCTTATGGTTTACCAGTTATGCAAAATTCATCCAAAATAAAGATGTCTTCAGAGGCTATTCCCAGGAAATTCAAAATATACATTCTATTTGTCATGTAAATATCTTTAATATACCACATTTTAACCAAAATCGTTAGAGCCATTTTTGAGAAAATCAAAATATTCCAAAGTTTTTCCATGTAAAGAGTAGTTGGGGGGTTGGGGATTTTCTTGAAAATCTTCGTGTCGCATCCTTAGAAGATACTGTACTTAAATGCCAAGTTTGATATTTAACGAACTTTTCGTTTTTGAGCTATGCTACCCAAACACACACACATGCAGACATTTTTCTAAAAATGCATTTTTTTTTAATCAAGGGGTCTCAAAACATATATTTGCAGTGAAATCTCGGTAGCAAATTTTTGGATGCAATACAATGCCTTCTCTATACACTATGTTCATATTACGTGTAGAGAAAGTAAATATGGACTGTATTTGATATTTTCAATTCGTCTCAAAATCATTGTGCTAAAGAGTTGCGCTATGCAATAAATGACGAACGTAAACATTTACTGTATTTGAATGAATTATGAAAATTCTTAGAAAACATCACTGTAATGAATGGTCAGCGTAAGAAACCACCTTGTTTTAATGCATATATTGGCATTACAATTATTGTTGGCAGGAGCTAAAATGTCAATGTGGTTCCTCATATTTACTTACAAGACGACTCACACAAGACTGTTTGGAAATTTTGATTTCTGTTATTAGGTACAAGGGTGGGAACAATGTAACCCCAGATTCCTCAAAATTCAGGCAATGTCTTAGACTTGCAATTACAAATCAGTTATTACAATCGTCTGAAGACAGTAATTGTGCCTATGGATGTAAGCAAGTTTTTAGTTCTAAAGTCTGATTTACCGCAAAAATGTAAATCATTTGTAATTCTGACTTGTGCACTAATTATACCAGAACAGCAAAAGTGATGATTTTCCAGTTAACGTTCAGCAGCGTGCAGATTCATGTGTATGCATGTGGATATGTGTAAAATTGCCTCATGAGGAACGTATAAACAAATAGGTAGACATCGATGAGAGCAGTGTAGTAAATTAAAGTGTGCATATTGCTCTGAAGCGTTATGGAAATGCTGATTCATATTTCACAACAAATCTGCTTATACAATGTACATCAACAACAATACTCTATTTAATGAAAACTTTCTTCATTATCTTTCTGACTGTAGATTTAATATTAAACTAAGGTTAAATATGCGTGTAGATGACGCATTATTCACTTGCATATGTGAAAGTTGTAAATATGTGTTTATTGACAAAGCATTCAATGTGTTAATAAAATGTTATTTGAATGATGAAAATGGTGAAAAGAACAAGAAAAAACCAGGTGGAAACATTAAAGCAAAAAATGTCATGCAACTAAAAATAATTCCTGTAGATCAAATACTTGACATTGTTTTTCTGCATTGTTTTGTATTGTATTGACAAAATATTGTTTGATTAAATAAAAAATAACAATGCATATTATAATATCATTATTGGGTTCCCTTTCTTAACATTCAAAATTAATCGCTTGTTCCTTAAGGCCGCTAGGAGCGCCACTGTTTACCCGTCTCTCAGCTTAACACAGGGGAAAATGGAAGTGTCCAGTATTAACCTATAGTGTATTTGGTAGTCTCGATTATTTCATTTTCCGTATTAGTTACTATTCGAAAACTCCCTTTCTGAACTCTCATGTATTTCACTTTATCTAATAGGTCTAACCATAAATTCAAGCTTTTTATAGTGACACTGTATTGTGCTTTTTTTTTTTTTTTTTTTTTTTTTTTCCCCCTTTTTTTTTTTCCTTTACATAGTACAATATGAATACAGCAGGTATTACACTCCACTAAAAAATTTGATGCAGAGATTTCACCCAAAATACATGGTTTAGGATTACATATATATAAAAGCACTTTTAGAAAAAGCTCTGTATGTGGGACCTTTATAACCTAAAAACAAAAAATCTGTAATATATCAAACTTGGGATTTCAATTGAATATCTTACAAGGATATGACATGAAGATTGTGGAAAATGCCCCTTGCTCCAAACTAACCTTTACATGAAAAAAAATTTGAAACTTCTGATTTTCCTAAAAACAGCTGTAACAATTTTGATTAAAACACTGTATATTAAAGGTATTTACATGACAAATAAAAAGGATATTCCGAGTTTCCTGGGAACAGCCTCTAGAGATCTCTTTATTATGAATGACCTTCACATTAACTAATAAATCATAAGGGATAAGAAAATAACATCCTATACAAAATATAGATTTCATTTAAGCACACAATTTGTCATACTTTTTTTTTTCATTCCCAAGATTCAATTTTAGAATACTCGAAACTTTTTTCATTCAGGAATTTGTTAACTCCTGGCCATGCAAAGAAACTGATATCAGCCACATTTCAACCAGCTTTGAATGATTTTATATTGCTTTAGCCTGGTGTATTCCCTCCTTTCACTTCTTACAAGAAAGATATGCTTTAACAACAGTTTGTTACAGAGATGTAGACAAAGTCATGTGAATGGAACACATCAGATTTTTTAATCAGACTGGCATCCCCATGCATTGTTATAAATGCAAATTTTATTCAAAATGATCCTCTTTGGGATAAATAAGGGATTATCCGGTCATTCATCAGAAGCTAACAACAGTCTCTAAGGGGAAATTTGCCACTGCCGAGTTGAGGAATTGCTTGAGAGACTCAACAATGAGGTAACTTGACTTACCAGTTATACCATCAAGCACGGATCACAGGTTGTAATCAAAGCAGTTGAGGTGAGGATTGCCAGACAGGCAGTCCTGGGTAGCAATAAAATCTGGAACACTTTCCTCAAGAGTAGATTTTATTTAAAATTGTTGGAAAATCCAGTGTCTATTCTTGAACAAAGTGGTTTTCGAGTCTCTCAATGAGATCATATACTCTGGCTGTTGCAACTTTTAACAGAAATGCCTCTTTGCAACCATCTTAGTTTATTTTGCACCAAATCATTACTGAGGTGAAATGGCGACCACTCTGGATCTTTAGGACCCACTCAAAAGCTGTTTCAGAAGTCCTGGCATAGCTCATTCTGGCAGTTATGATGGTTGGCCCCTTTGGATCTTTGGGCCTCACTCACAAGCTCATTCTGGCAGTTAAGAGCTTCTGTTCAATTGTGAACAATTTTTCTCTGTATAAAAAGGATTTTTTGTGCCTGTTAACATAATGCTCAAGTAAACATTTGTATTTTGGCTCTGCTGCTGCTTTAAGTGTTAAAGAGTTTGTAATACCTTGGCAATAACCTTTCAGCACACAGTTTTGTCCGAGCAATCTGGACATTTGATCTCCTGGAGATTTTTATCTGACGAGTCATCAATTTTTGTTTCCACACTGGATTTCTACTAATATGAATCACCACTGCTTTCACCACTGTCCTGGTTCTCAGAATATGGATGTCCTAATCTTGATTGGTCAGCATTTTATAGTTTCAATTAAGTACGCAATGGATCAGTACACAAACATCCTGCTGATTTTCAGCTTCTGAAGTATCTGAAAAATCCCTGGTGGAAACTACCCAGCCCTATGAAGGTCTATCACTGCAACACGATTTCATCTCTCCATGTCACTTAGTTGCAGTTGAAGTCAAAATACAAGTTAAGAGTTTAGCATAAAGCAGGTCATCTAATTGCACTAACCTCTGGTAAAGCATCTATTAAAATTTTTTGCAGAATTTATGGCCAGACCATGTGTATTATACCATTACCTCAAAATTATAAGTGATCATTCAATGGTAAATAATTGTACATCTACTCCTTTCCTTTGGTTTTTTTAACTGTAAGAATAGTAAGCAAACATTATTACTCTATGGCAGGAAGCGAATTTGTGACCTTTGGGATATCAGCTTCCCGTGCTAAACATTAAGCCACCAGAGCAGTTAAGAATAGTAAGCAAACATTATTAGAATAACCACCAAGGTTTCCTTTCTGTCTATCATTCTTGCTTGTGTTATAAAAATGAAATGAAATTTATATCTTTGCTGTAATATATGCTCATACCAATTTTTAACTTTCCATACAATTTTTAAGTCGTATAAACAGTGCACTTTTTACTTTCTCTATAGGCACTATGGACATAGTGTACAGAGAATGTATTGCACTCCACATAAAAAATTTGATACCGAGATTTCACCGGAAATATATGTTTTAAGGTACCCTTTATCTAAAAAAGGCATTTTCTGAAAAAGGTCTGTGTGTGTGTGTGTGTGTGTGTGTGTGTGTGTGTGTGTGTGTGTGTGTGAGAGAGAGAACACGATAACTCAAAAACGAAAAGTGGGTAAAATACCAAATTTGGTATTTAAGTTTGGTATCTTCCAGGGATGCGACACGAAGATTTTGATAAAAATCCCCCCACTCCAAACTACCCTTTACATGGAACTTTTTTCGAAAATTATGATTTTCTCAAAAATGGCTCTAACGATTTTGATTAAAATTTTGTATATCAAAGATATTTACCTGACAAATAAAATGTATATCTTGAATCTTCTGGGAATAGACTCTGAAAAGTGGTTTATTCTGGATGAATTTTACTAAATTTTGAATAACTGCTAAACTGTGAGAGATGGACAAAAACTTACTACACAAAAAATGTAGAGCACGTTAAAACACACAATTTATGTCATATACATTTTTTTCGTGGAGTTCGTCGTTTTTGTGACATTCCTTATTTTTGGTTTCTGCTAAGAAAAACTTATACATTTCTCATACAGGAGTTTGTCAACTGCTGTCCATTCAAACAAAGGAACTTCAGTGACATAGCAACCAGCTTTTGATTATCACTTTAACCGATGGTACTTCCTTATTTCGTTTCTACTTACAAGGAAGCAAGTAATATGGCTATTGCTGCTAACGTTTTATTGATTAGCATGAAGTTAATAGAAGTATAAGCTTTTTAAGAATAATTTGTTGCAGGGATATAGAGAAAGTCATGTGAATGGTACACATCAGATTTTTCATTTTTGTAGCACTTTGAGACAGAAGAAGTATTGTATTTAGTTAAAAAAAAAAAAAAATCTGATTTGTTCCATTCACATGACTCTCTAAATCTCTGCAACAATTGTTAAAAAGCTAATGCTTCTATTTACTTCATGCTAATCAAGAAAAAATTAGCAGAAATAGTCTTATTACTTGCTTCCTTGTAAGTAGAAGCGAAATAAGGGAATACAATAAGCGATAGTCAAAAGCTGGTTGCTATGTGACAAGTTCCTTTGTATGGATAGGATTTAACAAATTTCTGTGAGAAAAGTATGTTTTTAAAGTTGAAACAAAAAAACAAGAAATCTCAAAAACGGTCAACTCCAATGAAAAAAAAAAAAAATGATGCAACATAAATTGTGTTTTAACATGCTCTACATTTTTCAAATGATAAGTTTTTGTCCATCTCTTGCAGTTTAGCAGTTATACAAAATTCCCTAAAGTCCATCCAGAATTAAGTAGTCTTCAAAGGCTATTCCCAGAAAATTCAAGATATACACATTATTTGTCAGGTAAATATCTTTAATACACAATATTTTAATCAAAATCGTTAGCCATTTTTGAGAAAATCAAACTTTTAGAAAAAAGTTGCATATAAAGGGTAGTTGGGGGTTAGGGATTTTCTTGAAAATCATGGCACATCCTTGCATGATACCAAACTCAAATACCAAGTTTGGTATTTAATTTTTTTTTGTTTGTTTTTTAGCTATGCTATGTCCAGACCTTTTTCCAGAAATACTCTTTTTTTTTAATTCAGGGGGACCAAAAACATGTATTTCCAGTTAAATCTCTGTATCAAATTTTTGGGTGCATTACAATACCTTCTCTATACACTATGTACATAATATGTGCAGAAAAAGTAACAACACAATTTAGATATTAATCAGAAATGCATTGCCGCATCCCATATTCCTAAAAACTTGTTCTAAAAGGGAAATAAAATAGCATAAACTAAATCTGGAGAGTAACAAATACTAATCATACATTCATATTTTAAGTACACAAGATTAAGATTTTTGGGAAATTGCTTCACCCTAAAACCCTTTTAATCCCATAAATTCTCTTATTTTAGACAAAAATAAAACCTTAAGGTAATGACAGGACAAACTATTTCCTTAATTTCTATAAATAGCACAAGGCATTTCCAATCTTACCAATTTTACGTAATTGAAAAACCATTTATACACTAAACTTACCTTAGGAGATGTGTTTCGAAGCTTCCAGACAAGATCTCAGGGAAATCTCATTCTATCAAACAATGATAACCCATTTACTAGCTAGAGGACATACTGCAAATGGTGTTCATTCCTCCAATGACAAGCATGACAATGGAATAAGGGGACATATGGCCTTTGCTGTGAATTCCAAAGAATGTAGGATATTGAGCATACTTCAAATGAGATAAGAGATATAGGTTCGGCTAAGACCAACTTAAAATCACTACTCTAGAGCTAGCGTTTAATGCCTGCTTTTACTACAAAAGGAGACTTTAGAGCTAGTATTGGACCAAATACCCCTAACATTCGAGTCGTGAACAAAACCCCAAGCTATTCTGGTGCCACAGGAAAAATTGCAATTCTTTTTAAATATACAAATTGTGGCAATAAACTCTTTCATAAGTGCTGAGGTAGCTCATTTGTTTTGTTTGCAGCTCTTATAACCAGGGTATGGTGGTTCTACAGTGTTTTACAAAATTTGGCCGTCATACACATGGCTTGTCTCCCTGAAATATACTGTACAGTTAGCTGGCAGTCACACAGCCTATCACCCTCTCACATGTTTGGACGTCAAATAAAATCTCTTATCACATTAACAATCTCTTAACACAAAACATATCTTATCACAGGAGATGTGGAAATGTCCTCCATCGACATCACATCTTTTGAGGAAATTTTCATTCATATGCATTAGTTTAGCTTCTAAAACAGCATTAATTTCTGTCCTGATATTCGGTTTTAATTCTGCTAATATGTGGGGATTAGTTTTGTATACTTTATTTTTCAAGTTGCCTTTATTTTCAATAAAAATTGCAAATCATAAGATCAGGGGAGAGAGCAGGCCATAAACCCTAAGGATTCTATCCTCAAAAATTTCTGCAACAAACGGTAATGATTCATCAGCAGTATGCATGGTGGCAGCATCATTCAATGTGCATCGGCTGTTTGAAACATGGTGCCAGTATATTATTTCTGTATCTTTCTGCATTTATGGTACGCTCATAAAAAATAGGCTCCATTATTCTGTATCCATTTACTGTGCACCAAACCCCAATTTTTTGATCATGCTAGAGAGCTTCCTGAACTAAATTGGGTTTGTCTGTAGCATACATAATATTGAGTTGTGATGACACATGGCCACGTACAGGAAACCATGCTTCGACACTGAACAGTATTACTCAATCGATTGCTCAATCATTAACATTCTTCAAAATCCAGTTACAGAAATTTACCCAATTCTGGCATGATAGATTCCTGGACAACCATAACCTTGTATGGTTCGAGTTTTAAAAATCGTGTTGCTTTCCATGTTGAAGTTTTCGAAATATTAGTTTCTAGTACAAGGCACCTAAGATATTTTCAAGATGACTGTTCTGTCAACAATTCCAGAAACCCACAAATGAAACCTGTCACCAAGTAATCCCATACTATCCAGAATGTATTACCTTCCAAAAATACACAAACAAGAGGACAGCATGAGACCAATAATAATAAAAAATATTGATGGACCAACCTAACGACACATTTGCCATCATCTTGCAGATGACATTTATTAAACCTACCGAACAATGCAATACAATTCACTACAGAGGTTGGCTACCAAATTTGGCTCTCAAAATCATGACGGAAAAACAAAATAGAATTTAGTATTTACAGAAAACCCACACACACGCAGTTACATCAAGAAAAACAACTTCAACCCAACATGCAATTTTTCACAGCCTGGCAGTGAAAGTTGCTACAGAAATGATTTTGAAACAGAATTAGTGGATAAACTAATACAGAAGTACAAGAAACAAAGATTAAATATATCACCACACTAAGCACAGGAGCCAACCCAAACCTAAAATACAGTAAATTCATGTTACACCCACAGATACACAACAAATTCAAAAAACTGTTCCAAGATCATATTATGGAGCTAGCACCTCAAAACAAATACAACCTCAAACTTACTAAACCATCCTTAAAAGACACCACAACAAACAAATCAAAACCTGGCATTTACCAAATAAACTGAGGATTGCCCCAAAAATTACACTGGACAAAGAGAAACCTTCAAACAAGATTGAAAGAACACCTCAAGAACATGAAACTCAGGCAACAGACAAATATCGCATCACTTCTGACATCACAACACATCAAACTTATTAAACATGCAAAAACTACAACTGAACTAGCAATTTGGGAAAGTACACACATTAGGAAAAACAATTATGAATTTTGAAATACCACTGGCAGACATCTTAAGATTACCTCAAAGAAAACCAGATGACAGCACAGAAGAAATTACGATAGAAATCTCCCCTTCCAAAGCCAGTCAAATATCTGCCAAAGATGTACATCTTTGAAATGCATCCAGGAAAACAACTAAGTGAAACTACATTGTCGATATTTGACTCAAATTAGTTACACAATACTATGTTTCTGATGAGCTCATAAAAAAAGAGAGAATATCTAGGCTTCAAGAGTTATGTAAAGGGTATGTAATATCAAGGCTAGCGTATAAGAAACATTGAGTCTCACCCTTTTGCATGTAATGTAATTTATTATATCCAGTTTATCAACTTTACATTGATTTTGGACATGTCAGCCATATTCCTCTTCCCACATACATATATACAATAAAATGTTACTGCAGTCATGCCTGCAATATCAGGACTAAGAGATTAGAAAGGAGTTAACTTTGTGCTCTTAGGATATTCATGAAAATAAGTAATGAACATAAAGCATGCATGATTAAGATCCCCGAAATTTCACAAATGCATTTTTGCACAAATTCCTTAAGAGTTTTTTTCTATGTCAACAGTTACTGTGCTGTTGTAGTCAAATATATCTTTGGAGAAATTGGACGATCCAGGGTTTATAGCATGGTTGAACAAGTACATACCAGCTGAGTTGTACTACTAGTTTGCAAAGAGTTTATAGCAGTATATTTTCTTCTTTTTTGTTCAGCATTCAATTTTTGTGCTGCTTTTACCCCATTTAAGTTTCTTCCATTAAATGCAATTTTGTTTTTCTCTCTAAAGTTGATAGATTTCATCAATTTGTATTATAAACAATATAAGATATCTTGTGATATAAGAAGGTGGCTAAAATGGATATTATTACACGCTGGTCAAATTGATACATAGCTTTCTCATAAAAAAAAAAGAAAAAGAAAAAGAAAGATTCTTACTTCGATCTCTGGCATAAGCACTGATGTCACCATTTAAATACTCTTTGTCTAAATAACTCAAAATACAAAATATGCATCAATAACTATTTATTGTGATGAATTTAAAAAAAGCAAATGTATTTTGGAACTGATGCAGGTGGAAATATTCCTGCAGCCCAAAGCTACAGCTTGTGGCCAAACAAGGAAGGAGAAAGCAAATCAGCTGTTAATGGCCAAAGGTTTCTTATGTGCGATGAGACCATAGGCAGAAAGGGCTGTTGCATGTTTATTGTGCAGCTGAGGTGATTGAGCTGTGCTGCTGATCAAAAGGTATATATTCCCTGATGGCATCAAGATGCTACAAAATGCAAATGTGTTCCAGATACAGGATGGAATACCTAGACTTTTGCTGAAGCAAGTTTTGTGACCAGCCACCATCTTGTGATTCTACACTTTACCAAATATACCATACAAATTGTTATGGAAAGAGAGAGATCTCTAGTTGAAGGAATATTTAATACAATCACATTTTTCAGCCTGTTTAGAAGTCATTGATAAATTGGTATTACTACAGTAAACATCGAGGTAAGGTCATAACAATTTTGTTCGACTCTTGGTCTAAAACTGGAGGGCAAAATATCAGATTTTGAACAAACATTGTTTGTCTCTCGTGCCTATAGCAATTAAGTCCACTGCATGAACTTAAAAGTGCACCCAAAAAAAGGGGTGACAAGTATCAGATTAACCCACAGATAATGACTTTCACGGTAGACTATATGTATTGCATTCCAAGTCCCCTATTGTCATGGTTCTGGTATCATAAGTACATAATTTGATACTAGTTATTCCTTGCGATAGTTGCTAAATGGGCAAATTAGCAAGAGGTTTCTTATAAGCTGGTAGGTTATCTTTACCCAAGTTTCTCAAGTCTTTCTAAGTTGGAAATCTAATAAATACAGAATTATGTTAATGTATAACATATTTCACTAAGTACCATCAAAAAATCACAAATATGTATTGAAACACATTTCCCTTTCCTTGTTTATGCTTCAGCCATTCGAGAAACTGCAACAAAATACCACATATGTATTGACCATCATGCTGGAGTAAAACTTATACTAAGTTAATTGCTTAATTGAAGATTTAACACCACAAAATCACTAAGTGCCTAACCTATGTATTGAAACACATTTCCCTTTCCTTGTTTTTGCTTCTGCTATTCCAGAAACCACCAAACACTACACACGTAGTCACCATTATATTGGTTTAAAACCTACAGTTCAATCGTACTTAATTGATATTTAACACCACAAAATTTAATTTTTGGATGCACATTTAATCCACAAAAGCCATACTCATCTCAAAGTATATATAACACCACAAAATCTTGTTTTCGGGTGCACATTTAACCCACAAAAGCTGTACTTATCTCAGAAGTGTACAGTCAAAATATGGCAGCTTGACAAAAGCATGCTTCACCAACCATAATGCATAAGGATAGGGCATTTCCTATCTATTCATTTTATATCTGTGGTTCCTGAGAGGTAAAGGCAGTCCCAAGATTTTGAAATTCAATATGATAATGTTGCTGCCTTTGTCACAGATTCAGCAAAGGCAGTGTTGGCCAACGTTATGGGAAGCATATGGTCCCCACAATTATAAGAACTGAATAATTGTGTGACAACTGGAAAAAAGCTATTTTTTAATGTCAGAAAAAGGAAACATTGATACATTTCTTTTCTCCAGATGAAGACAACAGCTTTTCTATCACCATTGATGACCAGAATTCATAGTACAAATCTGCCCACTATGAGCATGATCATCTACAAGATTTGGTCAACTTATGCAAGTTGATGGCCTATCAGATGGAGATGCTGCTATGCATTTCTTGCTGAAATTGGCAAATGAGGTTACAATCATTACTGCTAGTGCTGCCTTCCTTAGCACAGACTGTTACTGATGGAATACCACCTTAGAAGTATCTTTATCTGAGGTAAGGAAAGCCAACATTAAAAAGTTGACCATAACCATCTTACTGAGGTGAAGTGCAAATGTCTTTCATGTTCTTTCATTTTTCAGTTAAATTTCAGTCTAGCTACAAGTTCAATTCTGTTATGTTCATTTTCATGAAACAAGAGTTCTAAGAACACTTATATAACACTATAATACATATATCTGAATTTGCCACAGGTAGAATGTCATGCTGAGAATCTGGATCACACTTTTTCTTGAAAACTAACATGTGCATGAGCAAATTTCTGAATACATTTAACACCGTCCACCATGTAACATTCTTTCAAATTCTTTCAGAGAATGGCATGTTAGCAAGCGGTTGCAAGTGATTAAAAAACTTGCAAAAACAATCAATATGGAGTGGATGATTAACTCCAAAACTATGCCAAATTAAAAAAGCTAATAGATTTATGCATGCTTATATATTCATCTCATCACTAATAATTTTACAATTTTTTCTGTGAAATAAATTTTAGAAAATGAATGTCTTAAAAATTAGTCAATAGCACAATCGTATAAATTTACTTTTTAATTGCAGTTGAAATGCATACTGATGCATGCTTGGACTAGACTGCGATGACATTTTGAAATCCCATATGCGATGATATTTTGAAATCCCATAATTTTCATGTTTTAATATCTTATTTACAAATATGAAACTCTGTACTCTTATCATAACCTATGTTCTTTTACCACCCATTATGACTTGTAGGCATTTTCTTTGATATTTTGTTGAACACGCATAATAGCCAATAGTATCTCAAGCTATTTACTGTTACCTTAATGGCTGTAGCACTTTTCATATTCCCACTTAAGAAAATGTTCAATACTGGGCTACTTTCCTTATGCAAAAGACAGGTTGCAACTCGCACATGCTGACATTGCCATCTTTATCACGGTTCAGAAGTTAGCAGTAATGAGAGTTCAACATTTTGAGTTTGAATATTATACAGTTACAGAATTATCATAAAATTCTATTTAAATACTAATAGCCAAATATAAACAATAATTATAAGGGATGCAATATCAATTTCATCAATGGTAGGGCTGCCACTGGAGAGTGGTAATATGTATAGGGATCCTGAATTTATCAGTATTAGCAGGACACTACAGATTTTGAAATCTTTGTCCCATGTCCAATCTGGATATCTCAGAAGACTTACCTTGTACTCAAATTGTTTTTAAATTTCTTTGTCTGTTTTAGCATTTTGAGTGCTTCCTTTAAACAGAGATAATACATAGTACTTTTATTAATGTTGCATGTTTACATCGAGTTGTGTTCGTTCTATCCTTACTTTGCTTATTGCTAACCTAAGAATGCCAACCGTCTTGCAAGTCACGCATCACCTGTATTATTTAAATCAAACTGTTAAGCAGTATATGATTGAGTTGAAACAATCTTTTACAGCTCTCATTTTGTATAATAGAAGCCAATACTGCTGCACTATGTGAATCTGGTTAGTACAAAAGAGCAAAACTGCACAATGACATGCCAAAAGCTGTAATTAATGTGTGGGGAATTTTTTTACTTTCTTTTGAAAAATCTTAATACACATCTGGAAAATACATTTCATAAACAGGGCTTCTAGCAATGGCAGGACTGGAAATCCTATTTAAAAATTAAGTCAAATTATAGTTTTTATTTAAATTTCTAAAATGATCCACTTTATTTTTAAAATCTGGAAATCCTATATATGTGCTATTACATTATGATCTGTTTTTGCATCAATCCAATATCATAAGTCAAGTAATAGAAGATCTCCTTTGTTAAATAATCATGATCATAATTTTTCCCACAATTTTCCTTTTAACCACAATATCAATGGGAAGCTTTAAATATTTGGCATCTAATCCAATAGGTATTATGAATAATCAAAAAGATTTACCAATCTACCTAACGCTTAACTCATACCACAGAAAAGCTTTCACACAACTAATGCTACTGTTTAACACATAAGCTTCAGCTTTTCCTCCACTCCAACCAAGCCTTTATTGCCTAGACTGTCATGCTCAATTTTTCTCCTGTGCATCACTACTTAAATACAAATACGAATTTGTGTCATTCCCTGATCATAGCCATCTCTCATTAAAGGTTGAGAGTCAAGAAATAACAGCACTTACTGCATCTTGGCTCTGCATATCCCTGTTGGGTGGGGGGCGCCTTGGTCGGGAATTATAGTAGTTGTTGGGCTCAAATCTACGACGTGGTCTGTAGCGTCGAGGTTGACCTCCATCACGAGATTCGCCTCCTGCTCCTTCCTCTCCTTTACCTTCTCCACTTTCATAACCTGTAGTAGAAAATAAGCTTAGATCAGTCAAAATAAAACCAGTAAACAGAGAAACAAGGAAAGGAAAAAAAGAAAGAAACGTAGTTAAATTTAAATGATACATATTAACTCCTGAAAATTAAATATCATTTACTTTATAGAATACAAAAGACAGATTAATATATGAGGGTCGTTTGACAAGTTCTGAAAATGAAACCCAAAATAAAGTGGCCTGGTTCAAACTATTTTTATTTTTCAATGTAGTTTCCCTGTACTCTAATGCACTTTGAGTCCTTTGATGTTCCAATGCCCTTATTCAATCTTGAAAATGAGATTCCTCCTGGACTGCAAAATACTCATCAAATCCGGTTATCAGATCTTCATTTGAAGACAATTTCCATGCACTGAAACTTTTGAGCTTAGGGAAGAGATGGAAGTCTGACAGTATATCTGGTAAATAAGTGGGTGGAGCAACAAATCGTACCTCAGCTCATGTATTTTTGCCATGGTAACATGTGTGGACATGCATTGTCCTGTTGGAAGATGACTCTTCTTTGCTAAACCTGCTTTTTTTGGCATACCTTTTGCTGTAGTTGGTACAAGAGGTTAGCACAGCATTCTCCCATAATTGTTTGGCCATTAGGAAGATACTCTATTGGCAGATTCCCTTTCGCATACCAGAAAACTAAAGCCACAACTATTCCGGTCAATTGTATTTTCTTTGCTCTCTTTGAGGTGGAGTATCAACAGGGTTCCACTGTTTTGATTGTTGTTTGGTTTCTGGTGTATAGTGGTGGACTCATACTTCATCTTGGTCGCAAACGAACACAAAAAAATCTTGTGATTTTTCTGAAAATGGGCCAAACATTGTTCAGAAACTTTCAGTCTGATGCATTTTGCATCTTTATTTAAGTCTCAGCACTCATCCGGAAGATAATTTTTTCATATCCAGTTCCTCCATCAAAATGTGATATGTCCTTTTTACACACATCTCTACAGCTTCAACTTCTTGCACTTTCAGTTGGCAATCCTCCAAGACCATTTCATGGATTTTTTTTAACCATTTCTGGGACAGCAATACATCTTGGCTGTCCACTAGGTGGATTGTCTCCTGGCCAAATTTAAATTTGTTGGTCCACTTAGCCATAGTTGAATATGAAGGAGCAGTCTCCTATGTGTTCAGCAAGTTGGCACAAATTTTATTTGGTGGCTATACCATACTACACATACACTATATAATATATATACTTACAAATACTTTTATTATATCTCGAATCTTGGTTTTTTCCTCTTTCAAAATTTCTTACACAGGAACAACAATTTGTCAGCAACACGGCTCTCTACCCAGAGGACTGAAATGCCACCTAAACACTCTAAGGATGGCTAATTATTACACCAGAACCATGTGTTAGTGATGATCATTACTGGCAATTTTGAGAACTTATCAAACAACCCTCGTACATAAACTTGTGTGTCTGATGTATAAAATTGCAATAATTTATTAATTGATAAGTATGAAAATCATAAGTGATAAATTACTCACATTTTGCGGAAATGTTATATTCTGTTCCTATAAGCAAATAAAATTTGAATTTAAAATAAATGAGAGGTTTCCATTGTCCAATTTCATATGGAATAACGCTTTATATTCAAGAATGCTTAATTTATAGCTGGCATCCCAGAGTACACATTCAATTGTAAAGATCTGAGACAGCATTTTGTTAAAATTTAGACAGAATGTGGTAGAACTGAACTCTTCAATAAGCTTTTGTGCACACCTATTGTATGATTACATGTTCAATTTGTTTCATAATGAAGAAAACATGTATCCTAGTGGCCATTCGCACTGCTTCCCTAATATGCTGCCTAAGTTTTTTTCTGTTTTCACCACGGTTGCCTCATGTTTCGAGGAATGGGTTGGAATTAGTAGTTCTTTCAGCATTCCCCACGACAAGTCCGGACTTCATGAAGGTTATGGAAATTTTGTATACCAAAATACCAAAATCAGCTGACTAGTAGTCAACTGCAATAGGTGCCAATTCCCATAAGCATGATTCCCAATTTGTTTAAGCACTTGCTAGTGTAAACTGAACTGTGCAGCTGTATGCAATGCTTTTAAATCACCCCCATAACACACAATAATTACTCAACCCCATAACACACAATAATTACTCTCTAAGTTTTGTTGTAACATTAATTCTGTTTTCTCATGTATGTTCAGTGATCTAACGAAAGACCACACCATCGCTTTCCCTAATATTACAACCCTGTGCATTTCATTTAGGTTTTCTACAAGGAAGCAATTTTGTTAATTAAAAGGCCACTTATGGCACTTAAAACATTTATCAAACACCAAACTGAATCTTATGTATGTATGCTCTTAACCTGGAGTACCTGAATTCGATGTGATCTTCAATTTGCATTGAATACTGATTGATAAGATCAATAAATCACATCTGCAGTTACCCTGTTTTGGACCACCCTACAACAATTTTATCATAAAATCATTCTTTAGAAATTGGAGAAAATATCTACCTGTACATATTTCAAACAAAAAAGTAGAACACTTGTTACACATATGATGAAACATATAGGGTCATTAAATTATGTACACCTCTCTCAGCCTCTCTCCACTGCATGCGAGATCTGAAGTTGCTAGGAAAGTGGTGCCAGCAAAGGCGCACTGGAGTCTTACCTTAAATTCTGAAAATATTGATTATCTGCTCCCAACAGCTCATTCACCTAAACTCAGTAGCAGAAATCCCTGTTTAATCTACAGAAACTTTGTGATATCATGCAGGAAATCACAAGGATTCCTGCTAATAAGCTTAGACAAGCAAGAATATTTTTGCAAATAGTCCTGTTCTTATACGAGCAAAAGGTCGTTTCCATAATTTATCTTAAAACATGTATTTTAGTGCACCTTTGTCAGCATCATTTTCCCAGCAACTCTTGGATGTCTCGGGCAGTGGAGAGGGGTTACCGTATAATTTAACAACCCTATACTTACTTATTCATTGTGGCCAACTAGAATTTTTGCAACTTTTATCAAAAGAATAATTAACAGTTTGTTCATGCTCGTTCCAGTGCCCTTGCACATTGCTCTTAAAATACAGCTGCTTTTACTTACCTTCAGTATCCTCACGTGGCCTGCGGGATCTCATGACACCTGTTCCACGTCGAGGATAAAACCACTGACGGTAACCACGTCGCTTATCTGCTGCATAAGGTGATCCTTTAACAGGTTCTCCATTGGGTCCTGTTACATTTGCAGCTTCATTGCCTTTTTCTCCAACTACTACATCAAACTCCACAACTTCTCCATCTCCCACACTGCGCACTGCCTTCTTAGGATTGTTTTTCACAATGGCTGACTGGAATTAAGTTATTTCATTATAGCATATTAGCTCAATATAAACAAGAATTAAATGCAAGCATCCCATTACATTTCCAACACACTTGTTTTGAGACATAAATATTACGGTAAACGCATTTGACTACTTCAAAATCAAAAATAGATTCCACAAGCGATCTGTGATGAAAATGTCAATTCTGAATTTTGTTTAGTACAACCAATGTCACCAAATGGTGTGTTCCATTCACACGACTTTCTCTACATTTCTGCAATAAATAATTGTTAAAAAGTTTGTGCTTCTTTTTACTTCATGCTAATCGAGAAAAAATTAGCATAAATAGTCTTATTACTTGCTTTCATACAAGTAGAAAGAAAATAAGGGAGTAGTCAAAAGATTTATCTCAAGTTTGAGAAAAATCCTAACCCCAAACAATCCTCATGGGAATAAATTGGAAAATTTGGATTTTCTCAAAATGGCTCTTAAGAAGCCATATATTAAAGTTATTTATATGGCAAATAAAATGTATATCTTGAATTTTCTACAAATAGCCTTTAAACACCTCCTTATTCTGAATGAATTTTGAATAACTGGTAAACCATAAGAGATAGACAAAAACTTAACACAAAAAATGTAGATCAAGTTAAAACAATTTATGTCGTAAATATATTTTTTTTGTGAAATTAACCATTTCTGAGATATTCCTTATTTGTTTCACATTTAAAATACATAAAACTTTTCATACGGGAAGTTGTAATCTTTATATGCAAATTTTCATCGGTTATAATGGAGTTTATCATAGGATAATTGCTCTTTGACAAGGATATGTAGAATAAACAAACTGATATTATCTTGGTCCAAAATTTCCAGTTTAGTCCATGTCTAATGCTAAAATTTGTTGATGTTTCGCCTATCTCAGGGCTAACTGCATCCTGTCCAGTTGGTATTCCTTCTTTTATACCTTGGTTGGGAGATGACAAGTACTGCCCTCCTGTGTTCCCATTTGTTGAAATTTGGCCAATGGATGAGATTGCTGCCTCCAGTATTCTCATTAGCTTACTGGCACCATGGTGGAGTGGTTTTCTTAATAAGAGGTCTGCAAATTATGTTCAGATTTTTACTTTATCCACAGGTACTATGTACATAGTGTGTAGATAAGGCAGTGTTTCCCAACCTTTTGAAGTTCACGGCACCCTTGGGAATAACATTAAACACTAGGGGCACCCTTCCTTGAATTAAAAGAAAATTAAGCTTAATATGTTAATTTATTGAAATATTATATAATAATAACGTACACCATAACATAATACAGTAAACTTTACTACAATCACTGAGTAAAAATACATCAATAAATTTTGTTCGATTAATGATTAATGTGAAACTTGTGATTGATGTTTAGAGCACAGATATGTGATGTCGGGTCTTACAGTTGACAATGAAACACGCAAATCATCCTCAAGGTTATTCAGTCTATTTCTTGCTTTGCATTTTATTGTCACCATAGCAGAGAAGGCTTGCTCGCATAGATAGGATGTTGAAAAGGGCAAAAGTGCATTAATTGCTTTCTTCATTAGGTTAGGGTACTCCTCTCTCTCCGTTGAAGCCAAAATCTGGCCACCGACGCCTCACTCTTGGTGAACTTAATTTTGAGTGTGGAATCAGCACAAAGATCAATAAATTCATCTCGTTCGCAAGCAGTGAAATCTGTTTCCTCTGCACTATCTACGAAATCAAATGGTGAGACAACCCAGTCGAGATTCGTAGTGGAAATAGTTGGAAATTACGCATCTATTGCATCATGCAATCTTGATAAGTGATCACAAATGCGGTCTTTCAGTTTACCCAGATCTTTATCTCCTGCCACATTAAGAGATGGAATGACAAATCTCCTTTTTGAACTGCAGACTTCCAAGAACTAAGTTTTCTTTTAAAACCTTTTCATTTTATTGGTTGAGGAGATTATTGTTTCATGTCGACCCTGCATCGAAACATTCAGTTCATTCAGCTTATGAAAAATATCTGCCAGATACGACAGTTCAAAACACCAAGAATCACTTAGTAAGAGCTCATGATAAGTGTCTTGATTTTCATCCTTAAAAAAAGTTTTTAGCTGTTCTTTAAGTTCGAGAAACCGGTTCAATACACGACCCCGCAACAAGCACCTTACTTCTGTGTGAAGTAACAAAGAGGTATGAGCTGCATCCGTTGCGCGACATAACTGTTCAAAAATTCTGCACTTTAAAGGTCGAGACTTCATATAGTTCACCATTTTCACAACTTGGTTAAACACTTCAGCAAAATCTTCATTACACGCTTTCACGACTAATGCCTCTCTATGCAGAAAACAGTGAGTTATAATAATGGATGGATTTTCATTGAGAGCTCTGGCAGTAAAACCTTTAATTTTCCCAGACATAGATGTTGCATCATCTGTACATATACCAAAACAGTCTTTCCATGAAAGATCATGGTCATTGAGATAGGAATTAATAGAAACGAAAATATCATGGCCTGTGGTTGTAGTCTTCAGCGGTCTACAGAACAGAAACTGTTCACTAATATCTTTTTCATCAATATATCTGATAAAACCAAGCAGTTGCGGTTTGTCACCAATATCGAGACTTTCATCTACTTGCAAAGCAAATGTTCTATAAGTTTTTATTTTCTCCGTGACTTGTTTGTTGATATTGCATGACATTTCAGATATCCTGCGGCTGATTGTGTTGTTGGACAGAGGAACTTTCGAAATTTGATTAGCTGCACCTTCGCCAAGTATTGTTGAAACTATAACTTGACATGCAGGGCCAATGATTTCCTCTCCAAGAGTATGAGGTTTCTTTTTTTAGCTATCAGTTCTGCTACTTTAAATGAGGCTTCAAGAGCAGTATCACCTATGGTCATAATCTTTACCATTCGCACAGCTGCTTTCTTCTCCCCTTCTAATATATGTGAAAAATACATTACATTTTTCTGTGACACACTAGGATGCTTTGTTGTAAGATGCCGCTTCAGTTTGCTGGGTATACCATGGCCTCGTTGCTAAGCGTTTCGCCACAAACTAAACACACAGGGATAGGGTTTTCCTCATTATTCCACTTAAATCCATACGCTAAGTAACTGTCCTTGTATGTTCTTTTCTTTCGTTTGTCTTCTTTATGTGGTGAATTCGACGGTCCGGGAGAAACTGTAAGATTTGGCTTCTTAAAGCAAGCAGTAGGAGCCGACTGTTCACTTTCACTGTCCTGGCGTTTACGTTTAACAATGAACTTATCCATACCTAAACACTGTGAATCAACGCGGCGTACACTTTTATATATTCATGTCGAAGTCTCGGGAATGTTCGTGAGGAAGCGAGTAGTCTCGGGAATGTTCGGCAGGGTATAGCTGAAATGCCATCTGTGGGATACTAGTATAACTGAATTATTGAAATGAATCGACCACTATCACCATCTGCCGTGCATGAGAGTAATTGATTTGACTTATTTTATTTCAAGACCTTACAAGACTTGAGGCTTCAGTAGAAGGTATTTTTTGTTTTTTTTGTTTATCTCAATATCTCGCGGCACCCCTTAGCCAATCACACGGCACCCTAGGGTGCCGGGGCACACCGGTGGGGAACCGTTGAGATAAGGTATTGTATTGCACCCAAAAATTCACGGGAAATGTTTTGAGACACCCCCTGAATCCAAAGAAAGCATTTTTAGAGAGAGAGAGAGTGTGTGTGTGTGTGTGTGTGTGTGCGTGTACGCGTACGTGTGTGTGTGCGTGTACGTGTGTGTGTGCGTGACGTGTGTGTGTGCGTGTACGTGTGTGTGTGCGTGTGTGTGTGTGTACGTGTGTGTGCGCGCGTGCGCATACAGAATAGCTCAAAAATGAAAAGGCCGTGAAATACCAAACTTGGTATTTAAGTTCGGTATCTTCCAAGGAAACAACACAAAAATTTTCAAGAAAATTCCCCTACCCCAACCTACCTTTACATGTAAAAAAATTTCGAAAAGTTTGATTTTCTAAAAAATGGCTCAACGATTTTGATTGTATATTTAAGATATATTCAGTTTTCTCGGAATAGCCTCTGAAGACATGTTTATTCAGGATGAATTTTGCGCAATTTGCATAACTGTAAACTGTAAGAGATAGGCAAAAAATTTAACAAAAATGTATATCTTGTTAAAACACACAATTATGTTATATACATTTTTCATGGAGTTGACCATTTTTGAGATATTCCTTATTAGTTTCATCTTTAAAATACCTATTTTTATCCCATATGGAAATTTGTGAAATCCTGTCCATACAAACAAAAGTACTTCAATCATGTAGCAACCAGATTTTAAAATATTTGACTATCGATTTAGCATATGGTAATCCCTTAATTCCCTTCTACTTACAAGGAAGCAAGTAATAAGACCCTTTCTACTAATTTTTTCTCGATTAACATTAAGTAAATAGAAGAATAAGCTTTTTAACAATATATTGTAGAGATGCAGAGAAAGTCATGTGAATGGAACACAAGATTTTTTTTTCATTGTCTTAATTTTTTGTTCTTAAAAATCTCAATAATTTTGCATATAGGCAATATTTACAACCTTCACAAAGGTCCAGTGATTTTGTCATCACAATCAATATGGTAAATATTTTCCTCAAAGACTTTCAAAACATGGCTTTGGACACTTGCAGACTTAAACCAGCCATGTGGCAAAATATGTGGATGACACCTTAGTGGTATGGTCACATGGATTGAATAAAATTCCAAATTTCCTTCAACATCAGAACAGCTTACACGATAATATACAATTTAGCATGGAACTGAAAGATAACCAAAAATTTGTTCTGGTCAAGCAAACTTAAGCAAATAAAACAGTATACTCAGTTTAGTGGAAGGCCATGCATACAGATATATACATGCCGCATCTCACCACCCCATCGCAGTGAAATGAAGCATGGTCAAAGTACTATTCCAACAAGCTACACATATTTGTGACCCAGAATATTTATCAGAAGAGAAATACCACTTAGTGCTAAAAGCCAATGAATATTCCAAAAGTGATATAAAACATTGGGGAAATGATGTCAAAAAACCACAAACACAAAAAGAAAAGTGAAAGACAAGATAGGCCCACCTTCCTTTTAGACAGGGCCCCACCTAAAGAATTGGCAAGGTCCTACACAAACATAGGATTAATCCTCGATACAGCAAGGTCAGAAAGCTACAATTCACCCTCAGATTAGTAAAAGACAAATCCAATTACTTAATCCAGGGATTTATATAATACCATGCAACTGCAGAGAAACATATAGGACAGACTGGAAGATCAGTGTCACACGACGTAAGGAGCATATCAGGAGCCTCAAACCCAACCAACCTGAGAAGTCTGGCCATCATATTGATTTTGATGGCATAAAATCAGTGTCCCATGTGAAGATTATAAAATTGCATTAAACACAAAAGTATTGAGACACTTAAAAAAGAACGAAAAATCTGATGTATTCCATTCACATGACTTTCTCTACATATCTGTAAAAAAATTGTTTCTAAACTCGTTCTTCTACCAACTTCATGCTAATCAAGATACACGTTAGCAGAAATGGTCTTATTACTCAGTTCCTTATAAGTAGAAGGAAAATAAAGGAATACAATAGACTAAACCAACAAATGTTTTAAAATGTGGTTGCTATAGGATTGAAATCCATTTCTTTGCATGGCCAAAAGTTGAAAAGTCCCTCTATGAGAAAAAATTTGGCATTTTAAAATTGGAACCAATGACAAGAATATCTCAAAAATGGTCAACTCCAACAAAAAAGGTATATGACAAATTGTATTTTTTAATGAGATCTACTTTGTGCAGAAAGCTTTGGTCCATCTCTTATGGTTTACCAAAAATGCAAATTTCCAAAAAACTCACCTAAAACAAAGAGGTCATCAGAGGCTATTCCAACAAAATTAAAGACATACATTTTATTAAATATTTTAATGAAAATCATTAGCCTTTTTTGAGAAAACCAAAGTTTTAGACATTTTTTCCATGTAAACGGTAGTTGGTATGGAGGATTTTTTTTTTAAAATCTTCGTGTTGCATCTTTAGAAAATACTTAAGTATCAAGTTTGCTACTTAATGGACTTTTCATTTTTGAGCTATGCAGTCCACTGACACATACTTTTCTATAAATACTTTTTTTTTATTCAGGGCTGCCAAAATGTGTATTTCTGGTAAAATCTTGGTATCAAATTTTTGTATGCAACACAATACCTTCTCTATAAACTATGTACACATTACGTGTAGATAAAACAATAATTAGCAGAGACAATGGAATATATGTGGAAATCATTTGGAGACCTCTGTTAAGAAAATCATTCCACCTTGCTGCCAACAAGTCAATGAGAATAGAGGGAGCAGCAACCTCATCCATTGGCTAAATGTCAACCAATGGGAACACAGGAGGGCAGTACTTACCTCCCAACCAAGGAATGAATGAAGGAATGCCAGCTGGACAAGAAAGTCAGCCCTGAGGAAGTTTCAATCATAAGATGGGTAAAATATTGTCAAATTTTAGCCTTAAGATGCAATCTACTCCAGAACTATTGGACCAAGATAGTCTTAACAAAGACTGTGATGGCATAAAAACAAAACAAACTGAAGTTATGCATTTAAGAAAACGAATTTAAAAATATCGGGAATACTAAATTCCTCAATCCTACTTGACAAGGCATAGTTGTATTAAATGGTACGCACTACAGACCCTGGTTATTATCTGGTGTTCTGTTATTAAGCAATCAGTACAGCTCACCTCCAGCATTAAGCACTTTTTTACTTTCTCTATACGCACATGTACATAGTGTATAGAGAAGGTATTGCACTCCACCCAAAAATTCAACAGCGAGATTTCACCGGAAATATATGTTTTAGGGTCCCCAATATATATATAAAAAAAAAGCATTTTCACAAAAAGGTTCGCTGTGTGTGTGTGTGTGTGTGTACATAACTCAAAAACGAAGTCGGTAAAATACCAAACTTGGTATTTAAGTTTAATATCTTCCAGGGATGCGACATGAAGATTTTGAGAAAAATCCCCCCACCCCCAACTACCCTTTACATGGAACCTAATAAATGGCTCAACGATTTTGATTAAAATTTCATATATTAAAGATATTTACCTGACAAATAAAAGGCATATCTTGACTTTTCTGGGAGTAGCCTCTGAAGAGTAGTTTATTCTGGATGAATTTTACTGAATTTTGAATAACTGCTAAACCGTAAGAGATGGACAAAAACTTATTCCACAAAAAATGTAGAGCACATTAAAACACACAATTTATGTTATATATTTTTTTTTCGCGAGTTCATCGTTTTTGAGACATTCCTTATTTTTGGTTTCTGCAATGAAAAACATATACTTTTCTCATACAGGAACTTGTCAACTCCTATCCATATAAACAAAGGAACTTCATTGACATAGCAACCAGCTTTTGACTATCACTTTAACCTACGGTTATCCCTTATTTCGCTTCTACTTACAAGGAAGCGAGTAATAAGACTATTTCTGCTAATTTTTTCTGATTAGCATAAAGTAAATAGAAGTATAAGCTTTTTAAGACTAATTTGTTGCAGGGATATAGAGAAAGTCATGTGAATGGTACACATAAGATTTTTAGAAAAAGTTCCGCGAGTGTGTCTTTGGACAGCAGAGCTCAAAAACAAAAAGTCTGTTAAATACCCAACTTGGTATTTAAGCTCAGTATCTTCCAAGGATGCAACACAAAGATTTTCAGGAACATCCCACCACCTCAAACTACCCTTTACATGGAACATTTTTCAAAAATTTTGATTTTCTCAAAAATGACACTAACGATTTTGATTAAAATATTGCATTTTGAAGATATTTATATGGCAAATAAAATGTATATTTTGAATTTTCTGGCAATAGCCTCTGAAGACTACTTTATTCTGGGTCAACTTTACAGAATTTTGTATAACTGCCAAACCATAAGAGATAGATAAAAACTTACCACACAACAAATGTAGAGCACTTTAAAACACACAATTTATCTTATATACATTTTTTTTGTGGAGGTGATTGTTTTTGAGATATCCTTGTTTTTGATTTCCGCTATAGAAACTTATACTTTTCTCATAAAGGACTTTGTGAACTTGTGTCCATACAAACAAAGGAACTTCAGTCACATAGCAACCAGCTTTTACAATCACTTTAACTTATGGTACTTCCTTATTTCGCTTCTACTTACAAGGAAGCAAGTAATAAGTCCATTTCTGCTATTTATTTCTCAATTAGCAGGAAGTAAATAGAAGCATAAGCTTTTTAAAAATAATTTATTGCAGAGATATAGAGAAAGTCATGTGAATGTAACATCAGATATTTTTATACCTTATACAAGCATCAAATCAAAAATGATGCAGTATATAATAAAAACGTTTTTAGGATAGGAAAAACTGATATCCACTAAACTTACTAGGGCTTTTTAAACCTACTCATACTAACTTAAGTGCAAATTATAACTTTTTAACCACTGTATCACCAAAATCGTTTTCATTACCACACTTTTAATGAAAAATGTGTTGACCTCGTACATTTTGAACCAATTATACTAAATACATAAGCACTAAGAAAAAATGCAAAAACATATTTAAAGTATTTTATAAACAATCTAAATTCCACTTATAAAAGCAGTTTAATAATTTGTTTTGTTTTTTTTTTTGGAAAGAAAAAGCTTTCTTAATTTCTTGTCTCTTAGCCTTTATGCCGATACTTTTTTCAGCAAAACAAAACTATGTAAATTTAAGCCATTCAACTACTAGGTTATTAGCACTGTTACAAAATAGATTACGGCAAGAGCCAGAGAAAAAGAGCCATATAACAATTTTAAAAATTCATAGCAACAGCGAGTAAAATGTTGTATGTATAAAGTCATTCATATCAAAAGCCAAATATAAAGAACTAACAAAGGAGGTTGGAGTGAATTCTGGATGCATCTACAAGTGGTAGCTGTATAGCTCATAAAGGCTCTAAATTGCACTAAAGAATCATAAGGCAGTCACCCAAATTTTGATGGCACACATACAAAATAGCTGTTATATGCATTCAGCTCTGCACTGTATATGAAAGTGCCACTATGAAAATGAAATGTAGACAGCTTGGTTCCATAAACATAGGGACATCCAACAGCATTGATGCACTTAGATCCATTGATGTGGATAAAGCTCTAAAATAAGTAAAGATACTGGACAAAAGCATAATAGACTTCTGATGTGCAGTCATCTGAAGATCTAAGTGAAGTGTTCCATGTAACCAGATGGGGTACACTTTCTAACCCTTAGGAAGTATTTCAATATTGTGCTTCCTAAAAAGCTCTCTGAAACTAAAATTAAAATTGAAACAAATAAATGAATATCTTCGATGGTGTTAGCACCACAAAAAAAAGTGTATGTTTGACCAGATTTACATCTTCTGTTTAGTAAGTTTATGTCTATCTCTTACAGTTTACCAGTAGCCATTCAGAATGAAGAGACCTTCAGAGCCTATTCCCAGGAAATTCAAGATAAACATTTTATGTAAATATCTTACAAAATTCTTTAAAATCGTTGCCCATTTTTCAGAAAATCGAAATTTTAAAAAATGTTTCCATGTAAAGGGTGGTTTGGGGTGGGGGACTTTCTTGAAAATATTTGCGTCGCATCCTTAAAAGATAGATTCGTATTTAACAGATTTTCGACACACACACACACTTCTAAAGTCTTTTTATTCAGGGCACCTCAAAACATGAAATCTTGGTGTCCAATTTTTGGTGAAATACAATATCTTCTCTATCATTTTTACTTTATCACTTGTGCATGAGTACTGCAAGGGCCTGAGATATCAGCTTCCATGAAAGAACTGCAAACCTAAAGGAAATGCAGAACCAGGTGCACTGAAGAAAGTAAATTTCAATACTATACTAACTTTCTTTGATGGCAACTAAGTGATTTGAGGGAAATTAATGGTGTTATGCTTCATTAAAAGAAATTTTCTGTATCATATGATTTTTATGAAACTAGCTTTGTAGCAAGTGTGAATACCTCCTGTATTTCATGTTATAAAAATATTAACTTGAAAATAAATAAACTATTTAAAATGTTGGCATATATATATATATATTCCTCTCCTTTTACTTAATTAAAATTACTTGTGTCATTTCTCACCATTGTCAAATACAAACACATGTGTGTTTTATTCTTCTGAACAAAATAAAAAACTTAGATTAAAATGTTCCTCCCCTTCTTCAACAGCTCTAAAATCCATGGTTTCCGTTACATCTTATAAAAAGTGCACTAAAATATTGAATAATGTAGCAAAAGCAGACAAATTTTCAGTGTTCTACCTAGTTTAAAGTAAAGGATACATTTACATCTAAAAATGTTAATTTGAGAAAAATAAAATTAAAAAAGAAAGCTATTCTGTAATGTGCCTTTGAAACTCCATCTGCATCTTTTCATAAAGTAGAGACTTAAGTAATTTTCAACCTTGTATATAAGCACACAAGATAATTGGCATAGCTTTCTTTTCATGAAAATAATATCAGAAAAATCAAACAAAAATGCATAATACTTACTTGATGGACAAACACATCATCTTTGGTGTCATTTCTGAAACAAAAAGCATTAAGGAGGTTATAAGGTTACTGGCTTCAATGTGTGAAGTGGGCAGTAGAATATTATAGTGTACACCAATGATAATGGCTAAAAGAAAAAGAAGAAATGCAATGATCATTAAAAAATAATACCCCAAACAGCTACTCAAAATAATGCTGTTCTAAAAGCAGTTCACCTTTTACAAGTAATGCCCAAAATAAATTAAATGGGATTGCCAAACCTAACCAGCAAAAAAACATGCTCTAATGTAAACAAGTTGACAAAACTAGGTTCTGTGACACAATGGCACCATATATTACAGTAGGTATAAATTAGACACACTAGCTTATTTTACAGGTGTCTTGCATGATCAGATTACATTATAATTCCCCACCCCAAATATAAAGGATGCATTATTCAAATGCTCTCCTAAAAAGCTGTGCTCATGTGGCATTTTTTCAAAAGCCTCTTTTTATAGAACTAAACTTTTAAAATTGAAACAGCACAAAGTGATTATAATTCATGAATTACACCTCATGATGAAAAGCAACTCAATTTCTATAACTGAATTTTATAAAATATCTTAGATGTTACTGTTGACACACATTCCATAATTTTTTAGATGAAATGATGGTTTAACTCAAATAGCCATGTTCCCTTGTAGAACATTGGAGCACAGAGAATCCTCTTTTAATTTGTTAAGTTTTGTTGCACAATTCAAATTTGCTGTATGCACAGCAAAATAGATAATAGGGCTCAGTTTTCATTGATACTTTAAACTCCAGTAAATACTGCACAGCTATTTTGAGTCATTTCTTTAAATGTCAGATTATGCAAAGGAACATGGATATTACCAAAACCTGCTCAAAATTACTGGAAGAAATAAAGATGCTTTTTTTTTTTTTTTATGACTATTTTTACTTTCTCTACACTACTATGTATGTAGTGTATACAGAAGGTATTAAATTTCACCCAAAAATTCGATACAGGGATTTCACCAGAAGTAGACATTTTGAGACCCCCTGAATAAAAAAAAAAAAGCATTATTAGAAAAATGTGTGTGTGCGTGCGTGCACAAGAGAGAGCAGCATAGCTCAAAAATGAAAAGTCTTAAATACCAAATTTGGTATTTAAGTTTAGTATCTTCCAAGGATGCAGCACTAAGATTTTCAAGAAAATCCCCCCCCCCCACACCCAACATGGAAAAAAATTTGAAAATTTTCATTTTCTGAAAAATGGCTCTAACGATTTTGATTAAAATCTCTCAATGCAAGTTATTTACACAACAAAATGTATATTTTCATATTTCTGGGACTAGCCTCAGAAGTCATGTTTATTGTGGAATTTTGCATCACTGGTAAACCATAACATACAGACAAAAGCTTACTTAATAAAAAATGTGATCTTGTTAAAACACACAATTTGTGTTATACACATTTTTTTCATGGAGTCGACAGTTTTTCAGATATTCCTTGTTATTAGTTTCAGCTTTAAAATATTTATACTTTTCTCATATGGGAATTTGTCAACTCCCATCCATACAAATCAAGGTACTTCAATCACGTAGCAACCAGCTTTTAACAGATTTGACTATCAATTTTGCCTATGGTACTTCCCTTATTCACCTTCTTACAAAGAAGTAATAAGATCTTTTCTGCTAATTTTTTCTCGATTAGCATAAGTTGTAGAAGAATAAACTTTGTAACAATAATTTAATGTAGAGACGTAGAGAAAGTCATGTGAATGGAACACAGTTTTTTTTTTTTTTTTTTTTTTTTTAAAGGATTATGCACCATCCCTCTACACAAACATTGCTGTCTGCAACTTTTATTTGTTGGGGGGGATTATAGGATCAACACCATATGCAAATGTAATGACAACATAATAACAGAAATTACAAACATTGAAATATTGCAGAAGAACTTATGATGTGTGAATGGAAACACACCTGAAGATTCCAGGAATATAATCACACAGATGGACACCACTTATAAGAAGGGGTGGTGACAAAGTGAGACATCTTTTAAATTATTTATCACGTTCAAACTAATAAAACTACAACTAAAGCTGGAACATGACCATTACATCGTCTCACCTGCTTATGTAATGAGACGCATCTTAAGTTTTGGAATAAATAAAACATAGCAATGTCGGTTCATGCAATAAATTACAGTAAATTTCATACTAGTTTTGGTTTTTACTCAGCACATAAGGAAGCTTTATAAACCCAGGTAAATTATAATGAACTTTATAGATTTAAACAAAATGTGGAGTAACTTGTTTTCTTCCTGAAACAGGACAAGAGAAAGGGCTTTGAAGCAAAGATCAGAATATTAACACAGTAGATAACCCATTATAATACAAGTCAAGTTTTTCTTAAATCTTGTGTAATTCTGGGCAATGAAATAATTCCCTTTCTAATTTTCTAGCATCTACACTACTATTTTTTTTAAATACATACAACATATGATTGAAAATGAAATGTTCCCTCCTCCATTTTCACCTCAAACTCCAATCACAAATGCGGCAACAAGCTTTCCCCACAATGCAACAAACTGCTGTTTACTTTGCAAACACGTTTTCTTGGGCACTCCCCCCCCCCCCAGTCATCGTTTGGTAGGTTGCGCGCAATTTTGGAAAAGCAAGATGACCACGCTGAAATATTAAATATTCTGATCTACGGTGGCTTCATTCTATGATGGTTAGTGTTTAAGGGCGCTGAACTACAAGGTCATCAGCCCCTTTATAAAACAAATCATGGCAAAAGCCAGAGATAAAGCTCAATAACAAATATTATAAATAAAAACAAAATATTAATCTAAAAAATTAATGTATAAAAGTAGTCATAGAGAAAGCCACAGATTGGCGATTTAAGAAAAAGAAAAAAAAAATCATAACTAATATAAAAACAACTAAATCCGAAATTTGAAGGGTATCTTCGATAAAAATTTTAAAATCTTAGCTACCCCTCGACTATCGTCCCCAAGGAGTTGCAGTGATTCCCGAATATGTGCTAGATTAACACAATCTAGCAATACATGATGGACAGCCAAATCTTCTCCACATAGCGGACACAATGGAGCAGATTCACTCTTAAGAAGGAAACTGTAAAATTGTAGTGGCCAATACGCAAACGAGCCAACATTACTTCCTCCCGTCGAGATTGACGTGCGTAAGTTACCCAGTTTGTTGGAAGGTCCTCCACTACTCCAAGCTTGTTTCCGCGGAGAGCTGACCACTCTTCGAGCCAGCACGAAAGTATCGCCCTGCGCACAAGCTGAAAGTCTTCCGATGTTATACAAGACATTTTTGTACTGGGCTCGGTGGTTGCCGTCTTTGCTGCAAAATCTGCCAGTTCATTCCCCGGCAAGCCATGCACACTCCAAATTAACCCCGAAAAGTATATAAAGCGTTGAGGGCATCCTGGATACGCTGCACGATAGGATGGTAGTTATAGATATCACTAAGGATCTGAAGTGCACTCAGGGAATCACTCAATATAAGGCACTCAAATTTCGACGGCCAACGTGCAGAATGGCTCGATATACTGCGTAGAGCTCCGCACTATAAATAGATGTGCCACTATGAAAACCGAATTATATTGCTCGGTATCATAAACAATGGCACACCCAACACCAACTGTGCACTTACTTCCGTCAGTATATATACAAGATCGGTCATTGTAGTTGACAAATATTCTAAAAAACATCTACGGATACTAGAAAAAGGCATTGTACTTTCGGTAAGCTGTCACTCCGAGGTTTACATGGGATGTTGTAAGTAACCAAGGTCGGTGCACCCTTTCCCCTTTGGGAAACATTCTAGGCATTACGATATCGTGTTTAAGAAAATGCTCTCGGAAGCGAACACCTGGGGAATGTGGACTAATTGAGATATTTCTATAACATTCGACCAGCTCGGTGTTATAAAAAAAAAAAAAAAAAAGGAGTGAACGTTGGATGCGAAGGGATGCTAGCCCACAGCCATAATTTGTTAACAGGACATCGCGCCTACACTGCAGAGGGGGTTCTGCCGATTCAGCATAATGGACTGATTGGAAAAGCTCCAATAGCCACACGAATACCCTGCTTATGGACAGTGTCTAATCTCAGCACAGATGGTCTTGCCGAAGAATAAACTATCGATCCGTAATCTAACTTGGCTCGGATCAGTGCGCGATAAAGTCGCAGCAAGACTATCCGATCCGCTCCCCAAGATTTGCCACTTAGTATCCGTAGAATATTCAGAGAACGGTTACAGCGTGCTTTCAGCTGTGCTATATGTGGTGATCAACACAGTTTTCTATCAAATATCAACCCCAGGAATCTCGTCTCATTCGCGAAAGGTAGTAAAACTGTACCAAACCGCAACAAAGGAGGTCGCCTCCTGCGGCGCCAGAAGTTTACGTAGAGTGACTTCTCAGGAGAGAAGCGAAAGCAGTTTTTAGAGCTACAATCTGTGAGGTTGTCCAAACACAGCTGTAGACGGCGTTCCAGAAAAGGTGTGCGCTGAGAAGTACAATAGATAGCAAAGTCGTCTACGAATAAGCAGGACGATACTCCTGGGAGAATGCATTTCGATACAGAATTAATTGCTATAGCAAACAGCGTGACGCTTAGTACCGATCCCTGTGGCACTCCGTTCTCTTGAACAAAAATATTTGATAAAACCGAGCTGACCCTTACTCGAAAAACGGGTCCCTCAAACTCCTGAATGAATACCGGAAGGCGTCCATGTATGTTCCAGTTGTATAGGGAACGTATTATTCCTGCCCGACAACACGTGTCATAAGCCTTTTCGAGGTCAAAGAACACCCCAACGGTTTGACAGTTCTACATGAATCCAATCATTATCTGCGTCGAAATCGAAACAAGGTGGTCAGCTGCTGAGCGACGTCGTCGAAAACCGTACTGGGTTTTGGTCAGTAGGTTGTGAGTTTCGAGCCACATCATGCGTTCCATCACCTTGCAAACGCAACTGGTGAGGGAAATTGGATGGTAGCTGGATGGAAGAAAACGGTCCTTTCCAGCTTTCAAAATAGGTACGATGGTGGCCTCTCACCATTTTTCTGGAAGTGGCGTCAACCCAAACACGATTATAGACCTCGAGCCTTACCTTCAGGAGAGAGATGTTGCAACATTTGGACGTGTATTCCATCAGGACTTGGTGCAGAGTTTCGCGAAGATGATAGTGCATGTTCTAACTCCCTCATGGTGGAGAGACTATTGTAATCTTCAAGATTTTTAGATCGAAAGTTGAAACCTTGAGATTCTATCCGAGCCTTAACAGGAAGAAAATCAGGTGAATAATTCTCTGAGATAGACATTTGAGCGAAAGCACTGCCAAAAGTGTTGGCCACGTCACCGTGGAATAGACTGCTCTGCACCATCGAGAATATTTTTCGTGAGGTGCTCCACTAAAACATTCACAGAGTCCTGCTCGTTGTAATAAAAGGCATCCAACCGGGAGTAAAGGTTCCAGTCGGCTTGATCTATGCACCATCTAGGTAAACGTGTGGAACATGTATCCTGTGGCAAGAGACTAATAAGCTATGGAAAGTCACTAGAATGCAAATCAGAGATGATATTCCACTGTTAGGAAGAAGCTAATGTTGGTAAACAAACTGCTAAATCCAGGTGTGAAAAACTGTTGAAAGCATCAGAAAGAAATGTAGGTTCTCCAGTGTTCAGGAGAATTAGGTTATAATTATTCAAGAAATCTGCTATTAACTTACCTCTCACACAAGCCCGAGGTGAGCCCCAAAGTGGATGGTGGGCATTTACATCACCTACCAAAAGAAAAGGTGTTGGTAGTTGAGAAACTAAATCCCCTAAATCAGTGAGCGAGAGGTCGTCAATCGGAGGAAGGTATATATTACAAATGGTGAATCTGGTATGTAACAGTTTAATCCTTACAGCCACTGACTGGATGTCAGATTGTAATGATCCTGATTGCGCGAATATATCATGTCTGATGAGCATCATAGTGCCTCCGTGTGCAGGTACACCCTCTTCCAGTGATAGATCACCTTACAGAGGTCTACCGTTTGATTTTGAAGCTGTCTTGTGGACGGAGCTTAGTCTCTTGCAAACATACAACCAGAGGATCGTTCTGGTTAAGCCCCAGTTCAAGCTCAGGTCGATGTGTTCTTATTCCACTTAAGTTCCATTGTAGAATAGCCATGTTCTTTATAATGGGATAAGTGTACATTGTGGTTATTTCTATTTTGAAGGCTGCGGAGGTCGGTTCAGTTATTTTTTTTAGGTGTCGGGCTAACACCTTCTAAAGGAGGATGGTCCTACCTCTTTGCCACTGTCCTTCTGGCAGTGAGGGCAGTATCACCTTCCTCCATCTCCTCCACTTGTGAGGACCCCTTTCCAATTGAAAATTTCGGTTTGAGTACTTCGGACCGATCGGAAACCGGCGAAGATGAATGTCGCCGAACTGAGTCCCTCCCAGACGAATCCTCAGAAGAGGACCTACGTGAACTCTTGTTTCCCTTTGTTGATTTGGGAATGGACTTTGCTTGAGGAAGTCGGTTCTCTATAGGTGTTCTTAACCTTACTCTGTTTTTTTTTTTTTTTTTTTTTTTTTTTTTTTTTTTTTTTTTTTTTTTTTTTTTTTTTTTATATGTTATTAGCTTGCCAGTCTTGTTGGTCGAGGTCGATTGGTTTGGCGGCGATTTAACTTTGGTGCTTTTTACAGTTTCAGATGTAGATGTTACTGACTTAGATGTTGAAGTCAAAGGCCTAGGAAGTGAGCCGACTGTGAGAACCTTTTCTGCAATATGGCCCCGTTTACATCGCAAGTTTGACCGATTTAGTTATTCCTGAGCTATAGGTACCATACTTCGGGACAGAGGGTTGGCGGATTCGCAAGAGTTTCCGGGCTTCCAAGAGGGACACCTTCACTTTAACCCGAATCTCCTGAACCGTCTTTTCCTCCGCAAAACGGGGCCAATTACGGGAACTTGACGGATGTTCACCGTTACAGTTAACCCACGTTGGAGCTGAGGTGCATTCTCCGTCATGCGAGATTTTACCAGTTGACACAAGTAGACTCGTCGTTGCAGAATTCACTGGTGTGGCCAAAGCGCCGACATTTATAACATCTGAGCGGATTCGGTATATTCGGTCTTACCTCAATGGATTCATACCCTGCCATAATCCTTTGTGGGAGATCTACCCGATCAAAGGTAACAAACAGGGTACGGGTAGGCACAACTTCTCCATTTGCTTTTCTTTGAACATGATGCATAGATGTTACGCCTTGGGGAGCAAGATTTTTCTTGAATTTCCTCACTGTTCAAACCGCCTAATGCGCGGGCGTTTATCACACCGCGTGAGGAATTGAAGGCTTTATGAACGTCGATATTTACTGGATAGCTGGCTAACGTTTTGGCCTTAAGTATTTTCGCAGCCTGGGATGCTGATTGTGCTTCTACCAGGAGCGTGCTATTACAAGCTCTTATACAAGATTTTACAGGACCAGCAATGTTGTCAAGGCCCTTTTGAACGACTCTTTTCTCTCGAATACTACTTTTCCGAACTCAGTACCATATTTAATGGATTTTTTTTTTGATTTTGCCATGAAAGTAAATTTTAATTTTCATCCCCCGGAGCTCCCCACCCACCATGGAGTCCAACAAGGGATCACCCCACTGGCATGACAGGGCTACACAGGGGATAGCAGGTTCGCCGTCCCATTCACCCTGGAGGTCGTTAGAATACCTAGTCCTGGCCGATTGACTAGGGGTGGGCTAGTCCCTAGCCTCCCGTTTAGAAGAAGCAGAAACCAAGTATTAAGTTGCGTACCCTCCCTAGTCACTGCAAAGACAGAAGACCCAGGCTCAGATAAGCAACCCTCAACCAACCAGGATATTCCTTTCCACCGACACGGGTTTCCTCGCACGCCCTACACGTGGGTGGGCATTTTGACCTACTGACTCCCTCACCACTCGGAGGTTGCCCACACGAGGGAGTTAAGGTTGGCTGGGGACCCCGGGTGCGCCAAACCCGTACCTACCGTAGTAAGCCCCTGGGGGTGGCTTTATTCTGTATGTATATCCCAGAGTTCATGTACATGCACAGTTTTGTTTAATAATTCAGTTAGTTCACAGTAAATTAGAAAACCTATTCACAATAATGGCTGAAGGCCTCAAAGAAATATACTTTCTTTGGTTGACAACACTGCAGGACAAATGGACAGGCTTGTTCTTCCCCCCATCCCGGACCTAGCTTAGCCATAACAGAGCCCAAGATAAGGTACACACATATAGTTAGAATCACAGGTATGTAACATGCAAGGCATTTCAAAAAGGAAAAACCTTTACTGTTACCAAATTTTAGGAATAAGTTTTAAAACTAGCCATGACATTTTCTGCTCCTGGTGTCTTGTTTTACTCATACCAACCAAGGTCATAGTATTCATAGTGCATTTTACTATCACTCGTAAGTAACGTGGCAGTAGCAAAACTAAAAGATCCTCAGCAGAACACACAGTATGAAGGAGCACATATACCTGCAATCTTCAGCCTGATAACCTCTGGTTCCGAAGGTCGCGGATTAAAACCCAGTTGAGGGAGACAGGGTTTCAGACGTAAAACTCTCTAGCTCCTTCGGAATGTAAATAAAGCCGTTGGTCATGTATCATAAATTTACGACCCGTAAAAGAACTTCAAATGGGATAAGGATATATTTGAGCAAAATTACTTGACTTTCACACCAAAAATAGGATGGGAAGACAAGAAACACAGTAGTTAAAAAGAACGTCCATAAATAAAACTGTATACTTTCTAGTTAAGATTTTGGCTGTCTTACTCTTTACCATTATGCACACAACATCCAGATTGAAGATGTCTTCAGATGCTATTCCCAGAAAATTCAAAATATACATTTTTGTCATGTAATTAACTTTTATATGCGGTATTTTAATCAAAATCTTTAGCTATTTTTAAGACAATCAATTTGCACATTTTTTTCCAAGTAACGGGTAGTTTTTCTTTAAAATCTGTGTCGCATCTTTGCAAGATGTTGAACCTAATAATTATCAAGTTTGGTTTTTACACCGACTTTCATTTTTGAGTTATTGTGTTCCTTAATTTTTTTTTATGCTGGGACTCTAAAGAGTATCTCCACTGAAATCTGGACATCAAATTTTTGGGTGGTATGTAACAGGTACCTTCTCTCTTATGTATTAACTACAGAAAGTAAAAATCTGATGTGTTCCATTCACATGACTTTCTCTACATTTCTGCAACAAATTGTTAAAAACCTTATGCTTCTATTTACTTCATTACTCATTACTTGCTTCCTTGTAAGTAGAAGCGAAATAAGGGAGTACCATATAGGTTAAAGTAATAATTAAAAGCTGATTGCTATGTGACTGAAGTTCCTTTGTATGGACAGGAGTTGACAAATTCCTGTATGAGAAAAGAATGTTTTAAAGCTGATAACTAATAAGGAATAGGTATCTCAAAAACGATCAACTAACTCCACGAAAAAAATGTATATAACAAACTGTGTGTTTTAACATGCTCTGCATTTTTTGTGTGGCAAGTTTTTGTCCATCCCTTACGGTTTAGCAGTTATGCAAAATTCCGTAAAATCCATGCAGAATAAAGTAGTCTTCAGAGGCCATTCCCAGAAAATCCAAGATATACATTTTATTTGTAAGGTAAATATCTTTAAGATACTTTAATCAAAATTGTTAAGCCGTTTTTGTGAAAATTAAAATTTTTGAAAAACAATTTCATATAAAGGGTAGTTTGGAGTGTGGGGATTTTTCTCAAAATGTTTGTGTCGCATCCCTTGAACATACTTAACTTAAATACCAAGTTTGGTATTTTACAGACTTTTCGTTTTTGGATTATCGTGTTCACAGTCACACACACGGACCTTTTTCTGAGAATTCTTTTGGATACAGGAAACCCTAAAAGATATATTTCCGGTGAAATCTCGGTATCGAATTTTTGGGTGCAGTGAAATACCTTCTCTATACACTATGTGCACAGTATGTGTAGAAAAAGTAAAAATCCTCGTAAAGCTCAACTTTTTTGAAAGATTTTTTTAATACTGTATAGCCTGGCTTGAATGTTATCTCCAGAAGAATGCCATCAGCCAAGAGATCTGGATTTTGAAGCAATAGGACGCCTATACATAAGTCGTACATGTAAATGAGTCGCACCAGCAACAGATGGGCGTCGTTTTGCATTTAATACAAGTAGTAATAAGACTAAAATATGTTTTTAATTGGCCATGGAGCTATACGGAAGTCCATGTGAATTTTTCCGTATTTTGGACTAATATTAAACATTCTAATCAGCTAAAAGTACTGCGGAATAAAACATATTCTGAAAGCTGTGCTAGGCTACATCATCGTAGTCAAGCATTGCCAAATTTAGATGGGTAGGTCAATGTTTCACGTGAGGTAGAGGAAGTGGAGGAGGGGGGCCGCGGAAGCGCGAGGGAGGCGGAAATCATATGAACTAGAATGTAATTGAAGGAATTCGCTTTGTCTGAAAACTGTCGAATGGTATCGGCAATTTCTGTTATGATTCCTTTAATAAATAAAAGGTCAGGATAGCCTACTTCTTTTCGCTGAATCCACGGACATCTCAAATGTGTCTATAATTTTAAGCATGGACTGCAGTTTCCATACGGCTACCGAATGTTCCAATCTATCCGAAAGCCTGATGGGAAACTGATAAATGATAATGCATCATAAATACAACCTATTTGTATTTTCTCCCAATTTCCCTAAGTGGATTGGCACCATGGGCACAAGCTAGACGCCCTCGTTCTTGTTCCGTCAGTTATCCTTCCGGACTATGATACCGGCTTACCAATGTCCAATGATTAACTTTACAGACGCAATGCATTAGGAACAAATTTATAAGGACTCAATTTTTGCGCGTTCAATAAGATTTTTTAAGTAATATCCGGTGATTTTTCTGTGCAACAGCCCACTAATTTACATCTAGGACTTATTGTGCACACATTTTCTAGGACGCTAGTTTACGGTGAAGCGAGGGCCGGAAGAGAGCTCTTTCCGCAGTGTTGTAAACCACAGAAAGTGTTTTTCTTGAGATTCCCAGCCATTATGGTAAATAGGTTATCCAATTTACCACGAACTAGTTGAATCATTAACCCTTTAGTGGTCGCGCAGGGTATTCACAACACCCCAGCCATTTATCGATGTATTATTACATAGTGGATAGGATTATGCTTTCGTGATCTTTGGCAACTTTCTAAGTAATAAGCCAGCCTTGAGTAAAAATAGAATCTATTATGGAAGTCCGAGTTTCCAGTTAATATGCAACAATATGCCTTGGGGTGCCGTCAACATCCCGCGCGACTCTCTACGTTAGTGTGTGTTGAGAAAGCTTTATAGTTTTATTCCGTAGCAGCTGCTACTCTGTGTGTTAATTTAGCAATGGATCCTTGCGAAGTACAACAAAAAAGACTGCGGAAGCTTCTGCAAGAGGTACTTGAATCTGAAAGAGAGGAATAGGAAGGAGAGGAAACAGCCGTGAAGTTCTCTCTCATCACAGCAACACGGAAACTGAAGATGAAGAGAACCTACAATCACAAGTATGACAGATAATCAAAGCATGTGCGATTTCTTTGTTGGAAAGAACAAGGTTACTAAATGCATGAAAAACTGTCCTAATCGCAACGTTAGAACTAAGTGTAGATCTTGTAATTCACCTCCCTGGTGTGAAAGCTGTAGCAAAAGGTCCAAAAACATCTAGGGACTGTTCCTCGCTATTTATGAACGACAATCATTAGAACGATTACATCTTGCACAAACATACATACAGCACATTATTGCATCAAATGTCACAGAAGAGCGTGATGCCAATCAACCGGTGAGGAGGAAATCAAATCTCTTCTGGGCCTATTGATATTGGCAGGGCATTACCGAATGGGACACCAAAATCTGGAAGACTTATGGGATTTAAATTGTTTTGGAGTTACAATATTTCATGCAATAATGAGTTTACGGCGCTTTCGTTTCTTGCTGCGCTGTTTGAGATTTGATGATATTAAGAGACAGACTACAGCGTAGAGAGCTTGATCGCCGAGCAGCATTCAGAGAAATATTTAATTATTTCTGTCGAACTGTGAGAATAATTATACTGTGTCTGAATATACGACGGTGGATTAACAGCAGGTTGCATTTAGAGGCAATTTCGTCATTATATACCAAGCCAGCAAAATGTGGATTGAAGATTTTCACCTTGTGCGATGCAAGAACATGGTACACTTTGGGGTTGAAAAACTATGTTGAAAAACAACCAGAGGGTACTTTTGCATTTCCAAACTCACATAAAGAGGTAGTAAATAGAATTTAAAGTCTATTGAAGGCACAGGACGAAATGTGACACTTGACAACTGGTTTTGTTCCATTCCACTGGTTGAAGAACTCCTGAAGAAGAAACTGACAGTAGTAGAACCTCTTAGAAAGAATAAGAGGAAGCTACCTCCAGAGTTTGTTTGCACGAGAGGTGGTGAAATAAGAAGCAGCCTTTTTTGGATTCAGAAAGGATAGTACCATAAAGGGGGGGGGGAGAAAAAAAACGTTATCCTGCTTTCATCTTTGCTTTATGACGATGCTGTTAACACTAATACTGTGGATGAGAAGAAACCAGAAATTATAACAATGTATAATACGACCAAAACAGGAATAGACACAAATGAAATGTGCGCTAACTCAACATCAAGGAAAACCAGAAGCTGGCCACTAGGCTAAATAATCGAGATGTAATGGGTATGGAGAACCAATTATTTAACAAGTTACCCAAAGAAATTAAAAGTATTAAAAATAACAAGTGTATGTTAATATCTGTAAAAAAAAACTATTTATTAGAGAATGTTTTTATAGCATAGAAGAATTTAAATTATTACAAGGTAAATTAAGTTGTGAATGTATGTATGTACGAGGGGCATACTGAAAGTCATGAGCAACACTGTTTTACAATCTTAATATTTATTTTTAAGCCAAACCAAATACATCATAATCTACACTTTCTTTCACTTTTCGACATAGTCTCCATTGTTTTGCACACATTTTTCCTATCGTTCTACAAGTTTGAAAATGCCCTTGTGATAGAACTCCGTTCCAGCTGCCCGCAGACCCTGACGCACTGCTTTCCGAATATCCTCCAGCGTCTCGTAGCGTTGGTCACGCATCTGCTCCTTCACAGAACCGAAAAGATGGTAGTCGGAGGGTGCCAAGTCGGGACTGTAGGGAGGATGTGGAAGAGTTTCCCACCCTAATGCCCTGATCTTCTCCATAGTGGCACGTGCAGTATGCGGAAGCGCATTATCCTGTTGAAGGATGATCCTCTTTATCACGCAAAGCCCGACGGAGCTTCAGAAGTGTCTTGATGTAGCGGGCAGAATTTATGGTTTGTCCAGGTTCAAGAAAGTCAACCAGAATGCAACCTTGTGCATCCCAAAATACACTTCCCATAACTTTTCCTACAGACTGCACTGTCTTCGCTTTCTTCTTCGATGGTGAGTTCAAGTGGTGCTATTCCATACTCTGACGTTTCGTTTCTGGCTCATAGTGATGGAACCAGCTCTCATCTCCAGTCACAATACACGTCAAAAATTCATCACCATTATGAAATATCTGAAAAAGGTTTTGAGCAATGGTTCTTCTCTGAAGTTTGTGGTCTTCAGTCAATAAACGGGGGACCCAACGGGCATAGACCTTTCGATAACCCAAGCTGTGGATCATTTCTTGCACTGCACTGTCCTATTCCAAGTTGCGCAGCAATTTCATTCACAGTGAAACGCCTATCTCCTGTAATGAGCTCATCAACTCTTTCCTTGTTGCGTTCTGTAGAGGCAGTTCGAGGACGCCCGCTACGAGGCGCATTTTGCAGACTCGTGTTTCTATCTTTGAAATGTTTCACCCATCTTCTAACACTGCTGGCACCCATGCAGACACCTCCATACGCACGTTGAAGTCTGAGATGAATTTCAGGAGCAGATTTTCCTTCTTTCACAAGGAATTCAGTGACAGCACGATGTCGAAACGAAAAATCAATGTCAGCCATTTTTCAAACACCGTCTGTGGTCACGTGATAGAAGCTAATGACGTCACAATATGTCAACATGTGGCTTAAAGTCTGTAGATTACGATCCTGCAATTCGTGTTGCTACATTGTTAAAATTTAAATTTTTGCAATGGGTTGCTCGTGACTTTCAGTATGCCCCTCGTATTTATTCTTGACGTGTCCGTTAACAATTACATATAAAGGATGAATAGAATGAGTTTACGAGTTAATGAGCCCTGTTTTTCCGAATGATTGATATTGCTGGCATTAACGCTTTCATCATACATGCAAATAACAATGAGAGGATTTCCCGAAGAATGTTTTTACTTGGATGGGAAAAGCATTAGTAAACCCCATAGTGCGCAAGAACGCAGCCCCACACTTGTCTAAAGTTAGAAAGAAAGCTGCTAAAATGGCGGGAATCGAAAACTAACAATGTAGTACCTTCTGAACAAAGGATGTCTAAACCCAGGCGTTGTGCGGTTTGTCCTCGGAGTAAAGACAAAAATTAAATTGCAGTGTGACCGGTGTTTAAAAGCCATGTGTCTAAAGCACATGAAGAATGTATGTGGAAGTGTAATAATGCACCTGTTCCAGGCAGTAAGTGACTAAATTTATAAAAATGTACGAGTGCATAGAATCAATGTTTTGTTATGTGTGTGGCGAATAATCTGTAACACAGAATGAAGAATACCAATAAACAATTTCCAAAAGGTTGTAATAAAACAGAAAATATTGTATGTGCTTCAAAATTTAATCGGATTCTTTATTAATAAAAAAAAAATTACTCATATGCGGCGAGGCAGCATTCCAAAGAGTGCTTTATTCAGTCAACATATCTATATGAAGTATATACTGCACAACTAAGTCATTATAGCTGATTTTGTTTGGGACGTTATGAAAACATGCGCGACTGCACAAGGGTTAAACGAAACAGTGCACATGCGTAAACATACAATGAACCTTTGGCATAGAAGCCACTATACCCCCGTCGCTGAATCCTTGCACTTGACAGTTGGGAGTTAAGTTGGTACACCCACATAAAAACAGATGAAATGCTTTACCCGTGTGACTTTCTGAACCAATCAAAGCAGCATTCCGGTCCGCAAGCCAGACGGCGGAAACGAATCTAGATGCCGCACCGTTGCAATATCTGGCTATTTCCAACCACGTGGCCAGTTTGCGAAAACATCAACACGTGCTTTGAGTTGTTCTGTGTAAGCTACGTATTATTCGTTGCTATTTATATGTTATTGTTGATAGTGTTGTTGGCGTTTCTTTGGTTTATTTATATACATATATATTTATCTATATTTAATTTCCTATATATTATATTGTTTATACAGGATTTGAGGTGCGATAATGCCTCCAAAGCGACGCCGTACAGCGAGTGATTCGCGAAATGAAAATGCTCTACGAAAAGGTGTGCCACTTAATAGCCAGGCATTGGAGCTATTAAGAAGGGCGTGGAAATTCTTTTGAAGGTGGGAATGAGTACGTGAAAGTTAATTGGATGGAATTGAGCCATTAAAATTCTAAACCGATGAGTGGAATTCACTTTGTTATACCTTTCTCTCACTGTAACAAGCTATTTTGCATTAATTTCTTCTATTTTGTCATAACTACATAATTTATGCTACATACGTTATAGTATCACTTATTTTCAATTGACATCAATAACAACGAAATAGTTTCATTATTCATCAGCATTCATTTACCATGTACATTGTTTACATTCGTCTTTACACACGATAGAGTCATTTGTAATCAGCTGTTGTTTACTAGTTACTCTGGCAACGCCGCAAAGGCAGCATAGCCAACCTTACGCGAAACCACCCGAACTGTCAAGTGCAAGGATTCAGCGGCAGGGGTATAGGTATCAGGCTGTATAGCTTTCACGGTTGTCCCTGCCGCTGCTTCCGAGATTGCGCGAAACCTAACGAATGATACTAGGAAGCCGAGCGTCCAAGAAAAAGTAAATGGGTGATTACTTAAGCCAACAGCTATTTTGGCGACCTTTTATGCCCCCCTTGTGCTGTTCACAATTAGTATTACTTGCCGGTTTCCATGAACTGAAATCTAGTTGGAGTTCAATTCCATCTGTATACGATCCGCGTTTCACATAATTCAACACCAATTGAGATCGCTATGAACACGCAAGGTTCGAGAGTAAATAGTGCAACTTTTTTGTTGGTCGACTTGGATTAACATTAGTAAATCTATTAAGTTTAACATAAATTCAGAATGTGATAAAATGTTCGTGCAAAAAATATAAAACTGCACACAAAATAAATGTTAATTCTGTTATAGGACTCCTTGAAGACCCGTGTTTCCATAGGTCACAAAAGTTCTTCCTAGCACCACAATAAAATCGCATTAACGCAAAGACCCAGATTTTATTGTTATACACAGATTTATAGACTATATTTCATGTTTCGTAGCATGAACTATAAGCAAATAATGCCATGGAACGCAAATAAGGCACTGATTTTTCAGTTCACGCACATTACTGAATGTTCACGCCCAATACAGCTTTTAACTAGAGGTCACTACAGTGCGAGCCAAACCTCTTGACGATTGAGGCGCGCCCACTAATACGGCAGTAGCCAATAGCAACGACGCAGCGTTGCCTCATACGGACAGTACACCTCGCCGCTGGTAAAACTAATTGCAGTATCACATGCGCGCAGGCATATTTCAGAAAAATAACAAGTAGCTAGGATAAAAGGGGATATTTTCCTGGACAAGTACGAAAAATAATTTTTACACCAAGTGGTTCGTATTTTAAATCACTAATTTATAGCTATCTTTCGTGATGTTCAAATGGAGACTATCACTTAAAGGTTACGTTACGCTTTTAATAGTAATAAATCCATTGCTGTCTTAGTAATTTTATACATTGTGTTACGATACCATAATTATCACCTAATAATGTGAAATTCTCCATGTTCTAAAGAAATTTAGAAATAGTTATTCGGCGAGGTTTTCTATGAAAGTATGATCTCGCCATCAAAAATTTTAAAAGGCCTTCTGACGTAGCTCTAAACATAATGTATTGTTTTGTTTCAAGAACATTCCATTTGGAAAACCAATGATGAGTGCTTTTTGTTATTACTCTTATTTCTGCACAATGCAGAGTCCTAGAACCAAGTACGTAGGAGGCACATGCTATACTTTTTACTTTCTCCATACGCACTGTGTACATAGAGTATAGAGAAAGTATTGCACTCCACCAAAAGTTCGATACCGAGATTTCACCGGAAATATATGATTTAGGTTCCCCAATATCCAAAAAAAAAAAAAAGCATTTTCATAAAAGGGTCCGCGCGCGCGCGTGTGTGTGTCCGTGAACACGATAAGTCAAAAATGAAAAGTCGGTAAAATACCAAACTTGGTATTTAAGTTTAATATCTTCCAGGGATGTGACACGAAGATTTTGAGAAAAATCCCCCACCCCCAACTACCCTTTACATGGAACTTTTTTCGAAAATTTTGATTTTCTCAAAAATGGCTCTAACAATTTTGATTAAAATTACGGATATTAAACATATTTACCTGACAAATGAAATGTATATCTTGAATTTTCTGGGAATAGCCTCTGAAGAGTAGTTTATTCTGGATGAATTTTACTAAATTTTGAATGACTGCTAAACCGTAAGAGCTGGACAAAAACTTACTACACAAAAAATGTAGAGCACCTTAAAACGCACAATTTATGTTGTATACATTTTTTTCGTGGAGTTCGTCGTTTTTGTGACATTCCTTATTTTTGGTTTCTGCTATGAAAAACGTATACTTTTCTCATACAGGAACTTGTCAACTCCTATCCATATAAACAAAGGAACTTCATTGACATAGCAACCAGCTTTTGACTATCACTTTAACCTACGGTTGTCCCTTATTTCGGTTCTACTTAAAAGGAAGCGAGTAATAAGACTATTTCTGCTATTTTTTTCTGATTAGCATAAAGTAAATAGAAGTATAAGCTTTTTAAGAATTATTTGTTGCAGGGATATGGAGAAAGTCATGTGAATGGTACACATCAGAGTTTTACATTCAGTAGCTCGTAACTTGGAATGCACTAACAATAAGCCAACTGAGAACTTGACTAAGATTCAGCAACCGTCATCACATTGTCGAGGAAGTATAACCGACGGAATGCATTGCACTTGATGCGATAGCTCAAGGTAAAAAACATTGAGAACGCGCCTCAGTTGAGAATTAAACTGCGGTGTATTCAGTTCGTACAGTGATAGACGTTGTGCTAGTGTTCATAAAGTTGACAAGAAACTGTCGCTTGGTAAGAAGCTAAGTACGAGTACCAGTGGATACAGCAGTAAGGTTAGGGCTGTTGTGTTCAGTGTATGTAATTTCTTTAAGAAAGCCGCAAAAATCTTAACTTTACCAAATGTCAAGAACTTACGGCAGAGGCGTGATCATATAGTGCATCAACTGGTGTGTGTGTGTGTGTGTGTGTGTGTGTGTGTGTGTGTGTAGGGTGGGAAGTAAAAAAGGCGCACGCAGAGGGATCTCCGACATTGTTTACATCACCCTGAAAGCATTTACGTGTAAGATGTACGGCGTAGTGTTTAATTTTATGATAAAGGAGAATTTCCGACAACAAAGAAAATAACGATGGTGCTTAGGGAAAAGATAGGGTATGCAGGTTCTGTTACTTCCACTAGGAGAATTCTGAAACGTTGAGGATTTAAATATAGGAACACACTTGGTGGGCGACAGTTTCTACTGGAACGAAGGGACATTGCTGCTGCAAGACAAGTTTCTGCGCATCATACATATCAATCACGTGACACACGACCTATATATTATTTGGATGAAACATGGGCAAACCAGAATCATACAGTGAGGTATATTTAGCAGAAATAGAGATGGAGGTCTAAAAGTTCCAGTAAGGGAAGGTAGTAGACAGTTTGTCACGTAGGCTCCGCTCATACAGATTTTCTTTCAGGAAGTAAATGCGTATTTAGATCGAAGGAAAAAAAAAAAAAACGGGTGACTCACGAGGAGATGACATCCGGTTCATTTCGGGAGTGGTTCTTAACAGATTTTTAAATTATCTAGAGGAAGGTAGTATAATTATTATGGATAAGGCGCCTTATGTTACTGTAAACAACATTCCTAATACTTCCTCCAGTAAAGGCAATACAGTTAAGTGGATAGCAGGAAAAGGTGTTTTTTCCCCTTTGGAAACAAAAGCAGTGAGAAAAGTTTTGAACTGGTTCTATGGCTAATGAAATGGGGCATCAGATAATAAGACTTCCCGCCCTCTTATCACTGCAAGTATAACCCCATAGAGCTTATATGGGCTAAAGTCTAAAGCGAAGTCGTTAAAAATAATTCTTCCAAAATTGCGGATGATGAAAGTATCACGAGAAGATTAGGTTGCATGTATAAAACATTGCGAAAAACTACAAGAGGAGGATTTCCAAAAAGAAATATGACGCCAGACTTTTAAAACGCAGTACCATTAACCTAAAAGATGACAGCGATTCTGCAGATAGCGAGTTGGATGACGACTGCAGTGATATCGAGGATGATGAGGATACGCCATTAACTGACACACTTGAATAACAAAGGACGCATAGAAATATATGGTTTTTCTTTCTCTATTTGTATATTACAATTCTATTCTTGTTTTTTTGTAATTTTGAGTGAACATTGCTATTACATTTATACCAAACGCGTAACGTTCTGACGAAGCGAAGTGAAGCTTGGCAACCGCGCGGTCGCACCGTATTGGCTCACACGAAACTTCAAGAGGTTTGGTCCGCACTTGAGTGCTGTATCCATGCATTAAGACACCTTTCTGACGGTCAACTCTCTGTAACAGCATGCGACACAGCATCGTCTGCAACTGTATAACCACTGCTTTACACAGGTGTGTTCAGACGAACAACTTCCTGATTGCACTTATGCGACACCGCGCAACAGAAGCGTACAATACACCACTTCTAAGCAACTGAAGGGCTTAACCCATGAACGGAGGTATTCACGCGGTTAACATGACAACAGGGCAGCAACAGGAGTTCGGTAACGAGCTATTTATTTTAATTGAATCTAACCCGGCATTATGGGAGTGACAGGATATGCAAATGAAGTTTAGAAACACAAAGCTTGGAGAGAAATGTGCTCTAATCTGGTGGCGCATTTCAGAAATCTGTCGGGAGAGGAACAGAGAAAAATGTATAACTTCTCCATTATTTTTATTTAAAATAATGGTTCTGACGATGGTACAGGCCTTTCAGGATAAGGATTTGCATTATTTATATTCAAGTAAAATTATATGAACTTATTTTTCGTAGAATCTGAATTTAAAAAATAAGGTAAAAGAAAATCCAAATTCCAGATTCAAATCCTGGCTAAGGCATTGAATTTTCTTTCTACCTTCCACATACAAAATTCTCTATGAACTTTGCTTATATTTTTCTTTTCAATACTTCCATTTCTTTTTTCGTTATTGCTTTGATATGTACATATTCCATAGTTATTGACAGAATGTTCATTAGTTACAAATGTATATGTTTACTTTATCGGTACATAGTATGTAGATACGGTATTGCATTCCACCCAAAATCGATACCCAGATTTCACTACAAATGCACGTTTTGGGACCATGAATAAAAAATCTGATGTGTACCATTCACATGACTTTCTCCATATCCCTGCAGCAAATAATTCTTAAAGAGCCTATACTTCTTTATACTTTATGCTAATCAGAAAAAATCTGATGTGTACCATTCACATGACTTTCTCCATATCCCTGCAACAAATAATTCTTAAAAAGCTTATACTTCTATTTACTTTATGCTAATCAAAAAAAATAGCAGAAATAGTCTTATTACTCGCTTCCTTTCAAGTAGAACCGAAATAAGGGACAACCGTAGGTTAAAGTGATAGTCAAAAGCTGGTTGCTATGTCAATGAAGTTCATTTGTTTATATGGATAGGAGTTCACAAGTTCCAGTATGAGAAAAGTATACGTTTTTCATAGCAGAAACCAAAAAATAAAGAATGTCACAAAAACGACGAACTCCACGAAAAAATGTATATAACATAAATTGTGTGCTTTAATGTGCTCTACATTTTTTGTGTAGTAAGTTTTTGTCCATCTCTTACGGTTTAGCAGTTATTCAAAATTTAGTAAAATTCATCCAGAATAAACTACTCTTCAGAGGCTGTTCCCAGAAAATTCAAGATATACATTTCATTTGTCAGGTAAATATGTTTAATATCCGAAATTTTAATCAAAATCGTTAAGAGCCATTTTTGAGAAAATCACAATTTTCGAAATACGTTCCATGTAAAGGGTAGTTGGGGGTGGGGGGGTTTTCTCAAAATCTTCGTGTCGCATCCCTGGAAGATACTAAACTTAAATACCAAGTTTGGTATTTTACCGACTTTTCGTTTTTGAGGTATCGTGTTCACAGACACACGGACCTTTTTGTGAAAATGCTTTTTATGGATATTGGGGACCCTAAAACATATATTTCCGGTGAAATCTCGATATCGAATTTTTGGTGGAGTGCAATACTTTCTCTACACACTATGTACATAGTGCGTATGGAGAAAGTAAAAAAAGCATTTTTATAAAAAGATCCGTATGCGTGTCTAAACAGCATAGTTCAAAACCGAAAACTAAGTTAAATATCAAATTGGATGCCTATATAAGTTCAGCATCTTGCAGGAATATAAATCGGAAGATTTTCAAGAAAACCCACCTCCCCAAACTACTCTTTACTTGGAACAATATCGAAATATTGATTTTCTTAAAAATGTAACGATTTTGATTAAAATGCCATATACATAAGGCATTTTCATGACAAAACGTGTGTCTTAAAATTTAAGAAGTCTTTGAAGAAATTTATTCTAAATGACTTTTGCCAAATGGTAAACCATAAGAGAGAAATACTACAGAAAGTCTAAATCTCGTTAAAACACTACTTCAATTAGATTTTTTTGCGGAGTTAACTATTTCCGAAATATTCCTTTAGATGGGTTTAAATGTTAAAATACTTATGCTTTCCGCAAGCGAGATATTCGTTTTTCCTACTCCTCGTTAAGCAAAGAGAACGGAATTTCAAAGCCATCACATAGTAGCCCGCTATTAAAAGATTTTACAATTCCTTGAACTTAGTGTATGCCCTTATTCCTTTGTTTACAGGAAAATATGTAGCTAATAAATGCATTTATGTAAATATCTAAGTTAATGTCAAGTCAAAAGGATATATTTTTAAAGAAGTTTGAAAATGAATGGAGAAAGTCATGTGAATAACAGATTTTTATACTCTTACACAGTTTCATAGCATTTAACAAACATGTTTCAGCAGTATAATTGTTCGTAAGCTGTATAATATACATTGTGAAATGGTTAGCTACAGGGACGTATGTGCTGTATCGCGTGCAGTTGCAGAGTTGATAGTCTAAAAAGAGCCTAAATCCACACGCTACACATTTTGTTGCAGCAGTGAGGGGGGGGGGAGCATATCATGGTGGATAGTCGATTAAGCTGCGTCATATACTACCGTATACCAACTTGAAAACCACAAAAACTAGATGGTTTATGGTAAACCATAGAAGTTAGCTGACGTTTTAGTCAGGCCACTCACCTAAGGAATAATGTTTAAACTAGCTTATATATGCAACTTAGCTCTTTTTACAAATGCTCAGACCTATTCTTGTCGCACAGATCCTTTCACAGAAGTTAATTAGCATACGAGTTGTAAAACCTGCGGATGAATACTTGGGATGAACAAGAAAATTCCCCCTTGGATAATAAAAATAGTCATCTAAAGAAAATTATCAACTTCTAACCCGACAGGGAAAGAAAAAAAGATAATAAATCTGGGGGTGGGGGGGGGACATTTCTAGTATGTCTAGGTGGTGTTTACCGCAACACATCAAATATCATTTGGCTCGTCACTCCCATGTTTTCGTTACTTTTCGGGCATCTTATTCACAGCTCTGGCTGACATAATCAATATCTGACTGACCTGTTGCCGCTAAGTGCACGCCTATTCTGCGCCCTACATCAGACTGTTTCTCCTAGTCGAGTTTGCGATTCTCTTCAGTCCCGTCTGCTTCGCTTCTCAAGTAAATCTGATGTAGGAACATTCCTAGTGCTATATTTACGCAATTTGACGTCGTAATTTCATTTGCTTGCAACCGCAGTTGTGACTATTAGTTCCATACATAATATATCTCTTAAAGCGGGAAGGAGAATTAAAACCGTAAAGAATGTACATCCTTGAAGAAAAAAGTGCTTAAAATTGAGTAACTTTTTCCATTCATTTTAGAGATAGGACTTTGTTATACTGGCTGCTACTGTTACAGCGAATGGTGGAAAAATTCGAAGAAAATAGCCTTTAAAATATGCAAGACTTAAATTGCAAAAGCGTGGACTCTATCGTTAGGTACCCATTCCAGTGAATCTAACTTGAAAGACGTATTTGCCACTGAATTAAGAGCATAAATTGAATCAGGAATTAACTGGATTTTCAGCCTACAGCATGCGTCTGGCAAGTTTTGAGAAATGCTGCATGTTCTTGAACTTTGTCGCTGTCGCTATTTTGGTCCTCACTGCCGTGCACGTGGATGCTCCCCTCGTGGAAGCGCGCGCAGCCCTGGCATTAATAGTGAGGGGGAGAAGCTCGTCTCCCGCGCAGGTCATGCCTGGCCGGAACAGCTCGGCAAGGGCTAGCAAATCATCCTCGGTTTCCTAGGTCAATGACCGCTGTCGCCCCTTTTGTGCCAAGCCTTCCGCTGCCCGAGTCAACGTTTCTTACCTGTCTGCTCCTGACCATTACTGCTCTTAAAATATTTTTCTCATGTACTTGGCAGTCTACAAAATTAGCAAACTATCTGCATAAAGATGTTCCCTTCACCCGAATTAACTGACAGCTATAATGCATGTATATTTGACATGCGGCAATTTAGAGGAAACTAATGTATCAAAATAAAGGAACTATTTATGCAACTACAAAACCAAGCCATGTATTTCTTTACCAGAGAGAAATTTACGACCAAAAAGTATGCTTGTTCAAATATTGGAATTTATATTTCCAGAGTTGGAAGCCGCTGTTCACAGGATAACATGACATCCAAATGCCAAGCATTTGAGTTACGGGGATATTAAAAGCCAAAGCCTTATCCTTCAGACGTTTAATCTGCTAAATTATCTCGGATAAAATAATTTTTTCCGAGATAATCCATTATCTCGGAAAAAATTACTTTTTTTTTTACATAAAATGTAAATGCACGCTTTGTTAGGTTTATTGATCTATTACCCTTTGAGTTTTATTACAGGTTTTGTCTGCTTTACTGTTAATTAAAATACATCGTTTTAAAATACTTGTTAACAAAAGCACATGCGCAGCACAAAGTTTTTATCGTTATACAATATAATTTACATGTTAAATGAAAATGTTACATTCGTATGATTTCTACGTATTCTGCAACAAACTATTATCACAAAAGCTAATTCTTCTGTGTACTTCATGCTAATCAAGATAAGCATCACATTTTCTAACAGGTTTAAGGCAGAAAAGGAAACACCAGGCTAAAGCGGTAATTCAGAAATTATTTGAGCCATTTTAATTCAACAACAAACAAAAAATTACCCTAAAACATTTTCATCATATGTTTAATTATTTTGAATTATATTGATTTTAATAATATTTATAGTTTATTCTCAAAATTGTAACAGTTGTCCGCTATGTGAAGGCTTTGAAATTCCGTAATACTTATATGACCAGAATAGAAAAAACCAAGAAAAAACTAATAGCGACTTCTCGTTTGATAAAAATTGCAAGTATTGGGGAAGGTTTCAGAGGCTCAGAAAATTTAAGATATATATTTTGACATCTAAATGTCATTTGTCACAATCGTTGGCCAGTTTTGAGAAAATCGAACATATCGAAAAATCTTACTTGGAAAGATTAGTTTGGTCAGGTATGCTTTTCCTGAAAATCTTCCGTTCGCATACTTGGAAAATGCTAATTTGTTACCGGAATTAAGTCCCGCAATTTTCTTACCTGCCAGCAAATCACATGCGGTTTCCAATTTTAAGGCACTTTTGTCTGGACTGGATTTGTACCCGCGAGCTATAATCTCAATAGTAGAATAAAAATCAATTTACATTGTTAGAGCAAGAATAAATGGCAGCCACAGATCACGCCAACGCATTTTCACTTAAGCCATGTCTCCAGCACCGTTCATTGATTCTTGATAAATTACGAAAGCCTACAACATTCAGTCTAATTCACTTTAGCTTCCATTACCAAAACCCAGCATATTATTTCAAATTTCAAAACTGTTTTTAATCATTGCGCATCAAATGTTAATTGCAAATAAAGTATCCCGTTGAAAAAAGTTCTAGTGTCGGAAAACTTTTAATCTTAATTTTGAGTTTAACTACTTTCTCATTTGGCAAAACATCGGATTGTTAATTCAGCAAGTCTGTATACAATGGTTGAATTCGCAATAGTATTAATGAACTCCATTAGTCGTGACACCTTTGCTAACTGATCACGCTTCAGAGCAAATGCGGGTAACTCTAATGCTGGCTACTTTTAGCTGAATGGGAAGGAGGGTAAATGGCATAGGGCGATGGCACATCAAGTCAAATCGGGTTCGAAAAGGTGGGGATTTCGAGGTCTCGTCACAGCAGTTCAAGGAGAAACATCGTCACGAAAAGCCTAAAAGCTAGGGTTGTAATCCACCTCTTACTTTCCACTTCCTACCCGAGTATACTTACGGAATTAGACCAAAATTATAAAAGGGACTTCACCAGAAATACGTGTTTTGAGGTCCCCTCTGAACAAAATTGTTTCGTTAAAATGCATTTCTAATGATTTGATAATTAACGTAACGGGAAGGAAACCGCGTCATTCTATGTACGTCGTATCGGTTATTATCGTGCTGCTGAAAAGGTTAACATGGTCGGCAACAAAGGTTCCAATAGAATTGCAGGTATTCAGTGACAAGAGTCATTTTCAGCCTAGCTTGAGAAAAATGTATACGCAGGTCGAAATTTTATGGAAACCATGTAGGTGGTGCATTTATCTGCACATAGCTGGAGGAAAATATCTTTGTCCCCTTTCCGGGCTGACGCGTATAACTTCATAACTGAATCCTACGCAATATGGGAAGCAATGTTATTCAGCAGAAAATTAAATGCTAACAATGTAATAATTTTCACTGATTCAAGAAATCTCATCATATCCATGCAGCAGAGTTCAGTCTCGCAGGAAAATGTTTGATATTGCAAATACTATGGCAAAAGAAAATAAAGCAACCAAGATGAACTTTGGATTAAACGGCATTGAAGTCCACGCAAAGAAAACGCTGATGATCTGGCCAAAGATACACTAGTTGCCTTGCTCCAATTTGTTAACAGGATCCAAGATACTGCTCCTAATGTTCAAATCCAACCTATATGCGGAAGCCGGGATAGCTCAGTGATTGTTCCCGCCTCTGGAGTAAACGGATTTTAAGTAGTTGACTTGCTTACAATATACTGATAGCATATATCCGGAATTGTAAAATGATCTGGTAATAACGAGAGCTTTTCAATAAATGTGAATGTTTATATCCAAAATATTTTCATGTTTTCTGTTATACTTGAGCCACCGCATGTTTTATTCACATATGCACATTTGCGCTTGACTGTACGATTTGTAACCAAGAGCCAAATAAAGAAAAAAGAAATTAAGTTCTGCACTTTGGTGCTTGTGTCGTCAACTGCTTAATACATTACGTGATTTATCAAAAAGGTTTTCTTAGGGATATTGGGTGTATCTGAACCTGGCTGTTCTCAAACGTTTTTGTACACGTCATTTCACAAGAGTAAGCTCATCTACAATAAGAGTGCCGTCTCAAGTACAACAAAATTTGCTACATTTCAGAAGTATGTGTGATTTTTATCTCCTTTTCCAGACCTTTAACCGTGGGCTGCAAAAGAACATGAAAAATCTTAAGTGTTCCATTCACATGACTTTCTCTACATATCTGGAACACATTCTTAAAAACTTGTACTTCCATCTACTTCATGCTAATCGAGATAAACATTAGCAGAAATGCTCTAAGTAGAAGGGAAATTACAGAATACGCTAGGCTAAAACGATAGTAAAATGTTTTGAAAATCGGCTGTCAGGTGGATGAATTCAGTTTCTTTGCATTGCTAGAAGTTTACAAATTCCCGAATCTGAAACCAGTAACAAGGAATATCTAAAAAGAAAGAAAAAAAAAACTGCACGAAAAAAATGTACATGACAAATTGTGTGTTTCAACGAGATCTACACTGTGTAGTAAGCTGTTCTCTATCACTTACGGTTTACTAGCTATGAAAAATCCAGCAAAATTCATTACGAATAAAGAGGTCTTTAGAGGCTATTCCCAGAAAATTCAAGATATACATTTTATTTGTCGTGTAACTATCTTTAATATACCGGTATTTTTATAAAAATCGTTACAACCATTTTGAGAGAGTCAAAATGTTCGCATTTTCCCTTGTAAAGGGTAGTTTGGGGAGGGGGGATTTTCCTCAAAATCATGTCGCCCTTGGAAGATGCTAAACGTATATAACAAGTTGGGTATTTTATAGACTTTTCGTTTTTGAGTTATCGTGTTCAGACACACACGGACTTTTTCTTGAAATACTTTTTTTTATATTCAGGGGACCCTAAAACGTCTTTTTCCGGTGCAATCTCGGTATCGATTTTTTTTTTTTTGTGGAATGCAATACTTTCTCTATATACTATGTACATGGCACGTGTAGGGAAAAGAAAAAACTGGTTGGTTTTGCAAGCCTAGTTATTACGTGAGTCCTTTAGAAATACGCAGAGATAGCGAATGTCGCAAAATTATAAGCTAACGTTAATTGTGAAATGTTCGCATTTTTGCAAGGACATTTTATCCTCGAAATATGGAACCTTTAGTTTAATCACACCATTCCTGCTAAGTGAGGCCCCACTTACGCACGCGATTTCATTGCGACAAGAAACGACGCGAGGCGGCATGGCACATAGACGTGTCTCATGTGTATTGTTGGGAATATCAGTTTTACCAACCCTTTCCACATTTGCTTCGATAGCTAGTATGGATCTATGTATATTGTACTATTGCTACATAAAAAAAATCTGATGTGTTAAACTCACATGCCTTTACCCTCAATCGTTTATTGGTAGCTATAACTACAAACTTTTCTTCTGAGAGATTCTTCTATTTATTTCATTTGAAGAGAAACAAACCTTTGTAGAAATAGTTACATTATACATTTCGTTGGACAAAGGGAATAGCGAGTCAGTTGTTTAAAATGGACACAATATGCTAGCCTTAAAATTGCGTACTTTCCTTTCCATGCAATCGCGAGAAGTGGAAATCGTCAAGATCTCAAAAGAATTGATTATTTGAACCATTAATAACGGATATCTCAAAAATTGCTGTGTGTTTCAAAGATATCTACTTTTGAGTGAAGTATTCGTCTATTGTTCAACTTTATCAGTTATAAGATTACACTAATTTTCACAAAATTCCAGACGTACTTTTGTCATAAAAATCGTTATGAAATGTTCATCACAATAGTTAGCCTTTTTTTTTTATTTAGAAAATGGAAAACATTCCTTGTAAAGGATAAATTCAGTTTTTTTAAGGAGTCCTCAAAAAACTATTTAGTCTCGGTCGAATTTTAATTTTTGAGTAATACTTGCTATGCGAGATGCATAAAGTAAAAAGCAAGCGAAAGTTAACGGCAAAAGTTCGGAACCTGTATGTAAATAGGTTATGTTTTCAATGCTTGCAATTTTCTGAGGCAGCATTCAAAATTGAATTCCCAATATGAATATCATATATGAAGTGTACCGTATCTGTGCTTGATAAAATGTTAAAGATGATCATGCTCTCAACACATGAAAGTACTGTCCACATTCCCAGAGTGGCAGCACTGACTCAACTGTCTTGCACACAATGCGGACACACATGCTGACTCATACATCTATGTACAGTCCGGTGCACAGAAACATGCCGACGAACAGCTGTTAAGGTTGGTAGGAGAATGGCGCGTCTCTGCCACGCACCCATTTCAAATCAGTCTGTTATTGCAAAGCGTAATTGGTAATATGCGCTTGCACTGTTTCTCGATGTCGCTGGCGGAGGCAAAACAAGAGGCCCAGACAGTTTTAGATACATTGAAATATGTAATTCAAAATATGTCTTATCCTAATTTGATTATTCAGTGGTTGAAAGGAGCAAACGCCAAATCGCCAACCATTTTCGAATGAAAAATATTTTAGCGGGAAGGGAATGAGAAATGAATCAAATTTGTTTTATTTGAATTAAACTCCTCATTACACATTTAGAAGCATTCCATTTCATTACAAAACAATCCCTTAAATTAAAGCTCAAACACAAAGTATACCGAGCATACAAAAGCATTTGTAAAGCAAGTTTTTGTTAGATAGACAAGTGGGTAGTAAGTAGACAAAGCAATCCGACAGTCAAGAGGTGGCGATGACAATCGTACCACTTGGGTTAAATGGTCTTCTCTCTCTTTGGACTGCTCACCTTGTCCACACCTTTGTTATTGGGACATTGACTGTGCCGGACTTAAATACAGACCAATAGCACACTCAGGACTGGTATGGAACAAGTAGTGAAAAGGGTCCGCCAACATTAAATAAAGAAGCACACCAAATGACACTATCAGCACCAGCACATTTCCGTGCACGAGATCATGCGAAGATGTAGCGCACTATAAATTCTCCCTTTTAAATGTATGTACTTTTAGATCGCGTCGCACGTGTCGCGTGACACGAAATCACGTACACAACGTTTAAAACAGGTCGGTTCCCGCTTGGTGCTATGTATGTTCTCCCCTGGCGTGACGGCCAGCTCCATGGGGTGGGCCAAAGGCGAAGGTGACTACGTCAGTTCTGTGGACGATGGAAAGAAAATAAAATTCCAAGCCAGTCTCTCTAAACCTTGACCTAACTTGAACAGGTCATGAACACGCGTCTCAAAGTCCAAAAGTAATATTTAGCATGTATACATAATGCATCAAACAATTTTGAATCCCTTTCCATTGTGTGCAATTTGTGTTTGGTAAAGAAAGAAAAAAACAAACAAACAAACAAAAAACAAGGAATGAGATTTGAAATCCACTGAGATTTTCAAATGAGTATCGTCGATAAATAAACCAAGCGGAGCATTAAACCATTTAATTGAGCAAGTAGTTCATGAATCTGGTGAACCTATCAACTAACAGAAAAGAGCTGCATTCAATAGTTTTATTTTCTATTCGAATTTAGCACGACTATTGTTTTCATTCCAAGAACACTGAACTCGACCCGATCAAATACAATTGCGTTCTAATTGACCCTCCACATGTTCTGAATGCGGGGAAGTGGTTTCGATTTTATCAATAACCGAAGTAAATGTAGTTTTGCCCACTTTTACCAGAGAAAAGAGACGGGTTCTATCACTTCACTTTTTCATCCAAGAATAATACATTCAATTCCTATTGAAGTGCTATGGAGAACATGCACAACGTAATGGTTCTCATATATGAGGTTATCCGAGAGAGAAAATGTCACGCAGAAACCAAAGTATTAGAAAGGAAATAACGATCAGTAAATTACAATTCAATCTGAGGTCACGTGAGACAAACCCTCTGAAGGCACTATTCAGTAAGCCGTTTAGAGCAAAATGATTTAACACGTTTTCGTATGTAAGTGTTTATTAATCTCTTTTTGCACTACGTGCAGAGTATTCCTCCCAAAAATTCAATGTTGAGATTTCACCAGAAATATGTTTTGAGGTTCTCATCATAAAACAAAATTTGGATATGTTACATTCACCTGACAATATGTTCTGCAAACATGCTTACAAAAGATTATCCTTTATTTACATCATGCTAACTAAAACACATTACCAGAAATTGCTTATTGCTCTTAGCTTCTTCCTTACGTGTTAACAGAAGAGAAAGATGGGATTGCACTAGGCTAAAGTGGCAGTCAAATCTTTTAAAAGCTGTTGCTCTGAGATTATAATTGAAATTCAATTCTCTTTCCACGGCCAGGAGTAAAACAAGATATGAAATGAATCCAATTTTTTCGTTTGAGAAGTGCTTATATATTTTAAAACCAGGGAATATCTCTGCAACGAAACACCTGTATATGAGCTAAATTATGTAGCATTTTTTGTCTACCTTTTACCAATTATACAAAAGTCATTCAGAAGGATTTAAGGGCTTTCATTCCCCATGTAAACATCTTTAACATTCAGCATTTTAATCAAAATCGTTAGCCATTTTTAAAAAGTATATACCCACCTAACATAAGAAGCAAAACCCTTTTTCACTATACTACCCAGAAGTAGATATGTATGGTATGGCTTTTGCTGAAAATAAACTCAATCCCATTTGGAACATATGCACTGCTGCTGTTTCCTTGTTTCTCACCACCTGTGCATATAATACACCAGATGTTTCTGCCAAACAAACAGGAATTAGACTAAGACAAAAGCATGCAACAAGTAGCCCGGTATGCCAACCAGATCTCCAAAGCCCAAATGTTTCCATGAAGATTAAACTTGCTTCATGGTCTTTAGGTTTTTAAATAAGAAATGTTGGAACATGGAATCTGTTTTTGAGAAACAGGCTGATTAGAATTTAAGTAGTACATTACACACAAATACTTTACTATTATCCAACAATGTGCACAATTTTAATTTTATACTCAAAAGAACATCAATGTTTCTATACAAAGGATTTTCTGCTGTGTGGTAAATTTTGTTCAAAACTCAAGAGAGACTGTTTTTCAAAAAATTATTAAAGAATATCTATGAAGCAAGGACGAGGTAAGGCATATTGGTTCAAGCCTTTGTATCAGAGTAGAAAATGTTTGCTTTCTCTGCCATGTACAATGTTCATAGTAGGAAGAGAAGGTATTGCATTCCACACAAAAAAAATGTAATCCCTGAGTTCATAGGAAATATATGTTTTGGGATTCCCTGAATAAATAAAATAGATTGTGTGTGCATGTGCATGCACAAGTATGTATGTGTGAGAATGGCATAATTCAAAAATGAAAAGGTGGTTAAATAATAAACTTGATATTTAAGCTCAGCATCTTCCAAGGATATGACAAAGATTTTCAAGAAAATCTCTGCACCCTAAATTGTCCTTTAATTGAAAACATTTTCAAAATATATTATTTTCTCTAAAATGGTTTAAGCCACTTTGAATACAATGCTGAATGACATTTTCATGGCAAATAAAATATTCTGCTTGAATTTTCTGGGAATAGGCAGTGGATGACTTGCTAACTAGTAAACTGTAAGAGAAAGTTACTTAAAAAAAAAAACAAGACTTTCTCTACCTATTCTGTCACGACTTTCTCTACCTATTCTGTTACAAACTATTCTTACAAACTATTCTTCTGTATAGATCATATTAAATAAGTAGAAGGAACTAAGGAAATACACTAGAATAAAGCAATAGTAAAATGTTTTAAAAATGATTATCATTGAAATTCGCCTCTCTGCACAGCAAGGAGTAAAAAAAGAAACATGGATAAGCTTCTCTTTGTGAAAAATTTAAGTATATTAAAATTGATATCAAGAACAAGGAATCTCATATGATCAACTCTAGAAAAACAAAAAATGCTTATGACAAAATGTGGTTTTAACATTTACATTTGTTGTGTTTTAAGTTTCTCAATCTCTTATGGTTTAGCAGCTATACAAACCTTGTCCAGAATGCAAGAGGGATCTTCTGAGGTTATTAAACATATGGTGTTTTAATCAAAATCGTTAGCCATTTTTGAGAAAACAAAAATTTTCAAAAAATATTTCACATAAAGGGTAGTTGGGAGTAGGGGGATTTTCCTAAAAATCTGTATGTTGCATCCTTGGAGGATGCTTAAATACCAACTTTTCATTGGAGTTATGAGGCCCAAGACACACACACACACACACACACAAGTTTTTTTTTTTTATTATTTATTTATTCAGGGAGTATCAAAACATAATATAGTTTCAATGAAATCTCGGTATTGAATTTTTGGGTGAAGTACAATACCTTCTTTAGCTATATGTACAGTTCACATACATGCTTGAGAAAGTAAAAATACGATCTCGTTAAAACTCAGTTAAGTCAATTTTTTTTTTGTCCAGCTGTTTCCAAAGTATACCTTGTTATTGGTCTTAATTTTTTGAAACTTATACTTTTCTTAAACAAAGTCTTTATTCAGGCTTGTTTCTACAAGACAAGCAAAGAAGAACCTAATTTCAACCATCATATAGCAATCAGCTTTTAAAAATGCTGTCACTTTAACCTAGTGTATTCCCCTCTAATATCTACAAGGAAATATGCACTAAATGTATTTCTACAAATGTTCATCTTGAGTAGCGCAAAATAGATTACACATTTTAAAGGATAGTTTGTTGAATGAAACTGCAATTATGAAAAATCTGATGTGTTCCATTTACATGACATTCTCTACATCTCTGCAACAAATTATTGTTAAAAAGTTTATGCTTCTATTTACTTAATGCTAATCAAGAAAATATTAGCAGAAATAGTCTTATTACTTGCTTCCCTGTAAGTAGAAGCAAAATAAGGGAGTACCATAGATTCAAGTGATACGTCAAAAGCTGGTTGCTATGTGACTGGAGTTCCTTTGTATGTATGTATGTATGGACAGGAGTTGACAAATTCCTGTTTGAGAAAATTATAAGTTCTTCCAAGCAGAAACCAAAAACAAGGAATATCTAAAAAAATATCAACTGCACGAAAAAAATGTATATAACATAAATAGTGTGTTTTAAAGTGCACTACATTTTTTGTGGTAAGCTTTTGTTCATCTCTTACGGTTTAGCAGTTATGCAAAATTCCGAAAAAATTGGTCCAGAATAAACTAGTCTTCAGAGGCTATTCCCAGAAAATTCAAGATATACGTTTCATTTGTCAGGTAAATATCTTTAATATATGATGTTTTAATCAAAATCGTTAGAGCTATCTTTAAGGAAATCAAAATTTTTTAAAAAAGTTCCATGTAAAGGGTAGTTGGGAGTGGAGTATTTTCTTGAAAATCTTCTTATCGCATCCTTGGAAGATACCAATCTTAAATGCCAAGTTTGGTATTTTAACAGTCTTTTTGGTTTTGAGCTATGCCGTTCAGACACACAGACCTTTTTCTGAAAATGCTTTTTTTTTTTTTTTTGGATTCAGGGAGACCCAAAACATGTGTTTCCAAATCTCTGTATAGAATTTTGGTTGGAATACAATACCTTCTCTATACACTTTGTACATAGATTGCATAAAGTAAAAATGTGGGGTGCTCAAGTTTTATAGTTTGAGATGGAAAACACATATAATTTTACACAATTTGCATACAAAACAAATACCAAAATATGATGGCTGTATTTGTGTTTACAGTTTACAGGTAATAAAATTAATGGAAGTATACCCTAAGTTTATTAGTGATAACTTTTTAGTAATAAGCTTTCCTGTGTTACTATTTCTTATGGATTCCCAGTTGCGTATTTCAATAACAAAGATTATTGTACGGGAATTATGAAACAATTAAAATATTCATTTTATTCATGAAGACATATCAATACATTTTCCATGAATAAGTTCTTTTAGGGTGAAGTGAGTATTTCAACCATGTCCACGAACATTTAATTATGTCAGATTCAAGTAAGAAATGTGATATTTACCAGACTATGCTTTTGAGTACCTGCAGTTTTTTAAAAAACCATTGGGGGGGGGGGATGTTGTCTGAAGGGTTCTTGAAACTTGTTTTTCAGGTGAAATCCTGATCTCATATTTCTGGATGTAATCCAACACCCCCCTACCTATCACAGGAAAGTACATAAGGTTGGAATTAGCTGCTCTGAATACCAACATCTACATTCCTCTCACATCAGTTCCTGAATTATATTTGGAACTTAATTTCTACTTAACCAACCAATCCACTTCTACCTAGGATAAATTTCCAGACAACCCCTTCTTGCAACACCAAGGACATTACTCTATCATACAGTTGGGATCAAAAGAACATTAAATACATCTTATCAGGTTCCTTATCAGTGTCTGCTTTTTCCATTATCAGTGTTTACAGTGTTTCATGATTTCATTACAACCAATTTTACTGACCAAAGCCAATACAACTGATTAGGCTCTACTATTATAATCTATCAAATACATATTTTATCGCATTACATTTAATGTGAATATTAAATACACACTACTTAAAAAAATTTTCTTTATAATGCTTTATCAGCACAGTAACTACCTATTTTAAATACATAAGAAATCTGCTAATTTGTTAGTTATTCAAAACAAAAGTGTGACAACACCATTTGTGTTCTAGCTAAAAGGGGGGGGGGAGCTCATTACTGTAACTTGCAAACCTATAGTTATGAAATTTTTCCACTTAACATTTTTATGAAATTCTATTTTCATATCCACTTCATTTTCAAATAAGACACAATAGCACATCTTACATTTTGTCAGAAATCCAAATGGTCAACATACTTTATGCTGGTTTTACAATTACATTGTCTTTCTACATCACAAATAAAAAACTAAAAATTGCAGGAATTTAAAGGAATGAATGGCTTGAATAATTTCAACCATTAATAATAGATTATCTCTGAATTAGCTGATGCTGCATGAAGTTATGATGATGGTTAGTGTTTAAGGGCGCTCAACTACAAGTTCATCAGCACCCTTATCAAACAAATCATGGCAAAAGCCAGAGATAAAGCTCAATAATAAATATTATAAATAAGAATGAAAGATTAATCTAAAAATTAATGTATAAAAGTAATCATAGAAAAAGCCACAGATTGGTGATTTAAGAAAAAAAGAAAGAAAAAAAAAACTAATACAGAAACAAGGATAAAAACAACTGAACCCGAAATTTGAAGGGTATCTTCGGATAAAAATTCAAAAATCTTAGCTACCGCTCCACAATCGTCCACCAGGACTTCTGCAAAACTGACCGGCAGTTGCAGCGATTCCCAAATATGTGCTAGATTAACACAATCTAGCAACACATGGCAGACGGACAAATCTTCTCCACAAAGCGGACACAATGGAGCAGATTCACTCTTAAAAAGAAAACTATGTGTAAAATTGCAGTGGCCAATACACAAACGAGCCAACATTACTTACTCCCGTCGGGAATGACGAGAGGAAGTTACCCAGTTTGTTGAAAAGTCCTTCACTACTCAAAGCTTGTTTCCGCGGAGAGCTGACCACTCTTCGTGCCAGCACGAAAGTATCGCCCTGCGCACAACAAGCTTAAAGTCTTCTGATGTTATACAAGACATTTTTGTACTGGGCTCGGTGGTTGCCGTCTTTGCTGCAAAATCTGCCAGTTCATTCCCCGGCAAGCCAATGTGACTAGGAATCCATGCACACTCCAAATTAACCCCGAAAGTATATAAAGCGTGGAGGGCATCCTGGATGCGCTGCACGATAGGATGATAGTTGTAGAGATCACCAAGAATCTGAAGTGCACTCAGGGAATCACTCAATATAAGGCAGTCACTTGAATTTCGACGGCCAACGTGCAGAATGGCTCGATATATTGCGTAGAGCTCCGCACTATAAATAGATGTGCCACTATGAAAACCGAATGTATATTATTCGGTATCATAAACAAAGGCACGCCCACTTCCGTCAGTATATATACAAGTTCGGTCATTGTAATTTGACAAAAATTCTATTAAAAAAAAAAAAAAAACCATCTACGGATACTAGAAAAATCTAGGCATTACGATATCGTGCTTATGAAGAAGCATTCGGAAGCGAACACCTGGGGGCCGTGGACTAACTGAGATATTTCTATAACGTTCGTCCAGCTCGGTGTTAAAAAAAGGAGTGAACGTTGGATGCGAAGGCATGCACTTTAGCCCACAGCCATAATTTAACAGAATATCGCGTCTACACTGCAGAGGGGGTTCTGCCGATTCAGCATAAAGGACTGGACTGGTTGGAAACGCTCCAACAGCCACACGTATACACTGATTGTGAACAGTGTCTAATCTTCTAAGCACAGATGGTCTTGCCGAAGAATAAACTATGCATCCGTAATCTAACTCGGCTCGGATCAGTGCGCGATAAAGTCGCAGTAAGACTGTCCGATCCGCTCCCCAAGATTTGCCACTCAGTATCCGTAGAATATTCAGAGAACTGTTACAGCGTGCTTTCAGCTGTGCTATATGCGGTGACCAACAGTTTTCTATCGAATATCAACCCAAGGAATCTCGTCTCATCCGCGAATGGTAGTAAAACTGCGCCAAACCGCAGCGAACGTGGTAATCGCCTCCTGCGGCGCCAGAAGTTCACGCAGAGTGATTTCTCAGCAGAAAAGCGAAAGCCATTTTTAGAGCTCCAATCTGAGAGGTTGTATAAACACCGCTGCAGACGGCGTTCCAAAAAAAAGTGTGCGATGAGAAGTACAATAGATGGCAAAGTCGTCTACGAATAAGCAGGACGATACTCCTGGGAGAATACATTTCGAGATAGAATTAATTGCTATAGCAAACAGCGTGACGCTTAGTACCGATCCCTGTGGCACTCCGTTCTCTTGGACAAAAATATTTGATAAAACTGAGTTGACCCTTACTCGGAAAACGCGGTCCCTCAAACTCCTGAATGAACAACGGAAGGCGTCCACGTATGTTCCAGTTGTATAGGGAACGTATTATTCCTGCCCGCCAACACGAATCATAAGCCTTTTCGAGGTCAAAGAACACCCCAACGGTTTGACAGTTCTTCATGAATCCATTCATTATCTGCGTCGAAATCGAGACAAGGTGTTCAGCTGCTGAACGACGTCATCGAAAACCGCACTGGGTGTTGGTTAGCAGGTTGCGAGTTCCAGCCACCATATCAAACGTCAATTGATCATGCGTTCCATCACCTTGCAAACGCAACTGGTGAGGGAAATTGGACGGTAGCTGGATGGAAGAAAACGGTCCTTTCCAGCTTTCAAAATATGTACGATGGTGGCCTCTCACCACTTTTCTGGAAAAGTGGCGTCAACCCAAACACGATTATAGACCTCGAGCGGGAAGGCCTTACCTTCAAGATAGAGATGTTGCAACATTTGGACGTGTATTTCATCAGGACCTGGTGCAGAGTTTCGCGAAGATGATAGTGCATGGTCTAACTCCCTCATGGTGAAGAGTCGATTGTAATCTTCAAGATTTTTAGAACGAAAGATGAAACCTTACGATTCCACCTGAGCCTTAACGGGAAGAAAATCAGGCGAATAATTATCTGAGCTAGACACTTCAGCGAAAGCACTGCCAAAGGGTTGGCCACGTCAAGCTAATTAACAACATCTCCTACAGCTGTTTTAAGACCGGCGATTGGCGTATGAGTCGTTTTTCCGTCCACGCGCCTTAACTTATCTCATACGATAGAGGAAGGTGTATGTCGATTGAATGACACTACAAAAGTGCTCCATGATGTCTTTTTGCTATTCTTAATAACCTGCCTAGATTTGCCACGCATCGTTTTATACTCAATCAGGTTATCCAGTGTTGGGTGACGTTGGAAAATCCTGAGCGCACGCCTGCGAGCACGAATGGCATCACGGCATTCATCAGTCCACCAAGATACCGGAAATCGACGACTAGTTTGGATCGTCGACCGTGGAATGGACTGCTCGGCAGCATCAAGAATATTTTTCGTGAGGTGTTCCACTAAGACATTCACACAGAGTCGTGCTCGTTGTAATAAAAGACAGCCAACCGGGAGTAAAGGTTCCGGTTGGCTTGATCGATGCGCCATCTAGGTAAACGTGTGGAACATGTATATTGTGGCAAGAGACTGATAAGACATGGAAAATGGTCACTAGAATGTAGATCAGAGATGATATTCCACTGTAAGGAAGATGCTAACGGTGGTGAACAAACTGCTAAATCCAAGTGTGAAAAACTGTTGAAAGCATCAGAAAGAAATGCAGGTTATCCGGTGTTCAGGAGAATTAGATTAGCATTATTCGAGAAATCAGCAATTAACTTACCTCTCGTACAAGCCCGAGGTGAGCTCCAAAGTGGATGGTGGGCATTTACATCACCTACCAAAAGAAAAGGTATTGGTAGTTGAGAAACTAGATCCCCTAAATCAGTGAGCGAGAGGTCGTCATTCGGAAGAAGGTATATATTACAAATGGTGAATCTGGTATGTGACAGTTTAATCCTTACATCTACTGACTGGATGTCGGACTGTAATGATACAGATTGAGCGAATATATCATCTCTGATGAGCATCATAGTGCCTCCGTGCGCAGGTACACCCTCTTCAGATGATAGATCACACCTTACAGGGGTGTAACGTTTGATTTTGAAGCTGTCTTGTGGATGGAGCTTAATCTCTTGCAAACATACGACCAAAGGATCGTTCTGGTTAAGCAGCAGTTCAAGCTCAGGTCGATGTGTTCTTATTCCGCGTAAGTTCCATTGTAGAATAGCCATGTTCTTTATAACAGGATCAGTTGTACATTGTGGTTATTTCTATTTTGAAGGCTGCGAAGGTCGGTTGAGTTTATTCTTTTTAGGTGTTGGGAAGACACCTTCTACGGAGGATGGTCCTGCCTCTTTGTCACTGTCCTGGCAGTGAGGGCAGTATCACCTTCCTCCATCTCCACTTAGGAGAACCCTTTTCCAATTGAAAATTTCGGTTAGAGTACCTCGAACCAATTGGAAATAGAGGCCGGCGAAGATGATAGTCGCCGACCTGAGACCTTCCCAGACGAATCCTCAAAAGAGGACCTCCGTGTACTCTTGTTTACCTTTGTTGCTTTGGGATAGACTTTACGCTTTGAAGGAAGTCAGTTCTCTCATAGTTGTTCTTGAACTTTCTTTCTGGTTCTTTATATATTATTAGCTTTCCAGACTTGTTGGTCGAGGTCGATTGCTTTGGCGGCGATTTAATTTTAGCGCTTTTTACAGTTTCAGATGTAGGTGATGTTGCTACTGACAGATGTTGAAGTCGAAGGCCTAGGAAGTGAGCTGACTGTGTGAATCATTTCTGCAATCGTGACTCCGTTTATATCGCAGGTTTGAGTTGCGATTTCCCAACTTTGTACCGATTTAGTTACAACTGAGCTATAGGTACCATACTTCGGGACAGAGGGTTGGCGGAATCGCAAGAGTTTCCGGGCTTCCAAGAAGGACACCTTCTCTCTAACTCGTATCTCCTGGACCGTCTTTTCCTCTGCAAAACGGGGACAACTACGGATGTTCACCGTTACAGTTAACACACGTTGGAGATGACGTGCATTCTCCGTCAAACAGGATATTGCCTCAGTTCACACAGGTAGATTCGCCGTTGCAGAATTCACTGGTGTGGCCAAAGCGCTGACATTTATAACATCTGAGCGGGTTCGGTATATACGGTCTTACCTCAATGGATTCATACCCTGCCATTATCCTTTGTGGGAGATCTACCAGATCAAAGGTAATAAACAGGGTACGGGTAGGCATGAATTCTCCATTTACTTTTCTTTGAACCCGATACACAAGATGTTACGCCTTGGGGAGCAAGATTTTGTTGAATTTCCTCACAGGTCAAACCGTCCGATGCGCGCGTTTACCACACCGCCTGAAGAATTTGAGCTTTTGTGTACATCGACCTTTACGGGATAGCTAGCTAACATTTTGGCCTTTAGTATTTTTGCAGCCTGGGATGCCGATTCTGCTCTACCAGGAGCGTGCCATTACGAGCTCTTAAACAAGATTTTACAGGACCAGCAATGTTATCAAGACCCTTTTGAACAACAAAAGGGCTTACGCTAGAGAACTTCCTTCCTTCCTCTGTTCTATTAACAATTAAGTAGCGAGGACCACAACACTCGACTACTACTTTTCCGAACTCAGTACCATATTTAATGGATTTTTTGGATTTTGCCATGAAAATAAATTTTAATTTTCATCCCCTGGTGCTCCCCACCCACCACGGAGTCCAACAAGGGGTCACCCCACTGGGATATCAGGGCTACACAGGGGTTATAGCAGGCTCGCCGTCTCACTCACCCTGGAGTTCGGTATAATACCTAGTCCTGACCGATTGACTAGGGGTGGGCTAATCCCTAGCCTCCCGTTTAGATGAAGCAGAAACCAAAGTGGTGTATTAAGTTGCGTACCCTCCCTAGTCACTGAAAAATCAGAAGGCCGAGGCTCAGATACGCAACCCTCAACCAACCAGGATATTCCTTTCCACCGACACGGGTCTCCACGCACGGCCTACACGTGGGTGGGCATTTTGACCTAGTGACACTCACCACTCGAGGTTGCCCACGGAGGGAGTCAAGGTTGGCTCGGGACCCCGGGTGCGCCAAACCCGTACCTACCGTAGTAGGCCCCTGGGGGGCTCGTTGTGCTTTTTTACAATGTCGGTGTTGATTGAAAATCCCGGCGCTTGTGAAATCATATGTATGATTCGTTTTCTGAATGCTAGGAAAGTGAAACCAATTAAAATTTATCGGCAAATTTGCGAAGTTTACGGACAAAATGCGATGAGTGACTCAATGGTGAGAAGATGGGTCCGACAGTTCAATGAAGGACGTAGTGAAGTGCACGATGAAGAACGAAGTGGGCGTCCATCTTTGGTTACAGAAGAACTGGTTCACGCGATTGATGACAAGATTCAGGAAAACAGCAAGTTTACAATTAGTGCTCTCCCTATTGAATTACCTCAAAGCTCACGATCACTAATTCATGAAATTGTTACCGAAAAACTGAAATTTCGTAAACTTTGCTCACGTTGGGTACCAAATATTCTTACTGAGCAACACAAAACAAAACGGATGGGTAGTGCACTTCAGTTTTTAACCCGTTGTGATGAAGACGGCGAAGAATTTCTGACACAGATAGTCACAGGAGATGAGACTTGGGTTTCTTACGACACCCCTGAAAGTAAGCGGCAATCAATGGAATTGAGGCACACTTCATCCCCAGCAAAGGTTAAGCCGAAACAAATCTTGACATCTCGTAAAATGATGTGCACAGTGTTCTGGGACTGGAAAGGCATCTTACTCATTGATTTCTTACCGCGTGGTCAAACAAACCAGATGTTTATTGCGAGACACTTAGGAAATTGCGCCGCGCAATACATAATAAGCGCCGAGGATTGCTGTCAAAAGGTGTTTTCTTCACGACAACGCACGACCACACACCGCAAATGTGACGAAAATCCTCCTACAGAGATTTGGTTGGGACGTGTTTGACCATCCTCCGTACAGCCCTGACCTCGCTCCTAGCGACTTTAATCTGTTCTTACATCTCAAGTCTTTCCTTGGCGGTCAACACTTCAACAAAGATGAAAAGCTGAAAGAAAATGTTTCCAACTTTTTGAAGACACAGGTGGCAAACTTCTATGAAGATGGCATACAAAAACTTGTGCCATGCTATGACAAATTCTTGCAAAATTTTGGCAGTTATGTGGAAAAGTTGTTTAAGAACTTTAGAATTCTGTGCAATAAATAATTATTCTGTATCTGTACACAATTTAATTTTATTATCAAACGGAACTTACTTTCTGGACGTACCTCGTATATACAAGTTTGGTCATTGTAGTTTGACAAAAATTCTAAAAAAAAAAATCTACTGATACTAGAAAAAGGCATTGATATACAATCATCCCGAGGTTTAAGTGGGATGTTGGAAGTAAAGGTGGGTGCACCCTTTACCTCTTGGAAAACATTCTGGGCATTACGATGTCGTGCTTATGAAGAAGTATTCGGAAGCGAACACCTGGAGGCCATGGACTGATTGAGATATTTCTATAACGCTCATCCAGCTCGGTATTAAAAAAAGGAGTGAACGTTGGATGCAAAAGCATGCACTTTAGCCCACAGCCATAATTTTTTAACAAGATATCACGCCTACACTGCAGAGGGGGTTCTGCCGATTCAGCTTAAAGACTGGCTACTGGACTGGTTGAAAAAGCTCCAACAGCCACACGAATATCCTGATTATGGACAGTGTCTAATCTTCTAAGCACAGATGGTCTTGCCGAAGAATAAACTATGCATCCGTAATCTAACTTGGCTTGGATAAGTGCGCGATAAAGTCGCAGCAAGACTGCCCGATCCGCTTCCCAAGATTTGCCACTTAGTATCCGTAGAATATTCAGAGAACTGTTACAGCGCGCTTTCAGCTGTGCTATATGTGGTGACCAAGAAGTTATTTAAACAAATTCGTGTATTTTGAAGAGAGCAATATTTTTGTGTGGTACATTTCTGTCTATTGCTAAAGTTTGAGTTATAGACGATTATATAAATTTCTTTTGAAAAACTAACTCCATAAGCTATTCTTACAAATTCAAGATATACATTTTGTAATAAATATCTTTAAGGTGTAGTGTTTTATCAAATATTAGTGCCACTTTCTCAGAAAATAAAAAGTTCAATATATAGGGCAGTTGGGGCTGGGAGATATTCTTAAAAATCTTGGTGTTGTACAGCTAGCAAGACACCAAACTAAATCAACACATTTTTTGGTCATGTTGCACACACACTTACACACACAGCTCAAGAACTTTTCTACTTTCAAGAAATGCTTTCTATTTCAGGTACCTGTATTACCAGTGATACCTCAGTATTAAATTTTTAGAAAGAATGTAGCCATGTGGTAAATAAACTCCCAATAATCATCATAATGTTAATCTTCTCAGTAGCAAAACTCACAAGAGGTAGGTATCTCTTGCCTAGTGATAAAAAACACTTACAGTGTAACTATTTAATTGGCAGCGAGTGTACTACAACTGACCCTTCTTCAACATGACAAAAAAATTGTTTCACATATTGACATCCTTCATGAGCTGCATTGTTGTTCAAGTTGAATTCCTTCAACCTGAAACGAGCCTTCAAGGTGCAAACATCAAGTGTTCCCTTGCTCAAGAATTAACCTAGTCAAAGGTAATTAAGAATGCAGACATCTGAGAAATATACAGTGAGTGTAAAAAGTGTTTTTACACCTCTATTGTTTTACATTAGAAGGTGCATTATAAAATAGCATGCTTTTTAAGGAATATGTTAACATACAAGACGTGAATACTACCTTTCATATGAACACCAATAAAATTACAATGCGAGGATCTTAAAAATTAGATAAAATGGACCAAATGATATCTAAAACAGGTGGAAAAAATGAATGTACACCTGAGGTAGTGGTTCGGGAAAACCAACTCTAAAGAAGAACTAGCCAACGTTCACATTTGCTTACCTGTAGATAGCAGTGATAAGCAGAGCAGCATTAGTCATCGGTAAACAGAGAACAAAATATACAGGATTGTCCAAATGTGGAACAATCGCAGGGAAACCAGCAAAGGAACAAGAAAAATAATTATTAAACTGCAAAACCAATGTAAATTGCTGTGAGAAATATTGCAACTTGAAACATCTGCCTTCACAGTGCACACAATAGTTATGTTCTAAAAACGGTGCAAAATAGGCCAAGTAATTAAGACCAAAGTTGACAGAACAACTTAAAACTTTTCATGCGGGGAAATAAAGGATCTAAAAACCAGTACTGTGAAGGCGACTACAAATCTGGGAAGACTTGTTATTAACATTATAGCCAGTACAGTGTGCTATGTTTATTGAGAAGCAGGATATCATGGTCGAGTACCCCAGAAGAAGTTCTGGGTCAATAAAAGGAATCAAAGTGAATAAATTTTGCAAAAGGGCACCTAAATAAAGCACCAGACTTATGGAAAATAGTGTTTTCTTCCAATGAAAGTTTAACATTTTTGGTTTTGATGGAAGAGGTATGGTCTGTCACAAGAAGAACACAGGAAAAAACGAATGGCATTTTATTTATGGACGCTCTAACTGCAATGGTTCTTAGCATCCCATTATATACTGGGCGTGAAAGACCACTTAATTTTGCTCAGAGGCAACTCTTATCAGGCTTGAGGTTCTGTTACACACCATAAATCTATGACAGGACCAATGGCTTTACTTCTCTTCCGAAGGAAGCCAAACAAAGGATCTTTACGCCCAAAAAATCTATCATGCTCTGCTGAGTTTGAACCCTCAACCTTGGGTATATGAAGTTAGAATGGTAACCATTACACCACGAAGGGCAAAGAACAATACAGAGATGGATCCAAAACGTCTAGCACCCACAGTAAAATACTGGGGTGGCCCAGTGATGATCTGAGAGTGTGTGAGCAGTTCAGGTGAGAGTCAACTGCACTTTATCGACAGAATGATAAATTATAAAATGTATATGAACATTTTAAAGCAAAATCTTCATGCTGTGCTCAGAAACAAGGTCTTTAGAACAACTTTATTTTTTCAGCAGGAAGACAAACATACCGATGAAACTTACTCGGACTGATTTACAGCACACCAAAGCAACTTCATACACCACTTCAGTCACCAGATCTTAACCCTATAGAGTATCTGTGGTATATTTTGGAACAGAAAATTAGAAATCACACCTTTTCTGGTAAAGAGGGCTTGAAAGAGGCACTTCAAATAGAATGGGACTTATTTGACCAAAAGACAACTAGAGAACTAGTGAAATCAATACCACGAAGACTGAAGGCAGTCATAAAAGCAAAAGGAAGCCTACTAAATATTGAAAAGGGATGGATTTATAAAAATGTTACCAAAACTGTAGGTGTAAAAATCACTGTGATAATGGCATTTGTTTATATTAAGAGTAGATTGTAAATTTATGCTTTATGAAATAAAATGTTACCAAATACAATACCATGATTAAGTTATTTATATATTTGCACAACATCCCATTCTTATTCCTTCTGTTCTTATGTGTACAAACACTTTACACTCACCATATGTACTAAGTAAAAACCAGTTTCAAGTGTTAAGTTAAATTCAATTTTACTTTCAAAATGTCATTATTAGTTATAATTTTCTTCAGAATTCTGAAAGTTTTTGTAATGTTTCTGGTCCCAATTGTTATATTTAAACTTTTATTTAGCATTGAAAAATGTATTTCAAACAACCAAGTTCATATATAATAATTTTGTTGGGCAGACGGGGGAGAAAAAAGAAAAACAAAAAACACAATCTCATTGTGCACTCAATGGTTTTATAGAAAATATATATAGAAGTTTTCTTAGCTTGTGAAACAATTATTTTCTTGCCTAATGTATTTAATATAACCATGAACAGTTATATCAGTGGTGGAAATTGTACTTCCTACAACAAAATATTCCCTGAAAGCCATTGGTAATCAAAGTTTAATTCTTCCTGATCCCAAATATACCTCCTTTATTTAAATTGCTATAGCCAAATGTCAAATTGTGACACATCCAGTACACCAGCTATGGCTACAGATTGTTGAAATTACCTCACTACAAGCTGTATGGTTTACTAAAGTAGCAAGCAATAACTGTACAATATAAACAGTTATGAAAAGATCTGTGGCATTTGGTCAGAACACGATTAACTCCAAAACCAGTTTTGTGTGTGTGTGTGTGTGTGCTAAGAAATTAGTAATATAAAAGAATCAATCCTCTATTGTTTGGTGAAGTCCTGATATGTCCAGGACTTCAAACGATAAAGGATTGTTTCTTTTATATCTGTCTTAGCACAAAAATGCCAGTTTTGGAGTTGTGTTCTAATCAAATCAAGAGATGTTTCTCTACATTTTCACAAAATTACCCACACTATTTGTATAAAGCCATAAAAACTGAACTCGTGATATGTATAGCTTTCCCAAGAAAAACCTCAAAAGCAAAAAATCTGCTGTTACATAAAAATTTGATCAGTGATCATCCGTTTATGAATATGCAAAATGGGAGATTAAAATGAGGGGAATCTAAGCATTTATAAATTCTTACCTGTTTATGAATCCATACCCGCTCTTTACGTTAAACCACTTAACAGTCCCGGTAACTTTGGTTGCTGAAAAAAAAAAAAAATTAATATTTATAGAATACAGAATAAAATGCAATAAATATGCTAAAAAATAAAGGAAATTAAACAAATTTTGGGAAGATTATCATGTAGCTGTAATTAAACATTTACAAAATTGATAAGAGAAGTGGTCAAATTGCACTGCTTTAGTACTATTTTGAGTAAAATAGCACTCCAGAGTACAACACTAAAGCAATCAACCCAACCACTTCATAAAAGTTTCAACAATGTGTCTTATGGTCTCCTGAATAAAAAACACCTATAAAAACTTTGCACAGGCTTACAGCTCAAAAACAAAAGTTACATCCTATACATGAAAGAACTTATTTTTAGTGTTTTCAAAGAATAGCTTTTAATGATTCAGATTAGAATATCACCTATGTAGCGAGTTATCGATATCTATGTTAATAGTATAGAGAGAAAATTTGTAACCACATATCAAGTGAAAATTTGTTTTTTGCTCATTTTTGTAGCTTTCCTTTACCCATTTACTGGCAAAAAGTTGTATGCCACTAGTAACAGGAAATTCATTTTAATGGGGATTGTCAGCAAGTCTTATCTAACTTTATTGTCAGGGCTGAAACAGGCAGGCCATAACATGCAATTTTGTGGAATATGCCAACTTGAGAAGAAACATCACACATATTCTAACAGGCAAAATGTATTTCACCACATCCAGTTACATACGAAAGTTATTTGGCAAATATGGGAATGAATATGTGCAGTTGTGTGAGAACACACAATTCAATCTAAATAACACTGCAAATATAAAATGAATATCTCATAATGAAGTAGTATCAGATGTACTACCTGAGAGTGATGAAAATGAAAGTTATATTGAATAACATGCATAAAGACTGGCTGAGAGTCATTAAATATTTTCCCGAATTATTTACCAAAACTTTATTTCACTTTGTTAGCTACTTGCTAGTACAGTGCATAACAGTACTCCTATTAGTTTGGCAATGTGTCTGTAGCAAAAAAAATCTGATGTTACACACAAGACTTTCTCTGTTCTACAGACTTCTTACAAAAGATTATTCCTTCTTCACCATTCTAATCAAGATAAGCATTAGCAGAATGTACTTATTCCTTAGTTTCCTATATATAGAAGGGAACTAAGGAAGTACACTATGCTAAAGCAATAGGCAAATGTTTTAAAAGCTTCGTTAATCGATTATCATTGAAATTGGCCTCTTTACTTGACCAGGAGTAGGAAAGAAAAAAATAAATATTTTAAAATTGAAACAAATAACAAGGAATATCTTGGAAATGATCAACTCTACAACAAAAATGTATATGACAAATTGTGTGTTTTACCAAGATCTAAAAGTTATGTAGAGTAAGTTTCTGTCTAACTCTTACACTTTAACCATTATGCAAAATACTGCAAAACTCAGGTAGAATGTGCTCTTCAGAGGCTATTCCTAGAAAACTCAAAATATAAATTCTATTTGTGTTGTGAATAACTTTAATATACAGTATTCTATCCAAATTTTAACCACTTTAGATAAAAAAAAATAATTTAAAAATGTTTCCACGTAAAGGGCAGTTTGGGGTGTGGGGATTTTTTTTTTAAAATCCTCATGTTGCATCCTTTGAAGATAATTAACTGAATACCAAGTTTGGTGTTAACAGTCTTTTAGATTTTGAGCTATGCTGTCCACACACATAATCATGACTTTCTTTACACCTCCCATAACAAGTAGCTAATAAGCTTAATCTTCCATCTACTTCACACTAATCAAGCAGAAGCAGTTCTATTACTTATAAGTACATGGGAAATAAGGGATTACATTAGGCTAAACAGACACTCAAATGTTTTAAAATTTGGTTGCTATGGGGTTGAAATCAGTTTCTTTGCAAATTCCTGTATGAGAAAAATTTAAATATTTTAGAACTGCAACCAACAAAGAATTTCTCAAAAATGGCCACCTCCAGGGAAAAAATTTGATATGTTCCATTCACATGACTTTCTCAATATCTCTGTAACAAATTATTATTAATAAGCTTATCTTTTATTTATTTCATGCTAATTGATAAAATTAGCAAAAATAGACATTTCTTGCTTTATTGTAAGTAGAAGCGAAATAACGGAGTACCATAGGTTAAAGTGAAAGCCAAAAGCTGGTTGCTATGTGACTGATGTTCCTTTGTTTGAATGGACAGGAGTTGACAAATCCCTGTATGAGAAAAGTATAAGTTTTTATAGCTGAAACCAAAAACAATCAACTCCACGAAAAAAATGTATATAACATAAATTGTGTGTTTTAACGTGCTCTACATTTTTTGTGTTAAGCTTTTATCCATCTCTTACGGTTTAGTAGTTATGCAAAATTCATCCAGAATAAAGTAGTCTTCAGAGGCTATTCCCAGAAAATTCAAGATATACATTTTATTTGTCAGGTAAATATCTTTGAGATACAAAATTTTAATCAAAATCGTTAGAGCCATTTTTGAGAAGATCAAAATTTTCGAAAAAAATTCCATGTAAAGGGTAGTTGGGGATGGGGGGATTTTTCTCAAAATCTTTGTGTCGCATCCCTGGAAGATACTAAACCTAAATACCAAGTTTGATGTTTTACCGACTTTTCGTTTTTGAGTTATCATGTACACAGACACACGGACACACAGACCTTTTTGTGAAAATGCTTTTTTTGGATATTGGGGAACCTAAAACATATATTTCCGGTGAAATCTCGGTATCGAATTTTTGGGTGGAGTGCAATACATTCTCTATACACTATGTACATAGTGCGTATAGAGAAATTAAAAACGTATGTCAAATTGTGTTTTGAAATAAGATATACATTTTTGCCTAGCTCTTAGTTTACCTATACAAAATTCAGAAAGACTCATCCAGAATTAAGAGGTCTTCAGAGGCTATTCCCAGAAAATTTAAGACATACAATTCATCTGTTATCTAAATATTAAACATACAAGATTTTAATCAAAATCGTTAGCCATATTTGAGAAAATAAAAAAAAAAACTTTTTAAAAATTTTACCATGTAAACGGTAGTAGAGGGTGGGGGGATTTTCTTGAAAATCTTCGTGTTGCATCCTTGGAAGACACTGAACTTAAATATCAAGCTTAGTGACTTTTTGTTTTAGAGCTATGCTGCCCAGACAGACATTTTTCTAAAAGAGACTTCTTTTTGGATTAGGGGGTTCCAAAACGAGTATTTCTGGTGAAATCTAACGAATTTTTGGGTACAATACAATAATAACTAGGCAATTGTGTAATTGATCATAATTAGAAACACTTTCTGGTAAAATAATTATACAGGATGATACACAAAAAATTGGCCATGATTATATGTTGCTTATTGTCAGCTGACAATTGTTATCTGCTGTGGTGAAGCTGTTACAGCTGCATTTTGCATTGTCCATAAGAAAGCTGCTGCAACTTTAAGACACGTGAAGTAAATCTCAACAAAATGAATTGCAATAAAGAAGATATGTCTACCAGTTCCTTTACAGCAACCAGGACATTTTTGTTAGAAAAGTTTCCTAGCATTTCCATACAAGTGAAGGACAGTATACAGGATTTGATTACAATTACGGAGTCAGTTGTAAACACAAAAATCTGATGTGTACCATTCATTCTTAAAAAGCTTATACTTCTATTTACTTTATGCTAATCAGAAAAAATTAGCAGAAATAGTCTTATTACTCGCATCCTTGTAAGTAGAAGTGAAATAAGGGACAACCGTAGGTTAAAGTGATGGTCAAAAGCTGGTTGCTATGTCAATGAAGTTCCTTTGTTTATATGGATAGGAGTTGACAAGTTCCAATATGAGAAAAGTATACGTTTTTCATAGCAGAAAAAAAAAATAAGTAATGTCACAAAAATGACGAACTCCACGAAAAAAATGTATATAACATAAATTGTGTGTTTTAATGTGCTCTACATTTTTTGTGCAGCAAGTTTTTGTCCATCTCTTACGGTTTAGCAGTTATTCAAAATTTAGTAAAATTCATCCAGAATAAACTACTCTTCAGAGGCTATTCCCAGAAAATTCAAGATATACACTTCATGTCAGGTAAATATGTTTAATATCCGAAATTTTAATCAAAATCGTTAGAGCCATTTTTGAGAAAATCAAAATTTTCGAAAAAAGTTCCATGTAAAGGATAGTTGGGGGTGGGGGGATTTTTCTCAAAATCTTCATGTCACATCCCTGGAAGATACTAAACTTAAATACCAAGTTTGGTATTTTACCGACTTTTCGTTTTTGAGTTATCGTGTTCACAGACACACTGACACACACACACACAGATCTTTTTGTGAAAATGCTTTTTTTTGGATATTGGGGGCCCTAAAACATATACGTCCAGTGACATCTCGGTATCGAATTTTTGGTGGAGTGCAATACTTTCTCTATACACTATGTACATAGTGCGTATGGAGAAAGTAAAAAACTGATGTGTTCCATTCACATGACTTTCTCTACATCTTTAACAAATTATTGTTAGCTTATCCTTCCATCCACATGCTAATCAAGACAAGCATTAACTTAGTTTCTTATAAGTAGTAGCGAAATAAGGGAACACACTAGGCTAAACTGACAGTCAAATATTTTAAAATGTGGTTGCTATGGTATAGAAATTTGTTATTTTTGCCAGGTGTTGACTAGTTCCTATATGAGAAAAGTTTAAGTGTTTTAAAACTAAAATCAATAACAATGAATATCTCAAAAATGGTCATCTCCACGCAAAAAAGACAGAGCATAAATTGTGTGTTTTAATGAGCTCTACATTTTTTGTTAAGTTTGTCTATCTCTTACAGTTATGCAAAATTCATTCAGAATACAGGTGTCCTCAGAAGCTATTACTGCAAAATTCAAGATATACATTTTATTTGTCACATACATTTTTTTAATACACAATATTTTAATCAAAATTGTTGCCAATTACAAGAAAGTCAACATTTTAAAAAACATTTACATGTAAGGGATAGTGTCGCATCCTTGGAAGGTACTACTTAAATACCAAATTTGGTATGTAACAGACTTTTTGTTTTTGAGCCCAAGACATACACACACACACACTGACATTTTTCTAAAAATACCTTTTTTTGGCTATAGGTGATCTCAAAATATTTATTTCCAGTGAAATTTGGGTATCAAAATCAATACAATACACTTATGTATATAGTACATGTAGAGAAAGTAAAAATAAAATCTAGCCCCTTCCATTTATATACCTGCTCTGATTGCAGATATTAGAACACCAATGATCTGGAGTTCAAAGAAGTTGACATGTAAACTGTTCACAAGTGAACATTTTGCATAGGTCTTGTCAACATATTCTACCCCATATAGGGATGAAGCCATACAAAATGACATGTATCTAAGAACTGAAAGGAGGAAGATATAGTTTAACATGTGAATTATATAGCAATACCAAATAATAGAGGGTGGATTGTTGGATCCGCAGGAGATGAAACCTGGTTCCATCTGACAGGACATATGAACTTCCAGGACACCAAATATTGATCAACAAACAATCCCAATACAATTAACAAGGACCCTCTTCACGGTGTGCTGTATCAGCAAGTTTGATTGTAGGTCCCATAGTTTTGGAAACAGTGATGTGTATATGCAAAACAATTGAATTTTATTCACAGTTGATTCCCATGAACTTACGCATGCTATCTTTCAAGAGGATGGGGCAACCTGTCACATGAGTCAATCCCACAATTTGTAGATTCACAGAAGAAAGCACTGTCAGCATAAGATTGTGGCTACTGTATTTGCAGGACCTAACTACTTGTGATTTTTATCTATGAAACAGTCTAATGGAAAACTATATGCATATAACCCAACGAAGACTTGGAGAATATCCGTGATTAAAATTTGAGAATTGTTGCAGTAGAATTGTGCAAAATATATATTAATATGTTAAGGTGCATGCAAAAGTGTAGAAGCACAAGGTCTTTTCAGCACCTAATGTAATTCAAAAGACAAGATCTAATCAGTAAATAAAGACCTTTACATTAGATCATTTGACATATAATTATTACATGTTTATTTGTTGTATCTATTAGTGGCAGGCAACAATTTGTGCTTAATGGGCAGGTTAAGCAGTCTGTGCTTGGGCCACATTTTCATGCACCAAACTGAATGTATGTGTGTACATGGAAATATATATATAAAAATCCTGTTTAAAAGGGGATTCAAAATTATTGTTGTCACTAAGTTGGTACAGCTTTCCTCTATACCCACGCTGAGTTTGATCATCATCTGTCATCTAGTTTGTTTACAGTAGGCCATTTTGTTAGTTCATCTCAAAGTGATTTGAGATTTTACGATGGATACAAATATTGAACAAAGAATCTGTCTCAAATTTTGCATTGTAAATGGTATTTTGTATGGCGAATCGCTGAAAATGTTATAGAGGGCTTACGGTGAATCGACTATCTAAAACATGTGCATATGAGTGGTACAATGCACTCAAAAGTGGTCTAGATGTGGTGGAAGATTTACCTTGCTCTGGTCGGCCATCAACGGTTTCAACTGAACATTGCTAAAGTGAAGAAAATGGCGTCTGAAAATTGTCATTTAGGTCTGGGAGAGATTGCCACTGAACTTTGTGTCTCACGAATTGATTCGTACCATTTTAAAAGATTGTTTGGGCATGACGCGTTGCAGCTCAGTTAGTACCGAAAGTGTTGAATTTTCTACAAAATCTCAATTGCATAAGGATTGTTGAAGACATGCTAGAACGAGCCAGTTCCGACCCCACATTCATGAAACACATTGTAACTGATGAGACGTGGGTTTACGAGTTTGACACTCAAACCAGTCAAGCTTCCGAACAATCCCAATACAATTCAAGCCTTTAAACTCAGCCAAAACCTAAAAGGGCATGTCAAACTTGATCAAAACTGAAAGCCATGTTGACAGTTTTTACTTTCTCTATACGTATTATGTACATAGTGTATAGAGAAGGTATTGCATTGTACCCAAAAATTCGATACCAAGATTTCACCGGAAATATATGTTTTGAGACCCTCTGAATCAAAAAAAGCATTTTGGAAACATGTCTGTGTGTGTGTGTGTGTGTGTCTGTGGGCAGCATAGCTCAAAAATGAAAAGACTATTAAAAAACCAAACAAGGTATTTAAAGTTGGTATCTTCCAAGGATGCGGCATGAAGATTTTCAAGAAAATCACCACACCGCAAACTACCCTTTAGATGAAACTTTTTTCGAAAATTTTGATTTTCTAAAAAATGACATGATTTTGATTAAAATCCCATATATTAGTGACATTTACATACCAAATAAAATGTAAATCTTCAATTTTCTGGGAATAACCTCTGAAGACCTCTATTCTGGATGAATTTTGCCAAATTTCGCTTAACTGCTAAACGGTAAAAGATAAGACAAAAGCTTACTGCACAGAAAATTTAGAGCACGTTAAAACACACAATTTATGTTATACAAATTTTTTTCGTGGAGTTGGTCGTTTTTTAGTTATTTATTGTATTTGATTTCACCTTTCAAAAAAAATTTCTCATACAGGAATTTGTCAACTCTTGTCCATGCAAACAAAGGAACTTCAGTCATATAGCAACCAGCCTTTGACTATCACTTTAACCTATGGTACTCCCATATTTCACTTCTACTTAAAAGGAAGCAACTTGACAAATATGTGTATCTTGAATTTACACAAAAAATGTAGAGCACATTTAAACACACAATTTATGTTATATATATATTTTTTTTCTTGGAGTTGAGCATTATTTTTTTTTTTTTCTTTATAGATATTCCTTGATTTTGTTAGCTTTAAAAACTTAAACTTTTCTCATACAGGAATTTGTCAACTCCTGTCCATACAAACAAAAGAACTTCAGTCACCTAGTAATCATGTTTTGCTATCACTTTAACCTATGTTACTCCCTTATTTCGCTTCTACTTACAGGGAAGCAAGTAATAAGACTATTTCTGCTAATTTTTTCTCTCTTAGCATGAAGTACATAGAAGCATAAACTTTTTAACAAAAATCTGATGTGCTCCATTCACATGACTTTCTTCATATCCCTGCAACAAATAATTCTTAAAAAGCTTATACTTCTATTTACTTTATGCTAATCAGAAAAAATTAGCAGAAATAGTCTTATTACTCGCTTCCTTGTAAGTAGAAGCGAAATAAGGGATAACCGTAGGTTAAAGTGATAGTCAAAAGCTGGTTGCTAAGTCAATGAAGTTCCTTTGTTTATATGGATAGGAGTTGACAAGTTCCTGTATGAGAAAAGTATATGTTTTTCATAGCAGAAACCAAAAATAAGGAATGTCACAAAAACGACGAACTCCACGAAAAAAATGTATATAACAAATTGTGTGTTTTAATGTGCTCTACATTTTTTGTGTAGTAAGTTTTGTCCATCTCTTATGGTTTAGCAGTTATTCAAAATTTCGTAAAATTCATCCAGAATATACTCTTCAGAGGCTATTCCCAGAAAATTCAAGATATACATTTCATTTGACAGGTAAATATGTTTAATATCCGAAATTTTAATCAAAATCGTTAGAGCCATTTTTGAGAAAATCAAAATTTTCGAAAAAAGTTCCATTTAAAGGATAGTTGGGGGTGGGGGGGATTTTCTCAAAATCTTCCTGTCGCATCCCTGGAAGATACTAAACTTAAATACCAAATTTGGTATTTTACAGACTTTTCGTTTTTGAGTTATCGTGTTCAGACACACGGACCTTTTTGTGAAAATACTTTTTTTGGATATTGGTGACCCTAAAACATATATTTCCAGTGAAATCTCGGTATCGAATTTTTGGGTGGAGTGCAATACTTTCTCTATACACTACGTACATAGTGCGTATGGAGAAAGTAAAAATTTGTTGCAGAGATATAAAGAAAGTCATGTGAATGGATAACATCACATTTTTTTTTATTATTGAGGTGTCGTGTACTCAAGAGTTCTTGCCAGAAGGTCAGATGGTAATTAAAGACTATTATCCGAGTTTTATGCGGCGTTTCAGAGAACAAATACGGCGAAAAAGGTCAGATTTGTGGAACGACAACTCATGGATTCTGCACCACGATAACGCACCAGCTCACAAGGCTATTATTGTGAACAAATTTCTGACCAAAAACTCAATAAATTTCATCGAACAGCCACAACATTCACCTGATCCGGCTCCTGCTGATTTTTTCCTCTTTCCAAAACTCAAGTTACCACTTCGAGGCACCGTTTTCAGTCAATAGAAGATAAAGGAAAATTTGCGGCAACAATTGACATCGATTCCTAAAAGTACAAAAAATGTTTTGTTGATTGTATTATTTTTTTGCATAAATGTATAATTTCAGAAGGGGCCTACTTTGAAGACAATAAAATAAAACTGGATGAATAATTCATTTTTGTGTTTTATTGGCCAATTCCCGGAAGTTTAACACAGTAGTAAATATATATAGTGGCTCATCTGTGACTCCTGGCCAGCTGTTGCCATCCAAGATGATTAGGCACAGACCTTGAACTCGAAGACAGCAATTCAAGTGCATAGATTTACATGCATACAATACAATAACCACCGCATACATTGAAAGAACTTAAAGACAATATCAAAGAGTTAATGCATATTAAAGGAAACTATCCTAAAAGTTGTGAGCAGCACAAGGACATCATTTCCAAAACTTTCTGTGAGTAAGGTTTTTGTAATTGATGTGTTCCATTCACATGACTGTTCTGTAAACAAATTATTTTTACAAAAGAATATTTTATTTACAATATGCTAATCAAGCTAATCATTAGCAGAAATGGTGTTATTTACTTATATCCTTATAAGAGAAGGTAAATAAGTAAATACACTAAGCTAAAGCAATTGTCAAATGTTTTAAAAGCTGACGCTATGCAATTGTCACTGAAATCTGTTTCTTTGCATGGTAAGGAGTAAAAGAAAAAAAACACTAAATACTCCCTATTTGAAAAAAGTATAAGCATTTTAAATCTGAAACCAATAATAAGTAATATCTCTGAAACAGCTTATAACAGGGGATCACTGAAAAATGTTCACGCTGTTCATGAAACTTTTTCTAAACACACAAAATTCTTCATGAAAGAAAATCTAATCTTTTGATCCTAACACATCCTCTATAACCTATTATTTTGTTTTGTCATTGGCTAGTTTATTTACTATGCGGAAATCGTCACCAAACATGTGCCAAACGAATGACATATTGCAATCAAATCTATTATAACTACCAGCAATTTTACTTAACATTCTGTTAATTCATTACAATTTCACTACTGCAAATGACTTCATCACTATTATGATGGTATGTAGAGACAAGTTTCAATTTGCATTCACCACCATGAAGAACAAAATCCAACAATTGCAAGTGTTAAGATTTGAAACATTTTAGTCTGTATAATAACCAACAATATTTTAAATACAAAATTGCTTTTACTAAAGGTAGGAATCATCCATTTTTTTTCTTAAGTAAAAAAAACTACAACTGCAATTCTATAAACGTCTTGCCCCTTTGCGTCATTTGACAACATGAACATGTGACCCTATATGGAATAAGCATACAATGCTATATGATTAAGTAACAAACCTATAAACTAAATGAAAATGCCACTTAAGCACAGAATGAAATACCTACAGGATTTTTCAAGTCCTCTAACATGGGAAATCCTGCATAACACAGGATGTCTGGCCTCCATTTCTATTTAAAAGTACGGAAAATGTTTTCACAAAAATGTTTGGCAATGTCACAAAAACAGCACCATTGCAATTGAGTATGTAATTAGTTGCAAACTGTCATATCTAGTTAAAGTGAAAAGAATATTTCATAAATAGAACAAAATAGCATCTTAAGGTTAAGCACTCCTATTGCAATGTTTGTGTGTCTCAGCATACATTTTTAAGCAATTTTTTTCTCAAATGAAGCAAATAAAAAGTAAAATAAGAACAATATAAAATTCTCATTTCTTGATATAGCTAGAATATCTATGAAGATATTGCACCAAACATGGAAGCTATTGTGCCTTCCAATAATATAGTTCACATTCAAGAAGTTTAAATCTTGTTAGGACAAGTTACGACCTACCAGGTTGAGGGCAAGTAACAATAGAAATATGATTATATGCTACTGGTATATCTATGACAAATGTATTGTTGAGTGTTCTAATATTACTAGTGCTAGAATGTGATTATCATTATGTAAAATCTTTAGTCTAGGCACAATGCTTAGTTCTAACTTAAATGCCACTTGAGAAAGCAAAGGTCAATCTACTCCTCTCTGCATTCAAAAATACATGTCATGCAGGAAGTTGACTTTAAACATGGCTGTCTTTAGAGCTAAGTATTGATTACTGGCTGAATTTGTTAAGCAGTGGCTTGTGGATGTTTTCAATCTATTATTTTCCCCCCAAAAATTGCTGGCAAATGACATGCCATCTATTGCTACTGGTTTAGCAGCTGTAATATCCTTGGCTGAATATCCATTCTCTGGGAATGAGTTAAGAGTTGAAATTCTGGAGCATAGGTGGTAAGATAAATGAAGTTGTTCTGTTAATCAGGTTGAAACAATTTCCCTTGGTTTTTGGCTTGAGACAAAAACTCTTCACAACAGTAACTTTAAACCTTGCTGACAAATCCCTTCAAGTGCAACAAAAATTCTAGGTCAGAGTTTGCATGTTCAACAGCTAGGCCCTGTAGTAATTCCCTGACAGCTAATTATATGTATGTTTAGCTACACTTCATATGCTTCAAACCTCTCTTTTCTCAAAGCAATGTTAAACCTTCTGCAGAGAGCTTTACATGACCATTTTTATAACGCAAATAAGAAGACACCTCCAAAGACAACTTGAAAAATCTGTGTTCCACATGACTTTCTCTACATCTCTGGACCAAATTATTGTTAATAAGCTTATTCTTCTACTTCATGCTAATCTAGATAACAGCAGAAACGGTCTTATTACTTAGTTCTCTATAAGTAGAAGGGAATAAACCGACAGTCAAATGTTTTAAAAGCTGTTTGCCACGGGATTGAAGTCTGTTTCTTTGCATGGCTAGGAGTTGACAAATTCCCATATGAGAAAAGTTAAAATATTTTAAATCTGAAACCAATAACAAGGAATGTCTCAAAAATGGTCACCTCTATAAAAAAAAAAACATATTACCTAAATTGTGTGTTTTAATGAGATCTACAATTTTTGGTAGAAGTTTTTAGTCTACATCTTACGGTTTACTACTTATGCAAAATCCAGCAAAACTCATCCAGAATAAAGAGGTCTTCATAGACTGTTCTCAGAAAATAGAAGATATGCATACTTATATTTATATGTAGATATCTTTAATATATAATATTTTAATTAAATTTGTTAGCCGTATTTGAGAAAATTCAAAGTTTTCGAACGTTTTTCCACATAAAGGGTAGTCTTGGGTAGGGGGATTTTCCTTAATCTTCATGTCACATCCCTGGAGGGGTACCTAACAAATACCAAGTATGGTATTTTACAGAGTTTTTGAGTTATGTTCACAGACACACACACAAACCTTTTTCTAAAAAGGTTTTTTATAGGGGACCCTAAAACATGTATACCAGTGAAATCTCAGTATCAAATTTTTGGGTGTAATGCCATGCCTTCTCTATACATTATGTACATAGTACATGTAGAGAAAGTAAAAAGGATTAATGGAAACCTGTGCTACAGCCAAAGAGAATGTGGATGCGCCAAGAGTTTAAATTTTTACTTTCACTTTCTACATTACAGGTAGAAAAATCTGATGTGTTCCATTCACATGACTTTCTCTTTATCTCTGTAAATTATTATTGTTAATAAGCTTATCTTTTATTTATTTCATGCTAATAGAGAAAAATTAGCAGAAATATTCTTATTTCTTGCTTTATTGTAAGTAGAAGCGAAATAAGCCAGTACCATAGGTTAAAGTGAAAGCCAAAAGCTGGTTGCTATGTAACTTATGTTCCTTTGTATGGACAGGAGTTGACAAATTTCTGTATGAGAAAAGTTTTTCAAAGCTGAAATCAAAAAAAAAGGAATATCTCAAAAACAATCAACTCCACAGAAAAAATGTATATAACATAAATTGTGTGTTTTAACGTGCTCTACATTTTTTGTGTGTTAAGTTTTTGTCCATCTCTTACGGTTTAGTAGTTATGAAAAATTCATCCAGAATAAAGTAGTCTACAGAGGCTATTCCCAGAAAATTCAAAATATACATTTTATTTGTCAGGTAAATAACTTTAATATATGGTATTTTAATCAAAATCGTTAAGAGCCATTTTTTAGAAAATCAACATTTTCGAAAAAAGTTCCATGTAACGGGTAGTTTGGGGTTGGGGGATTTTTCTCAAAATCTTCATGTCGCATCCCTGGAAGATGCTAAAATTAAATACCAAGTTTGGTATTTTACAGACTTTTCGTTTTTGAGTTATGTTCACAGACACACGGACGGACAGACACACACACACACACACACACAGACCTTTTTCTGAAAATACTTTTTTTGGATACAGGGGACCCTAAAACATATATTTCCGGTGAAATCTCGGTATCAAATATTTTGGGAGTGCAATACATTCTCTGTCCACTATGTACATAGTGAGTATAGAGAAAGTAAAAAGTGTTTGATATCAAGAGTTTACTATAAATGTTTTGAGGTCCTCTGAATTAAAAAAAACAACACATTTTTAGAAAAAGATGGTGTGTAAACAGCATAAAAAAAGTGTTAAATTAACAACTTGATAGTTAAGTTTAGCATCTAGCAAAGAGGTGACAATTTTCAAGAATTCCCTCCACCCGAAACACATTTTGTCAGACAAAAATCTTAGAACACATTGGTATTTAAATCAAAAGCTGAGAACACCTCATTTGATAAAAGTTTAAAATTGGCACCACTTTGTTCGACGTTTCCGGAACAATTTTGCCGAATGTTCTCTACGTTCGCTGCGGCGGCTGCTATGAATTCCCTGTCGAAACTTACTCAATTGCTGTCCGCTATGTACTCCCAGTTGAAAACTGAACTCTGTCGATTACGTCACGAAACTTCCAGGAGCACTCCACGTGCAAACCACCGCAGGTGTCCACTCGCGCAGGTGGAACAATGCATGGCAACAATCAAGTGACTTCTTAAGCAAGCCGCTTATACAAAAAATGGAAATGGGGATTTTTTTATGGACGTTCTTTAACTACTGTGACCTTTAACGTCCCATTCCATGTTGGGCGTGAAAGAACACTTAATTTTGCTCAGAGGCTTCTTTATCAGGCTTGAGGTACTTTTACGTGCCGACACGAGACCAACGGCTTTGCTTCCCTTTCGAAGGAAACAATGCTAAGGATTTTTACTTTCGAAATAATCCATCGTCCCCATACGAGTTTAGCATGATGTCCACTAGACCCCGGAGAACGGCCCGCTCACACACGTGATGCGATTACTACAACAGCAGGGCGTATTCACATTAAAATAAATATCTTGGATTATCTGTGGGTCAAAGGCCATGTTTATTCTGAATGAAAAGTAAATATTTTGCATTACTAAAACACAGCAGATAGAGGCATTTCCATCTACAGGGATGGGCCGGCGGAAACGTCTGTAGCCCACATTCTGGAAGTCCTGGTTTTAAAATCCATGGGCTGACCAACCTGGCTAGGTGTTTTTTTTTTTTGCGGTCTCCTTCAGTAAAGGTTAACACTAGATTGAATATTTTAGTTACACAATGGTCTTTTTATAAAACTGACTTTTTTGGACTCTGGCAGATTCAAAAGATATATTGCGGTTAAATCTTGATATTGAACTTTTGGTCCAATATAATACCTTCTCTCCCACTATGTAAATTATACATATGTGCAAGAGAAAGCAAAAACGTGGCAAAGGGCCCTTGATGCAAGTAATTGCATATCTCAAAACAAAAATATGGATAAATACTGTGCATTATAGTGTTCAGCATCTGCCAAAGATGCCATTATTTTCAAATTTTTTATTTGGAATTGGTTGACCTAGAAAAATATTGAAAGAGAAAGAGGATAAAAGCTGAACTTTGCATACAGGAAGATGTTTTTTACATTGTAAAACTATTAATAGATATTTTTTTCTTTTTAAGGTTTAGTAAGAAAAGGAAGTCATTTGCTGAAGTTTTTGTTTCATTTAAAGATAGTTTTAATTCACTGGAATACGTTTAATTTTGTATTATTACTTAATTCTATTCCAGCCAAAAATGCAATATAGAGGTTTCCCCTGAAAATGCACGTTTTGAGGAACCTTGAATAAAATGTTCTTTATGTGTGTGAACAGCATAACTAACACAAAAAGTGAGTTAAATACCAATTTGATATACAAGTTCAGCATCGTCCAAGGATTAGAGATGATTTTCACAAAACCCCCTAACTACTCTTTTACATGGTCAAATTTACAGAAATGATTTCTCAAAAATAGCCAACAATTTTGATTAAAATACCGTAAAATATATTTACGTAACAAACTGTATATCTTCAATCTTCTGAGAATAGCATCTTTAATATGGATGAATTGCATTAACTGGTAAAACGTAAGAGATAGAAAAAAAATGTAGATCTTGTTTAAATACAGAATTTGCCATATATTTTTGTAGAGTTAACCACTTCCGAAACATTCCTTGTTACTGGTTTCAATTTTAAAATAAAAGTTTATCAAACAGGAATTTGAGATTGCTTTTATTTTGCTTTACTCCTACCATTGCATAAAGAACCAAATTTTAATCACATAGCAACCAGCTTTTAAAAGATTTAACTTCCTTTCAGCTTAAAAGGAACTAAGGCAATTTCTGTAAACGCTTCTCTTGATTAGCATGAAGTAGATAGAACAAGCAATAGGCAGATTGTATTGTGAATTGAACATTTTTTATTTGCTCAAAAATTGCTTTTTAACAACTTTGGTTAAAATAACATTAGTAACAGGTAGACATCATTAAAACAAACTTAAAGTTGAAGCATTTCTGAGATATTCCTTGTCATTGGCTTGAATTTTAAAATACTTAAATATTTATCAATGTTGAATATTTCTAATTGTTTCAATACATAATATGAAAGGTATTAAGGTACCTGGTGTCCCTTGGGGAACTAAATGAGCAAATATATATAATTGCAGATCACCTTTCAATATCACTTTTAGGAAATAGTGGTAGAACAATAATATACCTTTTACCTTTTCTCATAAGAATTTGGTGAAAATGCTGGAGATTAATTAATAAGAACAAAGTACATGAAAATCAGTTTTATATACATACACTAACCTTGATCTAACAGGAGCACATACTATTCATTTGCATGCTTTGCTCAAACCACTGGAAACTTGAATACACCCATAGGGACTTTTTTTTTGGTGTGCGTGCCACCCTGAATTACATGCAAATCAACTTACAAACACTAATCTGGACCTATGTCTATTAAAATTCAGGATGCAAGGCAGCTAGCAACATTAAATTAGTAACAATTTTTAAGAAATATTGAATAGAGAAATAAGGAAGTAATAGAATAGGTTAAACAATCAAAAAAAGAAATTGAAATAGTATACCAACAATATTTACAGGAAAGGTGCACAAACAGGATACAGTTACAAATGACAAATATATTCAATTCAATGAAAACTGATGGATACATTCTGCAGAATTAGAGAAAAGCAATCCTGCACCCAATACACAAAGGCAAAGTCAGTTTGAGATAAGTCTGTTTCAGCTTACAGGGGAGTGACTTTGTTATCTAATCCAAGATTTTTTTTTTTTAACAAGTAAAAAACAAGAAAAAAATCTCGTGTTCTATTCAAATGACTTTCTCTACAACAAACAAATTGTTAAAACACTAATTCTTCTACCCAAAGTTTACTAGTTCTTGAGTCGCAGCCAACTCCTGGAGATGCTATTGGATTTTCACTGCAAGAAGAGGGTGTTGCCAACTCGATTACATGTTGAGCCTCCTTCAGTTTTCCATTGCCTTTGTTTCTGCTCACCATTGGTTTGTTTTGCATTGACAAATTCTTCTCATTACATTACCATGGTTTCTTATATATATATATTGTATCCATCTTGTATGTTGCCTATCTGGGGTCCTTATTGCTCCACAAGTCCTAACACCAGCTCCTTCTACATTGAATCTTTTTTTCCTCATATGTCCAAAATATGCCTGTTTTAATTTTGTATCCAACTCCATGCTAATCAATATAAACATTAGCAGAAATGGTTGTAATTCTTTTCTTATAAGTAGACAGGTTTAGGCTAAAGTGGTATCTTTTAAAAGCTGTTACCATGTGGTTGAAATCCATTTATTTGCATTGCCAGGAGTCTACAGCTTCCCCAAATGTTAAAAGTAGGAATATCCCAAAAATGGTCAACTCCATGAAAAAATGTATACATTACAAACTGTGTTTTCACAAGATCTACATTCTTTGTGTAGTGTTTGTTACAGTTTACCAGTTACGCAAAATTCATCCTGAATGAAGAGCACTATAAAGGGCTATTCCCAGAAAATTCAAAATATACATTGTCATGTAAATATTTCAATCAAAATCATTGGCCATTTTTGATAAAATCAACATACCAATTTTCATATTTTATCTTTTAGATTTTGAGCTATCATGCTCACTCGCACATACACAGACCTTTTCCTAAAATCTTTTTTAGGATACAAGGGATCTTAGAAATATATTTCCAGTGAAATCTTGGTACCAAATTTTTGGGTGAAGTGCAATACCTTGTCTGCCATGGTCTATGTAGAGAAAGTAATAGAATACAACAAATCATTTGAATACCAAATGGGATTTTATAAAAGAACCCTTGACTACATATCCATCTTAACTCCAATATCCTGGTATACATGTTTTATTACAGCAATTGGCCTAAAAACAGATTTGCAGGAAACCGATAAATAATAATAAAGGTGTAAACCAAGAGAAAAAACAAATCTGTAATAAACAAGGGAAAGTTAAATATAAAAATTGCAAGAAAGGAAATGAAGGAATATAAAGTGGTACATGAATGCATTTATTTACAGATAAAAAATGGATGAAAGGGGAGAATGGGAAATGCAAAGAAGATTAGTATGTATTAGCAAAAGGGAAAACAACTATTTTAATCATAAAAGAATGTCCACTTAAAACACTGCAATTTGTAGTTAAATGGTCAAAAGAATATATAACACAAAGGTCAAAGCACAAATGCTTTATGGTGTTGAAATTTGAAGAATGTAAAATTCTTGGGAAATTATGGAAAAAGTACACCGACCATTATGCAAAGAAATGCTTGGCTTACCAACTAGCTGTAAAAAGTTGATCAAAAAGAAATGGGAAGTGTTACAAGAAAAGCTTTGATTATGAAGAGCTTTTTTAGAATATTGGCATAAGATGAAGATAGTTTAGCAAAACAATGATTAACATATCTACCAAAAAACATTTTTAACTAAGGGGTGACCGAGTAGTTTAAGAACTCTTTTATAGAGTAATGGGATACAAAGAGGATTTTGGAAAGAGGCAAGAAGACACTTTGGAGATCCAAAAATTAGTAATTTAACTGAGAAGAGATGAGTGAACTTCAATGTCAAGATGAAATAGACTAGGGAAAAGTACAATTACATGGACAATACAAACAGGAAAAAGAGGGTGTGGCATGGGCAGGTGCTTGGAAATTAAAAGGCAAAAGATAAAGCTTTACTGAAGGGGAATGCCCATTATCTGGAAAGAAGAAAATATATAATCTACCAAATATTGTATGTTGGTGGATGTGTGCTAAAGTGGTCAGGGCCAATTTCAGTACACAACCCCATATTGCAAATTCCTTAGCATTAAATAAATAAAACCTGACAACCTTGCATGAAGCCAGGAAATCCAGTAAGCGTGTAAAACTATTTTCCTATTCCAGGCACCAATCTAATTGGTTTCACTGCCTGTATTACATTGGCAAATGTACGCTAGCAGCAAAATGCTTCTTCCATACATGCATATATTCGTACTTTTTGGTATTTAGAATATTTTAACAGGTCAGGCACAGTGGATAATTTCAAATTGAGGATAACACAGAATTCTTTGTTTCACAGTGAATATAAAGTTTGTTTCAGTTTTTAAATGCATAATATTAACTCCTGGGACAGTCATGGAGTGTTGCCAAAAGTTTTAAGGCTAAACAAATCCAGTAACTATTCATGAAGTAAAGAATGCAACTCTCAATAACTTTAGAATCAGATCTTCCTCTATGTTTACACTTTCAATAGCCTCAAACTGTCTAGATTTCAGGATAGTCAGCATTTTGCAATCTTGGGGTATTTTTGAATGAATGTTGGCAATATCACTATGATGCATGATAGCAACAAGATCTTATAAACTAAAAGCAGTTCCAGTAGCTGAATGACAAACTAACCAAACTCTAATAAGGGATCTTATTGAAATATGACAGACTTGCAAAACATGAAACTTCAGAGCAGGATTTCCTCTGGTTACCAATAGACTTATCCAATGGAGCAGTTTGCCAACAAGGACAGCAATGGCATTGCAAGCATGTGCTATTCAGATCCCATCACTTCATTTTCAACCTTCCCTCTGACCAAATGAATGCTTCCACCACTCATGACTACATAACCCAATCCAAAAATCTTTTCTCTCCAACCACAGGACTTGAAATAATTAAAATGTATTCTTTTCACATGCAAACTATCTTTTCCTTGCACCACTCCTTTAAAATATGTTAAAATGTATTCCAATCATGTGCAACCCATTCTCTTAAAATTAATAAATGTTAATGTACATGAAAGCAGAATGTGAAATAATGGTCTTTATTTACTTTTTAATAAAATATGGAAACTGAAAAACTTGAACAGTGAAAATGGAAAATTGTAAAAATTTAAAAAGAGGAAATTCTCTGATTAGATAACAAGAGAGGCATTACTCTCACTAAGTTCACTCAAAGTAAAACATTTGCTAGAGCAACCTTAAACTGCATAAAGAGCAATTAAAAAGATATTTAACAAAATTTGGTTTTAGATGTACACAAAGGATCATTATGGAACAGTTTTCTTTATTGGCCATTGACCTTCAGAAAGCCTTCATTCATTTAAAAGACAGGCATGGAGAGAAAACTAATATATACAAATCCCAGAAAAAATTATATCCATTAGTAAAGGTTTGTATGACAGCTCTACATGCTTTGTACAACCAAAGAATATTATCCAGCCTTTTCCCTGAATAGTTACACAAGGTAGTTTGATGATGGCCATTGTTTAGTTTTGGATGAAGTAATGATAAAGGCATGTAATCAAGTGGAGAGATATACAATAGTTGCAATACTTTATAAATTAACTGGCATTACATGGCTATCACATGTGTGAAAATACAGTCAAATACAGTTTTAACACTATCACTTTAATGAAAATTTAATTCAATGAAAAAACTGAATTCCCTTCTATACCTCCACAAGGGTCTATGTTGTATTATTTCAATTGTATGGATGTTGCTACAATGAAACTCTCAGCATAGCAAACGAAAGAAATTTCCCTTGAATGAAAAATTGAATAGCCACCAAGTCATGACCTAATCTTTTTCCTAGATAGAAGTTTACATTTGTTAATTATGCTTTGGAGAAGGCAGAAATATTGGGAGGTTATTGTGGTGGTTATTTTTTAAGAGCATCGTTTCCTGATTCAGAGTGGTTTGCTCCCCTTGACCATGCAACATTGTGTATCGAGGTTCTTCATTCCAGACTGGGATATATGTGAATGTTGCAATTTTAGCATTTAAAATATGTTAAATAAGCGTTTAATGTAATTTTAGTACAATAAAATTAATTTGCAACACCTAAGAACTTTGTCAACAGCATGATTGTATTATCATGAATCAATTATAAATTGAATGTGTGAAACATGTAAAACTGTAGCATATACCATGCACAGTATTGCAGAAATTATGGAAAATCAATTACGGTAAAGCACTCCCGTTTCTCTTAACACTTTCATCCCAGTATCTGTAATACAAACTCTACAGTAAAAGTTAAAATTTGACAACTTGCAATTCAGCTTCACTCTAAATGCTTGCAATAAATTGAGCTTAATTCCCATTGAATGTATATTATTTGCTTTGTTTTGTACACATATATGATATTTAAAACTTTCTTACAGAATATACATCTAAAATAGCATAATAAGTATTTTTATCATTTGTCTTATAAATTATACCTCCACCACTGAATCTCTGCACTTGACAGTTCGATTGGCGGCACCTAACATAAGCTATATTGTAGTTGCAAGGTAGCTAGAGTTCCTAGTAAACAACGCTGTTTATTACATCTATGAAATTTCATACCAAAGAATAATTAATGTTAACTGAAAATAACACATGCATAACATCTGCAATTTTGCTTGTTACAATGAACGAGTTATAGCCATGGTATAACGAAGTGCTATTCATTCATCAGATTAAAATTTTCAAAGCTCAATTCTGTCCAAATCTCAGTTGCGACTATCCTCTTAAGCATATTAGTCATCTCTATTATGTTCCACTCCCTTAATATTTATAGAGCTTACGCTTACACCAAGAGCCGCTGCAGCTCACTGCATGATTTAATCATCAGGATTGAAGAATGTCCACTAACCTTCACATACTCCCATTCAAAATATTCCCAAGTCCTTAACTCAATGCCTGGCTATTGAGTGCAACACCTTTATGAAAAACATTTTCAACTTGCAAACCATTACTTGTGATTAGGAACATATTTGAGGCATTTTGCACTTCAAATCTTGATTAACATGAATTATATAAAATATAAAAATAAATACATCATTAAATGCAGAAAAACAGGTATAAACAACCATGCTATCAATAATGATAAACAAATAGCTACGTAGCTTGCAAAGATCATTAACACATGTTGAAGACGAACTGAAGCAAATGGTTGGAAATAGCCAAATCTGGCAACATAGCCAAGTTAAGTTTCCATTGTGTGACCATTACTGGAATACTGCATTGTGATTGGTTCAGGAAGTCTAAAGCGTAAAGCTTATAATCTGAATTTTTTACATTTAACAACTTAACTGCAAGCTGTTAAGTACAAAGATCCATTGGTGGTGGTATAAGCACCTTTAACAAAATCAAATTTTAAAAAATAAATACAATAAAAAAAGTTGGTTCCATTGATGCAGAAACCCAAATTGGAATCTTAATTTTAAGGGGCGAAATAGTGAAGATGCATAAGAATCATCACATCCCTCCAATTGACACCAGAGGGGCTTTCAAAGCACAGAGTGATTAGAAAAGAGTGGACTTAAATGAAGACAGGAAGGAAAAAGGTATGAGGTGTAAGGTAGAAGAAGGAAGTTGGTCGATACTTTTTCTAAATGTTATTTTTCATAAGCTAAGCTTTTGCCTGAAAATAGAATCTCAAACATCATTTGCACATTTAGTATAAATTAATTGGGTTTGAAACAAACTAGTCATGTAATAAGTAAATAAACCCTACATAACATTTAATAGCAGATTACTAAAAAGGTAGGAGTTGCCAAACAATGATAAATTAAAATTGAATACATAACTGCCCACTTTTTTGCGCAGTTCCAGTAGCTAGGTATGCAGTAATAAATGATTGAGAAAAGTATGTTAGTACTTTACTTCCCCTCTATATTAAGGTACATTGGACCTGTTTATAATAGTGCCCAACTATACAGGTTATGTTTTATGGTCACTTTTTTATACCTCTGGTTGCAAGCTGAAACAACCTGCTGATATTCCCTGCAGAAGTTCTTGCTAACTATTGCTGTAAAATATTGATTTACATGTTGAGGTTCCTAAGCTGAAAAGCATAGCCCAGCTTTGAGGGCCCTAAGCTATAAAAAGAGATGGTTTTCAGAGAGGAATGAAGCAGTTTGCAGGTTTAGCAACAACAAAGCACAGCCAAGGGGTCTCACCTCTTCCAATGATTCTCAACTTTTTTTCATACACCTTCTAATGAACTGCAGATAGTGAAGATGTTTTTTATTATTTATAATACATTTACAGTAATTCCTTCTGCAGGATTTCCACTAGTTGGGAATAAGCATTTTATCCTCATAAACACATATCTGCAGCACCAAGAAAAATAAATGCATGCAAGTAAAATTGCTGCTCGCTATATCTGTAAGCTGTTTGATGCTTTAACCACTATACTTGGTTTTTACTTCAAGTATTAAAGATGAAACTTTAGCGTCTTTCTGCGTACATTATTATATATATATATTGCAACTGGCAGACAAGTACATACATGTGGGTTTTATCTTAATTTTATTTGTAAGAAAACTGCACCTTTGCTGGATAAACTTAATTTAAAAATTTACTTGGCACACCTACTTTGGTAATTAGCATACCTAGTCACGACGCCTACTAAGGTTTCTGCATTTATTCCACACATGAGCTAAGGAATTATATTCCATGTTGCGAATAAAAAATATCTTATCAGTATTTATGCAAGGAATTTTTTATTTATACATGTGTAGTTCCCTTAGTCTTTTAGACAGAAGCAAGCACTACAGTATGCCTAAACTTTGTTTATCTTGTTACATCTACGGGTATACCCATTTACGTTAGGCAAGTGCCTCACAAACGCCAATGACATCTTTATCGAAATGTCTCGGCATAGCAAGCTGTCTTATAATCTAAAGTATAAGAAGATTCCTTCTGTTAAAGCTTGAAGGAACAAATTTCACGTACTTCTGTCGTAAAATAAATTAAATGACGTGTTTGTTCTAGCCACATGTGCGTATTATTGCTGTTCGCAAAGATGGAGGTCAATGCAGAAGCCGCTCAGTTTCACCCTACCTGCAGATTTGGGTTTTATAGTCATTTTAGAAAACTTACCGATGACTTGTTTTTGCTGAGCAGCCTTGGGTTGTTCAGGCTGTTTCTCCGGGTCAGCCATGACGTTCCGGGTGGTGGAAAGGTGTTAAGACACGCCGAACCGATGTCCTTCCGTCCTTCTTGCAGCTATGTTAATTTCCTTCTCAACATGGCGTGTTGAATTTTCCTAAGAGCAACTGTGATGGAGCTTCCTGATTGGATAGTGCTTAGTGACGCAAAAACAATGCTTCTCATTGGACAATATTTCGGTGTGCAAAGCTAATTAATGAAAAAGAGATAACAATTTTGCATTATTGTTCAAGTACGTAAAGTCTAATATCTTCGGTATCTCCGTTTAGTTGGCAAATCGTTCATGCTATGGTGTTCTGAAAACACTGTACCGATTGCTGCTCCAGATGAAAAAAATAGAGATAAGACATAGCTTGACAGCACTTCAAGTACAAACATTCCAGCCTATAGCAGAAAAGAGTCATTACAAGCAAATGTGCGCGGGTCACCATATTTAGATATGAAACAGACGACATAAACAAGCAACATGCTGTCCACCTAATAAATGAAGGGGCGGATTTTCAATTACAATTGAGTTTCAATTTAATTTTCACCCATATAAACATTTACATGTGGATTCATCAGACAGAACAGTTGTTTATAAATACAATTTATTTCCAATTGTAATTAATTTCCCCACACTTAAATTCCTCTTGATTATAAAACGCATGTATCATTAAATGCCTACATACTGGTGTCGTAGTTAAATCGTTATTTTTAATATTGTTTTTATACAATATCTATGCTTAATGTGCCATTAATTACCGCTCCGAAATCATCATAATCATTTCTTATATCATGTGTTTTTCTTGTTCATTTTCTCGTAAATATGTTGTCCGTTTGGTTTCATATACATAAAACGAAAGGTCAGTATTTCAAATTGTTTAAACATTAATCTGATTCTGTGTCTACCATTTACATTATCCATTACTCTAATTGCTTTCTTTGCAATTTAAAAATCGTTTCGACTTCTGTTGCTGAAATAGTATCCCATATTGTATGTTTGAGTACATAAAAAACAAAGTATATATGTTTAAGTGTTTCATGATCCTTAGTTTTCTTTACCTGTTTCATTATATACACAAGTATTTATCTTCTTTTTTTATGTGCGTTATATACCTATGAGGACGAATCGAAAAGTAATGCACAATTTTTTTTTCTAAAAAAGTTTATAAGTCAAAAAGACAACAACAAAAAATTAACTTATACCTTTTACCTATTTTTCGACATAGTCACCGACTTTTCAACACATTTGTCCCATCGTGACGCCAGTTTTAACATGCCCTGTTCGTAGAAGTCCACTTTCCTAGAATATAGGCTTCTGCGGAGTGCTGAATTCACTTCCGCATCTGTCGCAAAGCGTTAGCCGGCCAAAAATTTCTTCATAGAACCAAACAGATGAAAATCCGACGGCGAGAGTCCGGACTGTATGATGATGCTGGAGTAGTACCTCCCAACCAAATTTGGTGATTTTCTGACGAACAGCATCAGCAACATGGAAGCGAGCATTGCCATGAAGTTTGACATCATCTGCATTAATGTTGCAGTGCTTGTCATGAAGGCCGCGACGCAAGTTCACCAAAGTTTTAATGTGGGCTGCAGCACTCCAATGGCCCCGTGTTCAGCAAAGTCCTCCAATAAAACACCATGCATATCCCAGAACACTGTCACAATCACCTTTCTAGCAGGTTGAGTCATTTTTCTTTTTTTTTTTTCTTTTTTGGGGAACCAGCATATTTCCACTCCATAATTGCCTGCTTTATTTCAGACAACTAATCACCAGTGACGATTCCTTTCAGAAATCTGCGGTGTACCGCGTTAAATGGTCCAAGCTTGTAGTCATTCACTGGCCCTTGTGGTAGTTTGTCAGATTCTTAGGCACCCAGCGAGCACTAACCTTATGACATTTAATGAACAATATCGTACACTGCACTGTAGGAAATGGTGAATTGTTGCGATAACGTTTACAGTTGCAGTTCAAAATTTCCTCCACAATGCATCTGACATTCCGCGGGGTTGCAGCAATTACCGGTCTCCCGGAGCGTAGCGAATCGCTTAGGTCCACACGGCCTTCTTGAAAAGATGCACACCACCTGAAGACATTGCTACGGTCCATATATTTATCCCCATAGACGCCAGGCATGTCACTGTGAATTTAACTCGGTTTATGCCCTTTGGCCCGCAAATATGAACCACGCCTCTCTGGTCACGTGGAAGAAGTAGTATGCGCGCCATGTTTGTTGCGTGGTTCACGCTTCTCTCCCCAGAGCTACACGTGAAACACTACTCTCTGTAGTGAAAACTTTAAACTATATTTGTGTGAAATTTCCACATTCAAGCTGCAATTCCAAGGCAGAAAAAATTACTTCTCGTTTCGCCCTCCTATTATCATCACGCCTAAAATATTGTGTGCTGGATATCTAGAGTTTTTCTCCATCTTTTTCCAGTTCTATACTATTTAAATTAAAAATTGTTAATCCAAAATTTATCCACGCCCTCTTTTTAATATTTAATACCATTTCCAAGTTTATATAGTATAGCAATATGTAGCAATAACAATATGAAGCTAGGATAATCGGCTTATATTTCAGACAGGAAGCTAATATTGGATCAACATAAAGAGTCACCGTGTCTCTATTTCTCTACTTCGACCTTCAGCTGTCTCATGCCATACCACAAAGCCAACGTAAAACAAGTACTCAGAAGAACATTCACACATGTACAAATACGTATTGTTTGGGTGTTATTTGCAACAATCTATCTGTTGTCAGGAAATAAAAAAACCTTATATGCCTTTCTCTACATCTGCTACAAATTATTATTAAAATGCTTATTCTTTAGTCTACTTCATACTAATCGACATAAAATTATCAGGAATTGTTATTACTTGCTTCCTCGTAAATAGAAGGGAAGTGACGGAATACCATGGGCTAAAACGATAGTCAAATCTTTTAAAAACTGGTTGCATGCGGTTGATGTTCTTTTGTTTGTATGGCCAAAAATTGGCAAATTCCTGTATGAGAAAAGTATAAGTATTTAAAAAACCAATAACAAGGAATATCTCAGAAATGGCTAGCCCTACAATAAAACAAAACGAAAAGGCTATATGACATAAATTGTTTTTTTTTAAGAGATTTACATTTTTGTGCAATAATTATACAAACATCATCCAGAATAGTCTTCAGTGGCTATTCCCAGAAAGCTCAAGATAAAAATTGTATTTGTCATGTAAATGTCTTTAATATACGATATTTTAATCAAAACTGTTAGAACCATTTTTGAGAAAATTAAAATTTTCGAAAATGTTTCCATGTAAAGGTAGTTGGGATGGGGGAGTTTTCTTGAAAATCTTCGTGTCGCATTCTTGGGAGCTACTAAATTTAAATACCAAACATGGTATTTAACTGACTTATCGTTTTTGAGCTGTGCTGTCTACACCAGTGTTTCCCGACCTGTTACAGTTCACGGCACCCTTGGGAATAACATTAAACACTAGGGGCACCCTTCCTTGAATTAAAAGAAAATTAAGCTTAATATGTTAATTTATTGAAATATTATATAATAATAACGTACGCCATAACATAATACAGTAAACTTTACTACAATCACTGAGTAAAAATACATCAATAAATTTTGTTCGATTAATGATTAATGTGAAACTTGTGATTGATGCTTAGAGCACAGATATGTGATGTCGGGTCTTACAGTTGACAGTGAAACACGCAAATCATCCTCAAGATTATTCAGTCTATTTCTTGCTTTGCATTTTATTGTCACCATAGCAGAGAAGGCTTGCTCGCATAGATAGGATGTTGAAAAGGGCAAAAGTGCGTTAATTGCTTTCTTCATTAGGTTAGGGTACTCCTCTCTCCGTTGAAGCCAAAAACTAGCCACCGACGCCTCACTCTTGGTGAACTTACCTTTGAGTGTGGAATCAGCGCAAAGATCAATAGATTCATCTCGTTCGCAAGCAGTGAAATCTGTTTCCTCTGCACTATCTACGAAATCAAATGGTGAGACAACCCAATCGAGATTCGTAGTGGAAATAGTTGGAAAGTACGCATCTATTGCATCTTGCAATCTTGATAAGTGATCACAAATGCGGTCTTTCAGTTTACCCAGATCTTTATCTCCTGCCACATTAAGAAGAGATGGAAGTTCGACAAATTTCCTTTTTGAACTGCAAACTTCCAAGAACTAAGTTTTCTTTTAAAACCTTTCATTTTATTGGTTGAAGAGATTATTGTTTCATGTCGAGCCTGCATCGAAACATTCAGTTCATTCAGCTTATGAAAAATATCTGCCAGATACGACAGTACAAAACACCAAGAATCACTTAGTAAGAGCTCATGAAATGTGTCTTGATTTTCATCCCTAAAAAAAAGTTGTTAGCTGTTCTTTAAGTTCGAGAAACCGATTCAATACACGACCCCGCAACAAGCACCTTACTTCTGTGTGAAGTAACAAAGAGGTATGAGCTGCATCCGTTGCGCGACATAACTGTTCAAAAATTCTGCACTTTAAAGGTCGAGACTTCATATAGTTCACCATTTTCACAACTTGGTTAAACACTTCAGCAAAATCTTCATTACACGCTTTCACGACTAATGCCTCTCTATGCAGAAAACAGTGAGTTATAATAATGGATGGATTTTCATTGAGAGCTCTGGCAGTAAAACCTTTAATTTTCCCAGACATAGATGGTGCACCATCTGTACATATACCAAAACAGTCTTTCCATGAAAGATCATGGTCATTGAGATAGGAATTAATAGAAACGAAAGTATCATGGCCTGTGGTTGTAGTCTTCAGCGGTCTACAGAACAGAAACTGTTCACTAATATCTTTTTCATCAATATATCTGATAAAACCAAGGAGTTGCGGTTTGTCACCAATATCGAGACTCTCACCTACTTGCAAAGCAAATGTTCTATAAGTTTTTATTTTCTCCGTGACTTGTTCGTTGATATTGCATGACATTTCAGATATCCTGCGGCTGATTGTGTTGATGGACAGAGGAACTTTCGAAATTTGATTAGCTGCTCCTTCGCCAAGTATTGTTGAAACTATAACTTGACATGCAGGGCCAATGATTTCCTCTCCAAGAGTATGAGGTTTCTTTTTTTAGCTATCAGTTCTACTACTTTAAATGAGGCTTCAAGAGCAGTATCACCTATGGTCATTCTCTTTACCATTCCCACAGCTGTTTTCTTCTCCCCTTCTAATATATGTGAAAAATACATTACACTTTTCTGTGACACACTAGGATGCTTTGTTGTAAGATGCCGCTTCAGTTTGCTAGGTATACCATGGCCTCGTTGCTAAGTGTTTCGCCACAAACTAAACACACAGGGATAGGGTTTTCCTCGTTATTCCACTTAAATCCATACGCTAAGTAACTGTCCTGGTATGTTCTTTTCTTTCGTTTGTCTTCTTTATGTCGTGAATTCGGCGGTCCGGGAGAAACTGTAAGATTTGGCTTCTTAAAGCAAGCAGTAGGAGCCGACTGTTCACTTTCACTGTCCTGGCGTTTACGCTTAACAATGAACTTATCGATAGCTAAACACTGTGAATCAACGCGAGGAAGCGAGTAGTCTCGGGAATGTTCGGCAGGGTATAGCTGTAATGCCATCTGTGGGATACTAGTATAACTGAATTATTGAAATGAATCGACCACTATCACCATCTGCCGTGCATGAGAGTAATTGATTTGACTTATTTTATTTCAAGACCTTACAAGACTTAAGGCTTCAGTAGAAGGTATTTTTTGTTTTGTTTATCTCAATATCTCGCGGCACCCCTTAGCCAATCACACGGTACCCTAGGGTACCGGGGCACACCGGTTGGGAACCGTTGGTCTACACACACACACACACACACACACAGGCTGGCGTTTTTCTAAAAAAAACTTTTTTTATTCAAGAGGTCTCAAAGCATGTATTTCCGGTGAAATCTCATTGCCGAATTTTTGGGTGCAATACAATACCTTCTCTATACAATATGTACACCCGTCGCAAAACAAAGACAAAATCTAGAACGCCACATTCGTTTGTCCAACACGGTACAGCACCTTGTTTACTCCATCTGTGTTACAGTTCTATGGCCGCAGCAGGTTCCAAATCTTAATATTATTAACCCATATGATCAATAATTACAATAAAATAAATTAAGCTTCTTCAATAACAAACTATCAATATTAACTAAAATATTGACACAACACATGATACAATTTGTGTTGTATGGCATTATTAAACCTGGCGACGTTTTGGTGTGTTCATTGTAGTGCTGCAGCAAAACGTACGTTACTTCTCTAGTGAGGGTCACATGTTCGATTCTCGCATGCAGCAAATATGTGTTTTATCTTTCTCTTAACGCATAGCGGCCATTTATTTTAGACTTACTTATTTCTCAATCGACATTCGGTACAGTTAATATTATAGTATTAATTATGATGCTTCTTTAAGGATTTATTCTACGGAACAGCAAAAGGCTGCACACGAAAGCATGTGGTGCGCAGAATGGTACGCAAACGCATCAGGCACGTGTTCTCTCTCAATTTAAAAAAGGAAAAAAAAAAAAATTATATATATATATATATATATATATATGTGTGTGTGTGCGTCATGACCTTCTCTACATCTCTGTATTAATTATTGTTAGTAAGTTTATTCTTCTGTTTCATACTAATCGAGATAAACATTAACAGAAACTATGTTATTACTTAGTTCCTTATAAGGAGAAGAAAAATAAGCGAATACATTAGACTAAATCGATAGCACATGTTTTAAAATGTGGTTGCTATGAGATTAAAATCCGTTTCTTTGCGTGGCCAGGAGCTGACAAGTTCCCGTATGAGAAAAGTATAAATATTTTAAAACTGAAACCAATAACAAGGAATATCTCGTAAATGGTCAACTCCACGAAAAAATGTATATACCATAAATTTGTATTTTAACAAGTGCTACATATTTTGTTAAGTACGTTATTATCTATTTCTTACGGTTTATCAATTATGCAAAATGCCAAAAAATTCATCCAGAGTAAACATGTCTTCAGAGACTATTCCCAGAAAATTCAAGATATAGATTTTATTTATTATGTAAATATCTTTAATATACCATATTTTAATCTAAATCGTTAGAGCCATTTTTGAGAAAATCAAACTTTTTGAAAATTTTCTATGTAAAGGGTACTTGGGGGTGGGGGATTTTCTTGAAAATTTTCGTGTCGCATCCTTGGAAGATACCAAACATCAATACTAAGTTTGGTATTTAACGGTATTTTCGTTTTTGAGCTATGCTGCCCACAGACACACGGACACGAGCGCGTGCGTTCACACACACACACACACACACATACGAACACACACACAGACAAACAGACACACAAGGATATTTTTCTAATTTTTTTTTATTTATGTGTCTCAAAATATGTATTTCCGGTGAAATCTCGGTATCGAATTTTTGGGTGCATTACAATAACTTCTCTATACACTATGTACATAATAGGTATAGAGAAAGTAAAAATGTGATGCATTCCATTCACATGACTCTCTACATCGCTGTAACGAATTATAGTTGAAAAGCATATTCTTCTATCTACTTCATGATAATCGAAATAAACACTAGCAGAAATTGTGTTAATTACTTGCTTCCTTGTAAGTATAAGGAAAATAAGGGAATTCACTAAGCTAAAACGATAGCTTGTTGCAATGTGGTTGAAATACGTTACTGTGCAGGATCAGGAGTTTACAGCTTTCCGTGTGAGAAAAGTAAGTATTTTAAATCTGAAACAAACAACAATGAATATCTCAGAAATGGCCAGTTTCACGAAAGAAAAAAAAGTGTATATGACATTAATTGCGTGTTTTAACGTGATCTACATTTTTGGTGTAGTGAATTTTTTACTATCTCATACGGTTTACCAGTTACGGAAAATCCGGCAAAATTCATGCAGTATAAAGTGGTCTTTAGAGGCTATTCCCAGAAAATTTAATGTATACATTTTATTTTTCCTTTAAATATCTTTAATATACAGCATTTTAATAAAAAGCATTAGAGCCATTTTTGAGAAAATCAAAATTTTCAAAAAATGTTATATGTAAAGGGTTGTTTGGGGTGGGGGATTTTTCTCAAAATCTTCGTGTCGCATCCCTGGAAGATACTAAACTTAAATACCAAGTTTGGTATTTTGCCGACTTTTAGTTTTTGAGTAGGTAACCGTGTTCACAGACACACACACACACACACACACTCTCACACACACGGACCTTTTTCTATAAATGCTTTTTTTGGATACAGGAGACTCTAAAACATATATTTCCGGTGAAATCTCGGTATCGAATTTCTAGCTGGAGCGCAATACCTTCTCTATGCACTATGTACATAGTATGTGTAGAGAAAGTATTAATGGAATCTGTATGGTATGAAAAATTTTTAAAGTAAATAATACTGAAACTATTGTTAAGAAAACCAATATTTTGAAACGTTTTAGGAATTTAATTTTGGGCAAATTAGATTTTTTTGGGGGTAGAAACTTTTTTTTTTTTTTTTATTTATACTGTTGTGGAAGAAGATGTTATGTGCGTGCATTTATTTAGTATTTTCTACACGTAAGGGAAGTCTCCCTTACGGCGATACGATACAAAATACTTAGCTTCACAATATTCCAACATGGTCGTGTATATGTATCTTGTTGGGGCTGAATATCAAGAGACGGTCTAGATGTGCTGTAGCAGCTTGAAGATACACTGAATTGTGTGCAGTACACGGTAATACCGATGACATTTTGAATCTCTCCGTGGGGATGAGAAATCTTGATGGAAATGTATTGTTGAATTTATACAGGGTAATCATCCTGTTCACACCTGAAAACGTTTCAAATTGGTTTTCAAAGAGGCAGAATACCAGAGTGGTAGTATGTGAGAATGAGTGAGTTGAGATAAATAGAGAGCTGGGCTTCAATTTACCTGTAGATGGGCGAAGGACAAAAGAGGCTTCTAGACACAAATTCCAGAAGCCTGGGATCTTGTAGCTTCTGATCCACGTTACTGTAGGCATTTAATTTTGTCTATGCCCCGAAGATTGAGGGCAGTTATACGGACTGATAGTTCATACCCAATATTATGTTTATTTTCTGTGTTTTATTTTTAAAAGATAATAGTTTATTTGCACATTGTTTTTAGTTAACAGGAAGGTTAGTAGAATTATGTTTTTGTGTGTATAAATAGGTCTATAACTTCAAATACTAACCTTATATTATTTCAATATTATGCTCTACATATCCAGTCATAAAATAAACAAATATAAAAAATCTATGTGTTCCATTCACATGACTTTCTCTACATATTTGCAACAAATTATTGTTAAAAAGTTTATGCTTCTTTTTACCTTATGCTAATCGAGTAAAAGTTAGCAGAAATAAGTCGTATTATTTGTTTCCTTGTAAGTAAAAGCGAAATAAGGGAGTAACATACGTTAAAGTGATAGTCAAACTGGTTGCTATGTGACTGAAGTTCCTTTGTTTGTATGGACAGGAGTTGACAAATTCTTGTATAAGAAAAATATAAGTTTTTAAAGCTAAAACCAAAAACCAGGAATATATAAAAAACGATCAACTTCACGAAAAAAATGTATATAACATAAAGTGTGTGTTTTAACGTGCTCTACATATTTTGTGTAGTACATTTTTGTCCATCTCTTATGGTTAAGCAGTTATGCAAAAGTTCCTAAAATTCATCCGAAATCAAGTATTCTACTGAGGCTATTCCCAGAAAATTCAAGATACATATTTTATTTGTCAGGTAAATATATTTAATATACGATATTTTATTCAAAATCGTTAGAGCCATTTCTGAGAAAATCAAAATTTTCAAAGAAAGTTCCATATAAAGGGTAGTTGGGGGTGGATGAATGTTTTTCAAAATCTTTGTGTCGCATCCCAGGAAGATACCTAACTTAAATACCAAGTTGGTATTTTATAAACTTTTCGTTTTTGAGTTATCGTGTTCACACACACACACACTAACGGACCTTTTTCTGAAAAGGCTTTTTTTGATACAGGAAACCTTAAAACATATATTTCCGGTGAAATCTCGATATCAATTTTTGGGTGGATTGCAATACCTTCTCTATACACTATGTACATAGTACGTGTAGAGAAAGTAAAAATGATAAGTAGTGTAAAATTTGAATATAGGAACTTATGAGTGGAAGCATGGTCTTTTTAACCTCTTGACAACCGTAATGGTATTCCATCTGTTTTCAGTGCTCAAAGTTGAGCACTACGCTGTCAGTCACAAACCACTATACAATTCTTTCGTGTGCGTTGTGAACACAGCTTTTACGAAGATACGCGAAACTCTTCATGGAATCTGGGAATGACTCATTTTTTGTATCCTGGGTGTACATAGTACGTCTAAAGAAAGTCATAAGATTTCTTATATTACTTGTTCTCATCTAATTCTGAAAAGTTAAGCTACCTAATTACCCATTTTTTAAAATGCGCAATAAAGTATTCTTTTATTTTAATACATAAAAAACAACTCTGAATATATTTGAAAGTTTGATGTGAATGATTTTGATCGTTAATTTAAAACCTTTTATGCAAAAAATTTAGTGTAAAAGTTTTTTTTAAACATACAATACTGTAGGTTTCTTAAGGCTATCGCCTACCGCTCTTCCACTCTCGTCTTGGCTTAAGCAATAAACTTTGTGGTCGATAAGATAAACAGGCAAAATTATATGGAGTTTTATATTCTCTGTTGCCAAAGCTAGAGTATTACTTGTACATTCAATCCGAAATTTAAGAGTATGTGTGTGTGTGTGTGTGTGTGTGTGTGTGTGTGTGTGTGTGTGTGTGTGTGTCAACTTAACTAAACCATTTTAAAAAATGTATATATAGGATTATATTTTCAGATGCACCCACAACCTATTTTTCTTTTCTTTCTCTCTTTCTTTCTTTCTTCAAATACATTTCTCCACGAGAACATTGATTACCTATTTATTATCTTAACTTGTTTTTTCGTTATTATTGGACATTCATTATTATCTATAATAGATATTAATGCCGGGAAATTTAAAGCTCTTTGGATTACGGGCTCATTTGAGCATTATTTCATCAAGTACCTTCATTTTCCAATTTTACCAATCAGGTGAAAGAATGATAAACGCGCGTGCGCATGTGTGTTAAAGTGAGTTTTATTTATGGACGGTTTTTAACTCTTGCGGTTCTCAACGTCCTATTCTACGTATATTTGGCGTGAAAGACCACTTAATTTTGCATTGAGGCTCTTTATCAGGCTTTAGTATATTTTACGTGCTGTAAATCTACGACACGGGACCAACGACTATACTCCCTTTCCGAAGGAAGCCATGCTAAGGATTTTACGCCAGAAAACATCCATCGCCCTCCGCCGACTTGAACCCGCGACCTTATAAACCAGAGGCTGGAATGTTACCACCCGTGTGTGTGTGTGTGTGTGTGTGTGTAGAGCACCGGCGGAAGGATAAACTATGAGGACTTCAGAGGCTATTTCCAGAAAAGTCAAGATATGAATATAATTTGTCATAAAAGTATCTTGTTTTAAGAATATGGTACTTTAATAAAAGTCATTAGAACCAGGTTTTAAATATCAATTTAGATGTATTACAGAATTTTCGCTTTGAAGTTATGCTGTTCACAAACACAGCCACACACGTGCGCGGACCTTTTTCTAAAACTTTTATGTGCTCCTTTCTCTATCTAATCGGCAACAAATTATTCTTACAAGAGTTTATTCTTCTATGTGATTCGTGCTAATCGCGATACACATAAAAATGGTTTTATTACTTATTTCTGTATAAGTAGGAGGGAAATGAGAAAATACATTAGTAGTCTATAGCGAGAGTCAAATCATTTAAAAGCTGTCTCTATGCGATTCTCTTTACATGATCAGGAGTAAAACAAAAGTAATACGAAACAAATCATGACTTCCCGTTTGGGAAAAGTATGAGTATTTTAAGATTGAGGCCAATAACCATGAATATCTCGGAAAATCTCTTTACACAAAAAATCAAAACAAAACAAAACAAAAAACAACTGTCAAATTGCTTGATTTAGTGAGATCTACATTTCTAAAAGTAAGTTTACGTCTATCTCTTGCAGTTTATTGGCTATATAAAGGCCCTCCAGAGTGTAGAGGGCTTCAGAAGTCATTCCCAGAAAATTCTAGATATATATTTTATTTGCCGTGCAAATATATTTGATATGCGGTATTTTAATGAGAACCATTAGAGCCATTTTTGAGAAAATCAAAATGTTCTAATTTTCTTTCCATGTAAAATGTAATTTGGGGTGAGGGAATTTCTTGAAAATCTTCATGTCAAATCATCCTTGGATGATCCTGAATTTAAATACTAAGTTTGGTATTTAACGGTCTTCTCAGTTTTAAGTTATGTTGTTCACCGACACACATACACATGAACCTACACATAGACACACACACACACACACACACAAACGCATCTTTTTTTAAAAATTCTTCTTTTTTTCTTTGAATCAGGGAACACTAAAACTCTATGTACAATTTACGTGCTAGAGAAAGAAAAAAGTAGCATGTCTTCCATTCACATGACTTTCAACACCTGTTCTGCTACCAAACTATTCCTACAAGAGATTAGTCTTCTATTTACTTCATTCTGATCGAGAAAAACATTAACAGCAATTGCCTTATTGTTTTGTTCCTTGAAAACAGAAGGGAAATAAGGGAATACGCTAGGCTAAAGCGATCTTCAAATATTTTAATCAGCCCGCCTGGGTAGTGTGGTGGCAGCGTGTCTGCTTCACATTCAACAGGTCGTGAGTTCGAATCTCCCTTAGGGTGAGTAACCCGGATAAGGTATTTTTCGGGGCTTTCCCTTATCCTGAGAAGACGAATGTTGGGTAACTTTAAGCTCCATGGACCCCGAGATCATTTGAGCATCATTTCACCAATTTCATTCATCGTCCGATATGGCCAACCAGGTTAAATAACGTTAAATTAAAAAAAAAAAAAAAAAAAACCTGTCACTATGCGATTGACTTTGAAATTCTGATCGTTTTGTATGAACCAGGTGTAAAATAAAAGAACAACAGATGACGACTTCCTGTTTAGAAAAGTGTACTATTTTAAAATTAAAACTAACTACAAGCAATATCTCGGAAATCGTTAACTCTACACACAAAAACAGGTACATGACATACATTGTAATTTTAATTTCATCGGTATTTTTTTGTATAGTAAATTTTTGTCTACTTCTTACGGTTTACCAGTTATACAAAATTCATTCAGAGAGAAGAGGAGTTATGGGGCTATGCCCAGAAATTTTAAACTATGCATTTTATTTGTGATGTAAATATCTTTAATATTTTTTCATCAAAATCATTATAGCCATTTTTGAGAAAATCAATATTTTCGAGACTGTTTCCAAGTAAAGTGTGATTTGGAGTCGGGGAATTTTCTTAAAAATCACGTGTCGCATCCTTGGAAAATGCTGGTCTTAAGAATTACATTTCCTTATTTAACACATTTTTCGTTTTTCAGTTATCCTGTTCACAGACACGGACACACGCACGCACACACACACACACACACACACACATTCATACACGCACCCAGGCGCGGACCTTTTCCTACACATTTTTTTTTGGATACAGGGGACCCTAAACATGTATTTCCAGTGAAAACTCGGTATATACTTTTTGGGTGGAATGCAACACCTCTGTACCATACGAAGTAGAAAAAGTAATAAAAATTATCTGTCTTTTCATTATTTTCTGTACATTACTGCGTAACTATGGATAAACATTTGAATACTGTCTGCGTATGTTGTAAATTTGCCTACTTTTATATTATTCCTATGAAAACAAAACCTTGACTAACGTAAGAAAAATGAGTGTAGCTACAATAAGTATATGCGATCTTGAGATAGGTAATGAAAGGTGTGCGGACTTTTCTTTCTTTATTACGTATGTGCAATGCACATAGTAAATAGAGGAGGCATGTATTCCACCCCAAATGTTTATAACTAGATTTCAACGGATATGCATATTTTGATGACTCCCTAACCCAAAAGAGCATATTTAAACGAATCTGATGTGTTACTCTCACATGACTTTCTTTAGCTGCTCTTCAAACTTCTTACAAATGATTATTCTTCTTTCTTCTCCATGCTAATCGAGATAAATATTAGCAGAATGTTCTTATTACTTAGTTCCTTATAAGTTGTATTATTTTTGTTTGTGGCCACCACGTTGTGGTGCCAATATGTCGTAGTTTATTTTAGTAGCGTCAATGTTCGGGTGCCAAGATGTGGTATTGTTGGGGTGTCAGTATGACGCTGTCAGGTGAGTCTACCTGGAGTTGGTCGCGGGTTAATGCTAGTGAATTTCTCTACATTAAGTGTACATACCTTGCAGATTCCCTTGGTTGCACCGGCTAAGCTTCTTCTAGTAGATCATGAGTCCCTTACTCAGGGGGGAAAGAATGACAAGGGTATGTAACACTGTTGGTAGACTCAAATAACAGAGAAAGTTCACTTAATTCACTGTATACTTCCTTTATTGGTGAATTATTGTTCATTTGAGGCACTAACCTTACGAGCGACTCCCGACGTAACTGATCGCGAACTAGATGAAGCCGTTTTCATTACGTGCTACTTCCACTTTTACGGAGTTATTATAACTTTACATTAGTCACTGTGGTCTGGAGTTTCTCGGTTCGTATAACATTCACGATAATGATTGCCCGTCAGATTAATTTGTAAAACACTGCAATATACGGCGCGCGATTTCCTACATGATGTGTCGTACTTTATGAGCCTAGTGTGTAACGCGTTGTATGTCGACTTCTTACCCGCACATCACTTGTATACAAAAAGGTCAGAGTTTTGCCCTCCTTTTTGATTGGCTGAAAAAGGGCGCGTAAAGTGGCGTCATCACGTGACTATCGGGGATTTTTCTTTATTTTACACCCACTTGACCTTGTTCTACAATGCGAAATTCCCTTTCTCCAGTTTCAAAGGGAAAGTACCTAGCTTCCTTTTAAGGGTTGTTACTTATGTCGCTAAAGCATTAAAATGTGTGTTATTTTCAACGAAGCCCCGTAGCCTTGACGGATACAAAAGGGATTTTCTACCCTCCAGGTAATGCTTTCCACTGAGCATACATTTCTTATGTTAAATATTATAAACTAATGATTAAACTAATAATATATGCGTCGAACTAAAATACTGTCGCAAAGTAAGATGGAACTTTGGGAATGCACTAGGCTATAATGATAGTCAAATGTTTTAAAAGCTATCTTATGCGATTGTAATTTCATATTGATTCAATGCTTAGTCAGGAGTAGAACAAAAGAAAAACGGACACTTCCTGTCTGAGAAAAGCATAAGTACTTCACAATTGAAACCAATAACAAGGAATATCTTGGAGACGGTTACCTCCAAAACAAAAACGTAAAGGACATAAATTGTGTGTTTTGACGAGATCTACATTTTTGTGTAGTGAGTTTTTATCTATCTTTTATGGTTTAGCAGGTAAGCAAAATTTGGCAAAATTCATTCAGAAAAAGAGGTTTTCAAAGGTTATTCCCAGAGAATTCAAGACAAACATTTTATTTTGGATCTAAATAATTTTAATATACGGCATTTTAATCAAAATCGTTAGAGCCATATTTAAGAAAATAACAATTTTCGAAAAAAAAATTCATGTAAAGGGTAGTTTGTGATGGGGGGGGAACTTTCTTGAAAATCTTCGTATTGTATCCTTGGAAGATACCAAACCTAAATACCAAGTTTGATATTTAGCGGTCTTTTCGTTTTTATCTATGCTGTTCACAGACACACACACGGACCTTTTTTCGAAAAATGTTTTTTTTTTTTTTTTTTTTTTTTGTATTCGGGAGGATCCAAAACATATATTTCAGGTGAAATCTCGGTATCGAATTTTGGGTGCATTACAATACCTTCTCCATACACTATGTACATAGTACGTGCAGAGAAAGTAAATAGATCCTGTGTGTGTGTGTCTTTTAAAGCATAACTCAAAAACGAAAAGTCGGTTAAATATCAAACTTGGGATGTAAGTTCAGTATTTTCCAAGGATTGAAGAAGTTTAATGCAATATAATTTATTTTGGTTCGCTTTAACAGCATGGTCATATCGCGACCTTTCAAATTGTAATAAAATAATTATTACACGTTGGTAAAATACAAAATGGTTACATTTATACTTCACAATAACTCAAACGTTTACATTGTCTTATAAATATTATTGTCTTTTTACTTGCCTGATGGTTATGTAGAGCACTTGGTAAGTCCTTGAAGCCGGCCTGAGGTCTCTATTTGGCGTATTTCGGACATTGCAGCAAGATATGTTGGACAGTAAGCAGTGTGTTGCAGGTCTCACATTTGATTCTGGGTGTTTATTAATGATGAAGGAATGTATCAGTTTGCAGTGTCCAATTCTGAGGTGGGTAATTACTGTTTGCTCACGACGTTCTAATTTTCGGAGAGGTTCGAAGAAATTGGTAGATCCAGCTCGGGCATCAAGCAGTTTGCTGTTGGATGTTGTCCATGTCTTCCAGTTTTCTATATATAGTGGTTTGGTGTATCCAATGACGTCTTGATGTATAGAAGTGATTCCGTGGTCACTGACAGGATGTCGGGTGGCTTCCTTTGCAGCTTTCATTTCCATCGATATTTGCATGTGACGGTACCCCAGTGAGATTTACTTGTTTTCCAGAGCGCTAAGTGATAGAATATATTTGAAGTATGTCATTTATTAAAGGATGCGTATGACTTAGATTCTGAGTGGCAAGAATTGTGGTTAGTGAATCAGTGTAAATTACATATTCTGTCTGATTGGCATTTTGAATGATGTGCTGCAGTGTTTCCTTAACTGCAAAAGCTTCACAGGAGAAAATGGAAAAATATTTCGGTAGTTCGTAGAGCAAGGTGTGGATAGGACATACAACTGCACAGCAACTACGTCCATCATTTGTTGCTGATCTATCTGTTTTTCTTCATTCTTAGATGTTGAATTTTGGGCAAAATTCTTTTATAAGGAGGAAGGGCTTTTGTTTATTTTTACATTTCCATAACATCTCTATGACTGTCTCGTAGAGCATTGTACATTTGTTTGCAGATCAAATTCGGTGTCTTAGTTGTTGTGTAACAATGAAGTTGAATGTTGATTTTTGGGCGAGGAAGGTGCCAGGGGGGCGCGTTTGTTTCATGAAGTTGGGGATGAATATTTGGCATTTTAAAACCTACTTCTTTGCTGTACTCTATAATTCCGGCAAGGAAAGGACGTATGCGACGTTGTTTAGATGATCTTGATGACGAGCTCATTGGGAAGATGTATCTATGTACTGCATTAGATGGAATTGCAGCTATCTTAATTGCACAGGACAGACTTAATATCTTTCTGCGTATGGAGAAAGGTGCTTCATTTGCTTCCATCTGGAGACCTGCCACTGAACTGGTAATATAGCCACTCAGAATTAGTCTTAGGTCGGTGGGCTGTATTTTGTCGAGCATCTTGAGAGTTATAAGGGATGCAGAGGTATAAATTGCTGCTCTATATTCTAGTTTCGATCTAACAATAGCCTTGTAAGCGTTTAGCAAAACGGTGAAATCAACGCCCCAACCTTTCACTCCCAGGCTCATAATAATATTTAGGCTTTTTATGCAATCATTTTTTAACTGTTTCAAGTGTGGCGTCCATGAAAGTTTGCTATCAAATACCAGTCCAAGTATTTTGATAGTTTTAACGTTCTTAAATTTGTTCTGATTTAAGAACAAATCTAATTCTGTCATTGGGATTTTTTTTTCTGGAGAATGTAATACATTTTGTTTTAGAGACGGAAAACTTAAAGCCAGTTTCTAACGACCATTGCTGAAGTTGTTGAAGAGCTGTTTGGAGTAATGCTTGTGTAGAGATTATATTTTTACATTCACAAAATATTGTTAGATCATCAGCATACAGACAAGACTTGATGGGTGCACTTATAATTAGTTACATTATTAATGGCAACAAGGAATAAAGTTACACTTAATGCCAATCTTTGGGGGATTCCGTTTTTCATCCTAGTTTTTTGACCATTACACCATTGAATTTTACTCTAATGCTACGATTCTGTAGAAAATTGTATACGAAGCGGATCATATTTCCTCTGATGTTGGAATTCAGAAGCGTTTGTATTATGTGACGTTTCGACGCTGTGTCATTAGATTTTTCAATATCCAGGCTGATTAACGATAAATGCTTTGATGATGTAAATGCATTTGCTATTTCTGTTTCAAGGGTCACTAATGAATCAAGGGTTGAATGATGATTTCAAAAGCCATTTTGAGCATAACTAAAAATGTTAGCTTCTCTAGGTACCATTTAAGCCTTTTGTTGACCTTCTTCTCCAAAATTTTACACATTGTGCAGGTCAGGGGAAACTGGGCGAAAGTTTTGGGGAAGTGAGTGATCCTTGTTCGGTTTCGGAATTGGGACTATTGGGACTATTGGGACTGATGCCATTGATTAGGTGAAATTTTCATAGTCCAAATAAAATATAGAGTTCAGTTAGGTAAATTAGTCCGTCCTGTGGAAGTTGTTTTATGAACTCATAGGGTATCTTATCAGGTCCAGGTGCACGCGAAGAACATGTTTTTAACACTTCCAGGATTTCGTTCATTGCTAGTGCTTCAATGTAGTATTCTTCGCAGTTGTTGTTAAGTTTTGTGACGTCAGTGTTTGGAGTTGACGTTGAAGGTAGGTGAAACATTTCGTCATCAGTAGAGCAGTTAGAAATATCTGTAAAAGTATTTGCAAATGTGGCTGCTTAGTCATCGGAGGTGGTTATGACTGTATTTTCATCCTCTTTTCGTAGACAGGTATTTGGTTTGGTCTAAATGAACCACTAATTTTCTTAATGCTGTTCCAGACAGTAGAAACAGGGGTATTTTTGTTTAGAGAGGTAACAAAGGAACAATAGCTCTGCCGTTTACTCTCTTTGATGATTTTGCGAACTTCTGAACAATACTTTTTAATTTTTTTTTGTTTGTTTTCCAGAGATGGATTCTTTTGTATTAATATTTTTTGATAGCCTCTTTGCATAATTGATTACACCAGGGTACTGTTCGCTTATTGGGTGGAATATTTGCTTTTGGTACGCTTAGGTCTGCTGATGAGACAATAAGATCTGTTATTTCTGTGATCATAATATCTCTGTCAATAAAATCTCTATTTCCGAGAGGAGGTAACTTCTGGATGCCATCTGAAATGCGATTTTTGTATTGTGTCCAATTGGCATTATTGAATTTCCATTTGGAGTGAATTATATAGGAGGCTGTAGGGCTATCAAGGTTGACAATAATAGGAAAATGGTCACTACCATGGGGAGTAGTATATACTGACCAAGTAAACTTAGGCCTAATTGAGGGAGATCATATGGTTAGGTCTATACTGCTGAAGGTTGAAGTGTGTAGGTTGCAACGTATTTAGGATAATTACACTTTTTTCAAACATTATATTTTCTATGGTTTTACCTCTGGTGTTTGTGTTGGTTCAACCCCAGAGAGTATTGTGACTTAAAAACATCTACCAATAAGAATAGTTGAGGTAGTTGACGTAATAAATCTTGCAGAGATGTGGGTTCCAAGTCTGTACTGTTAGGTAAGTATATGTTGCAGATACACAGAGAAATATATAGAGTTAAAAATACCACTACTGCTTCTAGTGAAGTGTTTATCGGAAAGTGCTTATATGGAACAGTATTTTTACTTTATCTATATGCACTATGTACATAGTATATAGAGAAGGTATTGTAATGCACCCAAAAATTCGATACCGAAGTTTCACCGGAAATATATTTTTGGGTCCCTGAATCCAAAAAAAAAAGCATTTTTGGAAAAAGGACCGTGTGTGTGAGTGCCTGTGTATGTGTGTGTGTGTGTCTGTGTGTCTGTGTGTCTATGGACAGCATAGCTCAAAAACGAAAAGATCGCTAAATACCAAACTTGGTATTTAAGTTTGGTATCTTCCAAGGATGCGACACGAAGATTTTCAAGAAACTCCTCCCACCAAACTACCCTTTACATGGAACTTTTTTCGAAAATTTTGATTTTCTCAAAAATGGCTCTAACGATTTTGATTAAAATACCATATATTAAAGATATTTACCTGGCAAATAATATGTATAACTTGAATTTTCAGGGAATAGCCTCTGAAAACTACTTTATTCTGGATGAACTTTACGAAATTTTGCTGAACTGCTAAACCATAAGAAATGGACAAAAACTTACCATACAAAAAATGTAGAGCATGTTAAAACGCACAATTTATGATGCATACATTTTTTTTTTTGAGGAGTTGATCGTTTTTGAGATATTCCTTCTTTTTGGTTTAAGGTTTAAAAAACTTGTACTTTTCTAATACAGGAATTTGTCAACTCGTGTCCATACAAATAAAGGAACTTCAGTCACCTAGTAAGCAGCTTTTGACTTCACTCCAACCTATGATACTCCCATATTTCGCTTCTATTTACAAGGAAGCAAGTAATGAGATTATTTCTGCTAATTTTTTCTCGATTAGCATGAAGTAAACAGAGGAATAAGCTTATTAACAATCATTTTTTACACAGAAGTAGAGAAAGTCATGTGAATGGAACACATAAGAGTTTTACTTTCTGTATACGTACTATGTACCTAGTGTATAGAAAAGGTATTGCACTCTACCCGAAAATTCGATACCGATATTTCACCGGAAATATGTTTTGGGGTCCCCTGTATCCAAAAAAAGGTATTTTCAGAAAAATGTCCTTATGTGTGTCCGTGTGTCTGTGAACATGATAACTCACAAACAAAAGGTCGGTAAAATATCACATTTGGTACTTAAGTTTAGTATCTTCCAGGGATGCGTCACAAAGATTTTGAGAAAAATCCCCGCACCCCAAACTACCCTTTACATGGAACCTTTTTCGAAAATTTTGATTTTCCTTATAATGGTTCTAACGCTTTTGATTAGCATTTCGTATATTAAAGATGTTTACCTAGCAAATAAAATGTATATCTTCAAATTTCTAGGAATAGCCTTGGAAGCTTACTTTAATCTGGATGAAATTTACGGAATTTTGCATAGCTCCTAAACCGTAAGAGATAGATAAAACTTACTACATTAAAATGTAGAGCACGTTAAAACCCACAATTTATGTTAATACATTATTTTCATGGAGTTGATCTTTTTTTTTAGATATTCCTTGTTTTTGGTTTCAGCTATGTAAAACATACTTTTCTCATACAGGAATTTGCCAACTTTATCAATAAAAGGAACTTCAGTCTCATGGCAACCAGCTTTTGACAATCACTTTAACTTGTGGTACTCCCTTATTCCCCTTTTACTTACAAGGAAGGAAGTAATAAGATCATTTCTGCTATTTTTTTTTTCTAGATTAGCATGAAGTAAATAGAAGCATAAGCTTTTTAATAATAATTTGTTGCAGAGATGTAGAGAAAGTCGTGTGAATGGAACATATCAGATTTTTAATATGTGTGACTACTCCTTTGCTAGCATGATGTGCCTGCGTATGGTTTTTTGTTGTACACAGAATAGTGATTTAATTGGGCTGCCTGTCCATCACGGAAGTTTGTTTCTTGAATGCAAATTGCTATGGGATTGTGTTTCTTTAGTAACAGGTTAAGGTATTCAAGCTGCACATAAAAGCCATGCAGATTCCACTGAATTATTGAAGGCATGCTCATTCAATTGCTGAACAAGGAGGAACTTTTTGCTCAGTATCTGTTGAGGCGCATATTTTCATTAATTACGGCACGCAACTTTTTTTCCAAACGTGTGGTCTTATTCTTTAGTTCCTATTGGTGTAATGCGGATGTAGCAGCCTTAATGTATCTATAAGGGACTGTATATCTTCAGTGTATTCAAGGGCCACCGCGATTGACAACTGCGTTACCTATTGTCGTTTCATAAAGACTCTGAATTTGGAGGAAATTCAATGCAAAATTCTCAGGATTTGCATCCATTAAAGACTTTCCAGGCAATATATGTTCCAAGAGGGACGATGATTTGATTTCTTCGTGGCAGGTGGTGTTTGAGATGACGTGACGTCACGTTTATGGCTGTCATTAGCTTCATTAGAAAACTCTTTAACATTCTCATTATTTATCACCTCATCATATGTGGTTTCACGAGAGCTCTGGCTCGATGATGGAAGAGGGCGCGTAGTACCCATTGGCACCTTATCGGCATTAGTGTTGGCAGAGGTTTTAGGTTGGTCTTTCGTTACAGGTTTAGATGACGATGGATTTACATTCTCGTCCCTTACTGCACTTTTGTGGTTTTGGCAGTAGTGTTAGATGGAGCAGACATATCATTGTTTGGTGAGATTGTGTTTGTGTTCATTGTTGAACTACCCTGGTTGTTATCAAGATCGGATGAAGTGACAGTTAGATGTTGTTCTTCCATGCAGTGCTTGGAAATGTGACCTTCCTGTTTACAGGTAAAGCATACTGGGATGTCAGAAGAGAAATAAATCCTATAATTAGTCCCTTCGAAACCCATCTGCATACTGGTATAAGGTCAAGTTCCTATAGGGCAATGTATACCTGTCGACGAATGCTTAACACGTGCGTTAAACCAGGTTCAGAGATACCTGCACGAAGATAGGTTAATGGAGAGGTAGGTTTCACCCCAGTTTCCCCTAGTTGCTGTTCAATAATATGATTTGGTATTATGGGGCAAACGTTTGATAAAACAAACCTCTTATTGGGTGTCAGAAGTGGTCGAAGTGGGAGGACAATGTTAACCCGTATTGTTTGATGTTTTGAGGTTAACATTGCAGCAATTTTTGCATTAGCGTGATAGATGCATACTCGTGAGTTTGATATGCATGAGGCAAAATGGATATGGGAAGCATCAGCGATTTTACTTACTGCAATAACACATTCTCGAAGGGGCATACCACTCTGAGATTCAATTATTATAGCTTGGTTCTTTTTGGGTGCAGTTTGGACAGCATTAGCATATGTGAGTGCTTTGGCCTTGTTGGAAGCTATTGGACGCTTTGTTATTGTAAATTATGAGGGATTATATTATTCAGAAACGATAACAAAAATTAGTGTGAAAGTGACATTGATTGATGTAATGGAACTAGTTGATCAACATTGGAGTTGGTTTACTAACACAGATGAAATTTGTACCAAAATTAGGAAATTATGTGCAAAATAAATGTTCCAAGGAAAAGGGGAAAACGAGGAATGTTTATTGTCCCTGAAATAATCTAATTTAAAAACAAAAACATGATAAACTAAACTTTTAGTGGTTTACTTCAATTTTTAGGTTCAACTTTGGTACACTGTTCCCTTAGAAACTGTTAGGCATGTGCAGTAATTAAATTGCGATCAAACATATATAATGGTATTATATTACTGTATTCATATTTTCTTATCCCTTTATTCTAAAATCACCCAAAGTAATCATTTATAGGTGCAACATTGTTACAAATAATAATGCCTGCAAAAATAATAGGAGAGTTTGTACTGCCACAAAGTTGCCCTACAAAGGGTGTGAAACAATCAATTCAAAATAATTACATTTTATACTGAGGATGCATTTTCAGTTTTCTATCTCTTGACATTCAATGAACAACCAGGCATTTTCATTTTCAACGTACAGCAAATAACCATATACTTTTCCATGTTTTCAGGGGTCATTGTTGTCTCCTATCGGATAAAATGTTCTTATAAGCAGAGAAGCTTCTCTCCCAGTCACACGAAATAACAGGAGCATATTTTAGCCTAGGAATCTAATTTGCAGAGACATGTTGTGGTAAATCGACACTGTCACCATTTAGCACTTTAAACACGGACACAAGCGTAGAGTAACCGGGATACCTGTTTAACATAGCTTTGAATTTTTCACCTACTTTCCTTCCTACATCTCCTGCACCGACACCAAGTTTCTATTATGCACATTCCATTAAAATCATAGATTCGTGAAGAAGGGAACCTGATGTTTCCAAGTGTTTGATGGTGCTAGGCAACCAGTAGAAGTTACTTTTGATGTAAGCACAGGAGCTTGCCACTTTCGGATCTTTAAAGATGTCCAGAAATTCACGTATGGAAACAGCTACTTCTGAAGAGAACATGTTCACCACTGACTGGTCTCCTTCAAAATGTTCACAATAGAAGTTCAGAGCTTCTAACCACGTACCCCATCTTGTAAGTACTGACTCAGGAGGCAAAGGGATATGTTGGAGATAATTTTTATAGTACCGAATTCTGTGCGGTGCTTTCACAAAGTCCTTTTTTGTTGCCGACATCAACTTATTCACACAGGGAAAATTACTTCTTACTTCTTCAGCAACACATTACAATGCATGGGCCAAAGAGGTGAAGTGAAGTACATTTGGGTAGAGAACCTTAAGAGCAGTAGCAGCTTTAATCATGTACGCTGCGGCATCTGAATACATAATTAAAACATTTTCCTCACACATACCCTCTGGCCACAGATTCTTCATCCCATCATTTACGAATATGCAATTGTAGAATGATTTGTTTGTCCTAACACCTTGCAAATTTTAGATATGGTTTTGCTGGACTTTCGGAATCTAGTTTTCCTACTACTAAATTTGCTATGTACCGACCCATGTCATCTGTAGTTTCACCGACGGCAAACCAAATGCAAGAGTCTCCAATTCCATTCTGTAAATGAGCAACTGCTTCTTCAAAGCACACATGAATATACTTTTTCCTCAGTTTATATTCGTCAGGAATACCTTCTTGCAATATTTCTCTAGAAAGGGGCGATATTGAGGAATTTGAAGTTTATGCCACGGAATGTTAGCTGGAACGATTGCACTGTACAGGTCTTTAAAAACTTATTTGCGGACGGTTTCTGTTGTATTTGTATCAACAGAACCGGCTTTCTAGAAGATTATATGTGTTGTTTGTTTTATTTTTGTTGTTGCAAAATTTGAATATTAGCGCAAGTAATAGTTATTAGAGACGGAATCCCTTAGCGCGTTAATCCCTAGTTAAGCGGGAATGCAATATTTCAACTCAATAGCACTCCGGTTGGCTACTGGCGCTGAGCCTAGTGGCGCTCAAGGATAAACCTCGTTGCATTTGCAAGTCGCTGTGCTTATGGGTAACGAGACAGACTAATTCTTAGGCTAAGCAAGTTAACAATTGTTATATATAGAAGCACAGAAATATCGAATATACAGAAGACTGGAACAGTTATACATTTCTAAATTATTGCTATTTTTAAATAAAACGCAACTGTCTATGTATTTAAGACACAATTGCTTGATTACAACACGTAAGTGCCGTTCCTATACCATATTGTCATCTGCAGAAGCAAGTTAGTGTATTCAGATGCTATTGTTAACTGTGCAGATTAGCTTCTGATATTTTAGGCACCTTAACTCGAATTGCTCACAAACTCAAAGTACAGGAACGCTATTTAAAGCAGTTAGCATTTTCTCATGGAGAAGGCCTGTCGATCTGGAAAAATAAAACTCAACCGAGGTAAACTTTAAGAACTGATGGGAGGCAAATGTTCGTGCATTGTTTTGCGATGCATGAAAGCAAACTCCGAAGGTTAGCCGTTACGCTACTACAGATAATATTAATTCTGTAGCACATAGATTTAATAAGTTACTGGGAATGTCCTACTAGATTTATTGTGAAAAGGTTAGTGCTACAGCTACTGCTAAAAACTTATTTGCACACATGTAGCTTCAATGTCCTACTAGATTTATTGTGAAGAGGTTAGTGTTACAGCTACTGATAAAAACGTATTTGTACGCATGTAGCTTCAAACTAGGTGACGGATTGAGCCTGTTCCGCTTTCTTGTTTACATCAGGATTATTCTTATCTGAAATACAGTATAGTGTAACAATGCCGTCCGTGTACGTGACTGCTCTCACAGTCGCTGTGGTATGCGATGGAGGAGCTGGAATGTGAGACATCGCAGTTCCATGGTAAACTACGGCGCACCGCAACAGGATCCTTCGTAACGCGAGACTCTTCTCTTCTCACGAGATTATGATTCTTCCCGATATTCGACATGTTTATCCCAGCTTCGGTTTCTAGAACCTTCGAGAAGTTTCAAGAAAGTCTGTGAAGTCATTTTCATGCTATAAAAAGGAGGAAGAATTATAGTGGATTGAACTGTTATAAATTGTACTGAGTCTTGAGTGACTGGAGTGTTAGCGCGCAGAGGTGCTCGACCAATGGACTAAACTCCGGAGCTCGATTCTCACCCTGATGATGCTGAACGCAGCTTTCGGCGAAATGTCGGTCATGCCAACAACTGGACCACGGCCAACAATCCCAGCAAGCTTAGATAATAAGGTTGCTAACGCCGGCCGTGAAAGCCTAAGCCTCCATATAAAGCATAGTATGTTTGAAAACCTCTTTGTCTTGTGACACAAGATTGCGAAATGACAAACAATGGTCTCCCATTTGAAGCCTTAAGAGAGAAAAATACTTAAATCCTACAACCCACGATAGTAAAATAAATGCATTCCCTTGACTTAATAACATGTTTCTGAAGTCTTTATTTTCAAAGTGATTCAAGCATATGGCGTATTTTTGTATTAAAATAGTGTGGTACACTGTTTAAAACTCCATCAAACTCTGTTCTGCTGAAGTGAGTAATCCATTGTCGACTTCTAAAAGAAACAGTGAGAATCAGCTAGCGTGTGATATATAATACAGAAATATTGCAAACTATCAAAACATACACATAATACAAAGATAATCTCACTTTAGAAGCTATGTGTATATTTTCTTATTTCTTCGAGACCGATAAAAATATATTGGGTTACTTTATTGTTTGTAATTATTAAAAACATAAAAGGCACAATTTGTTCCTCTTCCAGTCATTTTTATGTTCTTAAAATAATAAATTGCTCGTATATATATACCACATCCACGTTGAATAAATACAGCCATAGTCGTCTATAAGCCGGAACCTGGTAAGTTTAGCAACATCAAGCGATGGCTGTCTTGGTGGCAGTAAGCTTTCTGTTAGAAGCGAAACTAATATTGGTTATTTATGGTGATAAAGTGGAAAGCAATTAACAATTCGTGTACTTTATAACATCTATCATTACACATGTACGTCAAATGAATACAATTTCTGTTAAAGGCGTTTTGTTGTTGTAGTAAATCTGAATTTACCACGTGCTTCTGCATACCTCAAGGTAAGCATAAAACTAAGCATATTCGATTTATAATATTATCATTTAAATGCCGCTTTGTAAAAAAGTTATACCAGAAATAATTAATTCCATCCTTTTTCTGCTTGCAGATGCCCAGAAAAGGGTGTGCTCGTACGTGTAGGAGCAATTACAACAATTACATTATAAAGAGGATTATGTACTACTTTTCGATTTCCAACTGATTCTGAGATTAAAGAAAAGTGGTTACGAAGCATCCACCGGTATCAACGAGAGTCAAATAAAACCCCAGTAATGTGCATTATACATAATGCACACTACGGAGGTGAAACGTTTACTGATAGTCACGCTATCACTAAAACGAAACGAACTGCTGCCAGATGCCTACTGTACATTCAGGACTACCCGCATATTTCACAAAACCTGGAAGGATTAAAAGAAAATACGCCGAGGAAAGAAAGCAGAAATTGTGACAGAGGAATATGAAGAGCAGCAGAGTTAATAAATATGTACACATTCATATATTAAGTTGCATTTAGTAATTTTGTGGATACTTCTGTGTGGCAGATAAGTGGTAATGATGAATATGTTTGCATATTTAAATTGAATTTTGATAGTATGACCTAATTGGTTTTGAAATATGAAACGGATTGGGTAATCATCTGCAATGTTCTGTCTAAAGAATGTAACCCAGTACTACGGTATTTTTTGTGCACTTGTGTTTCTTATATTTATACATTTACACTAAAATTAATAAAATTGTGTGAAAAAAAATTGTTATATATTTAAGAATTGAGCTGGTTTTTCTGCACACCAGTTGAAAAAGTGGCCATAAAATCGAACTGTTTCAAAATGAGCATAATACAGGTTACCTTATTTGAACAAGACGTTTCAGGAAAGATATTTCAAGATTTATAACATTTTTTATAAGTATGATCTACGAAGACGGTCCAGAAAGGTTCCCAATGGAGCAACAGCATAAAGGTGCAACATTATTTCGCAAAAAAGTGTTAAATAAATTGAGCAGATAGGAAAAAGTGCACAGGGATATACAATTTTTGTTGTGTAGCTTCACGGGTCATTGAAATTTACTATTAAGCCAGTCCTATAATCTCCCCAGCCCTTATAACTTGTATTTTACGCAGTGTTTCTGTTTTAAATCGCAATAAAACAACTGTTAGATTCATCCTCCAAATACGCTATTAGATACCGTAGGCCCCTGAAAAGTGATGCAGGTGTACGGCTTGAGACGGCTATGATATAGGTGACCGGAACGGAAATGTAATGCAAAGGTAATGGCTCCAGAGTGAGATGCATAGATAACTATAAACGAAGAAAAGGTATCGTCTCAGCTCAGGCGTCTCAGTCATATTGTCACTCTTCTAAGACAGTTTCCACTATTATCTTTATAAGCTAGTAAATCAGTTTCTTCTTATGTTTGTGGCTGATTCATAGGTAACTAATATTGATATTCATACAACTTTCAATGTTTTTTTGTGTAGACTCTAATTAAATAATAGGGTTAAATAAATAAATAAGCCCTGATGATGTAGTTCCTAGGTGTTTCTAGCAGAGAGTATAGTTCTATGGCCAACATACTGCTTCAGGAACATGAAATTACCAACTCGTATTAGTTGTATGGAGTATAATACATTTATTTAAAGACAAAGATGTATACGAGAAGTCTTGGAATGTCGTGAAAAAATAATGATAGCTAGTAATACTTTCATAATATATGCATTTCTTAGTTATTAAATGTAAGTTGTACATTAATACACAATTGGTAAGGAATTTATATGTTTTATGTTTCTTACCCTGCATGCGGAAGCGAGTCGCTAATCTTGCAAGTTGTCTTTGTGGAGTCTAGTTTTGGGTAAGTGTAAAATTAAAGGTGTAAGGACGGAAATTTTGTTTTGTGTAATGTAGAGTTTGCCAGCATTTTAAAGTTTGGTACCGATGAAATGATAAATAAACTTTCTTGCGTATAGATATGTTTATGGATTAGGAATATTATTGGGTTTAATAGTATTTTTGTATATTTTTTGCACCTTCAATGCCGTACGCCATTTTCCCCGCGGGAGTCTGAGTGAATTAACGCAACCGAAGCATAAATGGTAATGTGACAGTGTAAGTTCTGTAGTTTGGGAGCACACGGCAAAATAGGTGTAACAGGTACGGCTTAAGTAAAGGTAGCTTCTACCTGTTATAAGATAAGGTGTAACAGGTACGGCTTAAGTAAAGATAGCTTCTACCTGTTATAAGATAACAATTGTATTTTGATTATTACTTGCAAGTGAAGAGATTAATAAAAACGGCATACCCTCACTATATTGTACTTTGTGTCTTCAATTAGGAATATCTATTTGCAAATGGATATCAGGTTGATGTATACGTTCTGTAATTAAAAGTGAGCCATGGTGGAAGAGGCAGTGGGCAAACTCCCATACCTTCGTACAATTGAGCTAATTCTGCTTGACGATTCTGTTGGTTCTGGCGATCGCTAAATAAGTAATGAATAAAACAAAGCATACATAAATAACAATTAATATCCACGAAATGATTGGGAAAGCGTTTAGAATATGTGCAGCTTGGTAAGAAATACCACAGATTATGCCACATATAGTGTAGTATGGGATGGAGGAATGTCTTGGAAACTCTTGGTTTTAATCACAAACTGAGAAGATACCGAACTTAAAATATAAGTTCCACATTTGGATATTTTGTTTTCGAGATTTCATATCCACACCACAGTGGCTGGCATCCAGCTAATGCACTTCTGAAGTTGGTAGTTTATGTAGCGAGCAGAATTAATAGAATCATAGCATAGAATTACGGGATTTAAAATTTAATTGAAAGTATTAAATTATCTTGTGTTTGAGTAAGGTGTAGTGTAGTAGATACCTTGGAAGCCTGTAAGCTATTCACTCAAAATAGGATGTTTTGTTTTATGGATAAAATGATGGTGAGAAGTGAGGAAAGAATTTTCTGTAAAGGTTGCATTGCCAACCTAAAGTAAGGCAAATCTGGTACATTGATGAAGACTCTTGATTATACTCTGGATGATTGTGGTTTTTAATTGTGCAGATTTCTTGTCTATACCCACTTTTACCAGATACAACTACCCCCACTCCTCTCCTAAAAAGCATGTGTTGGGTATTCTTTGCGGTTTAGGGACCTCCACATTGGGTTGCGTTTTATGGTTCAAGGGCCCAATATGTTGGAGGTGGCACTGCACCCCAGTAATTAGTCATACGTTGACAGCTCTACTCAGTAAATGGCATAACTTAATTATTTTATGTGACGATAAATGCTTTAATCCGCAGAGGGAATTTTTTTAGAAAGAGAACAGTGGAGTAGAGTGATCACACTGGGAAACCGAGGGGTATGTGAAAAGCAAACCCCAACAAAGCCCTTGTAACTGAGAAGTCTTATGAGTTTCAAAGCTCCCAAATAATGGGCTGTATCTGCGAAAGGTTTGCCATTAAGATACTCAAATAGCTTGGAGCAGGTAAAATTGTTAATTGTTACAGCATAGACTAGCGTAATAGAAATTTAAACATGCTGCACTACAGTGTACAGGAAACCAAACTGCTTGTTGTGAGGAAAGATGCAATGAAACTAGAGTTTAAGGAACCACTGCATGCTCAAGTGTGTATTGGGCAACAGTTTACATTGAACTACTCCTCATCCCTACTTATGCAGCTTTTGCCCCTAATTGGTGCATCCAAATATAAGGATATAGAACTTTAAATAAAGTGATAAAGTTTGGGTTGTTACTGTAATTATATAAAGTTAGAGTTGAGGTTTTAGCGGCCAAAATTCTCAAATTGGTGAACATTACCATGAGTTCATACTCTAGACTGTTTCTCAACATTGAAAACTGAATCACCTTTGTGGAGTAAGACTTCCATAAGTACTTAGGCCTTAGGTAACAGGTGGTGTAACGATGTCTGGATTATTGTTATAAGCTGAGTCGTTTTCATTGAGTTGAGTTTTTGGATACTTTACAGAGTGCATATTCAAGTTTAAATATTGCCCATTTGCAAGGAAGTGTACTTTTTTTTAGAGCAGCTATGTAATTGTATCTACTGAATTATTAAGTTGGCAACATTATTCTTAGTACTCTAAACCACAAAATGTAGCTCAATGTTGAGGACCCTAAGCTGCAATGCTTAGCAGGGGGGTTTGTAAAGCTGTACACGAAGATCCTTGTGGTTTTGGAAGTACTAAACATGTTTCCGAAACATTTTTCTGAGTGTTTTTGAGAAAACAATCAAATTTTGAAAAAATCTGATTTGTACCATTCACATGACTTTCTCCATATCCCTGCAACAAATAATTCTTAAAAAGCTTATACTTCTATTTACTTTATGCTAATCAGAAAAGAATAGCAGAAATAGTCTAATTACTCGCTTCCTTGTAAGTAGAAGCGAAATAAGGGACAACCGTAGGTTAAAGTGATAGTCAAAAGCTGGTTGTTATGTCAATGAAGTTCCTTTGTTTATATGGATAGGAGTTGACAAGTTCCTGTATGAGAAAAGTATACGTTTTTCATAGCAGAAACCAAAAATAAGGAATGTCACAAAAACGACGAACTCCACGAAAAAAATTTATATAACATAAATTGTGTGTTTTAAAGTGCTCTACATTTTTTGTGTGGTAACTTTTGTCCATCTCTTACGGTTTAGCAGTCATTCAAAATTTAGTAAAATTCATCCAGAATAAACTACTCTTCAGAGGCTATTCCCAGAAAATTCAAGATATACATTTCATTTGTCAGGTAAATATGTTTAATATCCGAAATTTTAATCAAAATTGTTAGAGCCATTTTTGAGAAAATCAAAATTTTCGAAAAAAGTTCCATGTAAAGGGTAGTTTGGGGTGGGGGGATTTTTCTCAAAATCTTCGTGTCGCATCCCTGGAAGATACTAAACTTAAATACCAAGTTTGGTATTTTACCGACTTTTCATTTTTGAGTTATCGTGTTCACAGACACACACAGACCTTTTTGTGAAAATGCTTTTTTAGGATATTGGGGACCCTAAAACATATATTTCCGGTGAAATCTCGGTATCGAATTTTCGGGTGGAGTGCAATACTTTCTCTATACACTATGTACATAGTGCGTATGGAGAAAGTAATAAAAAATCCCTCAGAAAACCATTTGATAGTTAAAGTAAACAATTACCAAATCTTGAAAACATAGAGAGCTGTTGTTTTACTGTCTCCAGTTGTCATACTTAATCCTGTCCATTTTTCTTTAGTTTTTACTTTCTTGGCTAATTATAATAAATAGGGATAGTATTAATTTACACTTCCAACATTCAATGTCAAGATTTTGCCAGAAATATTGTATCCTGATTTGTAAAGTGTAACTAAAAGCCAATTTTGAGTTAACTGTATATTTATTTGCAAGCCCTGTAGTACATAACTGTAAGTTATCTCATTAGTCACTATTTGGGATATTTTTATCATCCAAAGTTGAAGACATTGAAGAGAAATTTGTATTATAAGCATGATGAAATTAAAATGCTTGTATCTGAAACAGGCATTTGAGTTCAGCGCTTTACAAGCCTGGGAGTGGTATGTATTGAGACCCCTTGAATCATAAAAGAACTTAAGAACGTGTGTGGTGTGACTGTGTACAGCACAAGGTAAACGCGGAATTAAAAGTTTAAATACCAAACTTAAGTTCGTCTTCCCAAGGATTACAACATTATTTTCAAGAAAATCCAGTAAAGCTATATGATGGTTCCACCACACATATGGACATGCATGCGGCACGCGCACACACACACACACACACACAAATGGTCTTAAGACTTTACTGGCGATCCATACTTGAAAGTGTTGAAAACATTGTTTTTCAGTTGTGAAAGTTGCCAGATTGCCAAAATTTTGAATTCTTCTTGGGATCATTGGGGTTTTAGCTTCACAGATCCCTCGGCTACACCCTGTTGTTCCGTTATGCTCCTCAACTTATAAAAAATATTCCTCTCCTATGCTTTGCGGCTTAGGGCCCTCCACGATGATCTACGCTTTGCAGCTTAGGGCCCTAAATGTTTATAACAGGCCAGTAACTAACTACAATGCGGCTCTAGTGATGAAATAACAAAAGTGCCCATGTATAGAAGTAATGCCAAGTGGTGGAACCATCGTATACTAATAATGAAAGTCCTTCCATATCATACTACTCTTTACATAGAATGATATTCAAAAATGTTTTTCTAAAAATGGCTCTGATTAAAATACCACATGTTTCGGATATGTTCATAAAAATGCGATATAGGTATATCTCAAATTTTCTAGAAAGAGCCCTTATAGTCTTGTTTATTCCTTTTGATAGAGAAGACAAAATCTTACTACACAAAAACTTAGTTCTCATCAAAGCACAGATTAATGCAAATCTGTTAAACATTGACACATTCCTTATCACTGTAAATGTAACCAATACTTTTTTTTTTTTTTTCTTTCTTTTCAAAACTGGGAAGTCATAATTTGTTCCCCCCTAGTCAAGCAAAGAGAATAGAATTTAAAAATGAAAATCATAGTAATCTACTCTTAAAAACAATGTGAATATAAGAAGTCAGTGTTTTCCGTTTTTAGGACTTTAATATTACATTTATTTAGTGTTGTCATTTCAATGTCTCAGTGTTTTTTCTAATATTGCCGTCTCTTCAGGATAACCAGCATTGTCATAAGTGGCAACTATCAGCCAAATTGTGAACTAATTTATGGACATGGAACAAAGTTTGTTATATCCTAAACAGTGGTGGCTGCTGTGTATGAGTGCAAGAGCATGTGAACACCCATAAGGGTATAAGGTACTATGAAGGGGTCAAAAATGATAATTTTCATTTTTGGCATAGTTAAATTCTATGAAGTTTTCTGATTCAAAAAATATATTCTTTTTAATATGATACATCCATTTTTTAACATTTAAATGTCCTTTTAAACATGGCACACAATCTTTGAAATACTCCTGGACAGAGCACCACAGCTCTTTTTCTGCATCTTCAATCTCTCTGCTTTCTAAGATGATATAAACTTAGGGAAATTTTCATACAGAATGAGCTGCCCAACAGTCCACAAAGCAAACCAGGACCAATAGGAGGAATGCTGAGAAGCAGAGTGAGTCCAGGAACAAAGATTCATATGATTATGACCCTGGAGTGTATTGAAGAAGTCAGATTAGCATTGCAAATTTTTTAGTTAAATTTTCTCGATATTACATTTTCTGATACACATGTACCTTTTACTCAGAAACCATTGATGCTAGAATGTTGAAATTTTCTACACTTATCTAACACACATTAATGACTTCTGACTGCCTGATTCATAAGCATAGCTTGCAAATTATGGAAATTAGACCTTTTTAACCACGTGAAAATTGAGATATTTTAATCTTTTTTATCTTTTTTTTCCCCCCCACAAATGTGATATTTTTTAGAATTATCATCTTGAGCTATATACTTCTGATTCTGGCAGTTAGATCAGATAAGTATAATGAGAACATTGTAAAAAAAAATTGAATGTTCTGCTTTGAAAGGTTTCTGAATAACAGGTACATGAAATTTCCCATATTTTTTCATGTAAATTTTCTTCCCCCCCCTCCCTCCCCAGCATAATTTTTAAAAATAGAGTTTTTAAAAGCGTAAACTTTTTTACCAGGTGAAATGCAGACATATTTATATGCCACAAAATTTTCATGAAAATTTATGAAGTACTTCCTGATAGGTGAGGGGTTAATTTTGACAAACTGTTGAAGTCTTACAACCACACTACCTTGTACCCTTAACTTTTGTCATTTAGTGACTTTATTGGATAATTTTTCTTTGAATGCTGTTACATATGTGTAGTAATTTAAAATATGGCATTCAAATATACCATGTTGCTGCTCTCAACTCGAAAGGTGGCAGGAATGTCACTAGCTCATTCAGTAGTTGTGCATGTTTCAAGTAGCTTTCTTGCATGTGCACCTGGTATAGGGTTGCAAGGTTTTCTAACTGAAAATAAGAGAGATTTCAGGTATGGTTTTCCTGACACCTTGACATGGCCTATTGACCTTTTACTTTGTTGATTTCAGCAGAAAATGTGTATAGAACTAAAACATATTTGGTACACTAATATAATTTAAAACAATAATAGGTATAAGTATTTACAATATGATATCCATTTAATTATAGTTTAAAGTATTAATTATTAATTAACAATAACTGTTAGTTATTGCATTTTATTATTTTTACTTATTTATATTGCGCTGTTTTAATTTTAAGAAAGAATGAAAGAATGTGTTATATTACTGACACCCTATGGTCCAATACTGCTGTTGCAATAGACGAGAAATGTCATCCTGAGGTTCTCTGCAGTGAAACTTCTTTGTTTGTCACTAAAGAAGGTTTTATAAAGTGAAAAAGATTTCTCTACATCACAAGATGTCACTGGTGCATGAGAGAAACTCCAAATCTCTTCTTTAGCAAGTTCTTCTGGTACTTCACATGTTTCCCCGGCCAGCTGTTTTGAAATTTCACAAATTGTTTTATAGCCTGTATTATTACCAAGAACTGTGTTCAACTTAACAAAAGCAATTTTTGTAACTCTGTGTGTTTCGAAGGACAGTGCTTGTAATAACTCATTCACTAGGGATAATGAGTGTTGTAATGAAATATTCTTAATCTGCAGTTCCTTTATGATTTCTGGTAGCACTGAAAAGCGGCTACATATGCACTTCAATTTATTTTCTATATCAACTGAGTTGAAGCACTCTTGAGCTATCTCTATAGAAGCTGCATTTTCCGGATCTAAACCATCTACTATTCTCTTCACATCATTTCATATCACAAACCCCACCATGTTAAAACAGGCTGTGGAGGTAATGCTAACTTTGGAGCCAATTCCCTGAAAATTGAAACACTAGCAGGTGCTTTAATGAAAATTTTCTTGACATTGGGAACAAGATGACCAACCTCTGGATACTGGAATCTGTCTGCTACGTGGTGTAACCCATGGGCTAAACATGTCAAATGAACTAGTTTGGGATAGAGACTTTTAATGCATTTGCTGCTTTTACAATGTATGGAGCGGCATCTGTACGAAATAACAGGACACTGTCGTATTTTATACCATCTGGCCACAAAAAGGCTAGGGAATATTGAAGAATTTTGCAGTTGAAAAATGGTTTACCCTTTCTAATATCTGAACATTTAACAGGTAAGTTTTACTTCCCGGTTTCATTGCACTCACTACTGCGCTACACAGCATCTGTGGTGTCTGCCTGCAGCATCTGTGGTGTCGTCCACTGAAATCCAAATCTTTTCATGTTCTAATGCTTCCCGAATTTCATGAATAACTTTGTTTAGATTCATCAGGCACTATTTTATTAGTGGGCTGTTCTAAAAAGTTTTAATATGGATGCTATTTGTTTCCCAAAGAGGAACTTCTTCACTTATAAATGCTGATCACAATTCCTTGGCAAATGAGTCACGTGAACCTCCGGGTATTTGACTTGTTTGACCCAACATATCCAGCAGATATAATGTTACAGCATACCTCAGATGACATCACGCTATGAAGGGGAATGCTAGCTTCTGTTGCAATACGAGTAAACAAAATTGCATTATCACAGTCACTAGTTGTCATTTCAATAAAATAAAACTATTGCATGTGTGAATCAACTAGAGTTTTATTTAGGCTAGAAGTAGAAAAAATATGTATTTACCTGTTACATTTTATGCAAAATCAGTTTTTCCCAAAATATGCAATTATATGCATTTTAAAACTGCACTAGTAATCTCTTAAAGGTGAGAATGGTAAAGCATACTGTTACTGCATACATTTAGACTATTCAAAAATTCTATGCATTTTGCATACAAATCCAGGCTCTGGTAATAAGCAACTCAACTTTGATAAGTTTTCCACAACTCTTGTTCCTTATATCAGTCCACTTATTCATTATGGAAAACACTCTTTCTGTATGAGTGTTATAACCTGGAATACTCATTTCAAAAAACAGCAATTTTTCCAGATTTGGTACCTGATTCCAATTTCCTGAATACTAATGAATGTTAAGTAACAAAATATTTACTATACAGTGATAATATTATAAACACTACTAAAATGGATATAAACTATTTAGTGAATTAGTTTTCGAGGGCTGAATAATCATTAGCATGTAGTGTTTTAAGTTGAGGATTAAATAATTTCTTTGCTTTGAGTGCTCTTTCATTATACTGAGGACAAGCCAAACTGCTCCCACTGTGCAGCACATGCTAAGTCAACCATGCATTATTGGAGGTGCATTGTTTGTGGTTAAACTAGTTGTTCATTAAAGGCCAGTCACTCAATTGTATGTGATATTTTGGTTTCATTTTGTCAGTCCACATCATGTACCATAATGGTCATTAAAAATGTTACTTAATTCTGTGTTTTGTTTGTTTTTTCAAGAACATTGTGAAGTACCATTTTTTTGTACCATGTAAATTAATTTTGAACTTGTTTTGCAAAATACTTCTGAGAATTTTATTCAAATGACTTAGTGTCCTGCCTTGTGATTTTTTTGTCCCATGACAGGGTTCCTAAATCAAATATTATAATTAAGACATTTCTTGAAAGATTTTAAGAGAGATTGCGATGCTCAGAATTTTGTTTTCATTATGTAAAATTTTATCACTGAGAGAAAATGACACTGCAAATGTCCCATGTATGACAATTGAACAGCCCCATGTGTACAAATGTAGTAAAACTTGTTATGCTTGCTTTTGAATTGTAAATAGTGCAGACCTTAATATAGGCACAATAAGCACACTTTGATGGTGCCACAGAGGTTACATTCAGAGAGAGCTAATTATGCACTTGATGGCTAACAGTATTGCTTTACTTCTGCAGTAATAGTGATTTGTAGAAAATATATATATATATATATATATATTTTATAGATATCAGATTTTAGAAGTTTGGAAAAGCAGCCATTTTAGAACAGCTGATAACGAATTGTCGCAGCAGTATGAGTGTGCAATCACGAGGCAGAGCTATATCAGGTGCATAATTATTTTTCCCAGCTTGTAAAAGCTTTGCATTCGTGTACATTACAGTTCCTAGTGTTTTGAAATAAAAAATTCTTTTGTCTGGTTTCACACCTCATTTCTGCTTAAAAGTTCTGCAAAGTTCTGTAAATGCCACAGTGGAAAGGAAAATTTGCAAGTGGAAATTTATTAATCTTTCGTGCTCTTCTCTGGTTTATTGTCAGCTCCAGCTAATTAGAAAATAAGCTTTAGAATGCTTTTGATACAGAAAGCTTGTTGTTGCACAGGCTTTTTCAGATATTACACTACAAATGAATTGGACATCCAATTAATAATAGGCTGCAATAAAACAGGACTTTCCCAATTTTCTTACTTAACCAACAGTAAACTGTGATATCAAGTACTATATCACATCTCGCATCTGCTGTTTTATTCAACTCAAATATTCTAAATTGTCTGATATGACTAACCAGGTTAAACGACGTTGCATCAAGATTTCATCACAAATACTCAGTTTGAGATCCTCTAAATCCAATAGGAGTACTTCTATTTTCTGTGCTACGTACATATAGTAGATAAAAGGAAGTACTTCATTTCAAACCAACATTCAAAATCAAGCTTTGGCAGAAAATGATTTTGGATTATCCACATCCAGAAAAAATAGAAAATGGTGATCCATATGTTTAAAAATGTTAAATGTATAATGCACTGTCATGAGAAATTATAAATCTTGAGTTTTCTGTGAGTAATATTGAATTATTTGATGAATTTTGTATAACAGTAAAATCTTAACAGATAAGAGAAATACTCACTAACCCATTCAAGAATACCCTATAATGGAGATGAGGTGTTAAAACAAGGAACAAAACTAAAAAATAAAATATTTCGGTACTTTGGTGCCATCCTCAGACCATACCAGTATGATCAACTAACTACCTTAGTCTGTACGGTCATTCAGACACATGCTGACTACAATATTACTGTTCTTATAATACTGCGTACAAAAAAAGAAAATAAAATACATTTGTCTGCATTCAGTTGAAACCCATCAGCATCCAACCTTGCCATCACACCGATTGCTTTAGTTGGGACCTTATCCTTTTCCACAGTTTCTCTTGAATGCAGAACATACATTTTGACTGGATACAATCCTGTGATCCTTGATTTGATAGGTCAGCTTGCCTTAGACCATATGGCTATAAATCCAGACCTAGAAGTTTGAAATAGTTCATGGATTTATCCTTTGTTATCTGTTGGTAAAATGGGTTATTTGACAGCCATTCACACAATGTCATATCACTGAAGGGGTTAAAGTACACAACTTGTGTTACTTTTTTCATAGAGTTAATCATTTTAAAATATTCTATATTGCATGTTCACAGTGTCACTTAATGGATGCCATTGCTGAGGGGCTAAGGCACACAATATGTGTTACAATTTTTCATATAGTTAACTATTTTCAAAATATCCCATGTTTACTTTGAGTGTCACTTAATGGATCCTTGTTTGTGATCCTTGCTTTTCTCTATTTTGTTTCCTCTACTTGACAAGAATATGTTACTATAAATAATCATTTGGTTGTAGTTTACATATCTTGAAACTTTGCTTAATTTATTTTCCAGGTAAAAATTATTGTAGCTCAGCAAGGATAGAGGAATCTGATTTTATATAGAGAGATTAATATTACAAAGATATAATGCAAGCTTGCAAACTCTTAGGTTTCCTAGTAAATTTTCTTTTATGTAGCAGTTTTCTGAATGTAAACAGGGGAAAAAAAATTGAAGATTTTGAAATTCAGAAATAATTGAGAAGCTTCAACAAAAATTCATTAGATTCTACAGAGAACTAAAGAAAAAATCTGGCATGTTCCATTCACATGACTTTCTCTACTTCTGTATAGCAAATTATTGTTAATAAGCTTATTCTTCAATTTACTTAATGCTAATTGAGAAAAACAATAGCAGAAATAGTCTCACTACTTGCTCCCTTGTAAGTAGAAGTGAAATATGGGAGTATCATAGGTTAAAGTGAAGTCAAAAGCTGCTTACTAGGTGACTGAAGTTCCTTTGTATGGACACAAATTGACAAATTCCTGTATGAGAAAAGTACAAGTTTTTTAAACCTGAAACCAAAAACAAGGAATATCTCAAAAACGACCAACTCCTCGAAAAAAATGTGTGTTACATGCACATGGCTTTCTCTAGCTGCTCTACAAACTTCATACATAAGATTCTTCATTCTGCACCTTGCTAATCGTGGTACTCATTAGCACAATGTTCTTATTATTTAGTTCCGTATAAGTAGGAAGAAAATAAGGGAATACACTAGGCTAAACCAATAGTCAAATGTTTTAAAAGATGTCGTTATGTGATTGTCATTACAAATCGCTTCTTTTCTTGGCCAGAAGTAGAACAAAAGAAAAACGGACACTCCCATCTCAGAAAAGTATAAGTACTTCACAACTGAAACTAATAACAATGAATACCTCGAAAACGATAAGCTCCACGAGAAAAATTTATATGACATAACTTGTGTATTTTAACAATACCTAAATTTTTAGTACAGTAAGTTTTTGTGTATCTCTTACGGTTTATAAGTTATGCCAAATTAAGCAAAACTCATCCAGTATAAACAGGTCTTCAGAAGCTATTCCCAGAAAATTCAAGATATTTTATTTGCTAAGTAAATATCTTTAATATATGATATTTTAATCAAAATCGTTACAGCCATTTTTAAGAAAATCAAAATTTTCGAAAAAAGTTCCATGTAAAGGGCAGTTTGGGGTGGGGGATTTTTCTCAAAATCTTTGTGTTGCATCCCAGGAAGATACTAAACTTAAATACCAAGTATGGTACTTTACCGACTTTTCGTTTTTGAGTTATCGTGTTCACAGACATACGGACACACTCTCTATACACTATATGCATAGTGCGTATAGAGAAAGTAAAAATGAGTTGGGAAAAAACTTATGTGGAGAAAAGTGACATCTTGAACAAGGGAGCTGCATGGCCTAGAACAGGTGTGATGAAATTGAAAGGAATACAAATAGGCAGGAATTTGTCATTGACACAGGAATTTGAATAGAGAGAAAGAAAGGGGGGAAATTTGAGAATGGGACAGTCTATTTCCAGATATAGTGGGTAATAAGTAAGTGATATTGATATCGGAGGATATTGATTTTGGGGAATATTTAAGACCCCAAAGTCATTGGTATAATCTGGCTCAGACCAATTGTTTTTAAGTCTACCACTGTAAAACAATTCCTGCAGGATGAAATTAGGACACACCAATAGTACTGATGTAATCCTGGCAATTTACAGTGCTTAACAAGCAAAATTATTTATTTATATTTAAACATTAGCATGTAATGATATGTTTCTTGTATAACTAAAAGTTTGTAGTTATATTTGTGCAATTTTATGACTGAAAATGTACAATTGCTGTTGTAAATAAATTCATGAATTCATCAATATTTTCAAATGTAATTAGGGATCTTATAGCTTAAATTTTCATTGTAGAAAAAATTAAATGCCGCACTGATTTTACTTCTACTAAAATACCTTCCTCCCCTTGTAGAATAAGAAAGCAATAGGACTAACCATACTACAATTTATTGATTTGCAATGGCTTCTATGGCAACTCCTTGTAAATATGTATGTCTTAACCATAGCAACAGCCAGCCACTTTCACACAGAAGCAAAACTGTTTTGTCAATAGCATGACATTTTACCCTCTTCATAGCAACATTAAAAGCCTTGGTGAAGAAAATTGTTTTGCCAGTAAAGAATCAGAGGTTACTAGGTTTCAGAAGTAATCAGCTCTCTGCATTAGGTAAATAATCTTCTTTTCTCAGTTATTTCAACCAACTTCCAAAGTAGTTTGAAGTTTATGTTTGCTGTATTTAAACATTTAGATGTGTGAATAACTGTTTCCTAAATGTGTTAGCACATTAAGAAAACTGTGGTAGGAATTTAAATTGCTTATTTAATTTGCAAAAATTTGCTTTTTTTGTGCAGTTTTGTATTTGACTTTCATTTTTATATATGCAGAATCTGTATTAGCCCAATATATGCAGAGATTCCTCTTCTTGTAGTTTTTTTTTTTTATGTATGCTGGTATGATTGGAAAATTCCACCTTCCACAATGTTATATGTTTAGTAATGCTAATAGGTGCAAGGAAAAGATAGTTTTGCACTTAAAGGAAATAAATACTATGTTTTATTGAGTATAGAACAAACAATTCTTTAAACTTTTGGCTTGCATAACAAATGAGCCAGCCTGTCTGAAGGAGGGCACATTGGAAATCACGACTGCATACAGGAAAATGTGCCTTACCTGCTGTACATAAAGGAAGCATTGTATTGCAACAAAAATTCCAATATGGAAATTGAGACCAAGAAAAGAAAAAAATTATGATAAAAGTCCTCTATTTGTAGAGCTATGTGTGAATATATTCAATAATGAAAATGAGTACCCTACTTAAGGTAACCATCGTTAAGCATCTCCCAAACTACTGTTTGTATAAAAGATGTTTATTAATTTTTGGTTTTCTTAAAAATTCCCTCAATAATTTGATTAAAATATGTTTAAGATAATTGCATGGCAGAGAAAATAGTAAAGCTATATGAGAGTACCATCATATAAATATATCTTTAGGAATTGAAACTAACCCCATAATCCACTTCAGAGCATCAAGGAGTTAATATGTTTTCATCTAGAATTGGAATATCCCACCACTCCCACCATGTAAATACACTTTCTTAGGTAGCAAAATTCACGAAAATTTTCATGTGGGGGAAGATTTAACAGCTGTTGCTAGGCGGGAAGTAAGTATTTACGGTCTAAAAACAATGAAATGTGTATGCTACCAATGTAGATAAAGTCACCCAACAAGAAAGAAACAAAAAAAGTGAAGCTCAAAAGTTACCAACACTCACACATTAACATTGGAGTGCTAAGGCTGTAGCTGGAACGTAATACAGTTGGTGAAACCGGTGGAAATTATTAAAACCAAAGTACAGGAAATCAGTTTATTGATACACACTAACTTAAACCTAACACATCTAATGCTTGCTTCGCTCGCATGCTTTGGTGGAAACAATCGAAATTAATAAAGCCAAAGTAGACGAAAACTAAGTAGTTTATTTAATACAGTGACCTAAACCTAAGACAGTGCATGATCGCTCCGCTCGCAAGCTTTGGTGACACCAGTGACAATTATTAAAACCAAAGTACATGATAATCTGTATATTTACACACACACTAACCTAAACCTAACACAGCGCATGCTCTTTTGCTTGCTTGCATGCATTGGTGAAACCAGTGGAAATTATTGAAACCAAAGTACAGCAAAATAGTTTCTTTACACACCAGCCTAAACTTATTACAGTGTATGCTCACTTCGCTTGTATGCTTTGGTGAAACCATCGAAAACTACTAAAAACAGATTACACGAAAATCACGTATTTACACAACGATAATGGATTCAGAACTCTAAAAACACAGAATCACTTTTAGAATCAGCAGGATGGCATATCGTGGTATTTTTTGTATCAATGTTGCAAATCATTGTCATGATGTAAAAAAAGGCAACTCATGCTTTAAAATCAATTATAAAGTGACTCTAGTGATCTAATAACAGACCACTAATGATGGTTCCACAACCTTTTAATGGCTAGTGATAAGCAGTTTTCAAATATTGCTAGTTCTGAATTTTGCAACATGAATGTCAACTATGAACGATTTAAATGCCACCTGTCTGATAGCTAGTGAAACAATAGAAATTGTTGTAAAAAGCTTAAGCAAATGAATACTTTTGGTATATTTTAATGTAAATCATGTGCTTTGTTGAAACTTAAAGTCCAAAAATAAACAAGAAATATTTTTAAAAGTTAATAATACAATGTTAAGATGAGTAAAAGTGAAAAAACAAATACCTAAATAGCTTTAGTGATAGTTTAAGCAGTGGAACCAAGATATAGTAGTAATGAGAATGACATGTTATTATAATTTGGTATAACTAGTAAACCATAAGAGATGGATGTAAACCTAGTGCATAAAAATGTGAATTTTTTTAAATAAAACTGACTAATTTGCTTTACTGTGGAAATTCTCACCGCTAGTGTTGCTAAAGATGGCCATTCTGATATATACCTCTTTCAAAACCCTCATGAAATGCTAGGGGCAGAGATAGAGCAATGACACAATAAAATACACGTTTTCCTTGAGGGTATGCTGACATTTTCTACATACCCTGTTAGGTAATTTAATTACCCAGTGACCAATTTGTTTCAAACCTTTTTAATGGGTGCTAAATAAAATCCTAAAGATATGTTTTTTGGGGGGGGGCAGAAGCTTATGCCACAAATGTTTTTAAACAGTAATATTATGACATGCATGCATCATAGCAATCCCATCATAAGCATGCACAGGAAGACGATCAATTGCAAGATAATGGATATAAACTTGTGTGAGGTAAATTTCTCAGAAATCTAATATACTTGCCCTTCAGATAACATGGGTACCCTAGTGTTATATATCAGCTTTTGTAGAGTTATTCCAACTACACTTCATGTGGCTTTCTTGGTTTTAATGCTCTGATAAATAATTATACTGTCCCACCTCTATGGTGTGGTAGCATGCCTGCCTCGTATTCAAAAGATTCTGAATTTGAATCTTGGGTAGGTCATAACTCGGGTAAGTTTTTTTATGGGGAAAGGAAATATTTTTAAATAGCCAACTTTCACAGATAAATGATAATTTTAGTGAAAATAACATGCCAGGAAGTTTCAAATACTAAATGTTATATATTAAATGTTTTATAGAAGAATTTAGAGCAAATTCTTATCAGTTTTGGAGATTTAAGTAAACCAGAAGATGTGAAAAACAGATGGGCAGAATAGTTGAGCACTTCTAATGACAGACTGAACACAAGCAAGGGAGATATAATTGATGTGAGAAGTGCAGAGGATGAGTTACTTAGGGAAAAAATCTTGGTACCAGATATGCAAATAGTCATTCAAAAGCAAAGAAATAATCACTTCTGATATAGATGGTATATTAGCAGGACTGATTCATTGGCAAATGTATTTGTAAGAAAACAATTATTTAAGATTATTAAATATCTGCAAAACTGAGCAAATGCCTGAAGATTGGACATGCAGTATTATCAGCCCCATATATAAAACAAAGGAGATAAACTTTGTTGTCAAAACTATAGAGGAATTTCACTTCTAAGTGCGGCCTATAAAATCAATGGTATCTGGGGAAAGGAATATAAGTCCAAGAATTGTATTCTACACATTATATCTAGTCTTACCAAAAGTAATGTCAACTTTTGAGAGGGCTGTACTTACTGCCTCTGCCTGCCTGCACATCGATTTATGGAATCTAGTGTTGTCATTAAGTCCAAGCAGCAAAGGCAGAGGTTTTAGGTGTTTTCAATATGGAATGGGTGATTATGAAAATCATGTAGCTTTGCACAAGGTAGGCAGATCCCCAAGTGAGATATTCAAACTTCTCATATACTGCACTGTCTAGTGCTTCCCAAAGACTGCCACAGGCAAGAAACCACACTGTGTGCACTCCAGAGTTAGCAAAAACAGTAGCGGTGCATACATGAATCCTATATGCGGGCAGTCACTGATGGCTCAGGAGTTAAAAACATTTCTAAAATGTCTATCCTATACATTAAGTAGTTACCTGGACCTATGTACCTACAAATGGTAGAAAGTACACCTCACATGGAGCTGAAGGACCAGAGGCTCTTAAAATCAAAACGCTTATTGCAGCATTTTGCAGTAAATCCTTTTTATTGTTGAAAAAAAATGTTCAGTGTTGAGAGATTTTCAATGGCCAAAATGACTAGGTATATGCCAGATCTGCTGAAAAGGCTGCAAGGTTCCTGATGGTCCATCACTCTGGGCTTGTCATGTTCTGTGGGTTGTGAGCTCCGAAGGAACCACCATTTCTACAAAAAAAGTCAAAACATTGGCCAAAGTGTACCAGGAGACTGTGATGGAGGGAATGGTCAAATCTCTTCCACAAACAAAACTGGAGCTTCCAGCAAGATTCATCCCCAGCACATAAGACATGGACAACTCCAGTGTGGCTTAAGGCTAATGCTCCTGACTTAATTTGACCTCAGATTGACCTTAAGTCCAGACCTGAACACCCTGGACTACAAACTGTGGCCCAAACTTCAAGAGATGGCTTGCAAGAAGAAACATCTAAATTGAAAGTTTGAAGCATTCTCTGAGGAGGACAGCAGCAAATTTCCTGTTGCAAATGTAGCACAATTCGAGTGGCCACAAGACTTTAGACTGTGTGAATGACAGATGTGGTCGTTTTAAATATATGATTTTGATTCTTCATACATGTGAGCAATATTATCGGGATAATAAAATACCTCAAACTGCTTTTTGTAAATGGTTTGGAAACTTAACAACAATATTTATGGTGAGACTAGGTGTACTTAGAATCAAGCAAAGAAAGGCACAATCTTGGTTATGCTAGCTTTCAATATCACACTGATAATTAACTTAAACCTTGGTGCCAATGAAGTTATTGAAATATCTGAAATTGCTTTGTGAAAAATTACTTTTAGAGCCCTTTACTCCACATGAATGCAGTATTCATAACAATGGTTAAAAATAAACTAAAACCATATGCTGAAGAAATTATTGGTAAATACAAACTGGGTTCTGGAAAGGAAAGTCCGACAAAGAGCCGGGTGGGCAAAAAAATTTGCATGCATAGTACATAACTCATGTATCATGCCATAATTGTTTGTGGATATGAAACTTGGATTAGGACAAAGACTTCTGAAAATCTAATTAACACATTTGCAAGAAAGATCTTAAGAGGAATTTATGGCTGTATAAAGGAGAAATGAAAATTGAAGTATAATAAGGAAGTATATGTCATTTTTAAAGAACCTGAACTATCCACTATTGTTAATTAAAAAGATTAAAATGGGCAGGATATGCACAAAGAATGGATGAAGGAAGCATACCCAAGAAGGTGATGACAGGAGTAACATTTGGTAAAACACCACCAGAAAATCTAAGGAAAGATGGACTCAGTGAAGGGAGACATCAGATCCTAAAATTTAGAAACTGGCAAAAGAGAGAGCCTTGGATGTCTGAACAAAAAGGGCTGGGCCTGCTTTGTGCTACACTGTTATTAGAAGATTAAAGATTAAGTTTTTATAGTGTGTCTGCATCTCACATTCAAGAGGTCTTGAATTTGAATCTTAGTAGGGTGAGTTAGTGGAATTTTTTTTTTCCTGGGGAAGCTTAGCGGTTTCAGATCAAAAAGGCCTGGACCTGCTTTGTGCTATGGAACAAGATGATAAATTAATTACTTATGCAACGATCCTATAATGGTAGTTATAGGCTCGTGTCGAAAAACCTTACAAGTATTCTAATAACTATTATATGAGAGTTGCATACATTCTTTTTCTATGTCATGTGTATATGCAATTAATATCTAATATTTGGATATCCTACATATGTAAGATGAACTCTGCCAACTGCTATGCACATTGATAAGAAATTAAATTTGAAATCAGGTGAGATTTGATTTGCAAGATGGAGACTGAGGTATGATATGGATTTTAGTTCCATGTCTCCAGATATAACAGAGGAGGCGATTAATGTTAACAATTTACTTCCACAGAAATCAAAAAAAGATCTATGAAAGGTTATATAAATTCAAGGCATATAGAATAACAAAAAATGTAACTTCATTCTCGGAAAATGTCCCCATAGTTTACTTTGTCAAAAACAATGAAATCCCCAAACTTGTGGACAAATTATTCATTATTGGAAACTAAATGTGGTGAAAGATGGAATTGATATATCTCAATATAAGAAGTTGTACTTCTTGTTAAAACAAATCGATAGGGTACAGTGGGAAAAAAGTGAAAATGTTTTCCACAGATCAAATTAAAACCTTCATTGATGAAGCACCTTACAATACCTACCTACTGATAAAGGTTTGTAAATATAACTATTCTTGTATAAATGAGTATTTTCCTAAACATAGCCTATTTGCTAAATACATGACTTTGTTACAGGTAGCACTAATATTCGGAGTAATGAGAGCATGTCAAAGACAAGAGTTAACGACTTGAAATTTTATCATGTGAAGGATTTAGAATCAAGCTTTCTAGTTACTATCCGCAACACAAAAACAAATGTATCACAAACGTTCACAGTAACAGGGAAGTATTACAAAATATGTAAAAAGTACACATGTCTGTGCCCTGAACCCTGTAAATCTCAATCTCTTTTTGTTAATTTTTACTGTTGAAAATGCACTGTGCAAAACGTTGGCATTAATAAATTTGGAAATCTTAAAAAACAAATAGCAATCTACCTTAACCTAACTGACCCACAGTCATACGCTGGCTGCTGCTGTCATAGGAGTTCTGCAACTATGTTAATTGACGCAGGTGGTGATTAGAGTGCCATGGTGGTACTTAGATGCATCTTTTCAAAATAAACTAATGTCTCAAATACAACACTAAACTCCAAGGTCAATCAGAACACTCAAATAAATATAAATTTGCCATCTACTTCAGCTATGTTTCTGGATCGTTACCAGAAATTACCTTTGCAAATTGTAGCATACAAAACTTGTATATAAATAAAGCAGTGAAATAAAGTTGTTATTGAATAAATTGTTTATTTCATTTGATTACATCTAACCGTTGCAAATTGTAGCATACAAAACTTGTATATAAATAAAGCAGTGAAATAAAGTTATTGTTTTTGAATAAATTGTTTATTCATTTGATTACATCTAGTGAGTTGAGTGAACTGACCTTGTTGGAAGTAGAGCTAGCCATGGATTATTGATTTCCTTGTCTGTGATACCAGTGTCATTACCTACTTTGCTTACATAATTTTGAGTTTAGATTTGGGAAATAATTATATATTCTTATAATTCTTATATATAATTAAATATTTTTGGAGGTTATTGTACGCGTAAGATGTTTCTGTAATTTTATGCAGATTAGCACACAGTGAACAGCCATTAGCAGGGCTGAAAATGTATATCAAAATGAAAATCTGTATCAAAAAGATCTTCATTTCAATATAGATTTTTAACAGTAAATGGACACATTTCGGTATATGAGTATAAAAATTGAATTGTTTTTACACACCAGTCATGTGTAGGTTGTGTGCGACTCTCCAACTATTATAGCATGTCTGCCTTACATTCAAGAGGTTCCAAGTTTGAATTTTGGTTAGGGTGAGTTAACCAGATAAGTTTTTATAAATTTATTTTTATTTTTCTTTCTTTGGGGGTTTTCTTTATCCTGAAAGATGAATGCAGGAAACTAAGTTATGAACCCCAGACTCATTTGAGCATTTCATTCATCATCTGATATCACCTATCAGGCTTAAGGACATAAAATTAAATTTAAAAAAAAAAAACAACTAAGAATAGTTTATTCCAGAATAGGGAAAAGAAGGCATGTTAAAGTAACACAGATTTTTCTTGTCTATTTTTTGGAACAAGGTTTAAAATATCTGATCCTTACCCATCAATTCCTGGAGTTACATCCTGTTCCCCAGGCACAGGTGATTCTATAGGTTTTAGGAAGTGAGATTCCTAAAGTTTGACAAGTTTATCTCTCTCTTCTATAAATGGGCAGATAATACTGCATGTCCAATCTTAAGACATTTGTTTAGTTTTGTATACATTAATAATTGTATTAAACATTGCTTTCTTACATATTCATTTGCCACTTAAATCAATCCTACTGATATACCATCTGTACTACATCTTTGTTGTTTCTCTGTTTTTGAATGGCTATTTGTATATCTGGTACCACTGAGTAAAACCCTCCTCTGCACTACTCAGATCAATTGTATTGCCCTTGCTTGTATTCAGTCTTTATATATTTTAAGGAGTGCTAAACTATTCTGTCCATCTGTTCTTCACATCTTCTGCTTTACTTAATTCTCCATTGGAATTCTTACAGCTCATAAGGGTTTTCTGTAAAACCATTTATATAGTAAGTAGGGGAGAATGGGTTAATGGAGGTCAAAATTGCTATGAACAGCTTAGAGTACAAGTTTAAAAGTGTAATTTTTATGTCAATCGTTAGTATGGTTCTTAACCTAAATGTATGCTAAGAACAGCTTTATTTAAGAAATTACTCCTTACCCTAAAGGTGTGAAATTCTAACTGACCGGTATTAGCCACACAAATGAGTAATGCTGGTTACTATATTTGACTGTTATTAAAATTCATTAAAATATATATAAAAGAGCAAATTTTATTTTAGAGCTTCAATATAACAATACCGAGTAACACAAGTAATTTGAAAAGCAAAATCACCAGATATTTCATTTTCCTCATTTTACACTATATCACAAAAATAATTTTTCGGATTGTCCCATCCACTACATTCTGTATGAGCCCACATACCATATGGTCCATAGAAAGTAATGTCCAGAGGCTGAAGCCTGTTTGGTATGTGTGAAAGAATAGAAACAATAATTTTGTTGCTTTTGAAGAATGTCAAAAGCATTTATAGTAATATCATATGGCTGCCATTTTATCCAATATACTAAATTCTCTTTGCATGTCTGATAAATATTTCAACCAAACTGTAAATATGTCTTTTGACCATCCATTTTTGAACATCATTATATTGCATCCAGAGGTCCACCTTACTCCAAAGCATGGTTCATCCTCTGCCGTGGAAATATGAACAAGGGTGAAACATGGTAATCTGAAGCAATCATCATTGTAAACTACCCTTTTCTGTCTCTTTGGAGCTAAGATCTTCCCAGATTCCAGTACTGTACCTAATCCAGTTTCATCTACATTGCTGTTCATTTGACTGGCATTACCCCAAATCACATATTTTGCTTAAATGTTCAGTAGCAAACATATCGTTTAAAACTAATTCTGACATGTGTTACATTATTAAGAGAGTTTTGAACTTTTCGGAAAACTATAAACATGTATAATAAATTTAATGCAGTGCTTTTGAAGTAAAATTTCTTCTGGGCTTGTAGGACATGGTTGAAAAGTAGGTTTTACTCCTGATGTTTCACTTAAAATTGTATGAGCGAAATGTCAGGAATAAATCCTACTTTTCGCTCTGGCCTGCAAACCTGAAAGAAAGTTTACTTAAAACGGTTGCTGGTCGTGAAAACCTTAGTACATTAATACGTTGCATAATAGTGTTGTTCAAGGAGAAATTACATCAAAAATGTGTTTTAACATATTTTTTCTCACTACTGCTCATAATACTACTAAGGAAATGGCAACTATGGCTAGATATGTTTAAGGATGCACTTACAGAGGGCAACACAAACCAGTAGACCACTGCTGCAATGGTAATCCAGATGACCGGTATTACTGGCTGGGGTTACCAGTGTTTCCCCTAGAGAAGGAAAACATTTCTACTTTCTCTGTCATGAAGATATTACTTTCCACCAAAATATTTGATATTGGATTTCACTGAAAATACACATTTAGGATTCCCCTGAAACAAAACAAAATCTGATGTGTTCCATTCACATGACTCTCTACATCTCTACAGTGAAATATTGTTAAAACGCTTATTCTTCTACTTACATAATGCTAATCAAGAAAAAACTGCTTCCTTGTATGATAGTCAAATCTTTTAAAAGCTGGTTATTATGTGGTTGAAGATACCTTTGTTTGTGTGGACAGGAGTTACAAATTCCTGTATGAGAAAAGTATAAGTAATTTAAAGCTGAAACTGATAACAAGGAATATCTCAAAAAGGGCTAACTCCACTAAAAAGTGTATGTAACATAAATTGTGTGTTTTAATGTGATCTACATTTTTTGCAAAGTAAATTTTTGTCTATCTCTTATGGTTTACCAGTTATCCAAATTCAGCAAAATTCATTCAGAATAAAGAGGTCTTTAGAGTCTATTCCCAGAACATTCAAGATATACATTTTATTTGCCATTTAAATATCTTTAACATACAGTATTTTAATCAATTTAGCCTTTTTTGAGAAAATCAAATTTTTCGAAATTTTTTCCATGTAAAGGGTAGTTTGGGGTGGGGGATTTTCCCCAAAATCTTTGTCATCCCTGGAATATACTAAACTTAAATACCAAGTTTGGTATTTTACTGACTTCTCATTTTTGAGTTATGTTCTCACACATGCACACTCTCTTTTTCTGAAAATACTTTTTTTGGATACAGGGTACCCTAAAATGTGTATTTCTGGTGAAATCTTGGTTTCAAATTTTGGGTGGATGAAATACCTTCTCTATACACTACGTACATAATGTGTGTAGAGAAAGTAAAAAGCATGTTTAGAAATTGGACTGTGTATTTTTTTTGTGTGTGTATTATTTGGCCAATCAACAAGATAGCTATACAAGCCAGTAATAAGTTAGATGAACAATTACTTTATGTAACAAATTGGGGACATTGCCTTTTACATGTACAATAGATAACAAGAATATACATTAACAATGTGTAATGATTATAAACATATGCTATTAACAATTAAATTATCCTATCTAAAGTAAAAATGTTTTAGCAAAGTTAACAATATATTCCCTTGATCACAATCAATGATTGAGAAGAGGGTTTGAATGAGTGAAATTTATAATTAGACTGTGAAATCACTGTCCTGGAATCAATGAGGAGGAAGTTTTGTGGCAGGTTTCTCTTTAACTCTTCTGAGAGTTTTTAAGTCCAATGTTACATATTTTAGTGGCTGGTCTTGTGGCTTATCTGAAGAATTTCTTTGAAACTATTTGAACAATTGTTGTATGGTGTAAATTCCAAATTCTTCTTGGAGCTAGTGATTTCTTATGAACAATGGAGCCTTGGTAATTGTGCAGAGAAATTTATTTTGTATAACCTATATTCAGTGAATGTGTTTTGCTGACTGTACACCATACGAGCAGTTTATGAGATTATTGAATGTATGAGAAACTTTTATAGCAGTATTGAGCATTCCATTCAAAATGGGGATCTCTTTTGTATAAGTGGATACAGTTTTGTGATTCTGGAAGTACCTAATGTTGAAATATAGGATGTGTGAGAATTCCAGGTTATGTCTAGCAGTAGTTAATTTCTGTAGATACTAAGTGGAGCACAAAGTATTGTTAGAATGTTTCTACGATCAGATTTGAAGTTTTAGTTCATGAGTTCACCACTATGTCTCATGCTGACAAGGGTTTGTCGCTTTGCCCATAGATGAAACTGTAGAACAACATCACGATTTGCAGATATAAAACTGGTGGAATTTTGCCTAGGAACCTTCTTCTTTCAAGGTATGGGATTCTTTTAGGTACAAATAAACATCATATGATCCCACTAGCTATACTTCCCTTCTGAAGGAAGCCATGATAAGGATTTTTGAGTTCAGAAAAATTCATCATCCTCCACCACATTTGAACCTGTAATCATGGGTTTTAGAGGCTAACATGGTTACTACTACACTACCGAGAGCAGCTATGTCTACCATTACTCCTAGATATTTTACTGGTGTTGCTGGAGACAATCAAGTAAACTGTTTTTTCTGGAGTAATGTAGGTGGGTTGTTATGTAGCCTTAAGGAGAATATCTTAGTTTCTGTCTTGCTGGTGCTTCTCCAGGTTGTTAACATCTAAATACTGCTTGTAGTCTTTTAATTGCAGTGTTAAACCAGGGAGGGAGTAGCAAATAATTATCTCATGTGGATATGTAGCAGAAAATGTAGTATTTTGTAACTGGAAGGTCATACATAAGTTGAGAGTAATGGTGGCAAAATTTATCCTTGCAGAACTTGTGCTGTTATTGGTCGAATGGTAGATTTGCAATTATCTACTCATATCAGAAGCTGACGCTCTCAGATGAAAGTTTCAGTTCATGTTGTTGAGGTAATTTGGAAGTCCAATTCAATGTAATTTAACCAGTTAACCTTCATACCAGTGTTGGAAGCTTGAGCTATATCTAAAATGACAGTAGTGTACTGCTGCTTCTTGAAGCTTCTGATGATATTTTTAGTAGTTCTTAGTAACTGATGGGCTGTTGAATGCTGAAGACAAAAGCTGGATCGAAAAGGTGGAATAATATTGATGCTGCGAACAAATGCTGCTAGTTGTGCATGGCATAACTTTTTACTTTCTCTACACGTGCTATGTACAGAGAAGGTATTGTGTTGCACCCAAAAATTTGATACCAAGATTTCACCAGGAGTATGTGTTTTTAGACCCCCTCATTCCCTAAAAAAGCAGTTTTAGAAAAATGTATGGTATGTGTGCATGCAGCATAACTCAAAAATCTGATGTGTTCCATTCACATAACTTTCTCTACAACTCTGCAATAAATAACTTTCTCTACAACTCTGCAATAAATTATTGTTAAAAAGCTTATGCTTCTGTTTACTTCCTGCTAATCGAGAAAAAATTAGCAGAAATAGTCTTATTACTTGCTTCCTTGTAAGTAGAAGCGAAATAAGGGAGTACCATAGGTTAAAGTGATAGTCAAAAGCTGGTTGCTATGTGATTTAAGTTCCTTTGTTTGTATGGACAGAGTTCACAAAGTCCTGTATGAGAAAAGTATGTTTTTTATAGCTGAAACCAAAAACAAGGAATATCTCAAAAATAATCAATGCCACGAAAAAAATGTATATAACATAAATTGTGTGTTTAAAAGTGCTCTACATTTATTGTGTGGTAAGTTTTTGTCCATCTCCTCTTACGATTTAGCAGTTACATATACACACCTATATACATACACACATTCATATATATATATATATATATATATATACCTACACATATACACACCAATTGACATACACATATGGCACACCTACACAGATACACATACACACCTACACAAAATTCCATAAAATTGACCCAGAATAAAGTAGTCTTCAGAGGCTATTCCCAGAAAATTCAAAATATACATTTTGTCAGGTAAATATCTTTAATATACAATATTTTAATCAAAATAGTTAAGAGCCAATTTTTAGAAAATCAAAATTTTCGAAAAACGTTCCATGTAAAGGGTAGTTTGGGGTAGGGGGATTTTTCTTAAAGTCTTCGTGTCGCATCCCTGGAAGATACTAAACTGAAATACCAAGTTTGGTATTTTACCGACTTTTCATTTTTGAGTTATCTTGTTCTCACACACGCACGCATGCCGGCGCACACACACACACACACACACGCACACACATGCACACACACACCTTTTTCTGAAAATACTTTATTTAGATACAGGGTACCCTTAAACATATATTTCTGGTGAAATCTCGGTATCAAAATTTTTTGTGGAGTGCAATACCTTCTCTATACACTATGTACATAGTGCGTATAGAGAAAGTAAAAATGCGAGTCTTCTAGATTTGGTATTCAGTTCAGTATCTTCTAAGGATGCGACCCAACTACCCTTTACATGGAAAGAATTTTTTTTTAACTATTGTATATTAAAGATATTTACTTGATAAATGTGTATATTAAATTTTCTGGAACAGCTTTATTCTCAATGAATTTTGTGGAATTTTGCATAACTGGTAAACCTTAAAGGGAGAGTCAACTTTACAAGCTTGTTAAAATACTCAATTTATGTTATGTATATTTTTTTGTCGAGTTGAATTTTTTTGAGATATTCCTTGTTATTGGTTTCAGTTTTAAAATACTTATACTTTTCTCATTTGGGAATTTGTCAACTTCTGGCCATACAAAGGCACTTCAATCACATAGCAACCAGCTTTTAGATTTGAATATTGCTTTAGCCTATGGTACTCCCTTATTTTCTTTCTACTTACAAGGAATCACTTGTTGCAGAAATAAAGACAAAGTCACGTGAATGGAACATGTCAGATTTTTCTAATATTAGTAGCAGACTGATTACTAGAGGATGCAAAGGCTTTTGTGGTTTGTGAAAAAGAATTATTCTTGTTATCTGCTTGCTGTTGAATGAGCTGGTTGGAAATGGAAATCAAATTTTACTTATGGTATGGTTCTCAGCAACCCATTCTATATTGGGCATGAAGACAGCTTAATTTTGCTCAGAATCCTCTTTATCAGGCTTGAGGTTTTGGCTTTTGTGGTTTGTGAAAAAGAATTATTCTTATCTGCTTGCTGCTGAATGAGCTGGTTGGAAATCGAAATCAAATTTTACTTATGGTGTGGTTCTCAGCATCCCATTCTATATTGGGCATGAAAGACTGCTTAATTTTGCTCAGAAGCCTCTTTCTCAGGCTTGAGGTTTTTTAACATGCCATAAATCTATGACACAGGACCAACTGTTTTACTTCCCTTCCGAAGGAAGCCATGCTAAGAATTTTTATACCTGAAAGAATCTATTATCCTCTACCAGGTTTTGAACCTGTGGCCTTGCGTATATGAGGCTAGCATGGTAACTACACCATGGAGAGCGACTGAGCTGATTAGGATAGATGATTGTTACGAGTGCTAGAAGTTACAGAATTCCTACTTGTTTTAAAAAAAATTTCTCCAACCCTTTTCTCTTGCTTGGCCCCTGTTGTAAACTTGCTAACAAAGAAGTTTCTGATTGACTTTTCTACTGCATAAGTATTGAATTTTCTATAAATCTTGATTTAAAAAATCATAATGCTGATCCAGAAAGTTAGAGAATTCAAATTAGGCATATATCAGCATTCTAATTTATTCTTGCTGAGAAAAAAAATATTGTTGCATTCTAACCTTTAGTTTATTAGTTACTGCATGAAACGCATAGAAGCAACAATTGTTGGACTGTACGAATAATATGCTTTTTTTTTTTTTTTTTTTTTTTTAAAGAATTTTGACCAACATAAATCTAAAAGGCTCTAAAAATATATATTGAGAAACATTCTGCATAGGAGAATATGTTCAAAACTGAAATTTATAACAACTGAATATTTACACCATATTATTAATAATTCGGTGACAGTGCAAGAATAGAAAAGGACAAAGCAATATATGTTAGAGATAGAGATATATCATTTAACTAACTCCATACTGTCTTTTAAAGTTGAGACAGGCTATAGAAGAAAAGTGAGATATGAAGGAAGAGTTAAAATGGATCAGCAAAGGATATAAAACATGATTTTAAATGTATATTTGTATGAAGTGGTGCTGCAAGTGATGGTTGTAAAGTGATTACTGTTGTTTAGATGTTTACAAGGTTCCTTGCACCAGAAAGTCATATCATGATTACTTGCATCAGTTTTAGTCACATTTAGTGACTGAAAAGCTTCAAACTAAGAAATAATGCTTCTCCTAGTACCCTGCTTAATGATATTGCAACTTTAAACCCCACAGCTTTTGAGCTGAAAACAAATGAAACTTAATTTATATTGCACTGGACATGGATCTTTAAAAATTAAAAGATGTTAGCTAATTAAGAGTATATTGTTTTTAACAAGAACCTGTGCTCTACAGAGCTTGCTATTGTGCATTTTGTTTCTCTGAAATCAATAGGCAACAAGTTTTGCATGTATATGACTGTCTAGTGCTTGCTCTGCAAATAGCTGTATAAGAAAATGGTAAAGAAAAGCAAGAAACGTGAGTGGTTTGAGAAAAGCAAGAAACGTGGGTGGTTTGGGCTGGAGTGTGCAAACTGCTTATATCTACTCCTAAAACTGTTTGGTGTAAGCTTTAGAGTTAGTGTCAGGAATTGCAGCTTTGCCAGTACTTGAAAAAAAATAGACTTGCTTTCATAATTAATTCAGTTATTTTATTATGTCTTTCCAGGGTCTGTGTCCTAATTGTAAGACTAGGGTTGCCATACTTACAGGAAAACTGGGATTTCCTGGTTTCGAGGATTGGTAAAATTAAATTGAGTGTTATTTATGGATGCTCTTTAACTACCATGGATTCTTTGGGTCCCATTCTGTGTAGTGTGAGAACACCTGCTTAATTTTGCTTGAGGTTCTTTTGCTTGCCATGAACCTATGACACTGGACTAATGGCTTTACTTCCCTTCCGAAGAATTTTTATGACCGAAAAAATCCTTCGTCCTCTGCTGGTTTTGAAGATATGTTCTTGTGAACCAGAGGCTAGCATGTTACCCTCAGACCACTGAGAGCAACTGAGCATTGGCAAGTGTCCCAGCTGGATTGGTAAAAGTCCTAGATTTATAGGATAACCTTATGAGAGTATGCCATTTCCATGATTTCCACTAAGAAATGCATTTGAAATTTCAGCCTTAGCCATTTATTGTTACCATTTGATTGGAAACTTGATTACAATTGCTTTGGTTTGAATTTATTGATTAGTTGGTGATTGATATTTATTGGCCACTTTCTATTTGGCTCTGAAAACTTAGGAAGTAAATATGTCTCTTGGTTTCATACCAATCAGCAAAGTGCCAATTGTCAATAACCTATCGGAACTTCTGAAAACGTGTGTTTGCTATGAGAAAATTTAATGCCCATAATGTTAGAGTACATCAGCAAAATTCTTCATAAAGCCTAAAATCAAGAGACATAATTGTAAAAAAAACTGAATTATACATAACATTCTCAACTTAACAAGTAGTCTCTCTAAATACGGATATGCATCGTATTATGTTGTTCCATCATTAATAAGGTGCAACTTAACTAGAGCTTTTACCTTTGTCCTGGTTTTATGTTAGGTGATTATGGCAACTTTATCTAAGACCAAAGAAAAATTATCATTAAGATTCTGGTTATAATGTTAAATTTCATTCTTATTCTCATATTTTATTTTCCTTCACAGGTGAATTTCCATATAAAAATATAACTCATTGAGAAATATTGGAAGGAGAGTCTGAGGAAGACATGGAGTCTTCACTCAGTGCAGACTTGATCACGCGATCACTGAATTTCCATGGTCAGCAGTTGCAGAAGTTATGGGAGGGAGAAAGAGGAGAAGGTGACTTGGTCAAAACTGGTGTTAACCTCAAGGACCTAGAGTTTTCCATTTATCAGCAAAGGCAGAAGCATCTGAGGTAAGTTTTTCAGATTTTTTTTGCAGAAGGAATTCACAGAAGCTGTAAGACACAATCAATGTTTCCTTCATCACAAAGTTGTGGGAGTTGAATAGTGCAGGAAAAGCTTAGTAGAATAACAAGAATCTTAGCATTTTATTGTATTCTTTACAGCTTCCAAGATAGGGGCAAAAGGTTAAAGCTGCAACAATTTGTTGTGAAGAAAGCTTCAGCACTCTTTGACTTAGCACTGCTGGAAAATGGTGAACCACCAGAAAAAGTGCTGGGAGATGAAGGTAGGGTTTGGCATGCATTTTTTGGCAGTTTAGTTGCTCTTTTGTAAACACAATTTTCTGCTTTCATAGCACATGCTCTGAAAAGCAAGGCTCCTTATACAGTGAAACTAAATTAATGCTTAGAGGAAGCAATTTATAGGTTGTTCTTTCCTTCTAGACGAGTGATCTTTAGCAAAGATACATTGAGCTAGTCTACCCTTTATAAACATCAGCAAAAGTGTATGTTACATAAACAAACAGTTCTATTCTTTATGATTACATTTTGAGAATACACATAGAGGTGAATAAGTGACTTACATCTAATCTCTCATTTAACAATATCATTAGTCAAGAACTACAGAGCAACCTGTAAAAAATCTGAAGCATTACATTCACATGATTTTTTTTAATCCTCTTATCATTTAGAGATAATTACAGTATACACTTTGTATTAAATATAAAGAGAATAGTGAGTAAAGTACATAACTGAATAGTCAAATACATAACTGAATGCACATTAAGACCTTATTAATTTATAGCTGACCAATGATATTTTTATTTTCTTTAGCATGCATGTATAATGTACATAGTAGATAAGAGAAAGTATTGTATTCCACCCAAAAATTTGATACCAAAATTTCACTTTCAAGCCCCCTGATTAAAGCAGACATTTTTAGAAAAAGATCTGCATGTGTGTCTGTGGGTAGCATATCCCAAAAACGAAATGTTGCTTAATTACAAAACAGTAGCTTCCAAGAATGCAACAGCTAGATTTTCAGAACCCCCCCCCCCCCAACTTTCCTTTACATGGATGTTTTTCGAAAATTTTGATTTTCTCAAAAATGGCCCTTAACGCTTTTTATTAAAATACCATATGCTTAAGATATTTACATAACAAATGAAATGTATATTTGCATTTCCTGGAAATACCTCTGAAGACCTCTTCATTATAGATTACCTTTGTATAACTGGTAAACTGTAAGAGAAACAAAAACTTCCTACACAAATAATATAGATCTCTTTAAAACACAATTGTACTTCTTCTTCTTCTTCTTCTTCTTCTTCTTCTTCTTCTTCTTCTTCTTCTTCTTTTTTTTTTTTTTTTTTTTTTTTTTTTTTTTTTTTTTTTTTTTTTTTGTAGTAGATTTAACTGTTTTTGAGATATTCTGTTATTGCTTTCAATTTTAAAATACTTAAACTTCTCTCAATCAAGAAGTCATTTTCGTTTCATGTCTCTTGTTTTACTCCTGACCGTAACTAAGTTTCAATTTCTTTTAAACGACTTGACTATTGGTTTAGCCTAGTGTATTCCCTTATTTTATTTCTATTCACAAAGAAGAGTTAATAAGACAATTTCTGCTAACATTTATCTTGATTAGCATGATGTGGCTAAAAGAATAATCTTTTGTAATAGTTTGTAGAGAGAGTCATGTGAATGAAATACATAAAAATTTTTTCACCTACTTTAAATTCAGCCAGCTTAATGCAGGTCAGAAGAATGGATAAACTTTTCATTGGTCGATAAGTCATGTTTGTGCATCACATCTTCATTTTTTGCATTTTTTTTTCTATCTTTTTTCCTTCTCTCCCTTCCTCCCTCCCTCCCTCCCTTTTTTCCCCTTCTCCATTACATATTGTCATTCTGCAACAGGTATCTTAAATTTGTGAAAAAAAGTGGCTAGCAAAAGTAAAATTAACAAATGATGAAAGTTTATGTTTAATGTTGCACATGAAAGGAAACAGAATATTAATGAAGGTCTCTAAAATAAACTGCAAATTGCCATGTAATTTGATGAAACAATTTATTTTCAGATTATTATGCAGTGTTGCCACCTTATGAGACATTCCTTTCTCTGGATAAACAACGTCGAGTACAACTTTTCTACCAGGTTAGTAATGCACTATTTTACAGTTTGGGTACACAATATCTATCGTATGTACTTTAAATCCTCTCATTGGAATTTCAAATACCACAATTCTGGGACAAAAAAAATTCTTTCAGTTTTTAGACACTGCACTCTCTTTAAGAATCTCATCTTCCCCAGTGATACATTATAATGGCATACACTAATTTAATTCCGGGACATGGTAAATGAACCTGATAACCCAACATAAGCAAATGTTTTGTTTCATTTTTCTGAACACGGTTAACAAACATAAACTTTGTTTTTATTCAGTTTGTATTGTCTTAAATTTTTTAAAATTTTTACATTCACTTAACACAGTCTAGATGTAAATGTAACATCAGGCTTTGAATTTATGAAACACCAAGTGCATGAACCTGATGTTTAACAGTTTTGAAAAGCTAAAAAGAACTTTAGTACTCTGAATTATCAAGCGAACTAAAAGATAATTTCACAATCTCTTTTTGATGTGGAAGAAGTTTGTTTTCCTCTTAATCTTGTTGGAGTGGGTAACTTATCCTTTAGTCCAGTGTAAAATCTTCTGTGCTCTTCTGGTATGTATTCAGAGAGTTTTCTTGAGTCCTGCAATTTTGCATCGGATAAAGGAAGTCTTGTGTTTCTGTAGGGATAAAAGAACATTCTGGAGCTGGATATATTTACTAGGCATATTCTTCTGTGTCTGCTCTGTGAGTATATTCTATACAACATATTCCTGGCAAGTTTTTGCTTAACATTCTTGCTGCTTTTTGTAATTTAACAGGATTTCCACATTCATTTTTCCTGAAAATAAGATGTTTCTTCAGGTTTCCTATGGAAATGAAATCATCTTTTGAGCATTCTCTTGACCATGAAAGGACTTTTCTTTTTATATTTTTCAACAAGCAGGTTCAAACCTTATGGTGAATATGCAGCTGGCATGCTCTTCCTTTTCTATAACTCCAAAGTCAATGTCCTGGAACTGGGAATTTGTGTTCTACAGTTTTGCATATTTTCCAAACATGAACAACATAATACTTAAAAGTGATCATATTCTTATTTTTGTTTTGGCCACTTCAAGATACTGACCATGTAATGAGATGTTCTGCATTATTATTTTCCTTTTACTTCTTCAGGTAAGAATACAAACAAGATATGACCTCAAGTGACTGTCTCCCAGCAAAATCCTCAGACCATAACTGCATATGCCCCTTATGTAGATTAAATGTCCATAACTACAGTAGAAAGTCATACTTTGACTTTATGGGGAGTTGATAAGCTTTGATGCTTGTTAAACGCCAAAGTAAACAGATTTTTATTTTCCTGTGCATTTGCAAAAGCTATATTCATTTGTATCTGTGCTTTTCTCAGAATGTTCAGATTTTATTTTAGATTTTTCATCTTTTACATTATTGCTCCTGATGCTCATCTGAATTTTATCACATGTTTTATAGGTAACAAGGTTTGGATGTCCAAAATGTAGAGTATATTCTGTTCTGAACAGTGCAAAAATGTAAAATGTGACACAGGTTCCACAGCTGAAGAAGCAAAAATGGAATGGAGTTTTATTTATAGACTCATTTTAACTGCTGTGGTTCTCAGCAACCCATTCTATAGTGGGTGTGAAAGATTACTTAATTTTGCTCAGAGGCCTCTCTGTCAGGCTTGAGGTTCTTTTATGTGTCATAAATCTATGACACAGGACCAACAGCTTTACTTCCCTTCCGAAGGAACCCATGCAAGTATTTTTACGCCTGAAAAAATCCATTGTCCTCCACCATTACACCATGGAGGCGATACTGAAGAAGCACATTTGTCCATATAGAGTTCATGTAGCTTTTTTCTGAAAGTTCCGGTGATAGATATTTGCAATTTGGATTATCCATTCTTGTATAGTGACTTCTATTGTTAGGTAAAAGTACTATAAAATTGCGAACATGTTTACTCTCTTTTGGAATTTTATTGGGTCTGCTTTGTGGCAACCTTTTTTATCTTCTTGAAGTGACGCCTGCTGCTTTAGAATATCTATAGTGTAATTAATTTTGGCAATTTTAATTCTTAAAATATTTGCTAAAACCTGTTTACAACTTCCTTCCACTAAAACTTTGTATTCCACTGAAATTTCTGTCTTTTTCTTTGGACTAGAGGAATACCTCCTCTTGGATAGGTTAAGGTTAATGAAGGATGAATAAAACATTCTTTGTGCAGTACAGCTCAATAGGTTATGGTGTTTTGAACAAATATCTTGTCCAGTATTTGAATTAATGCTCATGAAACATTTCCTGTAACAGTTGCATATTTTACCCTAGCATCTTTTACTTTCAGGTTTTCATTTTAACTGCACATTTTGTACTGTTGCATTTCCTGTCTCTTTGTTTACCCAACTAAAAAAATGAATAAATTCTTTGTAAGTTTGACCAGGTTGTTATAAGTAAGATATTATACCCTCCTTTAATTTTCACTTAACACTTATTCTATAGTTGCTTGCCTTATTTATTCTTGTTTTCAGTCAGTGCTAGTTTTTTTTTGAATTTCTTTAATAGCTATTTCATTACTTTATTTTATATATTTCTGCCTTAGATATTGTTTTGAAAATAGAGGACATTATTAAGTTGTATATTTGCTATTGAAGTTCTGTGTGTAAAATTATAATTTTTTTATTTTTATTTATGAAAATTATGTTAATAAGAATTGTTTTCAGACATGAAAAAGGTAAAAAAGTTTATATATCTGAATATTTTGGTTGTAAATATAGTATAAATGTTAGTGTTGCTGTAATTTCCCTATTAACCTCTAAAACTTGAGACTGCTTCTCCATAATTTTTCTTGGTTCATTTTCATGAGTTTTAAACTCAATTGACCATGATAGAGTTTTAATGGGGAATGCCTAAGTACCGTATTTATCCAAATGGAAGATGACCTTGAGTGTAAGATGACCCCCATTTTTCAGTACTTAATTTTGGAATGTTAGCATGTCATTTCTATATATATATATATATAAAGACATGTAAAAGTAGACTTTGTAAATTAAATTAAAGGTTTCCCATATGTATATATGTTTATTTATTTACTGAATTTGAATTTGTGTGGAAAATCACGTTTTGAGCAGTTGGCATAGAGGGGAGTACAGAAATGTATATGGTGCAACAATGGTACAATGACAGCCTAATTGTTGTAACGACAATGATGGATATGATTTTGTATTTAGACAACATTTAATGCTTTTACATAATTTGAATTTCTGTAAAAATTTACATTGTGAGCAGGAGAGATGGAGAAGGGTGAGTGAGAATGTATGGTATGTGTGTGATGATGGAATGTGACGACGATGGTAGCAGCATAGCTGTAACTACGATGATGAATATGATTTTCTGTTTTGACAACATACTTTAAGACATTGTACACTTTTTTTACCTAATTTGAATTTGTGCAGAAATTTACATTTCCAGGAGAGCCAGAAAAGTATGAATATGTCTGTGTTTGGTGACGATGGGAGCAGCTTAGTTGTAATGACGATTATGGTTATGTGCATAAGTTCATATTTTGAATGGGAGAGACAGAGAATGGAGTATGGAGATGCACAGAATGTGTGTGATGATACAACGGCATGAAGACAACAGTGGTGGTTGCAGGAGCGTAGCTAATACAATGAATATGGATGCTATTTTATATTAAGACAACATATTAAGAAGTCCACTAATTTTATTTTACTCTCAAGAGTAAACTTATGAGAATGCTCATAGGCTCGTTATAATTTTTGGCACATACTTCACAACCTTGGTAGTAATCTATACCATTTCACCCAGGCTTTGCCACTGCCGTGTCTGTGAAGTTTGAAACTTTAGTTTTTTTTACATATGGTATTCAGAAAACATATATCACAAATGCAAGATGATCCCCAGTTCTGAACATTAATATTTTGGAAAAAAACATTGTCTTGTGTTTGGATAAATATGGTGAGCAACGCTAGTAGTATAAAATTTCTTGGAATCACTATTGATACTTCACTAACGTGGAAGAACCATATAGTAGAATGTTGTAACAAACGTATGCTATAAGAATATTAAGTAAAATTTAACGAAGAGGTTTTAAAAACTGTTTATTATGGTTATATTTACTCACTAATTTCATATGGTATCCCCATCTGTCCATTATGTTGCATGCAAAACTAGTTCTACATAAGTAAGTTTTTGTGAAGCACATGTGTGTATACTCCAATATTAAAACTAATTGCTAGCTTAGCCACTTCCAGGAATTAAAATTATAATACCTTAAAATGTTTGTGGAAACTTTTGCCAATTCATATGGTGTGATTTCTGCAACCTAATTGCGAATGTTTGTTTTCAACTGTTTAATTGTATGCAGATTGTTATAGTAGACTTTACCCTTTAAATTACTCCACAAATAAAAATCACAAGTAGATAGACCAGGCAATTTGGGAGGCCATAACTGTACATTCTGGAAGCTTCATGGACATATGTAATGAAAACTTTTGAGTATTTTCTGTAGCACCATCTTGCTGGAAAAATGCATATTCTTGTTCTTCCTCCATTAACTGGGTTATGGATGGTTGCAACAATTTTGTTTTGTACACTTATGAAAATTAACTTTGGCATTAAAAGAAAATGGGGCTTACAATCTGTTGACCTGAAACTGCAGAGCAAATACTTAATTTCATTTCATGCAGAGGCACCTTAGAGCATTCCTGGAATTATCTGTTGACCAATAGCATGTTTTTTGAGAGTTCACATACTCGCTAAGGTGAAACCATGCTTAATCTGTGGTGAAGTAAAACGTTGGATCCAGATAACCATCAGTGACATATGTGAGTAATCATAGGCAAGTGTTGTTTTTGTCGTAATCCGCAGGTTTTATGTTTACATTACCCTTACTTTGTATGGTCACCCTCTGTAACTGCTTCATTTTGTGACATCTGTATAATGTTAAGTTGGAGGAATAGACATCTAGTTGATTTCCATGGACTTCTTATCATAGCTGCTTGTACACGAATATTTTATGGCAAACAAACTGTACATGTATTAATAAAAATACAAGAATTAACACAGTGAAGTTTTATAACTCAACAAATTAATAAAACATATAATTTGACCGTCACTGTCACTAAATTCCTCCAAACATCAATCAAACAGTGAAGTTTGTTCTCATTTGTGATTTGAGCCGAGCTTGAATAACGCTCAAAAGACTACTCTTGCACTTTACAGATGAAACTGTACATGGTTATGTTTGATATTGGCCAAACCTATTGCCCTAAATTTACTGATCACACTTTCTCTTAACCTCTCATTTTACGATACAAACAATTTACAATCAAAACACGTTTAAACAATAAAACTCTTTGTTCAATTGAAAACGACATTCTGCAGAACTGTGTTCACATTTTATCTTGACCACCCTGTATGTAGTAGAATCCTGAAAACTGATTAGCAGCTCTGGTTATTTGGATGTATTTTGGGAACTTCTCTTTTATTGCTACCTGAATTTAAGTTTTTCTTGTTGAGTTTAAGAACTCTTTACATAATTTCCTATTATATGCTGTAATGTGGTTTGTGTTCCAATTTCAGAGATTAATGAGGGGTGATATAATCATTGGATCTATACTCTTGAAGTCGGTGATGGGTTCCAGCATGACTCTGAGAGTGTTATGTACAGATGGAGATAATGCAAGATGTGTTTCAGATCTTAATATCAAGGTAAGCTTAAACATTGTGTACTTTATGTTGCTTACCAATAAGTATAATTTTGACCATTCAGTTTGTTATGGGTGTAGGAGAAAATTGAACAATTAAAATCATTCACAAATAAAGTTAATGCAAACCTAAAAATTATGGAAAAGTGAGAATTGCTTTAAATGAAAATCAACTAAGGAATTGTTTCCATCTGTTGGAAATACCTGTTTCATTTTAGGTGTAATTTTGAAGTTGAATCGTGTTCTTTTGGAAAAACATGGTGAAGTCATGGCCTGGGTGCTTTTGTGACGTCAGCAATGTAGTTTCATGGCCATCTTGAGCTGGTCTGAAATACTTATTTTCTCCACCACTTACCTGCAATAAATATAGAAGATTATTATATTCCACTCAAAAATCTGTTGAGATTTTTCTGGAAATATACATTTTGGTGTCTTTTGAGCCCCCCAAAAAATATAAAATCTGATATGTTCCATTCACATAATTTTCTCTACCTGTTCTGCAAACAAACTATTCTTACAGAAGATTATTCATTTATCTAAATCATGCTAATTGAGATAAACAGCATAATTTGTCTTATTTCTTGCTTCCTTTTAAGCAGAAGAAAAATAAGGGAATACACTAGGATAAGAGGATAGTCAAATCTTTTAAAAACAATCCTAAGTGAAACCATTGAAATTGGTCCTCTGTGTGTCTAGGAATAAGACAAAAGAACTATGAAACGAAAAATGACTTCCTATTTGAGAAAAGTTTTGCTAATTTAAAGTTGAAACCAATAATAAGGAATATCTTGCAAATGATTAACACTACAAAAAAGTGATGTGTTCTATTCACATGACTTTCTCTACATCCCTATAACAAATTATTGTTAAAAATCTTATTCTTCTATCTACTTTATGATAATCTAGATAAAATTAGCAGAAATTGTCCTTATTGCTTGGTCCCTTATAAGTAGAAGGGAAAAAATCTAATGCATTCCATTGATGATGACCTCTAGCTGTTTGGTAAACAAACCTTTTATTCAAAACATTAATCTGTTGTCTACATTATGCTACTCAAGATAAACATGAGCAGAATTAGTCTTATTACTAGCTCATTGTAAGTAGAAGGGAAATAAGAAAATACACAGACTAAAGTGAGAGTCTTGTCCTTTAAAATCCAGTTGGTATCTGAAACAATTGAAATTCCAATCTCTATGCTTGCTAGGATTAGAGAAAGGAGAAAAAAGATGTCTTCCCATTTGAGAAAAGTTTAAGTGGTTAAAATTGAAATCAATAATCCAGAATATCTCAAAACAATTAACTCTACAAAAAAGTATATATAACAAATTGTGTGTTTCAATGAGATCTACATATTTTGTGTAGTAAGTTTTTGTAGATCTCTTACAGTTTGCCAGTTATACAAAAGTCATCCAGAATGAAGAGGTCTTCATAGGCTATTCCCAGAAAATCCAAGATATACATTTCGTTTGTCATAAAAATATTTTAAACATAAGGTATTTTAATTAAAACCGTTAGCGCCATTTTTGAGAAAATGTTTTCGAAAAATCTTCCATGTGAAGTCTAGATTGGGATGGGGCGATTTTCTTGAAAATTTTCGTGTCGTATCCTTGAAAAATATCGAACTTAAATACTAAATTTGGTATTTAACAGTCTTTTCATTTTTAACCCTTTGAGTATCAATCACGATCTAATCGTGATCCGTTTTGCGAAAATTACCAATCACAATGTAATCATGATGCTGTTTTCATAGGTTTTAATTCTTTCCAGCGGGAAAGTCCTGTGTATTTTTGTCATAGCCTTAGAGAAAGGTTTTCTGGAGCATTTCTGGATGTTATCTTCACTTCAAAGTACTAAATTACCTCCAAATTTAATTTCTCTCGCCGGTGGTTGTTTATCCTGGTTGAAATATGGCATCGTCTAGCCGAAGGTTATGAACCAAAGAGAAAATAAGACCTTCAGTTCACGATATATTGCAAGGAAGCTAGTGGTTTTGAATATTCAGGCCTTGCTGAAAGAGCTTCTGACATCAATGTAAGAGGGGAAGATATATATTCTAGTTTCAGCAATAAAAATGCTTCCGATAACAACGGACCTCATACGTATACAAATAATCGGTGTAATTATCAAAATGGATTTATGGTGGTGTAACCAGATGAAAAGAATACAATGTGAATCAACCATTAAGTTATGCAATAACACGTGCTAAATCGTATGGTAATCTATGTTGCATTTGTGTCGTATTGCTTTATGCCATTTTCGTTAATAGTGGTATGCTTTGTGTGTATGTTTTTGGAGATTTTTTTTTTTTTCCTTTTTTTTTTTCTTTTTCTTTTTCTTCAGGTTAGGTGAATTCATTTTTTGTATTTTAAAAATAAAACACCAGACCAAAGTAGGATGCTGTTTCAGTAAAGAAATATCCACACTTTCATTTAATTAGCCTGTACTTTCTGTATGACTAATTCTTGATTATTTTGGGATTTTTAATTTTATTTTAAAAATTTTCTGTTTTCAATTTTTTTAAAAATATTGAAGATACTTCTCATACATATAATGCATATTATATGGTATACAAAAGGATTTAGTAAAAATGAAAAAAAAAAAAATGATTCAGTTCTCTGTCAGGGTGAAGCTATATTAGACACACGCACGCACAAGCGCTAACTTACTCGTCTCATGTACAACATAGTGGTTATAGAAGTTATTTTATTCCACGCAAAATTTTGATACCGGGATTTCATTGGAAATACATGTTTTAGAACCAACTGAATAAAAAAAAAATTCAGAAAATGGTCCGTGTGTGTGTGTGTCTGTGGACAGCATAGCTCAAAAACGAAAAGACAGTTAAATACCAAACTTGGTAGTGTAAGTTTTGTATTTTCCAAGGATGTAGATCTGGTTAAAATACACACTTTGTCATACTTTTTGTTTGTGGAGTTTACCATTTTTGAGGTATTTCTTGTTATTAGTTTCGATTCTAAAGTACTTATACTTTTCTCAGACAGGAAGTTCCATTTATCTTGTTCTACTCCTGGCCAAGCAAAGAAGCGATTTGCAATGACAGTCACATAACGACAGCTTTTAAAACATTTAACTATCGCTTTAGCCTAGTGCATTCCCTTAGTTCCCTTCTATTTATGAGGATTTAGGTAATAAGAACATTCTGCTAATGATTATCTCGATTAGCATTGTGTAGAAAGAAGAATATCCTTGTAAGAAGTTTGTAGAGCTGCTAGAAAAAGTCATGTGAGTGTAACACAGATTATTTTTTACCTGATACACAAAAGTCACCAGAAGAGGTCTTTTGTGGTTCTCAGAAAATTCAAGAAAAATATTTCATTCGTCATGAAAATTTCTTAAATATATGATATTTTAATGACACCATTTTTGAGAAAATAAACATTTTCGAAAAATGTTCCATGTAAAGCTTAGTTACATGTGGGGAGATTTTCTTGAAAATCTTTGTGTTGCATCCTTGGAAGACTGAAATTACTAACTTTGGTAGTTAATGCTATTCATTTTTGAGCTATGCCGTCCACAGGCACACACATGGACTTTGAATGAATTTTGTACAATATGTGCCGGTTGCATACAGTCCTACACCAGGTGCCAGAGTCGACCACATCTCCAGCACACACCACATTGAAGGTAGTTGTCTTGTGAGGATCCCTTTACTACATAGCTTTGTGTATTGCTGATCTTCTTGGTCCCTCAGCTGCAGGCTACTCCCTCCTCAGGTCTCCACTTTTCTGTCCACAGATGTAGCCCGATTGATGTCTTGGTGTGGACAGTTCTGAACTAGGTGCTGTGCTAGTTGTGCCAACTGGCCACATCACCCTCACAACTTCTGAAGGATCTTCACTGATATCCCTGGGCTGTCACTGTCCCTGTTATGGTACTGAAAACTCCTAATCCTCCAGGTAGGGGCTGCTGTAATCTTGGCTGCCTTGATAGGTGCTACTATTAATGTCTTGTGGATCGTCTTATAGTCGTTGCCTAGCTTCAGATGTTTTCCTATCTTGGTAGCTTCCTGGGACATAAGTGGTAGGTTCACCAGGGTTTTGTTGTGGTTCTCAAGCAGTTCTCAAGGGCTTTCTAGATCTCCCTGGACTTTGCCGACGGGATCACGTTCAGTACTTCTGCTGCCCATCTTGCTTGTGGCTAGTTGTACTGACCATCGGTTACAGTTGGCAGCAATGATGGCAAACTGTCAGTGGAAAACTTCAAAATTTGATGTCCCATAGTACTTGGGTAATGATGTATGCAGATGTATTACGTCATAGCACCTTGACTTTCAGGTCTTTCAATAAAATTTTTCCACCAAGGTATTCAATTTCTTGGTGCCAATGTTGACTCTTTCCTCTAGGGCATTAAAGCATTCGCCGAGGTTTATCAGGACATCAACGCATTCTTCAACCTGCTCCAGGGCTTAGTGTTGGAAGTTTCTTCAGCCTTTCGCTGAATTCGTTGATGTTTTTCTCCATGCCAGCCAGTCATTTGCCAGTTTGGTTTGTTATTTCTGACTTTATGTTCTCCATGCATAATTCAAATTGTTCAATTTCTTTGCATCTACACTACAGTTTTCATTCTGGTTTTCAGTTTCCCATCCATTTTTCCTATTCTAGATTCAGTCTTCTCCATTCTAGTTTTAAATTCTCTTCCATCTTTTCCATGCTGGGCCAATTCTGGGTTCCATTTTATTAATTTTCATCTCCATTTTGGGTAAAAATCCCACACTTGACTCCAGTATAATAAATGTCTGTTGAGTTCAAAAATTGACTCTTTTGTGCTTGTTTGTCTATTGACCCCTCGTGGAAGTTTTGGAGGAGGTACATGCAGGGGTTTTGGCAGGATATTTGGGACCCAACTGAACCGTTGACAAGTTCTGGCAATGGTACTGCTGGTTGAGACTAGAGGGACATGCGGTGGAGAGGTGGTGCCCCCAAAGTTATGTTTCTATGGCAAGTCCAGCCCACACAGCACCCTTCAAACTGGGTCATTCCTTCGTCAGACGGGCAACAGATATCTGATAGTTATTATGGATTACTTTAAAAAGTGGCCAAAGGTATATGCAATCTCTAACCAGGAGGCCAGGATTAAAGTGAATTGCCTTATGTAAGAGCTGTTTTGTATTTATGAGATACCATTGAAGCAATATAGTGATCAGGGCACCAAATTTGAGTCCAACCTTATGAGAGAAACACTGCAATAACTCTTGAGTGTATGACGCACACAACACCGCTTCACTCGCAGTGAAACAGCATATTTGAGCGGTACATCAAGAAACATCTGAGGAAGGTTGTGACCAATCATCAGAGGGACTAGGCTGTCAGGATGCCACTTTCCTTGCTGGCATATGCTCTGGCATACAGCCCATGACACCATAGGGTTGACACTGGCCATTTTAGTCTTTGGCAGAGAGCCAGTTTAGTCTACCATGTGACCTGATAATCGATTGTAAGTCGTGGGGCAGCATGGATAGCAGTTGACTATGTGAGATGCTGCATTGCATAGACCAAATTCAGGGCATGCATGAGATGGTTCGTCAAGTATCCAGATAGTGGGCGATTGGATGAAGACCTATTAAGACTGGCAAGCAAACAGCCAAGGTTTCCAACAAGGTGATCTGATGTGGCCATATCACCCTATCTGGACCAGGTATGCTGTCCAAAGCTTTATCAATCATGGCAAGGTATATATACCTTTATGGTAAAGGTATAAATGTATCTGCTGCATGGAGAGCCTACCCCTGAGAAGAAACTGGTACTACATTTGGATTGTCTAGCCTGTTACAATATTTGGGGACAATCAACCCTGAGTAGGGAGCAGTGTGACATTGCCATCTTTTGTGGTTCTCATATTCCCATGTGAGACATTGAACTTGGATACCTTGGAATGCATAACAACACAGGAAGCATGGTGTGAACCTTGGAATGATAACAACACAGGAAACATGGCACAACAGTATAATCATAGACCAAATCCGACACATTTGATACACTTGAAATAAGTCCAGAAGCTTCCACAATTGTCAGAAATTTTGTGATGTCATTCTCTAGCTATAAATGGAAGAAGAATTGCAAGCCTGTGGGTGCAGTGAGTTGTAACCAGTTGTCAGTGACCTGAGTGCGCAGTGGCATGTAAGCTGTCAACTGTCCCTGCATCAAACTTATTATTATTATTATTATTATTATTATTATTATTATTATTATTATTATTATTACTACTATTACTATTACTACTATTACTATTATTATTATTATTATTGTTATTGTTTGTAGTAGTGAATTCAAAACTTTATTTGTAACACATTTTTACTTTCTCTACATGTACTATATACATAGTATTTAGAGAAGGTACTGTATTATGCCCAAAATGTTGATACTGAGATTTCACCAGAAAAACATGTTTTGAGATCCCTTGATTAAAAAATTCATTATAGAAACATGTCCGTACGCATGCAATGTAGCTTAAAAACGAAAAGTGGGTTAAATACCAAACTTGGTATAATAAGTGAGTTGGTAAATGGAAACGAAACAGCACGATCAGTTGGTGAATTGTTGATAATGGGAACAATACCCTGTTCTCGAAACGCATCCAAGTAAATGGAATTTTCAGTGATGTAGTATTACTATTTACCAACTCAGTTATTATATGACTACGCATCACAGCTACTAGCGTCTGTTCCCTCAAATTAGTGACAAAACTTGGCGTTAAGTATCTTTCAATGATGCAACATGAAGATTTTCAAGAAAATACACCACTCCCAACTACCCTTTACATGGAACTTTTTTTGAAAATTTTAATTAAAATACCTTATAATAGTTGAAAATGAGTCTAAATAAAACACTCACCTCACGTATGTTTCAAGGGCGGACCTCAACTGAATAAGAGGGCAAACGCCCTTGAAAATTTAATTTTAAGTGAGGCGAGTGTCACTATTCCGTATCATTTTCAACTATTATACTTGAACTACCTCACTTGTCTCAAACTTCTGAGTTATTTAATTTTAAAATACCTTATGTTTAAAATATTTTTATTACAAACTAAACGCAAAGCCTCTGAAGACATCTCCATTCTGAATGACTTTTGTATAACTGACAAACCGCAAGAGAGAGTAAAAAATTTACTACACAAAAAATGTAGATCTCATTAAAATATAGCTAATGTTACGTGCATTTTTTTTGGTATAAACTGTTTTCAAGATATTCCAGATTATTGGTTTCAATTTTAAGCCATTTAAACTTCTCTCAAATGGGAAGACATCTTTCTTCTCGCTTCCCATTTGTTTACTCCTGGCAAGCAAAGAGGAGAATGGAATTTCGGCAAGCAAAGAGGAGAATGGAATTTCAATTGTTTCACATAGTGACTAGCTTTTAAAGGACTTGACTATCGCTTTAGCCTGTGCATTCCCTTATTTTCCTTCTACTTAACAAGAAAAAAAGTAATAAGACTAATTCTCTTAAAATGTTCTCGGGCTTCTTGCCAGGTAAGAATATGGATTGACTGCTATGTTTTGAAGATGTGCTCATCTTCATCTTAGGGTAAAAATAGATAGATACTTAATTTCACTGCTTAAGGCGTGGCCCGGTGGCAGCGCTGTCAATGTAATAATACAATGAGTTAAATAAACAATGTGAAAAATACATTGTTAAAATGCCAATGACATAGTGTACTAATACATAATTGTAACAACAGTAATAATAACGCAATATTTTTATTTACTATCCTGACTATAAATCACTCTTCTTTAGTCTCGTTTTAAAACTATTTACACTTTGAGGCAAAGTCTCCAGTAAATCTGCAGGTATTTTGTTCCATTCGTTTATTGTTCTATTTGTGAAGGAGAATTTACCTATGTCTGTTTTCTGTTCCGTATTTCTTATTTTTTCTGAGTGATCATTCCTCCCACAGTATAATGGCTTTAATAATCGTTTGGATATGTCTTTCCATGCAGGTTCCCCCTTATAGGCTCTAAAAAAAAAAATTGCACATAGCCTTGCTCGTCTCCTACGTTTTTCTAGTGTTTCCCAGGAAGTAGCAGTGCTGGTATGATTTTCGAATCGTTTATTTCTGTCTACAAATTTAGCTGCTCTTTTTTTAACTCTCTCTAGTGCCAGTTTTTGCCCCACCCGATACGGATCCCAGCATGCAGCACTATATTCTAAAATTGGTTGAACTAAAGAAGTGTGTGCCAAATTTCGCGACTTTCCATTGCTGCGTTTTAAAATCCTCATTACGAAATGCAACGCTTTCCACGCCTTCCCAGTGATCGAGTTTGCATGTTCCCGCCACTCCAATCTTTGATTTATTGCCCCTAAATATCTGGTGCTATTTACTCTCAGTATTTTCTTATTGTCTAATTTATATATTACGTTTTCTACTATTTTTGCCCTTGAAAATATAATTGTTTTACATTTGTTTGGATTTATCTCCATTTTATTATATTTTGCCCAGAGTTGAATTTTGTTTAAATCTTCTTGTAGGTCTATTGTGTCACATTTACCGCTAATATTTCTATAGATTATACAATCGTCTGCAAATAGGCGAATCTGAGATGTTATCCCTTCCCGTAAATAATTTATATATGCTAAGAAAAGCAACGGCCCAATCATGCTTCCCTGGGGCACACCAGAAGTTACATTTGTAGGAGATGATAATTTATTTCCCACCCGCACTGTTTGGGTTCGTTTGCTTAAGAATTCCCGAATCCAAGTTATCACTCTGTTGTCTATTTGCAGATTACAAAGATTTTCTATTAGTCGTCCATGAGGTACAAGGCCAAATGCTTAAGAAAAATCAATTATTATTGCATGTACTTTTCCACCCGCGTCAAGTGTATCGGCTACATCCTGACAAACAGCTACTGGTTGACTCTCACAAGAATGTCGGTTCTGGAAACCATGTTGGCCTTCGAAGATCCAATGCGTTTTATCCCATTCGCGTCTTAAATATTGTGCTATAAGATGCTCAACTTGTTTGCTTACTACTGATGTCAAACTAACTGGTCTATAGTTTGCTGCGTTTGTTCGATCCCCTGCTTTAAATATTGAAAACTTGCAAATATTCATAGAAGCTTGTGTCAGTGATGTCATTAAATGAAAAACAAAAGAATTTGAGTCTGTTTTTGTAACACAAACATTATTTATTTTTAATATAAAAATAATAGTTGCAACAAATCTTCACTTATCTTTTGGAATCCTTGCTTGGACTAGTTTTGCAATGATTTCATTGCATTATCAACATATCCTTTTGGTCTGTTTTTTGATGTTGTTTATTTACACTTATGGTTACTGCTACTAGGTGGATTGTGTACTAATGCATTGCTAACTACTGGAATCAAAACAAATTTGGTAAGAGTGTCAATTGGAGGTATATCAAAATTGCATGATTTCTATACTTTAATATAAATATTTTCTCCCAAACCATTAAATCTATGGGCCCATTTAAGTGTTTTAATAATTTAACATCTGGATTTATTTCATGATTAAATTTCCAAAAATGTTCAGCTACAGCTGATTTATCAATTTGTTTGTATTTAATATTCCTAAAGTGTTTTTTTACTCTGGTTTCCAAATGACGTTTAGTCTTACCAATATAAACAAGGTCACAATTTAAACAGTTTAATTGATAAATGCCAGATTTTTTATTTTTTGAAATTTCATCCTTTTTAGAAAAGCCTAACAAATTTTTATTTTGAGGAACCAATATTATGCCATGCTCTTTGAAAATATTTGTGAATTTTTTATTTGCCCAAGGGTGATAAGTAAATTTTTTAAAAATGTGAATTATCTTTTATTTTCTTAAGCGTAGAAATATCTTTAATAGCTTTTTGATATTTAAACTTCTCAATTTTTTTATTTATAAAATCAGTATTAAAACCATTAAAGCAGTGTTAATAATGTGTTTATATTCTTTGTAGGATTTATCTTTATTAAGGGGTAATTAATTAACCTATAAATTAAACTATTAAAAACAGCAAATTTATGTGAAAAAGGGTTAAAGCCATTATTTTTATATAATTATCAGTGTGGGTTTGCTTTCTGTATATTCCAAAATTCAATTTGTCTTTTTTTATTATTTTTAAATCCAGGAAAGGGAGATAGCCATCACTTTCAGTTTCTAATGTGAATTTTATAGCCTTATCTTGAAAATTTAAAAGTTTTAAAGCATCATTTACATGTTTATCTGGAACAAAAGCAAATATATCATCTACATATCTATACCAAGTTTTAAAAATTAGAGGAAATGCTTTAGTGACCTGTATTTCAAAATAGCTCATGAAAAGATCAGCAAGAAAAGGTGAAAGTGGACTACCCATTGCTAAACCAAAAGTTTGTTGATAGAATTTGTCATTAAAGCTGAAAAAATTTTGATCCAAACAAAGATTAGTAGGATAACAAAATTATTTATTAAATCTTCATTCAGTTCTATAGAACTTAACCATTTTTTTGAAAATGTCAAAAGTTTTTCTCTAGGAATGCTTGGAAACAAAGCAGTTACATCAAAAGAAGCAAGTTTATCAGTAGTAGATAATGTAATATTGCTGATCCTTTCGACTAGCTCAAAAGAATTTTTAATACTTAAACTCTCAAATTTTTCAAAATTTTTTATTTAACCATTTAGCTAGGCTGTAAGTAGGTGAATTTATGCAATTTACAATAGGTCTCATTTTATTTCCAGGTTTATGAATTTTGGGAAGAGCATATATTCTGGGTAAAATTGGATTACTGATTTTTATAATTTTCTTTTCTTTATTTGTAATACTTTTAATTTCATTAAGGGTCTTATTATAAATTGAAATGCAGGATTTTAAAGGGTTAATATCAATGCTTTTGTAATCTTCACCTTGAAGTAAGAGTTCCATTCTGTTAATGTAATCAATTTTATTTAAAATTACAATGCTGTTACCTTTATCAGCTTTAGTATAGATTACATCTTTTTCTTTTAATGATTTAATAATTTGTTTATTGTGATTTACTTTAGGGTGATTTTTATTCAAATTCTGTAATATTTTACTACATTTTTCTTTAACCAATAATTTATTATTTTCATTTAAATCCTGACTAGCAATTTCTATATCTGCTATATAATCATCTATATTTTTTGAAAAACCACAAAAAAATATAAAATAAATTATTATTAACATTAAATGTTTTAATAGTTTAAAAATAAAACATTGGTCTTGTAAACCAAAATTAAGTCTTCTTACTTTTAAAACTTCAAAGGGAAGAAATTCTTAAAAATCTACACAGGTTTTTAAACCTTTATTCAAAAAATTAATTTCCTTCACATTGAAATTACAATTTGAAAGGTTAATTACATTATCTTTAGGGTTATTCCCTTTAGTTGGTTTCAATTTATTTTTTTTTTAAGCATAATTTATTTATTTTTTAGTTTATTTGTTTTATTTTTCATGCTAAAGTTCAAATTTTCAAACAATTTACATTCCAAATTGAGCCAAATTGAATTACCTAAAACATTTATAAGTTTAAGATGCAAATTATATAATTTCAATTCAATGTTATTTAAGTTTTTAAAATGCAAACTTCTTTCAACTTCAATTACTTTCTTCTCTGCTGCTTTTTGATGAATACTATTATTGTCAAATTTAACAGTTTTTCTAACAAAAATAGGAGTTACTTTACGTTTTAAACAAAGGTTTAAGAAACGTATATCTGCAAGAATAAGTCTTCTTTTTTCTTGTAATTTCAAATATAGCTTAATTTCATGTTTAGTATTATTAAAAATCAGATTAAACCTATAATTATTATATTCCATCACATCCATCATAAGCAATAACCTAAAATGTACTGAAACTAAGGAATGCTTCAAAACAAATAAACTTATAAATGTAAAAAGAAGCTAGTAACAGTGAAGAATAACACAAATATTAATATAAAAATAATAGTTGCAACAAATCTTCACTTATCTTTTGGAATCCTTGCTTGGACTAGTTTCGCAATGATTTCATTGCATTATCAACTTATCCTTTTGGTCTGTTTTTTGATGTTATTTATTTACACTGTTATGGTTACTGCTACTAGGTGGATTGTGTACTAATGCATTGCTAACTACTGGAATTTAAAAAATTTGAAAAATCTACAGTTAGTAGTTTGATAGCTACAACCCTACAACACACAAATATGTAGTCCTAAACAGTTTAACATATAGACTAGTACACATTCCCATGGAGAAGAAGAAGAATGAATACCAAAAAGAACACCAACAGATACTCCAAACAGCTACCAACAACGGTTTCCAAAAAAGTGCAGTAGACAAGAGAATACATAAATACAAAAAACTGAATCGCATAACACACACAACCACCCTACAGAACCCCAGTGACCAACCTCAATTCAGAAAATTCACCTATCATCCTTGGGCACACAACAAACTTCAGAAAATATTCAGGAATTATAACATCACCTTAGCTCCAAAAAACAACTACAGCATTCAGAAACTGCTGTGCAGAAATTTAAAAGATCCTATTCCTGCAGGCAAAAAACCGGGAATTTATGAAATGAAATGCTCAGACTGTAATCTGGTGTATATCGGAAGGACAAAGAGAAGTTTGGAGACCAGATTAAAGGAACACATGAGAAACCTAAAATACAAACAAATAGAAAAATCAGCAGTTGCCTATCATTTTTGGACATCAGGACACGAAATCACACCAAATATAAAACTATTAAAACCAGCTTATAAACCCACAGAATTAGATGTCTGGGAGATCTACATCATGAAGAAAAAGAGCCATATCATGAATTTTGATTTGCCACCTTACAGCAACCTCTGGAAGTTCATAGATCCAGCAACAGATGCCTCCACAAGTAATACACCACCACCCCCATCATTGTTGCCAACGAAGAAAGATTTAGTTGGAATTAAGGGTTGAAAATGGGAACAACTGTTACCCGAAACCGGTCCCCAGTAAGTAAAAATAAGTGATGTTTGTGTTACAAAATCGACTCAAATTCTTTTATTTTTTTTTTATTTTTTTTTAATAGATAAAATGTTTATATTGAGAACATATTGGACCTAGTTATATCTGTAATCTTTATTATTACTTTCTCTACATATATTATGTACGTAGTGTGTAGAGAAGGTATTGCATTCCATCCAAAAATTCGATACCAAGATTTTACTGTTTTGGGTCCCCCCTGAATAAAAAAAAAAAAAACATTTTTGGAGAAAAAGGTCTGTGTCTGTGTGTATGTGTCTGTGGACAGCATAGCTCAAAAATGAAAAGACTATTAAATACCAATCTACACAAAGGTTTTCAAGAACCCCCCCCCCCCCCCAAAACTATCCTTTCCATGGAAAAGATTTCGAAATTTTGATTTTCTCAAAAATGGCTAACAATTTTGATTAAAATCTCTTATATATAAGATATATACATGGCAAATAATATGTATATCTTGAATTTTTTGGGAATAGACCTTAAAGACCTCTTTATTCTGGATGATTTTTATTGAATTTTGTTTAACTGGTAAACCGTGAAAGATAGACAAAAATTTACTACATAAAAAATGTAGATCACGATAAAACACACAGTTTGTCATATACATTTTTTTCATGGAGTTGTTCATTTTTGAGATATTCCTTGTTATTGGTTTCAGGTTTAAAAACTATACTTTCCTCATACAGGAATTTGTCAACTCCTGTCCACACAAACAAATAAATTTCAGTCACAGAGCAACCAGCTTCTATCACTTTAACCTATGGTATTCCCTTATTTTGCTTCTACTTGCATGGAGGCAAGTAATAGGTCTATTTCAGCTAATTTTTTCTCGATTAGTATGAAGTAAATAGAAGCATAAGCTTTTGAACAATAATTTGTTGCAGAGATTAAGAGAAAGTCATGTGAATGGAATACATTAGATTTTTTTTGATAATATATTCAAAGGGTAACATTTTCTTTATTTTTCCACTTAGGCCTAATATGACTACTACGTTTCATAACTAATGTGAGCATTCTGTATATTCTGAAAAAAACAAAAACAACATAATGTTGCTATACTACACAAAAATTGCTATTTTTAAATTTAATTTAATTTTTTTTTATTGGTAGCTTAACATCCTTTAACCTGGTCATTTCAGATGAATGAAATCAGTAAAATACTCGAATAAACTTGAGGTTCATGGAACTTAAAGTTTCTTAACATTCGTATTCTTAGGATAAGGGGAAACCCCTGAAAACGTAATCTGGGTAATTTCGTAAGTGAGATTTGAACTTGTGACCTTATTAATATGAGCGAGACATGCCACCCAGTCTAGGCCAGGCTAAATATTGTTTATATTCTGGTAAATTGTTTTCCATGTTAAAAAGAATCAACTCCTCTGAGGCATTTTCTAAATTAAAAAGGACCTAATGATGGTAAGAACATTCTGTTAATCATCACAGAATAGTTATTTGTGATAAGCTTTCAAAAGGTGGACTTTGTTCCTTTCAACATTAACCAATAAGGTCGTTGCACATTTTTTGTATGGATCCCAAATTTAATCTCATTAGTGAAGTCTTATATTATATTTTGAGGTTGAGGATTATTGATTGATTGTAAAGTATTTAAGTTTTAGTGATTTAATAAATGCTTTATCTAATCACTGTAGGCAATGTGCCCTACGGCTAACACAGTCCCAGCGGTTGACAAGAAGGGGTCTCGCACCTACTTGATCAATGATACTGTGTGCTGTGAAGTGCTGGAAGTGAAAGCTGATTCAGAGAAAATCGTGGTTGGGATGAAGGGTGTGACTCTGCCACCAAATTCAGAGTTTGCCTCACGACTTGGGCTGATACATAGTGATGACTTTCCAGAAATGTACAAGTAAGTACTGTTCAGTACTCCTTTCTGAGGGTGATGGTTTTAAGAGTAGAATAAGTATAGTTTTATTGCAGAGAGAAGGTTGCTTCTCCACTATTTTTTGCCTTTATTAATCATTAAGACAAAACCACTACATTCCTATACTCCTTATTATACCACTTTGTAGTACGAGTGTTAAAGTTTGTACATTAAATGACAGGAGATAGTATTTATTCCAAATGTTGCTTTTGTCACATGACTGCATGCTTTTGCAAAGCTTCTGAAAAAGATGAAATTAGTTCCATTTTGGGTTTCTTCTCTAAAATTGTTACTGTTACAGCTTTCTGTCAGTATTAAACTTTAGTAGTGCCACCAAAATGCTCTAAAAATAAGTATTATTGCACATTCTGCACTTATGTATTGTTTCATATTAAACAATGTTTGGCTTTAAAATCAGATTCATCATGTGCAGGTAAAGAAGTTTTTGCTCTCTGTTGCACTACACCATGCACCTTGCTTGATTGAGCAAAGAAAAAATGTCTATTAAACTTAGTAGTTTCATTTTGGTGAAGAATGTCAATTTGGTTTTGGTACATGTAAATTGGACTTATCATTTGGTAAATAGTATTTTAAAGAATCTATATTTGTGTTAATAGTCTTAAATACCCTTCCAAGTTAAAATTGCAATGGTAAGTATTATAACAATATGATGGGCATATATGCACAAGTTAGTTTGTGCAAGTAAATATAAAACTTACATTTTTGCAAAAGATAAAAATAAATTGATGATGAGACCTTCCAAGAATTTAGGATTGATTTAATTCTTCTATTATTTGAGTTATGGATTCGTATTGGAGGCTTATAATGAAAGAATGTTGTATTTCACTGAATTTTCATAAATTTGCATACATTTATTTCTTTTCTCTTTCTCTGAAATTGTGCTCATTTTATACAAAAATGAACGTGGAAAACTGATATGAGATTATTAGGCATATTATGTGTATATTAGTTGAAGGAATGAGTTTGTTTACTTCAACCACATACATTAAATTTTTCCTCGAAGTTGCATAAGATTAAGTTTATATAGCTCTTAACACCCTGGTTGTAGATGTATAGGTATCCTTATACTGAGTACGAGGGTGGTTTGATAAGTCTGGTGAAAAAACAAAAAAAATGTTTTGTAAACAACTTGCCTTACTTCTTGACATAGTCTTCTTAGAAGACACTTGGTCCAATGATCCTACAGCATTTTCATCCCATCGGGAAAATAGGTTTTGTCAAACTGCAAAATACTCATTGACTGCGACTATTCTTCCACGTTGATAAAAATTTCTTCCCATCAAGCCAAAGTTCAAAGTTAGGGAACAACAGGAAGTCACTTGGGGCTAAGTCTGGTGAATAGGTTGGATGAGGAACTAATTCAAAGCCCAATTCAGGCACTGTTGCCATTGCTATCGCTCACATGTGGAACGATTTACTATCCTGGTGTAAGAACATTTTTTTGCTTTTTTCAGCCAATGCAAATGTCAAACAATCCAACAATAAAGCCTAATAGGGTCCAGTTATGGTTCTGTCTTTTTCTAAGTAATCTATGAGGATTACTCCTGAGAAATCCCAACAAAACAGAAGCCATTACCATACCAGTTGACAAAATGGTCTTTGCCTTCTTTAGTCGCCCTCCGTGGTGTAATGGTTACCATGCTGACTTCATATACCCAAGGTCGCAGGTTCAAACCCGGCGGAGGATGATGGATTTTTTTTGGGTATAAAAATCCTTATCATGGGAAGTAAAGCTGTGGGTCCCTTGTAGATTTATGGTACATAAAAGAACCTTAAGCCTGATAGAGAGGCCTCTGAGCAAAATTAAGTGGTATTTCATGCCCAGTATAGAATGGAAATGCTGAGAACCACAGCCTTTAAAAGAGCGTCCATAAATAAAACTCCATTTAATTTAAAATAAAAGAACCTTAAGCCTGATAGAGAGGCCTCTGAGCAAAATTAAGTGGTATTTCATGCCCAGTATAGAATGGAAATGCTGAGAACCACAGCCATTAAAAGAGCGTCCATAAATAAAACTCCATTTAATTTAATTTTGCCTTCTTTAGTGCAATTTCACCAGCCTTTGTCAACTGGTTTGATTGCAGTTTTAACTCTGCTATGTAATGAGGATCCAGGTTTTGTCAACATTTACAAATGGGTGCACATTGTCTTGCAGATTGCAATTAAACATTGCCAGACATTCTGTTGAAATACTCCGGATGCACCTTTGGTCGACCCACCTCACACACAGCTTCTTCATAGCCAATTCTCCATGCTGAATATTTTACACTCACTCAGTTGAGATGCCTACAATCTCAGAAATCTCACAGATTTTTACTCGGTAGCCTTGCATTACCATATGGATTTTGTCAATAGTTTCCTGTGAATGGCCTCAATTGGATGGCCAGAGTGCGCTTCATCTTCAGTGCTTGTCCAACCATGTTTAAATTCATTAATCCAAAAGTAAATGGTCTTCAATAATGGTGCAGATTCTGCGTAACTTAATCCTTTCTGATTTGATTTATGCTGCAGTTAAACCCTTCAAACAAAAATGTTTAATTTCAGCCCAATATTTTATTTTCTCTATTTTCAATCATATTGACGGCTGTCAACAACGAAATGTATGCTGTATATTGTCTAAATTGTGATATGATCCTTTGAATAATCAAGCTTACTAATGAAGTCAAAATAAAAATGTTCCACTCTTTCATGAAATTACCAGGCTTATCAAACTACTCCCATATTTTACCTCAATTTCCCAAGTAACTTATTTCACTTCTATAATCTATCTTCATCATTTATAAGTTCCTCTCTTTCTTTAATAATTTTCTCAGTCATTTTTCTCTTATCTTCCCTACATATTTGCCTACTGTTGCAAAACAGTTATCCTATTACCTCCAAAAAGCTTTTAAAGCCAATATTTTTACCTGCAACTTGTTCAATTTTCTGCTCCATATCTACATATTTTGGTTCCTGAACATTCTAGAATATACTGCAAATTTATATCTGCCTTGCACGTATTGGGCACCTTTCTTTATTGGGTTTTAAACCACATTATTTTTGTTCTTGCCATGCCAAACCCTCCTTTTCCATTTTATCGCATACATCAATGTATTTTTCCCTGCTCCAATCTTTCTTAAAATTCCTATGAGTGCATTAGTTGAAACATAAGTTTCCAACAAGATATAAAATAACATTATTTATAATATTTCCTGTACAAGCCTACTTTACTCACAGGGCATTAAAGAAGCAGTAAACTTAACAAGTATATAGTCTTAGAGATTAATATTCACAGTGTTGATTCAAACTTCTTTGCTGGACTCATTCTGCATGCTGTGTTGAACAATGTGAAAGAACATAATTTTGTAATTTGTTTATTGTAATTATATTTTGTTCCTTGTTCTGAACTGGTGTTCACAAACTAAAATCTAGGCTCATTCTGTATTGAAGAAGCACATTTGGAAACAAGTGGTCTCTCTCATGTAAGCAACTGAGATCAATATTATTCCTGACACTGGAAGAAAGTTGAACTTTAAGAGCAGTTACAATATTTGAACGACAAAAAGTGGAAGTACATGCCCTTAGCATGATGCCAAGAGTTTGAGCATGCAACAAACATGGAACAAACATTTCTTGCTTAGGCTTTTATGCTATTGGATTTAAAAGCGAAGAGATCCAAGAACTGGAGCAACTCTAACTATACGTCTGGCAATAAATAAAACAAGTTCATGGCTGCGGCCAAAGTTATTGGCTACATGGAGCTGTACAGTGGATGTAAATTCAACTCACTGAAAAAGTAACAATTCTTCATTTATTATTGTAAGTGCTTTAAATTTGAATAAATATTAATAATTCTGGGAAAATAAGTTACTAATATCAGTAGGATTTTTATTCTTCACTTTTTTGTTGAGTCTGTACTTTGAAAACAAAGTAATTTATTTGCAGATTAAGATTGTATTAAATAAACTGATAAATATACATTGGGTATTTCTGACAAATGTTAATCCTTTTGACACATTCGAAACAAGTTCTTATAATAAGTTTGCTGTCAATTATGAAGGCATTGTTAAATGAATGGAGTATACCTGATTTGAGTTCAAGTAAGCTTTTGGCACCTACATGTTTTGTTGAATAGAATTTGCCATATAATTTGAACCAGATATTGACTCAATTCAGGAATGAGTGATACTTCTAATCCTCAAGATTTTCATTAGAAATATTTTTAATCATATGAGTCCATTCATGCATTTGGAAAAAGTTAATGTGAAATAAAAAGCTCTGTAGGTAAATGTAGTGACTGTTTCTGTGATAGTATCTGGAATGTGGTTTTATGAGGAGCTAACTTAAGCATTGGTATATAGAAGTCTTTCTGCAAGTTGGTTGACACTTTTCCTGATAGCTCAGTGAGAGATTTTTGCAAGTATTTTTGCTTTGTCCTGCACCAGATTCAGATTACTGTTGGAATGAAGTTGTGCTACAGCCCTCTGATGTTGATTCGAAGAGTTCTTTGACAATTTATCTCCATTAAGGGCCGGTTTCACCAACTGATGCCAAATTTTAATACAATGTTAACCTAATTTAACAGTGAAGTTAACACAAATACTGTTTTATTGTTTTGTCTGTTCAACCTTACTTCACTGGTTATGTAAAAAAACCAGAATGTATTATCCCATGAACACATGTGCACACACCATGTGGCTCTAAGCTGTATTCATCTGTTGCACAATTGTAAAATCATATATCTACTTTTGTCAGGTAAAGAAATATCTACTTACTTTCACTGTTCACAGATGATAAGTAACTCTATGAAGTGTACAATAAAAGTACGATTGAACAAGGAGGTGAGTTGTCGTTCATTGCAAAATGAAAAATGCTTCCGTAAAGTTACAAAATGCAAACATGCTGTTTTGGAAGTTTACTAAAGCACTGCCTACATACATACTCGAACTGCTTCTTGTGAATGTTAGTATTCACATATGGACAACCATACACTGCATATTTCTTTAATATACTGCCGTAATGCAGTGACTTATCCAGAAGAAGTAATCTGAAGATGGAAAATGGTCACACTCCTGCAAGATATGAGTCATTTGTTGCAGTTGGGCTCAAAACTGGACTATGAATTATTCCATGTATCACTAGTGTCACATGCCTGCAGTGCCACAAGTAGTAAAAGTGGATGTTAAACACTACCCAAAAAAAACAAACAAAGAAAACAATGCAAACAACACGCACAAGGTGTAGAATATTAAATCTTAAGCTTCAATCCTGCTTCCTTGTACATCAAGGCTTTGGCAGAGCATGCACAATGCTCCGTTTCAGAACTTAATTTAGCATCAGCCCATTATTTTTTACAAGAAAATTAAGTCTGTCAGCTTCTACTTATATGACAGTACCAATATATTTGGTTAGTTTTATAATTGACACTTTTTGAGCATACAACATTAGTTCCTCTGGATTTAGATTCTTCAGTTGACATACAATTCTAACCTAAAAACTAAGAAAATCACATGTCTGATCTGCTACTTGTATAGGTGCTGTTTTGTGTAGATTGAAGTGCATTGAGAAGATGTATAGCTCAGACTTCATCTTCTTGAAAGCTGCTGTTCTTTATGTTAAGATGTTACCTAACAGTTCACTCTAAAACTTTATGAAACATATTAGTTTTAATACTATGTTAAATTTTTAATCCAATATTAGCAAACAGATGCTAGAGTATGTTTAACATAGTTGGTGAAATCAACCCTAAGTATCAAAGTTACTCAAACTAACATCATAAGGCAACAATACTGTGACAAATTCTTTCAACAGAAGCTAAAATCACTTTAATGATGAAACCAAAAATATGCTTTCAAAATGTTCCAATGAGTAATAAAATTAGTTTTATTTTTTGTTTCTAACCCTGCTTAAGCTGTAATAGTTAGTGTATCCCTGGTTACAAAAGAATAAAGTCAAATTTTCCTGTGCAGGTTTTTGTCATTTAAGAATATAATTTATTGAACATATTTTATGAAACTTGAAAGCTCGTGTATTATTGTCCAAAGTTGTATTCTAAATTCTTCTTTTCTTAATTTTTGTCATTTGCAAAGGTTAAAATTTTAGGCAAACAGATAGTGATAATAGGTATTAGGAATGGCAAAAATATTGTAACCACTATTTTTAACCATGACAATAAAATGGCTACAAGAGTAAATAAAAGCTGCATAGTAATGATCATAAAAGTAACAGAAAACAGTAATAATGGTTACCTTCACCAGTTACCTGAGCTCATAGTGTTGAAGAATAACATGTAACAGAGAAAAAGTGGTTGACATATGTGACAAGTACATATTTATTTTAAAATCTAGAGTGTAAATAGGTGAATAACCCTTACTTTAGAGGTGAATTGCCAATTGTAAATAAAGTCTGCACACTGATGAATCGTATGCAGAGTTATCAGAATTCAGCAGATTTGCTCTGTGTGGATTTCTCAAATTTTGAGTTCATAAAACCCAAGTTAGACTTTTTGCCATATAGTTTGTTTCTCCTTTAGATGTGTTGTATCTGATAGATTTATGCCTTGCATTTCAAGGGTATAATAATCTGTGAGCAACCTGATAGGAAACGAATTGCTTCACTACTGAAGCAAACACTAGAGCTGTGAGTGGAATATTCTTTGTTAATTTTGTACAGTTGCATGACGTTTCTTTTGCATGGATGTTTTGTGTTTCACTCATGGCTTTGTAGTGACCTCCCATGTGCTAGGAGAGGAACACTTAAAGGTGCGAACAGCTTTAGCTAGTCAGGAAAAATGCAACATGCAGGAACGCCTGGATACATGCAGAATAAGCTGATAAGATTGAGGGCTTATTGCGAATTTATCTGCAGTTGTGACCAAGGGTTAGAAAAACTTCTTTATAATACACACACACACACACACACAGTAATTGCCTCTGATAGCAAGTTCAATGAAACCTATAAGATAGAAGTGACATAGTACTACATTTTTCCTTTCCATTTTGCTGAATTTCTGTATTCAGATATTCCAGATTTTCACCCCATGTATAGTTTTAAAATTAATTGCAAACATCATATCAATATTAATATAATAATGCAACATTTCTCCACTTATCTTTTAGAATCCAAGGACTAGTTTTGCAATAAAATGGTTTATTGCATCATCAGCTCAGTTTCTTTTTGATCTAATTTACATTGTTATGGTTACTGCTACTAGATGGTTTGTGTACTAAAGCATTGCTAACTACTGGAATCAAAACAAATTTGGTGAGAGTCAATTGGAGGTATATCAAAATTCATTGCATGATTTTTATAAATTAATATAAGTATTTTCTCCCAACCATTAAATCTATGGGTCCATTTGTGTTTTAATAATTTAACATCTGGATTTATTTCATGATTAAATTTCCAAAATTTAAATTTATTGCGAAACTAGTCTTTGGATTCCAAAAGAAGTGGAGAATTGTTACAATTATTAATATTTGTATTACTTCACATTTACTAGCTGCTTTTTACGTTTGTCATATCAATAGTTTAAAATGTTGCATATACAGTTTGAGGGTACTTTGGAACATGTGACACGAGGAGGCGAGCAATTTTTCTAAGTCCGAAGGTTCACCAATGTGCTTGTGCAAGCAAATAGAAATTACCGACTACAAGATCTGTTGCTTCTTGCATAGCAGTTAACATGCACATTACATATCACAATCTTCGCCAACCTCTGCAAACAACAAATAATATGAAAATAATAAACAGATGGTCATTTTTGAAAAGTTTGACCAAGCTTTCTCTCGGGTATTAATGCTTTACAAACATGCAGATGCAATCAAGCAGAATATAATGTAGTGTGAGAAGTGAAAGTTGTTAGCTCTCAGCAATATTCTTGTAGATTATGTTTTAGAAATGGTTCATCCGATTAATAAGGTAACTGTTTTTCTAGTTCACTACTCTTGTGACTTTTGGTATGAATACTTATCTAGTAATTAGCTATATTTATTATTCTTTTTAGAGCTGGACATGAAATAGTCACACACTTGGGATGATAGATATTGAAACCAATGATTTAATATTGTGTATAAGAGTTTCAGATGATATGTAAATGATGATGATGATGATGATAATAATAATAATAATAATAATAATAATAATAATAATGGTGCAGTGATTAGGTTTAGGGTAATGAGTTAGCATCATAATTTAGACAGTGTATGTAGTTATATAGTTAGTGTATTTTATGGAGAGAAAAAAGAAGATTGACAGCATTGCATTAAGTGGTTCAGGATGGATAATTTGGCTGCATTGCATTCTTTAATATGGCAACGTAAGCAGAGGTAAATAAATATAACATTGGTTATAAAATAAATTCACACTTGACTTCAAGTGTAAATTCGACTCATTTTATAACCAATGTGTAATTACGCTTCACTGTGTACTACTTCCAGTATTTTGATTCTTTTGAAATAAATATAAACTTAAAGCTATGTTAAGAAAATGTTTTGCAACCTGACATCATAGTAAAAAGTGATTTTAATACATATTAGATAAAAAAAAAAAATCTAAAGCTGTACTTCCAAAAAATATTCTGCTCACATTGGACTTAGAAAAAATTGTGTCACATGGTCGAAAGGATAGGATAGTTTCATATCCTCTGCATAATCTAGTGCACTTTATGTATGTTAAGTATTTATTTATTTCAGTCTCTGTCCTTTCCTCAACACATTCATCCCAACCTAATTAAAAAGTATCTCTCTGTACATTTGATTCTCATATCATTGTACATGCAACACATGCATGAGATGCTTGTTCTTTCACACATTTTCATGGAGCTTCATACATCTTTCAGCTTCAACTAATTTGTGTTGCATTCTGTAGCACACTGCTCTAAGCATTCCTTCTTCACATTTGCAACTGCAATCCCTTTATTTTGTCCTTGGCAAAGTTCTCTGCTCAGGTATGTACATATGTTAACAAAGATCTCTCATTTACCTTAATGACATACGTGTGAAGTTTCCTTGGAAGCATAGCTTAGTCCAGAACCAATTGTATTTTAATACTGCAGTTTTTTGGAGGAGTTTCCAGCTGTCACCTTGTGCAGGAAAAAGAACACTGTAAGCATATTATTTCCATGAGAACTGTTTTTAATATACAGGATTTTGTTTACTCATTGTCTGATTATTTTGTCACATTTCACTATATTAATGTTGATACATAGTTCATCTAATTGTTAATGCAATGCAGCTGCAAAAGTAATCACCATTAAGATCAATAACATAACCATTACTTGTAACTGATAATGCAATGTAACCATTGCAGTTGCAACTATTAACACAAAGCAATTTATACCCCATGGTTTCCTTAATTTCCCAAAGTTATTCAAGACTATTCCGTCAAATCTGCATATTTCAGTTACTTATTAGCTACATTTGTGTTATATACCAGTAGCCCATTGGTGCCTGAAGATAAGTTTCTGATCTTAAAAGTTTAGTAGAAAATGGTATATAAAATGATCACAGGTTAATTTGTTTGTGGAAAAAGACAGTGTGAGACTGCAATTTAATTACTACAGCTAAACCTGTTCAAAATGTAAATAATGCTGTCCCAAATACTTTAAATATGTTTACAGTCATTGAATATAAATGCATATAATTATTGCACAAAGAATTGGTGACTGGAGGATTGATAATAGAAACATAAACTCTTACATTAAAACATGTCACTAGTTAAGATGTATCTTAATGATATGTTATCAAGATTCACCTGAACATCTCTTTTTCTTGTGCACAATTTTAAAAATAAGAGTTATGCAAAAAATGAGGCAGTAGTGAACACTTTATTAAAAAGTACACTAAATTTTGTGCCATCTATGGCATAATCCACTGTAATACATATTTTGAATAAGGCTTACTCTCAACTACTTCTTTGCTTATGGCTTCTATTGCCACAAATCAATTATGAATAAAATTCTTTTGTTTTAAAAAATCCTTAGTTTTGAATTTTTCTGCATGTCAACTGCAGCACTAATTTATATACACTATGTTTATCTATTTTCTTTTATCTTATTCTTTAATAAGAATGCTCATTAAGTCACAAAAAGTACCGAGTTGTTCACCTGCTTCAAGAAACCATTGGGACAAGTGGCACTGAAGGAAAAATTTACTGTACAAGGCAGTAAAATTCATATCTTGGGCACAATCACCATTTAGGATACAAGAAATTGCTTCTCTGACTTAAATGCTTTTATATCTGCTTTGGGCAGTGTCTGTTTTATTCAGAAAAAATTATGCCTAAAGTAGATGATTTTTACAGAAACCAAATCTTTTTTCCAAAACAGACTAAATTTCAGATTCTTCAAGATGTGATTTAGGCAGATTCCTATGTAGTACTTAAAAATGTGGTACTGTAGTGCCATTTGAAAAACTGATAAGCTGTTCATTACAGGCTTTAAATGCAGACTCATATTTGCGTATCACTTGTAGAGTTCCTTTATCTTTCGAATCCTCATGGCTAGAACTTTGTAATACTAAACTTTTCTTTACAGACCTTTATTGTTGATTTCCGAACTTCAGCATTTAAAAGCTGAAGATTTGAAGAACATAAATTGTAATTCTGATGCCAGTTTTTCTGTTTGTGGCTACAAACAAAACAGGTACTTTAGAGAGGGACTTACATTCAATAGCAAAAAGTGTTTTAAAGTGGTTTGTTGTACTTTAGGTAAAATAATGATTTATAGAAATGGTGTGTGATGAAGGTAGATGACGGGCATGGGTTGCTGTGAACTTCTTTTCAGTGCTGTTACTTAATGCTTTTTAATTTTTTGTAGTAGTGTAAACAAAAGAAAGGAAGATTTATTTGTGATACTGACATATTTTTCCCTCCTAAGCATTAATCAAGTTTTAATATTAATACCTTCTTATTTGACATTGCAGCATGTATAAAACAATGCAAAGCAAATCAATCACATGAGATACAAATAAAGCAGTTGATTGCCAGTAAAGTATGTTTTGTTGGAAAGCAAAACCATGGCACAATTCCAGTAAACATCGTCAGAAGGAAAAAGGCTCCATTTGGATTTAGGTTTTCCTTTTCAGCACTGCAGAACTCTGTCATTTATGTTATCCAGCTGTACTGAAAACCAATAAAGAAATGTTGTTAATGATGACACTGTGAAGGAATATGACTTATGTGCTTTTAAATCCAGTACAGTAACATAAACAGCTTTATAACCAACAGAATGGCAGGTGAGATCCAGGTATTTTGTTGGTTAATTGGTTGGGGTGTGGATTGTTCACATTTAGTTAATATGGCTTATTTTCATTGAACAGGCCTATTTCCATTTAGGTTTTTGAAAACTTAAAACATAATACAAAAATATCTTAAATTTTTTATATATAAAGGAATCTTGAACAGTGAAGGGATTGAGTAAAATTACTAGAAATGGGTGAATCAAACATAAACACTTACTTTGCTTCATTTACTGCTTTTCTTGGGTGGTGTTTGAGCGATTGCCCATTCAGAACTGTATATCAAAGTGCAGCTAATGAAACATGTCTTGAGAAAAGTGGTAAGTGGAAAAAAATAGCAAGTGGTTAGGTTCAGCTTGCCAGTTGCAAGTAAAAACAGTTACGTAGTTTGGCTTAAATGTCTTCCTTTTTCCCCCTCTGATTTTAAGATATGTTTAATCTAGATCTATTCCAAATTTTCAGTTCCAAACTAAGTGAACTGAATTTGTTATTTTGAGAATAATTATTAATGTTAAATTGAGTTCATAAGTAGTATAAAATGGATACCTTTTTTAATCCTTAAAAATGAAAGAACACTGCTTAATATTTGTCACAAAGTTGAGATATAATTTTTAAGCATATATTTATTAAGATTGTTTACTTAAATTGCAGCTAAAAGCTCTGAGAATGCTCCTAAAGCAATAGGCCTCTTTAGTCCTTCTGAAACTATTAATGACACTGTAAGCTCTGGCACATACTAATTTGTTAAATCATTCTCCCCACAGTGGCCTGTAGTTTGTATGTATCTCCCAAATGAGAGAGAAAAAGATGGGAGCCTGTGGATAGCATTTCGAATGCTTGTAATAATATTTTATGAAGATTAAATCAGCCAAGAAGAAATGTTTGTATTATGGCTGGAATGATAAAGGAATTTTGGCATAATGCTTTTGTTTGTGATCGTTTGGAATTTGCCAATATGGATGGACTGCAAAACAGGATGGACAGAACAAGATTGTTATTGTTGGAAGTTCTGCCTTATGTTGTTCTTACACTCTTGTTGAAAGCAGGGAAGCTTCTTGGAGAGAAAAGGGTATCTTTATCAGTGATGTAGAAGGTATGTACGCTTCTTGTATATTTTCAGTTTCATTGACTGTGTCATTAATAGGTTCAGAAGTTCTTTTGGAGGACTTTGCTGGAGGTTTGTTTAAGCATTTGTGTCTACAATACCAGGAAGATGACCTCAAGAAATGGTGAAATGCTGGACAAATGTGCATTTTCAGGTTATGTGATGGTGTATACAGTAATTTAATTGTTATTACTCAAAATTACTACTCTGTTCTATTATATATGTACTGCTAATAATTCAGTTTATTTTGAACTCTTTGTTTCCATTCTGTTTAGGAAAGCACAGGAGTTGAAAGGTGAAACTTACGAGAAAGTTTTGGAGAAGAGCCTTGGATTCTACAATCCAAACAACATGAATTATTTAGCAAATCAAATGGGATTGGGCAACAATAACTACTCTCATATGACAGGACTCAGGTAAGGCACAGCACATAGCCTTCCAAAATATTAGAATAAAACCTCAGTGTGTCAATTTGATTGTTATACAATACACTTATTAAACACTAACTGGATTACCCAATATTGCATGGTTAGATATTCTTCAGAATTAATTTAATCTACCTCCTGTTGATCTTTATGAAATTATTGTACAATGATCTAGACAGTTTTTATAGTGAATCCTTCCCTTTACTCCCTATAATAGTAATTTTGTACAATCCCAACTATTCCAAATAACAGATGGAAAAATCTGTTGGTATGCCTGCTAAAGGATGTGAAACATCTGTACAAAATCTGATTTCTTAACTCCTCTTCCCAACAGTCTTACAAGTTCTGGAAATATTGCATAGCCTATAATCATCCTTTGGTAATGGAAGAATCCTTGTTTAGAATTGTCAGATGTTTAGATTATTATACTAGCTTAAATTTTAAATGTACTTTCTTGTTAGCCCTTAGTAATTTTATAACATAAAGCTACATAACTTTCACATAATACAGAAATTCTTAACGAATACAATTTTGCACACCCAGGCTATGAAACATAGTCTGCAGTCTGCGATAACCAGGCAAAGAATTAATCTTCTGAGTTAATATAAAACAGTCAGTGATTTCTAATGTTAACAGTTTTCTCTCTTTATGCAATTATTTAGCATGTCTTGATAACGGACTTGGTTATACACAGTACTGCCATAAGTTGTGTCAGTAAAATTTAAACATGCTGTTAGTATGGAAATTGTGAATGAAGAAATGTGGCAGTGCTGTATATTGTTGTCCACAAGGACACCGTTATTACTATGCAAGTATTGCTCTATTGGCGTTATTTCATTGTGGAAAGCAACATTTTTTCAATGCTGAAACCTCTTGGCATCAATGAACGATTTGTGTTTCTGACAATAGCATGATTTAAAGAAATGGATGCAACTGTTGATCACATCAGATCTGGACATCCTAGGTATGTACGCACAAAAGAAAATGTGAACGCTATTTGTGCAGGGACTAAACAATCCTTTGCATAAACAAACAATTTTGTCTTGTGAAATGAACATCTCTTCACAAACTATATCACTTTCTATTTTTATTATATATTAGGCATAATTTACATGTTGGTGCATATAAAAGATACACAAAGCATTTCCTAACAGAAAAATTAAAGGAAATATGCAGGGTTCAATCCCAGGCTTTGTTAATGACATGCGGAGAGCAAAAACCATGTAGCAGTGGTTGGCAACCAATGTCACATGGTTCATTGCTGCTGCTGACTAGTCTAGCGGAAGTCCGGACCTTCATCCATTGGATTTTGCTCTGTGGCAGAAGCTCGAAGCAATAGCATGTCAAAAGAAGCACCACAATATACAGATTCTAAAAAAAAATGTTCATGTCAGCTGTCAAGAAAATTCCACTGGACACAATAAAATGAATAAAAATATGTTCATTTTTTATATTCTTTCAGAATATATGTTAATGAATTTACGTAGTTTTATTTAGTAGTGAATGCATTGAAAGTAAAGTACTGGCAGAATTTAAGGTAGTACTGTGTAGCATAAATACAATTTTTGGTATCTATAAACATCAGTGCATACATTTATAAAATTTGAATAAATCTTATTTTGGACACTGTTATTACATACACATCTGCAGTGTTTGATAAATGGCATTTAAAGAAGTAACTATATCACAGAATCAATAGTTGCTTTTTAAACTGTGCATTCTGTTTGCATAAGTGTTGCATCATAGGCATCTATGTACAGCCATGGACACAAAAAATAGTCATCTCCAGATTCCTTGTGTGTATTGAAGAGCTTCATGTATCTTTGTAAAAGCTGTGTTCACAATACACATGAATATACCCTTTGTCGTAGGTACAATCCTGGCGGATGATGGATTTTTTTCGGGCATAATCCTTAGCATGGCTTCCTTCGGAAGGGAAGTAAAGCCATTGGTTCCGTGTCTTAGATTTACGGCATGTAACAGAACCTCAAGCCTGATAAAGAGGCCTTGGCAAAATTAAGCAGTTTTTCATGCCCTGCATAGAATGGGATGCTGAGACCACACTGTACAATGTTCTCTGACAGCACAGTGGTTAACAGAAAACAGATCATTATAGTGACTGAGAGGTTAAAAAGGCCTTGCTTTCAGTTACAAGTTCCTAGGCTCAAACCTTGCGCTGCTTGTCATTTTTTTGTGTTTGCTATTTTATGACTGGATATGTAGAAAATAATATTGCATTAATATAACTTTACCATTTGAAGTTATAGCTCTATGCACACAAAAACATAATTCTACTAGCACTTGTGTTAAATATCTAAAAAAACTGTGTATATAAAATATTAACTTCTAAAACTTAAACATAATTAATATCGGGTGTATGAACCCTCAGCCCTTAAAACGGCCCTCAATCTTTGAGACTTAGACAAAATTAAATGCTTGCAGTTTGTGAACGAGAAGCTACAAGATCCCAGGCATTTTGATTTTATGCCCAGAAACCATCTTTTGTCCTTTCCCCATTTATGGGTAAATTGGAGCACAGCTCCCTTTTTATCTCAGCCCACACATTCTCATTAGGGATAAAATCTGGTGAACAGAGAGGCCAGTCTACCACTGTGATATCATGCTTCTCTGAAAACCAATTTGAAATGTTTCAAGATATGTGGACAGGATGATTATCCTGTACAAATTCAACAATTCCATCAGGATATCTCATCCTCACAGAGGGAATCAAAATATTATTGAGTATTAACGTGTACTGAACACCTTTCACAGCACTACAGTGAAGGCATCCAAGGTGGCAGATTTAGTAATGCCATACAATACAAATTGTATCATGTTTTGTGTCGTTAATATTTTTAGTTTATATTGATAATTTATTGTTGATGCTTAAGTTATGTTTTGGTTATGTTTATTGATCATGTGGGTTAGTAATATTAAGATTTGGAACTTGTGACAGCTTGTAGCTACTGCTACAAAACTGTTATCGTGGGTATTGTACACAAGGTGCTGTGCCATGTAGGACTTGGATGAATTTGGCGTTCCAGACATTACTCATTTTTCTGTCCAAGGTGTACATTCCTTGCAATTAACTGCACCCATATTATATTTTAAGGAATTCTCTGCAGCAGCTATTTATATTCTGTGGAGTAACAACTATTTTCTATTCCATGTTAACTTCAAATTGGTTTAGGGGTACATGGTAGCCTCTGGTTCCCAAGGTAATGGCTTCAAACCCAGCAGAGGGTGATGGATTTTTAGGCATAAGGGAAGGGAAGTCCCATGCAGCAGATCTACGGCACTTATAAGAACCTCAAGCCTGGAAAAAGGCCTCTGAGCAAAATTAAGGGGTTTTCACATCCAATGTAGAATAGAATGCTGAGAACCACAGCAATTACAGTGTCCATAAATAAAACTCAATCATGGTTATTTTGCACTCATTTTTTACCTCCAATGTGCTCATATTTAAGTACAAGGGCTTTGTAAATCCTTTTTAATTTTAGTAATTTATGAAATTAAATTACAATTTATTATTATATTATGTACTAATATAAAAAATAAAATGAAAACATCAATTCCAATCTTAATAGTTTATAAATGCTTAAGTTTAGAGAAAACTATATAGCCCATGTCCATTAGAATGAGTTGGGTTTTAAAAGCATTATCAGAATTGTAGTTTTTGGGATTATCGACATACACAAAACATACAAATTTTCTCTCTTTACAATATCCAATACATATTTATATCTATGTTAATATGTTTTGAAAGCAGTAACTTCTATCTTCAAAGTGCTGTTACACAGAAGTGTGTAAATTTTATATCTTTAAGAAATATTTTTATTCATCATTTAATGCGGTATGTATTAATAAAATAATATAAAACTTCAGGATGTTTCATATTGTATTATTCTTATTTAGTATGATTCCCTCAACTTTTAAGGGTAGATACTAGCAAGTATACTGTCTATTGAGGTCTAGCACATCTGCTGAAATTCTGAAAACTGTTTCTTCAGTAGACTCCACATAGATTCAATAGGGTTCATTTCAGGGCCGTTACCAGACTAGTGTAATACAGATTGAGGAATTTTTTTAAAGTATCAGTTATACATTTGCTTTGGAGCAAGAAGCACCATTCTGCTTGAGCACTACCATTGGTTCATTATAGGTACAAAAAATCTGATGTGTCACACTCGCATGACTTTCTCTAGCTGCTCTACAAACTTCCTACAAAAGATTATTCTTCTTTCTACACAATGCTAATCGAAATAAACATTAGCAGAAAGCTCTTATTACTTAATTCTTATAAGTCTATCATTATGCGATTGTCACTGCAAATCGATTCTTTGCTTGGCCAGGAGTAGGACAAAAGATAAAGGGACACTTCCTGTCTGAGAAAAGTTTAAGTACTTCACAATTGAAACCAATAACAAGGAATATCTTGGAAATGGTTACCTCCACAACAAAAACGTAAAGGACATAAATTGTGTTTTTTGACGTAATGTACATTTTTTGCGCAGTGAGTTTTTTCTATCTCCTATGGTTTAGCAGTTAAGCAAAATTCTGCAAAATTCATTCACAATAAAGAGGTCTTCAGAGGCTTTTCCCAGAAAATTTGAGATATACATTTTATTTAGCATATAAATAGCTCTAATATGCAGGATTTTAATCAAAATTGTTACAGCCATTTTTAAGAAAATCAAAATTTTCGAAATATTTTTTCCGTGTAAAGGGTAGTTTGTGGTGGGGGATTTTTTTTAAAAATCTTTGTGTTGCATCCTTGGAAGATACTAAACCTAAATACCAAGTTTGGTGTTTAACAGTCTTTCTGTTTTGGGGCTATGCTGTACACGCACGCATGCACACACGCATGCACACATGCATGCACACACGCACGTGCACATATGCACACTTTTAAAAATGCTTTTTGGACTCAGGGGACCCCAAAATGTATATTTCAGGTGAAATCTCGACATTGAATTTTTGGGTGCATTACAATACCTTCTCTATCCCTATGTACATTGTACATATGGGGCTAGAGAAAGTAAAAACTCTTATTACTGCTTGTAAATACTTTGTAGCATTCATATTTCCCTCCCAGCACATTCACCCTGCCCTACCCTCCACTATATACCGGAATGCCATTCACTCCTTTTTGAATGCTGCTTTTGGTTTTATTCTGATGTTGTTTTTCTTCAACCACTGCAACATTTTCATTGATGAAACTGGAAACAAATATTTTGCTATGTTCCTTGGAATAAGAAGTCATAATTCAATTTTTGAGCTGTTTTCTGTCCAATACACATTTTAAACCTGAAGTTTATTACCCATTTGCTACCACATTTGTTCACTCTTTATGGCAAGGTTAATTTGTTTCCATTCAGCTTTTGTGAAAGACTTGTCACATAATTCACATAACTTCAATTAAGTGTATTATCATGCTTGTTTTCTTTGTTTTATCTTCAGTACAGAATATTTGCTCTTCTGTAAGGTATGTATTTTTTAATCTTCTCTATCTTTTTAACACCTAGGCTTCAAGGCAAATATGACGACTGTTTCTCCCCCCTACATTTGAAACGCCCAAGTAAGGATATACCTGTTGTGGGGTGAATGGCATGGAATTAAGTACTGCTAATTACATCTTGAAATAAGAATTTAATGTCTCATTTGTGCATAAAGTTTTCAGAGGCATCCAATTAGTGTAATATTTTCTTCTGTGGTCTACATACTCATAGCAGGTGTCTAAAAGCTGCAGGATAGAGAGTGCCTCTTGATCCATTGGAGTTGAAAACATATTTTTTTATGTCTGTCAGTGAAATACTGTATTAAGGCAAGGCAAGATTTAAAAAAGGATTTCTTTTTAAGGTCTGTTAAATATTTGTTCCATTGGCTTTTTTTTTTTTTTTTTTATTTTTTTTTATTTTTTTTTTTTTATTTTTTTGCTCTCGTTTCTTTTCTTTTCATTATATGCCTAATGAAAGTTATAAATTCCTAGCCCTGCATAGAAACGGATTTCAACCACATGGCAACCAGCTTTTAAAGGATTTTACTATCGTTTTAGCCTAGTGTATTCCCTTATTTTTCTTCTACTTACAAGGAAGCAAGTAATTAAGAACATTTCTGCTAATGTTTATCTTAATTATAAAGAAGATAGAAGAATATGCTTTTCAACTATAATTTGTTACAGCAATGTAGAGAATCATGTGAATGGAACACATAGATTTTTATAAAAAAGGATGTGTGGGATATATATATATCCAATGAGGTGCTGTTCTTGTAAATGCAATGGACAAAATATCCTTGTCACATCCAGCCATTTTCACTACCAATAACAATAAAATTATTTGTCTTTTATGGACAAGAAGAAGAGTTTTGTCTGCAGTATGCTATTCCTCTTTACTTCTTATTTTTTTCTTTTTCTTCTTTTCTACTTATTACTACTACTACTACTGTTAGTTTATATTAAGTCAATGTAAACTTTCACCTAAAAATTTGATTTTGACATTTCACTAGATATGTATGTTTTTGTGACATCAATTTTAGAAAAAGGTCTTCTGCCCCTAATGGTTCCTTTCCATGGAAGGTTTTCATAATTTTTTGACTCTCTCAAAAATAGTTGCAGCATTTTTATAATAGTTGCTTTAAGATAATTTGATTACTATATAATATGGAATAAATACAGTCGAACCTGATTTATGTGTATATCAAGGGAACAAGGGAAGATTACTTGTAACTCAGAATTACTTACAACTGAGATTTTGATAATGCATCATATTAAAAAAAAGGCAATACAATGGGCCTACATGTGCAAAATTTTACAAACAACAAAGATACGTGCAAAGAAAACATTATTTTGAACTTGGAACTGCTTTAAAGAAATCAATTCATTTAGCTTGCTTCACTTTTCTTGCACTGAGTGCATAAACCTCTTTTGCAAATTTATTAATGAATTTAGAGCCTTTTCACTACCACTTTTAGCACTGATGTAATGCCTACACACATTTATTGCATTTAACACTTCACTCACCTTAGGCATTTCAAGATTTGAGTCATCATACACATTACTATCAGTGTTACTTGAAGCTGGTCCACTTTCTTGATCACACATCAGCAATAACCTCCTCATCCTGTTGTTCCGCACACACAGCTAGATTGTCATCAAAATGCACAAAGGTATAAAAATTTGCACCCTCTGGCAGAGCTAGCTCATTTATGGGCTCATCACTACCAATATCATCACCATCATCAGAGACAGCCTCTTCCTGTAAGACACCAGATTTAATGAAGCAGTGTTTGATTGTGGAGAATGACACCTGCTTCCAGGCAGTTGAAATAAATTCCATGGCTTATAGTAAATTAATGGCAAGATTTTATTTCCTGCATCAGTCAGTGTTATTAAATGCTGAACCAGCATTTTTCTATAATGAACTTTGAAATTTGCAATGATGCCCAAATCAAGTGGCTGTAGATGACTGGTACACTTAGGAGGGAAAATTCCTCTCGTTTCTTTTTCATTTTAATGTCCTGTTTCGTTAACCACTGTTCCATTAAAATCATAGTCATCCAAGACTTCCTGTTGGATGCATATTACGTAGGTTTTGTTTTCACGCCCTTAAAACATCTCTGATTCTTGGATTTTCCTATCACAAGTGGGAGAAGTTTGTCTGATCTGTCTGCATTGGTGGCAAGAAGAACTGTTATGCAAATTTTACTTTTCTTCCCTCCATAGCATGAGTCACCCTTTTCAGCTATTGTCTTGCTGGGAAGGAGATTGTAGAATAGGCCAGTTTCATCACAGTTGTAGATGTTTTGAGGCTGATAATACATTATGATTCCTGGTAAGAACCTCTTTCTTCCAGTGTTGAACTGGGATGTCATCCACAGCATTTGACTTGCCGCAAATTGTTTTCCCTGTGATCTCATGACAATCTTTAAATCCTTGCAACCATCCTGATGATGCCTTGAAATCAGCCATGATGTCATTATTTTAGGTAAATCTATCGTGTTTGCTTTCAGCATGACACCACTGACTGGTAGAGCTGCAGCCCGTTTCTGCTGGAACCATGTGAAAAGTGCCATTTCCAAATCAGCAGATCTCCCTTCCTGCTGACTGCTGCGTTTTGTTGATATGGCACCCAATTTTAAAAACTCATCCAAAATAAATTTTTTGTTACTGCTGACACTACATAGCATGGAATAAGCAATTCCTAAGGCTGAAACAATTTCGGTTTTGATTTTGTATGGATTAAGCTCCATCTCTCACATGAATTTCACTTTCTGATGCAGCGTATAACATTTCCGTTTTCTGTTCTCCATGGCTGATTAAAAGCAACTGAGAAATGAAAGACAAACAGCTGTTTAACAATAAACATCAGATATCAAACATTTTTGTCTTTACTACTCGTTTGTTGCTGCATTGTCGTGCTCTACCAGCAAACGTAATATTGTTTTTGTTTCTGAGGCCGAAAGCTGCCTGCTCAGTTTGCTTTGTCAACAGAGATAAGGAAAATACCCTCTAGTTTCTTTTAAGATAGTGTATGCCATATGCTCATAATTACGTAAAACTCAGCTGTATTTCACTGAAATTTAATACATATAACAGTGAATTACATATAAATGCATTACGTATAAATAAGGTTCTGTTAACAGGTTTTTAAACTACATTTTGCTGGGACCTACAAAAATTTACGTATAAATGAGAATTACTTACAACTGTGTTACCTATTAAACAGGTTCAACTGTATTATTTAATTCAGTTCCATCATCTAAAAAGTAAAATGTGTTACTCTCTCATGACTTTCTCTGCTCTAAAATATTCTTTAATTAAAAGTTGTCCTATCATCACACGTAAATTGATATAAGCAGTTGCAGAAATGTTTCATTGTACCTATATGAGTGAAGAAGTGATAACTTTATTTTAAAGTGGGCTGCTTTGTGTTGGATTCGAATTTCCGTTCTCTTTACATGACCAGAAGAAGAAATGTTTACCTATAAGAGTGAAGGATATAGGTTGCTGAAGTGATAATTTTTTTTTAAAGTGGGCTGCTTGTGTTGGGTTTGAATTTCTGTTCTCTTTACATGACCAGAAGAAAAAAAAATCTGATGTGCTTCATTTACATTATTTTCTCTACATCTCTGCAACAAATTATTGTTAAAAAGCTAATGCTTCTATTCACTAATGCTAATGAGAAAAAATTAGCAGAAACAGTCTTATTACTTGCTTCCTTGTAAGTAGAAGCGAAATAAGGGAGTACCATTGGTCAAAGTGATAGTCAGAAGCTGGTTGCTATGTGATTGAAGTTCCTTTGTTTGTATGGACACAAGTTGACAAATTCCTGTATGAGAAAAGTATAAGATTTTTAAAGCTGAAACCAAAAACAAGGAATATCTCAAATGATCAACTCCACGAAAAAAAATTATATAACATAAATTGTGTGTTTTAATGTGCTCTACGTTTTTTGTGTGGTAAGGTTTTGTCTTATCTCTTACGGTTTAGCAGCTATGCAAAATTCCGTAAAATTCATCCATAATAAAGTAGTCTTCAGAGGCTATTTCCAGAAAATTCAAGATTTACATTTTATTTGTCAGGTAAATATCTTTAATACACAATATTTTAATCAAAATCGTTAGATTCATTTTTGAGAAAAACAAAATTTGTGAAAAAAGTTCCATGTAAATGGTAGTTTGGGGTGGGGGGATTTTCTTGAAAATCTTTGTCTCATCCTTCACACACACTCTCTTTTTCCTGAAATGCTCAAATGAGTATAAATATTTGAAAATTCATTCCAATTACAATGAATATTAGAAGGATAATGCTACAAACTATTTGAGATAAATTACGCCTTAAAAGAGATTTACATGTTTCGTACAGTAACATTTTTATCTGCATGTTTTCCCAATTAAACAAAATTAATTCAGAATAAAGAAGACTTTACACTAAAAATGTTTTCTTTTAGTTTTAATACTGGGAGCTTAGAAACGTGTAAAAGGAAGATTTTCAAGATATACCCCCACTTCAATCTTACCCTTATATGTACATTTTCTATGTTCCCAAAAATTGTCCTAAAGAATTTTTATTAAAATAAATATATATATATATACACACACACCCAGTTAAAATTTCTTGAGAATAGCTTTTTCATTCTGGATTTTAGCATAATTGGTAAACTATATTGGATAGATAAAAATGTTACTATATAAAAGTACAAAATGGAATTTTAATAGTTATTAGTGCGCTATTTCACACCCTGAAGTGCTACATTATTCAGTTGTTTCATCCGATGTCATGGATGGATTATTAAATTTCAAGCTCGGCATATAGTTAAAACATCTACTCGGCTGGCTCTATCCTATTGTATCTACAAGATAGGTAATAATAAAATCATTTCTACAAATGTTTATCTCAATTAACCTGAGGTAGAAATGAGTGGGTAGAGAATGTATGCAAAGCAGCACTTGTTACAATATTGTGCATAGCAAAGTAAATTGTGGCCAGTAAAAAGGCCACCCACTATCTCCCCTCGTGATGCGTGGCATTGAAGCAGGTGATGATATGTTTGCATCTGTGTGGATCTGGTTGTCCTGGCAACCAGCACTCTTTAATCAATAATCAAGGTAGCAGAGAAATCTGGAGCTGGTTATAAGGACCCTCTCAGTATAGCACCAAGCTATGTAAGTCAGTAGGAATTCCCAGTCATCATGCTTCCTCTTCATAGCATTCACTCTTCTGTCCACTTATGTTTCTTTAGAAGTGATTTCAAATTATGCAAGAAGTGCATCATTCATTCATTCTGTTCGCTAGATTGTCCACTTTTATAAAACATTCAGTCGTGGCATCAGTATAACAGACTATATAAAAGGTTTGGTCATAGCTGAGCAACATGAAATAGTTACAAATTAAGCTGTGCATAAAAACAGATGTAAAAGAAACCAAGTGCAAATTACTACTATGAATTATGAGAAATTAGGTAGCATGTCACATACTGTTGATAAATATTTAATATAACAATCTTGGGAAAGCTACTATTAAATGTTTAGTCATATGTGCTTTTTTCTTACATATGGTTTAAAGTGTGGTTAAGTTATACCTGCAAGAAATGAGAGAATTATTTCAATGCAACTATTCAAAGAAATGTACAATGAAGCTAAGATTATAACCTGAAGTACACAAATTTCATTTTCTCTGATGAATACTAGCTTTGCAATCCTAAGCTCTGCAGTCTTCCTGGACAGTGTTTATTGCTTCTGCAATTACTTTGTGTCTTGTCTTGTATTTTGGTTTTTGTAATCCATATGCAATGTGATGTATAGGAATTTGTTAGCTTCTATTTGAAAATTAAATTTTTGGTGGTAATAATTCAACCTATTTATTTTCAGCTACGTTGCTTCAGGAGTCAATAATGTTTTAAAATAGCTAGTCAACTATTGATATATATTTATCAAAGAAGTTTTATCACAAAAAGCTTTTTAAAATGCTAACCATTAAGCTATCAAATAGTTTAGAAAAGATGGTTTATAAAAGATCTTTTTTGAAATACTTCATATGTAAGCTAATCATTCTAAACTCATATTTGGTAATGTAAGCTAACTTCGCAATTCATTTATTAATTGCCATGCCAACAAGCACTGTAAGTACTTACAGTAAGAGTTTGTGAAGTCATAAATACTTAACACTCAATTAGGAAATGATGTAACCATCAACAAATCTTTCTTCTACTTCTCTGGTAAAAGTGAACCACATGCTAGATCTGCAGTTTCTTCAATAGCAATGTCGCTCATTTTTATAAAATCTTACTTCTTGATAATAACTATGAAAAATCAAAAGATACAATTTGGCTACATACAAACACCTAACCTGTCAAGTAAGAATCTGTTATAAAATTCATTAACAAAAGAGTGTATAAAAGGCTTTGTCCATATAATTTAGATGTAGCCTTTCATTTGTTCACATTGAGAATTGATTTTTTCTTAATGCTCAATAAAATATTGAAAAGCAATTTTGATTTATTGGTTTTTTACAGTTTTTTTTCAAGTATTTCAAAAAGTAATTGGCTAACCATGAACTTTAGGTTGTCTTATCAGGTCTCTATTTGCCCTGTGGGCATCATATTCCCAATATACATTCTCAACCATAATATAACTTACATTTCTTAGTATGCAATATATTACTACAGTGTAATGCTGTCTTAGAAGTGATTTAATGTTATGCAAGAAATACGTAATTCATTTATTCTTTTATGTTTATTTTTAAACTACTGTAACAAACTATTACAAAACCTAATTACTTTCTCAACTGTGTATGGTAAGGGAAATGTATTATTTCATCCAAAATTTTATTGTTGAGATTTTACTGGAAATATGTTTTGAGGATTCCTGATTCAGGATAGAGAAGGTCAGAGGGGGGGGGGGGGGAACAAAAAAAAACAAAAGCAACACGCCAGATTGTTCTGCCCACAGAATTTGAGTCCAGAAGCTGTTGTTTGTGGACCATAAATGCAATAGCCTGAGCCATCCTGCTCGGTGCTACCAATTTGTAATACCATAAGCATTAGCATAAAAGGAAAAGCTACTTAAAAGATCCAATATCATGTGCCTTTCTTATTCTCACTTATGTGTATAAAGAAGGGTGAGCAAAAATGTTTTGAACCTGTACTTGGAGATGCAAAGTGATTAAGATGATGATGGTGTTTAAGGGCGCTCAACTGCCGAGGTCATAAGCGTCCTTCAAAGTGATTAAATGTTGTTAATATATTGTATGGGTTGGAAACAGACAGAGAATGCTAGTTACCTAATTTGCTATCTTCATTGAAAGTCAAGGAGGAAACTAACATCCAATAAAGGATTTAATGACTTTGGCATATATTTTGTTTAAAAAAAAAAAAAAATACCTAATGTGTTCCTTTCATATAATATTCCGCAACAAACTATTCTTTAAAAAGCATATTTTTCTAACCACTTCATGTTAATCTAGATAAATATTTCCATAATGCTTCTATTAAATATTTCCTTGTAAATACAAAGCAATAAGGTAATGCAGTAGGCTAAAGCAATAGTCAAACCTTTTAAAAGCTGATCGATATCTGATGGCTTTTAATTTTTGTTATCTTTGTAAATCATGAGTTTTATGGGAATAGCCTCTAATGTCCTCTTCATTCTGAATGACTTTTGCCTAACTAGTAAACCTTGAGAGATAAAAACTTATTACACAAATATTTTTGATCTTGTTAAATTACACAATTTGTCATATAATTTTACTTTCTTTACACGTACTATGTACATAATGTATTGAGAAGGTATTGTAATGCACCCAAAAATTTGATACCGAGATTTCACCGGAAATACATGTTTTGGGTCTCCCTGAATCCAAAAAAACATTTTTAGAAACAGGTCCATGTGTGTGTGACTGGACAGCACAGCTCAAAAACGAAAAGAAATTTGGTATTGAAGTTTGGTATCTTCCAAGGATGCGACACAAAGATTTTAAAGAAAAATCCTCCCACCCCCAACTACCCTTTACATGGAACATTTTTCGAAAATTTCGATTTTTTTTAAAAATGGCTGTAACGATTTTCATTAAAATATTGTATATTAAAGATATTTATCTGACAAATAAAATGTTTATCTTGAATTTTCTGGGAATAGCCTCTGAAGACTACTTTATTCTTGAGGAATTTTTCATAACTGCTAAACCATAAGAGATGGACAAAAACCTGCCGCACAAAAAATGTAAAGCACATTAAAACACACAATTTATGTTATACACATTTTTTTCATGCAGATGATTGTTTTTGAGATATTCCTTGTTTTTGGATTCAGCCTTGAAAAAGTTATACTTTTCTCATATGGGAATTTGTCAACTCCTGTCCAGCAACCAGCTTTTGACTGTCACTTTAACCTATGGTACTCCCTTATTCGGAAGCAAGACTATTTCTGCTAATTTTTTCTCGATTGAATGAAGTAAATATTAGCATAAGCTTTTTAACAATAATTTGTTGCAGAGATGTAGTGAATGGAACACATCAGATTTTTTTTGTGGTAGAGTTGGTGATAACCAAACTACTACTTGTTATTGGTTTCAATTTTAAAATACAGGAAGTTCTCATTTGGTTTTCTATGTTTTACACCTGGTCATACAAAGAGAACCAAATTTCAATGTCAATTTTATAGCAACAGCTTTTAAAAGATCTAAATATCCCTTTAGAATAGCTTTTGTAAGAATAATTTGCTATGGAATTGGTAGAGAAAGTCATGTACATGGAGCACATTAAATTTTTATATGAAAGTCTTTACATTTTAATAACTGTGTTAACTTTTAAAATATTTTCATTTTATTCCCCACCCCTCAATGTTTGTTTTGCAGATATAATTTTTTTTTTTTTTGTATTGCAAGATAATTATGGGACATTCTTTAATTTTAAATGCATAAGCTCTTTATTTTTCTAGCACCTATGTACATGCAACATATATACTATGAGAGTTGTTCAATAAGTCCTTAGAAAAACAAGTAATTTTTCTTTCTTTTTTCTTCCCCAAGACAATCTCTCTAGCTCAATACATTTTCCCCAGTTTCTCCAATGGTTTTAAGCCTTCCAAAAAGTTTGGAAATAAAAAAAAGTCACAGGGGGGTGGTCAAATCTGGTGAATACGGTGGAAATTGTAATTAAAATCATAATTCTACCATTTTCATCATTATAACTGCAGATGTGTACCCTTGCATTGTCTTGAGGGAAGAGAAGTTTCTTCTTTGCCAGATGAGAACGTTTTTTTCTAGATTTCTCCATTCAACTGGTGCAATAATGATGCATTTATTCTTTCTTTCTGCAAGTAATCAATAAAGATGATTCTACGTGCATCCCAAAAACCGAGGCCATCATCTTGTCTGCAGATTTCATCACCTTTGTCTTCTTCAGAGCCGGGTTTTCCTTTAAAACCCACTGTTTCGACTGCACTTTTGTCTCTAAAGTGTAGTAGTGCATATCCAGATTTCATCCGTAATTATGTATCATTGCAGAAACTTGTCAGGATTGCGACAGAAAAGTGCCAAACCAGCTTCTGAATTCATCACATACTTGCGTTTATTCTCCATTGAGAGCAAACATGGCATCCATCATGCCAAGACCATGGTCAGTCATAATTTTTGATGCAAAATTGAGAACACTGTACCTTGCGATATGCCTGTGTTCTCTATTTCGTGAACTTTGATTCATCACTAAAAACCATATCTTTGATTTTATTCATCTATTTGGAGGAAGTCACTTCTATTGGACGTCTGGAATGATGTTCATTATTTATGAATATATTGCCACGTTTAAATTCATTTATCCAATTGTAAATTGTTGCAAATGCAGGAGCAGATGTGCCATGAACTTCATCCAACTTGGCTTTTATCTCTTTTGGTGTTAAATCACCACACAAAACTTTTTTTCCATCTTTCTAAATAAATACCAGATTGTTGATTCAGTTGCGAATAGCAATGAAAACACTGATGGATATAGCTAAAACTCTTAACTGCCATCTGATAAGAGACGACTGTTACTAAATTCAAACATGTTTTTATGCTATGAGTGTAGTTTCTGGGATTTTTAAAGACTTGTTAAATGCCCCTCTTAGCTAGATAGGTATTATATTCCACTCGAGAATTGCATGTCAAAATTTCTCCGGAAACATGCTTTGAGGTCCCCTAAGTAAAAAAGACTCTGATGTGCTCCATTCCTATTACTTTCTACCTTTCTATAACAAATTATTGTTAATACATTTATTCTTCTATCTACCTAATGCTAATCGAGATAAAATTAGCAGAAACGATTTTATTACTTAGTTCCTTATTGGTAAAAGGGAAATAGGGAATACACTAGACTAAACCGACAGTCAAATGTTTTAAAATGTGGTTACTATGGTATAGAAAACTGATTTGTTGCATGGTCAGTTGTTCACAAGTTCCCATATGAGAAAAATATTAAGTATTTCAAAACTGAGATCAATAACAAGAAAAATCTTAAAAGTAAATGGTCAACGCCAGGGAAAAAATGCCTTTTACATAAATTGTGTGTTTTAATGAGCTCTACATTTTTTTTTTTTTTTGTTTAGTACCTCTTATAGTTTACCACATAATGCAAAATTCCGCAAAATTCATTCAGAATAAAGGTCTTCAGAGGCTATTCCCAGAAAATTCAAGACATACATCTCATTTGTCATGTAAATATCTTAAATATTTTGATCAAAATTATTAAGAGCCATTTATAAAAAAATAAAAATTTTTCGAAAATTTTTCCTTGTAAAGAAAGGTAGTTTGGGGTGGGAGAATTTTCTTGAAAATCATGTTGCATCCTTGGAACTTAAATACCAAATTTGATATTAACAGACTTTTCGTTTTTGAGCTCTACTGTCCACATGTGCACACACACACACACACACACGCACATGCATGCGCACATGTTTTTCTAGAAATGATTTTTTGCTCTCAAAACATCTATTTCTGGTAAAATCTCAGTATTGAATTTTTATGTGCAATACAATATCTTCTCTATACACTATGTATATAGTACGTGTAGAGAAAGTAAAAGGAAAAATGTCCTTGTGCATGTGTGTCTGTGGACATCATAGCTAAAAAATGAAAAGACCATTAAAAACCAAACTATGTATTTATGTTTAGTATCTTCCGAGGATGCGACACAATTTTCAAAAAAAAGAGAAAAAAAAAAAAAAAAAAAAAAAATCCACCACAAACTCTCTTTGTGACAACCATTTTTAAAAATGTTGTTTTAAAAAATGACCATAACGCTTATGATTACAGTACCGTACATTAAACATGTTTACATTACAAATAAAATTATATTTTGAATTTTTTTGGAATAGTCTCTGAAGACCTCTTTATTCCGTGCAAGTTTTGCAGAATTTTGCATAACAGTTAAATTGTAATAGATAGACAAGAACTAAGTGTACCTAAAATATAGATCTCGTTAAAACACAATTTATCATATATTTTTCTTGTAGAGTTAACAGTTTCTGAAATATTCCTTTGTATTGGTTTCAGTTTTAAACTAACTTTTCTCAAATGGGTCCATGTATAGTGAACCGAACCTTAATTGTTTCACATAGCCACCAGCTTTTTTAAGATTTGACAATTCTTTAGTGTAATATATTCCCTTATGTCCCTTCTACTTATGATGAAGCAAGTCAAAAGATCAATTCTGCTAACGTTTATCCTGGTTGTAATTAAATACATTTTTTGTAAGTATTTGTAACAGCTAAAGAAAGTTATTTGAATGCAACAAATCAGATTTAAATAGATTAAGAAAAAAGAAGGAAATTGAGCAAGAGCCGAGGGCCTGTCATAAATGTGGACTATTTTCAGGGGAAGATTTCCGGAACAGGAATATGCAACAGAATTACGACAAGTTCAGGCAAGCAAGTGGGCTTTCAGAAGTGTTGCTGAAGGAATAGAACATTTCAAATCTGGAAATCATTCAGAAGCTTTCCAGTGTCTGAATAAGGCATTGAACATTGACCCTCGCAATGTTGAAGGATTAGTTGCTAGAGGTGCACTGTAAGTAGTGATGTGAAGTTTAAAAATTAACTCAACTTTTGTGAAAACTTATTTACTTTCTAACATAATAATTTTATTTCAGCTATGCCAACAGTGGAAGCTTTCAGAAGGCTATTGAGGACTTCGAGACAGCATTGAAACTGAATCCAAATCATCAGAATGCATGCAAATACATGGGTGAAACACTGGTGGCCTTGGGAAGGAGGTGTGTAATTGGAATTCTTACAATACCAAATGCGTAAAGAAGAAAAGAGAGAAAGTGGTGCATAACAAGTTAAAGGGTGACCCTGTAGCTCAGTTGGTAGAGCACCTGCCTGCCGTGCCAGGGGTCTTGGGTTCACACCTTTAAAAACGATGATGGATAAGATGATAATCAGACAACATGCCTGACATTGTTATTAAAAATATTCAAATTTGTGTGGAAATTCATGAGGTGGGAAGGGTGAGAGAACGGATATGCATTGTGTGTGTGGAAGGAAAGGGATACACACTGCTAAACCCAGGCTAATCCAATGCTCCCAATACAACCACCAATGTTTAAGGATATCCTCTAGTTTTATTTTAGACCTGGAGAGAAATCTACATAGTACATGGTGTGTAGGTAGAGAAGCAATTACACTGTACCCAAAAATTTGATACCAAGATTTCACTGGAAACATACATTTTACGGTCTCCTGTATTTAAAGAAAGAAAAAAAAAAAAAAAAAAAAAAAAGAAGGCATTTTCAGTGAACACAATAACTCGAAAACAAAAAATATTGGAGTTTAGTATCCTCCAAAGATACACAAAGAGTTTTTAGGATCTCCCCCACTCCAAACTACCCTTTACTTGGAAACATTTTATAAAAAAATTGACTTCTTCAAAAATGATTAACAAAGTTGATTAAAATATTGTATATTAAAGATATTTGCATGACAAATAAAATGCATATTTTGAATTTTCTGGGAATAGCTTCTGAAGAGCTCTTCATTCTGGATGAATTTTCCATGACTGGTAAACTGTAAGAGATAGACAAAACTTACTACACAGAAAATGTAGATCTTGTTAAAGCACACAATTTAAACCATCCAGATTTTTTTTCTTTTGGAGTTGACCATTTTTTTTAGATATTCCTTGTTATGGATTTCAATTGCATAAATTTTGTCCTATAGTAATTTGTCAACTGGCAATGGAAAGGAATGGATTTCAAACACATGGCAATCAGCTTTTAAAAGATTTGACTACTGCTTTAGCCTAGTGTATTCCCTTATTTCCCTTCCACTTACAAGAAAACAGTTATTGAGAGCATGTCTGCTAATGTTTATCTTGATTAGCATGAAGTAGATAGAAGAATGAGCATTTTAAATATTTTGTGACACAGATATAGAAAAAGTGTTGTGAATGGAACACTTTAGATTTTTTCCAATAAGAATGTTTATAGTCCCTATAGTCTGTTAACAGCTAACTTTATGGCACAAAATGAAAGACAAAACTTGCCACGTTCATCACGACCTTGGTGGTAATTTTTACCATTTCCCCCATGCTTTGCCGCTGCCATACCTGCAAAGTTTTAAACCTACTTTTTCCTCATAATAATAAAAAAATTACTTTCAATATATAATGTTAAGCCCTGTGATTATGCTCCCAATTATAACACTATCCACTTCGTTACACTCTAGTAAAGTGTCTGGAAGTTGCATATAAGTACTGCATGATTTAAATCATTCAATATTTTGCAATTAATTTGCAATATTTGTATTAAATTTTGTCCTATAGTAATTTGTCAACTGGCAATGGATTTCAAACACATGGCAATCACACATTCGCTATTCATTGCAATCTTTAACTGCCTAATCTCAATCTCTGATAGCAAAGGTTTCCCTTGTTTCCCAACACCAGCTTGGAACAATAGCGAAGCAAGGACGGAGAAAGATATCGCACATTTTCACATTTCACTGCCAGAAAACAAGTACAACATACTGAGAGAGTAATAGGCAGTGAAGAATAACTATGACAGGGTTTTCCACCACTCGGACCATCATTAATGCACTCTATCCTCAAAGCTGGTCAGAAAGAAAAATAACTATATTTCTACATAAACCTCTTGTACTGTAGTCTTTCTTTGAATTGTGTGCAGTGTACAGCGAGTTGTTTTACAGTAGTACAAAATGACAAATCGTAAATGTAATAATTAATGGTAAGAGTACACAGCAATCAACAATCGAAGATTTTTTTCATAAGAAATGATCTCTTGTTCTTCTTTTTGCACTGCGCTCTACCTGAATGTTCAAAAACATTTATTATATTGCCTGTTAAATGGTGTCAAAATTACTTTTTCATCCCTAACAAATTCTGTATGTAGTGCTATCGCAATTGTGTGCAGCAGCATCCCGATTATTGCATGTTTAGGCCACAGTCCCTTGAAGAGTGTAATAAAAGGGTTTTACTGTAATATATAGTTTAGTATAATATATTACTTTTTCCTACAATTTATTCAGAAAACATATAGTGTAAAATCGTGAATGCAAGACAATTCCCAGTTATCAATGTTTTTGGAGGGAAAAAAGTCATTGTCTTGTATTCAGATATGTGCACTAATTCAAACTAGATTTTGTTACCTCAAAGAAATACTTATAATTGCACATGTTTGGAATTATTGTTCAGTAGTAATTATTCTCTTGTATCCTCATCTAGTAATGCTACAAAGCTCATGTTTGCAGGATAAAGCTTATGTTGAAAAGCTCAAAGTGGTGTATACCATATAATCATGCCTCAAATATCTCTTCACAGCTTTAACTCCCAGATAACGTCTTGGGTGCTGCTTTGCAGTCAATATAATTGAATAGACATGAAGAATGTATCATATATTTAATCTACTACTGAATTTCATTGCAAATTTAATTGTTTTGTAAAAAAGTCATGGTCAACAAATTTGGAAAATTAATGAGATACCTTTGGTGTCAAACTAATTATGGCAACATGAACATGTCCTTATTCTTTGACTAGCTTCTGCCTTACTGGAACTTGTCAAAAATGATGATTATTAAGAAAATAATTAAAAACATTTTGTGTTATGCGGCAATACAGCATATATTTTAAAAATTGTTTTTTGCTCTTTTAAGATTTTTATTTTATATTTATGGGAATGTTTACTTTTCAGTTTTGAAGATGAAAACAAGTTTGAAGAAGCCTTGAAGGCATATGAAAACTGCCTTGCACTTATCCCATATCATGAAGAAGCACAAAATTCTATAGAATTTCTCAAGACTAAGATACTAAACAGCAGGAAGTTGGCAGATTCTGAGATTGCCATTCCTGGGCTCTCAACATCAAAAACTTTAGAAGTAAAGGAGACGTTAAAGCAGTTGCTGAAAGGAGAAGATGAAGATGAGAAAAAGGAGAAGGAAAAGGATAAATCTAAATCAAAAAAGAAGAAAGACAGAAAGTAAGTAAAATTTATTCATTATAGATAGAATTGAAATCCGTTTTATTATGCAACATGTTTGAAGTTGTCTCCAGGAAAATCAAGTAATGCTCTCAATTCATGAAGCCTCAGCCCTTTAAACTCCCAAGGATTATTGGTGATATCTATTGCTCAGTTTGCACAAGAAATGGAAGCAAAGAAATTTTGAACAGAATTAGCTTAATTGCAAAAGTTTTATTATATTTTAATATGCTTAACACCAATCCCGTTCAAAATATTTCCCCTAAGAGTTTTAATGATTGCTCTTCTCCATTGTATTAGCTGTATAGGGATGCATTAATTTCCAATTGTAATTAACTGAGCACATGCCTCAAAAACTGGCTGATATGTGGTCTTGCATATCTTTCAAATATTAGTTGCTAACGTAGGATGTATGAAACTTATTTCCACTAATATGAGAGGAATTTCACATTTTGCTGATTTGACACACTTCCATGTGCTTGATTTTTTTTGCCCTTCCTCAAGACATTTTTCGGTATAGCTTTTTACATGATTTTTCACAATTAAATGTACAGTGGTAGCTTTTCTTCATTTGCATTTGTACACAGCGTAATGGTCATCTTTGATTGCCTATTGGCAGTTTGAATTGCTATGCTGGATTCACCCATTTTTATTTATTATTTAATTTTACAACAATTTAAGGACTAAAAGTGTACACATATTTTGTGGGGTAAATTTCAAGTTCTTTAAAAAAAACAGGAGTACACTTTAACGCTCTTCACCTATATATTTAGGAGAACATATATTGTGAGAATGAGCTCATATTGTCAGCTTCTGTACACTGCTGAATCCATTCTCAAGTGGTTTTGTTGTTGACCTGGAGTCTTCTCTGATGGCTTATTGATGAACCTAAATAGGGGGTGTTTACTTCTGGCAAATTAAAGTTCATGATGTGGTTTTCAAATTTCTTTATATAAATTTTCTCCCATATTTTAAGTTATTTGGGTTTCTGGGCTGGCTGCAGTAATTGATGTTGGTTTCTAGTTCATGATTTTGGGCTCAAAAGTGTGAAGCAAATACTGATTTATTGATGTGTTTAAATTTGTTGCAATGCCAGCGATCCTTCCTTTGTTTTCCCGATGTACACTCAAGCAAATTTTATCTTGGATGTGGTTGAGTCCTGACTTTTCTCTTGAGATATGGAATCAGACTTTCCTGATTTTATGAGATTATTAATTCTCTTATTTGTTTTAAGGTGCCAAAGTGATATTTATGAACAAATTTGGCAATAAAAAAAAAGGTAATGAAAAAAAGATGAAGTTTACTACCAATTTTTTGAATTTTTTTTAAATTCAGAGGCCTCAAAGCATGTATTTCCAATGAAATATTGGCACCAAATTTTTGGATGGAATACAAAATGCCTTCTACATACTATATGTAATAGAGAAAGTAAAAAGGTATATCTTAATAATTGTTTGGCATAACTTCATAAAATTTTGTCTGGTGTAATCAGAAGAAAACTGTGGTTTGACTGCCTCTGTGGTCGAATGGTAACTTGCTGACTTCACTTGGAGGTTTGGGTTTGATTCCTGGCTGCAGCAGGGAATCTTTAACTAGAAATATTCCTTATCCCCCAAAGGGTCTAGAAGTACCCGTGTGAGGGTGAATGTGGGTGTTTGAAAATGATTAAAACACCCAACATTAAAGAACCTAGAGCCAAAATTTGTCTCACAGTGAAAGCTGATATGACCGTATATGTTAAAGGCCATATAATTAAAGGCATTTAAAAAAACTGGATATTTAGATTTTCACAGTGCATATCCTTAACATTGTAAAAAAAAAAAAAAAAAAAGTTCTTTCATAGGGAAAAAAAAAAAGGCAGAATGCTGCTTAACAATAAGTGTGTGTTGTAGGTCCCGCAAACGTCGTAGGCGCTCCTCATCAAGCAGTAGCACCTCAAGCTCTGCAAGCTCAAGAAGTTCATCAACGTCATCTTCGTCATCATCTGATTCAAGCTCAGCTTCCTCGCACTCAGGATCTCATTCCCGCTCTCGTTCACCATCTAGATCACGCAAGTCGTCCAAGAAAAGGAGGAAGAAGTGAGAGTAATTGATATAATTATAGCTGTGCTATATTGTTACAAAATATGTTCTTCATTCAAATTTTTGCTTTTGGTTTCAGTTCAAGGAAGAAAGATGACAAGAGAGAGAAATCTCAGTCACCATTGAGTAAGAGAATGGCCCTCATGGATACATCTCATGAAGGAGAAGGTAAATAGCGTCAAGCAATATGCCTTGACGTTGCTAGATACATGATATTATTGCAATTCAGTATTGAGAACATTTAAATACATGTTTACAGGTTTTTCAGGTTTACTGGCGCAGCGGCTATCTCTTTACAATCCGCCATCACTACCATTCTCATTTGGACGTAAGTATCAGCATGAAACTGCTTTTTGAGGTATAGTTGATTTTAAGCCATGCAAGGATAAATAAATAAATGTATATATAAATAAATGGGCAGTGTAAAGAAGATATTTAATGGATAAATTGCTCCAATAGCTAAGTATGTGTTAAATTTTTCCCAATATAAATGTGCAGTACCATGCAATAATGATACCACAGCATGAAATGAGGGAGACGCTGTAGTTTAAGACAATTTAAAGTGGATAGCACCATGGGCTTAGTGTAACAAATCATAGAGTTTATGTAGATGTGAAATTCTCCTTCATGAAAAAGTTGCAAATTTGCAATTTAAACTTTGCCATAATGCTAAGCTGTTGAAAGTTATTATAAACAATGCAGTCTTTTAACATATTGAAATTGCAAGTGAATAGTTTGATATTTTAGTTTTACTTATTAAGTTTTCACTTAAATCATGTTTTAAAGATGTTTGTCTTCATTGTCTTCTCAGTGAAAAATAAGTTATGAAATTAAAGTGTCATCAATGCACTCACAGTTTTAGTATATTGCTATACCGGCTCTGCTCTAAGAATATGTGTATGAGTACAATGTTATTGGCTGGTTCATCCTTGTAACCTTTGCCTAAGCAGTATATAGTTTACAACCTTATTTTAAAGATTCCTTATATTTATTGCAAAAAAAAAAATACAAAAATAACTTTTTTTTTACAAATGCTGCAGTCAAATGGTCTCAATTTATCTAAACACAAGATGACATGAAAGGTAAGATACTTTTTTCAGAAATTTATTTTGGACTTTAGTATATCATCCGTATAAAAAGAGGTAATGGTAACGTAACTTTATAACATATATTTTGATGAGGAACACTTAAGCTAATTAATTTTTTTTACCTATTCCAAGTATATGAAATTCAATAATGGGCAAGAGAGAGAGGGAGTGGAGAGAGTGGAAGTATATATGTAGGAAGTGACAGTGGGAATGGCTATGATGTATAATATTTTCTATTTAGACAATGCACTTAACACATCGTAAACAGTTTTAGCTAATTTGAATTTGTGCAGGAATTACAATGACAATAATGGATAAGATTTTCTATTTAGGTACCCTTAATACAGCACGTTTTGTATAAGTTTCACATTATGAGTGTAAGGGAGATAGGAGAACAAAAACATATGTTTGTGTGTGTGGGTGGGTGGGTGGGGGTGGGTGGGGGTGGGTGGGTGTGAGAGAGATAGGGAGAGGGAAATGTGCAACTGGCACTTTCTGTGAGGCACATTAAGCACAATCACTAATGTGTGTATTGGTGGTTGTGCATTTTTTATTTTAACCGGAGAGAAAAAACTTTTCCAATAAGAATGCTTACAATTCCTAGGTACACTAACAGCTAACTTTATGAAATGCACAAAATCTGCCATGTCACAACCTTGGTAATAATTATTATTTCCTCCATGTTTCATCTGTTGCACCCACGAAATTTGAAACTCAATTTTTCCTGCTTGCTATTTGGAAAACATATATTGCAACATGACCCCAGTTCTCAACTTATTTTTGAAAAACACAGTCTTGTATGTGGAGAAATACATAAATTATTTATTATTATAAATCCTAGAACACATTTTGATTAACTTATATCTGCAAACAAATATACGATCTTCACTCCATTTCTGTTCATGGAGAGACTGCTCTGCATTTTATTTTGAATTCTCCAAAATTGTGGAAAAAAGCCAAAGCAACTTAAGAACATTTAAGACTGTGTTATGGTGTAGTGTGTAAATTAATAAAATTATAATAGACTCATGTTGTCAACTAAGGTTGGTATCATGTATTGAGGAATGAAGGAATTATATAAGTACATATTGCGACAAGAAGTGTGATGAATTTGTTAGAAATGCTATTCGTTGTAAGTGGCATAGCACAAACAATCGTAGGAGTGCTACAACCTTTAAACAGTGATCCCAATTTACCAAACTTTAACAAAATGAGTTTCAAGACTATTCTTCGTGAAATAGGTTTTATAGCTTGAGAGAGCAGAAGTAGAAAAGGTGTTTTTATACAGAATTCCTGATATAACTATATTCTTGCCGAGGTCGTATTACAGTTGTGTTAAAAATTTGGCCTCCAAATTTCACCTTTTCGACTGCATTGTTTGTTTACCAGGACGCTTTGTTTTAAAAATGGTAAAAAAGTGACTCACATTTTATATTTGTGAAGAGAGTTGCAAACTATTCTTCTCAAGAACAGAATTGTGTTTTCATCTTACAATCATTGGAAGTGAATTTGAGAATCCATATATGCAGAAATTTGTTGGTTTTTGTGTCGCAAGCTTTTAAAGCTCTTTTGGCTTCTTTGAGAAGAAATTAATAGGTGCTTGAAAATGAAGGGTGAGTTTGTGATGATGAAATGAAGGTGAGTTGATCGACAGACTTTGGGATCATAATTAGGTTCAGGATTTGGCCTCTAGTAGCTGACATAACAGGGCATTTAAATAACTTAAATTTAAAGTTACAAGGGGAAAATCATACTCTAGTTCCAATGCATGAGAATATTAAGACTTTTAAATTAAATCTCAGACTTAGGGAAGGGCAGATGAACAATGGCAGTTTAATTTATTTTCTTATCTGCCAACCCCCCAGGGGCCTACTACGGTAGGTACGGGTTAGGCGCACCCGGGGTCCCGAGCCACCTTGACTCCCTCTGTGGGCAACCTCAGAGTGGTGAGGGAGTCAGTAGGTGAAAATGCCCACCCACGTGTAGGCCGTGCGTGGAGACCCGTGTCGGTGAAGAGGAATATCCTGGTTGGTTGAGGGTTGCGTACCTGAGCCTGGGCTTCTGTCTTTCAGTAACTGGGGAGGGTGCGCAGCCTAATACACCGCTTTGGTTTCTGATTTGCCTAAACGGGAGGCTAGGGACTAACCCACCCCTAGTCAATCGGCCAGGACTAGGTATTACACCGAACTCCAGGGTGAGTGGGACGGCGAGCCCGCTATATCCCCTGTGTAGCCCTGTCACCCCAGTGGGGTGACCCCTCGTTGGGCTCCGTGGTGGGTGGGGAGCACTGGGGGATGAATTTATACCATTTTTTCTATGGCACCAAAACAAAAACCCCTTAATAAAGAAGTTGGAAAGGAAGTAGTCGAGTCATGTGGTCCTCGCTACTTGGTCATTCATAGGACAGAGGAAGGTAAGAAGTTCCTTACGGTGAGCCCTTTTACTATCCAAAAGGGTCTCGATGCCATTGCTGGTCCTGTTAAATCCTGCGTTCGAGCTCGCAATGGTACACTTCTTGTCGAAGCCAACTCCGCCTCGCAAGCTGCAAGAATACTTAAAGCCACCATGTTAGCCAGCTATCCAGTGAAGGTCGAGGTGCACAAGTCGCTGAACTCCTCCCGCGGTGTAATAACAACCCGCGCGTTGGACGGTTTGTCAATTGAGGAGATCCAAGAAAATCTTGCGACTCAGGGTGTCTCAGCTGTTTATCGGGTACAACGTAAGATCAACGGTGAATTCCTGCCTACTCGTACCCTGTTTCTTACTTTTGATCGGGTTGATCTGCCTCAAAAGATTAGGGCAGGGTATGAAGCCATCGAAGTTAGGCCTTATATACCCAATCCGCTGAGGTGCTTTAAATGCCAACGTTTTGGTCACACTAGTGAGTTGTGTACCGGCAAGTCCACCTGCGTCCACTGCGGTGACATCTCCCACGATGGGGCTTGTGCTTCAGCTCCATCGTGTGTGAACTGTAACGGGGAACACCCATCTAGTTCCCGAGACTGCCCCCGTTTTGCAGAGGAACGAGCGATCCAGGAGATACGGGTGAAAGAGAAGGTGTCCTTCTTGGAAGCCCGGAAGCTCCTGCGACTCCGCCAACCCTCTGCCCCGAGGTCCGGTACCTATAGCTCAGTTGCAGCTAAACCGGTACCGCGTCGGGAAATCGCAACACAGACCGGCGATATGAACGGGGCTACAATTGCGGAAAAGGTTATTTTAGCCCAAGCGCTGCCAGAGCCTTCGGCACCTACACCCAAGTTGGTATCAACATCTGCCAAATCCGCTAGCTTACAGAATAGTCCTGCACAGTTGTCACCGAAAGCCTCGACCTCTGGAACTAAAGTTGGTAAATTCACGACGTCTTCTGCCCCGGAAAAACAGTTTAAGACCAAGTATGTACGACAAGACTTCTTGAAAGAGAATGTGCAATCTATTACCAAGTCATCTAAAGGTAAGAAAAGTTCACGCAACTCCACACGTGTATCCTCCTCTGAAGGGTCATCTGGGGAGGAGGGCGTGAATCGGCGACGGCCGTCTTCGCCGATCAGCACATCCAATCGGTTCGAACTACTTGGACCTAAAACTGCTCTTGAAAAAGGGACCTCCCTTGTGGAGGAGATGGACCAGGAGGATTCTGCCGCCACTGCCAGAGGGACAGTGCGGAAACGGCAGGATCGTGCTCCTGAAAATAGTACTAGCCCAACGCCTAAGAAGAACAAATTGAACCGACCAGCTAATCCCAATCTGCAGAAGCGTCTTTCGATTTGAAACTTATCCCATAATATACTCAATGGCTATCCTCCATTGGAACATACGCGGAATTCGACCACATCGACCAGAGCTTGACTTGTTGCTGCGCCAGCATGAACCCTTGGCTGTATGTTTACAAGAGACGAAGCTCCGTCCACAGGACACCGTTACCATCAGGCAGTACTCCTCCGTACGATGTGATTTATCCCCGGAGGACGGTGTCCCGGCACATGGGGGCACTATGATGCTTATTCGAGATGATATTTTTGCCAACTCCGTACCCATACAATCTGCAATCCAGTCCGTTGCTGTCAGCATTAAGCTACCCTCCGCTTCATTCACCATTTGCAGTATCTATTTGCCTCCATCTGCGGACCTCTCGCACAGCGACTTAGAACACCTCATTTCGCAGTTGCCACCACCCTTTTTATTGGTAGGCGACGTCAATGCCCATCACCCTCTTTGGGGCTCTCCTCGGGCTTGTGCGAGAGGTACGCTACTTAAAGACTTCTTGGATAGTCAGAATCTTGCTCTCTTGAACACCGGAGAGCCCACCTTTCTATCTGACGCATTTCATAGTTTTTCACACATTGACATTGCAATTTGTTCCCCTCAGCTGGCAGTCACCTTATGCTGGAATATCATCTCGGATTTGCATTCTAGTGACCACTTTCCTTGTCGTATTAGTGTCTTGACACCCGTTGTATGTTCCACCCGTTTACCTAGTTGGCGCCTAGACCACGCCAGCTGGGAACTGTACTCCCACTTGGCTGAATTTAGCTACGAAGAGCACGACTCTGTGAACCACTTGGTCGATCATCTTACAGGGACCATTCTTTCTGCTGCTGAGCAATCCATTCCGCGTTCGACTGGCTACAGCCGTCGATTTCCGGTACCTTGGTGGACCGCTGACTGTCGGGATGCTATTCGCGCTCGCAGACGAGCTCTACGGGTTTTCCAGCGTTTTCCTACACTGGATAACCTGATACACTATAAACGGATGCGTGCACATTCTAGGCGGGTTATTAAGGATAGCAAAAAGATGTCATGGAATAAATTCGTGGGTTCCTTTAATCGACATACACCTTCCTCTGTCGTATGGGATAAGTTAAGACGTGTGGCTGGGAAACCGAACCATATGCCCATCGCCGGTCTCAAAACACCTACCGGAGCTGTTGTTGATACATTTGACGTGGCGAATACTTTAGGCAGTGCTTTCGCTCAGGTGTCTAGCTCAGGCAACTATTCCCCTGAGTTTCTTACAGTTAAGAACCAGGTGGAATCTCAAGAATTCTCGTTTCTTTCTGGCAACCTTGAGGATTATAATCGCCTTTTCACCCTGGCAGAGCTAGACAATGCACTCTCCTCTTCACGACACTCAGCACCAGGTCCAGATGGTATCCACGTCCAAATGTTGCAACATCTCTCTCCTGCTGGCAAAGATTTCCTACTCGAGGTCTATAATCGTGTCTGGGTTGATGGCATTTTTCCAGACAAGTGGCGGGAGGCCACCATCATACCCATTCTTAAACCTGGAAAGGACCGCCATCTTCCTTCCAGTTACCGTCCTATTTCCCTCACCAGTTGCGTTTGCAAGGTGATGGAACGCATGATCAATGGACGGTTGGTGTGGTGGCTGGAATCCCACAATCTTCTGACGAACATCCAGTGTGGCTTTCGACGACGACGTTCAACTGCTGACCACCTTGTCTCTCTGTCAACTCAGATTATGGACGGGTTTCTTAAGAACAGCCCCACAGTTGGGATATTTTTTGACCTCGAGAAGGCCTACGACACGTGTTGGCGGGCGGGAATATTGCGTTCTCTGCACAACTGGAACATACGTGGACGCCTACCGTTGGTCATTCAGGAGTTTATGCGGGACCGCGTTTTTCGAGTGAGGGTGGGTTCGGTTTTTTCTAACCATTTTATTCAAGAGAACGGTGTGCCGCAGGGCTCGGTACTCAGCGTGACTCTATTTGCTATTGCGATAAATTCCATATCACTATGTGTGCCTCAAGGTGTCTCTTCCTGTTTATTCGTGGACGACTTTGCCATCTTCTGTACTTCTCAGCGTACACCGTTTTTGGAACGCCGTCTCCAGCGGTGTTTGGACAATCTCTATGCATGGAGCTCGAAACACGGTTTTCGTTTCTCCGCTGAGAAGACAGTCTGCGTTAACTTCTGGCGCCGTAAGTGGCATATGCCGCCGTCTCTTCGACTCGGGCCAGATTTACTTCCTTTCGCAGACGAGGCGAGATTCCTTGGTTTGATCTTCGATCGGAAACTTTGTTGGGCACCACAAATAGCACAGCTTAGAGCACGATGTGACCGTTCTCTAAATCTTTTACGGATACTAAGTGGCAAGTCTTGGGGTGCGGATCGGACGACATTGCTCCGTCTTTATCGTGCTGTTATTCGTTCGAAGTTGGACTATGGCAGCATTGTGTATTCTTCAGCTCGACCTTCAGTGCTCAGAAGGTTAGACACAGTCCATAACCAGGGCATCCGTGTGGCCGTTGGAGCTTTTCCAACGAGCCCAGTTGTTAGCCTCTACGCCGAATCGGGAGAACCTCCTCTGCGTTGTCGGCGTGATGTCCTGCTTGCTAATTATGGCTGTGGGCTGAAGTGTATGCCTGGGCATCCAACTTATCACGCGTTTTTCTCCCCTGAGCTGCACGAGCGATACTGCCTCCGCTCTCTGAGCCCCAGGCCAGCAGGTTTTCGTTTCCGTGAGCTTCTACGCCAGCACCATGTTGACATTCCTCGGCTGTTATCCAAGGGAGAGAGTATACACCCCCCTTGGTTACGCGCTACCTCCCATGTCGATCTCGGGATGACGCTCTACGGGAAATCTGTTACGCCTCTTGATAGTATTCGTCGTTGCTTTTTAGAATTTTTATCCAAATACAGTGGCCGTATTTGTATTTACACCGATGGTAGTAAGAGCCCCGACGGTGTTGGATGTGCCTTTGTAACTGGCACCGCAACTTCTACTTACGGTTTGCCTAGTTGCACATCTATATATTCTGCCGAGCTATATGCTATTTATCAAGCCCTTCTGTATATTCGACGTCGAAAATTAGGTGACTGCCTTATTCTTAGTGATTCCCTTAGTGCCCTTCAGAGCATTCGTGAGCTGTACAATTACCATCCTTTGGTGCAGCGCATCCAGGACGTTCTCCACATTTTGCACGCTTCTGGCTTTAATGTGGAGTGCGCATGGATTCCTGGACACGTTGGCTTGCCAGGGAATGACACGGCGGATTTGGCAGCGAAATCGGCAGTCACAGCGCCCAGTGTTACGATTACCCATTCAACAGCAGAAGATTTTAGAGTGGCTGTACGGAGAGCCGTTTTTTCGACTTGGCATGCGGAGTGGTCGGCTCTCCGTGGTAATAAGCTGCGAGAGGTGAAGGACCTCCCTGTCAACTGGGTAACCTCCTCTCGTTTATTCCGCCGGGAGGAGGTAGTACTAGCTCGGCTAAGAATTGGCCACTGTATTTTTACTCACAGTTACCTTTTTAAACGTGAACCTGCTCCTGTCTGTGCGCTCTGTGGGGAGGCACAGACAGTTCGTCATGTGTTGCTGGAGTGTGGTCACCTGGCACACATTCGGTCATCTATGGGCATGCCGGCCTCTCTTGCCGAGGTCCTGGCAGATGACCCAAGAGCAGTGGACAGGGTTTTTAAATTTTTAGCCAAACTTTCTTTTACCTTGAGGTTTTAGTGTGATAGCGGTTTTTTTAAACTCTTTTGGTTTTAATGTGTTGATTTTAGATGGAGTTTTATATCCAGCTCTGGTTAGAGGGCTGGACGTTTCTGTTACTTCCGTTTCAACTATGTTAGCTCTTTTATTTGTGTTTACTTTTTTGTTTGGTATTTTCTTACTGGCTATTGCCAAGTTTTAATCGTAAGGGCGCTTATGACCTCGGCAGTTGAGCGCCCTTAAACACCATCATCATCATCATTTATCTGCCAAGACTTTAAGCTCTACAATAATTATGTTACATTATGTTTCTCACATTAAGGAATTAATTTAAAGACTTTGCAAATAGATTTGAATACTTCAAATCACATAAGAATAATTTTGCTTTGATTGCTGCTCTATGTTCGTTTGATGTTGATATTTTGGTTTGGGTGGCTCAGTTGGTTAGGTGCTGGCATTTTGATCCCAAGGTCATGGATTCAAATCTGGCACAGACTGTTGATTTTTAAGTGTGCTTAAAAGTGATCTATCTTTTGGTGAAACTCTGATATCTCCAGGGCCATTGTTGGAGTTATGTTTTATCATGCCACAGAATTGACAGCATCAATAAATCATTTTAATTTAATTTTGACATTCATAAGGCAGATACTAATCCAAATAGAACTGATTGAAATTCAGTGCAATTCTGTATTAAAAGACAAATGCAATGAAATAGGGATCCCTCAATTCTTGTTCGATGTGCGAAATCATTACCCTGCAATGCATAAATTTTTGTAACAATAATAGTCAAGTTTGGTTTCACCTATATCTGTGAACAGTTAGTTTTCCCTTATGAAGGCAAACAAAACTCCTCACAAGTCAAGACAAGAACATTTATCTTCCATTCAGAAAATTGCATCTTCACAGAATCAAGTAACTGATATTGAAACCCTTGTTTCCTGGAAAAGATGCCACTCTCAAGTAAAAATGAGTAATATATTGTTTTAAGAATTGTTCATTTGGCTATTTTGCAATTTTTATTATTCAAGTACTGTATTGATTCTGTGAAAATAATACTTAAGTAGCAAACACAATTAAATTTCTTTATATAAAATGTAATGTATATTTTTCTTTCTTTTCAATGAGTCCCTTGATTATAGTTTTTGGAGCTAAATTGGTCTTGTGCATAAGTATAGTTTGACATACCGTGTGTTGAGTTGTTGAGAAAGTAGTAAATTATTAACAATAACTGAATCTCTCTAGCATTGACATGCCACAAAATAATGCTATACAAACATTGGTAAACAGCAAAGCAATACTGTTCTCACTATATACAATGTTGACATTGCACAAGTTGACCATATGGTTACTATAATGATATGACCATTTCCTGCAAATATAGTTGCTGGCAGATAATTTTTGCTGCATTACTTACATTACCATGTAATCTTAGAATGGTGCCGGTATACACAATTCTTCTGCAGATGTTCTGTGGTGGTTTTAATAAGAGTTCTGTTTTCAGGCACATTCCAGGTGTCTTCAGAGTCAGCATCCAAGACTTATGATAAAGATGCTGATTATGAGCAACGAGTGTGCAGATTTTTAGAACAGACTAAAGGTGACTCTGAGTATGAAGAGAAAGTTAGAAAATTCCTTGAAGAAACTGCAAGATGGTAAATATAAATTTTAAAATTTGTTTTGTAAATGTTTTTGGATTAGAGTTCTCAATTATACAAATATTTCGGGAAATATGTTCTTTCAGGAAAAAAGAGAGAAAGGCTCTTGAAGAAAAGGCTAAAAAGAAGAAGAAGAAGGAAAAGAAATCACGTGAGAAAGAGAAAAGCAAAAAGAAGAAGAGAGACCGTGAAGAGCACGAAAAGAAAAAGAAGCACAGGAGTAACAAACGTGCTGAAAAATTTGATGCTAAATCCTTTGAAGAACAGATGGAGTCCAAGAAATTCCGTGATGCTTTAAGAAAAGAACTAAGTGCAAAGGAGGATGTACGGAAACGTAAAAGTATAGATGATGAGGAAGAATTCCTCTATGGCTCTGGAGATGATAAAAAGGATATGAGGTAAGTTGAATAATTGAAGTAAAATCAGGAAGTTGAAATTCTGCATGAAGCTAAAGGATAAGAGGCAGTTCTAATATAACCACTTGCTGATGGTCATAATGTTTGCAGGCTTTTAGAGCTTGACAATCTACCAGACCTCGAAGACCTGGAGACAAAACTCAGTGCATATTATGCAAAGGTAGAAAAGGATACTGGATTATCTAAAGGGTAAGATTTGTTTTTCTTTAATGCACTTATAAAAGCTGAAATTTGGGATACTTACTAATTATTAATCTCTAAGACACTCTATATTAAAATATTTAATTTTCCTTTTTATTTGTTCTGTCTTGAGTGGAGCCACAGCAAGGGAATTATATCCTAAAACTGATATTTGCATAGCTAGGTGATCAGCTTTGGGTAAAAAAAGGGTAGGGGATGATGGGAAACAAAAAAGTGAATAAAATTGCCTAGTACAGTTACTAGTTCATTTATGTACAGAAAGCTAATGATCTTGAGCTGTTATAATATTAACCCTTTTGCTATCAAGCTAAAATGCTATGCTGCTGAAAGTTTTACATAAAGATTTCCACTTTCAATTTTGAAGATTTTGAGTCTTTACATTGGCTCTTGATATATTATTTATATTTCCACACACTTAAATGGGTTAAGAGTGCTCTTGTATTTAATAAAATTAAATTATTCATTTGGAATCTTTGCCATTATCATGTATAATTGAAACATCATCATATCAGTTTCCATCGTTGCTGCTCCAAATTCTCTGTCAATGGCTTCTTGTTCCAGTATGCCATTCTGTTATATGCAGTAAGAAAAAACTGCTAAAACTCACTAGAACCTCATAACAAAAACAAGCCTTCTACAAAACAAATAACATTGACATTCTGGTTATGGCATGCTACAATGCCTGACACATGATAACCTAACAAAGTGAAATTAAACAAAAATTTATACCAACATGTTCAAACATCGTAGATTAATTAGAGGTATGAGCTTGAGACATCTATTACATAAACTGTAAATCATTTTAATGTAAAAACTAGCTGCTGTGTATCAGATTGAATTGCCTCTGTTTGGCTTTTGATAATTTATTCACGATATTTTGTATTGGCTTGTGTCAGATCTTGGTTCCCAAAGGGTTAAACTAAAATAGAAAATCCATAGTACTTAAGAACACTACAAGTCAAGTTTTTGAGTGCCAACTTTGAAGTTTCTCAAACTATTCACATAATGAAATGAAACTTTTGACAGGAAATACAGCAATTTTTCCAAATAATATCCATGTAAAATTACTAATGTATGTAAAAAATTGTTACATACACATCATAAAAAATATATTATTTTCTCTACACATACAATGTACATAGTGTATAGAGAAGGTATTGTAATGCACCCAAAAATTTGATGGCGAGATTTCGCCAGAAATACATGTTTTCGGTCCCCCTGAATCCAAAAAGAACATTTTTAGAACAATGTCCATGTGTGTATGTATGTATGTGTGTGTCTGTGAGCAGTGTAGCTCAAAACAAAAAGACTATTAAATACCAAACTTGGTAATTAAATTTGGTTCTTCCAAGGATGCGACACGAAGATTTTCAAGAAAATCCCCCTTTACATGGGGGATATGATGATATTCTCAAAAATGGCTCTAACGATTTTGATTAAAATATTGTATATTAAAAATATTTACCTGATAAATAAAATGTGTATTTTGAATTTTCTGGGAATGGCCTCTGAAGACTACTTTATTCTGGATGAATATTATGGAATTTTGCATAACTGCTAAACCGTAAGACAAAAAAATGAAATGACATTTTATTGGTTCCAATTCTATACTGGGCATGAAAGACCGCTTAATTTTGCTCAGAGGCCTCTCTATCAGGCTTGAGGTTCTTTTACGTGCCGTAAATCTACGACACGGGACCCACAGCTTTACTTCCCTTCCGAAGGAAGCCATGCTAAGAATTTTTACACCCAAAAAAATCCATTGTCCTCCGCCAGATTTGAACCTGCAACCTTGGGTATATGAAGTCAGCATGGTAACCATTACACCATTAGGGTGACACCGTAAGAGATGGATAAAAACTTACCACACAAAACTTGTAGAGCATGTTAAAATACACAATTTATGTTACATACATTTTTTCATGGAGTTGATCGTTTTTGAGATAATCCTTGTAATAGGTTTCAGCTTTGAAAAACATACTTTTCTCATACAGGAATTTCTCAACTGCTGTCCATACAAACAAAGGAACTTCAGTCACATAGCAACCAGCTTTTGACTATCACTTTAACCTATGCTACTCCCTTATTTCGCATCTATTTACAAGGAAGCAAGTAATAACACTATTTCTGCTAATTCTTTCTCGATTAGCATGAAGTAAATAGAAGCATAAGCTTTTTAAGAATAATTTGTTGCAGAGATGTAGAGAAAGTAATGTGAATGGAACACATAGGATTTTTTCTAAAATAATCCACCTATTTAGGTGCTCTTTTCGTGTAACCCATTAAGATACAGGGATGAAATTTTACTGTTTATTTCTCTATCTAAAAGCTATTACTTTTTAGATTCAAGTTCAGAAATGCAATGGATTGTAACATACAAAAGATATATGTGTAACCTTAATTTCTAGCATAATCTGTAATTTAATATGGATGAGAAAATTTTGCTGTATTCAATGTCAAATTTTAATTTCATTATGTTAAATGATTTTTGAAAAAAGCTTAAAATCAAAGTTCACTTACAACTAACTACCTGTGGCCTTTAAACTGTATTAATCAGGAGATACAGTTCAGAATTTGTCAGCTTTTTAATGCAGTATGCAATTGGCTGCATTCAGTTATTGTTTTTACTAGAATATCAAGTTTGCCTCTTGCTAAATTGCATACAAAAAACTTAGTTATCCAAAGTCAATATTTTATAAGAATATACCTATAACCAAAATAGGTGTAGTACCACAAGAATTATGACTAATGATGTTCTTTTGATTGTTTCTTTATAATTTTCATTCTGAAAATATAAAACAAATACAATTGTTATTTTAACATACATAAATTGAAAAAATAAGTAATCAATTGAGCTATTTCTGTCCTCTTGAGTTGTAAGATTTATTATTTGGTAGGGAATCTGCCTGCTGCACAACTACTAACTTGGAGGGCCAGTGTTTGATTTTGGGATTTTCCTTCCCCTGGACAAGTTGCCGTCTCTACTGCTAATGAACCCTGTGTGTCCACTATGTATCCCTGAAAGGGGCCCTAACCAAAGAGCTACCTGCTGGTCCAGTGGGACCTGGGGATCACAGAAAGGATGTTTCAGAAATCATGAATATAGTTCCTTGGGATGTTAGAGGAATATCCAGCAAAGAAATCAAATTAGAAAATCAATTATTTAAAGGAAAAGTAGATATTGCATTAATTTCAGAAATAAAAAAAGATAGTTAAGGGATGAATAGAACTGCATAATTACATTAATATACAGTTGAGTACTTCAGGATGAAACAGCTTCAGCAGGAAAAGCCATCCTAATAAGCAATATATAAATAGGATAGAAAAGCTACACTTGGATTAATGTATGTGTCTCAAACTGAAAATAGATGAAGATGTATTACAGTAAGAGTCCCAGAGGAAGGGAAGAAAGAGGAAAGCAAAGAATTTTACAAAGCCTTCTTAAAATACTTGACACCATGAATAAGAGTGATTATCTTGCCTTCCATTATGTAGTGGTCGCCATGGCAACTTCTAATACCCAAGGTTGCAGATTCAAACCCAGTGAAGGGCAATGGATTTTTTCAGATGTAAAAATCCTAGCAAGGCTTCCTTTGAAAGGGAAGAAAAGCTATTAGTCCAGTGTAATGTTTATTTGCACATAAATAACACTATCCCTTGCACATTCAGAATCAAGAAGCCTTGAGTATTGGATTGGCAGCAGTGAATAAAGTAAAATATCATGTCGGGTAACTAAGCAGTTGTTGGATTCCCCACCATCTCACAAACAAACGAATAGAAACAGAAATGATTGCAATAGAGCCCAGCAATAACCTTTGATGATAGAAGTTCCAAGAACATATTTAACGTAAAAGTGACAGAATCTAGATATACAAGTGTGATCCAGATACCAATTTAGTTATTGATCTGGTCTTCTCCCAACAAAAGCAAGGCTGGCAAGAAGATATGTTTAGTCTTTTTAGTTTGATGCTGTTTGTAACAAGACTGTGCTTCTCAGATGATACACCACAAAATATCTGCCACAAATCCTCAATGAACTGAAATTAAGTTTTATTTATGTATGTTCTATAACTCATCGTCTTATTGTATATTGGGCCTGAAAGACTGCTTAATTTTGCTCAGATTTTGCTCTATCAGTCTTGAATTCAAGTGCTGTAAATCTTCCAAAGGAAGCCATACTAAGAATTTTTATGTTAAAAAAAATCCATTGCCCTCAACTGGATTTGAGCACTGTGACCTTTACTACCTTTACCCCTAGACCATAGAAAACAACTCAAATTGAGAGCAAAGAATCCTAAGACCTCATCTGCATAGAATTTCGTTGCACCACGACAGTGACTCCTTAGTATGCACCCGAAGCAACCCAATTTTGTCAGGAGTCAAGTGTTTGTCGCATCCTCCCTAAAGTACAAATCTGACTTAAATGACTTTTTTTTATATCTCCCAAAATAAAAGAAAAAATAAAAATCAATGATTTCTATCACCTGAAGCTCCAGTAGCTGCATACAAAGAATTTATTTGCACTCTCTAAAAACGAATTGCAGTGGACAATACTTTTAAAACATACAATGATCAGAACTCAATTTTTAAAATGCCATCACTTTTATTTTCAAAACTTTAAGAATGAATTGAATTGAACTTAAAAATCATTTATTCTCTAAAGCTCAATGAACTAGGGTGTTAATCAATGTTGTGGCTGCCTTGAATAATTACTGTAGTGAAAGTCTAATGTGCAGAATATAGATCCACTATGCCATTCTTAAGAACTAGCAGAAACATTAAAATGTGACCAAGACTTCTTCTTTCCCATTTCTAGAACCTCGTAAAGCTTTAAACTGTGAATGCTAACATTGAAATATATTTAACTTTGTTGTCGCTGTTTTGGCACTCAGTTATTGTGAATCAGCCTCAGTAGATCCTAAATGTAGAAAAATAATGGCAATGGGACTAATGCATTAGATTTCCATCTAATTTCTAATACTCTATCCTTTCAGAATATCTAGTCAATTTCTGGCTGCATTAGGATAGTCTTTATTATATTGAGATTGCTATAAATCTACCATTTAGAAATTTAAGCTTTGTTAAATGTTAATGGTGAATAAATCATTCCTTTTCTCCTGTTCCTTTTTGTTTTACATTCTCTGTGAGAGGATGGAATGCAATGTTATTGTACCTTATAAAGTTTTTTAATACATAATAGTTATTGCTTTCTTAATGTGAGTTGACATACAATTTGACATCTGTTTTACAGATGCTCAGTTGAAGCGGATGAAAGGTACCTAATTTAAATATCTTCCTTTTTTTATCCTTTCAGTGTGTTACACCTTATTTAGCTTGCATGATGCACAGTTAGGAATATTTTGAAGCATTAAGGGATTAATTTTAATATTTAATTTTAAAGCCCTGAAGAAAAGCCTGAAAAGGAGAAGAAGAGACATTCTGCTAGTCCAGGAAAAGCAAAACATGTGTCTCCAAAAGTAGTGTTTGTACACCATGAGGATCCCAAACTGGAGGAAGCTTTAAGACCCCGAGGTAAAAGAGAAAATTCCTCATTAAATTAAATGCATTTTAATGCCTTTTTATCCAAGTTTTCTAAGTATAATATGCTGTATGCATACACTAAAGCATTTGAAGCACAAACATTGTAAATATTTTAATTGGTAAAATCTAATTCTGCTAGGTGAGGAACATAGCAGTTGGATGGTTTGGGGCTGTAATACAGTAGTTGCATTAGTTTTGGACATGTTTTTTGTGTTAAATTAACTGCCAAATATTGCATTCAACTATCAATTAAGATCATACCAGGAAGTATTACAACAATACTTTGAACCTTTTACAATAACCTGGAGCTAATTTGGCCCTTCATGGGTTACTTTGGCTCAACTTTGGAAAATATTAATTTTATGAATATATATTTGGTTCAATATGAAAATCTGAAGTATTGCCCCAAAGTTACATAGAGGAGCTCAAAGTTTGGGAAATATAGTAATTTTAGAACTATGACATTTCAATACCAACAACATAATGAACACCATTATCTTAAACATACAACATTTCCTCAATTTTGAGCTCCCTTATGAGACTAATGATTTATATTTCATATTGGATGTACAATAAAATGAAAAACGAAAATAAGTTTTAAAAAATTTACTTGTAGCCTTTCACTACAAATTCCATATCATCCAAACAACATATCTGCTTGGCTCCACAAAATAAATATATTCTTGAGAAATTACTTTTCAATAATTTGAAGGACCCAATACTTCAGAACAAAAAGCAAGAATGTACCAAATCATTTCCTCAGAATGTGATAAAATATGCAGGAAAAACAAAAATATTCTTGGAGACCAGACTTAACACACAAGGCATATCAAATACAAACAGATGGAAAAATATTAGTTTCACACCACCAATCATATGATCACACCAAACATACACCCTAAAAAAACTTAAAAATACATAGCATACTTGGGAAAAGATTTTAAACATGAATTAAAGAATTTTGAATTACCACCACCGAATCAGTTATGGAAGCACATCATTCCACCATTAAATGTCAATACAAGCACCTAACACCCAACAGTTGGCTTCAACAGTAGCTAGTCAGTCTCTGAAGATAAAAACAAAAGGTAGTTCTCAAAACCTGTCAGACAAAACAATCAAAGGAAATAGTGTTTCTATTCTGACTCAAACCTTCTCTTAAAATTAATAGGAAGACAAAAACTACTACATAGAAAATCTAGGCCCGTTAAACAGCTATTTCAAAAGTCTGGTCTCAATACAATTGGATCTCTGATGTTATCAAAAGAGTATGTTATTTTAAATTCATAGTGATTCATTTTTAAAACAGTACCTATTAATTTAGTTTCCTCTATCAAAATGTGTAATGATACTTTGTGTGCATATGTTAATATGGTAAAATTACTATTTTGTAATTATTTCAGAAAAGAAAAAGATGGATATATTTGCAGAATCACCATCCCCTCCTAGAGACAGCAAAGGGAAATTGACAGCTTCTGAGGCTGCTACTGTCATGGCTTCTAAGTGGAAAATGCAGATTGGTTCTGTTGCATCACGGTAAGCACAGTTTTGATCATAAATAAAAATTTACTTCAAATTGTAAGCAGTACTGCCATAAGTCTGAACTTTGTACATAAAGTTTCCAAATTTTAAAACTTTCAATAGTTCGTAAAGAACTAAAATATCATTTCAGCAATTGTGGATCCTACGAGCTTCTTTAACCATTTATATGGAAAGTATTAGTTTGTTAATTTCTCAGAAAAATGTCTCCTAATAGTTCAGTTTAGAATATTATATTGATTGCATATATTCATGACAAACAAAATATATACCTAAAATGTATGTGAATAACCTTTCAAGTAATTATTTTTTCTGCCTCTTATGAAAGAGGAATACATTATTATAGGCAAACTTTTGCGACATGAAAAATATTTGTATTAAAGTACAATGTGCTAAATTAAATTTGTTATGTTTTTTATAATTTCCAAACTATGCATACTTAATTTAGATGCCATCTATGGAAGCCATCCAAAGATTTTAAAAAATCCCCCAACCCAAACTGCCCTTTATGTGGGGGAGGATTATTTATTACTAGGAAACCATAAAAAATAGACAAAAATTTATTCTGTAAACATCATTTTCAGTTTCTTCTAAGCTAATGCGAAGGATATGTGTATCCAGACTAGTATTTACAAAATATTCAGTGACTTTTTGTACCACCAACTAGCTTTTCCTGGTATGTGTTAGTTCTTATTGGTTTGAACTTTTCAATTACTTTTTGAAATGGTTAATGTTTGGTTGTTACTTTTTAAAAAATGCCTTGATATAGAGAGTGGAATGTTTCTGCATAATGTGAATAAGCACTTTGGAAATCATTCCAAAGCAAAACTATATATTTAGTAACAAAATGAGATTGGAAGAATTTAAATTGAATTAATTAAAGTGGTACTGTTAACACACACTTCACTTACTTTTATTGAGCAGGACAATCGTTTCGCGGACCGTTGAGTAGTGGTTCAACAGCTGAGGATGCGGGCAACGGTCCGCGAAACGATTGTCCTGCTCAATAAAAGTAAGTGAAGTGTGTGTTAACAGTACCACTTTAATTAATTCAATTTATTATGCCTTCACTGTGAGCAGCTTCAAAATTATACATTTATATTGGAAAGTACTGGTATTATAAATAATGATGGATTATTCTGCAACAGTAGCATGTTTATCATTCAGGAGGTTCCAAGGTTGAATCATGATTAGGTTGAGCTATGTGAATAAGGTATCCTTTCAGGTGAATATCAGTTTTAACTTAAGCAGGCACACTTATTCTTTTTTTCAAATGTGGTTGTGTTTTCATTTAATGCTGTATTTTTATCTTTTGCTCTTTCTAGACATCTAACACATTAAAAATAGAAAGAATGAGACATAGAAGAGATAAAAAAGACCTATTAGTAAATAATGGAAATAAGATCTATAAATGTTATGTTTTAAAATATTTTACATAAGCACTATTAAGGGTCAAAACAAATGTACAACTATATTTTGTTTCAAAATATACATAACTTTCAAAAGGAAAAATGAATTTAATAGAAACATAGCGTTGCAATATGTAAATAATTTGTGTAGAATACTTGTACGTTTATTTTTTTTAGTAATTTATTTTCTCTATATGTACTATGTACATAGTGTATAGAGAAGGTATTGCATTGTACCCAAAAATTCTATACCGAGATTTCACCAGAAATATATGTTTTGAGACCACCTGAATCCAAAAAAAGCATTTTTATAAAAATGTGTGTGTGTCTGGGCAGCATAGCTCAAAAACGAAAAGACCATTAAATACCAAACTTGGTATTTAAGTTCAGTATCTTCCAAGGATGTGACCCAAAGATTTCAAGAAAATCCCCTCACCCTTAACTACCCTTCACATGGAAAAATGTTCGAAAATTTTGATTTTCTAAAAAATGGCTCTTAAACAATTTTGATTAAAATATCATATATTAAAGATATATACTTGACAAATAATATGTATATCTTGAATTTTCTGGGAATAGCCTATGAAGGATGAATTTTACGGCATTTTGTGTGACTGGTAAACCGTAAGAGACAAAAACTTAACCACACAAAAAATGTAGAGCACATTAAAACACACAATTTATGTTATATACATTTTTTTCGTGGAGTTAATCATTTTTAGATATTCCTTGTTTTTTGTCTCAGCCTTAAAAAACTTATACTTTTCTCATACGTTACTTTGTCAACTCCTGTCCATACAAATAAAGGAACTTCTGTCACATAGCAACCATCTTTTGCTATCACTTTAACCCATGTTACTCCCTTATTTCGCTTCTACTTACAGGGAAGCAAGTAATAAGACTATTTTTGCTAATTTTTTCTCACTTAGCATGAAGTAAATAGAAGCTTTTTAACAAAAATTTGTTGCAGATATATAGAGAAAGTCATGTGAATGGATTGCATCAGATTTTTTGTTTGTGACATGCCAATCGCTATGTTCTGCCAACAAAGTTCTTTCTGAAAGTTGTGGATTGTTATGTGCTACACATGCCTGTTTTTTTGTCAGTAGCCTCTGATTTTTACTTTCTCTATATGCACTATGTACATAGTGTATAGAGAAGGTATTGCACTCCACCCAAAAATTTGATACCGAGATTTCACCAGAAATATATGTTTTAGGGTCCCCAATATCCAAAAAAAGCATTTTCACAAAAAGGTCTGTGTGTAAGTCAGTGTGTCCGTGTGTCTGTGAACACGATAACTCAAAAACGAAAAGTCGGTAAAATACCAAACTTGGTATTTAAGTTAAGTATCTTTCAGGGATGCGACACGAAGATTTTGAGAAAAGTCCTCCAACACCCAACTACCCTTCACATGGAAATTTTTTCGAAAATTTTGATTTTCTCAAAAATGGCTGTAACGATTGTGATTAAAATTTTGTATATTAAAGATATTTACCTGATAAATAAAATGAATATCTTGAATTTTCTGGGAATAGCCTCTGAAGAGTAGTTTATTCTGGATGAATTTTACTGAATTTTGAATAACTGCTAAACCGTAAGAGATGGACAAAAATTTGCTGCACAAAAAATGTAGAGCACGTTAAACCACAGAATTTATATTATATACATTTTTTTCGTAAGTTTGTCGTTTTTGAGACATTCCTTATTTTTGGTTTCTTTTCTCATACGGGAACTTGTCAACTCCTATCCATATAAACAAAGGAACTTCATTGACATAGCAACCAGCTTTTGACCATAATTTTAAACTATGGTAGTCCCTTATTTCGCTTCTACTTACAAAGAAGCAAGTAATAAGACTATTTCTGCTCATTTTTTCTGATTAGCATAAAGTAAATTGAAGTATAAGCTTTTAAAGAATAATTTGTTGCAGGGATATAGAGAAAATCATGTGAATGGTACACATCAGATTTTTCACATTCCAATTAGTATTTTGAAAAATACCCAAGTCTTTTGGAAAGGAAGAAATATGCGCCCTCATTTTCATGTGTTTATCAATTAGAGATAATGCCATATTAATCTAAAAGTCTCTTTGATGTTGTAACCAGTGGATTGTGGCTGTAAAAAATAGCATAGGCATTTACACCAGGAATGTTAAGTTGTCTAAAAACAGTGAAAGTGGCATCTTCTGGTTTTCTGTGCTGTGGAATTGAATGCACAGATTTAATCTATTTTATCCCATCCACACCTTTAATTCTGTTATAATCCAGAGTCATTGTTAGCTGCTTTGTATCTTCAGTTTCTTGATTTCATTGTTCTGCATTTCAAAACCTTTTTTGCGATTTTTAAAATCTGATAAGGTGATTTAAAACTGATTTTGTGTGCTGAATTCAAATTTGATCTCCATCAGTGTTTTAATTTGTGAGCCAACGAATACATTAGCTCTCATTTTGTGTAGGATAATGAAGAAAATGCACAAAGGTATTTACAGCACTCACTTGTCTTTATCTATAGTCTTCACAAATTGTTCAAACCTAACTTTATATGATGAGGGATCATGAGGCGGGAACTGGTGATCTGGGAGATGTACCTTTGGTGCTGGGCTGCGCAGCGATGACTGGTCTTCTCTCTGGCTTTGCAGCTGGTGAAGTCGTTTCTCGACGCTCCTCAGCTATTTGGGGACTCAGCGGCGAGCAATTGAGAGCTATTTGTTTAGCTCCAGTGTTGAGCATCAGTGATCTCAAGTCGGGGAACGGGAGTTTGGCTCAAAATAAATGTCGGCACTTTCATTTGATCAAAGGTTTATTTCCCTTTTCAGCATTCTCGAGACAGTTCCTCGATTCTATTTTCGTAATTTCACTCGCAATAGAGTGTAATGTGCACAAAGGAAACTCGAACTCAATGCGGCGATAATGGCAACTGTTACGTGCAGGATTATTGTAGACACTTTCTAGCGTGCATATCTTATCACAAGTGTCGCAGGTTCCACGTGAAGTTACATTTCAACTACATGAAATTTAGGACAAATACTGTACATTTATAGCAAATCCTACCCACGCGCAAAACTCTAAACTCGCAATCTCATTGACCCATTTTGGTCCCTAAAATAGCATGGGGTGCACTTCTGACATGACATGATTATTTTCGATTGGTCAATACGTCTTTCACGTGATTCTTGACCCCAATTTTCTCGTGATTCCCCTATTTGTATGTCACTTTCTCTTTCCCCTCTTGTAATACAAAAGCAAATAGAAATGCTTTCCAGGAACATTCTCTCTGAACTTTCAATATACATTGTGACAATAAGTACATGATATTATACTTAGTAATTAACTTAAATAATCTAATTAACTAAAACATATGTTGGCGCTCACCAAGCTTGGCGACATACCTTTTCAATCAACAAGAGGTTCACTTTTTATATTTTTTTTTTGCCCGGCATTATATTAGTTCTACGTGGTAACTGTTTCCCTTGCCAGTGTTTTCATTTCATTTGCATAAGAAACAAGGGTATTTTGTGAAACTAGCCAGCTGACCAAATAATAGTCCAATAATCTTGAAATCTCCACAGACTAGCCATAGGTGGTTTTTGTACTGCTGTTTTTGTAACAGATATTTCCATATGTATCTCCTTATGTGTCTCCTCTGAAACAAAAGGGTGGACTTGAGGAATGAAAGCACATACATTTCCCCAAATATGTGGTGCCAGATCTTACAAGGGGCATAATACATAGGCACCACAAAAAATTTTAAATGTTAAAATTAAGATGGAAAACAAATAGACTCTCCAAAAATTTGTCCTGAAATGTATATTCATAAAAATTTCAGGCAAATGTTAAATGAGTGAAGATTTCAGTGAAATCCTTTTTCTTACGAAAAAAGAATAGGATTTTATTTTGTATGGTGCAGGTAACATTAAATGGTGATTAAGAATATTCCCTGAATATTAGACATCATTTGGGTTTTCTCACAAAGTAAGAAATATACACCCTGAGACACCAAACATTTCGTCAGGTTTATAGATAAGATGAATGCAAATGTCTTAACCTCTGTTTATTTTAACAGGAAGACACATTTTTGTATGGACCTAGGACTGATATAGTTAGTAGATTTTAATAAATATAAACATAAAATATAAACCTAATAATAGTTAGATTTCATATTTTAAGTAATAAAGTTGAAATTATTAGCTGTTGAGGCTTTCTAACAAACGATAAGCACATTGTAATATTACTACAGTATGTACATTACAAAACATATTCAAAACATACAATTTTGGATTGTAAAAAATTCTTGGCATAATATGCGAAAGTGCTTTTCATTTTTGCAAACAGTGTTAAATTGTGATTCTGAAATGCTCATTTATTTCAAAAAAGGAAATCCATGCAGAATGGTGTTATTATCAATGCTATAAAACAATAGCACAACATAGTTTCTTTTAGGCACCTATGAAAGCAAAATAAATGTTTCTTGGAAACTTAAAACCATGTTTTATATGCATTAAATTATAGTGATGCTATTCTCAAGGTGGTACTCCACAATGGACAAGTGTAAATATTTGTAGTCAAGTTCCTGTGTGAATTTTTTGGGGTTTTATAAGCTTTCTACCAAATCAAAAGGTTTGACATAAAATAGGGTTTTGTCTCATAATTGTAGCTATGTTAAGATTGTTGTAACATTTACAGAAATAGCCTCTATTGCTGACTTTTTTTGGTATATATTGAATAAATAGACACTGGCCACAAAAGGGGCATTTCATCTATAGTCACAAATTCTCTTGAGATTTCTATCCCATATTATAACTTGCCCCTTGAGACAGCTCAGTGTCAGTCACATCAATGCAGCTACATGTGTAGTAGCAAATCCTCATTGATATTGTCCAACACCCCTTTGCCCTCTCTACTTATAACATTAAGCAGAACATAACAGTATCACTATTTACAAATGTATTTATAAATTGCCATATACATTCTTCTCAAGGGACAAGTTATAATATTGTGATTATATTATTGTTCTTATAGTTCTCCGCAAAGTTTGTGAAAAATTTCCTAATGGGTTTGTCAGTTTTTAGGCAGTCATTTCTGGTTGTCACATCATCAAATCTGATGCTTCAGAAATCTTTAGTAGCTGAAAGTAGCTCTGAATATTGTAGTTTTGCAATCCCTTTCTAGTTGATATATTTTGTTATTAAAGATAAAATTATCACCAAATTCGGTTTTTGGTTTTGCTTTTATGTAATATTTGATTTATAATATTGAAATTAATCATGGTTCAAGTGGACCTGGAAAGTCTATAGCATGATAAAAGTGAGGGAAATTAATTCTGGTTGAACAAAAGTCAGATGTATTAAACTTAGAATGATTTAAAAATTATGCAACTGTACATTTTGTTCTTTGTATTGCTCGATTAGGTTATTTGTATATCCTAAGCTTATTAAAGAACAAAATAAAATAAAGAGATACAGAAATGTGTTGAATGGTTATGGTGGAAGCAGATAAAAAAGGTACACTATGTAGGTATTTTAAAATCTTTGTTGTCTATAAAAAGATGACATGAAACTGAAAACTATGATGAGAATAGCATGATTAGTCACAGAAAATACCTTAACTGCATCAGAAAATGTCAGAGAAATTTATACAATAATTTCTGTGTGAACCCTGTTGGTACGGTATACTCTTGATCGTCTGGAGTAATGTGGGGGAGAGGAATAAAATGATCAAAATAAAATAATCGAAAAACACAAATAATCGAGAAATCCCTAATTTAATGCTTTTAAGGTAGGAAATTATGTTTAAAAGCTTTTTCAACATGTATTTTTTATTTAAAAGTTTATTCTTCTTCTTGTTTTCTTTAGGAAACAGCAGTAAGGGGCCCACGCATGACAATAAGTGCCATTTCCATTGTTTAAATGATCACTGTGTGACACACAGTATGTTTTCATTGTTATTGGCCTACCTGATCTGTGTAAATTAAAAACAAGTTCAATTTTTCTGATGTTAATCACAGAGTAAGTGTTAATGAAGCAAGTTATAAGTGTTCTCGGTCTTCTAACTAGATAAGTAGATGGATTGACTCCAATGTTTCCAAGATATGCATCAGTTTACCCAGAAGACAAAGGTGATGCACCTGGCTAGAAGTCCGAGAACACTTAAAGAGTTAATATGTTGTCGCTTCAGCTCTTACTTTAAGAAATTTGTAAAAGAGATGGCAGATAAATGGAAAAAAATGTGTGTTGACATTAAAACAAAATAATTTTTTTGGGGTGGGGATGCATGGGTAATCTGCGAACCAGTAAATCTGCACATGCATAATCGGCAGTAAGCTGTATATATTATAATTATATTGGATCATATCAAGAGGTACCTACTTATCTGAGTTCTTTTTTTCAAAATATTAATGTCAAAATAAAGGTCATGAGACAGTTTATGTGCCTTTTATTTTGTGCTGTAAGTTAACTGTTAGTATAAGCATTCTCACTGGAAAAAATATTTCTCCTGATACTATTATGGACTAATACTGTATTGAGAGCCAATGGTCAAACAGGTTTAGTTGCACGTTCACAGACGACATAAATCAATGTGTGTGCCTTCGTTTGGTTAAAATTGTTTTCTTTTAAAGAGATGATATGCTAAATTCCAAAATTAGGTTTTGAAAAAATCTGATGTAATCCATTCATGACTTTCTCTATATCTTTGCAACAAATTTTTGTTAAAAGGTTTATGCTTCTATTTACTTCATGCTAAGTGAGAAATAGCAGAAATAGTCTTATTACTTGCTTCCCTGTAAGAAGTGAAATAAGGGAGTAACATAGGTTAAAGTGATAGCAAAAGATGGTTGCTATGTGACTGAGGTTCCTTTGTATGGACAGGAGTTGACAAATTTCTGTATCCGAAAAGTATTAAGTTTTTTAAGGCCTAAACAAAAAACATGGAATATCTAAAAAACGATCAACTCTACATTAAAACACACACAAATTGTGTGTTTTAATGTGCTCTACATTTTTTGTGTAGTAAGTTTTTGTCTATCTCTTACGGTTTACCAGTTACACAAAATTCCGTAAAATTCATTCAGAATAAAGTAGTCTTCAAAGGCTATTCCCAGAAAACTCAAGATATGCATATTATTTGTCAAGTATATATCTTTAATATATGATATTTTAATCAAAATCGTTAAGTCATTTTTTAGAAAATCAAAATTTTTCGAAAATTTTACCATGTGAAGGGTAGTTAGGGAATTGGGGATTTTCTTGAAAATCTTTGTGTCGCAGCCTTGGAAGATACTGAACTTAAATACCAAGTTTGGTATTTAACTGTCTTTTCGTTTTTGAGCTATGCTACACACACACACGCACACACACATTTTTTCTAAAAAGGCTTTTTATTGATTCAGGTGGTCTCAAAACATGTATTTCCAGTGAAATCTCGGTATTGAATTTTTGGGTACAATGCAATACGTTCTCTATACACTATGTACATGGTACGTATAGAGAAAGTAAAAAAAGGGAAAGGGGATCATATTTCATTTGAGATGTCTTGTATTCAGATAAATACACTGTAATGAATTTTGAGAATGCTTTTAAGGAAGTGGCTGTGTTTATTGTAGACCTGGCAAGACATTATATTTTTAGATTTAGTGGTACTGAAAATTCCTTTTGAGTACTAATCCAGACAGTTTCATTGTTGCTTATTTTGTTCCTCGACAACTTCAAAATCACAATCTCCAGATTGTTTTGAGTATATCATAGTCGTCTTGATGAACTATACTTTTTCCCAAGAGATTCACCTAAAAAATTAGCTAATTCTTCCTTCGCCTCCAGCACCTCCTTAATATCTGCTTCCAACTCTTCTGAGGTACAAAGTCTTTTGGACCTCAAATAAAAAAGTCTTCAAACTGAGTAAACTAAATACTGAATACTAAATTGCAAAATGAGTTGAATTATAACTTGAGTTGGTATGCAAAGCAATAAATTACCTAAACAGGTTTCATATGTGATTTTGCCTACATCATCAGCTGATTACGTACAGGTAACTTATTACTTACTGAAGCAACTCAAGTGTAAATTCCACTCATTTTACAGTTACAATTTGTAATTATAATTTGTGCTTCACCGTGTTCCACTTAATTGGTTTTTTATGTACCAAATAACTCACAGAAACTATAGATGTCAATAAATCAATATTATGTACTCATAATTACCCAGTTTTTATTGCTACCAAAATGCAGTGTTTGCTTCATAGGTTAATTACAGCTATATTTAATGAAATTGTTTGTGTTTCAGATTGAAGAAGAAGGAAAAACCACAACCTGATAAGGAGCCTTGGGATGAAATTGAAGAAAAGAGATATATATTTATTAAGGATGATCCTGATAAGAGTGAAATCAGTGAAGAGGAAGATGAAAGGAAAAAGAAGCCTCTTGCAGAAGACAAGTTTCCACCAAGAAAAGGACCAGTTTTAGAGAAAACAAATAGTGATAAAATAAAAGAGCCCATGGAGGAATTGCATGATGATACAGTAAGTAAGACTCAACAGTTTGTGGAGAAATATCAAGGAGGCTTTCGCATAAATGCACGTGTTTTGGATAAAAAGTCAGATGATTTGCCACCATTACCTCCAGGTGTGCCTCCCAAAACTGCTCCCGCAACTGGGACTAGAGGTAAATCATCAGCTCTCTTAGGACAATCTGGATTACAACCCAAAGGTCCACGGACTGATAGCGAGAGTGACACTTCAGATTCAGAAAAAAAGAAGAAGAAATTGCAGCCACAACATTCTCATTCTCGTGCTTTAGAAGCATCAACTGGGGAATCATCACGGAGTCGTTCACGATCTCGTGAGAAGTACAGTCGAGCTTCAAGTAACAGTAGTTCTCGTTCTCGATCTTATAGAAAGAATCGAAGTCGGTCTAAATCAGGGTCCTATGAGCGCAGAAGATCTCGATCTGGTTCATATGGTCGTTATGGAAGCAGGTCACGCTCACGTTCTTACCCTCGATACAGAAGTTCTGGGTCAAGATCTAGATCACGTTCATACCGTAGCCGTAGCAGGTCCTATGATAGATATTCACGCAGCAGATCCAGATCCGAATATCGCAGAAGCAGAAGCCAATCTGATGACAGGCGCAGGAAACATGATTATCACATGAATAGATACCACCAAGGAAGATATCCTCGTAATCGGGGCACATATTACAGACCACGATTTCAAAATTTCAAAAATCAACGAGGTGGTAGTGGAGGTGGTAACTACACACCTCGTGGGGGTAGAAACTTTCATAAAAATTATCCTCAAGGTGGGAGAAGACCGTATGCTCACCGTGGTCGTGGGAGAAATCGTGGAAGGTATTTCCATTATAAACCTGGTTCAGGGTATAAAGATTATCATCGTCGCTATGAAGGACGTGCTCGCTCCAGGGACAGTGATGATCGTAGAAGTTATAGTCGTGAGGATGATGATCCCATGAAAAAAGTTGATGCTGCAAAGGAGAAGATAAATAAATACATAGCAGAAGAAAATAAGAAAGAGGAATCGACTGGACCTAGCAAATCTAGGGATGAACCATTGAGTGAAGGAGAGGCAGTAGATGATGATGATTATGGCCTTCCTCCTCTGCCTCCAGATGGACCTCCATCTAGAGAATCCAGTTCTAATTATGTTGATCGTAAAATGTATGAAGGAAAATGGGCAGACAAAGAAGGTGATGAAAAGGGCGGTTCTCACAAGGTTCCAGAAGGCCCTAGGCTACCACCAGAGAATAGCATTGAAGAAATGGACAAATTTCTGAATAAAGTTAAGGCACAGAAAAAGGAGGAAATGAAAGAAAGAAGCAAATCATTTAGTAAATCATCCCATAATTGGTAAAATGTGCATCAAACCATGTAGTGGTGATCTTGAAAATCATCACTTTTATAGGTCAGGTTGACTTAAGATATTGAGCCACTAATAATGCAAGAAGGATGGTTTGATGTTGATGTTTTTAGTGTATAACCTTAATGGTGATGAACTGTAAATAAAGCTGCAGCTTCTGTTAATACTTTGTAATCGTACTGTATGTAGCGATGTTCAAGACTGTATCCTTCTTTCACTTGAATGTTCTCATTTCACTTACATTGCTTATTTTACAGGTGTTTAGAGGAAAGTACACAAATAAAAGTGTTTTTTGTAAATAGCTTTGCAACTTTTCGTTGGAATATTCCTTGAATCTTAAAAAAAATCCATTTCCTTTCAAGAGTTGCATGGACTCAAAATTATAAATAGTATCCCAAAATAAGAAATAATTGTTGGAAATACATAATACCAGTGATGCAGAAGGGCTGTCGCACTCATATCAGCAGCTGTTGAGCTACTGCTGTTTCCTTTCACTCCATCAACCTTACTTTTACTTCTCCCTCTACAATCCCAATCCTGCAATCAACTGGTTAAGCCCAAACATGGATAGGCATACTTCCTAACACTTCTTTGGGCTGTCTTCAGCCTGCCAACTTAGCATACAGGGGATTGTGCCCTATTTGCCTATTTTATAAGCATGTAGGCAATTTACCCAAAATTCATATTGGGTCATTTATAAGATGTGTGAATCTTATAGCATCTATAAATGCCTGTTTGAAGGATTACCACTGCTTATAGTAATCAAGCCTATAAGTGCCTTTTTCCAAATGATTTGTATAATGATTAAAAAATTTGATGTGTTCTATTCACATGACTTTCTGTACACCTCTGTAACAAGTTATTGTTAAAAAGGTTATTCTTCTATCACTTCATGCTAATTCAGAAAAAAATTAACAGAAATGGTCTTATCAATTGCTTCCTTGTAAGTAGAAGGAAAATAAGGGACTACCATAGGCCAAAACAATTGTCAAATCTTCAAAAAAGCTGGTTGCTTTGTGGTTGAAGTTCCTTTGTATGGACAGGAGTATTTTAAAACTGAAACAAATAACAAGGAATATCTCAAAACAGACAACTCGGTGAAAAAAATTTGATGTGTTCCATTCACATGACTTTCTCTAGCTGCTCTACAAACCTCCTACAAAAGATAATTCTTCTTTGTACACAATACTAATCAAGATAAATATTAGCAAAATGTTCTTATTACTTCGTTTCTTTTAAGTAGGAGAGAATAAGGGAATGCGCTATGGTAAAGTGACTGTCAAATGTTTTAAAAGCTATCGTCATGCGAATGTCATTGCAAATCACTTCTTTGCTTGGCCAGGAGTAGAACAAAAGGTAAACGGACACTTCCTGTCTGAGAAAAGTTTAAGTACTTCATAATTGAAACCAGTAACAAGGAATATCTCGGAAACAGTTACCTCCACAACAAAAATGTAAAGGACAAATTGTGTGTTTTGATGTGATGTACATCTTTTGTGCAGTGTGATTGTTTTCTATCTTTTACGGCTTAGCAGTTAAGCAAAATTCATCCAGAATAAAGAGGTCTTCAGAGGCTATTCCCCAAAAATTAGAGATAATTTTATTTCGGACATAAATAGCTTTAATATACGGGATTTTAATCAAAATCCTTAAGAGCCCTTTTTAAGAAAATCAACATTTTCGAATTTTTTTCCATGTAAAGGGTAGTTTGTGGTAGGGGGATTGTTTTGAAAATCTTCGTGTTGCTTCCTTGGAAGATACTAAACCTAAATACCAAGTTTGGTATTTTACCGTCTTTTTGTTTTGGGGCTATGCTGTCCACAGACACACACACACATGCCTTTTTTTTTTAAAATGCTTTTTTCAGACTCGGGGGGGGGGGGGGGGGGGGGGACCCCAAAAGATATATTTCCAGTGAAATCTCGGTATCGAATTTTTGGGTGCATTACAATACCTTCTCTATCTCTATGTACATTGTACATGTTGGGCTAGAGAAAGTAAAAATGTATAACATAGATTGTGTGTTTTAACAAGCTCTACATTTTCTGTTAAGTTTTTGTCTGTTACCAGTTATGGAAAATTCTGCAAAATTCATCAAGAATAAAGGTCTTAGGAGGCTATTCCCAGAAAATTCAAGATATACATTTTGTCACATAAATAACTTCTATATACAATATTGTAATCAAATTGTTAAGAGCCATTTTTGAGAAAATGAACATTTTTGAAAAATTTTCCATGTAAAGAAGGATACTCGGGAGTGAAGGGATTTTCTTGAAATTCTTCGTGCCGCATCCTAGGAAGATACTGAACTCAAACATCATTTGGTATTTAACAGACTTTTTGTTTTTGAGCTATGCTGACACACACACGAATGCACGTACACATGCACACACACACTTTCTAAACATGCTTTTTGTTTGTTTCCAATATGTGTAGAGAAAGTAAAAAACTGGAAGTGGTGCACAGTGAAGTGCAAATTATACATAAAATGCGAAATGAGAACTTTAACTTGAATTGCTTTACTAAGTAATGAAATACTTGATCATGTTTCGTAGGCTGGTGTTGCCTACATTGTTGGCAGATTTCAATCCACCACCAGAGAAGCACAAGCATTGTACAAAGGATATTGGCGACAGGCTGCCAGTCGAAATGTGCTAAACTTCTTTTGAAAAAATATTACTGAGTTACTTATTGATCTTCCATTGTATTTTTCTTTTTTAAGATAGTTATGAGTATTGCATGTTATAGAAATCCATTAACAATAACTAATCTAGGTAGAAGGGAACTGATTTCATATTGAAAATGGTAGATAAGGTCATAACATTGATTCAGGACAATATTTCATCTTACAGCAATAATGGAGCTTTCTATAATTCAGAGTTTTTAAATATGTGCTAACTTTTGTGAAAAAAATTACAAAGTACTAAAATTCTGATGTGCTCCATTCACATGACTTTTTCTACATCTCTGCCATAAATTATTGTTAATAAGTGTGTGTTCTATCTACGTCATGCTAATCGAGATAAACATTAGCAAAAATGGTCTTATTACTTAGTTCCTTAAGTAGAAGGGAAATAAGGAAATACACTAGGCTAAACCGACAATAAAATGCTTTAAAATATAGTTACTATGGGATTGAAGTTCCCATATGAGAAAAGCATGAAGTAGATAGAAGAATAAGCTTGTTAACAATAATTTGTAACGAGATGTAGATAGTCAGTGAATGAAACACATCAGAATTTTTTTTTTGATTCAGGGGGGTCCCAAAACATGCATTTCTGGTGAAATCTTATCAAATTTTTGGGTGCAATACAATACCTTTTCAATACATTATACATAATACACATAGAAAAAATAAAGTTTTTAAGTAAATTAGAAATCTATATATGAGGAAGTGATTCTTTATGAAAAAAAATCTGATGTGTTTCATTCATATGACTTTCTCTACATCTCTGCAACAGAGTATTGTTAGTAAATTATGCTTCTATTTACATGCTAATCGACAAAAAATTATCTGAAATAATCTTACTTGTTTCCTTGTAAGTAGAAGAGAAGTAAGGGAATACCATAGGTTAAAGTGATAGTCAAAACTTTGTTGCTATGTGACTGAAGTTCCTTTATTTGTATGGACAGGAGTTGACAAATTCCTGTATGAGAAAAGTTAAGTTTTTCAAAGCTGAAAGCAAAAACAAGGAATATCTCAAAAACGATAAACTTCGCAAAAAGAAAAATATATGCAGCATAAATTGTGTGTGTTAATTTGCTTACATTTTTTTGTGTAGCAAGTTTTTGTCCATCTCTTACGGTTTAGCAGTTATGCAAAATTCTGTGAAATTCACCCAGAATAAAGTAGTCTTCAGAGGCTATTAGCAGAAAACTCAAAATATACATTTTGTCAGGTGAATATGTTAAATATACATTATTTTAATTGAAATCATTAGAGCCATTTTTGAGAAAATCAATTTTCGGAAAAAGTTCCATGTAATGGGTAGTTTGGGTTGGGATTTTTCTCAAAATTGTGTCACATCCCCGTAAGAAATACCAAGTTTGGTATTTTACCGACTTTTTGAGTTATTGTGTTCACAGACACACACACCTTTTTCTGAAAATACATTTTTTTGGATACAGGGGACCCTAAAAAACATATTTCTGGTGAAATCGTTCTCAAATTTTTTGGTGGAGTGCAATACCTTCTCTATACACTATGTACATAGTACGTGTAGAGAAAGTAAAAATGCTTTAAAACATGCAAGTATAATTTAATTACATGTATTTAACAACAATGTAGCTGACACACATTTCGTCTGTGATTGTGTATTGGAAAAAAAATATTTTATTTAGTTAATTTCTGCCTGTTGGCAGGATTAACATGCTGAATGAATTCATCAAGAAGCATGTTGAAACCATAGACTATTGGAGAAGATAAATTTACAGAGAATATTTTTTTGTCAGTGTTGTTAAACTTTGAACATTCAGTTCATAAAAGATAATTAAATTAATGCTAAAGTAGTGTGTAATAGAGTAGACAAAAGTGCCAGCAAAATCACTGCAAATAAAAATCCCTTTAGTGTCTGATTGGCCACGTGAACTGGGCCAATAAACTCTTAAGGTGAAATGGTCTTTTTTCATGATATATGGAAATTCTAAACAACAAAAAGTAAAATATTTTCTGATTGGTAATCTGGGAATTATTAAGTATAAAATGCAGTACAGTATTTATTTCGAGTAATAAAGACAACTCTTATATAAGTAATATGAATAATTATTCCTTGCCACAATATAAAACTTAGTATATTTTGTTTGTTTTAGTGCCTCTATTGCCTATTTTATAAGATTTTCACTTTATGTAGGTCTTAAATGACCAGGAAGAAAAGCCAGGTTTTAAAGCTTATCTAATAACTGAACTTTGTCAAGTGAAAGAATACCATGTTAAAATACCTGTCACTTTATGTCTAGAAAGCAAGTGAAGTTGATATCTCAGTCTCCTGCTCTCTCTTCCTACTCGCTTTTCTCTCATGCTATTATTTTTTTAATTAACTGGTGTCCAAATTTACATTTTTTTGTTTTTTGGAAGAGGGGGAGGCTAGTTAATTCCCAGGCTTTATTTTTCTAAAATTCTTTTATTTTGTCTTGATTCTCAAAACATGTGTTTTGATAAAATGGTAGTATCAACTTTTTGGGTTAATTGCAATACTTCCTCTATTTACCTTCGCCTCTCTGCATTAAGGTTGTATGTGCACAGTTTGAAATTTTACTAGAAATGCATTTAAAAGTTAAAATAGCTGCAAAAAATTTAGTTTTTATGGTTGAGGTTGAAGCTTACACCAGTCTGTTCTTGTTTGCACACACTTTCTCACAATTACATATGTTGGAAAATGTGTTTCATAGAGGAATAATATGACATAACAATGCACTTATAACACATAACCTTGTGACATGCCAGTTGAATTTTCATAAACATTATTACACAAAAGCAAATGAAGAAAATATTGGGAATGGAATTTTTAGTTAACTATGGACATGGTTACACTATATAATTATTGTACATCTACTAAATATTTTGATACAATTTTCAAACTATACATTTAATGTTCTCATAATGTCTTCATGTATATATACATTTGGTTCTGACACTGTGTCCTTGGGTCCCCCTCAGTTTTATCTAGAAGTCTTGATAAGACTATCACACCATTGTCACAAAGCTGTAATAGTTTCAATTTGCCTATGGAAATTACCAATGGAGTATTGTACTTTTCCTGTGGGTCCAGATGATGTCCTCATTGGTAAAAGGTACAGATAATAGGAGCTGAAGCTTTCCTGGTGACTAACATACTCTAGGTGTTTGGGCATCAAGCTGGTGATGTGGAGCAATCGATGTTTCGGGAGTGTACATCTCTCCCATCCGGATGATGTATGACTAACTGGGTAAATGGCCTGTATATATAGTGTGCACCAAGTGACAAGAGACCTGTAGAAAACTCTGGCTGCTACCTGAATTGTGTTTGTGCCGGTTGTCACCCTCCGTGGTGTAATGGTTACCATGCTAACTTCATATACCCAAGGTTGCAGGTTCAAACCTGGTGGAGAACAATAAATTTTTTCGGGTGTAAAGATCCTTAACATGGCTTCCTTCGGAAGGGAAGTAAAGCCGTTGGTCCTGTGTTGTAGATTTACGGCAGGTAAAAGAACCTCAAGCCTGATAGAGAGGCCTCTGAGGAAAATTAAGCTGTCTTTCATGCCCAGTTTAGAATGGGATGCTGAGAACCGTAGTAGTTAAAGAGCATCCATAACACACCATTTCATTTCCATTTTCTGTGCCGGTTAATTTCAACGTAGATGGCTGGTTTTCATGTGGAACTAAGCTGTTCCAGCATCCTGATCAGGATACCCTCTTGGAGGAGATAGCCAATGCCTCCTTGACCCTGCATTCCCAAAAGCAGTCACATTGGCTAAGATGGTGTTGTTCCTGAAACGTTAATGGCTTCACATCATCTCATCTGTCTTGAAGCCCGAGAACATTTAGAGTAGGTACAGGTGTGTTAAAAATTCAACAGCCCTGTAATTTTTCTTTTCTCTGATCACCTCTGCACCTTTATGATTTAGATGCCCATATGTGAAATTGGTTCTCCATTAGAAGTGTATTGAATAACTGGCTGCATGTAATAGGAGCCTTAACTGGTTTAAATCCGGAAAACTTTTATAAGATAGGTCTACAAGATAAAGGAATTTTAAAGCAGTAATTTTGAAGATTGTAACCAATTCTGAAGGTGTCTTGGACAGGTTCCCACTTTTTTGCTTGTTCTGTTGCCAAAATGCACGGAATCAACTTCATGTGCTCTGACTCAAGATATTTCTTCCAGCTTAGTTGTTCGTATAAGATGCAGCAGAAAAATAGCAAAAATTCAAATATGATTATGGAGATACACTTTACATGCTTAAACCTAAAATAATGCAATAAATAGGAATAATGAAGTGTTAGTTTTACTTTCTCTGCACCTACTATGTACACAGTGTATAGAGAAGGTATTGTAATGCACCCAAAAATTTGATACCAAGATTTCCCCAGAAATTTATGGTTTGGGTTCCCCTAAATTAAAAAAAAAAAGCATTTATAGAAAAAGGTCCATGTGTGTGCGTGCGCGCGCATGTGGACAAGGTGAAAAAACTATTAAACATCAAACTTGATATTTAAGTTTGATATCTTTCACAAAGATTTTCAAGAAAATATTTTTCAAAAATTTTGATTTTCTCAAAAATAGTTCTTTAATGCTTGAATTTTCTGGGAATAGCCTATGAAGCTCTGTTCATTCTGGATGACTTTTATACAACTGGAAAATGTAAAAGATATATAAAAACTTACCGCTTAAAAAATGTAGATCGCATTGAAACACACAATTTATGTCATACACATTTTTTTTCTGTTGTGTTAACGGTTTTTGGATTATCAATTTTAATTTTAGCCACTTAAACTTTTCTCAAACATGAAGACATCTTTCTTCTTGTTTCTTGTTTGTTTATTCCTGAAAAGCCAAGAGATTGGAATTTCAATTGTTTCACATAGCGACTGGCTTTTATAGAACGAGAGTATTGCTTTAGCCTGTGCATTTTCTTATTTCCCTTCTACTTAAAGGAAGCTAGTAATAAGAGTAATTCTGCTTGTGTATATTTTGATTAACATGATGTAGATAACAGATTAATGCTTTGAATAAAAGGTTTTTACTGAGTAGCTAGATGACATGTGAATGGAACAGATTAGATTTTCCCCTTCTACTTACTAGGAACCAAGTAATAAGGACAATTTCTGCTAATGTTTATCTTGATTATTATGAAATAGAAAAGTAAGCTTTTTAATAATTTGTTGCAGAGATGTAGAGAAAGTCATGTGAATGGAACACATAAGATTCTTATTATTATTATTATTATTATTATTATTATTATGACACAAATACATTTTTAAATGTTCCAATTTCATCAGAGCCATATTTATCATCCATAGGTAGTAGCTGTCTTGCTTAGTTCCTTAAATCATAATGTTGAGATTATAAGAACTAAATTTTCTTATGCATACAAAGTTGACATTGATGTGTAGATTGTATGTTCCAAGTGTCACTCTATCCCCTCCATGGTGTAATGGTTACCATGCTAACTTCATATACCCAAGGTTGTGGGTTCAAACCCAGCTGAGGACGATGGATTTTTTTGAGCATGAAAATCCTTAGCATGGCTGCCTTCGGAAGGGAAGTAAAGTCATGGGTCCCGTGTTGTAGATTTACAGCACGTAAAAGAACCTCAAGCCTTATAGTGAGGCCTCTTAGCAAAATTAAGTGGTCTTTCATGCCCAATATAGAATGGGATGCTGAGAACCACAGCAGTTAAAGAGCATCCATAAATAAAACGCTATTTCATTACATTTCAAAGTGTCACTCTAACAATAGCTGGCGTTTTTGGTTTTCATTTCTATTCTCTCTTTATGTTCTTATATCATCTTTATTAGTGATGTGCCTTTTATAATCACTTGCAAAAGTATAATCTTTGGTGTTGAGTAATGAAAATTTACAGATGATACAGATCACTCATGTTTTGTGTACTTGTTAAGACAAATAATGGTCTGTACAAGTTGAAATTTTTTACAACACAACTAAAGAGCTAAACTTTGTAGAGAGAGAATATTTGGACAATTTGGTTTAGAATTTTTAATTGTAATTTGTAAATAATGATTACTAAACAAATTTTAACAGCATAATTCAAAAGTAGAAATTGCAGCCTATAATGGGGTAGTGTGCTCCTTGAAGTGGCAACTTCGCTGTTGCACTATTGGCTGAGTGATCTATATCTGTCTCAGATTCCTTTTCAATTTGGACATTACTAGTTCAGCTATTCAATAATAAGCGATTTGAACTGCTCTTCTGAAAATTTACTTATGTCCGACCTTGAGAGTACATTTATAAATGCACTAATATGTTAAAAATTGAGTTCTATAACTGTTGCTCTCTGTTCTCAAAATTTCTAAAAAAAATTGCTTTCAGATAACTTTATATGTATGACAGCTTCAGTGAAATGATGTGAACTTACATGAAACATTAGTCTAACACTGCCTTTAGGTAGTGTGGAGATAGCATGTCTGCCTCACATTCAAGATGTCACAAGTTCAAATCTTGCGTACGGTGAATTACCTAGGTTTTTCCCTTATGCTGAAAAGATGACAGTCAAGTAACTTGAAGCTCTATGTACGCTGAGATCATTGAAGCCTATTTCCCCAAACTTGAACATCATCCTATATGACCAACCTGGTTAAAAGGAGAGGGAGAAGTAAAATAACTGCCTCCAGGCCATTTTAGTGCTGCTAAATATTCTCTGCAGAAACTATGAATACTTTTAGTTATATTTGCTTAATTGTGAGCAACTCTATCCATAAAATAGGATTGTTCCTATTCCTCTTTTACACATATTGGACAGCTGCTGTTATTTACTGCTGGGTTATCATCTGCAGCATCACACCCAAGATTTTGAAGTTAATCCAAGTCCTGGAGAACAAATTTTATAAAGTTTCTGCTCCAAAAATTGTATCTAACTTGCTTTTTAAAGATTTAGTTTCCCTTTCTTTCAATCTTTGGTGTTGAGTAATGAAAATTTACAGATGATACATATCACTCATGTTTTGTGTACTTGTTAAGACAAATTTTTTGTACATACCATTAAAAATATTGTCACTACTTGGCTGGTATTTCCAAGTAGATGCATGATAATATAAAGAAGCTGGCGGCTAAATGGAATGAAGCTTAAATTTTTAGAATATCATATTTTTAAAAACAAATGAAATTTGCTTAGATCTGGAAGCTATTTTACAATGTTCTGCTAGCTGATTGCTGTTTTCCTTTTCTTTTTTTCTTTTTATTTGCGCTTATAATTTTTTTTTAATTTATAATTATTAAGTAGACATTAACAACTAAATAATATGAAGATTGGCTTAGAAATGCATTTGGTGAAGAAGCCCCCATCTAAGGCAACAAATTAGTACAGCAAATTCAAAACAGATCAGCTTTTGTTAGCAATGAATTTTGTGAAGGATGAACTGCTGTTACTGATGAAAATATTGCCAATGTTCAAGCAATGCTAGAGGAAGATTGATAGACAAATTAAGAATTTATGTGGGGCCACATTGGGCATTAGCATGAGACAAATCCAAAACAACAGATATGAGAAAACTGAATCCCATCAGAAACGACAATGGTGCAGAGAATGTGGAAACATTCCAAGACGTGTTATTCAAATTTGGTTTCGAACATCCTTACTGGTGATGAACCTTGGATTTATTGAGAAGAAAAATCAGTCAGCTCAATACATAATTTTTTATTTCTTTCTTTCTCTGTTTACCCTCCTTGTTGTAGGACTTATGTCCCAGGGCATCAAGTCATTGCCTGAGGTTAAATGCCTGTTGAGGAGCTGAGGCTTTGGATCAGAGAGAAACCAGGATGGGTGATCAACCCGATGCCTACTATAAAAGTGAGGAAGTGGATGATATGAAATGACAGTGAAATGAATGACAAGAAAGATGACTTTGGAGCATTTAGTGAAATGAATGGCGGGGTAAACAGGAAAACCTGCCCAGAAGCCGCTTCTTCCACCATTAATTCCACATACGTTACCCTGGGACAAACCCGAGCCGCCTAGGTGAGAGATGAGCGCTTTAACCAGTTGGTCAGGGTCGCTCTCCTAGGTGTAGTGGCTACCGTACTAGCCTCTTGTACCCAAGATCGCGGGCTCAATCCATGCGAAGGGCGATGGATTTTTTTCGGGCGTAAAAATCCTTAGCATGGGTTCCTTCGGAAGATAGGTAAAGCCGTTGGTTCCGTGTCGTAGATTTACGGTACGTGAAAGAACCTCAAGCCTGATAATAGGACCTTCATTTCACTCGGCCAGGTGCCGCCTCGAACAGAACTTAAGCCCACAAAAGTCCGACGAATTGCTTAAAGAAGGTGGTGCTAATTAGAAGTAAGCCTGCCGGTGGTAAACAAATGCCTGAAAAAATTCGTGGATGAAGCCCAAGAGAAAAAATAATTTTACATCATGACGCGTCGTTACACAGAGCTAAGTTAACAACTGAATATCTGGATGCCCTAAAGGTTAGCACCATGGACCTTCCGCCATATTTCCCTGACCTAGTACCTTGGAATTTCTTTTTATTTCCAAAAATTAAAAATAAAATCTGTGGAATCACGTTTTAATCATAGGAAGCAGTGGAAACCATTATAAAACCTAATTTCTGAAGTGCCTCAGGAAGAGTGCCATCATTGCTTAAGGACTGGTTTCGTGGAATGCAAAAACGTATTGACATTAAAGAGGAATGTTTTGAAAAACAAAATTATTTAAATGTTTTAAAACTAGCCATTGTTTAATTTTCTATTAATTTTCAATGTTGGCCTGTATAACTAAAATAAGCAACAGTGTAAACATTTCTGGTCGGTTAAGAATACTACACCTGAGGATCAGTATTGTAATCCCTACTGTGAATATGAACTTCATATAAACTTAACAGCTCTCTCCATTGTGCATCAAAATGGATAAAATAATTCACTAAGTTTAAACAGAAACAGTGATAAATCCCTTTTCATCCTTATTTTACATTCAAAGACATTTTAGGATTTATTATTCTATCTTTATCTTTAAAAGAACCGTTACTTTAGCTTTTCTTTTCTTTCTTTTTTTGGTCAGTCTGAGTGGCTCAGTTGGTTAGGCGCTGGTCTTCTGATCACATGGTTGCTGGTTCAAACCAGGCCCAAAAATAATGCTTTTTAAGTGTTTTTTTTTTTAAACATTCCCATGGCAGTATATTTAGAGGCATGTAAAAGAGCTCCTGCGAACGAAATTACGGCTCACAAGCGCGCTGATATCCTGGCAGTTGACAACGTCGTTAACAAACAATTTAATGTTTCAATTGTTTCAGCAGAAAACTTCCCTTTTAATAAACTTTGTGTATGTTAAGACTCAAACCAGATAAAGAATGAAAGCACAAACTATCTCAGGAGTCTAAACTGGTAAGTCTAGCTAATAAATGTCCTAAGAAGAAACCCTGGTTAGCAGTCTCTCAGTGCTCAGAAGTATACTATTACCAATGGTAGCCAGAAAAAAAACTAATATAAAATACATTTAATTCCTTCTGCTTTCCCATTGTCCAATGACAAAGCACTTTAGAATACTAATAATTGCAGACAAGAAACCTAGACACATGAGATTACATTGTACAGAAACTTATAAAAATGCCACAATTTCAGTTAAGGCACCTAGAATGATAAATTAGTTTTTAAAAATTGACACAGAACCGTTTAGTATCTAGTAAGTATACTCAGAATGATTTTGTTTGCAATGCCGAATACACGACAGAACTTGACTTTTACATTCTTCTGTAATGGTTACATTCATTTACTTGAGACTGGCAAGGCCTTTTTAATTCTGGTGACCTAAAAATATGTTATTAAGAAACACATCCGACACAAAAGCATATGCATAATTTATTTCAAACAAAATAGACGGCTCTTTTATGTGAAATATCGATTGCTCAAATGCCACTCGGTGTCTCAATAAAATCCTTAATGATCAAGTTGGTTTAAATGAAATGCCGGATATCTTCTTATTGAGATTCCAGTGCTTAGCTTCATAATTTCATTTATTATTGCAAATGTGACGTGCAAACGATGGAGGAAAGGAAGGATAGTTTTGGTGGGACAGTATTTATTAGAGACGGCGTTTTGTTTATAAAACAAAAGCTAGTGTACCGGTCTACGTTCTTGTTTCTGTGTGCCAAGATATTGATGAAAGAAAGTCGAGTACTGGAATTGCAGAAGTACTATAAAATAAATGGTAAGCCATGTTTTGAGGTATTATGTTATACCTTTGACCTCTGAAGAAAAAGTAGAATACATATATTTAGTAAAATAGACAGTGGCTTTCGTCGTATGTGCTGTCGACAGCAATGCTTAATGCACTTAATTGGTTGTATTATCCTAAATTATGGAACAATAATGTTACACTGTTGCACTCAGAAAATCTTCCTTCCCTGGACTACAATGTGTAAACATTACAATGGTATGACAAAGAAAACACATCGTTATTCCAGTAGGTCTATTCTCTAGCATCGTTGGGGGAACACCACCCTCCTCTCAAAACGTAGTTCAAATTCTCCTTTGGGGTTTGATACACTGCCCACAAAAGGAAAGGTTCAAGTAATAAGCTAAATCACTGGCTTCATCAAATCTGCCATATAATAGAGCATTGTGTAAGGGAGGCCTGATTCATTAACTTAAACAGTAGGATCGGTAAATGTTTACTTTAGCACCCACCAACCAATTCCTTTAGACCGAATTTAATATTTGCTTCAAAAATTTGACGTGTCCCATTCACATGACTTTCTCTAAATCTCTGTAACAAATTATTGGTAAAAAGCGCATTCTTCTATCTAATTCATGCTAATCGAGATAACATTAGCTGAAAGTGTCTTATTACTTCGTTCCTTTTAAGTAGAAGGGAAAATAGGGAATACCTACACTATGCTAAAGCGTTTCAAATCTTTTAAAAGCTGGTTGTTATGTGATTGAAACTCATTTCATTGTATAGCGAGGAGTTAACAAATTTCCGCACGAGAAAGGTATAAGTATTTTAAAACTGAAACCAACAAGGAATAACTCAGGGTAAAGGTTCCGCAGGACGTCCAGATTGAACATGTTGAAAATACTAACCTGAGCAATAAAAATTCACATGAAACAAACGTGTGTCTTGTTTTGAGTTGATGTGTCCCACCCATTCGCTATAGCTAAGATAATTTCTTATATACACAACTCGCCACAAAAGGTAAACAACGTACTCCATTTTGTAATTTTTGCGAACGCATAACTATAGGTACTGCCAACCTATTTTTTTACGAAATCCACGAGTCTTCTGTTCTGTTAAGCACGTGTTGCTCGTATGCTCTTGCGAAACCACTGGAAATACATAACAATTAACAAGAAAAAGAATAATAAATTGATGTACACAATCTAAACCTAATGTGATAGAATGCTGTTTTCGTTCGCATACTTTAGTGAAAACAGTGGAAGTTACTAAACGCAAAACACGTAAAACTAAGCGAGCGCATGCGAGTATGCTTTGATAAATGCAGTGGAAATTACTAATTTCAAATTAAATAAAAATTAGTTTATTTACACAAACACACATACACACACTAACCTAGAGCTAATTGAGCTCACGCAATACAAGCTCGCTCGCTTCGCTCGCATGCTTTGATGAAAACAGTGGACATTACTAAAATCACGAAATCAATTTATTTACACACACACACACACACACACTAAACTAGAGGTAACCGAGCTAACCCAGCATGATTTTTTGTAAAAATGCTAGAAGCAAAACAAATTATAAACATCCATTCACACACACACACACACACACACACACACACACATACACACACACACACACCCCTAACGAGACATATGGACATTACTAAAACTTACACGAATAAGTCTCTATTTATACATACCACTAGTATAATCAGCTCATTTAAAAATATCCAAATTAAAACAAACATTAGAGAACTTGAAGTAACTCTTGAAGTAAAGCATTAAAGTATTATTGCTTAAAGCGCACACCCATAACCCACAGAATTGCTATAGAATGGCATTTCTTCCTCTGTGCTTAAAAAGTGTACAATAGTCTCAAAGCCCTTAGATGTCAGTAATATACGACAGCTTTTCATGTCGCGGTATTATTTTTATTAATATTAGCAGCCACCGCCATAATGAATAATAGAGACGGAAACAACGAAAACTCTGTAAACAAATACAAGAGCGCTTGATCAGCTCTAAAATAAAATCTGATGTGTTCCATTCACATGACTTTCTCTATATCTCTGCAACAAATTATTATTAAAAAGCTTATGCTTCTATTTACTTCATGCTAATCGAGAAACATTAGTCTTATTACTTGCTTCCTTGTAAGTAGAAGCGAAATAAAGGAATACCATAGTTAAAGTGGTGGTTGCTAGTGACTGAAGTTCCTTTGTATGGACAGGAGTTGACAAATTCCTGTATGAGAAAAGTAGATATGTTTTTTAAAGCTGAAAGCAATAACAGGGAATGTCTCAAAAACGATCAACTCCACGAAAAAAATGTATATTACATAAATTGTGTGTTTTATGTATATCTACATTTGTTTGTGTAGTAAGTTTTTGTCTATCTCTTACGGTTTACCAAGTATGCAAAATTCAATAAAAATCATCCAGAATAAAAAGGCCTTTAGAGGCTATTCCTAAAAAATTCAAGATATACATTTTCTTTGGCGCGTATGTATCTTAAATATAGCAGATTTTAATCACAATCGTTAGAGCCAATTTGAGAAAATAAACATTTTCGAAAACAGTTCCATGTAAAGGGTAGTTTGGTGTGGGGGGGATTTTCTTGAAAATCTTCGTGTCGCATCATACGAAGATACCAAACTTAAATACCAAGTTTAGTATTTAACGGTCTTTTCGTTTGAGCTATGCTGTCCACAGACGCACGCACACGCGCGGGCACACACACACGGATCTTTTTCTAAAAATTCTTTTTTTTTATTCAGAGCGACCTAAAACATGTATTCCCGGTGAAATCTTGGTATCGAATTTTTGGGCGGAATGCAATACTTTCTATATATATATATATATATATATATATATATATATATATATATATATATACACACACACTCACACACATAGTACGTGTAGAGAAAGTAAAAAAAAAAAACGTAAGGACATAAATTATGTGTTTTAACGAGATATACATTTTCTGTGGAGTAAGTTTTTATTTATATTTTATGGTTTATCAGTTATGCAAAATTGAATAAAATTCATCCAAAAGAAAGGGTCTTCAGAGGCTATTTCTAGAAAATTCAACATATTTTATTTATGATATAAATATCTTAATATAGTATTTTAATCAAAATAGTTAGCAATTTTTGAGAAAATCTAATAATCGAATTCTTTTCCAAGTAAAGGGTAGTTTGGGGTGGGGGGATTTTCTTGAAAATCTTCGTGGCGCATTCTTGGGAGATACTAACTAAAATTCCAAGTTTGGTATTTAACCAACTTTTTGTTTTTTAAGTATCCTGTCCACAGAAACATGAACTTTTTTCTAAAGCGGCCTTTTTTGGATTCAGGGAGTCTCAAAACATGTATTTCCGGTGAAATCTCGTTATCGATTTTTATGGAATACAATACCTTCTCTATACACTGTACATAATAGTGTAGAGAAAATAAACCTCTGATTTGTGTCTTTGTAAATAGAAAGGAAATAAGGGAATGCACTAGGCTAAAGCGGTAGTCGAATCTGAGTAACTAGGCTAAAACGACTGCAAATCTTTTAAAAACCGGTTGCCATGTGATTGAAATAAATTTCTTTGCATGACCAGGAGTTGAAAAATTCCCGTATGAGAAACGTCTATAAGTATTTTAAAAAGTGAAACCAATAAAAATAAATATCTAAAAAATGGCAAACTCTATGAAAAATGTATATGACATAAATTGTGTGCTTATCGAGATATAGATAATTTGTGTTGTAAGTTTTGTCTATCTCTTACGATTTACCAGTTGTGCAAAATTCAACAAAATCCATCCAGAATGAAGAGCTCTTCAGAGGCTATTCTCAGAAAATTGAAATATACGTTTTATTTGTCATGTAAATATGTAACTTTCTCTATACGTGCTAAGTATATAGTGTATAGAGAAGGTATTGCACTCCACCAAAAAATTCGATACCGAGATTTCACCGGAAATATATGTTTTAGGGTCGCCTGTATCCAAAAAAATTATTTTCAGAAAAAGGTCCGTGTGTGTGTCTGTGTGTCTGTGAACACGATAACTCAAAAACGAAAAGTCGGTAAAATACCAAACTTAGTATTTAAGTTTAGTATCTTCCAGGGATGCGACACGAAGATTTTGAGAAAAATCCCCCCCATCCCAAACTACCCTTTACATGGAACTTTTTTCGAAAATTTTGATTTTCTAAAAAATGGCTAACGATTTTGATTAAAGTATCGTATATTAAAGATATTTACTCATTAACATATGAAACTTAACATGTTTGAGCGAAAGTGAAAAGTGAAATGGCCTGTTATTTATGGACGCTCTTTAACTGCTTTGGTTCTCAGCGTCCCATTCTATATTGGGCGTGAAAGTTCGTTTAATTTTGCTCAGAGGCCTCTCTTATCAGGCTTGAGGTTCTTTTACGTGCCGTAAATCTACGACACGGGACCCAAACTTTACTTCCCTTCCGAAGGCTGCTGTACAAACTTCTTAAAAAAGATTATTCTTCTTTCTACACAATGCTAATCGAGATAAGCATTAGGAGAATGTTCTTATTACTTAGTTCCTTATACGTAGAAGGGAACTAAGGGAATGTACTAGGTTAAAGAGATAGTCAAATGTTTTAAAAGCTATCGTTATATATTGTCAATGCAAATTGCTTCTTTGCTTGGCCAAGAGCAGAATAAAAGAAAAAAAATCTGATGTGTTACATTCACATGGTTTTCTCTATATCTCTGTAATAAATTATTGTTAAAAAACTTATGCTTCTATTTGCTTCATTCTAATCGAGAAAAAAAATAGCCGAAAGAGTCTTATTACTTGCTTCCTTGTGAGCAAAAGTGAAATAAGGGAGTACCATAGGTTGAAGATATCGTGTTTACTGACACACGGGCATACACACACACACACACACACACACACACACACACACACACACACACACACACACACACAGACCTTTTTACTTTCCCCATACGCACTATGTACATAGTATATAGAGAAAGTATTGCACTCCACCCAAAAATTCGATACCGAGATTTCACCGGAAATATATGTTTTAGATTCACCAATATCCAAAAAAAGCATTTTCACAAAAAGGTCCGTGTGTGTGTGTGTCCGTGTGACTGTGAACACGATAACTCAAAAACGAAAAGTCGGTAAAATACCAAACTTAGTATTTAAGTTTAGTATCTTCCAGGGATGCGACACGAAGATTTTGAGAAAAATCCCCACCCCCAACTACTCTTTACATGGAATTTTTTTCGAAAATTTTGATTTTCTCAAAAATGGCTCTAACGATTTTGCTTAAAATTTCGGATATTAAACATATTTACCTGACAAATGAAATGTATATCTTGAATTTTCTGGGAATAGCCTCTGAAGAGTAGTTTATTCTGGATGAATTTTACTAAATTTTGAATAACTGATAAAGCGTAAGAGATGGACAAAAACTTACTACACAAAAATGTAGAGCACATTAAAACACAATTTTTGTTATATACATTTTTTTCGTGAAGTTCGTCGTTTTTGTGATATTCCTTATTTTTGGTTTCTGCTATAAAAACTTATATTTTTCTCATATAGGAACTTGTCAACTTCTATCCATATAAACAAAGGAACTTCATTGACATAGCAACCAGCTTTTGACTATCACTTTAACCTACGGTTGTCCCTTATTTCGCTTCTACTTACAAGGAAGCGAGTAATAAGACTATTTCTGCTATTTTTTTCTGATTAGCATAAAGTAAATAGAAGCATAATCTTTTTAAGAATTATTTGTTGCAGGGATATGGAGAAAGTCATGTGAATGGTAGACATCAGATTTTTCTGAAAATACTTTTTTTGGATACAGGGAACCCTAAAACATGTATTTCCGGTGAAATCTCGGTATCGATTTTTTGGGTGGAGTGCAATACCTTCTCTATACACTATAGTACATGTAGAGAAAGTAAAAAGTAAGATGTGTTACCTGACTTTCTCTACCAATTCTGTAACAGCTTATTCTTCTCTCTACTTCATGCGAATTGAGATAACTATTAACAGAAATGGTCTTATAGCTTGCTTTGTTGTAAGTATAAGGGAATGTACTAGGCTAAAGCGATATTCAAATCTTGTAAAAGGTGATTGCTATGTACTGGAATTGAAATTCCATTTTCTTTGCATGACCGGGATGATAAAAATGAATAAGGCTTCCCTGCAGAGCAATTTTGAGAAAATCGAAAATTTCGAAACATCTTCATTGTAAGTGGTATTTTTGGGTTAGGGGGGAGGGGGATTTTCCTAAACATGTTCGTGTCACATTATTGGAACAACAGAGTTTGTATAATCGAATTTTTACGCCCGAAAAAATCCATCGTCCTCCGCCCGGTTTGCACCCGTGACCTTGGGTGTATGAAGTTAGTATGGTAACCATTACACCACGGAGGACGACGAGACTTTCTTTAACTGTTCCACAAACAAACTTTTCTTACAAAAGGTTATCCCTTTATCTAGCATGCTAATCCAGACTCAGACCAAATGCGCGCGAGCGCGCGCGCGCGCACACACACACACACACTCATAAATACGGACCTTTTTCTAAAAATTATTTTATATTCAGGGGTCAACAAATGTTATTCCGCTTAAATCTCGGTATCGATTTTTTTGGTGGAATTTGACGCCTTCTACTTACATGTGTGTACATACATAGTACTCGGTAGATAAAGTAAAATATATTTAGGCTTACTTCTTCATCACCATCATCATCAGTTACACTCAAGGTAGAACGAGATCTTTTGTTTTTTTACTTTTTCTAGCACGTATGTACAATTTAAATAGTAGATAGGGAAGGTATTGTATTTGCACAAAAACTCGATACCGGGATTTCACCGGAAACACCTACATGTTTTAGGCTCCTCTTTTTTTTTTTTTTTTTTTGAAAAGGTTCATGCGTGCGCGTGTGTGTTTGTGAACAGTATAAATCAAAAACGAACAATTGGTTAAATATCGAAGTTGATATTTATGTTCAATGTCTTCCAAGGATACAATACAACGGTTTTCAGGAAAATCCCTCACTTCCAACTAACTACCTTTAACACGGAACATTTTTCGAAAATGTGATTTTCTGAAAAGTGGCTCAAACGATCTTGATTAAAATACCACATGTTTAAGACATTTTTATGTCAAACAAATTACACTAGTGTCTAAAAGTTAAGCAGAATTCAATATGTTGTTACCAATGCATCACACATGATCTGGAATGCAATAGAGTGAAAAATAGCAGACAACTTTGACCTCGGGACACCTTTTTACGCAAGCACAAAATCTGATGATCATTTCCACAATGACAATGATGCTGCTAAGCGGTTAATATGGGGTGTGGTGACCCCTCATGTCTACATAGGCCTGGCAGCGCCGTGGCACGCTCTCATAAATGGTGGTTCAAGAGCTCTGCAGGCAAGGATGGATCCAGCGATAAGGGCAGCTTTCGACGCAGGCATGTCCTACTACCACACCGCCAGCAAAGAAGAGATGGCACTGCAAACCCGGAAGACCCACCATGCCCGTAGTCAATGGGCGTTGGCGCGCCGTGCCGCCTTACAGTGGAGCATGGAGACGCTCTCCGCCCCTCCTACTACGCCGCCTCCTGCCACGCCACCTACCGTATTGGAGCAGGTGGCTCATCCGACAACAGGCATCGCCGCCGCACCGGTACTCATTAGGAAACCGGCCCGGCCCCATCCGCCGACAGCCTCCGCCGCGTGCCGGCACCCAACCGGGAACCGGCCCGGCCACAACCGCCGACTGACTCCGCCGCCGTGCCGGAACCCAACCGGGAACTGGCCCGGCCCCAACCGCCGACAACCTCCGCCGCCGTACCGGAACCCAACTGGGAGTCGGTCCGGCCTTCTCCGCCGCCTTCAACTTCACTCTCCGCCGTGCATGCTGCTCCACTAGAGCAGGGCACCACTCCGACACCAAGACACCATGATGGCCATCTTACAGTGGTCGTCTTAGGGGTCCCGAGGGACCTTCCATCCCGCTTCGTGCTGGATGCCGCACGCCGCCTTTGGCCCTCTGCAGTAAAGGCCAACCGCATCTCATCACCTCGGGGACCCACATCGCTGGTCCGCCTCCACCTTGAATCCGCGTCTGAAGCCGAAGCTGCCTTGACATCCCGCCTGCCCCTGTTAGGGCAACAGCTACGTGTCGAGGCTAGCAGAAGCGAACGTCCGGTCCCCTGCCGACGCTGCTGCACCTACGGACATCGTTCGGAGGATTGCCACGCCGCACCTAGGTGCCACTACTGTGGGGCAAGCTCACTCACAGCCGCTTGCTCCAACCATGATCTGCGCCGTCGACGCCGCTACTGTGCCACCTGCTCCGGGAAATCGCACTACACAGGGCAAGCCACGTGCCCCCTGTATCCCCGGAGTAGGCCTTCACCTCCACAACAGACACAACAGCACCACCAACCATCACCATCACTCAACTCTGCTAACACTTCACCAGACAACTCTTTACCGACGGACACCTTCCTAAAGGACGCCGTGGACTCCATCCAGCAGCACATCGCCGCCATCCAGGCGGCTACACACCAACTCGGCCTCCGTCTCGAGGAACTTCAGAGGGTAACCAACGAACGACTCGCAGCATTGGAGGCCAAGCACCAGGACTCTGATCGTGTTGCAGGTGACAATGGCGCGGTGCTTACGTCTGTCTGGACCGCATAGAGAGCCACCTCGTCCATCCACCTGCCGAGGACAGCGACGACCGGGGCCCGCGGCTGGGGTCTCTTGAGGCTTCGGTCGTGGGTGCAGCATCAACTACATCAATCCATATCCAAACAACTACACGACCTTCAGACAGGACTTACCTCTGACATTCTCGCCTACATCGCTACCGATCCAGCCCCCAGGGGAAGGAAGAACCGGTAGTACCGAAATCATCACCACAGGGAGAGAGTGGCAGCTCTCCCTGTACTCCCAATCCCATTTTTTCACCAAAAAATCCCAACCACCTACAATTTCCTCAATTCCTCACCTATAATTCGCTAAGGGGGCCGGCTGGGCCTCGGTCAAGCCGGTCTGCTAGCAGAACCCTCTCCCCTGGCGGCCGCACAGCGGGCCAGTTCACCTTTACCTTTGACTGCGCGGGTGCAACAGCGGTACCGCAGCATCCTTACCTTCCAATACCGGTGGAGGGGTTTCTTAGTCGGTAGGCCCACTCTGGGAGACCCCGACACTCCGGGCATGCCAGCCCGGGTTAGTCCTTAAGGTGGATTTTCCCCTCCACTAAAAAAAAAAAAAAAAAAAAAAAAAAAAAAAAACTGCAGGCAGCAGTTCCCATTTCTCACGGAGAGCACGTCGGAGGTTTGGTAGTGTCCTCGGTGGGGACTAGCGGGCTGCAACTCGACTTCCTAATGCATCCCAGGCATGCTCTATAGGGTTCATATGCGGGGATATAGCTGGCCAGTCCATGCACTGGAGATCTTCCCTTTCAAGATCGGCGTCCACCAGATGGGCTCTATGCGGGCCCGCATTATCGTCCATTAAGATGAAGTGTGGACCAATTGCACCTCTGAAAAGTCGCACATGCGGTTCCCTGTACCTCTGGGCATTCACAGTACCACTGTCGAAGATGTGCAGATCTGTACGTCTATTGAACATTATGCTTGCCCACACGAGTACGCCCCACCACCAAATGGTCGTGTTTCCACGATGTTGGTGGAATGAAACCAGGTTCCTCGTTCTCTCAAGATTATTGTGTGACGAGAATCATTGTTCAAACTGAATCTGGACTCATCTGTAAACAGCACATTCCTCCATTCATTCAAGGTCCAATGTTGACGTTGCTGACTCCATTGTGAACGGGACCGTATTCGAGTGAATGGGGGAACACCCTGCTGGACATCTGGCATAGAGGTCGACTGCCCTGAGCCTACGGTATACAGTTTGCCTCGAAACTCGAACGTCTGATGCGGCTGCAATCTTGGAAGACTGTTGTCTCGCGGACATCCTCCGATGTCGTCATGCTCTTATGGCCAAATATCGGTCCTGTTGCAGCATTGTGACCTGTGAGCAACCATGTACAGGGATCCGACGAACACTTCCTGTTTCTTGGAATCATCGCCAAAGTCTGAAAATGACACCTTGTGTCACATTCAGGGCCCTAGAGACTGTGGTTTGTTTCTGACCTCTAGACGTCCGATGATTCTACCCTTCAAATCAGGGTCCAGTTTACGTCCTTGTGCTGTCTTGCAAACACTTTGCGAAGCAACTACTGTTTGTTCACAATGGGAGAACAATAATGAGTGAGCCATGCACCGGGTCTGATACTCTGGTTTAGGTTTGCTGCTCTGGTTTTGTTAACCTTAGAAGCACGAACCCGCTTTCCTATCAGAGGCACACACTGTGATAACGTTTAATGGCGCTCGCTCGCCTTTTTCTCTTTCAGTTCTCTGTTTTCCGAATTATGCTTAACTTTTGGACACTAGTAATATATTTTGAATTTTCTAGGAAAAACCCTCTTCATTCTCGATGACTTTTGCTTTACTTTTGTATTAGAAATAAACCGTAAGAGATAGACAAACGTTTATTACACAAAAATGCAGATCTTTTTAAAACACACAATTTATGTCATCCTTTTTTTTTTAGAGTTAACATTTTCGAGATATTCTGTGTTATTGGTTTCAATTTTAAGCAACTTAAACCTTTCTCAAACTGTAAGTCATCTTTCTTTCCGCTTCTCTTTTGTTTTCTCCTGACAAGCAAAGAAAACCTAACTTCAACTGTTTCACATAGCAATCGGATTTTAAAAGATCTGACTCGCTTTAGCCTAGTTTATTCCCGTAATTCCCTTTTTCTTGCAAAGAAGTAAGTAATAAGACCAATTCTGCTAATGCTTGCGTGGATTAGCATGCTAGATAAAGGGATAACCTTTTGTAAGAAAAGTTTGTTTGCGGAACAGTTAAAGAAAGTCTCGTCGTCCTCCGTGGTGTAATGGTTACCATACTAACTTCTTACACCCAAGGTCACGGGTGCAAACCGGGCGGAGGACGATGGATTTTTTCGGGCGTTAAAAATCCTTAGCATGGCTTCCTTCGGAAGGGAAGTCAAGCCGTGAGTTCCGTGTCATACGGCACATAAAAGAGCTTCAAGCCTGATAGAGAAACCTCTGAGCAAAATTAAGTGGTCTTGCACCCTCAATATAGAACGGTACGCTGAGAACAACAGCAGTTAAAGAGCGTCCATAAATAAAAAGCCATTTCATTTTTTAAAGAAAGTCATGTGAATGGAACACTACAGATTTGTTTTTGTTTTAAACACACATATTGGGCTTCAGACATGACCTTATTGGTTACCAGGGGAAAGAAAACGATTTAGAACACAAACACAGAAACACAACATATTACTACGTGCTAGCAATAATGCGTTCCGAAAATGTTGATGATATGCCTGTGTTTTGAAACTATGCACATATAGTTTACATAGACATAACCTATAAGTAATATATTCCTTACATTGAGACCAGAAAGATCTGATTAGCACATAATGAAATTACTGCATCTCTTTAATGTTCTTAAAAAGATGATTTTTGTTGGATCAGTTTTAGAGGGGTGTGTTGAGTAAAAATTACTTTCTTTACATCTTTGTGACAAATTATTATTAGAAAAGCTTATTCTTCTATCTAGTTCATGCTAATCGAGATAAATGTTCTTATCACTTGTTTTCTTGTAAGTATAAGGCAAACAAGGGAATGCATTAGGCTAAAGCGATAGTCAAATCTTTTAAAATTTGGTTGCCATGTGGTTGAAATCCATTTCTTTGTGTGGCCAGGAGTTACAGATTCCCCTATGAGAAAAAAATTAAGTATTTTAAAACTGAAACTAATAACAGGGATGGTCAACTGCACGAAAAAACTGTATATGGCATAAGTTGTGTTTTAACGAGATCTACATTTTTTTGTGCAGTAAGTTTACCAGTTATGCAACATTCAGCAAAATTCATCCAGAATAAAGAGGTCTTTAGACGATATTCTTAGAAAATTCAAGATATACATTTTATTTCACATGTAAATATCTTTAATATACGTTATTTTAATCAAAATCATTATAGCCATTTTTGAGGAAATCAAAATGTTGACATTTTTTCCATGTACTTTGGGGTGGGGGATTTTCTTCAAAAGCTTCGTGTTGGAAGATACTAAACCTAATGCCAAGTTTGGTATTTTACGATTTTTCGTTTTTATAGTTATCGGACACACGGGCACACACACACCGACCTTTTTTTAAAAATGCTTTTCTTGGATATAGATGGCCCTAAAACGTGAATTTTGATGAAATATTGGTATCAAAGTTTTGGGTGGAGTGCAATACCTTCTAAGCCCGTCTGGATAGTGTGGCGGTAGCGTGTCTGGCTAACATTCAACTGGTCGCGAGTTCGATTCTCACTTAGGTGAGTTATCCGGATATTGTTTTTTTTTCGGGGTTTCCCTTATCCTGAGAAGACGAATGTCGAGTAGCTTTAATTCTCCATGGACCCCGAGATCATTTGAGCATTGTTTCACCAATTTCATACATCGTCTGATATGACAAACCAGGTTATATATAAAAAAAAAAGAAAGAAAAAAAAAAGACCTTCTCTACCTATATACCACGGGCTATATAGAGAAAGTAAAAAAGAACAAAGACCTATCCTCCCAAACAAGAAAAACATTTGATCGAGCTAAATATTGATGGACATATTCAGAGCCCAAAAATGTAACATATGTAAACGTAGAAGTAAATAACGCCGACTATAACATCCCGCAGTTTCTTATTAGAACATTAGGCTCACATCCGTATCCCATCACCACCAGACCGTGCTCTAGTCTGTAAGCAAATTTACTTACCGTGAACTCTTGAGGTACCACATCTGTAAAACACAAACTTTGATTAATTGTTTTCTGAATATCAAATATTAATTGATGCATGAACGTGAACCAAGCAACCTAAAGTCCTTCAACATTCCACTGGAGCTGGAAGCGGACGTAGTTAAACAAATTAGAAAAAGTAGAAACACACAACAAGAGGGAATTTTCTCGAGAAGAGCCACGGGTCAAGAATCTTGGGATGAAGCGCTGGCCACTTGTGAGGGAGGAGGCAGTAATTGCTGCTCGGGTCCACTGGAGCGTTCAGCTCTCAAGAAATGGGCAAGGGGTTACGAACTACAGGGTGCGCCTTCAGGTGGGGCTGTCCCTTCTTATTACCTTTGCTACCCTTCACCTAGAGAGTATTCTATCACAGAATCACAGGAAAAATCTGTGCTGTACATTCACACGACTTTCTCTATTTGGCTTCACAAGTGTCCCGTATGTTATACCATTCATATAACAGTGCTTCTTCTATATACACACGGCTTAGTCGCGACAAAATGTTTTGCCCACAAACTATTTCATATTAGGCTTAAGGCCTGTTGTACGAACTCAGAATAAATCCTTTAATAGTTATTCTTGGAATACACTATTCACGGTATAAATGTGGTGCCGGGTTGTACGATGCAATTTTATTCCTTAGAGATCTATTCGACTGTTTGTAGATTTAAAATTAATGTTGGCTACATTGCGAGTCATTCATGGCCAACTTGATACGTAATTACTGCTTTATTTTGCTGAAAATTTGCATTGTTTTCAAAATCAGCTGTTCCTAAACTATGTATTATTTCTTATTTTAACTACTTACGATACTATGAAGTAATTATGAACGTTCACAAACGTGTTCGGATATAGAATTGCTATACACTTTACAAAGCATTAACACATGTATACTGCGACTTCTTGCGATAGGTTAGGAATATGGGAGTGAAACCTTACCGTATGTGCAAAGTTGTATCTTGTGCTGATATATGACATATTTCCGTTTCTGTACTCAAAACAGCTAACGTACTAGCCTGATTTCTGCATTTTATTCATTAAAATACTTAGTAAGCGAATTTTGAAAATTACATTTTAATTTTGCCAATGCCACTATCAACTTAAGATATGCATAATTGAATCGTTGCACCAAGATAAGTACAAAAACAATTTGCTATACAGGTATTATTAACCAACAGAAATATTAGTAGTTATGTCCAATAGTACATCAAACCGTTCCCATTACAGTTCGCACGTTGATGATGACAATATTTAATACAGCAGCTAGAAATTGTCAACCAAACCAATAAAACCGAGAACATTATATTTTATGGAAGGTATTCTCTATTCAATCAAAATTGTCTCTAATGTATTAAACCTACAGCATATAATACAAAAAATTATGAATTTATTGTAAAATAATACAGCTAGATTTACAAGCTCTAAAGGCACCTTTTAAGATGGGCATCTCCTCCATACATCACAAAGTTTGTAGTGTTATCGTTTTTAAACTTACACATAACCTTCAAAATCTGAATGTAGTACAGAATGTCGCTAACATTAACACTTGTGGCTCTCTTACGTTTTGAAGCATATTGCCCTAGAAGTAACCTATCCTTTGTATTTCGTCAATAAAACGTAACCTCACTCTTTACAACGCTATGCATTGTGCTGGTGAATTGCTGCTTGGGTTGGATTAAATTTAATTGTTTCCATAAAAATAGAGGTATTTTGATGATAATATTGTAGGTAGATTTTACTCTTTTATAAATGAAACTTTATTTTAACTATATTCTTGTAATATTTATCTTATAACCACCAAGCGTCTGTGTGATATCTTTTCTCAACTTTAATCTCACTATAGCCGTGTACATTTATCGGACTATCTCTACAACATATTGTAATTAGGTATATGTCATTAAAAACATATTATAAAAAAATTAATCGTTTTTATCGGTCAAAAACGGGTCAAAATTGTGTCGCGTACCCAAGCAGCCATTTTCCTTTTTATACTATATTCTCGGAATATCGGCTTATCCCCGCAAGGAATCACGGAATAAGTTATTCCATGTTTATTCCCTTGATAGTCTCTATTCCGTTGTCGTACAACTCAATTTAGCAATAACCATGGAATAACGCCTAACAGAGGTTTATTCCGAGTTCGTACAACTGGCCCTTAATGTACAGGGTTACTACAAAAGAAGTAGACAACTTCAACTGCCTGTAAAACAAAAACTATTAGAGATAGCAACCTAATTATTTTGGAGGTATATTGAGAAACTCTCAAAGTTTTGTTTGTTACTATTGGTAACGCTGTAGTGTTTTGTTTGTTAGTGCAGAAGCTGAAATGGCGGAAAATCCTGTAATCAGCAACTGTTGTCCAATGACATTTTAGAACACGTTACCACAAAACGCCACCGACTAGACAGCCAATCTACGACTAGTATAGAAAATTCGAGACAACGGGATGTTTGTGCAAAGGGAAGAGCTCGGGAAGACCAAGAGTTTCGGAAGAAAACGTTGAACGTTGATGCTTTACAGATTAAAGATGTTGCAGTTTCTGAGTGAAGAAGATAAGGTCATACGGCGTGACTTTTGCATCAACATGTTGCGACATGATGAAGACGATGCTGGTTTTTGTGAGCACATCATTTCATTTTTGTGGTAACGTGTTCTAAAATGTCGTTGGACAACAGTTGCTGATTGCGTTCTAGCGAATTCCAACACGCAATATGCCTTTTCCACAGGATTTTCCGCCATTTCAGCTTCTGCAACAACAAACAAAACACTACAGCGTTACCAATAGTAACAAACGAAACTTTGAGAGTTTCTCAACATACCTCCAAAATAATTAGGTTGCTATCTCTAATAGTTTTTGTTTTACAGGCAGTTGAAGTTGATTATTTCTTTTGTAGTAACCCTGTACTTTAATTATTCTTTGGTCAGAGTCTTTTGAGACAGCAGAAAGGCAAAAGCAGGAAACAGATTGCTCGTGCCCAGTCGATTACATGTTACTTTGTGATTAAAAGATTGAATTAGTTTAGGGATAACGGCATGCTTTCTGTTAAAGTTCACATCGAAAGAGAAGATTGAGAAAACAAAAATATATTTTATAACACTCTTTTGGATAGTGTTTAACGCCCGCTTTTACTATACATGGCACTGCAGGCGATTACACTGATGCTAAATGAAATGAAGATGGAGCACCAGTGGAATGCAATGGCCGGGGAAACCGGAGAACCCGGAGAAAGCCCTGCGCCGCTTTGTCCACCATAAATCCCACATGCGGTCGTTTGTGATCAAACCCGGGCCGCCTAGGTGAGAGGTAAGTGGTCGAACCACTCGGCCATGGCAAGGACCATTCCATAACATTTAAATAAATCTATACTAAATAGTAGTATTTAATCTTTACTGAAATAAAAATTCTTCCTTATCATAATCCTAACAGTTTTACCAAAATTGATATTATTTTTATGATTAATGGTAAATAAATAAAACAAGAAGTTAAAAATTATTCAATGTAATATTATTCCTCCGGTGCAAATATGTGATGCCCTTATCACACCCCTCTTACACTGTCTCAATATACTCTGAATCGAATATTCCTACATTTTTCCTGTAGGACCCGGAAACGACAGGGATCTGTTTATATCAAAAGCCAGTTTTTATTCTGTTTGTCCTTGCCTTCTTAATCTATAGAGCTGCTTAAGTTCAAATCATCATAGATGACGACCAATCCACTTTGGACAAATTTTAATATAAACAGTGAACGTTATTAATGTGGATAATGCTAGAAGTCATTTATCTCAGATTGTATTCAACTTTTCTTCTATGGAAATGTTTGGCGTAAATTTCTGATTTTTCCACTGATATAAAATGAACAGGGTATAATAGGTTATTCACAAGAAGTTAGGATATACATGTTATGGCAAGATCTCGATATTATGAAGTTTGAATTAAATGCATTAGATGAGTCGTTGAGAGAGAGAGAGAGAGAGAGAGAGAGAGAGAGAGAAATAAGGAGAGAGAGAGAGAGTTTTCCTATAAATATTTTTGAAATGTGTCGATTTTGGTAAAAGTCTTCGTTTTGCAACCATGAAAGAATGTGGATTCAAGTATTCATATCTTTATACACTTTCCAACTGTTCGATAGCTGTTCTGTAATTTCTCTATTTTTGAGACAATCTGCGTATTATTATTCTAAATAACAGTGTCTGTTAATTTGATTTTTATTTTCTCATGAGTATTGTAATTCTAATTTGGATGTATTGGTAGTATTGGTATGCATAGGTTGGCAACGTTGATTTACCACTATTTTTAGCGCTCATATCAGACGATATAGTTAAGAATTTCGTTACTATCCCGTATATAAGTGAGGTCGCAAAGAAGGGCAAGGGCGGGCAAATGACTTCGACGGGGCAGCATCTACTTTATATACCGGTGACCCAACAGTGTCGTATTTCACATGTGCAGATAACTCTTTGTACGATAAAGAAGTTCCAGAATTCAACGGGGTAATTGTAAGCAAACACCGGTTAGTGGCGGGTGAGCAAATATCGCGAGTGACCTTCATTGCACACCTCTTACGTATCAGCGAAAACGATAAGAAAATCGCGCTCTTGCAGTTCCCAGACTTGTATATCTATACAAGAGGCCTTTATTTTTGAGAGAATGCGGTCACGTATCAGTGTTCACCGATGGCTAGTTTTGTAATTGTGTAAGCGCTGTTCTTATTTAACATTAGATACTAGATCCACTGGAGAGTAAATCATAATATTAAGGTACTGTAACAAAATCCACGCATGAGGGTATGCAGTGTTTCACTGTTATTATTATTATTATTGTTGTAATTATTATTATTATCATCATTATTGTAATTATTATTATTACTATTATTGTTATGCCTCGTCTTTTTAGGCTTTAGACATTAACATTAAGTTCTATCAGTATATTAGGATTTTATAGGATCATATAGGTATATTTAATTTAAAATTTTATAGGTATATTGTAATATTTATTTATATAAATTACTGGGCATACCAATATATTTAAAACGCTGCAACTTTAAATTGTAAAACGCTAGATTAACTGTAACGTTAGTATACCTACGATTAGTACTGAAAACTACGATTTAATTTAGAACACTGCTTGCGCTAAAGTTATCAGTATATTTAGCTTCATTATACCACTGAAAAAAATAATTTAATATTAAAGGTTGAGACAGTACATGTCGTATCATGGGGTTAAACGTTATCTAAAAGGGAGATATAAATTATAGCCAATATAATATAAATTATACTAAGAGGAGACAAACATATGTTGGAAATGGCAAGGAAAGAAATATTGTAAAACACGTCTAAGAAGGCAAGGACAAACAGTTGCCACGAGCTGACAAGCGACCCAGGTAAGATAGTACCGTTAAGGGAAAGACATTGAACTGTAGGGGTGAGGTTCCGAGGGTGGAGATAACAAAGAAAACAGAAATGACTCTCTTGCTGGTCGAACGACACCTGCACTAGCCATGGAACTTTCGCGGAAGTAAGTTGGGTCCGCGGTTGAGTCGATCGGAAATACTGTTTGTTTAATACAGTGTAATTCATAAGCCCTAGAAGATGCGCCGAGGTAAGACGTGTCAGCTGAGTCCGCGGCAGAAATAAACGGGCTACATAGGCCGCGAAAGAAATGGTATTTAAATTGATGCACCAAGACCGTCAAAAGTAATAAGTAATAATAGGCGCGGTCGAGTAAAGGTAACTTAAGAGCAGACAATTTAGTAGGAATACGCGTGTGTTTGACGCCAGAAATGAATAAATGAGTTCAATAATAATCTGGAACTCAAAGAAAATCACTTGTGTCTTAACTCACCTGAGAAAGATTCCATTCCAACAAAATCCTTAGCTAGGGCACCCACATCTCCACACCATTTCTAAATGTCCTAAACCTGCACGCGGGAGACGAATCCGGTCCCCCCTATATTAACTTACCGCCGCAGGATATATACGCAAAAGTTTTCTGTGCTTATTCTGTATTGGAAAAAAAAAAAATGGAAATGGCGTGTTATTAATGGACGCTGTGGTTCTCAGCGTCCCATTCTATATTGGGTGTGAAAGACCGCTTAATTTTGCTCAGAGGCCTCTCTGAGGTTCTTTTACGTGCCGTAAATCTACGACACGGAACCAACGGCTTTTCTTCCCTTCCGAAGGAAGCCATGCTAAGGATTTTTACACCCGAAAAAATCCATCGCGACCTTGGGTATATGAAGTCAGCATGGTAACCATTACACCACGGAGGGCGACATTTTGCACTGGACAATAGTACTTTGAAAGTACTAGCTTCCATTAAAAGGAGCTTGAACGCGGAGAAACTACATTCCACTTTACGACGCAAGAGGTTCGAACTTCATTTCGGCTATTTCCTTGCGGTTCCAAATCAATGAATGATACCCGTATTTTTTCTCCACAGGTTACGACCTCGAAATCTGGATTGCACGCTTAAAGATCTTCTAACTTCTTTGTTATAGTTCTCCACTTGGTCCAGGTACCACTTTGTTTCTTTTCTCCTCTTTAACCTGCAACGCTTCTGTTATTGGAGATTTTTGTATAGAGTTTAACGCCCATTTTTATTGCTATGACACCGCAGGTAATGACACTGCTGTTACATGGAATGAAGATGGAGCACCGGTGGAATGTAATGGCGGGGGAAACCGGAGAATCTGAAGAAAACCCGCCCCTGCGCCGCTTTGTCCACCACAAATCTCACATGCGGTCGCTTAGGATCGAACCCGGGTGTTATGGGGAGATGATTCTTCCAATTTTAATTGCATTAACTTATGTAAAGCAAAGATGGACCCTCTAACTATAGTTTACTATGAGTATTATACAGGAATGTTACACAAGATTTCATAAGATCATAATTAATATTTTCCTTATTCGAACAGCCTCCTTTTGCTTAAAAAATATTTTTATATACATAAATGTACTCTATTTGCTTAGTTTTTAGGTACTATCATGAAAATGTGATGTTTTCCACTCACACGACTTTCTCTACATATTTGTAACGAATTATTGTTAAAAGCTTGTACTTCATGCTAATCGAGATAAAAATTATCAGAAATGTTTTTATTACTTGCTACTTTGTAAGTAGAGGGGAAATAAGGGGATGCACTAGGCGAAAACAATAGTCAAATCTTTTTAAAGCTCGTTGCCATGTGGTTGAAATCCGTTTCTTAGCTTTGTCAGGAGTTGACAACTTCCCGTATGTGAAAAGTTTGAACATTTGAAAACAAACCAAGAACAAGGAATACTAAAAATGGTCAGCTCCACGATAAAAATGTATATGACATAAATCTTAATTTTTTGAGTAGTAACGTTTTTCCTATCTCTTCCCAGAAAATCCAAGATATACATTTTATTGGTTACGTACATGTAATTAATATACAGTATTTTAATCAAAATCGTTCGAGCCATTTTTGACAAAATGAAAATGTTAGAAAATTGTTCTATGTAAAAGGTAGTTTGGAGTGGGAGGATTTTTCTATAAATCTTCGTGTCGCACCTTGGAAGGCACTAAACTTAAATACCAAGTTTGATATTTTTTTGAACTGTCTTGTTCACAGGTACATGGACACGCGGTCACACAGAACCACACAGGACCTTTTTCTAAAAATGGTTATTTTTGACACAGGGACCCTAACACGCGTATTTCCACTGAAATCTCGACATCAATTTTGGGAGGAATACAATACCTTCTCTACCTACTAAGTACTTAACATAGTACGTGTAAAGAATGTAAAAATCTGATGTATTCCATTCACATGAGTTTCTCTACATCTCTGCAACAAATTATTATTAAAAAGCTTATGCTTCTATTTACTTCATGCTAATCGAGAAAAAATTAGCCGAAACAATTTTACTACTTGTTTCCTTGTAAGTAGAAGCGAAATAACGGAGTACCATAGGTTAAAGTGATAGGCAAAAGCTGGTTGCTATGTGACTGAAGTACCTTTGCTTGTATGGACAGGAGATGACATATTCGAGTTTGATTTTCAAAGCTGAAACTAAAAACAAGAAATATCTTAAAAACAACCAACTCCGTGAAAAGAATGTATATTACATAAATTGTGTGTTTTAACGTGCTCTCTTACGGTGTAGCAGTTGTGCAAAATTGAAGAAAATTGATCCAGAATAAAGTAGTCTTAAGGGGCTATTCCCAGAAAATTCAAGATATACATTTTGTTTGTCAGGTCTTTAATATACGATATTTTAATCAAAATCGTTAGAGCCTTTTTTAAGAAAATCATAATGTTCGAAATTTTTTCCATGTAAAGGGTAGTTTGGGTGGGGGCATTTTTCTCAAAATCTTCGTGTTGCATCCCTGGAAGATACTAAACTTAAATTCCAAGTTTGGTATTTTACCGACTTTTCGTTTTTGAGTTATCGTGTTCACAGACACACGGACACACGAACACACTGACACACGGACACACACATACACACACGGACCTTTTTGTGAAAATACTTTTTTTTTTTTAATATAAGGGACCCTAAAACATATATTTCCGGTGAAATCTCGGTATCGAATTTTTGGGTGGAGTGCAGTATCTTCTCTATACACTATGCACATAGTGCGTGTAGAGAAAGTAAAATAGGTCAATTTAGGCTATAAAACTGAATTGATTGTCTCTGCGGTCGAGTGATGAGCGTTCTGGTTTTTCATCCGGGTTTGATTCTTACCTGGGGCGGGGAGTTTTTCTTCATTTATAATCATTTCCTATGCCCCCACAGCGTCTGGAAGTATGCAAGTGAGAGTGAACGTGTGCGTGTTTAATGTTAGTAAATCTTACAATTCAGCGAGAAAACACTAGCAGTTGTTTCTAAATCAAAGCCCCCGATATGCACATAGAAGATAAAAGAGGCTAAAAAAATGAAACAATTAAAATTGAACAACTCGTTGTTACCTAAAACATTAAAATAAGATTTTTGGAGAATGAGAGGTTAGGAATAAAATAGGTCAGAACCTAAGAATCCGAGTCTTAATTATTACAAATCAGTAACGGATTTTCTCAATATACTCATTTGTAACAAGGTCTAGTGATATAGTTAAATTTACGAGATAGATAAACCGGCTCCTGGCCACGCCTCCGTAAACCTATCGATAAAGTCTAGTAGACTACTGTAAATGATGAGAAGGTTGTAAGCTCATAAAGGGAAATGATTTAAAGGCTAACAACAATGACAGGGAACTCGGTACGAATCCCCTCATTTCGGGCACCGTGTAAGGAAACAAAAGAAAGAAGATGGGGCATTATAAAAAGTAAAATCTAGCGAGCTCGGAAATGAAGAAGAATGACTTTTCGATCAGAGTTCGATCAGCAGCAGCAGAAGAATAAGAAAAGAAGGAAACAGGGAGTGTGGTGCATTAAGTATGCAGGGCGGGTGCCCCCCACCTCACGGCCGACCACTAATTTCCATATCAAACGAGGCAGCAGTATATCCTGCCTTTCACACGACCCGCACTACTAATGGCAGTTATTTTCATTACACACAGCAGGCAGGCAGGCTCTTTGAATGCGGAAAAGACTGAATAGAATGCTAAAAATTATATTTACCGCGGAGAAAAGAATAGCTCCTCCCTCGCGATTCTTCCCTATGTCGCTTAACGCAAGACTTGATCCGGATCAGCGAAAATGATGCCCCATCCTCCATTCAGCCCGCTTGACGTCGGAGCGGACCCCTGCGCAACTGGAGCCCACGTGACGAAGATTTGCTTTTATACCTTGTTTTAGATGAATTAATAAAACATATATAAGCTGTGATGACCTTGAAATTAAAAATCTGACTTGTCAATTCACAATCTGCAACGAACTATTCTTACAAAAGCTTATTCTTCTATTTACTTCATGCTAATCGAGATAAACAGAGATAGCAGATATAATCTTATTACTTTTTTCTTACTAGCAGAAGGCAAATAAGGGAATACACTAGAAAGCTAAAAACTAAAGCGGTAGTCAAATCTTTTAAAAGCTGGTTACTATGTGATTGAATTTCGGTTTTCTGTGCAGGCCAGTAGTAAAACAAAAGAAGAAGGAATAAGAAATTGTTTGAAAAATGTTTAGAGTATTTTAAAATTAAAACCAATTACAAAAAATATCTCACGTGACGAAATATGCTTTTATGCCTTGTTTAAGAGGAATTAATCAAACATATATAAACTATGATGGCCTTGAAATTAAAAATCTGACTTGTTCCACTCAAATGACTTCTCGGTAACGAACTATTCTTTCAAAAGCTAATTCTTCTATTTACTTCATGCTAATCGAAATAAACAGAGATAGCAGATATAATATTTTACTTTTTTCTTATAAGCAAAAGGTAAGTAAGGGAATACACTAGAAAGCTATAAGCTAAAGGGGTAGTCAAATCTTTTAAGAACTGGTTACTATGTGATTGAATTTCGGTTTTCTGTGCAGGCCAAGAGTAAAAGAAAAGAAGAAGAAGGAATAATACATTTCCGTTTGAAAAAAAAAACATTTACACATTTTAAAATTAAAGTCAATAACAAGGAATATCTCAGAAATGGTTAATACCCGAAAAACTTGTAGTTTAGATTTTGTGTAATAAGTTTTTGTCTATCTTTTACGGTTTACCAGTTATACAAGTCATCCAGAATGAAGGAGTTTTCAGAAACTATTCCCAGACAATTCAAGATATACATTTTATTTCTCTTGTAAATATCTTTAATATATGGTATTTTATCAAATTTGTTGGAAGACATTTTGAGAAATCAACATGTTCGTAAAAATTTCCCCGTAAATGGTAGTTTGGGATGGGGGGTTCCTTGAAAATCTTCGTGTCGAATCCTTCGAAGATGCTGAACTTAAATATCAAGTTGGTATTTAAATGACTTTGCGTTTTTGAGTTATGCTGTCCACAGATACCCACACCACAAACACCTAATGTTCTTTCAAAGGATCCTACACACCGGCGTTTTGTTCAGTTCCTATCTTTATTTTCTCTACTTCGTACATAATACTTAAGTGGAGAAGGTATTGCATTCCAAAAATTCGATATCAAGATTTCACTGGAAGTACATGTTTTGAGACCTCCTAAATTTATAAAAGAAGCATTAAAAAAACTCCCTGTGTGTGTGTGTGTGTGTGTGTGTGTTTGTTTGTGGGCAGCATAGCTCATAAAGAAAAGTCCGTTAATTACCAAACTTGGTATTTAAGTTCAGTATCTTCCAAGGATGCGACACGAAGATTTTCAAGAAAACCCCCCACCCCAAGTACCCTTTGAATGGAACATTTTTCGAAAATTTTGAATTTCTCAAAAATGGCCCTACTATTTTTAAATTAAAAGTGGCATATGCTTAAGATATTTTCATGGCAAACAAAACGTATATCTTGAATAGCTTCTGAAGACCTATTCATTCTGTGTGATTTTTGTGCAACTTCTATATAATTGGTAAACCGTAAGAAATAGACAAAAACTACTACACTAAAATGTAGATCTCGTTAAAACACAGAATTTATGTCATATACCTTTTATAGAGGTAACAACATTTTCTGACGATTATTGTTATTTATAAAATGCCCATTGGATGAATATTTTAGAAGCTGTAACATGTTTTTGGCGTTACTTTTTAAATACATATAAACGTTATCACTAGGATCAGGGTATCATAACAAATATTTTAAACATCACAAGTTTGTGTATTATAGCTTTTGCTTATTTTGTAAATTCCAATATCCAGAAAAATCAGTTATTACCAGTTTTCTAAACAACACATCACATCCAATTGCACAGAGAGGATAAAGAAAAGATGAGGGGAATAGAGGTGAGGGAGATTTGAAAGAGAAAAATGGAGGATAATTAAAGAGGTAAATGTAGGAGAATTGAAGAGGAAGATAAAGACAGAGACGAAGGGAGAAATAGAAAGAGGAACAGCGGAAGGGAGACAGAAGAGGATAATCTTCTCATATAATGTAATTACACGAGCAGAACTGTGCCTCATGGTAATGTCAGAATAAATAAGTTCACCTTATTCCGAATATGTATCAAATGAGACGAGTTCAACACAATCACGGAAGCTCAAAGAAAGAGCGTTGCGGTAAGTTGAGGATTCATTTTTCAAGCTATTGCAGCAAAGCTTTTAATTTTCGTTAAACTTTACAGCTTTAGTATGAAAGAAAAGCTCTATATATAAATTACAGATTATTTACTATGTATGTGAGTGTGTTTGAGGGAGAGAGAGATTGTGTGCGTGTGGATGTGAAAGGCCTGAGCTAAAAAAAAAAAAAAAAAAAAAAAAAAAAAAAAAAAAAAAAAAAAATAATCTGTTAAACAAGAAACCTGGAATATAAGTTGTGCTGGCTTTCAGGCGAGACCTAATTGACCTTCAGGGAAGAGAGAATGTTGTAGATAGCACACAAATACTGAAACACACCGCAAATACTCATGCCTAATGCGGTACTCGAACCTGCGATCCTTACGTCACGAAGCACCAAAGCTAGACGCTTTCGCAAACGCGGCCATGGGAATCGGCAGATTAAGTATGTTCCAACGATGCAACAACAAGATTTTCCCCAAAATCTCCCCACCTCAAACTACCCTTTACACGGAACAAATTTTGAAATTTTCGATTTTCTCAAAAAATGGCTCTAACGATTTTGATGAAAATGCCATATGTCAAAGCTATTTACATGAAAAATAAAATGCATAGCTTGAATTTTTCCAGGAATACCTCTAAAGTCGTCTTCAATGGGAGGGACTTTTATGTAATACTATATAACTGATAAATTTTAAGCGATAGATAAAAGGCGCACAATTTATTTTATTTCTTTTCCCCCGAGATATCTCTTATTAATGTTTCCAATCCTTCAGCAGTTTGCAATTTTTATCAAGTCCTTTCGGTATTCAGTTGTTTCTCGTGACTGCATGCAAAGAGCATGGTATTTTAAGTCCGGCATATAGGGTCCAGTTCTTAAACATTTGACTTGGCTATTGTGTTATAAAGTAATGTGTATCACCTATCTATTTCTGTAAATTTTCATCTTAATTAAGTGATAGATTTCTCAAAGAATCTATAGTTTGTATATCTACTAATAAACATTAAAGGAAGAGAAAACCAAGTGAATGAAACACATATGTTTTGCATTTACATATTACAGTACTGTGGGCTTTCTTATAAGTAAATCCAGCTATGAGCTCTGACAAATAGAACAGAATAGTTTATATACAAATTTCTGTTAAGACTTGGTTCAAGAAATCAAGAAATACTGGTATTAAGAGTTAATATGACTGAAATTTCACCCAAAAGCACAAAACATCGTTTTTATTTTAAATGCCTCAAATCACTGGAGCTACAATAAAGCATTAGAGATGAAACTTCAGTTCGACGAGATCTCATTCGCATCATGCAAAGTAAAAAACGAAATTGTGCTAAAGAAAAGCACCAATGCAAGAAGGAAAGGACAGAAAAAAAAAAACAGAAGCAGAAGAGAAAAAAAGAAAGCTGAGTGTCCAAACTACCAACCTGGTGGATTTTAATGTGAGCAATGCATTCAGCCTTTCCTTGTTTTCTTGCTTTTAATATTTTCAGCATTTTTCTTCCTGTAAAATGCTCCTTGCGGAACAGTTTTTTTTGGTACACAAATAAATTCTTCTGTACATGCTCACAGAGGTACAATGAACAAGGGTTGCCCTAGGTTTAATTGTCAGATTGTTTAAGCATATGTTTTCAATTTTCAAACTCAAGTATATTTTTATGTAAAAAAGAGACATTCATAATTTTAAACATTTGAAGCCTAAACCAAAGGAGACACAGAGAAACCTAGCGGAATTTTAAAAAATATACGTATTGTGAACATAGGGATAAAATATTAGACCAAAATTTAATTTTTTTCTCGCAAGGGGCCTTTCAATGACGTGACAGGAACATAAACAAATTTGAATATACCTTCCAAACCATTAAGGAAAGATCTGATGTGTTCAATTCACGTGACTTTCTCTACATCTCTGCAACAAATTATTGTTAAAAAGCTTACGCCTATATTTAATTCATTCTGAACGAGGAAATTGTCTTATTACTTGCTTACTTGAACATTGAAGAGAAATAAGTGATAGTCAAAAGCTGTGTGACTGAAGTTCCTTTGTTTGTATGGACAGGAGTTGACAAATTTCTGTAACAGAAAAGTATAAGTTTTTAAAAGCTGAATCCAAACACAAGGAATATCTAAAAAATGATCAACTCCACGGAAAAAAATGTAACGTGTGTGTTTTAACGTGCTCAACATTTTTTGTGTGGTAAGTTTTTGTCCATCTGTTTTGGTTTAGCAGTTATGCAAAATTCCGTAAAATTCATCCTGAATAAAGTAGTCTTTAGAGGCTATTCCTAGAATATTCAAAATATACATTTTATTTGCCAGGTACATATCTTTAATATATGATATTTTAATCAAACTCGTTAGAGCCATTTTTGAGAAAATCAACATTTTCGAAAAAAAGTTCCATGTGAATGGTAGTTTGGAGTGGGGGGATTTTTCTCAAAACCTTCGTGTCTCATCCCTGGAAGATACTAAACTTAAATACCAAGTATGTTAATTTACCGACTTTTTGTATTCGAGATATCTTGTTCACAGTCACACGGACTCACACACACGGACCTTTTTCTCAAAATGCTTTTTTTGGATACAGGGGACCCTAAAACATATATTTCCGGTGAAATCTCGGTATCGAATTTTTAGGTGGAGTGCAATACATTCTCTATACTCTATGTACATGGTACGTGTAGAGATAATAAAAATCTGATGTGTTCCATTCACATGACTTTCTCTACATCTCTTCAACAAATTATAGTTAAAAAGCTTATGTTTCTATCTACTTCAATGTATGGAGAAAAAATCTGATGTGTACCATTCACATGACTTTCCCCATATCCCTGCAACAAATTATTCTTAAAAAGCTTATACTTTTATTTACTTTATGCTAATCAGAAAAAAGTAGCAGAAATAGTCTAATTAATCGCTTCCTTGTAAGTAGGAGCGAAATAAGGGACAACTGTAGGTTAAAGTGATAGTCAAAAGCTGGTTGCTATGTCAATGAAGTTCCTTTGTCTATATGGATAGGAGTTGACAAGTTCCTGTATGAGTAAAGTATACGTTTTTCATAGCAGAAACCAAAAATAAGGAATGTCACAAAAACGACGAACTCCACGAAAAAAAATGTATATAACATAAATTGTGTGTTTTAATGTGATCTATATTTTTTGTGTAGTAAGTTTTTGTCCATCTCTTACGGTTTAGCAGTTATTCAAAATTTAGTAAAATTCATCCAGAATAAACTACTCTTCAGAGGCTAGTCCCAGAAAATTCAAGATATACATTTTATTTGTTAAGGTAAATATGTTTAATATACGAAATTTTAATCAAAATCGTTAGTTCCATTTTTGAGAAAAACAAAATTTTCGAAAAAAGTTCCATGTAAAGGGTAGTTGGGGGTGGGGGGATTTTTCTCAAAATCTTCGTGTCGCATCCCTGGAAGATACTAAACTTAAATACCAAGTTTGGTATTTTACCGACTTTTCGTTTTTGAGTTATCGTGTTCACAGACACACGGACACACGGACACAGGGACACACACACGGACCTTTTTGTGAAAATGCTTTTTTTGGATATTGGGGACCCTAAAACATATTTCCGGTGAAATCTCGTATCGAATTTTATGGTGGAGTGCAATACTTTCTCTATACACTATGTACATCGTGCGTATGGAGAAAGTAAAAATTAGCAGAACTAGTCTTATTACTTGCTTCCTTGAAAATAGAATCGAAATAAGGGAGTACCATAGGTTAAAGTGATAGTCAAAAGCTGGTTGCTATGTGACTGAAGTTCCTTAGTTTGTATGGTCAGGAGTTGACAAATTCCTGTGGGAGAAACGTATAAGTTTTTCTAAGCTGAAACTAAACACAAGGAATATCTCAAAAGCGATCAACTCCATGAAAAAAGGAATATAACATACACTGTGTGTTTTAACGTGTTCTACATTTTTTGTGTGGTAAGTGTTTGTCCATCTCTTACGGTTTAGCAGCTATGAAAATTCCGTAAAATTCATCCAGAATAAAGTAGCCTTCAGAGGCTATTCCTAGAAAATTCAAGATATACATTTTATTTGTCAGGTAAATGTCTTTAATATACAACATTTTAATCAAAATCGTGAGAGCCATTTTTGTGAAAATAAATGTTTTCGAAAAAAGTTCCATGTAAAGGGTAGTTTGGGGTGGGGAGATTTTATTGAAAATATTCATGTTGCATCCTTGAAAGATACCAAACCTAAATGCCAAGTTTGGTATTTAACGGTTTTTTCGTTTTTGAGCTATGCAGTCCACAGACACGGAAACACACACATACACACACACGGACTTTTTTCTGAAAATGCTTTTTTTTTTTGGATTCAGGGTGATCCAAGACATGTATTTCGGGTGAAACCTCGGTATCAAATTTTGGGTGGAATGTAATACATTCCCTATACACTATGTACATAGTACGTGTAGAGAAAGTAAAAAAAACTAACATTATTAGTTTGGAATATCAAACTTTCAGTCATATATGGTCTTAAGCGCTTCATTTTGCATTTCTTTGTTTTCACATAATTTTGCCTTTCACATCCCATTAAATTAAGGGAACTTGGTGCAGTAATTCCCGCTGTTCGGCAGGGAGGGTAGCGGAAGTAATACCCACAACGCCACCTTAAGAAAGATGGGCCAAGATCTTAATAACAGGGGAAGATATTGCTGGGCGGGCTGGTCACAAGTTGCTCCTCTTCTCGACCTCTTGACTTGCAGGCTGGTTTCCGTGATGTTCTCTGCAGAAAGAGCATGCAATCCTTAACAGTTCAAAACATAAAGCGACGTAAGAACGCTAAACGTCATATGGCAGTTTATTTGAGAGGTGAAATATTCATGTTTTACTTTGCCACATATAAACAAGTATAAATGAATGAATAAGGGTATTTATTGAAATAACAGTATCATACATTGGGCTACATCAATCGTAGTGCTTTTGTAATACACAAAATAGTAAGCAATATTAAAAAATCTGATCTGTTCCATTCATATGACTTTATCTACATCTTTGCAAGAAAATATTATTAAAAAGTTTATGCTTATATTTACTTTATGCTAATCGAGAAAAAAAATAGCAGAAATAGTCTTATTACTTGCTTCCTTGTAAATAGAAGGGAAATAAGGGAGTACCATAGGTTAAAGTGATAGTCAAAAGCTGGTTTCTGTGTGACTGAGGTTCATTTGTTTGTATGGACACGAGGACAAATTCCTGTATGAGAAAAGTATAATTTTTGAAAGCTGAAACCAATGAGAAGGAATATCTCAAAAACGATCAACTACACGAAAAAAATGTATATTACATAAATTGTGTGCTTTAATGTGCTGTAAATATTTTGTGCGGTAAGTTATTGCCCATCTCTTACGGTTTACAGTTATGTAAAATTCCGTAAAATTCATCCAGAATAAAGTAGTAGCCTTTAGAGTCTATTCCCAGAAAATTCAAGATATAAATTTTGTTTGTCAGGTAAATATCTTTAATATACCATATTTTAATCAAAATCGTTGGAGCCATTTTTTAGAAAATCATAATTTTCGAGAAAAAGTTTCATGTAAAGGGTAGTTGGGGATGGGGGGGATTTTCTTGAAAATCTTCGTGAGGCATCCTTGGAAGATACCAAACCTAAATAACAAGTTTGGTTTTTAACGGACTTTTCGTTTTTGAGCTATGCTGCCCCCGCACACATATATACACAGAGAGACAGACACACACTCACATTTTTCTAAAAATGATTTTTTTTGGATTCAGCGGGTCCCAAAACATGTATTTCTGGTGAAAACTCGGTATCGAATTTTTGGGTGCATTACTATACCTTCTCTATGCATTATGTACATAGTACGTATCGAAAAAGTAATAAATGCTAATGTGTAGCGAAAAAACTGAATGTAACATATCATTTTTGAACTTGTACCTTATATGAATAATATTATATAGCGCAATAACGATAGAAAGTATGTTATAATAGATTCGAGGAAACGATTGAAATTACGAGACGAAGTCTTCTCTAATTTTGAGAATGTGTTTTAACACTTATCCCATGTGTATTGCATACTATTTCTGGGCGATTGATGATAATTATGCTAATTTTAAAGTTATCATAAGTAATATAACGAGAGTTTCAACTTATATCGATACATTCGCGAGCAACTTATCTAGAGAGAAGTTGTAGTTGGAGTTGTATTTAATAAGAATATTTCGTGAATAAAATAACAATGATTAGCCTATATGGACACGAAGAATAATATTCCTCAAATCCCATTTGTCCTGACGTATATTTGCACCGAAATCACTGCAACTTGATATCCATATCATAAATTTCAGATGTCTTTGTTTTGCTGCATTATATTATTGTGGCGTAAAATAAACACAGATCTGCTTGTATTGCTAAATTTTGTTATTTTGGCTCAGTAAAGCATGAATGCAATTAATATGTCTATTGGAACTTCCTCCATTATGCACAGGAATATCACTGCATACTGGTACTTAGAAGGAAAACTAATGCTCGTGGGTACATACGCTTAGAAAAATAATAGCTCGTGGGTGTGATAAAAACAATTAAAATGCAGAGAATAATGAGTTCCAAATAGTTAGAATTTTGCGCTCCAATATACTGGATTGGCCACTTCCTACGATCACGTGTCAGGAACGCAATAGTCTACTTAAATTGCTAATTAACAACTGGTTGACGTATCAAAATGGCCAACTTATCTTAACCAATCTTAAACTCGGCATATCAATGATTATTTCCTGACCAGCTTCGTTGTCAAATAAATACCATGTAGATTGGAGTCAAGCCATGAAAGTTCTTGCCAATCACTACCTTTGCCTGGAGTTAGGAAAATATTAAGTTGATATTATAAACGTCGAGTGGAACATTGTAAAGATATGGCAAATCATGTGCTTACTTGGAGGATAATAAATCCAAATAAAAGTACGATAGAATATATGGTGTATTCAGAAACTGGTTGGATGAGAAGAATGAGATGAAGGCAAGTTCCACCTGGTACGTTAATGTCAAAAACAGCATGATTCATTAATTAAATTCATATTAAGAAATAAAAACATAATTGCAAAGGAAATGCTTAAGAATCCATATGAGCTGTGAATCACGAAACGGTTTCTCTGGGTGGGGGCTTGGACATAAAGGAATCTTAGGTAAGCAAAAGAAGGTACCCTTGCAAGGAACGGATCTGCTCAATCATTTATCAGATCAGAAGCAGTTTTTGGGATTCCTTTAAATTTATTCGAAAAACCACGCAGAGTGGATTAGGTAATCGTAGCAAAGGCAAATAAGGTTCAAGTAAAATGATGCAGACACACTAAGCAAATGATGAGTAAAATACCCTCCTCAGTTACTAAAACTGAATACAACCAAAATAAACTAATACGTGGGCTATTAATGGGATATTGTAGATGAAGGAAACACCAGTATGAGGGCTAAACAAAAATCAAGTAAAAGAAACTTCTTTTCAAGTAATATTTAAATGTAAAGCCTTAGATAAGCTAAGATAACAACCTGCTGGGTATTGTAAATCCAGAGGAATATACTCATACAAAGAAGCTAGTTAAAGATCTCCTTTAATTATGAAATGAACCGATATTCTTAACTAAAACTATAAAAAGTATGAGAAGAATATATTGACCGTCAAAGGTATCAGTGTTAAGAGAAGATTAATCAACTTCTATCTTTATATGCATCAAAGGAAATGGAGAGGAAATACTGAAGTGTTGATATTTCAATGAAAATTATACTATATTGCACATCTATAATAATGTATAACTGTGATATGAGTGGCGTCAATATACAGCAAAACAATTACCTAGGTTGATTGCAACGAATGCAGGAAAATTGACATCTCAAGATGCCATGGATGTTATGAGACAACACGATCACCCAAAACCAAAATATTCATTATAATTCACATTCCCTCTTGAAATTCTCTAATTTCCTAGTGCCATTAGGTCAATAATGCTATTCCTCTTTAGAGTAGATTTGTAAACAGAACCTTCTGTTATACAAAAACAGACATTAGCAGTTAAATCCATTCCCAAAACATGTTGCATATGAGTGGGATAGATTTGGGATATGGATCCATATTAACTTAACCCAGTTATTGTTGAAGTCATATAATATGATCAACACAATTAAGTTAGAAAAGCGATCATTTTAGTATGTAATTATGCACTACAGCATGGAGAACATTCTCTTTTAGACTTTTGGGGTTGGATTTCTTTCTCCGACTGTTTTTGTGTTTTGATGTCTCAAGGTGTAAACATCTCAGGAAGGAACTTGAAGTAGCACCCACCATCAACTGTGACCGCAAACACATCATTAAGTTTAACAAATAAATTTCTGTAAAACGAGGACCTTCCATGCTTACTATGGACGAGAAAAATAAGAGAGCTGAAGTATGAAACACTGAGAAAGAAAGGCGGCATTTCTTATGCCTTGTGAAATATAATGAATGTAGTGTTAAGTATCTTGAAGTACCTTTTATACATTAAAACTGCGACTAGCCTTAAGAACATCCTTTCGGTAGGATTTGAAGGTGCATTACAAACCGCAGCAGTAATGTAATATTAGTGTTTCAGGTAAGGAAAATGCAAGAGAACTATTTCAAAAGTAAGATGTGCTCCATTAACATGGCTTTCTCTACCTGTTCTGCAAACAAACTATTCTTACAAAAGATTATTCTTTTTTCTAGGTGATGGTAATTGAGATAAACATTTGCAAAATTTGTTTTATTACTTGCTTACTTTTAAGCTTAAGGGAAATGAAGGATTACACGCTAAAGCGATAGTCAAATCTTTTAAAAGCTGGTCGATATGTGAATGATTGAATTTCGGTTTTTTTTTTTTGAGTTGCATTGCCAGTAAAACAAAAGAGATGAAACGAAAAATGACTCCGTTGGAGATAAGTTTACATAGTTAAAATCTGATGTGTTCCATTCACATGATTTTCTCTACATCTCTGCGACAAATTATTGTTAACAAGCTTATTGTTCTATTTACTTAATGTTAATCGAAAAAAATAGCAGAAATAGTCTTATTACTTGCTTCCTTGAAAGTAGAAGTGAAATAAGGCAGTACCACAGGTTAAAGTGGTAGTCTAAAGCTGGTTGCTATGTGACTGAAGTTCCTTTGTTTGTATGGACAGGAGTTGACAAATTCCTGCATGAGAAAAGTATGTTTTTCATAGCTGAAATCAAAAACAAGGAATATCTCAAAAACAATCAACTCCACGAAATAAATGTACATAACATAAAGTGTATGTTTTAAAGTGTTCTACATTTGTTGTGTGGTAAGTTTTTGTCCATCTCTTACGGTTTAGCAGTTATGAAAAATTCCGTAACATTCACCCAGAATAAAGTAGTCTTCAGAGGCTATTCCCAGAAAATTCAAAACATACATTTTATTTGTCAGGTAAATGTATTTAATATACGATGTTTTAATCAAAATCGTTAGAGCCATTTTATTATAGATTTTATTTAATTTGATATCTCGACGTTTTTCAGGCCACCGCCCTTAGTATATCTAATTGTAATGCAATGTATTTATTGTGGAAACGATATTTTCAGAGAAAGGGGATGCGAACTTTGCAAAAAAAGGACATGCTAAATCAACAAACATTGTTGTTATGTGCTGCACTGCTTTTTAAATGCTAGATTCATAGGCAAATTTAAAGTAAAATGAGCGAAGAAAGTGATTTTCACAGTTTATTATTAAACAAATTTAAAAGCAATCCAAGCTATAACTATTAGTATATTTCCAGTAAAGCCAAGAGCATTTATTTATGCAGTTATATGAAATCCAAGTGGTGTGTGGGTAATTAAACAGTGTAAGTGAAGATTCTTTATTGATGTATTTTTATGCCAAATCTAAAGTGTTAAAGCGTCGAGTCTTCGAAGGGAATATTGCATGGTGATGCAAATTCTTTTGATTAATAATTATTTTGATGCAATTAAAGTGTATTTTACATTTTATGGGAGCTGTTTTTATGTTTTAATAGCGTGTTTAGTGCTTTTTTTTTTCTTTTTGTAGCTTAAAGACCTTTAACCTGGTTGGTCATATCGGACAATGAATGAAACATTGGTGAAATGATCTCTGGGTCCATGGAGTAATGGAGTATAAAGTTACTCAATATTCGTCTTCTCAGGATAAGGGAAAACCTCCAAAAAAATCGTATCCAGGCAACTCATCCTAAGCGAGATTCGAACACACGACCTTTTGAATGTGAAACATACACACTACCACCACACTATCCACGCCCTCCGTGGCGTAATGGTTACCATGCTGACTTCATATAACCCGGCGGAGGACGATGGATTTTTTCGGGTGTAAAAATCCTTAGCATGGCTTCCTTCGGAAGGGAAGTAAAGCCGTTGATCCCGTGTCATAGATTTACGGCATGTAAAAGAACCTCAAGCCTGATAGAGAGGCCTCTGAGCAAAATTAAGCGGTCTTTCACGCCCAATTTAGAAATGGACGCTGAGAACCACAGCAGTTAAAGAGCGTCCATGAATAACACGCTATTTACATTTTTTTTTTTTTACCCCAATACCCAGGTGGACATTTAGGGTTTTGTTATAATATAAAGTATTTGTAACTACGAACTAAAGAATCGCTGATTATTATAATAGTAGATAAAAGTATTTGCATAATAGGTTCTTTTAAACTGCTTCTCAAAATACTCTTTCGAAAGATACGAGAGATGTAAGTGGTGAGAAGATTGCTAATCTGGAAATAAGGACTAGATAATTTTCTTGTGAATTCTCACGGAAACCAGGCTGAAACGCTGGTGTGTATAATGCATCTTACGCCTTGCCTTGGCGCTCAAACACCGACGGCAGAATACGGCGCTTATGTTAATTAACATTTTATGGTGTTCAGCGGTGCCTGCTTTAATTAGACCTTGAAGGTAATCCTTCCTGCTCCTTCTCACACTCATATTACTCCTTAATCTTAGCCCAAAACGCTTTATGTCCATTGCTAGGGTAGATGAGAAAGTGGGACTGCATGTTGATGTGGAAAATAACGACGCCAATATCTTGCGTCGCGGTAATTTGGAAAAGGTAATTACGTTTCTCTGGCTTCTATGTCAGCAAATCTTGGTTCAACCTTAAGAATCTTGTTAAAAACTGTACGTGATAGCAACTTTTAATCCATCCTTGATATGATAACCCATAGGTTTGATTTATAGGGACTACTTTGTCTCAGCTGTGGCATTTTCCAGTGTAGCTCAGTGTTTGAGACAATCTTTTTTCTTTCTCTACACGTGTATATAGAACGTATTGTATTGCACCCAAAATTCTATACCGAGATTTCACCGGAAATACATTAAGATTCGTGTGTTGGTATTTAAGTTTGGTATCTTCCAAGCATGCGACACGAAGATTTTCAAGAAAATCCCCCCACCCCAAACTACCCTTTACTTGGAAAAAATTTCGAAAATTTCGATTTTTTCAAAAATGGCTCTAACGATTTTGATTAAAATTTCTTATATTTAAGATATTTACATGCCAAATAAAATGTGCATCGTGAATTTTTTGGGACCTCTCTAAAGACCTCCTTATTCTGGATGATTTTTATTGAATTTTGCATAACTGGTAAACCATAAAGGATAGACAAAAAGTACTACACAAATAATGTAGATCATGATAAAACACACAATTTATGTCATATTCTTTTTTTCGTGGAGTTGGTTTTTCGCGATATTCCTTGTTATTGATTTCAGTTTTAAAATACTTATGTTCTGAGCATATTTGGTCGCTAGATGGCTAGAGGCATCAAAAAATCGAGATTCACAAAGCGAAAAACTTTTCTCATATGGGAACTTCTCAACGCTTGGCCACGCAAAGAAACGGATTTCAATCCCATACCAACCATATTTAAAAGCATTTGACTCTCGGTTTAGCCTATGCAATCCCTTATTTCCCTTCTACTTATAAAGAAACTAAGTAATAAACCGTTTCTGCTAATGTTTAGTATTAAATAGATGGAAGAATAAGCTTATTAACAATAATTTGTTACAGCGATGTAGAGAAAATCATGCGAAAGAGCACAGCATATTTTTTCTTCTTTTCTTGTAGCTTAACGCCCGTTAACTGGTTCGGTCATATCGGAGGATGAATGAAATTGGTGAAGTGAGGCTCAGTTGATCTCGGGGCCCATGGAGCTCAAAGTTACTCGACATTCATTTTCTCAGAATAAGGGAAACCCCCAAAAATGTCCATATCCGGGTAATGTATGTACCCTAAGCGAGATTCGAACACTTTACCTGTTGAATGTCAGGCACACACGCTTACCCTAGCAGCACTCAGGAGGGCTGATGTTACAATCTCTACGACTGCGGGGCCGAGTGATGAAAACAAGTGGACAAAAAGGCCATTAATTAAAATTTTCGGTATTTAATATATTGTTATAAATAAGGAAATTTCAGATTTCTATATATTTCTCAAAATAATTTGAGATCACCTTGTGGTTAACCGGGAAACGTACTAGTTAATCAAGAAATTTAATGCCGTGCCGGTATTTTGCCATAGTAACTCAGTGGTAGAACAACCGGCTAGAGAGCGGGAGATCTGTGGCTCAAATCCCATCTATGGCATTGCCTTTTTCAGTCTGACTCTCCCTATCCAAGTCCTGTCCCACACACGGCTTGTGTGAATAAAGTGAAGGTACTTTCAACAATGGTATATAAAATATTTTTTCGATAGTGGGTTTCTCGATTCGAAACCTAAATGGCGGTGCCGAGGCCGAGTGGTTATACCGCTCGCCTCCCACCTAGTCGGCCTGGGCTCAATCCCACAGGACCGCACATGGGATTTGTAGTAAACGAACCGGCGTCTGGTAGGGTTTTCTCTGAGTCCTCCAGTTTCCCCCGCCATTCAGTCCACCATTTGCCCCATCATGACCTTTCCATTTGTCCTATATTCATAGCATCTACTTCCTCACAATCATACCAGGCATTGGGTTGATCCCTATCCGTGTACTCTGCTCCTCAACAGAATTTGATCTCAAGCCTTAGCTTGTCAGTCCTAGGGTGGGGTGTAAGTACTCCATAGGAGGAGAATAAGCAGGTGGCGAATAAAAATTATAATAGAGAAATCCTAAGTGTTAGACAACAATTGTTGTACAACAAATTTAACCAATTTAATCATATACATTTGTCTAAAATTAAAATGTTAATGGCAGTTCCGATATTTATTGTGGTTATTTTGATATAAAATAAACTTGATACATTTTGAAATTTTTTCTCCTAAAATTTATCTGGTTAACATCAGGTAGATAGAAAAATAGGCTATTGTACAAATAGTTTATAGAAAAAGTGTGAGAATAAACGCTACTGAAAAATTTATAATAGTGTAACACTTAGAATTTAATTTATTTTCTTTAAATTTTATTTGTTTATTTATTTTTGAAGTGGCGGTTAGAAGAGTAATTAATGCTTTATTTTCATCTTGAATAAGTGTATATTTAAATTGAAAATGTATATTGAAAACAGAAACCGTATTCCAAATGATGTGTATTATAACCATATGTGTATTACCATGAGATCTGAGTGGTGCGCATACTATACTGGGGGACGCTTATAGTAGGGAAACGAACCCCATGATGTATGTAAACTTCTGAACTAATTATTGTTTGATATTATTTATTGCTGCTCCGTCGTTTTATAAGCATTAAGAAAGGGCCCCTGCTTACATTAATGTTTCATTATGATGTAGAAATACCATTTGACACCAGACCTTTATACACACACACACACATATATATATACACACAGCTTATATTTTAAATGAAAACATCTATATGCTCCTGTATTTTAAATGACTATTCTAAATACACATATATAATAGGTGATTCAACGGAGGGGGACATCTCGCGCACTGCGAACTACATAGATCTTTTGTGGATACATAGATCTAAGACTTCCCAAGAGGAAAGAATGAAATGAAGTAACCACAAGAGGCTACAGGGTGCAGGCAGACAGGTCTCAGAGACGCACTGAAGTCCTAACAGTTCCAGGTTGAAATACTCGTGCCGTTGCTAGAGCTGTCCAGAGAGGGTGATGATCAAGCAGCTCTGTAATGTCTAGAGAGGGAGTACTCTGAGTAAACATCCGCGCCATTTATCCGGCATCGCCATACACCACGAAACCAAGAATCTCAACTGAAAGATGAGGAGGAACGCAATGAAAGGGAAATTATGGAAAGGAAAGCATGGTAATTGAGAAACCATCTCACCACCCGCCTATTAAACAGGGGAATCCCTTAAAAAAAACCTGAAAAACCGTAAGAGACAGACAAATTGCTACTACACAAAAGATGTGTATCTATCGACCGACTTTTAAAAAAAAAAAATTCTATCGTTTTAGTCTAGTGCATTCCCTTAATTCTCTTGTACTTACAAGATGAATAAAACTACTTCTGTTAATATTTATCTTGATTATGTTGGAGTAGATAGAATAATGTGCTTTTATAAGAGTAATTTGTTGCATAATAGGTAGAGAAAATAATTTTACTTTTTATGTAAGAATACCTACTGGAAAAGAGAGATTTTGGTAGACAGGAAGTAATTAGCGGCTCAAGTAGGAGTGGGGTATCAGCGAAGTTAAAGAAAATGGTTCTAAATTCCAGATAGATACATACCAGGTGCGCCTACAGCATCGTATTTTTTATGGAAAAATATAGTTCCGGAGTTTTGTCGGGACTCCAGTGCTGTATTCCTTTTTTTTTCTTACTTTTCTCTATTTTTCTTCTTTTTTCCATTTTCCCAACTTTTTTGTTTTGTTTTCCTATTTGATTACCGTTTTGATTTTTGCTTCTAATACACACACATATACACATTTACAAACACACAAGCACCCATGCCCAAGGCGGGAGTATTTGACAAGGTATCCCTCCATGAGTTAAAAGGGTTGCAGAACTCATGATAAATATCTATGTTGACAACTGGCGAGACTCATGTGGACAACTTGCGAGAGCGACCTTCGTTTCACCCCTTTCAATGATCGTCTCTGCTGATAATCAACAAGGGTAAAACGAAGGTCACTCTCGCTAGTTCTCCACTGGGTGGTTTTTAACTTGAAATAACTCCGTTGGGTTTCGCAGCTTTTTTTTTAACGCACGAAGGGATAACTGTAGTTGGGTCACCTGGTAGAGTTAGAGTTCTGAGAATCTGTAATGTGTCAGTAGGTATTACAAGAGATGGGACTAAACAGAAGGGAGAGTCTAATTTAAATAAAAATATGATGTGCTACATTCACATAACTTTCTCTGCCTTTCTGAAAACTATTCTTTAGAAAACCTACTCTTCGATCCACTACACATTTATCAGTTTATCACTATGTATGGATGTATCAGGATAAACATAATCAGAATTGTTTTATTGCATATTATTTCCTTCTACTAGTTTAATACGGAAATACAATAAGTAAAAGCTGGTTGCTATAGGAATGAAGATAATGAAATTCCGTTCTCTTTGCTTGACCCGGATGAAGAAATGTCAATAATGACTTTCATTTGGGAAAAGTCCAAGTATTGGAAACTGAAAACAATAAGCAGGAATATCTCGGAAATAGCTCCAAAACAAAACAATATAGGACTAAATGTGTATTTAACGAGATCTACAATTTTTGGACAGTAAGTTTTTGTCTATCTTTTACGGTTTACAGTTATGGAAATGTCATTCAGAATGAAGAGGTCTTCAGAGGCTACTCCTAGGAAATTCAAGATAAACAGTTTATTTCTGAGGTAAATACTTTAATATTTCTTTTTACGTTACGAAGTCGGCGTTACCCTCCCCCCTCACATGTAGGACTCTCACCTCCTAGGAGCTACAAGCGGGTGCCTTGGGGTTAGAAGCCTGTCGGGGAGCTAACGGCACGTAACCACAGAATGGAGAACGAGTAGTCGGCCCGTTGTCAGGCATGAGTGTGAGGAAGTGGATAATATAAAATGAAAACGAAAAAATACTTTAATATACGGTATTTTAATGAAATACATTATAGCATTTTTTGAGAAAATCAATATTTTCTAAAAAAAGTCCATGTAAGTAATATTCTGGGGTGGGGAGATTTTCTTGAAACTCTTGTGCTACATTCTTTAAAAAATGAACTAAATTTGATATTTTACCGAAGTTTTATTTTTGAGTTACGTCGTTCACAAACACATACAGGAACCTTTTTCTAAAGTGCTTTTGACTTTTATTCAGGAGGCCCTAAAACGTATATTTTCAATGAAATCTTGGTATCAAATTTTTAGGTGGAATTCAATACCGTATCTATTTATGTAGAGAAAATAGAAAGGCTTGTGTTGACGCGCCTCTTTCATTCAGCATTCACTGTGAAGTCAGAAATCCAAGCCTCAGGCGATGTTTCTCATGTATTCAACACATTTGGCTCGTTTTACTCGTTGGCGCTACGTGTTCTTATTTCGCAATGTAAATTGGTGTATGTTGTGGATCATGTAATAAGCGATGTTACTTGCTTGAGAGCAACGTGTAACGGGAAAATATTTATTCGAATAATGTATTAATAGCTTTACTAGTCATAAGTGATACCTTGTTTTACCGGAATCCGGAATAAAATTGTAGCGGTAAAGAGCGATGAGAGTGTTATTATTTCAAAATCACTGCATTACCTATACACACAAGAGGAGGTTAGCCCAAGGCAAACTACCACACCAAAACACACACAACGTTTGAGACAGTACATATCTTGTCACGGGGCAAAGAATCATTCAGAAGGGAAATATAAATCATAGATAATAATATAAATTATATCAAGAGGAGAAAATATAAATGTACAGTGAAAATGGGAAGGATAGAAAGACTTTAAACCCATATAGGTAGCCGAGTTGTTGTCACGAGCTGGTGGCACAAGATCCCGTTACGTCCGTGCAATGAACCGAGGGTAAGGGGTGAGAATGCACTGCCCGAGGGGAACATAACGGGTCAGGCGACACTGTTTGAGGCACTTGGCGAAGAACCTCCGCACAACTAAGATGTGATATTTAGAGTCCGTGGTGGAGCCGAACAGGCTACTTTTAGTCGTGAGGGAAATATTTGTTTTTATACTGACCAGAATACGCAATAAATCACGGCACCAAACTAATAAATAATAATAGTCGCGAGCGGGTAAAGTGTAACCTCATAGTAGAAAATTAAGAGGAATACGGCGGATAAAGGCCGACCTAAATTAATAAAGCACGTGTGTCTCACCACGCCCTGAAAGAGTTTCCATGCTACTAAAAATCCTGAGCTAGGGCACCCACATACCCACAGCTTTCCAAATATACATAACCAGCGCCCGGGCACGAACCTGCAAACACCAGAACCGCCATACGTTCAACAACTGTACAGTGTGCGTATAGAAATAAAACCAAATCCGTTGATTTCCCACCCCAAGCGATTACAATGTAATATAGGACAAGGAAAAACAATCGAAATATGGACACCTGAAATAAAATTTGTTCTTTACTCATATGACCTTATCTACTCTCTCCTCTACAAACTATCCTTACGAGCTATTTCAGCTTGGCTGCGCACAAAAGAGTAGCGAGTATACACAGGGCTTGCCTCCAGAGATATTACATAGCCTCAGTATTAGGGGAAAAATGTTGCTAGAGCTGCAAGAAGTGAGCAGGCACAGAACTTGTGCTATGAGCCTCGCCCAGTGAGGTATTGGCTGTCACCTTCCCCTAGCTCAGAGGTTTGTTGTTGAGTACGCATAATTACTCCGACTCAGACGAGTAGAGTTGGAAGAGCCTGATCAATGCTTGTCATAAGTTCCCGATATGGCCGCAGTATTAAAGGGAATTATAGAAATGAACTTTTTTTTTCAATAGCACGGGTGTTTAAAAGTCTGTCAAATCATTTACACTACTATGAGGCCCATACAGCTAAACTATGACGCACGGACTTAAATTACTAACGACATTGTAAGTCGCCATTGGGGCATGTCTTATCCAAATAATTTGAGATCACTTTCTGCGAGTTAGTTGAGGAATTTAATGTCATGTTGACGTGGTAGCTCGGTGGTTAGAGCACCTGCTTAGAGAGCAGGAGATTCACGATTCCAATCCCGGTTATGGCATTGAATTTTTTATTCTGACTCTTCCTATCCAACTTCGATCCTATACATGGTTTGTGTGAAAAACAATTAAATTAGCATCTTCACTAAGTTTGAATTTTTATTTACACTCCAGCAAAAGCAAGTTGAGTACCCGTTTTCAAAACATTAAGAGACATTAAAATAGACGGAGAGGAAGAAAAAGGAAGGGAAAAAGGGGAGAAAGAAGGAGAAGGAAAGAAACACGCATGGAATGGGAGAGATGAGGAGGGAGAGAAAGAAAAATGAGAGAGAAGGAAAGAAAGAGGGAGAGCGCGATATGGAGTAAAACCTCCCCAGTTAATGCAATAAAGTGAGCAGAGCTGCGGGTCTGCTGGTGCTACTTTTTCACCATGAAGAAAAATCTATCATTCCCAAAAGTTGTAAAAATATCGATGATTTAAGGAGACGATAATGTGCAATATCTGCCTTTTGTTCTTCAATAGCAGTAATAATTTTCATCCACAGAATTAAATTACTGAAATTGAAATTCTAACGGCTGAATAAAACTTTTTTAGACCATTTATACGCAGTACTTTTATTTAGGTTTACACAATTAAGAAGCATTTGTTGTATTTCATTCACACGACTTTCCCCACAAACAAACTTTTCTTACAAAGGATTATTCTTTTATCTACATTATGCTAATTAAGTTAAACATTGCCAGAATTGGTCTTATTATTTGTTTCTTTATAAATAGAAAGGAATTAACGGAATACACTAGGCTAAAGCGATAGTCAAATCCTATAAAAACCGATCGCTCTGTGAAACAATTTCAATACGATTCTCTTTGCTTGCTAGTAATAAACAAAAGAACGACGAGAAGAAAGATGACTTGCTTAAAATTGCAACCAAAATCTCGAAAGCGGTTAACTCTTCAAAATATGCACATGATATAAATTGTGTTTTTTAAATATTTTCTTTAATACATTTTTGTCCATCTCTTATCACTTATACAAATGTCATCCAGAATGAAGAGGTCTTCAGAAGCTATTCCCAGAAAATCCAAGATATACATTTCGTCTGCCATGAAAATATCTTAAACATACGGCATTTTAATCAAAATCGTTTGAGCCAGTTTTAGAAGATCAAAATGTTCCGTGCAAAGGGTATGTGGGTGTGAGGGGATTTTTTTTGAAAATCTTTGTGTCGCATTCTTCGAAGATACTGAACTTAAATACAAAGTGTGGTTTTTAACCAACTTCTCGTCTTTACTTTCTCTACACGTACTATGTACATAGTGTATAGAGAAGGTATTGCACTCCACCAAAAAATTCGATACCGAGATTTCACAGAAAATATATGTTTTTGGGTCCCCTGTATCCATAAAAAGTATTTTCAGAAAAACGCCCTTGTGTGTGTCCGTGTGTCTGTGAACACAATAACTCAAAAACGAAAAGTCGGCAAAATACCAAACTTGATATTTAAGCTTAGTATCTTCCAGGGATGCGACACGAAGATTTTGAGAAAAATTCCCCCCCCCAAACTACCCTTTACATGGAACTTTTTTCGAAAATGTTGATTTTCTCCAAAATGGCTCTAACGCTTTTGATTTACATATCGTGTATTAAAGATATTTACCTGACAAATAAAATTTATATTTTGAATGTTCTGGGAAAAGCCTCTGAAGACTACTTTATTCTGCGTGAATTTTACGGAATTTTACATAACTACTAAACCGTAAGAAATGGACAAAAACTTACCACACAAAAAATGTAGAACGCATTAAAACACACAATTTAAGTTTTGTACCTTTTTTCGTGGAGTTGATCGTTTTTGAGATATTCCTTGTTTTTGGTTTTAGCTTCGAAAAACTTAACGTTTCTCATACAGGAATTTGTCAACTCCTGTCCATACAAATAAAGGAACTTCAGTCACATAGCAACCAGATTTCGACTATCGCTTTAACCTATGGTACTCCCTTATTTCTCTTCTGCTTACAAGGAAGCAAGTAATACGACTATTTCTGCTAATTTTTCGTCGATTAGCATGAAATAAATAGAAGCATAAGCTTTTTAACAATAACTTGTTGCAGAGATGTAGAGAAAGACATGTGAATGGAACATATCAGATTTTTGAGTTATGCTGCCCACAGACACACATAGACAGACATATAGACGACACACGTATATGTTTCTAAAAATCTGATGTGTTTCACTCACTTGACTTTCTCTAGTTGCTCTACAAACAAACTTCTTACGAAAGATTATTCTTCTTTCTACACAATGCTAAACTTTGTTACCTTTGTTACTTAGTTCCTTATAAGTAGAAGGGAACTAAGGGAATGCACTAGGCTAAACTGATAGTGAAATATTTTAAAAAATGTCGTTTTGCGGTTGTCATTGCAAATCACTTCATTGCTTGACCAGGAGTAGAACAAAAGAAAAACGGACACTTCTTGGCTAAGAAAAGTATAAGTAGTTTAAAATTCAAACTAATAACAACCAATATCTCGGAAACGGAAACACGAAAATGAAAGGACATATATTGTGTGTTTTGACGAGGTCTACATTTTTTGTTTAGTACGTTTTTGATTATCTCTTACGATTTAGCATTTAAGCAAAATTCGGCAAAATTCATCCAGAATAAAGGAGTCTTCAGAGGCACTTCCCAGAAAATTCAAGATATACATTTTATTTGGGATGTAAACATCTTTAATATACGGTATTTTAATCAAAATCGTTAGAGTCATTTTTGAGAAAATAACATTTTTCGAAAATTTTTCCATGTAAATGGTAATTTGTAGTGGGGGAAGATTTTTCAAAATCTTCGTGTCACATCCCTGAAAGATAGTAAAACTAATTAACGTTCTTTTCATTTTTAAGCTATGCTATCCACAGACACGCACACACGGACCTTTTTCTAAAACTGCTTTTTTTCGGAGTCAAGGTACTCCAGAACAAATATTTCCGATGAAATCGAATTTTTGGGTGGAATACAATACCTTCTGTATTCACCATCCATACATCCGCATTGTACATGCAGGCTAGAGAAAATAATTTTTTACTTTCTCTATACGTACTATGTACATAGTATATAGAGAACGTTATTGACCCAAAAATTCGATACCGAGATTTCACCGGAAATACATGTTTTGAGAACACCTGAATCCAAAAAAAGCATTTTTAGAAAAATGTCCGTGTGTGTGTCTGTCTGTGTGTATATGTGTGTGTCTTTGTGTCTGTGGGCAGCATAGCTCAAAAACAAAAAGACTGTTAAATACCAAACTTGGAATTTAAGTTCAGTATCTTCCAAGGATGCGACACGAAAATTTTCAAGAAAATCCCCCACCCCCAACTACCCTTCAAATGGAAAAATTTTCGAACATTTTGATTTTCTAAAAAATGGCTCTAACGATTTTGATTAAAATACTATATATTAAAGATATATACTTCACAAATAATATGCATATCTTGAATTTTCTGGGAATATCCTCTGAAGACTACTTTATTATGGATGAATTTTACGGAATTTAGTGTAACTGGTAAACCGTTAGAGATAGACAAAAACTTACCACACAAAAAATGTATATTCCTTGTTTTTGGTTTCAGCTTTGAAAAACTTATACTTTTCTCATACAGGAGTTTGTCAATTCGTGTCCATACAAACAAAGGAACTTCAGTCACCTAGTAACCAGCTTTTGATTCACTTTAACCTATGATACTCCCATATTTCTACTTACAAGGAAGCAAGTAATAAGACTATTTCTGCTAATTTTTTCTCGATTAACTTGAAATAAATAGAAGAATAAGCTTATTAACAATAATTTGTTACACAGAAATAGAGAAAGTCATGTGAATGGAACACATGTGGAGTTGATCGTTTTCTAGATATTCCTTGTTTTTTTTTTGTTTTGTTTTGTTTCAGCCTTAAATGTAAATGTCGTGTTATTTATGGATGCTCTTTAACTGCTGTGGTTCTCAGCGTCCCATTCTAAGTTGGGCGTGAAAGACCGCTTAATTTTGCTCAGAGGCCTCTCAATCAGGCTCGAGGTTCTGTTATGTGTCGTAAATCTACGTCACGGGACCAACGGCTTTACTTCCCTTCCGAAGGAAGCCATGCTAAGGATTTTTACGCCCGAAAAAATCCATCGTCCTCCGCCGGGTTTGAACCCGCGACCTTGGGTATATGAAGTCAGCATGGTAAACATTACACTACGGAGAGTGACGGTTCAGCCTTTAAAAAAAAACAAACAAAAAAAACATACTTTTCTCATACAGGAATTTGTCAACTCCTGTCCATACAAACAAAGGAACTTCAGTCACATAGCAAATCTTTTTCTATCACTTTAACCTATGTTACTCCCTTATTTTGCTTCTATTTACAGGGAAGCAAGTAATAAGACTATTTCTGCTATTTTTTTTTCTGACTTAGCATGAAGTAAATGGAAGCATAAACTTTTTAACATATGGATTACATCAAATTTTTTTTTTTTTTTGTATCCAGTGATCTCAAAATTCCGGTATTTTCGGTTAAAAAATCGGCATAGAATTTTGGGTGGAAAACAATACTTTCTCTATCTACTATGTACATTGTACATGCGTGCTTGAGAAAGTAAAAATGCATTCAAAATTAATGAATTTGTCCGTGCAACGGCGGAAAAGGTGACGAGTATTCCGATTATACTTCTGGTTTAGAACTTATTTGGGCGCTTGTTTGTCCAAAGGTTTAAACCCTTTATAAGCCCGTTTGCTAGTCATCTAGACACTACAATGTTGTTTTCAAGTGCTCTAGGAAAGTTTACTTCAAATCCAGGAAGCTGCAATCAGCTTTCCATTTTCTGTGGAGCATAACTGCGTTGCATGCTAATTACTCTGGGTTGATGACGTAAGTACCCTTTGAAGAGCATGATCTCAATGCTTTCTTTGTGTTGTGTTTGTTTGATAATTTCATACCACAGCAGAGAAGGCTAGTGATTATAGAATTTTAGTTTAGGAAGTTCGGTGCTCTGCAGTAACGACGGGAAACACGTAAAACACTCGAGAGCGCGTTGCTTACTCGATAAGACGGAGGAGCTGAGGAGAAGTTTGGCTTGTTCATTTTCTCGGAGAATTGGCTCACATTCCAGACAGGAAATGAACATTAAAAACTAATGAAAACTGCCGTGAGAGAGGGAGTAGTTATCTTTGCTGGGGGGAACCCCGGTTCAGGAAATGGACGCGAAGCGCCATCTATAAATCTAGCAGACGAATCTCGATTCTCGATAAAAGAAGTAGATAACGTCGTAACTGCTGCTTCTTCTCGTGGAAGAGAAGTGATTCTCCGCTCTGCCTAATCTCAATGTCATAGTGTACCCCAGAGGTTACAATTGCTGCCACAGTCCAGTGATTGCATTGGGCGTTATTTGAACGACACTTTTGTATTAATTCAATCACTACTTCTTCCTCACATACTGTATAAAAAGTGTATAGAGAAGGTAATTGCATTGCACTTAACAATTCAATATCGAAATTTCACCGGAAATACAGGTTTTTGGTTGCCCTGTGCCCAAAAAAAAATAATTTTGAAAAAATCTGATGTGTTCCATTCACATGCCTTTCTCTATAGATCTACAACAAATTGTTGTTAAAAAGATTATGCTTGTATTTACTTCATGCTAATTGAGAAAAAATTAGCAGATATAGCCTTATTACTTGCTTCCTTGCAAGTAGAAGCGAAATAAGGGAGTACCATAGGTTAAAGTGATAATCAGAAGCTGGTTGCTATGTGATGAGGTTTCTTTGTTTGTATGGACAGGAGTTGACAAATTCTTGTAGAGAAAAGCATAAGCTTTTTAAAGGTAAAATCAAAAACAAGGAATAACTAAAAATGATCAACTCTACGAGAAAAATGTATATAACATAAATTGTGTGTTTTAACGTGCTCTAAATCTTTGGTCTAGTTAGTTTTTGTCTATCTCTTACGGTTTAGCAGCTATGCAAAATTCCGTAAAATTCATCCGGAATAAAGTACTCTTCAGAGGCCATTCCCAGAAAATTCAAGATATAGATTTTATTTGTTAGGTAAATATCTTTAATATACGACATTTTAATCAAAATCGTTAGAGCCATTTTTTAAAAAATCAAAATTTTCGAAAAAAGTTCCATGTAAAGGGTAGTTTAGGGTGGGGGGATTTTTCTCAAACTCTTCTTGTCGCATCCCTGGAAGATACTAAACTTAAATACCAAGTAGGTACTTTACCGACTTTTCGTTTTTGAGTTATCACGTTCACAGGCACACGGACAGACACATAGACTTTGGATAAAGGGGACCCTAAAACATATATTTCCGGTGAAATCTCGGTATTTAATTTTTGGGCGGAGTGCAATACCTTCTCTATGCGCTGTACATAGTGCGTATAGAGAAAGTAAAAAAAAAAAAGGTCTGGAGGTCTCAAAACATGTATTTCCGGTGGAATCTCGGTATCGACTTTTTGGGTGCAATACAGTAGCTTCTGTATATACTTTGTACATAGTACGTGTATAGAAAGTAAAAAATAGTATCTATTTTCTTACCAATACTGCGAATTCGTCGCATTTTTGAAGGCTTAGATTCTGTTCGAAAGGTCCATTGAGCTTATTGACTTTTCTTTTCATGATCGTAACAATATATCCAAGATTCATCATCAATAACTATATGCAAATCCATTACATGTCTGTCGATTTTGTATCTACACTATTTTTATCAGTAACAGAAGTTCTTGGGCGTCCTTCACGAAATGTATCACTAGCAATAAAACTTAATGTGTACTATTTACATAACTTTTTCTAGTGTTTCCACAATTTTTTCTTACACCAGAGTATTCTTTTATCTAGATAAACATTAGTAGAATTGGTCTCATTACTTGCCTCCTTGTAAGTAAAAGGGAAATAAGGTTTATATTACACTAAAGCGATAGTCAAATCTTTTAAAAACTGGTCACTATGCGAAACAATTGAGGTTTGGTTCGCTTTTACATGGTCCCGTTTGAGAAAAGTTATTAATTTAAAATTTAAACCAATAAAAATCGGTCAACTTCACAAGAAAAACGTATTATGTGTTTTAATGAGATCTAAATGTTTTATGTAGCAAGTTTTTTTTTTTTTTTCTATTTCATACAATTAAGCCCTTATGCAAACTTCTGCAAAACTCAATCAGAAAAAAGGACTCTTCGGGACTATTCCCAGAAAATTCAAAATATACGTTTTATTTTGATGTGAATTTCTTTAATATATGGTATTTAATCAAAATCGTTAGAGTCATTGCTGTGAAAATCAAAATGTTCGAAAAATGTTTCATGTAAAGGGTAGGGGATTTTCATTAAACATCTTCGTGCTGTCCACTGACACACAGACAGAACACACACGGATATTTTTTAAAAAGGCTTCTTTGGGACTCATGGGACCTCAAAACATACATTACGGGTGAAATCTAGTATCGACTTTTTGGGTGGAATATAATACCATTTCTATCCACTATGTATATTGTACATACGGACTAGAGAAAGTAAAAATCTGACGTATTTTACTCACATAACTTTCTGTACCTATTCTGTAACAAACCATTCTTACAAAACTTATTTTTTTAACGCTTCATGCTATTCGAGATAGATATTTGAAGACATGTTTTGCTATTTAGTTCTTTAGAAGCAGAAGATAAATAAGGGAATGCACTAGTGGAAATGGAAATAGTCATATACTTTAAAAGCGTGTTGCTATGTGGTTGAAATTTGATTACCTTTATATGGCCAGGACTAGAACAAAAGAAAAAATCTTATGTGTACCATTCACATGACTTTCTCCATATCCCTGCAGCAAATAATTCTTAAAAAGCTTATACTTCTATTTACTTTATGCTAATCAGAAAAAATTAGCAGAAATAGTCTTATTACTCGCTTCCTTGTAAGTAGGAGCGAAATAAGGGACAACCGTAGGTTAAAGTGATAGTCAAAAGCTGGTTGCTATGTCAATGAAATTCCTTTGTTTATATGGATAGGAGTTGACAAGTTCCTGTATAAGAAAAGTATACGTTTTTCATAGCAGAAACCAAAAATATGGAATGTCACAAAAACGACGAACTCCACGAAAAAAATGTATATAACATAAATTGTGTGCTTTAAAGTGCTCTACATTTTTTGTGCACTAAGTTTTTGTCCATCTCTTACGGTTTAGCAGTCATTCAAAATTTCGTAAAATTCATCCAGAATAAACTACTCTTCAGAGGCTATTCCCAGAAAATTCAAAATATACATTTTATTAGTCGGGTAAATTTCTTTAATATACAAAATTTTAATCCAAATCGTTAGAGCCATTATTGAGAAAATCAAAATTTTCGAAAAAAGTTCCATGTAAAGGGTAGTTTAGGGTGGGGGGATTTTTCTCAAAATCTTCGTGTCGCATCCCTGGAAGATACTAAACTTAAATACGAGTTTGGTATTTTACCGACTTTTTGTTTTTGAGTTATCGTGTTCACAGACACACGGACACACACACACACACACACACACACGGACCTTTTTGTGAAAATGCTTTTCTTGGATATTGGGGACCCTAACACATATATTTCCGGTGAAATCTCGGTATCGAATTTTTGGTGGAGTGCAATACTTTCTCTATACACTATGTACATAGTGCGTATGGAGAAAGTAAAAAGAAGGACATATTCCTGTTTCAGAAAAAATTATGTATTTTAAAATTGAAACCAGCAACAAGCGATATCTCGGAAATGATTAACTCCATAAAAACGTACATGTCATAAATTGTGTATTTTAACGAGATTTACAGTTTTTATGTCTCTCCTTTACAATCATCCAGAATGAAGAGGTCTTCAGATACTATTCCCATAAATTTCAGAATATATATTTTATTTGTCATGTATATATTACCAATATACGGCAATCAAAACTGTTTGATTCATTTTTTAAAAAATAAAATTTTCGAGATTTTTACCTTATGAAGGGAAGTTTAGGGTTAAGGATTTTCTTGAAAATCTTCGTGTCTTTCGTGTATATTTTCAGTGAAATTGTTGATTTAGATGAAGCTTCTTCACCAAATTCAATTCTGAGCCACTCACTTCCTGAAGAAGGTCATAGAGCACCATGGCCAAAAGCTTGGAGAATGGTGGATCACCCGAGAAGCCCTCATCACCACTCTTTACATTGTTTAGACGTTAATGAGGATTTAATATTATAAAAAGTCATAGCTGGGAAATGTTCTCTAGACAATTTTTTTTTTTTTTTGTGTGTGTGAACAAAACCTGAGTGTCGTGCTTGTTCATCAGCACCTTTAGGAGCGTTTGAATTTATACGATTAAGAGTGCTTTCAGACGATCAACTCTCTGTAACAACACACAACTGCTTGTAAACTAGCCATTTCACAATGCTCAACTCACTAACAGCTATGCTACAACCACGATTATGTCAACGCTAAAAGTAGTGATATATGTCAAATGTTGCTATTACGATGAGGCAGTGTACGAATTTAAACTACGAATATATATTACAAAACAATTGATGTGCTCCATTCACATAGCTTTTTCTGCATCTCTGAAACAAGTTATTGTTAATAAGCTTATTCTTCTCTCCACTTCCTGATAAATGAGATAACCATTAGCGGAAACGGTTTTATTACTTAGTTCCTCCTTATAACTAGAAATAAAATAAGGGAATACGTTAGGCTAAACCGAGAAGCAAATGTTTTAAAATGTGATTGCTATGGGGATTGAAATCGTTTTTTTTTTTTTTTTTTTTTTTTTTTTTTTTTTTTTTTTTTTTTTTTTTTTTTTTTGCGTGGCCAGGTGTTGACAAGTTCCCGTATGAGAAAAATATAAGTATTTTAAAACTGAAACCAATACCAAGGAATATCTCAAAATTGGTCAACTCCACGAAAACATAACATAAATTGTGTAGTTTTATGACCTCTATATTTTTACTTTCTCTACACGTACTATGCACATTGTGTATAGAGAAGATATTGCATTCCACCCAAAAATTAGATATCGAGATTTCACCGGAAATATACGTTTTAGGGACCCTTGTATAAAAAAAAAAAAAAAAGATCCGTGTGGGTGTCCGAGTGTCTGTGAACGATAGCTCAAAAACGAAAAGTCGGTAAAATACCAAACTTGGCTCTAAAGATTTTGATTAACATACCTATATTAAAGATATTTATATATCAAATAAAATTTATATCTTGAATTTTTTGGGAGTACCTCTAAATACCTCTTTATTCTGAATGAATTTTGCCGAATTTTGCGTAACTGGTAAATCGTAAGAAATAGACAAGAACTTACCCCACAAAAAATGTAGACCAATTTAAGACACAATTTTTATATCACATACCTTTTTTTTGGTGGAATTGACAATTTCTGAGATATTCGTTGTTATTTGTTTCAGATTAAAAATACTTAAACTTTTCTCACACGGAAATTTGTAAACTCGTGGACCCGTATATAAACAGATTTCAACCACATAGAAACCTGCTTTTAAAAGATTTGATTATCGTTTTAGCCTAGTGTATTCCCTTATTTTCCTTCTACTTACAAGGGAGCAAGTAGTTAAGACAATTTCTGCTAATGTTTATCTCGATTATCATTAAGTAAATAGAAGAATATGGTTTTTAACAATAATTTGTTACAGCGATGCAGAGAAAGTCATGTGAATGGAACACATCAGATTTTTAAAGTAAGTTTTTGTTTGCTGCAGTTTACCAGTTATGCAAAATTCATTCAGAATAAAGATGTCTTCAGAGACTTTTGCCAGAAAATTTAAGATACACATTTTATTTGTTATTTGAATATCTTTAGTATACGATATTTTATCAAAATCGCTAGAGACATTTTTGAGAAAATATGAATTTTCGAAAAAGGGTAGCTAGGGATTTTCTTGAAAATCTTCGTGTCGCATCCTTGGATGATACTGAACTTAAATAGTAAGTTTGGTATTAAACGAACTTTTCGTTTTTGAGGTGTTTTCCCACAGGCACGCACACAAACACACACACACACACATACAGTCACAGACAGACATACACGTGGATATTTTTCTAAAAATGCTTTTTTATTCAGGGGCTCTCAAAACATATATTTCCAATGAAATCCGGTATCGAATTTTTGGCTCAATACAATACCTTCTCTACATACTATGTACATAGTACCTGTAGAGAAAGTAATAATGAATATTATCCATGTGAACAACTCTACAGAATATTTACAAATTAAAAACAATGATGAAATACATATTTTGTTGAAAATAAAAGGATTTATAAAAATCTGCTATACTATTCACATTACTTTCTCTATATCTCTGTAACATTATTGTTGAAAAAATTATTATTATATCTACTTCATGCTAATCGAGATAATATTAGCAGAAATTGTCTTATTACCTGCTTCCTTGTAACTAGAAGGGAAATAAGGGATTGTACTAAGCTAAAGCGGTAGTCAAATCTTTTAAAAACTGGTTACAATGTGGTTGAAATTCGTTTCTACGTATACATTGCCAGGAACTGACAAATTCCCATATGGAAAAAGTTTGAGTACTTAACTGAATCCAATAACAAGAAATATCTCTACAATGTCAACTCTACGAAAAATATGTTTACGCTATAAATGATTTACATATTTATAGTAGTAAGGTTTTGTCTATCCCTTAGGTTTACCATTATGAGAAATCCAATAAAATTCATTCCGAATATAGATGTCTTCAGAAGCTATTCCAGAAAATTCAAGATATACATTTTATTTGTCACGCAAATATCTTTAATATGCGCAATTTTAATAAAAATCGTTAGAATCTCTTTTGAGAAAATCAGAATTTTCAAAAATTTCCCCAGCCAAAGGAAAGTTTTGCCCTGGGGATTTTCTCAAAATCTTCGTTTCGCATCCTTGGAAGATATTAAGCGTAAATGCCAAGTTTGGTATTTTACCTACCTTTCGTTTTTGTGTTATTTCGTTCACAGATACACGGACACACACACACGAACCTTTTTCCAAAAATGTTTTTTTGAATGCAAGGGACCGTAAAACGTATATTTTCGGTAAAATATTGGTATCAGGTTTTAGGGTGGAGCAAGGTACTATGTAGAGAAAGCAATAAACACCGATATTTTTGGGTAGAATCAGACAGAGAAATTCAATGTCATAGCCTGGAGTTGAAACTGGAATTTGGGTTTACTTTTATATATTTTATTTTACTCCACATTTTACGAACGATACTCTACATGTAATTTTATTAGACTATAGAGTATGCATGCAAATCGCAATATCATATCTATACTATTGCCAGTACTTCTGTATTTTATCAATAATGATAATAGTAATAATACTATAGATAATAATAATAATAATAATAATAATAATAATGTAGAACAGTTATAAATTTATTTCTGCTTCTCTCTTTGCAAATTTTTAAAATGCGCCACCAGATCAGAGCACACTTCCCCCAACATTCCTGATTTTTAAGTTTATTAGAATATTCCTCTACTCGAGATTCCACATTGTTACTTTCAGTTAATAAAATAAATCACTGCTGCTTTGCTGTTATTGTCATGCTAAGTTAACAAATGCCTCCATTCATATGTGAAGTTCTTCAGTTGACGGAAGTGGTGTGTTGTTGCAAGCAGTTGCACGGTTTCTGCTGTTGCGCTCGGTATCGCAAAAGGAAGTGCTCGTCTTAACACTCACATAACAATGTGATTTTACGCTCTCAACCAGCGTGTTGTTGCAGAGTTGACGGTCTGAAAGTTACCTAAGGCAACGATACCTACTTAGCATTTGTTTAATGCTTTCTTCTCCACTATACCAACATCGAATTGTTCTGATTAAATATTGGAAACTGTGTTGAACATGCATTCATTAATTAGTGTAAACTTCGAAGGTTATCATGATTTCATTTCTTCAAATTAGTTTTAGAAAACTTTGAAAATAGACTACAATAATTGGAAATTTAAATCGCAAATATCTCCTTTGCGAAGTGATGTAGAAACTTAGTAATGTAGTATAAAACAAATTTTCTCTGTGATTTCTGTTCCATAGTGCGTAGAAGTCCTTAACATTTCCAACCCCGATGATCCCACCCACTGCCTGTACAAGCATATCATGAACCTGAAACACACCTAAAGGATAAAACGAAACGGAACGCCTGGCAATTACGGAGAAACTACCAAAAATTCATGGGCGGTCGCCAGAGATCAAACCCCGGACCTCCTTAAAGCGAGTCATACACGTTACCGCGGCGCCATCTCGCTTGGTTAGCAGCGCCTAAACTCATATTTGGTTCACAGTAGTAATTTTCATGAAAGCTATACAACAAGCCTAGCTTAATTTCCAAACATATAATTTGTTAATCGTTCTTACTTTACAAATACAATAAAAGTGCTATTAAAAATGTACGAGGAAGTTTATATAAATACAAAATAGCATACACATATTTTACTTTCTCTAGCACGTATGTGCACACAATGTACATAGAGCTAGAGAAGGTAATATATTCCACCCAAAAATTCGAAATTGAGATTTCATCGGAAATATGTTTTGAAATCCCCCTCTCAAAAGCATTTTTAGAAAGAGGTCCGCGTGTGTATCTGAGTGTATGTGTGTGTATTTCTGTGAACAGCATTACTCAAAAACAAAAACCGTTAAATATCAATCTTGGTATTTATGTTTAGGATCTTCCAAGGATGCAACAAGATTTTCAAGAACATTTCTCCACCCCAAACTACCCTTTGCATGGAAAACAAATTTGAAAAGTTTGGTTTTCTCAAAACTGACTAGTAGTTTTGATTGAAGTAGCATATATAAAGGTATTTACATCACAAATAAAATGTATATCTTGAATTTCTGGAAACAGCCTCTTAAGACCTCTCTATTCTGGATGCATTTTAGTGACTTTTGCATAACTGGTAAACCATAAGAGATAGACTAAAACTGACAAACTTACTTCACTAAAATCTGATGTGTTAAACTCACACGACTTTCTCTAACTGTTCTACAAACTTCTTACAAAAGCTTATTCTTATTTCTATATTATGCTAATCGATATAAGCATTAGCAGAATGTACTTATTACTTAGTACCCCTTATAAGTAGATCGGAACTAAAGGAATTCGCTATACTAATGTTTTAAAAGTTATCGTTATGCGATTGTTATTGAAATTGGCTTCTTTGCGTGGCCAGGAGTAGAACAAAATAAAAACGGACACTTCCTGTTAGAGAGCAGTATATTGAAATTGAAACCAACAACAAGAGATACTACGTAAACTGTCAAATCTACAAAAATGCATGTGATATAAATCGTGTGTTTTAAGAAGATCTACATTTTGTGTGTAATAAGTTTTGTTTGTCTCTTACGGTTTAACCGTTATGCAAAATTCTGCAAAAATCAACCAGAATAAAGTGTTTTTCAGAGTTTATTCCCAGAAAATACATTTTATTTGTTCAGTGAATAACTTTAATATACGATATTTTAATAAAAATCATTAGATTCTTTTTGAGTAAAGCCAAAATTTTCAAAACTTTTTCCATCTAAAGAGTAGTTTGTGTCGCATCCTTGGAAGATAATAAACTTAAGTACCGAGTTTGATACATAACGGTCTTTTAGTTTTTGAGCTATGCTGTCCAAGACATACACGCACCTTTTTCTAAAATGCTTCTTTGGAATCAGGATGTCTCAAAACATATATTTCTGGTAAAATCCTGGTATTGAGATTTGGATACAATACCTTCTCTATACACTATGTACACGGTACATATAGGGAAAGAAACATGTATATCTCGTTAAAATACACAATTTATGCCATATATTTTTTATTTTATTATTTTTATTAGAAGATTTGACCATTTCCGAGATATTTTTTGTTATCAGTTCCAATTTTAAACTAAGAATTTTTTTTCAAACAGGAAATCACCTTTCGTTTCATCTCTCTTGTTTTACTGCTGGTTTTACAAAGTGAACCGAACTTCAACTGTTCACATAGCAACAGGTTTTAAAATATTTGACTATCGCTTTAACCTAATATATTCCTTTATTTCCCTTCTACTTAAAAGGAAGCAAGTAATAAGAGCTCTGCTAATGTTTATAACGATTAGCAAGATGTAGATAAAAGAATAATCTTTTGTAAATATAGTTTGTATGTGGAACATCTAGAGAAAGTAATGTGATTTTTTATTTACGTAGAATGCCTCCTTAGAACTGGGTTGCTCTGTTTCAGGTGATAAAGAGAGTTAACTGTAAATGTTTAATTACTACTCTATGTTCTAACTAGAATTTATTATTATTATTATTATTATTATTATTATTATTATTATTATTATTATTATTATTACTATGATTGCAAGGTACTTTTTAATTCCAAACTCATTTATGCATATATGACTGGTCTCTTGCGCTCTGAGTTTCAAAGGGGGTATTTAGCACTCGTACTATATAATGGGCAGCACCGTGGCCCCGACCTCTTGTTTCAGGTTCTCGATATTGTGGTTTCGTGTCGTTGGCTCCCCGACAGGCTGCTGACCCCTAGGCATCCGCTTGTTAGACCTAGGGGGTGTAAACGAGAAGGGTAAACCGACTATGAAAAAAAAATTGCATATAATATGAAATCTAAAGCGATGTAGACATAAAACTTTATTTTACAACTTCAACAATTATATCCATAAACTTACTCCATAATGATACTACAGTTTGTTCTTGAGAACATTTGAAATAAATGAGCAGCCTACAGACGTTTCGTTTCTAAATTAATGAAACGCAGCGCGCCCTTGTTATTAGGCAGTCGTTACTACACAGCAGCCTGGAGTCTCATTTTCACACTTATTTCTTTTTTCTTCTCTCAGTTACCTCTGCTTCTGTTTCTAACTTTCTTAACGTTTTCTTTACCCGGGAGGACAATTTAAATCACTTTAACAAGGAAGTTTTCCTTCTACTCCTGTTTACTTGCTTGCTGAGTATTAACTAATCCATTTTCCTTCCTTAGTGACATTTAGCTCTTTTAATGACTCATGCTAGCATTGACGAGAGATGATCGGAAGCTAAGATTACAAATCTGCAGTGAAACGAGTATTTTTTTTTTTCGTACCACCAAATCGGCCATCTGATAGTGCATACATAAGATTCTTTTCTCCACAGTCGGTTGAGGCACTTGTCACTTCGAGGAATGAGTTTGAATATTCCCTCCTGCTAAAAATCCTGACCTTGCATGTTTAGTCACGTTGTCGTAAAGTATTGCACCTCCTCATCTGAAGCGAATCGTCGGCCTCCTAGGTATTCCTTCAAGCGATGTCGTGAAGAAGGATGACAACCTCGGCGAGGAGTCCTGGCCATTTCCTCCTGATTGCTCTGCACAATCGTGCCATGGTCTTGCAGTATCGGTCAGCGATCACTTGTGCCCTCTTTCCAAAAACACCACGAGTATGATACCCACGTTGTCTCAAAACACTGTGGTCGTCACTTTCCCAGCAGATGGTGTCACCACTTACTGCTGTGTTATAGTAGTGGATTCATTTTTCGTCACCCTTGACAATGCCATGAAGAAGACTGTTCCCTTCTATGCAGAACCGTTACAAAAGTTGCAGACTGTTCCCATGTGCTTCTCCTTATATGGCTGGACAGATTTCGTAGAACCCATCGGGAACAAACTCTCCGGCACTGCAGAATATCGTGAACAATGTGATGAATGCTTCCAAAAGAAATTCCTCTGTTGTTGAATCTCCTCCTCCACGCGAGCAGTGTTCATATCTGTGGATGCCATGTTGGGTCCGCACTGCGATCCTCGTCGGAGACATTTTCCCTTCCGGCAGCAAACTTTCGACACTATTCTGTGACATTCTGGCGAGACATTATGTACAGTCTCTCTATAAACCTCTACCAGCTGTCAGTGAATGTCAGCCATGGCTGCATATTTCATCCACAGAAATCGAATAACTGAGCGGATCAGTCGCCATTTGTGTTTACCTTGCAGTAGCGCTGTAGGTGGCAGTTGACCGAAATTGCACAGTTGTCAACTACATGCATTAGAATTACGGCACACTACTAAGTTCGCTGTGAAAGATGAAACACCAATAATATGGAACTTGTAATCTTAATTTCTGATCACCCCTCGTAGTACTATTTAACAAATCACTCAGTGATCAATCCATTAAAGAAGATCATTAGTTTTCACCAATCAGAACTGCCTATTGTCTCAATGTTATCGGTTTCATTTTACTCATCTTATCACATTCGGGTGCGGTAATTTTTATCTAAAGTCATCAGAACAGCACACTGAAACATCTTTATTGCTCCTTTGCACATTTAATTAGTGTTGTAATTTAACATGCAGTTATCTAATGCATTACGTTTTTTAAGAGATGTATGTAAATTCTGTAAACTTTTTTTTTCTAAGATCTTTATTTTATAATTTTACATGCATGAAAGGCATATTCGTAGAGTATTTTGTTTGTTTTCCGCCTCTAGCTTCATTTAAAACCTCAAAAGTCTAAAAATGTTTAAAAGATAGATATGATATGTTATGTACATTTTTCTCAAAAACTATTAGAGGTATTGCAGTCGTATTTGTCAGATACTTTTGTTTCCATCTATGAAAAGTAGTCTGTTACACTAGTTTTCCTTTATTTTATTTTTTGTAGCATTTTGTGATATAAAATACACAATAATTAAAAAAATAAATTATTTGTACCAGAAAATAATTTAAATTACTGAAAACAGATAGGAAAAAAACTGTTCTAATGATGTATGTTACCACTTAAATACTCTATGCATATGGATTTGCATGTAACTTCTTCAAAGACATACTGAGAAAAAGATTCATAAGCTATATTATGTAGGAAGCATTTAGTGCAGTGTTACTTTTTATTTATTGACTTAATTGTTTACAAAACGAGAAATTTATAAGATACAAATTAATATAGCAGTGCAAAATTTTATTGATATAAGATAAACAATCATGCCTTTGATAGGCAGTTAACATTATGTAGGTATTTCTGTTAAGTAAGTCCGTTAAGCAGTTTAAAATTAAAAAATATGGGTCCATAGAAATAACTTTATTTTATCAATAGGTTTGAATCTAATTACACTGATGCAATCCTACAGGCCATGAAAAATACCTATTTTATATGTACCTTATATTTAGTCAGTTTAATCATAGTGCTTTTTACTTTTTACTTTCTCTGTAGGCACTATGTACATAGTGAATAGAGAATGTATTGCACTCCACTAAAAAATTCGATATCGAGATTTCACCGGAAATATATGTTTTAGTGTCCCCTTTATCTAAAAAAAGCATTTTCGGAAAAAGGTCCGTGTGTGTGTGTGTGTGTGTGTGTGTGTGTGTCCGTGTGTCCGTGTGTCTGTGAACACGAAAACTCAAAAACGAAAAGTCGGTAAAATACCAAACTTGGTATTTAAGTTTAGTATCTTCCAGGGATGCGACACGAAGATTTTGAGAAAAATCCCCCCACCCCCAACTACCCTTTATATGGAACTTTTTTCGAAAATTTTGATTTTCTCAAAAATGGCTCTAACGATTTTGATTAAAATTTCGTATATTTAAGATATTTACCTGACAAATAAAATGTATATCTTGAATTTTCTGGGAATAGCCTCTGAAGAGTAGTTTATTCTGGATGAATTTTACTAAATTTTTAATAATTGCTAAACCGTAAGAGATGGACAAAAACTTACTACACCAAAAATGTAGAGCACGTTAAAGCACACAATTTATGTTATATATATTTTTTTCGTGGAGTTCGTCGTTTTTGTGGCATTCCTTATTTTGGTTTCTGCTATGAAAAACTTATACATTTCTCATACAGGAATTTGTCAACTGCTGTCCATACAGACAAAGGAACTTCAGTGACATAGCAACGAGCGTTTGACTATCACTTTAACCTACAGTACTGCCTTATTTCATCTCTACTTACAAGGAAGCAAGTAATATGGCTATTTCTGCTTAGGTTTTACTGATTAGCATGAAGTTAATAGAAGTATAAGTTTTTTAAGAATAATTTGTTGCAGGGATATAGAGAAAGTCATGTGAATGGTACACATCAGATTTTTGTAGTATTTTGCTATATAGTCAAAGAAAATTCAGTTTGACCTTCAGATCCTCTCTTCATAAAATGTGGAGAATATGTTTTAAGTCAAAAAGTGGATGCAGCTTTAACCAATATCAAAATTATCAAAATCGCATCGCATCTAATCCTCAACCTTCTGTGAGATTTTCCCATTTAAGTTTCTGTTCTTCATAACTGATAAACAAACTAAATGCAGTAAAAGCCGGTCCCGTTGTTGACTTTAGATAAATTGTATATAACTTAATAGAATAATACTGAACGAGTTAATGATTTTTGTGAAATTGTGTTAAAAATTTATGTTCCATTCATATGGCTTTCTCTGACTTTCTTACAAAAGATTGTTCTTTCATCTACATCTTGCCAATCAAGATAAACATTAGCAGAATTGGTCTTATTACTTGCCTCTTTATAAGTAGAAGGGGAGTAAGGGAATACAGCAGGCTTGAGCGATAGCTAAATCATGTAAACGCGGGTCGCTATGTGAAGCAATTGAAATTCCATTCTCTTTGCTTGCCAGGAGTAAATAAAGGTGATCCGAAAAGAAAGATGCCTCCCTGTTTGAGAAATGTTTAAGTTCCTTAAAATTTAAACAAATAACACGAAATATCTTCGAAAAGGTTAACTATAAAAAAAAAGGTGTATGACATAAATTGTGTGTTTTAACGAGCTCTATATTTTTTGTGCAGTAATTGTTTTGTCTATTTCTTATGGTTTACCAGATATACAAACATTTTAAAAAAAGTCATCCAGAATGAAGAGGTCTTCAGAGACTATTCCCAGAAAATTCAGGATATAAATTTTGTTTGTTATAAGTACATCTTAAACATAGGTATTTTAATCAAAATCGTTAGTCATTTTTGAGAAAACCTAAGTTTTCGAAAAATGTTCCATCTAAAGGGATTTTTTTTTAGTTCTTCATGTCGCATCCTTGGAAAATGATGAACTTAAATAACAAGTTTGCTGTCTAACCGACATCGATTTTGAGCTACACGAATATATTTCTGATTTTTTATTTTTTATTTTTTTTTTTGATTCAGGGAATCTTAAAGCATATATTTCTGGTGAAAATCGGAATAGAATTTTACAACACCTTCTCTGTGTACTGTGCACATTGTATATGCTTACTAGAGAAAGTAATATTTTAAACACATACTTAATCGGCATCATCTCAGGATAAGAGAAAACCCCGGAAAAATCTCTATCCTGATAACTCATCGTAACCGAGATTCGAACTCGGAACCTCTTGAATGTAAGACAGATACACTACCTTCCGGCACTACAGAATCGGATTTTTAGTTTTACGGAGGCATTGGGGGTGAAATTATTATCTTCTCTTGTTTTAAGGATACATTCTCCAAAGTTTGATCACTATTGATGTTGATACTACTACTCCTGCTGCTGGTGTGTGTGTGTGTGTGTGTGTGTGTGTGTGAGTGTGTGTTTTTTACTTTCTCTACATACTATGTATATGTGCACCCAAAAAATCAATACCGAGACTTCACCGGAAATACATGTATACAAAAGTATTTTTAGAAAAATGTCCATATGTGTGTAATTGAGTGTGTGTCTTTGAGTAGCATAGCTCAGAATCGAAAAGTCCGTTAAACTAAATTTTTCTCGAACGGGAAAACATCTTTCTTCTTGCTTCTCGTCTCTCGTTTGTTTACTCCTGGCAAGCAAAGAGATTGGAATTTCAGTTGTTTCACATAGCGACCGGCTTTTAAAGGACGAACTATCGCTTTAGCCTGTGTATTTTCTTATTTCCCTCCTTTCTACTTAAAAGAAAGCTAATAATAAGACTAATTCTGCTTATGTTTATCTTGATTAGCATGCTATAGATAGCAGATTAACCTTTTGAATAAAAGGCTTATTTGCCGAACAGGTAGAGGACAGCATGTAAATGGAACATATTAAATTTTCCCTTCTACTTACAAGGGATCAAATAATAAGGACAATTTATGCTAATGTTTACCTCGATTAGCATGATGCAGATAGAAGAATAAGCTTTTTAACAATAATTTGTTACAGTAATGTAGAGAAAGTCATGTGAATGGAACACATCAGATTTTTATTTGTGGGCCAGCTTGAAGGACAATGTATACACACCAAAACCTCTCGTATTAGTAAACATACGAAATAAAATCAGAAACATTGCAGTGGTCGAGTAGACGAACTATAGAATTATTGCAATAGGATATGTGTATCCGGCATTGTGCATTTTAGTAGGAGTAGAAGGATATTTTCAGCATTTACAATAATTGTGATTTCAAGTTTTAAGAAGCGAAGTGGAGCACAGGTGTGGCTGATTAGGTCTAACTGCCGAGACGGAAAAATTAATGTAGGTGACAGCGGCATATTATGAAAGCCCTTAACAGATAAAAGATTCTATTCATTTTCTGAAAATCACATATACAAATAAAATAGATAAAATCGCACTAATTGTCACTTCGTAGTGTGCAAATTTATGAAAATAATTCTATAGGTAGTTCATAAGGAACAAAAGATGAACACTTAAATCTCATGGTGCATAGAAGGGAAAATTATAGCTGTGACAAGACTTTTTGACATTAGTAAACATAATTTATATTTTTCTGTTATGAAACCATTCAGCGGTAACTCAGAGGCATTTACAGTTTATTAACAGAAAACACGAGGTAATTTTTTTTTTCAATCCAAAATTTCAAACTTGTGATTTCTTTAAAGCTAAATACGATAACGTAGAAAAGAAAATCTCAAGCAAAGTGTTCTAAAGGTGGAAAGAATTCGTTGAAAATCTTCGTGTTGGAAACTTAAAAGCTGAATTAAGTATGACACATTTTCTTTATCGTATTTTCGTTTTTAGTTACTCTGTTAGCAGACTGAAAAACACACAGATTTTTTTATCTTATGCTGCATTGGTGTTTTAATATGTCTGTTATAATTCCAAATCCTAGTAATTCTATATTGTATCCCTAGGACTGAAGTGAAATTTTTTCTTCAGTGATCAGAATATGTTATTGTCTATTTAGAAGAAACTCTAACAGAAAACTTTACACTTTGACATGTGGAAAGAACAAACAATATTAAGTTTACATAGTTTGACCGATTTCCAAATGATCATAACTTTTTTTTTGAAAATTACAGACATTTTTCATGATGTTGACAAACATATTTTACATGTAGTTAGTGGAGCAAATCATTGGTATAATATCTAAAATGCGGGAAAATGGATTTAATGTTATATAAAAACGTCTGCACTAAGTTGATATAAAATAATTTTGTGTGCCCACAAATGGAAAAATTAAAAAAATAGGTGTAATTTTAAAAAAAAGTAATGAAAATACATTATATATGTAACCTATAATGTGATTTGTTTAATTTTGCCACTGGATCCTTTTTTTATAATTGAAGATTAATATTTTATGGAGGTATATGTTAAAGGACACTGGGAGGAAATTTGACTACAATAAATGGAAAAAATATATTTTTTAAAGCAAATTTGGGCATCCTATAGGGAATCAATATTTAGCTGTCCCTCTTTCTTGGACCTTTACATTCAATGGAATATCGTATGATACACCTGTTTATGAGCATGCTATTGTAAGAAACAGGTTTTCTCAAAACTATGTTTTCACGCTTTCAGAATGTTCCACGCGTCTAAGTTTTGTGCTTAACTAAAGTATTCCAGATGCCCAGAAGTATCCATTTTATGTTACAGGCGACAAAACTATCCTAACAACTATAGTAATTTTTCAAAAAATATTTTTATGAAAAATAATTAACTCTAGAAAGTAAAATTTCGAAGCTTTTTTTAAAAAAACCTGATGTGTTCAATTCACATGACTTTCTCTACATCTCTTCAACAAATTATTATTAAAAAGGTTATGCTTCTATTTTCTTCATGATAATCGAAAAAAAAAAAATTAGCAGGATAGTCTTACTACTTGCTTCCTTGTAAGTAAAAACGAAATAAGGTAGTACCATAGGTTAAAGTGATAGTCAAAAGCTGGTTGCAATGTGACTGAAGTTCCTTTGTTTATATGGACAGGAGTTGACAGATTCCCATATGACAAAAGTTTTTTACAGCTGAAACCAAAAATAAGGAATACCTAAAAAACAACACACGAATCTTTTTCTGAAAATGCAGGGGACCCTAAAACATATATTTCCGGTAAAATCTCGGTATCGAATATTTTGGTGGAGTACAATACATTCCTTATACACTATGTACTTAGTACGTGTAGAGAAAGTAAAAATATATCGTAATAATGTCCACGCGTAAAGTTTGTGTTTGTGGTACAAAGCTACAATTAAATTACATTTGTTGTAAAATTTTGAGGTGCATGGAACTTTTTGACTAAGCAATATATTTACATAATAAAATTAATAAAATAATTTATATCTTGCAAAATATTTATTCAATTTGTATGCAGTTTGGTTATCATATTAAGTTAACAGAACTTCGTTCGCATCATTTTCAGAAAAAATTTATTCAAAACTAAGAGATTTGAAATTTCACCCTTAAATATTTCTTATGAACTTCTAGATTAGATGCAACACGTTAAATAATAGTTAGAGAATGCTAGAAGCGTTTTTTAAAGAATGCCCATTTTCATGAAAAATTTAAAAAAAAAATGAAGAAGAAAAAAAAAAGAACATATTTCCTGCGCACAAAGCAATCTTGACACCAAATATCGAGTTTGTGATTTTTAAGCGTCAGAAAAGGAAAGGCAAGTGGTCATTCTTCGACGTCAGCCATTAGAAGCAGGTTCTTTTGTTCGGCGCCGGCCGGCCAGAGAGCGAAGGAAACTGTTCCTTGAGGACGGAATGAAGACGTCCCTATACATTATCAACTCATACAGGCCCATACATCTTGCGGACTTGCCAGAAAGTTGTACTTTATGCGGATAAGGTTCCATTTTGGTGACAGGATCGCACAAAAGGAGCCCCAGGATTGATTCTCCCTCCCTTCCATTACGGTGGTGGCGTAACGTGACCAATGTGTTTGCCTTGCCAAGGCGAGTCCAATACGTCTGGACATGTCTCAGAGAGATAGAGAGAGAGAGGGAGAAGGAGGACGTTCATTACGTGTCCATTTGGGGATTTGAAAAGGGACCAATTTGTAATTATAGCGTGTTCAATAGCGAGCGGACTGAATGGGATGTTCACATAACTCTAAGAGCAGAGCAAAGTTATGGTCAGACAGACAGGTATATACCATAGCGCGGCTTTTTTTTTTGTTCCCCTTGCTTCAGAGCGGCGGGCGGCGAAACTTAATGTAGAGTTTGTGTTTTATACGGCACACGTATTCACGTAGTCGCAGTTCCTTGTAAAGGCCTGGAGCTGCATGAATGGCTCGCTATTCAGCCTTTACTTAAAGCACCGCCATGCAGCAGGTCGCACTTTTTGGAAAACAAAGCCTTTAGCAGGTGTCTAAGAGAGGTCGCACAGTGATATCCGGACTAGTAATTCAGCGATCGCTGAATCTTCCCAAAACACATTAGTGGTAGTGCTAAACAATCACACTGGCCACTGTCTCTCCTAATTATATCTGCAGCTATGCAGCTAGGTATTACAGCTCCCAATCGATGATTCATTCAGGAACCGAGCGAGTTAACGTGTGAGGCTCGCATTCAGAGGATCCTGGGTTCGATTCCCTTGGAGTTTTCGTGGTTTTTCTCGGGTCGTTAGGTGAATGCTGGGTTAGTTCTCCTCTAGCATGAATTTATTGTTTCCATAATTTTGTTTCGTCTGATCTAAAATCAGGCAGCGGTGGTTGGCGTGTTGCTGCAGGACAGTTGAATTTGTGAAAGATATTTTTCTGAAGTTTGGTAGGGTTAGGATTAGGCATAAACGAGGGCCTCAGTCACTGGGGCAGAGGACCACACGCAGACCCTTAGGGCCGTTTGAGACCTAGTAATACCAAAGAGGGGAGAGACCCCGAAATGCGTATGACGACGAACGAAACCATAGAGGGAGTTCCTAACACTTCCAGATTTAACGCCTCTGAACCCGCCCGGGCCCAACTTACAGGCAAGAGCCTCTGATAGTTCCCCGAAGAGGCCAAAGCTCGAAAGCATCCGAAAAAGCGGTACCGCGACGATGTTAAGAATAAGTCAATATCCAGGTGCAACTTGCCTAACACCGTTACTGGTCTTTCAACCCTGAAACAGGAAATGGTGGGAAGAAAAAATCGGAGCATATAATAATACTTCCCAGCATTTACTGATCAACCGAGGCAACCCCCGATAAAAGTATGGCTCAGGAAGACCGGCCATGGGAATTAAACCCCCGACCTCCTGAATGCGAGTTGCGCATATTAGTCCGGCGCCACCTCATTGGTGGCAGTACTGCTGGAACCTTCCCTTTGGGAGCTGCCTCGACTGCCTGGCTGCGAATGGCTTCTGCGAACTAGCCGGCGTTAAAATTGGTGTCTTGCTGGAATCGTTTGGGACCCCGTCCTTGCTAGCGGACATCATAATCCGGATTTTGTTACCCTTGTCCCCTCGTCCCTTTAGTAGCAAACGGACCCATAATGGCCTACTTGCGGTGTTGTGCACCAATTACTGGAAGTCACTCTATTCCTACTACTCCTAACCCCCTCAGAAACTTTGTCTCCAATATTGGGTCTTTAAGGGATGTCTATGATTTTCAGATTGACTTTTGAGGCTTGTTTTGGAATATTCCAGCACGAAGTTTGCTAAGGGGATCGAAAGTTTTATGTTTTAGACATTCAATTTCATTTTAAAACAAATATATATTATGTAACAAAGTTCCATAATTTCAAATCAGAATCAATTTTATGTTTTTATTTGCTCTAGAACCTATTTACAGTAGGTAGAGGAAGTGGTGCATTCAACCAACACATCGAATATCGAGATTTCCCCGGAAAACAAATTGTTGAAGACCCTGAATCCAAAAACAGAATTTGAAAAACCCTGTTGTATATGTCCGTCCCTTACTCTGTGTGTAAGTGAGTATGCGTGTTTTACGGAACCACGTGTGTTACGTAAATAAAAAATAGATATAGGTAAACACGAGACTTTATTTAAGTTCACAAAGAGTTGACGTCTGTAAGATAATGCCTCTGCCACCAACCTGACAGTTTTGATTAACATCATTACAGCAATTCCTTTACATGTCAACTGAACAATCAGAATATCATCAAAAGTAAACAGAGACCATAATAACGGCAGGAAATATGTGTCGGTTTTTGGTGAATTCCAATAGCTGCGTTTCCTATAATCAATACTACAGCGGAAATAACATAAGCTCAGAACACAATAAAGATACTGTTTTCCCAAGAAGGCAATTATTTGTAAATTGACACTATTTGAATGTGCATTGATTTTTTTTTTTTCGTAGTCGGTTTACCCTCTGCATAGTTCTGACCTCCTCTAGGGCTTAAAAGCGGGTGCTTAGGGGTCAGAAGCCTGTCGGAGAGCCAATGGCACACAACCACAGAATGAAGAACCTGAAACGAGTGGTCATGAATGAACTTGAGAAAGTGGATGATATGAAATGAAGGTGAAATGGATGATAGGGAAGGTGATGATGGAGCAATTAGTGAAATGAGTGGCGGGGGAAACCGGAGTACCTGGAGAAAACCCATCCAGACGCCGTTTCGTCCACTGCAAATCTCACGTGCGGGCTCTTGGGATCGAACCCAAGCCGCCTAGGTGGGAGGCGAGCGGTCTAACCACTCAGCCACGGCGGCGCCTGTGCATGATTATGCACATAATTTTACCTACCGGGATGAATCAGACGGTAACGCCTGTGACCCACATTCGGTAGGTATCAAGTTCGATCCCTATGACCGCCCACTCAAATTCATGGGTTTTTCGTGATTTCCTTGGGTCGGTAGGCGAATACTGGGGTGGTTCATCTTCCCTATTTGGTCGTCCTTATGATTCTCTACCCTCTCCCTTCCCTCTCAAGATCACGTAAGAGGCAAATTACCATAATGGCATAGTGCAATATTGTGATCCCTCTGCGATAATCCTAATCCTGATAAATACAACTATATGACGTACTCCATTAATCAGCGCACTAACATTGTTACGATTAAGTAAAGAGGTGACTTTAATCCTTTGCAATCACAGTTTATCTTAAGATACATAATTAATGCACGATTGGCCTTTATCTGATAGTATAATGGTCGATATGCTAAACGTATTGGTCAGTAAAATATTAGAAGTGAATGGCGTTTGAATGAAATTATGTAAATTACTCCTTGAGGTACAAATGTTAATTAATTTTAAATTATTAAAGATTATGAAAAGCAAAATCTGATGTGTGCTATTCACACGATTTTCTCTACATTTCTGTAACAAAGTCTTGTTAAAAATATTCTTCTTCTATCTTCTAGGGCGCTGATAACCTAAGAGTTGAGCGCCCTTAAACCCCAATCATCATCATCATTCTATCTTCTTCGTGCTAATCGAATAAACATTAGCAGAAATTGTCTTTTTACTTACTTCTTTTTAAGTAGAATAGAAATAAGAGAATAAACTAAGCTAAAGCAATAGTCAAATATTTTTAGAGCCGGTTGTTATGTGACTGAAATTCATCCAGGAGTTGACAAACTTCCGTATGAGAACATTTCTATTTTAAATCTGAAATCAATAACAGGGAATGTCTTAAAAATGTATAAGATGCAACTTGTGTGTTTTAACGAGATCTACGAATTTTGTGTAGTAAACGTTTGCCTATCTCTTGCAATTTACCAGTTATGCAACGCTCAGCAAAATTCATCCAGAATGAAGAACTCTTTAGAGGCTATTCCCAATAAATTTAAAATATGCATTTTCTTTCTATTGTTAATATATTTAATGAACGGCATTTTAATCAAAATCATTAGAGCCATTTTTGAGAAAATCCAAATTTTCGAAAAATTGTCCATGTAAGTAGTGATAGTAAAGGATAGTCTGGGGTGGGGGTATTTTCTTCAAAATCGTTGTGTCGTATCCTTGGGAGACGTTAAACTTAAATATCAAGGTTGGTATTTAACGGAATTGTCGTTTTTGAGCTATTCTGTCCACAGCACACAAGGATTCGGGGGTCTCAAAACGTGTATTTCAAATGAAAACTCATCCTTCTCTATACACTATGTACATAGAAGGTAAGGATGAAACAGCACATCCCATGTAATCGAGCATTAACGATTATTAATGGACATAGGAAAACCAGAGCATTCCATATACTTATAATATACGAATAATAAATGACCTCACATATTCCTGTATACTAGAAGAACACCTCACCTATAGATTCCCCAAACCAAAAAGGAAAGGAACTATATGAAAGAAGGTATAGAACTCCTAATGACCAGTGACAGAGGAACCACTAATAAATATCTGAGCCTTTTTGATAAATGTATCAGAACAATATACTTTGGTGCTCTCTAACTGTAAAAAATGTAAATAAAATATTGCATTAAACTGCAGACTTAATTAATAAAGAACAATTATTGTTAATATTAAGAGATATAATGCAAAAATAGCATGCATAATAGAGTATTAAAATAAATAAATAAAATTAAAATAAAATATAATGCCAGTAATGTTTAGAAAAATAAAATGAATACGTTTATGGGTTTTAAATTAGTTTTTATTAATTGAACGTGTAAAATAATCAGAAATGTTTTTCTAAAGCAAGTCAGATTTTATTTGTAATCATGCGATAAATTTGTAAGAAATTATACTTAAATTATGTTCTAAATTTTTAAAATTGCACTGCAAGCTATACAGGAAATATTTTAAGAGCTCTTCAGTGAATTGATCTGAAAGATGTGGTAATTGCTATTGGGATATAACATTTTCTAGTAAAAGAACATTTAAAAGGTAAAGGTCGAAGTGTAGACAAAGAGGGTTATACCTCGCTCATTCCGATCTATGCGGATCTATTATGGCTAACACCACAAGGAGAATGGGGTGAGATGAAGAAACCAGAAGAGACCACAGGCCGCAAGCAGAAGGTCACCAGAGGCGCGCTATAGCCCCTAACGTTTCCAAGCTCGATGATCCGTCACACTGTCCAGCCCTCAGAGAGGGCGTGCAAGTGATCTGTCGATCTAGGTGCTTCTAGTATCAACGGGAAGGAATCTTACTATTGTGCAGGCAGCTTAGCCATTTGCCCATACTACCACAAACCTGTAAGTACACCTGAAAGATGAGAGGGAAATGGAATAAGGAAGAAATTATGGAAACGTGGTAGTTGGGAAACCATCCCACCATTCGCCAGCGACCCCGGTGAAACTACGAAAAACCCATTATCAGATTGGGCGGTTGCCGGGGATGGATTCAGAGAGCACCCGAATGCGAGTCACATACATTAACGCCGCGTCACTTCACTCAGTAAAAATTAAAGTAGTAGCTTAAATAATATAGTACGAGGGCTGTTCCAGAAGTACCCGAACTAACAAATAAAGCAATAACATTTTGGGAAAAAACATCTTTATTTCTCTACATATTCTCCTTTCAGCTCGATATACTTTTCCCAGCGATGTTCAACAGCTTCGATACCCTGTTTATATCGAGGTCTGCAAAATAGCCATCAATCATAGACTCTACCTCTTCATTGTTGACAAATCTTCTACCACCAAGCCATTTCTTCAAGCTTGGAAACAGAAAATAATCAGAGGAGGCTAAATCTGGCGAATACAGTGCATGAGGAAGCAATTCGAACTTAAATTCCTTGATTTTGGCTATGGTGATAATGGACGTTTGAACTGTGCATTGTCTTGGTAAAATAAAACTTTCTTTTTCGCTAAATGCGGCCATTGTTTCTCGATTTCATCACTCAAACGCTGTAACAGGTTCGCATAATATTCACCATTGATTACTTTTCCTTTTTTGAGATAATGAAAATTATCCCGCATTCGTTCCAGAAATCTGACGCCATGACCTTGCCTGCAGATGGAACAGTCTTGCCCTTCTTTGGAGCCGATTCTCCCCTTCCAATCCACTGCTTTGATTGTTCCTTCGTCTCAGATGTGAAGTGATGGACCCAGGTTTCAGCCATTGTTATGAATTGAAGCAAGAACTCAGCTTTATTGCAGCGAAACATATACAAACTCTCGACTGAAACATCTTCCGACGCTGTTTTTGATCTATTGTGAGCAAATGCGGCACCCACCTTGCACACAACTTTCTCATATCCAAATTTTCAGTCAGTATTCGATGTACAGAACTTTTTGAAATGCCTGTAATGTCTGCTAGCTGGCTCACTTTCAGCCGACGGTCATCCAATATCATTTTGTGGATTTTCTTTGCAATTTCTGGACTGGTAACCTCATTTGATCGACCACTGCGATGTTCGTCTTAGCAGCTCGTCTTAAACTCTGCCACCCAATATTTCACTGTTGTAAACGAAGGAGCAGACTCCCCCAAAGTAGAATCTAGCTTAACTGTAATCTTAGTTGGACTAACACCTTTCTAATGAAAGTATTGTATCACATAACGATGACCAGTTTTATCCATGTTTACAAAAACGCTGAGAGCATTCACAAATAATGGCTGCTAAACAATGTAAAATCGTGAAACTTCAAACTTAAACTTTCTAAGGTTTGGACTTTTTACCATTGTTGTTTGAAAAAGAACCGCTATCTATACGTCAGGTTGGGTTCTGGGACAGCCACTGTATATCTAAATTTCACAGTGTATAGTATAAACTATAACACATGCCAATTATCATTATGTTAATTATAATTTATATATGGTATTACAATGACAGAAAAGTTGCGTGTGCGTGTATATGCGTGTGTGCGTGTGTGTGCGTGTGTGTGTGCGTGTTTAGGATACTCTCATATATAACTCAAGCGATTTTGATGCCTCTTTAACTGAAAGCACTTTTCCTCTGGACGGACATAAAATACGACATTTTCAATAATTTTAAAACTGTCAAGTTTTCATATTATGTCATCCAATTTCAATTTCGTTGCTTTGAATACGAAAATCAGAGGGTCTTTTGGGTTCATTATTAAGAATGGCAGAATTTTCTGTCCTTCATCAGTTGATTGCATTTTCAGAGATATTCTATTTGCCGAGTAATTACATACATAAACTATTTATATAGGTGTTTTCTTGTTGCGTAAATACATCCTATCGTACTATGCAATGTTTAATCGACACCATTCCACGGTGGGTAAGCGAACTCTATGGATCACATTAGTTGCAGATAGATTGATAAAAACTTTCACCGCACCTGCTAATGAAATGACCCTAGGAATAAATTGCTATTCATATATATTTTGTTTTTCTTCCACAGCAGATCTATTAGGTATAACCCCCTCCTCCGGTTGTCGCGTATACACTTGATTTTGTAAATGGTGATATGAACTAGATGTTGTATTTTGAGGTAGAACATATTTTTCTGTTGCAGATGATTTTGCAGAGCTTAGAAACGATAAATGTGATATATGTGATATAAAAACTCACGTGAAAAATATAGTCATATATAACCTTCAAGATTTTGCCAGACAAGCTTTATGCAATGCTACCTTCCTATCAGTACACATTTAGTGGATAATGAATATGCAATACATAAAAAAACCTCTTAATGTTCCGCAATGAGAAAATATTTAAATTTATATATCTTTAGTGTCGTCTTACAGGTATTAAATCCCGCAGACCAAAAGAAGGGAATGCTATATTGCTAATGGTTGTAGTTTCTTTTATTTCATTTATTTATTTGTTTAAGTCACACAGCACTCGAATGTGGTTTCTGAAGTATCGAATAACTTTAAGGAACATTCCTTTTATTCGGATGAAATTGAGAATGGCGCATGATCTTTCGCTTATGAATATTAGATGAGATTTTAGCCTGGGCTGATAATATTTATTGTTCAGTAAAGACCTTTGGAAAATTATACTTTCATCAAATGTTTCTCATAATAAAATAAATGACAATTACTAAAAAACAATAATGTTAATTTAATTTTGCTGGAATTTCTAAGTTTTGACCGTCTATTACATATCGATCTGATCTTAGTATGAGAGGACCAATTTTGGTATCTATAATTCGTATTCATGGAAAATGCTTTGACTGTATACTTGATATTTGTATATGGCAACATTTAAAAAACGGTCAAAGGAAATGTCTCTTCTTTGTAAGAGCCTACAAACTCAAACTTGTAACAAACCACGTGTCATACCGCTTCTTTTTTAAATATTATAAATGCGAATATATCTTTGTTGCACTGGGATGGGAGCTTCAGTAAAAATAACTCTTATAAAGTTGTATGATCAGGAAAGATTGGTAGATTTTATCACTTCACTCAAGCGGCATATCCTTTGTAATGATTTAATTGTTGTATCACACAAGCCGTATGCAGGACAGGAGTTGGATAGGCAGAGTCAAACTGAAAAATTCAATGCCAGAGCCGGGATTTAAAACACGGATTTCCCGGCCTCTAGCCGGTTGCTCTACCACTGAACTACAATGGCAACATACCGACATAGCATTAAATTTCTCAACTGACTTGTATGTTTCCCGGTAAACCACAAGGTGACCTCAAATTACAACCCCAATGACGCCTTACAATGCTCTAAGTACTTGAACCCTTAGTTGCCTGCACTAGTATACTAAATATGCCGTTTTTCCTTTAATTCAAGTTTAAAACTGGAGTTCTAGTAAAAAAAAAATTGATGTGTTCCATTCATATGACTCTATATCTTTGTAACAAATTATTATTAATAAGCTAATCGAGAAAAATTAGCAGAAATAGTCTTATTTCTTGCTTTATTGTAAGTAGAAGCGAAATAAGGGAGTACCATAGGTTAAAGTGAAAGCCAAAAGCTGGTTGCTATGTGACTGAAGTTCGTTTGTTTGGACAGGGGTTGACAAATTCCTGTTTGAGAAAAGTATGTTTTTCAAATCTGAAACCAAAACCAAGGAATATCTCAATAACGATCAACTCCACGAAAAAAATGTATATTACATAAATTGTGTGTTTGAACCTGTTCTACAATTTTTGTGTGTTCAGTTTTTGTCCATCTCTTACGGTTTAGTAGTCATGCAAAATTCATCCAGATTAAAATAGTCTTCAGAGATGTTCTCGGAAAATTCAAGATACACATTTTATTTGTCAGGTAATCTTTATTTATCTTTAATATACGATGTTTTAATCAAAATCGTTTGAGCCATATTTTAGAAAATCAAACTTTTCGAAAAAAGTTCCATGTAAAGGGTAGTTGGGAGTGGAGGGATTTTCCTGGAAGATACATCCTTGGAAGATACCAAACCTAAATACCAAGTTTGGGTTTATCGGACTTTTCATTTTTGAGCTATGTTGCTCACAGACACACACACACACACACACACACACACACACACACACACACACACAGACACACACGGAATTTCTTTTTACTTTCTTTATACGCACTATGTACATAGTGTATAGAGAAGGTATTGCACTCCACCAACAAATTCGATACCGAGATTTCACCGGAAATATATGTTTTAGGTTCCCCGTATCCAAAAAAAAGTATTTTCAGAAAAAGGTCCGTGTGTCTGTGTATCCGTGTGTCTGTGTACACGATAACTCAAAAACGAAAAGTCGGTAAAATACCAAACTTGGTATTTAAGTTTAGTATCTCCCAGTGATGCGACACGAAGATTTTAAGAAAAATCCCCCACCCCCAAATACCCTTTACATGGAACTCTTTTCGAAAATTTTGATTTTCTAAAAAATGGCTCTAACCATTTCGATTAAAATTTCGTATATTAAATATGTTTAGCTGACAAATAAAGTGTATATCTTGAATTTTCTGGGAATGGCCTCTTAAGAGTGGTTTATTCTGGATGAATTTTACTGAATTTTGAATAACTGCTAAACCGTAAGAGATGGACAAAAACTTACTGCATAAAAATGTAGAGCACATTAAAACACACAATTTATGTTATATACATTTTTTTCATGTGTTCGTCGTTTTTGAGACATTTCTTGTTTCTGGTTTCTGCTATGAAAAACGTATACTTTTCTCATACAGAAACTTGTCAACTCCGATCCATATAAACAAAGGAACTTCATTGACATACCAACCAGCTTTTGACTATCACTTTAACTTATGGTAGTCCCTTATTTCGCGTCTACTTACAAGGAAGCAAGTAATAAGACTATTTCTGCTATTTTTTTCTGATTAGCATAAAGTAAATAGACGTATAAGCTTTTTAAGAATAATTTGTTGCAGGGATATAGAGAAAGTCATGTGAATGGTACACATCAGATTTTTTTTGGCTTCAGGAGGTCTTAAAACATGTATTTTCGGTGAAATCTCGGTATCGAATTTTTGGGTGCATTACAATAGCTGCTCTTTACACTATGCACATAGCCTGTATAGAGAAATTAATATATGGGAATAAACCTATAAAATTATTATATAAAATGACAGAGAAAATAGAAATGAAAGTAAATATGGATCCTTTATTAATCTTTTTCTTCCCAATTAAAAGTTTAAATTCTTCTAAACTAGTTTTCTTAATTCTGCCAAAGGCACTACCAAAAAAAGATGTTGAAATGGCCGTGACTGTTAGCTGATAGGTAATAGACTGGCTATCCATTCAAAGCCAAATGTTGCAAGTTCAAATCCCAGTGACTGTGGTAAAGGACGGGAAGAACCCAAGTAAAATAATTGGTGTAATGTTTGGAAGTTAATGGGGTTACATTGAATGTAGTTATGTGGGGTTTACTCTTTTATTTATTTAAAAAAATCACTGCAATTTTAGGGCAAAATTGTATATATTTTTACAATATAAATCAGTCTTGATTACTTGTCATTTATGGTTGTAGGTTAGTATAGCATGAAATTAATCCTAGAGTACAACCCTATTTGTATAGTTACGCCTAAAACAAGCGGAACTTATAGGTACCGACAGGCAACAAAGGGTTAAGTCCCAGGATTCATAGAATAGTCAACTATAATGGTCTATTAGTATTGAGTTATATTTTTTTTTTTTCACACAAGCCGTGCGTAGGAGAGGAGTTGGATAGGCAGAATGAGACCGTGGTTCAAACCCCATCTATAGCATTGAATTTTCAGTCTGACTGTGCCTATCCATATCCTTTGTAGGTTTTCTAAATTTTGAAGCAGTAGTATACCAGATGTATAAATATGGTATTGTTAAGCCGACAAAATCCGTGTACAATTTAGGTAGTTTCATTTAGTTGCCCCCTGAACTGAAATCTCTCAGCGATCCCCTCAAGCGACACAAAGAGATTCATTGACGACAGTGTAATTAAGTCCTGGAGCAGAAGCTGGTTATCGTTTTGGGGTATATTACTTGCTTAGCTTGAATAAATAAAGTTTTACCAAACTATAACTATCAGTTATTGGCTTATGGACGACTGGGATGTGTTTGGAATATTTTCATCTTTATGGCGAGGTTGATCCTTCTCATCCGTTTCCCCATCGATCCGTTCCACACAATGAGTAAGGGTATAATTTACTTTGGCAACAAATATACGAACCAAGCACGTTGTAAAGGCGCCCAAGAAGTCGCAAGATGATGGACTTACAAACTTTTGGCATTCGAACTCATCACTACTGAATAGCCGGCCGCATTTCCATACACATCAAAGCGCTGAATGGTTCTACAGAACCTTCTCTATCCCCCCCCTCCCTACCTCGCGGCCTTACTGTGAGAGAAAAGATCAAACTACCGCCGGAGCAGTGGCGGACAAATGCCAGAAACATTCAGTTCATAAGTTCCAAAAACATCCTGTAACAGTGACCAAACATAACCCGATTAACATTTGAAATGCATCCTCAAAACATAAATACTAATGTAATGTCTATCACGGCGGTGACGTCTATGGCCCCATTCAGGAGTTCCTGGATTTGATCCCCGGAAACGCCTTCTCTGACTCACGGGTTTTTCGCGGTTTCCCCACCAACAGGCGAATGCTAAAATTGTTCATCTTCTACAACGGCTTTCCTGTCCATCATTTCCGGTACCCACCACTTCCTTTTCATTTGTTTCTGGGTTGAAGCACCAGGCAATGGTGTCCGGCGGGTTGCGGTCTTACTGGCGTTGTTGCAGAAGCCTTTCCGGTTAGGATCTGCCTCCGAGAACCTTCGGATGGGGGGCTGCTTCCGAATGCCGCCTGTTCACGAGCTTGTGGGAGTGCCCCGACGACGTCGGTTGCATTATATCTGACAAGATTATGGACCCTGTTCATATGGTTACGATCGTCGTCTTCCAGATCTGGCCGGGTTTTCCCCTTTACTTTACATACCTCACTCCCAGGGTCACAATAGAAGTAGAGTCGCGCCGTAGCTGCGTGGTCAGACCGCTCGCCTCTCGCCTAGACGGCCCGAGTTCGATCCCAAGCGACCACTTATGAGATTTGTGGTGGACGAAGCTGCGCAGGGGCGGATTTTCTCCGGGTTTTCCGGGTTCCCCAGCCATCGCTTTCCACCGGTGCTCCATCTTCATTCCATGTATCACCAGTGCCATCGCATGCGGTGCCACAAGTAGTAAAAATGGGCGTTAAACACTATAAAAAAACGAAAATTTTCAGGAAAATTCCCGCTGAACCTTACTGATGTTGAAAGTTTTTTTGTACACCGCTGTTTAAGAGTATCAAATACTTTTACAACACTAAAAGGCTATGAAATACCTATAAATCCAAACTTTACGAAGATGAATATATCCTGGTGTATTTTTTACTAAAGTCTACTTAAATTAATAAAAAATACACAACATTCTAAATGTATTCCCCACTCTAACTACCCTTTACATAAAATATTTTTCGAACATTTTGATTTTCTCCAAAATGCACAACACCCCAAAACTAACCTTTAGATGATTTTTTTCTTCAAAAATTACTATTTCTTGTAATGCCTCTAGTGATTATGAGTAAAATGCTGTATTTTAAAATGTTTCATAACAAATGCAAGTTATATTTTGAATTTTCTGAGAATAGCACTAAGCCCACCTGGGTAGTGTGGTGGTAGCGTGTCTTCTTCATAATCATAATTCGAATCTCGCTTAGGGTGAGTTACCCGGATAAGGGGTTTTTCAGGGTTTTTGCTTATCCTGAGAAGTTGAAAGTCGAGTAACTTTAAGCTCCATGGATCCCGATATCATTTGTGCATCATTTCAACAATTTCATTCATTGTCGATATGGCCAACCAGGTTAAAGGTCGTTAAGCTTTAAAAAAATGACTTGTAGAACTGCTTAGTGTAAGAGATAGCTGAATTTTACAAAACTTGCAGATCACGTTAAAGCACCAATTTATACCTACTGTGTTCCGTTAATCCCTTTGTACATAAAGGAAATATATAATAAGATAGTATCTGTATATGTTTATATCCATTAAGTAAAACCAAATAATTTAAATTGATTTTCACTCTCTCCAGCCCGTATGTACAATGCACATAGTGGATAGAGAAGGTATTGTACTCATCGAAAAATTCCATACCGAAATTTCACCGGAAATATATGCTTTGAGGTCCCCGAGTCCGAAAAGAATTTTTAAAGAAAGGTCTGCGTAGCTCAAAATCGAAGTCTGTTAAATACAAAATTTTTCGAAAATTTTTATTTTCTCAAAAATGGCTCTTAACGGCTTTGATTAAATTACCTTAAGTTTAAGATATTTTTATGATAAACGAAATGTGTATCTTGAATTTTTTGGGAATAGCCTCTGAAGACCTCTTCATTCTGAATGACTTTTGTATAACTGGCAAACCATAAGGGACAGACAAAAACTTAGTACACAAAATGTAGATATCATTAAATATACATGCCTATATAATATTTTTTTATAGAGTTACCGTTTTCGAGATATTCCGGATTATTGGTATCAATGCTAAGCTTTTCTCAAAGGGGAGACTTCTTTCTTCTCTTCTTTCGTCTCTCGTTTGTTTACTCCTGGCAAGCAAAGAAATATAATTTCAATTATTTCACATAGCGACCGTTTTTAAAGGACTTGACTATCGCTTTAGTTTGTGCATTCCCTTATTCCCCTTCCACTAACAAGGATGCAAGTAATAATACTAATTCTGCGTATGCTTATCTTGATTAGCATGATGTAGATATAAGATTAATCTTTTAAATAAAAAGTTTGTTTGCAGAACAGCTAGAGGAAGTCATATGAATTGAACACATCATATTTTTATTAATGCGGATCTTTAACTGCATTGCTCAGCGTTGAGCTTAAAAAACTGCTTAATTTTACTCAGAGATCTCTTTGTGAAACTTGAGGTTCTTTTATGTGCCTTAAATCTACGGCACGGGACCAACGGCATCACTTCCCATCCTAAGGAAGCCATGCTAAGAATTTTTATACCCGAACATTGCGTTGCCCTCTACCAGGTTTGAACCATCAGAAAATTGCATGTCATTCTTAGAGTACCGGGGACGATTAGTAGACGTTATCCCTAGCCCACGGAGGACGATTAGATAGGTGTTATCCCAGGACCACGGAGGATGATTAGGTAGATGTTATCCCTAGCCCACGGAGGACGATTAGGTAGATGTTATCCCTAGCCCACGGAGGACGATTAGGTAGGTGCGATCCCAAGACTACGGAGGACGATTAGGTAGATGTTATCCCTAGACTACGGAGGACGATTAGATAGGTGTTATCCCTAGACTACGGAGGACGATTAGATAGGTGTTATCCCTAGACTACGGAGGACGATTAGATAGGTGTTATCCCTAGACTACGGAGGACGATTAGGGAGATGTTGTCCCTAGACTACGGAGGACGATTAGGTAGATGTTATCCCTAGACTACGGAGGACGATTAGGGAGATGTTATCCCTAGACTACGGAGGACGATTAGATAGGTGTTATCCCTAGACTACGGAGGACGATTAGGGAGATGTTGTCCCTAGACCACGGAGGATGATTAGGTAGATGTTATCCCTAGACCACGGAGGACGATTAGGTAGATGTTATCCCAAGACTACGGAGGACGATTAGATAGGTGTTATCCCTAGACTACGGAGGACGATTAGGGAGATGTTATCCCTAGACTACGGAGGACGATTAGGTAGATGTTATCCCAAGACTACGGAGGACGATTAGATAGATGTTATCCCTAGACTACGGAGGACGACTAGGGAGATGTTATCCCTAGACCACGGAGGATGATTAGGTAGATGTTATCCCTAGACCACGGAGGACGATAAGATAGATGCTGTCCCTAGACCATGGAGGACGATTAGGATGACATCGATTAAGTGGAAATAGAAGCAGTATGAAGAAAAATAATGTGTAAGAATAATTTGTACAAGAGTTAATACAGAAAGCCATATAAAATGTAGAATATTTGAACGGAGGATACCTCGCTCACTGCGATGCCATGATTTGTCGATTGCGGGAGTACCCCCCGGGAGGCAGTATGAGGTGAAGGAGCCGGAGAAGGTGTCTGGTTTGCAGCCATAGAGGCCCAGTGAAACGCGCAGAAGTCGTTAACATTTCCAATTCAAACACCCGCGCACCTTTAGGGAGCGAACCCAATAGGGCGATGCATTGATCCTAGCAAGCCAGACAACTTATTCAGGCGGTAACGGGGAGAAGTCTTTCTATAGCGCAAGCAACTGCGTTATCTTCCCGGCATCTCTGACACTGCAAGATCTGAAAGTACACTTGAAATTAAATTACAGAAATTAGAAATGGGAAAGGAAAAACGTGGTAGAGCACACCACCCCGGCATTCGTCTTACCGACTAGGAAACACCGCGAAAAATTCCAATCTCAGAGTGGGTGGTTACCAAGAATCGAACCTGCGACCTCCAAATATGAGCCTCACAAGTTACTATGGAGTCTTCTCATTCTCATGTAGGTGTAAGACATCAGATTTTTTTATTTACGTTGCTCACAGACAGCAAATAGGCGCAACGTGCACATTTAATGAAGGGGTGTCCAAGGGGCAATGATTATCGACATTTTGGATGGAAGGCTATACTTCCTGTACTCATTTATAGGTAATTAGTGGAGAAATTGAAAAGGACTACAACAGTGGTATGTACAAATTGGGGAACAAACGCAACTTTGCAACCCTCACTTTCGGATGTTGACGGTTGATCGACCGACAAGAAAAACTCTACGAGAGCGGCACTTATGTAAGAGATGTTTCTGTTGGTTACACGGTTTTGGTAACACACTGTAAAGCGGGAACGCTTTGTCCATTCATCCTCCACTCTTTTATTCATCGATACTTGAGGCAGACTGTCGCTCGCTCGCTCGCTCGCTCGCTCGCGCCCGGACGGGAAAGATGAATAGGTGCCGGCGATAATGTGTTGAAAAGTATTGAAGTGTAGTTAGACGGTGTGTTTTAAGGGAGAGAGAGACCGCGAATATTATCAAATTATAGCAAGCAGCCAGCAGTATACAGTTTCAACTTCATAATAACACCACCACCACATAACATTTTCTACGAATTCCTGGGCACAATGGCTCAGATGCGATGGCAAGGTGAATATACAATGGCGTATTATTTGTGTAGTCTGGCCGGAGTTGGGGGTTTAAGAGAGGTGCGACAAGGATGGGAAACGATCCTCGCTTGTTCGTGGGGGAAAGAGAGGGGAACTGACTCTTCTCTCTCTGCATTGTGCCAGCACGTCACACATACACCGTCACAATAGCTATTCACTCTTTTTAATCTCGCCCTACATTGTGTCCGATGTAAAGGCTTGCGTCGATAGTCCATGCGATATGGCGGACCGGGTGGTTTTGGTGTGAAGACCACGGCCAAGCAGGTGTTGTGTTGCTTAGCGTCGTCGTGTCAGCAACTGCGCTCAAATGCAGCACAAACTTAAAGCCAGCCCACAATAAAGTATGAACGAATGTCGACAACTTTTAAAGATTTGGGTTCTCAATAAACCGAGAACTAGAGTGTATTCGATACATCTATCGAAATAAATAGCAATAAAAGTAACGCTGTTGGTACTGACCAAGTAACACTGAACTCAGTGTTTTTCCTGCCCGCATCATCGCCCTGCCATAGAATGTCGAGGAAGTAGCCATACAGCATTTTTAAAATCATTTTTAAAGAATTTACTTACCAACCTTATGAAAAGAGAAGCTGAAATGTACACTGTCGTTGCCTTATATTTTTGGCACCTCTTAAGGGAACTATTCACCGCAGTTTCCTGGCGAATATTTTGTTTTAATTCTTCCAAGGTGTGTGGGTTTGTTTTATACACTTCATATTTTAATTTACATCAGAGATAGAAATCGCAGCAAGTTAGGTCAGGGGGCCTGGGTGGCCGCAAACATTTACTACTAACTCTGTCCTCATACGCACTTTCAGTAAAATTGCTCTCAACGAAATATTGGCCTATGAGCCTGTGGTCTTGATGAAAAAAGACAAAATTGTGCACCCTATCTGTTATTTCTTTAAAAGCGGGAGGGAGGAGGGCAAAATTGCTCTCACTATGTATAGCCGTCAACTCTAGAGTCGAAACAAAATTGACCCTATAACTCTTTCTCCGCTCATGATGCACCATACATGTTTTTCCGTTATGGAGGGGTACTTCGTGAACAATATTAGATTTGTCAGAACTGCAAAAATGATTATTTTGTATAAACACATATCCATGAAGGTGGAACCAAGTTTCGTCCGTGAAAAATATTAAATATGGATCTATTTCACCATTGTATACACTATTGAGATTCCACTCATAAAACGTGCACCTAATTACAGAATCACCTGATTAAAAACATGTCCCACAATTATTAGATAAGATAGAAGTGCCTATCTGTTATGAAAGACAACTAAGGATTTTGGGGGGGAAGTTTCCAAACGATAAGTGATGTCGTCTAATGTTTCTTCGGTAAGAACCCTACGTTGCCTTTAAAGTTTCTTAGCCAGAACATTTCCTGTGGCCTGAAATGTAATGTAACATTTATAGATGTTGTAGGGCCCGGAAATCTTTCTGCAAATCGTATTACTTTCACTTGACGAGCTGACTTAACACACGCGTATCATAAGCACATACATGCTATGCAGTAGAAAACAAATAGTGAGCCATAATATATTTTGTGACTAGGTGCAAGACGAAATAGTAAATACCTACCTCGTAATAACTGAACTGCACAATATTACTGACAACTTAATACTGCACTTTCAAAGAAGAGCAAAACTGCGTCAGTAGCGTGACCTTGCTTACAGCAGCAGTGCGGAATCATGTGTCCACACTCCCAGTGGAAAAACACCGTGCAATCGGCGCCCATTTCATTTGCACTCTCAGGATTATTGGCAGAATCAGAAGATCATCTTCATAGATGACTACTTTAAATTCTTTGGTAAAAGAGTAAGTATTATATGAAAAACGAAGTCAATGGTGATGTGGGGAGAAATCAAAGAGTAGAAATTGTAATAGAAAATGAACTCATAGAACAAGTATCGTAGTTTGAGTATTTAGGGTGTCAAATAAGCGAGATAGCTTCGCGGTAATACGCGAGACTCGCATTCAGAAGGTCGTGGGTTCCCTTTACATGGCCTACCTTCCTCGCTCACCCATGGCTATTTTCAAGGGTTTATCCGGGTTACTAGGTGAATGCTGACGAGGTTTCTTTCATCTCCCGTTCCATTTTATCCTTCAATTAGTTTTTTTTTCAGGTAGAAGTGTTGGCGGTTGTGCTGCAGCCGATGTGATGATACTTCGCTTTGTAACTGCTGTTCTCTCCGCTGGGTTGGCCTGGCGGTTCTCTTTCCCCGAGGCGCGCTGGTGTCAAAACCCGTGTGGGCTGTCGGCTGCCTGGCGAAACGTAGCGGAAACCAGCATCATAAAGGACCCACTTCGACCGAGCACCTGATGCCTCTCTCCATCTCGCGCTTCCACCCAGGGTGTGACATACAAGTGCGACATTGTACTTAGTGTGGAATCCCCTCCCCTCAATAGACTAGTACAGTGTCAAATAAGGTTAGAACACACGAGCACTGTCCTGGAAGTATGATAAAACACAATAAATTAAACTGCTATACTTATAAACAATTATTTTTATAAGTACTCTAGAATGGACCCCCCCCCCCATATACAGAATTTTCTTGCAAAAGATTATTCTTTTATCTGCATCATGCTAATTGAGATAAACATTAGCAGAAGTGGTCTTATGCTTTCTTGTAAGCAGAAGGGAAATTAGGGAATACGTTATGTTAAAGCGATAATCTGGGAGCTGTTTTGTCTCTAATGTTTGTTTTTTTAAATGAACTTATTTTCGTGTAAGTTTTACAGCGCTTTTGACTCGCCTTGCCTCGCTCTGTTAGAACTATATTAGGTGTGTAAATAAATTTCGGGAAATTTGATTTTAATAATTTCCACCGGTTTCAGAAAAGAATGCGCTCTACTATGATCTATGTTATGTTAGGTAAGTCTGTTAGTGTGTACGTACGTAAACTAATTCTCTTACAGATAGCTTTTAGTGATTTCACTGGCTTCACGCCATTTTCTTGCATAAAAGCGCACAGTTTTTTTTTTTTTTTTTTTAGTATATTTCTCAACCAAATAAGCAAATCGGAAACAAAAGAGTAATACTTGCTAATTGGAAGGGAAGATAAACATTCATAATTATAATTTGATGTACTATTTGTTCTTTTGAGTTTGATAAAAAAAATACGCCATTCTCGCGGATTTCGTGAAAAAAAAAATATACGCTGGCGTAGTTCTGTAGATGAACATAGTCCCACGTGCATAGCATTTGCAAAATGAGGTATCTTGTTAATACTTTATGGCGAATTGTCTACGTAAGAAATTGTATTAATTTCGGCAGGTGGGTGGGTCACAGCATTTAAAAAATATCAGATCTAACATATAATATGCTATCTAATATGTATATGGATATTCAGTACTCAGTTTAGTATTTTAAACAGTTTCAATTTGGACAAATTAAAGCCTTTCTTATCTTGTGCTCAGTATCCGAACAGCATTCAGTTAGCTGTAGCTCAATATACAAATTTGCGATACTCTCTTTCAAGCATTCTCAGAATTATTTAAGTTATAATTCTACTTTTTTGCCCTCTTAAATGTCCTCGTTAAATAAAGGAGGTTTTGAAAAAATCTAATATGTTTCATTCATATGACTTTTTCTACCTATTCTACAGCAAATTATTCTCTAAAATGTTATCCTTCTCTCTTTCTTCTAATCAAAGTAAACAAGAGAAATTGTTGTCTCACTTAATCCCTTCCAAATAAAAGGGAATGAAGGGAATACACAGGCTAAAGCGATAGTAAAATATTTTAAAATCCGGCCGCTATGTGATGCTATTAAAATTTCCTTCTCTTTGCATGACGAGAGTGAAAAAAGGGAATAACGGCTTTCCATTTGAGAAAAACTATGTTTTGGAAATTTTAAAATGAAATTTTAAAATGACATTTTAAAGAATGTAGGTTAGGTCTACATGTTTTGTGTAGTATCTATTTGTCTATCTCTTACGCTTAGTCAGTTATATAAAAATCATTAAGAATGAAGAGAACTTCAGAGGATATTCCCAGGAAATCCAAATTATGCATTTCATTTGTCATGTAAATATCTTTAATATACTGCATTTTAATTAAAATTTTTAGAACTATTTTTTAGAAAATCAATCAGAATTTTTGAAGTTTTTTCCATGAAAAGGATAGTTTTAGGTGCAGAATTTTATTGAAAATCTTCACGTTGCACCCTTGGAAGATACTGAACTGAAATATTAATTTTGATATTTAATCGAATTTTCGTTTTGATTTATCGTGTTTACAGGCATACGGAGATGCGGAAACACACACACGCAGACAGACTCATGATCCTTTTTCTAGCAATTACTTTTTTTGATATAGGGGGTCCTAAAACGAATATTTCCGGCGAAATCTCGGTATCGCATTTTTGAGTGGAATGCATACCTTCTCTCCCTATGTACTATGTACAAAGTAAAAATCTGAAATGCTGCATGACTTTATTTTCTATATATAGGGTAAACTCGGAAAATATGGGCACCAAAATATTTCCATGGAAATAAAGGGCAGAAATTCACTTCCCATTTTCGTGAAACAATTGCATTTAAAACTTGAAACTATAACCTTTCAAACAGTGTAAGAACCAGCATCCAACACCTATCCATCTGCATGCAATTTAGCTTCACACAAACTCAGAAATGTCCATATTTGACAAAAAGAAGAGGTAATGGGGACACAGTTGCTGGGAATATGTTACAGTGGGGTTTTAATTTAAAAATTAGAAGCACTTTCCTTCGTCTTATTAACAGTTTATTGTCAGAGACGTTTTGGCAACTGCACACTTATAATATATAAAATAACAGGCAATTAAACAGTGATAGTAAATCAAAGCAAGGTAAACTTAGCAAATTAAACTTAGACTTCTATTTTTAAGTCACTATAAACAACCATTTGCCCAATGCAACAATGCAAATCAGATAAACTACTAAGTTAGATTAGAGTTATTATGGTGCTAACACAATAGAAATTATGTTGAGAAATAGAAGTTGCGAAAGTTTCATTTGCTAAGCTCATGACTTTCTCTAAATCTCTGTAACAAATTAATGTTAATAAGCTTACTCTTCTATTTAATTCATACTAATCGAGATAAACATAAACAGAAACGATCTTATTACTTAGCTCCTTATTAGGAAAATAGGGGAATACACTAGGCTAAATCGACAGTCACATGTTTTAAAATGTGTTTGCAATGGGTTTGCAATCAGTTTCTTTGCGTGGCCAGGAGTTGACAAGTTCCCGCGTAAGAAAAGTTTCAAGTATTTTAAAACTGAAACCAATAAGGAATATCTCGAAAACGATCAACTCTACGAAAAAAATGTATATGACATACATTTTGTGTTTTATCGTAATCTACATTGTTTGTGCAGTCATCTTTTGTTTTTTACAATTTATGCAAAATTCAATAAAATCGTTCCAGAATAAAGAGCTCTTTAAGGCTATTCCCAGAAAATTCAAGATTTACATTATATTTGGCATGTAAATATCTTATATATAAGAGAGTTTAATCAAAATCGTTAGAGCCATTTTTGAGAAAATCAAAGTTTTAGACATTTTTTCCATGTAAAGAGTAGTTTGTAGTGGGCGGGATTTTCTTAAAAATCTTCGCGTCGCATCCTTGGAAGATACCAAACCTAAATGTCAAGTTTGGTATTTAACGGTCTTTTCGTTTTTGAGCTATGCTGTAGACAGACACAGACACACACACACATACACATACCTTTTTCCAAAAATGCTATTTTTGGATTTAGGGGAACCCAAAATATGTATTTCCGGTGAAATCTCGGTATCGAATTTTTGGGTGCAATACAGTACCTACCTTCTTAGTAGAATGTTCTTATTACTTAGTGCCTTATAGATAAAAGGGAACTAAAGGAATGCGCTATGGTAAAGTGATAGTCAAATGTTTTAAAAGCTGTCGTTATGCGATTGTCATTGCAAATCGCTTCTTTGCTTGGCCAGGAGTAGAACAAAAGAAAAATGGACACTTACTGTCTGAGAAAAATATAAGTACTTCACAACTGAAACTAATATCAAGGAATATCATGGAAACGGTTACCTCCACAACAAAAACGAAAAGGACATAAATTATATGTTTTGACGAGATCTACATTTTTAGTGCAGTAAGTTTTTGTTTGTCTTACGGCTTATCAGTTAAGCAAAATAAAGAGGTCTACAGAGGCTATTCCAAGAAATTTCAAGATATACATTTTACTTGAGGTGTAAATCTTTTTAAATTTCGGGATTTTAATCAAAATCATTAGAGCCATTTTTGAGAAAATCAAAATGTTCGAAAATTTTTCCATGTAAATGATAGTTGCATCCTTGAAAGATACCAAACCCAAATACCAAGTTTGGTATTTAACGGTCTTTTAATTTTTGAGCTAATTTTCCTCAGACACACACAGACATAAACACGTACCTTTTTCTTATAATGCTTTTTTTGGACTCAGAAGACCCCAATATATATTTCTGGTGAAATCTCGACATCGAATTTTTGGGTGGAATACAATATCTTCTCTATCCACTATGTACATTGTACATGCGGGCTAGAGAAAGTAAAAATCGCTGTTCAACTGAATGCACTCCTCACGGAACCACAGGAAAGATGAGCCAAAACACTGGACCCTCTTTTGATCAGATTTTCATCATAATAATTGCCGTTTTAAAATTTTCTACACTTCTTATGGCTTTTCGTTTAGCTCCTAAACCAGTCCTACTGGCTGTCGATTAATCTTTTTCATTGTTGAATCCAGAGCTTCTGCGCTTGTCAAATCTCTTGCAATGTTGTTATTTCTCCTGCAATTGCTGATGGCGGTTTTCAGTTTGAAAACGTGGTTTAATTCCTCATAAAATGATGCTGCTGACCTTGAAGATGCAAAAGTAGAAGATGAGTCATGTGCTGCTTTAATGCGGTTGTCATTTATTAAAGCAGACTAATTGAAAGAATGTGTCCCAGAAGATGAGTCTGGAAAGCCAGAAATTAATCTAGAATGCAGAGATGGCTCGGATTGGAATATGAAGATGGACTAAGTGCTGAACGTGGGAATAGTGCAGGATTGAAATCTAGAAATGGACTGAATGTGCGACGAGAAGATGCCCTGGAGACGGATGTGAAATTGAAGACCCAGCAGGAAGCAAATTTGCCACTTCAGGAGAAATGCACGCACCAATAAATGCTTCATCACAATCATAAGGAATGCATTATCAAATTTTGAATTCATTAATATACATTGTAAATATTAATTTAAGATTTAAAATGAAAAATAAAACTTAGTACAAGGAAAGACATCTCCTGATATTGCTTATGCCCATAATACCTGTAATCATACTGCCCATATATGCCTTAGTGACATTTTTCAGGAGTTGGTACTACTGGAAAATAAGCTACGCTCATCAATACCCCGTCGCGCGGGAAATGCTTTTACACCAACCTAAAACTTAAGTCATTAAAAGATTTCTTAAAATATAAACTAATTGTGCATATGGTATCTTAAGAAACTAAACTTAAAAAAAAAATGATGAGTTCCATTCACATGACTTTCTCTACATCTCTGTAACAAATTGTGTTAAAAAGTTTATGCTTCTATTTACTTCATGTTAATCGAGAAAAAATTAGCAGAAATGGTCTTATTACTTGCTTTCTTGTAAGTAGAAGCAAAACAAGGGAGTACCGGGGTTAAAGTGATAGTCAAAAGCTGGTTGCTATGTGACTGAAGTTCCTTTGTTTGTATGGACACGAGTTGACAAATTCCTGTATGAGAAACGTTTTTTAAAGCTGAAACCAACAGCAAGGGATATCTAAAAGACCAACTTCACAAAAAAAAAAAAAAAAATGTGTATGATATAAATTGTGTGTTTTATCGTGATTTGATTTTTGTGTAGTAAGTTTTTGTCTATGTCTTACGGTTTACCAGTTATGCAAAATTCAATAAGAGACACCCAGAATAAATAGGTCTTTAGAGATTATTCCCAGAAAATATATTATATATACATTTATTAAATATAAGAGATTTTAATCAAAATTTTTACAGCCATTTTTGAGAAAATAAAAATTTTCCAAATTTTTTCCATGTAAAGGGTAGTTTGGGGTGGGGGATTTACTTGAAAATCTTCGTGTCGCATTCTTGGAAGATACCAAACTTGGTATTTAACGGTCTTTTCGTTTTTGAGCTATGCTGTCCACAGGCACACACATACACACACACACACACACACACACACAAAACAGACACACACATACACACACGCACACACACGGGCCTTTCTCCAAAAATGATTTTTTTTGGATTCAGGGGGACCCAAAACATGCATTTCCGGTGAAATCTTGGTATAGAATTTTTGGGTGGAATACAATACCTTCTTTATACACTATGAACATAGTAGTGTAGAGAAAATAATAATAATAATAATAATAATAATAATAATAATAATAATAATAATAATAATAATAGGGTAATCGTACTTCCCCTGAAACGTATTAGTCAGGACATTAATTAAATCGCATTCAATATGCATAGTCACCATGACACTTCAGCATGACCAAGATCGCACAACCAATGTTCCAAATCGATAACATTGTTTTAAAAATGGCAAGTTGCTTAAATATTCCCATATTACCTTAATGTCCGTGAATGCCAAGTTTACCCTAGTGTTTATTTATTTAATTGATGTAAATTACAAAACCATTTTAACACTAAAATCTGATGTGTTCTATTCACATGACTTTCTCTACATCTATTTAACAAATTATTGTTAAAAAGCATATTCTTCTATCTACATTATGATAACCGCAGAAGTTGTCCTAATTACTTGCTTCCTTGTATTTAGAAGGGAAAAAAACGGAATACACTAGGCTAAAACGATAGTCAAATATTTTAAAAACTGGTTGCCATGTGGTTGAAATCCGTTTCTATGCTGAGGTTTACACTTACCGCGAAGAAAAGTTTAAGTATTTTAAATCAGAAACAAATAACAAGGAATATCTCAGAAATGGTCAATTCCACGAAAAAAACGTATAGGATATAAATTGTATTTTTTGACGTAATCTACATTTTTTGTAAAATTTTTTTGTCTATCTCTTACGGGTTACTAGTTACACAAAATTCAACAAAATTCATTCGGAATAAAGAGCACTTTAGAGGCTATTTCCAGAAAATTCAAGATATACATTTTATTTGCCATATAAATATCTTTACTATACGGTATTTTAATCAAAATCGTTAGAATCATTTCTGAGAAAATCCAAATTTTCGACAGTTTTTCCAAGTAAAAGGTAGTTTTGGGTGGGAGGATTTTTCTCAAAATATTCGTGTCACCATCCCTTGAAGACCCTGCCAGGATTCGAACCTGGAATCTTCTGATGCGTAGTCAGACGCGTTATCCATTGCCACAGGGCCGCTTGTCTATTTAGAAACAATATAACCGTTTTAATCCGTGTCCCCCCCCCTCTCTCACACAAAAACTTCGACGACCCTGCCAGAATTCGAAGCTGGAATCTTCTGATCTTTAATCAGACGTGTTTTACATTGCGCCACAGGGCCTCTTGTGTCTTTAGAGGCAATATAATAGTTTCATTCCGTACTCTCTCTCATACAAAAATTTCAACGACCCTGTCAGGATCCGGACCTGGAATTTTCTGATGCGTAGTCAAACGTGTTATCCATTGCGCCACAGTACCACTTTTTTGTGCTTATCTTAATTTGTTCATTAAGTGTTTTGGATTTAATATGAAGTATTCGAATTTCAAAATTAACGACCCTGCCAGTATTCGAACCTGGAATCTTCCGATCCGTAGGTAGACGCGTTATCCATTGCGCCACAGGGCCGCTGTCTCTTTAGAGGCAATATAACCGTTTCATTCCGCGCTCTCTCTCACTCCTACAAAAATTTCAACGACCCTGCCAGGATTCGAACCTGGAATCTTCCGATCCGTAGGCAGACGCGTTATCCATTGCGCCTCAGGGCCTCTTTTCTTTTCAGTAGCAATATAATTATTTTTTTCCGTGCTTTTTATCAGGTGCATAACTAACGATCATACAGAATCTTTTTTATTCCTTTTTTTCTCCATTTTTCCAGTTTCCTATATTTCCTTGGTTGACCTTATTATTCTTAACGTTTTCCTTTTACACATATACACAAACATAGACACATTTACAAACACAGAAACACCCATGCCCAAGGCGGGACTCGAACCCATGATCCTGTGCACCGCGCAGCGCCAAAGCGCGAAATTCAAACCCGGAATCTTTTTATCCGTAGTCAGAGGTCTTATCTGTTGGAAGCTTAGGTCACTTAAAATTTAGAATCAATATAATTGTTTTATTCCATGTCTTTTATAACATGTGTGTGTGTGTGTATCAAAGAGCAGAATAAAATAATTATATAGATTCTGGATAGTCAGTGACCCTGTGGCTCAATATATAACGTATCTGACTCCGAATCAGATGGTTGCAATCTTGACAGGATCATTGAAGTTTTTCTATCCAAACATGCATTAAAATAATAATGTTGATTCTAAACAGTCAACTGCCCTGCGTCGCAACGGATCTTGACTATGGATCAGGCAATTTCAGGTTATAATGCGAGTAGGGTCGTTGAACTTTTTGTACTAAGAGAGAGAAACACAAAAATGCGGAATTATTTTCACACTATATATACAAATTCAACGACCTTGCCAAGATTCAAATCTTAAATCTTAGATCTTAGGATCCATAGTGAAACCCGTTACTCCTTGCGCCACAAGCTCATAGACGTTAAATATTCTTGGTCTGTTTCCTTTTCTGTATTAACAATTCTGATTTGTTAAATTTACATGAGTTTCTCAAACAACTACTCTTACTAAAACTTATTCTTCTATCTACTTTATTGAAATAAATATTTGCATAAATACTTTTATTGCATATTTCCTTGTAGGTATAAGGGGAATACGGGGATACACTAGGTTAAAGGGGCCAAACCTTACACGAGCTTGTCTATATGTGATTACCTTGAAATTTCATTCTATTTGTATGAGCAAAATAAAAAAGAAAACAATATATAACGAATTGCAACTTCTTGCTTGAGTAAAATATAAACATTGCGAAATTTAAACCAAAAGTCACGACTACTTCGGAAATTGCTATTGCACAAAAATAAATAAATAACTATAATAAAACAAACAAATAAAAAAATAATAATAAGACACTTTTATGTAGCAAGTCTACCAATTATCCAAAAGTCATCCAGAGTGAGTAGGATTTATGATACATTTCCCAGAAAATTTAATGTGTGTATATATGTATATATATTGTTATGAAAATGTATTAATCATATGGTACATTAATAAAAATTGTTAGAACTTTTGAGAAAATAAACATTCTCGAAATATTTCCCAAACTGAAATTTAAATTAAGCTTTAATTTTTAGACGCTCTTTAACTGCTGCGGTCCTCAGCTTCCCATTCTATATTGGGTGTGAAAGACCGTTTAATTTTGCTCAGAGACCTCTTTATCACATTTAGGTTCTTTTACATGCCGTATATACTACACAGCTTTCTTCCCCTCCGAAGGAAGCTACGAAAAAAAATTTTTACCCTTGAAAAAATCCATCGCCCTCCGCCATTTTTTTTAATATAGTTCCGGAGTCTTGTCGGAACTCCTGCGCTCTATTCCTTTTTTTCTCTCATTTAATTTTCCATTTCTTTCCATTTTCCTAACATTTCGGCTAGTTTTTCTATTCGATTATTGTTTTGCTTTTTGCTTCTAATACACACACACACATACACACACATATACATACACATTTACAAACACCCATGCCCAAGGCGGGTCTAGAACACACGATCCCCTGTGCCACGAAGCACCAAGGTGAGGCACTTTAGCGAGCGCGCACCTTGGGAGCTAGAGACTAGCTTATTACTCCTAGATCACGGAGGAGACTCTCATTTTCCAAGTTAATCGTAGTTAGGAGCGGGGACTTTCTTGAAAATCTTCGTTTTCGCATTCTTGGAAAATTATCTTAAACATGAATATTGGTACATTGGCACAGGCTTCTCATATTTGAGTTACATGCAGTTCACATTAACACAAAGGACAATCGGATACACACACATGGAAGTGTTCGTGAAAATGCTTCTTTTGTGTTTAAGAGTACAAAACATGTATTTACGGTGAAATTTCTATATTGAAATTTTGAATGAAACTTACTATATACTGTTACAAATATATCTTTATTACTTCTAAATTATTTACACTAATTTCTTTATTTAGTGCTGTATCTCAATTCTTCTCTCGACGTTTCGAGGCTGATAGATAGTTGAGTGTTCTCTCTAACGCTCCGAACTCACTGTCCAATTTGGCCTCTTTTTAAACCTACCGATAAGGTGGCAAGATTATTGCAATAGTAGAGGTGCTATTCCACGTGCAAACCACCGCAGGTTGCACACGTCACACACAGCTGGGACAATCAGAGCGTTAATGTAAACGGCCGCACGTATTCGTTCACTCAGGTGTAACAACGGTAAAGAAACTACGAAAGGAAGCCACAAACAATAAGCCTCAAACTACGGAAAGCGATCCGCTTACGCATGTACGACGGTTACGGGCCGGCAAGGCAAGGCGGGTAGTCATAATATAGAGACAGTAAACGTTTTGTATTTAATATTTTTGCAAAAATTCACGACTGCCTGGATTATCCATAGTCAGATGCGTTATTAGTTGTGCCACAAGGCCATCACATGTAAGTGTTCTTACTCTGCGCTTTTGTTTTTTAAGGTGTTTCATATTTAGAAAACTAGCATTAAACTGATGATTTCACGGCCCTGCCAGCATTGTAACCTTACCCGTAATCCACAAAGTTAATATTTTTTCTACTGAGCACTATGTATGTACATAGTAGGTGTTCTATTCCATCCAAAAATTCAATTACGAGATTTCACGTTTTAGGGCTCCCTGTATAAAAAAAAATGTAGTTTGTAAAAGGTTCGTGCGCGCGCGTGTGGATGTGTGCGTGTATGTGTGTGTTTGGACAGGATAGTTCAATATATTCCAAAGATACGACACAAGATATTCAAGAAATTTCATTCACCTCAAACTAACCTTAACATGAACTTTTTTTTTCTTTTTTCTCGAAATTTTCGATTTTCTAAAAAATGACTCCAAAATTTTGATTTAAATGCCATACATTAAAAACATTTACATGGAAAATAGAATGTTTATCGTGAAATTCTTCGGAATAGCTCTTGAAGTGCTCTTCATTCTGAATGACTTTTATATAACTGGTAAACCATACGACATAGACGAAAACCTACTGCACAAAAATGTGTAGATCACGACAAAACACACATTTTGTCATTTACGTTTTTGTAGAACTACCAAGTTGCGAGTTATTTTCTGTTATTTGTTTAACATTTAAAATACTAACATTTTCTCAAACAGGAAGTTCTCATCCGTCTCATTTCTTTTTATTTTACTCCTGGCCGAACTTCAATAGCAACCTCATAGCTTCAGCTTTTAAAATATTTTATTATCGTTTTAGCCTAATATTAAATTATTTCCCTTCTAATTATAAGGAACATGTAATAAGACCATTTCTGGTAATTTTATCTTGATTAGCATGAAATTGACAAAAGAATAATCTTTTGCAAGAAGCTAGTTTGCAGAACAGATAGTCATGTGAATGGAACACATAAGGTTTTTAGCAATTTATACATATGTAAATTTAGCAGGCTAAGAGATAGCAGGCTCATTGGCATTGCTCTGATGCATTTGTTTTTTGAAATAACTGGTGTGTAATTGATATAACTACAAAAACCTCTCGAAAGTAACTGCCCTGCGAGTATTTGCATCTGGAATCTTTCGATCCGCAGTCTAAAATATAAATACTGCACCACAGATCACTGGTGAAAAATGTTTTTGCTCCAATTTTCTTTTATTTTTGTTTTGTTTTAACTGCTTGTATTTGTTGTGAATAAACAGAACGTATAATACATTTTAGGACTCTGCCAAGGTTCAAACCTGGAATCTTCTGTTCCGAGGTCAGATGCTTTAATTTTTGCGATATAGTCTCATTAGCAGTACTTTTTATACTCTGCTGAATTTTTTTTTAATAACTTTCTTGTATTTAATACTAGCAAGAAGTGGCATGATCGGCAACTTTTTCAGGATTTGAACCCGAAATTTTTTGACGGAAGACAGACGCATTAACCATTGGAGTGAAGAACCACCAATAATTGGTGTAACTGCTGCTTTTTTACTTTCTCTCACGGTACGTAAATAGAGAAGTTGATCCTGAGATTTCACCGAAAATAAACGATTTAGGGGTACCTTGTATAAAAAAAAAAAATTAAAAAGGGTCCATGCCTGAATGTGAGTGTGTCTGTGAACACGATAACTCAAGAATGAAAAGTCGGTAAAATACAAAACTTGGTACTAGTTTAATATATTCCAAGGATGCGACACTAAGATTTTGAGGAAAATTCCTCACCCCAAACTATCCTTTGCACGGAAAAAAAAATTCTAAAATTGTGATTTTCTCAAAAATGACTAATGATTTTGATTAAAATGCCGTATATTAAAGATATTTACATACCAAAAAAACATGCATATCTAGAATTTTCTGGGAATAGTCTCTGAAAACCTCTCTATTCTGAGTGAATTGTGCTGAATTTTGCATATCAGCTACAGCATAATAGATAGACAAAACTTACTATACAAAATATGTAGATTTCGTTAAAAGATGCAATTTATATACATATAATATATATATTTCATGGGGTTGACCATTTTTGAGATACTCGTTGTTATTGGTTTCAGTGTTAAAGACTTAAACTTTTCTCATACGGGAATTTGTCAACATCTTGCAGTGCAAAGAAACGGATTTCAACAACATGGCAACCCGCTGTTAAAAAATTGGCCTATCGTTTTAGCCTAGTGTATTCCATTACTTCCCTTCTACTTACAAGTAAGCGTTTCAGTTAAGTTTATCTCGATTAGCTTGAAGTAGTTAGAAGAATAAGCTTTTTAACGATAATTTGTTACAGAGATGTAGAGAAAGCCATATGAATAGAACACATAGATTTTTTTAAACTTTTAACCAGGTAAGTAAATCGGAGATTAAATGAACGAAATGTTTAAAATTATGCTCAAAGAGCTTAATGTTACCCGACATTCGTCAGCTTATAAAGAAAAACCCCCAAAAAAGTCCTAGATAGTGCTCTTTCTCTTTTGCTATTTTTATACTTTTTATTTGCTGTGTATTACTTCTAGTCAATGCAAATATCTTAATGCAAGAATAATGAAAGCAGTCACTTACCAAATTAATAGGTTTTAGTTGCACTTTTGTCACTTTGAAAACTATTAAAATTCGCAGGAATTTATGCAGTAAAATAATGGTATTTACATTTTGTTTATGAGTTTTGTATTAAAGTTTTAGTACGACGACCCTAAGAAGGCCAAATTCGACCGCATAGCCGCTACATCCTCTGCCTCTCTGCACTTAGCATCGCGTGTACAGTAATTGGGCCAAAAGTAGATCAGTCCGCGTCATGCCTTTCAGCAGGAAACCCCCCCCAAAAAAAAAAAAAAACCTACAACAGTTCCAGAAGTCAATCTCGGATCATTTGTGATAGCAACGCTCCTGTACTTATAGATGACTTGAGGTTTCTATACATAATAAAAATATATTCATATCAAATTTCACCCAAACTGGCACATAATATAGAGAAATGTTTTGAAAGTTCCATAGCAACATATTACTTAATTATTCTTTCTTTAACACGAATAAACAACGCACACTCGTACTAGATTGAATTTTACTGGAAATACACACTTTGAGGTTCCCTGAATTAAAACATCAAAAAAAGTCCACGAGTCTGCGAAAAGCAAAATTGAAGCCGAAATGTCCGTTGAATGTCAATTTTTTCATTTTAGTTCATCATCACCTTTCAAGGATACGACACGAAAGTTTTTTTTTTATTTATATATGGACGCTCTTTAACTGCTGTGGTTCTCAGCGTCCCATTTTATACTGGGCGTGAAAGATCGCTTAATTTTGCTCAGAGGACTCTCTAACAGGCTTGAGGTTCTTTTACGTGCCATAAATCTATGACACGGGACCAACGGCTTTACTGCCCTTCCGAAGGAAGCCATCGTCCTCCGCCGGGTTTGAACCCGCGACCTTGGATATATGAAGTTATCATGGTAACCATTACACCACGGAGGGCGACGATGCGACACGAAGATTTTCAAGGATTGGAGATGGAGATTTTTCGAAATTTTTTATTTTTTAAAACGGATCTAGCGATTTTAACTAAAATATAATGTTTTAGACATTTTCGTGATATAAAATTTATATCATGAATTTTCTGGGAATAGCCTCTGAAGGCCTCTTCATTTTCGATGATTGTTGCATAACTGGTAAACTGAAAGGATACACAGAAACTTACTACTGAGAACATCTATAGGTGTGTGTTGCTTAAACATAATTTATGTCCAATGCAATTTTCCTTGTTATATTTTTGAAGCGGTAGTTTCTAATTGTCTGGACCTGTTTCACTAACTACGATAATTTTACTTAACTCGGGTTAAATCCGCGTTTTGGTAAAATAGCTGTTTTATCAACCAAAGCAAACCCCGGTTAAAGCCTTATCGTCTAGTTTCCACCGTTTACGTATCCAAAGCACCGTTTCGCAAAGGAGAAAAGAAACATGGCGCTGTAACGAATAAAATATATAGTTATGGACAACAACGACAATGTATAAAGATAATATTGATAAATAGTGTGGTATGAGAGAAATAGAAGGCCATTTATAAAGTTTATATAATGAAGCAATTAGTACTTCAATGTAAATTATGATATAATATTTGTGATGTCCCATCTTATACACCGTTATTTTCATATACTTCCCATAGCCGAATAACTAGCATTTTGCGTTCTCGCCTGAAAGTTTCATGTTCACGCCTGCAGTTAATTTTTGTTTCCATTAGTGTTTTTCTCTCCTTCTACAGAGTCCCCAAGCATGCATGTGGAAGCGTTTCAAGCTGGAATTAATGATTAAAAGCAATCGTTAAAATAATAAGTGCGATCAACGAACTGAAGTTGTTAAGTCGGCGTACTTGATATGACTAAGGTATGAAACATTATGCTGTATTCTATTTTAGAACATGGATCAAGGATTGGAGTTCCTATCCAAAATATAATCAGTTAAATACTAGAATTTGCATTATTAATTAAAGTTTTGTGCAAAGCAAGGTTTCTTACTTCTCTTGCGTTATTGGCTGCAGTAAGCTAATTTTGCATTAGAGGCAAGAAAAAGTTCTTATTAGCCAATTCCGCAATTTTTTTTTTCTGAATGGCCACGCTATCCGTTTTTACTTTCTCCATACGCACTATGTACATAGTGTATAGAGAAAGTTTGCACTCCACCAAAAATTCGATACCGAGATTTCACCGGAAATATATGTTTTAGGGTCCCCAATATCCAAAAAAAGCATTTTCACAAAAAGGTTCGTGTATGTGTGTGTGTGTGTGTGTGTCCGTGTGTCTGTGAACACGATAACTCAAAACCAAAAAGTCGGTAAAATATCAAACTTGGTATTTCAGTTTAGTATCTTCCAGGGATGCGACACGAAGATTTTGAGAAAAATCCTCCCACCCCCAACTACCCTTTACATGGAACTTTTTTCAAAAAATTTGATTTTCTCTAAAATGGCACTAACGATTTTGATTAAAATTTCGGATATTAAACATATTTACCTGACAAATGAAATGTATATCTTGAATTTTCTGCAAATAGCCTCTGAAGAGTAGTTTATTCTGGATGAATTTTACTAAATTTTGAATGACTGCTAAACCGTAAGAGTTGGACAAAAACTTAGTACACAAAAAATGTAGAGCACCTTAAAACACACAATTTATGTTATATACATTTTTTTCGTGGAGTTCGTCGTTTTTTGACATTCCTTATTTTTGGTTTCTGCTATGAAAAACGTATACTTTTCTCATACAGAAACTTGTCAACTCCTATCCATATAAACAAAGGAACTTCATTGACATAGCAACCAGCTTTTGACTATCACTTTAACCTACGGTTGTCCCTTATTTCGCTTCTACTTACAAGGAAGCGAGTAATAAGACTATTTCTGCTAATTTTTTCTGAATAGCATAAAGTAAATAGAAGTATAAGCTTTTTAAGAATTATTTGTTGCAGGGATATGGAGAAAGTTATGTGAATGGTACACATCAGATTTTTTTGTTTGTTCTCCACCACGTGAAAATGCTGTTTTACCGATTCTAAAAGAGTACATTTTTCGCGTCAACCATATTTGGTTTTTATTTTTCTTTCTTTTTTTCTCTCCTGTGGACTGATAAGATACTCAATAGAAAAATTAGATAATTCTCACTTTAATGCTGTTCATCAATTGTTTTATGTTTAAAAGGAGCCAAAAGAAGGAAAAACCGGACATGGCGGATGGTGGTTCTCGCTTGTTGTGAATGAGAAATTGCTGGTTCGTAGGTATAGTAGATGTACACTTAGTCGACGATTATTTTAACGGGGTTTACGACCTCCTGGTGAAACGTGCTTCTTAAGTTCTCCCGATAGACACTAATATCAGCGATTATATAAACTAGGATAACAGGAAGAGTTATTGTTATTGGTGAAACCGGCCTTAAGTTTGTTAATTGTTTCAGTAAATTTATCTTTGTGACGCACGGCTGAGTGTTTATCATGTACCTTTAATGGAGATGCTGCCCTCTCGTTGTTGCTGTTGCTGGTGAGTTGCTGGTTCTTGCTTCGACTACTGTGGTCGTGTAGAGCAAATTTGACTAGTCATGGGGTGATATGAATAAATGTAAATTTTCGTAGTCGGCTTACCCATCCTTATGTAGGACTGACAGCCCCCCTAGAGATTACAAGCGGATGCATAGGGGTCAGAAGCCTGGTGGAGAGCAACATCACATAACCACAGAATGGAGAACCTGGAATGAGTAGTCGGCCCATAGTCAGGCATGAGCAAGAGGACGTTGAGGATATGAAATAAAAGCGAAACGGACGATAGGAAAGGTGAGGGTGGAGCAATTGGTGGAACGAGAGGAAGGGGAAACCGGAGGACCCAGACGCCGTTTCGTCTACCACAAATCCCACATTCGGCCGCCTAGGTGAGAGGTGAGTGGTCTAACCACTCTGCCACGGCTCCTCCCTATGAATGTAAATAAAGAAAAAGTGATATCTGTTTTTTCTATTCATGTACTCAAGATCTTTTATGGTTGTAATAGCAGATGAAAACATGTCTACCTGGTTTTAGAAGCACAAATTCACAAAGAATGTATACACTTAAAATGGTTAGACTTAACACACAAATGTTACATCGCAGAGTGAGCTGCAATCCAAATTCCATCCTATTATATACCTAAAGCTGACTAGAGCTAGGAGTCAATGTCCTGTTATGTTATTGCTATATTTTCGCGCCATACGCCCCTGCAATTTTATTGGTTGCCATTACATAGTGACATGGAAATTACTAGAAAATACCCTGTTTACCAAGTTTTAGGGAATGTTGCAGTGATGTTGCACGCAACCCCATACAATGGCTAAGCCATAAACTCCAGCCCCTGCTTGCTTGGTCTTTCATGTTTTCATCAGAAATTCTCTTCTTTGTAATCCAACAAAACTTGGGTTTCTTTGTATCTTACAAATATATACAACAAATTTGCATCTGGATATTTATATTACAATAATAATAATAATAATAATAATAATAACTATAATAATATAATAATTAATTAGCGTCTCAGGTTTCAATTTTTACAATACTTAACTTTTCTCAATTGGAAAGCTGCTATTCGTTTTTCTTTTTCCTGGTCAAGCAAAGAGAACGAGAAACCAATCACCACTCCTCTGGTACAACGAAATTATATGTAATAAGCTCTACTAATATTTATCTTGATAAGCGTGAAACAGAAGAATAAGCTTTCGTATGGATAGTTTGTTCCTGTAGAGAGAAAGCAATACAAAAGTGTCACATCAGATTAATTTTTGTCTACAGACAATGCTTAAATAAAAGACTCTTTCAATCGAGAATGAACTATCTAGACCAAATTCTGTATTAAGATCTAAGCATCCTCAGAAAATATCAGCTCTAGTAGTTGAAAATATCTTTTAATTCCTCAACAATCTCCTATTATTACATATATCTCAAGACATTATAGATATTTAACCTTAAAATATCGTAATTCCTAGATGATCTTGAAATTCGAAATATACTTTATTGCGTGGATCACCGAAATTGATATAATCTTTAAAATTAGTGGTAAACAAATAAATTATTAAACCTGAAGCCGAGTTTTGGCAATATCAGGGCATTTAATACACTTGCTGATATTTATTATCGAACACAATACCAAAGCTCTTGTAGTATATAACATAGGAAGGTATATTTAATCTCCTTTACTTCTTTGGCTCTGAACAGTGTAGGCGACAACAGAGACTGGGATTCCAGAGAACAGCTGGCTTATTTCTTTGCTTTATTTGGTTCACGTATCGGAGTTTCCAGGCGATCTTAATATAGCAACTCTAATTCACAGAAAGAGATACTACCAGTGAGGGAGTTAGAAAACCTGATACGAAATTTAAGAGCTGAAGGAGGAAACTTTATTTATCAGAACATATATTTCTTTTTGCTTGTGCGTGTGTGTTTATTTCCAGAGGGAGCTCCATACGTCAGCCCCACTATGTGTTTATTGTGCGTTAAACCCCAAGAGAATAGGATGACAGAGTATTATCGACGGGTGGCCGAAAGCGGACCGCGGGGAAAGAGTCACCATGGAGAGTCCCTAGCATAGTCCAAGCAGTTCTTCATCTTCACACGGGGAGCGTTAGGAGCTTGCGTCTCAGGTCTGAACGAACCCCCTGTCTCTTATACACGATTTCAACACCATCCCAAAACTGTGTTTAGCAAGCGCATTCACCACCAAGGAAGGGCTCCACCACCGCAGTCCTGACTTACAACCCTAAAAGAGACCGATTGGATGGAATTGAGATGAAATAAGCGGGCAGGAAGTTCGGGTGAATGGAGGAAGTTCAGCAGCATTCGCCTAATGAAAACCGTGTCAGAGGTTGCCCGTGAGAATCAAATCCACGACCTCCCAAATGTCCGTGTCAGAAGAAATACCTGAGCCACCTGGCTGTGTTATATTTGATGAAGAATACATGACATCTCTGGGAGTCTTATTCAACTATTAATGGAACTGAAGCTACGCTCGTGTTATTACGTTAACTGAGAGAATTAAGTACTCTCCCCCTCTCTCTTTCTTGTCCTCTCTCTCTCTCGCTCTTTCTTCGGTCTCTGTCACCGAAGGAAGGTGGCGCCGCGGTAACGTGTGCGACTCGCTTTCGGAAGATCGTTGGTTTGATTTCCATGGCCGTTCTTTCTCACCCATTGGTTTTTCTCGGGGTTTCCCTGGGTCTCCAGAGGAATCTGGAAGGATTCCTTATATCCTCGAATTTCTGTCCATCTGTTCCCATGACTTCCTTTACATTTGTTTCTGGGGACCAGGTGACGGTGTTTGATGTGAGTCGATTCACATACACGAATATTAATTTAACTTCTTAAATATTCATTCTTTTGAAAATTTTCATATAATAAAACTTTTTAGCAATTTTATGCTTACAAACTCTAGGTGTGTATCTTGTCAAGCGCAGTAATAAGTGCATTTTTTACTTTCTCGACACTATGTGCAATGCTCATTGTAGGTAGGCAAGGCATTGTATTCCAACCAAAAATTCGATACCGAGATTTCACCGGAATATATGTTTTGAAGACCCCTGAATAATAATTATTAGGAAAAGGTGCGCGTGTGTGCGTGCGTATGTGTCTATGAAGAACATAATTCAAAACGAAATGCCCATTAAATTTCAAACTTGGTATTTAAGTTCAGAATCTTTCAAGGATACGCCACGAAGATTTTCAAGAAAATCTCGCACCCCAACTACTCTTTAAATGGAACTTGTTTCGAACATTTTGATTCTTTCAAAAATATATCTTTCAATTTTGATGAAAATACCATATGTGACAAATGAAATGTATACCTTGAATTATGCGGGAGTTGACAATGGATATCTCTTCATTCTGGATTACTTTTGTATAACCGATAAATCGTAAATGATAAACAAAAAACTCAATACTCAAAAATGTAGTTGTCATTAAAAGACACGTTTGTCACATACATGTCTTTTGTAGAGCTAATCAAAATCATGTGCTTGTTATTGGTTTTTATTTTAAAATAATTAAACTTTCCTCAAACGGAGAGTCGTCATTCTTCTTATATCTCTTTCGCTTTACTCCTGGCCATACAAAGAGAACCGAATTTCAATGTCAATCGCATAGTGGCCAGTTTTCAAAAGAGTTTACTTTTAGGGATTAGGTGAATAACTTTATTCATTCCTTATCAAACCATGTTGTCGCCCTCCGTGGTGTAGTGGTTACCATGCTAGCCTTTATAACTCAAGATTGCACGTTCAAATCTGACGGAGGGTGATGGATTTTTTCGGACACAAACCCTTAGTATGGCTTTCTTTGGAAGGGGGAAAAAACCGGTGGACCCGTTTAATGCTTATTTGCACGAAAAGATCCCCGCATCTTGAAAGAAGAAGGTTCCAGGGCAAAATTCTGCCATTTCGCGCCCGCAAGTCGAGATTTCATCCTACCGTGCCATCTGTGGGCGAGGACCTGATCCCTCGTCACTATGGCGCATAGCAGCGATCTTGGGAATTAGAAATTCAAATACGATCACAGAAACGTGCTCCACTTAGGAGTTACAGGAAAAACTTAACTATTACGAATAACTTTTATAAAACTCGCTTTTCGTATAAGAGACATTTAAACATACTGTGACAGTACCGTATGCGGACGCTCTCAAGTTCGCTTTGGTATGCGAATCGGCGGAGTTGTAGACCTTGGAACGCTAAAAATAGGAAGTGCGGCGTGCAACAGGAACGCAATGTCTGGATTCTTCTAGAAGCTTCGATTTCCATAATCTTCCAGAAAATGATGTGACGTATTTTTTTGGCTATAAAAGGAAAAATAAATTGCAAGCAGGAGTATCATATGTGTAGTGAGTTGTATGTCGTGAGCCACGGATGGAGATTGCCGTCTACTGTGTACACGTCGAAGCATCGAGTGAATTGTTTGCAACAGAATTAAATACTTAATTGTAACCATTCTTAGAAGCAAGAACTGAAGCTTTTCTTACGGCGTATTAACTTTAATTATTTTCGGACTAATAGCCAGGTAAATACATGATTAGAAAGCATATTTTGAGTTAATAAAGACATTTGTTACAATACCAACACATGAGGGTATTTATTTTTTTTTTTTTGCAAATACATACATATATATATATATATATATATATATATATATATATATATATGTATGTATAAATACTTGAAATAATTTTAATTGCTTTTTTTTTTTTCTTTCTTCTAAAATCGGAAAAATTTAGATCAGCACTTATGATGCAAAATATTCTCCTTACTTGGAATGCATGTTAAAATTCTTAGCAGTATAACTTCTTAGCAGCATTTCGCATTTATCTTAAAATTGATCATAAATCGTTGTGCCAACAGATATTGGCTTCAGTTGTGTTTGCTTTTACAAGTCTAGTGCAATTCAGAAGACGCTGTATGCAACAGCAATCGTCCAAATGTGCATCACTGGCACCATGAATGGTTCTGACTAACTTGCTTATTGCTGTTACAAGATAATTCTGCTGCTCGTTGGCCTCATAACATTGCTTGACATTCGTTCATGACTTAAGTGCAATTTATTAGGAGCGGAATAAATAAAAAGAAACATTATAGAGATGTGATTATACCTAGTGGATGTTCCTGGATAAGATGTGGAAACGCATTTCTTCCTGTGAAGCGATGCTGTCGCAAAGTATCTATACCCAGAGGTTTTCAAACAGTGGGTGTGCCCTCTCTAGAGGGATGCCGTAGCTTAACATGATATCGGTAGCGATTTACAGTATTGATATATCAAAAACATTTCCGAAATATTGGTAGGTTACGCAGAACTGTCCAAGGTATAAACAGGGCCGTGAAATACGGAAGGCTATTTCCAACAAATTCAAGATAAACGTTTTTTATTTTCTTTCATATACGGTGTATAACTTCTCGTAGCTCACGAAAGCTGAGGGGAAACCAGAAGGGAGCTATGTCTGAGTATGGTTTGTTGAAACAGGTTGTGTGTAGGTCAAGGTCGAAAACTTGAATCTAACTCAATGCCAAGGCCTGAACTCGAAAGTGAAAGCCTTTTGATATCAGGCACCAGAGTAAATAATAATAATAATAATAATAATAATAATAATAAATAGAGCCCATAACATCCTTTTAGGATAAGGGCCTCCTACTTCTGTAGGAATAGCTCGGAATTTGTACTCTAACATGGGGAGCCAATTCATGAGAGTTTGGATGATTTTCCAAAATTTTAACTTTCCTAATCCTTGTTCAACTTGTTCACGTTTAGCCTGGTAACATGTAATATTATGATGCTAATCTTATGACTATACTATATTCCACTCCTATAATTAATTTTGTCTGCGACATCAGTCGTATATAGTAAATCTAATTGTGAAGAATTAAAATACACGAAATTAAAATTCTTGGAATATTTTAAATGTTCTTCATATATCTCGGAATTGCCTTGAGATTTAGTAGGATACATGTATCAGACGAGAAATTTAACGCAAGCTTGTTATCTCACCACATACGCTCGCGTAAAGAGCATGTTCAGCGCCGAGAATTTCCCCTTGCAGGTCTAGTACGGTGGTACGGGGTCTAGCACGGGGTTCACTCAGCCTTGTCAGCTCCTTTTGGATCAGCGGATGTAGCTGTTGGAAAAATAATGGAGTAAGTGCTGTGCGTAAGCAGCAAGCTGAGCACTTCCTCGTTTCTACACTCTTTCCAAGATGTCCTGTGGGATAAAAGCAAACGGACACAGCAGTTTACGAGGCCTGCTCCGCTTTAGTCGTTGCATTTTTTAGGTGCACTAGTGAATAAAACTATCGTTACAGAGTAATGGAATTTATAAGATAACACAAAAAAACTTGATTTTTCAAGTATTCACTTTATGAAAACGAAGGGAAATAAGGGAGTACCATAGGTTAAAGTGATAGTTAAAAACTGGTTCCTATATGACTTAAGTTACTTTGTTTGTATGGACAGGAGTTGACCAATTCCCGTATGAGAAAAGTATTAGTATTTTAAAGCTGAAACCAATAACAAGGAATATCTTGAAAACGGTAAACTCTACGTAAAAAAAATATATATAATATAAATTGTGTGTTTTAACGAGCTCTACATTTTCTCTTGTGTTAGCTTTTGTCTATCTCTTACGGTTTACCAGTTATGCAAAATTCCGTAAAATTAATCCAAAATAGCCTTCAGAGGCTATTCCCAGAGAATTCAAGATCTACATTTTATTTTTCAGGCAAATATCTTTAATTGACGGTATTTTAATCAAGTGGGGGTATATTCTTGAAAATCTTTCTGTCGCATAACTTAAATACCAAGTTTGGTATTTAACGGTCTTTTCGTTTTTGAGCTATGCTGTCCACAGACACAAACACACACGGAACTTTTTCTAAAAATGCATTTATTGGATTCAGGGGGACCGAAAACACGTATTTCCGGTGAAATCTCGGTATCGAATTTTGGGTGCATTACAATACCTTCTCTATATACCATATACATATTATGTGTAGAGAAAGTAAAACACTTCAGACATACTCCTCAACTTCTACTTTCTCAATCTGTATCGAAGAAAAAATGAAGAAAAAAATGTGCGTGCGCGCGTGTGTGTATATATGACTGTGAACAGCATAACTCAAAAGAGAAGTATATTAAAACAAACCAAAAGAAAAAAAATACCTACTTGGTATTTAAATGATAAATTTGATTTTCTAAAGTATTGAAGATAGATGTGTGTGAACAGCATAACTCAAAAGAGAAATATATTAAAACAAACCAAAAGGAAAAAAAGTTATCTACTTGGTATTTAAATGATAAATGTGATTTTCTAAAGTATTAAAGCTAGAGCTTTAATTTTTAGTTTCTCTACTGGTAGGTACAGTGAATATAGTGTATATTGCATTCCGCCCAGAAATTCGATATTGAGATTTCACCGGATATTCGTGTTTTAGGACCTTCTGAATCCAAAAGGGACATTTTAGATGTGTGCGTGTCTGAGGGAAATATAATCAAAAACAAAAAGCCCATAAAATATCAAACTTGGTATTTTAAGTTCAGTAATTCCAGACACGAAGATTTTCAGTTACGACATAAAAAATTTTCAAGAAAATCCCGCACCCCAACTACCCTTTACATGGGAAAAAGTTCGAAAATTTTATTTTTCTCAATAATGGCTCTAACGTTTTTGATTAAAATACCGGATATAACAGATATTTACATGATAAATAAAATGTATACTTTGAATTTTATGGGAATAGCCTTTGAATTCCTCTTCAGTCTGGATGAATGTAGTATAACTGGTAAACCGTAAGAGATAGACAGACACTTACTACACAAAAAATGTGAATCTTGTTATGATATACAATTTTTGTCATATATAGCTTTTTTTTAAAGTTAATCGTATCCGATATATTCCTTGTCATTGGTTTCAATTTTAAGCTACTTCAACTTTTCCCGAGCGGGAGGTCATCTTTCGTTTCTTCTCCCTTTGTTTACCCCTGGTCGAGTAAACCGAGTCGAATATCAATTGTTTCACATAGCGACCGGATTTTTAAAAGATTTGACTATCGCTTTAGTCTAGTGCTTTACCATATTTCCCTTCTACTTGGAAGGAACTAGTACAACCATTTCTACTAAAGTAGAATCTCAATTACTATGGTGCAGATATACGAGTAATCTTTTACAATGATAGTTTGTAGAGAAAGTCATGTGAATGGTACACATACAAATTGTTGCACCCAAAATCCAAGCACCGATATTTTTGAGAAAAATTGCTGAGACCCCTTAAGTTTAGTATTTTCCAAAGATTCGGCACGAACATTTTCAAGAAAATCTAATCTAAAACTAAACTACTCTATGGTATACAACCCGAAATCGGTCCAAGTCCTACCGCCCGACCATTGCATCCCCCACATCTGCAAATTTCAGTCATTGAAGGGGTGCAGTACTGGATGGTGGGATGTGGTTGTCCCCCCCGAGTCGGTTAATTCGGTCCACGCAACCTAGTCAAAAAAAGTTTCCCTCCCCAAACTACCGTTTAAATATAAATTGTTTCGTTCTCTGTCATGTTCTAAAAATGCTTTAATGGTGTAAATTAACACAGCATATGTTGCAGATTGCAGTTCGTATAATCATTCGGATTTTAAGAAAAAGTATAATTTCATATTCATCATAAATAAATAGATCTATGAATGATAATATAAGGTTATTTGAGAAAAATATATTTATTAACTTTGAAAATATTTACTGTATGTTTTCATATTTTCAAAAATTATTCATTCATGCATTATAAGATTTATCTGTGTTAGAAATTATTTAGTTTTGGATCAATAGCATTAGTTGCTGCTGATAGTTTGTAATTTAAAATATATTGCTTTCATAATCACATCCAGATGATTTGCTTGAATATAGTAGTGAATAAGTGGTCGAAAAGAAATAAGTCAAATATTACTTTCTCTGCTATATATTTAGTACGTAGTGGAAGTATTGCGTATAATTTGATATCTGTGAATGAATAACCCAAAACCATTTTAGAAACAGCTTCATATGTACGTGTGGGTATGTGTTTATCCGTGTGTAAACAAATAACTCAAAATTGGCATATTTAAATTATGCAGGTTCCAATGGTGGGATACGAAGACTTTCAAAAACATCGTCCTCTTTAAACTACAATTTACACACAAAACGTTTCGTTATTTTTTATTTTCTAAGATGGTTTTAATGGTAGCAATTAAAATGCATAGATTAAAATATTCATTACAGTGTGGAGATAGCGCGTGCATACACAAGAAAGGCAGAAACTTACAACCCAGGAAATGTATAACTCTTTTAAAAACATAATGTAATTCAAATATATTTTATGTGGCATCAGGCATTTCCAAGGTACCCGTTATTTTTTTAAATGTGTCAATACTTCGTAATTTTTGTAGTGCTGCCATTATTTAATTGTTTCTCGTGATGTCGTAGGCCCATTGTGAAATTTAAAGTCTAGCATATAGCGTCTCCTGTATTCTTGTGCCTACTACGAAATGTAAAATGAAACATTTGGCGTAGTTTATCTGATTAACATGGTGTAGAGGAAAAATAACCGTTTGCAAGAACAGTTTATAGCAGCTGTATAAAACGAAGCATAGTGAGTAGAGAAAGCCACGCGAATATAAAAAGTTAGGTCTTTATAATTATTATAGTTTATAAGCACATTTTAAGCATGTGTTATTTAATATGTTTTTTTATTTAAATCAATCTAACGTAAGTAATAACAATACAAAATTTAAATTCACTCCAAGTAATTAAAATTTATTTAAACGAAAAAATACTACATGTTTATTTTTAACATTTTTTTGCACTATGTAAAACTATTAGTATTTATAAGTGAAATATTTTTAACCGAATAAAATCTTATTGACTATTATTTTTTTTACCAATTATTCTTTTATTATTCAATTACCTTAATTTTAATTTTTGTGACTTTATAAGTGAAATATTTTTTACCAAAATAAAATCTTATTAATTATTATTTTTTACCAACTACCCCTTTATCAAAGTATTACTTTAATTTTAATTTTGTTACTTTATTCCTGAAAATGGTAAAAATAAATATAACTCATGTTCTAGATTACTGCTACATAAATTCCTTAGGAAGCTTATGGTTCGTGAATTCTTGATAAAACAATTTTGCAGTTGTCATATATAATTCCATAGTTTGACAAACATTTTCTATATTATATCTGTTAAGTACAAACATCATTATAATCGTTTAGTAAAGAAATGTATTTATTTTTGTGCGCGTTTCTGTATCGGCTGAAAATATTTCTTTCTTCTGTCCTCGTGACCAAAACGTCTGGACGCCAAGCATTGCAGGACCAAAAGGCCTTCTTTTCGAAATCTCGGCGTTTCACTTTGACAATTTGTTTATTTGAATGCATGCACTCGCGCGGAGAGAAGCCCTATACATAAAACGTCAATTTAAAATCAATATATGGCTATAATTAAAGCTCGTTTACGAAACGAAATTGAAATCAGCGAAGCATACAACAAACATAATACAGAGAGCGGAGTACCGCTTGCCGTCTTCACAGGGGATAACTTATATGGAATTTTCCATAAGGCTCGGAGAAAAGGGTGGCTGGCTGGTTGCGCACAAAAGCTTTTCCTGTGCGCAAGATATACGGTACGGTGCGGTACGGTACGAAAAGTCCATTGAGTAAAAGGCAATTATGGGAGCTATTGTTGTAGGGTGGCAGGGCGCTGGGTTCTTTGCTATGACTGTCATGACAACGCGCGGCGCGGCGACCAGCCCAGGCTCTCTGGCAGTCGGCCGGTGACCGTGGTGCGGTACGGACGTGGTGGTGTTGTGCTGGTGGTGTAGTGATGGTGGTGACCCACGTGTTGGTGTGTAAGTGTGTTTGTGTGTCTGTGACTTCCTTATTCGCTGGATTTACTTCAAGGTATGCACTTCTAACAACTAAATCCTATGCAGAACTTTCAACACAGACGCTTCTGTCACTTTATATATTCAAAACAATTCATAAACATTATAAGGGGTCTTTATGATTTCACTAATCGCCATTCCAAATTCAAGACTATATTGTAACAAAAATTCAACATCAATATATCATCGAAAATACATCATTTTGGTATGAAAGCTTTCAAAAATCAAAGACAAACATTGTTAGAAAATGTTTATAGCTAAAGGACTTGGAAATGATTTTTAACATTTTAAGGAATTTTGGTTCACGTTATAAATGGTTTAGCCAATCACATGACAAACTATACAATATGTGTTCTGACCAAAGTGTCTGTTAAAAAGTTTTTTAGCCTTTTAAAATGCTTTTGAAACCATAAAGCACCTCAGAAATTTACTGTAAGAAAAATTACATCTCTTTGAAATATAAAAATTCTCAATGTTTTTCGGTGTTGGCTATTTAGGAAATATGGTCTGTTGTTGGTTTATATCGACCCGGATTTTGAAGTTTAAGAGCAACATCTTTTTACCATCAAAATTGCAGTGCTAAGCACAACGTATGGTATAGATTTGACAGAAATGCTTGTAGTTATAAAATAGAAACCTATCAACAAAACTGGAAAAACACATGGAATAAATAAATGAAAGCTCTCAAAGTAAATCACAAGAAGAATAATGTTTGGTAAGACCTAAAATGTGATGAGTCAACGCAGGAACTGTTATTCTGAATCTCTCAGGAGTTAATTTTTATCTCTAATGACATCATGAATGACATAGACAAAAATTCCAAATTGTTTTTAAACAGTGTTTTATAGTTAACTTTTTTGAGACCCTGATGGTGTTGCACGTCCACCAGTAGGGCATTTGAAGATGTGTTGTTTCTGGCATAGAAACATTTTAGTGGGATCTCCTGCGACGCAAATTGTGAAGAATGTGCTAAAACTGCATGGATAACAGATCGTATTTTTTGACGAAAACAGATATTTAGATAGTCGCAGTTCGTTTATAAGAAACAAGCGACAGCATTAATCCAGTATCTCCTGTAGCATAACGTATACAGTGAACTAATAAAAATATTGTGCTAGAAAAACATGCATTTGATCAACATTTCTATGAGCATGAATCATAACAAACAAATCACACGGTATCTAAAAATGGCCTAAAGTAGCTAGCAAAAATATATATACATAGCAAATATCCTTGTATACGTAATTTCCCTTTGTCAGTAATTCTTCAAACATTATTTTGTATAGGCGCTACGACATTATGAATATTTCTCACAAATTTTTGAGCTTTCTAAACTGAAATGTCATTCTATAGTTGTTCCTTCATTAGCTCTAAGCTGATTTACTGCAGTATGTATATATTTCTTGCTTAAACTCCAAAGATTGTGCAATGTCAATCGTTGTTTTTTTAGTTTTCTTACCATGCAACCACTGTCATTTTTGGATAGTTCGTCGGTGCCATTATAAAAGAATACCTATAGAAATTCTCATGGTCAAAAAGCGGATCTTCTGTAACACTACATTTCTGAATACGTTTGAAAATATTGTTGTCAGGAGTGATTCAGCAAGGGAGAAAACTCGAGCAGAGTAGAACTTTCTAGATCCTTTCTAGGTCCTTATAAATATCTTTCTGCAGCACCTGAAAAAACTGACAGTTCTTACAGAAGGTTCAGTGCATTGTTTTCTGTTGTGCTGCAGTTTCTCTATGGGTATAATACTTATTGAAAATGGTTTAGTCCTCACACTTTATTGAACGTAGACACATCAGTTTATCGTGCCAAGGGTATTTGTGAACTTTCTGAAATATTCGAAGCCACATTTTTCTTGCATGTGACCGTGTCTGAAATTCTTGAGCTAAGAATGAAACCTACAATCCGATATCTCAATGGTTGGTTGCTACCAAGCTGATGAGAAAATTTAAATACATTTGTTTAACCTAGTGATGACATCTAGGACACTCCTAAAATTTGACGCCATTTAAATATAATATTTTACAATTTATTTCGGTAATCTTCGATGAGTTTAACTTTAGAAGTCACTGTGGAGGATATAATACCCACAGATCGTAAATATATCTTATCTGTAACTACTTTTACTGCTTTTACTCTCTTCACCCTCGTTAGATAAGGGAACATTGGACTTCACCCATAAATGTGATATACCTAGAGATTTGATTGTTACGGGTGTATTGGATCGGCTTGTGAGGGTGTATTATTTTAATTTATTACTTACTCTATACGTACTATGTACATAGTGTATAGAGAAGGTATTGCATTGCACCCAAAACTTCGATACCGATATTTCACCGGAAATACATGTTTTGAGACCACCTGAAACCAAAAAAAGCATTTTTAGAAAAAGTCCGTGTGTGTCTGTCTGTGAGTAAGTGTGTGTATCTGTGTGTCTGTGGGCAGCATAGCTCAAAAACAAAAAGACCGTTAAATACCAAACTTGGTATTTAAGTTCAGTATCTTCCAGGAATGCGACACGAGGATTTTCAAGAAAATCCCTACCCCCAACTACCCTTCACATGGAAAAATATTCGAAAATTTTGATTTTCTAAACAATGGCTCTAACGATTTTGATTAAAATATCATATATTAAAGATACATACTTGACAAATAATATGTAATCTTGAATTTTCTGGGAATAGCCTCTGAAGAATACTTTATTCTGGATGAATTTTACGAAAATTTGTGTAACTAGTAAACCGTAAGCGATAGATAAAAACTTACCACACAAAAATGTAGAGCACATCAAAGCACACAATTTATGTTATGTATTTTTTTTTCGTGGAGTTGATGGTTTTTTAGATATTCCTTGTTTTTTGTTTCAGCCTTAAAAAACTTATACTTTTCTCATACAGGAATTTGTCAACTCCTGTCCTTACAAACAAAGGAACTTTAATCACATAACAACCATCTTTTGCTATCACTTTAACCTATGTTACTCCCTTATTTCGCTTCTACTTACAGGGAAGCAAGTAATAAGGCCATTTCTGCTCACTTTTTCTCACTTCGCATGAAGTAAATAGAAGCATAAACTTTTTAACAACAATTTGTTGCAGAGATATAGAGAAAGTCATGTGAATGGATTGCATCATATTTTTTTAATATTATGGAATAATACTTTTTTCAGGATCTATATGATTTATACCTTTAATTTTTTACATACCAAATGCCATAACTTCATAAGTCAGATACTAAATATTTCAAGCAACATTTTCCATAAAATTCCTGTACCCAAATTTTTCTTTACAGCGAACAATTTTCGTTATGGTTGCGAACTCGCTGAAACGATTTTAATTCTGTAGTTTGAGATATTAATGTGACAAATGTTAGTATATATTTTGACTTTCCTGTGAATAAATGCTCCATATGTATGCTTTACATATGTATAGAATGTTATATACTTTTTATAATTAAAAATCATTAGAGGTGCAGGAAAAATGTAGAATTCAGGATAATATATCCTTTTGGAAAATGATTGTTGCCGAAATATTCCATTCTGCATGTTTACACTTTCCAAAATGTGCGTCACCTAACGGACATTTTGAACATTTCAAACTCATCCTTTTTCTTTTCATCGCAGGAGTTCATTATCTTACTGCACAATTCAAATATAAGTTATGTATTGTTTAATTATTAAAATAGAAAATATCCATAAACCACAAAACTATAAAATAAAAATATAACATTGGTCTTGCAAATGAAAAATTTAATGTGTTCCATTCACATGACTTTCTATAATCTGGGTAGCAAATTATTGATAAAAAGCTTATTTTTCTATCTTCTTAAGGTTAATCGAGATAAACATTAGCAGAAATGTTCTTATTACTTGCTTTCTTGTAAGTAGAAGGGAAATAAGGGAATATATTAGGTAAAGAAAAATCAATCTTTTAAAAGCTGGTTGCCATATGGCTGAAACCCATTTCTTTGCTTTGTCAGGAGTTGACAAATTTCCGTTTCACAAATCAAAAAAAAAAAAAAAAAAAAAGCATTTTCATAAAACGGTTCATATGTGAGTGAGTGTGGTGTGTGTGTGTGCAGCATAGCTCAAAAACGAAAAGTCCATATTTAAGTTCAGTATTTTCCAAGGATGCGTCACGAAGATTTTCAAGAAAATCCTCCCACCCCAGCTACCCTTTATATGGAACACATTTCGAACATTTTGATTGTTTAAAAACTGCTCTAACGATTTTGATTAAAATACCCTATGTATAAGATATTTTTTATGACAAACAAATTGTATATCTTGAATTTTCTAGGAATAGTCTCTGAAGACCTCTTCATTCTGGATGACTTATATAACTGGTAAACTGTAAGAGAGGTATGCAAAAACTTACTGCACAAAAAATGTGGATCTCTTTAAAACACACAATTTATATCATATACATCTTTTTGTAGAGTTAACAGTTTTCGAGATATTCCGGATTATTGGTTTCAGTTTTAAGCCACTGAAACTTGATCGAAAGAGAAGAGATCTTTCATTCTGTTTCGTGTTTGTTTACTCCTGAAAAGCAAAGAGATTGGAATTTCAATTGTTTCACATAACGACTGGCTTTTAAAGAATGAGACTATCGTTTTAGCCTGTACATTTTCTTATTTCTTAATAAGACTAATTCTGCTTATGTTTATCTTGAAGGTTTGAATAAAAGGTTTGTTTTACAAACAGCTAAAGAACATCATGTGAATGGAACACATCCAATTTTTTCCCTTCTACTTACAAGGAACCAAGTAATAAGGACAAATTCTGCTAATGTTTATCTCGACTATCATGAAGTAGATAGAAGAGTAAGCTTTTTAACAATAATTTGTTGCCTTCCAAGTTGTTTTGATGTACATTTTAGTTTACGGAATGAACTGATATAATTCATTAATATCTCTGAGATTTATGGTTATGAAGAGATTGAAAGAAACTTGTATTGTATTAAATAATAATCTCTATATCGTAAATAGTAATTTATAGACAATTTCTTTCACAAATTAAAAGCAGTAGGCATTCAAACAAGTTCGTGGAATCAGTAGCAGACATCTATATATTTTTTTTCAACTGTTTCGATTTTCCCCACTTTTAAACGCTTGAATTAAAAACAGAGATTCACATTTAGCTTCGCATCTGAAATTCTAAAATAACTCCGAATGTACCTAATATAAAACAGTGTAACATTCACTTTTATTGAAACACACCTTGAAATAAAAGTGAAAGGTGACATATTATTACTATAGCAAGTTAAGGAAGTGCTGCCTTCCACCCAAAAATTCAATTCGAGCTTTAACCAGAAATACACGTTTTGAGATTTTCTGAATAAAACTATTTTTTAGAAAAGGTAGAGTATATGTTGTGTATGTGTTTGTGAACAGCATAACTCAAAAACCAAAAGTCGGATGAATAACTTAAGTTCAGTACCTTCCTAAGATGCGTGGCGAAGGTTTTCAACAAAATCCTCCCTCTGGCCTTTACACGAAACATTTTTCGAACTTAATTACTTTCTCAAAAGTGGCTGAAATATTTTGATTACATATTAAATGTTAATGACATGTACATGACAAATAAAATCTATATCTTAAACTTTCAGGGTGTTGCTCCCTGAAGTTTTCTTGAAAGGAATTTTGTATAATCTTTATAACTGAAAAATATTAAGCTTACCAGTTACCTATACCTCGTCCCCTTAAGGATAAAATAGTGACCTCTGGTTCCCAAGGTCATGGGGTCAGATCTGGCCGAAGAGTATACAGTTTTTCGGGCATAAAATCCTTAACTTGGCTTCCTTCGGAAGGGAACTAAAGTCGGTGTTTCTGTATGACAAATTTATGGCACGTAGAAGAATCTCAAGCCTGATAAAGAAGACTCTAAGAACAGCCATAGCATTAAACAGCGTTTGTAAAAAAACTCAATTTCATTTCCAGTTATATTGGTAAGCTTAACCGAAAATCTATCACACAAAAAATATGGATCTCTTTAAAACACACAATTTATTTTAAATAGCTTTTTGTGCCATAAGCCTTTTAAGAGATATCCATTATTAATAATTCTAATTGCTAAATAATTGGTAATTATTTTAATGTCCTTTCAGTTGTTTCTCGAAATTGCTTGGAAAGTGTATTAAATTTTAATATGAACCTCTATTCATTGACAGTTGCGATATACTGTTAATGTTAATTGATATATTATATTTAACTAAGAATTCTAACAAAGATCTGAGAACAGCTGGATTCTTTACTACATTGCATCCTCCAAGGTGTAGTTTTCGTAAGTAATGCATTCAGGTCTATATTTCGCCGGAAAAAGTATGCTTTGCAGGAGTGGTCTTTATACCTGTGTATCTGTAAATAGCTAACTCGAAATCTAAAATGTAAATATCAAATTATCTTTTAAGTCAATCACTTTAAATTATGCAAGACAAACATTTAAGGACATTTTCTGTACCCCAAATAATCCTTGATATAGACAGTGTTTTGTTTGTCCTCATTTTATAAAAAACAAATCAACAATTGTAACCGAGTCATTGGAACTACGCATAAAAGTATTTTCCAAATGTTCTGCAAATACGAACTTCTAAATTCCTATCAAACTTATTGAATATTACGAATGTGAAGCTGACGTAAAAAAAGATAGTGTCAATTCTTGACACATAGAGTTTTAGATTTTCTCACTGAATTGGTACCAGCACATCTTACGAATTTGAAAATATCAATTCCCTAAAATACTTCTCACTTGCTAGCCAAGAGGTAGAAGAAAAGCAGGAAAACCAAAAAACTCGCTGTTAACTCGCTTCTGAAGCAAAAGAATAACGTCCATGATGTGCGTATTTGTGTTCGTGTGAGAGAGAGAGAGAGAGAGAGAGAGAGAGAGAGAGAGAGAGAGAAAGCAACACAACTTGAAAGAAAAAGATCCAACAAATACCAAATCTTTATGTTCAAGTGCGGTATCTTTCAAAGATGCAACGTTCAAGGTTTTAACCAACTTTCGTTGACCCCAATAACCCCTTTAATTGAAATGACATTATTTTTTTTAATTTTCTCAGGGCAATGATGATTTCTTTTTCAGATGCTATTGAGATATTTAAATATTGAATTTGCTGCAGCATAAGTGAAAAATTAAAATGTATTTATTGGCGTCTGTTTTAAGTTGAGATTATCTCCTATGATAAATGGAAATATAGGTACCACTTATTTCAGGACAAAGATTATCATTTATTTATACGTACATTTATCTCAAATAATTATTTTGTTTTCGATATGTTTGTTGTTTTATGTGCAAGTTTTCTCGGGCTGATACGTGATTTTTTTTAATGTTTGAACCTGAAAAAAATTCCTTTTTTTTTATATCAGCTCATGATAATGAAAATGATTGACACAAAATTTTCCAAACGCTATACTCAACTATGGAGAAATAAATATAACTATGTCGAAAGTATTTCCAACGAAACGTTTTTATTGTGATAGAGAAATTACTTTTTATATAATAGTATACTATTTAAGGGATAACTGGTTAAGGAAAGTGTACGAATGTGTATACATTATATTTTTGTAAAGTTATAGAAATTCATGCAGGAGCGTACTGCTGAATGCTCTTTTTACTTTCTCTAACACATATGCACATGCCATTGTATTCCACCCAAAAATTCAATATCGAGATTTCACCGAAATACATGTTTTAGGTATCCCAGAATCCGAAAAGCATTTTTAGAAAAATGTTCGTATGTGTCAGTGGATAGCATAACTCAAAAACAAAAAGTTTTCGTATTTAAGTATTAACTCAAAAACTTGGTATTTAAGTTTAATATCTGCCAAGAATACGACACGATGATTTTCGGGAAAATCCCCCCACCCCAAACTATCCTTTACATGAAACATTTTTTGGAAATTTTAATTTTCTCAAAAATGGCTATAAATATTTTTGTTAAAATGCCATATGTTTAAGATATTTTTAATATAAAAGAAATCATATCTGGAATTCTCTGGAAATAGCCTCTGAAGATCTCTTTATTCTGGATAAAGTTTGTCTAAACTGGCAAACTGTAAGAGATATATACAAAGCTACTACACAAAAATATACACAAAATTTTTATGTAGTATGATTTGACTATCGCTTAGCCTAGTGTATTCCCTTATATGGAATTAAGCAATAAGACCAATTCTGCTAAGGTTTATCTCTATTAACAATATGCAGATAAAAGAATAATCTTTTATAAGAATAATTGTTATGGAACAGCTAGAGAGAATCAAGTGAATGGAACACATCAGGTTTTTGCTTGGCCAAGAGTCAGAATAGTGGAGCCTAGCTGAAAAATTATATGCAGCAAATTAATATTTATTTATACTTATTTATTTCCTCTTCATGGATTAGGCCATTAGATGTCTTACCACCACTTCATACGTCAACCAAAATTTCGTTTTTCTTTAGAGCGGCATTCGAAGGCCTGCATTGGGACTGTTGATTTTGTCCATACTTTGGGCATGGTTCAAGCAATTAACTCCATTTCGGGAAATTTGATTCATTTAATGCCTTATTCTTCACTTTGTGTTCTTAGTGAAGTATACCGATCTAAAGAACCTCATGATGGTATTTTGTTTATATACATCATTTTGTTCACTCATTTCACTTCTATACATCATTGTTGGTACTGCCATTGCTTTATAAAATTTATTTACACATTTAAAATAATTTCGTTTACAGCTCGGCTTTGTTTTTTTCACTTTCTGGTCTTCTTCTTGTCCATCTATGGGTCCAATAACAAAACTATTATGGGTTATAGAAATTGGAAAAGCAATATCAAATAATGAAATTGAAAATACTTTTTAATTTAAAACTGTTAATAGAGTTAAGGGAACAATCAAGTGAAAAGCCTAAACTCCACATTTTTAAAGGTAGAGCTTTGAAATATTGCATATTTATTTGCGGTATGTCTCTCTACAACATTTTGACATATACTCCAAATAGTTTACACTCTATTAATTTTAATTAAGATTTTAATTGTTTGATATCCTTGCGAAATTATTTTGCATATAAGCATGTTTTGGCAAACATTCTTTTAATGTTATATTTAAATACAATTTGGTCTGCATTTTGCTATATACTAGGGTCGGCTGATAAGTCCCGAGCCTCTCAATGAAAACAGTACTTAAAAAAATGTTTTTTCTTCTCAACATAATCTCCAGAAAAGCTAATAATTTGTCATATCAGTGTTCTAATTTAATTAAACCATCTTTGCAGTGCGGTTTATCAAGGTACTCAAATAGCTGTTTACCGCACCAATGGTTTGCTCGTTGCTGTGAAATCTTCATCCTCCAAGAAATTGTTAGAGGTTTCGAAACAGGTGGTAATCATTGGGTGCTAGATCTGGCGAATATGGTGGATGTTCAAGCAATTTGAACTTTAATTCGCATATTTGTTTCATTGCAATGACTGAACGATGGGCCGGAGCATTGTCGTGATGAAACAAGACTTTTTTTTTTTTTTTTTTTTGCCAAATGAGGTCTTCTTCTTTTCACCTCATCACTCAAACCTTGCAGTAATCCTGCGTAGTAGTCACTAGTGATACTTTTACCCTTTTCCAAGTAATCAATAAAAATAATGCCCTGTCCATCCCAGAAAACAGTCTCCATAATCTTGTTAGCTGACTTTGCCATTTTTTGGAGTTAGTTCACCTGGCACAATCCACTGTTTTGGCTGTAATTTACTTTTTGGATTGTAGTGATGTATCCAAGTTTCATCCATGGTAATAAGCCGTCTCAAAAAGTCACTGGGATTTTTACGGTAGAGCTCCACGTTCTTAACAGAAACAGTTTTTCTTTGCAACTTTTGATCAGGTGTCAACAAGCGCGGCAACCATCTGGCACAGACCTTGTGAGATCCCATAATATTACTTCCAGTACTAAGCGATGAATTTTTTCAATGACCTCTGGAGTTGTCACTTCTACAGGGTGTCCAGTGCGATGCTCATTACCAGTGCTTGTGCGTCCCCTTTTAAACTCTGCAACCCACCTTTTAATCATTGAATATGAAGTGGCAGAGTCTTTCAATGTACTGTCAATTTGTTCCTTGATTTCTTTAGGCGTTAAGCCTTTCAAATGGAAGTATTTAATCACTGCTCGTTTTTCCAAATACTTCATTTTCGTGAAAACTCTAAAGTTGTCTTGTTTAAAATGCTGCCATTCGAAAACTAAACAAGCTATTGACCTGTAACTATGGATACAAGCTAGTCTAGAGTTAAAGTATACGATGCTACCGTCTAACTGGCCTAGTGGCGTCATATCTATATGAGGCCCGGGCCTTATCAGCTGACCCTCGTAATAAAACGAAAATATATTTTCATGTTTTTAAAATACATAAATTGTTTACTGCAGCAAAATTGCTCAACTAATTCTCATCAAAACCCAGAACAAATTTTAAAACTAATGTTTGATAGTGCTTTTATTCAACATAGTATCACATCGGATGAAAATTGATTCGAAAGGGACTTTTTGTACTAAGAAAAATTACTTTTAGAAACGGAACTGAATGAGAGCACTCACAACTAGAAATGCCTTATACTCTCGTGTTTAAATTGAAAAGTGGCTCAGGGCAAAGCATTATACCACTTTTAAATAGAGAAAGAAACAAAATATGTTTTCATTAACACAAACAAAATCTCAGAAATTTGGTCCAAAACCTCGAATTTTCAGTTGTCTGCTCCCTTAAAAAAATAATAAAATGGCGTTTTATTTATGCACGCTCTTTAACTGCCGTGGTTCTCAGCGTCCCATTCTATACTGGGTGTGAAATACCGCTTACCTTTGCTCAGAGGCCTCTCTATCAGGCTTGAGGTTCTTTTACGTGCCGTAAATCTACGACACGGGACCAACTTCCCTTCCGAAGGAAACCATGCTAAGGATTTTTACGCACGAAAAAATACATCGGCCTCCGCCGGGTTTGAACCCGCGACCTTGGGTATATGAAGTTAGCATGGTAACTACTACACCACGGAGGGTGACTGCTCCCTTAAAGGAATGATATTTAATTGTGACACCATCTTATTCTTCAATGGTCTATGACGTGGTTAGGGAAGGAATTCGAAGCAATGCGTTGAATGATAATGCATATTGCTGTGTTTAGTGACGAGAGTTAGATATCAGGTGTATCTATGTTTTTGGAAAGTCAAGTAATTTTGATCAGAAGAAAACCTAAAAGAAAGAAAGGCAAGGCTTACATAAACTGTGGTTTTGGACAGTCGATACTGGCGGAACCGCTGAGGCAGAAATCAATGTTTCTTATACATGCACTTATTTTGAATATCACATATGTTGACAACAATAGTCAACTATTGGATGCATTTTCTCTTCATACAGTTTTGACTAAAAGGAGACTCTTAAATACTTTTCTTCATAACCAGAGAGGAGTATTACACTTTCCCGTTTGACTTTACAGTTTGTGCTCTTGAGAGAACTCAGCTCCACATCACTCTGTAGGACAACAATAATGCACATCTCTGCTGACATTCTTGTTCATTCCCTAAGCGGGAATTTGACAGGTGGATTTGGAGACAAAGAGTACGAACCAATCAAGTCGATAGCCGAAACGTCACTCAGCTAAGCGCGATACTATCATCCAGTATCATCATCCATTTGTCAGTACCGAGCACACTGTTAACGTCAAGGGGGCTTGACAAATCACTCGTGCCAACGTGGCGGGAACATTGTGGGGAGGTAATCCAAGGAATCTTCGGGGATCAATATTTATACACTTCTTATCGGAGCCCAAACACGTCAACTAAGCTGACCAATTTCCATAAGGGGGCTATTACTTGCTATATGTGCACAAAAAGCCATATTTAATAGTTGATTTTGTGAATGGAGAAACGTAGAATGCACACCCCTCAATTGCTTTAGATTAAGCAACTGTTATGTGAAATATGGTTAACATTTGGTTAGCTGAATAACCTATTTTGGTCGGTTGAAAAGACAGTATTTGTTCTATTACATTAATAATCAAACCTATATATTGCAAATAAATTTGTTTTATCAATAATACTGAATATGTTGTATACGTTCAGATTATTCTGATAGGAAGTCATAAAAATGAATTAACATATTTAATTAGCTTTTTGACAATAATTTGCTACAGAGATGTAGAGAAAGTCGTGTGAATGGAACACGTACGATCTTTTGCATTATATCGCTTAATATTAACAGTAACTTTTCCGTAATGAATTATATCTGCAGATGGGTGGTTAGACCGCTCGCCTTTCAACTGTAAGGCCTGGGTTTGAATCCAGCGGACCGCATGTGGATTTTTGGTGGATGAAGCGGATTCTGGGCGGGTTTTTTTCCGGGTTATCAGGTTTCTCCTGCCATTCATCCCGCCAATTGCTCCATAATCATGTTTCCTGTCATCCATTTCAACGTCATTTCATGACTCATTTCCTTGCTTTCATACCAAGCATCGGGCTGATCACTCAACCTGACTTCTCTCTGATCCAGAGCCTCTGCTCCTCAAGAGGCGTCTGACCCTAGGCGCTGGCTTATAAACCCAATACATCAGGAGGGTAAATAGAGAAGTGAATAGATAAGTAAATAAATAATTAAGTCTACTCGATATGTACGATATTCTATTTATCCTTTTTCAATTAAAGAGCATCAAAGTCTACTGTTGTGACAAAATAATTTTAAAATATCAGATATTTGTTTGTTTTTCTACAGTTTTATAGTTCTATAGAAACTATAGCATTCCAGGTGGTTCCTTTGCTTTTGTAGATGAAGTGTTGTACCGTCTGTTCTTCCAGTAGACAGGAACATGTGGGGACATCTAAGGTTTGTTTCAGTTTTAAATGCCTTATATTACCTCCTGGAACAGTCTTGGAGTGTTATGCAATATTTCCTCTAGCTACTATAGCAAAGGGAGCGGGGTTGCTGAGGCAGTTTCGTCTGTAACCCGCAATCGGGTCGCGGGTTCGCTCCCCATGGCCAGCTTACCTGATCATGGGTGTTTTTCGGAAATTTCAGCGGGTCCCCAGGTGAATGCTGGGTAGGTTTCTTTTTCCCCCGAATTTCCTGTCCCTCCATTGTCATTTCATTCATCCTTCAATCCGTTGGGTTGGAGGTGTTCAGTGCGACGTGATAGAGAAAAAAGATGCTCAAAGTGACTATTTACTACCCCGACTTCGGCCGGCTGCCGGGATGAGGACTGCTCGTTGTGGGGACACCGTTCCGCCTGTCTGATTGTCACGGTGCTTCAATGTGAAAACTGTAGGAACCCGTCCTGGTTCCAGCCGCCCGGTGTATCATATCATCTTATCCCTCTCTCCCGGGGGCGCCCCCTTGTGAGGCATAGGTACAATAACGTCAGGTTCGGTGCCAAGTAATTTCTAACCGTATACCATCCTATCCTCTATATCAAAGTAGCAGAGAAATCATTTATCATCCAGCACACATTCTAATTAAATTTATGTTATAAGAAGCTGTAACGAAGCTGTTATGTTAAATTGCACTATTTTTACTTTCTCTATACGCACTATGTACATAGTGTATAGAGAAGGTATTGCACTCCACCCAAAAATTCGATACCGAGAAATATATGTTTTAGGGTCCCCAATATCCAAAAAAAGCATTTTCACAAAAAAGTCCGTGTGTGTGTGTATCCGTGTGTCCTATGTCAGTGTGTCCGTGTGTCTGTGAACACGATAACTCAAAAACGAAAAGTCGGTAAAATACCAAACTTGGTATTTACGTTTAGTATCTTCCAGGGATGCGACAGGAAAATTTTGAGAAAAATCCCCCATCCTCAACTACCCTTTACATGGAACTTTTTTCGAAAATTTTGATTTTCTCAAAAATGGCTCTAACGATTTTGATTAAAATTTCGTATATTAAAGATATTTACCTGACAAATAAAATGTATATCTTGAATTTTCTGGGATTAGCCTCTGAAGAGTAGTTTATTCTGGATGAATTTTACTGATTTTTAAATAACTGCTAAACCGTAAAAGATGGACAAAAATTTACTAAATGGATGCGTAGGCTTCCACGACCTGTGTCTTGATGTGTCTTCTTAGCTTCCGGAGAAGGCCGCGTTATTTTGCATGGATAAAAAATGTAGAGCACGTTAAAACACACAATTTGTGTTATATACATTTGTTCGTGAGTTCGTCGTTTTTGAGATATTCCTTATTTTTGGTTTCTGCTATGAAAAACTTATACTTTTCTCATACAGGAACTTGTCAACTCCTATCCATATAAACAAAGGAGCTTCAGTGACATAGCAACCAGCTTTTGACTATCATTTTAACCTATGGTAGCCCCTTGTTTCGCTTCTACTTACAAGGAAGCAAGTAATAAGACCATTTCTGCTCATTTTTCCTGTTTAGCATAAAGTAAATAGAAGTATAAGCTTTTTAAGAATTATTTGTTGCAGGGATATAGAGAAAGTCATGTGAACTGTACACATCAGATTTTTTCTTTTTCTTCTTCCAATTTCCTATTTTGCCTTTTTTTTTTTACCTATTTGTGTACCATTTTTCTTACACAATCATAGACATATACACATTTACAAACACACAACATCCATGCTCAAGGAAGGCGGGACTGGAACCCACGATCCCCTGAGCCACGAAGTACCAAAGCTAGACACTTTAGCGAGCGTGGCCGCGGGGATCGGCAATTGACCGTGCTTACCGTACATTTCTACTACCCCAACTTCGGCTGGTTGCTTGTGACGAGGGCGTTAGATCTCTGTTTGGGGCAGGGGCACCTGTCCGATTGCGAGGGTGCTTCTCTCTGGAAACTGTAGGGGAGCTGTCATTGCTGTGTCGTCGCTCCTAGTTCCGGCCGCCTGGTGTATCATATCACCTTATCCCTCTTTCCCGGCTTAGGTACATAACCTCAGGTTTGGTGCCAAGTCCCCTATAAGCATATACCATCTTATCCTACTAAACCAAAGTAGCAGAGGAACCAGTATCAGCCAACACACATTCTGATTAATTTATGTTATCAGAAGCTGCAACGAAGCTGCTGTTTCACACAGCACTATTGACCGGGCGTACTGTACATTTCTACTACCAGTAGCCCTGCAGGTGAGCCGTTGGCGTAGAGGTTGAAAACCACATGTTCCAACACCGGAGCACAGTAGGCTCTTTGCTCTCCAGTACCACTTCTTCTTTTGTAAAGAACTTCGATTTCCATTCAGCCTATTCTCAGCTCGCTATAACAGTAAAGCTCTTGCAAAAGAACTACTGGTTACTCAAAAGGACTCCACAGAAACACTGATACATTACTGAAGGTCTCTCTGCTATAAGCTACCAGATCTGCCCAGATTAAAAACCCCTGCAGGCATTATTTAGATAGACTTTAGCTTTGCAACACTTAACCGAAGATTATCCTTATAAAGCAATATTGATATGCGCGAAATATCTCTGTAAACTGATTAGTAAGGTACTTTGTTGAAATACTTACATAAAAATTGCTTCAGGAACACGGAGTAACGTTTAAAAGTTTCAGATTTTGTATGGACATTTCTGAAAATGCTAAATTGCTATTTAGTTAATAAGTACACAAAATTCCATTAAATTTGGATAAATACTTTGAGAGTAATAAATTATTTTATATCTGTTATTATGTAAATATATCGCATAATCAAAATGTCCCAAGCGTTTCATAACTTGAGAAATTTGGTTACAAGTTTGGCATTTGGCGCTTTGAAACACAAACAAAACAAAAATCTGCTGTGTTCCATCCACATCTCTGGTACAAATTATGATTAAAAAGCTTATTCTTCTATCTACCTCATGTTAATTCAGATAAATTAGTAGAATGGTATTATTACATGCTTCCTTGAACGTAGAAGGGAACTAAGGGAATAACACAGGCTAAAACAATAGGCAATCAAATATTTAAAAAGCTGGTTGTTATGCGATTGAAATGTTCCTTTTATTGACAAATTCCCGTGTGAGAAAAGTACCAATAGGTATTTTAAAGCTGAAACCAATAACAAGGAATATCTCAGAAACGGCCAGCGTTACCGTTTATGGCATAAACTATGTGTTATTACTTTCTCTATACGTACTATATACATAGTGTATAGAGAAAGTATTGTATTGCACCCAAAATTTTGATACCGAGATTTCACCGGAAATATGTTTTGAGACCCCCTGAATACAAAAAAAAAACATTTTTTGAAAAATGTCCGTGTGTATGTGTGTGTGTGTGTGTGTGTGTGTGTCTGTGGGCAGCATAGCTCAAAAAGAAAAGACCGTTTAAAATCAAACTTCATATTTAAGTTTGGTATCTTCCAAGGATGTGACACGAAGATTTTTAAGAAAATTCCCCCACCCCTAACTACCCTTTACATGAAAAAATTTTGAAAATTTTGATTTTCTTAAAAATGACTCTAACCATTTTGATTAAAACCTCTTATATTTAAGATATTTGCTTGCCAAATAAATTATATATCTTGAATTTTCTGGGAATAACCTCAAAAGACTTCTCTATTCTGGTTGATTTTTATGAATTTTGCATAACTGGTAAACCGTAAGAGATAGACAAAAACTTACTGCACAAGAAATGTAGAGCACGTTAAAACACACACTATGTGTTATATACATTTTTTTGTGGAGTTGATCGTTTTAAGATATTCCTTGTTATTGGTTTCAGATTTAAAAACAATTATATTTTCCTCATACAGGAATTTGTCAACTCCTGTCCATAAAAACAAATGAACTTCAATCTCATAGTAAACAGCTTTTGACTCGCACTTTAACCTATGGTACTCCCTTATTTTGCTTCTACTTACAAGGAATCAAGTAGTAAGACTACTTCTGCTAACTTTTTTCGCAATTAGCATGAAGTAAATGGTAGCATAAGCTCTCTAGCAATAATTTGTTGCAAAGATGTAGAGAAAGTCATGTGAATGGAACACATTGGATTTTTTTATACAGTATCTTTTTGTGTATGTCTTACGGTTTACCAGTTATGCAAATTCAGCAAAGTTCATCACGTATAAACTGGTCTTCGGAGGCTATTTCCAAAACATTTAAGATATACAGTTTATTTGTCATGTAAATATCTTTATTATACGATATTTTAATCTAAATTGTTAGGCCATTTTTGAGAAAATCAAAGTTTTCTAAAATTTCTCCATGTAATAGGTACTGGGTTTGGGGATTTTCTTAAAAATCTTCGTGTTGCATCCTTGAGAAATACTAAACTTAAATACCTAGTTTGGTATCTAACGGAGTTTTCATTTTTGAACTATCCTGTGTACAAACACACACACACACACACACACTCACACACACATGGACCTTGCTCTAAAAATGATTCTTTTTTTCGATGCGGGGACCTCAAAATATATGTTTCCGGCGAAATCTCGATTTCAAATTTTTAGATACAAAAGTGCCATACAATATCTTCTCCATACACTATGTACTTAATACGTGTGGAGAAAGTTATATATTTGAAGTACATATAAAATTTCAGCTGTTATATGCCTTTAATACAATTTACCCCTTAAAATGAACCACATATTTATAGATTTTTAAAAATGGTGTATGACGTTAGCATGCATGTCTTGTGGAATATTGATATGAATACTTTTGCACATTCTGGAAAATTTAACGGAGTTCGAACAAAAACTGAGACACGTGTAACATTTTGAAGGTGTGAAAATGAAGCTTTGTTAAAAACGCTGTTTTATGAACAGGTATATTGTACGATCCTAGAATGGCGGTAGAGTCCAAGGCAAGAGGTTGACATGTAAATATTGTCTCTATGAATTAAAATGTCTTTATCAACCATTTATAACAAAAAAAAATCTGATGTGTTCCATTCACATGATTTTCTTTACACCTCTGTATCAAATTATTATTAAAAAGCTTATTCTTCCGTCTACTTCATGTTAATCAACATAAACATTAGCAGAAATGGCCTGATTATTTGCTTCCTTGTAAGCAGAAGGGAAATAAGAGTATAATAGCTAAAGCGATAGTCAAATCTTTTAAAAGCTGGTTGCCATGAAATCCATTTCTTTGAATAACCGGGAGTTGAAAAATTCCCGTATGAGGAAGGTTTTAGGTATTTTAAAACAGAAAGCAATATATCTCTAAAATGGGCAATTCCACGTAAACCATGTATATGATATAAATTGTGCGTTTTAACGATATCTACATTTTTAAACAGTACGTTTTTGTCTATGTGTTACGGTTTACTAGTTATGCAAAATTCAGCAAAATTAATCCAGAATAAAGAGCTCCTCAGATGCTTTCCCACTAAATTCAAGATATTCACTATGTACATAGTGTATAGAGAAAGTATTGCACTCCACTAAAAATTCGATACCGAGATTTCACCGGAAATATATGTTTTAGGGTTCCCAATATCCAAAAAAAGCATTTTCACAAAAAGGTCCGTGTGTGTGTGTGTGTGTGTGTGTGTGTGTGTGTGTGTGTGTATGTGTCCCTGTGTCCGTGTGTCTGTGAACACGATAACTCAAAAAAGAAAAGTCGGTAAAATACCAAACTTGGTATTTAAGTTTAGTATCCTCCAGGGATGCGACACGAAGATTTTGAGAAAAATCCCCCCACCCCAAACTACCCTTTACATGGCACTTTTTTCGAAAATTTTGATTTTCTCACAAATGGCTCTAACGATTTTGATTAAAATTTCGGATATTAAACATATTTACCTGGAAAATAAAATGTATATCTTGAATTTTCTGGTAATAGTCTCTGAAGATCTCTTTATTGTGGACGAATTTTGCTGGATTTTGCATAACTAGTAAAGTCTAAGGGATAGACAGAACTTACTTCACAGATCTCGTTAAAACACACAATTTAGATAATATACTTTTTAGTTTCTCTAGCCTCGTATGTACAACGTACATAGGGGATAGAGAAGGTATTGTATTCCACCCAAAGATTATATACCGAGTTTTCACCGGAAATACACGTTTTAGGACCCCCTGAATAAAAAAAACATTTTCAGAAAAAGGTTCGTGTTTGTCTGTGTGTGTAGTGGGTGCGTGTGTGTGTCTGTATACAGCATAGCTCAAAAACGAAAAGACGGTGAAATAGCAAACTTGGTATTTAAGTTTAGTGTCTTCCAAGTATGCGAACGAAGAATTTCAAGAAATTCCCCCACCCCCAACTACCCTTTATATGGAAAAAGTTTTCGAAAAGGTTTTTCTCAAAAATGACTCTATCGATTTTGATTAAAATATCGTATACGTCATATGTTTACCTGACAAATAAAATTTATATCTTGAATTTTTTGGGAATAACCTCTAAAGAATACTTTATTTGGATGAATTTTACGGATTTTTGCACAAATAGCAAACCGTAAGATATAGACAAAAACGTATTTAACAGAAAATGTAGAGCTCGTTAAAACATAGTTTATGTTATATACATTTTTAGAGGAGAGGATCGTTTTTTAGATATTCCTTGTTATTGGTTTCAGCTTTAAAAACCTCTAATTTTCTCATACGGGAATTTGTCAACTCTTGTACATACAAACAAAGAACTTCTGTCACATATCAACCAGCTTTTGACGAATACTTTAGCCTGTGCTACTCCCTTATTCCCTTCTACTTGCATGGAAGCAAGCAATAAGACTATTTCTGCTAATTGTTTTCTCTATTAGCATGAAGTAAGAATAAAATTAAGCTTTTTATGGGGCACAGAAACAGCTACACTGTTCTGCTGTAAACGTAAGCTTTATCGCCAAATTAAATAATATGAACAGCATTCTGTAGCAGATGAAAGAATCAGTTATGATTTACATTCGTGGATAGCTATTGTAAGGAACTACAATATATGTTTTGAAATTATCAAAAGAAAACCTGTTTTATTGGACTTTGTACTTCAGAACATGTACTGGTCGCTTGTAAAAGCAAATGAATGACCAGCAGTAGTTGGATAGGGAGGGGCCTCAGTGAAACCCCGTGTGCATGTAACTAATTTCCAGCCAAAGTGCAACCAAATCGCAACCGTGTCCGAAGGCTTCTCATCATTCAACGATCACTCAGAAATGGCCAAGCTGAATTATTAAACAACTCAGTTGTTGAACTGATGGAAGGAATAAGAATGATCACTTAAAATTATCTAGTTAAATTTCTAAAACTTAAACTCCAAAATATTTGACATAAACTAGAGTATCGTTATAGGAAGTGTGTTCCTTTCTTTTAGCTACCATTAACGATTCTTTTATATATAGGGTGTTTCGAAATATGTTTTGGAACCCCCTGAATCCAAAGAAAAAGCATTTTTAGAAAAATATTTTGTGTGTGTGAGAGAGCGAGAGAGAGAGTCAGAGAGAGAGAGAGAGAGAGAGAGAGAGAGAGAGAGAGAGTCTGTGGGAGCATAGCTCAAAAATAAAAGTCCTTTAAATACTAAACTTGGTATTTAAGTTCAGTACGTTCCAAGAATGGAACACGAAGATTATCAAGAAAATTCCTCCACCCCCAACTACCCTTTACACGCAAAAATCTTCCAAAATTTTGATTTTCTCAGAAATGGCTGTAACGATTTTGATAATATATGGTATATTGAAGATATTTACATGACAAATGTTAGGTAAATATCTTTAATATACGATATTTTAATCAAAATCATTAGAGCCATTTTTGAGAAAATAAACATTTTCGAAAAAAGTTCTATGTAAAGGATAGTTGGAAATCTTCGTGTCGCATCCTTGGAAGATACCAAACTGAAATACCAAGTTTGGTTTTTAACGGTCTTTTCGTTTTTGAGCTATGCTGTCCACAGACACACATACGGACCTTTTTCTGAAAATGCTTATTTTGGATTCAGGGGGTCGTAAAACACGTATTTCCGGTGAAATCTCGGTATCGAATTTTTGGGTGCATTACAATACTTTCTCTATACACTATGTACATAGTACGTGTAGAGAAAGTAAAAAATAGAAGAAGAATAAAGAAACAATAAAATGTAGAGTAAGCGACCTGATAGATAAAAAGAATCCTAAAAGTACCTCTTTGTTTTATCTGTTTCAGCAAGCTTTTGCAAGTATTTGCAACTGAACGCTCTTGTAATTCGTTCGCTTTCGAGCTCTTCTCCCACTAAACCGAAAATAAGAGTTATAAATTTAATTTTGGCTAAAGGCAAAGTGCAAACGACCTGTTGCTTTCTACATTTATGTGAAATTAATGCAGCTCTATGCAGCATGTGCAAAAATCGATATGTCGCTACCAAAACCCTTTTGGCTACTAAGTGAACTAATGGCGAAGGAAATGAACCAAACATCTTGCCATCTAGAGACATCTCCAATTTTTCAAAAAAATTCTGATATAGCACATTCACATGACTTTCTTCACTCAACCTTCAGAAACTTATTTTAAAAACAACTTAATTTTGTATCTACTTCTCTTTAATCGGAATAAAACCTGCTACGTACATACAGTGGAATTAGGGGACTACAGTAGGTTTAAGTAACAGCAAAATCTTCAAAGATCTGATCGCTATGTAATACTTTGGAGCACCTGCAGAAAGAAAAACGCATAACGACTTGACGTTTCAGAAAAGTATAAAGCATTGCATTAACTGGATATTTTGGAAATGTAATTTCACAAAACATGTATTTGACATAAATTGTCTATTTTGAGAGATCTACACTTTGTGTACCTATAAGGTTTTGCCTATCTCTTACGGTTTATCAGTTATGCAAAAGTCCAGAATGAAGAGGCCTTCAAAGGTTATTCTCAGGAAATTCAAATTATACGTTTTATTTCTGATGAAAATGTGTTAAACGTGTTTTACTAAAACTTGTTAGAGCCATTTTTGAGAAAAACCTTTTTAATTAAGTTTCTATGTAAAGTGTAGTTTGGATTGGGGGGAGGGGGTTCCTTAAAATTTTCGTTTCGCATTCTTGGAAGATGCTGAACTTAAATACCAAGTTTGGTATTTAATGAACTTTTCGTTTTTGAGTTATGCTTTTAACAGACACACACATATCTTTTTCAAAGAATGCTTCTTTTGGATTCCAGTGAAGTCTCGATATCTTATTTTTGGGTTGGAATGTAATATCTTCTCTAACTACGTGCTAGAGAAAGTAGCAAATGAATATAGTAGAATGATAATTAGTTTTTTACACCACGGTTTAAAACTATCGATTAAATTTGATTGTGATTGACGAGTAAAAATCAGTTAGACCGTACATTGACTGAAAGGTGCTTAAAATAGATTGAGTGATTTTATAAATGTTCTCCCCAATACTAGTTATTTACATAACTCTCGTCATAATAGCCTAGTTCTAGGTGGCGAGCTGGTAAAGTGTTGATGCGAAGCACAAAAGAAGAAAACGATGACGCTCTGACCGTGAGAGAGGTCGGCTATTGGTAAAGAGGTGGACAATACACCCGGATATTACTAAGGATGGACGACATGATCCAAGCGGTGCACATGTAGTAGATCAGCCCGAGCTTTAACCGATATTCCGGTCCCTTTCTGGTGCACGTGAGTGTGAGAGGGGAACGTCAGAACTTGACAGTCGTCATCGACCTCACTCACGTGCCACCAGTAGCCACGCGACATTCTTCACCCCTCTGCACCTGTTCTTTTCATTCACAACAAGCGATTTTAAAGAATTCCTTAAGCGTACCTGAGCGACATGGCTCCGTGAGGTTGCATTTGGGAGATTCTGGATCGATTCCCAGGGATCGCCCACTTTGACTGGGTTCTTTTTTTTTTTTTTTTTTATCGTGGCTCTCCCCTGCTCGCCAAGGCGAATGCTGGCTGCTTTCAGGCCTTGCAGTGTCGGCGATGGTGGGCAGATGGCGCAGTTGCTTGCGCTATGGAAAGCCCAAGTGAGCTATATCGTTTGCTAGAGTCCTTGCGTATCCCTCTTGGGATTAATCTGTAATGGTGCATGGTTGTTCGAACTTTTTTTTTTTTTTTTGGCATTGTTTAACGCCCGCTTTTACTGCTTATGGCACCGCAGACAATGACATTGTGGAGCACCGGTAAAATGTGATGGCGGAGGAAAATCGGAGAACCCGAAGAAAACCCACCCCTGCGCCGCTTTGTCCACCACAAATCTCACGTACGGTCGCTTGGGATCGAACCTGGGCTGTCTAGGTGAGAGGCAAGTAGTCTAACCACTCGATCACGGCGCGGCTCATGTTCGAGCTGTTTGGGACTTCTAGGTCTGCTTGCGAACTGTCACCCCCTTCGGCTCCTTCACTTCATCCCTACCTCTTGGTATAGTAACAAACGACCATATGCTGTCGCAGTTTGCGATGTGTGCCGCTCTGTTCCAACATCAAAAATCCTGCCCATAGATGGAATTTGAGCATAATTCTGTGGTTTAATATGTTTCGGCAGGTCTAAATTATTAATATTGTGAAAACCCACTTTTGCCTACCCTTGGCGGCTACGCAGTGCAACTTCCCGGTGCACTTAAAGAGGTTCTATCCCTCGGTGAATCTCCAGCTAGACTGAATGACTCTCTCCCTCGAAGGCCCACTGAAGAGTGGAGGAAGGAGTAGTTCGAACTTTTCCCACCAGGGTGCAGCTGAATCCTATATATCACTGAAGATGGTGGGTGGTATTGTCTATTCCATTAATGCGTGATGTCATGGGATCTAACCAAATCTGGCTCTTCGCTCTGGATGAGTTGCTATAATTTGTAAACCGTATGAAATAGTCCAAAAATCACTACACAAAAAATGTAGATATGGTTAAACACACATTGTATGTCACATACATTTTTTGGAGTTATTTATTTCCCAGATATTTCTTGTTATTGTTTTAAATTTAAAATACTTTAAACTTTTCTCAAACGGTAAATTGACATTAGTTTCATATCTGTTTTGTGTTACTTCTGGTCATGCAAAGAGAACCGAATTTCAATTTTATCACATACCGACCAGCTTTTAAAATATTTTATTATCGCTTTAGCCTAGTTTATTCCCTTTTTCCCTTCTGCTTACAAGGAAATAAGTAATAAGATAATTTCTGCTAATGTGTATCTCGATTAACAGGATTTGGATAAAAAAAATTGTAAGAATAGTTTGTGTAGAAAAACGTAGAGAAACTAATGTGGATTGCACACATCATATTTTTGTAAGTCAGACTTATTTTCTTCGTCGTTGTTATAAATCCTCTGTTAGTTAAATGCCAAATCTGATATTTAAATTAAGGATCTTCTAAGGATGTGAGTGGAAGGTTTTGATTAAAATAGCGTACAGTAAAGATATTTACATAGCGAATAAAATGTATATCTTGACTTTTTGTGAACAGTCTTTGAAGACCTCTTCATTATGGATGGCTTTTGTAGGTATAACTGGTAAAGTGTAAGAGGTAGTCAAGGACTTACTACACGAAAATATAGATCTCGTTAAAACACACATTATATATAATTATACGTATATCATGATATTTTATAGAATTAACCATTTCCAATATATTTATTTTTATTGGTTTCAATTTTAGAGAAAATCAAAGTTTTCGAAAAATATAAATAAAATATTCCGTATAAGGATAGTTTGATGAGGATTTTTCTGAAAATATTTGTGTCGCATCACTGGAACATACTGAATTTAAATATCAACTTTTCATTTTGAGTTATCGTGTTCATGAACACACCCACACACAGAGATCTTTTTATAAAAATGTGTTCTTTTGGGATACAGATTCTAAAACATGTATTTCTAGTGAATTCTTAGTATCGAATTTTTGGGTGAAATGTAATACATTCCTTGTCAGTATATACGAAGTTGAAAAAGCAAAAGGGAAAAGCCACGGGTTTAGCTTAAACTGATTGCAAGTTTCGGTTTGATTGAAATATAGGTAATTTATCCATCCTTTCAAATTTCATTCCATTCGATTCTTAGGAATGGTGAAGCGATAATGGACAGAGTAAGCCTTGTGAACGCTACACGACGTTTTCTATTTAAAGTTCGGAAATACCATAAGTATTTGTGAAACTGATCGCTTTTCTGTATGGTGAATGAAAGAAATGCCAATCGCCATTTGACTAAGCTTTCCTCTCTCGCAAGGACTTGGTCGCTAATTGGCCAGTTTAGCGGCACGAGTGCAAGTAATGAGCAAGCAGGAAAAGGCGTGGTCACTCACATTTATTTGCATCTGACCATATGCCCATCCCTGCCGCTTTTAACGGATATTTTAACCCTTTTTCATCGCAGGGATGTTCAAAATTGGACAGATAACTACTAGAGTGGTAATTTCTTTCCATCTACAATATACACAGAACAAAACAGTAACCAAAACCGGGGAGGAGGGAGAGCAACGAATGAAGAAAGCATGCCTGTTCGGTGAACAAACTTCTTACAAAGATTGTTCTTCAATGCACTTCATGCTAATTGAGATAAACATTGACAGCAGGCAGTGCATAGAGGAAAGACTGCAGAGTACGACCTCTATGTACGCAACGCGAGTGGTTCTCCGGGTTCTCGGGTTTCCCCCACCATCACATTCCACCGATGCTCCATCTTCATTCCACGTATCATCAATGCCATCGTCTGCGGTGCGGTAGTAAAAGCGGGAGTTAACCACTATCAAATAAAAATACGGACATTGCGTCGTGTGTTGTCTGTGCTATGTGAATGCTTACATTGATTAACATGGGTGCAAAGTCTGCGCTTATATTTAATTGTGAATGGGACATTAAGGGGAGGGATAGTCAATCCAATAAACAAAGGGCAAAGTCGAACAAATGCGACTTGTCTCCTCGGCAACAATTCAACCTCGGTAGCAGCCTCACTTGAAAAACATGAACCAAATACACAGCGTGTTTTACATGACACTGATAGGTGTATATTTATCTCGATTGTCAAAAAAGTATGAATAACAGGATGTCTTTTACTGTAAAATAAACAAGGCTAGGTGGGCATTTTTAAAAGTAAATTTTGTAATTACACCACATTTAAGAGTAATACTTACCAGAATATGAAAATTATCAAAATGCATCAGGTGTGCTGCATAATATTCTATGCATGTATTTTTCATTTGTCGATTTAAGTCAAATAGATTACTGATAATGAGAAAGCAAACACGAAGGCGAGTGAGTGCAGGTTGCGCAGTGGTCTTGTGACGTACAATGATGTTTCAGGCGGCATCGGCCTCAGCGGCTTAGTTGGTTAGTCGCTTGCCTTTTGATCTCAAAATCTCGATTTCAAGCCCGGTTGATGGTTTTCAAGTGGCTTAAAACTGATAGGCCACGTTATATATTTACTGGCAAGTAAAATGATTCATACGTGACGAAATTCCAGCATATGTTCCTGATGTCTGACAACGCCTTTAAGAAACATTTTTTTCTTAGTTTCCTCAACCACCTGAGTCGAATATTCAATACCATGACCCAAGGCTTCACTAGAGCGGCAAAAATAAATACAGGTTGATAAAGTAGACGATTTAGGCATCACTTCACTATTAAATTACTACGTGTGCACTCTAGGATCAGGCCACGCCCTGGCCGGGTGGTTAGACAAGATCTAAATTATCTGTTTAGTAAGATGTGTTTATCTCTAATGTTTGCCAGTTATGCAAAAATAATGCAGAATGGTGTGCAGTTCACAGTTATTCGCAGAAAATTAAGATACACATTTTATTTGTGATGCAGATATCTTAAACATCCCACATTTTAATCACAATTGTTAGATATTTTTTAGAGAGTAAAAATAGCGAAGATGTTTCTAGGTAAAGTGAAGTTAGGAATGAGAGGATTTTCTCGTTGTGTCCCATTCTTGGAAGACACCGGCTTTAAAATACGAAATTTTGCATTTAACCGACTTTTGGTTTTTGAGTTATTCACATATACACTCACACATGAGATGTTTTTCTAAATTTTATTCATTTATTTAAGAAGTACCAAAACATCTATTTACGTTAGGTGAAATATAATACTTCTTCTACTTACAAAAATAGTAGCACAATAAAAAAGCATTAGCTACGTTCACATGACTTTCTCTACCTATTCTTACAAAAGCTTATTCTTCTATCTACTTCATACCAATCAAGATAGGCATTAGGAGAAATGACCTTACTAGTTAGTACTTTATATGTAAGGGGAATAAGCGAATACATTAGGCTAAAGCTGAAATTAAATTTTTTAAAAGCTCTCGCTATGTGAAGCAATTGCAATTAGGTTGTCGTTGCAAAGGTCAGGAGTAAAAGAAAACAGAGCTGAAACGGAAGATGATTAAAAAAAATTAACGAGATCTACATTTTTTTGTGGAGTAAATTTTCGTCTGTCTCTTACGGTTTACCAATTTCTCAAAAGTCGTCCAAAATGAAGAGTTCTTATAGGCCCATACACCGAAAATTCAAGATATGCATGTTATTTGTCATATAAATATCTTTAATATTTTAATCAAAATCGCTAGACATTTTTGAGAAAAAGAATTCGAAAATATTTCGATGGAATATTTTTGGGATTGGAGGATTTTTCTAAAAATCTTTATGACGTATTCTGGGAAGATACTAAACTTTGTTATTTAACCGATTTCTCATTTTTGAGTTATGCTCTCCACAGACACACACACACATAGGTACACGCATACACTAACCTTTTTCTAAAAGTGTGTTTTGGGTGGAACACAACACTTTCTCCTTTCTATTTTGTACATTGTACGTACATGCCGGTACTGAAGTTTTGGGTGGAATATAACACCTTCTCTTTCTATTTTGTACATTGTACATACATGCTAAGGCGGCGCCGTGGGTGAGGGGTTAGACAGCTTGCCTCCTATCTAAGTGACCCGGGTTCGATTTCAAACGCACGCATGTGGGATTCGAGGTGGGTCCTCCGGTGTCCCCGCCATTCATTCCACCAATTGCTCCATTATCACCTTTCCAATCATCCCTTTCGCTTATATTTCATATCATCCACTTGCTCCTGTCCATGCCTGGCTACGGGCTGACCCCTCGTACCCCAGGTTCTCCATTCTGTGGTTTCGTGCCGTTGGCTTCCCGACAGGCTTCTGACCCCTAGAGATTGGCTTCTAAGTCCTAGGGGGATGTCAGTCCTACAAATAGGGGGAGGGTAAGCCGCTTACGAAACGAAACACACATACTAGAGAAAGGAATATATTCATGGATAGAAATTACATTCCTGCTTTTTGACCATGATGAACAGTTAATGTGGCGGCAGAGATATGAAAGTCTTCTGAACATTTCTGCCAAAGGTCGGAATCTAGTTACTATTGGATTAACACCAGTCGTGAAAGCCTAAGAATGAATAGATGCATTATCTAGTTCCAACTAATCCAAGTCCTACATTCCAAACGGTGTTGTCCATGTCATCTGCACCACAGAAGCCTTGCTTTGCGTCCTACCTAACACGCAAGAGATTACAAGGGGAAGCCTACAGCTGAGGCCCTTTTTTTTTTAATAATACGTAACGCATTATGGCGAAATACCAGTGGGTTGTAATGGCGGCATTTTATATTCTCTCACACAAGGGATAAATCTTCCGTAAAAAGGTCACTTTGAACATTGAGCAGCCCAACACAATGGGCAGCAAACAACAGAAGAAAAGTCAATGGGCTGCCGCTACCCTGCACTGCAGTTAGGAGTTACCGCGTTGCATATCGGCTGCCGTCAAACAGGCTTCTTTACATCGTAAACATGCATACAAGGCGTTTATTCATGCCACCGTTGTTGATTCCTTCATGTGCAGTCCTTAGAAAACTGAACAGTTCCTGAGTAGCTTTTGAGTCTTGTTCCAGTGTGCTATTAGCCTTTCCTAGCAACACCATTGATAATGTTATACCGGGTGAATCACCTGTGCTACGTTATTATAAACGTATACATGCTGTTAAAACGGTTGATACAGCTTAACAGCTGGGTTACGTTTTTATACAAAAGAACTGAAAATTCAGTGAAAAAATATGCGTTTCATTCACATGACTTTCTCTACATCTCTGCAACAAATGATTGTTAAAAAACTTGTTCTTCTTCATGCTAATCGAGAAAAAATTAGCAGAAATGGTCTTATTACTTGTATCCTTGTAAATAGAAGAGAAATAAGGGAGTACCATAGGCTAATAGATAGTCGAACATTTTAAAAGCTGGTGGCTCTGTGATTAAAGTTCCTTTGTTTGTATGGCAGAAGTTCCCACATAAGAAAAGTATACCTATTTTAAAACAAACTAATAACAAGGAATATCTCAAAAAACAATCAGCTTTCCGAAAAAAACCGTTTATAACATAAATTGTGTGTTTTAACGAGCTCTACATTTTTTGTGAAGTGAGTTTTTGTCCATCTCTTACGGTTTACCAGTTATCAAAATTCCACAAAATGCCTCCAGAATAAAATTATCTTCAGAGGCTACTCGCAGAAAATTCAAGATATACAGTTTATTTTTCATATAAATATTATTAATATACAACATTTTAACCAAAATGTTAGAGCTATTTTTGAGGAAATAAATATTTTCGAAAATTTTTCCATTTAAAGGGTAGCTGGAGGTGAGGGGATTTTGTTGAAAGTCTTCGTTCGCATCCTTGGAAGATATAGACTTCAATGCCAAGTTTGATATTTAACGGAATTTTGGTTTTAGAGCTATGCTGCACACACACACACACACACACACACACACACACACACACGCACACACACACACGGACATTTTCCTAAAAATGCTTTTATTGTATTGAGGAAGTCTTAAAACATATATTTCCAGTGAAATCTCTGTATCGAATTTTTGGGTGCAGTACAATATTTTCTCTATATACTATGTACATAGTACGTGTAGAGAAACTAAAAATTTAATGTTATTTTACATGGCTTACCGAGCTAGATGGTCCAGGTGTTTCATTTGGGACTGGCATTCTGGAGGTCGTGGTTTTGGTTCCGCGGTCAACCCCTGTGACAAATGGGTTTTTTTCGGGGGATTCATAGGCAAATTTCGGGGCACTAGGTGAATACTAGGGAGGTTTCTTCATTCCCTCGAACTTCATTTCAACCCAATTTCATTCAAACAGTCTCTTTCACAGTTGTAAGTTAGGCGAGGACTGTGGTTGTGGCGCCATTCTATGATGGTGAATGCGTTTTGGAAATACAGCTCTCGGCGGCGAGCAGACGTTGAAGTCGTCTATAGGGTCCAGAGGGTTCGGTCAGACCTGGAGAGCGGGCTTTTAGCGCTCCCCAGGTGAAGATGAATAACTGCTTGGTCAATGTTAGGGACCACATGATGGCTCTTTCCCCGCGTTCCAGTTTCGGCTGCTCGTTGATAATACTCTTAACATTCTATCCTCCTGGGCTATGTCGCACAGAACACTCATGGTGGCTGCAGTATGAAACCCCCTTGGGAATGACACACACACACACACACACACACACACACACCCCCTCGCGCATGTACACACATGTCTTTCTCTACTGTACAACAAGCTATTCTTACAAATGCTTATTCTTTTATCTACTTCATGCGAATTAAGCAGAAATTGTTTTATTACTTATTTCCATGTAGATAAAAGAGGAATACTGAATACATCAGTATAGTGAAATATTTTAAGATCTAGTTGCTATGTAATAACTTTGAAATTGTGCTTGCTATGCATGACCAGTCAAAAAAAAAAAAAAAAAAAAAAAGAAAATAATAAAGACCTCTCATTTGAGAGAAATATAAACATTGGAAAATTTAAACTAATAACAAGATATATAAGAAAGGGTTAACTACACAAAAAATGTATTTGACCTAAATTGCGTGCTAAAAGCGAGATCTACGTCTTTTATACAATAAGATTTTGTCTATCTGTTGCGGTTTCCCAGATATATACACCATTTACTCAGTATGTTGAGGACATTGGAGGCAACTCCCAGAAAATTCAAGGTATACATTTAATTTGTCATAAAAATAACATAAGCCTGTAGCATTTTAGTCAATTGTTTAGTCTTTTTTTTTTAGAAAATCACAATTTTCAAAAGATGTTCCATGTAAAGAGTGGTTTTGAGAAAATCTTCGTGTCATATCCTTGGAATATACTGAACTCAAATATCAAGCTTGGTAATTCATCGGCTTTTTGTTTTGAATTATGCTCACACACATACACAGACACACACCGAACTTTTTCTAAAAGTGCTTCTTCTTGTATTTGGGAGATCTCAAAACATATATTCCCAGTGAAATCTCAACATTGAATTTTAGGGTAAAATACAATGCTTTACCGATTTACTATCCGTATTAGAGAAATTAAAAAAAATTGGTGGGGAAACTAAAATGTCATATGCTAGATTCACATTCTTTCTCTACCCATTGTTCTTTGAATTCATGTCTCTTCTACAAAATATTCCTAGCAAAACACATTTTTCTATCTACTTACTTACGTTAATGGAGGACAAAGTTTGTGGAAATGATTTATTTGTTGTAGGCGAATGGGAGATGCAGTAGCTGAAACGATATTCAAACCTGTAAAAAGCCGCTGGCTTTGAAATTCTAGTTTCTTTGGATAGCACGAGAAACTAGAAGAATTGTAAATAAGCACTTGAAACTCTCATGTGAAATATTCGCACGACTTCTTTGTACATTCTTTTACAGGCTATTCTTACAAAAACTTATTTTTCTAATTATTTCATGTTAATCGAGATTGTAGATAACCTTTCATTAACATTTCACTTATAGTACAAGGGGAATATGAACAGGAGTTAAAGTCAAAACTAAAAAAAAAAAAAAAAAAAACTGGTAACTTTATATTTTTGTTTATTTTACTCTTTTTATACCAAAAAAAAAAGAGTGGTGATTTAGGACTTCAAACTATTATGTAATTAAGGAAAAATTCGGATAAATACCGAAGCTTTTATTTTAATGATAACTGTATCTGATATTATTATATTATTGCAGTTTCCATTTACTCAAAATTATTCAAATTTCAATCATATTGAAGAAGCCTGTACAGGATATTCCCAGGAAATTAGAGATATGGATACATTTTATTGTTCAGTAGATATCTAAACCATATGAGATTTTAATCAAAACCAATAGAGCCTTTCAAGGTTTTAAATAAATATAAAACATGTATTGCCTTTCAAGGGAATAAATATCAAATAATAACTTTCTCTACTGTGTATTTACCGTAAGAGAGGAAGTATTGTGTTCCATTCAAAAATTCGATGTCAAGATTTCACCGGAAATACATTTTATAAAACCACTTCACCGTGTCTATTTTAGAACAACATGCATATAAGTATCTGTGTGCGAGTCTGTGAATACCAGACCTCAAAATCATTGATATTTAGGTTAAGTTTTTTTCAAAACCATGACATAAATATTCCCAAGGAAACTACTCGATACTACTCTGTACAAAAAAATTTGTTCGGTATATTATTTCATAAAAATGACTCTAAAGATTTTGATTACAATACCATACTGTTGATATTTGCATGAAACATAAAATATAGATATATCTTTAATTTTCTGGGAAAAGCCTATAAATCCTGTTTATTCGGAAGGAAATTTGTGTAAACTTATTTAATGGGAAACTAAGCGCAATAGCAACGTAAAAAAAAAAAAAAAAAAAAATGAAGACATGTTTAAAACGCTGTTTCAAATATCTCGGATTTTAATATCCCATATTATACGTTTAACTTTTTAACACGTTGTCAATCAGTCTGGGTGGCTCAGTTAATTAGTCACTGGCCTTCTGATTCCAAGGTTGCTAATTCAAAAGCGGACCAGACCGATGGCTTTTAAGTGTGCTTAAAAGCGACAGCCCGATTTCAGTAGATTTGTTGGCATATAGAAGAACTCCTACAGGACCATATTCCAGCACACCGGCGACGCTAATATGATCCTTCTAATTATCAAACAAATACTTTCTTAAAAATAACTTATACTTTTCTTAAAGTACTCTTGGTTAACGAAAATTCGTTAAAAGAGTATGGCGGTTTATAGCCAATGTATACTAGGAAGCCTAATAACGCCGTGTTTCACGTTTGCAGCTATTCCTTCGTGCGTTAAATAAGTTGCAGAACTCAACGGGGCAATTTCAAGTAAAAACAAGTCAGTAAGGGAACCGGCGCATTAACGTGAGTTCTTCTATTCTTGCTTACTGGCGAATAACAACAACAACTACTGCTACCAATACTACTACTGCTACTACTCCGCTACTACTACTACTGGACACCAGCTTCTGTCGGTGATGCCACAGAGAGATAGAAACACTTGCACACGTCTTGGGATCTTGGCCTCATGGAGAACTATTACGCAACTCTCGCCATCACAAAATTCGCTCAATGATCGCCGACGAACTGCGAACGAACTACAAAGTCTTTGATGAAGTCCACGGACTGGAAACTAACGGTAGCACTAGACGAATTGATGATTGAAATTCGAGAAGGCACAAAAATAGGATTTATCATCGACCCTACCGTTAGGTTTCAAAAACTCAAAGGACAATCAGAGGACGTCGACAAAGAGAAAAGGGATATTTACACACCCACAATCCATACTTCAAGGCAAAATACGATCTGAATATTATAGAGGTAATTGGTCTGATGGTCAGAGCTCGGGGCACCACTCCTTTACAGTTTTTCAAAACCTGGAAGAGGTTTGGACTGAAGAAGGGAAAAATAAAAGAAATTGCCATGTCTGCAATAAGAGATTCATTTTCTCTTCTTCGAAATCATTTGTATAATAACCATTTTTAGTATTTCCACGGTCTATATTTCTTTGATATAAATTATTTATTGTATGTTAATTTTATATTATTTATGTTTAATAATCCTTTTGCTGCTTTCAGTTTCCTTTTCGATTGCTATACAATGAAAACTGTCGATATTTCATTATCTTTATTGAAGATTTTCAAGTTTTTTTTGTTGTTGTTTTTTCGTTTTTTTTAGATAATTTATTATTTGTCTGCTTTACTCTGTCCTTGTTGGCAGCCCATAAATATGGGGAGTTGTTATTGTCATTGTTTCAATAAAATAAATAAATAAATACTACTATTACTACTACTACTACTACTACTAATAATAATAATAATAATAATAATAATAATAATAACTATCATCATAGCAAATGACAATGAAATCACAATTAATAAATACTATGTGCTCTCATGTTTGTATTGTGTTATAATAATTTATATACCACCTTTTAACATCTTTCAGCATGTAGTTTTTTTTTTTTTTTTTTGTTTTTTTTTTTATTTACCTTTGGAACAACTGCTCTTCCGAGATGTTTACTCGATTACAGTTAATTCGACCATAGGTTTGTGCGATTATAAGTCTTTGAATTTCATATTCTCCTGCAGCAATTCTTAAATCAATTATATCTATCAATTCTCACAGATCGTATACAATAATTCCGAGTAATATATAAAGCAAAGAAAAACTGCAAGTCATGCGGTCCGAGTTAAGCTGCACGCTGCCGCCAAAACAGTCTATTTCACGTTCGGAAATATGCTTGTTGGAGTGTGCGGAGACCCGCCTGTGGTTTAGGATGGGAAGGGCCCGGGTTAAATAATCGGTGGTACATATTGCTATACTCACCTTTTTAGTTATTAGTGCATATTATTGCATTTTGAACTTGAAATACATAACATTGTGGCGAAATGTTACTGGTCAAAACCAAATTTCGGTTTTTTAGCAATTTTCACCATGGTGTCCCCTTAACTCAACTCAGTAAGGAAGTATTTTTCGCATAAACATATGTTAGCAGTGAAAGAGTTAAAATTGAAACAATAACAAGAAATATTTCGGAGGATTAACAATTTGTGTGTTTTAATGAGATCTACATTTCTTGTGTATTGAGTTTTTGTCTATCTCTTGCGGCTTACATGTTATACAAAAGTCATCCAGAAAGAAGGGATCTTCAGGAGGTACTCCCAAAAAATTCAAGATATAAATTTCATTTGTCAGAGACAAATGTCTCGTTAGAGAAAATAAAACTATTTTCTAAAAATCTTCCATGTAAACCTTAGTTTGGTGTAGAGGGATTTTCTTGAAAATCTTCGTATCGATTTCATTTCACGGACTTTTTCCAGAAATTTTCTGGGAATAGCCTCAAAAGACCTCTTTATTCTGAATGAATTTTGCGTAACTGGTAAACCGTAAGAGATAGACAAAAAGTTACTACACCAAAAACGTAATCCCGTCAAAACACACAATTCATATCCGTTACGTTTTTGTTGTAGAGGTAATAGTTTCCAAGGTATTCCTTGTTATTGTTTTCAATTGTAAAGTACTTATACTTTTCTCAGACAGAAAATATCCGTTTTTCTTTTGTTCTACTTCTGGCCAAGCAAAGAAGCGATTTGTAATCACAATCGCATAACGAAAACTTTTAAAACATTTGAATATCACTTTAGTATAGTGCACTCCTTTAGTTCCGTTCTACTTATAAGGAACTAAGTAATAAGAACACTCTTCTAAAGTGTAGATTAGCATTTTGTAGAAAGAAGAATAAATTTTTTAAAAGTTTGTATGTAGAGCAGCTAGAGAAAGTATGTGCGTGTAACACACCAGATTTTTTTAATTCAGGGGTCCCAAATTTCCGGTGAAATCTCGGTAACTCATTTACACCTTCTCTAAGTACACAGTACGTGTAGAGAAAAAAATCTGATGTGTTCCATTCACATGACTTTATCTATCTCTCTGTAACAAATTATTGCAAATAAGCTTATCTTTTATTTATTTCATGTTAATCGAGGAAAATTAGCAGAAATTCCTTGCTTTATTGTAAATACAAGCGAAATAAGGGAGTACCATGGGTTAAAGTGAAAGCCAAAAGCTGGTTGCTATGTGACTGATGTTCCTTTGTTTGTGTGGACAGGAGTTGACAACTTCCTGTATGAGAAAAGTATGTTTTTCAAAGCTGAATCCAATATCAAGGAATATCTCAAAAACGATCAACTCCACGAAAAAAATGTATATAACATGAATTGTGTGTTTTAAAGTGCTCTACATTTTTTGTGTGTTAATTTTTTGTCCATCTCTTACGGTTTAGTAGTTATGCAAAATTCATCCAGAATAAAGTAGTCTTCAGAGGCTATTCCCAGAAAATTCAAAATATACATATTTTTTGTCAGGTAAATATCTTTAATATATGATATTTTAATCAAAATCGTTATAGCCATTTTTTATAAAATCAAAATTTTCGAAAAAAGTTCTATGTAAAGGGTAGTTTGGGGTGGGGGGATTTTTCTCAAAATCTTCGTGTCGCATCCCTGGAAGATACTAAACTTAAATACCAAGTTTGGTATTTTACCTACTTTTCGTTTTTGAGTTATCGTGTTCACAGACGGACACACGGACACACACACACGGACCTTTTTGTGAAAATGCTTGTTTTAGATAAAGGGGACCCTAAATCATATATTTCCGGTGAAATCTCGGTATCGAATTTTTTGGTGGAGTGCAATACTTTCTCTATTCACTATGTACATAGTGCGTATAGAGAAAGTAATAAAAACAGGCTGACCACGACTATCCATAGGCAGACTAGTGTTTCAGTTATGGGCAGGCTTTAACTGGTGGCTGGTGCCTTGAGGCGGGAGGAAAGAAACCGGGTCCTTCGCTCGCTCGCTCGCTCCACGCAACGGCAAGGACAACACTTGTTTGTCTGTAACAATAGAGCAGCGTAACAATGGCAGTCACCTTCTATGTAAGATGTATTCAATGACACTAGCTAATCCTTTGGTGAATATGAAATAGAATACAACGTGAGGCAAGAACAAGTCGTATTGTTTACTGCTATCAAAGCTGTCTTTTTTCTGTCTCGCTCACTCCCTTTTGTTGCACAGGGAATGTAGATGTCGCGGTACAGGACAAAAGAGAATAGAACTGTTGTAAAGTTTCGATGTGTCATGGTGCTTTTGTCCAGGAATTACTAGATCAAACTTTTCTTTCATTGGTCGAGACTAGCACAACAATGCAGTATACAAGTATAAGTTCTTGCGCATAGTACTCAAGAAGATCAATGACGCCAAGGAAATATTTTGGACCTAACCCACACAAAGCGCTAGTCTATTATTCTCTGCCCACTCTTTAGTTTGATGCTGAACGAAACAATGTATCAAATTAGAGTTACCAGACGCAAGATGGCTCCACGCGAGGCTCGCATTCGAGAGTTCCTGGGTTCAATTCCTGCGGCCAACCTTCCTGTCCCATGGGTTTTTCCAGGGGTTTCCCAAGCCACCAGGTGAATGCTGCAGATGTTTGTTTCATCCCTAGAATTTTTCGTCCCCTCCTTTTGTTTCATTTCATCTCTCAACCCGGTCTTTCCAGATCTTTGGCGATTGTGCTGCGGCCAAGGTGATGCCACGCTTTGTAATTGCTGTTCTCTCCGCTGGGGTGGCATGGTGGCCTCCGATTCCGACCTCTTCAGCTGTTCTGGTGGGAGCGCTGCGGACCCGAACACCCCCGGTACTTCTGACGTTCTAGAAGTATCCGGTCTGAACACCAAGCCCCTCCCGGATGGGAATGTTCGGAATGGGTTGGACTCGACGTGGTAATGGCCCGATACCTGTGGAAGTTTGTATACGCCTGGGTGGTGACGCCTTGTCGGGGTTGCGAGACGCTTTAATGTCCTTCGGCACCAACCTGGAAAGTTAGTAGACCCAAGCTGGTAAGGTCGCCCCACCGAGTGGTATATTCCGTCCTTGCACGCAAGGCTTGGGGGAGCGTGTATAATAAAATAGGAACGGCCTAATGGAAATCCTCACTGTCTTGATCCCTGGGTTGCATGCACTCCTGAGTACTCAGGTCACTTTTCGCTTGGTATTGTCGAAACTCGTGTGAGCTGGCGGCTTCCTGGCAAAACCCAGCGTGGGGATGAAGAACTCATATCATCGTATAGGACCTTCGCCTCAGCACATAACATTTTTGTTTTCATAACAGCATTTATTTGTACATGAAAGATCATTCCTAATCTGTTTCTCGACATTACTCAAGTATTTCTCATAGCGGAAAATGAAATTTTTTATGCCCTTTTCAAAGAAAACTGTCACTAGTGAAGACAGCCACACTGAACAGTTCTTGAAAATTTTGAAAACACGTCGCAAAGCATTCTTATTGTAAATAGTTTATTTATATAAATTGACACATTCACTTGTTCAACCAAATCGGTGACAACAGAAGGCGTCCACTCTGTACTTCGTCAAGAGCATTGGATCGTCCATCTTTGAATTGCCTTATTCACTTTCTCACCATTCCATTTATCAGTACATGTTCACCGTAAATCTCTACAAGTTGGCGATGGATTTCAGCTGGATTAACATTCTGTTTTACGGAGCGCGCTACACAATTGGCAGGATCAGAAATTATCTTAAACTTTTTGAACGACCTTTAACAATTGTAAGCACAACAGGATCTGGCTGTAATGGCGTCAGTGACACGAGTGCGCATGCGTGAAACTGCGACACTAGTAATGCGGTGGCGGTAGAATGAAATGATCCTTACTTTATTCAAACTTTTGATGCTACATATGTACAAGTAGAACAACAAATTCTAGCCTAAGTTCATGAATTAAAATTGTGCACATCAACATAATCATAATTTCTGCTTTTTTCGCTTGAAATAAGTATCAAGCTAGGTTTTGAAAGAAAAAAAGCAGTACAGCAGAGACTATGTCTTTTTAAAAAAAGTTCGTACAAAAGGGCTACAGTCATAACATTGCTGTGAGTCTAGCCCATACAAAAGATTTAATATCCGCAGACCTTTTGCGGTAAATACTAGGTTTGAAAATATCAAATAAAATGTTTAAACTTTGAATAATATATTTAATTAGAATAATCTAGCCATAGTTTTGATATAATAATAATTTATCACAATGTGAAAGATCAGAAAATTAAATTCTATTACTATAGGGCCACTAGAATTAAAATATAATTAATAACTCTTATCTAAGCTGGGTAGTGGTTGTATGTTACCAAAGATAGGTTTCGACAAACCATTCAACATTGTACTAGAACGGAGTCAGAACAAGATGCTTTGTTCTGAGGGTAGCCTAATCTGGTACACAGACGCTATAATGGACAATGGATCTGGAGTTAGAATACATGAGGAAGCACCATAATGTGATACATTATATATGTTGTCCTTGGTCGCAATACCACTGTATTTCAAGCTGAAGTTAATACAATAGAAACCTTCTTATTGAGAATCTAATAAGGCGCTAGAAAGGAAACAACAATCGGATTTTCTGAGTCAGGCTACCCTAAAAGCAATTGAAAGCTATCATATAACATATAAGTTGACATGGAACATCCTGATAAGTCTTATGCAATTATAGAACAATAAAGTTAATCTTGGATGGATTCCTGTACATTAGGGTATTTTAAGGAATGAAAAAACAGATATTCTGGTAAGTAACAGATCTACAAACATTCGCTGGATTTGAACCAACTTTTGCCATACTCTTAAACACTCTTCGGAGAACATTACTGATTGGATTAATCATAAGCAGCATCAGCGATGGATTCAAACAGAGGGATGCAAGCGCAGTAAGAGAATGATGAAGAGTATACATTCCCTTGACTCACTGAAGCTATATTTAATCTCAATATATACGAAATAAAGTTGATAGGCAGGATTTTAGGGATATTATAGATTGTAAAATATACATACAATGGGAATCTTAAGAAAAGAGTCAACATGTGGACTCTGTAACAAAGAGATGAAACCACCTCTATATAAGCTTCAAATACGAATCACTGGGTAGGAAAAGATAGGGAATTCTTGATCTGATAAGCCCAAATAATGATTTTCCCAAAGAAAACTTAAAGGCTCAGGACTATTTAAAGAAAGCAGTGGTTATAGGAGGTAATACAACAATTCTTTAGGTTTCGATGTTAAGGGTAAAAACAACCCGACTGCAGCATTACGAAATCAAGTCATGGCCGAGTGATCAGACTACTCGCCTCTCACCGAGGTTTCACTTCGAGGTGAACGCATGAAGGATTTCTGGTGGACAAAGCGCACAGGGCCGGGTTTTCTCCGGTTTCCCCCGCCATCACATTTCACTGATGCTCCATCTTCATTCCATGTGCCAGTGTAGTAAAAGCGGGCATTAAACATCTTAATCAAAAGTCACTACATTGGAAGCTTCAACTGGACAAGATGATTTCAACGCAATCTCCTATGCTGCACTGCTAGTCTTCCTGAATGTGACAAGTCTTGGGTGAACTTTATCTTTAATGAATTCTCTGGATGGAGTGTCAGGAAAACTGAGAGTTCTGCATATAGAAAGGCTTCAGAAATGCCTAAGCTTCATTTGTCATTATACGGGGAAGACTTACTTTACCGATCTGATCTGAATATTTCTATCACTTCTTCGTGAACTTAGATGAATAAGACCATGTGCTTATCACATTCTAAACAAGAATGTTCTCTCTACCGTAACCAAATTTTACAAGAATTAAATAAGTCTGAACTTCTTATTTTGATAAGTGCATGAATAACATGATATATAAACATTTTCATGGCTATGTGAAAATAATTTTAATAAAAATCTACTCATCATTGAACACTCATCGCCAGATTTGCCAATAAGTATACGGCTTTGTAGATTTCTCATTATTTATAAAAGAGGAAGACAAAGTTCTCACTACAAAAACATTAATAGCATCTAAACTACGTAACGGCACACACTATGAAAATATACAATTAAAGGCATTATACGTACTTGACTCCATTAAGCATTAAAGATGTTTATATAGGTTATTCAGAAATACTTTTACAAAGATTGGGGGAAGGACTTGTTCCTTACATCAAAACAAGAAAAACATTGCCATATAAACATTTGTTTCAAATTCTTTAGTTTTCTATTTTTTGAGGTTCAAAAAATTTAAACACATTAATTATTTTTGACGTTGTTAGCTTGTGGGAAGGTGTTCAATACAAGCACAACTCATACCCAATGCTCAAAATGTCCTCCTCTTGCATCTAGGCACGCATGTACTCAAAATATGGTCTTTTGTACGTTACTAATTATTCCCTGCTGGTGTCGTATAGTTTGGCACGCTTTCATGACACGTCCATTAACAATTTTTTATCCGAGATTGTTTAAGGTGCTCCCAAAGGTAAAAATCCGAAGGATAACGTCAGGGAAACGTGTAGGATATGGGGCTGGTCCTCCTCTACCTGTGCATCTGTCATGGTAGATACCAGACCGTGCATCTCGAACACTGAGATCAAAATGTGTTGGAGCCTCGTCATGCAAAAACTACATGGTTCTTCTTATTTGCAGGGGTACATCTTCTAGTAAGTGTGGAAGAGTGTACTGAATATAGTTCCTTTAGACAGCACCTGCAAGGCGTGCTGGGAGAATGTATGGGCATACCAGACAGCCATACATTAATCCTAAACTGATGTTGTTTAGCCTGAACTGTATAACGAAGATTAAGAACTGCCTATAGTACGTGTCGGTTGTGGAAATTTGTTATTCCATGTCTTCCAAAATTTATTACGTTTGTAAACAAAACTGAAGAGAGAAAAAATAGATTGGCAGTTCGTGCAAGAAACCATTGGTAATAATTCTCCGGCGGTGGGTGACCAGCAGCTGAAAAGCCATATACACTTTGATGATGATATAATTATACATGAGCTCCTCGTGAAGTGTCCTCAGCACTGTACTTTGAGATGTACACATGCCAGGTCTACTTGCCTTGTGCTGATACCTGTATCTTCTTCAACAAACGGGAGAATGTGTTCTTCCTGGTCAAGCGTAGACAGACCAGAGCAGTTGGCAGGCTGAGGGCAGCCCGAGGTGTGATAGACGTGTCCCTGTTCTCGGAGAGAATTTAACCACGTTCTGACGGGATTGTGGGTTTTTGCAGGATGGCGGGTGAGTGTTGGGGTTGTGGAGTGACGGGAGGAGGCAAGTGTTGCCCCTCGACGGTTGCCTATCATGGTGCAACGGCCCTTGTGCACCGCTGGTGTGAGTTTATTCAAAATGTTTTCGTAAACTTCCACGGCCAATATTAAAATTATCTTGGTCCAGAGTTTCCGGTGTAGACCGCGTCTTAAGGCTAAAATCTGCCGACGTTTCGCCCATCTTATGATAAGGCTTCCTCAGGGCTAACTGCGTCTGGTCCGGCTGGCGTACCTTCTTTTATACTGTAGTTGGGACATGCCAAGTACCGCCCTCCTGTGTTGCCATTGGTTATCGTTTGGCCAATGGCTGGGGTCGCTGCTTTCTGTATTCCTATTGGCTCGCTGGCCGCAAGGTGGGATGCTTTTCTTAGCAGAGGTCTCCAGATGGTGTTCAAACTTTTTCCATTGTCTCTGTTAACTTTATGTTCTTCTTTAATTATTTCTATGCTTTCGCGTATAATGCGATGTTTGTAGTCTTCACATGGTACCAATAATTTCATGTTATCAAAATCAATGTGATGGCCAGTTTCAATAGCATGTTCGGAGAGAGCGGACTTTTCAGGCTGATTAAGTTTGAGGCTTCTGATGTGCTCTTTTCGACGTGTGATTGCCGATCTTCCGGTCTGACCTATATATGCTTTGCCGCAATCGCAGGTTATTTTATAGATTCCTGGCTTAAGTAGTGGGTTGGATTTGTCTTTTACTGGTCTGAGGGTGGATTGTAACTTCCGAACCGTGCTGTACCGAGTATTAATCCCGTGTTTGAGTAAAATTTTGCCAATCCTTTCAGTGGTGCCCTGAACAAAAGGAAGGCGAGCCCATCTTGTCTTTTGTTTTTCTTTTTCTTTTTGTGGTTTTTTGGCATTCTTTCCCCAGTATTTTATGTCGGTTTTTGAGTATCCGTTGGCTTTTAACACTTCCTGTAAGTGGTGTCTCTCTTCAGTTAAAAGATTTGGGTCACAAATACGCGTAGCTCGTTGGAACAGAGTTTTGACCATGCTTCGTTTTACTGAAATGGGGTGGTGGGATGTGGCATCTATGTATCTGTCTGTATGTGTAGCCTTTCGGTAAACTGAACAATGCACTGTTTTGCTTGCTGAATTTCGCTCTACTAGAACGTCTAAAAATGGTAATTTTTGGTTATGTTCTAGTTCCATAGTAAATTGTATATTTTGATGAAGACTGTTTAGATGTTCAAGGAACTCTGGGATGTTGTTCAATCCATGTGGCCATACCACGAAAGTGTCATCCACATATCTTAACCACATATCCGGTTTGAGTCGGCAAGTGTCCAAGGCCGTGTTTTCAAAATCTTCAAGGAAGATATTAGCCACAATCGGCGAGATAGGAGATCCCATGGCTGCACCTTCTTGTTGTTGGTAGATGTCTTCTTGGTATGAGAAATACGTATTGGTTATACAGTGGGCAACAAGGTCGGTCCAGTCTTCTGGGAGATGGTTAATGCTGATTCTTCGTTGTACGGATCTAAGAGCTTCTTCAACTGGGATGCGAGTAAACAGAGATTTTATGTCAAAGCTGACTAAGATGTGGTGCTCTTCAAAGGTAAAATTCCGGAGTATTTGTACAAAATGGCCGGAGTCCCTGACAAAAGAGTCTGTCTTGCCCACTAGTGGTTGGAGACCCTTGGCTAGAAATCTGGCGAGTTCATGAGTGGGTGAGCCTATGGCACTGACGATTGGTCTCAATGGGATGTTTTGTTTGTGAACTTTAGGCAGCCCATAGAACGTCGGTGTACGAGAGTCATGAGGGAGGAGACGTTTTTGTTGTTCTGTTGGTATTGAAGAATTTTTTATTACCGAAATCGTGGTTCGTTCTAGTTTGTTTATTGGATTCTTCTCTACTTTCTTATACGCTGTATCATGCAGTAGGTGTGTCATTTTTTCTCCATAATCCTCAGTGTCCATCACGACAGCAGCGTTGCCTTTATCTGCTGGTAAGATTACGATGTCTGGGTTGGTAGCAATGCTTTTGAGGGCTTGACGTTCCGCATGAGTGATGTTTGCTTTGGGAACTTTTGCGTGTTTGAGTACCTTGTAAGTGTCCATTCTGATATCATTGGATGTCTCCTCTGGTAAGCCAGTAAGTGAAGCCTCTATTCCAGTAATAAACTCCTCCATCGGTATATGCCGGGGTGTGATAGCAAACTTTAGTCCCTTTGCTAGGACTTGTGTCGTGGGTTCGTCTAGAGTGATTTTTGAAACATTGACCACTAACCTTTCTATATCTAATTTGTGTTCCAATGGATATTGTTTCTTTTTTAATGTTTGAAATTTTTTTCGTTGCCTATCTTCAGCAATATATGCTGTCTGGTATGCTAATGTGTATGAAATTTTCTCCAAAGTATTCCAGTCGTTTTCTTCTAAATCGGTAGCAAGCAGGTGATGCATTCCATACAATTCTGTCTCTGTAAAATGTAACTCTCGTCTTGTAAAGGCTATTCTCTCCCTTAGTAGACTGAGCGAGGCTTTCCGTAATATGTTGCGTGCATATCTGGTGTTGATGTGGTGTTTTCAACTGTACAAACGTCGGAACTACATGTTGGTCTCTGCATCGTTTTAGGAAGGTTAATTGTGAAATAAGTCGTAGTTTCTTCTTCCGCAGTTGGCAGAACAGTTGTGTTTTCTTATACATTCTCTCCCCGTAGAGGTGTGTTATATGTTTTCGTAAACTTCCACGGCCAATATTAAAATTATCTTGGTCCAGAGTTTCCGGTGTAGACCGCGTCTTAAGGCTAAAATCTGCCGACGTTTCGCCCATCTTATGATAAGGCTTCCTCAGGGCTAACTGCGTCTGGTCCGGCTGGCGTACCTTCTTTTATACTGTAGTTGGGACATGCCAAGTACCGCCCTCCTGTGTTGCCATTGGTTATCGTTTGGCCAATGGCTGGGGTCGCTGCTTTCTGTATTCCTATTGGCTCGCTGGCCGCAAGGTGGGATGCTTTTCTTAGCAGAGGTCTCCAGATGGTGTTCAAACTTTTTCCATTGTCTCTGTTAACTTTATGTTCTTCTTTAATTATTTCTATGCTTTCGCGTATAATGCGATGTTTGTAGTCTTCACATGGTACCAATAATTTCATGTTATCAAAATCAATGTGATGGCCAGTTTCAATAGCATGTTCGGAGAGAGCGGACTTTTCAGGCTGATTAAGTTTGAGGCTTCTGATGTGCTCTTTTCGACGTGTGATTGCCGATCTTCCGGTCTGACCTATATATGCTTTGCCGCAATCGCAGGTTATTTTATAGATTCCTGGCTTAAGTAGTGGGTTGGATTTGTCTTTTACTGGTCTGAGGGTGGATTGTAACTTCCGAACCGTGCTGTACCGAGTATTAATCCCGTGTTTGAGTAAAATTTTGCCAATCCTTTCAGTGGTGCCCTGAACAAAAGGAAGGCGAGCCCATCTTGTCTTTTGTTTTTCTTTTTCTTTTTGTGGTTTTTTGGCATTCTTTCCCCAGTATTTTATGTCGGTTTTTGAGTATCCGTTGGCTTTTAACACTTCCTGTAAGTGGTGTCTCTCTTCAGTTAAAAGATTTGGGTCACAAATACGCGTAGCTCGTTGGAACAGAGTTTTGACCATGCTTCGTTTTACTGAAATGGGGTGGTGGGATGTGGCATCTATGTATCTGTCTGTATGTGTAGCCTTTCGGTAAACTGAACAATGCACTGTTTTGCTTGCTGAATTTCGCTCTACTAGAACGTCTAAAAATGGTAATTTTTGGTTATGTTCTAGTTCCATAGTAAATTGTATATTTTGATGAAGACTGTTTAGATGTTCAAGGAACTCTGGGATGTTGTTCAATCCATGTGGCCATACCACGAAAGTGTCATCCACATATCTTAACCACATATCCGGTTTGAGTCGGCAAGTGTCCAAGGCCGTGTTTTCAAAATCTTCAAGGAAGATATTAGCCACAATCGGCGAGATAGGAGATCCCATGGCTGCACCTTCTTGTTGTTGGTAGATGTCTTCTTGGTATGAGAAATACGTATTGGTTATACAGTGGGCAACAAGGTCGGTCCAGTCTTCTGGGAGATGGTTAATGCTGATTCTTCGTTGTACGGATCTAAGAGCTTCTTCAACTGGGATGCGAGTAAACAGAGATTTTATGTCAAAGCTGACTAAGATGTGGTGCTCTTCAAAGGTAAAATTCCGGAGTATTTGTACAAAATGGCCGGAGTCCCTGACAAAAGAGTCTGTCTTGCCCACTAGTGGTTGGAGACCCTTGGCTAGAAATCTGGCGAGTTCATGAGTGGGTGAGCCTATGGCACTGACGATTGGTCTCAATGGGATGTTTTGTTTGTGAACTTTAGGCAGCCCATAGAACGTCGGTGTACGAGAGTCATGAGGGAGGAGACGTTTTTGTTGTTCTGTTGGTATTGAAGAATTTTTTATTACCGAAATCGTGGTTCGTTCTAGTTTGTTTATTGGATTCTTCTCTACTTTCTTATACGCTGTATCATGCAGTAGGTGTGTCATTTTTTCTCCATAATCCTCAGTGTCCATCACGACAGCAGCGTTGCCTTTATCTGCTGGTAAGATTACGATGTCTGGGTTGGTAGCAATGCTTTTGAGGGCTTGACGTTCCGCATGAGTGATGTTTGCTTTGGGAACTTTTGCGTGTTTGAGTACCTTGTAAGTGTCCATTCTGATATCATTGGATGTCTCCTCTGGTAAGCCAGTAAGTGAAGCCTCTATTCCAGTAATAAACTCCTCCATCGGTATATGCCGGGGTGTGATAGCAAACTTTAGTCCCTTTGCTAGGACTTGTGTCGTGGGTTCGTCTAGAGTGATTTTTGAAACATTGACCACTAACCTTTCTATATCTAATTTGTGTTCCAATGGATATTGTTTCTTTTTTAATGTTTGAAATTTTTTTCGTTGCCTATCTTCAGCAATATATGCTGTCTGGTATGCTAATGTGTATGAAATTTTCTCCAAAGTATTCCAGTCGTTTTCTTCTAAATCGGTAGCAAGCAGGTGATGCATTCCATACAATTCTGTCTCTGTAAAATGTAACTCTCGTCTTGTAAAGGCTATTCTCTCCCTTAGTAGACTGAGCGAGGCTTTCCGTAATATGTTGCGTGCATATCTGGTGTTGATGTGGTGTTTCAACTGTACAAACGTCGGAACTACATGTTGGTCTCTGCATCGTTTTAGGAAGGTTAATTGTGAAATAAGTCGTAGTTTCTTCTTCCGCAGTTGGCAGAACAGTTGTGTTTTCTTATACATTCTCTCCCCGTAGAGGTGTGTTATATGTTTTCGTAAACTTCCACGGCCAATATTAAAATTATCTTGGTCCAGAGTTTCCGGTGTAGACCGCGTCTTAAGGCTAAAATCTGCCGACGTTTCGCCCATCTTATGATAAGGCTTCCTCAGGGCTAACTGCGTCTGGTCCGGCTGGCGTACCTTCTTTTATACTGTAGTTGGGACATGCCAAGTACCGCCCTCCTGTGTTGCCATTGGTTATCGTTTGGCCAATGGCTGGGGTCGCTGCTTTCTGTATTCCTATTGGCTCGCTGGCCGCAAGGTGGGATGCTTTTCTTAGCAGAGGTCTCCAGATGGTGTTCAAACTTTTTCCATTGTCTCTGTTAACTTTATGTTCTTCTTTAATTATTTCTATGCTTTCGCGTATAATGCGATGTTTGTAGTCTTCACATGGTACCAATAATTTCATGTTATCAAAATCAATGTGATGGCCAGTTTCAATAGCATGTTCGGAGAGAGCGGACTTTTCAGGCTGATTAAGTTTGAGGCTTCTGATGTGCTCTTTTCGACGTGTGATTGCCGATCTTCCGGTCTGACCTATATATGCTTTGCCGCAATCGCAGGTTATTTTATAGATTCCTGGCTTAAGTAGTGGGTTGGATTTGTCTTTTACTGGTCTGAGGGTGGATTGTAACTTCCGAACCGTGCTGTACCGAGTATTAATCCCGTGTTTGAGTAAAATTTTGCCAATCCTTTCAGTGGTGCCCTGAACAAAAGGAAGGCGAGCCCATCTTGTCTTTTGTTTTTCTTTTTCTTTTTGTGGTTTTTTGGCATTCTTTCCCCAGTATTTTATGTCGGTTTTTGAGTATCCGTTGGCTTTTAACACTTCCTGTAAGTGGTGTCTCTCTTCAGTTAAAAGATTTGGGTCACAAATACGCGTAGCTCGTTGGAACAGAGTTTTGACCATGCTTCGTTTTACTGAAATGGGGTGGTGGGATGTGGCATCTATGTATCTGTCTGTATGTGTAGCCTTTCGGTAAACTGAACAATGCACTGTTTTGCTTGCTGAATTTCGCTCTACTAGAACGTCTAAAAATGGTAATTTTTGGTTATGTTCTAGTTCCATAGTAAATTGTATATTTTGATGAAGACTGTTTAGATGTTCAAGGAACTCTGGGATGTTGTTCAATCCATGTGGCCATACCACGAAAGTGTCATCCACATATCTTAACCACATATCCGGTTTGAGTCGGCAAGTGTCCAAGGCCGTGTTTTCAAAATCTTCAAGGAAGATATTAGCCACAATCGGCGAGATAGGAGATCCCATGGCTGCACCTTCTTGTTGTTGGTAGATGTCTTCTTGGTATGAGAAATACGTATTGGTTATACAGTGGGCAACAAGGTCGGTCCAGTCTTCTGGGAGATGGTTAATGCTGATTCTTCGTTGTACGGATCTAAGAGCTTCTTCAACTGGGATGCGAGTAAACAGAGATTTTATGTCAAAGCTGACTAAGATGTGGTGCTCTTCAAAGGTAAAATTCCGGAGTATTTGTACAAAATGGCCGGAGTCCCTGACAAAAGAGTCTGTCTTGCCCACTAGTGGTTGGAGACCCTTGGCTAGAAATCTGGCGAGTTCATGAGTGGGTGAGCCTATGGCACTGACGATTGGTCTCAATGGGATGTTTTGTTTGTGAACTTTAGGCAGCCCATAGAACGTCGGTGTACGAGAGTCATGAGGGAGGAGACGTTTTTGTTGTTCTGTTGGTATTGAAGAATTTTTTATTACCGAAATCGTGGTTCGTTCTAGTTTGTTTATTGGATTCTTCTCTACTTTCTTATACGCTGTATCATGCAGTAGGTGTGTCATTTTTTCTCCATAATCCTCAGTGTCCATCACGACAGCAGCGTTGCCTTTATCTGCTGGTAAGATTACGATGTCTGGGTTGGTAGCAATGCTTTTGAGGGCTTGACGTTCCGCATGAGTGATGTTTGCTTTGGGAACTTTTGCGTGTTTGAGTACCTTGTAAGTGTCCATTCTGATATCATTGGATGTCTCCTCTGGTAAGCCAGTAAGTGAAGCCTCTATTCCAGTAATAAACTCCTCCATCGGTATATGCCGGGGTGTGATAGCAAACTTTAGTCCCTTTGCTAGGACTTGTGTCGTGGGTTCGTCTAGAGTGATTTTTGAAACATTGACCACTAACCTTTCTATATCTAATTTGTGTTCCAATGGATATTGTTTCTTTTTTAATGTTTGAAATTTTTTTCGTTGCCTATCTTCAGCAATATATGCTGTCTGGTATGCTAATGTGTATGAAATTTTCTCCAAAGTATTCCAGTCGTTTTCTTCTAAATCGGTAGCAAGCAGGTGATGCATTCCATACAATTCTGTCTCTGTAAAATGTAACTCTCGTCTTGTAAAGGCTATTCTCTCCCTTAGTAGACTGAGCGAGGCTTTCCGTAATATGTTGCGTGCATATCTGGTGTTGATGTGGTGTTTCAACTGTACAAACGTCGGAACTACATGTTGGTCTCTGCATCGTTTTAGGAAGGTTAATTGTGAAATAAGTCGTAGTTTCTTCTTCCGCAGTTGGCAGAACAGTTGTGTTTTCTTATACATTCTCTCCCCGTAGAGGTGTGTTATATGTTTTCGTAAACTTCCACGGCCAATATTAAAATTATCTTGGTCCAGAGTTTCCGGTGTAGACCGCGTCTTAAGGCTAAAATCTGCCGACGTTTCGCCCATCTTATGATAAGGCTTCCTCAGGGCTAACTGCGTCTGGTCCGGCTGGCGTACCTTCTTTTATACTGTAGTTGGGACATGCCAAGTACCGCCCTCCTGTGTTGCCATTGGTTATCGTTTGGCCAATGGCTGGGGTCGCTGCTTTCTGTATTCCTATTGGCTCGCTGGCCGCAAGGTGGGATGCTTTTCTTAGCAGAGGTCTCCAGATGGTGTTCAAACTTTTTCCATTGTCTCTGTTAACTTTATGTTCTTCTTTAATTATTTCTATGCTTTCGCGTATAATGCGATGTTTGTAGTCTTCACATGGTACCAATAATTTCATGTTATCAAAATCAATGTGATGGCCAGTTTCAATAGCATGTTCGGAGAGAGCGGACTTTTCAGGCTGATTAAGTTTGAGGCTTCTGATGTGCTCTTTTCGACGTGTGATTGCCGATCTTCCGGTCTGACCTATATATGCTTTGCCGCAATCGCAGGTTATTTTATAGATTCCTGGCTTAAGTAGTGGGTTGGATTTGTCTTTTACTGGTCTGAGGGTGGATTGTAACTTCCGAACCGTGCTGTACCGAGTATTAATCCCGTGTTTGAGTAAAATTTTGCCAATCCTTTCAGTGGTGCCCTGAACAAAAGGAAGGCGAGCCCATCTTGTCTTTTGTTTTTCTTTTTCTTTTTGTGGTTTTTTGGCATTCTTTCCCCAGTATTTTATGTCGGTTTTTGAGTATCCGTTGGCTTTTAACACTTCCTGTAAGTGGTGTCTCTCTTCAGTTAAAAGATTTGGGTCACAAATACGCGTAGCTCGTTGGAACAGAGTTTTGACCATGCTTCGTTTTACTGAAATGGGGTGGTGGGATGTGGCATCTATGTATCTGTCTGTATGTGTAGCCTTTCGGTAAACTGAACAATGCACTGTTTTGCTTGCTGAATTTCGCTCTACTAGAACGTCTAAAAATGGTAATTTTTGGTTATGTTCTAGTTCCATAGTAAATTGTATATTTTGATGAAGACTGTTTAGATGTTCAAGGAACTCTGGGATGTTGTTCAATCCATGTGGCCATACCACGAAAGTGTCATCCACATATCTTAACCACATATCCGGTTTGAGTCGGCAAGTGTCCAAGGCCGTGTTTTCAAAATCTTCAAGGAAGATATTAGCCACAATCGGCGAGATAGGAGATCCCATGGCTGCACCTTCTTGTTGTTGGTAGATGTCTTCTTGGTATGAGAAATACGTATTGGTTATACAGTGGGCAACAAGGTCGGTCCAGTCTTCTGGGAGATGGTTAATGCTGATTCTTCGTTGTACGGATCTAAGAGCTTCTTCAACTGGGATGCGAGTAAACAGAGATTTTATGTCAAAGCTGACTAAGATGTGGTGCTCTTCAAAGGTAAAATTCCGGAGTATTTGTACAAAATGGCTGGAGTCCCTGACAAAAGAGTCTGTCTTGCCCACTAGTGGTTGGAGACCCTTGGCTAGAAATCTGGCGAGTTCATGAGTGGGTGAGCCTATGGCACTGACGATTGGTCTCAATGGGATGTTTTGTTTGTGAACTTTAGGCAGCCCATAGAACGTCGGTGTACGAGAGTCATGAGGGAGGAGACGTTTTTGTTGTTCTGTTGGTATTGAAGAATTTTTTATTACCGAAATCGTGGTTCGTTCTAGTTTGTTTATTGGATTCTTCTCTACTTTCTTATACGCTGTATCATGCAGTAGGTGTGTCATTTTTTCTCCATAATCCTCAGTGTCCATCACGACAGCAGCGTTGCCTTTATCTGCTGGTAAGATTACGATGTCTGGGTTGGTAGCAATGCTTTTGAGGGCTTGACGTTCCGCATGAGTGATGTTTGCTTTGGGAACTTTTGCGTGTTTGAGTACCTTGTAAGTGTCCATTCTGATATCATTGGATGTCTCCTCTGGTAAGCCAGTAAGTGAAGCCTCTATTCCAGTAATAAACTCCTCCATCGGTATATGCCGGGGTGTGATAGCAAACTTTAGTCCCTTTGCTAGGACTTGTGTCGTGGGTTCGTCTAGAGTGATTTTTGAAACATTGACCACTAACCTTTCTATATCTAATTTGTGTTCCAATGGATATTGTTTCTTTTTTAATGTTTGAAATTTTTTTCGTTGCCTATCTTCAGCAATATATGCTGTCTGGTATGCTAATGTGTATGAAATTTTCTCCAAAGTATTCCAGTCGTTTTCTTCTAAATCGGTAGCAAGCAGGTGATGCATTCCATACAATTCTGTCTCTGTAAAATGTAACTCTCGTCTTGTAAAGGCTATTCTCTCCCTTAGTAGACTGAGCGAGGCTTTCCGTAATATGTTGCGTGCATATCTGGTGTTGATGTGGTGTTTCAACTGTACAAACGTCGGAACTACATGTTGGTCTCTGCATCGTTTTAGGAAGGTTAATTGTGAAATAAGTCGTAGTTTCTTCTTCCGCAGTTGGCAGAACAGTTGTGTTTTCTTATACATTCTCTCCCCGTAGAGGTGTGTTATATGTTTTCGTAAACTTCCACGGCCAATATTAAAATTATCTTGGTCCAGAGTTTCCGGTGTAGACCGCGTCTTAAGGCTAAAATCTGCCGACGTTTCGCCCATCTTATGATAAGGCTTCCTCAGGGCTAACTGCGTCTGGTCCGGCTGGCGTACCTTCTTTTATACTGTAGTTGGGACATGCCAAGTACCGCCCTCCTGTGTTGCCATTGGTTATCGTTTGGCCAATGGCTGGGGTCGCTGCTTTCTGTATTCCTATTGGCTCGCTGGCCGCAAGGTGGGATGCTTTTCTTAGCAGAGGTCTCCAGATGGTGTTCAAACTTTTTCCATTGTCTCTGTTAACTTTATGTTCTTCTTTAATTATTTCTATGCTTTCGCGTATAATGCGATGTTTGTAGTCTTCACATGGTACCAATAATTTCATGTTATCAAAATCAATGTGATGGCCAGTTTCAATAGCATGTTCGGAGAGAGCGGACTTTTCAGGCTGATTAAGTTTGAGGCTTCTGATGTGCTCTTTTCGACGTGTGATTGCCGATCTTCCGGTCTGACCTATATATGCTTTGCCGCAATCGCAGGTTATTTTATAGATTCCTGGCTTAAGTAGTGGGTTGGATTTGTCTTTTACTGGTCTGAGGGTGGATTGTAACTTCCGAACCGTGCTGTACCGAGTATTAATCCCGTGTTTGAGTAAAATTTTGCCAATCCTTTCAGTGGTGCCCTGAACAAAAGGAAGGCGAGCCCATCTTGTCTTTTGTTTTTCTTTTTCTTTTTGTGGTTTTTTGGCATTCTTTCCCCAGTATTTTATGTCGGTTTTTGAGTATCCGTTGGCTTTTAACACTTCCTGTAAGTGGTGTCTCTCTTCAGTTAAAAGATTTGGGTCACAAATACGCGTAGCTCGTTGGAACAGAGTTTTGACCATGCTTCGTTTTACTGAAATGGGGTGGTGGGATGTGGCATCTATGTATCTGTCTGTATGTGTAGCCTTTCGGTAAACTGAACAATGCACTGTTTTGCTTGCTGAATTTCGCTCTACTAGAACGTCTAAAAATGGTAATTTTTGGTTATGTTCTAGTTCCATAGTAAATTGTATATTTTGATGAAGACTGTTTAGATGTTCAAGGAACTCTGGGATGTTGTTCAATCCATGTGGCCATACCACGAAAGTGTCATCCACATATCTTAACCACATATCCGGTTTGAGTCGGCAAGTGTCCAAGGCCGTGTTTTCAAAATCTTCAAGGAAGATATTAGCCACAATCGGCGAGATAGGAGATCCCATGGCTGCACCTTCTTGTTGTTGGTAGATGTCTTCTTGGTATGAGAAATACGTATTGGTTATACAGTGGGCAACAAGGTCGGTCCAGTCTTCTGGGAGATGGTTAATGCTGATTCTTCGTTGTACGGATCTAAGAGCTTCTTCAACTGGGATGCGAGTAAACAGAGATTTTATGTCAAAGCTGACTAAGATGTGGTGCTCTTCAAAGGTAAAATTCCGGAGTATTTGTACAAAATGGCCGGAGTCCCTGACAAAAGAGTCTGTCTTGCCCACTAGTGGTTGGAGACCCTTGGCTAGAAATCTGGCGAGTTCATGAGTGGGTGAGCCTATGGCACTGACGATTGGTCTCAATGGGATGTTTTGTTTGTGAACTTTAGGCAGCCCATAGAACGTCGGTGTACGAGAGTCATGAGGGAGGAGACGTTTTTGTTGTTCTGTTGGTATTGAAGAATTTTTTATTACCGAAATCGTGGTTCGTTCTAGTTTGTTTATTGGATTCTTCTCTACTTTCTTATACGCTGTATCATGCAGTAGGTGTGTCATTTTTTCTCCATAATCCTCAGTGTCCATCACGACAGCAGCGTTGCCTTTATCTGCTGGTAAGATTACGATGTCTGGGTTGGTAGCAATGCTTTTGAGGGCTTGACGTTCCGCATGAGTGATGTTTGCTTTGGGAACTTTTGCGTGTTTGAGTACCTTGTAAGTGTCCATTCTGATATCATTGGATGTCTCCTCTGGTAAGCCAGTAAGTGAAGCCTCTATTCCAGTAATAAACTCCTCCATCGGTATATGCCGGGGTGTGATAGCAAACTTTAGTCCCTTTGCTAGGACTTGTGTCGTGGGTTCGTCTAGAGTGATTTTTGAAACATTGACCACTAACCTTTCTATATCTAATTTGTGTTCCAATGGATATTGTTTCTTTTTTAATGTTTGAAATTTTTTTCGTTGCCTATCTTCAGCAATATATGCTGTCTGGTATGCTAATGTGTATGAAATTTTCTCCAAAGTATTCCAGTCGTTTTCTTCTAAATCGGTAGCAAGCAGGTGATGCATTCCATACAATTCTGTCTCTGTAAAATGTAACTCTCGTCTTGTAAAGGCTATTCTCTCCCTTAGTAGACTGAGCGAGGCTTTCCGTAATATGTTGCGTGCATATCTGGTGTTGATGTGGTGTTTCAACTGTACAAACGTCGGAACTACATGTTGGTCTCTGCATCGTTTTAGGAAGGTTAATTGTGAAATAAGTCGTAGTTTCTTCTTCCGCAGTTGGCAGAACAGTTGTGTTTTCTTATACATTCTCTCCCCGTAGAGGTGTGTTATATGTTTTCGTAAACTTCCACGGCCAATATTAAAATTATCTTGGTCCAGAGTTTCCGGTGTAGACCGCGTCTTAAGGCTAAAATCTGCCGACGTTTCGCCCATCTTATGATAAGGCTTCCTCAGGGCTAACTGCGTCTGGTCCGGCTGGCGTACCTTCTTTTATACTGTAGTTGGGACATGCCAAGTACCGCCCTCCTGTGTTGCCATTGGTTATCGTTTGGCCAATGGCTGGGGTCGCTGCTTTCTGTATTCCTATTGGCTCGCTGGCCGCAAGGTGGGATGCTTTTCTTAGCAGAGGTCTCCAGATGGTGTTCAAACTTTTTCCATTGTCTCTGTTAACTTTATGTTCTTCTTTAATTATTTCTATGCTTTCGCGTATAATGCGATGTTTGTAGTCTTCACATGGTACCAATAATTTCATGTTATCAAAATCAATGTGATGGCCAGTTTCAATAGCATGTTCGGAGAGAGCGGACTTTTCAGGCTGATTAAGTTTGAGGCTTCTGATGTGCTCTTTTCGACGTGTGATTGCCGATCTTCCGGTCTGACCTATATATGCTTTGCCGCAATCGCAGGTTATTTTATAGATTCCTGGCTTAAGTAGTGGGTTGGATTTGTCTTTTACTGGTCTGAGGGTGGATTGTAACTTCCGAACCGTGCTGTACCGAGTATTAATCCCGTGTTTGAGTAAAATTTTGCCAATCCTTTCAGTGGTGCCCTGAACAAAAGGAAGGCGAGCCCATCTTGTCTTTTGTTTTTCTTTTTCTTTTTGTGGTTTTTTGGCATTCTTTCCCCAGTATTTTATGTCGGTTTTTGAGTATCCGTTGGCTTTTAACACTTCCTGTAAGTGGTGTCTCTCTTCAGTTAAAAGATTTGGGTCACAAATACGCGTAGCTCGTTGGAACAGAGTTTTGACCATGCTTCGTTTTACTGAAATGGGGTGGTGGGATGTGGCATCTATGTATCTGTCTGTATGTGTAGCCTTTCGGTAAACTGAACAATGCACTGTTTTGCTTGCTGAATTTCGCTCTACTAGAACGTCTAAAAATGGTAATTTTTGGTTATGTTCTAGTTCCATAGTAAATTGTATATTTTGATGAAGACTGTTTAGATGTTCAAGGAACTCTGGGATGTTGTTCAATCCATGTGGCCATACCACGAAAGTGTCATCCACATATCTTAACCACATATCCGGTTTGAGTCGGCAAGTGTCCAAGGCCGTGTTTTCAAAATCTTCAAGGAAGATATTAGCCACAATCGGCGAGATAGGAGATCCCATGGCTGCACCTTCTTGTTGTTGGTAGATGTCTTCTTGGTATGAGAAATACGTATTGGTTATACAGTGGGCAACAAGGTCGGTCCAGTCTTCTGGGAGATGGTTAATGCTGATTCTTCGTTGTACGGATCTAAGAGCTTCTTCAACTGGGATGCGAGTAAACAGAGATTTTATGTCAAAGCTGACTAAGATGTGGTGCTCTTCAAAGGTAAAATTCCGGAGTATTTGTACAAAATGGCCGGAGTCCCTGACAAAAGAGTCTGTCTTGCCCACTAGTGGTTGGAGACCCTTGGCTAGAAATCTGGCGAGTTCATGAGTGGGTGAGCCTATGGCACTGACGATTGGTCTCAATGGGATGTTTTGTTTGTGAACTTTAGGCAGCCCATAGAACGTCGGTGTACGAGAGTCATGAGGGAGGAGACGTTTTTGTTGTTCTGTTGGTATTGAAGAATTTTTTATTACCGAAATCGTGGTTCGTTCTAGTTTGTTTATTGGATTCTTCTCTACTTTCTTATACGCTGTATCATGCAGTAGGTGTGTCATTTTTTCTCCATAATCCTCAGTGTCCATCACGACAGCAGCGTTGCCTTTATCTGCTGGTAAGATTACGATGTCTGGGTTGGTAGCAATGCTTTTGAGGGCTTGACGTTCCGCATGAGTGATGTTTGCTTTGGGAACTTTTGCGTGTTTGAGTACCTTGTAAGTGTCCATTCTGATATCATTGGATGTCTCCTCTGGTAAGCCAGTAAGTGAAGCCTCTATTCCAGTAATAAACTCCTCCATCGGTATATGCCGGGGTGTGATAGCAAACTTTAGTCCCTTTGCTAGGACTTGTGTCGTGGGTTCGTCTAGAGTGATTTTTGAAACATTGACCACTAACCTTTCTATATCTAATTTGTGTTCCAATGGATATTGTTTCTTTTTTAATGTTTGAAATTTTTTTCGTTGCCTATCTTCAGCAATATATGCTGTCTGGTATGCTAATGTGTATGAAATTTTCTCCAAAGTATTCCAGTCGTTTTCTTCTAAATCGGTAGCAAGCAGGTGATGCATTCCATACAATTCTGTCTCTGTAAAATGTAACTCTCGTCTTGTAAAGGCTATTCTCTCCCTTAGTAGACTGAGCGAGGCTTTCCGTAATATGTTGCGTGCATATCTGGTGTTGATGTGGTGTTTCAACTGTACAAACGTCGGAACTACATGTTGGTCTCTGCATCGTTTTAGGAAGGTTAATTGTGAAATAAGTCGTAGTTTCTTCTTCCGCAGTTGGCAGAACAGTTGTGTTTTCTTATACATTCTCTCCCCGTAGAGGTGTGTTATATGTTTTCGTAAACTTCCACGGCCAATATTAAAATTATCTTGGTCCAGAGTTTCCGGTGTAGACCGCGTCTTAAGGCTAAAATCTGCCGACGTTTCGCCCATCTTATGATAAGGCTTCCTCAGGGCTAACTGCGTCTGGTCCGGCTGGCGTACCTTCTTTTATACTGTAGTTGGGACATGCCAAGTACCGCCCTCCTGTGTTGCCATTGGTTATCGTTTGGCCAATGGCTGGGGTCGCTGCTTTCTGTATTCCTATTGGCTCGCTGGCCGCAAGGTGGGATGCTTTTCTTAGCAGAGGTCTCCAGATGGTGTTCAAACTTTTTCCATTGTCTCTGTTAACTTTATGTTCTTCTTTAATTATTTCTATGCTTTCGCGTATAATGCGATGTTTGTAGTCTTCACATGGTACCAATAATTTCATGTTATCAAAATCAATGTGATGGCCAGTTTCAATAGCATGTTCGGAGAGAGCGGACTTTTCAGGCTGATTAAGTTTGAGGCTTCTGATGTGCTCTTTTCGACGTGTGATTGCCGATCTTCCGGTCTGACCTATATATGCTTTGCCGCAATCGCAGGTTATTTTATAGATTCCTGGCTTAAGTAGTGGGTTGGATTTGTCTTTTACTGGTCTGAGGGTGGATTGTAACTTCCGAACCGTGCTGTACCGAGTATTAATCCCGTGTTTGAGTAAAATTTTGCCAATCCTTTCAGTGGTGCCCTGAACAAAAGGAAGGCGAGCCCATCTTGTCTTTTGTTTTTCTTTTTCTTTTTGTGGTTTTTTGGCATTCTTTCCCCAGTATTTTATGTCGGTTTTTGAGTATCCGTTGGCTTTTAACACTTCCTGTAAGTGGTGTCTCTCTTCAGTTAAAAGATTTGGGTCACAAATACGCGTAGCTCGTTGGAACAGAGTTTTGACCATGCTTCGTTTTACTGAAATGGGGTGGTGGGATGTGGCATCTATGTATCTGTCTGTATGTGTAGCCTTTCGGTAAACTGAACAATGCACTGTTTTGCTTGCTGAATTTCGCTCTACTAGAACGTCTAAAAATGGTAATTTTTGGTTATGTTCTAGTTCCATAGTAAATTGTATATTTTGATGAAGACTGTTTAGATGTTCAAGGAACTCTGGGATGTTGTTCAATCCATGTGGCCATACCACGAAAGTGTCATCCACATATCTTAACCACATATCCGGTTTGAGTCGGCAAGTGTCCAAGGCCGTGTTTTCAAAATCTTCAAGGAAGATATTAGCCACAATCGGCGAGATAGGAGATCCCATGGCTGCACCTTCTTGTTGTTGGTAGATGTCTTCTTGGTATGAGAAATACGTATTGGTTATACAGTGGGCAACAAGGTCGGTCCAGTCTTCTGGGAGATGGTTAATGCTGATTCTTCGTTGTACGGATCTAAGAGCTTCTTCAACTGGGATGCGAGTAAACAGAGATTTTATGTCAAAGCTGACTAAGATGTGGTGCTCTTCTGTTGGTATCTTCAATACCAACAGAACAACAAAAACGTCTCCTCCCTCATGACTCTCGTACACCGACGTTCTATGGGCTGCCTAAAGTTCACAAACAAAACATCCCATTGAGACCAATCGTCAGTGCCATAGGCTCACCCACTCATGAACTCGCCAGATTTCTAGCCAAGGGTCTCCAACCACTAGTGGGCAAGACAGACTCTTTTGTCAGGGACTCCGGCCATTTTGTACAAATACTCCGGAATTTTACCTTTGAAGAGCACCACATCTTAGTCAGCTTTGACATAAAATCTCTGTTTACTCGCATCCCAGTTGAAGAAGCTCTTAGATCCGTACAACGAAGAATCAGCATTAACCATCTCCCAGAAGACTGGACCGACCTTGTTGCCCACTGTATAACCAATACGTATTTCTCATACCAAGAAGACATCTACCAACAACAAGAAGGTGCAGCCATGGGATCTCCTATCTCGCCGATTGTGGCTAATATCTTCCTTGAAGATTTTGAAAACACGGCCTTGGACACTTGCCGACTCAAACCGGATATGTGGTTAAGATATGTGGATGACACTTTCGTGGTATGGCCACATGGATTGAACAACATCCCAGAGTTCCTTGAACATCTAAACAGTCTTCATCAAAATATACAATTTACTATGGAACTAGAACATAACCAAAAATTACCATTTTTAGACGTTCTAGTAGAGCGAAATTCAGCAAGCAAAACAGTGCATTGTTCAGTTTACCGAAAGGCTACACATACAGACAGATACATAGATGCCACATCCCACCACCCCATTTCAGTAAAACGAAGCATGGTCAAAACTCTGTTCCAACGAGCTACGCGTATTTGTGACCCAAATCTTTTAACTGAAGAGAGACACCACTTACAGGAAGTGTTAAAAGCCAACGGATACTCAAAAACCGACATAAAATACTGGGGAAAGAATGCCAAAAAACCACAAAAAGAAAAAGAAAAACAAAAGACAAGATGGGCTCGCCTTCCTTTTGTTCAGGGCACCACTGAAAGGATTGGCAAAATTTTACTCAAACACGGGATTAATACTCGGTACAGCACGGTTCGGAAGTTACAATCCACCCTCAGACCAGTAAAAGACAAATCCAACCCACTACTTAAGCCAGGAATCTATAAAATAACCTGCGATTGCGGCAAAGCATATATAGGTCAGACCGGAAGATCGGCAATCACACGTCGAAAAGAGCACATCAGAAGCCTCAAACTTAATCAGCCTGAAAAGTCCGCTCTCTCCGAACATGCTATTGAAACTGGCCATCACATTGATTTTGATAACATGAAATTATTGGTACCATGTGAAGACTACAAACATCGCATTATACGCGAAAGCATAGAAATAATTAAAGAAGAACATAAAGTTAACAGAGACAATGGAAAAAGTTTGAACACCATCTGGAGACCTCTGCTAAGAAAAGCATCCCACCTTGCGGCCAGCGAGCCAATAGGAATACAGAAAGCAGCGACCCCAGCCATTGGCCAAACGATAACCAATGGCAACACAGGAGGGCGGTACTTGGCATGTCCCAACTACAGTATAAAAGAAGGTACGCCAGCCGGACCAGACGCAGTTAGCCCTGAGGAAGCCTTATCATAAGATGGGCGAAACGTCGGCAGATTTTAGCCTTAAGACGCGGTCTACACCGGAAATTCTGGACCAAGATAATTTATTCAAAATGTTTGTTTTGAGGTTTTAATTTTGAATCCAAGCAACTCTTGAAGGATTGTAAGGAGCTTAGCGGTAGCAGCTGTTGGAGGTGCTCCTTCGTTACCGGGGATGCCCGCAAGCCATGCGGGGAAGCCGGTATCGCCTGAAGCGGCGGTTTGTGGGATTGTAATCCCCAAGAGACCTAACGAGAGCGCTCCGATGGAATGGTAACCCTTCGTTGAATTTTGTTGCCCGACGCCTAATCTCGTCCTCCAGGTATGGTGGATCAGAGGCTTCGTGCAGGAGTCTCGTTAGAAAGCCACGAGGCACAGAATAGATAGCCCGAAGACATCTATTCTGTACCCGCTGAAGCAACAGCAGACTGGAGTCTGTCGCCATGCCCCAGATATCACAGGCGTAGATTAACAAGGGGACTAGACGTGTCCCTGTTCTCGGAGCGAACTTAACCACGTTCTGACGGGATTGTGGGGCTTGCAGGATGGCGTGTGTGTTGGGGTTGTGGAGTGACGGGAGGAGGCAAGTATTGCCCCTCGACGGTAGCCTATCATGGTGCAACGGCCCTTGTGCACCGCTGGTGAGCGTATTCACAGCTTTTGGTCTTCCTCAAATAGCGGTCTATGATGCTATGGGTCCTGTCTCAGCAAAGCGACGATAAACAGCAACAAAGGTTGGATGACTCGGCTGACTTCGGTCTGAAAATAAATAACACACTGCCTCGCGTCATTACCATTTGTGCGGTCGTACATACTAATCATGTCTGCTTTTTAATTAAATGAACATTCTGCTATGATTGATGGGAGCACTTTCGCTTTAATATACAAACAATTGAAACATTAACGACAGAATAAGAGGTCCACCTTCAGTTAACCTACTCACTCTCGTTTACTACGTTTAAGTCATTGTGTAAGTATATGCAAATAAGTTGAGGGCTACATCTAGCAAGAACATGTCAATTATAAGTTTGAAAATAGCTTAAAATATGATACATTCAGTAAAATTAAACATTGATAGTATATTTTGTCTTCCGTATTGTGGAAAAACTACGGGAGCATTTTAAAATTATATCTTAAGCTTGCTTCGTATGGGAAATTTATTTCTCTGTCGTATTTGTAAACCACACAAAGTTGAAATAATAAGCTCGTTAGAACTGAGGACGGTCTCGTAGTGTGAGCTACTATTCGGTATATCGATAAAACAGCGGTTACACTCAAACGAACGATGAATTAGATGGCTCTGACGAATTTTCAATACCATTTGTTTCTTCTTCTTTCGTCTTCTAGTTCTTCAGTTCTACTTTACGTACCTACGTCATTAAATTAAGTTTAATGTCGTAAAGACTTCTGTGGAGTTTTCTTTAAAGGTATTGTTCACATAAATATGGAAAATAATTATACCTATTCAATAATTACAGTATATTTTAAAATTCTATTTTATTTTACGTCGCTTTAACAACTTGGTCATATTTGGAACTGCTCGGTAAGATACTTCGTTGACGGTATGCGGTAGACAGTGGCCTTCATGATCTCATCCATACTACCATACTACCATCCCTATAGCATTTTGTTATTGTTTTAGACTGAAGGTAGAACTTTGGTTCCGGCGGCTGAGAGAAATCTGCTGGCTAGATTGTTCGATCCACGGGATTTGAACTCAGGACCTCCCGAATGCGAACTATGGACGTTATCGTCTGTCATGTCGCTCGTTCATTATAATTGTCAGTAAATGTCTTGGTTTACTAGTACTTAAGGAGGAATCGTTATCACCTAGAAAAAATCTGATGTGTTACTCTCTCATGATTTTCCTTAGCTGCTCTGCAAACATCCTACATAAGATTATTCTTCTTTGTATACTATGCTAATCGAGATGTTCTTATTACTTAGTTCCTTATAGGTAGAAAGGAATAAGGAAATGCGCTATGCTAAAGTGATTGCCAAATGTTTTAAAAGCTCTAATGCGATTGTCATTGCAGATCACAAAAGAAAAACGGACATTTCCTGTCTGAGAAAAGTTTAAATACTTCACAATTGAAACCAATAACAAGGAATATCTGGGAAACGGTTACCTCCACAACAAAAACGTAAAGGACATAAATTGTGTATTTTGTCGTGATGTACATTTTTGTGTAGTGAGTTTTTTTCTGTCTCTTACGGTTTAGCAGCTAAGTAAAATTCGGCAAAATTCATCCAGAATAAAGAAGTCTTCAGAGGCTATTCCAAAAAAATTCGATATATACATTTTATTTCGTACATAAATAGTTTTAATATACGGGATTTTAATCAAAATCATACAGCAATTTTTAAGAAAATCAAAATTCTCGAAATTGTTTCCATGTAAAGGATAGTTTTTGGTAGCGGGATTTTTTTTTTAAAATCTTCGTGTCGCATCCTGGGAAGATACTAAACCTAAATACAAAATTTGGTATATAACGGTCTTTTCGTTTTGGGGCTATGCTGTCTACAGACACACACACACACACACACACACGGACCTTTTCTTAAAAATGTTTTTTCGGACTCAGGGGACCCCAAAACATATATTTCCGGTGAAATCTCGATATCGAATTTTTGGGTGCGTCACAATACCTTCTCTATCCCTATGCACATTGCACATATGGGGCTAGAGAAAGTAAAAAGCAACTACATGACATGGGAATCATATTTTTTCTACTACTTACCTATTGCAAGTACAGGAAGTGTTGCATTCCACTAAAAAATTGGAAACCAAGATTTCACAAACATTTGGAGATAACCTGACAAAAAAATAGAACAACGGGTGCGTGTGGGTGAGTGGATGAATGTCCGTCTGTGAACAGCATAAATCATAAACTATAAAGCAGCTAAATATCAAATTTGATTTACTGTTAAAGCCACCAAAAATTTCAGTGCTGCATTTGAGATTTTAACACGTTCTTCCGCTCTCTATGCTGTTGTTCTAACCGTTGAGCTATCTTGACAGTATACCGATATGACATTCAATTCTCCAATTGATTTGTGTTTTTTACCCGGTCATTCAACCACTGTTTCTATAGCTTTATAGAAGACCTTAATGACGACTTATATATCATAAATGCTTGTATTCGGGTAATATTCATATAGTTATGCCAACTATTGGGCAATTTTATTATTATTTTGGTAATGCTGTTACATTACATCCCTAGCAAAGATATTATTTTGCTTTTATATAACAGTATTACCAATATAATACAAATTTAAAAAATAAATTATTAGATCACTTAGTAGAATGGTAAGTAGAGAAAGTATTTTTGTTTTTTGTTTTTTTGTTTGTTCTTTTAAGTGGGAAGTCGCATTTGTTTTTTTCTCGTGGTCATGAAAGGAGCACGAACATTTCAAAGCTGCCATATATTGATTCACTTTTTAAAACTCTGACAACAGCTTTAGTCTGCTGTGTCCTTTCTTAAACCTATGTCAAAATATACATGTTAATATTAGTGAAATTTTATCTCAAGAATTATACAGAAGAACAAGCTTTTATAACAATAGTTTAAAGTGAGGAGGGAAAGTCAAGTGAGTGCAAAACTATATATATATATATATATATATATATATACATATATATAATTTCTCTGAAACGCATCTGATTCCTTTGTTTCGTTTGCTTTTTCACTATTAGGAGGTTATTTTCTTTATACATATCTATAATTTTTTCTTACAAGAATAAAAGTCATGTGAATGCAACACATGACATACATTATTTCATTTCTCTGATTCCTTTGTTCCATTTGCTTCTTCACTATTAGGAGATTATTCTCTTTCTACATATTACACATTTTTTCTTAGGAGGATAAAAATTCTGTTCTTAGATGTACGAGGAAGGGAAATAAGATGCACAGGGACGGACAGAAGCAAGGTAATGGGCGCTCCGAGGTCTTCTCCTTGTAGTCAGAAGTCGCCCGGGGTCACCCTGTTCCGCTAGGGGCAATTCCAATGTTCCTTTCAGCAAGCAACCCAACTCACCTCCATTCTCTGCTGTCATGCAGCTCCGATGAGCATTCACCTCTCTTATCATCAAGATCACAATAGCTTATGAAAATGGTCCAGCTAGTCCTTTGTTAACGCCTATTGTTATCGGCGTCCATTACGGAACTATTGCAGCAGACGATGTCGTTTTGTTGACTGGGTGGTGGAGGAGGGAGGGGAGGGTGGTATGAAAAGAGAAGAGATGCTATTGAATGGGGAGAGGAGGAGGTCTGCAGCTTCTGTGGTCCAGAAGGGAGGATGGATGGATGGATGGGTGGGTGGAGTTGCGGTGAGGGAGGAACGAATAAAAGAATGAATTCGGGAGTTTGTATTGTGAAGCTATGAAGGATGAAAACCTTGACGTGAAGTGGGTTCCCAAGCACATTGTGCATGGTATCGGGGATCGACCCGCTGTCGCAACCCGCCACAATGCGAACGAATCCAAAGTCATTTCCTATCGGGGAAAAGGGCAACGTCGGCAAGTGGCACGCACCAAGTCCTGGAGATCCCCTGTCTTGATCTCTGCTAGGCCACCCTGCAACTCTGACTTCTCTGAAGACGATCATACACGCTGCACCCTTGGGAACGAGGTTCGAGTCATGGTAGTGTGAAGATATTGCTCTTAGGTTGTTTTTACTTTCTTTGCTAGTTAATAAGAAGAGGAAATAATTGCATTCCACCCAAAAACTGAATTCAAGATTTCGCAGAAAATAAACATTTTGGGACCCCTGAATCTAGAAAAAGATTTTAAGAAAGAGGTTTTTGCGTATATATCTGTGAATAATATAACTAAAAAACAAACATCTAATGGTTCCATTCACACGCCTTTCTCTACCTATTCTGCAGACATATTATATTTATAAAATATTATTTTTACCTACAATATGCTGCTCGAGATAAATATTAGCAGAAATGGTCTTATTACTTGCTGCCTTGTAAGTTGAAGAGAAATAAGGGTGTTAAGTCTTTTAAGTGATTGCTGTGTGTGCCAGGAGTGAAAAACAGACATGAAGCAAAAGGGGACTTCCCATTTCAAAAGAAGTTTAAGTAATTTAAAGCTGAAATGGATAACAAGGAATATCTGAAAACGTTAACTATATAAAACTCATGTATATGGTGAGTTGTGTGTTTTAAGATATCTATATTTTGTGTATAGTAAGCTTTGGTCTATCTTCTAGGGTTTATCAGTTGTACAAAAGTTATCCAGAATGAAGAGATCTTCAAAGATCATTCCCAAAAAATACAAGACATGCATTATACAGGGTGATTTATATAGAGCTGACACATTTTTTTCATTAATTGTTTCAAAACGTGTTATGCTAGCGACAACTTATTATACCTAAATTGTAGAGGAGTTTTGGGAGATTATTTACCTCTATAGCAAATGTTGAAAATGTCCTCCATCCTGCATAAGGCACAACTCAATACGTCGTTCCATGTTACTGGCCACTCGTTGGAGGGCTCCGTTGTCAATAGCTTGAATCTCCTTTGTGATGATGTACTTCAGATCATCCTATGTCTGGGGACATGTGGCTTAATCCCTGTGTTTTAAGTAACCCCATAAAAAGAAGTCCGGCGATGTCAAATCTGGAGATCTCGGTGGCCACAGGTTCCTGGAAATTATCCGGTCGTCAAAGAAACTTGCAATTAGGTTCATGGATACATTTTATGTTTGGCTTCTAGCGCCATCTCGCTGACAATATCCTTGGCTCAGCTCTACATCGTACTGCACTTTCACGTTGACTACAAGAACAAAATGTCGAAACAGCTTCCAACAATGCAATTAGGAATGATACATAAACATCTGCACATCTACTGACAAGGAATTGAAACTCCAGAACATTCTGCTTAATTTGATGCTAAAATTGGGTAATTGAATGAATTTCCAACAGAATAATTAAAGAAAGAAATGTGTCAGTTGTATATAAATCACTCTGTGTAAATATCTTGAATATACGGTATTTTAAACAAAATCGTTAAAGTCATTTTTGACCAAAATAAAAATGTTGAAAAGCTTTCCATGTAAAGGATAGACTGGCATGGAGCGATTTCTTCGCATCCTTAGAACATGCTAAATTCCAACTTGGAATTTAAAGAAAATTTTAGTTTTTGAGTTATGTTCCTCACAGTCACAGACCCGCACACATACACATAGACATATTGACGTTTTTATAAAAATGCTTTTTTGGATTTAACTGTCCTCAAAACATATATTTCTGGTGAAATCTCGGTAGCGAATTTTTGGGTAGAATACAATACCCTCTTCACCTAATATGTACATTGTATATATTACTCGGTAGAGAGAATAACAGGTCAGTTAAATACTAAACTTGCTATTTAAGTTCGGCATTTTCTACGGATGCAATGCGAAGATAATAAAAATCTCCGCATACCATAAACTTATTCTTTACATGTAACCTTTTCAAAAATGAGTACTTTCTCAAAAATAGTTCTAATGATTTTGATTAAAATATCTATGTTTACGATATGTTCATGCCAAATGAGACGTATTTCTTCAATTTTCTGGCTCTAGCTTCAGAAACCCTTTTCATTCTGGATGAACTTTATATAATTGGTAAACCTAAGACACAAATGAAATCTAATAGCATAAAAATGTTTATCTCGTTATTAAACACAGCTTTTGTCAGATACATTATTTTATGAGAGATATTCCTTATTTTTGGATTAAGTTGATCAATATTTAAAGTTACCTCAGATGAAAAGTCAGATATGCAAAACGGTCGGAATTTTAAATATCATCAAACGGTAACCAGCTCTTTTAAGATTTTAGCTTAGTGTATCCCCTTATTGCCTCAAAACATTTAAGAGAATATGTAATAAAATCATTTCTGAGGATGAAGTAGATATAACAATATGCAAAAGTTTGCTACAGAATAAGTACAGAAACTCATGTGAATGATACACATAAGATATTTTCTTTCTCCTGGACAAGCAAATAGAAAGGAATTTAAACGCCTCACATAGCGACCTACTTAAAACTTTTACTAGCAGTGTAGCTTACTCTACTCCTTTTTCCCGCCTATCTAGAAGAAATTATGTATTAGAAGTAGTATTTTTGAGATGTGTATATCAATATACTAAAGAAAATACAATAATAAACTTTAATAAGAATAGTTTGTTGCAGTATAGGTAAGGAATATTATGTAAATATATCACATCATATCTTTAGAAAAGTTTCATGTGTGTATGTGTGTGTGTGTGTGTCAACAGCATAATCAAAAACGAAAAATAAATTAGATATCAAACGTATCTTCCAAAGATGCAACACGTAGATTTTCAATAAGTCCACCTCAAACTCCTTCTTTCTGCATGGAAGATTTTTCTAAATTTTCGTTTTTCTCAAAAATATCGCTCACGATTTTTATTAAATTTCCATATTTTAATATACTTACATGACAAATAAAACATGTGGAATTTTCTGAGAGTATCTTGTGAAGTCCTCTTCATTCAGAAGGAACTTTTTATAAACTTGAATAATTGATAAATGTTAAGCGAAAATATACTACACAGAAACATGTAGGACTCTTTAAAATATTCAATTTATTTTAAATAACTTTTTTTTTTTTTTTTTTTTTTTTTTTTTTTTTGCTGAAAGCCATTTCAGAGAAAATCGTCATTATTTATTTTTTTTAACTTCCTTTAAGTTTAGTCATATCGGACGATGCATGAAATTGGTTAAATGCTGCTCAAACGATTCCAGTTCTCCAGATTCGACTTCTAAGGATACGAGTAAACCCCGAAAAAAACCTTATCCGAGTAACTCACCCTAAGCAAGATACGAACTCGCGACCTCTTGAGTACGAGGTAGACACGTACCTCACATTACAGAAATTGGCTTAAATAGAATATTTCATTTCTTGATCATTCTTGAATCATTTCCATTTTAGGTTGTTTCTCGCGATTGCAAGGAAAAACCACGACATTTAAAGGTAAGTATAAATAGCGGCCAGTTGTTAAACGTTTTTCAGCTATCGCTATTCTCTATGTATCTATAACGAAATGTGTATTGCTATATTTCTACAAAAGATTTATATCAATAAAAGTAAAATAGATAGGAATATAAACCCCCATAAGAATGGTGTACCTATATATCCACTAATAAACGACAGAGAGTAGAGAAAGATTTGAATGTAAAACATAAGATTTTCGGGTTCTTTTCTATGTTTAGGAGGATTATCGATTGGTTTTATATATCTCTGAACTCATTTGTACATTTATTTCATATTACTTTCTCCAATGTACAACATAGTGAATGGAGAATTAATTACCAGGTTGCACCGGAAATACAAATGTTGAGGACTCCAAATAAAAAAGAACAACAAAAAATTGTACTTTCTCTAGCACTTAAGTACAAGGTGGATAGAGAAGGTATAGTATTCAATACCGAGATTTCACCGGAAATGCATGATATTAGACCTCATAAATTAAAAAAAAACAACATTTTTAAAAACAGGACCGTGTGTAATACAGTCTTGATATTTAAGTTCAGTACCTTCCAAGAATACTTCAGTATCTTCTTGATTTTCAAGAAAATTACCCTTTGCATGGAATATTTTTCGAAAATGATGAGTATCGTAAAAACTGCTCTAACAATTTTTATTAAAATGCTACCTATATATTTGTGAAAACGAAATGTATATCTTGAATTTTCTGGGTACAGCCTCTGAACATCTCTTCATTCTGAATTACTTTAGTATATTTTTATATATCTGGTAAAATGTAAGAGCTAGACAAAAGCCTACTACATAAATAACGTAGATCTGGTTAAAACGCACAATGTATGTCATATAAAGTGTCTTTTTTTTCTTTTTTTTTCTCTGTAGAATAAACCGTTTTCTAGATATTCCGAGTTATTAATTTCAGTTTTAAGCTAGTTAAGCTTTTCTCAAATGGGAAATCGATATTTCTTTTCGTCTCTCTTTCGTTTATTTTAAGCAAGCAAAGAGAACCGAATTTTAATTGTTCCACAAAGTGACCGGCTTTTAAAAGATTTGGTTATCGCTATAGCCTGTGCATTCCCATATTTCGTTCCAACTTCCAAAGAAGCAAGTAATAAAGTCAATTCTGTTAATGTTTATCTTGATTAGCATGATGTAGATAAAAGAATAATCTGTTGTAAGTAACGTTAGTTTGCGGAACAGCTAGAGAAAGTAAAGTCTATGAAACACACAAGATATTTAGAAAAAGGTTCGTGTGTATGTCTGTGGACAAAATAATTAAGAAAAATTGGTTAAATACTAAACTTATAATTTAAATGTAATATCTTCCAAGGATTCGATACGTAGATTTTCACGAAAATCCCCCCAACCAAAACTACCGTAATGGAACATTTTTCGAAAATTTTGATTTTCTCAAAAATGGCTCTAACGTTTTGATTAAAATACCACTACAAACGAAATGTATATCTTGATTTTAGGGAATAGTCTTTAAAGACATCTTCATTTTAGATCACTTTTGTATAGCTAATAAACCGTAAGGGATAGAAAAATCTAATGCGCAAAATATGCAGATTTCATAAAATCGCTCAGTTTATGTCTTATCTAAATAGTTTTTTTTTTTTTTTCTGTAGAGTTGACCGTTTCCGAGATATTCCTTGTTATTTGTTAACATTTTCAAGGATTTAACTTTTCTCAAACGGGAAATAAGCCTTCATTTATCTCCGGCCTTGGACCTTGGAACTAAGTAATAAGAACATTTCTGTTAATCTTCATTTTGATTAGTATTATGTGCATAGAAGAATAATCTTTTGTAAGAATAGTTTGTTTGCCGAAGAGATAAGGAAATAGAATACATGAGATGTTTTATTGATAATAATTAATAGTACTGTCCGGTTTAAGGATATAAAAGTTGCACAATAATAATAATAACAATAATAATAATAATAATGATTATAAATCTAAACTCTGAATAAAAATAACTTCAACAGAAATGTGTCTGGTAATTTTCTATTTTTGATGAATAATTGAAACTAATTACACAGTGGACTAACCCGGAGACAAAACTCAATTTAAATGTTTCGTTTGGGTGTGTGCGTGTGTGTGTGTGTGTGTGTGTGTGTGTGTTCCATTTCACGGTTGTTATGAAACTTATTCTAAGTACCCACTTTGAAAACGAATGGATAACAGTCAAATAATTTAATACAGCTATTAGATTTGCTTAAACAAATGTAAAGTAGAATGATTAACAACATTTTAAACTGCATCGTATTAAGCTGTAATAACAGCAAAAGCATAAAACCAGATAAAATTGTTCTTCTTTATCATCATCGCCTTATACATCTTTATGATTATTTATTATACAGGTGTTTCAAAAATACGGGGCATAATTTCAGGTGTGTATTTCTCACATGTAGACAATCAAATTAGTTCATAATAACATGTGTCCGGAAATGCTTCATTTCCGAGTTATGGCCTTCACAACATTGAAATTCACTGGAACGTTTTTCTTTCCGCAGGTTGTTGTCATTACAGAAGATGGTCAAATTGTCCACCTCCTGCTTGAATACAGACCTCACATCGATGTCTCATTCACCTGCGAACACGATTCCAAACTCCAGGAGTATTGCATATGTCCTCACAACTTGCCACAATTCGATTCCGAAGGGATTCCAAATCCGGCACCGGAGACGAATAAACCAATGATTTTAAATGGCCCCACAAGTAGAAATCGAGAGGGTTCAGATCAGGTGAGCGTGGAGGCCAAGCAATTGGGCCACCTCTACCTATCCATCGATCAGGAAACCTTCGATCCAAGTACCGGCGAGCCGTAAGACTGAAGTGTGCAGGAGCGCCATCATGCAAGAAGTGAATATGTTGATGATTGATCAGTGGAGTGTCTTCGAAAACGTCAGGTATGGTGTTTTCCAGGAAGTTTGTGTACGCCTGCCCCGTAAGTCTGTTTACAAGTACATGGGGTCCAACTAATCGATCACCAATGATACCGGCCCACATGTTGAGGGAGAACCGCACCTGGTGATGAGATACAACAGTTGCACGTGGGTTTTCATGCGACCATACATGCTGATTGTGGAAATTTGTTATGCCATCTCTTGTGAACTGTGCTTCATCTGTAAATAATACGACGGCAGAAAAGTTCGGATTTACACCACACTGCTGCAAGAACCACTGACAGAACCTAACTCGTGCAGGGTAATCTGCTGGTGACAGGGCCTGTACACGTTGCAAATGATAAGGATACAATTGATACTCGTTCAACAGTCTCCAGACAGTCGTATGAGGAACATTGACTTGCAACGCTAACCGTCGTGTGCTGATGGAAGGAGTCCTGTCCACAGCCTCCAGAATCTCCTTCAGCACTTCTGGAGTTGTAGATCTTGGTCGACCCCTTCCCAAACCAGGAGAGGTGAATGTTCCATACTCGCACAGACGGGAATGGAGACGTACAAATGTCTTCCGATCTGGACATTGTCGCTGTGGGTACCTCTCCTGGTACAGATGACGAACCAGCGCAGCATTGCCGTCCGCCTTACCGTACATGAAGTGTATCTCTGCCAGCTCTTGATTTGAATACATGTCGCACAGTCTTAACGCCTAAAGAACACTGAATGTAACCTTCCTCACAATGAAATATCAGAGCGCCCTCCTAATGTCTCCTTTGACGGCAAAGACCTGCGGAAAGAAAAACGTTCCAGTGAATTCCAATGTTGTGAAGGCCATAACTCGGAAATGAAGCATTTCCGGACATGAACTATTTTGATTGTCTACAGGTGGGACTTTCAATGTTGTAAAGGCCATAACTCGGAAATGAAGCATTTCCGGACACATGTTATAATGAACTATTTTGATTGTCTTCATGTGGGAAATACATACCTAAAACTATGCCCCGTATTTTTGAAACACCCTGTATAATAACACGAAAGGATTCCATATAGTCGATTGCTAATAAAAGTTTTGTGTGTCATACATTACTAACATAGAGTAATAGATAAGTTGGCATTAATATGCGCATATTCTGATCTTCGGACATACCTTATTGTAATGTACAGTTACTCAATTTTTGTAACCAGTGGCTTTCTTTCTCTACAAGAAGTTTGTGATGTTTTATAAGTAGAAAAACCAAACTGATGACATATAAACACGATAAAGTGGATGTGGATAATAGCGTGGATAACATCAAACCAAAAGTAATACCATTTTGTCTTCCCTTCTTTTTTATATGTTCTCTTTGTTGGTTTTTCTATTTTCTTTTTTGTTTTTGTTTTTTGTTTCTTGTGTTTTCCTAGTAGTTTTACGTATGTTGGTTACTGAGAATAAATAATATATTGACGTTATTTAAACTGGTATTCTTTTTGCCCACCTGAACTTTTCTCTGTAAATAGCGACGAGTCACTCCAAAAGGCAACGCGTACGTCATAGCTGCACGCACAAGAAATTATCATTACAAACTGATATTTGTATTGTTCACTATTGCTTTTTCATTTTGTTTTCTCAGATATTCTTTCTTTATAATGTCCTAGGTTTATAATATCCTGTTTGAATGTGTTGTTTAATAATTTCTAAATAAGTCCGAAGAAACATAGGGATATTAGACAAGCAGCCTAAGGCTAAATGTGGAAAGGATAAACCGTCAAAACACAGGCAATCCCGATATTATAGGTAGTGAACTGTAAACTCTACTCTCATCTGGAATTCCTCATGTGATCAACATTTGGAGAATTTAATATTTTATATTTGGCATATTCTTTCTTGACTATATATCTTTAAACCAACGGTTATATTTTGTTTTACATTAATTAATATTTATATCTGCTGGAAATTAATAATAAGTACGTGACATTTAAATAATCCTGTATTAAATTACTGGGTTTTTATGTCTAAATTATATTTATAATCAAGTTATTTAGAAACTTGATTGGTATTTTTCTCACAAGCCTTCAAAAAACGTATGAAACTTTGAAAGTACCTGAAAAATAATTGATCAATAAAACAATTAAGTACGGGAAAATCAAATTTTATAATTTCAGCGCTACTTAGTTTGTTCACTTGTGCATTTAAACGTCTGATTTGAGCCAGAAAGGCAAAGCCCAACTGAATCTTAATTCTATAATGTTTAAGGAGCTTTCTATACATTTTTATAAAATACATTTTTTCCAAAACTACGTTAAAATTCATTATGGAGTAAACTTTGCTTACTGCGTTTTCGTTCCGTAATAGTCTGGTACGTAAAGAGATTATCTCGAGAAGCAATATAGATATTCTTTTGAGACAGTCCAAAGAGCATAGTTGCTCGTGTCATGGTCGGTTACTTGTATTGGCTCCTTTTGCCGCCGATGCTGCCACGTGAACGCATTTATCTCCCCTTTCTAATGTCTCAGACGACTCCAACCAAAGAATAGCTCCGATCACATTATAAGGCACACACACATTTTCGTTCTATCAAAGTGCAAACACTAAACTCATCGAAATACTAGAATACACAGGAGTCTCTAGTTACCTATAGTCATTATAGTCACTTCCCTAATCTTTTCATATGTCATATCTTAAAGATATAGACATTTTTTCAATTAGAGCCATTTTTGAGAAAAAAATTCTATTTAAGGGTAGATTGGGTCGGGTTGCATATTTGGAAGATGCTGAACTTAAACACCAAATAAAGTGCTTACCTGACTTTTGGTTCTTGACTAATGCTGTTCACACACACACACACACACACACACACACACACACACACACAATACAAGTAACGTTTTCTAAAAATATTTATTTATATACAGGAGGTGGGAGATGAATAACTTCAAATATTTATATCAGCGTTTGAGGACGATGTGTTGATCCAATATTTGCAGCTTTTTCGCCATTTTCTAATGCTCATGAGGACATTTTTATTATGTTTTTAGGATGGTTATTATTCCTTCCTTCAGACGATTGGTTGTTTACGTAACAGATCGCACGGTTGTACTTCTTCTGCCCTCTGCTGTTGGTCTGCCCGATTATAGGTGGAGTGATTTATGTAAACACAGCGGAGATATAGCGCAAGGGTCGTTTAAAATACATTAGAGCCTGAATTTTGTGCTTCATTTATGACAATGCTATTAGTAAGTGGACAAAGTGAGATAAACTCATGTGTTATATGCATTGTTCTCTACTAAATATCAAGTTATTTATACTTATTCTCCTCCCACCTGTTTATAGGGAGCTTCAAGGTATATGTTTCCGGTGAAATCTTGAAATCAATTTTTGGGTACAATTTATGTGGAGAAAGTATAAACAAAGCAGCTGTTGAATGAATGTCTTGTAGAGAAAGCATGTAATATTGGTTGAAAAGGTGTACAATAGCAATAGTTTAGTAGTTTATGGCTGATTCTTACTTTCTCTGCACGTAATATGTAGATAGTGTATAGAGAGGGTATTGTATTGCATCCAAAAATTCGATACCGAGATTTCACTGGAAATACTGTTTTGAGATCCCTAAATAAAACATTTTTAGAAAAATGTCCGCGTGTGTCTGTGTGCGGTGAGTGTCTGTGTGCAGCATAGAACAAAAACGAAAAGAACGTTAAATACCAAACTTGATATTTAAGTTTGGTATCCTCCAAGGATGCGACAGGAAGTTTTTCAAGGAAATCCCACCACTCCCAACTACCCTTTAGATCGAACACTTTTCGCAAATTTTGATTTTCTCAAAAATGGCTGACGATTTTGATTAACATCTCTTTTATCTTAAAATATTTACAAAACAAATAAAATGTAGATCTTCAATTTTCTGGGCATAGCCTCTAAAGACATGTTTATTCCGGATGAATCTTGCGAAATTTTGCATAACTGGTAAACTGTTAGAGATAGGGGAAAAATTTACATAACAAAAAATGTAGATCTTGTTAAAACACACAATTTATGTTTATGTTTATACATACATATATATATATATTTCGTGGAGTTGACCGTTTTTGAGATATTCCTTGATATTAGTTTCAGCCCTAAAATATTTATAATCGTGTCCATACAAACAAAGGTACTTCAATCACATAGCAACCAACTTTTGAAAGATTTGACCATAGATTTAGCCTATGGTACTCCCTTATTTCTCTTCTACTTACAACAAAGCATGCAACAGGACCTTTTCTACTAATTTTTTTTCGATTAACATTAAGTAAATAGAAGAATAAGCTTTTTAACAATAATTTATAGTAGAGATGTAGGAAAATTCACTGAATAGAACACACGGATTTTTAACCCAGTAATCGATTCTAGAGTTTGTAGCTCTGGGCAATGATTCACGAGACTGAGAAGGTCAGGGTCCCCACCATAACCCTGATAACTTGAAAGAAATTTGTCGGTTTATTTACATTCCATAACGCACTGCCAGAGAAGACTTGAGCGGCAGACTTGCGTTTGTCTGTCTGTCTGTGTGTGTCTGTGGGCAGCATAGCTCAAAAACGAAAAGACCGTTAAATACGAAACTTGATATTTAAGTTCGGTATCTTCCAAGGAAGCGGCACGAAGATTTTTAAGAAAATTGCCCCTCCCCATACTACCTTGTAAACGAAAAAAAAAAAAAAAAAATCGAAAATTTTGTTTTTCTTAAAAATGGCTCTAATGATTTTGTTTACAATCTCTTATTTTTAAGATATTTACATTACAAACAAAATGTATATCTTGCATTTTCTGGGAATAACATTTATAGACCTCTTTATTCCTGACTATATTTTTGTGTTTGTTTTTTGGATTTTGCATAACTGCTAAACCGTAAGAGACAGACAATAACTTACTACACAAAAATATAGATCACGTTAAAACACACTGTTCATGTCATATATATTCCTGTAGTTGACCGTTTTCGAAATATTCCTTGTTATTGTTTCAGTTTTAAAATACTTAAATTTTTCACAACTTCTGGCCACGCAGAGAAACGGATTTCAATCCCATAGCAACCACATTTTAAAACATGTGACTGTAGGTTTAGCCTAGTGTATTCCCTTATTTCCCTTCTACTTATATGGAACTAAGTAATAATGTTTCTGTTAACGTTTATCTCGATTAGCATGAATTAGATGGACGAATAAGTTATTAACAATAATTTGTTACAGAGATGCAGAGAAAGTCATGTGAATTGAACACATCAAGTGTTTATCCCAGAAATCGATACTAGAGCTTGTAGCTGTGGGCAATGATTCACGAGATTGTGAAAGGTCAGGGTCCCCACCATAACCTGGAGAACTTGAAAGAAACTCGTCGATTTATTGACATCCCGTAACATCTGCACTGCCAGAGAAGACTTGAACGGCTCACAACACAGACAGCCTGCCGACGCGTCATTGTCTTGCCCGTAATGAAGCGAACGCACCGTCAGCAGTGTAGTCACTCACCGTGTGGTGATATCGCCGTGATGACATCATCACTTCCTTTGAAATGGCAGGGCCAGTTGGAGGTAACCGTTTCCACATGTTCTTTACCGTGGCAGCAGCTGCTGGTGGAGCTCATAAAGAACTCTCTCGCTATGATAAAGTTGGCAAGCGTGTTAACAAGAGCTTGATAATTAGCGTCACCTGGCCTGAAGGAACATTAATAACTTGACGAATGTAGCGACGTGTTTTAAAGCGCACTCATTAGACGTGTTTACTGCGGCAGAACGCAAAAGAACCTTTGGGCTGTTGTCTCGACCGAGAAGACAACTCTAGTTTGGCTGCTTCACCGACACAATGCAAATATAACACGATTTCTAACATTTTCACAGAGTAACCCTTGCAAACGGAGGTTATGTTATGTGTTATGTTCTGATGTACTACACTCACATGACTTTCTCTAGCTCTTCTACAATTTCTTACATAAGATTATTCTTCTTTCTGCACCTACTACTTAGTTCCTTATAAGTAGAAAGAAAACAAGGGAATAGACTAGGCTAAACCGATAGTCAAATGCTTTAAAATATGTCATTATTCGATTGTCATTACAGATCGCTTCTTTGCTTAGCCAGGAGTAGAACAAAAGAAAAACAGACATTTCCTGTCTGAGAAAAGTATAAGTACTCACAACTGAAACCAAAAACAAGGAATATCTCGGAAACGGTTACCTCCACAACAAAAATATAAATGACATATATTGTGTGTTTTGATCAGATCAACATTTTCTGTGCAGTAAGTTTTTGTATATCTCTTACCGTTTAGCAGTTAAGCAACATGTAGCAAAATTCATTCAAAATAAAGAGCTCTTCAGAGGCTATTCCCAGAAAATTCAAGATATACATTTTAGTTGGTACATAAATATCTTTAATATCCGGGATTTTAATAAAAATCGTTAGAGCCATTTTTTCCATGTAAAGAGTAGTTGAGGGTGGGGAGATTTTCTTGAAAATCTTCGTGTCGCATCCTTGGAAGATATAAACCTAAATACAAAGTTTATTATTTAACGGTCTTTTCGTTTTTGAGCTATGCTGTCCACAGACACACACTCAGACAGACAGACACACACATACACAGGACCTTTTTCTGAAAATGCTTATTTTGGATTCAGGGGTTCCTAAAACATGTATTTCCAGTGAAATCTCGGTATCGAATTTTTGGGTGGAATACAATACTTCCTCTATACACTATGTACATAGTACGTATAGAGAAAGTAAAAATCTGATGTTTTCCATTCTGGCTGTTCCAAATACAAACTACATATTCTTAAAAACGATTATTCTTTTATCTACATCATACTAATCGAGATAAACATTAACAGAATTGGTCTGAATACTTACTTCATTGTAAGTTGAAAGGAAATAAGAGAATACGTTGACATAAAGCGATAAACAAATGTTTTAAAAGCTGGTCGCTCTATGAAGAGAAGTAAACCTCAGACGCTTTGTACGGTCTTGTCAGAAAGTTTTGGTATATTAAAACTGAAACCAATAACATGGTATGCCTAAAAAATGTTAACTCTGCAAGCAAAACATATATAACAAATTGGATGTTTTAACGAGATCTACATTTTTTTGTGCAAAGTTTTTGTCTGCCTCTTACCGTTTAACCGTTATGCAAAATTCTGCAAAACTCATCCAGAATAATGGAGTCTTCATAGGCTATTTGCAGAACATTCAAACTATACATTTTATTTGTGATGTAAATATCTTTAATATACGGATTTTTAATCAAATTTTCCAGAGCCATTTTTAAGAAAAACAAAATTTTCCAAAAATTGTCCTTGTAAAAAGCAGTATATAGTGGGAGGATCTTTTTGAAAATCTTTGTGTCGCATCCTTGGAAGATAATAAACGCAAATACCAGGTTTGGGTGTTAAGGTATTATTAAGCTATGTTGTACACAGACACACACACGAACCTTTTTCTAATTTTTTGGGGAAAGGGGACATCAAAGCATAAGCTCGACATAACCTCAACAGTGAACCTCGACATCACTTTTTGGGTGGAACGCAATGCGTTCTGTAACTACAGTATATGTACATTGTATGTACATACATGCCACAAAAAATAATCATGTGAAATTTTGACATGTTGGAAATGCATAAATGCATTTAGGCTATATTAGCGACAGAGCGTTTAGGTAAAAATCTGATGTGTTCCATCTATATGGCTTTCTCTACCTGTTCCGCAATCAAACAATTGTTATAAAAGTTTATTATTTTATCTAAATTACGCTAATCGAGATCAACATTAGCGGAATTGGTGTTATTACTTTTTTCCTTTTAAGTAGAAGGGAAATAAGCAAATGCACTAGGCTAAAGGAATAGTCAAATCTTTTAAAAGCTGGTTGCCATGTGACAATTGAAATTTGGTTCTCTAAAACAAAAGAGAGATCAAAGAAAAGATGTCTTCCCGTATGAGAAGAGCTTACGTAATTTAAAATTGAAACCAATAACAAAGGTTATCTCGGAAAAGGTTTACTCAATATATATATATATATATATATATATATATATATTTAGAAACAGTTCCGTTTGTGTGTGTGTGCGTGTTTTTGTTTTCGTTTATATTGGTAGTGTTTAACGCCCGCTTTAACTACTATTGGCACCGCAGGCGGTGACACTGATGATACATGAATGATGATGGAGCACCGGTGGAATGCGATGGCGGGTGAAACCTGAGTACCCAGAGAAAACCCGCCCCAGCGCCGTTTTGTCCACCACAAATCCCACATGCGGCCGTCTAGGTGAGAGTCGAGTGGTCTAACCACTCGGCCACGGCGCGGCCCTGTGTGCGTGTGCGGGTATGTGTGTGAGTGTGTGTCTATCTGTGAATAACATAACTTAAAATGAAAAGTCGGTTAAACACCAATTTTGGTGTTTAAGTTCAGTATCTTCCAAGAATGCGATACGAAAAGTTTCAAGAAAATTCAACAGCCCAAATATCCTTCACATAGAGCATTTGTCGAAAATTTCGATTTCCTTAAAAAATGGCCAAACAAGTTTGATTAAAATACCATATGTTTAAGGTTTTTTATGACAAACGATATGTATATCTTGAACTCATTGGAAATAGTCTCTTCATTCTGGATGACATTTGTATAATTGGTAAACCGGATATCTTACATTAAGTAGTCAGTTTTTATGCTCACGTATAGCCCATTACACTTGTATGGATATTAGAATTATATTAAAGAACACTCCCAATATATTATTACTGTTTTTAGGTTTTTATTATTATTTTTATTATTTCTACAACTTTACATTTCTTTAAGCTTCGCAGTTCTTTATTTACTATCACTTTTGGAATCGTTTCTCTTCTTTTTAATATCCAAAGTACATGGACGAATTCATTTTCGAGAAATGTCCTTTTTGTGACAGACATGTTATAATAAGATGTGCCCATGAGATCTCTTTTGGCAGAGAATAAACTAGTAATTAGCATTTTTGTCTCTAATTTTCTCCTTTGTTTCTTTGCACTAGAGTGTGGGAAACGCAACATTGGCCTCACAAAATGAGATACCAACGGGTATAGAGTGTGCCTCTCTCATTTGCTCAAAGGGGACAATTTCTTTTGAACTATAAAAATTTGTATATCGATATTTTAAATATTTGCTTGATTCTTTAACTTGTCAGATATTTCCGTAGATCTACAGTCATTTCTTTGAAGTTGGCAATGTTGAGGTCCCACTCACACCCGCCAAACCAACCAAACTCCTATTATAATAGCGTCAGTGGAGAGTCCGTAACAAACACATATGGAACTGAAAGAAACGGGGCCTTTGGTGGGATGCCGACCGTATCCTATCCTATCTTATCTTATCCTACGTCATGCCAATTAAGAAAAACATTACTAGAAATGATTCTTATACGTAGAAGGAATATAAAGACATATACTAGGAAAAAACTATAAGGTTGCCTTCTAAAAGATGGTCACTATATAATTATATTCAAATTAGATTCTCTTTGCATTGCCTTATGAGTGAGCACAGCACCCTTTGCCCGGGTAGCTATTATTATTTACTTTTCTATTTCAGTCCTGCTTAAATTTCGTGTATATACCTGCATTTCATTCGTCAAGATTATCAAATCATTGTCAAATTTTATCGTTTAGAGCATGTCCTTATTTGTTTTCAAGATTTTCAAAGATTTTATTGGAGTCAACTTTACAAGAAAAGCTATGAATTTGGGACAACTCTCGGAAAGTCCTGTAAATCAATGAATTTGACAATTTGATCGTGTATACAGATTTAATATTTGAATAACTGGATGTAGATGGCAGCAGAGCGCGTGTGGTCGCAGTCACAGATTTGGCTTCGTCATGGTTCTATTAGTGACAGCCTGACACAAAAGATCATGTAACTTCTTTTGTTGGACTTCCCCTTAAACAGGTGCCAAGGGTGTGACACGCTGCTTACATAAGTAACAACAATGGTATTCACTCGGTACCTTTGTTAACAAACCGTGGCCTCATCCCACGCTATTGCAAGGTGCACACTCGGCCGAGCGGATAATGTCCTGTAGCGGGGAATTTGTCAAAGTGTGCCTTTGAGTGGGTTGGGGGGGGGGGTGAGGGTCTGCTGTAGAAACAGCGATATCTGACACTTTGTGTCTTGCTGAGGTTCTTGCGGGAATCTGTTTCAACACGGCTATTCTTTCCGCTTTAGCTAAAAATTAGCAGCATCCGATGGAAGCTCAGCATGCCTTCAAAAATCTGATTCGGTACATTCATCTGACTTTCTCATCCCATTACGTTTTATTACTTTCTCTACCTCGTTTTCATAATGTGCAGAGAAAAAAGAAAAGATATTGTATTCCACCAACAATTTTATACCGAAATTTCACAGTAAATACATGTTTTGGGGACATCTAATCAAAAGAAAAGAACAACGGTTGGTGCATTACTCAAAAACCAAAAATCGGTTAACTATCACACGCAGTGTCTAAATTCAGTATCTTTAAAGAATAAGAAACCAGGATTATCAAGAAAACTTCCAAACTATCCTTTATGGGGAACATTTTTGGAAAATTTTGATTTTCTCAAAAATAACTAATTGATTAAAATCCACATATTAAAACGTTTTCGTAAAAAACAAAATATATGTCTTCAATTATCTGAGAACAGTTTCCGAAAACTTTACATAATCGGCAAGAGATAAAAAAAATGTAGAGCTCGTTAAGCCACACAATTTTAGTTGGATACTTTTTTTTTTTTTTTTTTTTTAGAGACGTTTTCGAGATATTCCCTGTTTATAGTTTAAATTTTAAAATATTTATACTTTTCTCATACGAGAAGTTGCCATTGGCATTTCTTTTGTTTTACTGCTGGCCATGGAAAGAGAATCGAATTTCAATGTCGCCACATACCGACAGCTTTTGAAAGATTAAACTATCCTTTAGCCTTGTTTTTTTTTTTTCCTTATTCCTGCTGTACGTATGAGTAACTAAGTAATAAGACCACTTTTGCTGATGCTATCTTGATTAGCATGAAGTGGATAGAAAAAAAACAGTTGTAAGAATAGTTTGTTTGCAGAATAGTTAGAGATTAAAAAAACACATGTGAATGGAACAAAAGAGATTTTTATTTTCCTTATACAAAATATTGTTATAAACGTTATTACTCTCTTTACATGATACATGGCACATAGGTGGAGAAGGTGTTGTACTCCACCTAATCATCGATACCGAGATTTCACCGGAAATACACGTTTAAAAGTTCCTTGCATTTTTGGAAGAAAGATCCGTGTGTATGTGTGTGTGTCCGTGTACACTAATATAACTCAATGATGAAAAATCTGATGTGTTACACTCACATGACTTTCTTTAGCTCTTCTACAAACTTCTTACATAAGATTATTCTTCTTTCGCACCTTGTTAATCGAGGTACTCATTAGCACAATGTTCTTATTACTTAGTTCCGTATAAGTAGGAAGAAAATAAGGGAATACACTACCAATAGTCAAATGTTTTAAAAGCTGTCGTTAGGCGATTGTCATTACAAATCGCTTCTTTTTTGGCCAGGAGTAGAACAAAAGAAAAACGGACACTCCCGTCTGAGAAAAGTATAAGTACTTCACAACTGAAACTAATAACAATGAGTACCTCGAAAACGGTAAGCTTCACGAGAAAAATGTATATTGCATAAGTTGTGTATTTTAAAAGAACCTACATTTTTTGTATAGTAAGTTTTTGTCTATCTCTTACGGTTTATTAGTTATGGCAAATTAAGCAAAATTCGACTTTTGTATAACTGGCAAACCGCAAGAGACAAAAACCCACTACATAAAATGTGTAGATCTCGTTAAAACACTCAATTTATGCCATTTTTTTTTCGTACAGCTCACCATTTGCAAGATATTCCTTATTATTGTTTCAGTTTTGAAAGACTTAAACTTTTCTTATACAGGAATTTGTCAACCACTGGTCATGCAAAGAAACGCATTTCAATCACATAGCAACAGTGTTTAAAATATTTGACTATGGCTTTAGCCTAATGTTTTCCTTTATTTACGTACCTTCTACTTACAAGAAAGCAAGTAACAAGACAATTTCTACTGTTTGCATGAAGTAGCTTGAAGAATAATCGTCTTAACAATACTTTGTTGCAGAGATGTAAAGAAGTCATGTTAATAGAACACATTATATTTTTTAAACTAAAAATATAGGCATATTGGTAAATTTTTCTTCATATTTTGCCAAACTTTACTTATAACGACTCCTCTTGATATGTGCTAACAAAGATGATGAAAAAACAGTTTAGTTAATAGAAATATGTTACAAGAAACGGGTGATCATATTTCGAATGCGACCCAAGAAAACGCAGCCTCGATCAGAACCGCAAATGACCGAGTAATTTGAGGGCGCAACTCGTGCGACTCTCTTGCGAAAGCATCCGAGTCTATTATCCCTATCGTTGTCCTTTCTCACCTCAATGTTTTCGAAACATGGGATACAGAACCCACCAGATCTTCGACGCATGTCACTGCAGGGGTCCCAATTGAAGAAGCTCCTGGAACTAGCTATTTATTGCCCTACCGATCTGTACAATGGACCGGCTTTTTTGGGCCAGTTACGGGCTCCAAGGACGGTGCTGCAAGCCCCGCTGTAATTGGCGCCGGGTGTGGCGCAATTGCATCACCGTGTTCTCACCACTGTACGACACAGCATATGGTATCAAGTAGTGACCAACTCCATCCTCACCACTGAACGGCTGTTCCATATATGAATGAAGTCTACGCTGGACTGTGATCTCTGTGGACGACCAGAAACCTTGCTGCAGCGGTTCGAAACCTGCCCGTCCTCTACGCCTTGGGGTCATTCGCAGAATAACATCTTTAGATTTTCAACATCTCTGAGGCTTATTTTATGGAGCCTATGTTTCACTGTCCGCCATCATAATTGCGGAGGAAAGTGCTTCACCGCATTAGGCAACTCTTGCTCGATTTATCTGCATAGTTTGGACTTTTCTGGTCCTTAATCATTATTGTTAATCTGGCATGTAATTCCAATTCTTCCTTGCTTTAACCATGTAATATTCTGACAGCAACTAGATTCCCTTAAAACTAGATCTGTGATCTCAATGTTTTCTTTGTTTGAACATGTAGTTTATTATGTGATATTGTGAGCGTATTATTTGTACAGTTGATAATTTATTTGAACTGAGTTACTGTCAAATATGTGTCGGTCTGTATGTTCTATTCCCGGCGACCCTCACTTAGACCCATAGATTTTTTCGGTGGTTTCTCTGGGTTGTCAGACGAATATTGAGTGGTCTCTCTCATCCCTGGAATTTACTGTTCTCCATATTGTTTCATTAATCATCATCATATCCCATTTCTCATCTGTTCCGGCTCCTGTCTTTGTGAATACTTATTTAGGATTCTGTATCGTAGCGTCTCAACAACCATTCTACTGACACGTGCAAATCAAATATCCCTACCACATTTTTTTATTTTTATTATTAAGTAGTGTATGTTTAGTTATTTGCGGATTTCTTCGTGCTTTGGCTTGTTGCATTAATAAGTTCCTTTGTTCATCCCCCCTTTTAGTCCATTTTAGGGTGGAAGGATCGTTGATCATGTTTCGGTGTAACGTGGTAGGTAAGAATGTAGGTAGAACTTTCTGCGGCAGTTGGCTTTCGTCTGGTTGCCGCAGATTTGAGACGAGTTGGCCTGTGTAACTGCCGGAGCTTCTCAATCTAGAAACTGCAGAGACCCTATCATCGCTAGGCCGTTTCTCCAGTTTCAAGTGCCGCCGAAAGCACCCTAGAATCCCAAGGTGACCCAATATTATTAACAGAAAAACAACAAAACAAAAAAAGGCAAATGCAAATAATGTAAATTAAAAGTTATTTAATAAAATCAACACAATGAAATAGTTGATTTAACTTTGTCATTGGAAATGCGAAAGGTGTTTCGTCAATGTTTGTTAAACTTTTTTATTTACATTACGTTACAATTTTTTTGTCGCTATTCATGGATAATTTTCGCTACCTATAGAGACAATTGTGTTGATTTGAAAGTGGAAATTAGCTCTTTTCACCGAATCCCCTCTTGCTTCCATTTGAAATCAATAACTTATGTTGATTGAGTGAATGGGAGCAGCAATTGGCACTTAGAGTTCCCTCCCCCTTCCCCCCACTGCACAGAAGCATGCTCTGTTTAATACCGTATTTTTGTTACCATTTTGTTGTATCGTTCAAAACAGATCCCGATATAATAGGTAGTAATTGGATTAATTCTTTTGAATTGGGTGACAGTAGCATGAATCCGCAGACTAACGAGAGCTGTATGCGTGCGTGCGTGTGTGTGAGATGAACACGCTCACAGGTCGATCAAAACTCGGCGTGCGAGGTAGTCGAGAAAATGCCATTTATTGGGGACAGTGTGAGAAATTTCTCTCCACTGTCACTCAGGTGATCTGAAAAAACGTATTTAAGCAATTTAATCAATGTTATACAGGATGTTTGAGAAAGAAATTTAATTAAAGTTTCTTCATTTGAAGGGGCACAACAATGATTTTAATAATAAAATAATAAAACAATTATTATTATTATTACTATTATTATTATTATTATTATTATTATTATATTTTCTCTAATGCCTAGGTAGCAGTAGAGGAATACACGTATTCCCCCCAAAATCTGATATTGATATTTAATAGGAAACACGTTTTTTGAAATCCTTTGAATTCAAAAAAAAAAAAAAAAGAAAAAAAAAAGCCAAAAAGAAATTGATCTATTCCATTCATATGCCTTTCTCTATTTGTTCCAAAACATATGTTTCTTACAAGAGATTAATATTTTATCTGCGCCATGCTAATCGAGATAAACAGAACGGTCTTCTTCTCACCCGGAAGTCCCGGGTTCGATTCCCGGCTGGGGTGGGGAATTTTTCTTTGGCCAGAATTATTCCCTATCCCTCACAGAGTCTGAAAGTATGTATGTATGTGAGAGTGAATGTGTGTATGTGTGTTTGAGGAAAACAAAATTATTTAAAACCAAACGTAAAAAAGAACCTACAGACAACGAGTTGTTTCAAGTGAAAAGCCCCCGATATGACCTTAGATGTTAAAGGGGGCTATATAAATGAAACAATAAAATAAGAAAAGGTCTTATTATTTGCTTCCTTGTAAGTAGAAAAGAAATAAGGGAATACATTAGGCTAAAGCGATAGTCAAATCTTTTAAAAGCTATCGCTATGTGAAACAATTGAAATTTCCTTCCTTTTTGTATTCTGGGAGTAAAACAAAAGAGATGAAACCAAAGCTGACTTCTCGTTTGTGAATATCTCGGAAACGTTAACTGTGTTATAATGTGATCCACATTTTTTGTAGTGACTTTTTGTTCTCTCTCTCTCTCTCTCTCTCTCTCTCTCTGTCGTCACGGAAATCATCCATAATGAAGAGGTCTTCAGGGTCTATTCCCCAAAAATTCAAGACATACATTGTGTTTATCATGACGATTTTATAAATATTTTAATAAAAAACGTTAGAGCCATTTTTGAGAACATAAACATTTTCGACACACGGACATATTTCTATTTTTTTTTCTTTCTTTCTTTTGTATTATTCAGTGGGTCTCAAAACACGCATTTCCAGAGAAATTTTTGTACCGAATTTTGGGGTTGAATACAATACCTTCTCTATCTACTATGCAAATTGTAATACGTGCTAGGAAAAGTAATACTTTTTTTTAAAAAAAAAAAAAAAAAAGGTCCGCGCGGTAATGTATCGCCTAAGTTTGTATAGGTATATCAGACTCATCCATGGACTCCAGAGAAGAAAAGTATCCATCCTACATAGGAACTTTTTCGTAATCTTTGTTTTCTAAAATACTGGCTAGATACTTAGAGATTTTGCTAAAAAGACCATATATTGGAGATTTTTGCATGAGTAAATAAAGAGCGTTTTGAATTTTCAGTAAATAGCTTTTGTCGTCCTTTGGAATGGATTTGGTATGACTCCGTATGCTGTTTAAACATGTACTGTAAAATTTATAGCTTTGTTTAAAATACACGATTTATTTCAAGTAGTTTTTATAATATCAGCCATTTTCGAGATGTTCGTTGTTATTAATGCATATATATTTTATGATGCTTTTGTAATGTTGACTAGTTTCTCGTGAATTGAAGCCAGGATGTTACATGGATCCGCTTATTAGACATTTGACTATCGCTTCAGTTCTTCTGTATACCTTTTGTTGCTACAACAAAATATGTAAGATAACCATTCCTGCAAACGTTTATTTATAAAAACAGAAAAAAAATATTTAGTACATTCACATGGCTACCTCTTCATATTCTTCAACAAACTATTTTTTTAAAAAAGGTTGTTAAACTGTTTATTAATGATTTTATTACATATTTGCTTGTGGCTGCAATGGAACTGGAGGAATAAAGAGGTTTAAGCGATAGACAAATCATTTAAGAGCTGATCGCTGTGTGATGAATTGAAAGTTCGTTCTATTTGCATCACAAGTAGGGAAAACAAAACGAATAACGACTGGAAAGTTGTTAGAAAAGGAAAATTATTTGAAAATGCGAACCAATAAAAAAGAATATTTCAAAAATTGTTCAAAGTTACCAAAATATGTGTGCTATAAATTGGTTGCGCTAACGTGTTCTACACTTTTTGTATAGTAACATTTTGTTAATCCCTTACAGTTTATCAGTTGTGTAAAAGAGGACCTCCGTGGTTATTCCCAGTTAGGCTGTTATAAATTTTATTTATGATGTAAGTATTTTTAATATATATTTTAATAAATATAGTGAGAGCAATTTTTAATAGAAACACTTTTTAAAATGTTTTCATTTAAGGATAATTTGAAGCGAGGATTTTTTTTAAAATATTTATGTTGCATTCTAAAAGATGCTACACTTAAATATAAAGTTTGGGACTCAACCAAACTCCTTGATTTTGAGCTTTACTTTTCATAGGGACACGAATACATAGGATCTTTCTCTAAAATATTTAATGGATTAAGTAGACCCTATGTATCAAACTTTTGAGTGAAATGGAATATTCCTCTACTTACTATAGGTAAGCATTAGAGAAAGTAATACGTTTTGCAATAATAATTTGTAGAGACAATATAAGAAAAAAATCTGATGTGTTACACTCACATGATTTTCTCTAGGTGCTCTACAAACAAACTTCTTACAAAAGACTATTCTTTTTCCTACACATTGCTAATTAAGATAAACGTTAGCAGAATGTTCTTGTTACTTAGCTCCTATAAATAGAAGGGAACTAAAGGAATGCGCTATGCTAAAGTGATAGTCAAATTTTTTAAAAGCTGTCATTATGCGACTGCCATTGCAAATTATACTGCTCAAAAAGTCTAAGGGACAAGTACATTATTTACTTCAGTTAATTATTCCTAGATGTGAAATGGATATTACCCTATCTAAGGTATGTTACCTTGACTAAGAAACAAATCAATTACATTTTAAGTGTAATGTATTTAATTTTTAATGTTGAAGATTAAACAATAACTGAAATGCTGCATATGTATCAAACATTTAAACAAACAAAATTGAAAAAAATCCCATACAGATTGAAATGAATCCAGTTTCAGTAACCAGTATGAGCTCCTCTTGCATTTAACACTGCTTGGCATCGCCTCGGCATACTCAATATCAGATGTTCAATGTTTGCTTGCAGAAGATTATCCCAAGCCTGACTTAGAGCAAACCGGAAGTCTCCAACGTTCTCTACATTCTCCATTTGTGGTGTCACAGCCCTCTGAAGTTGATCCCATGCATGTTCTATGGGATTAAGACCCGGGGACTGAGCAGGCCAAGGCAGTACAGAAATTTCTTCTTGCTGAAACCATTCAGAAACCGCTCGAGCAACATGAGGGCGTGCATTATCATGCATAAAAATGAAATGTTCTCCATGGGCATTAGCAAATGGTCTTACAATTGGATGAAGAACAGAATTTAAGTATACATTATGATTCATATGCTCTTCCAAGAAAACGAGCTGTGTTCTTCTGTCCATCATTACTCCTGCCCACAACATGACTGTACCACCACCGTAGCTATGGACTTTCTGAACATGATGAAGTCTTTCTGCTGACCCAGATTGACGCCAAACCCTGATACGCCTTCCATCAGGGTGAAAACTGAATCTAGACTCATCCGAAAACATAACATTAGCCCATTCTTCATAGCCCCAGTTCACATGGTCTTGTGCCATGTAAGACGCGCTGCCCGATTGTTTCTCCGTAAGGCTGGTACTCTGAGAGGGCGTCGAGAGAAGAGTGATGCTTCATGAAGTCGGTTTCTTACAGTCTGGTCACTGACAAGAATTCTATGAGTGCCCTGGAGGACAGAAACAACTTGCCTGGCAGTTATATTCCGATGACGCTTAGTATGCAAAACCAGAAATCGATCCTGCCGTGCTGTTGTTTTCCTTCCTCGGCCTTGATGACGTTCCTTAACATCACCTGTGGCTTGATAACGTAGCCATAATCAGTTAATAACACTCCGTGATGTGTTCAGCACTCGAGCAACATGACCTTGGCTTTGGCCACCTTCTATCATTCCAACAGCTCTGAGCATTTCAGAAGTTGTGAGATGATGGCGTTCCATGATTAAATAAGAGAACTTCTTATGATGCAGTAAGAAAACAAGACGATATCTTTAAAAATATTGCATTAAAGAATCAAGCACAAAGACCTACAACAGGATAAATTCTAGAAAAATCCCAGACAATAAACAAAGCATTGTTCTACATGTTGCCATGGCAACGCCATGGAGTAAGTATTTCACTGATATCATTACCAGAAATGTACTATAAAATATACCAGAAATGTGATTCAAATTATAATTGTCCCTTAGACTTTTTTGAGATGTGTACTTCTTTGCTTGGCCAGGAATAGAACAAAGGAAACACGAACATGTGCTGTCTGAGAAAATATAAGTACTTTACAATTGAAACTAATAACAAGGAAAATCTTGAAAACGGTCAACTCCACGAAAAAAATGTATATGACATAAATTGTGTGTTTTAACAAGGTCTATTTTTTGTGTAGTAAGTTTTTTTGTCTATCTCTTATGGTTTGCTAGTTATGCGAACTTCATCCAGAATAAAATGTTCTTCAGAAGCTATTCCCAAAAAATTCAAGACATACGTTTTATTTGTGATGGAAATGGCTTTAATGTGTGGTATTTTAATCAAAATGGCTCTAACGATTTTCGAAAAAATTTCCATGTAAAGAGTAGTTAGGGGTGAGTGGATTTTCTTGAAAATCTTCGTGTCGCATCCTTGGAAGATACCCAACTAAAATACCAAGTTTGGTATTTAGCCGTCTTTTCGTTTTTGAGCTATGCTGTACACCACAGACACACACACAGACAGACAGACAGACACACACACACACATACACGTACCTCTTTTTTTGATTCAGGGGGTCTTTAATATACGGTACTTTTATCGAAATCGTTACAGCCATTTTTGAGAGAATCGACATTTTCGAAACTTTTTTCATGTAAAGGGTGGTTTGGGGTGGGGCGATTTTCCTCAAAATCTTCGTGTTGCATCCTTGGAAAATATTAAACTTAAAAACCAAGTTTGTTGTTTTACCGACTTTTCATTCTTGAGTTATTGTGTTCACGAACACACACACACATACACACATATACAGACACACACATGCCTTTTTCTAATTTTTTTTAAACATGGGACCCTAAAACATATATTTCCTGTGAAATCGAATTTTTGCAATACCTTCTCCAGCTACTATGTACATTGTACATACCTGTTAGAGAAAGTAATACACGAACGTAATGCTTGTGATGTTTAAAACTGGAATCCATGTTCTTTATCCAATTCGGATCCTATGCATAAAAATAATCCCCTTTCGTTCACACCTTGTACAAAGACACTTGTTGTACAAGAAATGGCGCCATAGAATGGTGTCATCTTGCGCCAGTAGTTTGTATGCCGTCTAGCATGAACGTATGTACACATGATACCACTTCAATGGCAAGATGTTTTAATAAGATGGCTAACACAGAAGTTGTAAATTCTATAGTTGCTGTCACAGTAGTTATTCTTTTTGTAATATAACCTATTTATCATATCTTCATATTTCTACACCCTGAATAATCCAAGGTTGCTCTAAGTATGCTCATTAAAGCTTACAGAAACGAAACAAGCCTTGACAAATCCTCATTAGATAACTTCAACGCTGTCGGAATGACTGCGCAGCCTAGTCGAAAGAGCGCCTGGCTATGGTGTAAGGAGTCTCGTGTACGCCTTTCGGTTATGAGTAGCAATTTTTATTACTTTCTCTACTTTCTCTCTTTCTCACTACTTTCTCACATAGTATATAGGGAAGGTATTACATTCCACCCAAAAATTCGATACCGAGATTTCACCGGAAATACATGTTTTGGGTCCCCATGAATCCAAAAAAAAAAAAAAGAATTTTTACAAAAAGGTCCGTGTGTATGTGTGTGTGTGTCTGTGGACAGTATAGCTCAAAAACGAAAAGACCGTTGAATACCAAACTTGGTATTTAAGTTTGGTATCTTCCAAGGATGCGACACGAAGCTTTTCAAGAAAATCCCCCCACCCCTAACTACCCTTCACATGGAAAAAGTTTCGAAAATTTTTTATTTTCTTAAAAATCGCTCCAACTATTTTCATTAAAATCTCTAATATTTAAGATATTTACATCGCAAATAAAATGTATATCTTGAAATTTCTGGGAATAGCCTCTGAAGACTACTTTATTCTGGATGAATTTTACTGAATTTTGCATAACTGCTAAACCATAAGAGAAGGATAAAAACTTACCGCACAAAAATGTAGAGCACGTTAAAACACACAATTTATGTTCATACTTTTTTCGTGGAGTTGATGGTTTATGAGATATTCCTTGTTTTTGGTTTCAGCTTTGAAAAACCTATACTTTTCTCATACAGACATTTGTCAACTCCTGTGAATACAAAAAAGGAACTTCAGTCACATAGCAAGCAGCTTTTGACTATCTTTTTAACCTATGGTACTCCCTTATTTCGCTTTTGCTTACAAGGAAGCAAGTAATAAGACTATTCCTTCTAATTTTTTTTTGGTTAGCATGAAGTAAATAGAATCATAAGCTTTTTAATTATAATTTGTTGCAGAGATGAAGAGAAAGTCATGTGAATGGAACAAAGCTTTTTTTTTTTTTATTCTCTGTCCACCTCAGAGTCTGAAAATATTTTTAAACACCTCACTCTATTGCAATTCTTGAAATTAAATTAACATATTCAAAGTTATACCAAGTTTTATCGTTTTATCTATTTATATTTTCCCTGCCATGTTCAGTTATATCTTTATTAAGTTACAGCATATAAAAGTTTACATTTATTATACTTAAATTGTTCATAAATTTAATAAATTGGATTTTGAAGATTTTTCACAAGCTCATTGTTTTGTATCGGCCATTGCCTTCTTGTTCTCAATACACTTTACCAAAGCTCTTCTCTTTCATTTTTAACCGTCCAAATTCCCACAGGATATGTTGTACTGATTGTTCACTGTCCCTGCACAAGCATTTTTGATCTTCCAAAATTTTAAACCGGTTAAATAGATTAAATTTTTCCATGTCCTGTGAGCATTACTTAGACTAGTTTGTTCCTAATGTATGATCTTTACTCATAGATGTGAAACATCACGAAGCTATGTATTACAGCTATGGTATTATAAGCAAACTTAAGCAGTGAGCATACATATAGCATCCAAACTGTAGTCGGCTAATGCTCGTTGGAATGGCTACCAGATGATAACGAATAGGGCTTTGTTCACTGGCATGCCATTTGGAAGGAAAGTCACAGCCTACCAATAGTTGGCATGGTATACACGGAGCTATTTTCTATATGGAGCCATTTCTTGTACAAACAAAGCTTAAAGGCTTAGAGGTATAAGAAGAGGCCCACAATTTTGCTGCTGAAGGAAGCACAAGATTCATTGTCATTATTACCATTAACCGAGGTATATCTGAAGATCCTACACTGCGATTTGAGAATATAATATATGAACCTACAATACATTATGTTTTAAATATGTACACCATTAATACAATTTCTGTGACGGGTCTTGTTTCGGTTGTAGAGTAACCATTTCTAATTCTTTTTTAATGAAGGAAATTATATCAATTACCAACTGGCCCACTGCTCCGTATTTGGCATGTGCAGAACTCTACGGGTCTATTAGAGTTATAACCAGTCAGTGGGGACGAGTGAGCAACATTCGCTTTATCCCTTTCGATTATCAGCGGAGATGGTGCGCCAGTCCCGCTTGTTGAGAGAACCAGTTTCTTACTGACATGTTTAAACTTGAAATGACTCTGTTGAGTTCTACAACTCTTTTAACACATAAAGGGGTATCTGCATTCGTCAAATATCAGGATTTAGGATACTTGATAGTAAAGGATATACAATATCAAATTGCATTATCAATAATTAAATACTCAGTGGCTATTTTTAAAAATTCACTTGTATAGCTTACACCGAAAAATAAAATTAATTTACTTTTATACATGAAGTAATTTAAACATTAATTTTAAAATCTTATGATGTATATGTACTGAACTTTGTTTTTGCAGACGTTACCTTTATATATGTTATTATACTTTCATGCTTTATCAAAAAAATTTCGTTTTTAATTTATAATATATGTAATATTATGTTATTCTGTCTTTTGGCAAACTCTATGAGAGTCTGATCTTTCAATAAAATTATGGTCGCATTACTCAGTGTTGTCTTTCTTTTTATTTTTTTCTCAATAAATGAAAATGTAGAGCAATACAAAAACAGTAATGGAACAACAGATCATTTCGGTTGTACTGCCACTGTCTACGCAAACCTGGTCCGGCCTATGACTCCTCGGACCATCGCCTGGAAAAGGTCGTCGCCTCTCTCCCTCTCATTTCTCTGACTGCTTGGACTTACCACGTGGGATATCGCTACATTTCTTGGGGTTCTTGTCTATTCCAGGGTACAAAGTTAAGAAACGACATGAGATATATTTACTCAACACATTTATTTCACACTTCGAGTGGCGCCTTCGGAGGTTGATGAAGTCATTTAGATAGAAAAAGAAAGTTGACTCGTAAATATACCTTAGGTCACTACAAAAGTGTTGAGATATGTATCGATAAAGTAAACTCAATAAAATCAGTCTGACTGTGGAGTTTCTCAAAGTACTCACCACACATATTCTGCTCTTTCTCATTCTCTCAAACCACTTTTTAAAGCACTCCTGCCACTTATTTTCAGGTAGGTGTAAAAACTATCATACGCTGCAACAGCTTCTTCAGGGATTGAATAACTTAGAGCCAAATCAGGACTACAGGATGAATGAGTCATCAGTTTCAGCTCTGTGGACTCCAGAAATTAGATAGTTGCATTGGCTCTGTGCGCAGAGACATCGTCATGGTGTTGCAGAATTCCTCATTCACCTGTCCTTTGCCGCAATTCACGAAGGTTCTCAAAATTTGTGGTAAGCAAACTGTTGTGTAATAGTGCGCAGTAACTGTCCTTTGTACCACAAGAGAATGGTAGCCACATGATGAGATTTAGAGAAGAACCTGGCCACCATTTTCTTCCCGACGTCTCACGAACGTTACACTTTCGTTGGAAGATCGCCATTAGCATTTTTGTTAATTTGTTCTCAATTGACATGAAAGAAATGGAAGAATAAGGTTTTTATGAATGAGTTGTTGCAGAGATATAGAAAAAGTCATGTGAATGGAACACATCAGATTTTTATTCATTACAGTTATTCCACCGTTAAATGCAATAAAGCGTATTGTCCATCGGCAATGGATTTTATTATAGTATTCAATTGTCATAGGGTCTTGTTTCTTCTTTTGTTATTTAGTACATTAAAACACTCACATACATGCTTAGTCTCATTCAAATTTCTTTACTCTAGGGAAGATGTAGGTAATATAATCTTGGCTAGAGAAAAGTCCTCATCTCCAAGCCGGAAATCGAACCTGGGACTCCTCGCACAGCAGGTAGACCTATGAAACCAGCATTCATATCATTTTATCATTAAGAAAGAGTACATTTCGTGCTCAATGTCTTCAAAATTGTATTCACCGAGCATTTTTAAACGCGTTTCCCGTTAGATGGTGAACTTGGTTATACCAGCTATGAAACAATGATTAGAACCTGATTATATATACATATGCACATTTTTACAGGATTATTAAACAGGCACTTTTCTGCTAGCATACCTAAATGTTGCTTCCTGCTGAACACTTTCCTTTAGAGGTGGTTTTTATCACAACACCTCTACAGTATTTTTGCTTTTATCAAATTTCCCAACCGTACTGAAAATGCTCCAAAGTGGCACCTATCGAACAACCGTTAACCCCACCTCCCATTAGTGGTAGTTTTTGCATTACAGCCCCTAGGCGAATAAAGGGGATCCTTTTATTTAGCAAAAGTATTGAGAAAGGAGGCACAATCCTCAAAATTGCCTCCCGCTGAACATTTTCCAACCAATTCTTCCGTTGGGGTGGTTTTTTCTCTCAACCATTTTACTCTTCTCTTAAACAACATGTGTGGCAAATTTTGTCGAATCAGCGCAAGGATGTGGAAGCCTATAATTACATCCACACATATACACATTGAAAGATTAGAAATAAAATGTTATGAGCTTAATTCACATGACTCTATGCTATTCTTATAAATGTTCATTCTTTTTCATGCTAATCGAGGCGAAAGTTCACAGTTATTTCCTTGCAGGTTTATACAAGGGGAATAAGCAAACATCGCCCTCCGTGGTGTAATGGTTACCATGCTAACTTCATATACCCAAGGTCCCGGGTGCAAACCCGGCGTAGGACGATGGACTTTTTTGGGTGTAAAAATCCTTAGCTTGGCTTCCTTCGGAAAGGGAAGTAAAGCCGCTGGTTCCGTGTCGTAGATTTACGGCACGTAAAAGAATCTCAAGCCCGATAGAGAGGCCTCTGAGCAAAATTAAGCGCTCTTTCACGCCCAATTTATAATGGGACGCTGAAAACCACAATAGTTAAAGAGCGCCCATAGATAACTGCCATTTCCATTTTTAAGTGATATTAAAATCTTTTAATAACGGTCGATGTGTGAAATTTCGTCCTCTTTGCAACACCACGAAAAAATAGCGATTTTGTAGTTTAAAAAGTATACAGTATTTGATACTACACTGTATAATAAAGAATACCTATCTTGTAAATGGTTAATGTCACAAAAATATGATTTGAAAAGATCTGCATTTGTTATTGCTCTAGCACGTATGTACATTGTACATATTACCTAGGTAGAGAAGGTATTTGTATGCCACCAAAAATTTTGATACCGAGATTTCACCGTATATGTTTTGAGAGTCCCCGAATAAGGAAGAAAGCATTTTAAGAAAAAGTTCAGTGTGTGTATGTGCGCGCCTGAGGACACCATAACTCAAATATAATACATAAGAACTATAGAAAGAGGGAGAAAGATACGAGAGAAGAAGATATAGTGTGATAGGAGAAGAAGATGGATATCTATCTAATAATTTATTATATGTCGTATAATATCACATAGTCACATACGATTTGAAATGCACATTAATTCTTTTTTATTCATAAGTGAGATCCTAAATAAAACAATGCCCGTCTCTGCTTTGCATTCTAGAGGCCAGAGTTCTAATCTCGGCTAGGTGAGTTACCCGGATATGGTTTTCCTTATCCTGAGAAGACGAATTTCAAGTGACTTAGCGCTACATGGACCCAGGGGTCATATGAGAACCATTTCATTGAGTTCATTCATTGTCCGAAGGTCGTTAAAATACAAAATAAAAGAATCTGATGTGTTCATTCACATTATTTTCTCTCCACCTCAGTAACAAATTATTATTAACAAGCTTATTCTTCTATCCACTTCATGCTAATCGAGATAAACACTATCAGAAACGTTTTTATTACTTAGTTCCTTATAAGCAGAAGGGAAATAAGGGAATTCACTAGGCTAAACCGACAGTCACGTGTTTTAAAATGTGGTTGCTAGGGAATTGAAATCCGTCACTTTGCACTGCCAGCAGTTGACAAATTCCCGTATGTGAAAAGTTTTAACTACTTTAAAACTGAAGTCAATAACAAGGAATATCTTACAAATGGTCAACTTCACGAATAAAATATGTATAACATAATTTATGTGCTTCAACGATATCTACATTTTTTGTTGTACATTTTTGTCTATTTCTTACGGTTTACTTGTTAATGCAAAATCCAGCAAATGCAACCAGAATAAAGAGATCTTCAAGGGCTATTTCCATTACCTTCTCTATACACTGTTCATAGTACGTGTAGAGAAAGTAAAACTATATAAATAAAATTAAAAAATCGGACGAGAAAATAAGTGGACAATGAATACAAGAAAAACGTTTACATAACAGTATTCTGTTTTACTTCAGCTTTTATTTTGCCATTAATCTCAATTACTAACGCTTGCAGAATTTTGTGCTTATTTTATCAAGAATAACCATGTTATACGCTGTAAAGGATCTTTCGGCACACACTAAGAAATGGGAGCAAGTTTAAATTTAATTACAGTTGACATGCTTATTTGTGTTGGTAGATCCAGTTCATCCCCATTCAGTTCTTGAATGTAATTTTTAGAACAAATCTGATGTGTTCCATTCACATTCTTTCTCTGGCTGATCCACAAACAAACTATTCTTATAAAATATTACTCTTTTATCTACAATTTGCTAATCAAGATAAACATTAACACACTTATAATTATTACTTGTTTCTTTATAAATGGAAACGAAATAAGAGAATACACTAAGCTAACGCGATAGCCAAATATTTAAAAAAAATCTGATGTAATCCATTCACATGACTTTCTCTATTTCTCTGCAACAAATTTTTGTTAAAAAGTTTATTTCTATTTACTTCATGCCAAGTTAGAAAAAATTAGCAGAAAAAATGTCTTATTACTTGCTTCCCTGTAAGTAGAAGCGAAATAAGGAAGTAACATAGGTTAAAGTGATAGCAAAAGATGGTTGATATGTGACTAAAGTTCCTTTGTTTGTATGGACAAGAGTTGACAGATTCCTGTATGCGAAAAGTATAAGGTTTTAAGGCTGAAACAGAAAACAAGAATATCTAAAAAAAAAAAAAAAAAAAAAAACGATCAACTCCACGAAAAAAATGTATATAACGTAAATTGTGTGTTTTAATGTGCTCTACATGTTTTGTGTGGTAAGTTTTTGTCTATCTCTTACGGTTTACCCGTTACACAAAATTCCGTAAAATTCATCCTGAATAAAGTAGTCTTCAGAGGCTATTCCCAGAAAATTCAAGATGTATATATTATTTGTCAAGTATATATCTTTAATATATGATATTTTTATCAAAATCGTTAGAGCCATTTTTTAGAAAATAAAATTTTTCGAAAATTTTTCCATGTTGGGGGTGGAGGATTTTCTTGAAAATCTTCGTGTCGAATCCTTGACAGATACTGAACTTAAATACCAAGTTTGGTATTTAACGGTCATTTCGTTTTTGAGCTATGCTGCCCAAAGGCACACACACACGGACATTTTTCTAAAAATGTTTTTTTATTCAGGTGGTCTCAAAACATGTACTTCCGGTGAAATCTCGGTATCAAATTTTTGGGTACAACATAATACCTTCTCTACACACTATGTACATAGTACTATAGAGAAAGTAATACGATCGCTATGTGAAACAATTGCCATTCGGTTATGATAAATGTAAATGTCGTGTTATTTATGGACGCTCTTTAACTGCTGTGGTTCTCAGCGTCCCATTCTAAATTGGGCGTGAAAGACGCTTAATTTTGCTCAGAGGCCTCTCAATCAGGTTTGAGGTTCTTTTACGTGCCGTAAATCTACGGCACGGGACCAACGGCTTTACTTCCCTTCCGAAGGATTTTTACGACCGAAAAAATCCATCGTCCTTCGCCGGGTTCGAACCCGCAACCTTGGGTATATGAAGTTAGCATGGTAACCATTACACCACGGAGGACGACATTCGGTTATGATGTTTCTTATGTTTGCCAGAAACAAACAAAAGAAAAATGAAACGAAAGATGACCTTCCGTTTGGGAAAAGTTTAAGTAGTTTAAAATTTTTATATATATATAAGACCTAAATTATATCTATTGATGATATTTCTATAGCTGCGTAGTAAATGTTTGTCTATCTCTTACGGTTCACCAGTTATACAAACGTAATCCAGTATGTAGAGCTCTTCAGAAAATTTTCCCAGAAAATGCAGAGATATACATCTCGTTTGCCATTAAAAATTTTTAACATGTGGTATTTTAATCAACTTCGTTAGAGGCTTTTTGAAAAAATAAACATTTTCTGAAAATATTTCATGTAAAGGTTAGTTGGGACGGAGGATTTTCTGGAAAATCTTCATGTCGCATCCTTGGAAATACTAAGTTTGGTATTTAACCGATTTTTCATTCTTAAACAATGCTGCCCACAGACAAACACACATCCACATACACACATTTTTCTAAAAATACTTTTTTTGGATACATAGTCTGTTACTGGTGAAATCTCACTTTCGAATTTGTGGTGGAATACAATACCTTCTCTATCTACTTTGTACATAGTACAATTCGTAATAGTTCATTTGTTGATTTTGTTTGCATTGGCTTATTCTCAATATGGGTGGTGGGCCTCGCTATAACGAATGTTATATCGAAACTGAGTTTGAATGCTTTCTACAAGGCCAATGTCTCCAAACTATCTAGGCCAGTAGGTCATGCATTGAGGTGTGAAATCTGAACGAAAGCGAATAGTGTATACTGACAGGCGTTGTTTATTTGGCCGTGCGTTTAACAGTTTAATAAATATCTATTATATATCCTTCTTCTTCTTCTTCTTCTTCTTCTTCTTCTTCTCCTATTACACTATATCTTCTTCTCCCGTTTCTTCTCCCCCTCTTTCTATATTTTAATATTTGGAATATTTCACGGTTTTTTTTTTCTTACTTAACAATATGAAAATATTTAGAGGAAATAAAATTTGCAGTGTGATTGTTAAATATGTTATTTTAATCCTAAAGATTGCCACTGTTGCTCTTTTAGAGCTTCCTGCATCGCTTCCTTTTTACGAGTACTGCGTTTAAAATTCTCAAACTTTGCATCAGTTCGATCTTGTTCCATCTCAACTTTGAATTAATGATGTGTATGAAAGCGTTGATCTCTCAGTTTGCTCTTTGGTGGAGAGCAAGCCTTTTCATTTCTATACAGAGCCATTGCGAGGATATACACTCCACATTGATGACTTTTTGCAGAATCTTAATTTTATCGATCACCTGGTGAAGCATTTGATTTCACATTTGAACTGGGCTCGCAGATAACAACAGTATTTTGAAAATACCCTTCGCCACACATTACACTTTTTAAATACAAATTTAGTATTCTTTGAAGCAACAATGGGATCACCGGAACAGCTACCTCGTCAGCCAAGAGTTCTTTGCCCACGAGGGACTACATGGGCCAATTCTAAATCTATGTATGCATATGTATTTGAAAATTAGAAAGCAAACTGTGTGTTCCAATCAAACGACTTTCTGTACCTATTCTTTAGCAAATTGTTTCAAAATCCCCATTCTTCTATTTATTTTATTTTAATCAAAATAAACATTGCCAGAAATGGTTTTATTATGGTTGTTTTCCTTATAAATAAAACGAAATATGGAAACAGAATAGGTTGAAGGGATACTCAAATAATTTTAAACCCGTCGCTATGTAATTGAAATTTAGTTCTCTATGCATGGCCAGGAATAAAACAAAAGAAAAAGGAATGACAAATTACCGTTTTTTGAAAAATTATAAGTATTTTAAAATTAAAACCGATAACAAAGAACATCTCCAAATGGTTAACTTCTAAACAACTTATGACATAAATTGTGTACATTTTTGTGGAGTAGGTTTTTGTCCTTCTCTTACGATTTACCAGCTATGCAAAAGTCATCCAGAATGAAGTAAACTTCAGAGACCCTCCCAAAAAATTCAGGATAAAATTCAGGGTATATATATATATATATATATATATATATATATTTTTTTTTTTTTATTTTCCAAATAAATCATTTAATAAACAGTATTTTCATCAAAATAGCTAGAGGCAGTTTAACAAGAACCAAGTTTGGTATTTTACCGAACTTTCAAGAAGACTATTTCATTGGAAGCTAATCTGGTTACACATATGAATAGAATTACTTACGCAACTAAACCTTTAAAAGAAACATTTTAGTTATGCTCTCTACACACACAACAAACACACAGGTATTTTTCTAAATGCTTTTGTTGCACTCATAAGACCTCAAAATAGGTATTTCAAGTGAAATTTCGGTGTCAATTTTTGGCTGGAACACAATGCATTCTCTTACATAGTATGTACGTACATAGTACTCCGTAGAGAAAGTAAAAATACAATGTGTTATCTAATTCTTTATCAAAAACTTAATATTCTACTACTCCATGCTAATCAAGATGAACAATAACAGAAATAGTTTGATTAATATTCTCTGTCAAATAATTCAATAGATTTGTCGTTTGTAATTACACTGAAATTTCTTTCTCTTTGCGTGCTCATGAAATAGAAAAAGAAGTTTTATTTATGGACGCTCTTTAACTGTTGTTGTTCTCAGCGTCCCATTCTATATTCGGCGTGAAAGTCCGCTTAATTTTGCTCAGAGGCCTCTTTTATTAGGCTTAATGTTCTTTTACGTAGCGTAAATTTAGATACGGGACCAACGTCTTTACTTCCTTTCAGAAGGAAGTCATGCTAAGAATTTTTACGCCCGAAAAAAAATCTATCGCCGGGTTTGAACCCGGGAACTTGGGTATATGAAGTTAGCATGGTAATCATTACACCACGGAGGACGACTTGCATGTTTAGGAGTTAGAAAAGGAAGGGAAAACCATTGGCAACTTCTCGTTTGAAAAAATATATGCATTGAAAAATTTAAGCCAGTAATTTAAACAACAAATACTCGGATGTGATTAATTAAAAAAAAAAATAAATAAATAAATAAAAAAGCTTAAAAACTTGTGTGTTTTAAGGAGATTTTACATTTTTTAGATTTAGTCTATCTGATATCGCAAGCTGTTCCGGCTTGGTGCGCGCCAGCGAGTAATTCGCGACTCACAGGTGATCTACCTACAACATGTACTGTAGCGCATTATTGAGGACAAACTATCCTCACAGCTGAGTCAAGCTTTGGAAATAAAATGACAGGGAACAAGTATTGTGGTATGACTTTTACCCAATGATGAAGTGAAATGAAACGGCCTTTTATTTATGGACGTTCTTAACTACGTGGTTCTCAGGGTCCCATTCTTAATTGGGCGTGAAAGTCCTCTTACTTTTGCTCAGAGGCCTCTCTATCAGGCTTGAGGTTCTTTTACGTGCCTTAAATCTACGACACAGGACTCACAGCTTTACTTTCCTTCCAAAGGAAGCCTTGCTAAGGATTTTTACGCTCGAAAATATCCACCGTCCTCCGCCGGGTTTGAGCCCATTTGAACCAATGACACAATTGGCTACTCTTCCTTCAGCTCTCCTCCGAGTTTTATGGATTAGTACGCATGTACTCTTAACTGACAAATCGATTTAGAATAGCCTGTAATGTGGTTTACCAGTTATGCATATTTCACTAAGAAAGAAAAGGGATTGGGGCTATTTATAGAAAATTCAATATTTATAATTTGCGTGTTTTTCAGGTGAAATCTCATTATCGAATTTTAGGTGGAATGCAGTAGTACCTTTTCTACCAACTGTGGGCAAAAATAAAAGAAAGGAGAAAAAAGAACTTGTTCCCAGTATAATAAACGCCACCATGTTTGGCATTTTGCTTGAAAACCCTAAATGTTTATGACACAAATCCAGGATAGAAAGAGAATTGACAGAAGTAAACCAAGAATTGAAACATTACGTGATAAGACTTTCTATCCATTCATCCATTAAAATATGTGCATTAAACTGAGCAATCTGTATGTGAATAGCCTAACAATGAATGTGATAGGTACCACGTCATTAAGTGCAAAAATATGGTGAAATCCATAAATATGAGCGCCAAAGTGTGACGTCACAAAAAATAATACCCATTTGGTAGCACCTTAATTCATTTATTAAAATTATAATGTCTGTAATGAAGAATAAAAAACTTTCTTTAAGCTTTATATTAGTGGATTACTATTCTTACTTAATTTGTCTACTTACTTCACTTTAATCCAGGTAAAATTTTGCAGAAATAGCTATAGCTCACATTGCATTGCAGATACAAAGAGGACACTATAGTCAAATTTTCAAGAACTAAATGCTATATTGTAGCATACCCTATGTGGGGTAGGTTTCATCCCTGCATTGCGCATACTAGGGATAGAAGCTTCAGAGGTAGAGCTTTTCGCGTACGAGAGGGAATCGGGTGGCCTCAGGATTTAAGATGCAGGAGGATATACATTTGGGGAGGGGATCAGGAGCTATAAATAAATATGCAAGGGTGCGAGGAAACACACAACTTTTACTGTTAAGAAATAAGGTGTTGTTAGGGGTGTGAGAACCCAAGGGTTACTCAAACTCCATTCAACCTACTTGGTTCATCTTAGATCTTGTAGTTCACACACTAAAATAAAACTATGCCGTCATTAGTATGTTGGGATTTACGTCTCACAATGTTAGCAGTTCAGACGAACAAGGCACCTCTAACAGTTATGGAAGCTTTTATAATAAAACCCATGCTTATTGCACTGCTTTAGGAGGGCACAGCTATGTCAGCATTTCAACATCTTGCCACTAATATCTATTGTTTAAACTGGTGCAGCATTACTTCTTATTAGATGGAATATAATTTACTCCAAAATGACCATATGAGGTACCGTATAATATGCTAGCCTTAAAATTCCATACTCTTTTCATGCAATTGTGAGAAAGCAATGAAAATCCACAGGGTATAAAAACTGGAACTTTAAGAGTATCTCCGAATTAGCGTAAATCACAAAAGTTTATTTGAAATAAATTATGGGTTTATATGTTTTGTGTAGTGCGTTTTCGCCTTGCGCTTAACATTTGTAGCCACATAAAACTAAAGCAAAATGTGTGCACTTGAATCCAAAAAGGTATGTTTTCTTTCTCGACTACGTTTGTACATTGTCCATAATAGAGAAGGTATTGTATTCCAACAAAAAATTCGATATAGAGATTTCACCTGAAATGAATGTTTTGAGAACTCCAGAATACAATAATTTATAAAAAGGTTCATATATGTGTATATGTGGTATAGGGGGGGGGGGGCTCTGGCTGTGGGCAGCATAACTCAAAAATGAAAATTGGTTAAATACCAAACGTGCTATTTAAGTTCAGGTTCTGCCAAGCATGCGACACGAAGATTTTCAGCAAGAATTTCCCACCCCAAAGTATCCTCTACATGGAATAATTTTCAAAATATTCTTTCTCTTAAAAATTACTAACGATTTTGATTAAATACCGTATATTAAAGATATTTTAATGGCAAATAAAATATATATCTTGAATTTCTTAGATCGTTGAAGTCCTCTTCATTATGAATGACTTTTGCATAACCGGTAAACTATAAGAGATAGAATCATTATACAATAAATGTAGATCTCTGTAAAACACATAATTGATGGTATACAACGTTTTATTTATTTATTGTTTTGCTGTTTATTATTCTTTAACCTAATTCGTCCAACGATGACTGAAATCGGTGTAATGATGGTCAAATGATCTCTGGGACCATGAAGCTTAAAAGTTACTCGACATTTGTATTCTCAAGATAAGAGAAATCCACGAAAAAACCTTAGCCAAATCAAATGGGAAGTCATTATTCAATTTTTTCATCCTGAACATGTAGAGAGAAGAGAGTTTCAATTGTATGATGCAGCAACCTGCATCTAAAGAATTTGACTATCGCTTTAGCCTAGTGTATACCTTTATTTCCCTTCTAGTTGCAAGGGAGCAAGGAATGCAGCCATTTTTGCCTATATTTAACTCGACTAGCATAAATTAGAGGGAAGATTAAGCTTTTATAAGAATAATTTGTGGCAGAATAGATAGAAATGGAATGGTGAATGGTACACATCATATTTTTAGAGTAACTTAATTCGTCTTAACAGGTGTTTCTGTGAACCGTTGATACTTTTCCTTGATATACTTCCTCTACCTATCTGCAGGAAAGCGATAGATAAGTGAAAACAGTTTCCAATCTTTGTCATTTTTAACACCCATTAATATTTTCATGATAGATTAGAAACTCTGAAACAGGATCGCTTCTTCTCTTCCTATCCATAAAGTGGTAACCATAACAACTAGATGTGTGCTAAGGAGCCCCGTTCTTCATTTCTTTTCCATTTGGTGGGCATACTCTTATGATACGTTAGAGACAATGTATAAGCCGTCAGGATCCACTTCTCTCAGAGTTATGTCCGTTATAAATCTCACGCCCCGCGAGAGGGAACTCGGAATATAAAAAGAGCCGGGAAAGAAATCGTCTCCATTAAGAGTTTTCTCCAATGGTTATGAAAATGAGAACTGCATGCACTCACAGCGTCGCCCCTGATGTATAGCAGCCATTTCTTGCAATGTAGAGAACTCCTGCTTCTCAACCTTACTTAGATATCGCTATTTCAAAACCTTAACTTTGTGTGCTCCTACTCTTTGGGATTTCTTGTCGAGGCAACATCTACTGGAATTATCGCCATGCAAGTAAGGAGAACGAAACATAATCGTAAACTTAAACACAACTGTAACATATTCCAATTCACCCCTACCAGAATTCGAACCTGAAATCTTCAAATTCGTGGTCAAATCCTACAGGACCATCTGATTTTCCTTTTATGTACCTACTATCCACGCAACTCTTCTTGGATGTTAGTTTTACAGAAAAGCAATGTTAGTGGGGAGGGAGAAGAGAAAACTCGCACACCTATCTTTCCGAGGTTAATAATAATAATAATAATAATAATAATAATAATAATAATAATAATAATAATAATAATAATAATACAGGGAAATGCTACGTGGTCTCCCGTAGGCGTGTTATTTGTTACACCTTTAATATTTTGTTTATTCTGCCAATGCGTACACTAGTAATAATAATAATAATAATAATAATAATACATAGTGGTACAGTGAAACATCTCATGGCACCGTGTGGTTTAACCCTATAGTGGGTCCAGTCTCTGATCGTAAATAAGAATAGCGTTTTACACAATTAAAAAACTAGTTGTTGTAGATATTAATAGTTGAAACAAACTTTTTAATGACTAGTGAGTCAAAAAGGTGATTTTATTCTCTAAAAATAAAGGCTCTGTAATTGATGTGGAAGGCATGTTAAAATTCTCCACGTGTTTATATTGTTCTTGTATATAATCACGAACTCTAGTACAAGCTTGGGAAATGCCTCTTATTCCTTCAAAGTTTACGCTGATGTGCCAGAGGAGAAGCAGGAGCGACCTTGTTCTTAGAACGCCACTGACCGGCTATACTTGGATTTACTCCGTAAAGTTCTGCAATTTTATAACGCACACTTGAAATACGGCGCTGTTGGGCCACTTAATATTTTACAAAAGTTTTGTAGTGGATACTACGTCTGTTTCAGGATTTCAAATTGTAATCTTTAGTTTCTCAAGCAGATGCGTTATCCATCGCGACAGCGGGCAGATAAGTTTGATGACTTTTATTCCATACGTTGGACTTTGATCTATATTGTGCAAACATTTGTAACTCAACTTCATAAAGATTAGAAATGGAATTTTAAAATTCCTAACCAGAAGGCTTATCCATTGAGCACAGGGAAACTTTTACATTTAGCTTCCATTTAATTCTACTATTTTGGTTTCATCTCTATATGAACAAAATTACAAAACAACGACCCTACCAGGATTCGAACCTAGAATCTTCTCATCCGTAGTCAGACGCGTTATCCATTGCGCCACAGTGGCACTTGCTTCTCTTTTATCTTAGTAATTCATCTATTAGGCACTTTAGATTTAATATTAATTTGAAGCATACAAATTTCAAAATCACACACACACACACACACACACACACACACACACACTCACACAGACACACACTTACCCATACCTGAACGGGCCTTTTCCTAAAACGCTTTTTAAATTCAGCGGATCTCAAATCGTGTAATTCTAGCGATACCTCGGTGTTAAATTTTGGGGTGGAATACAATGCCTTTTCTACCTACTATGTATGTGTAGAGAAACTGCACTTTAGATGGAATATAGGCCGCGTCGTGGCCGAGTGTTTAGACCACTCGCCTCTCACCAAGGTGGCCCGGGTTCGATACTAGGCAAACGTATGTGGGATTTGTGGTGGACAAAGCTCTGTAGTGGCGCGTTTTCTCCGAGTTTTCCGGTTTACCCCGCCATCGAAATCCACTGGTGCTCCATCTTCATTCCATAAATCATCAGTGCCAACATGAACGGTGCTATAGAGGAAAAGACGGGCATTAAACACTATAAAAAGATATGGAATATGTTTCGAAAATGTTTTTTGTCAAAAGCTGTTCTAAAGACTTTTATTGAAACATCCTATATTTAACATATTTACTGATAAATAAATAAATGTCCATATGAATTTTCTGAGAATAGTCTGTGAATCCCGCTTTATTCGAAAGAAATTTTGTATTACTTATGAAGCATAAGAGTAGACAAAAACGTACTGAAAAAAAAATGTAGATAGATCGCTTTAAAATATAAATTTTCTTTCAAGTTAATTTTTGTGTCATCAGTCATATCGGCGATACCCTTTTTATTGGTTTGAAGTTTTCAATATTTTGTCATTTTGTGAATTACTCGCAAACTTCAGCTGTTTTTCGTCATGAAGCAACATGGAAAATCAAGGCCAGTAGATAGCGACGAGCTTGTAAACTTTTGACTGTCGTTATTCTCTTTGCACTATAACAAACTAAATTAATGACATGATTTATGCAACGTTTATAAAAATTAAGAAGAATAAGAAGAAGAATCTTTTGTAAGAATAAATTGTGAAATGTTTATAAAAATACATTATAATGGGTACAGAGAGTCATCTGAGTGTGATTTCAAGGTGTGTTGTTTTCTTTGACGTTATGCCAATTGTTTACTATATGTATTTATTTATCTTTATTTGACTCTTGTTCTCAGCATTTCTACAAAGAGACTTCGTGTCGCTATTTTTGGTGGCCTAATACGGTCACAAGTTATGTCATGAGATATTTTTGCGTTTTTACAGGTGAGTGGTGTGCTTTCCATGCAGGAGCTTTCAGTTCGTAAGTACTAAATCATTTCTATTGGAGATATATATAAATAGCTATACATATATATATATATATATATATATATATATATATAGAGAGAGAGAGAGAGAGAGAGAGAGAGAGAGAGAGAGAGAGAGAGTACTGTTTGATAGAAGCTAGGTAAAATTATTTAGAGATATCTGTATTCCAGGTGCAATGATATATTAGTACTCAATTGTTTATACTGAATGTAAGAGCTATATAAATAATTAAACATGTAACTGAAATAGTGTCGTAAGTGCATCATTCGATAACGAAGAAGAGACTTCTGGTATCCTCCAATACAGCTAACGCATATGTACACAATAATACATCATAGAAACCCCAAAATAAAATGAATTACTAATAACTGTTGAACATGGTGGTTCCACCAGCAAGGTCATCAAAATTAATACTGTTGGAAAACCCGTGCGGTAAACTAAATGGGGTTGTTGACATTAAAACAACCATGAACATTTATAGCTGATACTTTGCTGCCACATAAATAAACTAATAAGGAATTAGTAACATAAAAACAATACGACTTGAATAAGACTCAAATGGTGAAATATAATTACATTAACTGTCTATAATAAATGAATCAATACTTAGAGGATGCAAATACCTGATGTGCATGCTATGGAATAAAACAGAGAAAACTCTAGGAAGGCTAAGTTACCAGTAACGAATGCAGAAATATAACTTTCCGCTATGACAGTAAGAAGGGAATTGGATTAAAACCAGCATGTTGAAATATTGCTCAAAGAAAATAGCCCCTGCGCCGCTTTGTCTACCACAAATCCTATATCCGGTCGCTTGAGATCGAACCTGGGCCGTCTAGGTGGAATGCAACCTCGTTTTCGAAACTTTAGACATAATATAACTTCCATAGAGTCTTAAAGCGTGTGTCTAAAGTTATCTCCAGATCGGCCAAATGCTGCACCTTTGTAACGCAGTTGTTAAAAACACGGAAAGGATAGATTTGAAACGAATAAAATTTTAAAAGTTGAACCAGCCTTGAATATTTCGCTGCCAGTACAAAATATTTTTGGTAGAAGAGTAACTAGTCTAGAATTTGCCTACCAACCAAGCGAAGCCACGAAAAAAGCATGATGAGAGTGGCCATCCCTACAGGATTCGAACGTGCGACCACGCGTTATAGTAGAGACATCTCGCTCAGTATATCGAAGTAAAATTCCAAATGTAATTATGTATACTACCTATCGGACATAATGCCGATCCAAGTGATATTGTATTTTTCAAGTTTGAGTCATCTCTACAACTTGCTACTTTCACATGGATGGTCTGAAGAAAATGTTATATAACTCCATGGCACGACAGCTCACGGGGAACCTTGGTCTACCGCCCGGCCGCTGCGTCCCCCATCTCGGTCCACTACAGACGTCATGGATGGGGTGCAGTATTGGAGGGTGAGACGTGGTCAGCGCCTCGAGCCCCTCCCGGCCGGTTAATGCGGTCCTCGCGACCTGGAGCCGCTACTTCTCCATCAAGTAGCTCCTCAATTGGCCCCCCAGGGACCTCACGAGGCTGAGTGCACCCCGGTCCAGGTCTCCCAGCGGGGGAAAAATCCCCACGCCGGTACTGGGGATCGAACCCAGGTCTCCCGCTTGGTAGGCAGCTGCGCTACCACCGCGCTAAGGAGACGACCGAAGAAAATGTTATCAGGTATAAAAAAAACCATAAGTGGCAAATAAATGACCCGGAAATTATCACTTGCAATATTACAAGCCACCTTTGAAGTGTATCTTATAATATTTGATCTCTCCTTAAGGTATATCAGGACCTTGAAAAGGTTTAAAGGTGCAAGAGCATCTAACAGTGGTAGCTCACCAGTAAGAGCATACACCCAATAACTAAGAATCCGTGGTTCGATTTCGACTCTGAATATGCATATTCCAACCAAGATTCATCTTTCAACCTGTTTATATATTGCTAGGATGATGGAACGATTTTCAAACATCAAACGAGATTTTTTGAGGGCGAGGGAAGTAAAGCATAAGTGCATCAGTTTGGCCGAATTAGTTTAACAGGACAGTGATTTTTTTATAAGTGTATAAAAATATTAGGAGTAGTTTTTTTTTTAAACTGCAAGAAATCTAGAGATGAATATAAATACAGGTGTCTTCAAATTATTGGGCGATTTCATAAGGAAATATTTTCACTAATGTTTAGTATAAATAAACCACCATATCATCACTTAAAAGGTGGAAGTTTGATGTTTTGTTTTCACCTCAGATGCACTCTATGTGAGCATCTCGTCCAGCCCGTGATCCCATTCATGCCACACCCTCTCAAGCATGCTTTGTGGGATGTTCTCGATGGCTGCGGTAATGTGCCTTCTCAATTCCGCCAACGTCTCTGGAAGTGGTGGGATGTAAACACTATCCTTGATGTAACCTCACAGGAAGAAAGCATACACTGTAAGGTCAGGTGAACGCGGTGGCCATGTGCAGAAGATGTCTGCGGTTGTTGCACAACCAATACAATACAATGTACACATTTCTCACTTGAGAACAAATGAAAATCAGATGTGTAACACAAAACTTTAAACTTTCCTCCTACAAATATTGGTATGACAATTTATTTATATTACATATTGGTGAAAATACAGCCTTATGAAATCGTCCAATAATTTGTAGACACCCGTATTTATTACAACGCTGGAGATAGACACATCTGTGTAAACAAATCGTAGTTTCCACGATAGGTGTAGTTTAATCCAAAACATGATGGCACTCAAACGGAATCGCTCCCACCTACCACTGGGCAATATTCATTAGCAAAAAAGGACGAAGGGGTGAGAGACAGCGTAGTAAAATCTGCTTCTTGGAAGCACTACTTGCCTCAGTTAAGGGACCAGTAAGTGGAAGACTTGGCAATAGCGAGGGCAATAGCAAATTTTAAGCCAGTTTGACTTTAGAAGAGGAGTGGGGCATGTTCTGAAAAATACTGTAGTACACTTGGTCCATTCGTTAAGTTTTTCACCAAAGGTGTACGTCAGTTAGTATTATAGAGCAAGCCTCCACCACATCTACAGCCAACGACAGTGCTTGCGATGTTACTCTGTTTAGTAGTTTCATACTTTACACGTTTCTTTGTGTGATTGTCGTCAAGTGGGAATGAGCAATGGTGGCCTTGTACACAAATATGGAGTACACTATGGTTCTCATATATGGGGAGGCCCGAAGAAATACAAGGCAGGTTATCCGCTTCTATCAGCAACTTTATCCTAACAGACGTCACCAAGCCCACGCCATGTTTCCTAGATTGGAGAAGTGTGTAAGTGAAGCAAGCTACTAACAAACATCTGTAAACTCCTGAGTTTTCTGTCCTTAAAAATAATATTAAAATGAAAATAAAAACCCTCCCTGTGGAACGCAAGAAGTAATTTTGAGCGTGTTAAATGGTTGATAAAAATGTTATATGTTATATGTTTACTTACAACATTTAAGTGCCTATACAACATTTCAATAGTGAAACTTTAGACACTGTATAGGCAATGTATATAATTTACAGGGTCTTATAGCGAAGGTGCATTAGGCACATTTTATCCATATAGATTAAAGTTGACATTTTTCTATTTATGAGGTTGAAAGTGTGTTAAGGACGGTTTTTGAAAATTGTAAGTGTTCTATAGTTTTCGTTGGATCCTATTAATTGTGTAAGAGCAAACACAAACATCCAGATAGATCAAACTGTGGACGTGTATGTTTAGGGTTGAAAGTAATGATAGCTTAAGTCCATGTAAGTTTTGGAGAGGGAATCATTTTCGCTACAACCAAATATGCAACATTTTATCCGAATCGCAAGGGGAAAGAAAAAATCCTCACAACGTTCAAGGAAGTAAGAGGGAAATTCGTGAAATGAATACGACAGATTCCCTCTCCAACAACACTGATTTGAAGTCTTTGGCATTAGAATGTCATTAAAACTCTTCTATATATGGAATGAAGGTTCATATAGTATCTGATGTTTATATTAAATGAAAGTGAAGTGAAGCTGCGTAACATGAATATAAATATCACCTCATTAAACCCCGAATTTTAAGATTTTTGTATTTGTTGTAGGCTATGTCAATCTGAAAGAAGTGTACTTTTTAGTAGTAAAGAAATAACGGTATTTTGGTTTCTGAGCTTATTTATACCCACAAACAGAAAAATTTCCCCACAGAACAATTATCCCTTTCACAGATTATGCCTATCGATCTGTTCTGTTCTCAGTTCCATGAAAAATGTTAAGGATACTATTTAAATACGTTTTGAAGCAAATGTATTAATTAAATATTACTGATACTGTTTACTTCAAATCCAGATTGCTGAGAATTTAAGATTTTATCAATTTAATCTGAGATTTCCGTACCGCAGAGTATTCGTATTAGTATGTAAATGTGCAAATTTTCTCATAGAGAGATCATTATAATTTATTGTTCCATTCATGTACAGTTTTAACATCTTAAATTATATCGGCGGCTTTGACTTTGGAGCATTTGCGCATAGGCATACTAGTTTACTGATGTGATACATAAATGTCAACTTTAGGTATTCTATTTTTTATTTTAATTCACACACACCCACTCGTACTACATGTCATACTTCCATATTATATGGAGTATGGGGAATAATAATTGGCGAAAGGAAAATTCTCCAGCCGGGAATCTATCCCGGAATTTTTGCATTTAGTGGTTAGCATGCTAATCACCAAACTACAGATGTACTCTTATTGATATTTTGTGTGTTTCATTTGTTTCATGTTATGCAAAGTGTTAAACTTACAATTTATTCTTATAAGAATCGCTACCAATTAGTTTTACTATGTTTATAGTGTGTAGAGACAGAAGACTTGCTCCTGCTATCGATATTGGATCACTATGACCTCCTATAAGAATTATTCCTTTTAATGCCTTACAAGTCCCTTTACTTAACACAAGATACAATTAATAAGATTACCTTCAATTAATTATAACATCATCCTTTAATTTCCTCTGCATTCCATCCAATAATTCAATATCGAGATTTGATAAAAATACATGTTTTGAGACACCCTGAATCCAAAACAAGCATTTTAAGGAAAATATCAGTGTTTGTCTGTGTACAGCATACCTCAAAAACTTGGTATTTACGTTTAGTATTCCCCAATTCAAAGTATCGTTTACATGAAAATGTATTCGACAATTTTTATTTTCTCGAAAATGGCACTAACGATTTTGATTAAAATGTCATATGTTAAAAATATTTACATGCCGAATAAAATGTATAACTTGAATTTTCTGGGAATAGCCTCTAAAGACCTCTTTATTCTGGATGCATTTTTCTGAATTTTGTACAACTGGTAAATCGTAAGAGATAGACAAAAACTTACCACACAAAAATTATAGATCTTGTTAAAACGCACAATTTATGTCATATACATTTTTGTTCGTGGAGGTGACCGTTTTTTTAGATATTTCTTATTATTGGTTTCAGCTTTAAAATACTTTTACTTTTCTCATACGGGAATTTGTCAACCTCTGTCCATACACACAAAGGAACTTCAATCACATAGCAGTCAGATTTTAAAAGATTTGCCTATCGCTTTAGACTATGGTACTCCCTTATTTCCCGTCTACTTACATGGAAGCAAGTAATAAGACTATTTAAGGTAATTTTTTCTCAGCATAAAGTAGATAGAAGAACAAGCCCTACTATTTACGTGGTAAATTTTTTGATAGTATCTAACGACCGCTTTTATTGCAAATGGCACCGCAGGCGATGACACTGATGATACGGAACGAATATGGAACACAGGCGAAATGCGAGGGAAACCTAAGAAAATCCGCAACCGCGCCGCTTTGTCCACCACAAATCCCACATGCGGTTGCCTGGGCTTGAACCCGGTCCGCCTAGATCAGAGGTGAGTGGTTGGAGCAGCTTTTAACTATCACTTTAATTTACGGTACTCCCTTATTTATCTTCTATTTACAAGGAAACAAGTAATAAAACCCTGTATGATAATTTTTCTCGTTAGCATAAAATAAATAGAAGAATAAACTTCCGTGGTGTAATGGTTACCATGCTGACTTCATATACCCAAGGTCGTGGGTTCAAACGCGGCGGAGGACGATGGATTTTTTTCGGGTGTAAAAATCCTTAGCATGGCTTCCTTCGGAAGGGAAGTAAAGCCGTTGGTCCCATGTCGTAGATTTACGGCACGTAAAAGAACCTCAAGTCTGATAGAGAGGCCTCTGAGCAAAATTAAGCGGTCTTTCACGCCCAATATAGAATGGGACGCTGAGAACCACAGCAGTTAAAGAGCGTCCGTAAATAACACGCCATTTACATTTTGAAGAATAAACTTTTTAACAATAATTTATTGCACAGATGTATAGTAAGTCATGTGAATGGAACACATCAGATTTTTGCTATGTTTAATTAAGAATACTTTACATGCATTGGCCTCTTGCAGGGGACGAGGCTTGAACCCACGATTTCTTAAACCCAGCTCGTCTTGTGTGTCGAGAAGAAGTGAAAGTAGCTATCTTCTTTACCTCACCTCACTTCATCCCTTTCTGAATGTTGCAGCTAGAGGAGTTTGCATATCCTTTCATGGGAAGTTTGTTTATACACCAATACTATATGGCGCGTGTATGTGTGTGTGTATGTCAGTGCCACTTCTCCCAACAGACTCTGTGTGTATGTGCTCAACTTGCTTCTAGAAGGCTGCCAGCTTGCCAGCGTGTGCAGGAGACATTTTTTCCTCAACATTTCCCTATTCTGCTCGAAATTAACGCTATTCAGTGACATTTTGAAAAGACAGTATTGTGGCTACAATTTACCCTTATTCAACGGATTTTCAAAAGGCAGTTTCTAGATAGATAGAGAGAAAGTGAGTACGGGGGTGTGGGAGGTGAGGTCGAAATATTTTGAAGTCTTGCTATTGGCGGAAAAGCCAAGAGGTTGGGTCGCTGTGAGGCGTCTTTTTTTTATTTTTTTGCACCGTCACTTGCAGGGCATAGAATGGGGGCCTATCTTACTATCAGCAGCAGCAGACAAGACCGTCGTGACGAACTCTTCCCTATCAAAAGGCTCCTTGGCCCAATACCGCTCGCATTGGCGACGCCTTCTGAGGACTTCCGTCTTATGTGCCACAAACTATTTGTAAGAAAGCTTGTAAGATGCTCTACATTCGGCGTTCATTCCGCCGCGGAAACAAGACATAATCAATAAAAAACAATTACACAGCTTGACCGCCTCTGTGGTCGAGTGGTCAGCGAGCTGGCTTTTCACCCGGAGGTTCCGGGTTCGATTCCGGCCACAGCGGGGAATCTTTCTTTAATCAGAATTATTCCCTATCTCCCACAGAGTCTGGAAGTATGTATGTGAGAGTAAATGTGTGTTTGAGGAAAATAAAAAGATTTAAACCGAACGTAAACAAGTTGTACTTAATGCAAAGCCCTCGTTATGACCTTAAATGTTAAAGGGGGCTATATAAATGAGACAATAAAAAAGACTGCCTGCATAGTGTGTTACCCAGATAAGGGTTTTTTTCGGGTTTTTCATTACCCTGAGAAGACGAATGTCGAGTAACTTCAAGCTTCATGGACCCCGAAATCATTTGAGCATCATTTTACCAATTTAATTCATCGTCTGATATGACCAACGACGTCAAAGAACATTAAACCACAAATAAATAAATAAAAACAAAATTACACTGTTATACAAGTGCAAAATGTTACATTCCATTAATTTTCGCTACCTCTAACATTTATTAGAGGCTTTACAAAGTAATATGAAAGTTTATTCTCTCTCTCTCTCTACCATGTAAGAACCGCACCGTGGCCGAGTAGTTAGGCCACTCACCTTTCACTTAGGCGGCCCGGGTTCGATCCCATGCGACCGCACATGGAATTTTTGGTGGGCGGGTTTTCTCCGTGTTCTCCGGCCTCCCCAACCATCGCATTCTACCGGTGCTCCATCTTCGTTCCATGTATCATCAGTGTCATCGCCTGCGGTGACATTTGCAGTAAAAGCGGGCGTAATAATAATAGGACGAGAAAGGTGTTGCATTCCACCTAAAAATCCGATGCAAAGTTTTTGCCAAAAGTTCATTTTAAAGGACCCCTAAATAGAAACAAACATTTTTAGAAAAAGCATTCCATGTATGTATATTGGGGTGTCAATTTTATGTAAATGTTTCTGTGTACAGCATAACTGAAAACTGAAAAATTACATAAATATACGTGCATATAAAATGTTTAAACTTTCCAAAGATGCAACCATAGATTTTTGAGAATATCTCCCACACCAATTACCCTTAACATAAAACAACTTTCTTAAGCTATTATTCTCTCAAATATGGCTCTAACAATTTTAATTTATTACATATAATTAGTGCAATCTGACCGATTGTTACATGAGTTCGCTTTAGCTCACGCACTAAGTTTTACGGTAATAGAATGAGATTACACTCATGCCATATAAAACGTTTTATGCAATTTTAGCATTAAAATACGTCAAATAATTAATAAATTTGCTAAATGAAAATTATAATATATCAGAGATTACAGGTGTATGACGCAATATGGTCGCTAAGTAGACATTCCATTTCATTCAACACTAATAATGGAAGGTGATGATAAAACTATTGAAACCACGGATTGTATTCCGCTTGAAATTTTGGACGAAGCCAAGAATGCTGAGTGTCTATTAATTCTAGATGTTTACGTAAAAGAACATGATAAGTTTTGTGGATGGAGAAACGAAAAATGTGTTGGTTTGACTAATAAAATTACATTACTGACATACTTTTTCAGAGTTGGTAACTATGCAAACGTATATTACTTCTTAATAGGCAAGCATTTAAAGTTAGATTGTAAGTGCCGCTTTCTTATATCAGTTTAAAATTTGTATGTCTTCAACGATCTGTTTTGTATATTCAAAGGTGAAGCGTATGCTGAAATCAAAAGAAAACGTCAACATTTAATCTTTTGGTAAAGTTTTTGATCTCTTGAAGAAGTTATCGGTGAATATAAGCCAAAAAAATCTGATGTGATCCATTCACATGACTTCCTCTACATCTCTGCAACAAATTTTTGTTAAAATGCTAATGCTTCCATTTAATTCATGCCAATCGAGAAAAAATTAACAGAAATATTCTAATTACTTGCTTCCTTGTAAGTAGAAGTGAAATAAGAGAGTACCATAGTTTAAAGTAATAGTCAAAAGCTGATTGGTTGTTATGTGACTGAAGTTCCTTTGTTTGTATGTATGGACAGGAGTTGACAAATTCCTGTATGAGAAAAGTGTAAGTTTTTCAAAGCGGAAACTAATAACAAGGAATATCTTAAAAACGATCAACTCCACGAAAAATATGTGAATAAAGTATATTGTGAGTTTTAATGTGCTCTACATTTTCTGTATGGTAAGTCCATCTCTTACCGTTTAGCAGTTATGCAAAATTCGGCAAAATTTATCCAGAATAAGGTCTTCAGAAGTTATTCCCAGAAAATTCAAGATATACATTTTATTCGGAGTGCAAATAGCTTTAATATACGTGATTTTAATCAAAATCGTTAGTCATTTTTAAGAAAATCAACATTTTCGAAACATTTTCTATGTAAAGGGTAGTTTGTAGTGGGGGGGGGTCTTGAAAATCTTCGTGTCGCATCCTTGGAAGATATTATACCTAAATACCAAATTTGGTATTTAACGGTCTTTTCGTTTTTGAGCTATGTGCACACAGATACACACACACACAGACGGACCTTTCTCTAAAAAATTTCTTTTTGGATTCAGGGGATCCTAAAACATGTATTTCCGGCGAAATCTCGGTATAGAATTTTTGGGTGGAATACAATACTTACTCTTTACACTATGTACACAGTATGTGTAGAGAAAGTAAAAATTAAATGTGCTCTCCAGATATGAAACTAATCAATTTTGTGTTGAAGCTCCTCATGATAGTATTTACGCGACAATTTCAGGTTTTCTTACAGGCACATTGGAGAAAGTTATGCTGTGGTGACATCATTGCTGTCTTGTTGCCATAGTAATTACATCACTGGTGCCAGAACAGGATAATTGTGGCGTCTTAATAAGCCGTGTTAATGCTAGGATTGCATAAACCTATTTATGTGATAAACAAAATGTACATCTTGAATTTTTGGTAACAATCTACGAAATCCACTTCATTCGAAAGAAATTTGTATTGGTTTACGTTAAGCGATAGACGAAAACGTACTGCATAAAAATTTAGACGTCTTAAAACACACAATTTATTCCATGTAATATCTTTTGTGACAGGCTGTTTCAAAGAAATCCGTTATTAATGTTTCAATTATTTTATTACTCAATTTATACCGTGCCTTTAACTGCGGTGACCATATCGGCATCCTTTTATGTTGCCTATTAACAATGATGTTAATTCGTGTACAATCGACGTTGGATTTCTTTGTTTCTGTGGGGTTTAGAATAGGCTGTTCCAGCTCAACTCATCTAAGTCAGAGTACAAGCGCTTACTCAATCACAAAACTCGGAACTTACTGGAGCAAGAGCGCAGTAGTCAATGCGTCATTTGCCGAAATTCATATGATTATATTTGCATTCTACCGCTTTATTTCCAACACTTAGTTCAGCCCGACGATAGATTGCCCTCAATGCTGCGCCGTATTGCATGTTGCAGGTAGCCCCTGGGAAACGCGAGTTACTTGCTACACTTTTGGCGCGCACCCAAACTGGAACGGACCGCTTTAGAGCATAAACAAATTCGCATTTATGCTTTTATACTCTAGGGAGGATAGGGAATAATCTTGACTAGAGATAAATTCACATGCACAGACGGGAATCGAACCCTTGAGCTCTCGCACATCGGGCAGGTGTTCTAGGAACTGAGCATGTTTCAATTGTTCAACATTTTTATTATTCTTTTAAACGACTTACAGTGTTACTCGCGGAAGCGAATTGAATTTTAAAGCCAGCATATAGTGTGCTCATAAACTTTTGATTATCACTAGAGCTCGGTCCGGGATCACGAAATTTCCGAACTGAGGTTCGGTGCACACATATTATAAGTATGACGTGATTGAGTAGTTGTGGTCTCTACATCACGTTTCGAAACGGGTTGCACTACCTAGCATTGTTCACTGCCTGGTCTCGTTTAGTTCCTGCTAGTAGATAAACCAGTGAACACTGAAAGAGAGCTCAGATTGAAAAATACGAAAATGTCGAAAATACGAAAGGATAGGCGGATGTTTCAAACATATTTTGAGTGTTAAGAGAAGAGTCTTTTCTTTCGATACAGTAATTGTGTATCTTGTAATTCACTGCAAGGTTTTATGAATAAGTTTGGTTGATTTATGTTCAATGAACATAAATTGTTTTCTCAAAGCTCTGCATATTATTATCCTGAATTTTTATATCAAGCTTTATACTTTTATTTGTAAAGGGCAAGGCGTTTTATTTATAAACATATTTGGAAATAATTGTTTTATTGTGTTACTTTATGAATTAGAACTGTGCATTTAATGTCAATACATATAATGAGCTACCTACTTTTGGAATAGATTATACCTCATTGTGTGCAAGTTTACGCTACTATTTCCACCCCAGTGCCTCTCTTTATTTCTCTGTCTGCTCTGTGTGTACATAATTGTGTGCGCTTCGGAACCCAAATACGGGCTCTAATTATCACTATGCTGTTGTATCTATGACGCAATGTAACAATAATAGTTATATTTTTGCCATACATCAAAATTTTAGCTTGCAAGCCTATTTCGATAATGTTTTATTCAGGATTCCTCTAAAATGAACAATTTTATGCATTTTTAATGTTAATATTAAATGCAATTTTATAGCAAACAAGTTTACATGTAGGTCGATTATACTATATTTTTACTTTCTCTATACTATGTACATAATGTATAGAGAAAGTATTATATTGCACCCAAAAATTCGATACCGAAATTTCACCGGAAATACATTTTTTGGATCTCACTGAATCCAAAAGAAGAATTGTCAGGAAAATGATTAATAGCTCTTATATTTAAGATATTTACTAGAAAATAAAATGTATGGGTAACTTAAATTTTCTGGGAATAGCCTCTGAAGAATTGTTTATTCTGGATAATTTTTTTCTCAGAATTTTGCATAATTTGTAAACCAAAAGACATAGACAAAACTTACTAAACAAAAATTTAGATCTCCTTAAAGCACACAATTTATGTCATACATATGTTTTGGTGCAGTTGACCGTTTTCGAGGTATTCCTAGATATTGGTTTCAATTTTAAAATACTTACACTTGACTAATACTTGTCAACTTCTATCCACGCAAAGAAACGGAAAGCAATCCCATAGCAATTACATTTTGAAACAGTTGACTCTCGGTTTGGCCTAACGTATTCCCTTATTTCCCTCCTACTTATAAGGAACGAAGTAATAAGACCGTTTCTGCTAGTATTTATCTTTGTTAATATGAAGTAGAAAGAAGATTAAGTTTTTCAACAATAATTTGTTACGAAGATGTAGAGAACGTCATGCGAATGGAACACATCAGATTTTTATATTAGCCATACAGGTACAAAAATTTTATTATTTTTCGTACCCTACAAATCTCTTGAATTTTCAAAATGTAATAATTTATTTCCCAAAATTGGAGCATTATTACAAGAAAGTATATGGCCATTTTCTTTAATGTGCTTCCAAGAGACAATAGAAAATTGTGAAATCAATTAGTGAAAAATTTATCCTGTTGTACATTTTGGGGATGGAAGAATGTTTAAAGTTGGAAGTGTCTATTAAAATTCGTAAGCATATGCCTACCCGTTTATATGCCAATTAATTAGAAGTTAAAGTGTGAAAATTGGGAAAAATAATATATTGTCTTGAACTTTGGATTTCATATCATTTTATTATGCAAAAATCTGATGTTTTCCATTCACATAACTTTCTCCATACTAATCAAGATAAACATTTAGCAGAATTAGTCTTATTAGTTGCTTCATTGTAAGTAGAAGGAAAATAACGGAATACACTAGGCTAAAGCGATAGTGAAATCTTTTAAAAGCTGGCCACTATGTGAAACAATTAAGGTTCGGTTCGCTTTGCATAATCCCGTTTTAGAAAAGTTGGGTAGTTTAAAACTGAAACCAATAATAAGGGTATTGTCACAAACGGTGAACTCTACAAGAAAAACTTACATGACATTTTTGTGTATAAAGGTTCTGTGTTTCTCTTAAAGTTCAACCGTTATGCAACGTTGTGCAAAACTCATCCAGAATAAGGTCTTCAAAGGATAGTCCCAGAAAATTTAAAATATACAATTTTATTTGCGATGTAAGTACCTTCAGTATACGGAATTTTAATCAAAATTGTTATAGACATCTTTGAGAAAAACAAAAAAAAAAATCCATGTAAAGGGTAATTTGTGGTGGGTGGATTTTTTAAAAATCTTTTTGTGGCATCCTTGAAAGATACTAAATTTAAATACCTAGTTTGGTATTTAAAAGTCCTTTCAATTTTGAATTAAGCTGTCCACAAGCACACACACGCACATACACATACATTTATTCAGATATACATACACGGACCTTTTTACTTTCTCCATACGCACTCTGTACATAGTGTATAGAGAAAGTATTGGCACTCCACCAAAAATTTGATACCAAGATTTCACCGGAAATATATGTTTTAGGGTCCCCAATATCCAAAAAAAGCATTTTCACAAAAAGGTCCGTGTGTGTGTGTGTGTGTCCGTGTGTCTATGAACACGATAGCTCAAAAACGAAAAGTCGGTAAAATACCAAACTTGGTATTTAAGTTTAGTATCTTCCAGGGATGTGACACGAAGATTTTGAGAAAAATCCCCCCACCCCCAACTACTCTTTACATTGAACTTTTTTCGAAAATTTTGATTTTCTCAAAAATAGCTCTAACGATTTTGATTAAAATTTCGGATATTAAACATATTTACCTGACAAATGAAATGTATATCTTGAATTTTCTGCGAATAGCCTCTGAAGAGTAGTTTATTCTGGATGAATTTTACTAAATTTTGAATGACTGCTAAACCGTAAGAGATGGACAAAAACTTACTGCACAAAAAATGTAGAGCACTTTAAAACACACAATTTATGTTATATACATTTTTTAGTGGAATTCGTCGTTTTTGTGACATTCCTTATCTTTGGTTTCTGCTATGAAAAACGTATACTTTTCTCATACAGGAACTTGTCAACTCCTATGCATATAAACAAAGGAACTTCATTGACATAGCAACCAGCTTTTGACTATCACTTTAACGTACGGTTGACCCTTATTTCGCTTCTACTTACAAGGAAGGGAGTAATAAGACTATTTCTGCTAATTTTTTTCTGATTAGCATAAAGTAAATAGAAGTATAAGCTTTTTAAGAATTATTTGTTGCAGGGATATGGAGAAAGTCATGTGAATGGTACACATCAGATTTTTATAATTTTTTTTTACTCGGGGACCTCAAAACATATTCCCGATGAAATCTCGGCATTGAAATTTTGGGTGGAATACAATACCTTCTCTACCTAATATGTACATTGTATATACGTACGTGTTAGAGAAAGTAAAAAATTAATTTTTAGTTCCTCACAATTTTTTGATCAAATTTCACCTGCGCATTAGCTTAAGCGATCTTTTACATACAATATGGAATGGAACGCTTAGAACCACAGCAGGTAAAGGGCGTCCAAAGATAAAACTTAGTTTAATGTTTCGATTAACGCAAATTGGATACAAGAAAAAACAGTTTTAAGAGTAAATGAAATGACGTGTTATTTATGAACGCTCTTTAACTATTGTGGTCCTCAGCGTCCCATCCTAAATTCGGTGTGAAAGACCGCTTAATTTTGCTCAGAGGCCTCTCTATCAGGCTTGAGGTTCTTTTACGTGCCGTAAATCTACGACAGGGGACCAACGGCTTTACTTCCCTTCCGAAGGAAGCCATGCTAAGGATATTTACACCCGAAAAAATCCATCGTCCTCCGCCGGGTTTGAACCCACGACCTTGGGTATATGAGTTAGCATTGTAACCATTACACCACGAGGGCAACAGTTTTAAAAGTAGCTGATGTGTACCATTCACATGACCTTCTCTACATCTCTGTAACAAATTGGTGTTATTAAGCTTATTCTTCTATACACTTCATTTTACTCAAGATAAACATTAGCAGAAACGGTCTTATTACCTGGTTCCTTATACGTAGAAGGGAAATAAGGGATAAACCGACAGTCAAAATGTAGTTGCTATGAGATTGAAATCCGTTTTTTGCGTGGCCAGGATTTGAAAAGTTTCTGTATGAGAAAACTGAAGCCAATAACAAAGAGTATCTCGAAAAGTGTAAACTCCAAGAAAAACTACACTTTTGTGTGTGTGTGTACGTTTTAAAGTAAATTTTTGTCTATCTGTTACGGTTTGCTAGTTAAGCAACATTAAAAAAAAAATCCAGAATAGAGAGGTCTTTAAAGGCTATTCCCAGAAAATTCAAGATATACATTTTATTTATTATGTACATATCTTAGACAGAAAAGATTTTAATCAAAATCGTTGAAACCAAGTTTGAGAAAATCAAAATTTTCAAAATGTTTTCCATATAAGGAGTAGTTGGGGCTGGGAGCATTTTCTTTAAAATCTTTGTGTCGTATCCGTGAGAAATACCGAACTTAAATATCAGGTTGGTATTAAACGGGATTTTCGTATTTGAGCCATGCTGCCCACAGACACACACACACACACACTCGCTTCCTGATACATAGACAGTCACACACACGGACATTTTTCTAAAAATTTTGCTTTTTTTTTTGCATTCTGTGGGTCTCAAAACATGTCTTTGGGTGAAATCTTGGTATGGAACTTCTGAATGTAATTGCAATATTTTATCTCTACACTATGTTGATAGTACGTGTACAGAAAATAATAAACTTTTGTAAAAATAACCTAGAGAATAGATACTTATAAAATAAGTGGGTGAGAATTTAACACATTTTATTTTTGAGAGTTTTGTTGGCAGTAATATTCTATGGTGAGACTCTTAGTAGTTCATGTTACTGCTAATGGCATACCCCAAGTAATGGTCTCGTATTCAAAATTTTACTTCTATAAAAATCTAATGTGTTTCATTTACATGCGTTTCTTAACTTATTCTTATACAAAATGTTCCAAAAATTAACCATACAAAGAATATTTTGTGGTGGGGTATTTTCTTAATATTTTCGTATCATATTCTTGGAGGATGCTGAACTTAAATACCTAGTTTGGTTTTTAACCGATTCTTCGTTTTTGAGTCATGTTGTTAACATACACACACATACACATATTCCCTCTCGCACTCATAAATAAAACATTTTTGAGCGGGATTCAAGGTGTTTCAAAACCGGTAAAGCCTCCAGATCGAATTTTCTGGCGAAATTTAATACCTCCCCTGTGTACAATGTATAGTGGAGAAGTACAAATCTTATGTGTTCCATTCACATGATCTTTTCCACTTATTTTGCAGCGCACTGTTCTTATAAAACACCATTCTTCTATTTCGGTTAATCGAGATAAACAGCAGAAATGGTGTTGTTACTTAGTTCCTTGTAAGAAGAAGGGAAATACACTGGCCTAAATCGAAAGTCAAATCTAATAAAAGCAGTATCTTATGGCAGTGCGAAATAAAACAAAACAAAAACGAATGACGACTTCCCGTTTGAGAAAAGTTTAATTATTGGAACATTTACAGCAATAACCAGGAATATCTCGGAAATCCTTAACTCTACAAACAATGTATCCGTCATAAATTGTGTGCTTTTACAGGATATTGTGGAGGGAATTTTATGCTTGGTATGCCATTTTATAGCAGGATTTGGAAGGGTAGGTAGGGTTTAAGAGTAGGATCTCTTTTAGGGATTTTCTCAGGGTACGTGTGAAGAAAAAAATCACTGTATTTTTTCGGATTACCCCAATTTATCCATTTTCGCACATAGTCAATTATTTCTCTGACTTCAATTATTCTCCTCTGACTTCCGTTTCCTCATTTACTAATGTTATTCCCCCACACTGAATAACTTTCTTACATAAACATTTGTAAATTTACCCAGATTTACCCTACTTTTCAACTATTCCCTGCTCTGATTCCCATGTGAGCTCAGAGAAAGAACTCTTTGTTCACCACTTACTTTCCTAATATAAAGAGACACACACTTTGTATTGCAGCATTGAAGTTAAAACATTATTTCACAACATACAACATGTCTGCTCAGCATCACGGATAATTTTTAAGTAAATTCTCCCATTCTCCATTCGTGACCGTAACCTCCCTTCGTGCCTAGACAAATTGCTTATAGCTCCACCTATTTTCTATGCTTTGACACGAATGGATCTGAAGTTAAATATTTCTTAATTTCTATTGGTTACAACTTCCTGTCAAAGGTTTTTCCAAATCGTTCTCTGCTAAATAAATAAGTTTGGCACCGCAGCTAAAGCATTAGACTACAGTTTGCTCCCATCAGGTCTAAAGTACCCTTGATCATTAATGTTTAATGTTTCTCCTCTGTCATACCCTGAATACAAAATTTCCACAATTCTATTGTATTTATTTTCTGCTAATGCCTTTCTAATGCCACGTTACCAAACAAATCTTGCAGCTAATATTCTTAAATTTCTGGTTTTTCCTTTCAGCAATAATTTCTTTTTATGTGCAGAATAAACATTTTTTACAATTTTCAAGAATATTGCTTATTCTAATGTATTTCCTTTTTAATATCTTTAATCACCTATTTATTTAGTTTTTTTTATCTCTTTCCCCCTTCTTTTATATGCATTTTCTTATTAGTTTTATTTTATTTTCTATATAGTTATGTTTCTGATTCCTATAAAATGAATATTCTACATTAATATACATTTCTTGTTTATTAGATTTTGTCGATCTTTATGGTTTACCAATTATACAAGTCATCCAAAGTAAAGAGGACTTCAGAAGCTATTCCCATAAGATATATATTTGAATTGCCATGAAAATACCTTAATCTAAATCTAATCAAAATCATTAGATCTATTTTTGAGGAAATCAACATATTCGAAAAATCTTCCGTGTAAAGGGTATGTTGGGGTGAGGAATTTTCTTAAAGATTGTCATGTCGTTTTCACTTTCTCTATCTGTTACCCACATTGTACATTGGTAGAGAAAGTAAAAATGTAGCTTTTAGCTTAGTTAAAGGGGAATTATAATATTTCCTTCTATTTTGTAAATCTATTTGTTTAATCGTATGTGGTTTGAGAAGTAAGCATATTAGACCGAACGAACGGCAGCTGTAACATGATGTTAAGTTAGTGACACATACGCGCCGTATCGCAACAATAGGCGAGAGTTTCCTGCGTTCCGCCAGGCATTGTCCGTCCTCCCGAGGTGTGAACTTGTTGAGCTTGTTCCCTCGCCCGAAACATGCCGGTCACGCTCCTTCTTCCTGCTGCAGGAACGTCACGGGAAAACCACGGGTCACTCGTTACTCCTGCCTTGTGGGTCCTTCAGGACTCAGGTGCTACCATGCTTTGATTACAAGGGTTCCAGCACATTTCCACCAATAAAACGGAAGGATACGATGAACTTTCAGTCGTGGCTGTCCACATATCTACCAATTTGTCATTTACTATCTTCCTCAACCTGTAATAATATAAAGATATAACAGATTTTATTGAGATACTCACGGAATGTGAAAAAAGTTAAAATTATGTAACATTTTTATAAACTGTATTTATAAGATATCGTAACAAAATATCTTTATTACCACAAAACTGATTACAATTAAGTATTTATTCAATATTTTATTGCAATTCTTCTCTCGTCTTCGACACACAGACAGTTATCTCTCATGCAACTGCGCGCTCAGAACCCTCTTGCCTTCTCGACCAAGTTATTTCTTCACTTTTATACTTGCCGATCATGTGGAAGAAACTTTCAGAATCAGAGATTATGTGTGAAAACCACACCCCATTGTCATAAAATCGCACACAGTGTTACAACACATTAGCTAATGAAAAAAAAAAAAAAAAAAAAGCTGCAAGTGCCCGGAAAAAGACTTGCGGCAAGACGCAGTGCGTGCATTTTCCTCTTAGTCACAATATTATAATTAATCAACATACTTTCATTTCAGCTAGCGTCGAAAAAGGGTAAAGTTAGCATTAGGGTTACTCACGGTCCCCAGTCACCAGGGCAATAGGTCTTTAGGGCTCTTTGCGACTTACCTGACCTCAAATAGGGAGATATTATGGGAGAGACCCGAAGGGCGGCCAGATCTCGATAACGAGTGGCACACCTTGGATGGGGTCCCTGTAGTTCCAGATTGAACGCCTCCGACGCTGCCGTGCCTAACCCATCCGTCCCGAGCCAAAAGCACCCGAAGGTAGGTACAGACCAAACGGTATCGCGACGACACCAGCAAGAAACTTCTGCAGTGCGCAAGCCGCAACCCGCCTAATAGCATCTGATGCTTCAACCCTGAAACAAATGACAAGTACTGGGAGCTGGAAATGAGAGACAGGAAATTCGGGGAATATAATGAACCTCCAGCATTCGGCTGGCGATCCAGTTAGGAGGAGACCCTCGAAAAAAAAACATGGGCAGAAAGGTCGGGGCTTTGGTAATGGAACCCACGACTTCCTGAATGGATGCCGGTCCCCATTGCCGCGCTCTCTAAAGTGCCACGTTTTGGTGCTTCGTGGCGCAGGGGATCGTGGCTTCGAGTCCCACCTTGCGCATGTGTGTTTGGAAATATGTATGTGTATCGGAATCAAATAGAAAAAAAGGAAATGTTAAGAAAAAGAAAAGCAAAAAAAAAAAAAAAAAAAATGAATACAGCGCCGGAGTGCTGACGAGACTCCGGAACTGCATTTTTAATGAAAAAAAAAATGCGAGTCACACATGTTACCTCTGTGCCACCTCACTCGGTTCGAAAAAGGTTAAATATTTTTCCATTCACTACCGCTGAGAACGCGAAAAACAATGCAACTAATAACAGCAGAGTACAGTTTGATAAATCGTTATACAGGGCTTCTCATAGAATGACTTGACTGACAGCCCGCCACTACCACGGCACTACCATATGAATCCTTTCCAAGAGTTACCATGCGAATCCTTTCGTGGAGTAGCGGCGAACGGGCCCGCCGTTTCTCTCCTATACAATGCGAATTAATATGAATGTATTACCTTGCCATTCGTTATAGAAGGAATTAGGAATGATGTCGCTCTATATTTATGTAAGTCTGATACTGTTGAAGAACGCATTGAATACTCAACAAATGTTTATTTTCTCAAATGAATTGGATTAAAACGTATATTTCGAAGCTATGGGGATAGGCTCTGAAGAGCTCTTCATAGCTGGATGAATTGTGCTGAATTTCGCATAACTGATAAACAGTAAGAGATAGACAAACATTTACTACACAAAATATGAAGATCTAGTCAAAAACACAATTTATGTCATATACATTTTTGCATAGATTTACAACTTTTAAGTATTCCTTGTTTGTGGTTTCAGTTTTAAAATACTTTAACTTTTCTCACGCAGGACTTGGTGAGCTCCTTGCAAAGCAAAGAAACCAATTTCTATCACATAGCAACCAGCTTTTAAAAGATTTGACTATCGTTTTAGCCAGTGTATTCCCTTATTTCGCTGCTACTAACAAGAAAGCAAGTAATAAGACCCTTTCTGTTAATGTTTATCTTAATTAGCATGAATTAGATAGAAGAAGAATATGAATTTTAACAATAGTTTGTTCAGAGATGTGGTCATGTGAATTAAACACATCAGGTTTTTTTTTTTTTTGTTTTTCGATTAGAACTGTTTGCTAATATTTTCTAACAACCTATAAATTCATCTGACGTCCACATGTGAACAGTAAAACTTAAGAAGGCCAGCACACGCTGTTCTGTGTATTATATGTAACCACACGTAAGAGCTCGATCAACAGGCAGCTAACACAGTGTTACAAGGGTAGGTTGAACTGCAGATACGTACCACCACCCTCTCAGATACATGAGCTAGGCTACTGCAGAGCGATATCATTCAACCCGATACCTGCTACTTGAAAAACCCAATGAAGTGATATTTAGAGTCAAACAACCTACCAGCACTAGCCTTTATGCATAAATATAGACGTCAACGACAAAGCAACACCATCTTAGTGGGTGCCAATGGGGAAAAGTGGGGGGGGGACACCCTTGACTAAGAAACAGGTATTGGAAGAAACTGGAAGATTACGGAACAAGTTCTGTCACTCGCTGGATGGTGTGAGTATCCCTATAACGGACTGTAAACACATCTGGGGAAAGACCCCTAAGTAAACGGTAGATAGTAAAATAAATTTTCGTGTGCATAATTTGTTGAACAAATATATAATAAAACGATAAGGCCGTATGCTACACATCAGAACATTTTTATCTCTGTGGAAATCTGATTTGAATAAAAGAAGAGGGTTTGTTTGTAAAACCGGCATTGTAAAACGTGACCTGATTTTTATACATCCACAATTCGGAATACATTCCCTTTTGTCTCCATGATTGCAAAAACTAAACGATTTTACTTGGTGTGTTTGAACCTAAAAGACTAACAACTGTAACCTTTAACTAAAGTAGTAATGTTGGTCAAAAGTTAAATAATGTAGCTAATCATAAAGGAATGTATACACATTTGCAGCACCGAGTATTCTTAAATTATATATATATATATATCAAAAGAGTTATCAGAAGTATTCTTAAATTAAAAAAAAAAATCTGATGTGTTGCACTCACATGACTTTCTCTAGCTCTTCCATAAACTTCTTACATAAGATTATTCTTCTTTCTGCACCTTGCTGATCGAGATAATCATTACCAGAATGTTCTTACTACCTAGTTTCTTATAAGTAGAAAGAAAATAAGGGAATACACAAGGCTAAACCGATAGTCAAATGTTTTCAAATCTGTCGTTATTCGGTTGTCATTGCAAATCGCTTCTTTGCTTGGCCAGGAGTAGAACAAAAGAAAAACAGACACTTCCTCTCTGAGAAAAGTACTCACAACTGAAGCCAAAAACAAGGAATATCTCGGAAACAGTTACCTCCACAACAAAAATGTAAAGGACATATATTGTGTGTTTTGATCAGATCAACATTTTTCTGTGTAGTAAGTTTTTGTATATCTCTTACAGCTAAGCAACATTTAGCAAAATTCACCCAAAATAAGAGCTCTTCAGAGGCTATTCCCAGAAAATTTAAGATTTACATTTTAGTTGGTATGTAAATATCTTTAATATTAGGTATTTTAATCAAAATCGTTAGAACCATTTTTTAGAAAATAAACATTTTCGAAAATTTTTCCATGTAAAAGGGTAGTTGGGGGTGGGGGGATTTTCTTGAAAATCTTCGTGTCGCATCCTTGGAAGATACCAAACCGAAATACCAAGTTTAGTATTTAACGGTCTTTTCGTTTTTGAGCTATGCTGTCCACAGACACACACACACACACACACACACACACACACACACAGAGACACACAATACACACGGACTTTTTTCTGAAAATATTTTTTTTTTTGATTCAGGGAGTCCTAAAACATGTATTTCCAGTGAAATCTCGGTATCGAATTTTTGGGTGGAATACAATACTTCCTCTATACACTATGTAGATAGTACGTATAGAGAAAGTAAAAAAATATATATCAAAAGGTTATCAGGAAAGATAATGTACTATTTTTAACACATTAATTGCATTACCGTTATTTATTTTTAATGCTTTCTCTATCAAAGTACAGTGTACATAATAGGTAGAGAGGATATTGTATTCCACTCAAAATTAGATATTGAGATTTCACCGGAAATACATGTTACCAGGTCCAATGAGTCCCCCCCCCCCCAAAAAACAAGAAAAAAGCATTTTAAGAAAATGGTCCGCGTGTGTGCAGCATAATTTAAAAAGGAAAAAGCGGTTAAACAGCGAGCTTGATATGTAAGTTCAGCTCTCCCTAGAATGCGACACGAAGATTTACGGGAAATCTCCGCCTCCCCTCCAAACTACCCTTTACATCGAACATTTTGCGAAATGTTCGATTATTCCAAAAATGGCTCTAATATTTTATTTAAAACGCCATATGCTGAAGCTATTTACATAGGAAATAATATGCATATCGGGAATTTCTTGGAGATAGCTCCCGAAGACCTCTTCATTCTGAATGACTTTTGCATAACTGGTGAACCGTAGGAGATAGATAGACAAAAGATTACTACACAAAAAAATGTAGAGTTTGTTAAAACAATTTATGTAGATCTAACCACTTCTGAGATATTCCTTGTTATTGGTTTCAAAATATCAATCAAAAATCGAATGAGAAGTCATTCATTTTTTCATCCTGATAATGCAAAGAAAAGGGAATTTCAATTGCAGAGCGACCAGCTTGAGTCTAGTAAAGTCTCTTATTTCCCTTCTACTTACAAGGAACTAAGCAATAAGACCATTTCTGCAATTTTTATCTCAGTATAAAGTATAGAGAAGAATTAACCTTTGTAAGAAAAATTTGTTTCAGAATAGGTAGAGAAAATCATGTGAATGGAACACACCAGATTTGAGAATAGCTCGGCTCGAGTGTGCTGATATGTTCCATTTGAGATGACGTTCTCTACATGTGTGTAACAAATTCTTATTCTTCTATTTATTTCTTACTAATCGAGATAAACAACAGAAAAAATGGTCTTATTGTGTACTTGATTCCTTGTAAGTAGAAGAGAAATAAGAGAGTACACTAGGCTAAAGCAATAGTCAAATCTTTTAAAAGCTGGTTGCCATATGCTAGAATTCGTTTTTTTTTTTTTTTTTTTTTTTTTTTTTTTTTTTTTTTTTTTTTTTTTTTTGTATTAACAGGAGTTAACAAATTACCGTACGAGAATTGCTTAAATGTTTTAAAACTGAAACCAGTGACAAACATCTCGGAAATGGTCAACTCAACGAAAAAGTACGTATGTCATAAATTGTGTGTTTTAATGAGATGTACATTTGGCGGGGGGGGGGTTAGTTTTATTTTTAGTGAGCGTTTTCTATCTCTTTCGGTTTTCCAGTTTATCAAAATCATTCAGAATGAAAAGGCTTTCAGAGTCTATTCCCAGAAAATTCAAGATATACAGTTTATTTGTAAATATCTTTAGTATACGGAATCTTATTTAACATCGTTTTCATAGCTGTTTTTGAGAAAATTAAAATGTTTAAATTTTTTTCTATGTAAAGGGTAGTTTGATGTGGGGGATTTTCCTAAGAATTTTCGTGTTCAATCCTAGGAAGATAATAAACTTAAATGGCAATTTTGGTTTCTTACCAACCATTCGTTTTTTGTTACGTGCAAAGACACACATACACGCACTGCTTTCTAAAAATGCGCTTTTGCATCAGGGGATTCTAAAACGTTTATCTCGATATTGAACTTTTGGGTGGAATGTAATACCTTCTGTACCTATGTACTATATATACTAAGTTGAGAAAGTAAAAATAGAATATGGAATAATACTAAATACCTATCCCAAATCCAACGAAATTGATCTAGAAAACTACCGTTTACATGAAATATATTTCACCATTACTGGTATGGTACATATAGACGAAATATTACTACACACCTCACAATTTAGATCAAATTATTTTATGGTGTAAATCATTTTCGAAATATTGTGTACTATTGCTTTTATTTTGCATTGCTTTATCCACTTTTGAAAGTGCTTGATCACCATTTATTTGTTACTCCCGATTCCACGTAAGGAAGGAGTTTCAGAGCCAGCATTACGCGATAAGATTAGATTATTTCTTCAGCCTCCTCTATTCCTTTGTAACCAACGTGGGCAGTGAAGCTATTTTTGCAGATATTTAACATAAGTAGTTCGAAAAATAGGATTTTGTAATACTAGCATGTAAAACTTTGTAAGAAAGCACGAGGAAAAGTAGAGAGTCATTTGAGTGTTACACATCAAGTTTTCTTAAGGGTTTGATGAGTACGTCTACAAAAGAATCACACCGAAATATATTTAGATTAGATAATATGTAACATCTCTAGCACACATACATAGTAAATAAATTTGATACAGAGTTTTCACAGGAAATCCCTGAATCTATATAAAAAAATCTGATGTGTTCCATTCACATGACTTTTTCTACATCTCTGCAACAAATTAGTATTAAAACGCTCATGCTTCTATTTACTTCATGCTAATCGACATAAAATTAGCAGAAATAGTCTTATTACTTGCTTCCTTGTAAGTAGAAGGGAAATAAGGCAGTACCGTAGGTTAAAGCGATAGTAAAAAGCTGGTTGTTATGTGATTGAAGTTCTTTGGTTTGTATGGACAGGAGTTGATAAATTCCTGAATGAGAAAAGTTAAGTTTTTCGAACCTGAAAACAAAAACAACGAATATCTAAAAAACGATCAACTCCACGAAAAAAATGTGTACATCATAAATTGTGTGTTTTAATGTGCCCTACATTTTTTGTCTATCTCTTACGGTTTAGGAATTATACAAAATTCCGTAAAATTCACTCAGAATAAAGTATTCTTCAGAGGCTATTCCTAGAAAATTCAAAATATACATTTTTTGTCAGTAAAAATCTATAATATACGATATTTTGATCAAAATCGTTAGAGCCATTTTTTAGAAAATAAAACTTTTCAAAAAAAGTTCCATGTAAAGGGTAGTTTGGGGTGGGGGGATTTTTCTGAAAATCTTCGTGTCGCGTCCCAGGAAGATACTAAACTTAAATACTAAGTTAAGTGTTTTACCGACTTTTCGTTTTTGAGTTATCGTGTTCACAGACACACGGACACTGACGCACACACACACACACGGACCTTTTTCTGAAAATACCTTTTTTTTGTTTTGGGACCCTAAAACATATATTTCCGGTGAAATCTCGGTATCGAATTTTTGGGTGGAGTGCAATACCTTCTCTATACACTATGTACATAGTACGTGTAGAGAAAGTAAAAAAGAAAAAAAAAACATCTCATACGCTTCTCCTGTGTGGTGCACAGCAAAACTCATATTCTCCGACTTCAGGCTATAGAAAAGAAGTATCTCCGCATTATCACCAAGGTTTCATGGTTCATAAGAAATTACCAGCTCCACCAAGAATTTGGAATTCTCACTTTGCAATAATATTTCAAATTGTTCTCAAAGAAATTATTCTTAAGAGTAGCCGAAGTTCCAGAGCTAAACATCTTACATTGGACTTAGAAGCCCTCAGAAGAGAAGATTAAAAAGAAAAGTCATTTTGTTCAGTGTCTCCGAGGACAGTGATTTCTCAGTCAAATTATTAACTTCACTCATCCATACTCTGTTCTCAACTATAACATACGCTTGCGATCAAACAGAATACATTGTTAACTTTGTTAAACTTGATAATTTACCCAGGATAATTTAATTGCTAATAACGTATACTTATTATCGTTTCCCAGTGTTAATGTATATTTCTATTATCTTTCGCACAGAATACGTTGTTAACTTTGTTAAACTTGATAATTTACCCAGGATAATTTAATTGCTAATAACATATACTTATCGTTTCCCAGTGTTAATGTATATTTCTATTATCTTTCGCACATGTCACAGGCTATGTCCTCATTTTGTTATATGTATATTATTAACCTAATTTATCACTGGCTTGAATAGCAATCTCGCTGGTCGGTCAAAAAATAAATTGTTATAAAAAAAAAGAAGAAAAAGGAAATAGTGTGTGTGTGTGTGTGTGTGTGTGTGTGTGTGTGTGTGTCTGAGAACAGCAAAACTAAAAAACCATTAAATACCAAACTCGGTATTTAAGTTTAGTGTCTTCCAAGGAAGCAGCACGAACATTTTAAGAAAAAACTCTCCCACTCCAAAGTACCTTTTATGTGGAATATTTTTTTTAAATTTTCGATTTTATAAAAAACTCTACTGATTTTCATTAAAATGCCGTATATTTATGTTTACACGACGAAAAAAATATATATCCTCAGTTTCTTGGAAATAGCCCCTGAAGTCCTCTTCATTCTGAATGACTTTTGCATAAATGGTAAATCGTAAGAGATAGACAAACACTTTTTACCAAAATATTTAGGTCTCGTTAAAGCAAACGATTTATATCACATACACTTTTATCGTACAGATAACCATTTCTGAAGTATTCCCTGCTATTGATTTCGATTTTAAAACACCTACTAATACTTTTCTCAGACAGGAAGTCGCCCGTGTTTCTTTTGTTTTACTTCTGGCCAAGCAAGGAAGCGAATTCCAATGACAATTGCATAGAGGAAGCTTTTTAAACATTCGGCTATCGCTTTAGCTTAGTGTATTGCTTTAGTTCCCTTCCTCTTATAAGGAACCAAGTATTAACATTCTGCTAATGATTATATCGATTATCATGGGGTAGAAAAAAGAATAATGTATTGTAAGAAGTTTGTGTGTAGAACAGCCAGAGAAAGTAATGTGAGTGTAGCACATCAGAATTTTTTCTCGAAAGGGGCCTATGTAAAAACAAATCCCCCACCAAAGTTGCTGTTGATATTTACAATGGTCTGTACTCGTAAATTTTCCACACAATGATAATCGATTGGGTAATGTTTTGTAAGAAGTTTGTTTAGAGAATAGCCAGAGAAAGCCATGTGAGTGTAGCATATCACATTTTGTTTTGAAAGGGGCCTATGTAAAAACAAATCCCCCTCCAAAGTTGCTGTTGATATTTACATAGGTCTGTACTCGTAAACTTTCCACACAATGATAATCGATTACAATGGTTGACTTGGTGGCCGCATGCATTGTCTCGAAGTAGTTAACGAGTTTCTGTACAAGAAGTTGGCAGCACCGCTGACATAAGTTCTAGTCGACAATAATATTCGATTGCATCACAATGTAGCACTGCAAACAATGGCTGGCTTCATTGTCGCAGGAGTAGAGAAAGGGCCCCGGCGCCCATTGTGACTCTGTCTTGTTTGTTGTCTTCCGTACAAAAGGAGGCTCCTGCAGCAGATGACCGGGGCGATGCCAGTCGAGTCGAGTCGAGTCGAGTCGCTGGACAAACAAGCAAACTTGGCCTAGCTCTGCTGCCGTTGTTAGAGTTACCATACTCTTTTGTTCTGCACAACGCGAGACAAAAAGGAAAATGATGCGTCATGAATGTGGAAGGGGAAGACAGGGGGAGAGCCTGTTCGTTGAATCGCGTCTGTATATTGTTGCCACCCTCGTCGTTATTGTTGTTGTTATTGTAACACTTTGCAAGGAAAGCTCTTCATAGCAGGACAGTGCTATTCTTCATCTCCTCTCATTTCGCTTCTTCTTCTTCTTTTTCTGTTCCTTTTCTTCTGGGTTTCTTCATCTTTGCTTTGTACTCCTTCTTGATCGCTAGCCATAGAAATTTTCCCGCTTTTAAAAGGTGCTGAGAACCCATTGTTGCCAGTCTTGGTGATTACATATAATGAAAGAGGAAACTTTTGAGTTCATTGTTTTCATAGAACAATTGCTCGCAAATATCAGAGTCATCTGTTTCTTTTTTGTGCCCATACGTCTCTATTCAACATAATAGAAGTCGCGGGAAAGGAAATTAATACAACAGGGAAAGAAAGATAGAGCTCGACATTGAGTGGTTGGAAGGGAAGGTGTTCCACATTGTCCAAAGTGAAGGACGTGTAACGTCATCTGACTTCAGCTCTTTTCGTATGGATCCTTTACATTGTCGTCTTTAGAAACAGAAAAACCTCGTTCAAGTATCGTCGTAAGAGTGGCAGCTATTCAGAGATTTTAATATAAATACTTGTAAGAGAAAATGAAAGCACATAAACATATTGTTTTCTTTAAACCCAGAAAAGTCTCTTTCAAATAACGTATAAGAGAGGTAACTTATTCAGAGATTTCAACATAATGTCTTTTAAGAAGCTCAAAGTACCTACTCACATTGTCACATTTTGAAACAAATGAACCTTGTTTGAGTATCGTCTCAAGAGTAATATCTATCAGAGATGTTAATATAAATAGAGAAAAAGAGAGTACCTACCCAAATGATATATTTTAGAAACGGAAAACACAGAGTGTTAACCATTCAGAAGCTATAATATAAATGTTCGTAACAAAAAATGAAAGAAACCATCTTTAGGGAGAAAATAACTGATACACCAGCATAGCATTTCAGAGATGCTAATATAAATACTCTAAGGGAAAATGAAAGAATATAAACGCAAAGTGGACTTTACAAGAAGCAAAACCTACAATTATTATCTAAGAGATTAATTACTCAGCAGTTATCTTAAAGAAAATTAAAGCACTGTAGAAACACATGTTTTAAATATCGTAGCAGGAATTCCAACTACCAAGGTATTATGATATACTAAAACGAGACGATCATGGCATCAAAATACATTTTTTTGAAATACTTGTCATGCAAGTTAATCATTCTGAACACATATTTGGTAATGTATGCTAAATTTACAATTCATTTATTAATTGCAATGACAAGCATTGTAAGTACTTACACTAAGAATTTGAGAGGTATGTGTGTGTGTATGCATGTATGTGTGTCTGTCTGTATGTGGTGTGTGTATGTATATATGTATGTATGAGTTGTGTGTGTCAATGAACAACATAACTCATAGACGAAATGTCGGGTTTTTTGGTATGAAGAATGCGACAAGAAGATTTTCAAGAAAATTGCTTTTAATCAGTTTTTCATTTCCTTCAACATCACAATGACCTGGCACCCTTGTGAGTTGAACTTCATTAGGTCTGCCAAGCCTGTAAGTTTATTTTGTAGAGTTTAGGACTGATACTATGAGTCTTCAGTGTGGTCTAGCGATTTGAGAATATAAGGATCTGTTCATAAATGTTGCCTCTCCTTATATTTCCATGCATGCACAGAATAATACCGCAAATAAGTTTAGTATCTTCCAGGGATGCGACACGAAGATTTTGAGAAAAATCCCCCACCCCAAACTACCCTTTACATGGAACTTTTTTCGAAAATTTTGATTTTCTCAAAAATGGGTCTAACGATTTTAATTAAAATTTCGCAGATTAAAGATATTTACCTGACAAATAAAATGTATATCTTGAATTTTCAGGGAATAGCCTCTGAAGAGTAGTTTACTCAGGATGAATTTTACTAAATTTTGAATAATTGCTAAACCGTAAGAAATGGACAAAAACTTACTACACAAAAAATGTAGAGCACGATAAAACACACAAGTTATGTTATATACATTTTTTTCGTGGAGTTCGTCGTTTTTGTGACATTCCTTATTTTTGGTTTCTGCTATGAAAACCTTATACATTTCTCATACAGGAATTTGTCAACTGCTGTCCATACAAACAAAGGAACTTCAGTGACATAGCAACCAGCTTTTGATTATCACTTTAACCTATGGTACTCCCTTATTTCACCTCTACTTACAAGGAAGCCAGTAATATGGCTATTCCTACTAATGTTTTACTGAAGTTAATAGAAGTATAAGCTTTTTAAGAATAATTTGTTGCAGGGATATAGAGAAAGTCATGTGAATGGTACACATCAGATTTTTACTTTCTCTATAGGCACTATGTACATAGTATATAGAGAATGTATTGCACTCCACCCAAAAATTCGATACCGAGATTTCACCGGAAATATATGTTTTAGGGTCCCCAATATCCAAAAAAAGCATTTTCACAAAAAGGTCCGTGTGTGTATGTGTGTGTCCGTGTGTCCGTGTGTCTGTGAACACGATAACTCAAAAACGAAAAGTCGGTAAAATACCAACCCTGGTATTTAGGTTTAGTATCTTCCAGGGATGCGACACGAAGATTTTGGGAAAAATCTCCCCACTCCCAACTACCCTTTACATGGAACATTTTTCGAAAATTTTGATTTTCTCAAAAATGGCTCTAACGATTTTGATTAAAATTTCGGATATTAAACATATTTATCTGGCAAATAAAATGTATATCTTGAATTTTCTCGGAATAGCCTCTGAAGAGTAGTTTATTCTGGATGAATTTTACTAAATTTTGAATAACTGCTAAACCGTAAGAGATGGACAAAAACTTACTATACAAAAAATGTAGGAGCACATTAAAATACACAATTTATGTTATATACATTTTTTACGTGGAGTTCGTCGTTTTTGTGACATTCCTTATTTTTGGTTTCTGCTATGAAAAACGTATACTTTTCTCATACAGGAACTTGTCAACTCCTATCCATATAAACAAAGGAACTTCATTGACATAGCAACCAGCTTTTGACTATCACTTTAACGTACGGTTGTCCCTTATTTCGCTTCTACTTACAAGGAAGCCAGTAATAAGACTATTTCTGCTAATTTTTTCTGATTAGCATAAAGTAAATAGAAGTATAAGCTTTTTAAGAATTATTTGTTGCAGGGATATGGAGAAAGTCATGTGAATGGTACACATAAGATTTTTCAGTTTTGCTTTCAAAAGGTTCCTTAATTTCACTGGTGTGTGTAATCATAAATACTATTATTTACAAAATATAAAAAAAAAAAAAAAAAACTGCTGCACTGGATTATTCATTGTACACTTTTAGAAGATAATATCAAGTTTCACAGATCCGAGGTAAATAGTTTCAGATAAGAGATACACTGTTTATTGGAAAATGCAATTTTATAGAAAACAGTGTAGAATATTTACTTTATTTTAAAGTTTAATATCTCTTTACCTCCACAAATGCGGTAAAATTCACTAATACAAGCTGAAAATTGGAACACGAAATACTGCTTAAAGCCTTAGATTGCAACTATTTGCACCATGAAATGTCAGGTAGCCCTTATTGTAGTATTCAAGATGGCAGATTCAATCATTATAAGTTGTTAATTGCTGAGCTTGGTATTTAGCTGACTTTTCGTTTTTGAGCAATGTTGTGCCTCCCCATAGACACATTTATACGGGCATGTTTTTAAAATGATTTGTATGCAGGGGGTCTCAAAACATGTATTTCCGGTATAATCTCGGTATCGAATTTTGGGCGAAAAACATTACCTTCTCTATGCACATTATAGATACCTATATTATACATACGTGCTAGACAAAGTAAAAATTCTGGGTCTCCGAGGTCTTTCATTTAGCTTCAAGGAACAGCAATATAAAGCAATTCCTCAAATACAACAACATGTGCAGCTGGAACTTCCATCTTAACGTTAAACTGCACGAGTTTCGATAAGTTAAACTGACGTACTACTGAAGATTGAAGTTTGCGTAATAAAATAAAGTTATAGTTTAAACCTCATTATAATACCTACCCTAAGTGTAATGAAGTCAGGTTTAAGAGAGTCTCCATCGCTGCAGGAGTTGTTTTCTTAGCTTCTATGATGGCCATGCAAACTGTTCTTATTTTACAATTTTGCAAATGGAGATTGTATGCATTACATTTTGTAATCCGGTTGCAGCGAAGTTCATTTTCTTAGCAGCAGGTGTCACCTGGAAGGTTAAGAACGCCCGCAGAATCTGACCAAGCACCCTTCCCGCTCTGATATAGTTTCATCCTTCTTATTAAAGACTTGATCATAAAGGCCAACACAATGAAGCTTTTCATGGCAAGGCAAGTTTGCGGGGAAGTTTGTTAATAATCTCGCTTGCACTGCATCCCCCTTCACAGTTTCTTACTTGGTCTGTTCTAGCCAAACAGGGACAACAGTTGCTTGCTTTGGCGTCTTGCGTAATTTTCTTATTTCTGCTGGAGTCGTTTCAAAGGCTCCATATGAAGCCGTAGTAATCAATGCTGCAGTTACTCAGAAACTTCCCAAGAAGGCAGAAGTTGTCTAAATGCTTTGTACCAGATAAACATTAATGCTCGTGACTATTAATGATCTTGGGAAGTATGTGGCACCATCCAAGACAGTTACTTTATATAAAACGCCAATAATTTGATAACAAGATTAATCCATACTGGTGGCATTGGTGTGTAAAGTCAATACGATATAACAATCAGGTACCTGCCACAATTAAGTTAATCATAAGAAGATACATTAATTTTTTTGTTAACGACGCTGCCAATTGCTATGATAATATCCGCGGCATTCCGGAATTTCATTCCGCAGGAGTTCCTTTACATACCAGTAAATCTACTGATATCTACTTATATTTAAAAACCAAATGGGCCGGTTTGAACCCGTGATCTTGGGATCAGAAGCTCAGCGCCAGACCAACTGAGTCACCCAGATCATCTAATCACAAGTAAGATTATTTATGTTATCCTCGTCTAATGAACGTATTAAGTATTATACCTTAGCGGAGGACGATGTATTTTTTGCGGACGTAAAACACTTTAGCGTTACTTTGGAAGGAAGTAAAGTGGTTGATACCGTGTAAGGTTTATTTGTATGTAAAAGAGGCCCATACATTAAAGGAGAAGGTCCCTGGGCAAACTTCTACCATTTCCACGTCCGCAAACTCAATGTTTTCTGTTGTGACATTTGTGGGCGACGAAGTGACACCTCGTCACATGTGGATATTTTGGTATAATTGCAAATTAGAAATTATAATCGATATGAAAAAACACCGCTAGGGACCCAAAATATGAAGTGATGAGACGTGAATTGTACAGACAGAATGCTCAGGAAAGATTTACAATAAATACTTAGCGTATCTTCAAACTCTGCACAAGTCCTTTATTTACCTTTTATTATCAATGTAACAATCTCCCTGCATGCCGCATCCGGGATAGCAAAGAAGGTGTACATATATTCCTAATGACAATCGGGTGAACATACAAACTTGCTTTTAAGGACATGTGGGAGAATTTGCAGATTTGCGCACAACGCAAAAGCAGTAGCATTTGGTACTTGGATCTAGCACCCAACAAGATTGATTTCAGACACTGTGAATTAAGGGGGGCGCATTAAGTATTATTTGGTAATGGTCATGTGTATTATTTTGTTGAAAAATGTTTCTAAGAGATTCTTAGCCAGTTATTTATATATAGAGCATACTGTTTCCGGGACACACCACAAGGATCTCTTATCGCGGACCAAAATTTACATTTCTATTATTGTTATTACTATTACATTACTTTCGTTCTTTAAGAATTTCTCATTAGATTTGTTTTCTCCAGGGATAATTAACCTCTCAAGCTAATTTAGCAAGAATTGATCATATTTCTTCATTATTTAAATCATTCTGTCACAAATGTTTTCGTTAAAAACAGAATTTGACATTCAACTTAAATTGTTCACATAGACAATTGTTTAGAGATACTTTCTTAGATTTACAGACTGCTCAGGTCTTTTAAGCTGATAGAAAACTTCTTGTAAATTTTAATTAAAGATTTTCTTTGTTTTCCCCTTCCAAGTTGAGTCCTATTCTGTCAAAATGAATTCCTTGAACACTGCATCAGCCTATAAAGCCTCAACTAGTGTGAATATATTACGGCGTAATTTTTGCACAATCTTGTTGAAAATATTGTTCTATCCTTTGACAGTAGTTTTGATTCTGTAGCATTTACTATATATTTTGATATGAAGGATATTAAGGCACTGTTCCACAAATAAGTCTAGCAAAAATGAATTTCTCACCACCTGATGAGTTTTTGTTTCGTTTTTACTTTCTCTACACGCACTATGTGCATAGTGTATAGAGAAGGTATTGCACTCCACCCAAAAATTCGATACCGAGATTTCTCCGGAAATGTATGCTTTAGGGTACCTTATATCCAAAAAAAACATTTTCACAAAAAGGTCCGTGTGTGTGTGTGTGTGTGTGTGTGTGTGTGTGTGTGTGTGTGTGTCCGTGTGTCTGTGAACACGATAACTCAAAAACGAAAAGCAGCTAAAATACCAAACTTGGTATTTAAGTTTGGTATCTTCCAGGGATGCGACACGAATATTTTGAGAAAAATCCCCCCACCCCAAACTAACCGTTACATGGAACTTTTTTCGAAAATTATGATTTTCTAAAAAATGGCTCTAACGATTTTGATTAAAATAGCGTATATTAAAGATATCTCCCTGAAAAATAAAATGTATATTTTGAATTTTCTTGGAATAGCCTCTGAAGATTACTTTATTCTGGGTCAATTTTACGGAATTTTGCATAACCGCTAAACCGTAAGAGATGGACAAAAACTTACCACACAACAAATGTAGAGCACTTTAAAACACACAATTTATGTTATATACATTTTTTTCGTGGAGTTGATTGTTTTTGAGATGTACCTGGTTTTGGTTTCAGCTATAAAAAACATCCTTTTCTCATACAGGACCTTCTGAACTCGTGTCCACACAAACAAAGGAACTTGGTCACATAGCAACCAACTTTTGACTATCACTTTAACTTATGGTACCCCTTTATTTCGCTTCTAATAACAAGAAAGCAAGTAATAAGACTATTTCTGCTAATTTTTTCTCTATTAGATGAAGTAAATAGAGTAATTTGTTGCAGAGATGTAGAGAAAGTCATGTGAATGGAACACATAAGATTTTTTGTATAATCAGCCAAACATCGTCAAGTTTGTTCAATGGAAGATGAGCTGCATAACTATCTGTATACCCAATTGCTAATGTGACCATGGCGGAGTATCGTCCTGCGTGCTCTAGGAGTAACATGTTAGTCTCTGTTTATCAACTTCGCCGGTTCAAACCCCTCGGAGGGCTATGATATTTTTCGGGCGTAAAAATCCTTATTATGGCTTCCTTTGGAAGGGAAGTAAAGCCGTTGTTCCAGTGTCGTACTTCAAGCCTGATAAGGAGGCTTTTGTGCACAATTAAGCGATTGTGCCCAATATGGAATGGGATGCGGAGAACCACATCGGTTAAAGAGCGTCCGTAAATAAAATCTTTTTCTGTGGCAGGGTCGGGAAAATACGCCAAGAACCTAGTTAGCATAGGTACTCAACTGGTCTTCTGGTCATTTCTGGTTCAAAGTACCGCTGCTGTCTCGTGCTTGAAGGTTACCTGTATCGAAAATTAATTTTGAGAGTGAGTGAAGGCAATAGTATAACCATGTGTTCACTTATTAGCTGGATTTTATTCCAGGTGTCAAAGTATAAAAGCGGCTAGCAAAATCATTTCCTTTATTTACATGTTGCATTCTTTTTTTATATTTTTAACTTTTTTCCGATACTCCACCATTTTTAATAATTTATGGGAAGCCAATTCACGCTTCACACAAGGGCGTAGGTTCACCATCTCGCAGCTTAGAAATGAGAATCATAATGCCGGCTATTTTTGAAAAAAATTCCTCATTTTTACTTTCTCTATACGCACCCAAAATTCGATAGCGAGATTTCGCCGGAAATAGATGTTTTAAAGTCCCCTTTACCCCAAAAAAAATATTTTCAGAAAAAAGTCCATGCATATGTGTATGTGTGTCCAAATGCCCATGTGTTTGAACACGATAACTCAAAAACGAAAAGTCGGTAAAATACCAAACTTGCTATTTAGTATCTTCCAGGGATGCGACACGAAGATTTTGAGAAATATTCCCCCACACCAAACTACCCTTTACATGAAAAAAAAAATGTCGAAAATTGTAATTTTCTCAAAAAGGGTTCTAACGATTTTGATTAAAATACAGTGTATTAAATATATTTATATGCCAAATAAAATTATCTTGAATTTTCTGCAAATTGTCTCTCAAGAAACCTTTATTCTAAATAAACTTTGTTGAATTTTGCGTAAGGTATAGACAAAAAGTTACTACACAAAGAATGTAGGTCACATTAAAACACACAATTTATGTCGTATGCGTTGTTTTTGTTGAATTGGCCGATTCTGAGATATTCCTTGTTATTTGTTTCAGATTTAAAATAACTAAAACTTCTCTCTCACGGAAAGTCGTAAACTCGTGGTCCTGCATAGAAATGTATTTCATCCACATGGCAACCAGCTTTTAAAATATTTGACTATCATTTTAGTCTAGTGTTTTCCCTTATTTTCCTTCTACTTACAAGGAAGCAAGTATATAAGACAATATCTGCTAATATTTATCTCAATTATCATAAAGTAGATACAAAACTATGCTTTTCAACAATAATTCGTTACAGTGATGTGGAGAAAGATATGTGTATCAGATTTTTATATGTAAACTTCCTGTCGCGCACATTCGAGCCAATATTAATTGTAACACATATTTTGATTGATTCCTCATATAACGTCGTATGAAAGTTCAATCGCTTGTATTTCTTGTCAGCTTCTAATGACATATTTGGGAATCCCAATGTGAGCTATAAGATTATCTAAATTGTAAACTTTTCTTTGAGAGGAAACTGAATGCAAATGTTTTCAGAAAATTGTAAGATCTATCATTACCGAAATTATTATTATATTTTCTTATGTTTAACAATACCTCTTGTCTTTATGAAAATATTGTTTTATAGTCCTAGAGAAAAGTGTTCGCATGTTTAGAAACGTAATTTTGAGTTAATCTCAATTACATATTAGCTTGAAAAGTAGTATAGTTTGCGCTGAAGAATTTTATAGGGTTGGTTAATGTATGTTTATAAATTTGAAGTCGTAATAAATAATTAAAATTACTTCAAAAGTTTCCTAAGTTGTAGGTGTATCAAAAATAAAGAAAAAAAAAACAACACAAAATTACCAGAAAATGCTCGGTTAGTTTTATTATCTGCATAGGTGAAGGACTAATTGAGCACATTTGTGTACATCAAACCGTATGCACTTTCTTGTCAATTTTTATTTTCTTTTTCTCTTTCTTTCTTTTTCCCTCTCGTTCTCTCTCTCTCTCTCTTTTTCATTCCATCTTTCTATCTTTGTTTCTTTCTTTCTTTCATTTATTCATTCCTTCTTTGTTTCTTTCCTTCTTTCTTTCCATCTTTCTTTATTTATAAATACTGGATATAGAAAATGACACTAAAGCAATTATCAGTGAATTAAGATAATGTAGTTTTAATGTAAATTTTGAAAAAAAAAAAAAACAAAAAAAAACATACAGAGTAATCATATGACTTAATGAGCGTTTGGAACTGCAGTTTCTGCCTGGTAATAATATTTGGTTCAGTATTTGTTTCATACCAATCACAGAGCTATAATCTTCCCAGATTGCATTGCTCTTCCCCAGCTTGCGATACAACAGAAAGACATATGTTCAAATCACCAGACAAAATATGCCGACCGCAACAAGTGGATTTTTGGCATCGGATTCTCTACTTTCCCAACACTGTGCCAAGTTTTTATTTTTATTTTCTGAGTCCAATAGCTTGCGATTTCAAGTAATAAAATAATAACACGACGGCAAATTGTTCACCCAACCGAGTGCAAAATAAAAAGCCCTCTGCAGTTGGAAGCTTTTCAACAGTTCTTGGCTCATGACAGACTTAATCAGAAATATCACCTCATATCAAGTTATCGGTATATGGCAGTGCATTGTAATCAACTCTGTCATTGAAATGAATTATTGCTGCTTTCTAGGCGTTCCTAATGGAGTCCTGCAAGACCAAATAAGCGATCAAAAACACCAGATAAGACCAATGTATCTCAGCTGCACACATAGCTGAATTTAATCTAGTTCAAATGCATCGACCAAGTTCTAATAGTTGCTGCCTAGTTATGCCTTCCTTAGGTGACAGACAGTTTAAAATACAGGGAATAAGATGATACTACTCATTTAATTCATGATGTAATTTAGCAAGTTTCTGCTATTTCATGAATTATCCTGACGTGCATAAAATGTGTCCCACTCAACAATTACATGGAGTTGTTTAGGATGCTACTGACAAAATCACGCCCCGTCCTCTAACGTTTTACGAGCGAAAACTACATTACCGTTATCTTAATATCGGTTTTTATTTTCCCTACCATGCCCATACGAAGTACATACTAGGTAGAGAAGGCATTGTATTCCACCCAAAAGTTCGATTTCGAATTTCACTGGAAGTACATGTTTTAAGAAACCCTCAACAAAACATTTTTATTTTCTCTACTTACTACAAGGTACACAGGTAGAGAAGGTATTGCGTTCCGCCAAAAAATTCGATACCGTATTTTCACTGGAAATAAACATTTTAAGATCTCCTGAGTAAAGAAAAAATCTTATGTGTTACACTCACATGACTTTCTCTAGCTGCTCTACAAAACTTCTACAAAAGATTATTCTTCTTTGTACACAAAGCTAATCAAGATAAATGTTAGCAGAATGTTATTACTTAGTTCCTTATAAGTAGAAGGGAATAAGGGAATGCACTATGCTAAAGTGATTGTCAAATGTTTTAAAAGCTATCGTTATGCGATTGTCATTGCAAATCACTTCTTTGGTTGGCCAGGAGTAGAAGAAAAGAAAAATAGGCACTTCCTGTGCGAGAAAAGTTTAAGTGCTTCACAATTGAAACCAATAACAAGGAATATCTCGAAAACGGTTACCTCCACAACAAAAACGTATAGGACAAAATTTGTGTGTTTAGTTATGAGGTACATTTTTTGTGTAGTACGTTTTTTTCTATCTCTTACGGTTTAACAGTTAAGCAAAATTCAGCAAAATTCATCCAGAATAAAGGGGTCTTCAGAGGCTATTCCCAAAAAATTCGAGATATACGTATTATTACGGACATAAATAGCTTTAATATACGGGTTTTTAATCAACATCGTTAGTGGCATTTTTAAGAAAATCAAAATTTTCTAAATTTTTTCCATGTAAAGGGTAGTTTGTGGTGGGGGATTTTTTTGAAAATATTCGTGTCGCATCCTTGGAAGATACTAAACCTAAATACCAAGTTTGGTATTTAACGGTCTTTTTGTTTTGGGGCTATGCACACACACACACACACACACACACACACACACACTTTCGGACTCAGGGGACCCCAAATCATATGTTTCCGGTGAAATCTCGGTATCGAATTTTTGGGTGCATTACAATACCTTCTGTTACCCTATGTACATTGTACATATGGGGCTAGAGAAAGTAAAAAAGTTGTAGAATAATGTCCGCATGTGTGTGTGTGTGTGTGTTTATGTGTCTGTGAATACGATAACTCAAAAACAAAAAATTGGTAAAATACCAACATTCAAATTTAAGTTTAACATACTTCAAAGATTTGGCATGAAGATTATCAAGAAAATCTCTCTCCTATTTAAATGGAACATTTTTCGAAAATGTTGATTGTGAAAAAATGGCTCTAACGATTTTGATTCAAGTGTTGTATATTAAAAATATGTACAAAACAAATAAAGTGTGTAACTTAAATTTGTTGGGAAGAACCTCTGAAGTCAACTTCAATCTGAATTACTTTTACATAACTGGTTAATCGTAAGAGACAGACAAAAGCTTACTGCGCAAGAAATGTAAATTTCGTTAAAATATACAATTTATGTCCCTATGCATTTTTTCAGAGCTAATAATTTCCGAGATATTTTTTGTATTGGTTTTAAAATTTCCAACACTTAGGTTTTTCTCACATGGGAAGTTGGTATTCACTTTTTTACATCTTGTAATTTAAAGAGAAGAGCATTTCAATTGCATCACGTATTAACCGGCTTTTTAAAATATTTGACTATCACTTTAATCTAGTGTATCCCCTTATTTAAATTCTACTTAGAAAGAAGCAAGTAATATAACCATTTCTGCTAATGTTTGTCTCGATTAGTATGAAGTTGACGGTCCCCCATGGCCACGCTCGCAGAGAAAGTAATGTGAATGGAGTACATAATATTTTTTGCATCAGCAGCTAATATAAAATAAGTTCTAGCTTTAGAGATCTTAACTGCTCAAAAGTAATGCTTTAGTTATTTTTCAAGAGCAGAAAATGAGCTTGCCAATAAGTTTTCATGAAGATGTTACGTCATAATATTTATTCGATTTAAGTATGAGTGATACCATTTTTTGAACCAGAAACACCCAAAGAAATATATTACATAGGATATATTTGTAAATCTTTAGGCTTTTCAGAATCGAAATTTGAGGCTTTGAACCGATCAAACTGGAAGTATAGTTTTCTCCAAACATGATGGCCCTCAAACGGTAGCGCTTCCCCCTGCCACTGGGCAATAACCATTAGTAAACAAAAGACGAACCTGTACTAGGGGCGAGAGGCAACATAGTAAAATCTATTTTCTAGAGAAACTGCTTGCATGTCGAGAATCGCGCCTCGGTTAAGGCACCAAAAATGGAAGAATTGGCAACTTCAAAGACTTTGGAAGAAAAATACTGTACGTTAATGGGTGAGGGGAGAACGCAGGTTTGAATAAGTTGGCACAATCTGAATGTTACTCATTTTTACATAATTTACAATTATTTCAACGTTGAGGTGTCAAAAAAAATCCTCCGTGAATTAGAAGGTTTAGAAAACAGTCCCTGAGTGATACAAAAGGAACAAAAGTACTTTAATTTTATGATGTAAAATATCGTTTGTTATCGTCAACAGTGATGAAGGGACCACACACTGTTTCGCAAACGTACTGTGTTAGATCGTTTGTGGCTATGTGTTTTCTGTTAAGCCTTCTGGATTATGAAAGGGCAAACTCAGCGGTGAATTAATAAACTATAACTACTGTTTTCTTTGTATGTTCATAAAGGCTCTACGAAACTAGTATTTCTATTGAAGATGCCGCATCTCAAGTAAGGGCAGAGGCCCATGACGCTGGTTTTAGATCACTTCCGATATGGTTATTGTAAGGAATCACAGCATCTAGGTTTAAACGTAACAATATCACAGTAGCTGTCTTTTGAAATGTTTCTGCTCAGACTTATGGTTTGATAGGGTGTTTAATATTTTCCCTTTAAAATTCGTCACATAGCGTTATAGAAGAGGTTGCAAAGGGTTGAGATCTCTGTGATGGCACAACAATTACTGTACAGTTTCGAGAGTAAGCGGATGCTTGAAACAAGTGAAGAAGAAAACATTAGGCAAATTGTAGTAAACCTGCTGTTTCTTCATCAAGCTCCTTTCTGACTCCCTCCTTCAGTCTGCCATACTGTTTACATCATTAGCATTCTATTTCATCTGGGTGTGCAAAGATATCTTTTCGTCAAAGATTGTAAAATTTAACTTTTATAAATTATTCAACTGTAGTCTCAGTATAATATTAGACTACATAAAATGTTTGGTTATTGTTGAACATCATTATGATAGATACTTGCAGTGTTAATTACATACGTTGCTACAAGAGATGTGTACCCCTCTGTTCCTTTACGCCACATAAATATACAGTGTAGTTCTCTTTATAGTGTCAGTAATATAGCCGGCATTACACTATAAAAGATCTTTGTCAAACATATTTTACAAAACATTGATCGTTCTTTTATAAAAGATTTGTTGTTAAAAATTGTAAGATAAAATATTCGGGAGATTGGCTGCCTTTTATAAAACATTATTGATTAATGCAGCAAAATGCTGGAAAGTAAATAGGCTTAATTATTCATAAAACCAAAATGTTAATTTCCAAGATGAAGCTATTGAATTCCTGTACACCACAATGCATACGGGTTACAAAAAACGAAATAAAAGCCAAGAGACATACACAAATAAATAAATAAAAATTAAAAAAAAATAAAAAATCAATAAGCGCAATAAGGAAGACTTCATAGTTTGAATATCAAGAAGAAGCTGAATAGATTGTGAGTCCAATATTTGTCGGTGTATTTCAGGTTATAATCTCATCTATATCATTCATTTCTTCAGTGATTACATTGAAATGAGTGACTTTCATTTCTTTCAGATGTAATGATGTAACCTTATTTTAAACCATAAGTTAGAAATAAGCACTTCTGGTGAAACGTTTAACAGCAGCATTCTCAGGATTGCTATAGTAAATATTTACTAAGATTACCTGACATTCTGCCTAATTTCTCATAGTTCAATGTGGAAATTGACATTTTGTTTCTACTGCATGTGTTTTTATGTACAGCTCAATTCGTAACTATATATGCCTATAGGGCTGTGAGAGGGGATATATGCTCTATTCCTTCCGGGTCTGTTATGGGATCTCTATGCAAATCACCAAAGCTAAAGCAATATGAAGAAAAGGACCTACTGGCAATTGTAACCTCTGATTGGCAGAACAGACAGCAACACACCAAGACACAAGGTTACAGTGGAGTTTATGTTGTACTGTTTCATCCAGTACAAGATTGAGGAAATCACCAAAAGCTAAACCAATGTGACAGTAATGATCTATTGGTGAAATTAAATTCTGGTTGACAAAGTATATAAGTAGTAACCAATGACAAAGCTGTGGGAAAATTTACATATTTCCGTTCCATCCTGTGCAAGGCCTCTGGGATTTCTGTGAAATAAACCAGAGCTAAACCAATGAGGTGGAAAATACCTAGAATATGACATATGATTGGTAGACCATACAACAAAGGAAAAGGCTGCAGGAGAGCTTATATGTTCTGTTCTATCCGGTGCTGGGTTGGGACCTATGTGAAAAATACAGAGAAAAATCAATGGCAAATTAACATCTGGTATATCAAAGTATACAGCAACCGCCAAAGACAAGACAGTGGAACATAACTAAACAGTGGCAGAGAAAATCTCGAATGTTACTTTTGGTTGGCAGTGCATACAGAAACACACCAAAGTACAGTATGTGGTTTAGATACATAGTTCCGTTCCTCCAGTGCTAGGATACAATCTCTAAGGAACATACCAGAACTAAACCAATAAGGCAGAAAGGACCTCTGATGTCATTTCTGCTCGGCAGAGCATGCAACAATGCACCAAGGACAAGGCTGTGGTTTACGTTCCGTTTTATCCAGTGATACACTAGGATTTCTGTTAAAGAATAAGGTACTAATGGTGAACTGACCTGGTAAGCATAGCAGAGCGTATAGCAGCCAATGACAGACCTGTGGAACCAGTTATATTGCTGCGTTCCATCCAGTGCTGGACTGGGACCTCTGTAAAAGATTAAGAGCTAAATCATTATGCCAGATAGTACCTACTGGTGAATGCCTGTTTCTGGTAAGACAAAGGATATACACAAAAACACAGTAAATAACAAGGCAGTGGAAGGGGTATGAGTCCCGTTCTAACTAGTGCTGAACTGGGGCCTGTAATAAGGACTCAAGAACTAACCAATGTGGCAGAAAGGTCCTGCTGGCAAACGCAACTTCTGGTGTGGCAAAGCATACCGCAAGGCTGTGGTTTACGTCCCGTTTTATGCAGTGATAAACTAGGATTATGTGAAAGAATAAGGGGCCTAATGGTGAAATGACTTCTGGTTAAGTATAGCAGAATGTACAACAGCCAATGACAGGGATGTGGGACCGGTTATATTGCTCCGTTCCATCCAGTGCTGGACTGGGACCTCTGTCAAAGTTTAAGAGCTAAATCAATGTGCCAAATAATAAAATCCGTTTCTTTGCAATGCCTGTTTCTGGCGTATATACAGCAGTTCCGTTCTAACCAGTGCTGAGGTGGGGCATGTAATAAAGACACAAGAGCTAACCAATGTGGCAGAAAGGTCCTACTGGCGAACGCGACTTCTGGTGTGGCAAAGCATACAGCAACACGCCAAAGGACAAGGCTGTGGGAGGGGTTACATTGTTCCGTTCCATCCAGTGCTGGGCTGGGACCTCTGTGAAAGACACAAGAGCTAAACCAATGTGGCGGAAAGAAAAGACTTCTTGGCTCTCTCCACGAGCTTCATCATCCCATAGTTATCAGCACAATGGCAACAGACTTCTTTTCTTGTTCCATCTCTCTGTCTCTCTCACACTCTTTTATTGTATGTGTTTCTCTCTTCGTTCCTTCCTTCTCCTGCCATGTTTGTTCCAGCTTTTATGAGTCTCAAATAGAGACACAATCCTTTATGATTTTTTGACAGAAGGTATAGCAGCAATGGAGTTTAGGGGAAGGAGAGGGGGGAGGGAGTGACAATTCAAACTCTTCCACCGAACGCGAGGATGCGCTCAAAAGAGAGGCTTTGTTGCCAATTGTGTGTCTTCCTTTCTGGGGTGGGGAAGGGGGGAAAGAGGATGAGAGTTGGACGTTATCCACGTCTTTTGTTCCAATTCTTGATGCCCGCGCGTCAAACCTCCCTACTACTGTCTATTGTTTACGTACAAATGAAAGGCTGCATGCAAGAAGCGATCAAGTGCTTGACCTAGCTCTTCACACACGAACACGTTTGGTCCGTCGGTTAAGTTGATGCTTAGGTGTCATTTTTATGTGAAGCATCTAGAGGGGGGGCGCGCTACATTTGAGTACTCATTACAGTTGTCTCTTGACATTTTAGCTGCAGTTCAAACCATACAATAGTACATTCCTTAGGCAAAATCTTTAAGGGGGTATAGAAATTGTTTTGGGTCAAAAATTTAATTTGTGAATTATTTTCTTATATGAAAGTATAACCGTTTCTCTTAATTATGCCATTAAAATAATCATGGTATCTATCCTAAACGTATGCTAATTATTAAAATATGTAAATGGCTCCATATTATTTGGTCTGCTTTTCCGTAAGTTTAAGTTTTTCTCACATAAGAAATATTTTATCTGTTGTTAATTAATATTCTTAGTTGTAATTTTCAGAAGATATTTATGTAGGTGTTTTACATACACTGAAATAATCGTCTTGACAATAATTAACATTTGGTAAAAACATTACAAATTACTTATAAAATATAAGTCAAAGTGGTCAAAGCAAAACATTAGTTTTCCAAACTAATCAAATTTTTAAAAAATATAATTTCAGATAGCATAAAGATATTTCACTTACGTATTGTAAAAAATTTAGTTTTGTAGCTTGTATAGTTACTTTGAAAATATTCTTATATATATTATGATAACTATAAAGGTTGCCAAGATAAGTTTTATATTGTTTTGACATAACTCTGTATGTACTCTGCTTCTCGCATATTCCGATTTTAATTGTATTCTTATATTTTGTTTTATTACATTGTTACATTTATTCATTTTGTTATACCTTCTTTTCTCAATTTCATTTTATACACCGCTTAGCTGTGGCAGATGAAGCACTGCATTCCTAGCAACAACAAAAATCTGATTTGTTACACTCATATGACTTTCTCTAGCTGCTCTACAAACAAACTTCTTACAAAAGATCATTTTTATTCCTACACAATGCTAATCAAGATAAACATTAGCAGAATGCTCTTATTACTTAGTTCCTATAAGTAGAAGGGAACTAAAGGAATGCGCTTAGTCAAATATTTTAAAAGCTGTCATTTTGCGACTGTCATTGCAAATTGCTTCTTTGCTTGGCCAGGAGTAGCACAAAAGAAAAACGAACACTTCCTTCTGAGAAAAGTATAAGTACTTTACAATTGAAACTAATAACAAGGAATATCTTGAAAAGCGAAAATGTATTGTTGTTTTAACGAGGTCTATTATTTCTGTGTAGTAAGTTTTTATCTATATCTTACGGTTTATTAGTTATGCAAAATTCAGCAAAATTCATCCAGAATAAACAGGCCTTCAGAAGCTATTCCCAGAAAAATCAAAATATAAATTTTATTTGTGATGAAAATGGCTTTAACATGTGGTATTTTAAACAAAATCGCTACAGCCATTTTTAAGAAAAAAAGAATTTCGAAAATGTTTCCATGTAAAAAGTATTTGAAAATCTTCGTGTCGCATTCTTGGAAGACATACAAAACATAAATACTAAGTTTGGTATTTAGCCCTTTTTCGTTTTTGAGCTATACTGTCCATAGACACACAGACACACACGTATCTTTTTCTGAAAATGTTTTTTTTTTTTTTTTTTTTTTTTTTTTTTTAGATTCAGGGGGTTCTATGACATGTATTTCCGGTGAAATCTCGCTAATGAATTTTTGGGTGCAATACAATGCCTTCTCTACGCACTATGTACATTGTACATACGGGGCTAGAGAAAGTAATTAGGTACAGAGATTTTACCGGATATACAGGGTTTTCAGGCCTCCTGAATCCCTCTCCCGATAAAAATACAAAATCGTCTATCAGTATTTATTTACATAATTAGACACATGTATATAAAAAAATCTGATGTGTAACATTTACATGACTTTCTCTACATCTCTATAACAAATTATTATTAAAAAGCTTATTCATGCTAATCGAGATAAACATTAGCAGAAATTGTCTTATTACTAGCTTCCTGATAAGTAAAAGGGAAATGAGGGAGTACACTATGCTAAAGCTATAATTAAATCCTTTAAAAGCTGATTGCTTTGTGGTTAAAATCCGTTTCTTTACATTACCAGGAGTTGACAAGTTCGGTATGAGAAAACTTTTTATGTATTTTAATAACCAATATCCAAGGATATCTCGGAAATGGTCACCACCACGAAAAAAGTATATGATATTAATTGTGTCTTTTAACAAGATCTACATTTTTTGTTTTACAGGTTTTTGTCTCTCTTACGGTTTAGCAGCTAAGTTATGTAGAATGAAGAAAGGGATCTTTAGAGCCTATTCCCAGAAAATTCAATATGCATTCTATTGAATATACGCATCTATAATGCACGGTATTTTAATCAGAATCACACACACACACACACACACACCCACACACACACACACACACTTTTCTCAAACGTTAAGTCATATTTGTTCTCGTTTCTGGTTTGTTTATTTCTGGTAAGCAAAGATATTAGAATTTCATTAGTTTCACATAGAGACGGCTTTAAAAGTACAAAACTATCGCTTTAGCCTGTGCATTTTCTTATTTACCTTCTACTTACAACGATGCTAGTAATAAGATTAATTCTGCTTATGTTTATTTTGATTAGCATGATGTCGATAACAGATTAATGATTTGAATAAAAGTTTTGTTTACCGAATAGCTAGAGGACATCATGTTAATGGAACACGTTAGATTTTTCCCCTGCTTCTTACAAGGAACCAAGTAATAAGAGCAATTTCTGCTAATGTTTATCTCTATTGTGGTGAAGTAGATTGAAGAATAAGTTTTTAACAATAATTTATTACAGAGAAAGTCATTTGAATGGAACATAAATTAATTTTAGTCTTAGCATTAATTTTGATTTAGTAATTATGCTGAGAGTTACCGATAGAATAGTTTTCCTCTTTGATTTTACACAGTGATCCCACCAGAATTTGAATTAGGTTGTTACAGCAAATTTCAACCTAATGGAGCTCTTCTGAGCGACAATGTCCAAAAGTCATTGAAGGAAATTATAATCATCTCCTATACCAGATATTCCTTCCTGTGTTAAAAGATTTGCAAAACTCAACGGGGCCATTTCGAGTTTGAAGTCGATAAATGTGGAACTGGCTGAACGACCTTCGTTTTACTCCTCTTATCGCGGAGAAAGTGAGGTGTGTCGCATTCATTGAGACGAATATTGAGGTATCTCTCGCGAGTTCTCCACCAGTGCAGCCAACCCTAACGATTTTTCGGTAGATGTACCGAAATCACATATTATCTACCAATTTACCGAAAATGTTTATACCTAACATAGACAAGGCTCTGTCAACAAAGGGTAGAGTAAAAATTAAGCGAATGCGAAAGTGACAAGTTTCTTTAATTAATTATTTTCTAACAATGGAAATATAAATCTCTGTCTTCAACTCTTCGATATTTCCCTTCCTCGCTCCTTACAACAATGAACAACCGTTATTTTAAAATGCAGATAAGCCAACCCTCTATTTCTGCAGTCCAAAATTCGTTTTCATTCAGCCATTCATAATCACATCACATTAGTACTAAGCATTTCAGGTCACAGGTGAAAGTGCAAATCGGAATGGGTGATAATGACCTGGATAGTGTTTTTTTCACAAGCATCAGCTAGACAGAAGAAATTAAAGTTCGTCCAGTCCTGTAAAGGAGAATGGGAAAATATTCCTGATTTTTAGGGGTGGTTAAAACCAAGCAGAAAGGGGAAATATGATGACTATTGCAAATGTTGCGATAAACACATTCACATAGATTGCGGTAAAGATGTCGTTATGAAACAGCACATTAAAAGCTCATCAGCATTTGCAGAAGTGCGTAGCTCACAATTAACAATCACATCAATGTTCCCAGAAATAAAAAGTCAGAAGAGAGCGCTAAAGAAAGTAAATCATTTTTACTTTCTCTACACGTACTATGTACTTAGTGTATAGAGAAGATATTGCATTCCACCGTAAAATTGGACACCGATATTCAGCTGAAATACATGTTTTAGGGTCCCCAATATAAAAAAAATCATTTTTTGAAAAAGGTTCATGTGCGTGTGTCCGTGTGTCTGTGAACTCGATAACTCAAAAACGAAAAGTTGGTAAAATAGCAAACTTGATGTTTAAGGTTGGTATCTTCCAGGGATGCGACACGAAGATTCTGAGAAAAATTCCCCCACTCCATACTACCCTTTATATGCAAAGAGTTTCGAAAATTTGGATTTTCTCAAAAAAGGCTCTAACAAATTTGATTAAAATATCGTATAATAAAGATATTTTTGTGGCAAATAAGATGCATATCTTCAATTTTATGGGAATAGCCTCTAAAGACCTCTTTATTCTGAATGAATTTTGCCGAATTTTGCGTAACTAATAAAGAGTTGGACAGAAACTTACTATACAAAAATGTAGATCACGTTAAAACACACGATATATGTCATATACGTTTTTTTTGGTGGAATTGGCCATTTCTGGGATATACCTTGTTATTTGTTTCAGATTTAAAATACTTTAAAAAGCTTTTCTCATTCGGAAAGTTGAAACTCCTTGCCCTGCATAGACACGGATTTCAACCACATGGCAAAGATGTTTTAAAAGATTTGACTATCGTTTTAGCCTAGTGCATTCCCTTATTTCTCTTCAATTTACAAGGAAGCAAGTAATTAAGAAAATTTCTGCTAATGTTTACCTCGATTGCATAATCTATTTAGAAGAATATGATTTTTAACAATAATTTGTGACAACGCTGTAGAGAAAGACATGTGAATGGAATTTTTAAATAAAGGAATAACTTAATTCTTCTATTTGTATATGTTCGGCTAAAATAAACACCAAAATAATAGTTAAACGATATACAGAAGTAGGCTGCATAAAATTGTATATAATATGGAATGGAACATAATATTTATAATAATTATTTATAGGCCGGAAGCGAAGCATGTCATGAAGCGTATGCTACTCCTGTATGTAACTCATGGATATATGTTCAATACTTGCTGCCTGTTTACAGAATTCGCATCTGCTATAGGCAGATATTTTATATAGGAAACCGTAATTTTGATAAGGCATATCTTTTATATTTCAGCTGAAAATCAGTTCCAGCAGAGCATAATTTAGAATTCCTAACAATAAACCTTCTAAGCCAGCTGGTAAAGACCATATGTCCAGATTCCGAAATAGCAAAGAAGATAACGTGTGGAAGAACAAAATCCAGAGCCATTGTGACCAGTGTTGTAGGACGGGAAAGCTTTTCAAATCTGTGTAGTGACTTAACGAACTCTAAATTTATGCTATCATGTTTAGTAGTAAGGTATAATGATGCATCAGGAAATGTAAGAGATGACTTTCTAACATTAAGTTGGTTGCTGCAGACGCGTCAACAATATATAAGCATATGGTCAGTCTCTTTTAACCTCACGATATTCCTTATAGACCAATTTAATTGACTTTGTTAAATGATATTCCTTCATTTTTGGTAAAGAAGTGTATCTGTCATTCTTTCCTCCTGCGCGCAACATATGCAGGCCAGAAATTGCCCAGATTAGTGGAGGATGCAACAAGAGACATTTTAAATTATTTTAATGGTAGTCTAAACGAAAAGAGAAATTTGCTAAATTACAAACTTTCTGTGATTTGAAAATCTACATAATTTGCATCCAGCCTAAACAAGATGGCTCTGTTCATATGGTAGTTAAAAGGGTTTTAGAAAAATATGGAGCTCTGAAATTGTATTTTATAGATGCTGTAAGTAATAATGATGTACTAGCTGCAGAAAACATACTTCTGAAGATAAATGTTCTACTTTGAAAACTCCTTTAGCAGTTTATAGATTTTATTCTCACATTTTTCAATAATACGAACAAGGAGATGTGGGCCAAGAGTCCCAAAATAAACAATATCTACAATAAACTAGCTCTCCTCCCCAGAAATGTATTTGCTTGTTTCTTGGACAGCAATGCAATTGAAAAATACTGGTTTCAGAAATCCAAAACATTTTCTTAAAGTAGAGGATATATTCTTCGGTGGTGCAGTCGCCAACATTCTCATAGATGAAACCCTAAGTCCCGATTGCAGCTCTTTAGGGTTAGGTGCTTGAACTTCTATAGATTGACGGCTGCTGTCAGATTGTTAAAAGATTCCCCCTTAAAACAAGAATATCAAATATTTAGACTTCATGAATCCATAAACTTTAAAATATAGCGTTGTGGCAACTATAGTAAGTATTGCAATATTTTTCCAAATCTAGTAAAGGATACAGAGTTGCAACAGTTGGATACTGAGTGGAGAATCTTTAGAAATTTATATGATGTGAAAATGTTTTATAACAGTGAGGAGCCCTTCTGGTAGAGTTTAAAAAAACTAAATCATGGTGATGCTTCTGAAATGTTTCCAATTTTAGGGAAATATATTTGTAATTTATCTGTCTTCCTTACTCATCTGAGAATGTAGAGAGTGTTTTCAGCAGTCGACTTATTGAAAAATAATGTGAGAAACTGTGTTAGCACATTGCCGATCCCGGTGGCCGCGCTCGCTAAAGTGTCTTGCTTTGGCGCTTCGTGGTGCACAGGATCGTGGATTCGAGTCCCGCCTTGGGCATGGTTGTTTCTGTGTTTGTAAATGTGTCTATGCTTGTGTATCTATATGTATCTAAACGTTAAGAATAATCAGGTCTACTGAGGAAATATAGGAAACTGGAAAAAATGGAGAAAAAAAGGAATACAGCGCCGGAGTCCTGACAAGCCTCCGGAACTGTATTTTAATAAAAAAAAAAAAAAAAAAAACACAGAATCATTAATTGGATTTCTCCACACTAAGAGGCATATAGGTAAAACCGACTGTTTCAATTTAAAAGTAAGCAAAACACCGATTAATTGAATGTCAAAAAGTGAATTGTAACTGTATGGTTCAAAGAAAGAGAACACTGATGTTCAAAGCAATTGATTTGAACGAATTCAGAACAAAATAATGTGTTGAATACAATATTGTGTTATTTGTAGCAATGACGTCGATTTTAGTATTACTAATTAAAGGGAAGTTATATTTATTATGACTTACTATGGTACCAAATAGAATAGAGATTTTTTTTAATAAAACTACAAAATACTGATGTTCCATCCAATCTACCGATATTTTCTCCGTCTCCCGAAATGTTTTCCTTACAGGCTAGCAGTGCTATTCCCCATTGGCAGGTCTTAACTTGCAATAGCCCCGTTAAGCTATGCAACTATTTTAACTTACGAAGGAATAGTTGCACACGTCAAATTCGGGGCAGTTGGACCACCTGGTATTCTAGCAAGCCGTGCTGGTAGTCTACCTAAGAGGTTTCAAGGTACTTCCCAGTGCTCTACTGCAACTATGCAGCGGTTGTGATCCGAAAATGTTTAGATTTAATTTAAATAATTTCATATAGAATGGTTCACTGCTTGATTCATATAAATATGAATAATGTTTCGAAATTTCTGAAGATAGGTGTAAACTTTACTGCTTTTTGGGGGCAAAATTGTCAGTTTTTATCTTTATTTATTTTCATCTTTATTGGAAGTGAATTTATCATATGCAGAATTTGTTTTTACTTTATTCATTCATTATTTCATATTATATATATTCAAACTGAGAGCTAAACAGGCTTATAGAACCTCTGTCAGCATAACATTAATTAACTCCCATAAATAAAGCGATCCCAGAAATGTCTCCTTTACACACAGGCAAGAAATGTCTGCTTTAAGGGGAAAATCTGTGAATTTTATAAAAGTCAAAATAATATTTTTTATTTATACCTCATTTAAACCTATATAAAGAAGTGTGATTACAAAATTTGGTACACATATATTTAATTTTTTGTTCCTTTATTGTACATTTTAAAACACAAATTTAGAGTAGTTTCTAAAACTGATGACATTTTCTTACTTCTTAAACAGAATTTTCTTTCTTATTGAGTTAGAAAATATGTACTTTTGCTAAAACATACTACTTAATTAATCGCATTTTTTAAAAAATATGTTTATCCAATTGTGAGTTTCAACTTTTACAAAATAGATGTAAAATAAAGCTTTTCAAACTTGGATGGACTTTTTTCATAACGCATGTTTCCCAGTAACTAATATCTTTAATTAGCGTATGTTGTGGAAACTAGTTCTGAAGTTTGACTGTGATAAATTAAAAATTGCATCACGAGGTGCAATGAAATGCTGGAAAATGTGTACAATATTAACATAACTCCATGGCACGACAGCTCACGGGAAACCTTGGCCTACCGCCCGGCCGCTGCGTCCCCCATCTCGGTCCACTACAGTCGTCATGGATGGGGTGCAGTATTGGAGGGTGAGACGTGGTCAGCGCCTCGAGCCCCTCCCGGCCGGTTAATGCGGTCCTCACGACCTGGAGCCGCTACTTCTCCATCAAGTAGCTCCTCAATTGGCCCCCCAGGGACCTCACGAGGCTGAGTGCACCCCGGTCCAGGTCTCCCAGCGGGAGAAAAATCCCCACGCCGGTACTGGGGATCGAACCCAGGTCTCCCGCTTGGTAGGCAGCTGCACTACCACCGCGCTAAGGAGACGACCGTGTACAATATTACAGCTGAGAAAAATGCACTGATAATTTTGCTTATAGCTATACATTTTTAAATTTTGTTTATTTAAAGTCGAGCTTAAATGCTTAGTCATATCGGGACAGTTCTTTTCGTGATACTCGTTTGATCTATGTGGTGGACAATAGCCTACATGATCTTTCCCTCCCGGGCCATACCACTTTCGCTAGGCGGCAAGTAGATGATGCAAGGATACCATCAAGTCTGGGTTCTTCTTACATTCTCTACATAGTACATGATAGGTAGGTAGAGAAGGTATTGCACTCCACCCAAAAATTCGATACCGAAGTTTCACCGGAAATACACGTTTTAGGGTCTCCTGTATCCAAAAAAAACTCTTTTAGAAAAAGGTTCGTGTGTGTAAGGTGTGTGAGTGTGTGTGTCTGTGAACACAATAACTCAAAAACGGAATGTTGGTAAACTATCAACCTTGGCATATAAGTTTAGTATCTTCCAAGGATGCGAAATGAAGATTTTAAGTAAAATCCTCCCACCGCAAACTACCCTTTACATGGAACAAAATTTCGAAAATGTTGATATTCTCAAAAATGTCTACCGGTTATGATTAAAATAACCCATATTAAATATATTTACATGACATATAAATGAATATGTTCTGGGAATAGTCTCTGAAGATCTCTTTATTCCAGATAAATGTTTGTGAATTTTGCATAACTGGTAAACTGTAAGAGGTAGACAAAAACTTGCTACCCAAAAAATAGATCTTGATAAAATACACAATTTATGTCTTATACATTTTTTCATGGAGTTCACCATTTTTTGACACATTCTTTGATATAGGTTTCAGTTTTAAAACACTTAATACATTTCATATGGTTTATCAACTCCTGTCAATTCAAAGAAACGGATTTCATCCACATGGCAACCAGATTTTAAAAAAATTTACTAATGTTTTAGCCTAGTGTATTCCCATATTTTCCGTGTACTTACAAGTAAGCAAGTAATAAGACCGTTTCTGCTAATGTTTATCTCGAATAGCATGAAGTAGATAGAAGAATAAACTTTTTAACAATAATAATTTGTTACCGAGAAGTGGGGAAAGTCATGTGAATGCAACACATAAGATTTTTCAGCATGTGACCCAGACAGTATACGACATGTCTTCTGGATCTCGTGCCTTTTATACCATATAATGTTGCTCTGCGACTAGCAAAGGCTGGAGTACCGTCCGGTCTACCTGCTTTCACTATCCGTGAATAGATGGCAGCCTAATCACAATTACCATCTATGTTTCAGTTTTACTCTTGTTTTAGACAAAGGTGGAACTTTGGGTCGTAATGTTAAATATCCAAGCATTTTTATTTTGGTGATTTAGGGAAATTACGAAAAAAAACTCCGCTAGATTGGTTGGGCCACGGGATTTAACCGAAAACCTCCCGAATGTGGGACACAGACTTGCTTGAGCATCTCGCTCGGTACCTATTCGTATTTTTTTTTTTTAAACAGTTCTGGAGCCTTGTCGGGACTCCGGCGCTGTATTTTTTTCTGTTTCCTGTTTAATTACAAACATACACATACACATTTACAAACCACAAACACCTATGCCTAACACATCATCCCCTGCGCCACGAAGCACCAAAGCTAGGCGCTTTTAGCGAGCTCTTATAACACAGCATATCTTTTTACTGAAATCCATATTTTAGAACTTGATTAACATACGAGCAGAACACGTCTACAAATGTTTGAAGAAAAAAAAGACAGACGTTCGAAAAAGGCTGAAATGTACTATAACACCCTCTCCCCAGGGTTGTTTAAATCCTTACACACCCCTCTTATTTTCCCTTCGATATGAACATCATTTACGCGAATTCATTCTAGAAAACCCGACATTCTAAGAGGTTCAAAGTCTAAATTATTCCCCCCCCCCCCAAAGTTCACTATGTTGAGTAAGCAAAAAATCGAAAGCCTAAAATTCTTATTTCGATTCGTAACCCGCGTTGCATTTTGAAAGAGACACAAGAAAGGAATTAAATATGTTTATTTTCCTATCAAGTATATACAATGTACAAAGTAGGTACCGGAGGTATTTCATTCCACCGACCAATTGAATACCGATATTTCACCTGCGCGGACATTTAGTTCCTGAACCCAAAAAAGCCTTTTTAGAAAAAGATCCGTTTGTATCGACATTGTGTTCATATCCATATGTGTGTGTGTGTGTGTTAATAGCATACTTCAAAATCGAGAGGTCGGTTATTTAAGTTAGGCATTTTCCAAAGATGCAACACGAAGATTTTCAAGAAGCTAACCTTTTATGGAACATATTTTGAGAATTTCGATTTTCTCAAAACACGGCTAACGATTTCCATTATAATATATGTTTAACATATTTTTATGACAAGTGAAATGTATATCTTAAATTTTCTAGGAACATCCTCTGAAGTTCTGTTCATTTTGGATGACTTCTGCATAAGAGATAGAGAAAATCTTGATAAACAAAAAAATCTGATGTGTTCCATTCAAATGGTTTTCCCTACCTATTGTATAACTAACTGTTCTTACAAAGGCATGTTTTAATATCATTAAATTATTACTTTGACTAAGCGGACCAGCAAAGACTGTAGTCGGTTTAACGGGAACAGATTTCTTAACATTAAAATTCACTTGGTTCGTTGCTCACATCTACTTCACTTCGATCAATATAACATTTTTGAAAAACACCTTCACTTCCAACTCCTTATAAATACGCGGGAATAACAGACTGAACTAGGCTAAAGCGATAGTCAAATTCTTCAAGACCTGATCTCTCTGCGATGCATTGACATTCAGTCCTCTTTGCTTGACCAGGAGAAACAAAAATGAATAAAGATTTTTATACATGTTTTAAAATTGAACCATTGACTAAGAATATCTCTGACACAGCTAACTTCACCAGAAATGTATTTGAAATAAATTGTGTGTTTTAATGAGATCTATATTTTTAATTTCTCTACACGTACTAGATATGTACGCAGTGTATAGCGAAGGTATTGTATTCATTTCAACATTCCATAACCAGATTTCACCGGAAATACATGTTTTTGGATCCCCTGAATCCATAAAAAGCATTTTTAGAAAATGTACATGTGTGTGTGTGCAGCATAGCTAAAAGTCCGTTAAATACCAAATTGGATATACCTATAAGTTCAGAATCTCCCCAGAATGCGACACGACAATTTTAAAGAAAATCCCATCACCTCCAACTACCTTTAACATGGAAAATAAATTCGAAAAATGTTATTTTCTCAAAAATGGTTCTAACATGTTTATTAAAATCTCTTATATTTACATGAGAAATAAAATATACATCTTCAATTTTCTGGGAAATGTGGATGATTTTTAATTTTACATAACTAATAAGGACAAAAACTTATTACACAAAATGTAGAGCTCCTTAAAACACACAATTTATGTGATATACATTTTTTTTCTTGGAGTTTACCGTTTTTGATATATTACTTATTATTGGTTTCAGTTTTAAAATACTTGAACTTTTCTCATACAGGAACTTGTCAACTCCTGCCCACGCAAAGATACGGATTTCAATCCCATAGCAAAGTCATTTTAAACCACGGTTTAGCCTAGTGTATTCCTTTATTTTCCTTCTACTTATAAGGAACTATAAAAAGATCGTTTCTGCAAATGTTTTTTTCTCGATTAGCTTGACGTAGAAGAATAAGCTTATTACAATAATTTGTTACAGAGTTGCAGAGAAAGTCATGTGAATGAAACACATAAGAGTTTTTGATAGTTGAATAATCTTAATATTTTTTGTTAGAAAATATTTAGACCATGATACAAGTCTCCTTCGTTATTTGACATATTAATATATTGAAAATATAACTTACAGAATACTCTGATTTTTTAATGTGAGGTGTGACATTTCAGTCTGCTATTTTATTTTTATTATTATTATTATTATTATTATTATTATTATTATTATTATTATTATTATTATTATCATCGCCTTTTATACATCGTAACCTATAACCACATATTTAATCACGGCTTTCTCTTGAGTATCACGACTGGCAGCACTATAGCACTTCATTAAGAATCTTTTCGTGCCGGCAAACCGGCCAGCCGTTTCTTGTCAATAGAATGCTAACAATATTTATATATTAAGCGTACCCTTCATTATAAAAGATAGTAGAAACAATTCTCTCTGTGTCTATGCAAGAGTGATATTTTGTTGAATGCATTATTGCTCGATAGAGTTCTACACTCGAAATATGTGAAAATGTGCATCAGATACTATCATCTAATTCGTCGAGAATATGAGGGACAAACTTTATCTTCAAGTAAGATAATATCCTTTGGATTTAGACCCGGAGGATAAGTCAGTTATTTTGCCATGACAACCATACTGCTTCACACTGTACACATTCTAAACCACATTAAACTGAATTAAAATTGCTTAGCTTCCATAGGCGCGTGAGCTAGGCTACGCGCCAAAACCAACGCAATGCTTTCAGTCGATTCATTCAAGCTAAGCCCACCGAGCGGGTTGAATCGGGCGGTAACATCTGTGGCTCACATTCGCCAGTTGCGGGGTTCAAATCCCGTGGGCATTTTTTTTTTTTTTTTTTTTTTTTTTTTTTTTTTTTTTTTTTTTTTTTTTTTGGGGGCCTCGATGTCTATGTTCCGCACTATCTGACTACCGATATTGTTGAAAGTAGACTACTTAGACTACTTGGCACGAAATGAGAGTGGTGTGATATGTGGATGAGTCATGAAAGCCTAGTCCACCACATACCGTCAACGAAGTACCTTATCGGACAAAAGACAAATTAGCCGTTGCATTGATACTGTGTGTTTATTATTTCTTGTACATAGATCTTAAAGCAACAATTAGGTACTATTCACTGTTTCTCTCTACTGAATTATTGATTAACCAAACATTTGCAAATTGGTGATATAACCCTGGTTTCTAGAAATTCAATATTATTTAATTTTAAATACTAAAATTTACGTAATTTACAACAGTCCCATTTAAAATCACGATTGATTTAAATTCAGTAAATTCTAAAGATGCAACACGAAGAATACCCACCTTAAACTAAAAGTTTAGTTATTTTTGATTTTCTCAAAAACGAATATGACCATTTTAATTAAAATAGCATATGTTCAACCTTTTTATGGACAAATGAAATATGTAGGTATAACTTGAATTTTCTGAGAATTTTCTCTGAAGTCCTCTTCATTCTAGATAACTTTTACTTAACTGGTAAACCGTATGAGAGAGACAAAATGTTACTACACTAAAATATAAACCTCGTTAAAATACAGTTTATGCCAGACATTTTTTGCAATGCATTTGCTTTTTATTGATGTTCGCTCTTTAACTGCTGTAGTTATCAGGCCAATTCTATATTGGGCGTGAAGGATAACTTAATTTTGCTCTGAGGTCTCTTTAGCAGGCTTGAGGTTCTTTTACGTGTCATAAATACTGTCTTCCGAATGAAGCCGTGCTAAGGATTTTTGCGCCCATTTTTGATAGAGATTTTTCATCATTCCTTGCTATAGGTTTAACATTTCCAATAATATATTTCTTAAATGAAAGTTAGTTTGTTCGTCCGTTTTTTGTTGTTGTTGTTGTTGTTTGTTTTTGTTGTTCCCCTCTCTTGGCCATTCAAGAGAATCGTATATTCATTTAGCGACCAGTTCTTAAAATATTTGACTATCGCTTTGGCCTGGTATGTACCCTTATTTCCTTTCAATTGTAAAAACATTAATAATTGAATTATTTCTGTTTATGTTTATATTAATTCTGTTTATGCTTATATCAATTAATATGAACTTCAGTCTGACTCCACCTATCCAATTCCTGTCCTGTCCTACACACGGATTGTGTGAAAAAACAATTAAATTAATATGAACTAGATAGAAGAATACGGTTTTGTAAGAGAATAGGTAGAGAGGGTCATATAAATGGAACACAATTTCTTGTTTAAAACATTTTTTATACAAGTTTAGTTGTAAACATCGAAAAAGTGCAATGATTTTGTATATTTAGGCATGTAAATTAAAAAAGATAACAGGCAAGTTGGTAGATAGTAAAAGACAGAGTAAGCAACGGAAGATGACATCAACAAAGTTAAGTAGGATATTATGACAGAGTACGTTTAAAGTTACTAAGATTCAGATATAGAAATTACAGTTAAAAATACATACATTAACATTGGGTGCAGGAACATGGAAATTGAAAATTTGAAGTAAACTGTTATCACTGGAAACTAATCATTTAAGACGGCTAGGCAGACATCAGTGATTTATTAAACTTTGCTTTGGAACAAGGGTTATCCTTAGTTGGATAGTACCTTCCAGTGCTAGCAATTTTATTGTTAATTAGTTAATTGGAAAAACACACCCATAGTGGCATTAATTATGAACACATTTTTGTTAAATTAACTCATGTTTAACACACACACACACACACACACACACACACACACACACACACACATCTACAGTATTAGCATTAATTCAAAACTTTTGTTAGATTCACTTTCAAATTTGAATACTCCATTCAACTCCTATTCAAGATAGCTCTTATCTGATGCACTATAGCCAGAAACTGTTACAACTAGTACAAGTCTGGGTACTGCCTCACTAAGTGCGATTCCCTCCCTCACTGTTTCCGCTGATACGAGGTGTGGAATGAAGTTCGCTCACGCTGTTTTCTACCACCGCCACTGATCAGTCTTTGCTTGGATTTGCCCCGTTAACATCTGTAACTCTTTTAACGCACGAATGCGTTATCTGTGCACGTGAAATACGACACAGTTGGGGCATTTGGTATACCTATAGTTTTTGTTTTTCTCTGATTATCTTCTGATTTCAAGTTAATTTTTTATGTCACCAGAGACGAACTACAGCTCTTAAACCACATGAACTGCAGCAACATCTTTATTATTTTACATATTACTCCATTCCAAATTATTTCTTGTTGTGTCAATGTATTTTTTTTAACTTTAAGTGCAACTGTCTGACAATGTGTGAGGTTTTCTTTTCTATGTGAACTCATTAAAAGGTGACTTTAAGGTAGGCAATAGAAGAGATGTATTCCACCAAAAAATTTGATCCCCAGATTTTAATGTAAATAAACATTTCGAGGCTTCATGAATAAATAAAAATATTTTTAAAAAGGTCCGTGCGTATCTGTGTCATAGGATACCTCCTACGCAATGTGTGTGTATGTGAGTACGCCTGTCTATCTATTGGTGAATAGCATATTCAAAAATGATATTTCCTTAATGTATAAGCTCAGTTTCTTATAAGCATGTAGCCAGTACTTCAAAAAAATTCCTCAACCCAAATTACCTCTTATTTGTAAAAAGTTAGATCATGTTTGATTTTCTAAACAATGACGCTAAGATTTTTATTAAAATATACACTGTATTACCAGTAAAATGTTTGGCTTAATTTTCATTTGAAAAATCTATGAAATTATATTCATTTTGTATAGGTATAAACAGTAAGATCTATACAAAAACTTATCTGCTAGATATACAAAAATGGAGATCTCGTTGAAATGCATGTCCTATATGAAAAACATTTTTTGTGGTATTAATATTTTTCTGGAAATTAATTGTTATTAATATGACTTCAAATGTTTATAATTTTTCAATTGGAAATCGCTATCGCCTTTTCTCTTGGCCATATAAGGAACCTGCAATTTCAAATCCATCACATACCAATATATTTTTAAAAAATCTGATTATCACTTTAGCGTTGTATATACATTTTATCTTATCTATACCTACAATGAATACTCGATTAATAAGCAGTAGATTAGCTTTTGTGAGAATAATTTGTTGAAGAGTAAATAAATACAATACATTATGTTTTTTGTATGAATAGCACGGTACCTGTGAAATCGTAGCGGTTAGAGATAGTCATGTGGCAGTTGCATATCAAAATTTTGTTGCTCTCTTTTAAACGCATGCACCTGAGTTCCTTAGCCTTAAAAAGCTGACATTTGAAGTTCCTTATGCTGTTGATTAAAAAAAAGGAATATGAAACAGAATATTAAGATGAATCTTCCCGAAGAAAACCGTGTTATTTTATTTACTCCTTTTGGTTAAACGTGTCGTCATGCAATCATCTAGGCACGTCGAGCATTCTTAAAATATGCATTAGCGGGGACTGCGAGCGGATCCTGCCTTACTCGCCAATAGGCAGTGTCACAGGAAGTGATTTCAATGCCGGAATAGACAAGTAGCTGTAATAATACAACATTGTTCGTTTGCAGTCTGTGGCGGAGGAACAGTAGAAGAGGGAGACAAGGAAAAATAATGACGATTATTCGTCACGTCATCTATATGGAGCAATCCGGGTAAGAATGAGATCAATGATTCACTGAAAATATACACTTATCCTTTTCTCAAAAGCGATAGTTGTAACCAAAGAACTAACTTCCTCGGGTTTTATATTTTCTTTTCCTATTGTAAGACTTACTACTGAGATTTTATATGTATTCATGTTATTATATTGGAGCTTGTAATTATGTTTCTTTGTTTTTAAACAACAGAACGTTTCTATTAAAATTTGGCAATGTAAATATATTTTATAACCGAGCGCCGCAATAACGAGTGCGATTCGCACTCGGAAGGTCCGGATCGACTTGGAGTTTTTCGTAGTTCTTTTATAGCGTCTAATGTCCATTTTTACTACATATGACACCGCAGGCGAGGGATTTTTCGAGGTTCCCCCATATCACGATGGGGTGTTCATGCTCCACAATTTCCTTTCCATTATTCCCTTTCTGGAAATGCCCTTATCATCTTTCAGGGCTACTTCTAGGCTCATGATGTGTAGCAGTACTTTAGAAAGCAGACGCGCACTCTAAATGCTGTTCTCGTTTGACGAAACCCGAAACTTATGGCATTGGTGGCTGCAGGCGGATTTTGCCACCGGGAGCCACCGAGTTAGGGACATCCGCCCGTCTACATAGGCTGTCAGTTTTCGGCCTGTGACCTCTTGTGGTTCTCTCGCGTCATCTCTTACTCCTGGGGGTAGTTAGCGCAGATACGCTGCCTCACGGCGGTGGAAAGGGATTGACCATATATAAATAGCCTAAGAAGGGAGTTCTGCCACAAATCTGAAAGCAAATGAGACCGCTTGTCGATGAGAAAGTTGTCAATAATACGTTTCACGCGTTCGCCGCAAACATTTGCTTAGTATCTTCGGAAAACCAGGAAAAGACCCTTGTTCAGAATGGTGGATTCCTTCAGGATTTAAATTCCGAACCTTTAGAATGTGAGCCTTCCTTATTCGTCTAAGCCATTCAGTTCACTTTCGTATGAAATTTCCATAAACAAACATAAGTGACTCCAGAATATATTCGCCTCACTTGAAGCGAAGAAAATTCAAGATGTTTAATACGCCGAAACGTTATACGTGCTAAAGGTACGCGTTCTGGCGTTTTCTCAGATGTTTTATTTTCTGTGCTTTATATCTTCATAGAAAGGCAACGACGTTTCAACATTTTAATGCGCCGTATTTACAAACTTATTTTTTATGCGTTTAGCAAAGCGTTTTTTGTTTGTTTGTTCTGTTGTTGTTGATGATATAATCCAACTAAGTTACCGAACAAATGATTTAAACTGTCAGAGAAATAAATACCCAATACTAAATTACCTACTGATTTTGACATACATATATTTTCCTGAGTCATGTCAAAACTTATTTTTAATAAAACTTCACGTAGATAGATAACTTTATTGCCAAAATCAATTACAGTGTAGCAACGTCAATAGAAAAATGTAATGTGTCCCATTCCATGTCTTTCTCCTCATCTATTGAGCAAATTATTGTTAAAACGCTTATTCTTCTTTCTACTTCATTGCTAATCAAGATGAACATTGGCTGAAATAATCATATTACTTGCTTTCTTGTAAGCTGAGGAAAAATAAGAGAATACACTAGTCTAAAGCGATAATCAAATATTTTAAAGCCGGCTGAAATGTGTTGAAATCCGTTTCTTTGCATTGCCAGAACTTGAAAAAGTCCTGTATGAGAAAAAAAAAGGTATTTTAAAACTGAAACCAATAACAAGAAATATCTAAAAAATGGTCAAATCCACGAAAGAAATATTTGACAAACTTTGTGTTTTAACGATATCTACATTTTTTGAGTAGTAACTTTTGTGTATCTCTTAAGGTTTACCAGCTATACAAAATTCAGCAAATTCACTGAGAATAAAGAGGTCATTAGAAGCTATTCCCAGAAAATTCAAGATATACATTTTATTTGTCATTATATATCTTTAACATACTGTATTTTAATGAAAATCATTAGAGACATTTTTGAGAAACTAAAAAAATTCGATTTTTTTTCTCATTATAATCGTTTTACAACACAAAACATTTTTTACAGTCCCTCCTACAAAGTTGCAACCTTTTACCATCACGACCTGTTTCTAGAACGGCTTTCTCTCCATATATAAGACATGAATTCATAATTTTGGCAACTGAAACTTTAAGGGAGTGTCACAAGGATAGAAGGTTCCCTTGTCTGGGGCGTGTAGAGAAATTTAAGACATACATTAGCTGCGGTTAGACTTCTGTCTTTGTGCACCAACCACACTAGCGTTAACTGAACAGACCTTAGTTCCAGTAGCAAACATTACTAACCTTAACCTTGATACTCAACTGTCTATCGATTATTCACGATTACACGATTATAACTTATCTGTGTGAATTTAATTCAATTAAACCGTAAGTACTGACAAATAGAAAGGAAATTTAATCTCAGATAAGATTTCAATGGTAAAATTCAACTACCATATGATTATACTCCTTATGCATATAAGTAAACCAAAATTTAAATAATTCAACATAGTTCGTGCACATACTTGCAATAAAACAGACAAACACGCAGGTAGGTTGGTTACCTGCATTGAATGCAGGAAATTCAACTTCTCCCATGACAGCACGAACTAGAAGTGTATTAAAACCCTATCGTCAAAAACAAATTAGCTCTGATAAATATATTAAAATAATTTTATAATCACCACCTAAGAAAGCTCAATTTTCAAAACTTAAAATTGAGTGTTATTTATGGTTGATCATTAGCTGCTGCGGTTCTCAGTGTCCCATTCTATAATGGGCGTGAAATATCGTTTAATTTTGCTCAGATGCCTCTTTATCAGGCGTCTATCTAAGACATGGGACCCATTGCTTTACTTCCCTTCCGAAGTAAACCATTCTACTTATCACCCTCCGCCTGGTTTTAACTCTAGATGTTGCGAACCAGAGGCCAGCGTGCTACCCCTATACCAGGAAGAACCTCAAAATTTTCAAAGGTTATAAAACTAATCAAATTCCGGTCTTCATGGCTGCGCTCGCTAAAGTGATTTGGTGTTTCGTGGCGCGGGGTACCGCCTGCGGTGCCATAAGTAGTTAAAGCGGGCGTTAAACACTATCAAAAAACGTAGCGCAGGGGATTGCAGTTTGAGTTCCACATTGGGAATGGGTGGTTGTGATGTATTTCTGAATGTATGTTCTATCTAAGTCATGCTCTCTCCACTGATGGTCTCAATATGTCTATATGTGTGTTATTAAAAGAAAAATCTGATGTGTTCCATTCAAATGACTTTCTCTACAGCTCTGCAAAAAATGATATTAAAAAGCTTATGCTTCTATTTACTTCATGCTAATCGAGAAAAAGTTAGCAGAAATAGTCTTATTACTTGTTTCCTTGTAAGTAGAAGCGAAATAAGGGAGTACCATAGGTTAAAGTGATAGTCAAAAGTTGGTTGCTATGTGACTTGTTTGTATGGACAGGAGTTGACAAATTCCTGTATGAGAAAAGTTAGTTTTTTAAAGCTGAAACCAAAAACAAGGAATATCTAAAACCGATCAATCCATGAAAAAATGTATATAACATAAATTGTGTGATTTAATGTGCTCTACATTTTTGTGTTGTAAGTTTTTATCTATCTCTTACGGTTTAGGAGCTATGCAAAATTCCGTAAAATTCATTCGGAATAAAGTGGTCTTCAGAGACTATTCCCAGAAAATTCAAGATATACATTTTATTTGTCACTTAAATATCTTTAATATACGATATTTTAATCAAAATCGTTAGAACCATTTTTATGAAAATAAAAATTTTCGAAAAAAGTTTCATGTAAAGGGTAGTTTGGGGTGAGGGGATTTTTCTTAAAACCTTCGTGTCGCATTCCTGGAAGATACTTAGCTTAAATATCAAGTTTGGTACTTGACCCACTTTTCGTTTTTGAGTTATCGTATTCACAGACACACGGACACACACACATACACGACCTTTTTTTGAAAATATTTGTTTTGGATACAGGGGACCCTAAAGCATATATTTCCGGTGAAATCTCGGTATCGAATTTTTGGGTGGTGTGCAATTTCTTCTCTATACATTATAAGGTTATATTGTTCTTTCTGTATAATATTAAAGAGAAAATTCATTGGGTGTGCATTCAACTCAATAGATATAGATAGTATTGAGCATTTCGTTTGAGAAAGCAGATTCAAGAGTATGTAAACAAAGGCTAAGATTTCTGTAAGTAGAGAGAAAGTGTTGTAATATCTGGCTTCTAATCTGCGATATAAAGTCAAGTTTTGGCACATTATGTCCCTTTAAGTGTATTCCTGAGACAAAAGTATTAGATTTGATATTTTCTCTTCAGCCTTATTATGATTCTTTTTCCCCGCTTCTGGCTTATCTCCCGTGCACAACAGGGCTATTTAGAAGGTGATTCATAGAAGACACCGGAAAGTAAACAAAAGATTAACCTCGGCGAATTTAATTTTCGGAGCACTACTATAAGAAGTTTATCTTGATACAGCAGTTCAGGCTACATAAAGAGTTGCGAAGATCCATCTCATAATTTCTAAGAAACGGGAAATGAAACGGAGGCGACAGGAGGAGAGAATAAAAGAAAATGGCCTAGGTAGCAAAGAAGAAGAAGAATAAAATGTGAAAAGAATACAACACAATAGAGAAAAAACGCGGGTGGGGGAGATAGCATAAAGGGACTCTAGTATAATTGTGTAAATAAAAGAGAGTAGAAGGGGGGATGGGTGACGTAAAAAGGTAAGCACAAAGAGAACTGTTGTATATGGAGTGGAAGAAAGGTTGGACGTCGTCATCAGGGGAAGAGAGAAAGAGACAATGGGTGGAGGGCAACGCTGCTTGCACTAGTGGACAACAAGTTCCTCTTTCCCTCAGCTTTTTTAAAACTATACGTTTATGTTTCACACAACGCCGAAACCTCCCTGGAGCTTTAACATTGAGTCACTTGTCACTGAGGGAAATTTAAACGGTTTCCAAAATCTGACGTGTTCCATTCACATCATTTTCCCTACCCATTCTACAAACTATTCTTAAAAACCATTATTTTTCTATATAATTCATGTTAATCACCTAAACGTTAGCATAAATTGTCTTATTATTCCCTTATAAGTAGAAGGGAAATAAGGAAATACACTAAACTAAAGCTATAGTCAAAATCTTTAAAAGCTGGTTGGTATGTGATTGAAATTTGGATGCCCTGGAGTATAACAAAAGAAGCAGAAATGATAAATTCCCATTTGAGAAGTGTTTTTAAGTATTTTATAATTGAAACCAATAACACGGAATTATTCGGAAATGGCTAACTCCACAAAAAAGGTGGATGACCTAAACTATGTGTTTTAGCAAGCTCTACAGCACCTTTAACATCTCAGATCATATCGAGGGCTTTGCATTAAAAGCAACTCGTTGTCTGTAGGTTCTTTACGTTGGGTTTAAAACTGCTTCTTCTGCTTCTTCTTCTTCTTCTTTTTTTTTTTTTTTTCTTTTTTAAATTTTCCTCAAACACACACATTCACTCTCGCATACATACTTCTAGACTCTGTGAGGGGTAGGGAATAATTGTGGATAAAGAAAAATTACACGCCCCCAAGCGGGAATCGGGCCGGGACCTCCGGGTGAGAAGTCACTCGACCATGCAGGCAGTCACTACAGTTTTTGTCTATCTCTTATGATTTACCAGTTATACAAAAGTCATTCAGAATAAAGAGGTCTTATATGGTTATTCCCAGAAAATTCAAAATAAACAGTTTCTTTGTTATATAAATATTCTTCTTCCACATGGCTTAGACTAAATAACCCGGTGCGGGGAAGTATTCTTTAGTGCCCATCTTTTACGGGGTCAACAAACGTCTCTTATTACTTTTGAAATTGTATTGGAAGGCTCTTCTTGGCATCCTTTCGTTAATAGAGTATTTTAATCAAAATCGTTAAAACTATTTTTCTCAACATTTTCCATGTAAAGGATAGTTTCGGATGAGGAAAAATCTTCGGGAAACCTTCGTGTCGCATCCTTGGAAGAGACTGAACTTAAATATCGAGTTTGTTATTTAATCAACGTTTTGCGTTTGAGTTATATTGTTCACAGACAGAGACACACACATACATACACACATGGATCTTTTTCCAAAAATGGTTTTTATGCAGAGGAACCTAAAACGCGTGTTTCCAGTGAAATCTCAGTATGGAAATTTTGGGTGGAATGCAATACTTTCTCTACCTGTGTACTATGCACGAAGCAGAGAATCACAGTGCCTATACCTGACTTCATGTAGGCCGGCATTATACTGTAGAAAATAGGTTTCTAAGTTTTATGCTAAATATGTTTAGAACAAGCTGGACTGTAAAAGCTAACTTTTATAAGACATTCAGTTTGGCATCAGTATAATATTAAGCCACATAAAATGTTTGGTTATAGCTGAGCACAGCATTATGAAATAGGTGGTTACGAATTAAGCTGCGCATAAAAACATATAGGTAGTACCGTGTCTGAATAGTTAATCCATTCATTTATCACCAAAGCGGCCCATGTTCCTTCTGATGGATCCCTTGTAGAATTTGTGGTGGACAAAACGGCATCTGGGCGGTTTTCTCCGGATTCTTCGGTTTCCCCCGCCATTCATTCCACTAATTTCTTCGTAATCATATTTCCTGTCATCCTCTTCAGCATCATTCATATCATTCACTTGCTCACTTTCATACCAGACATTGGGCTAGTAACTATTCTGGCTTCTTTCTGATCCAGAGGCTCTTTTCAACAGGCGTCTAACACCAGACGGTGGCTTATAGATAAGTCAAGAGGGCTGCAGTCCTGCATACGAGGAGGGTAAACAGAGAAAGAAAGAAAGGAAGAAATACATTGAATTCCAATTTCTACATTCAATTATGAGAAATTAGATAGTATACAATTACAATTTGAAAGAGGCTATATTGAAGCTTGAATTCTTGTCGAACATTCTCAGTTGCTTCTGGTGGTTTATTTCTTAGAATACAGAGAGATAAAACTCTGTGGCTAGCACCTACTTATTTTTTTGCCATATTCTGACAAATTAATTATTATGTCTACAGAAATTACATGCTATCGTTAAGATAAAAATATAGTTCTAGTGGTATATCTCTGAATTCTTATTTATCCTTATTTAACCCTTCCATATTAGCAGGTCGCGTAATAAAATCTCCACAATCAAATATCCCTATAAAAAGTAATCATAGCAACCAAACCTTTTTGTATCAGTCAAAATTGATCAAACAAGTAAATAAGATGACTGCCTTTTAGGTGTCAATATTTAAAATTCTTGATGACCTTATAATATGACCAAATGGCTCAAAATGACTGTCTTTTAGAGAAAGAATGTCGATGATGTGTAGACATTTAAAATTTTAATGACCTCATAACTGTACCAAATGGCTTAATCCTTTTTTGTACACTTTTACTTTAAAAATATTGCATTTAATGAGTCCGAGCACTTCGTAGTTTTATTTGCACTATTCGTAATTATGAACACATGTATGTGTGTGTGTGTTTATGAACACCTGTATATGGTGATACATCTCTGAAATCTGGAAAATCCACCGTATGTAAACTATCTTATTGTAAAGATAATAATAGTGGTAGTTTTGCCATATATTACAATTCTTGTATGGTTATTTAAATAATAATTATTGTTGTCTAAATTCATTGTTCTAATACAAATGAGCCACGTGATGTATTTTTAAAAATATTCACATAGAAAAGTCCAGTTTTGCAGTAAATGAGTTTACAAATATAGCTGTCATATTTTATTTTTATATAAGGCATAATCAGTGTAGAAAAATTTTCAGTTAATAAGCTTCTTAATTTTAATAAAGTAATAGTTTATTTATCAAAAATGAGCAATTATTTAAAAAAATAATATGTTCATTTTCTTCAATGTCTTTATTAGAGGGAGATTAAAATTTTGAAACAAATTAGTGAAAAACTGCATCGAGTGCAACATTTTTTAAGTATGAAAATGTGTTAGTAAAATGTTTTCGAGAAAATAAGGTTTAGTTAATAAGTATGCGGCTACCAAATTATAGCTTCAGTTGATTGGGAAAAAAACGAAATAATTTCTTAACCTTTAGAATCCATATCTTTTGATTATGAAACAAAATGCATTTTTAATTGTTCGCAATGTTTGGTCAAGTTTGAAAGATGTATCACCTTAAGCCGGCAAGTTTAGTGAGTTTAACTTGGTAACAAGTATCTAAATCGTAAGAAGTTTAGCGCCATAAACGTTGCATGAAAAAGTGATTCGTTACTTTGCTACGTTTTCACGTTTCAGCTCTCAGAGATACAGTAATTTTCTCACGAGTCGTCACGGACCATGTTCCCAGTCTTACACAAATTTACCTCATTGTTGTTGCCGTCGTTTTGTTCCGTAACATCTTCATGGCGTGAAGCTGACAATGAGGCCATTTGTTGTCACGACAGAGGAGTCACCGTAGCAAGACGCTTTTCTCTACCTCGCAGGAAGCGGGTGTTACGCTGCGCGGTTGCCTCGTTTGCATCGGATTCCTCGTCCGGCAACCTATTGGAAGCGCACGTGGTCAATTGCTGTAAAGTTTAAGTGGCAAGAGCTCTGTGCGCATAAACGGATAGGGAACATTGTAATGAGCTACTTCAGGTATCTATAGTAAAAGAATGTTTAGTTTTCGAAATCGTATGGGTATTCGGTAATAACAATTCCATTTAACATTTTCAACTTAGGTGACACGTTAATCATAAATACCACGATGTCGATAATTCACGACCGGGGCGAAGCGATGGGAGTCAATTGTCCTAAGAGATGAAAAAACGAGTTGTATTTGATAAGACAATTTAGCGAAACAGACTATTAATAATTTATAACATGCAGGAAGGGAAATTTTATCAGGTTATGATTATAATATTTACATTATTTCCCAAATGGCAGATGACGCATGCGACCATATTTATTTACCAATTTTTTTCTTCTTTTTCACTACTTCCTGAATTATGATATGGTCGATCGTGCCTATATCTAATGTTGGAATATCGATAACAACAATAGAAATAGCGAATACTTATTTCATTTCAGCTTTTAATAACTCATACATGAAATGGAAACAAACGTTATTTCACTCATAAGAAATACAAATAATGATTATTTTCTCTACTTTTTTGAACTTAATACATTATGAACTGCATAAAACTTAAAATCAATATTGTAACTGAATTAATTGAAAGTACATTTGTGGAATTGATAGTTATTAAAAGTGAAGGTTGGCACATTGGATTGTCACCTTGTCATCTATAACAAAGACAGGAGATTAAACAAACGAACGTCAGGTGCAATAAGATTTCAAAGAAATGAACATCAGCTGCGATAAGATGTTTTGATAATATCGCTCTAGTCAGATGACCGCGATTGGTTGAAATTGCCTAATCTCGGCCATTGCATTGGCGCTTTAATAGCTGACCTAATTGTTCATTATAATTATACTAGTGGACTAATTTCTATGGTCTCAAACATCTAAATTTTCAAGAACTTAATTTTAAATAGTTGAAAATCGAGTTTGAAGTAAAATTCCCCATGTGATTCAAGTTTGTACATTTTAAACATTAAATTTGACATATTATTTGTGCAATAAGTTCTTTAGAATTAAAAATAAAATTTGGATTCATTAAAAAAACTTTCATATGGGCTGATACAAGTTCTGCAAACATTGCACGACCAGTAAAAGCCCCAAATAACATGTCTTTCAGAGAGAAGATCCTGTGGCTAGTTTGCACTTTTTTTGGCGTATTATGATGAATTAATTTAATATTTTGTGTTCAGAAATTGTTACCATTAGAATAAAAACATTGTTTGAATAAAACTATGTGCAATAGAAGCTTGTTAGTATGTGCTTTCTTGGACCTAAATCGCATAAACATTTTTCGGTCATAGTTTTGTATCTTAAATAATAATAATAATAATAATAATAATAATAGTAATAATAATAATAATAATCATAATAATAGCTTAAATTGTTGAAGTGCTACAGCGTGACTTGCTGTAATGAGTAGCGAGAGGGAAGAAGATGCTGTCTATTCTTATGATTTTTTTACATTCCTTGCTTAATCAAGAGCAAACCACAGGCCTAGCACTAATCCTTGTTTGTTAAATGCTTGCCCCGTGATATGTAACCTTCCCCGCACAATTCCTTTCCCCTTTCCGCTCAAGTACACTTTCGAATGGCGATTTACAAATCCTGTGCCGTGCAAGTTCAGGGTTAAAAGTGATATAAACATTATCCTGACAATTCATGACAGATGGACGTGCTTTCATCACTCGAGAGGCAAGTTCGTAACGAAGGTTCCTCTTATACGTACGTAGATATGTGTTGATAAAACTTTAGGTGTATTTTAGAAGTATCAACTCTTCTTACATATCTACTATATTTGATTCACGCGGCAATACACATGTAAACTTGACAATTTGATATAAATATCAGGTGGCCCAAAGGTGCCGTATTTCGAGCGTACAGATAGTCCTTACAGAACTCCACGGGGTAAATCCAAGTATACGCCGGTAAGTGGCATTGTAAGCGAGACTAAAATACATGTAACGTCAACATAAATGCCCAGCATTACGCGACGGACTGCACCATGCGTTTGACCTCCGCAACTCCCCGACCGCTCAGTAGTCGACATTCTCTAGTCAACAGCAACACTAGCGACACCACCATCAGCGGTAGCCTGAGCTGGAACCGGCTATACTATAGTCCGCGATGATAAACATAAATCTGATGTGTTCCATTCGCATGACTTTCTCTACATCACTGTAACAAATTATTGTTAAAAAGCAAATGTTTCTGTCTACTTTATAATAATCGAGATAAACATTGCCAGAAATTGTCTTAATTATTTGCTTCCTTGTAAGTAGAAGAAAAATAAGGGAATACATTAGGCTAAAACGATAGTCAAATCCTTTATAAGCTGGTTGCCATGTGGTTAAAAGACCGTTGCTATGCAGGGTCAGGAGTTTACAACCTTCCGTGTGAGGAAAGTCTTACATGTTTTGAATCTGAAACAAATAACAAGGAATATCTCAGAAATGGTCAGTTCCACGTAAACAACGTAATTGACATAAATTGTGTGTTTTAACGTGATCTACATTTTTTGTGTCGTAAATTTTTGCCTATCTCTTACAGTTTACCCATTACGCCAAATTTAGCAAAATTCATTCAGAATAAAGAGGTCTTTAGAGGCTATTTTCCAGAAAATTCAAGGTATTATATTTGCGATATATATCGCACGGGATAAAGTTATCTGTTAGATTCACAGGTAATTAGAAAGCCTATTACACCAATCAGTATCCGCCAACAACTAGTTTACATTTTTAATCGTTTGGAGTGATTTGAATTTGGCGCCAGATTTTTAATTTAAAAATCAATAACTCAAAAATGCTTATTACACATAAACCAAATTTTAAAGCATGCAGCTGAACAACATAAACGTATGTTCAAAATTTCAGGCCCGATTACTTGAAAACTGTAGGATTTAGGAATTTCACAGTTGCGTTACCTTAAGGCGTCGTAACAAAAACCATGCATGAGAGCACGTAGTGTTTCACAGTATTATTGGTGGTGGTGGTGGTGGTTGTGGTGGTGCATCCTTGTTTTTGGTTTCAGCTTTAAAAAACTTATACTTTTCTTATGCGGGAATTTGTCAACTCCTGTCCATACAAACAAAGGAACTTCAGTCACATAGCAACCAGTTTTTGACTAATACTTTAGACTATGTTACTCCCTTAATTCCCTTCTACTTGCATGGAGGCAAGTAATAAGATTATTTCTGCTAATTTTTTCTCGATTAGCATGAAGTAATTAGAAGCATAAGCTTTTAGACAATAATTTGTTGCAGAGATGTAGGGAAAGTCATGTGAATGGAACACATCAGATTTTTATTCCTGACTATGTGATGGTTTCAACATTTGCAATCGAAAAGTGTCGTTATCTGGAAAGGCTGAGACCGCTTGAATGTGAGGGGCTGTTACTCCACGCATCAGAATGTGCCGAAAGTGATGCAGTACCTGACACGTCTTAACGCCCTCTCAAAGGGAACTTGGCCTTGCTGTGTACACTTTGCTGAAAGGAAAACCAAGCAGGGGGAGCGAGAGAGGGGATGAAAGGAGTACACCCTCCGCGCGCGCGTGCCAACGCGTCCGCATGAAAAGAAGGAAGGTGCTGTTGATGCGTGGTTACCTTTCTTTTCACCTAACCTTAATAAATGGAGGTATAGAAGTCTACTTTTGGCTTTGTATGGGAGGAGAGCTTGACTTTTTCGGGGTGATTAGGAGCGTGAACATGGCGGCCAACAAAGTAAACAAGCAGGTACTTGTGCGGGCTTCTCACCTCAATGGAAAAGAATAACCCAACGTAAGGCTTCTGTGCGGCAAAGAATAGACAACAATTGTATCGACTAGGGTGAAACTCAATTCTTTTTGCTTCTATTTTGTTTTTGTTCAGCGTCTCTTGCCAATAGACGATAGATGAGCTACCACACCATTGTGTACACGTTTATGTTAACTTGAAGCCACACTGTGCATTACCACAACATCCAATGTCGCGTAGCATCGACAACAACCTATATGTTTTACTTTCTCTACACGTATTATGCACATAGTGTATACAGAAGGTATTGCATTCCATCAAAAAATTCGGTACCAAGATTTCACAGCAAATAGACGTTTAGGGTCCCTAGTATTAAAAAAAGCGTTTTTAGAAAAAAGGCCCGTGTGTGTCCGTGTGTGTCCGTGTGTCTGTGAACACGGTAAGTCGGTAAAATACCAAACTTGGTATTTAAGGTTAGTATCTTCCAAGGATGCGACATGAAGGTTTTGAGGAAAATCGCCGCACCCCATACTACTCTTTACATGGAAAATATTTCGAAAATTTTGAATTTCTCATAAATGGCTCTAACGATTTTTATTAAAATATTGTATATTAAAGATATTTACACGACAGATAAAATGTATATCTTGAATTTTCAGGGAATAGCCTCTGAAGGCCTCTTTATTCCGGATGAATTTTGCTGGATTTTGCATAACTAGTAAACCGTCAGAGATAGAGAAAACTTACTGCACAAAATATGTATCTTCCGTGGAGTTGACCATTTTTGAGATATTCCTTGTTATTGGTTTCAGTTTTAAAACGATTAAACTTTTCACATACGGGAGTTTGTATAGTCCCGGCAAAATAAAGAAGCGGACATCAACCACAATAGCAACAAGCTTTTAAAAGATTTGTGTATCGTATTAGCCCTTATTTCATTATTTACCTTCAACTTGAAAGAAAGCATTTCTGCTTATGTTTATCTTGATTAGTAAGAAGTAGATAGAAAAATAAGCTTTTTAACAATAATATGCTACAGAGATGTAGAGAAAGTCTGTGAAAGTCTTTCCCTATTACTAACCTATTACACTAAGTAGAGGAAGTGTTATATTCACCCAAAATGTCGTTACCTAAATTCCACCGGAAATTAATAAACATAAAATATCTGTCTATTCCACTCACATGAATTTTTATAACTATTCAGCAACAAAATATTCTTTCAAAAGCGCGTTTTTCTGTCTACTTCATGATAGTCGAGATAAGCATTATATTGAAATGCTCTCCTTAAATTCTACTCATTTCCTTGCAAATACAAGAGAAATAATGGAACACACTAGATTGCTGTGATAATAATCAAATAGTTTCTTGTTTAAGAATTGTACGTTGTGCGTTGTCTAGTTACCAGAACAGGCAGCAACTGGCCAATTACCGATAATGTTCTAATAACAAAACACACCTAGGCATTCTACACATTCGTGAATTCAATAGACCTCGGCAAATTAAAATAACACAAATGTTCAACAAAATGGAAACAAAACATAAAATAGTTATATACCACGAAAAGTGAGAACCTTCTTATGTAATTCTTTGGAATTTGTAAACTTGTAGTAGTTATCGTTTAGGAATTCCACCTAACTTAATAGATATAACAATTTTCCACATCCATCCTTGTAGCATTACATATTTAAAATATACACACTTCATTCAATAGAAACACAACACTAAAAGAAAACTAAAATATGTAATATCACCTTGGAATGAAGCATGTTGTTATTCAATAAAAAATTAAATATTTTAAAAGCGGGTTGCTACATTAAAATCCCATTCTCTTTGCATGGCTAGGAGTAGTGCAACAGAAAAACGAATGACGACATTTCATTTAAGATAATTACCAATTAGTGAAAAATTAAAAGCAATTACAAGGAATATCTTGAACATTAATAAATTCAAAAAATGTATCAATATAAATTGTGTGTATTAACGGGATATGCATCCCTGTGTGGTTAGCATTGGCTATCTCTTACATTTTACCAGCTATGCAAAAATTATCCAGAGTGAATAAGACTTCTAAGGCTCTATCCCCAAAAAATTCAAGATATAATTTTATTTGTGTTAAAATATCTTTAACGCATGGCATTCTAATCAAAATCGATAGAAGTTTTTAAGAAATTCAAACGTCTTGGGGATTTTATTGAAAATCTTCGCACATACTTTGGTATTTAACGGACTTTTTGTTTTTGAACTATGCTGTTCATAGACATAAAAGGAACATTTTCTAAAAATGTTTGTTTATTCGAAATCTCAAAACGTGTATTTCCAGTGAAATCTGAATGTGGAGTTTTTGAGTGGATTTGCCTTCCCTACCTACTAATATGTACATATTATGCACATGGTAATGAAAGTAAAACTAGTACAGCGATAGAGGAAGCTATGCAGAATTATCTGTTCTTAAGGGTACTCGCAAATGTACAAACCAAAAAAAAAATAATCCTAAATTAAAAGTATATAATCCTCTTATATAATATTCCTGCAAGGTGTAGAGAAAAAATAGTTAGATCTACTGCAGGCCCAGCATGGGCAATGCTGGCTGCAAGAGGAGGGTATACTGTTCATCCTGTACCTGCTCCTCTTTCAACAGTTCTTCTAATAATTAATAGAATAATAGAAGGAGGTAAAAGTCAACATGTATAATATCAATATAATATAATATCAATATGTATATCAATTTAACGGAACAAAATCCTCAAATATTGGAAAATATGTCTAATTTATTTTCCCCTTTAATCATTAAAATGTGTAAAAGCTATGTTAAATGTTCGAGTTTAGTTGTGTGCAAATATTTCTAAGTTTAAAACGTTATTTTCTCCTAATCTTGTTTTATTACATTTTTCCACACTAAAACACTCCACAAAATGCAATTTCTTTAACATGTTTAGTACCTACTCGTGCTATTTCTTTAAAGGTTTGTGGAAGAGATCTAAAGAGACTATTCATCATAACTATAATTTTCTGTTTAGATTTTTATAATTAATACACATTTATTTTTTGAAAGTGTGCATAGTTTATTATTTTTTCTACAAAAAAGATTCAATGTCACACAAAATTTAAACTTTTGATTTGATGAACCGTATTGTAGGAATAATTTGAGAAATTTGAAAGCTTAAGCTTATGTGGCGTTTCACCTGAAATTGTAATTTTTATTTTCTCTATACGCACTATGTGCATAGTGTATAGAGAAGGTATTGCACTCCACCAAAAAATTCGATACCGAGATTTCACCGAAAAAATATGTTTTAGGGTCGCCTGTATCCAAAAAAGTATTTTCAGAAAAAGGTCCGTGTGTGTGTCCGTGTGTCTGTGTGTCTATGAACACGATAATTCAAAAAAGAAAAGTTGGTAAAATACCAAACTTGTTATTTAAGTTTAGTATCTTCCAGGGATGCGACACGAAGATTTTGAGAAAAATCCCCCCACCCCAAGCTACCCTTTAAATGGAATTTTTTCGAAAATTTTGATTTTCTTAAAAATGGCTCTAACAATTTTGATTAAAATATCATATATTAAAGATATTTACCTGACAAATAGAATGTATATCTTGAATTTCCTGGGAATAGCCTCTGAAGATTACTTTATTCTGGACGAATTTTAGGGAATTTTGCATAACCGCTAAACCGTAAAACTTAGATAAAAACTTACTACACAAGAAATGTAGAACACGTTAAAACACACAATTTATATTATATAAATTTTTTTTCGTGGAGTTGATCATTTTTGAGATATTCATTGTTTTTGGTTTCAGCTATGAAAAACTTTCTCATATAGAAATTTGTCAGCTCCTGTCCATATAAACAAAAGAACTTCAGTCACATAGCAACCAGCTTTTGACTATTACTTTAACCTATGGTACTCCCTTATTTCGCTTCTGCTTACAAGGAAACAAATAATAAGACTATTTCTGCTGATTTGTTCTGGAGTAACATGAAGTAAATAGAGGCATAAGCTTTTTAACAACAATTTGTTGCAGAGGTGTAGAGAAAGTCATGTGAATGGTACACATCAGATTTTTAAAAAAAAATATTTTCTTGGAAATTTATTTACATACGATCTACCTATTTATTCTATAAATATCTGTTGAACAATCTTGTGGTATAACTTTCAAGCAAGTTGTTTGAAATTTGTAAAAATTAGCAATTTCAGTACCAAACTTATTTATTTCAAGCGCACCTTACTAAAGGTTTGCTTCTTGTATGTATAGTTCAATCAATGATCCCATAATCGTAATTGGAACATGGAGCTCTCAGAAAACTTCTACATCTGACTCTGTTCTTGACAACTCCTTGATCTCACTCCATGTCTTCCGCATCTTTTTTGCTTCTGTGACTACCGTTTGCTTCCATGTTATACTGAGTCTGCGAATTCATCTGCTGCCCTGCGAGTTCTAATCCGGAGTCTTCCTGGCGGACTCATCTGGAGGTCGGCGAAGTGTATGTCCCAGCCATTTTCACTTCCTCTGACGAATTTCAAGCTGAATTTTACTTGGTTTTTGACCATAAGTTTTCATTGAAGATCTGGGCCGGGCAGTTATCTTTAATATATTTCATATACATCTATTAATGAAACATTGAGTTGATTAATAATAGTTTTTGTTATTTTCCAGGTCTCACTGCATATAAAAACAGGATTTTACGTTCGTGTTAAAAATTCTCAATTCATGTATAGTTAAACGTACTTTAATCAGCTAGGTCATATCGGTCGATAAATGAATGAAATGGCGAAACGAGCACAAATTTGGCCGGTGTTTATAGAGGCATAGAGTTACTTGGCATTCGTTTATTCCGGATACCAAGGGAAAACCTCAGTAAAAACCTTATCCGTCTAACACTAGTAGAATGATTCAGGTGGTAAAGCCTGTGACTCGCAATTGGGAGGTCCCGTGTTCGATCCAACGACGGCCTACTGTAACCCGTGGATTTTTAGCGATTTCCCCGGGTCAGCAGATGATTATTGGGGATGGTGGGTTGCTGTGGACAGTGACCGTATGCTCTATAAAGATTTCTTCCTATCGTCATTGTTGGGACCTCCCGGTCCGGATCTGTCTTCGGGTTGCATCGTGTGTGCGCTCCTTCACAGTGAGTTCTATATGGACACTTGAGGGACTCATTCATGTTTGCTCCCGTCGTTATCCTTATCTGTTCGACCTTCAGGACTCTATCCTCATCTGTCCCTCCCATCGAGGGGGTCACATCAGTCATAAAGGGCGTCATTAATCTTCGTGCGGTGATGTGCCGCAGTGGCTGGAGACCTCAATCTCGATAATCCTAATCCTATACTCACATTAACTGAGATTGGAATTCAGGACTTCTTAAATATGAGGCAGAAACCTTACCTCATACTAGAAATCATTACCCTCTTTGTCAACTTTACTTAAATAAGGCTAGGAGAGTTTTTTTTATTTTTTCTATCTGGTATGTACATAGAATGCACATAGTACACAGAGAAGGTACCAAGATTTTACCCGAAATACATAATTTAAGACCCCTTGAATAAAAAAAATTAGAAAAATCCTGCTATCTGTGTGTGTGGGGGGGGGCAGCATAGCACAAAAACGAAAATTCCGTTTAATACGAAACTTGGTATTAAATTCACTGTCTTCCAAGCATGCGGCAGGAAGATTTTCAAGTAAATCCCCCAACCTCAACTACCCTTTACCCGGGCCAGACTGATGTTTTTAAGTATACTTCAAAGCGACAGCCCTATGTCAATAGATTTACTGACATGTTAAAGAATTCTTGCGGGACGACATTTTGGCACACCGGCGGCGCTGATAAGATCCAGCGTTGTCATCAAACAAAACACTTTAATTTGCATTGTTTAAGATATTTTCATTACAAACGAAATGCATACCTAGAATTTTTTGGGAATAGCCTCTAAAGACCTCTTCATTCTGGATGGCATTCGTGTAACTGTAAACCGTAAGAGATTGACAAACCTTACTACACAAAAATAATAGATTTTGATATAAATATACAATTTATATCATATACATTTTTCTCTAGAGTTAACCATTCGAAGATATTTCTCGTTATAACTTTCAATTTTAAGTATATTACATTTTTCTGGAGTGGCAACTTAACTTCAGTTTCATCTTTTTTTTTTAATTGCTTCATTTATATAGCCCCCTTTAACATCTAAGGTCATATCGGGGGCTTTGCACTTGAAACAACTCGTTATCTACAGGCTATTTTACGTTGGTTTAAATCACAAATCAAACACACACATTTACTCTCACAAACATACTTCCAGACTCTGTGGGGGATAGGGAATAATTCTGGCTAAAGAAAAATTCCCCGCCCCAGCCGGGAATCGCACCCGGGACCTCCGAGGGAAACGTCAGCTCGCTGACCACTCGACCACGGTGGCAGTCTTTCATCTCTTTTGTTTTACTCCCGGGAATGCAAAAGAGAAATGAATTTCAATTGTTTCACGTATCAATGACCTTTTAAAATATTTTACTATTGGTTTTTCTCTTGAACTTACAAGAAAGACTGTAATAAGACCATTTCTGCTTGCTAATGTTTACCTCGATTAGGTGATGTAGGAAAGCAAGGAAAGTTTGTTTATGGAACAGTTAGAGAAAGTCATGTGAAAGGAACATATCAGATTTTTCTCTTGATGCATTGAAAGGGTAACAGGTAAAACTGCATAATTAATGGAAGGGTAGCAGCTGATAATGCACAGTTTAGCTCTATCGGTGGAATATTAGAGAAAGCAGGGAAGGCATTATCCAAAATTAACCTTTTAAATTCTTTGAAGTTCAGGGTAATGGTTATAGTGTACAAGGTCCTATTATGCTATAAACAGTATATAATAATTTAATATATTGGTAGTGGTACATATTTTGCTATAAGGGGCGATTTCAGCATCACCATCATTATCATCATCATCATCATCGCGACATTATCATAATTGGTCAAAGACTACAAATACAACTCTTAAAAAAAAAATCTGATGTTGTCCACTCCGATGACTTGCAAAAAAACTACTCCTACAAAAGCTAAAAACATCTATGACATCAATGTAATCAAGGTAAACATTGCCAGAAATTATCTTATTACTCAGTCTCGTACTTATAAGTAGGAAATAAAGGAGTGCACTGTACTAAAGCGATATTCAAATATTTTAAAAGCTATTACTATGGCAATGAAATTCTTTGCTCAGGAATAAAACAAAAGAAAAAATATTGAATAGTTGTTGTTAACGACATTGTTAATTCCAGAATCAAATCAGCGCCACCGGTGTGTCGGATTTTTCCCTTCAGGAGTTTCTCTCATGCCAGTAAATCTGCTGGCATGGGACTGTCGTATTTAAGCACACTTAAAAACCATCGGTATAGGCCTGGTTTGAACCCACGATCTTGAGATCAGAAGGGAATGCCTACCCAATTTAGTTACCTAGACCGGCAAAAATAAATAAACAAATAAATAAATTGTCTTAGCCTCATTAATACTGCAAGGCTTCTAATGAAAAATCGTCTTTAGGAATTCATATTTGTAGTCAAGGCAATTGCATTTTATAGCTCTGCCATACTAGTCAAGATAACTTGCTGGAATTTTTTAGTACGTTTCTATTAGAATTTAAAACTAAAATATATCAACATTTTATGCAGTAAATGTGAACATGTTAAGTATTTTGTGAAGTAAATATTTGGTGGCATGCCCCTTTATCTGATTCATCTGAACTCACGCTTCTGCCACAAGGGTGTCTAAAGTAATTTTGGGAAGAATACTTTTAAGAATCAAAACTTTCACTCCAGTACAAGTTCCTGAATATTATAATTAACCTTTAATGCTTTCGCTAATCGAAATCAGCCTATATTCGTATGCAAATTCTCGGATGCTGTGTTATAGTCACTCGAGTGAGTTCTTCATTTCTCATCATGGTTCTTATCGAATAAAGCATTCAGTTCAAATAATGGACGAAAAATACTACAACAGCTAAGTGCTAACAATGAAATATTAGGTTTACTTACTTTTTTCACACACAGGAAGTGTTAGATGAACGATCGATAGGTACAGTGTATTATACTGCTATGGTGTTCATCAAATTGTAATCTTGGGCGTTTTCTCCTAAACTATTCATTGCATTGTACATGAGCTTGTTTTCCTGTGTTTGTGTGCACGCGGAGCTGCAGTGAGTTACAGCTAATCATGGCAGGAAAACAGTTTATTTGCACAAAGAGATGTTAACATGTTTTTAAGGCAGTATATAAGCACCAACGTACTAATTTTAATTTGATACAGTCATTGTGTTTATAGTTTTCTCCAAAACATGATGGCCCTCAAACGGCATCGCTCCCCCCCCTACCACTGAACAATAGCCTTTAGCAAACAAAAGACGAACGTGTACTAGGAGCGAGAGTTCAACGTAGTAAAATCTGTTTCGTGGAGACATTGCTTGCAAGTCGAGAATCACTCCTCAGTAAAGGGGCCAATAGGTGGAAGACTTGGCAACAGCGAAGGTTGGTTTCAAAACGCAAACCCCCTAACCACAAACTTTAAAGTCAGGAAGAATTTGGGGCAGGGTAATTAATCCTTGCTGAAAAATGTGTACATGCACTATGGACATTGTCAATGAAATACATTATAAACTATTATACCTTGAATAGTCGAAAATTCTTTTAGGAAATAAAATAGATTATTTCATGAGCCAGGATGTTTATTATCAGCACACCCCTTCGTTCTTCCTGGAAAGTGCCCAATAGTGTCAATGAACTTTAAGTATGAGCACCAATCAGATTTATGAAGCAATGTGGAATCTCGATTCAATTCGGTGCATCTGCACCTATCCGAGTGCAGCATTCAGGAAAGTATCAAACGAGAACCGGTGCACTTGCACCCATCCGAGTGAAGTATTCGAATAAAGCACTCAGGATTCGGGATATTTCAGAGCATCCAGGAATCGAATGTATCGACATCTTGCATTCGAATGCTCCCATCACTAATCTAAAGTCAAATTAGCATGATGTAGATGGCAGCTGACCCCACAATAGTTATGACTGAGGGTATAGATTCGATACCCGACACAACAAGGAGCAGTTTAACCTCTTCACCTTACAGAGAGTGTTGTTGCAGGAGCGAGAGAGAAAGTGAGAGTGAGAGAGTGTTCCGTTTCCGCCACAGAGTTTTGTCGTGCTGCATGCCATTCTTCTGTCTCCTCTCCTTTTATCTGCCCTTGCATTGTATCGTCCCGTTCCACTTTGACAGTAGGAGCAACTCTTCTTTCTTACTCAATCATTCCCTTTCTTTCTTACTCTCCCTCTCTCTCCCTCCCCCTTTTTGACAGTATAAAAGAAAGTGTTAACAATGAGACAAGCAACTGCAGATATGCTCCCAGCATTGTTCTGCAGTCCCACCTCCCCATCCAGCTTTGGTCTTCCCTTTAGCGCTTTACGTCGTCGTGTCTCATTTGTTTACGTATCATGTCACATACTGAATGAACTTCATCTATAGTACGCGCAATATTAATGATTGAAGTTCGCCGGACACGCGCTGCTGCGGTTTAGGGGAAGGGGAAACACGTGACAGCGTAGTCTTGGCAACGTGTGTGTATGTGTAAAAATAGAAGGCTATTCATTTCAGTAGCAACGGTGTGCGCTATTCCAACGTTGCCAATATCAATATTCAAGTTGGCACGCTTATGTTTCGCGAGGTTTTGAGTTGCTGAATTCCCAGTCGTACTGGAACTTTCTTGCTGCACAAGAACCAGATGAATTCTACTGCCGCGGTAGCGATGTTGTGTTAGGATCTGTGTTCCTTTGCTACGCTAGACTTTCACTCAATGGGAAAAAGAGGGAACACATCGAGCACTGCTTTGGGGGAGCGCTGATAATGAAGCTGTATTTATTACAAGACATCGGATTTGTATGCACTAGAAATCTGATGAGGTCGGTTCTCATGATTTTCTCTAAGCTGTTCTACAACAAATTTGTTTACCAAAGATGACTCTTTTATGTACGTCATGCTAATCAAGATAAATATTACCAGAACCGGTCTTATCACTTGCGACTTTGTAATTTGAAGGGAAATAAGGGGATGCACAGGTTAAAGCGATAGTCAGATATTTTAGAATTGAAGCAATTCAAATTAGTTTTTCTTTGCTGCTTTCCAATAGCCTGAGATATCTCGGTTAAAATTTTAAAAAAAAATCTAATGTATTCCATTCACATGACTTTCTCTACATCTCTGCAACAAATTATTGTTAAAAAACTAAGACTTTTATTTACGTCATGCTAATTGAGAAAACATTAGCAGAAATAGGCTTAATACTTGCTTCCTTGTAAGTAAAAGCGAAATAAGGGAGTACCATAGGTTAAAGTCATAGTCAAAATCTGGTTTTTATGTGACTGAAGTTCCATTGTTTGAATGGAAGGAATTGACAAATTCCTGTATGAGAAGAGTATAAGTTTTTCAAAGCTGAAACTAAAAACAAGGGATATCTTAAAATCGATCAACTCCACGAAAAAATTGCATATAACATAAATTGTGTGTTTTAATATGCTCTACATTTTCTCTGTGTTAAGTTTTTGTCCATCTCTTACGGTTTAGCGGTTATGCAAGAATCCGTAAAATTCATCCAGAATAAAGTGGTCTTCAGAGGCTATTCCCAGAATATTCAAGATATACATTTTATATGTTAAGTAAATATCTTAAATATACGAGATTTTAATCAAAAGCGTTAGAGCCATTTTTAAATAAGTCAAAAATTTCAAAATTTTTTCCATGTAAGTAAAGTTTTCAACATATCTGAGAAATCTCATTTCGGTTTTTATCTTGTGCTCTCAAAAGCTATGTTTCACTTCCACACAGAAGTCCTACAGGCTTTGATAGCGCATTATGAAATTTCAATGTATCATATTTTGACATTTTTACTTTTTCTAGCACGTGTGTACAATTTGCATAGTAGGTAGAAAAGGTATGCAATTCCACTCAAAATCCGATATCGAAATTTCACCGGAAATACATGTTTTGGGGATCCCTGATTCCAAAAGAATCATTTTTTAGAAAAGGATCGGTGTGTATGTGTCTATGGACAGCAAAACTCAAAAACAAAAGCAAAAGAAAAACGTTGAATACAAAATTTGATATTTAAGTTTATTATTTTCTAAGAATCTGACATGAAAATTTTCACGAAAATCCCCCACCACCAACCCCTTTGCATGGAACATTTTTGAACATTTTGAGTATCTCAAAAAAGATAAGGATTTTGATTAAAATACCATAGATATGTTTAAGATATTTTCGTGACAAACGAAATGTGTAGGTATCTTGAATTTCCTGGGAATAGCCTCTGAAGACTCCTGAAAATTTATGACCTTTGTATAACTTGAAAACTAGAGATAGACAAAAGAACTTACTACACAAAAATGTATATGTCAATAAAACACATTATTTTTGTAGCGTTAACCGTTTCCGAGATATTCCTTCTTATTGACTTCATTTTTAAGCTACTTAAACTTTTCTCGAGCGGGAAGTAAAATTTCGTGTCATTTCTTTTATGTTACTACCAGGAATGCAAAAGAGAACCAAACTTCAATTGTTTCACATAGCAATGGGCTTTAAAAAGAGTTGACTATCGCTTTAGCCTTGGGTATTCCTAATTTCTCCTCTGCTTACAAGAAAGCGAGTAATAAGACCGCCTTTGCGTTGATCATCTCGATTAGAATGACGTAGATAAAATAATAATCTTTTGTAAAGAAAGTTTGTTTGTGGAACTGCTAGAGAAAATCATGTGAATGGAACACATATGATTTTTTTTGCTCCAAAATGTGAACATTGGCGAAATTTAAAAACACTTGCCAACCGGAGGATACACTACGTTTTCAATTTGAATATGTATCTACAGATTACAAAACTCTTGTCAGGATTTCTCTCTAAAACACTGCAAAATTTATCACTGAATGCTCACTTTAAAGCAGCAAGTTTATTCTCAACTTCATTGAGAAATAATATGTAACTCTATAGCAACGACCGAGCGATTTGGCGCCACGGTATCGGATGCGTTTCGCATTTGGGAGGTCGTGGGTTCGATTTCCGGGGCCGGGATTCCTAACTCTTGAGTATTTTTCGGGGTTTCCCCGGGTCGTCAGGTGAATTCTGGGAAGATTCATTACATTCCCAAATTTTCCGGTCCATCATTTCGTGACTATCTGTTTCTAGGTTGAAGGACCAAGACGATGTTCGACGAGTTGCGGCTGGTCGCTTGCTCACTGTATAAGGTTTATCCTGGTGTCATTGTCGGTACTATTCAACCAGGAACCGTCTTAGGCGGTTTCGGGATCGGATCTCCTCAGGAAACAGCCGCAGTCTTGGGGCTCGTGAGTCGGAAACGTTTCATTTGTAACCGTTAGGGACCCCGTTCTTGTGAAATTCTAATCCATAGTAATGACGTTATTTTTATCACTGATCTGTTAAAATGTTAACTTTAAAAGTAAACATTTTAAAGTGCGTGTTAGGATATAAGCAGCTATACAAATGGTTTAAAAGACATTTAATTATTTTAATTACATTAATTTTAATTATATTTATTATATTTATTTAAATATATTAAGACTCAACCCATTCAAAAATACGGGATTATATATTGGGGCAGAGTCTGTATGAAAACCAGTAACAGCTTGAAATTATTAAAAAATACGATTAAAAACATTATTAAAAAGATTTTGTATGATGAGTGTATATTCTATTTATAATTTTATTTGGTGTTATAATTATTTTCTAAACGTGTGTGTATAATAATGTGTAAAGCAAATACGAGCCAATATTATATATTGATTTTTCCCCGTAAACCACAAGAAAATCTCAAATTATTATACTCCGAAAGCGAGTCTGTTGGGGGATTTAGTGCCGTGTTGGCATTTTGCTACGATAGTTCAGTAGTTTGGGCAACTGGACGGAGACCAGGAAATCCGTGGTTTGAATCCCTGCATTGGCATAATTGAATTGTTCATTCTGACTCTACCTACCTTGCCAACTACTGTCCTACATACGGTTGTGTGGAAGAAACAATTCACTATTCTTACAAAAGCTTTCTCCTATCTACTTCATACTAATCGAGATAAACATTTGAGTTTTTTGTTGTTGTAGTATGATTTTGTCCATCTCTTACGGTTTATTGCTTTACCAGTTATACAAAAGATACCCAGAATGAAGAGGACTTCAAAGGATATTCCCAGAATATATTCCATTGGCATAAAAATATCTTAAACATATGCTTAGTTTGCTAATAAACATTGTTGAAGCCATTGTGGAGAAAATTGAAAATTTCGAGAAAAAAGACTTCTGGGTAAAGGCTGATGTAGGGTGGAAGATTATGCTGAAAAGCGTTTTGCATCCTTGGAAGATGCTGAACTCAAATACCAAGTTTGATATATAGCAGATTTTTCGTTTTTGAGTCATGTTGTTCACAGATACACGCCGTACCTTTTTATAAAAATCTGATGTGTTACACTCACTCTACAAACAAACTTCTTACAAAAGGTAACTCTTCTTCCCACACCATGTTAATCGAGATAAACATTAGCAGAATTTTATTACTTAGTTCCTTATAAGAGGACTGGAACTAAGGGAATGCACAAGGCCAAAGTGATAGTCAAATGTTTTAAAAGCTGCCTATATGCGATTGCCATTGCAAATAGCTTCTTTGCTTGACCAGGAGTAGAACAAAAGAAACACACACACACACACTTCCGTCTGAGAAAAGTAGAAGTACCTCACAATTGAAACTAATAACAAGAAATACCTCGAAAACGGTAAGCTCCACGTGTGCATTACTTGTGTATTCTAACAAGATCTACATTTTTTGTACAGTAAGTTTTTGTCTATCTCTTACGGTTTACTAGTTATGCCAAATTAAGCAAAATTCATTCTGAATAAATAGGTCTTTAGAAGCTATTCCCAGAAAATGCAATATATACATTTTATTTGTAATAGAAATGGCTTTAATATGTGGTATTTTAATCAAAATCGTTAGAACCAATTTTAAGAAAAACAAAATTATCAAAACATTTTCCATGTAAAGGGTAGTTAGGAGTGGGGGGATTTTCTTGAAAATCTTTGTGTCGCGTCCTTGGAAGACACCAAACTTAAATACCAAGTTTGGTATTTAACCGCCTTTTCGTTTTTGGGATATGCTGTCCACAGATACACACATACACACAAGGACCTGTTTCTAAAAATGCTTTTTATGGATTCAGAGGGTTCTAAAACATGTATTTATGGTGAGATCTCGACATCAAATGTTTAGGTGGAATACAATACTTCTCTATTCCTATGTACATTGTACATACGGGACTAGAGAAAGTAAAAATGCTTTATTCAAGCGAACTTAAATATGTATTTCCAATGAAGTCTCGTTATAGAATTTTCTGTAGGAATACAATATTTACTATACCTACTATATACATAGTAGAGAACATAAGAATTACAAATCATATTTGCATGCAATAGAATTAGTGTAATTAGACAATATGAAAGTGTTGTTTTGTTTACCGTAGTAAGCCGATGTGACAGCGGTTGTGGCAGGAGTATGCGGATTTTGGTAACACGGTGTGGCGGGGGATAGGTGTAATGAGACAATTATGCTGGCCACACCGCAGTCAGGAAGTGTCTCAATCCACAGGGCGTGGCAGTGGGTCGTGACGTGTGCATTATACATCCCCTGCCGGAACACCACGATTGGCCGAATTCCCTCGCCGTCCGCTACTCATTTAGCAGCTGTTTCTTTTTTTACCTTCTCTTTCTCTGTTTTTTATGTGGGGCTTTTAACGTCTCACCCAGACCCAAAGCAATTTGTCAAGTACTGGAGACTATGGAATTTCATCGCGATTAAAAATCGGTAATTCATATAGTTTTATGTTTTTAGAATATATGGTATTTTCATTGAACCTATCGGTCCAAATAAAAATAAACAAAAAATAACAATAGTAAACAGTAAAATGATATATAGACCAAATAATGCAATTTGCACCTAAAATTAAGAGCCTTCAATCATCTATTTTGCATTTAGTCATCAAAGTAAAGTTAAGAAACCAGCTAATCAATCATCTTACAGAATCTGCTAACACCTCACCATAAGCCCATTCTATTATCACCTTTTAGAACCTCCTAGCACGTCCATTCTGTAGTCACCTTTCAGAACCGTGAAACACTTCAGTAAAAGTCCATTCCGTAGTAACCTTTCAGAAGCTTTCAACACCTCAGCGTCGAATTTGTACTCACCTTTCGGAACCTTCTAACTCCTCAATATATGTCCATTCCGTAGTCACCTTTCGGAACCTTCTAACTCCTCAATATATGTGCATTCTGTAGTCACCTTTTAGAACCTTCTAACACGTTCAGAAACTTCTAACACCTCAACAGATGTCCCATTCTGTACTAATTTTTCAAAACTTTTAACACATGTCGATTCTGTACAAACCCGTCAGAACCTTCTAATACTTCAGCATAGTTTCCTCAGTAATCACTTTTCGGTACCTTCTAACCTTCGGTATCTCACCTTTCAGCGCCTTCTAACGCTTCATTATATGTCCATTCTGATGTCACCTCACATAAAACAAATACAGACATAGAGGTCATTTGCTAACAGGGGCGGTTGGTTAATATGAACTTTGGTAATTCACACATTATAGGCAGCTGCATTTTCAATTTGTTAAAGTAATAAGAACTGTACCGTCAATTTTACTTTATTAACGCTAGTTACTAACAATTAGGTACCAGTAAATGTCATCAGCACGTTCATTATACGTTTATCTGTAACTGTATTATTTATAAGCCAGGTTTTTTGCGGGAAGTCGTGAAGAAGTTACAAATCATTCACACTGTGTTTACAAACGGATGTTCAGTACATTTTCACCACCAAATAAAACTAAAGGCATTTATACACCACAATCACATATCTGATCACATTCTCATATAGGTACATCACTGTTAAAATTTATTTTTCGAACATGTATTTTGGTTTTAACAGCTGAATGATGTTTAGCGATGTACGAGAAAGAAGTTTAGTTTATTATTCCTTTCAGTATAGTGTTGATAAAATGGCTTAACGGAATTTGTTTCTCCGTTTCACCGTTTACCGTTTAGTTTACCTCTATTTCACACTGATTCATCAATTGAAAACTTAGCAAACATTTACTATGAAACCAATAGATAGCACTATTGGTGTGATAAAAACAAGGTCGCTAGATGGGCAGATATGCTTCTTTACATAAGAAGCGTTAATCCTGCCATTCAGCTACTTGGACAAAAGTAGCAGTACTAGACGAAAATCATTCTGTTTCGTACTCTATGACATTAGATTACATAGAGCCTTATTCCGACACTTCCCCGACACACAACTCTGTTCAGCATGCCATGTTCTAAACTGCCCAGTATGGGTTGCAGGCGAAAGTCCACTACTTGGCACCTACAAACAACATAGCGCTTGCTGAGTCCACTGCACAAAATCAGGGAGAAATGAACCTGAAATGTATAAGTTGTATACTTGTTCATATTAAAGGGTAAGCCCGTTTTAGAACAAACGTGTTATCATAAAGAGAAACCGTCCCTGTTTGATATCAATGTAACGGTTGATCGCTGAATGAAAACAAATACAATTCCGTACCAACACCGGAAATTCGCCAAAAAAATTAGAGAAAATGAACACTAGCAATCCTAGCACCGCGGGTTTTAGTATTTGTATCAACTGTGTAAAGAATATGGTAAATTAGGTGTTCAGATTTGCTTTTCTAGTTTTAGACAATGAAAATCTAAAAGGCTGTGGCCAGAACCACATCTGGCAAAGTAATGTCAATCTTTCTTTCGATTTCCTCGAGTTACAGATAGGTAAATATTGTTTTAATTCATAAAGCTTCTCCACGAGGTTACGTTTCGTTAAAATTATAAATATAAAGGCATGTCGAGAAAATACACCAATGTACACAATCGCAACAATTCATCGCAATAATACATAAGTAATATACAAAAATTTTGGGTTTTATGCATTGGTTAAGGCTTGATTTTCATTCAAATAGCAACGTGCTCAATGGCTAAGCCAGTGTCGAAGGACTCGCCTCTCACCTAGACGCCCGGGTTCGATCCCAAGTGACCGTATAAGAGATTTGGGATGGACAAAGCGGCGCAGGGGTGGCTTTTCTCCGGGTTTTTCGGTTTCCCCTGCCATCATATTCCACCGGTCCAGCTTCATTCCATGTACCATCAGTGTCATTGCCTGCGGTGCTATGGTAGTCAAAGCGGTTAAACCTATAAATAAGTGTTGAAGGGCCGCTTTGGACGAAGTTTTTAAAATCATGGCTTAATTAAGTTGAACATCTCTTACAAGATCTATGCTAAACACTTCAATATCTCCGAATTTCGAAATCCAAACCTTACTATTTAAGAGTAAGTAGTTTAAATTATTATTACCTATATTATTATTATTATTATTATTATTATTATTATTATTATTATTATTATTATTATTATTATTATTATTACCACTTTCACTAAAAATTAGCGAACACCAACCGACTGCCAGTGGGTAAAAATCGATTTTACCCCGAAATACGGCTTGGCAGCTCAATATTCGTATTTACGGCACAAATCAATTATGTTGAATTATATTTTAATTTCCAGCACTGCAAGAAATATGCCTGACTAAAAGTTGAGCTGTTATATAATTGTTGCAGTTCACTGTTCCCACTAATATAGGCCCAAACGAAGGGTAATGTAACCAGTTTTACTGTACGACCTATAAAGAATAATAATAAGGCAACCTTGTTTATGAACTACATTGAAAAGAAAGTGCATAAATTGATGTATATATTCTGCTTTTTATAGAAATCACGATGTGTATAACAGCACCATTTCGTGTCTCTTCTTATGATAAATCATCAGTTTCCGGTATTGGTACTGAATGGTATTTGATGAAAACCAATGTTAACATTATATGCATCTGTTTTTCAAACACCCCCTCCTGAAAACTTATATGAGACATTCCTGTACTATCTTGATTGCCGTGATATTTATTTTGTGTTTTATTGCATTTTTAATCGACAAAAATAAGAATTTCGTGCCTTTTAGTAATTTTGCCGACCTCTTGAGTTACTAAAGATAGGCGCTGTAGTTTTCTCAAAATTTAGTGAAAGTTAAGAAACTATATATACACAGTGTTTATTAACAAATTTAGGTTGAGCAGGTATATGCATATAACTGAAATTATAGCTGTTAATGAAATTGCAGCTATATATGTACAAAATGCACCACCTAAAATAATTATAATCTACTTACATTGACGATTTAACTCTCAAATGCTGCATTAATAAATAAATTGTTTAATTTATATTTTGTGCAAGTTACAAAAGAGTATGGGAAAGTACTCTTGGCTCGAATCAGTAAGTCAGCAACGTCAATTGAAGCAATGTCATATTTATTGTAGAAGTACGGCTCTGTTGCTTCTTAAATGGCGCACTTCTATTTAAAACTTCAGCCGATTGACCTTCACCTCTCCCATTTGACGGTAGGATCTGTGATTCTGTACATGAACCAAGGTGAATGGCTATGATGTTGACTCTTCTATTTTATTCTTTCTCTGGACTTCATGGTCTTCCTCGCAAACTTTGTTGTATGTTTGCAGTTTGAGGGCTTCAGCAATCAATGCCCGCACTTGACGGTGTCTTACATTTCTCACCATCTTTCACCCAAGGACATTTGCATGTGTTTCTGTCTCACTTCTCAAGTATTTGTCCTGGGATTTATCTGGCACTGCTCTAATTGGACATACGTTTGCTTAATTTTCAGTGTTCCCTTCTATTAAACACTACTTAGTCCCTCGGGACTGTGCGTCCAGCTATTTGCGGAGATGAACGTCTAAACTTTCCCTGTTTTAGGGTGATAGCACCAATTTGGAATAGTTTATCCTTTATAACCATCAAGTGACACTTTCATCAATACATGGACAAGCACGTGAAAACAAGTGTCAATGTCTCCAGTTAAGTCATAAACTTTCCCGGAAATTGCCAGTTTCATATAGGTATTCAAATGTTTAAGGAATGCCTTCCATTATGTTTGAAACAAACCAATATATAGTCTTTCAAAAATAGCTTTAAACTTTAAAACGTTATAAATATAACATTTGAGATAGAAATGAAAACAAAAGGGGTCAATACTGGGCAAATAATGGAGTTTTATAAAACATTAGAAAGATGTCCTCCACTCTCTTGTTCAACGTTCACTATTCTTTCTGCAGCTCCATACACAGCATTTTTCAGACGAAGTCCTAGAATATTGGCAATTTCTTGTAAGATATATCTTTCAGTTGTTATTGGTTAGTTCCATGTATCAGTAAAACTTGTTCTTCAAAGTAACCCCACAATTAACAGATCTGGAGATCGCGGCGGTCACTTTGTTGGAAAGTGTCTCCTGATGACACGATCGACAAAGATCTGGGTAATTAATTGTTTTGCAGCGGCGATATGGGGCGAAGCGTCATCTTGCATGAATATATCATTTCCATATTGTGATTCCTCAGTCAAGGAATGACGGAAATTTTGTGTCATGCCATAGTAGTGTTTATCATTCAGCAACAGTTTGTCTTACTCCATTGTTGTCTTCTTCTAAGAAATAAGAACCAATGAATTGGCAATTAAAGCCACACCATATAGTAACTTTTAAATCATGAAGACCTTTTTGAATTAAAATTTGAAGGTCATTTTCTGACAAAAGTTTCAATGATGTGTGTTCAGTCCATCATTAAGAGAGAAGTTGCTTCGTCTAAGGGGGGAGGAAACCCTTGCCCAACCAATCAATATTAATTTGAATCTCCACTAGTACAAATAAAAAAAGCTCTTATCCGTCCCGCTTGTCACTTTCTTTGTGTGCAAATGTTGGTTTTCAGTTTATATGGATAGAGATGTTTTCTCAGAATTCTCCAATCTGTAATATTACTCATCTGATTTACATCTACACCTGTGCAGCACTACTAATTCCACAATTATTATTTCTACTTACTTCATTGTTTACATGAAGAATCTCAACAAAAGGGATATCACTGATTACCTTTGCCCTTCCAGATTTCTTCTTATCAGCAACTGAGCCAGTTTCCTCAAACTTCCAGATTAAATTCCAATAATTCGAATGGAACATGGGTCTGCTCTTAAATTATTAAGGGTTCTAAATTTTCTCATTTCTTGAGAAAAACTCCTCTTGCTTTTATAATAATATTGAATTATCTGTATTTTATCATTTAGTAATAAGAGCCATGGTTTGTAACTTACAAATTCATATAGAAGTGTGAAAAAAAACACTAATATTTTATTCAGCAAAATTATACTTACGGTAACGGCAAACTAAAAAGAAAGAAAAAAAAAAACACTATTTTCCCAGTATGTTACTTCTTTTGTTTTTTATCCTGTCTGAAATATAATATTTCGGTTTAAAGTCTGAAGTGACTTTTGAAAGATCCTATACTTCTCCGAGTAAATTATACTGCAAGAGAAATCTGCCGGTAGCTGTTATAGTCGTTGAGAATGGTTTTAATCATGATATCAACGTCCTTAACGTTCCATGTATTATACTACAATTATTTTGCAACGAATAAATCAGGCTTGGAGAAATGGCGCTCGACAGGACTCTGAATTTTTGATTGGGTTTCAGAAGAGGAGTTACTGCCAAGCAATCTAATTTGCCTAATAACTACATGTTAATTTAATTGTTTTTTCACACAAGCCGTGTGTATTAACTTCATGTTTTTTTTTACATCAGTAAAAAAGTAAGAAGTTTATGAAACTCCTAAGCTTATAAAGCTCCTTAGTATCGTCTATTTTCATCCACAGAACTGAATGAATTAAATACAGAATCAGAGGCTGATACTAAATATTTCCATTTTCAATTTCTCTAGAACGTGTGTACGATATACAATATAGGTAGAGATGGTATTGTATTCCAACAAAAATTCGATATCGAGGTTTCATCGGAAATGTATGCTTTGAGGACTCCTTAATCCAAAAAGTAAACATTTTTATAAAAAGGTTCTTGTTTGCGCGCGCGCGTTTGTGAGTGTCTGCGAATAGCATAACAACAAAAAATAAATAAATAAATAAAAAATAAAAAACCTAAGTCTTTAATTACCAAACTTGGTATATAAGTTCAGAACCTTTCAGGAACGCAACACGACATTTTTCAGGAAAAAAATATATAATTTCATCTTTCAAAATGTAATATTCATGCAACAGCTAATAATTTTATTAAATACATTGGATAAATTATGCTTTAAAATAATTTCTCATTTTTGATTAGCATAGTGTAGATAGAAGAATAAGTCTCTGCAATAATACTTTGTTGGAGAATATTTAGAGAAAGTTATGGGAATACAACACAACAGCTTTTTAATTGATTTGTGTCTATATATCGCCTTCATATGTGAATATTTAGTTATTTTTCTGTGTTTTTCTGCAAATCTCATAACACAAGGGCTGATTAAATATACATATTCTGCAATATTCACTTCCAATGATCATTTTAAAGGAAATAACCTGTTTCCAGTTGCATAAGCTCAAATAAATGTGAGCCCTGCATTATACTCTTCGGTGAAAGACAACGGACTTTGTCTTTTGTGTGATTAGCTTCAACTTGGGTAGTACTGTTTCGCTGCAGTTCCAAGAACTTAAGCGATAGTGAAAGAATGCAAGAATTTCAAAAGATGTCTATGCACCACATTGTCAAATGCTTTGCTAGTATCAAGGAACACTAAAGTGACATCAGCTTGTTAGCCCTAGCAGGTGTGAGTAGCATTCTAAAGTAGTAGTACTTATTTGAAGAGTTTTCTGATTCTGAACTCTTCGGTTTTCTTTGAATTCAACCAACATTCTAAGACGTTTATTTAGTCCCCGCTCTGATGGCCTCCTAAACGCCAAACATGGTTCATTACAGCAAGTATTGTTTTCTTTATTATAAAACATGTCCTATCTTTCTATAATTGTTTTGAAGATTTTACACCATAAGCTTTGACATACCGCTAGATAATATTGTGACAGTGCATCATATTCCTTACAGTTGGGATACATAAACAACACGGAAGATTGGCGCGACGTAATAGTATCCTTCCTACATCATGGTTATCCTCAATATTCGAGATGTTTCTCCAATTTTCGGCTTTTTCTCTCAAGGTCTTCTACATCCTTCTTCACGTCAGCCAATTGTTCCTCAATTTTGGTAGAAAGTTCCGTTTCCATTTCTGTTTGCATGTTTAAAATTTTCTTCATACTAGAATGCATTTTTCCAACCATCTTCGCCATGCTGGACTCTATCTTTTCCTCCGTCTTTTCTCTGTGTTTTCTATTTAGATTTTCATTTCCTCATCCATCTTCCCTATTCCGAGCTCCATCTTCTTCTCCATTCCAAATTTCATTTCCTCGATATCCAGTTTTCAATTCCTTTATTTATCTAACAAACTTTTTATCATATCCTCCATCTCGGCACGTATATCCCACTTCTGACACTGAGAATCACAGTAGTTATATAGTGTCCATAAATAAAACATTTCATTTCATTTCACTCCTGACATTAGTGTAACAAATTATTTACAAAGAAAGTCTTGATTCACTGCATCCAATAATTCCCTCGACGTAACGACGCGTAGACAGTTTACAGCTGCACGCTAGTTTTGCCATTTGAGATACTTGGACTGCAATTACTGAAGCATATGTTTATTAATAGATGCCCCAAATTTAAACCATGTCATCTTGTAACATTTTTTACAATTTTCCATATTCAAATTTCTACAATCGATGCAATCAGTTACTAAGTTTTTTAAAAAGTGTTGTACTGCCTCTCAAACGTATATTAAATAAAATAACCGCAGACATCTTCTACAGGAATTAAAGATTTTATATAATAAACTCTAATATGATATCTATTTGCAAATTCATTTACTGTAAAATATGAATTTTTGATGTGAATATCTTTAAAACTACGTCGTGTGGAACATTTTAGTTAAGTGCAATGTGTTCCATACACATGACTTTCTCTAGCTGTTCCACAAATAGACTTTCCTTAAAAAGATAATTATTTTATCTGCTTCAAGCTAATCAAGATAAACATTAGCATAAATGATCTTATCACTTGCTTCCTTTTAACTAGAAAATAAATAGGGGAATACACTAAGTTAAAATGATAGTCAACTTTTATAAAAGCTATCGCTTTGTGAAACACTTGAAATTCGATTTTATTTTACATTCTCGTAAGTAAAAAGAGATGAAAGGAAAGTAGACTTTCCACTTGAGAAAAACATAAGTAGTTTAAATTGAAGTTAATAAAAAGGAGTATCTAGGAAAAGGTTAACTCTACAAAAAAATGTATATGACATAAATTGTGTGTTTTAATGAGATGTACATTTTTGTGCAGAAGGTCCTCCAGAAAAAAAAAAATGATCTTCAGAGGCTATTCCCAGCAAATTCAAGATGCACATTTCATTTGTAATGAAAATATCTTGAACATAAGGCAAAATGAAATGACGTGTTATTTATGGACGCTCTTTAACTACTGTAGTTCCCCGCGTCCCATTCTATATTGGGCGTGAAAGACCGCTTAATTTTGCTCAGAGGCCTCTCTATTAGGCTTGAGGTTCTTTTACGTGCTGTAAATCTACGACACGGGAGCAACGGCTTTACTTCCCTTCTGAAGGAAGCCATGCTAAGGATTTTTACACCCGAAAAAATCGATCGTCCTCCGCTGTATTTGAACCCGTGACCTTGGGTATATGAAGTTAACATGGTAACCACTACACCACGGAGGGCGACTGAACATAAGGCATTTTCACCAAAACTATTAGAGCCAGTTTTCAGAAAATCATTTTTTTTAAATGCCCCATGTAAAGAGTAGCTGTTAGTGGGGGATTTTTGTTTTAATCTACGTGTGGCATCCTTATAAGATACTGAACTTCAATACTAAGTTTAGTGTTCATCGGACTTTCACTTTTTGAGTTGTGCTGGCCAAAGACACACACACACACACACACACAAACAAACAAGCATACACAAACTGATGTTCTTCTAAAAATGTGTTGTTGTTTTTTATTCAGAGGGACTCAAAATATATATTTGCGGTTAAATCTCGATATCGAACTTTTGGTTTCTCTTCTAAAAATGTGTTTTTTATTCAGTGGACACAAAATATACATTTCCGGTTAAATCTCGATATCGAAATACCTTCTTTACGTATTATATGCACCAGTGGACACAAAAAATGAGTCATTCCTAGATTCCGCGTGTCATCGAAAAGCTTAGTGTATCTTCGTAAAAGAGTATCTTCTTTGTGTTCGCAATACGCACGAAAAAAAAACTGTACAATGATCTGTGACTGATAGCGTAATGCTTAACTTAAGAGTACTGAAAACCTGCCACAAAACAACGTGGCCTAACGGTTAAGAAGGTCTCGATTCCACTCGTAGGTTCCTTGGTACAAATCTTGCACTGCTTGTCATTTTGCGTTATGTGTGTTAATTTTATGCCTGGATATGTAGAACATAATATTACATTAATATAACTTTGGCATTTAAAGTTATGGCCCTCTTTGCACAGAAAAATGTAATTCTACTAATACTCGGATTAAATTACTGAAAAAATGTTTAAATAAACCATTATCTTCGAAAACTAAAACACAAAATAAATATAATTAATATCGGGCGTATGAACCCTCAGCCCGGATAACTGCCCGCAATCTTTGGGACATAGAGAAAATTAAATGTCCGCAGTAATGTGTACGAGAAGCTACAAGATCCTTCTTGAATTGGTGCCTAGAAGCCATCTTTTCTTTTGCCTCTGTACAGGTAAATTAGAGCTCATCTATCTTTTAATCTCAACCAGCCATTCTCACATTCTACACTCTGATATCGTGCCTCTCTGAAAACCAATTTGAAACCTTTCTAGATTTGCACGCCGTTCAGTGTATCGTCACGCTACCACTCCATACCTAGACCGTCTCTTGATATCCAGCCCCAGCACTATACAGATGCGCGACCATGATGGAATATTGTGAAGCCAAGCATTTTGCATCGTATCGGAACCCCTAGGACGTTACACCACTCGCCTCTCACCAAGGTGACCCTGGTTCGAATTTATGGTGAACAAAGCGAAGCAGGGGCGGATTTTCTCCGGGTTCTCCGGTTTCGTCCGTCAACGCATTCCATGTGTTCCATCTTTGCTCTATGTATCATCAGTGCCATCGCCTAAGGTGCTATATTAGTAAAAGCAGGCGTTAAACACTGACTATAAAAAACTGATGTGTTTCATTCAATAACTTTCTCTACATCACTAACAAATCATTGCTAAAAAACACATTCTTCTGTCTACTTTAGCAGAAAAGGCCTTAAATACTTGCTTCCTTGTAAGCAGAAGGAAAATAAGGGAATGCGCTAGACTAAAACGATAGTCAATTCCTTTAAAAGTTGGTTGTCATGTGTTTGAAATCCGTTTGAATGCAGTGTAAAGTGTGAACACTCCATGCTGTGTTTCACAACTGATCTATGGGTGTGATGGGGAAAAGCCACAAGGGGGCGATACATTAGGAAATATCAACGGCAGAGAGCTCAATAATTGAAAATGGCACTTGGGCAACAGTAATCATTCTCTTGCATGTATCATGTTGAGTGGAGGGTTGACTACCGTTAGAAAATATAGCAATCATTTACTGCCGAACTTAGAATGTATTGCTTTGTTGCTTTCCAAAATACAATTAGGCTGATACGTTCAGACAAGTTTGTACTAATTTTGTGTGCTTTAGTTTCTACTCTAAGACTGAGCCTGGTGTTTCACTGCCGTGACCGACCTCTCTGAGCTATGGATTTTTTCCGAGGGTTTTCCAGGTCACTAGGCGAATTCAGGGAAAGTTTCCTCATTCCTCTGAACTTCCTGTCCCTTCATTTCATCTCCATTTCACTCCAGCCGATCTCTTTCAAGTTTGTAAGTGTCGGCGAACACTAAGGTGGCGAATACACTTTAGAAATGCAGCTCTCGACGGCAGGGTGGCGTTGGAGTTTTCTGTACGAGCTAGGTGTTCAGTCAGATGTAGGACGTGGGCCCCTAGCGCTCCCTGTGTCGAGATGAAGAACTGCTTGGACTATGTTAAGGACCCTCCAAGGTGACTCTTTCCCCGTGGTCCGGTTTCGGCCGCCCTCGATAATAATCTCAAATCATCCTATCCTCCTGGAGTCTGACACACAATAAACTCATGTGGCTGCAGTGTGTAACCCTTCTGGAATGTATCAACTAACCAATGAATCTTCTCTAAGGAATAAGTAATGCTTTCCGACCAAAAAAAACATAAACAAAAATAAATCACTGGAAATACCTACAAACTGGAGATTCAATGGATATAAAAAGTAGCATTTGTTTAGAAAAAGTCCACGTGTGTGCGTGTGAGGAGTATCATTAATTAAAATCAACGGTATTTAAATACCGAAATTGTTATTTAAGTTATCTTCCAAGGATGCAATAATATCTACACTACCCTACACTTTAAATTGCAGTTTCGACATTTTTAACTTTTTTCCACTGGTTCCAATGATTTTGATAGAAATAACACATGTTTAAGTTATTTTTATGGCAAATAAAATGAAAGTATTGAATTTTTGCGAATAGATGACCCCCTTCATTCTGAATTATTACTTTAGTATAATTGGTAAACTGTAAGATGTGGATAATCTTTGTACAAAGAACATAGATCTCGTTAAGGAATAGAATTTAAATATGTATATTTTTAATGTTAACAGTTTCCACGACATTCTTTCTTATCGGTTTGAATTTTCAGGTTGTACCTAAGGTCAACTCATTTTGTTTTTCAAAATTCTTACACTTGCTTTAGTCTTCTGTATCCTTCTTATAACGAAATCTGTAAATTTGAAATGAAAGCTTATCCGTTTATTATAGAAGTTTTATCCATATTCGGATAGTAGAATAAGAATTTGAAAGTGCAGTTTGCAGAAGAATGAATAGAAAAAGTAATGTAAATTTCATACATCACATTTTACCCAAAGGTTCTTGGAGAGGATTTAATCCTCAAAATCCCCGTTCGCTGAAGCACTGCTTTTGAATATTTTTATAGAGCAGAGAGAACAATCTCCCATTTTAAACCATAGCTATATGGTCCAATAACATTCAGCGCTAAAAACTGGAATTTGTTAGTTCATACAAAAGTGCCTTAATAAAATTAATTCAATCTGCCCAGTTTATATTAATTTTTGTTGCATTCAAAACAAATGAATTCACAGTCCTTTAATTGTTTAATTATAAACACATACAGGCGACATGTGAAATCCAAATTGCGTCACGTGATAACCAACACGCCGCTTTATATTTTCATCGTCATCAAAACAAAGAAATATTTTGTAAAACAAAAAAATCTTATGTTTTCCATTCACATGACTTTCTCTACAACTCTGCAATAAATTATTGTTAAAAAGTTATGCTTCTATTTACTTCCATGCATGCATGCTTCCTCTGTCTAAAAATTTCTGGAATTCACTATTAGGAACCATTTTTGTCTATTCTGTAGCTCTTGTTCTTCTTGTTCTTCTTCTTCTGCTTTTGGGAGGTTTCGGAGTTAGTCCCGTCCCGCGCCAAATGTGTTTATTTAAACTGATATTTCCACTTGGTCCTCGGCCGTTCTATTTCGCATCTTCCCTCTGGGTTATAAATAAGGGTTTGCTTCTGTAGTCTGTCAGAAGGCATTCGATTAATATGATATTACCAGTTCTTTTGGTATTGCACTATATCTTGTACGTATTGTTTCTTATATTTAATTCCTTTCTTCAATTCTCATTCTGCTGTTCTAAACTCCTAGTTGCACTCTCATGAATCTCATTTCTGTACTTTCGATTTTATTCTTTTTTTCCCCTCATTATTCAAGTTTCACAACAATAAAGTAGTATTGGCTTCGACGAAGTATTATATACTCTTACTCTGAGGTCCCGGGACCGATTCAATGTAATAATATAAGATTGTTTTAACTAGAGCCATTCCCTAACCCCAGAATCTGGAAATATGCATTTAGGAGTGCATATGTGTTTAATACTACGATAATAAACCGGCGCTAAGAAAACCCCATAGTTCTGCGAGAAAAACACCAGCAGATGTTTGTGTAGTCAATGCCTCTGACATGACTATGAAAGTTAAAGAGGGCTGTGTGTGTATACGCATATATATATATATATATATATATATATATATATATATATATATATGCGTATACATATATATATATATTATTACATTATTTTCTGATTCTTGATTTAAATTATAATTTGCTATATTATATCCCAAATAATTAAATTTAATTTGTTCTTTAACTGATTTTTATCCCAAATTTTGCTCTTCCATAGCCATTACTTAGGTTTTGCTGATTGAGATTTTTACATTGAAGATTTCTAGAACTTTATTTAATTATGCTACATTCTCTTGCAGGTCATCAGTAAACAAAACGGTATTTATGGATTTATGCGGTCTTAATTTACACATTTAGTGTTTAATAATTGACATTTCTAGATATTTTTAGTTACGTGTATGTTAGAAATTTTAGGGACAATTCATATCCTTATCTAAGACCATGATTAACGTCTAGAGGACAGGGATAGCGATTTTGGTAACAAATTACGATTTTTAGATTTTTGGTGTAAAGGATACACATACTTTAAAGCAGGTATTTGCAATATTTGATTTTCCTAGGGCGGATATATCGCATGTTTTGGAGGACATTTTAAAGCCTGGTTAAATAATTCTTTATGTCAAATTTTAAAGCCATTTTTCTTAGGTTCCATCTATCCTCTTGTACAAGAATACAGCTATAGATCTGAAAGATTTTCCCAAAGCAGTGCAAAATGCGTCTAATCAAATATATTTTTAGAGTGTTGATATTGGCCATAGACTAGGGTTAAATTAATTGGTATAATCACCGCCGATTTTTTGCAGTTCTCCACTATGTGATATAAAATAATTAAAATAAAATACCATCCGCAACAGGGGAGTTTCAACGAGAAAATATATTAGAAGGGCATTAAGGAATGTAATTTTAAAAAATGGTGCATGAAGCTCAGTATCTATAAGGGAAAATAGATTTTGATCTTAGGTAATTAAATAATTAATATATCCAGAATGAGTATACATTTTGAATGGAATTTAGTGTGAATATTTATTTGGTTGTCAGTAATATCTAAACAAACAAAAAATTCAGCTCTGGTTTTATACTTTAAAAACCAGTTTTATCATTCGGAATATCCACGACTGGATATCCTTTAGTTAATATAACTGGGTATTATAGTATTCTGATTTAATGGCATTGATCAAATTGTGGGGGACATCATAGTGATTTAATATTTCCCGTAACTTCTGCCTATATATTCGTCAAATGTTTTGTTTTTTTCGTAATCTAGAAACAGGGTATTTGGCTGTTCTTAAAAATATTGTAAGTACGTTTACGCTGTTTAGTGCTGAAATCAACGTACTTTTGTCGTGTGCACCGTTCGGACCTGACCATATTTAATGGGACTGGTCTTGTTGGCAAACGCTCGGAGAAAGTGCGCTAAGACAGCGGCACGTTTATGGCCAGGCCCCCACCCCTCCTGGGCGGTGTCGTCCCGGCCGGCGGCGCTATGTTGGCGGTTGTAGCGAACAAGCTTCCGTAATCGCACACCAGATCTCGCTAAACTCGACAATAGCGACGTGGCGGGGGGAAAAGAGGACGGGCCCCAACAATACCCGCCGTGGTCATCCACCATGTATAGATAGATCGCTTCTTGTTGTTGCTGCTGCGCCCTGCCATAACCAAATTACTTCTTTGCATGTCATATCGGCCTGTACATCAAACGTGGTTAGCGAGGAAGGGCTATTGTTTGGGAAACAATGATGATGTTTCCTTGGCGATGGAGCCTTTTCTACCTCCCTCCCTCCATCATCTCTCCTTTATATGCACCAACAATGGATTCTATACGGCGACATTTTTTATCGTGCTCACACACACACACACACACACACACAAGCGTCTCCTCTCACTCTCTCTTTCACTTTATAGGCACACCCGAAATCCGGTGCTCCACCCGAAATCAGCAAACTTACCAAGGCCCATCCATTGACTTCCTAAACTAAACACAATATAAGAAGAACGATTTGTTACGTTGACAGACACAGCGTGATACAAAAGTCATAGTAAATTTTACGTTTACCTATTTATTTTCTCTACTTAGTACCTAATAAATAGGTAGAGAAGCTATTGCATTCTACCCAAGGTTTCGATACCGGAATTTCACTGGCGATATGCTTTTTAGTGTCCCTTGTATCCAAATGAACATTTTTAGAAAAAGGTTCATGTATATGTTTGTGTGTGTGAATAACATAATTCAAAAACCAAAAGTCAGTTAAATACCAAACTTGATAATTGAATTTAGCATCTTCCAAGGATCCAACTCAAACTTTTCAAGAAAATCTTCTATCCCAAACTACCCTTTACACGGAAATTTTTTCAAAATTTGAAATTTGTTTATCGGTGGATATTTTTCATAAACATTCTTGGTGAGAAGATATGTTGTTATCTGTAATGAGCTGCATTAAGTGATCAACACTGAAGTTTCTAAAGCATATATTGTTTTTATAAATTGATCATTTTTTTCCCTCAATGTATTGTTCGCAAGGCTCAAATGAACTATATGTTTGGTCTATGGAAGTAAGTTGACTTATGAAGGATTGGATACTTGGGTGTAGGCGATTTCCATATTTGAGGAAGTTGGATAGACCTTTACGCAGGCAATATGAAATAAAGCTCCTAAGCTACCTGATTGGTTGCAGGCTTGTATATGTTTCTGCAAGTCCTCCACCTATAATGCCAAGAAATTCAAGTATTCTTTGCAAGGAACTGTTACTTGTGGAGTTGGTGGTGGAGTATATGAAATGGTAGTGGTCCACATGGTCGAAGACGAGGAAGGATGAACAGATGCCTTTGGTTGAAGTGGTTGATTGAATTGGGAGAATGTTGGAGTGGTTGTTTTTGTGAATGGCTCAAACGATTTTGATTAAAATATCGTATTTTAAAGATTTTACCTGACAAATAAAATACATATCTTCAAGTCTCTGGGAATAGCCTCTGAAGAGTTCTTCACTCTGGATGACTTTTGCATAACTAGTAAATTGTACGCATCATACAAAAGCTTACTACTAAAAAAATGTAGAGCTCATAAAAACAAAACAATTTATGTCGTATAGTTTAGCTCTAGCTTTACACTTTCTCTAGCCTGTACGTACAGTGTACTTACATAGTGAACAGAGAAGGTATTGTGTTGCACCCGGAACTCGATATCGAGATTTCACCGGAAACATGTTTTGAGGCCCCCTAAATCCAAAAGAAAACATTTTTAAAAACTAATCCGTGTGTGTGTGTGTGTGTGTGTGTGTGTGTGTAAGTCGGTTAAATACCAAACTAAATATTTAGGTCCAGTATCTTCCAAGGTAGCGAAACGAAGCTTATCAAGAAAATCTCCCCACCCTCAACTACTCTTTACACGGAAAATTTTTCGCAAATTTTAATTCTTTCAAAAATGGCTCTGACGATTTTTATTAAAATGTCATATATTTAAGATATTTTCATGACAAACGAAATGTAAGTATACCTTGAATTTTCTGGGAATAGTCTCTGAGGACTGCTTCATTCTGGATGACTTTTGTATAACTGGTTAACCATTATGAGATAGACAAAAACTTAAATCACAAAAATGTAGATATCATTAAAATACATAATTTATGTCCTATATGTTTTTTGCAATGTTAACCGTTTTTGAGATATTCCAGTCATTGGTTTCAGTTTTAAGGTACTTAACGTTTCTTAAACGGGATACATCTTTCTTTTCGTCTCTCGTTTGTTTACTCCTAGCAAGCAAATATAACTGAATTTCAATTGTTTCACTTAGCGATCGGCTTTTAAAAGAATTGACTATCGCTTTAGCCTAGTGTAATCCTTTATTTCTCTTCTACTTACAAAGAAGCAAGTATTAAAACTCTTATGGCAATGCTTATATTGTTTTGCATGCCGTAATTAAAAGTACTATTTTATAAGCAAGGGTTTTTTTTTTTTTTTTTTGGGTGGAGATAACTATTTATGAGATATTCTTTATTTTAATATACCTAAACTTTTCTCAAACGGGAATTCGTCATTCCTATTCAATTTGCTTTTCTCCAGGCCATGCATCGCCCTCCGTGGTGTAATGGTTACCATGCTAACTTCATATACCCAAGGTCGCAGGTTCAAACCCGGCGGAGGAAGATGGATTTTTTTCGGCTGTGAAAATCCTTAGCTGGCTTCCTTCGGAAGGGAAGTAAAGCCGTTGGTCCCGTGTCGTAGATTTAAGGCACGTAAAAGAACCTCAAGCCTGAAGAGAGGCCTCTGAGCAAAATTAAGCGGTCTTTCACGCCCAGCATAGAATGGGACGCTGAGAACCACAGCAGTTAAAGAGCGTCCATAAATAAAACGCCATTTCCATTTTTTGCCTGGCCATGCAAAGAGAACCGATATCAATCACATAGCGACCAGTTTTTAAAAGATTTAGCTATTGCTTTATTCCCTTATTTCTTTTTTACTTACAAGGGACTGATTAATATTGCCAATTCTGATAATTTTGATCTTGTTTAGCATGATGTGGCTACAACAATAAGATTTTGTAAGAATAGTTTGTCATAGAATAGTTAGAGAAAGTCAAGCCATTGGAACATCAGATTTTCAAAATAGTGCGCGTATGGAACTTTACGAAGGGCTTCAACTTAAACGTTATTTAACTCGGTAGATCACATCTATCGGACGATGAATGAAATGGGTGGAGTGATGAATAAATGTGACCGTGTTTCTTGGAGCTTAAATTTATTGACATTCGTTTTCTCAAAATAAGGAAAAACTGCCGATAAGTCCTTGTCCGGCTAACTAACCCTGACAGAGACTCAAACACGGAACCTTTTGAATGTGAGGTAGGCACGCTATCCCATGTACAGAAGCGGGTTGGAGAGAATTTGTTTACAGGCTTAGAATCGGGGTCACTGTGCTTTACTAAACCTTGGTTGTTACAGCTTAGCCCCGTTACTATCCTTCAGCGCACAATTTTCCTTCTCATTTCCCCTGATTGGCTAATGTATCTACATTGTTGAATGGCAGTGCTGGATCAGATGACAATAGCAATATTAAACACTTTGTCATGATAGATGCATAAGCTTTTTTGAGGGAGGTTTAAAACGAAGGATCTTCCTATGTTTTTTGTTGATAAAAGTTTATAGCATTTCAGATGCATTAACTTCATACATATGTTTGAATAATACAGATATGAAATGATGAATTTTACAATTCTCTTAAGATATATTAATATAAATGAACATCTTAAATAAGGAACTATTTTGTTGTCCTACCCTGTGGTCTAGAGGTAACATGCTAGTATCTGGTAGCAAGGCTCAAACGCAACGGAGGGTGATGACGTAAAAATTCTAAGCATTGCTCCCTTTTTTTAATTTATTATTTTTTATTTCTATTTGATTACCATTTTTGCTTCTAATATATATTCCTAAACACATTTAAAAACACCCGTGCACAAGGCAGGACTCGAACACGCGATCCCCTGCGCCAAGAAACACCAAAACAAGGCCCTTTAGCGAGCGCTGTCAAGAGGACCGGCATCTTTCGGAAGGGAAGTAAAGCGTTGGTTTCATGTCATAAATGTACTCCACGGCATGCGCTCTGCTCCGCCACGCTGCCCCTACTGGGTACGCGGAAGCGATGTTGTTCAAGCAGCCGTTCTGACGAACCATAAGAGATTATATGCCACGTGCTGCAGGATGGATTATTTCACCGGACAAAGTCACCCACTATACCTAGAGACGATTCTAACGCTGGACGCACTGCTATCGCGCACACAGCACCGCCGCCTATGCGGGCCGAATCTTGCAGTCGCTTCCCAGAGAACTCTCAAGGCAAGCAACCGCTCATCACTGGACACCTGGACACGCACCTCATTCAGACAAAAAATCTAAGCTCTCAGCACGCGGGTCGAGTCATTTCGGCTATAAATGAATCATAGCTAGCGAAGCCCAACTATTGATATGTACACATTCGCAAGATTTCTCCTTATATTCTCTTTTGCGTTTCAAATACATTTCAAATAGTTCTTTTACACTGCTTTTCTTAAAGATGTATTGCGCTTTGAAAATACACTGATAGCAGCCGGTTATCATGCTGAGTACTTTTGTTATTCCTGGGGGTGTATGTGAATTTCCACTGTAATCATATACTTAGTTTAGAGGTATCTTTTTCAACTTTATAAGCTTGCACTATGTGTTACCATCAATACATTTATAGTATACGAGTGCTTTTAGACATAGTAATTTGTACCTTCTGTTTTATTTATTGTGCAATTTTAATTCTCCATATTTAATTGCACTTTTAACTTTTAGAAAGCAGAAATCACAAAAGTAATGTCAGACTTGTGGGTACTAAAATTTTGCCTTTATAGTCTCTTTTATAACTTGAGAGCCTATTAAAATTGGATTTTAAGAACCTAAATATCCTGTCAATTATAACGAACACCCATAACTCCGTTGTTTGGTTGTCTGGGCCTCGGTTTAGGCGTGGCTACACACCCTACAGCTATTTGTGCCTACAACAGTTATTCACAAGCCGCCGGGTGCATATAAGCGCTACCGGGCAAAAATGTTTTCCACAATATTATGAATAAATTGAGAAACCACACCATAAAAACCATTCTCCTCCTTATCCTATTCTCCTTCCTCAACACCGCGCACCTGTTTTATTCTTACACCTTTATTTTCGTCTCCCCCAAAAATTGTTGCATGCCACAACTGAACGAATCCAACTCCCATTCATGAGGTCCTGCGTGCGACCGCTCACTCTGACCTCTACTTTTTTGTTATTTCTCTTGGGACATGAAGGAATGTTGGACTGGTTTCCTTCACCTCTAATCTTCGATCCTCAATGTCATTCCGCCATCATTTCATTCATCATTAGAAGTGTCGGCGATGGTACTATAGTGCGGCGTGACAGGGAGAGGGGATTCTCTCTGCTGGAATTCTCACCAAGCCCTGGGCTTTGGCTGGTTGTCAGGAATCTAAGGACCTCCCTTTGGAAGCGTTGAACCCTATACGGGGTGGCGTCTCCAATCTGCCTGCACAACTGTCTATAGTTAATAAGTGTCAAATAAAATTTAACATCATCATAAATATTTTTTCTGTTGATACTCCACAGCATTCTACTTATTAAAAAATATTTCTGATATCAGTTTAAAAGGGGCGGTCATTTGATTAGTGTATTGCCATGGTTACGACTTTGTTATTTTTATTCATAACAGCAGCCACGGCAAATGTTGCAACAAAATTTTAGCGAAAATTAATAATATTGCTTTAGAAATGCTACCAATGGATTGTGATGTTCTGTGTTGTCATGCCAAGCTTCTCTCGAAGTCAGAAAGTACAAGTAAATGAATACATAAATAAATATAAAGAATTAAAACTTTCCCACATCTTTCTGTTCCTAAAGTTTTATTTTTCTTACCCGCTCCAATCCTTCTTTAGTCCTTTAGCTTTCACCCCTGTCCTTATTTCCTGCATCCAAGCGCTTGTGAGCCTACCCTTCCTCTTCTCCTAAGTGGAAACCATTCTGAAACGTTTCTGGGCATTCTTTCCTCTGGCATTCTCCTGATGTGCTCAGTTGTTTATATATTAGTATTCTACCACAGAAGTTTTAATTTTGATACTTCCTTATTTAATTTTCCATGCCTTTATGACCTTTTGAAAAGTCAATATCCGTAGACATTAACTTGATATTAAATCTTTATTGAGTTGCCAAACTTCAGTCCCATTTTGACGGTACTTGTCACTATTGATTTTTCTCCACCTGCCTACGCTCATATGAAGGACTTATATCCTCTAAGCCTTACAAGACAATGCTTGGAGCCCGACGCCTGTTGACAAGCAGTTGGTTTATGGATCGAGTAGAATATCCAGGAATGGTGGGTAAGCCCAATACCAGGAATGAACGTCAAGAAGTTAGTTAATTTCCTCTAGTTCATCAGTGGAGCGTAGGACATCGTTACGATGTTTCCTTGAGCGGATTTGAATTTCTAGTTCAAGAGTTCGCCGGTATGCGCCATGGTGACGAGGGATCGGCTCGTCGCCCACAGATGGCACTGTAGGCCGAAATCACCATTTGCGGACGCGACATGGCGGCAAATGTAGCCCAGGAACCTTCTTCTTTCAAGGTATGGGAAGGGAAGAGAAAACATCCATACCTCTCCGCCAGGTTTTAGCCCGCCATCTTGGGCTTTAGAGGCTAGCATGGCAACTACTACACCACGGAGGGCGACAACAAAAGGAAGTAAATGATATGAACGTTGGGCGAATTGGCTGATAGGAAAAGTGATGATGGAGCAATTTGTGGAATGAATGGTAGAGGAACCAGGAAAATCTTGAGAAAACCAGCTCAGACGCCGCTTCGTCCACAAAAAATCCCACGTGCTGTCCCCTGGGATTGAACCTGCTTAGGTGAAATTCGAGCGGTCTAACCACTCTGCCACGGCGCTGCCATTATCGATTTGTGTTCTTGTACATTCGTTTCTTTAGTCAAGTTTGTCTCATAAAATAATATTACATAACAATTGTGGTTCTGTCTTTGTTAATCGTTTTCTTTATGTACTCTTCGCCGAGCGAGGTGGTGCCGCAGCAATGTGTGTGACTCGCATTCCTGAGGTCTCGGATTCGATTTCAGTCGACCGCACTCTGATTTGGGTTTTTTCGAGGTCTTCTCTTGTCACTTAGTCGAATGGTGAAAACGACTTCCTTTCCATCATTTCACTTTTATAATATTTTCTTATCATTTATCAGCTGTGCTTCTAAGCTCGTGATGCGTGGCAGTGATGGCAGATGGCGCGCGGGCGCATGCAAACTATAAATTCTGTTCTCAGCGATGAGGCGGAGTTGTAGTTGCTGCCCTCGCAGGGACGACACTGTGATGTTGGCTGCTGCGCTTGGAATCCTGGGTGAAGAAATTTCAGTCACTGAATAGGGACTTTCGCGTGTTTTTTGGGCGAGCCTTTAGTTCCCTCGCTTCATCTCTTACTAGTGGGGGGTTGTTAGTGAGCAATATATCTTTATAGGTTGCAGTGCGTGAGGTGTCCTCCACCGTTGTCTAGCCTTTAGTGTTTCCTTTTTATATACTCTCCTTACTAACTTTATTTATTAATTCTAACTGTCAAACGTACAAATTCTACACACATTTTTATGAACCATTTTGATCTTCCGCCATTAAATCTTTCGCTTCTGTTGCAATTCTATGACGTTTTGCTTCAATTTAATTTTAGATCGCATTTTACACATTCTTCTAATTATTTTCTCACCATGTCTTCAGTTCTCTGTGAAAAAAATAAAGAAAAAAAAAACCGCTTGCAAATAGCATTGCACGAACTGATTCATTTCCAGCAGGCGTTCTCAATTCCGAACTTGTTATCCATTAAGCTATTAATACTATGAATTTATTGTATAAATAAGCTGCTTACAATTGAGTCTTAGGATTATTTATTTACATACCATGGATACACCAACATTTGTGGTGTATCCAATTTTAAATATTCTGAACCAACTCCGGAATTTTACCAACATTTGTGGTAAAATTCCGGAGTTGGTTCAGAATATTTAAAATTGCCTCATCGCAGGTGCACACAGGACACTACGTTACACGCACAATGCCTGATGATGGCGACAGAGTATATCGTTGAAAGCTTGGAAATTAATCCAACACTTACCTGGCTGACGTCCCGGGGAGAAATCATTAATAACCAGCGCCGGAAAAGTCCTTGAAAGCCTACATTTACTGCTGATCCAGAAGCATAGCCGATTACGCGGAAACATTTTGAAGGCTCACGAACGATATCACTGAAGGATAAATGAAAAACAAAAGAGATACGGAGAATGAAAACTTAATCTCAATTATTACGCCGAACCACTCTATACTATTTATTCAATAATGTTTGAAGCCCTTAGAGCAGGCTCCGCCAAATAAGTCAAGGTCGCTTGATGGCATGCAGGGTTATTTACAGACCTCACTGCGGGCAGCACAGTTACACACTCCAGCCAAAGTGGAATGCAACGTGTTTCTTAGTTGTGATGGCTGATATATTCTCAATATTTCTGTTGAGCTACAGTTAGAAATAATTGGTTTGGGACAACCTATGTTCTATATGAGACAATGTTTTCTTTAATGAAACTTACAAAATTACGTCACAGAACCAAATAAAGTGATGAACACTTGAAAGCATGTTTGCGATTGCGTGGTATGTGTATGTGTGTGTTTGTGTGATGTCGGAGGAGATTCCGCACTACAGCCTTTGGTTTATTGTTTACGTCAGACCCCAGGAGGATAGGATGATATGAGAGTAACTTCAAAGGGCGTCCGAAACCGGACGGTGGAAAAATAATTAGCACTTCTTCATCGCAAGGCAAGGGGCGCTAGGAGCCCGCGTCCCAGATCTGACTAAACTCCCTGGGTCTACAGACGACTTCCAACGCCATTCCGCCACCAACTGTATTTCCAGAGCGCACGGAAAGGCACACCGCCTGCACTTACAACCATAAAAGAGACCGGTTGGATGAAATGAGATAAAACAAAGGGACAGGAAGTTTGGAGGAATGAAGAAACATCCCTAACATTTGCCTAGTGACCCAGGAAACCCCTGAAAAAACCTATAAGTCAGAGAGGTTGGTAGCGGGAATCGATCCCGCGAGCTCCAGAATGTCATTCTCAGACGAAACGGCTGATCTATCTGGCTCAGTGCGATTGGATGGCACACAGACTGGTCCCACGTATTATAAAGCTAGTTGAGTAAAGAAAACTGCAAAAATCGCGCCGAATTCTCGATGCGAAAGAAAATTTACTTTCATTGGCGACTTCATGTGTATTTTGGTGTGTATTTAACTGAATTTTAAGCAATAATTATAATAAGAAATTTTGTATTGTGTTAGGTATCTTTATAAGGATGTACAAAATATTTCTTTCGTTATTGTGTAAGTAAGACTGAAAGTGTAATTAACTAAAAATCCCATGTGTTACATTCACATTACTTTCTACATCTCTAAATCAAATTATTTTTAAAAAACATATGCTTCTATCTATGCACTTCATGCTAATCGAGATAAATAGCAGAGATGGTCTTATTACTTGCTTCCTGGGAGGTAGAAGGGAAATAAGAGAATACAGTAGGTCTAACTGATCTCTTAAAAGCTGGTTAACATATAGTTGAAATCCTTTTCCTTGCATAGCCAGGAGTTTTCAAATTCCCGTGTGTGAAAAGTTTAAGTATTTTAAAACTGAAACCAATAACAAGGAATATCGCGAAAATGGTCATCTTCACGAAAAAACTGTACATGACATAAACTGTGTGTTTTAACAAAATCTACATTTTTGTGTGATAGATAAGTTTTAGTACATCTTTACGGCTTATTAGTTATGCAAACTTCATCCAGAATAAAGAGAACTTCAGAAAATTCCATAAAAATTCAAAATATACCTTTTATTTATCATGTTTAACCAAAATGATTAGAGCTGTGTTTGAGAAAATAAAAAAATGTCAGATTTTTTCCCGTATAAATGGTAGTTTTGGTGGGGTAATTTTGTTCAAAATCTTCGTATCACATCCTTGGAATATGCTATACTTAAATACTAGGTTTTGTATTTTACTGATTTCTCGTTTTGAGTTACGGTGTTTACACATACACAAGAACCTTTTTCTTAAAATGCTATTTTTCTAATATAGAGAACCCTAAAACATGCATTTTCGGCCAAATCTCAGTATCTAATTACTTTCTCTACACGTACTATGTATATAGTATGTGTGTGTCTGTGGACAGCATAAAATGAAAAAGATCGTTAAATACTAAGCTTGGTATTTAAGTTTGGTAAGAAAATAATATCCTTTCACCCCAAACTACCCTTTACATGAAAATTTTTCGCAAATTTTCATTTTCTCAAAAATGGCTCGAACGATTTTGATTTAAATAGCTTATGTATAAGATGTTTTTATAACAAACGAAATGTATAGCTTGAATTTTCTGGGAATAGCTCGGACGACCTCTTTATTCTGTATGTCTTTTATATAACTGGCAAGCCATAAAGAGACACACAAAAACTTACTACACGAAACATGTAGATCCCATTAAAACACACACTTCACGTCATATGCATTTGTTTGTATAGTTAATCGTTTTCGACATGTTCCGGACTATTGGTTTCAATTTTAATCCCTTAAACTTTTCTCAAACGGGAAGACATTTTCCTCATTTCTCGTTTGTTTACTCCTGGCAAGCAAAGAGATTGGGATGTCAATAGTTTCACTTAGCGACCGGCTTTTAAAGGACGAGACTATTGCTTTAGCCTGTGCATTTTCTTATTTCCCTTCTACTTATAAGGAAGTTAGTAATAAGAATAATTCTGCTTATGTTTATCTTGATTAGTGATGCAGATAACAGGTTAATGTTTTGAATAAAAGGTTTGTTTACCGAACAGCTAGAGCACATCATGTGAATGAAACAGATTAGATTTTTTCCCTTCTACAAGGAACAGCTTCTCCTAATGTTTATCTCGATTATCATGAAGGACATAGAAGAACAAGATTCTTAAGAGTAATTTGTTACAAAGACGTAGAGAAAGTCATGTGAATGGAATATAACAGATTTTTTGGGTGAAATGCTATACCTTCTCTAATATGTACAGAAAGTAAAAATGTTTCAGTTCAAAAATATCTATATTCAAAATGAGTTTACATATAAATCCTTGATTCCCTTGTAGCAGTTTCTTTCCTTATCCGCAACCTAATGCCAGGGCTTCACGGCGTTTTACTTGCGCACAAGAGTTTTATTCCCAGTGGTAACTGATTCTCATAGCATCCCATGAAGCAGAACCTACAATACGGTGGTTCCTGTAGTGAACTACGGAATGGTCTACACAAGGCACCTGAATAGAATTTGCACACCAGAAGAAAATGGCTCGACTTGTAGGCACAGTCCCTCGAGAGGAAGACCAGACCTCCAGACGGCCGTGATTAATATCCAGGTATTGATAGTGGAGTTGTCCCATTGTTGAGCGGCCAGCCTCCCACACAATGAGCGCTGGGGTGCGCTCCATGCAAATAGTTCCCCGAAGGAAGATGACGCAGTGAACTCAGAATAATAGAAGCCTTTAGTGTCCGTGCCGATATTGAAGCCTTAGATATGACGGATGGCTGATGAATTAAGAGGGATGTTCCGGCATAGGGTTCGCTAGCATCTAAAGCTACACAATGCTTGCTATGTCACAATAGGTTAGATATTTGTGCTATTCTTTAAGAATCTTCCGGAATGTTCGTTCTTATCGAAGCAGGTGAGCTTCACCATTAGTCAGCATTTCTTTCTATAACGCTGGTACACGGGTAGTGGTGTATGCATATGAAACGTTTCCTGTATATGGTTGCTAGCGTCCACCAAGGTTGCATTCTATGCGCTCGCAACTTTTCATGATCACTAGTTTTACGGACTAGCGAGAGCCAGGGGGAGGAAGAGAGAGGTAGCTCGTCTGACTTTCCGCACTCTTGGTAACCAAAGAAAGTTTATTTTTGAGTCCCTCAGCTGTTATGGTGAGTAGTAGTAGTAGTAGTAGTAGTAGTAGTAGTAGTAGTAGTAGTAGTAGTAGTAGTAGTAGTAGTAGTAGTAGTAGTAGTAGTAGTAGTAGTAGTAGTAGCAGTAATAGTAGTAGTAGTAGTAGTAGTAGTAGTAGTAGTAGTAGTAGTAGTAGTAGTAGTAGTAGTAGTAGTAGTAGTAGTAGTAGTAGTAGCAGCAGCGGCGACAGAGGCGGTAGCAGTGGTGGTGGTGATGGTGGTCGAGGTCGTGGTGGTGGTGGTGGTAGTGGCAGTGGCAGTAGCAGTAGTATTTCCTGTATCTCCTGTATCTTACTATGTTACCATAATCGGATTTGAATTTCTAGTTCGTGAGTTCGCCACTATGTGTCATGGTGACAAGGGATTAGCGTGTCGTACACAGATGGCACTGCAGGGGGAAATCACGATTTGCGGGCGCGAAATGGCGGAAAATTTTGCCCAGAAACCATATTCTTTCAAGGCATGGGGTTCTTTTACGTGCAAATTAACAATCTTGGGTTTTAGAGGCTAGCATGGTATCCAGTACATCACGACTCTTCTGGTGAATATGTTATCTAATTTATTTTAAAATAGCTGAATTATTAAACAACACATGCGCACGTCCACGTGTGTGAGCTCTGGAGTCTACAGACAGAATGAAACCTTAGCATTGAAGCCACTAGGTTTCAGAGTGTATAGTGTACTTCATATATCAATGTTATGCTCTGCTCTGAGATTGCGCCAAATCTATCAAATGAAGACTGGGGAGTCAGCGACCAAGAAAAGGTGCGCATATATTAAGCTTGCCTCTCTTGTAAGAGAGCGGAGTCGCATTTGAAGCTTATGTAATTTCTTTGGTCCATAGCATCGAATACTTTAGAATTATAGTTAATAATTTCCAAGATTCAGATAAATTTAAAGTTGAATATTTATGTGGTTTAGGTGAATTTTTAAGTAGTTATTGTCTTTCTCCTTCTCCTATCCATAGTTTAGGCTTACTAGCCCATTCCAGCATAAAGATTCCTCCATCGTTTTCTAGATCTTTCTTGTTCTTATTTTCCTCTCAGTGCATATTCAAGTGGTGATTTTGCATATCTTCCTCCCTTCATTTCTTGAAAGTGTTTTAGCCATTTTTACATTTGATTAATTATTTTATTATTTAAAGTTATTGTGCTAAATATTCTTTCTCTAATGTTTACTAGATTGCCTTTGTATTTACCACAGTATCCTGTTGTTTTTTGCTGCACAACTAGCAAGATGGTTAATGACGGGTGTAGCCGAGGTCGTTAAAGCACGGATTAATTAAAGTGAGGTCTACTGTTCAAATCCCGCCATGACCATCCTACTTGAGAAAAGTTCCTCTTCAGCTCTCTCTCGATCCTATAACTGGTAACAAACGGGAAAGTACTCAAAGGTACATATAACAAAGGGCCTCTGAAACCGGGTAGAGCACCACGAGTAGGCCATGTGACCTTGGACAAATGTCATACCATAACACTTGCGTTCTGCCACTTCATTTCCAACGCCTGATACTGCCGTGACGAAAGCTTACGCTCAATGCTGCACTGTATTGCATGTTGTAGGTAGACCCCTCTGGGCATGAGCTACTCACTTTTTTGGCCCGTTCCCAAATTGGAGCAGCCTGATTTACTAGCACATGTAAAACAAGTAAAATATTAGAAATTAATTGCAGAAGCTTATCTGTAAATTGGATTTATTTCCCTTCAAATACTTCTACGCTTGAGTACAGGTTATTGTTCTGGTTCTCACTGCACAACAATCAAGTCACTTCAACAACCTTTTGTGGTGTAATCTTTTCGACCTGTTGCAGCTAATGCTCAATGAAGTTATTGTTGCCATCGTTAGACTACAAGGTCTACCAACTATATCATTTATTTCGAGCAGTATTTCCAATTCTGTATTGCTAATATAACATTTTTATGTAATGCAAATGATCAAACCAATAATTTCTTCTCTCTTTATCATATTTTGTGATTTAGTTCTGAGATTTTCTCTTATATCTCCACTTTTTACTCAGTCCCTTGATTCAACTCCTTCCACTTATCATATGTCTCATTTATGCTGCGTGATTTCGGCTTAAGGAAGCCAGAGCTTTTCACGAGAAATTATAATATAATACACTCAGTCTTCCAGGGATGCGACACCCATCCTAGACTACCATCTGTATGGAAAAATATTCGACACTTGCGCTTTTCTCAAAAATGGCTGTAATAATTTTGATTAAAATACCATTCTAAAGATACTAACATCACAAATAAAATATATTTTAAATTATTTTATGAACTGCAACTGAAATCCTCTTCATTCTAAATTACTTTTTGCGTAACAATAAACCGTATGATATAGACTAAAATTTACTACAAAAAATGTAGATCTTAAAAAAACACAATATAAAAAATGTACATTTTTTGTAGATTTGACGGTTTCCTATTTTATTCCTTCTTATGGTTTCAATTATAATATGAGTATACTTTTCTCAAACAGGAAATTCCCATTATTTTTTATTTGTTTTACTCCTAGTCATGTAAAGAGAACCGAATTTCAAAGTCAATCACATAACTTGCATAACATTTTATTATCACTTTAGCTTTATATGCTCCTTCATTTCTCTTATGCTTATAATGAACTGTAATAAAGAGAAGTTATGTTAAAGAAACATATCAGCTTTTTGCTATGTGCCTTTTAAAAGAAAATTAACTGATTACTGTTTTTTCCTTTTATGCATTTTCTTAATATTTAATTTTATTGCTATTTTTTATAATGTGATATTATATGTGCGGCAAGCAAATATGCATTCAGGAAAAGTAAATAAACTAATTACACCTCTGAACTTCAGAATATATTTTATAAACATTTTTTGAGTTGAAGTAAAATATTTAAGCAGAAATTGCAGCTTCAGAATAAAATAATTCTATATTTAAATCCAGATAAGACAGAGAGAAGTAATGCTGGAGGTTATAGAAAGTAAGATGTCAATCACAAAGTGTGCCCCATTTCTTAATTCTGCTTCTAAGCTTGGAACTGAAGTAATTATAACTGGATAAATCACCAAAAATATAATTTGGGAAAAGTTACAAATGGGTATAGCATAAAAACATTAAGCCTTTAAAAACAGTGATATGTGAATTTTGTGCCAAAAACAAAATATTCAATATTTTGGCCAACATTGCCAACTTTCATCTTCATTTACCTTAAGTTCATAGCTGCAATTACTTGAACGGAAAAACAAAAATATTCTGATGTGTTCCATTCACATAGCTTTCTCTGCCTGTGCTACACATTTCTTACAACAAATTATTCTTCTTTCTGCTACATGCTAGCCGAGATAAATTTTAGCAGAATGGTCTTATTATTTAGTTTCTTATAATTAGAAGGGAATAAGGGAATACACTATATTAAGGCGATATTAAAATGTTTTAACAGCGGCCGCTGTGCGATTTTCATTAAAATTTGGTTCTTTGCATGGCCCGAAGTAAAACAGACAAAACATAGAAGACTCCATTTTTGAGAAAAGTAAGTGTATTTTAAAATTGAAACCAATAGAAAGGAATATCTCGGAAGCGGTTACCACCACGACATAAATGTAAACGACATAAATTGTATGTTTTGACAAAATCTACATTTTTTCTGTAGTAGGAAATTTTTGTCTATCTCTCACGATTTATCAGTTATGCAAAAGCCATTCAGAATGAAGGGGAATTCAGAGATTATCCTCAGGAAACTCAAGATATATATTCTGTTTGGCTTTTAAATATCTTAAATATGCGATATTTTAATCAAAATCGTTAGAAAAATCAGAATTTTCAAAAAGTTCGAAGAAAGGGATAGTTTTGGATGGGAAGAGTTTCTTGTAAATCTGTGTGTCGCATGCTTGGAAAATACTAAACTTTAATCCCACGTTTGTATTTAACGGAGTTTTCCTTTTAGAGCTAGTATGTTGTCCACAGACACACATACGCACGCACCTTTTTAAAAATGTTTTTTTTTATACTCAGGGAACTTCAAAACATATATTTCCAGTGAAATCTCGAATCTTTGGGTGGAATATGATATTTTCTCTATACTCTAGGTACATAGTACGTGCAAAGAAAATAATAAACTACTATCAAATTGCTTTCCTAAAAACATAAGTTGTTTAAAACCTTGCTAACCTATATCCTGAATCAGGAAGAATTGTAGAATTTATTTTAGTAAACTAGTATATTGACTATGATGATGATGATGATGATGATGATGATGATGATGAGGGTGAACAAATCTAAGGTTGGCTGGAACTGGGAGAGACCGCAACCAGACCGCGGGGACTAAGCAGGATGCTACCGCGCCTTTCGAGAGTTGGAGGTAAAGGGACGTAACACCCAGACTAGAAAAGCGGCGGGGAAGGAACCTGGTAGGGGAAAATTCCCTGCCCCCACCGTGAATGGGAACCCCCGCGCCAAAGACAGACACACTACCAATGCGCTACGGAATGCTCAACAGGTGTACAAAATCATCTTATATCGTTTTTTTATCCAGGTTTAGTTACTTCAGAAAGTATTCACCTTCACTTTAAAGCTGGTCTGCGTAGCTCAGTTGATTAGGCGCTGGCCTTCTGAGTCAAGGTCGTGGGTTCAAACCTGGTCCTGCTTTTTAAGTGTGCTTAAAAGTGACAGCCCTATGTCGGAAGATTTACTAGCATGTTAAAGAGCTCCGAGATGACGGTCCCGCCGGTGCTTCGTAGCGCTGGGGATCGTGGGTTCGAGTCCCGCCTTGGGCATGGGTGTTATATGTTGAATGAATGAATGAATAAGTGTATTTATTAATATAGCAATATCATACATAGAATTTCAACAGTCGCACGGGTCCACAGACCGTACGTGCTTTTGTAATACACATTACAAGCAATATTAAAACAACAACCACAGCAAAGAATTAAAAGAGTAAACACGAAAATAAAAAGACAAAGGAAATACACAGTCAAAAGCAATATTAAACAACAATAAAAATTAAGAGTGAATCCGAGAATAAAGATACAAAGATATTCAAATATACCAATTTAAATTTACAGCACAGAGTACACCTCCATAAATGCACCCTCTTATCATAGATAATTACACTTAAAAGACATATATACACATAATATATACAACCCTAGCACAACAGTGACCTAAGTCTGATATAATATACATGTATGTAGAACATTGTAGTCACTTTTGTTTAGTTGATCTTATCCCCCCCCCCTTCTCTATTGGCAGCCTCCTCAGATCTCAGCTGTCTTGCCTTAAGTATAAATTTACCTAGCCCGTCCATGTTTTCCGTGCCTGCCAGTAGCGTCCAACATGCTTCTATCCCTACATTCGCAGTGTTATATGTTTGTGTATATGTGTGTGTTGTAAAAAGTAAGAAAACAGTAATAATACGGCAAAACAAAGTAAAAAAAAAAAGAAAAAAGATCAGACTCCGGTACTGTATTTAAAAAAAAAAAAAAAAAAAAAAGACGAAATTCCGGCTCACCAACTGCGCTGATATAATCCTGGCAATTGACAGTGTCGTTAAGAAACAAAATATTTATTTCGCTTTAAGAAATCCAATAGACAGCAAAATTTACAGAGAGAAAATATCAATTTTAATATTATGATTGTGTTTTACCTTGTCAAAAACTCTGGTAGCGCGCAGTTCAAAGAAAACGATCTGAGGGAGTTTACACCGTCAGTTTGGTGTCATCTTAGACGATTTGATGAATAAAATGTTTAATAAATTATATTTTTACTGTGATTTGCTGCAGTAAAATAATTATCCTTTAGACTTAAACCCAAAGAAATATTCATTTTATGAATTTCATATAGGACGTGGAGTTAGCCCATCAATGGTGGGCCGGTTTATTTGTTATCGAGGTTTCCTTCTCCTAGTCTTGACGAACTAAGTCTTTCTATAAGACAATAGTATATGTTCCATAAACAGAGGCCTTTACTGGACACTACCAGTCTAGCCAGCTTAACCCAGAATTTTTATAACGAGACTATTACCCCTTTTGAATCTATCTTTTGAAAGACTTTGACGCGTTTAAAAGGAATATCGATAAAATGAGGATTAATTATTTTATACATTATTTAAGTGATTTAAACAAATCAAAACAACTCGCTTCGGTGGTATGGGAGCTGCATATCAGTTTCACATTTAAGAACTCTCCAGTTCGGATCTTGGTTATTGTGAGTTATTAATTTAAGAATTTGCCCGGAATTGTATCTTGTACTAAGAATACGAATGTGGGTAACATTAACCTCTTTAATACAAACCGGCTAATTTAAGCATCATGTCACCAATTTCATTCATCGTTCTACATGACCTTTCACGTTAAAAGTAATTATAAATAAAAAACAACTGCAATATTTTAAATAATCGTGAAATAGATTTTGACAAGATTTGAGAAATGAGCGACAATGTTTATTTTAGGTTAGACTGATACGGTTTGGTCAATAGTGACTACTTAGCCTATTAGCTAGTTATTTTAAATGACCAAAAAATGAAATGGCCTGTTATTTATGGACGCTCTTTAACTGCTTTGGTTCTCAGCGTCCCATTCTATATTGGGCGTGAAAGATCGCTTAATTTTGCTCAGAGGCCTCTCTTATCAGGCTTGAGGTTCTTTTACTTGCCGTAAATCTACGACACGGGACCCACAGCTTTACTTCCCTTCCGAAGGAAGCCATGCTAAGGATTTTTACGCCCGAAAAAATCCATCGTCCTCCGCCGAGTTTGAACCCGCGACCTTGGGTATATGAAGTTAGCATGGTAACCATTACACCACGGAGGGCGACTTTAAATGACCAGGGAAAAAAAAAAAAAAAAAAAAAAAAAACTATATTACATATTACGAGTTCTGGAATTTTCCTAGGATTTTAAACCGCTAATTTTTTGATTTTTACTTTCTCTGACATAATATATAGTACGTAGGTAGAAAAGGTATTGCACTCCGCCCAAAAATTCGGTACCGAAATTTTTCCGGAAATACACGCTTCGGTCCACTGTATCTGAAAAACGCAGTTTTAGAAATAGGTCCGTGTGGTGTGTATATGTGTGTGTGTGCGTGTCTGTAAATAACGAACTCTATAATGAACTCAATAACTATGATTAATGATAACTCAAAAACAAAAAGTCGGTAAAAAACAAAGCTTAGTATTTAAGTTTAGTATCTTCCAAGGATGCGACACGAAGATTCAAGTTACAAACTAATCTTTTCATGGAAACAATTTAGAAAATTTTGGTTTTCTCAAAAGGCTCTAGTGATTTTTGTTAAAATACTATTTAATAAAACTATTTACATGAAAATTGAAACGTATATCATGAATTTTTTGGGAATATCCTCTGAAGACCTCTTTATTCGGATGATTTTGGTGAATTTTACATAACTGGTAAACCGTAAGAGATAGACAAAAACTTACTGTACAAAAATGTAAATCTCGTGAAAATACACAATTTATGCCATGTAAGCTTTCGTTGTGGAGATAACCATTTCCGAGATATTGGTTTTAGTTGTTATTGGTTTTAATTGTAGAGTACTTATACTTTACTCTTTTGTTCTAATCCTAGCTAAGCAAAGAGGCGATTTTCCATGAAAATCCTACAACGATAGCTTTTAAAACATTTGACCATCACACATTTGACCTAATGCATTCCTTTAGTACCCTTCTACTTATAAGGAAATAAGCAACATTAGCAAAATGTTCTTATTACTTATAAGGAAATAAGTAATAAGAACATTTTGCTAATGTTTATCTCGATTAAAAGTGTGTAGAAAGAAGAATAATCTTATGTAAGAAGTTTGTCGAGCAGCTAGAGAAATTCTTGTGAGTGTAGCAGGTCAGATTTTTTTGTTTCTGCAAATTAAAATGATAAAATTTTTTCTCTTAATTTAGCTGTTTGAATGCTTTGAAGGGTGACAAATTAAATCACTATAAAGTATTAAAATTTAGCACTAGTTGTAGCAGATATATCTTAGATAGAAGTTCTTAGTCTGAATTAATTTATAGCTGTTCTGTTCCTCTCTGATTACACAGAATACGTTCAGAAACCGTGGCATACATCATCTCCCTCGGTTGTTAGTGCTCCAAGAAAAACCTGTCGGGGATAAGAGAAGTAACATCCTCTTAAAATCTATGTACAATGTTAATAAATTACATGTTAGCGTACATATGCACTGGTAAAACCTGACCAGAAAAATAGATTTTAATCGATGAATGGATGACAACCGCCGGGAGTTCCCCTACATCAGCGTCTCTATTATCACTGCAACCCCTAAGTATCGCGAGGTGGATATACATTTAAATGTTTAGGGGAGAGGGTACTCTAAATCTGCCACCCCATTCCCCCACACTAATCGCCTCTGATCGATTCTCTGTGTGTGTGAATCTGTCAGTTCCTCAGCAATGCGAACACTTCGTTCCTCATTTTTACTTTCTCTAGCCCCATATGTACAATGTACATAGCGATAGAGAAGGTATTGTATTCCACCCAAAATCGATGTCAAGGTTTCACCGAAAATATATGTTTTGGGGTCCCCTGAGTCCGAAGAAAAGCATATTTAGACAAAGGACTTTGTGTATCTTTGGACAGCATAGTTCAAAAACGAAAAGATCGTTAAATACCAAACTTGGTATTTAGGTTTAGTAACTTCCAAGGATACGACACGAAGATTTTCAAAAACATCCTCCCTAACTCACGCTACCCTTTACAAGGAAACATTTTTGAAAATTTTGAATTTGTAAAAAATATATTTACATCCCAAATAAAATGTAATCTTGAATTTTCTAGAATAGACCTCTTTATTCTGGATGAATTTTGCTGAATTTTTCTTAACTGCTAAACCGTAAGAGATAGACAAAAACATACTACACAAAAAACATGTAGATCTCGTCAAAACACACAAATTATGTCCTTTACGTTTTTGTTGTGGAGGTAACCGTTTCCGAGATATTCCTTGTTATTGGTTTCAATTGTAAAGAACTTACACTTTTCTCAGAGAGGAAGTGTCCGTTTTTCTTTTGTTCTACTCCTTACCAAGCAAAGAAGCGATTTGTATTGACAATCGCATAACGATAGCTTAAAACATTTGACTATCACTTTAGTATAGCGCATTCTTTTAGTTCCCTTCTACTTACAAGGAACTAAGTAATAAGAACATTCTGCTAATGTTTATCTCGATTAGCATTGTGTGGAAAGAAAAATAATCTTTTGTAAGAAGCTTGCAGAGCATCTAGAGAAAGGCATGTGAGTGTTACACATAAGATTTTTTCTCGTTCAGTTCTAGTGGCCTACTGGAATCATTGTGAGGCTATTGCCCGGAGTTCGATGGGTAGAAAAGAGTTAGATTGAGAATTGAACATATGGAAAGAAGGAAATAATTGGTAGCTTCAACTCCAATAGTTCATTGTATATATACATATACACGGAATTTAAAACGATATGGGAAAGAGGACGTTATGTTAATGTTTGTAATAAACCAGCCAGAGACGGTTCTGCATGGGCTAGGACAGGGGTGGTAAGGTTAAAAGGCTTAGGGGAAGGAGCAAAGCAAAGTAAATGTATATTGTTAATAGGAAGTTTAATAATTGTTGGCGTTTAATTCTTGAATGCGAAGGAACAATGAATATGAGAGAAAAATTACGAAAAGACAATTAGTCTAATTTACCAAATTAAATTATAGGTAAAAGGATGTCAAGAGTTAAATCAAAGGAAAGTTTAATAGAAATAGAAAAATATTTAAGTGTAGTCAGAAATAGATGGATGAAGAAAATTAGAAATAAGGAATAGGCAAAAATGTGGATTGGTGAAAGTAAATAGGACCCAACAGCTAGGCAACCAAGAGTTGGATGCTAAGAGTCCTCAGAAATGCAGCAATCCAGTTACGTGAGAAAATGAGATATAATAGGTAAGCTGTAGGGATAACATTTATGAATTGTAGGTGTGAATGACACCATGTAATTAATTAGTCTGAAGGGTAGGTGGGTTTAAATGCACTGTTGAGAAAATGGTCTCGATATGTTCCTAAACTACTTATCACAACGTTTCATAAAATAATTGTCCTCTATTGTAATTGAACGCAGTTTTCTTATCCAGAAAGTTGTTTCCAAATCGAACAAATAATAATGTCGTGCGTTTATATTATTTACTTTTTCCAGACGCACTATGTACATAATGTATAGAGAAGGTATTGTAATGTACCCAAAAATTCGATACCGAGATTTCACCGAGATTTTGAGTCCCTTTGAGTCCAAAAAAGTATGTTTAGAAAAAGGTCCGTGTGTGCGTGTGTGACTGTGTACAGCATAGCTCAAATACGAAAAGACCGTTAAATACCAAACTTGGTATTTAAGTTTGGTATCTTCCAAGGATGTAACACGAAGATTTTCAAGAAAATCCCCCCACATCTAAATACCCTTTACATGGAAAAAAGTTCGAACATTTTGGTTTTCTCAAAAATGGCTCTACTATTTTGATTAAAATGTCTTATATTTAAGATATTTACATGATAAATGAAATGTGTATCTTGAATTATCTGGGAATAGCCTCTATGACATCTTTATTCTGGATGAATTTTGCAGAATTTTGCATAACTTGTAAATCGTAAGAAATTGACGAAAACGTACAACTCAAAAATGTAGATCTCCTTAAAAGAACACACAATTTATGTCATAAACTTTTTTTTCGTGTAGCTGGCCGTTTCTGAGATGTTTCTTGTTATCGGTTTTCAGTTTCAAAATGCTTAAAACGTTTCTCACACGGAAATTTGTCAATTTCTGGCTACGCAAAGAAACTGATTTCTATACCATAGCAACCACGTTTTAAAACATTTGACTGTCGGTTTAGCCTAGTGTACTCCCTTAGTTCCCTTCTACTTATAAGGACCTAAGTAATAAAGCCATTTCTGTTAATGTTTATCTCGATTAGCATGAAGTGGATAGAAGAATAAGCTTATTAACAATAAATTGTTACAGAGATGTAGAGAAAGTCATGTGAATGGAGAGTTTTTTCTATAACTCCCACACATTCTGCATGACAGTTACACGGAATTCCATGTGCTCAAGCGGAAGCGTTGTATTATTCCAACGTTAATGTGAATTTGCTATTTATTAGTTTCTTAGTTTTAACTATCAAGGATGGAAGATGTAGTAACCATGACAGAAATGGCAAGCAGTTAGGAATTTTATTTCATAGAATTCTGTGAGCAAACAGTTACAAAAACACTGGTCATATTATATTTGCGGGAGAAACTCAATTTTGTATTAGTGAAACATGTTTTCTTAAATGCTATAAAATACAAAATATTACAGAAATATTAAGAAGCTTTGCGACTTTCTTGTTAAATCATTTTCTGAAAATGGATTGCTTTCCTGAGTAGCTGCAGTTAATGTGGAAGATATTCCTCCTCTAACAATTGTAGAATTAGATAAAAGAAATAAAGGAAACATTCGTGATTTCGACAGACTTAAGAAAGACAATGAACCGCTTAAGGAACAAAATCAATAAGAATTATTTTTTTGCTAATATCAAAAAATAATTCAAAGAAGTAAGAAACTATTTTTCTTTTTCAACAGCTGCTGAATGAACATGACAGTTGGACTTCAGATCATGTGTCGATAGCAGTGACATTACGATATTTATCCCCCCCAAAATATTTTAAATTTGTTATGAGATATTTTGGAAAATCTACTAACTAGCGAGGCTACAATACAGCGTCTCATTAAAGAGATTTCTGTCCCTATTAATGTTGTAGATTTAAGCGTAAGTATTTTACATATTTTGGAAAGTTGTAGTGCTCACTTTTGATGAAATTCAAGTTAAGGCTGAAGTCTGGTAATGCAATATAGAAGATATTTCTGTTTCACACACTAATGTGGATGTGTAATCTACAGTCTGGTCGGGAAATGGAAACAACCAATATATTACAAGCTATATCACTCGAACTTTTCTATGGTTTTGGAATCTACAGAACTGCAATTATACAATAGAAAGCTTATGCGAAAGTTGGGGGTGACGATCGCTACTTCTTTCAATGTAAAGTCATTTGCTGAGAATCACGCAATTTCGAATTTCCTTTCATGCCCTGAAAATTACTTTTTATTCACTTGTGTATTTTATGTTGGTTACCATAAGCAGGATAATTGTATAAAATGTTTTATTACATTGTAAATAGCACACCACAGTATTAATGCAGGGTTACAAAGTAGCAGCAGACGGCTTCTGGGTGCCACGCTTCGTCACAGGTAAGCGAGAGTGGAGGGGGAATGGTGCGGTGAGACTTACCGTATTCTAACTTACTCTACATAGTGTATAGAGAAGGTATTACACTCTTCCCAAAAATTCGGTACCGAGATTTCACCGGAAATATACGTTTTAGTGTCCCCTGTATCCAAAAAAAAAAAGTATTTTCAGAAAAAAGGTCCATGTGTGTGTGTCCGTGTGTCTGTGAAGACGATTAACTCAAAAACGAAAAGTCGGTAAAATGCCAAACTTGGTATTTAAGTTTATTATCTTCTAGGGAAGTGACACGAAGATTTTGAGAAAAATACCCCCACCCCAAACTACCCTTTATTAGGAAAAAATCGAAAATGAAGTAAATAGAAGCATAAGCTTTTTAACAATAATTTGTTGCAGAGATGTAGAGAAGGTCCTGTGAATAGAACACATCAGATCACAGTGGTTCTTACTACTGGCTACACTTCGGTATTTTTTGACGGTTTACTGCTTGAATAACTGCCCATTGTCTGGTGAACCTAGGTCTGTCTTCAGTGTACTTGCCCTTGGTTGGGGTGGTGATATTGGGTGCGGGTTATAAGGAGTTAGTACTAATTTTTCAAGAAACAACACTTGGAGCTATAACACTGCTGTGGTTTTTAACTGTAAACTTGATAGATTCTCATATATGCGTGAACATTGTATTCAGCTTGTGCGGCCGCGCCGGGACCGAGTGTTTAGATTTAGACCATTCGCCTCTCACCTAGACGACTCAGATTAAATCCCAAGCGACCGCATGTGAGATTTATGGTGGACAAAGCGGCGCAGGGGTGGGTTTTCTCTGGGTTCTCCGGTTTCATTCCGCCATCACATTCCACCGGTGCTCCATCTTCGTTCTATATATAACCAGTGTCATCACCTGCGGTGCCATGGTAAAAAAGTGGGCGTTAAACATTATCAAAAAAATCCAGCTTGTGTAACCCTTAATGGTTTAATACCGGAGTAACCAGGGACGCCAGTATCCCGGTGACGCTTATAGAGGAGTTTTCTTGGCAAGTAGTTCCGCAGAGATCTGACAATAGCTCTTTATATATATATATATATATATATATATATATATATATATATATATATATATAAGTATGTGACCACAATAACGAACACATTTTTTCTTTAAATGACAAAGAATAAATGACCTTAATGTGTATTAGAATGTTACTTGATTTAAATCAATGTGCTACAGAGTGACATGTTAATATGCTTAGAATAATAACAATGTTCGAAAGGTACTGTAAATATACCTTATGCATCTGTTTAACTTTCATGCTAAATTCAGAGAGTATGAATATAATATTACTACTCCACCTACTACTTCTACTACTACTTCTACTACTACTACTACTACTACTACTACTACTACTACTACTACTACTACTACTTCTACTACTACTACATCTACTACTACTACTACTACTAATAATAATAATAATACTAATAATAATAATAATAATAATAATGCAATGTAAAGAACCCTTTTTATCTCAAAAAGTTTATTTATAATGTGTTATTAATTCTTCTGTCCAAATGACCATTTTATCACTTAACTACATGTCTTCTTTTAAATTATATACTGTATGCATTCTATAACGAAATTACAAACAATAGGGTCTACATAGAACTGAATGAACCCTTCATTGCGCGAATTGTTTTGTTACATCTCTCAATGCCTAAACCGGCCATACATAATGGACGGTCATCCATTCAAAGTGTTACGTCGTGAACTCCAAATCCAGCAAGTGTAGTCAAATGTGCCTGTGCCAAAGAATGGGGAATGCCCACGCAAAATAGCCGGTATAATAGCAGGAGTGGAAGATGATGGGATTACATTTGACTGTAGTTGTACGGTTTTTGCTTTTTGTCCAAAATGCCACTACAATTATATTGAAATGAATAAATGTATTTGATATAAAGTAGCTACAAATAAATGCATTTAAAGGTTAGTTTAATATGAAATTAGCGTAAAACATTATTATTATATCTTAAACATTGTTTGAATATCTTTGCTTACTCAAAGCAGCACTGTGCAATAGACGGTTAAAATGTTTCTGCTGAAAATGTTTTTGATTAGCTCCTTTTCCCCTGAAGTCCTCACTTGAGAATGATTACGGAGAAGAACGGACATAAAGAAAACAGGCACACTAAGTACTGAAGTTGTTTTATAAACAAAAAGTGAAGGAAGAACAATTGTGAAACTAACCAAGAAAAGGGAAAGAAATCTGTTGGAGCGATGGACGAGGTGGCGCCGCGGTAACGCATGTGACTCCATTCGGGAGACTCCGAGTTCAATCCCCAGCGATCGCTCACTCTTATTCATGGTTTTCCGTGATTTCTTTGGGGTTAGTAGACGAATGCTGAAGTGGTTTCTCATCTAGTATGAGTTCTTTTCCATAATTTTTCCTTCATTCTCTTTACTTCTCATCTCTCAGATGTGCTTCTAAGTTCGTATGGCTATGCCAGACAGATGAACGCCGATGCAAAGGAATGAGGAATCCCTAAGAAATTAGGGATATGCGTGATCACGATAATTGTCCTTCTAAGTAGTTGCAGCCCAGATTGCCATTCATTCAAATTTAAAGATATTTTAGGATTTATTATTTTTGCCCTTAATCTTTAAAGATACCTTTTATTCTGGAAGACCCAAATAACTTTAGACTGTTAATTCTCTTGCAAGTTCATATTCAACCAGAATTATAGCTTTTATTCGTTTTTGTATTCTATTGAATTTGGGACGTGTCTTTGAGCCTGGAAATATTAGGGGCTTTCGCAGTCTCTGCGGCCCATCTTGTGGTCTGTAGCCTCATGTGGTTCTCTCCCTTCATCCCTTCCTCCTGTCGGTTAAGCCATAATAGATCTGTGTAGGTCCATGGTCTACTAAACCTATAGTGTGAAAACGGAACTGCTTACTAAGATAAATAAACCGGAAAGAATGCTGAATGAGAAAAAGATAAACAGAAGTACATACCAGATGATAAGCAGTTTTAAAATAGGTGGTTAATATGATGAGACAAAGGAAAAAGGGAAGAATGAAGGGTTTGCAATGAAGGCCTGCCTTTTGGACAGAAAGCTATCATTAATTGATTCATAAAATGTCTTCATAGATTGCTATCTTTTGAAGCGTGTGTTAAAATGGGCCATGGGTTTTTGCAGGAATAACAGTAGTCCTGTACCGTTATAGCCCTACAAGCCTGGGTTTACCAACTCGACTACCGGCCTCACGCATGGCAGAGGTAAGCGATTATGCATACGATACGGAAACACGCATTCCCAGCTGGAATATTGGCTATCATGGCCGCGATTGCTGCCTATCTCAACTCCTCACTTTCATCACGATACTGAGTGGGCACCGATCCTATACCATGGGTGGGATCGAACTCGGACCCATTCCGTTGCCGGCAACCAGAGTACCACTCTCTAGTCCAGAATATGTTTCAGGAATACTGTATTATTGCCACGCTCATTATGTTAACCCTGGATTAGTTTTGACATAATAGCCGATTATAGAATACAATTCAGATAGTTGTAGATAATCTTCCTCAATTAAAACCGTTCGCTTAGCCAGTTGCTACTTCATTTATACAGTAACTCAATGCACAGTGTACATTACTGTGATCATTTTGTCGGTAGGTGCTTCTTAGTAACCAAGGAATTTGTTTACAATGAAAGCAGAATGAAATGTGGCAACAGGGTGTCTAAGGCAGGCAAAGGATTTGAACCAAGAGTTCAGCAGCAGCTGCGCTTGTCCTCTCATCTCACCAAATGAGGGGTCAGCGACTGATGTTAGTCTAATGAGTACGGCTTCTGGATTGTAATAGCAGTAATATATCAAGACCTCAAGAACCAATGCCGCTCTGAGCTTATGTTTTCTTGAGGGGTAAGATGACATTTGAAGCTCGGAGGTTAAAGATAGAGAAAGTTTTCACACCTCCAGTGTGTTAATACCGACTCATGTGAATGACACTCAAACTCGTGACCTTCGTAAAGTCATTGTTAAGTTTTCAGCCCTGTTCCTCTTACACTAATCGCCCCTGATCGATTCGTTCTAAATGCTCTAGAAGGGTAGGCCCATTGTGGAACCCCCTCCAAAACCGCAGGGACATTGTGTTCCCCCGCCAGCGGGACTAGTGCCCTGATATTAGACCGCATCCTCCTACAGCCCCGATAATGTCTAAGCCAAGTTTTATTTCGTTTTATCAATTTGGGGCGCACTTTTTTTTTAGATGCACGTCCCCCTATTCAACTCCATAAATCACAGAGTCAAGCAATAGCACATTCGGAGCCCTTTTCAAGACTATTTTCCAATGGCTTTGGCGAGACATTAGAGCAGAATGGCGCCCCCACACCGCCGCTCCCTTTTGCTTGCTTGCGCACGCGTAATGGCAGGAAAGATAAGAGCCCCACTGCCTTTGTCTCCTTGTATTTATGCAATGCCGTAGCTGGGTGTATGGCGCCCTTGTTCTTTTGTGACGATTATCTGCATAAATCCGATGGAAGAGCTTTTCAACTCCGCAAACTATATTACTGAATTATCTGGGGCTCTTTGAAAACCCCGCGCAGCCGACGTACGTTCGTACATTGAGAATGCAGAGTAGATATATAGCTACGGTAAAGCAACCGGCGTTCGAGATGGGTTTTCATTTGATTATGAACAATGAGAGTTCTGGGAACAATAGACAACTGTAAGGATTGCTGCTTCTGTCGGGTAGTGGTAGTGGTGGTGGCTGCTGGCAAGGGAAGGAGGTAGGGACTGCAAAAACCTCCGAAAAGTGAAAGCTGCCATGGCTTTGAAAAAAAGGGGTGCTCTCTGAAACCCCTCACATGAAGCCAGTGCAGTACATGGATGTATATAGATCATTTTGTTCCTCGATATGTGAGTAGCATATCGATTGCTGTACTTGAAGCAAATCATTCTTACTCCCTTCTTGTTGAAAGCACGAATTTTGTTTTGTAAAGAACTTGCAAAAGGAATCAAGATTGCAATCAAACTATAGGGAAAGACATAAGGGGTTTTCTGCTTTCCTTCATTCATGAAAGAAAAGGCTTTTATAAGACAGTTAAAGGGTTGTGTATGTATCAGTAATTACATCTTAAGCTATTTTCAATGACTATTTTTTCTTTTTCTATAAATACCAAACTCTACTTTATCACGTATGAAAACATGTCAGTGTTAGTTTTTGAATTTTTACTTTTTCTACGCGTGCTATATACATAGTGTATAGAGAGGTATTGCATTACATCCTGTATCCAAAATAAGCATTTTTAGAAAAAGGTCCGCGCGTGTGTCCGTGTATCTGTAAACACAATAACTCAAAAATCGAATATAGGTAAAATACCAAACTTGGTATTTAAGTTTAGTATCACCCAGAGATGCGACACAAAGCTTTTGAGAAAAATCCCCCTTTCCCAAACTACCCTCTACATAGAAAAAAAAATAGAAATTTTTGATTAACGATTTTGATTAAAAACCCTATATTAAAGATATTTATATGGCAAATATAATGTATACCTTGAATTTTCTGGGAATAGCCTCTAAAGACCTCTTTGTTCTGAATGAATTTTGCGTAACTGGTAAACCGTAAGAGTAAGACCGAAACTTACTACACAAAAAATGTAGATCACGTTAAAACACACAATTTATGACATATACGTTTTTTTCGTGGATTTGCTTATATCTGAGATATTCCTTGTTATTTGTTTCAAATTTAAAATACTTAAATTTTTCTCACACGGTAAGCTGTAAACTCCTGGACCTGCATAGAAACGAATTCAACCGTACGGCAACAGCTTTTAAGAGATTTGACATTTGTTTTAGCATAGTCTATTCCCTTATTTTCCTTTTACTTACAAGAAAGCAAGTAATTAAGACAATTTCTGCTAATGTTTATCTCAATCACCTTAAAGTAGATAGAAGAATATGCTTTCTAGCAATAATTTGTCATAGCGATGTCGAGAAAGTCATGTGAATGGAACACATCAGATTGTTATATTTTTAAGTCCTACAGGTATAGTAAGCAGGAGAAGTATTCTATTCCACTAAAAACTTTATATGGATATTTCACCCGAAATATATGTTTTAGGATCCTCTGTTCCAATCACATGAATTTCTCTACTTCTTCTGCAAACAAACTATTCTTATAAAATATTATTCATTTTACTACATTATACTAATAGAATAGATTTAATTTATTTTTAAAACTAATAGTTTGCTTACCTAAACAGTTTCCGAATGAGATAAACATAAAATAGATCAAAAGATAAATTATGTCGCTTTAAGAAATATGTTCAGATGATTACAGTAACAAAGAATAACTGGAAATGGTTAACTCCCACAAAAAAGTCATTTAACTAAACTGTGTTTTAACGAGATCTATATTTTTTATATAATAAGGAATTGTATATACCCCTTCTGCTTGCAAAGAAGTAAATATTGCGTGTTTTTAAATTTAATATAATAAGTTTTCAAATGCATGCAAAATGACATTGAGCGGTTAGTTTTTTTTTTTACCCTTTTTTTTAATTGTAGCTTGTGCTTTGTTATTTATAAGTTATAATCAATTGCTTGATGTAGAAATGGGTATTATGTTTAACGTGCCAATAATTTGTCAGCTCATATACATAACATATTAATAAGAACTATAATCTTAAATGGTATATTATAAAACATCAGCATATAGCGTTGATAAATAACAGCATTATTCCAACATTTTAGTCCATTTGATTAAAGAAAGAGACATTTCTTTAAAATTATGCTCGTTAACAATTTATTATCCCGTTTAAGGATCCGTAAAACTGTAGTGTACGAGTTGTAACATTTTTCTAAGAATTTTACCTTTGGACGAAATGATGCTGGAACAAATTGATGCCCCCCACTCGTCGCAACAACCCCCAACAAGGAGACCAGCTGATTTTTAATCAAGTTTTACTTCTTCTAGCCTTTGTTATCCAATATATCTCAATAAGGCAGTGGATTTAGTTTTGATCCGCACCGAGTATTTTATTTCCCTGGTACTCAACGTATCTAACAAACGTTCTCCTATTCTCCAACCAGGGAGACAGCAATTCCACATGGTATTAAAACTTCTTTCTTCTATATATGGATTCTGAAATATCAGATAAAAAGAAAATTATTAGCAACAAAAATGGATTATTAGAGGAGATCGGCTAGGATATCTAGAACAGAAAAAAATTAGAAATGAGATTATGAAAGAAAATTTGAATCTTCAGTTTTCGAATTGTATTCAACAGAAATAATTAGAATGGCATAGGAATGCTAAAAGAATGAACATTTAAGATTCACAAAAGAATAATGGAGTGAATGCTACCAGGAAGGAAGAGAAAAGGAAGACCGCATAGCACGTGGATTCAAGGAATTAGAGGTGCAATGATGGATTGAGAAGTTGAGGAAGGTGTGTGGTTCAAGAGGCAAGAATGGAGAAAAGTAGTAAGAGGATATTAAACCAGAAAGTGCTTGTTTACTGTGTAACTGGATGTATACACACATATATATATATATATAGACATACATGTTTGGCAAAACCAAAATTTTGAAGAAAATGTTCCATGGAAATGGAAAGTTAAAATCTGATGTGTTCCAATTCATGACATTCTCTACATCTGTGTAGCAAATTATTGTTAAAGGCTACTATTTCATGCTAGTCGAGATAAACATTAGGAGCCAAATATGCTCTTATTAATTGCTTTCTTGTAAGCAGAAGGGAATAAGGCAATGCACTAGCGATAGTCCGATCTTTTGATGTTCGATTCTTTGCCTGACCGGGAGTAAACACATTCCCGTATGAGATAAGTTTTAAGTATTTTAAAACTTATGGTGAACTCTACGAAAGTAATGTATATAAACTAAATTGTATGTTTTAACGAGATCAGCATTTTTTTGTGTAGTAGCTTTGCTCCTATCTCTTACGGTATACCAGTTATGCAAAAGTCATCCAGACTGAAGAGGTGTCAGAGGCTATTAACAGAAAATTCAAGATATACATGTTATTGGTCTGGTAAATATCTTTGAATACATATTTTATTCAAACTTATTGAATCGTTTTTGAGAAAATAAAAACTTTTAAAAAACTATTTCATGTAAAGATTAGATGGATGTATAAAGAAGGTATTGCATTGTACCCAAAAATTCGATACCGAGATTTCACTGGAAATATATGTTTTGAGGCCCCCTGAATCCAAAAAAAAAGCATTTCTAGAAATATGTCCGTGTGTGTGTCTGTCTGTGTGTGTCTGTGGGCAGCATAGCTCAAAAACGAAAAGACCGTTAAAAACCAAACTTGGTATTTAAGTTTGGTATCTTTCAAGGATGCGACACGAAGATTTTCAAGTAAATCCCCCCACCCCAAATTACCCTTTACATGGAACTTTTTTCGAAAATTTTGATTTTCTAAAAAATGGCTCTAACAATTTTGATTAAAATCCCGTATATTACTGACATTTACATACCAAATAAAATCTATACCTTGAATTTTCTGGGAATAACCTATGAAGACCTTTTTATTCAGGATGAATTTTACCGAATATTGCTTAACTGCTAAACGGCAAGATAGACAAAAGCTTACTACACAGAAAATGTAGATCACATTAAAATACACAATTTATGTTATACAATTTTTTTTCGTGGAGTTGATCCTTTTTTAGTTATTCATTGTTTTTGATTTTACCTTTCAAAAACTTATATTTTTTCATACAGATATTTGTCAGCTCCTGTCCATGCAAACAAAGGAACTTCCGTCACATAGCAACCAGCCTTTGACTATCAGTTTAACCTATGGTACTCCCTTATTTGGCTTCTACTTAAAAGAAGCATGTAATAAGACTATTTGTGACATTTTTTTTTCCTCGATTAGCATGAAGTAAATAGAAGCATAAGCTGTTTAACAATAATTTGTTGCAGAGATATAGAGAAAGTCATGTGAATGAAACACATCAGATTTTTTGTTTCTGTTTTATTTTGTTTCATATATATGCCGTATTTAACATCTGCGGTCATATTGGAGACTTTTACTTAAAAAACAACTTGTTGACTTAAGGTTCTTGCATGTTTAATCCTTTTCTTTTCTTCAATTATACGCAAATACACTCTCACATACATCCAGACGTACACGAGTTTGATTAAAATATGTATATTTAAGATACTTGTATAACAAGTAAAATATATTATACATCTTGACATTTCTGGTAATAGCCTGTGAAGTCTTCTTCGTTCAGAAGGAATTTTGTAGTCTTGTATAATTGGTAAACCTTAAGCGATAGGCGAAAATGCACTACACAAATAATGCAGATCTTTTTGAAATACGCCATTTATTTAAACAATGTTTTTGTGGAATAAGCTTTTTCCAAGATATGCATTATTACTATTTTGAATCAGGGTGGCATATAGAGGCAGGCTTATACGGTTCAAACCCCCTCAAAACTTCTAATAATGTTATTTATTTTAACCCATATCAGATGGTCGCTCTCCTTCGTGTAGGGGATACAATAGAAGCCTCTGAAACCCAATATTGCAGGTTCAAATCTGGTATAGCTTCCTTCGGCAAGGAGATGAGACCAGTGGTCCACTGTCGGGATTTCGTTCTACAGGACGAGCTGATCCCTCGTCACCATGGCGCATAGCGACGAACTCAAGAACTAGGTATTCAAATCTGATCACAGAAACATCATAACGATGCCATATGCTCCATTTAGAAGTTACAGGAAATAACTAACTTATCAAACAAATATGAGAAAATGTCACTATACAACAGCATGACTACTGCTAGTGGTACATTTACAAGAAAAAGTTACATGATAAAAATGTCAGGTACTGTAACATTTAAATCTAATTATGGGAACCCCCCCTAATTTTTTCCGGATACGGGAACAGTTTGAGTCGCTCAATTTTTTGGTATTCTTTGAAAGTCCTTTCCACATTTAGTTGTTTTCTCGCGATTGCGCGGAAAGAGTGTATAAGGTCCAGTTCTTAAGCAATTGATTATAGCTAATCCCGTTGCATTTATAAGGATATATGTAATTTTTGCTTATTCTGCAAATGTTTATCTCAAATAAATGATAGAGGATGGAGAATTTAGTGAGAGTACAACACATAAGATTTTTCATCTCTAATTTGGCTGCCTTAATTATCACCTCTCAACAGAGACAGTGGCACAATAGATTATTGTGTGATATAAACTAGTTCCTTGTATATCACTTAATCACATATCTTTAATTTTATAGTTTATTTTAGGATATCTTTTATATATCATTTATGTTTTATGTTTTATATTATTTTATATTTATCACTTATATTTTGCTTATTTATATTTTATTATTATATTTATGATGTCATTTATATTTTATCATTTACTTTAGGATATTTAAAGAGAATTGTGAAATGTACATTATCATATCCGTATGAATTAAATATGTTCAGATAAAAGAGTTAATAATCCTAGAATTCTTATTTTTAAAAATTTGAATGTGTTTCATTCACGTGACTTTCTCTACCTGCTCTACAAGCAAACTTATTACAAATTAATTCTTCATTCTACTCCAAGCAAATCGAAATAAACATAGACAGAATGGTATTATTACTTAGTCCCTTTAATTATTAGGAAAATTAGGGAATGCACTACGCTAAAGCGATAGTCTAATGTTTTAAAACGTGTCGCTATGCGATTGATATTGAAATTCTTTCTCTGCAAGGCTCGAAGTAAAACAAAAGAAACACAGAGGACTTCCTGTTTGAGTAAACTATAAATATTTTAAAAGTGAAACCAATATCAAGGAGTATCTTGGAAACGATCAACTCTACAAAATAGGTATAAGATATAAATTTTGTGTTTTACCGAGATCTACATTTTTTGTAGGATCTCTTACATGTTACCACTTACATAAAATTCATCCGGAATGAAGAGGACTTCAGAAGCTATTTCCAGAAAATTAAAGATATACATTTTATTTGGATGTAAATATTTGAATATGCGGTATTTTGATCAAAAGCGTTACAGCCATTTTTGGGAAAAACAAAATTCTCGAAAATTTTTCCACGTAAGATGGCTTGTGTTGGGAGGATTTTCATTTGGCATCCTTGGAATGTACTATTAAATACATATTATTTAATATACAGAGTTTCCCAGAGTTCAGCCGCACAAATGGGCAGGATTATGGAGAGCTCTTACATAAACAGTTGCAGATGGGAACCTTCTGCTGAATGTCAAAGTAATGGTATGTTTTCTGGATCGCACAACAATGGCCGTAAATTAAAAGAATGTGGGCATGTATATCTTATTTTTATACAGAATGTCTCATTTGTGTGCCAGAAGTCGAAGTATTGCAGTGTTGTTGCACAATCCGTACAGTATTTAAAATTATTGGACCTGCAATTTTGCCAAAATCGTCTGTTCTTTGAGGGTGTGTACGCCGCTGATAACAGTTCGGCTGATTTTGGATGATAGCAAGAGCGCTCCGCTGTAACATACTGGTGGGTAAGACGGAATAGCGCTGGCCATCGAATCCCAAGATACTCTCTGAAATTTTCGTTTTCAGTTTTTTAATTTTCTTCTTTTTCTCAAAGAGTTACACAATTTGAGTAGAACTAATACGCTTATTTTACATTTCTGAGGCCAAAAAAGACAATGCAAATTACTTTAAAAAAACTATGAATGATATCATCCTGGCGTCAGTATTAAGTGCAATAATTCTCAAAGAAGATTAATGCAAAACAACAATTAGGTTTGTTGAAAAAAATATGTAATGTGTGCTTTAAAACGTAGTAACTGAACCATGTTTCTGGGGTGGAATAAAAATTACCTGATTATTGCTTAGATTCCAACAGCAGTAATTTGAATGTGTCTGTAAGTAAGATATTATGCCGTTTCAATCACTTGAGGCACCGAAGTGTTGCCAAAAAGTGTTTCTGAAAATTCTGTCTATTGCTTTCACTTTGTGAGAACAAAGAATTGTTAAACATTGTGCCCATATGTGTAAGGAAAGAACTTATTTCAACGAGGTGCAAAACGGAGTTGCGAACTTCTGAGCTCGTATAATTTTTGGTGTCACGTGGTACCATTGCGCATGCTTAGAATCTTCGCTTACCAGATGCCCCTAAATGAAATGAACAATTACTGACAAGAGCTTTAGCTACTTGTGGTGAGGTTCACAAAACTCCTAGATTTTTTGACAGCGTGCAAGGTTCATTTCTTCTTCGTAGGAGCAACCTTGCAGGTTGTCATATTGAATAGTTCCTCTGATGACCTGTTGTGTTTTGTGCTTCGGATATTGTAGTATTTCTCAAAGTCTGTTTCTATTTGCCTTTCATGTGGAGATGAAATGGTTGAATGCACTCTCCAGACTAGTAAATAGTTTAAATTAGTTTTATGTGTTTTACTACAGGGCTAGCTGTTCATTTTTCGTTCACTTGAAGTTCATTTGACACAATTATAATATTGTTTCGTAAATATGAACGTATATAACACATCAACACTTAGGAACTTCTTCCCTCCAGGATTGAAATGCAATTGTTATTGAATCGGTCTCTATTGCACCTACAAGCTAATCGTTCATTATATTTACTTTATTTGTCAGTACGAATAAATTGCGTAACTCAGAAAAATATGAAGCATGATAATAGACTATACAATGAAAAGAGAAGAAGATAATCTCAAAATGTCACAAATGTAAGCATAATGTAACGTACATATTTAGAAAATAATTCATATATGAAAAAGAAACTATTGCACACCATTTTAATAGTTGCTTATTTTAATAAAATTTCCGTTTTTGAAGTAATATTTTGACTTTCTTGTGATTTCCAAATTAGGTAAAATAGTACAGAGTTAATACGGAATGAAGAGGATTTTGAAATCCATTTTAAGATATACGTCTAATTATTCACTTTATACCTCAAAATATTGCATATCAATTAAAACTTTCGAAAGATTTTGATAAAATATGAAGTAGAGTGAGAGGCTTTTTTTGAAAACTTCAAGTCGTATCATTGGAAGATGGTGAACATAAATTCCAAATTTGATATTTAGTTGACACTTCTTGATTGTTATCAGTCACATACACATAGATGCGACTACACAACCACAATATACTATATACGTGCGCATACTGAACACGTGAGCACCGATCTTAGAAAAGTGTTTTTTATTTTTTTTTTATTTTTTTTTTTTTTACACCAAAGAAATCTTCAAAGGTGATTTCAGTGAAAATTTGATATCTATAAGAGGAAGACGGAAGAACATGCTTTTGTAATACTATTTGTAGAATACGCAGAGAAAGTCATGTGAATGTAACGCAACAGATTTATTTATCACATGCAGTTTTGTGAAACTAATATAATTTTTGTTTGTTTATTATGCTTCATTGGACAATTGATGAAAGTGAAACGCGCAAACAATTTAGGGTGTGTCGGGTATCGAACACCTTACAAGGGAGAGGCGTTTTGATGATCTTGTTTAGGAAACCACGTTAAAACCGGTGTTTACAGAACAATAGTAGTAGCAAATTGAATTGAGTCACTTAACCAAGGGCGACGTGGGCGGAGAACAAGAAAACATCGAGGGGAAGACTTAGGGTGGGTAATTGTGGGGGAAGGGTTGAGATTAATGGTGTCAACCAGAAGAAGCACCACCGCGTGTTGACATATGGAAAGTGTAAGTGACGTCACGAGGGGGCAATCACCCTCACCCGCGCCGTGTCAATATCCCATCAACTTTATCAGCTTTGTTTGATGGGGCGAAGACTGTTAGCGTAATGTTCTTATACGTGTCTTCTGCTTTCATAACAACTGAAGACAGATGTGATTCTTATCACGAAACACGGCGTTTAACTTTCTTTTATGTCCCAGACCACTTGCCTTTCTTCCGGCAGCAGAACTCTGGAGGAAACTGAAGAAAACGTTTAAGAACAGACAGATACCACTATTGTAAGAAGACCGTTACCGACAAGCGTGCACGTTGCATGTTCTTAATTTCTCTCCCATTTACATCAATGTACATAGTACAGTAGTAGCACCTTTATGGTTAAATTAACTTTCGAATTTTAATATTTCATTCATCTCTCGTTCAGGATTATTCTTATCTGATAAATTATTACCAGGAAGGTTACCATCATATAGTGTTAAATTTTTTACATACATATATTTATTTTATATTGTATTCAATGTGAAAATTGGAATTATTGCTCTCATATAACATAGAAAATCTTGGAAAATCTAGTAATTTTAGGATTATGAAATTTCAATACCGTGAGCAATAAACACATAATTTGAAAGATACCAGATTTCCCTAATTTTGTGACTAATCATTAATTAATTATATTTCATAGTGGATGCAAAATAATATCAAAAGCATATTTGAGAATTATACCTTTTATTGTATGCTGCATCCAAAATTACATATAATACATTATTAATTACGTATAGAAAGGGGGCACAAATTTGGGGAAATCTGGTATTTCTAAAATTGTTTGTGTTCAAGCTGTTGAATTTTCATAATCCCAAAATTAATAGATGTCTTCAAATGTTGAGCTTCTCTATGTAATATGAGATCAATAAATCAAATTTTCACATTGGATACAATATAAAATAAAATACGAGTATATATGTATATTTATAAAATAATAGTTTCTAAAGTTGGGTCAAAGTAACCTATTAGAGGTCAAATTAGCTTCATTTTAGGGTAAAGGATTCCATACTGTACTATGATAACACTTGCAGGCTATAATTTATTAGATAAGAATTACCTATCCTGAATGAAAGTTGAATGCAAAATTCAAATTTGAAAGCTAATTTTAGTAAAAAAGGGTCCAGAATTAATGTCGATACTGTAGATATAGAGGGTATTGTATTCCACCCAAAAATTCGATAACGATATTTCATCGGATACAAAATGATAATAAAAAAAAAAAAAAACTTATGTGTTCCATACACATAAACAAATGAACAGACTTCTTACAGAAGGTTATTATTTGTTCTACTTCATGCCAACCTAGATAAAATTAGCAGCATGGTCTTAATACTTAAATCCTTATAAGTAGAATGGAATTAAGGGAATACATTAAGCTAAAGGATAGTGAAATGTTTTAAAAGCTGCAGCTATGCGATTGTCATTAAAATTCGCTTCTTTGCATGGCCAGGATTAAAACAAATGAAACACAGATGACTTCCTGTTTGAGAAAAGTATACATCTTTTAAAAGTGAAATTTATAACAAATATTATCCCGGAAATGGAACTCTCCACAACAAAAATGTGTAATGTGTATTTTGAGGAATTCCACATTATCTTGTGCAGTACAACTTTTGTCTATCTCTTACGTTTACCAGTTATGCAAAAGCCATTCAGAATGCAGGGGATTTCAGAGGCTATTCTCAGGAGGTTGAAGATAAACATTTATTTGTAATGTAAATATCTTTAATAAGAGGCATTTTGAAAAAAAAATGTTTAAATGTTTTTCCATGTGGATTTTCTTGAAAATCTTAGTGACTTGTTTGATATTAAACTCGAATACCAGGTTTGATATTTAACGGACTTTTCATTTTTGCTGTTATGCTACACACACACACACACACACACACACACACACACACAAACACACACGGACCTTTTTTCTAAAAATGCTTTTAATGAATTAAAACATGTATTTCCGGTGAACTCTCGGTATCAAATTTTTGGACGGGATAGAATACCTTCTCTACCTGTTATGTACGTTGTGCATAGGTTCTAGAGAAAGTAAAAATTATAAAAAGTCCGTGTTTGTGTGTGCATGTTTGTCTGTGAACAGCATAGCTCAAAATCGAAGCGTCAGTTAAATACAAAGTTTATATTTAAGTTCAGCAAACTACTCTTTACATAAAAAGCCTTTCGAAAATTTTGATTTTTTCAAAAACAGTTCTAACGATAATGATTAAAATATCATATGTTTAAGATAATATTGGTCGTCCCCTTAGCACGGTGGTAGCGCTGCTGCTTGCCAAGCAGGAGATCTGGGTTCGATTCCCAGTACCGGCGTGAGGATTTTTCCCCCGCTGGGAGATCTGGACCGGGGTGCACTCAGCCTCGTGAGGTCCCCTGGGGGACCAATTGAAGAACTACTTAATGGAGATGGGTTAAGATGGGGGATGCAGCGGCCGGGCGGTAGGCAATGGCTCTTAGTGAGCTGTGTCATGAAGTTAAGATAGTGTTATGCTATCTAAATGAAATGTGTATCTTGAATTTTCTGGGTATAGGCTTGGAAGTCCTCTTCATTTTGGATGTTATTTGCAAAATTAAGGTAGAGAAAATCTTACTACATATAAACATATAGATCTGTTAAAGCAAACCATTTATGTCAAATACATTTTTGTAGAGTTAGCTATTTGCAAGATATTTCTTGCTATTGTTATCAATTTTATGCTTATACATTTGTTACTTGGAAAATCGTTATTCGTTTTTTTTCTGCTAGACTTGAGAAGCAAAGAAAACAGAGTCTATACATCACAAAACGACCAGACCTCGAAATATGTTTGTAGTTTTAACGTTTTTTAACCGGTTAAGTCATATCGGACGATGAATGAAATTTGTGAAAATGAAGCAAACGTCCATTAAACTTTAAGTACTGGCATTCGTCTACACAGCATAGGGGAACCCCCTGGAACTAAATTTTATCTGGGTAACTGAGCCTAACCGAGATTCGAACTCAAGACTTTTTGAATGGGAGGCAGACAGGCTACCGCCTCACAATATTTGATTATCACTATAGCCTAGTGTATTCCCTTATTCCTGCGTATATTCAAGAAAAGATGTAATAAAATAAAGGGTTATATCAGAATACGTGTAGCAGATAAAAGAATAAGTTTTAGTGAGGATAGTTTGCAGCAGAATAAGTAGAGAAGGTCAAGTAAATGTAGGTAACTTCAGGTTTTTATAAACTATTCATTATCCTGAAGGTAGGTAAAACATTCTAAATAAGCAGCAATATTTAAATGTAATTATTCTACATATACATTTTCAGTTATTTTCTGGATGAGATCATACCATTCGGAAATATAAGAGAAAATATTTCAGAGTACTTTCATGACGCAAGTATGTATAGGGCCATGCTTTAGTTTGTGTGTTGCGTAACATATTGGTCAAGTAAGATGACAAAGTTTTCACATGTTTGTGAATCCGAACTCAGATGGTAGCAACTGCTACATAAATAGGTTGTTGGAAGAGGAAAGGAGATATGTAATAAACTTCGGGTTCATTACTTAATATTTTCGGGTTTTCTGAAGCATTCATTTTCTTTAATTCCAGTGTGACAAAAAGAATAAATCATTTTACATGCTTTTCTGTTTGAAGATCCCTGAATAATAATACTAATTAATATTATTATTATTATTATTATTATTAGTGATAATAATTAATAATAATAACAATAAAACATTTTTAGAGAAAACTTCCGTGTGTGTCTGTATGTCAGTGTGTCTGTGAATACGATAACTCAAAAACGGAAAGTCGTTTAAATACCTAGCTTATATTTAAGCTCAACATCTTCCAAAGATGCAACAATTAAGATTTCCAACCAACCTTCCGGTCCACATGGCCACGCTCGCTAAAGTGTCTCGCTTTGGAGCTTCGTGGGCAGGGGATCGTGGGTTCGAGTCCCGCCTTGGGCATGGATGTTATATGTTTGTGCAATTTGTATATGTTTGTAAAAGAAACAGTAAAACCAGTAATCAGCAAAATCTACGGGGGGGGGGGCGGAAATGTAAATAGGGATACAGTACCGGAGTCCTGATCAGACTCCGTTACTGTTAAAAAAAAAACAAAAAGAAACTACTCTTTACATGGAACAATTTTCTAAGGTTTGATTTGCTTAAAAATGGTTCTAACGATATTCATTTAAACACATTTTTATATATATGAGAAATAAAACTTGAAATTTCTGGCAATAACCTGTGAAATTCTTTTGCTTAGGAAATAATTAGGTATAATCGTGTATGATTGGCAAATGTCAAATGTTAGAGGAAGATGTACTACACGAACACACACAAACATTATTTTATATACATTTTTGTGCCATAAACCATTTTAATGGTATCCGGTGTTAATGAGTGAATTGTTCAATACTTAGTCATTCTTTCAGAGTCCTCTCGATGTTCAGTTGTTTCTCACAATAGTTAGGAAAGAGCATGGTATTTTAAGACCAGTATAAATAGCGTCCACTTAAACATTTTACTATCTTTGTATCTATGACGAAATGTATCTACATTTGTATAGCTCCCTTTAACTTCTATGGACTTTGACTTGTGAAACAGCTCATATATCTACTGTAGGTTATTGCCATTAGGTTAATCATTTTATATCATTCAACACATTCACATTCCCTCTTACATGCATACTTTCAGAGTCTGCGGGGGTTAGGAAATAATTCTAGTTAAAAAAAAAATTCTCCGTTGCAGCTGGGAATCGAACCCGTGACCTCCAGGTGAGAAGTCAGCTCGCTGACCACTCCACCATGGAGGCAATTAAAAACGTGTACTGTAGTTAATTCTCCAAAAGTTTACGCATTAAAGTGAAGTAGGAATATAAATGTTTGTTAGTATAGTTTGTACACTAACTAATAAACGATAGTGGAGTAGACAACGTAACTCATGCAGAATATCAGATATGTGCGTATTTTATTGGGCAACAACTGATCAATGTGTCCTACTTAATAAAATGAGCAAATCTCCGGAACTTTTTAGGCTTAACTTTCAACCCTTTTCTCAATAAACCTTGACACCTTACTTCGTGTGGTATTTGATCCAACAACTGGGAAACCAAGGAAGGGGAAGGATGTCGGGATTAATAATAAGCCTCCACGCCGCGTTTTGTGGAGAAGCGAGACGAGTGTACCTGTGGCGTGAGAGAAGAGGACATCAAACATCTGAAGTCTATATCTACAATATTCAACTCTTATTTCATTTAAATGCATAAACAAAAACTAAGGGGAGGTTAAACGAGCTTTCTGCCAATATTAAAACCATGAATCACAATTTAATATATCAGAGTCGCTTATTGTTGTGAGATTAAGCCAGTCTATATAACAATGAACCCCAGGAAGCCATAGCTAATGACAAACGCCACAGGAACACCAGTCTGTATAAACAGTGCACCATTTGAATATCTGCAGGAGTACATCTACCTAGCCCAAACTTTGTCGTTTCATATGAATACTGAAAAAGAAGTTAGAGGAAACAATTTTGGACCATTGAATTTCTCTAACCGATGATACATTGAAATTGAGTTTAAGGGCGGCGGTACTAGAGAAATGTGCAATATTAGCTCTACTGTATGGTGGCCAAATATGTTCGCTGAAACAGAAAATCTAGAGAACTATCCAGGTATGCCAACGACAATACTAAAGAGGAGATCTGGAGGAAAACGGGTATAGGAGACGGAATTCATGGTAGAACATCTGCAATATCACGTTGTGAAATAACCATGTAGAAAAACCATGAAGGACACCAGAACAGAAGGAAGATACGTGAGCAGACAGGGGGCCAAATGGACAGACTTCTTTAAGCAGAAAGTGGGACATCTGGGTCGAGGTGTGTCAGAGCTAGAGACGCGTGGAAAAGAAATCTTAAAATTGTAATGTAAAACATGCATGATGTACAAGGGACAGAGCCAGAATAATACGGAATAACTTTCAAAAATTTAATGTAAAAATTTGTGTCAATGTAAAATTGTGCACTATGTGGAACAAGAGTAAAATGTCTCCTTGCAATTACAGCTAATGAACCCTGTTAAGCGTCTCAACCCTAATAAATATAACAGTTTCAGAAACAGTTAAATTCATAAATGCAATGTCAGGAGAATCTGCGGATTTTGAGTATGAAGGGGGAGAGGCAACACTGCCCAGTAAACGAACCTTTACAGATACACTGCACGTCCCCAATCTTTAACTTTGATTCAGAAGTCTGATGTTCATACTGAAGAGAATCAGACTCTGAAGCGTTGTTGTGATGCACCATGCTCGTAGTGCCAGATATGAAGTGTTTGCCTCCACGTTAAAAATCCAGATATGCAGCGGTTTAATTGTTGCATCAAGTGTGCGGGTGCTTCCAGATTCACTCCACTACCAAATGTGTAGACCTCCACGTACCTTTGTTTAGAAGATCTACTACCGGTGATTTGCCTCGGCTCAGCTCAGTCTGCATGTGGATTCGACTCACTCGGGGTGGTAGCAATGAGGGTAGCTTGGGGAGTGATCTTATAAAAATAGTTAAACACACTTTATTTTCTATTTCGATTTATTCCAGACTAGCAGACTGCGATAAGCACTTTGCTTTACAATCTAATAGGTTACCATAGCATCTAGGAGTTCTCCTTGCTTGACGACGTACCCGTATTTCACTCAATAAACTTGTTTCTTTCACTTATTACTTTAAACTGTACTAATGAATATAACCTTGATGCGCAGCTATATATCAATGTTCTTAACTGAGTGCCGGCGTAAAACTTATTGACTGCGTAACTGAGTGCTTAAATATCCATCGCTAATTGCGTGCGTAGCTGTTAAACTGGGTGCCTAAATGTCCATCACTGAGTGCCCCGATGTGCTACAATCTCCTACTTATATAGTGGAATTACTGTCATGGCGGCTTCTTTCTGATTGGTCAGAAAGACCGCGAACTTGGCTTTAATGTAGCCCATAATGCATCATAACATCCACGTGACAACATTACACAATGGAAAACGACTTATCTCGCTACTCGAAGGGTCTTCACCATCACTTATTTCTCTATTGCACTCACACGCTCCATGTACGAGCTTGACAAAAGAGTGATTTCCTCACAAATAGGGTTCCCCTTTCCACTTTCCAAGTTTGAGTAAACAGCGTTGAACTGCTCTTGCTATAAGCTAGCTTTACACTCTCAAATACATTAAATAATTGATTATTAACACTCTTAAATATTAACTGATGAACAATTGATAGAAATAACAATAGTCATTGTAGCGAGGACGACTGACGGTCTCAACTCTGTTCCGTGATATCTCAAAGATCCTTCAATTTTGGCAAATGAGAACTCTGATGAGCAAGTGCTGGGCACTCTCACAATATGTGAACCGATTACTTCAGGATTCACATGTTGCACCATTCTGTTCACTTGCCATCTAAAAGCGGATTTCCTGTAAAGATACTCGTTGCTGAGGACATTTTCTTGTTTATGTTAGCAGTTCTCGTGAACTGCTTATGCCCATTCTCCATACGAGAGCTTTGGAGTGCCTGAACCCCACAGATGAGTTCCAGTATTTTTCATGTTCTTTGAGCAACCAGACCCAGATAACCAGCTTAACCGCTCCTGATGATAGTCCATGCACTAGTTTGGGCCCAATAAAAGGTTGCTCACCTCCCGTCTTAATAGCTTCATTTATGCACAGAATTCCCACGTGTCCCGGTACCCACTTCAACTAAACCGAATTGTGAGCAGCTAATGCTTTGAGGGATTCTCGGCTTGCTAAGACCAACTTGGATTTAACCAGTGGTTATAGAAGGTCTTCAGTCCTGTTGAGCACCCTTACAAATATCAGAGTGGGTCCATCCAGAAGCAGAATACTCCTGGAAGAAGTTAATAAAAATAAACATTATAATATGAAAATCTTCATCGACGGAAGTAAAATCCAAGGAAAAATTGGAACCAATAGTATTTAAACAGGGGGATGTGATACATTAATGTAGGCTAGCTTATACGAGAACTGCTCCAACAAACAGTCTGAACAAATTGTAATTCTTAGAACACTGGCAATACTAGACACATGAATAGTAATACACTTGGAAGAAAAACATTCTGCAGTATATTCGGGCAATAAAATAACTCTAGATCTGCTCAGAAGCAATAGAACACGATAAAAACCTAAATAGAATTAAAATGCTTAAAGAACAAAATTGGGTAATACAGCCCTCTTTGGTCAAAGCGTATATGGATGTATATAATTGGCAATGAATTAGCTGAGAAGCTAGCTAAGGAGGCTGCATCCTACAATGAACAGACTTCATCGCCTAGCTATATATTCTTCTTCTTCTCCCTTCAGTTTAGGCCTTTTTAGATTGTTTCGGCTCCAAATTCTTGTTGAGCCAATCTTTTATATTGGGTCATCCTAGGTTTTATGACCTTAGAGTCTGTAATTCTGTGCTCTTTTTACTTTCTCTAGCAGGTTTGTGCAGACAATGTACATAGTAGCTAGAGAAAACATTGTATTCCACCCAAAAATTCTATGTCGAAATGTCACGGGAAATATGTGTTTTGAGGTCCCCTAAATCTGATTTTTTTTAGAATAAGATTCGTGTGTATCTGCGTGTGTCTATGGACAGTTAAAAGACGAAAACACCGTTAAATACCAAACTTGGTATTTATGTTTAGTATCTTCCAAAGATGCGACACAGGGATTTTTCTTGAAAATATCCCCACCACAAACTACCCTTTACATAGCAAAATGTTTTAAAATGTTGTTTTTCTCAAAAATGGCTCTAACAATTTGGATTAAAATACCGTATGTTAAAGATATTTACATCACAAATAAAATTATGTTTTGAATTTTCTGAAAATAACCTGTGAAAAGATCTTTATTCTGGATTAGTTTTGCAGAATTTTGCATAACAGTTAAACGTAAGGAGATAGACAAAAACGTACTACACAAAAATGTAGATCTGGTTAAAACACAATTTATGTAATATACTTTTCTTCGTGGTGTTACCCATTTCCCAGATATTGTTATTGTCTTCAGTTTTAAAATACTTAAACGTTTATCATACGGGAATTTGTTAACTCCTGGCAATGTAAAGAAACGGATTTCAATCACATGGTAACCCGCTTTTAAAAGACTTGACTATCACTTCAGGCTGGTGTATTCCTGTATTTCTTTTCTACTTAAAAGGAAGCAAGTAAAAAGGCCATTTCTGCTAATGTTTATCGTGATAATTATGAAGAATATAGGAGAATAAGCTTTTTAACAATAATTTGTTACAGAGATGCAAAGAGAGGCATGTGACTGGATCCAATCTGGAACGTATCAGATTTTTACTTTCTCTAGCACCATATGTACAATGTACATAGGGATAGAGAAGTATTGCATTCCATCCAAAAATTCGATACCAAGATTTCACCGGAAATACATGTTTTAGGACCTGCTGTATCCAAAAAAATCATTTTGAGAAAAAGGTCCGTGTGTGTGTGTGTGTGTGTGTGTGTGTGTAGGTGTGTGTCCGTGTGTCCGTGTGTCTGTGAACACGATAACTCAAAAATGAAAAGTAGCTAAGATACCAAACTTGGTATTTAAGTTTAGTATCTTCCAGGGATGCGACACGAAGATTTTGAGAAAAATCCCCCCACCCCAAAGTACCCTTTACATGGAATTTTTTTTAAAAAATTTTGATTTTCTTAAAAATGGCTCTCACGATTTTCATTAGAATAACGTATATTAAAGATATTTACCTAACAAGTAAAATGTATATCTTGAATTTTCTGGAAATAGCTTCTGAACACCGGTTTATTCTGAATGAATTTTGCTTAATTTGACATAACTAGCAAACCGTAATAGATAGACAAAAACTTACTGTACAACAAATGTAGGTCTTGTTAAAATACACAAGTTATGTCATATACATTTTTCTCGTGGAGCTTACCGTTTTCGAGGTATTCATTGTTATTGGTTCCAGTTGTGAAGTACTTATACTTTTCTCAGACGGGAGTGTACGTTTTTCTTTTGCGATTTGTAATGTCAATCGCATAACGACAGCTTTTAAAACATTTGACTATGGGTTTAGCCTAGTTATTTTCTTCCTACTTATACGGAACTAAATAATAAGAACATTGTGCTAATGAGTACCACGATTAGCAAGGTGCAGAAAGAAGAACAATCTTATGTATGAAGTTTGTAGAACAGCTAGAGAAAGTCATGTGAGTGTAAAACATCAGATTTTTAATATTGGAAATGCATAGATACAATACTAATATCTTACAATTAAATGCTTAAATTTACACATTAAGAAGCATAGCCTCCCTTTTATAAAAACTTTCATTTTTACTTTCAACATTTATAGTGTTACACTTGTTGATGTAAACCAAAATGCATTTCTAATTTTTGAAATCCCGTATTCCTTCATATGCTATCCATTTTGATGAGATTGTTCTTTCATTATTACATCATCCATTCTGCTAGGCTAAGCAGAATTTGGCCCCTTCCACTTTCAAAATATTATTCTTTTATAAATGTATTCTCTTAATACTTTTAAGTAATTTGAATACATTTTTTTTTTCAATATTTCAATCGGAAGTCTTATTTTCAAGCAACCCGCTTTTATATTCTTGAGGTATTCTGGTTTCTGATGATTTTGATCCGTCGAAAAGAACTTTTCAATGATGAAAGCATAATCAAAATAGGCATAATGAGGACCTATAGATATATCTGCAAACACACATACACACAATATTCTCTACCGATAATATTAATAAACAGATTTTCAATATATAAATGCATATTTCTCTACAAAACGAAATACGAATTTTTAGTCAATTGCAATACTTCCTTTATCCTAGGTAACCGATGGAAAAACTGACCATGGCCATATTAGATGAACATGGAGGGTTTAGTCAGCACCATTAAAGGGTTGTACACTGGCGGCAAATGTTAGTGCTGGCGGACGACGACGTCGTAAAGTAATTTACACCCATCATGTGTTATGTCTCGCGATAAGCGCTTTGTGTCCGCTACTTGATTTCAAGCGGGCGAAAAGGGTTTTTATTGTCGCGCGATGGCTTCCATATGTTTTAGCTTTCTTCACAATCGCTGTGGTAGTTTAACGCTCTTCACCATAACAGTTACCACTCAACTACTGCACGGGAAGGGTCATAAGAGTGAAAATATGTTTATGGGAGCGTTTTAGCCTTTGGCGTGCTTATTTTCAGTGATCAGCTTAAATGCGACATCATCAGAAGCAAGCTAGAATAATACAAGATGGTTTCTAAATTGATTTTTTTGTAAAAGCTAAATTGTTCAGTAATGAGTCTGTATTCTTGATCTACAGAGAAGCGAGTTGGCTGCCTGGTAATATAGCAATCTCCATTATCCGGAGTAATGTGTGACAGCCCGCAAGCGGCTGGCCAAGGTAAGCAGCATCGGGCCTGGTCCCTCTCTGGGTGGGTGACCACTCAGGTAGGTAAGTCAGCCCGCGCCGGCTGCACAGAGGGAAACACCCTGCCCACATTACTTCGACACAGACAAAAACGCTTGCATAAGACTACATCTTTTATATCACACGGGTAAATCCGCGAGAAAAGCGGATAGGTACCGTGGTGATTTGCCCCCGCCCGAGTACACTCGGGCGACTAGTTCCTGCTCCTGGCTCCTGGCTCCGGAGTAATGTGGGGGAGAAGAAGCACGGAAAATCGATAAACCCTTAATTTAATGCTTTTAAGGTATAACATACATATGTATGTAAACATGAAATTATGTTTAAAAGCTTTTTTCAACATGTGTTCTTTGTTAAAAAGTTTATTCTACTTATAGGTATTGGTGTGTTTTTTTTTTTTTTTTTTTTTTTTTTTTAAAAGAAACAGCTATAAAGGACCCGCCGCGTGACAACAGAGTACCGTTTCCATTGTTATCGGTCTGCCTGTTCCGTGTACATTAAAAACAAATTCAGTTGTTCTGATGTTAATCAGCGTGTAAGTGTCAAGGAAGCAAGTTAAAAGAAATTTGTAAAAGAGATGGCACAGAAACGAAAAAAATGTGTGTTGACATTAAAACAATACTTTTTGAGACGGTTAGAGGGCGGGTAGCTAAACGAATAATCTGGAGTATACTGTATGTGGGACGTGCATACAGCAGGTACCGGGTTCGATTCCCGTCTATCGCCCACTCTGATCTTGGATTTTTGTGGTTTTCGATTCCTTGGATGGTTTCTCATTTACGACGAATTTGTTTCCTTCGTTATTTCATATTTAGGATTCACTTTCATTCCCTTTCCTTCTCTTTGCTTTCACTTCGTTTCATCTTTCAGATATGCTGCCAGATTTTGTGGTGCGTGGCGGCACGTATAGATAGATGGCGCCGAAGCTCCAAGGAAACGGCATTCCCCGCGGACTACCTGTTCATTGCTCTAGGAAAAACCTTGAGTCAGGAACTATTAGTGACTTAAGCGCATCTCACATTGCAGAAGTAAACAATCATCCAAAAGATACGGAAAGGTGTTGTGCCATCAGTCAGTCGGAATGTTGGCTATCGTGGTCCTGAACCCGAGACTTACACATGGGTGGGATCGAATCCGAGCGCACTCCATGGCCGAAATCAGAAAAGTTCTAATAAATGTGCCACGGCTATAGGCATCTGCAACATAAAAACGCCTTATTATGGAACAATTTTAGCCAGGCTGCACCTAATATAGATTTTAAATACTTTAAAAAGTAAGATTCTGGGTCAGATTTGGAGTTCTTGTTTACAACCTACAATTTAATCTTAGAAACTAGTGGCGTATGCTGAGTTCAGGAATGACTATTATTATTATTATTATTAATGATTATATATCAATGTTTTACACTTAGTTTCTCTACTTCATACCTAGTGCATAGGTAGAGTAGGTATTGTATTCCACTCAAAAAGGTCCGTGAGTGCATATGTCCATGTGTCTTAAACATGATACCTTAAGAACGAAAAGTCGGTTAAATACCAGACTTGGTATTTAAGTGTAATATCTTCCAAGGTTACCACGCATCGATTTTCGGGAAAATCTCTTCATTCCAAACTTATCTTTTACATGGAAGAAGTTTAGATAATTTTGATTTTCTCAAAAATTGCTCTAACGATTTTGATTAAAATGCCATAATCTTAAGATACATGACAAATAAAATGTATCTTGTATTTCATGGAAAAGGTCTATGAAGACATCTTCATTCTGAATGACTTTTGCACAACTGGTAAACCGTAAGAGATAGACAAAAGCTTACTGTATAAAAAGATGTAGATCTAGTTAAAACACGTATATTATATACCTTTCTTTTGTTGAGTTAACGTTTTTGTCTTTTTTTTTTTTTTTTTTTTTTTTTTTTTTAGCTATTCCCTATTATTAGTTTCAATTTTAAAATATTTAAACAATTTCTCAAACGCAGAATCCCGTTTCATATCTCTTATTTTGCTATTGGCCATGGAAAGAGAACTCGATTCCAAGGTCAGTCAGACGCATAGCAACAGTTTTTAAAATATTTAACTATCGCTTTAGCCTAGCCGATTCCCCTATTTCCCTTCAACTTATAAGGAAGCAATAATAAGACCATTTCTGCTAATGTTATCCCAATTAGAATGATGGAGATAAAAGAATATTTTTTGTAAAAATAGTTTGTTTACAGAACAGATGGACAAAATCATGTGAATGGAACACATCAGATATTTTGATACTGTGCAAGGTGAGGTAGCAGTGTGACTGCAAGAAGATGTAAATAATTAATAAGATCATCTAATGTATATAAATAGCTATAATATAATATAGAATAGATTTTATCAACAGATATATGTTAGTATAAGCTTAATTATAGAAGATGAATCTTAAAAGCTGCAACTTTAGGGTTAAGATTATGTACACACTTTTAAATCCGGTTTTTTTTCTCAAAAAATTTAAACTTTATTTATTTTTCATTTCTTTATTTTTGTTATGTAAAACTTTAGTCATTTTTGCTTAAAATGGTGTAAGGTTTATTTAAATATTCCAACTCTAAGTGGACTAAAATAGATTTGGATGGTTCCGCTGCTCTCCTGAATTTCAGAAAGGTGATATGTCAGCATATTTTGAGTCACGTTGCTCCTCGTTCTTTTACATTTTCTGATTCAAATCTTCTTCCTTAGAGCTAGCATACTTCTGCACACATTTATTCAGGCTGTCAACATATGGACTAAGGAAAAATGCTATAGAGATTGCACTTTAGTATTTATAGCGGCCTCCTTGAAGCAACGTCTATGAAAACATGGTGTCAGTTTGTTTATAAGCAAATTTCAGAACAGTTGGGCATTTTGAGATCAATTGTGAGTTAAGTTAAAAATCACGGAAGAGGCAGTTTAAGGGTAATAAACACCCTAAAAAGTTCAATGATAGTAGTGAGAGTGTTCAGACAGTGAACAGTGATAAGCATTCGCAGTACTTCTCAATCAAAGAAATGAATGTGTTAACGGTGATGACTTTAATGTAATTTTTAATAAAGAATATATAAAAGAGGATAAGAATCTGCACAAGGAAGGTCCTACTTATGGAGCAGGCATGTTTTAAATGTTTAAATAAATGATTTGTCATACTGAACACTTTAATATTTAAAGTAATATTCTGATAAATTTGGAAAATCCATACTATATAACATACATATATTGTTGAAAATTTTACCAGTTTCTATACGAAATAATAGTGGTTTTTTCCACGTATCAAAATAATAGCTTGCATGCTATTTAAAAAAATAATTGTTACTGTCAAATTCATTGTTGATATAAACATGTGCCAATTCAAGTTTTACAGTAAGTGAATTTTAAAAAAGAACTATCATATATTTTTATACTATCCTCAATTATGTAGAAAATCATTACTTTTCGTGCTTTCCATAAATATTGATTTTTCAATATAGGAGCATTACTTCGAAAAAAATATATCACAATTTTCTTAAATGCACTTTTGAGAAAAAGCATTAAACATTTTAAGTAAATTGCAAAATTTCAAAAATTGCATCTTGCGGAGAACAATTCTAGAAAAAATTGATTGTTGGAAAAATTACGTCCCTAGTAATAAGCATGTGCCTTTCCATTTATTAGTTAATTCCTGTAGTTCCTAAGTGGAGCACAGGCCATCGTTACGATGCTTCCTTGTTGGGTTTGAATTTCTAGTTCGTGAATTCGCCGCTGTGTGCCATGGTGACGAGGGTTCGGCTCGTCACCCACAGATTGCATTGTAGGGCGAAATCACAACTTGCGGACGCGAAATGCCGGAATTTTGTCCATAAAACTTTTTTCAAGTTACGGGGTGCATTTTTGCGCAGATAAACACTACACGGGACCATAGGTTTTACTTCCCTTCGAAGAAAGACATGCTAAGGTTTTTGCGTCCGAAAAAAATCCAACACAGGTGTACCATTTATAGCTTCATATAATTGATAGCTTATATGTGCCAAATGAGAAAATGAAATATTTTCTTGAAGTTTAGCATTCATATGTTCTTATTTTTCACATTTTTGATTAAATTTTACAGATTCGCTTTAATCGCAGAAACTATTATATTCCTTAGTACGAACTTTGAGAAAGTACTCGTTTTTATAGTCCTTTGTTTTAGTTTCCTCTCTAGTTTATAAAGGCAGATTGGCAGTTTCTTTTTTTACTCTTAATATTAGGTTGCAGAACTCCTAGGTCTTATAGCGACCACATTAAAAGTCTTATACACAGAGTTACATCCAGTATACAATGAAAAATTTGAACATTATAAGTAAATACAATGTGCACACAGGGATTAAAATATACATCTAATGCTTATTGGTATATAAAAACAGTGGTTTAAGTAGAAATAATAAAACAATATTAAAATTATATTACAACAAACAGTGACAATTGCAAGTAAATTAGGTATGACATATTAATAATTATAATTCTGAGAGTTATATGCTATTATATATACATATATATTTTTGGAGGGGGGTAGTGTTTAACGCCCGCTCTTAGTACTTGTAGCACCGCAGGCAATGCCACTGGTGATACATGAAATGAAGTGGAGCACCGGTGGAATGCGATGACGGGGGAAACCGGAGAACCCGAAGAAAACCCGCCCTACGCCGTTTTGTCCTCCACCCGGTCCGTCTAGGTGAAAGACGAGTGGTCTAACCACTCGGCCACAGCGCTGCCCTACAATTATATAGATTGCTTTCTTTAAGGTATATAAGAACTAAACTTTTTTGTGTCTGTAAGGTCAATGCAATGTCTTTTGAAACTGAATGCTGTTTTCTGACGTAGCTGTATTTTGGACACTGAAATATAATATGTTTAACTGTATGAGGGCTTATACACAAATCACAATATGGTGGTGCTTCTTTTGACAGCAAATAAGTAAGTGTGAGTTTGTATGATCTATTCTTAGTCTTAGTATCTTCACTTGATCTTTTCTGTGGAATGTGTTTTAGAGAATAATCTGGTTGTTTCGTTGCGTAATCGGCTTACCCTCACGGTATTCGTAGGAATGACACCCCCTTAAGACTTACAAGCCAATGGTAAGGGGTCAGAAGCCTGTCGGGGAGCCTACGGCACGAAACCACAGAATGAAGAACCTATTACGAGGGGTCGGCCCGTAGCATCATCACGCATGCTGACAAACCCGGGCCGCCTAGATGGGAAGAGAGCGGTCTAACCACTCACCTACGGCGCCACCACACTCTGGTTTTTATAAGGCCCCCTTTAACATCTATGGTCATGTATTAGGCTCTTTACGTTGGGCTTAAATCGTTTTATTGTCTGTGGGGGATAGGGAATAATTCTGGTTAAAGAAAAATTCCCTCGCCCCAGCCGGGAATCGAACCCAAGCTGAGAAGTCAGCTCGCAGACCGCTCGACCACGGAAACAGTCTCTTGTTATTGACCTTATTTCATATACAGTGTCTGTCAATGTAATACCTTAAAAATGAATTTCCAGCTGTTAGTAACCCAGGGACCTGTCGTTTGAGCAGGTAGGTGCGCCCACACATTAGCAATATTTGGCTTCCATTGGATCGCTATTGGTAGTTTTATCTCGCTCCCACATTCAACTTATTGCACAATATTTGACGGGCACTCGAACAAAAAATAGGATCGGAGAAAGAAACGCCGAAATGAATGAGATGGGAAGTCGCTATACATGTGTTGAATAGCGAGCAGGCTTCTGTAACACTGTCAGCCCCACAAAGAGGAGAAGACAGGTGTTTGCGGGCAGGGTGATGAAAGCCAAGTCACACAATACAGCCTGGGGAGTCTACAATAATACTGTGTCCATGGCAACAATAATACCGTCAACATTGTGACAACTGGCGTGACGTGTGCATCACTATGGGTTCTGTTCCCAGTAAAGTGGTCACCAGCTGTAAAACATTCCGCTCTCATTCCCTGATGACTTCAATAAGAAGGCGACATTTAATCCCCGTTTTCAGATTTGCCGGTTCCCATGGCCGCGCTCGCCAAGGCGTCCCGCTTTGGTGCTTCGTAGCGCTGGGGATCGTGGGTTCGAGTCCCGCCTTGGGCATGGGTGTTATATGTTTGTGTTTATGTGTGTGTTGTAACAGTAAGAAAACTGCAATCCAGTAATAATACAGAAACACAAGGTAAAAAAAAAAGGGTAAATAAAAGTAGGGTATACTGTGCCGGAGTCCTGATCAGACTCCGGTACCGTATTGTATAAAAAAAAAATAGAAAAAAAAACGTATTTGTCTGAAGACGTATGCAAGCAAATGCCAGATGAATGTTTATCCTCTCCAACAAAGAGTGTATAATTGGTAGGCAATAGTCTACTCCTAACAGTGTTAGTATGCCATTCGACAAAACATTCATACGAAAGCTCGACCACGTTTATAAATTGTACATAATTGGTAGAGAAGGTATTGTATTCCACCCAAAATTCGATACCGAGATTTCACAGAAATATATGTTTTGATACCCACTGAATAAAATAAAAAAGAAGTATTTTTCGAAAAAGGCCCTTGTGTGTGGGTGTGTTTGTGTGTGTGAAATGCATAACTCAGACACGAAATGTCCGTAAATATCAAACTTGTGAAACGAACATTTTCAGAAGAATTCCTCCAACCCAACTACCTTTACATGAAACATTTTTTGAAAATGTTGATTTTCTCAGAAATGACTCTAGATATTGGTTAATCTATCATATGCTTAACAAATTTTCATAAGTTATAACGAGAGCTCCAACTTTTATCTAGAGAAAAGTTCTAGCTCGAGTTGTACTTAATAAGACTATTTCGTGAATAAAATAATTATGATTAGCCTATATGGACACGAAGAATAATATTCCTAAAACCCATTTGTCTTGATGTATATTTGCACCAAAATCACTGCAGCTTGATGTACATATCATAAATCGTTGCTTACAGAATTCGTTAAACTGGTTCCACACACCCTGCGGCTTTGAGTTTTCAATTAGTATGTCTATTTCAGCGATAGACCTTTGAGAATAACATTAGTTCAGAGAGAAAACAAATGTACGCGGGTGCATAAATTTTGAAAAACAATTGCACGTGGGTATCATAAAAAACGATTAAAATGCAGAGATAGAGTTCCGATTGGTTAGCATTTTACGCGCCAATGTACTGGATTGGCCACTTCCTACGATCACATGTCATAAACGAAATAGTCATTACATATAATGGGAATAGCCTCTGAAGACTTCTTCGTTGTGGATAACTTTTGTATAACTTGTAAACCGTAAGAGATAGACCAAAACTTACTGCACAAAAAATATAGATCTAATTAAAACACAGAGTATGTTCATTCTTCAGGTCTTGGATTTGGTCATAAATGAGTTACCACAGTTTTGTTAGAGAACAGACACTAAACCTACAATTAAATTCGAACATAGGGAACTCAAAATTGACTTTTTTATTTTATGACACTTCAAAATTAAGGACGTTTTATAAAAATATTTTGGTTTTATAATCATAGATATTCAGAAATGTTTTGGTATGCAGGTTAATTAATCTTGTATATGCAGCAAAACTGATGGAAGCAAAATACAAGCTGCTAAGATTATTATATAGTCCTTATTATATAGTACAGCATCTAAATAGAAGAAGGTTTCCATAATTACTGCGAAAAATGGAACAAACTCACAACGGATCAAATACAGATATTCAGATCCTGTATAATGCTGTACGCGCTGAGCGTAAACGTTGAAATGATTTCAGCCATCAATATTCTATAATTAGTTTGTTCTTTGTGATTTATGTGACTATAAATTTTAATCGTCCGTTTTCGTATATTTAAGAGACAAATAAAAATTTCATTAATACGTCAGGCTGAACGAATTGTGATGGATCAGCGCCGAACTCTTTGAAGCGGACGCAAGGAACGCACAATAAATCTATCCAGTGCAGCGAGACATCTTGCGTCATCATAGCTTCATGCCATCCAGTTCAAACGGAACATGTCAAATGCAGTGTAATTATCAGACAGATATTCTACTCAAATATGAGTGACCGACCACGTACATCCAACTGTGTCACGCAAAGCCCCTTGGGTATCAAGGATATTTGGCCATATGATTTAGCGTAAAACTTTGAGAAGGCTTTGAAATGGAAATGGCGTGTTATTTATGGGCGCTCTTTAGCTGCTGGGTTCTCAGCGTCCCATTTTATACTGGGCGTGAAAGACCGCTTAATTTTGCTCAGAGGCCTCTCTTATCAGGCTTGAGGTACTTTTACGTGCCGTAGATCTACGATACGGGACCAACGACTTTACTTCCCTTCCGAAGGAAGCCATGTTAAGGATTTTTACACCCGAAAAACTCCATCGTCCTCCACCGGGTTTGAACCCGCGACCTTGCGTATATGAAGTAACCATAACACCACGGAGGACGATAAGAAGGCTTTGAGATTCCACAACAATCCTAATATTGCAACTGTGTAATCTTTCGCATTAGCGGGTAAATAAATCATAAGTGGGAATAAAATTTAAAAAAAAAGCTTGTATGTTGTCTTCACATGGTTTTCTCTATCCGCCATCACATGTTTGTATATAACTTCTACACATTGTTCCTACGAGCGTTTATTTCTCTACCTACTTAATGTTAATTGAGAATGCAAAAATATTTATATTGTACATTTTTTGTTGGTATAAGGGCTTAGAAAATGTATGCGATGGTCACATGTTTAAACGTAGACCGCTATGTTATGAAGTTGAATTCCATTCTTTATCCATAATATCGCAAAAACATCTGAATAGTGATAGAGGTTTAAAAGCGACAAGTAACGAAAACAAAAAAATCTGATGTGTACCATGCACTAGACTTTCCCTAAATCTCTACATTCTTAAAAAGCTTATATTTCTATTTACTTCATGCTAATCAGAAACAAAAAATAGCAGAAATAGTTGTATTACTTGCTTCCTTGTAAGTAGAAGCAAAATAAGAGTACCATAGGTTTAAGTGATAGTCAAAAGATGGTTGCTATGTCACTGAAGTTCCTTTGTTTGTATGAACAGCAGTTGACAAATTCCTGTATGAGAAAATTATAATTTTTTCTAAGCAGAAACCAAAAACCAGGAATGTCTCAAAAACAATGAATTCCACGAAAAAAATGTATATAACACAAATTGTGCTCTACATTTTTCGTGTAGTAAGTTTTTGTCCATCTCTTACGGTTTAGCAGTTATTCAAAATTCCGTAAAATTCATCCAGAATACTCTGCAGAGGCTATTCCCATAAAATTCAAGATATACATTTTATTTGTCAGGTAAATGTCTTTAATATACGAAATGCTAATCAAAATCGTTAGAGCCACTTTTGAGAAAATAAAAATTTTCGAAAAAAGTTCCATGTAAAGGGTGGTTGGCGTGGGGAATTTTTTCTCAAAATCTGCGTATAGCATCCCTGGAAGATACTAATCTTAAATACCAATTTTGGTATTTTACTGACTTTTCGTTTTTGAGCTATCGTGTTCACAGACACATGGACTCACGGACACACACACACACACACACACACACACACACACACACATGAATTTTCTGGGAATACCCTCTGAAAAGTATTTTATTCTGGATTAATTTTACGGCATTTTGAATAACTGCTGAACCATAAGAGATGGATAAAACTTAATACACGAAAAATGTAGAGGACGTTAAAAGACACAATTTATGTTATATACATTTTTTTCGTGGAGTTCATCGTTTTTGAGACATTCCTTGTTTTTGGTTTCTGCTTTGAGAAACATACTTTTCTCATACAGGAATTTGTCAACTGCTGTCCATAAAAAGGAACTTCAGTGACATAGCAACCAGCGTTTGACTATCACTGTAACATATGGTACTCTCTTAATTTGCTTCTACTTACAAGGAAGCAAGTAATAAGATTATTTCTTTTAATTTTTTCTGATTAGCATGAAGTAAATAGAAGTATAAGCTTTTTAAGAATAATTTGTTGCAGAGATGTAGAGAAAGTCATGTGAATTGTACACATTAGATTTTTTTAATACAGGGGACCCTGAAACGTCTATGTGTAATCTCGGTATTGAATTTTTAGGTGGAATATAATACCTTCACTATATACTATGCACATAGTACGTGTAGAGAAAGTAAAAAAAAACCAATAGTGGATAGACAGATTCCAGGGATCAGATAAATTTATGTATGCTATACTCTCATATTTCTGTTACGGAGCAGATCCGTATTCATTCTGTTTGTTATATTTCTAGGCATGCGAATGCAGTAATAAAGCACATATCTAGTTTATGGGGAAGGCGTGACGTACCCACATCATGTCACGTGAACTTTTAAGTTAATTTAAAACAGGAGGACCCGCTAGGGAACAAGAGATAATCAGCAGGAGAGTTACTCGGGCTTCACACAAGGTACGTACCGGATAATATGAGCTCGCCTGCCTCCCTTTGAAGTAAAGGTACCAAAGTAAATCCGGAATGCCTCTCATCCAAGATTAGTCTATCGGAAACTTGCTGCCAGTCTGTGCGATGATGAAGCTTGCGTCAGCGGTCCTCGTGCGTATCACACGTCGCGCCAACATTTCGGCATTCTCCGGCAATCGCACTGTACACATCTGTACATGCTTACAGTTTTTGACACAGTAAATCTCTTTGATAATAATTTTACACAACGCACTCCAATAGGTTTATTATTATTGTTATTATTATTGTTGTTGTTGCTGTTGTTGTAGTTGTTGCTTTCAACCATCATTGATAATATGTCATTAAATTTAATTGCGACTATGGGCGTGAACTAAATAACATATACACACACACACACACACACACTCACAATAGACCGCGCCTTGGCCGAAGGTTATACCACTCGCCTCTCACCTAGACAGGCCCGTTTCGATCCCAAGCGACCGCGTGTGAGATTTGAGGTGAACGAAGCGGCGCAGGGGCGGATTTTCTCTGGATTCTTCGACTTGCCCCACCATTACATTCCACTGGTGCTCCATCTTCACTATATTAGACTATTCCAATGCTAAATACACTTCTTACTTTCTCTACTCTTGAGACTGGTATTCGGGAAGTCGAGGGATCGATTCCCGCGATAACCTCTCTGACTTATGGTCGCTAGAGTCGCTAGGCAAATGCTCGAGAGACTTCTTCATTCCGCCGAACTTCCTGACCCTTCATTTTAGGTCCATTTCATTCAACCGATCTCTTTCAGGCTTGAATGTGTTGGCGAGGACAATGTGGTGGCGACTTTCCGTGGAGGTGACTGCACTATGGAAATACAGCTCTATGTAGCGGATTGGCGTTGAAGGTCTTCTATAGACGTAGGGAATTTGTTCAGACTTGGAGAGCTGGCTGCTAGAGCTCTCCGCGTCGAGATGAAAAACTGCTTGGAATATGTTAGGGACCCTCCAAGGTGCCTCTACGCCCGCCGACCGGTTTCAGCCGCTCTTTACTATTACTCTCATCTCATCCTATCCTCCTGAAGTACAGTAAGACAATAGCTGCAGTGCGGAATCCCCTCTGACATTATACATACACACGCGTGCGCGTAGATACAGTAAGTATTGCATTACACGCAAAAATGCGATACTGACGTTTAATTGGACATATACGTTTTAAAGACCCGTGAATGAAAAAAGAAAAAGAAAAAAAAAACACTTTTAAAAATGAACTGCGCGCACTTGTATTTGTGTTTATGTGTGTGTGTATGTGTGTGTGTACAGCACAACTGTAAAAGAAAAGCGTAGACTCTAAAACCAAGCTTGATGTTCTAAGTTTCGCCCTTTCAAGTATGCAACACGAAGATTTGCAAGAACATCCACTCACATCAAAGTACTCTTTACATGGAAAGAGTTTCGAACATTTTTATTTGCTCAAAATGGCTTTAATGATTTCTGAATGAGTTTTGCATTAGTGGTAAACCGTTGGAGATAGACAAAATGCACTACACAAAAATATAGATCTCATCAAAACAAACAATTTATGTCATATATATTTTGGTTGTGGAGCTAATCATTACCTAGATATTGCTTGTTATAAGTTTATATTTTCTAAAACTTACTCTTTTCTCAAGTGGGAAGTCGTTATTCTTATTTTTCATTCTAATCAAGCGAAGAGAACATAATTTCAATATTATCACATAGTGACTGACTTTTAAAACTTTTGACTGTCTCCTTAGCTTTCCTAATTTCCCTGTATAAGAAAATAATATAAAAAGCATTTCTACTAATCTTTGTATTGCTAAGTATGAGCTAGATAAGAGTAAGCTTCTATAAAAGTAGTTTGCGGCAGCAAGTATAGGGAAAGTTATGTGAATGTAAAATGCGTATCTTGAGATTCTGGTAATAGCCTTTGAAGTATTCTTCATTTTGATAAACTGTTAGGGATTGACAAAAACTTACTACACAAAAAGTATAGACCTCATTAAAAATTACATTATATGACATATCCCCAAAATTTTTGTAGAGTTTACGATTTGCTCCATATTTCTTACTGTTTGTTTCAATTTTGAAATGGTTATACTTTTCTCAAACGGGAAGTGGTTATTCCTTTTTCTTTTGTTTTATTCTTGGCCCTACAAAGAGAACCGAATATCAAAGTGATCGCGTAGCAATAGCGTTAAAGGATTTATTTAAGGAACTAAGTAATAAGAAAAGTTCGTTAATCTGGATTTTTATGATGTAATTAGAAGAATGATATTTTATGACAATAGTTGTTTGAAGAAAAGAGAAAAGTTAGAACATAAGATTGCTTAGAAATTCCACTGCACTAAACCATTTAATATCTTGTGTTTCTCACAGTAATGCGTAATTCTGAATATCTGAACAGCAAACTCAATCGGACCGCAGCAGATTATCGAGACTAAGGGCCGTTTTTCTTGCGAACAGGTGGGCGAGACATTGACACCCCATTGACGGGAACCTGGGGCGCGAAGCCGGAAGGAAGCCCCGTGTCTGCTATGCCACCGACAGACACACCCTCTCTTCAGAATGATGCGCTCGCTGGTGGTGCAGCATTGTCCTTCTGCAGAATTGCGCAAGTTCCGGCGTTGTATAACTGCCCGGACCTCTGAGGAGACTCTGAATAGACGCTTCACAAAGCACTATACATTTGAGAACAATAATCTGCCCCTCCTACCCGTACCCCTCTACATTCCCAGCTCCTTTTCTCTCCTTTACGAGACGGCGACGACGGCAGCGACGACGACGACGAGAGTAAAGAAAAGAGTTAGTTCTGATACACAGAACCAACCCTCCCCCCGCTCCCCTTACCCTTCTCTTTGCTTCTTCCCCCTTACCTTTTGTCCATTTTATTCATATGCTAACTCTAGCCGCTCATTACAATGGGAACGTGTATTGTCCCACTGCCTCTACAAGATAGCTAACTATATAGAGTGAGTGAGTGTGTCAGGCGGTCTTTGTTCCACGCCCGGGACCTGCTCCTGATCAAACCGATTCTCTGTGCACCTGATGTCAAAAACTACCGGCTCCGAGAATCACATTCAGATGACCAAAACACCTCTATTCTTCATTAGGATCTCAAATAAAGCCTTTGTCCTTGCAGTTTCATACACAGGAGACATGCCTTGAAAAATACTGCTACCTTGTAGACACTTCTGGGTCACGTAAGTCACCAGACTTTCTGGAACTTGCAACTTATCATTCTCATGAAGTAGCGAAACCGACAATAGAGACATAGTATTAGAAGAATAAAATGATGCTGCAGTCATGACTTTCTCTACCTATCAACAAATTATTCTTACAAAAGGTATTCTTTTAAGATTTTACTATCGCTTTAGCATCTGAATTCCCTTTATTCCCTTGTATCTAATGTTTATCTTGATAACATGAATTAGAAGAATGCATATTGGATAGATAAAGTCAGACCTATCCAACTCCTGTTCTACACACGGCCTGTGTGAAAAACAATTAAATCAATACCAATTTACCATAAAAGTTGGCTATACTATGAATCCTGGAACTTAAAGTACTTACAATATTGTAAGTCGCAATTGGGATTGTCATCTCAAAAATAATTTGAGATCACCTTGTGGTTTACCGGGGAACATGCGAGTGATTTGAGAAATTCAATGTTACGCTGGTATGTTACCCTGGTAGCTGAGTGGTAGAGCTACCGGCTAGTGAGCCGGAGATCTGTAGTTCAAATCCCGACTATGCCAATGGATTTTTCAGTCTGACTATATACATCCAACTCCTGTGCTACACAGGGCTTGAGTGAAAAAACAATTAAAAGAATGCATGTTATCAAGATAAAAATTAGCAGAAATTGTTTATTATAATATGCTTCCTTTTAGATACATGAGCATTAAGGGAATTTAGTAGACTAAAGTGATAGTAAATATTTTAGGAACGTGTCGCCATGTGATAACAATGAAACTTCGTTTTCTTTGCTTGAGCAGGACCATTATTCAACTCTCTTGTTTTAATTTAAATAAATTATGAATTGTTATTTATAATTTATAATAATCTAGATTTTTAAGATAGAATACCATAAAAATCTATGTGTTACATTCACATGACTTTCACTACATCTCTGTTACAAATATTGTTGAAAAGCTTCTCCTATCTACTCCATTCTGATTGAGATAAACATTACCAGAAATAGTCATATTACTTATTTCTTTATAAGCAGAAGGGAAATAAGGCCAGACTTTCTGAAAGTGCAAAGTTTCTTTTTTCATGAAGTGGTGAAACAGGGAATAAAGACTTAGTATTACAGGAATAAAAATCTGATGTATTCTATTCACATAAATTTCTCTATGTCTCTGTAACAAATTATTCTTGAAAAGATTATTCTTCTGTCTACTCCATATCTATCTCTGTCTATCGAAATAAACGATAGCAGAAAGGGTATTATTACTTAATTCCTTATAAGCAGAAGGGAAATAAAGGAATATACTAGACTAAAGCGATAGTCAATTCTTTTAAAATGTGATTACTAAGTAATTGAAATTCGTTTTTTGTACTGTCAGGGGTTGACAAATTCATGAAGGACAAAGTTTTAAGTATTTTAAAACTGAAATCACTAACAATGAAAATCTCAGAAAAGGTCTCAACTCTACAAAAAAAAAAGTAAGTGTCATAAATTATGTGTTTTAACCAGATCAACATAATTTTTGTGTTTACAATTTATGCAAAATTCAGAGAAAATATCCAGAATAAAGAAGTCTTTAGAGACTATTCCAAAAAAATTCAAAATATGTGTTTTATTTGTCATGTAAATATACTTATTATATGGCACTTTAATCAAAATCGTTAGAGCTATTTTTCAGAAAATAAAATTTTTTGAATTTTTTTCAATTAAAGGGTAATTTGGAGGGGGGATTTTTCTTAAAATCTTCGTTTCGCATCCTTGGAATAGGTATACTAAATTTAATACCAAGTTTGGTATATTGCCGAATATTTATTTTGGTTTTATTTGCTCAGACACACGGACAAACACACACATTCCCTCTCTCTTGGATATTGTTCTAAAAACCTATTTTGGATACATGGGACCTTAAAACATGTATCTGGGTATCGAATTTTTGGGTGGAATGCAATACCTTCTCTATAGACTATGCATATAGTACGTGTTATGAAAGTAAAAATCTGATGTGTTCCATTCACATGACTTTCACTGCATCTCTGTAACAAATTATTGTTAAAAAGCTTATGCTTCTATTTACTTCATCCTAATCGAGAAAAAATTAGCAGAAATAGTCTTATTGCTTGCTTCCTGGTAACTAGAAACGAAATAAGCGAGTGCCATGGGATAAAGCAATAGTCAAAAGCTGGTTGCTATGTGACTGAAGTTCCTTTGTTTGTATGTGCAGCAATTGGCAAATTCCTGTATGAGAAAAAGTATTTCTTCCATAGCTGAAACTGAAAACAAGGAATATCTCAAAAACGGTAATCTCCACGGAAAAATCTGTAATTTTAACGTGCTCTACATTTTTGTGCGGTAAGTTTTTGCACATCTCTTACGGTTTAGCAGTTATGCAAAATTGCGTAAAATTCATCCAGAATAAAGTAGTCTTCAGAGGCTATTCCCAAAAAATTCAAGATATACATAGTGTTTGTCAGGTAAATGTCTTTAATATACGATATTTTAATCGAAATCGTTAGAATCATTTTTAATAAAATCAAAATTTTCGAAAAAAGTTCCATGTAAAGGGTAGTTTGGTGTGGGGAGATTCTTTTAAAATCTTCGTGTCTCATCCCTGGAAGATACTAAACTTCAATGCCAAGTTTGGTATTTTATCGACTTTCTGACACACGGACAGCACGCAAACGCAAATGTACACGCGCACGCACGCACGGACGTATATCTGAAAATACTTTTTTTGGATACAGGGGATCTTAAAACATATCTTTCCGGTGAAATCTCGGTATCGAATTTTTTGGTGGAGTGCAATGCCTTCTCTATACTCTATGTACATAATGCGTGTAGAGAAAGTAAATATAGTGATACCGTTTCGTACCTTGTGGACACTTCCGGTCAAGTAGGCCCCAAACTTTCTGGAAGTTGCAAAGTTTATATTCTAATGAAGTGGTGAAACAGAGACATAGGATTACATGAATAACTATTTGATGTTACTATCCTGACTTTCTCTACCTACTCGGTAACAAACTATTTTTACGAAGGGTATTTGTCTATTTCATGCTAATCTTTGCTTTACTAGGACTATTATTCAACTTTCTTGTTTTATATAAATAATTTATGAATTTTATGTATATCTTATAATACTAATTGAAGTTTTTTAAGTTAAAATACCAGGTCATCTCCGTCGGTTCGCATTAGAAAAAAAAGGGAATAACGATTTCTATTTGAGGATATTTAAAAATATGCACTTGCTCCATAGTTTGACGCTGAATAACTATTTTTGTTCTTCTTATATTTTAACCTCCATTGTCTTAGCACAATAATATTCAACAATGCTATTTTTGGGTGTGTGTTGATAACAAGTTCTCAGTTAAACCTGCATATGGACCTCGTTAGTTAATTTGCATGGTACACACAGATATTTCGATATGAGATGATTTATAATTCGGTCGCGAGAGAGAATGCCCTACAAGACACTGAAGGAATCTCGAGGGTGGGCGATGAGAATTGGAAATGATGGCGTTATGTTAATGCGCGCACACCATCATCCCTGTGAGGGAACCCATTACCGTCTCTCCCAATGAAAAGAACAAGCGCATTCGCATCACAATGGGAGAAAAGTGCTAACTGTTTTACATTATGCAAACAAAAGTTTTCATATAGGGGTGGGAGGAGGAGCTGTGAGAAGAATGTATGTATGTGTGCGCGCGCAGCAGATGAGGGCGACTTTCAACAATGGTATTGTCTGTGTGTGGCATAGGAGGCCTCTTCAGTCCCTTTATTGTCCTTCAGCATGTTTTAGAGAGCTCCGTGGACATTCAGGACGTCTTTTTCATCAAAGTACATTCGGAATGGGGAAACGAGTACTCCACCCTTGACTAGCTAGAAGAAGAAGTACCAAAAGGAAAGCGAAAGTTTGAAGCAGGGTAGAAGCCCTCGCTCGTCAGATCTACCCACTCTCACATATTATATTAACAACCGGCGTCAAATATTTGTTCTGCAATATCTTAGATTTTGTTACTCAACTCAAAAATAAATTTAATTTTTACTTTCTCTGCACTATGTACATGGAGTATAGAAGTCTTTAATTCCACCCAAAAATTCTATACCAAGATTTCACCGAAAATACATGTTTTAGCACCCCCAGAATCCGAAAAAGGTATTTTTAGAAAAAGGTCCGTGTGTGCATAGCTAAAAAACTAAAAGACCGTTAAATACTAAACTTTGTGTTAAGTCTGATATCTTTCAAGGATACGACACGAAGATTTCAAGAAAAACCGCTACCGCAAACTACCCTTAACATGAAAAAAATTTGGAAAATTTTGATTTTGTCAAAATTGACTCTAACGATGTTGATTAACATACCACTTATGAAAGCCATTTTCATCTCAAAATAAAATGTATATCTTGAATTTTCTGGGAATAGCGTCTGAAGAAATGGACAAAAATGTACCACACAAAAAATGGAAATCTCGTTAAAACACACAATTTATGTCATTATACAATTTTTTCGTGAAGTTGCCATTTTCGATATATTCCTTGTTATTAGTTATATACTGCTCATGCGTGAACTTGTCAACTTCTGGACACGCAAAGAAACGGATTTCAATCCCTTAGCAACCACATTTTAAAACATTTAACTGTCGGTTTAGGCTAATCTTAATTCCCTTCTACATACAAGGAACTAAGTAATACGACCGCTTCTGGTAATGCTTATCTCGATTAGCTTGAAGAGATAAAAGAATAAGGTCATTAACAATAATTTGCTACAAAGGTATAGAGAAAGTCATGTGAATGGAACACATCAGATTTCTCTACCTTGCATTGCATTCGAATCAAACATTTGACATCCACACATCTCGGAACATGCTTTGAGACTCTTTGAATACAAAAGGAATTGTTATAAAATACTTGTATGTTTGTTTGTGTGTGTGTGTGTATGTGTGTGTGTATGAGTGTGTGGTGTGAGTGTGTTTATGGTCAGCATAACTCAACAAGGAAAAGTCGGATGAACACCAAAGTATATTTAAATTCAATATTTCTTGACAAACATAATATACCTTTTAGTTTGATAAATTCAATTAAGGCATTATATAGGGATACAGAAATAAAAATCTGGCGTGTTCCATAAACATGAATTTCTCTAATTATTCTACAACACATTCTTACAAGAGCTGACTCTTCTCTCTACTTCGTTTTAACCAAGATAAACGTAAACAGAAGTGCTGGCATTAATTACTTAGTTCCTTATAAGTAGAAGGGAAAAAAGAGAATATACTAGCCTAAAATGGTAGACAAATGTTATCAAAATCTGTTGCTAATTGATTGAAATTCATTTATTTGCATAGTTAAGAGTTGACAAATGACCAAGTGTGAAAAGTTTTCCATATGAATTAGTGTTTTAAAACTTTAAACAATAAAATGAATATCTCGGAATGGTCAACTCCAGGAAAAAATATATAGCATATAAATTGTGTGTTTCAACGTGTTTCTGTAGTAAGCTTTTGTCTATCTCTTACGGTTAACCGTAAAATTTATTCGGAATAAAAAAGATCTTCGGAGGCTATTCCTAGAAAATGGAAAATATACAATTTGTTTGTCATGTAACTATCTTTAATGTACGGTAGTTTAATCAAAATCGTTTGAGCCATTTTTGAGAAAATCAACATTTTCGAAAATGTCTCCATGTTGAGGTAGGTTGGAGGACATTTTCCTCAAACATGTCTCATCCTTAGAAGATACTAAACTTAAATACTAAGTTTGGTATTTTACCCATTTTTTGTTTTTAGTTATCGTGTTTACAGACACATGGACCTTTTTCAAAAGACACTGTTTTGGGATGCAATATGTTCTCCACCTGCGTGCCATGTATACCTCTATGCAGAGAAACTAAAAAAGGAAAGACGAGTAAGGTTTGTTTTCCAGATGTAAAAGAACCCCCACAAACAATCAAATAAATACTGATGTGATTGATCTAGAGCATTTAATTTAGTATGTCCTTCTCTTTACCGACTATAGCTGTAATTTCGTACAGTCACGACTATCCCAATTATCGGATGAAAAATCCGAATATTCGGACAAAAGGGTGTGAATCTTCGGTAGAACGTTCAACTGCTTAGCCGCTTCGCCCGACAGTCTTCCAATTCTAGAAGTGGTATATTTATAAGTAGGTAGGTACCCACTGCTGGCTGTGCAAGAATTCTGTGCGGATGGTCAAGTAATTACTGTAAGTAAAAATTTAATTTTTTTTTATTCCGAGTTATTTAATAACACCTATCTTTTTACATAATGCAGAAACACTTAATACAACGAAGTTTCTACCCACCCACTCTGTTTCTGTATCTGTATAATTAGAATAAAGGCTATTAAGACTTTAAGACAATGTTTAATTATATACACAACAGCAGTATTAAATACATGGAAATGAAAGAAAAACATATAACACACGAGATATTTCTTTCATATCACACAGAAGAGTTCACATTTTGAAAACATTAGTAATTTTAGGATTCAATACCATGAGCAAAATCTAGAATACCATAATCTTTAAAATATCGATTTCCTCAGTTATTTCAGAGTAATTATGTATTATGTTTCATAATGGATGCACAATAAAATGAAAAGTATATTTGGGAATGATAACTTTTATTTTATACTGTATGTAATATGAAATATAACGCATTATTACTTTCATATAATAGGGGCACCCAAAATTATTATGTACTATGTACATAGTGTATAGAGAAGGTAGTGCCCTCCACACAAAAATTCGATACCGAGATTTCATCGGAAATATATGTTTTAGGATCCCCTGTATCTTAAAAAAAGCATTTTCACAAAAAGGTCCGCGCGCGCGCGTGTATATGTGTCCGTGTGTCTGTGAACATGATAGCTCAAAAACAAAAAGTCGGTAAAGTACCAAATTTGGTATTTAAGTTGAATATCTTCCAGGGATGTGACATGAAGATTTTGAGAAAAATCCCTCCACCTCCAACTACCCTTTACATGGAACTTTTTTCGAAAATTTTGATTTTCTCAAAAATGGCTCTATCGATTTTGATTAAAACTTCGTTTATTAAAGATATTTACCTGACAAATAGAATGTATATCTTGAATTTTCTGGGAATAGCCTCTGAAGACTACTTTATTCTGGATGAATTTTCCGGAATTTTTCATAACTGCTAAACAGTAGGAGATAGACAAAAACAGCACAAAAAGTATAGAGCACCTTAAAACACACAATTTATCTAAATACATTTTGTTCGAGGAGTTGATCGTTTTTGAGATACTCCTTGTTTTTGGTTTCAGCTTTAAAAAACTTACTTTTCTCATGAAGGAATTTAACAATTCCTGTCCGTACAAACAAAGGAACTTCAGTCACATTGCAACCAGCTTTTGAGTATCACTTTAACCACTGGTACTCCCTTATTTCGATTTTACTTACAAGGTAGCAAGTAAAAAGACTATTTCTGCTGATTCTTTGTCGATTAGTATGAAGTAAATAGAGGCATAAGCTTTTTAACAACAATTTGTTGCAGAGATATAGAAAAAGTCATGGGAATGGAACACATCAGATTTTTAAGATTATTGTGTTCTTGGTATTGTATTTTCATAATCCCAAAATCAATATATTTCTTCAAATGTTATGTTCTTCTATGTAGATTTGTAATATGGGAGCAATAAATCCTATTTTCACATCGAATGCAACATAAAATAAAAATATTTGTAAAATAATTTTAAAATAATATATTTTTAAAATTGAGTTAACGTTACCCTTAAGGGCTAAATTAGTTCCAGTTTATTGTAAAAGTTTCAATACTGTATTTTGGTAACACTTCCTGGTTAATATATCATATAAGAATGATCCTGAATGCAATATTAAGTTTAATGCAATATTCAAATTTGTAAGATCATTTTACAAAAAAGTGTCTATAATTAATGCCCCTACTGTAGTAACTCTCCAATTCCTAAATCTATGGCAATTTTATTAATCTTTTCCCTTTGTCAACTCTCTGTAACGCATCCAATTTAATTTCCATTGTCATGTTAACTTATTCTTTTCTTCTCGTTTGATATATTCACTGGCACAAAGGCGATTCGACACAGCGTTAACGGTAATCATCAAATCTGAGAAACTGTACTTCAACCAGAAATAACTGAAAGTTTAGCTTAGTTTAGATTTGCTGTGTAAAGCAATAAATAAAGCTTCAAACCTTCCAAACAAGTGTTTGTCATTTGCCAAATAGGATCAAGTTTTAATATCACGACTAAGAATAGGCCACTCCAAAATATTTCTCAGAACAGAATAACCCTGTCCCACTCTTCTGCCAAAGGCGGTGTGACTTTAAAATTTGGGATTTCGAGGTGTGTGGCTGGAAACCAACCTTTGCAGTTGCCAAGTCTTCCACTTACTGGTCCCTTAACATGTTGTGCAGTAACTCACTGGTTTGGACACGTACTAACACGAAACACGAAACTGAATTGCCTATAGAGTCTGCAGTAAATAGAAATTTTACTACGTTGCCTCACGCCCCTATGAAGGTCGACTTCTGTTTGCTAATGATTATTGACCATTGGCAGAGGGGAAAGGGGGAAGTGGCACGTACCCACAGTAATCTTTTAAAACTAGACCATCCTCCAATCTATATGTCTGACTCTCAAGCACATCATCACCCAGTGTCAACTGCACAACCAGTGAACTTCAGTCAGCAACTCTTCTGGCAATTGTCTTAAGTTAATTCAGTTCTTCAAAACAACAAGTTTGTATAAAAAGTATATTTTGTTAAAAAATTAAAATAAACTGGTTGCAAAGTTGTGATGTGACTTTAGATTAAAGCAGCTATAAAAAGTTTGTGTTTGTGCGGCACACTTTATTAATGACAAGCTTTTGATTTCGTGACGATGGTCTGCGGTAGCTTCTTAGGCTTTCCTTAAATATTGCTAATTTCTTAGATAGTTATTTATTTTTTATTTATAGTGCTAAGTGTATGATTATGGAATGACCTTAACTCTAGTATTATTTATATTCTAACATTCACAGAGATCTAGAATGCTGATCGATCATTAATAAATAAAGCATATAATATAATATACGAGGGTTGGGGCAAAAGTCATGACAACTATTTATTTTCTTGAAGATACCAATCCGGTTGGAAAATGTGACATATACAGATGAATGGACAAAGTGTTAACTACATGTGTGGACAATGAATAGCACTGAATATCCTAACACTTTAATTTATTACGGTAGTATACAGGGCAATATGGCCTTCACGGTGCAAACACATAGTTGACATGACAAGCCTGGGCCTAAAGACCCTCAAAGTAGTCCCCTGTTACTGTCACCACTCGCTGCCAATGATGTGGAAGGCGCTGAATAACAACTGCCGCAGCTCTTGCTGCACTATGTGTGAATCGGGTCATTTGTTCGCGCACAGCACTAGGAATGTCCTCCCGTGTTGCAAACCGCCTTCCTTAAACTTTCAAATGAGATCAAAGTCACAGGGCGAAATGTCGGGAGAGTACGGTAGGTGCTCCAATTCTTCCCATCTCCAATGTCGCAGTAGCTGTCCTACACACTCTGCTTTATATGGTTTTGCATTGTCGTGCAGGATTATTGCACTATCCGCAAGATGCAGACGTTTCTCCCGAACGCCACGTCGTACCTGTTGCACCAGGAAGTCCCTGTAGTATTGTGCGGTCACTGTTCTGCCATGTGGAACAAAGTAGCAAACAATGACACCCCTGACTTCATACGCGACGATCACCATCAATTTGACTGGGGAAGGATTCTGCCTCCCTGGTGAACCAGCATGTCGCCACTCCGTGGACTGACGTTTCAGTTCTGGCCCAAAATTCATCGATGGCGATTATTTGTGACAAGAATTGATCGCCACCTATTACCAGCGTGCAAGGTGGTCGGAGCATATTGCATAGCGCACCCACCACATGCACTTCCGTCAGTGCATGTGGTACCCACAGCGATGCGAATTTGTGTAGTTGCAGCCTATTATGCAATATCCTGTGGACAGTGCGTTTCCCGATGCCACTTGCCCTCTCTAACTTCAGTAGCGTCCATCGTCTGTCTTCATCCAGGAGCTGCTCTATGACGGCACGTGCCACTTCGGTCCGCACACTGACAGGTTGTCCGAAATGTTGCTCATCACTAGTTGACACACGACCTTGCTGAAACTTTCGTACCCACCGTACTACTGTACGGTATGGTAGGGCATTATTCCCAAGGGCTTCCACTAATTCACCGTGGCTATTTTAATGTAAGCGCGATACTCAACACGGGCTACTTCCATCTCGCACGACACTTACCAACTGACTGATTTCACAGCCCTCACTGCGCTACTATCAGCTATTACAGAGCCATCTATTGCTCTGCATACACACTATGCCTGCAAAACTTCCACATAACACATATACACTTGTGGTCCGTTCACATATCTACAAGAAAAAAACTAGTTGCTATGATTATGGCCCCAATCCTCGTATATATCGAAAATCAGTCCCCCTTTGTTGTAGCTTAACGTCCTTCAACTGGTTGGTCTTATTGGACGATGAATGCAATCGGTGAAACAATGATCTCGATTGATCTCGGAGTCCATGAAGCTTAAAGTTATTTGACATTTGTCTACTCAGGATAAGGGTAAACCCCGAAAAAAAACCTTATCCGGTTAACTTACCCTAAGTGAGATTCAAAATCGTGACCTCTTGAATGTGAAGCAGACACCAGTCTATCGAGGTATGATCAACCCTTTTGTTAGTGAGGCAGAATGTGGTAGTTTGTATTTCAAAAAAAAAAAAAAAAAAAAAAACTGTCAGCAAATTAGTGCCTTAAATAAAGTGCAAATTCTGAAAACACCATTATATACCAAATACGTAAACAGATCAGGAATGCATGAGGACATTTATGTGCATGAATATGAATACTAATACGTTCACTAATTAAAATTGACCTATACTATTATCTGTCCATCCCTACTTCATCGGCGAAGTAAACAAATCAGAACGTATTCTCCTTCACAAACCCAGTGGTGCTAAGCTGGCTCGTCTGCTATACAATTGTAAAACCGCGTACCTACTTTTGCCAAGAAAAGCAATATTACTACTTTCACTTTTCATAGATAATGATTAACTCTATTATATGTATAATAAATAAAACACAATAAAAAGATAGGGGGATCATTATATATTCAGTACGATTTGTAAAATTTTCTCATAAAATTATAAAGTTCAGACATGTCGTTTTGAAGGTTTTGCTGAATTATTGCATTTTTTTGTTGTTGTTGCGAATTTTGGCATTCACATACCTTACACTGCACATTTCTTTAATATAGTACCACAGTGCAATGACTTACCCAGAAAGCTAATCTGAAGATGGAACTGATCCCAAACATTCAAGATACGTGTCACTTTTTGCGGTTACAATCGAACTGTCAGAATCATCATAAAGATTGATATAATTAGTAGGCCAAGAGAATGTCCACCATTCCCTCCAAATCTTACTTTGTTTTCTTTTCCCGAACAATATGTGGTAAACACTCACGGCTGTCGCTTTTGAAAGTTACTTGCACAAGATGTCGTACTTCGGCTAAATTAAAAGTTTTGCGCTCTTTTTGCTGCTTTCGGAAATACCAGTAAATTCTACCGTTAAGCTAAGACTAGAACTCACTGAAAAAGTAAAATACTTTTCACAAAATTATTATATTATACTCTACTTCTTTCCTTGCTCATGTTTCACGACACTGATATTACATGTTTCTGGCATTACTTGTTGACTAGAAGCAGCCGTTGAACTGAACAACGGATAGGCATTGTTACATAAAGAAATGATGATTAAATGATGAGTAAATTCTTAATACGATATTTCTGTACTGACTAGGCAATTTAAGAGGAACTATTTTGTGATTGAGAAAAGCAGTAAAGCGTTGAGCAACCAATTATAGCCATTGTAACTTGTTGCTTTTCTTTAATTACCGGTGAAGACCAGACCAGACCAGAGCAATTGGCAGGCTGAGGGCAGCGTCTGGGCTGAGAATATTTATACCGTCGCCCTTCATGCTAGCCTCTAAAACCCAAGATAGTAGACTCAAACCTGGCGGAGGGTGATAGATTTTTTCATACGCAAAAATCCTTAGCATGGCTTCCTTCGAAGGGAAGTAAAGCCTGTGGTCCCGCATAATGTTTATTTGCACGTAAAAGAACCCCATATATCGAAAGAGAAAGATTCCTGGGCAAACTTCCGCCTTTCGCGTACGCAAATGCTGGTTTCGTCCTACAGTGCCGTCTGCGGGCGATGAACTGATTCGCCATCCTCTAGCGCATAACGGTGAACTCATCAACTAGAAATTGAAATCCGAAACATCGTAATGATGCCCTAAGCTCCACTCTCCACTTAGGAGCTACTGGAATACAAATAATTTATACCGTATAGTGGATTATAGAAATTATTACAGTCAAGTTTAACGACAAAAATAAAATGTAAAAAAAAAAAAAAAAAAAAAAAAAAAAAAAAGTCGTCGAGTAATTGAGAATCAACTTATCGCAATTCTACTGGATTAGCCTCATAGTCGGCTTACCCTCACGGTTTTTTTTAGGGCTGAACCCCTCCCCTAAGACTTGCATAGGGTCCAGAAGCTAGTCGGGGAGAGCGGCGGCGTGACCGAGTGGCCTCTCATCTAGACGGCCCGGGATCGATCCCAAGCGACCGCATGTGAGATTTGTGGTGGACAAAGCGGCGCAGGGGCAGGTTTCCTCCGGGTGTGATCAGTATCACTCCATCTTCATTTCATTTATCACCAGCGTCATCGCCTGTGGTGCCACAAGTAGTAAAAGCGGGGAGCCAACGCCACGAAACCACATAATGGAAAACCTGAAACCAATGGAGAACGGCCCATAACCAGGCGTGAGGAAGTGGATGATATGAAGTGCAAGTGAACTGAATGATAGGAAAGGCGAGCAATTGGAGCAAATGGTGAAAAGAGCGACGGGGGAAACCGGAGGACTGGGAGAAAACTCGCCCAGTCGCCGCTTCGTTCACCATAAATTCTACATGCAGGCGCTTGGGATAGAACCTGGGCCACCTAAATGGGAGGCGAGCCGTCCTGGTTTAGCTTTGGGGAAGAATTATTGAATGTATTGAGTTACAGAAACACAAGAATTTGGTGGATCAGATGTTTTCTTGAATTACAACTGGAAAGAACCCACTTCTCTCGTGATGGAGATGCACTTCTTCAAGAAAATTCCCTAAATCTTTCACCTTAGATACGGACTAGGAATCTCTCTTTGGATGCAAATATCACATTGGGAAGAACAGCTGAATGCTTCAGAAGGATGGAAAGCCAAGAAATGTGGATGAATCAATAAATTAAAGTGGAGAATCAGGTATCACTTGCAATTAGCCATATGGGGACTGTAATAGAGAGAGCCACGGTTACAGTTCGGAGCAGTGCAGCGCTGCGTGTGATTCTCTCTGAATGTTGGCAGACTTGCGGTGCTTGCCAGACACGACATTCGTTTGGTAAATGATCGCTCCCGTGACTCCGTACAAAAGGCTCCGTCGACGCATAGTTTCACCTGTTTTGTGTTTGGGTCGAGTACCTCATTGTTACGGACCAAGCCTGGTAGAATAGGGGGCCACGGAGAGGAGAAGAGAGAAGAGGGAGTGTAATCAATGGGAACCTGGTTGCTCAACTGTCGTATCGGCAAGGCAATTGTGCGAACGCATAGCCAACCTACTAACAACAAATTGCACTTTTCCCCCTTGGATTTCCGGCGACTGATAGCTGAAATCAGCTGTCTCGGCCCTAGGCGAGCCATCCATGAGGTGCCAAAATTTTGGCATCGAGGCAGGTCTGCTCTTTAACCATTCTACACTCAACGTTTACAAGGATGCTGTCATCACCTTCACTAAAAAACCAACCTATGAAAATCTCAAATACATTGTTTCTTAAGCAATTCATTTTTTCCCCTCATGCCTTTGTTGTATGTGTAACTAATTCTGATATTTTGAGACATCACCTGCATCAAGGGGACCAACCTGTGAACATTTCTAATTCATTGTTTCTTAAACAATTCATCTTTTACCTCATTGTTATATGTAACTAATTCTGAAATTTTAAGACCACCTTCATTAAGGTGACCAACCTGTGAAAATTTCTAATTCATTGTTTCTTAAGCAATTTTTTTTTACCCCATGCCTATATTGTTATACGTTTGTCCGTGTGTCTGTGAATACGATAACTCAAAAACGAAAATTAGCTAAAATACTAAACTTGGTATTTAAGTTTAGTATCTTCCAGGGATGCGACACGAATATTTTGAGAAAAATCCCCCTACCCCAAACTACCCTTTACATGGAACTTTTTTTGAAAATTCTGGTTTTCTTAAAATATCTAACGATTTTGATTAAAATATCATATATTAAAGATATTTACCTAAAAAATATAATGTATATCTTGAATTTTCTGGAAATAGCTTCTGAAGACCTGTTTATTCTGGATGAATTTTGCTTAATTTGGCATAACTAGTAAACCGTAAGAGATAGACAAAAACTTACTATACAACAAATGTAGGTCTTATTAAAATACACAAGTTATGTCATACACATTTTTCTCGTGGAGCTTACCGTTTTAGAGGTATTCATTGTTATTAGTTTCAGTTGTGAAGTACTTTTCTCAGACGGGAGTGTACGTTTTTCTTTTGTTCTACCCCTGGTCAAGAAAAGAAGCGATTTGTAATGACAATCGCATAACGACAACCTTTAAAACATTTGACTATTGGTTTAGCCTAGTGTATTCCCTTATTTTCTTCCTACTTATACGGAACTAAATAATAAGAACATTGTGCTAATGAGTACCTCGATTAGCAAGGTGCAGAAAGAAGAATCTTACGTAAGGAGTTTGTAGAACAGCTAGAGAAAGTCATGTGAGTGTAACGCATCAGAATTTTTATCTCATGCCTCTCTTGTTGTGTGTAACTAATTCTGAATTTTTGAGACATCACTTTCATTAAGCGGTCGAACCTGTGAACATTTCTAATTCATTATTTCTTAAGCAATTCATATTTTTACCTTATGTCTGTATTGTTATGTGTAACTAATTCTGAAATTTTGAGACAAATGCATTAAGTAGTTTTTGAGAAAACATAGTTTTGTTTTTTTAACTAATCTACCGAAAAAGCTCTTTGTGCTTTAGCTTTCAAATTGTTGTAACAAAAGTATATTTTTACATACTTTTAAAGATTATCGGATGAGCTTGAAATTAATTAAATATTACTACAGGAAAAGGTATGATAAATTATTCGTTCTGGCTGTTTTCATTATTTTTGTGGATTAAGTAATTTTGCTAATTCAAATATATAATTAGTTTTAGTTATTTAGAAAATTCATTTCATAATTTTTATTTATCATGATATTAAGATTCTCTGGTAGAAAAATTAAAACTGATTGTTTGAAATGTGCACCGCAAGGAGAATTTCGAGGATAGAAAGTGCATTTAAGGAAACATGCCCTTTAATAATTGAAGTGTCATTTGTTACCATTTGAAAGATCACACGACAAGTGTTTAAATTGTAAGTGGTTGAAAATAACGTCATGATATTAATCTACAAGGAACACAATTAATGTGATAAAATAAAACAGCAACATTTCTAAGAATTGGATTTTCACAGGTTGGTCCCTTAAAGCCTTTGAGATAGGACTAACTGAAAATTGTTATGTAACTTCCCACAGGGGTAGTTTTTTGAATTGATATTCTATTGTAGGAATTACAAAATTGAAGTAGTTGCAATGTACACTCATGATAATCAATAACCTTGGCTTGCTGGCGTCCGTAAAGAGTAAAAAAGTCATATAAGCTGCTTTCATATGCCTTTGCCTTTCCGCTTAATTTTATAACACTTCTTTAAACGAATCTTACTTTATATTAATCGAAATAAGATTTTACCTTACACACATCATTGTAAGTATAATAGATCGCTATGAGTTGGTTTTAAAAGTTTACTCTAAGCATAATATAATGAGAAACAAAGGAATAGTGATCACAGCAGAACCCCAGTGGAGCTGTATTCAGTTTTATTCGCCGTGAAGGTTTCAAATCTTACCAAAGAATGACGACTTAGCAAAAAATATACGATAAAAGTATTTGAAAACACCAAATAATAGCAAAGAATATTTAAAAAAATGGTTAATGAATGGGCTTCTTAGTATCTCTTAGGCTTACCGGTTGTAACCATTTTTCAGAATGAAGACGACTACTCGTCCATATTAAAAAGAAACTACGCTCTATTAGTCCAGGGAATACGTAAAACATGTGTATTTTAATCAAGCAAAAAATAACGAAAAATTTTCGTGTAGAGCGTAAATGGATGGAATCTTCGAATCGATTCCCTGGTAAAGCTGAAATAAAGTATTTATGTAATTTCTTGTTTTAAAACTATGCTGCTCACAGATAGATACACAGAAAATATATATTTACCTAAAAATTATTTTTATGGGGAGGAGAAGTACAATGGATTACTGATAATTTGGAAATAAAATTTTGGGGTGACAGGCAAAAATTTCTTTGAAGTTTACAAATATCAACAATATTTACAAACGATATATGAATACAATATATCTGATTGTTTTCGTGTTACTAAAAGAAACGTGTACTTTCAAAAGCAGTTGGTTCAGAGGGAGATACTGAAAGAGGAGAAGAGAGAGGGAGAGGGAGAGAGAGAGAGAGATATTAGCAATTGGAGAGGAGAGAGCGAGGAAGATAATGGGGAGTGTAGAATATCCCTAATCAAAGCAATAATGCGAGCGGACTGCTGGATCTGTTCAGATAAACCTAAAGGACCTGTTATATAAGTGCGCTTGCGCGAAAAGTTTCGCAACCGCTGGTTGCGTTGTTAAGCAACATATTCCCATGCAACACTGTAACATTTCTGAATCTGAGATTTAAGAACTGCTACAGAGAAACCGCCGAAGGAACAGATCCAATGACAAGTGCTACATCGCTGGTCTTTTGTCCGTCCTCCGCGAATTCCAACCCATTTTATTAGCGCTTTTGACGTCCAACGAGATGAACAATGACATTAAATTGCTCTCAACATTTTTTTCCCCTCGTTTCTTCGCCTCCGCCTTGCGTCCAAATTAGAGCATTGTGGTATGGTTATTTTCCGTATGCCAGAGTTCGAATCCGTAGGGTCTAATTGTGGGGGCATGCTTTGTAGCAAACTGGAGCACACCGTGTGACCTTCCCCCTTCTCCAACCCCTCGTCTCTGCCGTGGAGCTTCTCCCTATTCAACCCTTATCTTGGCATGTGCCTCCTCCAAGTTCACTTTATTCCGTTCAGAGACTGCCACCGGCCGGCTACAACAGACAATAGCGCAAGACTTAGGGACTTCTCTCCCCCCTCCTTTCTCCCTGTCCCGTTTTTTAATTTTTTTTAGTCTCGTACTTTAATAACCATAATAGCTGACAAAACCGTGCTGATTTCGTGGGCGAACGTTAACACAAAAGCTCGATTCTGAATAGACAGTCTCATTGTGTGACGAACAAGAAGCGCGTGTATGTGCCTAGTCTTTCTCTTCCGCTTTTGTCACAAGTTTTGGATTTCTGAAAGATTTCCGCGCGAGGGAGGGTGGGAGGGAGTCCGTCTGTCTTGTGGTCTCGACATTCTGGTGCACGAGCACTGTTGCCACCACTGTAAGCACTTTCTGCACAATAACTACATAAGAAGAACGGGAGGTGATTGTGAACCCAAATGTAGGTTGGGTGGGGGTGGAGGGGGGCAGGAAGATGCAAGTCTCCTCCAAATACAAAAGCAACTTTTCGATGATTCCCTCACCTCCTTTCTTTCTTTCTTCCTCTGCAAGAAACCTTCCTTATGCCCCTCTTCCCTTCGCAATTTTTTTTTCCTCGTCACCACCTCCATCTCAGATAGCTACCGACTTCCATTTTCCTGGCGTGTGTCAAACTTTTCCGACAAGAAAGAATTTGGATTGAATGACTTCATACAAAGATTGCTTGCAGAAGTCTCTCTATTGTTGCCGCGGTAAGGGAGCACAAAATAAATTTTTATAGTAAAATAATGGTGAAGGGTGGAGTGGCGGGGAAGCACTCTTCTCTGTGCTATAAGGAAAAGTAGAGTTGAGCATGCGCGTTGGGAACGCACCTTTTATCGGCTGAAGACTGCTTCAAACCAGTGGCGGCCAGTGAAAGGATTGCTTGTGCTCTTGGGACATTCCGATACTAAATTGAATTTGTATTCTATTAAACAGCCTCTAATTAAATTTTTAGAAAATTAAATTTTGTACTAAGCATTTCATCAACATTTTGCAAAGCTTTTATATTCACTATTTTTGAAAATGTGAAATTTTAATTTTTAAATTTAAAATAAATATACTTCTTAAAATTAACTAGATTATTGTGAATGTGCATGTCCATAATGCAATATCAAATCTTTACATGGTTTGGAAAGTCCCTTATATTTGTGACTTTATTAATTTTTTAACATTTTAAAGAAAAATATTTTTTTTTCTAAAACTATAAGGAGGTGCCGTGGCAGAGTGGTTAGACTACTCGTCTCCCACCTAGGGGCCCGGGTTTGATCCTAAGCGTCCGCATGTGGGATTTGTTGTAGACGAAGCGGTACCTGGGAGGGTTTTTTCCGGATCCTCCAATTTCATATCATCCACTTCCTCACGCTCATGACTGGCTACAGGCCGACCACTCGTTTCAGGTTCTGCATTCTGTGGTTAAGTGCTGTTGGCTTCCCGACAGACACTTGCTTGTAAGTTCTAGAAGGATGTCGGTCCTACATACGGAAAGAGTAAGCCAACTACGAAGAAAAAGCTATGACTGAAAAATATTAATTTTAACTCAGTGAATTTAACTATCAAAAACTAATACATAATTTCATTTTATTTTATCGTCAGGCTTGTATGCCATGGTCTGTATGTTTCCTTCACCGACTTTCGCCGAAATCTGCGTCCGGCATCTTCAGGGTGGCCAAAGCTATCTAAGTAGCCTTGTCTGGACTCCGGAGCTGCAGTCGTAGCTTTGTCCACCCTGACGATGTCAGATGCAGATTTCGGCGAAACGTCGGTGGTGGAAACATCAGGACCACGGCTTACAGCCCGGCAATATTATATAATGCCAGTCGTGAAAGCCTCACAACTTATGTAATGCTCAAATTTTTTATTGTATCCTGTTACACACATGGCAACATTTTTATGTTGTTCCGTTAAAAATGAATTGGAAAAGGTACACTCTCAAATGCACATTTTGTAAGTTATTTAGCAATTAAAGCTAACTATTCAAGTAATATCGACCATTCATAATTACCTTGCACCATAGAAAACAACTCTATGCTCCTATTTTGTATTTGCAAAATCTTAACTACTCCTACAATATTTTCTCACGTTTTTATTTGGTAGAAAGCTCATTTGAGAACATGTTGACAGAAAATTTTGGTTATTTTACAACTTAAACTTAATTTTAAAATTTAAAAACCTTGGAGATGTAATTCTGTCAGATCTAGTAGCAGCTATTTTTGTTCGTGTATGCTTATAGTATTAGAATTGTTATTTATCCCATTAAAATTGTGCCAAATTAGTTTAAGACGACATAGAAGGATTTCTTTTAACGGTTTTTGTCAAAAATGTATTTTTTTTTATTTTTGGTTCAAAAAATGCACTATACTTCAAAGTATATGTTTGTAATTTTTGAGTCTCATGTTTTGGAAGACATGTGAAAGTGTTAATCTAGTTAAGTGACTCTCTGTGCCAAACTTTAAAGCTTTTTTCTCAGGGTTGTTATTTTTCCATATTAAAATGTATCTTCTCCCACAAAAATACAACTAGAGCTCTGAGCATTTTTCACAAAGCACTTAAGAATGTTTGTTATAAAATGTGTGGTTGGAATTTTGATAGATTCAATTTAAGTTCTATCACGCCACAGGCCATTGTAGTGGTTTCTTCATCAGGGGATCTTTAGTTAGCGAATTCGCCACTATGCATATGGTGACAACAAATCAGCTTACCATCCGCAGGACGAATTCACGACTTACGGACTTGGAAATGGCGAATTTAGCCCAGGGACCTTTTCTTTCAATGTAAACGTGTAAACAAACATCACACAAGACCAATGGATTTACTTCCCTTCTGAAAGAAGCCATGCTAAGGATTTTTAAGCCCGAAAAAATCCATCCCCCTTCCCCGAGTATGAATCCACAACGTTGAGTATGAGAGGTAACCACTACACCTCGGAGGTCGACAGCAAGGTTAAACCTCAATAATTTTGTCTAACGCGGCAGGCGATATAAACGTAACATTTTCCAAATTTTCTAGGTGTACAAAACGCTAATAACACTTTTTTTCAATCCCATTATAACCTATATTATTACTGAAAACTTCACAAATTAAAGACTTTTTTAAAATAATTGTTGTACAAAGGTAATGATATAATTCTTATATAAATATTCAGTTTTTATAGCTTTGTTAGATTCTTATAAGGCCAATAACATCAAAATATTAAGTTATGAGGAAAATACTTGAAACTGTCTGTTTATCAAAGTTTAGTCTCAGAAGTTAGCAGCAATATCTGAGATCACGTTGCTGTAGTCATCATGTTGAAAATCCTGCAGATTATAGTGTGCTATCAAAAAAGAACTTGAGAAATTACTCCAAGTATAACGCTGCGTAATACTTTGAAAAGGAGGCTAATCAAAGCCTGCACCGTGTAATTGATAATATTTAAGGCAGTGCCACGTAACATTTGATAAAAAAGTGTGAAAATGATACATTTCTTTTCTTTCTACGTTTTATGATTATATTATATTTTTTGTTGGACCTTCATGCTGTATAATTTCTTTTAACATAAATATTTTTAAACCCACAATGGCAATTTCACTGGTTCTGTGCCTTTTAGATAACACCACGCTGAATTTTAGGCTCCATTTTCTCTGCAATTTCATTTTTCACTTTCCAAAATGCTACTAGACCACAGTTTATTACTTAAGGGACATCTTGAGGAGAGCTTCAGAAAATATGGGTTTAAAAATACTGTGTACTATTTAAAACTATACAAAATTGTTCAGCTGAAATGAATTACTTTTTAAAAATTAAATTTAAAAAAATGAGTAACTAACATATAAAAACTTTTTTTTCTATAAAACTAATTAAAGTGAAGAAGTGCTGGCAATTTATGAATTAAGCATAAATAAAACTTTGTGAGCGATATTACAGAGGTCCAAGTAGCATTTCATATTCTGGTATCAAAAAGCGATTAATTTATGAATTAAAATTAATATCTTAATAACAGCTGTTTGAGATAGCGCTTTCAAATGTGTGCATTATATGTTTTATGGTTTGAGTGTATGGTAAAAAATTCAATCATCAGAAGAAAACTACGGAGGTTTTATTTTTACAATATTAAGAAAGACTTTGAATTAAAACCGCGAAAACATTTGAAATCTTGTTCTACAAATATTCAAATAGGTATTTAAAATGTGGAAAGTCCATTTTATATGTTATTTTTTGTCGAAATTCAATGTACACTGTAAAGCCACTCATAAAATATTTTATTCATGTTAATATACCCGTGGTATAGTGGTTACCATGCTTGCCTCTAATACTCAAGATTGTAGGTTCAAACCTAGCATAACTCCTTTACAAGGGAAATTAAGCCGGTTATCCCGTGTAATGGTTACATGACGTAAAGGAATCCCATATCTTGAAAAAAGAAGGTTCCTGGGCAAAATTCCACCATTTCGCGTACGCAGGTCGTGATTTGGTCCTACGGCGTCATTTGTGGGCAACGTGCTGATTCCTCATCACTATGGCGCTCAGAGGTGAACTCACGAACTAGGAATTTAAATCTAATCAAGTAAACATCGTAACGATGTTCTATGCTCCACTTGGGAATTACAGAAATAACTGATTAATATCTCACAGAATGTGGTTTACAGCTAGTTTGGAAAAAAGCTCATAGCATATAAATATGGTGTCCATTATATTTTGTCTAAAACAGGAACATTTATATAAACTCCATGGAAAACCTTGGGACATATTACAAAAACATGGGACATTACAAAAATCTACAAATAATATGAAAAGCTGATTATATTTACAAAATACAGTAAACACACATTATACATACATTATACATTCAAATTACTCACTCGGACCTACATTTTAATGCATGTCATTCTGCAGAGGTAGACAAATAATCTGTCATTTTTTTTTTTATTTTGTGTTTATACGCTCCAATTGTGCTTTTTCGTCTTAACATGATTCACAATATCAGAGCGTCCACCATGTGCAATATTGAACTTCGATTTGCACGCTGTAATTTCCACAGCTTCTCCATTTCCCGTGATATACGAAACTCACTCTTTATACAGAGTGATTTATGTAGAACTACACAATTCTTTTTTTTAATTATTCCATTGGAAATTCATTCAATGACTCAATTTTAGCACCAAATTAAGCAAAATGTTTTGGAGTTTCGATTCCTTGTCACTAGATGCGCAGATGTTTATGTTTTATTTCTAATTGCATTGTTGGCAGCTGTTTCGACATTTTGTTCTTGTAGTCGACATGAAAATGCAGTACGATGTAGAGCTGAGTCAAGGATATTTTCAGCAAGATAGCGCTACATGCCATACATTAAATGAATCCATGAACCTAATTGTTAGTTTCTTTGATGACCGGATAATTTCCAGGAACCTGTGGCCACCGAGATCTCCGGATTTGACATAGCCGGACTTCTTTCTAAGGGGTTACTTAAAAGACAAGGTTTACGCCACACGTCCCCAGACACTGGACGATCTGAAGCACAACATTACAAAGGAGATTCAAGCTATTGACAACAGAGTCCTCCAACGAGTGGTAGTAACATGGAACGCCGTGTTGAGTTGTGCCTTATGCAGGGTGGAGGACATTTTCAACATTTGCTATAGAGGTAAATAATCGTCCAAAATTCCTCTAGAATTTAGGTATAAAAAGTGTCGCTAGCGTAACACGTTTTGAAACATTAAATGAAAGAAATGTGTCAGCTCTATTCAAATCGACCTGTATTACTGTTGAAGTAACACTTTCGTTTTGGCATTTTTATATGAATACAGCGATTACACATACATTTAAATCACGTGGTCACTGAGATGGACTCTCAAGAAAAAATAAGTATCTACGTAAACTTGAAAGAACGGTTCATCAATCTTTAAGAACTATGTTCACGGGTATTTATAAGTGGCGCTTTCTGGTGTTCATATTTGTAATTGCACACTAAACGAAATATAAACTTGAAGGGGATCAAAAGTCTCTACCGGAAAGTACATCTAAAACGGATGCATCATTATTGCAAAAGGCGGGACATTTGAGCGTCCCGAAATATTTTTTGGACACCGGGCCATTTAGTAAAAAAGAATGATGTGTTCCATTCACCTGACTTTCTCTGCAAAGCTTATGCGTTGTTAAAAGCTTATGCTTCTATTTACTTCATGCTAATCGGCAAAAAAATAGCAGAAATAGTATTATTTGCGAAATTAGGGAGTACCATAGGTTAAAGTGATAGTCAAAAACTAGTTGCTATGTGACTGCAGTTCTTTTGTTTGTATAGACAGGAGTTGACAAATTCCTGTATGAGAAAAGTGTGGGCTTTTTAAAGCTCAAACCAAACACAAAATATCTGAAAAACGATCAACTCCACGAAAAAAATGTATATAACATAAATTGTGTGTTTTAACGTGCTCTACATATTTTGTGTGGTAAGTTTTGTCCATCGCTTACGATTTAGCAGTTTTCAAAATGCCGTAAAATTCATTCAGAATAAAGTAGTCTTCAGAGGCTATTCATAGAAAATTCTATACACTTTATTTATCTTCAATATAGGATATTTTAATCAAAATCGTTAGAGCTATTTTCGAAAAAAGTTCCATGTAAAGGGTAGTTTGGGGGGGATTTTTCTCAAAATCTTCGTGTCGCTTCCCTGGAAGATACTAAACTTAAATGCCAAGTTTGATATTTTACCGACTCTTCATTTTTGAGTGATCGTATTCACAACACACGGACACACACACGGACCTTTATCTGAAATTTTTGCTTTTTTTGGATACAGGGGACCCTAAAAAATATATTTCCGGTAAAATCTCAGTATCGAATTTTTGGGTGCAGTGCAATACCTTCTCTATACACTATGTACAAAGTACGTATAGAGAAAGTAAAAACGGGTCGAATGAACACCTATATATACGTTATATAGAAACGGGGAGAACGAATGAGTTACGGTTGGAGGGATGATAAGGGGAGAGAAGGAGGAGAAGGAGGAAAAGGGAGGAGAGTGAAAGTGAAAAGTGAACAGAAAATATATACAGAAACCACTGCTTCTGTCGCGTTATTGCGTCAGTTCTATAGAAAGTGAAAAGTGAACAGAAAAAAAAATATATATATAGAAACCACTGCTTCTGTCGCGTTATTGCGTCAGTTCTATAGATATTTTCTGTTCACTTTTCACTTTCTGTCTCTCCTTTTCCTCCCCTTATCACCTCTCCAACCGTAACTCATATATATATATATATATATATATATATATATGGTGTTAATGAACTATACAGAAATACTTTCACAGAATATGTAGATTACTTAAATAAGTAATTTGAGATAGGAGTCTTATGGTCTGTTTATTGAAATGTCAAAGTAACGGCTATAAGTATCTGAAGTGCCGGTCCCCATGGCCGCGCTCGCCAAAGCGTCTCGCTTTGTGTTTCGCAGCGCAGGGGATCGTGGGTTCCAGTCCCGCCTTGGGCATGGGTGTTATATGTTTGTGTATGTGTGTGTAAAAGGTAAAACAGAAATTCAGTAATCAAAGTAAACAAATTAGGTGAATAAAAAGTAGGGTATACAGCGCCGGAGTCCCGATCAGACTCCGGAACTGTATTTTAGAAAAAAAAAGTGCCAGTACGCCACTGGCTAATTTATCAACCATTCGAGAGCATAATACGAAAAACGAAGGGACATATTACAGCGTACCTCTCTGGCGTAGTGCTTATGATACTGGCTTTCAAGGGAAAGATAGTTTCCGAGTTCGGGTCTTGGTCACATATCGCGGCACTTCGTCTGGAATGAAAAAAAATATAATAAAAACATTTACTCAATGACAGGAATCGAACTCATGACCTTTGGGATAGCAGCTTCCCCCGTTACGCATTAAGCCACCAGAGCAGTTGAAAAAATGCCTCCAGAGTAGGTTACCTCAAGAACGTAGTTAATGAAGCTCAGTGTCGCACTGTCAAGTGATTAGTTCGAGATTTTACCGATTTTTGCGACATTTAATCTTGAGAACGCTAGTAACGAGCAGCTAAAAATCGATATTTCTACACTCGGGCAGCAGTTTTAAACACATTCTAAGCCATATTGTTAACCCACTTTGCTTTAACCCCGACTTATCAGCACCTGATACCCACACGTTTAACGCCATGTAGCTGCGTTATGTTTATCCAGGGAGCATGCATCGCCAATCTCAAATTACTTATATCAGTCACGTGCACAATCTCGCAAATTATTTCGGTGTAGTTCATTAACAACCTGTATATATATATGAGGATATAAATAATTCACTATCATATTGTGTTGCTTCTAGTTCGAAATTAAAGCTTCAATTCAAGGATATATATATATATATATATATATATATATATAAAATTCAATATCATATTGTGTTGCTTCTAGTTCGAAATTAAAGCTTCAAAGAAATAATTTAAATAGAGGGAAAATCATTGGCAGTGCAAATCGGCAGGCAAGGTTTAGTTCTAAAATGTAATAAACAGAGGCAATTTTTGCACGCTTGATGAGAGAATTTTCGAGTTCAGATGGAACATTAATATTAGTGATAGACTCATAAGATTGGTTGGATGTAGAGGGAAAGAGAGGAGTCTGTGCCACACAGAAGGGCTTATCAGGGGCGCGATCTTGTTTCCCCAGCATCACGAAGCACTGGGCCGTATGCAAGGTACAAAATTAGCCAAATGGAAGGTGCACATCGTCATATCGTATCGAAAAGCTTTGCGATTATTCCCCTAGAGCGAACCTTGCGAAAGTATCCCATTGATAAGTAATTAGGCATCTTCACGCATTTAGTGTAGCCAGTGGTGCGTTGCTCTGCTATTCAATACCTTCAACATCGAATTAGCCGGTAATTGCTTCGAACAGCAGACTCGGTTACCGGCCTACCATTATTGTTCCATGCAGCGCCAACCTCATCCTACTGCTTTTTCACTTTGGCGCTTCCCTACTTTCAATTATCACAACTATAATGCGCTATTTGCTGCAAATTCATGTTAGACATAGACTATTTTAATTAGTTTCGCAGCAAAGTTAATTACAACTTTTACTTCCTGTGGGAGGTAGAAGTATAGCATTCCAGCCAAAAATTGGTGTTGATTTCATCATGAATGTTTTGAGATCCTCTAAATGTATCTATGGGGAGTAGAAGTATAGCATTCCACACAAAAATTGGTGTTGATTTCATTATGAATGCTTTGAGATACCCTAAACGTATATACCACATACCTATGGGAGCTAGAAGTATAACATTCCACCCAAAAATGTATGTTGATTTCATCATGAATGCTTTTAGATTCCCTAAACTTATATAGTACCTACCTATGAGAGGTAGATGCACAGCATTCCAGCCAAAAATTGATATTAATTTCATCATGGATGTTTTGAGATCCCATAAACTATATAGCACTTACCTATGAGAAGCAGAAGTATAGCATTCCAGCCAAAAATTGGTGTTGATTTCATCATGAATGTTTTGAGATCCTCTAAATGTATCTATGGGGAGTAGAAGTATAGCATTCCACACAAAAATTGGCGTTGATTTCATTATGAATGCTTTGAGATACCCTAAACGTATATACCACTTACTTATGGGAGCTAGAAGTATAACATTCCACCCAAAAATGTATGTTGATTTCATCATGAATGCTTTTAGATTCCCTAAACTTATATAGTACCTACCTATGAGAGGTAGATGCACAGCATTCCAGCCAAAAATTGATATTAATTTCATCATGGATGTTTTGAGATCCCATAAACTCTATAGCACTTACCTATGAGAAGCAGAAGTATAGCATTCCAGACAAAAATTGATGCTGATTTCATCATGAATATTTTGAGATACCCTAAACGTATACACAACTTACCTATGGGAGGTAAAAGTACAGTTTTCCGCCCATAAATTGATCGTAAGTGCGCTTGTAATAAAATTAATTCAAATTTCTTACTTGAGTTAGTATTTTTACTTTATTTATATAGCACATGGTGCGTAGGTCAAGAAATATTGCACACCAAAAATTCGATATCGAGATTTCACCGGAAATACACGTCTTAGTGTCCCTTGTGTCTAAAGAAGTATTTTTTAGAAAAAATGTCCATGTGTGTCAGTGTCTTCGTGTATGTCTGAGAACACGATAACTCAAAAATGAAAAATCTGTAAAATCCAGAACATAGTATTTAAGTTTAGTATCTTCCAAGGATGAGACAGGAAATTTTTGAGAAGCTCTAAGCTACTCTTTAGATGGAAAAAGTTCTGAAATTTTTTATTTTGATTAAAAGCTGTATACTAAGTATGGTTAGTGACAAATAAAATGTTTATCTTGAATTTTCTGGGAATAGCCTCTTAAGACCAATTCATTCTGCTCAACTGGCACAATGTAGATCTCGCTAAAACACGCATTTCATGTCATATATTCTTTGCGTGGAGTTGACCATTTTTTGAGATATTCGTTGTTATTGGTTTCAGCTTTAAAATACTTAAGGTTTTCTCTTACCAGAATTTTTCAACTCCAGGCCATGCAAAGAAACGAATTTCAATCAAGTAGCAAACAGCTTTTGAAATATTTGAATCGCTTTAGCCTTGTATACTCTTATTATCTTCTACTTATAAACAAGTAATTAATACCACCATTTTTTATAACTTCTGTTTATTTTGATTAGCCCGACATAGAGAAAAGGATCAGCTTTTGTAAGAATAATCTGTTGCAGAACAGCTAGGAAAGTCACGTGAATGGAACACATCAGATGTTTAGAAACTATATGCAGATTTTAAAGAAAGTACCTAAGCCGCAAATGCCCATTACATGGAAAACATTTTATTTCTTTTATTTACTTACTACTTTGAGTTCGATACCATTGTATGATTGGAAATATACATTTTGAAACCCCCTGAATTCCTAAAAGAAAAGCCTTTTTAGAAAAAGCTCTGTGCATGTTTATGCCTGTGTCTCTGAGCAGAATATTAAAAAACGAAAAGTCGGTTAAATACCAAACGTGATATTTAAGTTCAGAAACTTCTAAAGATGCAATCTGAAGATGTTAAAAAAAACTCCCCACCCTAAGCTACCCTTTAAATGGAATTTTGTTTTCGAAAGTTAGGATTTTGTAAAAAATAATTCTAACGATTTCGTTTAAAATACCATATAAGTATGTCATTATTCGTGACTAGAGGTAACATGCTAACATTTGGTTCTGAAGGTCACGGGTTTAATCTCGTGATTGAAATTCCTTTGTTAGTATGGCAAGAAGTTAACACATTTTTATATGAGAAAAGTATAAGTATTAAAAGGGGAAAATAACAACAAGGAATATCTCAGAAACGGTCAGCTCTACAAAGAAAACGTATATTGCATGTATTATACGTTAACGAGATCTACATTTTTTGTGCAGTAAGTTTTAATTTAGCACTTACAGTTTACCAGTTGTAGAAAATCCATCATGAATAAAAAGGTCTTCAAACCTATTCTCAGAATATTCAGGATATTATTTTATATTTTATTCAATATCTTTAATATACGATATTTTAATGAGGAATTTTTGAGAAAATCAAAACTTTCGAAAAGTTTTCGATGTAAAGGGTAGCTGGGGCTGGGGGGATTTTCTTGAAAACCTTCGTGTCACATCCTTGGGAGATACTTAAATACCAATTGTTACACTTAACGGAGTCTGCGTTTTTGAGCTATGCTGTCCACAGACACTCACACATACTGATCTTTTTCTAAACATTTGTTTTAATTTAGGGTTCTCAAAACATGCATTTTCGATGAAATTTCTAGATTTAATTTTTTATTGGAATACAATAGACAATCAAATCTCTATACACTATGTACATAGAAGTGTAGAGAAAGTAAAACATAATACATGACAAATAAAATTTATATCTTGAATTTTCTAGGCACAACCTATGAAAGTTCTCTTTATTTGGAAGACATTTTATATAATCTTGTATAGCTATTAAATGCTATTGATAGGCGAAAATTTGCTGCAAAAATATGTAGATGACCTTGAACACAATTTATTCCAAATAAGGTTTTTTATGGCATAAGTCATTCTGAAATATGCGCTATTAATAATTCGTCTTCAGTGTTTTGTCATTCTTTTGAAATCCTTTTAGTTTGCAGTTGTTTATTCCAGCTGCATAGAAAGATTATGGCTTTTAAGGTGAGACTACAGCGTCCAGTTCTTAAACTATATCTATCTCTATTCCTTTTGTACGTAAAAACATGTAGTTATCTGCAAAGATTCATCTCAATTAAAATTGAATTACATGGAAAAAATTAAACTTTCGTATTAATAGTTTGTTCACCCACTAACAAACGATAGAAGGTAGAGAAAAACATCTGAAAGTTACACATCAGCTTTGCTTATTTTCTCAGAAACCTCTTTAACTATTTTGATTAAAATATTATTATTGAGGTGGTCGGAAATTTCTTACATTCACATGACTTTCTGTACCCACTAATGTTTATGGTTTATACCAGGTGACCAATTTGCCCCGTATTTGACGCATGTAGATATCCCTTGGTAGCTTAAAAGAGTTGCAGAACACAACGGAAATATTTCAAGTTAAAACCGGTCAGTGAGGAATTTACCTGAGCTACCTTCGTTTTACCCCTCTTTACTTATCAGCGGGCACGGTGAGCGGGTCGCCGTCTTTGATTTATTGCAGGGGTACTCGGTGCGGCGTAGCAGGAAATAAGAATGCTCATCCTAGCTCTCTTCGTCCCCCGACTGTGATTGTCAAGATGAGAATTACAAGGACAATGGGTCTGTATGGTGCAGAGTATCCGACTGTCGGGAAACTGTAGGGTCCCTGGTTTTGGCCCCCGGTTAATCCTCTCAAGCGCCTCCCCCCGGGGGCGGTCCCTCTTGAGTCTTAGGTACAATCACCGCATTAGTTCGGTACCGCACCCTCTAATCCTAATTCTAGAGAACATCATTCACATGAGTAACTGTTCGACAGGAAAAAGTCGCCGATATGACCTAGATATTACAGGTGACATACTGAACAGGCTAAATAATAATAATAATATCAGCCACATAATAATTTACTTATAAATTCTATGCTTTCAATACATTATATTTTTGTGTAGTACGTCTTTGTCTACTTGTCTATCTCCTATGATTTTCCAGTTATACCAGGTGGTCCAACTGCCCCACATTTTTCGTGTGCAGATGTCACTTCGTGCGTTAAAAGAATTGCATAGCTCAACGGAACTATTTCATGTTAAAACCAGTAAGTGAAGTACTGTCTGAGCGAACTCTCCTTACCCTCTCGCATATCGCGGAGACAGTGTGGCGGGTCGTATTCATTAAGAGGGGTAACTAACTCCATGGCACGACAGCTCACGGGGAACCTTGGCCTACCGCCCGGCCGCTGCGTCCCCCATCTCGGTCCACTACAGACGTCATGGATGGGGTGCAGTATTGGAGGGTGAGACGTGGTCAGCGCCTCGAGTCCCTCCCGGCCAGTTAATGCGGTCCTCATGACCTGGAGCCGCTACTTCTCCATCAAGTAGCTCCTCAGTTGGCCCCCCAGGGACCTTTCGAGGCTGAGTGCACCCCGGCCCAGGTCTCCCAGTGGGGGAAAAATCCCGACGCCGGTACTGGTGATCGAACCCAGGTCTCCCGCTTGGATTAAGAGGGGTAGTACAAAGGTAAAACTAACGAAACTCCTTGACAGTCCCCAAGAGACCTTGGTCTACCGCCTGGGCGCTGCATCCTCCGTCTTGGCCCGAAGGCGTCATGAATGGGGTGCAGTGCTGAAGGGTGAGACGTGATCAGCGCCTCGAATAGCTCCCGACCCGTTAATGCTGTCTTCTCGATCTGGAGCCACTACTTCGCAAGCAAGTAGCTCCTCAAGTGGCCCCTAGGGACCTCACGAGGCTAAGTGCACCCCGGACTAGGACTCTCAGCAGGGAAGATTCCCCACGCCTGTACCGAGAATCGAACCCAGGTCTCCCGCTTAGAAAGCAGCCGCGCTACCACCACGGAGACGACCAGAACGAAGGAATCTCTTGCTAATTCCCCACTGGCCGGTTTTAACTTGAAATACCCCGTTTAATTCTGCACAAAGAAATATCTTCACACGTCTAACACGGGCAGGTACAAAGTTTCTTCCAGATGAAAAGGACTCCGTAGGCTATTTGAATGAATTTTAAGATATACCTTTTATTTGTTTATAAATATTTCAAAGAAAGTTGCTTAGTCACTATTAAGAAAACTATTCCATATAAAGGGTAGTATGGTGTGAGGGATTTTTTCAAAAATCTTCGTGAAAATACTGAAATTAAACATAAATTTGGTGTCTATCCAAATTTTAGTACCTGACACACATGGACATTTTACTAAAAAGCCTTCATTATTTTGATTCAGGAGTTTCAAAATAAATATTGCCGGGTAAATCTCGACATCAATTTTTGGGTGGACTGCAATATTTTTCTACCTACACTGTACGAGCATACATGTAGATAAAGAAAAACAAATCAGATGCATTTTGATTTGTTTTGTGTATCATGTTAAAGATCCATCCAGAATGCTCAACAGAACTAGGTACTGAACATGTATTTGCACAGGGGGACCAAAACAAAGGCATATGGACCATCTGCTTCATCATAAGATCTGTTTGATTAATGCATGCAAATCAAACAAAGCAATATGTTCAAAGATGCCTGTGTCACCGGTTGCATACACTCCAGGACGAAGGTGATGTGATAGCTTTAAATAATGAAACGAGTAGAAACGCAAGAGAATGAGGTCACTAAAGCATTTTTCTTATCAGTCCTCATTTACAACATTTTCTCTTTCGCTGAAAAGAAAATGCCGTAGAGCTTTAACAATAGATTTATTTGTGAATAAACCAAAGCAATGTAATGATGGAGAGAAAAAAGATCGAGTTTCGAAGTGTGAAGATCCACAGTCTTTGCGATGACACGTTTGAGTCAACTCTTTGGATATAAAGAGCTCCACAGAAAAGATTTCTTTCGTATTGATGTCCAATTCAAGCTCGTAATCTTTTGTTTTGAATGACTTATTTCATAGTGAAAGCGAGAGACTACCTTGAACGGCAAGGTGTTATAAACAGAATACATTACTAGGCTGTGTTACTATTAAGCTAAGTCTCAATAGTTATTTATAGATTCTGGTCTTCAATAGGATTAAAGATTTTAGTCCATCAATTCCTAACAAATCAAAGTATATAACAGAGAATAGTGGTTAAATTCCAGAAGCAACCCTGATTAAAAGAAATGTGTTCCTTTTACATGACTTTCTTTAGCTGTTTTGCAAACAAACTATTCTTATAAAATATTATTCTTTTAACTACATAATGTCATTCAAGACCTACAATATCTACCAGAAATGGTTTTGTGCTTAATTCTTTGAAAGAATAAGGGAAATAAAGGTATTCTAGGCTAAAGTGACATCAAATCTTTTACTAACTGCGGTTGTCGATTGTCATAGAAATTTTGCTTTGTTTCTATGGCCAGGAGTAAAATAAAAGAGATGTAAAACGGTTGAGGACTCTAGTTTGAGAAAAGTTTTAAATATTTTAAAATTGAAACAAATGAAAGGTAAAATATCTGAAGAGGTTAGCTCTACAAACTGTAAAGGACATACATGTTTTAAACAGATCTAAACTTTTTGAGCAGTAAGTTTTTGTCTATCTCTTACAGTTTACCAGTTATACAAAAGTAATTCAGAATGAAGAGGATTTCAGGGGCCATTTCCAAGAAATTTAGGATATATATTTTATTTTCCATTTAAATATATTCAATAAACGGTATTTTAATCAAAATCGTTTGAGCCATTTTTGCAGAAATTCGAAAATTTCGAAAAATGTTACACGCAAAGGGCAGTTTGTGGCCAAGGGATTTTCATGGAACATCTTTGGAAGATAGTTCAACGTATTTCACCAACTTTTCATTTTTGAGTTATGCTGTCCACAGAAACATATATGTACAAAGACTACTATATAGATATATTGTATAAAGGTGCTAGAGAAAGTAAAAAAAAATCTTGTTCAAATGGAACTTTTCACAAATATACTTAAGTAGAGAGCATACAAAAGGTAAAATTAAAATAGTTAACTGAATTGATATTTACGAGAGTAAAAATAAGGATTCGTGTTGTTAACTTAAATTACACATATAGTTAATGATATTACGCAAATTTGTTGTAATCAGCATTAAATCAGGATAAAGATTAATATGGATAAACAATTCATTAATAAATATTAAGTGTAACAACACCAATTTAAACTATACGAAAATAATTTTATTACAAGTTTTTGCTTTTTGTTTATTATTTTCTCTTTAACGCAGGGAGATGGCTCTCAGGTGACGAGTAAGGCTCGCATTCGGGAGGTACTGGGTTTAATTCTCAGAAAATAAAAATGAGTTTTATTTATGGACGCTCTTTAACTGCTATGCCTCTCAGAGTCCATTTTATATTGAGCGTGAACACCGCTTAGCTCAGCACAAAGACCTTTTTATCTCACTTGAGGTTCTGCAAATCAACACAACTTTAGTTACCTTCCAAAGGAAGCTATGCTAAGAGTTTTTACGACCGAAAAAAATCCATAGGCCTCCGCCGGGTTTGAACCCGCGACCTGAGAACCAGAGCCTAGCATCTTACTCCTAGATCACGGAGAATCACTTAGTTCTGGTGATTCGCCCTCTCTGATCTAAGATTTCCGTGGTTTTCCTTGGTCGGCGAATACTGGATTGGTTTCTCATCTACAACGATTTCATTTTCATGATCTTGCTTTCATTCCGTTTACTTCTCAGACATGCTTTAGGTTTCGTGGCGGTGTTCGACAGATGATGCAAATGCTTTCTCCAAGGAAAGAGTATTCACCGTGGACACTAGAGAGCTGCCTGATTCGACAGGTTGTTCATCGCTCTCTCCAGGCAGTTGTAGTAGTGGGAAGCATCTTGGAGCCAGAAACTGCCCTTAACGGTTTTTGAAGCGATTGGTCAGAATTTTTTTTTTTTGATAAAGTGCAGATATAAAATGTAAATTTTAGGATATAGCGACCCGCTTTTTAAATAATAGCACAATCCATTCAGCCCCCCGTATACTTCTTTCACATACCACGGTGTAATGAAATTATTTTTGATAATGATTATCCTGAGTACCATAAAATATATAAAAATAAGGTTTGAAGAAGAGGTATAAAAATAAACGTTAGTGGCTATAGTCTTGTGAATGAAAGGACTGAAGTTTATTTTTACATTGAAGAACACGTTCTCCCAACATCAAATTTCCAATTTCTGCGGAGGGTGGGTAATATTCTAGTCAAGGAAAACTTTCGTCATTCGCCGGGAACTAAACCCAGGGCTGGATTAAGAACAACTATGCAATTGACTGCAGAGACATTCAATTTCTTTCATCACGTTATAATTGTATTTTTGAATTAAATTATTGAATTGCTTCAAATCTAAACTTTATCTTCAGTTTATATGGCTTGTTCCTTTGCTGCATTTATTATGCACTTTTTTTAAACACACAAATCCAGAATGTAAGGGATTTGTGCTGTATTTTTTTATACAATCTATTAAAACTGTTTGATGGATATTCAGTACATTAATTCGTATACTTTTTACTTTCTCTAGCAGAAATGTACAGCGTAAAAAAGATATTGTGTTCCACCCCAAAATTTTTATATTGAGATTTCATTGGAAACACATGTACATTTTAGATAAAGGCCAGTGTGTGTATATGTGTGAATTTGTGTGCGTGCGTGTGTCTGAGGATAGCATAACTCAAAAAGAAAAAATCGGATAAATAACAACATTGGTTTTTAAGCTTCGTAATTTCCAAGGATGCGATACGAAAGTTTCGAGGAAAATTCTCCTAACGAAACTACCCTTTACATGGAAGATTTATATAAATTTACGATTTTCTCAAAAATGGTTCCTACGATTTTGATTAAAATACCACATATTAAAGATATTTACATGGCAAATAAAAATGCACATCTAGAGTTTTCTAAAAATATCCTCAGAAGAACCCCCATCGTGGACGATGTTTAAATAACTAGTAAAACACTTAAGAGATAATGAAAACTTACTGCACTAAAATGTAGATTTCTTTATAACACACTATTTATATCCTATACTTTTTTATAGTTAATCGTTTCGGAGATATTCTTTGATATTTGTTTCAATTTTAAATTGCTTAAACTTTTCTCAAAAGGAAAGTAATTTTTAGTTTCAGGTCTCTCTTGCTTTATGGGGCTGGCCTTTGCTAAGCGAAACGAATTTCAATTGTTTCATACAGCGATAGCTTTAAAAGGATTTGACCGTCATTTTAACCTAGAATATTCCTTTGTTACCCTTACCCTAGTAAAGCCATTTATATCAATGTTTATCTTGATTGGCATGAACTAGAAAGAAGAATGTTCTTTATAAATTAGTTCGATACAGAATAGGTAGAGTAAGTCAGGTGAATATAACACATTCGATTTTTCAATTTACGTTCTATCATCATGGGTGGCGGGGTAGCTAGGTGGTTTCGTTTGTAGCTCTCGTGCTGAGGCTCCATGGTTCGATTTTAAGTTGACCCTCTCCAAACCAGCTCTGACTAGATTGTGACAAACATCCCCAAGGTCCAAGTGGTTCGGACTCCACGGTCAAAACTGTAAGTTTTTTTGTAGTGTTTAACGACCGATTTAACTACTTATGGCACCGCAGGCGGTAAGCTGTAGGTCCTCTCTTACTATCGCCATTCTCATCTTCACCGTACCATCGGAGGCAATGGGCTCTGCCCGCTAGGCGTCTCAACCCCAGAAGTTGGTCCGTCATCGTTTATAGAATGAGGTTATCCCGAACGGGGGACGTTGACGGGGAACGTTGAAAACCAACCAAACAGGTAAAAACGGCGGCGGTCCATTCATATGGCTTACTCTACGTCTCTATAACAAATTATTATTTCTAAAAAGCTTGTTCTTTTATCTACTTCATGTTAATAGAGATTACTGTACGTCTCTATAACAAATTATTATTGTTAAAAAGCTTGTTCTTTTATCTACTTCATGTTAATAGAGATTACTGTACGTCTCTATAACAAATTATTATTGTTAAAAAGCTTGTTCTTTTATCTACCTCATGCTAATAGAGATAAAGTTAGCAGAAATGGTCTTATTACTTGCTTTCTTCTATTAGAAGGAAAATAATGAAATACGCTAGGCTAAAGCGACTGTCAAATCATTTAAAAACTGGTTGCCATGTGATTAAAATTTTTCTTTTCTTTGCACGACCAGGAGTCGACAAATCCCCGTATTAGAAAAGTTTAAGCATTTTAACACTGAAACTAATAACAAGGCATATCTGAGAAATGGGCAACTCCACGAAAAAAAAATGTATGTGACATAAATAGTGTGCTTGTGTAATTTTTGTGTAGTAACTTTTGTCTACCTCATACGGTTTACCAGTTATGCAAGTTATCCAAAATGAAGAGGTATTCAGAGGCTATTCCTAGAAAATTCAAAATATAAATTTTGTATGTCATGTAAATATTTATCTTAAATAAACGACATTTCAATCATCATTTTTGTGGAAATCAACATTTTCCAATGATTTTCCTTGTATACAGTAGTTTGGGGTAGTAGGATTCTCCTCAAAATCTTCGAATAGCATCCCGGGAAGATACTAAACTTAAATACCAAGTTTGGTATTTTACCGACTTTCCATTTTTGAGTTATCGTATTTACAGATACACTGACACACAAAAACACATACTCACACACACGGGCCTTTTCTAAAAATGTTTGGATACAGGAGACCCTAAAATGCGTATTTCCGGTGAAATCTCGGTATCGATTTTTGGGTGCAGTGCAACACCTTCTCTACCTATGCACTATGTACTAGACAAAGTAATAAAATTTATAGTCAAATGAAACAGAGACGAATGATCGCTTCTTACCACTTTTGGTTTAAGTAATGCGGTATAACGTTAAGAAACATTATTAAAATAATGTGTGTCTAAATGGAAATAAAGTTTTATTTAAGGACCTCTTTAACTGCTGTGGTTCTCAGCGTCCCATACTATATTGGGCGTGAAAGACCGCTTAATTTTGCTCAGAGGCCTCTTTATTAAGCTCGAGGTTCTCTTACTGACGTAAATCTACGACAGGGAACCAAAGGCTTTACTTCCCTTCCGAAGGTAGCCATGTTAAGAATTGTTGCGTCCGAAAAAATTCATTGAATTTGTGTCTAATGTCATAGAATTATGCAAATTTTCACTCCAATCCTCTACTTCATACTGATTCATTCGAATAAGTAGCGCGATAGTGACAAACTCTTAAATCAATCCCAAAGAACACAATGTGTTATACTTATACTTACCTTTGCACCATACTTATTATCATCGTAATTCCTTATGATCTTTTGCATACTGTTTTGACACCGACCTCGTTTCTTTATATGCCACTGTCTATACATAATTGATTTAATCCTATAGCAACGTAATTGCATATTTTACAAACTGGTAGAAAGTTTTATTCTTTCATACTGTAGGTATACACACGGGCCATATGTTTTTTTTTTGTTTTTTTTTTGTTTTGTTTTTTTTATAGCGTTTAACGCTCGCTTTTACTACTTGTGGCACCGTAGGCGAAGATTTCTGTGAATCATGTAATGAAGATGGCACATGCGATTGCTTGGGATGGAACTCGGTGTGTCTAGGTGAGAAGTAGTGGTCTAACCACTCAGCCACGGCGCGGCCTGGGTCACATGTATGGCAACTGCTCTATAGAATCGCTTTTGGAACTACCACTGAACAATGTTTAACCTAGTGATATTAAATAGTTGTATTTGTTTCTTTAGTGCCTCAAAATGTTGATAACTAGACGGGGCTAAGCTGGTAGGATATTTTTTAACAGTCTCTAAAATGCTTGTCTCAGCAAGATCATTGTCCTTCTTCTCTGGGAATGATTTCCTCCTCTGCAGAACTGTGTGTATTCTCATATGACAGTTAATGCTGTCAAAGACATTGGCAATTTCATAGGTGACTTTCGGTTTTCACAGTTTTTCCCAGAGATATCCTACACATATTCTGTTAGGAGCTGGAGAATATGCTGTAGAGCATCCAGATCACAACCATCTGGGCTTTTGTTTCATCAGGGTATTATACGCTAGTGACTGATCTTGACAAACATACTTGCCCCCCCTCCAAATATACATTACTATATTATACCACTCATAAAAGAAAAGTATGTATTAATGCAGTCTTTTCTTAACTTTCAGCGTCTGCACTTGGGATTAACGCGCCGTAGCATGAAGAAGCTTATTTTCAAAGGTAAGAAAACAATAATACAACCTGTGGATAACTTAAGTTTGGCCCTACTCCAAGGCAGGTGTATGTAGTATAACTGTATTTGTCATAAGCAAACGTGTGCTCGTTTGTATTAAATGTATCATACTGTTCGCTATTTCTAAATGCAAAACATTTTTACTTCTAATATTACTACTACCACCATCTGAGCTTTTACTATAACCAAGAATCTGAAGTTATTGGAGCATTCAGTTTATAAGAAAATAAAGAAATTGGTATATATTTAGACTTTTCTCCAGAAACTGCAATAAGTGGTAAAACATTGTCACATTACTTCAGTTGTACGTCAAGGAAAAACAAAATCGTTGACCTTTCATATCGTAACTTTCAAATTCATCTTCTTCTTCCTCCCCAAGGTATAAGGCTGGTGACCTATTCCTCAAATATATCGTTCCATTTTCTTCTTGGTCTTCCTGCTTTGGATATCCTTTAAGCTTATAATTTGTTCAATTTTTGGTGTTGCTATCATCCTTAGAATATGTTAGTACCGTTTATTTTTATTTTCATTAATTTGTTTTCATTTAAATTATCTAAGTATCTATTTTCGGAATTCTTAATGTTTTTCTTTATCTATGACCATATATTCAACTCCTGTATTTAGGAATTCCACCGATCTGCGTTTCTATTCTTTTTTTATCAATCCCATTCATAGTCCAGTTTTCAATTCCATATGTTGTCATTGGCACTTAATTTATAACATTTCATTTGTGTTTCTTTTGACGTCTTTCCTTATTGTTCCATTCATTTATTTTATATTCAGGTATTTATTTTTATTATAAGATAGTTAAAACCTAGATAATTAAACTAATCTTGTTCTAGGATTTCTTCATTAATAACTATCTTACATCTTATGTGATTTGTCCCTTTAAAATGCATTGATATTGTCTTGGCTGTTGTTATTCTATTTGTACCTAATTTTATAAACCGTTCTCTGTCTTACGAAACAATAAACCAGAACCAAGAATAGACTGTATACATGCAGCGAGCAAAAAGCTTTTCACTTAACTATGCTGCAGCAGCTTTTGTACTCATATTTTGCTCGGTAGATGTGCGCAGCCATCTAAAGCGTGCAGAAGAATGGTTTTTGTATTTCAGAAGCTATGTAAAGAGGATATTTTGTGTGACAAAAATTTGCTAGATTTGCCACTTTCCGCTAGATGGTATTAAAATGTAGGTCACCCAGTTCGACTTGTAGTGTTATAAAAGTTAGTTTGTTATCTCAGGAGTGACAGAGGAGTTGAGAATAAATAAATAAATAAATATAGGCAGGCAGGTAGATAAGCAGATGGATGTATGGATGGTCTTGTTTTACTGTATGGGGCATTTCGTGTTCGTAAACTTTGTTACGAATTGGTCTTGGGACTCTCATTACTTGAATAATTACAGAATGTAAGCAAATGTTTAGTGTTGTTAAAATTACCGTTTCTTTTAATTGAATGCACAATTGATTGTTGCATTTCAATTGCAACACTCTATACGCTAAAAATGGTAGAAATTTGTTAAACAATCTCTGTGGTTCCAAATCGTCCTCCACGGTCTAGGGGTAACTCGATCGATGGTTTAAACCCGGCGGAGGGCGATGAACTTTTTTTTCGGGCTTAAAAATCCTTAGCATGGCTCCCTTCGGAAGGGTAGTAAAGCCGTTGGTCCCGAGTCGTAGATTTACGGCACGAACCTCAACCCGGATAAAGAGGCAGCTGAGCAAAATTAAGCGGTCTTTCACGGAATGCTGAGAACCGCAACAGTGAACGAGCGTTCATAAGTAAACTCAATTTAATTTAATTTTTCTGCGGTTTCAAGAAACTCCTGAAAAATCAGACGCTCTGGATTCCGGACTAGGCATGAGGTAATTCCGGGGGAGATGGCCTTGCAGGAGAGATGACCAATGGCTCTTATTATCACACCTGTGGAGGGTTGCTTTTGAAATTCAGCTGCCGACAATACTTTAGTCCTTGTTATTGAGCGTTGATTACCTGCACTGCTTATGATAGCATTTTCGCCAGTTTATTTCTGTTGTTACTTTCCACATAGTCAATAATTTTTCCACTGGTGAATGAACTAAGTGATACCCAACGCCTTTTCAAGACAACAGCTGGAAACTTTGTGGATAGCATAAGTTCATATTGAGTACTTTACTGACATTGATTGCATAATTCTCCTATTTTTATTGTAGCCTGTGACCTCACCTCTACAAACGGGAGAGATGGCCTACAATATTTTGAGAGAATTGGCTAGCCTTTTCGAAGGCATATTTTGCGTTTAGCGTTTTTAAAGATATATATGTGTTTCCTCTAACAAGAGTTGATATTCGCATACTAGCAAACTATTTATCTGAAGAACTTGGCCTGGAACATAAACTTAATAAATAAACAGAAAAGCATGATAAGATTGGCAAAAGCTGTTTCTATTCAGGCATCCTGGTCTTTCTTTATTGAACCCGAAGGCGTTCAATTCGAGAAATGAATCGCAAGGAAGTCAAATATTACTACTTTCATCTACTAGAAGAAATACTAGAAGATAAATGTGGGATCAACAAACCATCAGCTCTTTTTAGCATGGATGAAACAGGTCTACAGTTGAATAATCGTCCTGGGTAGGTGATCATAGAAAAGGGGTCAAAAGCGATTCCAATGGTGACGTCTTCAGAAAAAGATGAAAATTGCCGCAATTCCGAAGGGATATTTCTTCCTCCCGTTTCCATAATCAAAGGTAAAAACAAAATGTATGTATTCGAAGGTGGAATACCTCCAGGTATGCAAATGTTCGAAATGTTCGAAAAATCAGCATATATACACAAATATATTGTTTGACTGCCTGAGAAACCATTTTTTCCTCGAAACCAGAAGGGAATGTGGTGATCGTTCTAGGTCGACATAAGCATACTCTTAAGTACCAAAAATTATGGTCATCTATCCCTGTACAAATGACCATCTGTCCCGCTCTCAAAAGGAGAGATGACCAATGCATAAGTTATTAAAATTCAGAGTTTGTTCATCCAAAAGAAATGTATGTGGTCCTTCGCGCTTAGTATTATAAAGACTTTTATAAAGATTTAGCAACTTAAACACACCTTTCTTTCGAAATTCTTCATATAATGCAATATTTGAAAAACTATGACCATCCTCCGGACCTACCCTACGTGATATCACCTTATCACCTATATTGTGCATGGAATTCGCAAAGAAAAAAAAAACAATTTTTACTACATGTTTAAGCAGTATAGATGTTATCTTTAACGAGAGATGAATCAACAAAAATGTTTTGAAGGCTTTTGTTCCATCCTTCATACATTAAAAACGCTGTGAAGTGTAGAGATTCTTGGAAACAGCGCGCTTTTGTTGCTGTAGAAATGCGCAATTATGTTAAGTATGCGCAAACCACGAATCCCTTTACACGCAACCCGCAAAGTCAACTAACACCACATAGTTTGAAACGACCAGTAGATGAAGGGAGAAACAGACAGTGAGCACAGTGGCAGTTCGTGATATCTGATAAGTAATGTTGCTTTGTTTTATGTGCGGTTTAGCCAGAGCAAACTAATACAAACAACATTTTATTTTAAGTACCTACTTTCTTTTACATTGGAAATTATTTCGTTAAAATTTGGCTGCCTCCGATAGAGCTATTTTCAGTTGCGCCAATAGATGTCCGTCAGTCAAACGGTATCTGCACTTTAACTTGGTATAATTCATACATGAAAACGGTTGCTCACAAAAAATATGTGAAAGCAAACTTAGCCAAAATGTTAACTGCAAATAAACTTAATTGCTTGTGCTTTGATCTCTTTAAATAGATCAACAGCATGTTTACCTTAGCACAAAAATTATTAAAAAATACTATTTTTAGGACAATAATTGTAGCTGAAACTTCAACCTTGTCTGTTATTGTTAATTAAATACAATGAGTACAACATTTTCACCAGTCTTTAATTAGCATGGTTAGTGATTGAAATCTTCTTTCACATTTCGTGAGATGGTACTTAGGGTTTGATTTGTTGACACATGCTTACTTGGGTTCTGGTATGATTCGTTCTAGCAGATAATCCCTTGAAACCCATGGGCGGTAAATCGTGTAGTATACAGGTGACAAAGCTCGAAGTTTGATCCCTTCTAGATTTCTGTCTTCTTAGCTTTAGTCTCCATTATTTCTTCCGTTATCTCAACCGCTTTTTTCTGTCTCTCTTCGAGGACGTTCTATATGCGTATTCTGTTATCCGAAGGTGTGTCTTATGTCTTCGATGGAGAAGGGCTCCTGCGCATAGCTGTTTCTCTAAATTTTGAGACTTTTTAAGAATCTCGCCTTGAAATTCTCTAGCTACTTGAGGTTGTTCACCGTTTTGCAGGGTCATATTAATCGGTTGCCATATGTGGCGGCCGGCATAACTTTAAGTTTGAAGAGCTTTATTACAGTTAACAGGGATAGGCTTTGGAGTTTAGGAATGTCATATGCTCATATGTTGCAGCAGTTGCGCGCTCCTGTATATATAGGGAGAACGCGGTTCCAGTTGTTTGAAGCATAACACCCAAATATTTGAAATTGGGTATACGGACCCTAAGTTGCTTCTCCGCACTTGAGTGGTCTCGCTGCGGTATCCTTCCTCCCCTTCTAAATTGCATTTCCTTTGTTTTTGTACTGATTATTTTCATAGAATTTTCTGGCGCCCATGCCATAATTTTCTCCATAGTAGCTTGCAGATCTCCTCGGTTCCTGGAGAGGATGACCATGTCATCTGCGTGCATAATTAGTCTAACATGTCTTGATTGGCCGATATGAAGTCATTGCGTTGAAGAGAGCTAGGCTCATTGGATCCCCTTGTAGAACCCCCTTTGTTTGAGCGATATATTGTAATGCCATCGCAGATTGGCACGTAATTCGCGTTAAGTCGACTTGCCCTTTTAGGTTAGGATTTGCAAAAAAGTCAAAATTATTCCCCGGCAAATCGTCGGATTGCCTGGTAAAGACATAATATTTGCCCTCAGTATAGTGCGTGCGTGCGTGCAAGATCTGATAAGCTCGTGGTGAGCCTAGGTGTAGTTGCTGAGTACCTACCCTGATTAGGGTTTAACCACAGGAATGAGGTGAAGGTTGAGGTTATATTTTTTGAGGTTACGAGGTTTGGTATTAAGGAGGTTGCGCTAGATAGGCTTCTCGAGCGATTGCACAGCGGTTGCTCAGTATAGTGGTTACTATGCTAGCCTGTAATACCCAAAGTTGCTGCCTCAAACCCTGTGGAGGACAACGGATTTTTTGGACGTAAAATCCTTAGTATGATTTCCTTCGGAAGGTAGGTAAAGTCATTGGTTTCGTGCGTTTATTTGCACATAAAATAACTCCATACCTTGAAATAGGGATCCCTGGGCTAAATTCGCCGTATTTCAGTACAAAAGTTGCGATTTCGTCCTATAGTGCCATCTAAGGGCGTTGCGTTGAACGCTCGTCTTCAAGTCATATAGTAGCGAGCTCGCGAACTAGAAATTCCGTTTATATATATAAACATTCCTTACTCTCATTTATTGTGGAGGGGTTCTAGAAGGAAAGTGATACACAACTCCTGTTGTATCTGTCTTTTACATAGTTCTAACGATACGCAAAGATTTAAATTGTGTGTGCTTTATTATATGTCATGTTTTTTTCTTATTGGTTAAGGTCATTTAAGTATTTATTTATTCATTTATTGGCTTCCTTTCAACACGAGATAAGTTTCAGTTATAGGAAGTAACTGTCAACATGGAAGATCAGAATGTTATAAATCTGCCACGACGACTTTCCAATTGGAACTTTGTCGAGGTACGACATTATTTGCCAATTGTCTACGTCGTACATAGGCACGTAATTTACACCGATTTTCTGCAAGCACATCATCTTCTGTTGGAAGGTCAAAAACTGTTTCTATGCTCATACCTGCTTTACTTATAAGACCAGGCGCTGCAGAGAGAATGAGCTCTCCGTCTCTACGAATTGTTTACCACATTACAGGAGGAATATTAACTTTACCATTGTTCAGTTACCAAGCCATATGTTATTATTAGTGAAATGTTCAATATTTAAGAAATCAAATTTAATTTTGAAGATATTAAGGGAAATAAATGTTTTAAATTAAAGATTTAGTTATTATCCATTTCAATAATTATCAAATAAAAAGAAGTAGGGATATTTATTGAAATATTCATCTAAAAACGAGAATAGATAATTGACGCATTAAAAGAATAAGCGTTATTATGAAAGCATTTAATAGAAGACTAATAGGTATAATATTCCCGTCTATTAAAACACCGAGTAAATCAAAATTAAAGAAACGTAAAAATTTAGCAAAGATATTTCCATGAAGATATGGACATATGAAAGCCAGGGTTAACGGGGAACTATAGTCATATGAATCGAGCGGGAAGGATCAGGCGGTTTCATCTATGGCCCGCATTCGGTATGTCGCGGGTTCGATTCTCGTGGCCAACCAAGTTGATTTGTGGTCGTCAGGAGGTTTCCTTCATCCCCCGGATTTCTGTCCTTCCATGTCGTTCCTACTGTCATTCCATTCATCCTTCATTCAAAGTTGGAAGTTCGGCGATGGTGCTCGGTGCGGCATGGCAGGGAAAAGAATGCTCAAAATGATCATCCTCGTTCCTCAACTTCGACTGGTTGCCAGGATGAGATGGGCTTGGACCTTATGTGAGGCAGGGTACTTGGTCTACCTGTCTGGAAGCTGCAGGGACGCGACGCTTCTGGGTCCGGCCGCCCGATGTATAATCTCACCTCATCCCAGGGTTGCTCTCTCGTGGGGGTAGCACCAATAACCACCTAAGTTTGGTGGCAAATCCCCTCCGTCCGTACCCTTTTCCTTTAGGCACATGAGACCTGCGTATAGTACGTTATTCTGTTGCTATTCGAAACTCTGATTTGTCTACAATAACACTACTCTGTGCTGAAATGGAACGCTTAAGAAAGAAAGTAAGAATGATTAAAAACGTAAATTAGGTTCTCTTGAGCGTTTTATGTATGAATAATTTACAATGCGATAAAATGGAGGAATTCTTTTTTGAGAGCAGGGTGGAAATGAAAATGGAGTTTTATTTATGGACGCTCTTTGACTGCTGTGGTTCTCAGCGTCCCATTCTATATTGGGCGTGAAAGATCTCTTAATTTTGCTCAGAGGCCTCTTTATCAGGCTTGAGGTTCTTTTACGGCGAGAGCGAGGTGGAATGGTATTATTTCTAATTCGTGTTTATGTTTAAAATTCCACCCAAGATGATCGTGTGTACTCCTTAATCATTCTCTCCACCAACCTTAGGTATACCCAATGCGTGTATTGTTCAGTGCGCTGAGAAGATAGGTTGTTATCCAAGGGGCTTCGATGCCATTGATGATTATGGTTATGATGCCGATCTGCACAAGATAAAGACAAGGTGTAAATATAAAAACAACCACCTGGGTAGTGTGGTGTTAGCATATCTGCCTCATATTCAACAGGTCGTGAGTTCGAATCTCGCTTTCGGGGTTTTCCCTTATCCTTAGAAGACAAATGTCTTGCCGGTCCCCATGGCCGCGCTCGCCAAAGCGTCTCGCTTTGGTGTTTCGCAGCGCAGGGGATCGTGGGTTCGAGTCCCGCCTTGGGCATGGGTGCTATATGTTTGTGTATGTGTGTGTAAAAAGTAAAACAGAAATTCAGTAATCATACAGTAATCAAAGTAAACAAATTAGGCAAATAAAAAGTAGGGTATACAGCGCCGGAGTCCCGTTCAGACTCCGGAACTGTATTTAAAAAAAAAATGTCGAGTAGCTTTGAGCTCCATGGGCCCCGAGATCATTTGAGCATTATTTCACCAATTTCATTCATCGTCCTATATGACCAACCAGGTTAAAAGACATTAAGCTACAAAAAAAAAAAAAATCAATTTTTCACTGCATGGGAAGTGGGTATAAAACGTAGTGCACTTGCGCTGGTGGCAATGGAAACATTGTGCGCTATAGAAAGAGCGCTTAACTGCAGCAAAATGGCAGACATTGAGCGGTACGTTCGTATTCATGGACTTCCCAAAGGGTTAGTGTGTATTCACTGGCAATATTCACTATTCCGATCACAATAGTGAAGCCTCCCCATTGTGACGCTCGCAGCGAACCTTTGCCACTTGTTAAATTCCGCAGCTGACCTCCGCGGCCGCCATATTCATCATCATACCAACTGTTGATAATGGCAAATAAACATACTTTCGTCTATTGTGTCAGCATTCAAAAAGTGCTTGCTTCCATGCAACAACCGTCCAACGTGGTCCTGTCATGTGCCGCTGATTTTTAGGGCATGGCATCAATCTTGCTGGTATTCGTGAATATTTGTCTCTCTCTGGCTCTGGTTCGTCGTGCTACAGGCAAGTTCTCCACTACTTTGCAGTTTCAGCTCTGTAATTTCATATCAGTTGCACTAGGAACTATAAAGAAAAGAATTTAGTGTAAATGCAACATTTAATGGAAATTTAAAACATAATAAGTCCTACACATTGGCAGGAGTATAAGATTTAGTACCTATAAATAACCTATAGGGATGCTGCGGTAACATAAACAACTACAGATGAAATATTGAGAGACGGTTTCAAAAAAATTGCGAAGAATTTATGAATCATTAAAAATGTGGAAGACTGAAGAATAACATATAATTATGACTTTAAAAAAGCATATGCATTACACTCACATGTTTTTCTGTGACTGTCTTACAAACAAACTTCATACAAAAGTTTATTCTCTGTTCTACATGCTAATCGTTCTTACTACTCAGTTCCTTATAAGTAGAAAGGAACTAAACGAGTGCACTATGGTAAAGTGATAGTCAAATGTATTAAAAGCTGTCGGTATGCAATTGTCATTGAAATTTGCTGCTTTGCTTGGCCAGGAGTAAAACAAAGGAAACATGGGTTATTTCATGTAAGAAAAATACCTATAAGTATTTCAAAATTGAAAACAATCACAGGGAATATCTGGGAAACGGTTACCTTCACAACAAAAATATAAAGGCATAAATTGTGTTTTTTAACGAGATCTACATTTTTGTGTAGTAACCTTTTGTCTAACTCTTACGGTTTACCAGTTATACATAAGTTATTCAGAATGAAGAGGATTCAGAAGCTATTCCCAGAAAATTCAAGATTTACATTTTATTTGTCAGGTAAATATCTTTAACATACGGTATTTAAATCAAAATAGTTAGAGGAATTTTTGAGAAAATCAATATTTTCGAAACTTTTTCCGTGAAAAGGATAGTTTGGGGTGGAGGATTTGGTCAAAATTCTTCGTGTCACACCTTTGGAAGATACTGAACTTAAATAAAAAGTTTGCATCTAATGAACTTCTCGTCTTTGTGTTATCGTGTCCAAAAACGCACACACTGACCTTTTCCTAAAAACACTTTTCTTTTTTATTCAGGGACTCTCAAAAACATATATGTCCGGTGAAATTTCGGTATCGAATTTGTGGGTGGTATATATACCTTCTCTATTTACCATGTTCGTTTTATGTACGTATAAGCTGTAGAAAGTAAAAATTAACAAGGAAACAACATATGTAATATTTATGAGCACATAAATAATAAGAAGGCTAGGACATGCACAGAGAATGGATGATACAGGAAAGTGTGATAAAAATCTGAGGTGTTGCATTCACAAGACTGCAAAAAAAACTACTCTTACAAGAGATTATACTTTATTCACATTACACTTATCAAGATAAATCTTACCAGAAATGGTCTTATTGTTTAGTTGCTTATACGTAGAAGGGAAATGAAGTGACAGTCAACATTTTTTAAAGATGTTACTTTGGATTGTCATTGAAATTTATTCCTTTTCCATCGCCAGAAGTAAAACAAAAGAGATATGAATGGATGAGGACTTCCATTTTGAGATAATTGAATACAAACGCAGGGAATATCTCGGAAATGGTTAGTTCTACAAAACTCTGTGTATGACATAAAATATGTGTTTTAACAAGATGTACATTTTTGTGTAGTAAGTTTTTGTCTATCTCTTACGTTTATCAGTTATATTAACGTCATTCAGAATGAAGAGGACTTCAGGACCTTTCCCAAAAAATTGGATATACATTTTTTTGGCCAATTAAATATCTTTAAAATATGATATTTTAATAAAAAAAACTTTAAATCCATTGTTTAGAACAATGAAAATGTCGAAACATGTTCCATGTGAAGAGTAGTTTGGGGTGCGAATAGTTTCGTGTTGCATCCTTGGAAGATAGTGAACATAAATCCCAATATTGGTATTAACGGACTTTTCGTTTTTGAGTTATGGTGTTCACAGACACACAGACTCATACACAGGATACTTTTTCTATAAATTCCTTTTTTTATACAAGAGCCCTCAAAATATGTATTTCCGGCGATATCTGGTATCAAATCTTTTGGAGGAAACAATACTTTCTTTACCTACTATGTGGGTACATTGTACATGTTTTAAAGGAAGTAATAATGATTGCATTGCAGTACGAAAAGGGGAGACGAAAGAGGAGATGGCTAGAAAAACTAATAGATCTATGGAATATGTGATTAAGTTATGGAAAACTATGGCAGAAGATAAGTTCATGTAGTAACCTACTGGGAAAACACTATAATTGTGCACGTTAATATGCTTAAGGTTCAACAGTATTTTTATGTTATGCAGTACATTAAAGTAAATGAGAAGAAAATACCAGGACATGATAAACGGATGTTGAAATAGCTCCATTGAGGCTGTCATGAGAAAAGGAGGAGGCCCTTTTTAAGTTCAGTTAATAACCGAAAGCTTCGCAGATTAATTAATCATATACAAATGAATACGAATGAATTCATAATATAGTTGTATGAACATTGAAGACACTCATTCTTATGGTAAGCAAACATGTGTTTACGCACATTATAGTAATTTGAAGCAAACGGGAATACCAGAAGATGCGAAACACAATTTATTTCATTTAGACACTCGGTGTAGCACAACATATGTCCAGAATATAAAACAAAACATCTCGAAGGAGAAGACAACCTATCGAACCTCCCGGAAGGATTCTTCTGGAGCATAAATTACCAAAACTGCTGGAACACATAGAGTTTGTTGCGCGAACCATTGTTCTGAAGGGCCAGCGGAAAGATACAAAACCAGATGACGGGTAAACGGCCCACTCCGGTCATTTCGCACTCAATCACAATATTTATTTTCTAGAGCCGGAATGCTCCGAGAGCAGTTAATTTCACTAACAAACTAACAATTTTATTTTTTCTAAGAAATCGTCTTGAAGATAGTTTATCTTCTTCGGTGAAACAAGCTTTGGGACAGAATCTAGTAATTTAAATATAACATAGTGACATTACATTATTAGAAGTAACGTATATTGCAACTGAATTCTTTGAAACGAGTTTTCATTTCCAGAGTTTTGGTGATTACCGTATTTGTTTGAAAAAAAAAAGTCATAATACACATCACAATGGGTAAATGTAAAATTAAATGAATATATACATTTCCCACAAAACTGCAAAATATACATATAAAGTAAAGTTTATCTAGTCAAGTGATGTGGCTTATTGGCAACGCAGACTCTCATTCGCGAGGAATTTAGATTAAAATCCATATTTCTACCAGCATGACACAGGTTTCTCGTGGTCTTTCCTTAACGTGCAGACGTGATTAAAACAATGAGTATAAACATTATTATACCTGATAGAAATCATTTCTCAATATAATTAGTGACCCCTTAGCAACACTAAAGGCCAGTTGTTTAATAAATGAACTATTTAATTTGAAAGTTTTACAAAGTTTAACAAAAGAAGAAGGATGGGATATTTTACTCCAATTAGCATCTCAACAACGTCAGCTGAAGTAAGATGTATTTACTGCAGAAATATCTACGGAATTTTCACCGTGGACTTCAGTCGCCTGCTCTTTCACCTGTTTCCCTCTGATGGTAGGGTCTAAGATGGCTGCATCATAGCCTTCAAAGCCAAGTAGGTCTTTGATGGTTTAATTACACGAGCCATATTTAATCGGTATGATATCAATTCTTCTATGTTGGCAACACAATGTACGAGGGTACTTCCAAAAGTTTCCAAAAATAGACAATAATGAGTTGTGGTAAGCCAGATCAGTTTTTCGTAAATTCAGATAAGTTCAGATAGCAACATGTGCAAGTGCAAACGCATTCCAACAATGTAGGTCATCAATTCATTGCACCGTGTGTGTATATAATCAGGCAAGGTAATTAAAATACTGTCATTTTTCGGTTCGCGCAGCTCACGCCTTGAACTGCTTCTCTTTTTCCCGCTTTAGCCGGCCGTGTTCGGAGATGCTAAGAAAGATAGGAATAGAGGAAGAGTTTGCCATCACTCCTGTATCATTGTTACCATAAGCGCGTACACGGCTGAATGTAGGATGAGAAAAGGTACTTGTTTTCGCAAGTAAGGACAACATTGTAAACAATCTCACTATCCTGTCCTCTAAGAGACATACCAGTGGAGAATTTAGGTGTCTAAGCTGCCAAAATTACTGTTAATAGTTCTCAGTTTATATACTCTTCCAATAAGCAGCACACTATGATTTTTGTTCACCCACTGCCGCTTGCCATACCTTGTCTTCCAACACCGACAAAAACTGGACATGCGGGAGAGGCAGAACGAAGTAATCGGTAATACTTGCGCCCACAACGTTCTACACAGCGTTTTGATTACCCTGCCATATGGTAGATGGAGCTCAACCGAGAGCTATGACTTTCTATGATTTTAAAATCGATATAATGGAGAGAGAATGTCTTGAAAGACTGGTTTATTATGCATTTGGGAGTCTTTGCCCTTCGCAATCCACAATTTATCGATGGTATACACAGTTTAGAAGAGGAAGCGATTCCCTCGATGAGAAGACGGTGCAGGACAGCTGGCTAGAACAACAATGAATTTTTTATAATGCTTAACGTCCGCTTTTACTACTATGGCATCGCAGGTAATGACACTTCTGATGCATGGTACACCGGTGGAATGCGATGGCGGAGGAAACCGGAGAACCAGGAGAAAATACGCACTGCATCGCTTTGTCCACTACAAATCCCACAAGTGATCGGATCGAACTCGGGCCACATTGGTAACAAGAGAGTGGTTTAGCCACTCGGCCACTACGTGGCCACAACAATGGATAAAAATATGGTGAAGCGAGAGCGCATGTTGCGGGAAGATCATCGTTGCACATGTGGTTAGATTCAAGAAGCTCTAAATATTGGATCGGCTGCAGTGGAAATAATTCTGAGGCAAAATTTGAAGTCAGGATGCTTTGCATGCTGGATCCCCCATCACTGCACACATGAGCACAATCACATGTGCAATGATACATTGAAAAATTCAATGGAGAAAGAACCAAAAACATATTTAACATTATAAAGATGAAGAAAGCCGCATTTATCAGCATGATCCAGAAAATAAACGACAACATTTGGTTTGGGTCTTCCCAGGAGAAGATCACCAACAAAACTGAAGCGAATGAGAAGTGCTGCCAAGAATATAATCTGTTCCTTCCTCTCACATTGTAGTGATGCCGTTTAAGGGACAAAAGACTACTGCTAGATGATACACCACAAAGAGTCTGCCAAGAGTGTTCAATGAACTAGGTAAAAAACGCCCGAAGACTTGCCTGCGTGGAATTTTATTGCAACATGAAAATGCCTCTGCCAATACTGCGTCATGAAAACAACCCAATTTTTGTAAGATTGGGATATTTTTTCCATTCTCCCTACAGTCGAGATCTGGCTTTTTTCTATTGCCCAAAATAAGAGAAAGAAGGATGTCGTTCAGAATTTGAAAAATGATTTTAAAGGGTGAGATGGTTTATAGAATGCAATGTAGAATATTTTGAAAATATGCTATCGTCAGATCTAAATTTTTAATTTTATTGCGACCGTTCTCAAAACTTTCGGAGTGACCTTCGTACTTCCTCACAGATCTAGTATTTCTGAAGTCTCAGGGCTTCGGCAATATGTAGCGTATTTGATGGTGTCTAACATCTCTTTCAATGTTTCTATATGGACAGGAACCAAGGACATGCACAAGGGTTTCTGTCTCACTGCCACAACGGCGGCAGTGCTTGCCGTCCTGGACCTGCCTGGTGTAGCTCTAAGTGGACAAACATTTGCTGTCAGCTTAAGTGCTTCCTTCCATTCGCGACTACTTAGTCCCTTTAGTCTATGAATCCATCTATTTGCTTGTAGTGAATTGTTTGTAGAGATCTACAATTTTTTCCTTTTTGAGGCTGGAAACATCAAAGTTGGAATTATTTCTCCCTCAATACGTTCTTAAGATACGAGCATTGACATTTTCATGATCACTCTTGTGAAAACAAGAGTCAATTTCACCTGCAATATTATAAGTTTTTATGCGAGCATTCCCTGATGTTTTCAGAAGTTACTTTCCAAGATGCATGTTCATGTTTGCTGCCATTAATTTGAATGTTTCTTGTTTTCTCTACTTTGTATATAGTACATATACGAGGTACTGCATTCTACCCAAAAATTCGGCAGCGAGATTTCACTGGAAACACAAATTTTAGGGTGTCATTCATAATCACCATCTTTTTTTTTTTTTTCATCATCATCAACTTTCATACGGTCACATCGTGGTCGAGTGGTTAGAACAGTCGCCTCTAACCTAGACGGTCCGGGTTCGATCCTAAGTGACCGCATGTGGGATTTGTGGTGATAATTTGTGCAGGGGTGGATTTTCTCCGGGTTCTCCGGTTTCGCCCGCCATCGCATTTCTCCGGTAGTCCATCTTCATTCCATGCAACGCCAGTGTTATCGCCTGCGGTGCCATTTGTAATACAAGCGGGCGTTAAGCACTTCCAAAAAAAATCAGCTTTCATGGTTTAAGCTCGTTCCGGTCTCATAACTTAAAAAAACTTAGGTCTTTCGATGTTTCGTTGACTTTTGGTGTATATTTTAAAAGAAACTTCGTGTAGCGATGTTCATCCATCCTATCCACATGCTGCTTACAGTTGTTTTGATTGATGGGGGGATTTTCAAGAAAATCTCCCCATCCCAAACTAGTCTTTACATAGAAAAAAATCGATTTTCTCAAAAGTAACCTACGATTTTGATTAATATACCGTATGTTAAAGATAATTACATGACAAATAAAATGTATATCTTGAATTTTCTGGGAATAGCCTCCAAAGACTTCTTTATTCTGGATGAATTTTACGGAATTTTGAATAGCTGCTAAACCGTAAGAGAGGACAAAGAGCACGTTAAAACACACAATTTATGTTATATACATTTTTTGAGTCATTCCTTGTGTTTGGTTTCTGCTATGAAGACTTATACTTTTCTCATATAGGAATTTGTCAACTGCTTCCATACAAAGGAACTTCAGTGACATAGCAACCAGCAAGGAACAAAGCAAACATAGCAACAAGGAACCAAGTAATAAGAGTATTTCTGCTATTTTAGTCGGATTAACATGAAGTAAATAGATGTATAAGCTTTTTAAGAGTAATTTGTTGCAGATATGTAGAGAAAGTCACGTGAATGGTACGCATCAGATTTTTTAATATGTAAATAAAAATACTCTGAGTTTTTGCTTTTGAATACATTACTTGATTCACAATTTTTTCCTACAGTAATTCCTTTCGTTTAGTGGTTTAAAATGTAATAAATATTATTAGTATGAGATAGAGTATTGGTATTTACTCCAGTAGGATATATTCACAATTTGTACTTTCTCTAGCACATAGAGAAGATAGTGTATTCCAACAAAAATTCGATACCAAGATTTCACCGGATGTACATGTTTTGAGGACCCTTAATACAGAAAAGGCATGGTTAGAAAATGGTCAATGTTTGTTTCTATGTCTGCATGTGGACAGCATTGTCAAAGGTCGGTTAAATTCCAATCTTGGTATTTAAGTTTAGTATTTTGCAAGGATCCGAGAAGAGTACTTTCATTAAAGTCATATTTTTAAGATGTTTTCATGACAAACGAAACGTATATTTTAATTTTTGCGGGGAATAGTCCTTGAAGACTGCTTCATTCTGAATGACTTTTACATAACCTGGTAAACCGTCAGAGATAGGCAAAAACTTACTGCACAAAAATGTAGATCTCGTTAAAATACAAAACTTATGTCAAATATTTTTGCAGTACTAACCATTTCAGAGGTATTCTCTGTTAATGGTTACAAGTTAATCTCAACGACAGCTTTAGCCGAATGAATTCCATTATTTCATTTCTAATTAATAAGGCCATAAATGTAACATGTTGAATTATTAGTCAAATGCCCGCCTTGGTAGTGTGGGGGCAGAATATCTATCTCATATTCTAGAGGTCGCGAGTTCGAATCTCGTTTGGGTGACCCAGAGCAAATGGCAGGCTGAGGGCAGCCCGAGGTGTGTTAGACGTGTCCCTGTTCTCTGAGAGAACTTAACCGCATACTGACGGGATTGTGGAGTTTGCAGGATGGCGGGTGAGGCTTGGGGTTGAGTAACCTGGATGGGGTTTTTATCGGGGTTTCCCATATCCTAAGAAGACGAATGTCCTCTTAGGCCCTCATCCATTTCATTCATCGTCCGATATCATCAACCAGGTTAAAGGATGTTAAACTACACAACAAAGACACTTTAGCAGATGTTATTTAGGTTCTAATGATGCGATAATAATCTTTTGTAAGAATAATTAGTTTGCGGAACCGTTAGAAAAAGTCACGTAAATGGAACACATAAATTCTTTACTTTCTCTAGTCCCATATGTAATTATTGGAAGTATTGCATTCGACCCAAAAATTCGATGTCGAGATTTCAATGAAAATACGTTTTAGGACCCCCTGAATCCAAAAAAGGCATTTTCAGATACAGGCCTGTGTGCGAATGTGTGCGAGTGTGTGTCTGTCTGTGTGTGTGTGTGTGTGTGTGTGTGTGTGTGTGTCTGTGGACAGCATAGCTCAAAAACGAAAAGACGGTATTTAAGTCTGGTATTTTCCAAGGATGCGATACGAAGATTTTCAGAAAATCCTCCCATCCCTAACTACCCTTTACATGGAAAAATTTTCGAAAATGTTTTTCTTAAAAATGGCTCTAACGATTTTGATTGAAATACCACATATGAAAGCCATTTTTATCACAAATAAAATGTATATCTTGAATCTTGCCTTTGTTTATCTCGATTAGCATGGTGTTGAAAGAAAAATTATCTTTCGTAAGACGTTTGTTTGTAGAGTAGCTAGAGAAAGTCATGTGAGAGTAACACAACAGATTTTTCGTACTAAAAGTCTAAGTTGTCGAAGTTAAATTTAAAAAAAAAAAAAAGAATTGGAGAGACCGCAAACGACCTGGTGCGCCCCCTTCTTATAGAAATCCTGGATCCGCCCTTGTAGCACAATCAGATGCACAGAACTATAAAAGCCTGACGTCAGTTCTCGTCACATTAGCGAGCCTAGCCGGGCAGGCACTGTTCATAACGCTAGCTGTTAACACATGTCAGCCCGTATAATTAACATCATTGTTATTTATTATAGTTTGTAGTGAGCGAGCGGTCTATCGCAATAATGGACTGTTGTTTGTGTGTTGTTTTCCTGCCATCCCCGCCTCCCCTTCCCCTCGTGGCATTACCATCGCTTGATATAATAATTACAAAAGCAAACAGTCCATCGCGTCATTTGAAAAGGACACGCCAGTATTCACCGATTATTGTTATTATTTCTGGTGCTAAATAGGTACTCGTCATTATTTGAAGATTTATTGGGAACCATCTTCAACCATAGGGGAGAGTGTCTGTACTGGGCCAGAGAAATGAAACAAACATAAGGGAATAAATATCGAGAGGCAATTTGAATTATGGGAAATTTGTGTATTGTATAAATAGCAGTGCTATCAATAGAGTGAGAAAACAGTGCGTTCCAACAATGCGTGTTTGGTAGAGCGTAAGTGTAGAGATAATCTCTACCACTTCAAACAAGGGAGTGACTAGGGTTGCCAGGTTTTCAAGGGAGATTTCAGAAATGTTTTTCCCAACACCTGAACACGATTTTATGGATATATCGACATTATACAATATTCATTTTAGAAGATTTACAGCTATATTGTGTACAGAGCTAACAAGGGACCATTATCACATTAATGTTACAGTAAACAGGTAAGGCGTGGATGAAACCATACAACATTATTTTTTAAAACTAATTTTAAAGGCTTTACTTCCAATTTTATGAAAGGAGATGCTGAAACTGGTCTGTCGTTGTCTATATATTTTGGCACCTCTTTAGGAAACTATCCATCTCTCGCTGTTGCCCTCCGTGATGCAATGGTTACCATGGTTCAAACCCGGCGGAGGACGATGGATTGTGTCGGGCGTAAAAATTCTTAGCATGGCTTTCTTCGAAAGGAAAGTAAAGCTGTTGATCCCATATCGTAGATTTACGGCACGTAAAAGAACCTCAGGCCTGATACAGAGGCATCTGATCAAAATTAAGTGGTCTTTCACGCCCAGTATAGAATGGGACGCTGAGAACCGCAGCAGTTAAAGAGCGTCCATAAATAAAACTCTAATTCCTCATTTGCCGTAGTTCACCTTGAGAAATGCTGGTTGTTTCCTGGAGGGCACTTTGTTTTAGTTCTTCCAGAGTGTGTGGGTTTCTCTTGTACACTTTGTTTTAAGTTACCCTAGAGATGAAATCGCAGGAGGTTAGATCCGGGGACCGGGGGGCCACAATTCTCTACTTCTGTTGCAGAGTCTTTTTGAAAAAATAAGAGGCAAAATTACGCTTCCTGCCTGTTAATTCTCTAAAAAAAAAAGGGGGGGGAGATAGTATTCAAGTTTGTACAGGAGTCAATGTTGACTAGAAAAAGTTTGGCCCTATAACTTTTTCTCTGCCAATGGCTCACCATACACCAATTTTTATGGTCATGATGTACTTCATGAACAATATTAGGTTTCTCAGAGCTCCAATGATGATTATTTTGAGTAGACACATATCCATGAAGGTGAAACCAAACCTCGTCCACCGAAAATTATTAAAGTGGGTTTATTTCATCATGAGAGTCCACTCACAAAATGTGTGCCGAGTTACAGAATCATCTAGTTGAAGAGCATATGCCACAGTTATTTTATATTGTTTTAACTTCAGCTATTTATTACCTCTTCGCTTATACCATTTAAAATGCCTACCTGTTGTAAAAGACGCCTAGGCGATTTTTATGGTAATTTTCCAAACGATGACCGATGCCTTCTAATGTTTCTTCGGTAAGAACCGCGCGCTCATCTTTTAATTTCTTAGAATATTTCTGTGTCTTGAAATCTATTGTAAAGTTCATGCACTGTTGTACAGTCCATAACTTTTACACATGGAGATCTTACCGCAAATTGTACTTGTACTTGGCGAGCTGAGTTAACACATACGAAACATAAATAAATACACGTTGTACAGTAGATAAAAACATACTGATCCATAATACACTTTATGACTAATTACAAGATAAAATAATAAAAAACTTATAATAACGGAACTACAGCATATCACTGTCAACTCAATACTGCACTTCCAGAGCAAAACTGCGTCAGAAGCGTGACCTTGTTTACAGCAGCAGTGCGGAATCACGTGGAAAAACACCACGCAGCCGGTTCGGAGGTTTTTGACTCGCTCAGTACTACGCCAGGCACCGATGTAGTGACGACGAAATTTGCCTCTACCGAGGCTACAAGTATCTGCCCGCAGGGCCGCACTAAACATAACTTGCAACCAAGATTCCCAAGCCAGGTGGTTCAGGCGTTTCAACTGAGACTGGCGTTCGGGAGCTGTTGGATCGATTTCTCGCGGTCGAACTCTCTGACCAATGGTTTTTGTTCTTTGATCTGAGACACTAGGCGTCTTCAGTCCTACATTTAATCAAAACAGTATCTTTCAGGGTTGTAAGTGTCGGCAGGACTACGGTGGTAGTGCCCTCTCGTGGAGATGACTGCGCTGTGGAAACTCGGCTCTCAGTAGCAGGATGGCGTTGGGGATCGTCGGTAGAGTCAGGGGCGTTTGAGGAGCAGGCTCCTAGCACTCCCCGCGACGAGATGAAGAACTGTTTGGGAACTGTAAGGAACACTCCACTATGGCTATTTCCCCCTGTCTGGTTCCGGCTGGGTGCTGTAATTGCTCTCATTTTACCCTATCCTTCCGAGATGTGACGTACGAAAAGTCAATCAGTGGCTGAGGTGTAGAATCCCCTGCACTGCTACTGATGATGCTCTCCTCCTCCTCCTGCTGCTGCCGCCGCATCGCCACCTCCATCACTACCATATTTTAAGAACGTATCGGTGTGTGATAACTTTGAAATATCGAGAGAAAAATGAATATCGGTATCGCAATTTAAATAGCATAAGTTATTTGACAATTAAAACCAAAAATGAATAATATTTCCGAAACAGTAAGTACTACAAAATTGTTTAGTGTAAACTGTGCGATATAATGAGGTCTACATATCTTATTATTAAGCTTTTTGTCGGTTGCTTACGATTTACAGTTATAAAAATATCATTGAGAAAGAGGATAACTTCACAGGCTATTCGTAGAACATTAAATATATAACTTTTATTTATTTATATATATCGTAAATACACAGCATTTGAATCGAAATTGTTAGAGCCCTTTTGAGAAAATAAGCCTTGGTGAACATTTGTCTATATAAATGTTAGTTTGTGGAGTGGGGATTCTCTTGCGTCTCTCTGCATGCTTGAAAGCAGCTGAGCTTGTCTATCAAGTTTTGGTATTTAAGTTATTTTTCGTTTTTGAATTATGCTGTTCAGAGATACACGAACACACGCAAAACACCCACGCATACACAACACACACATGGTCGCTTCCCTGGTAATTATTTATTTGGAATTAAAGAATCTTAAAACGTATATTTCCTGGAAATCCAGGTATAGAATTTTTGGGTTCAATGAACGCTCGCTCTAACTACTATAGATAGACAAGTAGCACAGAGATTAAAAATTGTTATTGAGGATAGCGCGAGTTGTTATATAAATATACTTTTGAAGAAAATATTTACACTTGAGCAATTTGTTTAGCCCCTTCCACAAAATTGAAACCAGCTACGGTCATATCCACTGATGTCACGCATTATGAGATAAACAAGAGAGGTATTCAGTCTGCCGGAAACTCGCTGAAGGACAGACCGTCTTTAGAGCGCAGCGAAACTTTGCTGGTTAGCCGCCAAGGGTAGGAATAAGTGGGATTTCTTTCGGCGTGGCAAAATTTGGAGGTTAAACACACTCGGTGACTAAATTATTATTATTATTGTAAAATCCCACTTTACTAGTCGGACCGTCCGATATTTCCTTCATTACAAGATTTCTGTACAAATTGCGTTTCATTGCCTGTAACTTATAATTGTAAATTACAACTACAACTTAAAAATGTAACGAATCTAACTTATTCTAGCTAAATTCCTAAACGCTACAATCACATACATATTTAATGGCTGCTTGTTAAAATAATTTCTTGTAATAAATTGTGAAACCTTTCCAGGGTTTCTTTACAGTTTCCTGGAAACGTTCTCCCTAGACCTTTAAGGTAAAATTTTTTAAGATTCTCTCTAGTTTTGCCCAGAATAACTACAGTACTCACTGGATGAAAATTACATGTATGCTGTAAATATGTTTGTGGAACTGAATTTTGTTAGATCCCTTATGCTCATCCAATAACAACTTTTTAGTGCCATTTTATTTTACTTCCCTTTAACAGCTTGCTCACAGCGCGACGGAACTGTTCTGTAATATAGCTCACCCTTTTAAGGTCCCATCCTCCATACGATACCATCTTTGCTTCGCACCAAGCAGATGGTGTTAAAGGACCGTCTAGTGTAGTTGGTCTACCATTCGTAGCGAGATGCTAAGTGCAGCTAGCCTTTCCCACATCCTTATGGTGTACTACTTAGAGCTAATCAGATAGGTTAGAGTGCCGTTCTGTCTCTTCTGTGGCAGATGGCAGCGCAACCGCAACTACCGTTCATTTTCACTTTTACTATTGTTTTAGACTGAAGGTTGAACTTGGGTCGTGGTATTAAATATCCAGTCTAGCATTTACCTTGATGACTGAAGGAAAACACAAAAAAAACTCAACCAGATTGGTGGTCCCATGGGATTTGAACCCAGAATCTCCCGAAAGCAAGCCACAAACTAACCGCCTAAGCCGTCTCGCTCGGTAATAAGGAATGAATGTTGTACGTCTTTTGATTTGAAAGGATTTCAATCTGCGAAGGGAACTGCTTTGCCAACCCGCGCACGTTGCCGCAATAAGCACCACCTGTTACTCGATAATGACCGCCCTTCTTTCTAACCCTTCCCTAAATGCAGTGCAAAGGATCACAGATTTCTTTTGGGTTAGTCCCACCACTGCGTTAACTCCGCTTTATCAGAGAAATAATCACAAGCTTAATTATAGGAAAACTGTAGCTTCTTCTTTATTTGTTATTCTTCTTTCTTAACGTGGATTAGGTCAGGCATACCCAAATTGAAAGGGCAGAGGGGAAGGCGCAGTAATTCAAGCCACTGACTTTGAGAAAAGTGTATTAGAACATTTAAACTAGTTACAAGAAATTCTCAAAAGTGGCTAAATCTATAAAAGACGATTGGACATAAGCTGTGTTTTAACAAGCTCTATAAATTTTGTGTAGTCAGTTTTTGTCTATTTCTTACGCTTTATTTATACTATCTATTTTTCATAATCATTATCATATTCGTTCCAGGCTCTCCATTTTGTGATTCCGTACCGTTGGCTCCCCGACCGGCTACTGACCCCTAGACACCCGCCTATAAGTCCTCAGAGGGTATCAGTCCTACATAAGGGGTGGGTAAGCGAACTACGATAAAAATCATCATATAAAAAGCTGATCACCATTATAAACTAATGAAAATACAAGGCAGTTATCACCGAGAATTGCCTCTCTCGTGTCTTTTTACTTTCTCTACACGTACTATGTACATAGTGTATCTCGATACCAAGATTTCACCGGAAATATATGTTTTAGGATCCCCTGTATCAAAAAAAAAGCATTCCATGTGTCCGTGTGCCTGTGAACACGATAACTCAAAAAAGAAAAGGCGGTAAAGTACCAAACTTGGTATTTAAGTTCAGTATCTTCCAGAGATGCGACACAAGATTTTGAGAAAAATCACCCCACCCTAAACTATCCCTTACATGGAACTTTTTTAAAAAAATTTGATTTCTCAAAAATGGTTCTAACGATTTTGATTAAAATATCCTATATTAAAGATATTTACCTGAAAAATAAAATGTATATCTTGAATTTTCTGGAAATAGCCTCTGAAGACTACTTTATGCTGCATGAATTTTACGAAATTTTGCATAACTGCTAAACCGTAAGAGATAGACAAAAAATGTAGAGCACATTAAAACACACAATTTATGTTATATACATTTTTTCGTGGAGTTGATCGTTTGTGAGGTATTCCTTGTTATTGGTTTCAGCTTTAAAAAACTTATACATTTCTCATACAAGAATTTGTTAACTCGTGTCCATACAAACAAAGGAACACCAGTCACATAGCAACCAGCTTTTGACTATCACTTTAACCTATGGTACTCCCTTATTTCGCTTGTACGTGCACGAAGTAAAAAGAAACATAAGCTTTTTAACAATAATTTGTTGCAGAGATGTAGAGAAAGTTATGTGAATGGATCACATGATTTTTCCAATAGATTGCCTTTCACCACCCCATGCCGCTTCCTTCCTTTAAATGCAACAAAAGAATGGCAAATTCCTATAAGATGACCAGTAGGTAATAAAATGCGGAAAAATAAAAATAAAATTGTCATTTTCGTTCATCTTGAGGCGAAACGAATTTATATTTTATCCCGCACCAAATCGCATTTTCCACTTACTGGAAAATAATCACGTAGATATGTTTCACAGGGATCTATCCTCCTAAGCTCTGCCGGCCATCTAAACAAGTGATCAGTACATGTTTTGTAGGTGCAAAGCCCAATAGAAAAGGTGTTGCTTTTGATACATTCAAAAAATATGTTGCAATCTATTGCAATAGTTGCCCATGAAAATAAATCATATATTAAACTTCTTCTTCTTCCTTTCAAGGTGTAGGCTGATGACCTGTTCCGAGGCTAATTAAATTTCAGTTACATGTGTTGTTCACTCCATCGACTTCTTGGTCTTCCTAAGTTTCTTGTTCCCCTAGGTTCATAAAACATTGCTAGCTTAGTAATCTACAAGGGGGCATTCTCATTACATGCTCTTTCCATTGCTTCCGGTAGCTGCATATTTCATCTATTATATTCTCGACTCCCAACTGTGCTCTAATGTCTTGATTTCTAACGCTGTCTCTTCTAGACTTCCCTACCAAATAACGTATAAAATACATTTGTGCTGCTTCTAGTTGTCGTTTATCTTGGCTTCTCAGCGTCCAGATTTCACTTCCATATACCAGAACTAGCTGAGATACTTCATTATATAATCTCTGTTTTATTTCAGTTCTCATGCTCCTTCCAAAATATTTCTTGATACATCCATTCAGTTTATTGTATTTTACATATATTAAACTGATTATTGCATCTGCTACAGTACATATTTATTATTTTCTAATTTTATTTATACTTTGCAATAAAAATGTATGTTTACTACAAGACTTATATTTATCTCTGTGCCCACCCATACAAAAGGCACAAACTCAGTAGCACACGGGACTTTTACCTCTCCCCTCTCCGCTTGCTATAAACAACGCACCAGTATACTAGAAGCTAACTTAACCTTAAATCATGACAGTAATGCCCGCCAGGCTATAGGCACAAATTCACCGCCCAGCCGCAGCCGCAGAACACCGTCCTTCAACCCTGATACATATGATAAGGAAATGAGGAACAGAAAGACGTGGGAAGCTATTAAGTACCCCAACATTCGCCTGCCAAGCCGAGGAAACCTTGTTATCCGGTACCACTATCATTATCTAATGTGATTCTCGTACATTCTCTTATACAGTTTCCACAAACATTTCTTACCAAAGCTTGTTTTTTTATATTTGAAGAAATAGTTTCATTGTACATAGTTGTAGATGCAAGGGAAATAAAACTGAATCGATAGTTCTCAATTAACTGTTTCTTTCACGCTAGCCGTGTATAGGGGCACTTGAAGTGGTTACACTATTGTAAGTCGTCATTAAGGTATGCCATCTCAGATAGCTTGAGATTTCTTTGTGGTTTACAGGGAGTCAGTGGGGGAATTTTAATGTCGAATCGGCATGTTGCCATGGTAGCTCAGTGGTTAGAGCAACGAGACGGGACCAGGAGATTTGTGGTTCTAGTTCCGACTATGCATTGATTTTTCAGTCCGAATTTACCACGGCATTGAGAAACAACTAAAAAGCGACAATCTTCTGATGAAATGTAATGAAATCTTCTAATCTCGAAACGGCTGATGCTATAAAAAGAGTTAATTAAAATAAGTTGCATATTATGAAGGGTTTTACATTTTTTCTGTAGTATTGTTCTCCTATTTATTATCGTTTATGCGTTATCAAGCGTGTATAAGATACTTCCGAATAAATAGAACGCCACTGTAAATAGGTACATTTTATCATGTTATCTTAAAGTGTTATTTTTATCAAAATCACTAGAGCCATCAAACATTTGACACGTAAGACTTGAACCTTTCACGGCGAATGTTATTCATTATGGCTTCACGGGTGATCAGCCGTGTCAGGTGTATAAAATCCAAGCTTTTGACCATTGCACACTCCATGGTCTTCATCAGGGACTTTTTTTTGTTTCGGGGTCTCAAAACATCAAGTGAAATTTGGACATCTAATTTTAGAGTGGGATGCTATAATTCCCCTACTTACTGCAAGTACGCAGTAGAAATTAAGGTTTTGCATTATTTCACAGAGAAAGTCATATGAACGTTATATATTTCATTGATTATTTATCATCAACAGCTGACTTATCTCCATACCTTGCGTACAACTGTACGAATAGTTCAAATTATTGTTCTTGCAATAGTAGACAGAAGAATAAGCATTTGTTGTGAATTAGCCTATGGAATGATGGAATGCAAAGTAGGCTTTGTGATATAAAATAAACAAATAAAATAAAAAACGAGGAAAATGGTTGTTGTAGGAGCATCGAAACCACGCCTCACTCCAAACCGGTTGAGCCGATATCATAAATTTTCCCTCTTCCACTCATACCTACACACACCAATAGCTGCCAATAAGATTTACCCTGCAAAACCAGCGATTAAGTCACCAGTATTGTCATCAATTTTATTTATTTATGTTTTTTTGTTTTAACTGTTGAATGCATTTCATAGGTAATCTATTGTTAAATACTTCCTAGCAGGATTTTGCTTTTTATATCCAGTGAAATTTGCAACGGAATGAATTTGTTTGAGCATCTAGCAAATATTAACCTTAAAAAATGTTTACCTTTGAGGGTAAAAGGTGAATTAATGTCTTATATTTTTCTACGGATATTCTTCTTCCCGCTTAGGTGCCATACCTCCAAAGAAAAAACGCCTCTGTGTTAGGATTTTAATTTTCAAAGCCTAAAAGTTTCTTCTGAATTAACAAAATACCGAAACATTATCAAAGATAACATTATTGTGCTTTATGTACTTGAGGAGAATTATATTGAGAATATGCCATTTTATATTAACATCTAAAACACTGAATTACAAAGAATATTAACAAAACATTAAAAGAAAAATATCAATATACAAAGCAAAGGAACACCTAAATTGGCTAGCCTCAACATCAATCAATGACATCCTCCCCACCAAAAACGTCAAGCTGAATAGGATGGCTGATTTAAGTTTCATTAGGCTGGATATTTGGAGTGGATGGTAAATTCCTCAAGCATTGCCTAAGGAAAACATTAGGGCGGTCACAAATAGACAACCTAAACACATTCTTGATGAGATTTGAAGCTACCCTGAACTTCAAACCAATGCTCAAGCTACAGACAGTGATGCATCGCTAATACCGGCTCACTTCCTCAGTGGTGGAAAACAAACGAAAATCACAGATGAGTAGGAACCATCAACAAAAAGGGTCTTGAATCAAGAATTTCATCTCTAGCATAACATCACAGACAGTTTCTGGCAACTCTGGATGAGGATAAATTATCAAGAGGTCAAGGAACAACTTGTAAAACACAAACCATGAGTCGGATAAATCGTACTTCTTCAAGATGACATTAAACCAAGACACATGCGGAAGAGACCATAGATAGGAAAAGTTCGCCAAGGAAGAGACAATAAATCACAGGTGTCATTCGCCGTTAACCTGGTGGGATTAAGCTCAGGCGACTTATTCAGCTGGTCATCCCTTTGGAGAAAGACCAGCATGGAAAAGATGTCACAGATTGATATTGAACTACCCATCTTTGTTTGTATTCTTTGTAGTTCAAGAGCTTTGTAGTTGTTAATAAATATAATACTTTATTGTTAATGCAATCTTATTCATGTAATGCAAAACAATATTTCATTCCAAAATTGTAAGGAATAGACAACAATGAGTTATGGTAGGCCAAAGCAGCTTTTTCTAATTTCACATTTAAGTTTGGGCGCGCACTAACAATGTACATCCTCAGCACCGCGCGATTATGTATAGTAAGTAGGCTTTTCTACACCATATACTAGGATGGATCTCAAGTAAGAGCATTTCCTTTCTATGATTTCTATAACTTTAAAGTCGGTTAAGAGCACAGAAAATTCCTTGAAAGACCGCTATATACTTTTGGGGATATTTGCCCTCCGTAATCCACCATTTATCGGTGGTATGCAGAGTTTAGAAGAAGAGAGAGAATCCCCTCGAAGATGAAGACCGAGCAGGACGGCAACAATGGGTGAAAGTGTGGTAAAAGCAGATCAGGAAGCTCTGCGGTCGCTGGATCCCCCACCATCCCCACAAATGGGCAGAAACAAACACGTGTGCAATATTGCTTTGACATAATTGAAAAATGCAATGGAGGAAGATCCAAACATATTTTACATTGTAATAAGTTACGAAATCAGGATCTTACAATATGATTAAGGACTAAACGGCCCTCATCATTCTGGGTCTTTTCAAGAGAAGATCGCTCAACAAAATTGAGGCAAACGAGAAGTTTTGGTAAGAAGATGACCTATTCCTTCTGGTCAGCAAGTAGCCGTGTTGTGACGATTCTACTTGATGAATAAAAGTATGTTACTGCCAGATCGTATACCACAAAATATCTGCCACAAGTGTTTAATGAATTGAGAAAAAAGCGTCCCAAGAATGGTTGTGTGGAATTTTGTTATACTATGACAATGCCTTTGCCCACACTGCACGAAAAATAATCCAATTTCTGCAGGAGTTAGATGTTTTTCCTCGAAGTCAGTGATTTGAGTTACCTGAATCCGCGGTAGCTAAGTGTTTGCAATCTCTCCGAAGAAGGGCGTTCAGCATTTTCAAAATGTTTGAAAGAATGAGGCGGTGTATAGAGTGCAATGGAGAATATTATGAAATACTTGTAATACTTTATTACGTCCATTTTACAACTTTTGGAATGACCCTTGTAGTTGTTAACAAATAAAATGGTATACTGTTAATGTGATTTAATTTCACGTTTACAAAACGCAATATTTTGTTATTGTTTTGTTTATATATGACATTGAATTACTATATTCAATGCTTAATGTGAATTATGACTAATATATATGTATATATATTTATGAAAAATGAACAAGGAGAGTAAATATTGATTTAAAATAACCGCTATAATAATATCTTCTCTATTCATGTAAAATATCAAAACGTTTGAGATTTGTGGAATAGCACATTTTTTTTTTTCCAGAATACTATTACCAAGATAAGCTGACTAAAAATAATATAAGGTGGGCCAAGAGAAGTTAACGGTATTTATGTGTTACAGTCGTTTATAGTTTGTATTATTATTATTATTATTATTATTATTATTATTATTATTATTATTATCATTTTCATCATCATCATTATCATCATTATATAGTCAGTATATATAAATTTCACGTCATAGTGTTGTTTTTACCAGGAAAGCAAAATTGTTCTAAAACTATTGTTTTACATCCACTCAACTTTATATACCAATGCAAATGCGCATATATTCATATATACATTTGCTATCTATAAAACATTATTCATTCTTTCATGTTATGATACACACACACACATACATACATACATACATACATACATACATACATACATAGATACATACATACATACATACATACATACATACATACATACATACATACATACATACATACATACATACATACATACATATATACGAGGGTTGAGACAAAAGTCATGGCAACTAGTTTTTTTTTTCTTGTAGATACGTAAACGGATCACAAACTTATATGTGTCGTGTGGTAGTTCTGCAGGCATAGTGTGTATGCAGAACAACAGATGGCTCTATGATAGCTGGTAGTAGAGCAGCAAGGGCTCTGAAATCAGTAGCTTGGTTATTGTCGTGCGAGATGGAAGTAACCCGTGTTGAGCAGCGTGCTTACGTTAAAATAGCCGTTCTCCGAGGGAGAAATGCGATGGGATGTCACAGTGAATTAGTGGAAGCCCTTGGGAATAATGCCATACCATACCGTGCAGTAACACGGTGGGTAGGAAAGTTTCAGCAAGGACGTCTGTCAACAAGTGATGAGCAACGTTCGGGACGACCTTTTTGTGTGCGGACCGACGTGGCACGTGCCGTCATCGAGCAGCTCCTGGATGAAGACAGACGATGGACGCTATTGGAATTAGAGAGGGAAAGTGGCATCGAGAAACGCACCGTCCGCCAGATATTGCGTAATGAGCTGCAACTACGCAAAATCGCAGGTGGGTGCACTATGCAGTACGCTCCGACCACCTTGCACGCTGGCAACAGGACGGCGATCAATTCTTGTCACGAATAATCGCCATCGATGAATTTTGGACCAGGGCATACTAACCAGAACTGAAACGTCAGTCCGTGGTGTGGCGACATGCTGGATTACCAAGGAGGCAGAAGTTCCGTCAGAATCCTTCCCCAGTCAAATTGATGGTGATCGTCGCGTATGACGTCAGGAGTGTTTTGTTTGCCAGTTTGTTCCAAATGCAGAATAGTGACGGCACAGTACTACAGGGACTTCCTGGTGCGACAGGTACGACGTGGCGTTCGGGAGAAACGTCCGGATCTTGTGGACAGTGCAATAATCCTGCACGACAATGCAAAACCACATAAAGCAGATGTGTAGGGCAGCTATTGCGACTTTGGGAATGGGAAGAATTGGAGCACCCACCGTTCTCTCCCGACATTTCGCCCTGTGACTTTGTTCTCATTCGAAAGAGTAAGGAACTACTACGTGGTAAAAGCGGTTTGCAACACGATAGGACATTGCTAATTTTGTGCGGGAACAGATGCCCCGATTCACACACGGTGCGGCAAATGCTGCGGCAGAGGTATTCAGCGCCTCCCACATCGTTGGCGGTGTGTGGTGACAGTAGTAGGGGCTACTTTGAGGGTCTTTAGGCCCAGGTTTGTCATGTCAACTGTATGTGTACATTGTTGTCATTGTTTTGCACCGTGAAGGCCATATTGTCCTGTATACTACCGTAATAAATTAGTGTGTTACGATATTCAGTGCTATTCATTGTCCACACATGTAGTTAACACCTTGTCCTTTCATCTGTATATGTATTATTTCCCAACCGGACTGGTATCTTCAAGAAAATAAATAGTTGCCATGACTTTTGCTCCAACCCTCGTATATGTGTATGTGTAAAATCTCTGTTTCCTGGAGATTCACCCCTAGAGAAGGCTCGTCTTTTGTTTGCTAATGGTTATTGCCCAGGGGCAGGGGAGAGCGGTCCTGTTTGAAGACCATCATGTTTTGGAGAAAACTATATGTCTGAGATATTGTGTAAAAGAGCGAGAAAGACAGCAAATGGGAGTGAAGGTCGAACGTAGTTGTCTCGACCCTGAGAAGCAAACTTCGGTAGTGGCTCAGCTCGACAAACATGAACCGACCAGAGAACGCTTTTGTATGACACTATTGTAACCCCTGGAAGTGAAACTAGCAAAGACAGATGTAATTGTGTAAATAATATTCCAGATAAAATTGTAAAAAGCAAATTAATACCAATAATTTAAATTTCTATTCACAAACAAATTTAGAATGGCCAATTTAGAACAAGAGTTTTGTACCAATTTAAAGTGAATAACCAGTTCAGCAGCTTTGAATATATCCACTCGTGTTTCATATTCTTTTCCTCTACTGTACAATATTTAGAGTGCAGGGACACCTCACACACGCTGACCTCCAAAGATTATTACGACAGAAGAAATGAATGATGCGAAGGAACTACATGAGACTACAGGTCGCAGTGACGCGCCGAATCAATCCTGAAGCCGCCCAGAGTGAACGATCCAAACAACCTGGGTAGCGACGGGGGATATTCTTTCTTTGGAGCAATATCAGTGTCATCCATCTGCCACTGCCTAAAATATGAGAAGGAAAAGGAATGAAGGCGAATGGGGGATAAGTAGGAGACAGAAACCACCCAACCAGGGAAACTACGATAAGTCAAAGATCAGGTTGGGCTGTCATCGAGCCCGGGATCTTTCGAATGCGAGTCTCTACCGCGGTAATATTTAGAATAAATACGTTACCATTTAGACACTGGTATCTTTTATAACTTGTAGGAGAAATTTGAAAAAGAGAGACACTGAGCTATATGTAAAGTTCAATATTCAAAATCCCTAAAATTTGGAAAATTTAATTGGTATAATAGGAGGTAGATACTGTCTATCCGGTTTCATACATTGCATATTATGGATTTTGGAGGGGAATTCTCAGTAAAATCCAAAATAATAATAAGAAATAAATCAATTGCACAGGTGTCAATTTTCAGTAACTTACATAGAATGCGAAATAAGTATATGAAAGGCAAAAACATCTAGAAAAGATTATCATATGCCACGATATGTAGAACAAATAAAAATAAATTACGAAAGAAAGTTGGAAACCAAAAGACGATTGCAGTACCCACCCTCCTTGTTGTAGTTATGGCTAATTGGAAATCAAGAAAAAGATGGCGGCGTCGCGACTAAATAGGTATCCCGCCTAAGCGACCCGGCGTAGATCCCAGAGTTTACTCTGTAAATAAAGCTCTTTCAACAATTATGATGTTTTTGTTTTGTTTGTTTCCTTTGTACATCCCCCTTTAATTTCTATGGCCATGCGTTATTGTCTCTAGTTTAATAAATTATATCATTAAACAACACATTCACTCACATTTGCACACTTACAGACTCTGTGGGGGATCGGAAATGGTTCTGTTTAATTATCTTATAAATGTATATGAAAGAAATAATCTAAATACCGGCATTTATGTTTCTGTGACATCTATAACAACAGTTTAGGTATCAAATTTTCCATAAATAAACACATATGACTCATATTTCCATGTTAAGAATATGTAAAAACGTTTATTATACTTTAGTACTGGGACACAAAATCAGTTCTTTGATAATTCCTGTGTTCTCTGGCCACCATGGAAAAACTTGATTATACCGTTCTTTATTCTACCTTTGCTGCCCTGGGTTTGAATTCCAATTGGTCGAAGCTGCTTGATATTTGAGGTTTTTATTTAGAGGTTTCCCTCATGTAGCTTAAACAGAACTTTAACTCCATTCATTTTAAATTTTCATTCATTGCCTCTGATCAGTCGAGATTGAGGGAGAGAGAGAATCTCGTATCCAAAAATATAAATCGTTATGGTAAAAATTGTACATCATGTAGCGCACTAAATAAGCCATTTTATGAGATCTATATATTCTTCTTACTCTACTAATTAATATTCCAAGTATTTATATATATAATTAAATATTATTCTTTAACTTTCGGGATAATTATTATGACAGAAGTAAAGGAGGCGGTATTATTATTTTAAATACGATTTTCACAGATGTTGGAAAAGGGGAAAAGATAAAATTAAGGTAGAAAGAAAGAAGCAAAGTGAAAAAGAAACAATGAAACAGAGATTCCTCAGCTAATTGGACAACATGAGCATATTTGTATGTTTATTAAGGCTAAGCTATCGGATTTAGAGACCAACAGTGACAAAGTAGGCTCAGAATTTTTCCTGCACCACACATAGGTTAGGTTACCGGATGTGCAAGAGTGTACTAAAATATGACGTCACAGTGCATTGAGTTGCCCACCAAGTGAAGTGAAACGCACCTGCTGAGGAATCGTTAATGACCACGTGACGCAATAGACCACTCCATAAGCAACAGTAAAAAACTGTAGGGCTGTTTGACCCGCCCATGCATCGAACGCAGTCCCACTAGATTTGCAGCAGTAAAGAGTCGGTTTATTTGCCACGTATTTATGTACGTATCTGCTATTTGTTGACGGTATATCCAGGGCTGCCAAAACAAAGCCAGCAGTTGAAGGCGAAAAAGGCGCGGCCAGCCACTGTGGCAACTATTAGGTTATGCCCGCCCTCGCCATTGTTACACTTTATTCCGTCTGGTGAATATTTTCCTCCCCCCACAGTGTTATTGTTGCTCGCCGTGTACAACAACAACAGCCACCACACCACAATACAATACAAAGTGCCTGCGCGCGCGATTCACAATGCAACTGCATGGATGGATGTATGTTTGTTTCCCTCATTGAATGAAACAGACAAAATGTTGTGTAGGCCAGCCAGCCAACCATCCAGCCACCACCACAGTAGCACAATGTGGATATTGCGATTCAATTTAATTCTCGTTGTTCCGCGTCCGTTCTCCTGAATGCTCGCTGCGGTGACTATTGAGGTAAAAGATACACACAGACAGATAGACGTGCGCGTACGCTCCGTGTCTAATGCTCGTGGAACATTGCCCTAATTCCGATCTCGCCTCACCTTTTTTTTCCTATGCTGTAATGTATCAAGTGGCCCATTGTTTGGATGCAGAGAATGGAATTAACACCTCCACTGGTCCAGAAACCCGTATGCATTCATCGTCACATCAGCGTCATCCTCAAGATGACTCGTCATGCATTGTGTTTGTAGCGCCATAAGAAGGTTTGCAACACTTCATGCAGTGCTGCAACAATTCATAACTTGGCTGACAGAGCTCCTGAGTGATTTTGCTTCAACGAAAATACAGCAACTATGTTCAGAAAAAATGTATGTAGTGAAATGAGGATTAGGAGGAAGCCGGTCCCCATGACTGCGCTCGCTAAAGAACCTAGCTTTTTTTTTTTTTTTAAACAGTACCGGAGTCTGATCAGCGACACGCTTTAGCGAGCGTGGCCATGGGGACCGGTAGCTTTGGTGCTTCGTGGCGCAGGGGATCGTGGGTTCGAGTCCCGCCTTGGACATGGATGTTTGTAAATGTATATATGTATGTTTATTTATATGTAAAAACAAATGGTAAACAAATAGGACAACAAAGGAAATGTAGGAAAAATGGTGGAAGATGAAGACAATGGCTTGTAAACTTTCAGATTAGTGCACCTATTGCAAACATGGTTGTCGTATAAGAGGTTCTTTGTTCAACCTTTAACCTCTTAGGCATATCGGCAACTTTTCTTTGGAACTATTGCTTATTGGCAATGACGTTCACTCGTTTGCTTGTGTTATTCTGTATATTTTCTTTAAATTCACACACACACACACACACACACACACACATACACACACACATGTCCTCCGTGACCTAAGGGCCACATGCTAGTCTTTGGTTCCCAAGATTGACAGTTCACACCCGGCGGAGGATGGATGATTTTTTCGGGCGTAAAATCCTTAGCATGGCTTCCTTTGTAAGGAAAACAAAGCTGTTGGTTCCGTGTCGTAGATTTACGGCACGTAAAACAACTGAAGCTTGATGAGGCATTTGAAAAAATTAAGCAATATTTCACGCGCAATATAGATTGGGACGCTGAGAACCATTGCAGTTAAAGAACATCCATAAACAAAATTTGATTCATAGACTCTCTTGCATAATTCCAGTCTCTAAGGAGGTTAGTAAATAAACCTGGCTGAAGAAAATATCCCAACCTCCAGCCCGGAATTCATCTACGGATCATTAGACTTGACGGACATACCACAGAGGCATTCGTAATTAGCTTTTGCCTAGGTAAAAGGCATAGGTGCGAAAAAACGGCTCGCGCACCGGTTCAGAATAGCGCAAGTAGACCACATGGTCCTTTGTTCTACCACCATGACCCCTGCGAAAGAATGAGCGAGGAGAGAACCGAAGGACGACCACATCCAGATGAGGATTGGCGGAAGCATGGACGGAGTCCTTAACTTTTCCATATCGAAACCATGTATGTCTCCCTGATTTAACCACAAGTGCAAAACCTGTAGCTCCTCGCCGGTACGACTTATTTAAAGCTTAATTCTGAGTAGTTCCGCAAAAATGTCAGGAAGAAATCCAGATAAAGTGCATACTTTTACCGCCCAGCCACAACTCACCGAACACTGTCGTTTGGCTCTATAACCCTAAAATGGATGACAGATTCTGGTGGACAGGAACGTTGTGGTAGGAGAGAGACCACCCCAGCATTCGCTTACCAACCTAGAGAAACCACAGAAAGCCCATAGATCAAAGTGGGCGTTACTGGGGATTAAACCCTGGACCTTCCGACCGCAAGTTCTCACGTTTTCACGGCACTACCTCGCTCAATAGGATATTTCTCGAAAAATATCAGTAGTTCCCAACGCAAAGTAAATTCATAAACTTAGACTTAACATTTATTATGTTTGATCGCTCATCTTAAATTTGTCGAAATTTCTTACTTTACTATAGAGACTTATATTTCACCCGCCTTTTACCAACGTTTCTAAAGTAAACAGCAAATAAGGCTAACTGTATCTTCTGCGTAATTTATCAGAGAATGTCAAACACAACAAAATCACTAAACTGAATGTTAACATACCTTGTGACATTTCTATTCATTGGGTTAAGTTTTTAAGGAACGGTGGGTAGTTTTGAATCCAGTTTTTACTGCTGTGTGAGTGCTAAATTTGTTTTAACATTCTCAAAAGTAATTATTGTAATGAAATGAAGCATTTCACAGTATACAGCAATCTTTATCAAACACAGATATAAATGTAAAATTACAGATGTATGTTAAAACCTTATGTTTCAATAATTTTAACATCATAAATAATATAATGAGATATTTAAATTATAACTGGGAGCAGTATATTCAGATGCGCTTTTCCGTAAAACTATTAGGCAGCCCAACTGCCCCGTGTTTGATGTGTGCAGATATCCCTTCGTGCGTTAAAAGAGCTGCAGAACTCAACGGGGCTATTTCAAGTTATAACCCGCCAGTGTGGAACCAGCAAGAGATACCTTCATTTTATTCCTCTCAATGAGCGTGACCTCTTACCGGTTTAACCGTTGAATTCCGCAACGCTATTAATGCATGAAGGGATATCTGCAGACGTCAAATACGGGGCAGTTAGGCCACCTGTTATATCTATATTCTTTTTCATGTATCACATGAAGGTATCACATACTTGAAAATGTCCACTGAAATTTGTTTCTTAAATCTGAAGGTTGTAATTAATATACGATTTGGCACGAAGGAGGTTTTTATTCTTTATTTCTAAATTTTCTGTTCTTTTTTATTTAGGATTAATTTTTTAATTTTAAAGATTTAGATAAGCAATGAAAGCTATTTGGGGGTTTTAACCTTTTCGTTCTGATCTCAATATAACATTATTTATTAAGTTTATAACTATATAGCAGTTATGTCCATACAGTCTGTTTTATGTGATGAATACAGAATTCATACTAAATGTTGCACACATATATTTCTTAATAAATTAGACTTACATTGTGAGGAATAAATAATGAGACAGATGATTGTACTGAGAAATTGCCAGTAAATTTTTCATCCTGTATTTTAATAGGTTACACAAAAAAAGTGCATATAATTAAGTGACTATATAAAAAATATATTATTTATGATGTGTGGGCAACATTCATTTTAACAATAATTTTACATGTAATGTTTAGAAAAAATTGCTGTATTAAGTGTCAAAGTTTCTTTTCATTATATTGGTAGTTTTTGAGACATTGAAAATTAAATTCGGCACTCATACAGTACTCAAAAATGTAACTGTATTGCTGTATTAAGTGTCAAAGTTTCTTTTCATTATATGAGTAGCTTTTGAGAAATTGAAAATTAAATTCGGCACTCACACAGTACTCAAAAATTTAGCTTAAAACTACCCATTATCCTTAAACGGTACTTCACTTGTTTTTCGCGATCATTGTTTTCTTAAATATATTTAGAAGATCGTATACCTTTTACACGCGCTGATGAGTCAGTTGATGTCCACGAGTTTACGCATAAGTAACAATAGTGATACAAGTATCGAGGAGTCAGAACACTATAACTATTCTGGCTGTGTTTGCTTTCAGAAACTATAATTAGGTAGAAAATCAGCGAATGACCTAAAATCCTTACTTGCCGAATTCAAAACTTTATTTGACAATCCATTATTACCAAAAATATTTTCATGACGTTACTAGATCTTTAAGCAAACGGTGGTATGGATTACCCTATGCCAAGGCCTCAAATCCTTCTTCCTCTAGTCGGATGCAATGACAATGGTGTACAGCGTATTGCGGGTGAAGTGTTCTATTTTTAAATCTAGCTTGGCAATAAAACTGGAGTTTTATTTATGGACACTTTAACTGCTGTAGTTCTCAACGTGTCAATCTATATTGAGCGTGAGAGACCGTTAATTTTGCTCAGAGGCCCCTTTATTAGGCTTGAGGTTAATCTACGACACGGGAAGCACGCTAAGAATTTTACGCCCGAAAATAATCCATCGTCCTCCGCCAGAATTGAACCCGCGACCTTGGGTATGTGAAGTAGGCATGGTAACCGTTACACCACGGAGGGCAATATTCTAGCTTGGCAGCTACTGTCCGAACCTGTCATGGAGGTGTGCTATATCTGGAAACGTTAGGGACTGGTTGTGCTTGACACCAGCTCCATTCCAACCATCCTCCAAAAGGTGCAAATGTGGGCCATGCCGTGGCCGAGTGGTTAGACCACTCGCCTCTCACCTAGACGGCCCGGGTTCGATCCCAAGCGACCGCATGTGAGATTTGTGGTGGACAAATCGGCGCTGGGGTTCTTCGGTTTCCCCGCCATCGCATTCCACCGGTGCTCCATCTTCATTCACGTATCATCAGTGTCACCGACTGCGGTGCCATAAGTAGTTAAAGCGGGCGTTAAACACTACCAAAAAAAAAAGGGTGCAATTTATACAATCCTTCCCAACTTGCTTCGCATAGTTTCAAACTGGAAATTTTAATCGTAATAAACTGACTATGCAATCCTCTGGAGAGTAAAAAAGGCAGTAGGTGTTAAATCATAACGAAAGGCACTTTTGAAAAGCGCCATTGAACTAAAGTTTCTTCTAGGTCACCTTGGCTATTCCAAAATTAAATGATGGTTTACGCTATAGAATTTATATGAGATTTTTCGCATTCTGCATTATGTAATTCGCTTGCACATGTTTCTGATGTTTGTCTTTGTGGTTATGAAAGCAGCCAGCTACCAAACCTTTACAGGCATTCTTCTCGTGTATTTTTCACATTCTTTAATATTTAGCCCTTATTATCATTATTTTGGAAATATTCTTTTTATTTGTTCTCTCGCAGACCCCAGTAGAGCTCACGTGCGCGTAATTAAATCCGCATTGCGCTTCTCTCTTGTCTTCACTCTCTCGCTTCAATATTTTTATTTAAAAAGAACAATTCCGTTGTTTTCTCCTCTCTGTGAACTCCCATCACTTCTCCCTCCTTGTCTGAGCGTTTATTTTCAATTCTTTCTGTGCGCTGGTATTGTTTGTTGTGAAATTGCTGCCTGCCCGCCCGCCCGCCATACAGATGGAAGACAATGCTGGATCCCTCCGGATCGATCACACGTTGTGGTTCATACAGGCATACCAACCACGTCACATAAAATGCTTATGTGTACATACATACATACCGAGGCGCTTCTTTTGTTGCAGCACCCATTGTAGGCAACCAGCACTTGTTCTGCCCGGTCGAGCTGTACCGTCTCGCCAAAGTTTCCTTCACTCAACTCACCCGCTGTAATTTCCACATCTTAATGAATTGTTGCGTTCTACACGGATTAATATTAGGAGTGATAAAATTAAACGAAGTTTTTAATACGTTCTCTACCGATAACTAAATACAAAAACCTGATGTGCTATACTCACATGACTTTCTCTAGCTGCTCTACAAACCTCCTACAAAAGATTATTCTTCTTTGTACACAATGCTAATCGAGATAAATATTAGCAGAAGGTTCTTATTACTTAGTTCCGTATAAGTAGAAGGGAATAAGGGAATGCGCTATGCTAAAGTGATTGTCAAATGTTTTAAAAGCTATCGTTATGCGATTGTTATCGCAAATCATTTCTTTGCTTGGCCAGGAATAGAACAAAAGAAAAACGGACACTTCCTGTCTGAAAAAAGTTTAAGTACTTCATAATTGAAACCAATAACAAGGAATATCTCGGAAACAGTTACCTCCACAACAAAAACGTAAATTGTGTGTTTTGTTGTGATGTACATTTGTTGTGTAGTGAGTTTTTTCTATATCTTACGGTTTAGCAGTTAAGCAAAATTCGGCAAAATTCATCCAGAATAAGAGGTCTTCAGAGGCTATTCCCAAAAAATTCGAGATATACATTTTATTTTGGATATAAATAGGTTTAATATACGGGATTTTAATCAAAATCGTTAGACCCATTTTTAGGAAAATCAAAATTTTCGAAAAATTTTCCATGTAAAGGGTAGTTAGTTTGTGGTGGGGAGATTTGTTTGAAAATCTTCGTGCCGCATCCTTGGAAGACACTAAACCTAACTACCAAGTTTGGCATTTAACGGTCTTTTGTTTTGGAGCTATGCTGTCCACAGACACACAAACATACACGGATCTTTTTGTAAAAATGCTTTTTTCGGACTCAGGGGACCCCAAAACATGTTTCCGGTGAAATCTCGGTATTGAATTTTTGGGTGCATTACAATACCTTCTCTAGCCCTATGTACATTGTACATATGGGGTTAGAGAAAGTAAAAACATTCCAAAATTCTCATTGGAATTTCATCCTTTTTACGTCCATTGGGCTATACAAATAATATTCTAGAAAACATTCAACTTATTTATATGTATCAGCATGATATCTCAAATTCGGATAATTCTTGCATTTCATACTAACACAATTTTTCTACAAGTTTAACTGAAATCATTATCCCAGGCTTGTTCAAATAAATGTTGTGCAGTATTAGAGTGAGTTACGTCTCTATGTACCTAAATTTCCAATCACGCATTATTCTTATTTCTATTATTAAAGTCTATTGTTGACTGGTTAGACAGCTCGTCTCCCATCTAGACGGTATAAGTTCGATCCCTAGCGCCCGCATGAGGAATTTATGGTGGACGAAGCGGCGTCTGGGCGGGTTTTCACCAGGTCCTCCGTTTCCCACGCCACTCATTCCACCAAATGCTCCATCATCACCTTACCTATCATCTATTTCACTTGCACTTCATATCATCCACTTCACGCTCATGCCTGGGTACGGGCCGACCACTCGTTTAAGGTTCTCCATTCTGAGGTTACGTGCAGTTAGCTCACCGACAGGCTTCTGACCCCTAGGCATCCGCTTGTAAGTCCTAGGGGGGTTGTCAGTCCCAAATATGGGAAGTGTAAGTCGACTGCGAAATGAAACGCAATATTATTATTATTATTATTATTATTATTATTACTATTATAATTATTATTATTATCATCATCATCATCATCAGCAGCAGCAGCATTACTAAAATCCTAAATCTAAAACTATAGTGTCATAAAGAAAAGTCTGACGTGCTCTATTCACATGACTTTCTCTACCCTCTGTAACAAATTATGGTAAAACGCTTGTTCTTCTATCTACTTCTTGCTAATCGAGATAAACATTAGCAGAAACTAGGCTAAAGCGGTAGTCAAATCTTTTAAAAGCTGATTGCCATGGGAATAAAATCCGTTTCTTCGCATTGTCAGGAGTTGACAAATTCCCACACGAGAAAAGTTTTAAGTATTTTAAACCTGAAACCAATAACAAGGAATATCTCGGATATTGTCACTTCCACGATAAAAAAATAGTGTTTTGACGATATCTAATTTTTTGTGTTAAGTTTTTGTCTATCTCTTAGGTTTTATCAATCATGCAAAATTCAGCAAAATTAATCAAGAATGAAGAGCCCTTCAGACGCCATTCTCAGAAAATTTACGTTTTATTATACGGTATTTTAATCAAAGTGGTTAAAAATCTACATTTTCAAAAATTTGTCAATGCAAAGGGCAGTTTGAGGGATTGGGAGGATTTCCTCAAAATCTTCGTGTCCCATTCCTGGAAGATACTTAACTTAAATACCAAGTTTTGTATGTCACCAACTTTTCGTTTTTGAGTTAAGTTCAGGAACACATGCACCTTTTTTTTTTTTTTTTTTTTTTTTTTTTTTTTTTTTTTTTTTCTTTCCTTTTTTTTTGATACAAGGAATCCTAAAACATGATTTCTGGTAAAATCTCGGTATCGTATTTTTGGGTGTAGTGCAATACTTCTTTACCTATGTACTACGTAGAGAAAGTAAAAATCTTATATATTTTCATCGTCCTTCAAAGAATAAGTGAAAGAAATTGAAGAAGAATTGCATGTTGAGAAGCTTTAAAATAAGTAATAAAAAGAATAAGAAAAGAAGATTACGAGAAAATAATTTTTTTGAAATATCACACGTCATTTTCACGCCTACACATGTGGGTTTGTTAACGTTTGAGGGATTAAATGGTGTGAAAGTCAAATCAGCAGGTTTCCTAAACCTACAATGTTTCATGAATCAATGAATGAGTGAATGAAATACTAGTAGCTAAGGTCTTTTGCTAGAGTGGAAGCTCAAGTCTCGACTTGACTCACGTGGTGAGCTAGTCCGCTTGGGCGGAGGTTGTGTACTTCTCATCACTAGATTATCCAATTGGAATATTTAACACGTCTGTAACTGAGATGATTTTACTCTTCGTGTTAGTCCCTTCCTCACTCAATTAGCACTATTAACAAATTAGAGTATTTAGCACTTTTGGTAATGAGCTCTGTTAACTTTACTCTTCTGGCTGTCTTTCCAACTCCTTCCACCCTCTCCCCTGCTCTGTGCTACTCTGCTCCAGCGTGTTTCAATTCGGTTTCTGAACTCAGCCTTCTTTCTCGCTGTTTTTTCCTTTGTAGGGGTTTCAAGTTGTCGTTAATAGTGTACATCTGTTCCCTTGTAGACATAAGACTTAATTCCCATTTATTCTTATCGCTTCTTGAGCTATGATCTTGCAGGAGGTACCTTCTTGCAACCTCTTATTAGTTTGCCGGTGTTGGGAGAAAAAGATTTACGTCCAAAAATTGTAATTTAAATAAATGATTTTAGCATATTCTCAGAAATAGATGTTGCACATTTCGATTGCTTTAATGAAAACAAGATTTAACTATCACTGTGATGACTGAAAGCTGCCAACAACCAAGATTGGTTGGTTCTTGGTACATTCCGGAAGAAGTTCCATACTGCAGCCACCCAGGAGGATTGGATGATGTGAGAGCAGTATCGACGTGCAGCCGAAACCGGACTACGGCGTGTCCCTGACATAGTCCAAACAGTTGTTCATCTTACAGGGATCGCTAGAAATCCAAGTCCTCGGTCTGACCGAACACCCTTGATCCAAAAAACGACGGGGACGTCACCCTTCCCCAGAGAGCTGCATTCAACATCACAGAAGGACGCCACCACCGTAGTTTTCGTCAACACTACCAACTCTAAAAGAAACCGGTTAGAACAAAATTGAGATGAAGTGAAAGGGCTGGAAGTTCGTGGGGATGAAGAAACATCCCCAGCATCCCCGAAGAAGCCCATGAGTCGGCCGTGAGAATCGAAGCCTCATTTATCGAATGCCAGTCCTAAATGAAACAGCTGAGCCACCTGGATCGGTAACCGAACTATGCTTTTCTTGGTTTGATTCTGAGTAGATAATAGAACAGGTGGAAAATGCAATGTTTGGAATTATACCCGTTTCCCTAGACATCGAGAGTTATCCTGGCCTTCAAATATGTCGAGTATATTCCCCTCCATATTAATATATTACCCTTAAAAGGTGAAAGGAAACATTTTAATCAATCCCCTACTAGAGGTAATCATTTGCAGCCAAAAGGTCAAATTAATTCTGCCTAAAAATGGTCCTTATGGTCTCGATTAAATTCAGGAGTCATCCGAACATTAAAGACAGCAAGAATCTGCTACAAATAAAGTATAAGAGACAAAAATAATTTGATTAGTTTTTTCTGCAACTCAATATACACATAGCCAGTATACACATCCAACCCATGACCTCGAATGCGAGCCATAGACGAAACCGCCTGAGCTATACCCCCTTGATACACATGCATATGCTGAATTTATAATGAACAAGAATAAAGCTATATTTATAGGGTGTTTTCGATGCTTAGTCTAAAGAGCTGATTGTTCTATTCACACGACTTTTTCTAAATCTCTGTAACAAATTATTCTTCAAACGCCTATTCTTTTATCTACTTCATTCTAATCGAACGAAATAAGCATTAGCAGAAATGGTCATTCATGTGATTGAAATTCGATTTGTTTTGTTTTGCCATTTGTTTTTGTTTGCATGTCCAGAAGTTGACAAATTCCCGTATGAGACAAGTTTAAGTATTTTAAAACTGAAACCAATAACAAGGAATACCTCGGTAGTGGTCAACTCCACGAAAAGAAAAGTGTATATCACATAAATTAATTGTTTTAACGAGATCTACAATTTTTGCATATCTCTTACAGTTTACCAATTATGCAAAAGTAATCCAGAATATAAATTGATTGTTTTAACGAGATCTGCAATTTTTGCAAATCTCTTACAGTTTAACAGTTAAGCAAACGTCATCCAGAATGAAGAGATCTTCAGAAGTATTTTCAGAAAATTCAAGACATACATTTATTTGTATTGAAAATATCTTCAATATAAGTTTTTGATCAAAATCGTTAGAACAATTTTTAAGAAAGTCTAAAATTTCGAAATATTTTCAATGTACAGGGTAGTTTGGAGTAGGGGAATTTACCTCAAAATCTTTGTGTCACATCCTTGGAAGACACTAAAGTTATAAACCAAATTTGATATTTTACCGAATTTTCGTTTTTAGGCTAAATTGTTCACAAACACACGGACACACAAACACAAACCTTTTTCTAAAAATCCTTATTTTGGACACAAGTGACCCTAAAACACGAATTTTTGGTGAAATCTCGGTATCGAATTTTTGGGTGGAGTGCAATACCTTCTTTACCTATGTACTAAGAAGAGAAACTAAAAATTGAAATAAGGGAGGTGACGTGTATCTACTATGAAACTCAATCATGTTATGTATACTACAAGTTAACACCCGATATGGCTAAAAAAAACAAAAACAAAAAAAACGATATCTATTGAAACAAGTAATTCTGCATAAGCGCGCAGTCCATCACAGAGTTCACTGCGCAAGTAAACAAGTTTTCAGAAAACTTTTATTTAAGGTATGTACATACAATGTACATAGTAGCTAGAGAAGGTATTGCATTTCACCCAAAATTTCGATGTCGATATTTCACTGCAAAGATATATTTTGAGGTCCCCTGAGTCCGAAAAAAAAGCATTTTTAGAAAAATATTCGTGTGTGTGTCTGTGGACATCATAGCTCAAAAACGAAAAGATCGATAAAAACCTAATTTGGTACTTGTGTTTAGTATCTTCTATGGATACGACACGAAAACTTTAAAAAAAAATCGCCCCACCTCAAACTACCTTTCGCATCGAAAAATGCTTGAACATTTTGTTTTTCTCAAAAATGATTCAACGATTTTTATTAAGGTACTATATACTAAAGATATTTACATCACAAATAAAATGTGTATCTTGAATTTTCTGGGAATAGCCTCGGAAGACCTCTTTATTCTGGAGAGTTTTTATGAATTTTGCATTATGGTTAAACCGAGAGAGACAAAAACGTAATATACCAAAACTGTACATCTCGTTTAAAACACATAATTTATGTCATATTCGTTTTATTTGCAGAGCGATCACACCTTAATTGTTTTAATAGCAACAACTTTTAAAATAGTTCATTATCGCTTTAGCATAATTTATTTTCTTATTTCCCTTCTACTTGCAATGAAGCAAATAATAAGACCAGTTTTGCTAATGTTTGTCATGATTGACAAAAGAGTGATCTTTTGTACGAATAGTTTGTATTTAGAACAGTTAGAGTGATGGAACACATAAGATTTTTTAGCTCAGCAAGTTATGTTAATAACTGGCTAATATAAAGGCAGTTTTATTGAACCTTGTTATCAGCTTAACAGAGTTTTATTTCAGGCACTCTGTCGTCCACAAGTGGCCCTTTCCGGCACTCCAGCCCATGCAACGGACAAGTCTTAACAATAACGACATTCCCAATGTCCAGCAACCCCATACCGGAACAACGATGAATCAGCCTACTCTGAATAATAATATTATATATGGGGTGCGATGATATCCTATCTGGTGGTCCTATCGCTAGTATTTTGTGCAGCATTTTTATTTTTTTGTCCGGCGACTGCAATCAACGTCAAATTTATTGTGGTACTTGATCACATAAAAAGCAATTGAAATCCCGCCCCACCCCGCTCCGCGCCGCGCCTGCTGACACAACAACAACAACAACCTGAACGCCTGTGTGACCACACATATCACACGCACACACACAAACGTTAGCATGCCAGTCATTCATTTTCGAGAGACATTTTTATGGAGCCTGGGATTTAATTCGCTGATTAGACAGCGGCAGTGGTACCAACAGCAGCAGCAATGGAATTGAGTGGGCGATATTATTATTATTATTCCCATCGCAAACCCTAAAGGCAGGTGTAATTGGTAGAGCGGCCGTTCGGCGGGCGGCAATGTTTTATGACGCCACAACAGTGGAATATTGTGCGCTAAATATCGGAGGCGTCAATGCGCTCGCTCTACACGCTGCTCCTTTTGTAAAAACAACAATAAAGGACCCCTCCCTTCCACACACAGAGTGCTGACGTGCCGGGGTGACTGCTGTAAAGACATGATCCTATACCGTATGCACCCTCGTCCTGGTATACAAGTGCAACAGAAGATTCGACACGATCACGCTTGGCAGCCGACATCGTGGACCTTCTCTTGCTCATTAGGGATGGTAAAAAAGTAAAGCAGCGATTATAACGGGTGTCTCAACAGAGTCTCCGCAGTGAACTCGATGCTCATGGCTGTGGTTAAGTTGGGAACAGAACCATGGAGGAGGAGAAGTGTTCTCCCTCCTGCTTGAATAATACTGTGAGAACTATGCGCTTCAAGTCAATACTGTGTTCCATTGAAGGGGGAGCGGTTTTAGTTGAGAATTCCTTGATGGTGATAAGATTTCAGTAAATGTAAAATGTAAATTTCTTGAGAATTTTACATATTCGGTATGTTCTCATCGTGATACTGTGAGAGATTTAATTACTAAATTCTGTGAACCTGGATCTGTAAATGATGCTCTGAAAAACGGTAGTTCTAAACATTTAACAGAGGCTAAAATGGATGAGATGGCAAGTTTAATGTTAAAGAGTCCCACTAAATGAATGTTTCTATGCAGTCATTTAGGATGCGTCCTTTTAATGATGAGCTAAAGGAAGAAATCACAAATTTGCACGGGAAACCCTAGACAAAGTGTCCGAAACAAAAGAGGCAAGCTCTGCGAATCAGGCCATTTTCTTCTGTGACAGTGGTAAGTAAGGTTATCTCAACTTCAGCTCAGGCCATCTTCCTTTCCAATAATAATTAGTGCTGTAAAGATGAACCTCACTGTGGAGGCACATTTAAAACACCCTTTATCATTACAACCGCTACAAAATCAAGGAGTTCATAAAGTAGCTACCATCCGCACACGTTTTATTGGGCGCTATTTTTATGGGGAAGCGATAGGCGGGAGAAGAAGAAAGAGCTGGTAGGGTTATCTTTCTACAGTGTTGTCAACTAGAGAAAATTTATATCTTTGAGGCTCTCAACTATTATTGCGATTAGGTTATCTAATTTAATGTAAATTAAAAAAATACTGATAATACAAATATTGAAACAAAAAGACCACGGCGCATCTGTATATACATGAACTACAGATAGATTAAAATCTTTGCATTGAAGAGGTTTAAGAGAAAATAAATAAATCCACTGCGATTGAAGGAAAATAATATTACATTTTTTCACTAGACTTCATGTCTCGTTGTTGTCGTTCTGCTCTGCTTTCGAAATTGCGTGAAACCTAAGGCTAGTGAAAAGTATAAGTTTGTTATAATTTTCATGAAAGTGATGGAAGTAATATTGACGAGACAAATAGGAAAATATATCAACCATGGATTTGATCCTATTGAATGAGGACTAGGAAGCCAAACCCCAAAGAAAAAGTGTCTAGTTAGGATTATTTATGCACGAACGGGGCTCCCATGACACTGAGGCAGAGAACTGGTGTAGGCCCCTGTGGTCCTTTGCCTCTTAACGTGACTCCAGGTAAGGAGGAATGTGTGGAGAGAAAGGCGACCAGTACCGGATGACGACGACGCAAGCATGGACGAGGTCTTTAACGGTTGCAGATGGAACAATTTCGACCCGTCTGGTCCCTACTCATGAACCTGGAGCCTCCGGTGGTTCCCCAGAGGAAGTGCGATAATCCGAAGGTGGGTCCCGATCGATGATATCAAGATAAACATTTACAGTCGTTAGTTACCATCCAGCCACAACCAGACAAACATCATCATCGCCCTTAAAAGAGATAACTAGGAATCATAGGAACAGGAAATGGGCATAAAAAATCTGATGTGTACCATTCACATGACTTTCTCCATATCCCTGCAACAAATAATTCTTAAAAAGCTTATACTTCTATTTACGTTATGCTAATCAGAAAAAATTAACAGAAATAGTCTTATTACTCGCATCCTTGTAAGTAGAAGCGAAATAAGGGACAACCGTAGGTTAACGTGATAGTCAAAAGCTGGTTGCTATGTCAATGAAATTCCTTTGTTTATATGGATAGGAGTTGACAAGTTCCTATATGAGAAAAGTATACGTTTTTCATAGCAGAAACAAAAAATAAGGAATGCCACAAAAACGACGAACTCCACGAAAAAAATGTATATAACATAAATTGTGTGTTTTAAAGTGCTCTACATTTGTTGTGTAGTAAGTTTTTGTCCATCTCTTACGGTTTAGCAGTCATTCAAAATTTAGTAAAAGTCATCCAGAATAAACTACTCTTCAGAGGCTATTCCCAGAAAATTCAAGATATACATTTCATTTGTCACGTAAATATGTTTAATATCCGAAATTTTAATCAAAATCGTTAGAGCCATTTTTGAGAAAATCAAAATTTTCGAAAAAAGTTCCATGTAAAGGATAGTTGGGGGTGGGGGGATTTTTCTCTAAATCTTCGTGGCGCATCCCTGGAAGATACTAAACTTAAATACGAAGTTTGGTATTTTACCGACTTTTCGTTTTTGAGTTATCGTGTTCACAGACACACGGACACACGGACACACACACACACACACACGGCCCTTTTTGTGAAAATGCTTTTTTTGGATATTGGGGACCCTAAAACATATATTTCCGGTGAAATCTCGGTATCGAATTTTTTGGTGGAGTGCAATACTTTCTCTATACACTATGTACATAGTGCATATGGAGAAAGTAAAAAGAAACATGCCACGGGGTTCGAACCCACCACCTCCCGAATGCGGGCCACAGACAAAACCGCTCGGTTCGTTCTGACTTAACTACATCAGCTTAAAATACTGGGAAGTAATCCCTGCTACTCTTGGGTTACTAGTTCCCTCAAAGCAATAAGTTACTGCCCTTCAAGATAACATGCCAGTAAGGATATAAACTCCAGTGTGAAATATTAGATAGATGCTTTGGGCCAGTAAATAATATAATATACACAACATAAGGGATTATAATTAGCTCTTATGGTTGTTGACATTTTCTGCTTAGTACACAATACATAGATAGGTAAAAGGTATTGCACCTAAAAATTCGATACCCAGATTTTACCAGAAATACACGTTTTAGGGTTCTTATATAAAAAACCGATGTGTTCTATTCACATGACTTTCTCTAGCTTTGCCACAAACACATTTTTTCACAAAAGAGTATTCTTTTACCTAAATAATGCTAATCAAGCTAAATTACCAAATAGTCTTATTAATTACTTCCTTGTAAGTAGATAGAAATAAGGAAATGCACTAGGCTGAAGATATCTTCCTGTTTGAGAAAATGTAAGTAGCTCAAGAAACCAATAACTCGGAGTATCTCGAAAAAGATTAACTCAAAAAAAAAAAATGCCATAAGTTGTGTTTACTTTACTTTTACTTTTTTGTGTGGTAAGTTTTTGTCTCTCTCTTACGATTTACCAGTTATGTAAACTGGTCTTCAGAGATTATTCACAGTAAATTCAATATATTTTGCATTCATGATAATATCTGAAACATATGACATTTTAATAAAAATCGCTAGTTATTTTTGAGAAAATTAAACTTTAGAAAAATGTCCCATGTAAGGGTAGTTGGGGATGGGGGATTTGCTTAAAAACGTTGGTGTCGCATCCTTGGTATTTAACCGACTTTTCGTTTTTGAGCTATGCAGCTCGTACACACACACTCACACACACACACACACACACAGACGCACAAACACACTCACACACACATACAAACATGGACATGCCTAAAAATACTTCTTTTGGATTCAGAAGATCTCAAAACATGTATTTCCGGTGAAATTTCGGTATCGAATTTTTGGGTGAGACACAATACCTTCCCTTTCCACTATGTGCATCGTTTAACGCACCAAGAAATATCTGCACACACCAAATACGAGGCACCTGGTATTTAAGAACAGATAACACTTGATATGTATTTTTAGTCAGCTTTATTATTCAGATATTTCCGGATTCACAGAGTGCACACCCGCCTGGGTAGTGTGGTGGTAGCGTGTCTGCCTCTCATTCAACAGGTCGTGAGTGAGTTACCCGGATAAGGTTTTTCCGGGTTTTCCCTTATCCTGAGAAGACGAATGTCGAGCTCCATGGACCCCGATATCATTTGAGCAACATTTTACCAATTTCATTCATCGTCCGATATGACCAACTAGGTTAAAGGACATTAAGCTACAAGAAAAAGAGAGAACAGAGTGCACTTTACCGGCATCGAAAACTACAATGTTTAACATTATATTATCACGTTTCTCCATTCTTGCCTACTGGATCACAATTCGAGGAATTCGTAATTCATCATTGCCCCTCTGATTTGTTGAATCCCACGTGCTGTGCGGTGTTCCTTCTCTTCACCTTCCTGATGGCACTCCTCCGTTTTAGCACCATTTTAATGTTTCTGTTAAATGGAATCTAAAATTGAATTTTGAACATTCATATTTTCTTTTATAATTCTATTTCTAGATATCCTAATAGATATCATCCAATAATTAATTTCTGTTGCGAATAATTTTCCTTTTAACTGATAGTTCAAGAGTCCACACGTAGGAGTTATAGATTATAAGACTTCTAATTATTGTTTTAAACATTTTAGTTTTAGATTATTTTGAGACCTGTTTAATCCATAATATAGTACACAAAGTAGATATAGCATACTTTCCTGAATTTATCTTTGAACTTTCTTCCTTCTCTTGTTTGTAATCTTGTATAATCTTTATCATGAGGCGTTTAATTCCTCTGTGTGTTTATTTTCCTCATTTCTCTTCCAATTTTGATGACATCTCCAATGGCCAACTATGTAGATTTATCCATATTAACTTTTAAGCCTCATTTGTTATATTCATGAACAAATTTCCATGTACAAATTTTACTTCTTGATTCCTTTTTGGGGTGAGGGGGGCTAGGGAGAAGTAACTACCATCCGTAAATTGCAGTAAGTATATTTTTGAGTCATCGTTTATTGGGATTTCCATATTTTTCACTTATTTTTCAAACTTCTATGTTTTTTTTGTGTCAATGCTATATAATATAGCAGATACACAACACCCCTGTTTTAATCCTGTAGTAACATGAAATCCACTTGACAAATATTTTACCATTGTTACTTTCACATGCTCATTAGTATATATTTTGAATTGTTTCAATAAAAATAAGTCTAAGTTCCATCAGTTTAAAGCTAACCATAATTGTTATAATGGCACATTATCATAGACTTTTTCTATATCAATGCCACTAAATGTATAGGTTGTGATGCAACTGTTTTCTTCTGTTATCTGTTGTAAACATAATATAAATGATCAATAGTTGATCTGCCTGAATTAAAGCCTGGCAGTTCTTCAAATCTTTGGTTTCTAGCACAAGGAAATGCTAATTATTTTACCATATAGTCTACTTAATGTTCTATTTATTGTAATTACTCTATAATTTTTACATTCTATTTTAATATTTTTATGTATTATATTGAGTTTACAATCTTACGCACCATCCAGGCATTTTTAAAATGAACACGTTTAAATAAACGTCTTTATTATTCAAGGGCATACATATTTGAATGAAAATGGCCTACTGGAATTAGGATGTACACCACTTTTCCAAACATATTTTTTAATGCATATAGGCTTATGCTATCATCATGTTATGTTATTTCTTCAAAGCGTTAGTATGGCGCACTCTTAAAGTGTTATATATCAATTGAAAACGTGGGATAAAGTAGCTGCATTATTTCTTAGAGCACGAAAGTGTTACGCTACACAATTTTACTACTAAGGAACGGCAGTTTAGGGAGGCAAACAAACTAGACTTTGATTTGTACACTGCAAGTTTTCATCACGGACAGCTTCTATGGAGTCAGTACTTTAGGTGATGTACCCCAGTGGAAGAACAATATAAATCACTTAATATATAGATTTAAAGATATAGAACATTTTTTTAGATGCTTCACCTACTCATTACAGTTTTACTGCAGTTTGGGACCTGATTAGAAGAGCGATGCAATCAGTGTTTTGTCGCCGAGTTTTACCAATTTCTATTTTTTGATGCTATTTTATTTTACGTTTCTATACATGCTTATCGTGACAAAATGTGCATTAGATGTACAGGAGGATTACCGAAGGAAGCACATAGGAATTGTGTCACCTACTAAAACTTCGGCGAAGAGAAGGACACAGGGGCGTCAGGCGGGGTCCCTAATGTTTCCAGGTGAGATATCCCGACGTCGGCGGAAGCACTACACAAGCTTACCCTCCTAAGGACACAGGGGATTTGTAACACAGAGGATATCAGGAAACATATCAAATTCCACCATCATATCCCTTGCTACGCCGTACATTCACCCGATTCCCGATTCTGAAACATAAGGAAATGTAATGAGTGGTAATACGGGACAGAACTATAGAAGAAACCACCCTAGCATTCGCCTACTCATCAATGAAAATGCAGGCTCTAGCTCCGAGCGACCCTCCAACGTCCTCTCAAATGCGAGCCCCTTACGTTACTGCGAAACCATCTCAAAATATAACTCATGTCAAACTTCAAATTTGTTATAATATTCTTTCTAAAATGTTAAATAACGCCTAAACTTTTAAATAACTTTGAACATTCCTTGTAACATAAAACTTAAGTGTAACAATAAATCAATCATTTTCATGTCTTTCTTTTTTAATTTAAAAACATATTAGCTTTTAAAGCTTTTATTTATTGAGGTGTTAATGTATCTTCATTTTCAGTCTTTTAAAAACCGTTTAACGAGTGGGCTGTATGAAGGTAATGCAGTCCGTGGGGGTGGGATGACTCTGTTGGGAACTGAACCGTAGGATGGAATGGAATCTTTGAGTTGGTAATGGAGAGTGATATGAATCCCTCTATCATGTTGCTTCGTTTTGCAGTGTCTTTCTGAGGTGGTACAACAGAGAAGGCATTATACTGGCGATCTTCATTTAAAATGTACTGACTTACATTACATTCTTTGGAATAAAAAAATTACACAAACATGTCGTTCACAGTCTTGCAGAAGTCGTTTCAGCCTACATTCTTGTAATTTTTCAGAAGTGGTTAAACGCTTTCAGCGTTTCTGGATACATTTTGCTGGATTTTGCATAACTGTAAGAGAGAGACAAAAACTTATCTACTACACAAAATAAGTAGGTCTCGTTGAAACACACAATTTCTGTCATATACATTTTTTTTTCCTGGAGTTGAGATTTTTGAGATATTCCTTACGATTGGTTTCAGTTTATTTTTTACATACGGGAATTTGTCAACTCCTGGCAATGCAAAGAGATGGATTTCATCCACATAGCAACCAACTTTTAAAAGATTTGACTATCATTTTAGCCTAGTGTATCCTAATATTTTTCTTTTTCTTACAAGAAAGCATTTCTCTAATGTTTATCTTGGTTAGCATGAAATAGATTAAAGAATAAACTTTTTAACGATAATTTGTTACATATGTAGAGAAAGTCTTATGAATGGAACACATAAGATTTTTTCGCTTACAATAAATTACTTTAGATAAACAGAAAAATCAATTACTCCTTTCATCTAATTATAACAACTCCTTCCTTGACTGTTCTTACAAAGTGAAAAAAAATATTCTTCCAGAATGTTTTATCAGATAGACGGGAAAGAGGTTTAGGTTCTTTTTATTTTCTCTAGCCTGTATGTACAATGTTCATAGTAGATAGAGAAGGTATTGTATTCCACCAAAAATTAGATGTGGAAATTTCACCGGAAATAATATGTTTTAAGGTCCCCTGAGTCTGAAAGAAAAACTTTTAGAAAAAGGTCCAGTGTGTGTTTGTGGATAGCATAGCTCAAAAAGGTAAAGACTGTTAACAACCAAACTTGGTATTTAAGGTTAGTATCTTTCAAAGCTACGACACGAAGACTTTCAAAAAAATCCTCCCATCTCAAACTACCCTTTACATAGAAAATGTTTGAAAATTGTGTTTTTCTCACAAATGGCTATAACGATTTTAATTAAAATACCGTATATTAAATATATTTACATCACAAATAAACTGTATATAAAACTGTATATTTTGAATTTTCTGGAAATAGCCTCTGGAGACCTCTTTATTCTGAATGCATTTTGCAGACTTTTGCATAACATTAAACCGTAAGAGACAGTCAAAAACTTACTACACAAAAATTGTAAATTTCGTTAAAATACATGATATATCATATACGTTTTTTACGTAGAGAACTGACTATTTTTGAGATATTCCTTGTTATTTGTTTCAATTTTAAACTTTTCTAAAATGAAACTGACGTTTCATTTATTCTCTCTTGTTTTAGTGCAGGCCATGCAAAGCGAGCCGAACTTCAGTTGTCTCACATAGGACCACCTTAAAAAAGAATTGATATCGATTTAGCCTAGTGTATTCCCTTATTTCCCTTCTACTTACAAGGAGGCAATGTCAGCTAATATTTACCTTGATTAGCATGTCGTAGTTAAAAAATAAGCTTTTGCAGGGAAAGTTGTTTCTGTAACAGCTAGAGAAAATCATGTTCATCAGAATTCTTTAATAACCCAACTACAGTCTGCTTCAGGTACATACATTTCAGTTAGTTCTGAAATAATTAATGTTTTGAAAAACCACTCTATAGCTTCAACTGGTGATGTATTATCTAGAAGTACTAAGCGTCTTATATAAAAGGTGCACGGAAGACTAATCGCTTAGATCAGCCGCCATTAACCCGCTGGATTTTGAATCGCAGCAAAGGGGCTTGTTCCATCCATGCTTTGGGTAAACATTTGACAACAGGGCTTAAATCTCTTCTTTGTATAGTGCTTCGTGTTTCGGTTTAGAAAGTTGGAAACGAAAAGCAAGCCAACATGCAAGCTATCTACTCCTCCGTCTATGCCTGCCTATGAGAAACCTCCTTATCTAGAGAAAGTGGTGGAATAAGAATTTAGTTTACGGCAAAGTTCTGCAATCAGAAAATTCAATTTACAGAGACATTACGCAACCCATGCAAGTGAGTACCACAGTTACTAAGGAGAACAATGTTTCTTTGGAATTGTGTTCGATATCAGATAATTACCAAGATTCCTGTTTATATTCGCTGCCAAAATAATATGAAAGTTTTTTCATTACAAATGAATTCTCATACTTTGGAGATACAGTGCGATTACAGTAGTATTAAGCAAGTTAAGGAGATTTTTGTTTTATTATGTTAAAAGAATATTATGTATCATCATTTTTGCAGTTATTTATGATACCAATTATAATCAAATTTATGAAGATGTGTTAATGTTAATAACGGAAATATAAGTACTAATACAGATATATAACAGAGCAATGTTTTTACCAATCATGGAACTACAATAGATGTATTGGCCTATGAAAGGTGGAATACTATTTCAAATGTAAAATGTTGGGTGTTGTCACAGCACTGAAGGAATTATTTGGTCTTGCTTTCTGCGCAGTTTATCACGCAGTGCGCAGTAGGCGGTTTGCAGAAGCTTCAAGCAAATTTTCTGTCTCTTCTTTGCTCAAAAGGCTTAGAAAAATCTGGAACTTAAATATCTACATGTAGAAATGAAGACTAGATGTAGATAAAATAGCTCTAGTACCGTTAAAAATTATTATATGCTAAGATTAAAATAAAGCATTAGTTGAAGTAATTTCTGAGTTCATAAAAGGTAGAAAGAAGGGATGCAAAATGATTTGCATCGGCTTATGAAACACATTTTATAAAACACAGAGTCATCAGCATGGCTTCTAAAAGTCTGGTGCGGTTTGAATTCACAAAAGTAAGATTCCTCTCAAACTTTTTTTTTTATATTTTAGAATGGATAATACAAAAAAGAGAGTTTAATTAAACACAACCTGGCTTTCATCGACTATGAGAAAGCCTTTGATTGAGTGGATAGAGAAAAGCTATGATGTATTATGGGCAGAAGGTGCTATCTGAAACATTTAATTGAAAATGTATCACTTCTATAGAAAGATACACACACATTATAATGGAAATGGAAATGAATCCTTCTAAGTTGATGTAAATAAGGGAATGAAGCAGGCTGTAGTATACGTATATCACCCCCAGGGTTCAATATTTTATGGTCAGTTAATAAGTGCCGCCCCCATGGCCGCGCTTGCTAAAGCGCCTCGCATTGGTGCTTCGTGGCGCAGGGGATCGTGAGTTCGATTTCCGCCATGGGCATGGGCGTTTGTATGTTTGTAAAATGTGTATATATGTGTGCATTAGAAGCATAAAGCAAATGCTAATCAAACAAAGTAAATGTTAGGAAAATAAAAAAATTAAAAAGCTTATGCTCCTATTTATTTCATGCTAGTTGAGAAACAATTAATAGAAGTAGTCTTATTATCTTATTACCTGCTTCCTTGTAAGTAGAAGCGAAGTACGGGAATACCATAAGTTAAAGTGATAGTCAAAAGCTGGCTGTTATGTGACTGAAGTTCCTTTGTATGAACAGGAGTTGACAAATTCCTATATGAGAAAAGTAAAAGTTTTTTAAACCTGAAACCAAAAACAAGGAATACCTCAAAAACGACGTAATCTACGAACAAAATGTATATATCTTAGATTGTGTGTTTTAACGTGCTCTACATTTTTTTTTTTTTTTTGTGATAGGTATTTTTCCATCTCTTACGGTATAGCAGTTATGCAAAATTGCGTAAAATTCGTCCACAATAACGCAGTCTTCAGATGCTATTCCCGAAAAGTCAAGATAAACATTTTATTTGTCAGGTAAATATCTTTAATATACCTACGATATTTTAATCAAAATCGTTAGAGCCATTTTTGAGAAAATCAAAATTTTCTAAAAATGTTTCACGTAAAGGGTAGTTAGGGGTGGGGATTTTCTTGAAAATCTTCGTGTCGCATCCTTGGAAGAAACCAAACTTAAATACCAAGTTTAATATTTAACGGTATTTTCGTTTTTGAGCTATGTTGCCCACACACGTACATACACATACATTCGCGCGCGCGCGCACACACACACACACACACACACACTCACAGCCCTTTTTCCAAAAGTGCTTTTTTTTATTCAGGGGGGCCTGGATTCAAAATGTTGGGTGCATTACAATACCTTCTCTATACACTATGTACATAGTACGTGTAGAGAATGGAAAGATGTATGTCCGCTCCATCGTATAATATTTAATTGTATTTAGCTTGAACAAATCAGTTTTAGATGCTGTTGATCAAATCATTATGAAACAATCTGAGAGGAATTTACAAATTGCACTGAAATAATACATTTACCCAAATGTTGTCTAATATAGCATTAATATTTCAATACAAAAATGAAGTGATACTATTAACAGAAAATGAATCTATAAGAATTAAAATTATTTTAAGAAAAATACCATAATTGAGTCACTTTGGAAAATTATATAACATAGAAGAAAGATTAAAATGTAACGACAAAATTAACACCTGATAGAGAATATGCAATTTTATAAGAACATTCAATAAAACAAAGATATAATAGATACAAATTAAACTTTAAAACGTCATGGTGTTAATTGATATTTCAGTACCTGGATCAGAGCTTTGGCTACAAACAAAGATGCTAAATAGAACATCAGAAATGAAGTTTTAGAATCCATAATAGCTTTTTCAAGATTAGATAAAGTAAGAAAATGAGCTTATAAGAGCAGAGCTAAGCATGGTCAGTTATAGTAATACCCTCTCTATAGGAATCCAAATGAGATAAACAAATTTTTTACACGATCGTGTTTTGTGTGAGATTTACATGTGATAGCGTTTAAAATTCCAACACATGATTTCATTTTCAAGGAAACCCTCATTTGCCAATATGGGACAATGGGGTGGGAAGTAAAATATCTAATAAGCCTTTGAATACCCTTCGAACGGAATATATTTTACTAATACAAATGCTATTGAAAAGTAATTAACTGTATACTAGGTGGATAAATATTTTAGAACTTAATATATATTTTTTCAGAAATCAATGATGTGCATTCAATTAATAGGCAATCCCATTCAAAATCAATGTGTTCAAATCCACTTTGACTTCAAATTATTCTTGAAAAGCTGAAGCGCCATTAACAACCATATAATTTCCACATATCCCACTTTGAGGCGCCGTAACAATCATCATACAAATTATTCAAATCCTCCCAAACTAAAATATGTTAATAAGCCACCGTATTCGTTATAGCTATTGACTGGGATATTGTGTTATTGAAAATCAAAGGTAAATCAAACTAACAAAATACAGAATCATTTTAAAATGGTGTTCAAAACTTGTGCATACAAAATCTCGAAAATGAAATAAATTAAACTTTGTGTGATATTTTCAAGCAATTCCGCAGCTCTATAATACTCCATCTCCCACACTATCTCGTAATATATTATTACGTCTTTCTGCAGAGAGAATACAAAAACAAAAGTTTGGATACAAACCAATAGGAACGCATATTTTGGAAGCCTGAGCCCACGGCGAGACGCTGAAACACTTTAGAGCTTAATTCTGGACAAGTAGAAAAAGAATAAGAATTTTAATGTATTGGCAACCCCTCTACTTTAATTGTGGGCAGGGCCATCTATTTTATTGACAGCGCTTATGATATTGATGTGAAGCAGATTTTACCTTTCGTAGAATAGATCTTCCCACTACAAGAAAGGGACAAAAGCTGCCCGTACATCAGAGATTTAGACAACAAATAATCGGATTAGTCGATAGAGGTGCACACATCTGCGATTTTCACTACCTCGGCGGGCATGTTTCCTGTGGGTTAAGCAAACTCTTGCGTTGCATTGCATTGCGTTGCGTTGCGTTGCGTCCTGCATGTTTCTATGCGAATGCTTACCTTAAATAATGAGTCCAAACTCTTGCGTTGCATTGCATTGCGTTGCGTCCTGCGTGTTTCTTTGTGAATGCTTACCTTAAATAATATGAGCACAAACTCTTGCGCTTACATTGCGTCTGCGCTTGCATTTCATTGTGAATGCAGCATAAAGTATTTTAACATTGAAAGCAATAACAAGGAATATCTCACAAACAGTTAATTCTGCCAAAAATGTATGACATGAATTGAGTGTTTTAATGTAATTTACATTTTTTGTGTAGTAAGTTTCTGTCTAACTCTTAGAAGTTATTCATAAGCCACCCAGAATGAAGAGGTCTTCAGAGGATATTCCCATAAAATTCAGCATATACATTTCTTTTGCCATAGAAATATCTTGAACATACGGCATTTTAATCAAAATCACTTCATCCATTTTTTGAGAAAAATCAACATTTTCGAAAATGTTCCATGTAAAGGGTAGTTGGGGATAGGCAGATTTTCTTGAAAATCTTTATGTCGCATCCTTGGAAAGTGCTGAATTAAGTACCAAGTTTGGTATTTAACGGACTTTTCGCTTTTGAGCTATCATGCCTACAAACACACCCCTCCGCCTGTCACATACACATTTTTCTAAAAATTCTTTTGTTTGGATTGGGGTCTCAAAACATATTTTCGCTGAAATCTTGGCATCGAGTTTTTGGGTGGAATCAATACTCTATCTACATTGTACATACGCGCTAGAGAAAGTAAAAAAGGATGAAACTGAATCGAGAATAAACGTAGATTTTTTATCTATTTATACTGAAGTACTGCTTTACCTGTCGACTGAGGCAAACCACCTCGCGTTGTAAGTATATGACGCTAGTCTGTCAGGTTTATTAATTAAATTATATCAGTGGTTCAAGTTTGCGAAGCGCTGTAAAAGCCGAGTTTCTGATGAAAAGCCAGCCTGAGAAGTTGTTAGGGGTACACTATTGAGACGAAGTGGGTCCAGTTCACTTTGTGCGAGGGTGCACTAAGAAAGACATGGCAGACCGCAGGTTGATTACCCATTTGATCGCGTCCATCCCCCCTGGGTAATTGGGAGCGAAGTCAACTCGACTCCGCTGACCTCTGCCGGACACTGAAAGGATCAAATGAAGACATGGTGTGGGGTGGATTTACTGCTTTCCAGTAAATTGGAAAACGGGAAAAACTCCAAGAGCATCGAGTGCCGTCCTTGGTAGCATTATTCAGATAATTATGTGCCGTGTTTACCGCACAATGGGCGAAAACTGATGTCCAATCAGCACTGAATACCAAATGAACCCAACAGCGATCGCCTTCTATAATAGCTTATTAAAGCCGAGCTAAAAGCGGTTTCTTTTCCCTTTCATACGGGCTAAATGGCTTTTCAATCGGCCTCCTGTGCAATTTTCTTTACGAGGGGCATAACTGCGCAAAATGTACGCACTGCCAGGGAGTCGATAGCGCTCTGATTTTATAGTTTATCTGAGCTTAATTTTTTTTTTATTTCGCAAAAAGAAGAGAGAGAGAGAGAGAGAGAGAGAGAGAGAGAGAGAGAGACAGCGATTGTTGATACGTAGGCACAATTCCATTGCATGCTAAAATGGGCATCATTTAAAATGCGATTGGCAACAGAATTTGCCATTCGTATGTACGGCTTGTAATCAATGAGTAAAAGTAGGTGTAACATGCACTGCAAACGTCTTTTCATGCCGATAGCCGACTTCAAGCTGACATTGACCAATGTCTATTGTCTAAAGTCATTGTTATAATAAAATAAGTTACATGATACATTTTAAAAACATTCATATAACAAAATGCAGTTTTACAGTAAATGAATTTAGAAATAGGTCTGTTATATTATAATTGTTTATATTAGCTGTAATTAATGTAGAAAAAAATCTTGTGTTCCATTCACATGACTTTCTCTACATCTCTGTAAAAAGATTGCTTCTATTTACTTCATGTTAATTGAGAAATTATTACTTGCTTCCCTGTAAGTAGAAGCGAAATAAGGGAGAACCATAGGTTAAAGTGATAGTCAAAAGCTGGTTGCTATGTGACTGAAGTTCCTTTGTTTGTATGGACCCGAGTTGACACATTCCTGTAAAAGAAAAATACAAGTTTTTCAAAGCTAAAACTAAAAACAAGAAATATCTTAAAAACGATCAACTCCACGAAAAAAATGTATGTAACATAAATTGTGTGTTTTAATGTGCTCTACATTTTCTATGTGGTAAGTTTTTCTCCATCTCATACGGTTTAGCAGTTACCTATGTAAAATTCCGTAAAATTCATCCAGAATAAAGTAGGCTTTAGTGGCTATTCCCAGAAAATTCAAGATATGCATTTTATTTGTCGTTTCAGTATCTTTAATATATGACATGTTAATCAAAATCATTTTTGAGAAAATAAAAATTTTGGAAAAAGGTTCCATGTAAAGGGTAGTTGAGGGTGGGGGAATTTTCTTGAAAATCTTTGTGTCGCATTCTTGGAAGATACCAAACCTAAATACCAAGTTTGGTTTTTAACGGTCTTTTCGTTTTTGAGCTATGCTGCCCCCCCCCGACACACACACACACACACACACACACACACACACACACGGACATGTTTCTAAAAATGCTTTTTTTTTTGGATTCAGGGGGTCTCAAAACATTTATTTCCGGTGAAATCTCAGTATCGAATTTTTCGGTACAATACTATACACTATGTAGATAGCACGTATAGAGAGAGTAAAAATTATTTTTCGTACTCTCCAAAAACCCTTGATTTTTCAAATTCTAGTTATTTATTTCTAAAACTTGGAGTATGTCGAAAAATGATATGACCATTTTCTTTAATGTGCTTTGAGAGCTAGTATTTTTTTTTGTTTTTTGTTTTTTTGTTTTAGTCATGCAAAATTGTGCATCATGGGGAACATTTTGGATATGGTAAAATGTTGATAAATATTTCACGAGAATATCAGGTTTAAAGTTGGGAGTGTCTATTTATAACCATGCGCCTATCCATTTATAGCTTCAGTTAATAGTAGTTAAAGATATATTTTCAAAGTTAAAAATTTATATTTTACTGAGAAAAAATAATGTTTTAAGTTTTCAAAGTTTTGATAAAATTTCACAGAGATATCACCTTGAGATAAAATATAAAGGTTTTGAAGATACAAAAAAACAAAAGGGATATAAAATAAACGATAACTTGTTTATTTTCTTATAACAACTGAGGCGGTGGCAATTAACGCCTGAAAACCAATGTGTATTACTGAAACATAAACACTAAGGTGATAGGCATACAACTAGTCAAATGGATGAACTCTTTATTGCTCATTATTTTAAACATATGTCGCTCTTCTACTGATCCCTAAGTCGGCTTTCATATCTCTTCCGAAGTGTTTCGAATAGCCTTGAACGTTAGTCATTGGACCTGCCATTCGTTCAAAGCTAAACGCCATGACTTCAAATCCCAGCAACTGCAGTAGAATGTGCCTGTGACAATGAAAGGGGAGGGCCCAAGTAAAATAACTGGTGTAATGGATTCCGATGGATCTTACGTTTGGTGCAGTTGCGTGAATTTCGCTCTTTTTCTTAAAAATAATAAAAAAAATCACTACATTATTATTGCAAAGCTTAAATATTATTACAATGTAAAACAGTTAATTGGTTGTATTTTATATCTGAGGTTAGTTTTATATGATTTTAGCCCTAGTACCAACAGGCAAAAAGGGGATATGGCTAGAGAAAATAAAGAGATAGCTACCATTTTTGTGCATTTGAATTTTTAAAATATGCTTATGTCTTAAAAATGATGTTTATTAGAAAGATAGCAAGAACACGTATTATACTGTTAACCTTTAACCTATTCAGCCAATTGTAGACAAATATTTACAGATTAAGCATCGTTTCTACAGACTTCCATTAATTAACTTGAGTCCCCCGATTCGTTTGCTTTCATACTCTTAAGGGTATTATTCGGTTACTGATTCTGTTGATACGAGCACTCTTCTATTGGTTAGCCTATAATACGGTACTCACAGCAAAGGCATCAAGCACTGAGGTTATTCAAAGAGAATCAAGCTTTCAAGTTCGAGCTAGTGAAAAGAGAGAAGAAAAGAGAGAAAGAATCGAGTTATACGAGTTTCATAGATTCTCAGTGCATGGCTTCCTTTCCTTAGGTATAGGAGCATACGTCATACGTGGTAGACATTTTGACAGTTCACGACTGAAGGACCTGTGAAAATATGCTGAAATGAGGAAACCTAAAGGCAAATATATTCTAAAACTGCGAGTGCAAATTAAAATTTTGCGCTTAAGCCAAATATACATGTGAAAAACAGAAGTCAATTTTTTCTTTCTATTAACTTGCAATTATTTCTACCAAGATATAGAAAATGAAACAGAAGAAACATGTGTTATAATCTGTTGTGCCAAAGAGTTTTTCGAGATATTGTTACTTTATCTATCATGCACATACAATATACATGCATGATAGGTAGAGAAGGTATTGTATTCCACTAAAATTTCAATACCGAATTTCACAGGAAATACAGGTTTAAGATCCCTCATTCCAAAATAATTAGGTAAAGCTCCATCTGTGTGTATATATGAACAACATAGTTCAAAAACGAAACTTCGGTAGAATACTAAATTTAATATTTCAGTTCATTATTTTCCAAGGATACGACATGAAGATTTTCAAGAATATTCCCACACCGAAAACTACTCTTTACGAGGAACATAATTTTTTTCTTAAAAAATGGCTCTATCGATTTTTGTTAAAATATATGTTAAATATTGTTATTATATTGTATATCATGAGCTTTCTCAGAGTAGCCTGTGAAGTCATGATCATTTGGATAGCTTTTGCAAAAACTGGTAAAGCATGAGAAAACCTTGATACATGTAAAAAGAACATAATTTATGTCCAATACAGATTTTGGTGGAATTAACCGTCTGGAGGTATTCCTAGTTATTGGTTTTAGTTTCGAAGTTCAATTCAAATATGTGTAGAGGTCCAATATATAAAACAAAGAATTGTTAGAAAAAGAGGCCCACGTGTGCTTATCCTTCTTATCATCGGAGACGGTGAGCAGATCGCGCTCACTGAGAGGGGTGAAACGGAGATCCCTCCAGCCAACTCGTAACGGAGGGTTTAACTTAAAATAGCCCCGTTAAGTTCTGCGACCCTATTAACGCTCGAAGGGATATCTACACAGGTCAAATACGGGGCAGTTGGGCCACCTGATATACGCTATTCTCAATACGAAAAAATATTGTGTTCCATTCATATGACTTTCTCTACCTGTTGTCTATCTACATCATGCTAATCGAGATAAACATTAGCAGTAATGGTCTTATTACTTGCTTCCTTGTAAGTAGAAGGGAAGTAAATGAATACAATAAACTAAAGCAGTTCTTTTATAAGCTGGTCGCTGTGTAAAACAAATGCAATTAGCTTCTCTTTCCATAGTTAGGAATAAAATAAAAGAGAGATGAAAAAAAGATGACTTCTCATTTGAAAAAACGTTTAAAACTGAAACCAATAACAAGAAATATTTCGGAAGCGGTTTAATCTACCAAAACAAAAAAACATAACAAATACTTATATTGCATAAATTGAGTTTTAACGAGATCTACACTGTTTTGTGCAGCAGTTTTTTTTTTTTTACCGGTTATGCCAAATTCACCCAAAATAAAGACATCTTCAGACTATTCTGGTAAAATTCAAGATAAATATTTCATTTGTCAAGTAAATATCTTTAATATATGGCATTTTAAACAAAATCATTAGGTCGTTTTTGGGAAAAACAAAATTTAAAAAACAAATCCATGTAAAGCGTAATTTGGGATTTTCTTAGAAATCTTTGAGTGGCATCCTTGGAAGATACTAAATTTAAATACCAGATTTGATATTTTACGGCCTTTTAATTTTTGAGCTATGCTGTCCACAGACATACACACACGGCCTTTTTTAAAAGAATGCTTTTTCCGCGCGAGGGGGGGGGATAAGGGGACCTCTAAAACATATTTCCGTAAAATCTCAACTTTGAAGTTTTGAGTAGAAAATAACACCTTCTCTACCTATTATACACACGTAGTATGTGTAGAGAAAGTAAAAAAAAGCTATTCAATGAATATTTTGTACAAGAGGATAAGAATAATCGACAGTGTTGGTTTGAGAAAGTCATCTAAATGCAAATATGGATTATGGATTAACTAAGCCCTTAAAGATTCTTTTTACTTTCTCTACATGTACTATGTACATAGTGTATAGGGAAGGTAGTGCACTCCACCCAAAAATTCCGAGATTTCATCGGAAGTATAAGTTTTAGGGTCCCCTGTATATAAAAATAATTTTTAGAAAAAGGTCCGTGTGTGTCCGTGAACATAACTCAAAAACGAAAAGTCGGTAAAATACCAAACTTGGTATTTAAGTCTTCCAGGGGTGCGACACGAAAATTTTGAGAAATATACCCCCCCCCCCCACTTCAAACTACCCTGTACATGAAAAATATTTCGAAAATGTTGATATTCTTAAAAACGGCCCTAACGACTTTGATTAAAATGCTGTATATTAAAGTTCCTTACATGACAAATAAAATGCATACCTTAAATTTTCTAGGAATAGCCTCTGAAAATCTCTTTATTCTGGATGAATTTTGCTGAATTGTTCATACCTGGTGAACCATAAGAAATAGACAAAAACTTGCATACAAAAAATATAAATCTGTTAAAACACAAAGTTTATATCATATCCTTTTTTCGTGGAGTTGACAATTTTTGAATATTCCTTGTTATTGGCTTCAGTTTCAAAATAAACTTTTCTCACATGGGAATTTGTCAACGCTTGACAGTGCATAGAAAAAGGATTTCAATCACATGGTAACAGCTTTTAAAAGATTTGACTATCGTTTTAGCATAGTGCATTCCCTTATTTAACTTTTATTTACAAGAAAGCAAATAATAAGACTATTTCTTATAATATTTATCTTGATTAGCATGAACCAGATAGAAGAACATGTTTTTTTAACAATAAATTGTTACCGAGATGTAGAGAAAGCCATGAGAATGGAACACAGATTTTTATTTTTTTTTTATCATTTGATCACTGTATGCTTCCGGTTCTCCATCTCTACTTATTTTACGTCGATATAACTACAAGGTTATATCGCGACGAGTATGTTACCTTATGGAAAGGAGTATGGTGGACAGTTAGAGTCTATATCCCATACCATACTATCTTACTTCGTTACGTCCATAGAGGCCTTAGTGTATTCGTACATGTAGAGGCTGTATCTCCAATTCTGCGACGAACAGTTGGCAGTTTCGTGACCACACAGATTGCTTCTATAAGTGCCGAACATATGGCATAAGGGTGCCATCCAGTCTACCCGTTTTCTTTATCTGTGAAAGATCGCAGCGCTTTCATTGCCGTCTATTTTAATTTTTCTTTCTCTACCCACGTAGTAGATGTTCCATTCCACCGATAAATACCGAGGGTTCACAGTATGCACATGTTATTTGGAAAACAGAAGGGGAAAAAAAAAAAAAAAAACCTTCCGCGCGCGCGTGTGCAGCGTGATTCAAAAACGTCAAATCAATCAAATAGGACACTTAATTTTTAAATTTAGAACCTTCCGAAGATTTTACACAAATCTTTTTAGGAAAATCGCAACCCAAACTACACTTTTCGTGGAAGAGTTTTCGAAATTTTCAATTTTCTCAAAAACTGCTATTGATTTTGATTAAAATATTTACATAAAAATGTTAAATTATTTGGTAATATCCTCTGAAGTTCTCTTCATTCTAAATACTTTTGTATTACTGGAAAACCTTAAGATGGAGAAAAAAGCTTAATAAGTATACCAAAAATGTATATCTCGTTATAATCAACATTTGTATCATAAATATTTTTTTGTGGAGCTAACCATTTCTGAGACATTCCTTATTATTGGTTTTAACATTTCCAATGCTTAAGATTTTCTCAAATGGGATGTTTTTATTCTTTTTTTTTCATCCTGGTTATCCATGGAAAAAGGAATTTCAAATAAATCACATAGCGATCAGCCTTTGATAGATTTGACTATGGCTTTGTCTTAGTGTATTCACTTCTTTTGCTTCTACGTAAAAGGAACCAAGAAATTAATGTTTATCTCAATTTGCATGGAGGAGAAATATGATTAAGATTTATAATAATAATTTGTTGCAAAATATGTAGAGGTATACTACTGTGTCAAGAAAGTTCCGGGAATTTGCCAATAAAACACAAAAAATGAATTCTTCAACCAATTTTATTTTATCGCCTTCAAAGCAGGCCCCTTCTGAAATTATACATTTATGCCAACGAATAATCCAATCATCAAAACATTTTTTGTAGGCACTTTTAGGAATCGATGTCAATTGTCGCCGCGAATTTTCCTTTATGTCTTCTATCGACTGAAAACGGGCGCCTCGAAGTGGAAATTTGAGTTTTGGAAAGAGAAAGAAATCAGCAGTAGCCAGATCAGGTGCACACGGTGGTTGTTCGATGAAATTTGTTAAGTTTTAGGCCAGAAATTCGTTCACAATAATAGCCTTGTGAGCTGGTGCGTTATCGTGGTGCAAAATCCATAAGTTGTCGTTCCACAAATTTGGCCTTTTTCGCCATATTTGTTCTCTCAAATGCGGCATAACGCTCAGATAATAGTCTTTATTTACCATCTGACCTTCTGGCAAGAACTCCGAGTGCACGAAACCGCGATAATCGAAAAAAAAAAAAAAATGTCAACATGACCTTCACTTTTGATCGAGTTTGACGTGCCCTTTTAGGTTTCGGTTCAGTTGGAAGGAGCCTTTCCGAAGCTTGTTGACTGGTTTGAGTGTCAAACTCGTAAACTCGCGTCTCATCACCAGTTAAAATGAGTTTCATGAATGTGGGGTCGGAACTGGCTCGTTCTAGTACGTCTTCAGCAATTCTTACGCGATTGAGTTTTTGTAGAAAATTCAAGTCTTTCGGAACTAACCGAGCTGCAACACGTGTCATGACCAAACAACCGTTTAAAATGGTACGAATCGATTCGTGAGACACAATCTCTCAGCGGCAATCTCTCTCAGACCTAAATGACGATTTTCAGACACCATTTTCTTCACTTTAGCGATGTTCAGTTCAGTTGAAACCGTTGATGGCCGACCAGAGCGAGGCAAATCTTCCACCACACCTCGATCACTTTTGAATGCACTGTACCACTCATATGCACGTGTTTTTGAAAAAGTCGATTCACCGTAAGCCCTCTGTAACATTTTCAGCGATTCGGCACACGAAATACAATTTGCAATACAAAATTTGAGACAGATTCTTTGTTCAATATTTGTATCCATCACCTTTGAGATGAACTAACAAAATGAGGTACTGTAAACAAATTAGATGACAGATGACGATCAAAATCAAATACTTGTTGAACCTCCCGATGACGCGTATTTGCGCGAGAGTGACTGTTTCAGGTTTTCTTACAGGCACATTGGAAATAATTATGTTGTGTCGGCGTTGACGTTATTGCCGTCTTGTCATGGTAGTTATATCATTCAGATATGTGGTAATTTCGCACCATTAATACCATCCTAATAAGCCATTTTAATGCTAGAATTGTATAAACAAATTTAAATATTCAGGAAAAGTATTACTCTCACGGGTGTTAAATTCTTCGGTCAATATTTAACTCACTATTTTACTGTTCTCTTATACCACAAATTACTATTATAAGGGCACATGGATTTATTTTTTATAACTGAAATAGAAACATACAAATTGAGCTCAAATTTTCAAGATAGATCATGAAGCTCCGTGTTTCCATAGATAAGATCCTGCTTCCCGTGTAGGCTGCCACGAAACCTCGAGGTTAAACAAGAGCCTTAAGGTCCTGCGGCTACACTCCCATATTACCCGGGGGTAGAGTTGCTGCAGGAAACGTTCAACGGAAATGTCTTGAGGTTAATATCGAGAAATAAGTACCTAGTATCATTAACAGCTAAGGAAATTGCCATACCGCAGGACCTTATCATCGCATCGAGCAAGTTTCTCCATTTCCTCCCGGGCGCCATCGTCGGCAAGGCGAGCAGAGATAAGCCTCTGAGGGAAGGGGTGTGTGAAGATGACCGACTGCTGGGGTTAGCCTGAGCCCATCAGATAACACTAGTAATCATCTTCGGTCTTGGCTTCCATTCCCGCTCTCGGGTGTTGGTTTTATGGAGTGGTAAACTGCAGTATGCAATCTCTCAGCAAGCTCCTGATAACGTTCTTCCTAAGTGAATTGCTCTGGACGCTGGAGACAGGTGTTGCTGCAATGAGTATCATCATTACCTATTTTTACTTTCTCTACACTGTACATAGTGTGTAGAGAAGGTATTGTATTGCACCCCAAAATACTATATTGAGATTTCACCGGAAATACATGTTTTGGACCTCCTGAATCCTCCATCCCAAAAAATAGAAAAAGGTGCGTACGTGTGTGTGTGTGTGTGTGTGTTGGGGGGGCAGCATAGCTGAAAAACAAAAAGCATAGTTCAAAACTTGATATTTAAGTTCAGTATCTTCCAAGGATACGACACAAAAATTTTCAAGAAAATCTTCCCACCTCCAACTATCCTTTACATGAAAAAAATTAGAAAAAATTGATTTTCTCAAAAATGGTTATAACGATTTTGATTAAAATCTCTTAAATTTTAAAATATCTACATGACAAATAAAATACATATCTTGACTTTTTTGTGAATAGCCTATAAAGACCTTTTTTATCTATGTCATTCCTATAATTTTTCCCTAAATTTGCTGTTTTTAATGTATTCCTTATTATTGGTTTCAGTTTTAAAATACTTTTAAACTTTTCTCTACACAAACTTGTCAACTGACCACGCAAAGAAACGGATGTAGTGAAAGACATGTGAATGGAACATATCAGATTCTCTAAAATTGAACAAGTCTTCTTATTAATTGCCTCAAATTAGCACGAACATGGACTTTTCAAGCCTTAAATAATACCATTTTTATATATTATAGTATTCACAAAACATTCTCCCAGTCACATTTATTTGTTCAAGATGTGTTGGCCAACAATAAGCTGATTGCCTCCACGTAAAAAAGTAAATAAAAAGCTGATTAGAACACAACTTGGTTTTCGTTATTAGTGTATTTATGTAGGGAAATGAATCTCATATTTTACCTGATACTATGACAAATCTATTTTGGAAAAACAAAAAGATATTAAAAACAACTCATGCTACAAAAGAGGTTTATTTGACTAAAAAGACATTTTAGAGTTCTGAGCATGCCCCTGAGATTTCTTCTGTTATAGTTTCTCAATCATAAAAGGCATACAAAATTTAATCACATGAAGAGGACCTCGCGTGCTATTCGTACAAAATTCAAACTATCTATATATTATTTAAATACGTTGCACTTTAATAAAATAAATAAATTTTCCTTTGAAACTATTGCAATGCAGAACTCTTGAAATTTATGCCTATATTGAACCTGCTTAATTTTTCTGGAAAGTAGAATCATTAAAATATACCATTGGGTTAGTAAAAAAATGTTTACCCACTTGAAACATCATATGCGATTTTATACAATTTTACTTACGGTTTTCAACTTCTACAAATTTTCAACAAGTACTTAAAATACATCCATGACCGAGTGGTGAGCGAGCTGATTTCTCACCCGGAGGTCCCGGTTTCGATTCCAGGCTGGGGCGAAAAATTGTCTTTAACTAAAGTTATCCCCTATGTCACACAACACAGTCTGGAAGTATGCATGTGAGAGTAAATAGCGTGTATTTAATATGTAATTAACTTAATGTCAATAGCCCTCAATTAATATGGGTTGTTTCACAAACCAAAACCCCCGAGATATCATAGAAGTTAAAGGTGGCTATAAATGAAACAATAAAAACAAAACACTGAAATTCAAAAGCTCAGCTTGACAGAGCACATTAAAAAGAAGTAAAATGGCATGCTTCTATGACTAGTAGTTCCCGAAGAAAAGCTGTAATTCATGTAACATTCACATCGTGGAAAAAAGTGTTTGAAATTTGAGGATTTCTGCAGGTAATTGGCATTTCTGAATTTAAAGGAGAGCACAGACTACTTAAAATCCCTTTAACAATGGTAATAATTTTCGACACAATAAATGAGTGCTGTTTGTTCAGAAGATTTCAATGATTTTTCTTTAAAGAAAAAACCTAAAACTATTGATTTTTGACCATTTGAGAGCACGCTGTTTCCTTAAGATGGCAATCGACATGTTACCTGTTCTGTAATGTCATTCCGCCGAGCAGTATATATAATCAGGGTTTTTTTTAAAGCTTAACGACATTTAATGAAATTGGTTATACGATATTTAAATGATCTTGGAGCTTTAAGTTATTCGACATTGTCTTCTCAGAATAAGGAAAAGGAATTTAAAAAAAACAAAAAAAAAAAAAACGAAATAAACCTTATCCGGGCAACTAACTAAGCGAGATTCGAACTCGCGACCTGTTGAATGTGAAGCAGACACGCTACCACCACACTACCCAGACGGGCGGTTTTACTCTTGTTGGGATACTTAATATATTTATGCCATCCGAAATCCGAAAAATAGTATTATGTTTAGTATCGTAAAATAAAGTTTTTTAAAAGCGCTCAATTAACATAATATGGTAGCTTCTCTCTTGCCTCTAACCCCTTAGCTACACTACAGGATCAACCCTCAGTTCTGTGCTTACGTGTATTATTCACAATGTTAATTATAATTAGTAAAAAACTAACATTTGATATTGGGAAAAGAATCATCATGAATCATCATTTAGTATCAAATAAAATAACGGAATTTGATGATTAGCAGCATTTCTCCCTTGAGCAGTAAATGACAACTGAAGTACTGTGAATGCAATATAACAAAATAGGTTTTACATAACTGCAATATTTACCACAGATAAAAGCTTCAGCCAATAAGCAAACGTGTTGACAATGAACTACAACATAAACCGCCACGGCACTACACATTTTACCGCTGCTTAATATGCACTGCTCCTCACTCAGTGCTCCTTTGGCGTTTACCTACTCCGACGTCACAAGTTGACCGCTGCCTTAAGACAATGGAGGAAAGATAGTGTTCGTATCCCATGGCGATTATTACGCTAATTAGCGATTATTCTTTACAAATACTATTCACAAACATTAAGCTCCAGCTTTTGTAACAATAAATAAGTACTTATTTAAGATTCCCTTAAATATGTGTCAATTTGAAATGCAATGTGGTTACGGCGTAGTGCGGATGGCACTCTCGTAATATTTAATTATTTCTTTAATTTGTCACGGCTGCTAGTCAGAGGAGCTATAAGATTAAGCATTTACGAAGACTTGCACTGAAGAACTTTTGCTTCCTATGCTCTCAGAACGATTGGTCACGGAGTGGACTGAAAAAGAATTGCTATTTTCACTGAAATAAAACTGTACACTTTTCCAGTAAGAATTCTATGTATTCTCGATACACTCGACAGTAATTATAATGATGCAAGCCCGAGGGATATAATCTCGGGAGAGTGAACAAGCTACATAGTAAAATAAGAACTGAAGCTTTCCTGGCGACGTGTTAATTCAAAATCTTCTCGGGCTTCTAGCCAAGTTTTTACCTGGCTAGAAGCCCGAGAAGATTTTGAATTAAGCTACATAGTGTTACCCATCATATTTTGAATTTAAACTTTTGAAACTCGCTAGTGATACAAACAACACATCTACAACATTTTATTTAGAATATCCATTTTCACATAACATTTCGTTTAAAAACTTACTATTTTATAGAGTATTTACATTCCTATGTTAGTCTCTGGTAGTTGGTTGCCACGTTATTACTCTTACAGACATATATGACCGAATGTTTGAAATTACAAACTAATAATAGCTTTTTGGAATTTATACCACAGATGCAGTACAATGCAAATAAGTTAGAGTGCAAATTTCATTAATTTTTCTCAAATAGTTCGGTGGTTATAGTCAAATTTGTTTATGTTTTTGTCGCGGTATTAAAAAGTCCCTTGTGACAAAAAATTTAAAATTTCTGTGTAATATCTTAACTCTAGGCTCATAATAGATGTTTTTGAAATTGGCCTAGGTTTCTCTAAATCTCCTTTGGTTTAGGCTCAAGTTTTTAAAGTAATGCCAGTTTTTGTCATAAAATATAATTTTTATGTTTAAAAATTGAAAAAATATACTTAAATACACCTGACAGTAAAACCCAACCCAATCCTGTGAACATGTACAGAACATTTTATTTTGTAACAAAAAAATTGTCCCGCAAGGAAAATTTTATAGGAAGAAAAATGCTGAAAACATCAATAGCGAGAAAACAAAGCAAGGTTTAAATGCATGACTCACATCAAAATCCACCAGGTTGGTAGGTTGGATCCACAGCTTTCCTTTTCTTCTTGCATTGCTGCTTTTCTTCTGCAGCACAGCTTCGGTTTTTACTTTGCATGACGAGTATGAGATCTCGTCGAACTGAAGTTTTTCTTGTCGAGTCTAGTACAGTTTCACATCTAATGCTTTGCTGTAGCTCCAGTTAAGGCACTTAAAAGTGGTGGCTTGTGGCCAATTATACCTTTTTATATTTAGGAATGTTTAGATTATTTTATGAAATTAAAATAAAAAGGTCATTTTTGTTGTTAGTTTTCAGGAAATTTCAGTTATACATATCATTTCGTGATTTAGCACGAATGCGCTTGAAAGAGGCGGCAAATACTCTTTATCTACATGCTTCCTGCACATATATACATGCATGTCAACCGTGGTTGGCGTGCTTATGCTAACAGTTTCTGTATTATAATGCATTGAAGAAGCCCGTGGCCAAATTATATTGCATTATGCTATATAAATGAAATTTATATCTATTTCAGAATAGAAGCGTCATTCAAGATAATTTCAAAACGCAGTCAAACAATGGCATCATTCTCCTCAGTTATTGGCTATCTGTATTTGCTCTTAAGGCGAGATAAGTCTTACTGTTTCCACAAGGATTGTCAGAAGCTGTCGAATGCTCCAAGAAATCCCCCTCTTTCCCTTGCTACTGAAGGTGTTGCGATTTTACCTAAAATCAAAGGCTGAAATACCAAATTTACATTTGCCTGAAAAATATAGTATAGGTCAACCAGCATTATGCAGCAATGCAATTACGTCGTAAGCTATGCGTGTGTTTTCTTACATTTGAGTAATATTTTTCTGAATAATGTTTATCCATGTACAGGGTGGCGAGAGAGGAAGAAGGAGAGGAAGAGCGAATATTACAGGAAGGTTACCGGACAAAAAATAAACTAGAAATAATGCCTTCAAATGGACGTACATCTGAAGAAATGGAAGCAGTGGAAAACGGTTCTTCTGGGCTTCAGAGTCCTCACCTAAAGCAATTTAGAATTATGTACTGTGAAATTTAGAGTCATAAACGCGAATCCAGAGGACAAAGTTAGTATTTTCATAATGCCAGTTTTACTTTCTCTACACGTACTATGTATATAGTGTATAGAGAAGGCATTGCACTCCACCAAAAAATTCGATACCGAAATTTCACCGGAAAGATATGTTTTAGGATCCCCTGTATCCAAAAAAAAGTATTTTCAGATATACGTCCGTGCGTGCGTGTGCGTTTGCCTGCTGTCCAAGTGTCAGAAAGTCGATAAAATACAAAACTTGGTATTTAAGTTTAGTATCTTCCAGGGATGAGACACGAAGCTTTTAAAAAATTCTCCCCACACCAAACTACCCTTTACATGGAACTTTTTTCGAAATTTTGATTTTCTTAAAAATGGCTCTAACGATTTCGATTAAAATATCGTATATTAAAGAGATTTACCTGACAACACTATGTATATCTTGAATTTTTTGGGAATAGCCTCTGAAGACTATTCTGGATGAATTTTACGGAATTTTGTATAACTGCAAAACCGTAAGAGATGGACAAAAATCTACCACAAAAAATTTAGAGCACATTAAAACACACAAATTATGTTATATAATTTTTTTCGTGGAGTTGTTTGTTTTTGGTTTCAGCTTTGAAAAACTTTTACTTTTCTCATAAAGGAATTCGTCGACTCGTGTCCATACAAACTAAGGGACTTCAGTCACCTAGCAACCAGCTTTTGGGTATCACTTTAACCTATGGTACTCCCTTATTTCGCTTCTACTTACAAGGAAACAAGTAATAAGACTATTTCTGCTAATTTTTTTTCTCGATTAGCATGAACTAAATAGAAGCATAAACTTATTAACAATAATTTGTTTCGGAGATGTAGAGGAAGTCATGTGAATGTAATGCATCAGATTTTTATCTATTTTATTTTACATCGCTTTAACTTTTAGGCCATATCGCGACGGATGTGTTCCGTAGACACTTCGTTGACGCTGTTTAGGACAGTAGTCCTTCAGGACTATCCGCCCCTTTCGCTTTGTATCAAGCAGATGGCTATAGGGTATCGCAGTCTGATTGCTTTCACTATCTGTAGTCAGAATAGGGTATACAGTCAGACATCATAGCCTCTGATCTGCAGTCAGACGACAGTTCAATCAGCCCTTCAAGGCCAAATCACCACATACTATACTAATCTCTCGACAAGGTCGCAGGTTCAAAACTTGAGGAGGACGATGGATTCTTTCGGGCGTAAAAAACCCTACCATGGCTTTCTTCGGAAGGGAAGTAAACCCGTTAGTCACACGTCATAGTTTACGGCACGTAAGAAGACCTCAAGCCTCTAAAAGAGGCAGTTAAAAGAGCGTCTATAAATAAAACTCTATTTTCATTTCTCGACACGCAGATGTCAGTAGGGTGCCACTTTAGTTTAATTATACGTGGATAAATGGCAGTGCAATCGTCATTACGTTCTATATCAGTTCTACTATTGTTTTAGGCTGGAGGTAGAATTTGGGACGAGACTACCTCCGTGGTCGAGTGATCAGCGAGCTGACTTCTCATCCGAAGATCACGGGTTCGGTTCCCGGCCGGGGCGGAGAAGTTTTTTTAACCAGAATTATTCCCTGTCCCCACAGAGTCTGGAAGTGTGTATGTGAGAGTGGATGAGTGTGTGGTTGAGGAAAATAAAACCAATTAAACCCAACGTAAAAGAACCTGAAGTCAACAAGTTGTTTCTAATGCAAAACCCCCGATATGACCTTAGATGTTAAAGGGGATATATAAACGAAAAAAATAATGGACCGTGGTGTTAAATATTAGGTCCTGTATTTACCTTAGCGACTGAAGGAAACCAGTAAAGAACCCAGCCAGATTGGTTGGCCCATGGGCATTGAACCCCTAACCTCCCAAATTTACATATAAGGCATTACATATATAGACAAATGGAATGCACATCTTATGTCCTGAGCCATTCTGCTCGGCTATAATGCTAGTTTTCACTAATAATTCCCATGTGGAGTATTCTTGTAGAGAAATCAAAACTATTGTATTAGAGATAAAGACATATCGCAAATCTCCTTATCGAGAACAAACTTTACTATGTCTCAAGAGCAAATGCAAGCAAATATTTTTAGGGATAAAAAATCTAACTGAACAAGAACATTTTCAACATCTATTTAATTTTTCTACTAACTGCATTACACATAGGAAGAGAAGTTACTGCATTCCACACAAATATTTGATACCGGAGTTACATTGAAAGTGCAGTTTACAAAGTCCCCTGTAACAAAAATAATACAGAAAAAGATCAATGTGTACGAACAGCAACACTCAAGAGGGGGAAAAACCTAAAATTCTATCAAATGTTGATCTTAAATACTGTTTCGCCATTAAATACCATTAAGTGGCTCAAAAGATTTTGATTTAAATGCATATTAACGATGTTTACATGACAGAGCATATATTTTGCATTATCTGGGATTAGCTTCTGGGGAGGGAAAGAGATTGACAAAAACTTATTAGACACAAAATGTACAGCTTGTTAAAACAAAATCTGTCATACACATTTACTTTGTAAGGTTAAACATTTCCGAAATATTCTTTGTTTCTGGTTTTAGTTTTAAAATACTTACTTTTCTCAAATGGTAATTTTTGTCATTTATCTGTCTCTCTTTTTTTTTTTTTTTTTTTTTTTTTTACTCCTGGCCATGGAAGAGAACCGAACTTTAAGGTAAACCACAGAGCAGTAGCTTTTAAAAGATATGACTATTGCCTATTCCCATATTTCCCTTGCAATTACAAGAAAACATTAGTACCACTTCTGTTAATGTTTATCTAGTTCATAATTAAATAGAAGGTGTAGTAGTTATGTTAACCTCTCATACCTAAGGTCGCGTTTCAAACACGACAGAGGATGGTGGATTTTTTGGGGCATAAAAATCCTTAGCATGGTTTCCTTCGGAAGGGAAGTAAAGCCGTTGGTACCTTGTCATAGATTTACGGCAATAAAAAAAACTCAAATCCTGATAGAGACCTAAAGAGCGGTCCTTCATACCCAATGTAGAATGGGACGCTAAGAACCACAATAGTTAAAGAGCGTCCATAAATAAAAGTACATTTCATTTCATAAAAATAAGCTTTTGGAAGACTAGTTTGTTGCAGAGTATGTAGATAATGTTATATATATATATATATATATATATATATATATATATATATATATATATAGAGAGAACACATCAGTTTTTGTTGTTGTTTTTTTTTTTTTTTTGCAGGGGGGAAATTTCATTTAGTATGAGACATCTATCCGTTTGTATTTCCGAATATTACACGGTCAACACCGTGCTTCCAACCGACATGCACGGTTGCGCTCTTACGGATGGATGTCCACGAAAGAACCCTATTAGAACCTTAATAGTTAATATTTCATGTTAAAACGTTTATTCTGTATAAAACTACCTTAGCACAAACAGTTACATTTTATCACAGCGGAAATAACGTCAAAACCCATATTATTTACGTTAACTTACCCAATAATTTATAGTTAAATAAACACTAACTGTACATAACACAAAACAAAGGTTCCAAATTATTTTTCGAAATGTACTGGAAATTTAAAGCATACATTAAAACACACCACTTAACACTGGGAAAAATTAGGGATCTATATTCTATTAACAAAAAAGATTTTGAATTTTAGGAACAGATCACACAAATTTACAATAAAATATTAAAGCATTTACATGTTGCCGTAATAAATATACCTATATTTTAGATGATACATATACCAGTACCTAGCTTCTTTGTAACCTTCACCACGTCTAATCATCCCTCACCACCACGTGTCTAAACAGCAGCTCTGATTAGAGGGGGTCTTTAGACCTTTTGCGCTAAGAATAAAATAATTCCGTGTCGAGCCGTCTTCAGATGTTGCTACAAGATGGCTTTCAGATGTCCGTCTCGGTGTAGCTGACGAACTCGCAGTGTCTGCATTCTTGCTGAAATGAAAGGAAATTATTTAATATTGGCATATTTACTCTTGTCGATATATCAGGTGATATGTGCAAGTGATGCAGGTTATCCGACAGCAATATTTACCAAGGGTCTGCAACCGGTTGCTCAAACACAGCAATCAGAGTAAGCACAGACACGTGGAGAAGGAAAGGGGCAGAATCAAGCTATGGTAGCGGGTTTTTGTTAAATTAACTTTCTGATTACAACATTACACTAATCTCTTATTCAGGATTATATTTATCTGATGCATTATAGCCAAAAGTGTTGCAATAATGGAGTAATGAACCGCTTACCACAAATTGAGCTAATATTTTGGCTTTTAATAGTTACTTTGGCCCAATTTGAAAATATATATATATATATATATATATATATATATATATATATATATATATACTCTATATATTATTTTGTTTTTGTCCAATGCGAATATTGGAATTATTGGTGAATGTTATAATAATGGAACTCAACATTTGTGGAATTTCTGACACTTCATCGCCATGATAATCGCAATCTTAAATATAAAAGATTTTCCCAATTTTGAGTTCCCCATTATAAGAGAGTAATAATTCATTCTATTTAATATTGGATGTAGTATAGATTAAAAAGTATGATTTCCAAATATACCTTTCATCATATTTTGCACACAATAAGACATATAAATAGTTATTACCTTCATATGAAAGGGATTATGGTGTTCGTGGTGGTGTTTACGGTATTAAAATGTCATAGTACAAAAATTACTACATTCCTTAAATTTTGGGTCGCTTTATGTAACATGAGGGCAATAATTCAATGTTCACATTACACACAAGATGAACTAAAATATATGTTTATATATTTGTAAAATAATACTTTTTTCAAAAGTTGGGCCAAATTAGCTCATTAAGGACTAAATTAGCTTCAGTTTGTGGTAAAAGGTCCAATAATGATGACGTTAATACTTCCTAGCTATAACTTATCAGATAAGAATAGTCCAGAATAAGAGTTTCATGCAATATTGTAATCCTAAAGTTAATTTAATCAAGTGTACAGAATTAGTGCCACTACTGTACAACAATGGCGAAATTCTACAGTGTCTCAGGTTACATTGACGAGAAAATTGCTACCCGCCGGTCTGGGAACCGGCGCGACAAATTCTGGTCCCGCGCGCCGCGAGCGCTCAGTAGCTATCGTGCATTTCCGGCTGAGTCTCTCTCTCTCTCTCTCTCTCTCTCTCTCTCTCTCTCTCTCTCTCTCTCTCTCTCTCTCTCTCAGCGAGAGAGTAGACTTTTGTGTGAATGGGTGCTTGTGTTCGTATTACAGTATGGGTGCATCTTCACCACGAGGTGTGAATATTAAAAACATTTTTAGGACGAATAATTCGTGCGGAAAAAGTAGTAGTAAATTTAGGCTTAAATATCCTTAAAGATCACTTCCGTATAGAAATACAATATTACACCTCGTGGATCAGCTTAAGCAAACATGTTCTATGAATAACAAGAAAGGGCTTGTTCTTACTGAGGAAAAACTTGATCAATTTACCCACTTATGACTTTTACTAAAATCCAATTACAGGATCGAAGACTTCTTGTGCTCTGTACGTTGTAATTGGTGAGATACTGCAACTATGTGGGGCTTTAATTTGAGTAATTTTGTTGCTCTATGAGCTGATTCTCTCGAATTTCCTGTCTGCTGTTCCTAAACGTCTCAAAGATTTCCTAGGACTAGAAGAAGACAGAAGTGATTTCGTCAAGTTTTTCCCCAGTAAGAATGTGACGGGTTCGCTGCCTTTTCTTGTTATTTTCAGAAACTGTTTCGTCAAACCGATCCAAGGGGTGCAATATGATATTCCTACACGGAAGTTGTCTGTTAAGAAATTTAAGTCTAATTTTTTTTTCTATTTTTTCCGCACGAAAACCTACTCAGTCCAAGATGTACTCTCACAAACTGGGGCGGGGAGAGATAGGGGAGGGGAGGGGGAGAGGGAGCGAGTGAGAGAAGGGGGAGGGAGCGAGCGAGAGAGGGGAAGGAGGGGAGGGGAGGGGGAATGGGAAAGAGGGGAGGGGGAATGGGAGAGGTGGAGGGGAAAGAGGGGGTGGGGAAAGAGGGGGTGGGGAAAGAGGGGGAGGGGAAAGAGGGGGGAGGGGAAAGATGGGGGAGGGGAAAGATGGGGGAGGGGAAAGAGGGGGAGGGGAAAGAAGGGGAGGGTAAAGAGGGGGAGGGAAAAGGGGGGAGGGAAAAGGGGGGAGGGAAAAGGGGGGAGGGAAAAGGGGGAGGGAAAAGGGGGGAGGGAAAAGGGGGGAGGGAAAAGGGGGGAGGGAAAAGGGGGGAGGGGAGAAGAGGGGAGGGGAGAAGAGGGGAGGGGAGAAGAGGGGAGAGAAGAAGAGGGGAGGGAAGAAGAGGGGAGGGAAGAAGAGGGGAGGGAAGAAGAGGGGAGGGGAGAAGAGGGGAGGGGAGAAGAGGGGAGGGGAGAAGAGGGGAGGGGAGAAGAGGGGAGAAGAGGGAGAGAGGTGTGGGAGGGCGAGATGGGAGGGAGAGAGGAGAGGGGGGAGAGAGGAGAGGGGGAGAGGGGAGAGAGGAGAGGGGGAGAGGGGGGAGAGGGGAGAGAGGGGAGGGGAGGGAGCGAGGGGGAGGGGAGGGAGCGAGGGGGAGGGGAGGGAGCGAGGGGGAGGGGAGGGAGCGAGGGGGATGGGAGGGAGCGAGGGGGAGGGGAGGGAGCGAGGGGGAGGGGAGGGAGCGAGGGGGAGGGGAGGGAGCGAGGGGGAGGGGAGGGAGCGAGGGGGAGGGGAGGGAGCGAGGGGGAGGGGAGGGAGCGAGGGGGAGGGGAGGGAGCGAGGGGGAGGGGAGGGAGCGAGGGGGAGCGGGGAGGGAGAGGAGAGGGAGAGAAGGGGGAGAAAGAGAGACTTATAATAGAAGCCGGATATGCACAATAACTAACTACTGAGCGCTCACGGCGCGCGAGACCTGGATTTGTCGCGCCAGCCCAGGGTGGCGGGTGGCAGTTGTCCCGACAGCATTACCCGAGACTCTCTATGTGACCAACTGAATCAGAATCTTAACAACAAATTAATTTAGGAGAATAATGAAAGCTTTTTTTCCTACCTGTCAAGAATTGTGAATTATAATAATTGAAATTTTGTTCTAATGAATCAGTAAGATTATTTCCAAATAGTTGGGAACATGACAATGTATAATCTGTGATAAAGTAAACAGTTCCTGTAAGAAAATGAATTATTATAAATACATTAAACAATATATGTAAAATAACATTAGTATATCATTATTAATAATTAATGCGATTAATGTAATAATTGCAACTGCAGTATGTAAACTTATAATAAAGTGCATGAGAGAGATTACAAAACAATCAGTAATGACTGATAAGATTTTTTCGGTAATTAATATTTTGATTTTTAAATCTGACTATTCGCCTCAATTCACCGACTCTACTAGAATATGTGTAAGTGACATCTTTCTCAATCGTGCATATATTTAATTCTTCTAATCTCACAGTAACTAACTGCGCGCTACAGAAGCGTCCCTAAACTAGCAGGTTTCTTTTGAATGACGCAACTGAGAGCTCGCCTATCTCAAGGTACAAATAAACCAATCCGTTAGTGGGCTAACATGAGAACCGGTACGCGTTTCTACCCTAGATAATACTGAGAATGCAAAACAATATGAATGTCACGTTTGTCTTTTGTTGTAAAAGTTACTTGAAACAACGTTTCTTTGCGTCTGTAAAATATTGACACATATTAAACATATAATTGAACAATTTAGAAACGTATGCAGACTAATATTGGAAAACGCATGCCTGATACGGATTCAAATTCGTCGAATGTGGTAGGATTGTTTTATATAAAATATATCTTAAAATATTTTCCAAAGATGATTTAGACATGGGGACCGAGGAGGTCATTTAATTGTCAACAACAGAATAATTGTGACACATTGGTCTTTTTCCACAATAACCCGTATCTTTCATTTTCACTTGGTTAGAACGTTTGGCTGTATCTGTTTACTACACTATTATGTACATAATGTGCACAGAAAGTATTGTATTCCACTTAAAAATTCTATATCGAGATTTCACAGGAAATATGTTTTGTGGTGACCCACTACAAAAAAGAATTTTAGAAAAAGTTCCTCGCGCGCGTGTGTACAGTATAGTTCAAAAACTAAAATACCGTTAAATGCCAAACTTAGTATTTAAGTTCAGTATCTTCAAAGTATGGAACAGGAAGATTTTGAAGAAAATTCCCCCAATCCAAACTACCTTATACGTTCAATGGCTGTAACGATTTTGATTAAAATACCTCTATTAAAGATTTTACATCATAAAAATGTATACCTATGTTCAATTCTATGGAAATAGCCCCTGAAAACCTCTTATTCTGGATGAATTTTGCATGAGTGGTAAATTGTAAGAATAGTTTGTTTGCAGATCAGGTAGAGAAAGTCTCTTTTTAACTCTGCCGCGTCTGTTGACATCGTTATAACATAGTCATGCATTGTATATTTGTTTGGAACGAACAGGAAATTGCTGTTTAATTTCAAGCTGAAACAAATACCTCATTTTGAGGTGTACACCGTGAACTACACAATAGATACAGCGATTTTCTTTGACACTAAGGCCTCCACCAGGCGATTCGCGTGTCGGTCGCCGCAGCTGTGATTCCCGCCGAAGTAGTTATACTATCTCCGCAGCGGTCTCATGTTCTAATATTTAAAATTACAATGAGCACATTACTTATTACTTAATGCTCTTCTCTGTGGATACTTGCTTCATCTATATTTGTTGCAAATTAACAGATATTAGAATAGAGACAAACAAAATTTTGCCACACTAGGTATCTTTGTATGGCCCCAAAAGTTTGTGTACATTAAACGCATGCAGCAAAATAGGGCATTAAATGCTTTTTTAATTAACAGTAAATGTCGAGATACATAAAATTACTTTCTCACACCATTTTTGAACAGCTTGTAGACGTGAAATCGCAGTCTTTTACTTTCTCTAGCCATTTGTTCAATATACGTACATGTTTTAGACCCCCTGAATAAAAAAAACCATTTCTAGAAATATGTCCGTGTGAGAGTCTATGGGCAGCATAGCTCAAAAAGAAAAAGTTTGGTAAATACATAACTTGGTATTTGAGTTCAGGATCCTCCAGAGATGCAACAAGAAAATTCCCCACACCCAGCTACCCTTTACATGGAACATTTTCCAAAATTTTGATTTTCTAAATGTTTAAGATTTTTTCTATGACAAACAAAATGTATATCTTGAATTTTCTGTGAATAGCCTCTGAAGCCTCTTCATTCTGAATGGCTTTTGTATATTTGGTAAACCGTAAGAGATAGACAACGTTTTACTATGCAAAAACTTTAGTTATCATTAAAAAACACAATTTATGTCATACTTTTTTTTTTTTTTTTTTTTTTGGTAGAGTTAAGCATTTTAAAGATCTTCCAAGTTATTGGTTTCAGTTTTAAGGTACTTAAACTTTTCTCAAAAGGGAGACGATCTTTCTTTTGTTCCTCATTTGTTTAACCCTAGCAAGCAAAAATAACCGAATTTCAGTTGTTTCATTTATGGATCGGCTGTTAAAGGATCTGACCATCACTTTAACTAGTGTATTCCCTTATTACCCTTCTATTTACAAAGAATCAAGCAATTAGGCCAATTTTGGCAATGTTTATCTTGATTAGAATGAGTATATAAAATAATCCTTTATTAGCAAAGATTTTTATAGAACTGCGAGAGAAAGTAATATTGTACTTACAGCTGACGAGTCATCAAATTAAACTTAGGACGTTTCTGAAGCTAGGATAATAGTAAGTGAAGAATTATGTCCCTCGTGATTCCTGATTTAACAGTGCAATTTTTATCTAAGGTCGAAGTTTGAGAGCATCAGACGATTACGGGTATATTATAACTGCTTCGGCGGGAATCCGAGCTTCGGAGGCCGATGTGCGAGCAGCCGTGCGGTGGCCACAGTATGCAGGAAAAGAATTGAAGAATTATTAGATCGCTTTACATAGCATTGTTTCTACGGTACACTATCACGACTCATCGTAGGTTCATGAAATACGCCACCGCAGAGTGAAATGAGTCAATCCGATACCTGCTCTGAGTTTTGTCATTCAGGACAAAACCCTTGTCATTGGAAAAAACGTGTTTTATAGCGGAAAACTAATTTTGTGTAATTTTAGGTCTTTACTTTCATAAACTACAAAATACAATCTTTGTATTTGATAATTTGTGGTATCTCGAGTGTAAATTTTCACTAAGTGGCGCGTCTGTGAAACTTGACCAAAAATTGTATAAAATTAAAAAATTATTTTTTTCATAATAAAATTATAAGAATTATTATAAATTAAGATTTTTTTTCCCAGTTGGTGACTAACTACCAATAAACTATAAATGGGTATGTCACGCTTATGAATAGGCATCCAACTTTAAACCTTATTTTCTCGCAAATGTTTTTCCAAAATCTTTCCATACACAACATGCTCCACACAGTGCAGTTTTTCACCGATTGGTTTCAATGAGTTTATACTACGTCTCAAAGGTACCTTAAACAAAATGGACATATATTTTTTTAAATAATGATTCAATTTTCAGAAATAAATTATTAAATTTGAAAAATCAGAGTTTTGAAGATACGAAAAGTAATAACTTAACACTAATTTGGAATACAAAAATACAATACGACAGTAAATTCTAATTGTAAAACTGGATTTTATATGAATATTTTTAATAATACATCATGTGGATAATTTTTATAGAACAATGAGTTTAAATAAATGTTATTTTAAATAACCCTGTAAGCTAGAATTTTGATACCTGGCAAAATTATTATAATACAACGAGAACTCCAACTTTTATCGATGAATTATCTAGAGAAAAGTTGTAGCTCGAGTTTTATTTAATAAGACTATTTTGAGAATAAAATAACAATGATTAGCCTACATGGACACGAAGAATAATATTCCTAAAATCCTATTTGTCTTTACGTATATTTGCACCGAAATTACTGTAACTTGATGTGCCTATCATCATGAATCATAACCTCGTTGCTTCTACACTCTCTGGTGTTTTTAGGATTCTGCGGCTTTGAGTTTTCAATTAATGGTCTCATTCAGCGATAGACCTTTCCCCAAAACGTTTTGAAACTTCCGTCATTATGTGCAGGAATATCAGTGCACACTGATACTATTATTATGAGACGAACATTAGGTCACAGAGAAAACAAATACACGTGGGTGTGATAAAATGATTAAAATGCAGAGATGATGAGTTCGGATTGATTGGAATTTTAGGCGCCACTTACTAGATCGCGTGCCATGAACGAAATGGTCACTTATTGTGTAATAACTGACTAAATTTCAATAAATAGCTTCACATTTTTACAGGTGCAACACCTTAACACGTAGATATATCTGAAAACTATATTTCTATGCCACGCAAAATAGAAACGTCTCTTCTGAAATCTGCTGGAAGAGTTCTCGGTACCCAATTGTGCAGAGCGTTTTGAGTAATAGCCCATTCACCGTGATGGACAAGGATAATCTCTTCATTGTCCAGCTTCTACAGAGATCAATACAAGTATGAACACAGTGCTCTAATGGGATGGATGCATGCACGCCAAGAGCCTCGTGAACACTTATGCCAACAATAACAAATTAATCCCTCTAATTTCATTTCACGCCTCCGCAGCAGCACTGTAAAGCGACTAAACGTCACAAATTAATAACTACACCGGACCACCCTCCTTCTGGTCCATATGCTAGCAGGAAGCGTGTCCATGTGTCGCTGATGTTCAGGATACGAGTATTAACTTGTCATTGTGGTCGTAAATCTGTTCCAATTTATTCAACAGAACATCACATGTTAGTGTGCATACATGAACTAATTATAAGGACAGTTCATTCTAGATTTCCGAACGATAAAGACGTCCTTGGTGCCTCCCAGTGGAAACTACCAATCTGTCTTGCGAGGAATCGTTGTCACATTGATGTTATAGATCGAGATGGGATTTTTAGCGAAAAAAATCTGATGTGGTCCATTCACTTTCTCTACATCTGTGACAAATTATTGTTAAAAAGCTTATTATTTTATCTATTTCATGCCACTCGATTAGCAAACGTGGTCTGTTTACTTACTCCCTTGTAAGTAGAAGGAAAATAAGGCAGTGCCCTATGCTAAAACGATCATCAAATGTTTTAAAAACCAGTTGCCATGTGATTGAAATCGGTTTGTTTGCATGACCAGGAGTTGACATATTCAGGTATGAGAAAAGTTTCAATTATTTTAACATTGAAACCAATAACAAGTAATATCGCAAAAATGGTCAACTCTATGGAAAAAATGTATACGACACGAGTTGTATGTTTTAACGAGATCTACATTTCTTCTGTTGTAAGTTTCTGTCTATCTCAAATTCATCCTGAATAAAGAGGTCTTCAGAGGCTATTCCCAGAAAATGCAAAATATACAGTTTATTTGTTGCGTAAATATCTTTAACATAAGGTATTTTAAACTAAATCATTAGAGCCATTTTTAAGAAAATCAAACTTTTCCAAAATTTTCGATGTAAAGGGTAGTTTGGGGTGGAGACATTTTTCTCAAAAGCTTTGTGTCGCATCCTTGGTAGATACTAAGCTCAAATACCAAGCTCGGTATTTTACAGTCTTTTCGTTTTTGAGTTATCGTGTCCACAGACAGACGGTATGATTAGAAAGTACAATACCTTCTCTATACACTATGTACACAGTACATGTAGAGAAAGTAATAAAAAGGCTCATGTCTCGATTTTCTCCCACATATAGTTTGAAAAACATTTCCAAATTAAAATGATTGTGATAATATATCATTCCTTGTATGTACCTATCGGTGTTTAAAAGTATTAAACGAAAGAACTTACAAAAATCTTATGTATTCTATCCACATGACTTTCACTAGCTATTCTGCAACAGATTCTTACAAAAGCTGAACCTTCTCTCTACTTCGAGCAAATCAAGATAAATAGAGGATAGCAAAAATGGTCGTATTAGGTACTTCCTTGCAAGTAGAAAAAAAATGAGGGAGTGCACTAGGATAAAACGATAGTCAACCCTTTTAAAAGCTGCTGCTATGTGATTGAAATTAGTTTGTTTTCAATGCCAGTATTGACAAATTCCCGTATGAGAAAAGCTTAAGTATTTAAGACTGAAACCAATAATAAGGAATACCTCGGAAATCGTAAACTCCACGAAAAAAAAAAAGTTTGACATAAACTGTGTGTTTTAGCGAGATCTACATTTTTTGTGGAGTAAATGTTTTTCTATCTTTTACGACTTACCAGTTATGAGAAAGTTATGCAGAATTATCAATCTTCAGAGGTGATTCCCAGAATACATTTGCTATGTATATATCTTTTTAATATATGGTATTTTAATTAAAATTTTTACAGCCCTTTTGAGAAAATAAAGCCATCGGAGTTTGGGGAGGCGGGATTTTCCTCTAAGTCTTCATATCGCATCCTTCGAAAATACTAAACTTAAATATCAAGTTTGGTGGTTTACCGACTTTTCGTTTTTGAGTTATCCTGTTCACAGGCACACGGACACACACGCACTCACGACTCTCACTGCTTTTTCTGGATTCAGGAACCCTAAAATCTTGGTGCAATCTCGGCATCTTATTTATACACGAATGCTAGAGAAAGTAAACACTAGCAATTGTTATCTCTTCAGTTTTTTTTTTCTTTCTTTCTTTTGTCTGGGGTGGAGGAAGAACGAAACAACCTGCGGCTGACATTCTCTTCGCTAAATCAACTTTTGGTTGTTAGTTATCTTTAGTGCCTTTGCGCGCAAATGCTTGTAGCCTCAGTGCGGGAAGAGCTCATTATCAGCGCCCGGCATAGCACCAGATAAGTTCGTTGAGCGGAAGACAGACCTAAAATCAGTCGTTACCTTAAAGTTTAAAATTATTTTTTTCTGACAAATAAAGACACTATAAGGAAAAAGAAAGCAAATACACGGTTATTTTTGTTTTTGATGTATTTTCACTATACAATGTGATGTGCCTCATTCTCATAATTTTCTCTATCTATGCTGCAGCAAACTATTCTTACAAAACTTAATTTTTTTTTTGGGGGGGGGGTTTGGACTTTGACATAGACATAAGTTATTTTGCAATAGACATAAGTTTACAAATGTTCATATCATGAACGCGTTATTTTTTTCAGACATTAAGCCAGCGCGGTCAACGGGAAAGACTTCAATTGAAATACTTTATATGCTGTTCTCTTATAGTCCCGAAATGTAATAACATATACCTTCAAATTCATAGACTTCCTTTCCTTAGCAAACTTTGCTGCAATTTCTTGTACCCAAAATATAACTTACCTTACACATCCCCAGGTCTTCGTTTCCATACTTGCTAAGTCGGTGGTATAAAGATCTATTGTCGAAGAACTGGTTGAGATTGTTGAGGTGTAAGACAGTCGGAGAGTAATTCCAGCGTGGATCACGCACGTTTCCAAAGAGGTCTAGTAGATTTCTTGCTTTGTAGGTCTGCAACATTACCAATATAGGAAATGTAACAACAATAAAAAAAACTGATGTGTTACATTCATTTGACTTTCTCTACATTTCTGTAACAAATTATTATTAATAAGCTTATTCTTCTACCTATCCTTGCTAATTGAGTTAAACACTTCAGAAACGGTCTTATTACTTAATCCCTGATAAGTAGAAAGCAAATAAAGGAATATACTAGGCTAAACCGACAGTCACCTGTTTTAAAATGTGATTGCTATAGGATTGCAGTCCTTTCCTTCGTGTGGGCAGGAGTTTGGCAAGTTCCTGTATCAGAAAAGTTTAATAGTACCTATACGAAACTGAAGCCAATAACAAGGAATATTTCGAAAACGGCCAAAGGCAGGATAACGATGAATATGACAAATTGTGTATTTTAAGCAAATCTGCATTTTTTGTGTAGAAAGTTTTGTCTATCTTTTACGGTTTATTAATTAAGCAAAATTAAAAAAAAAAAGTCATCCAGAATAAAGAGATCTTTAGAGGTTATTCCCAGAAAATTCAAGATATATACTTTATTCGTCAAGTAAATATCTTAAGCACAGGAGATTATTCAAAATCGTTAGAGCCACTTTTGGAAAAATCAACATTTTCAAATTTTTTTCCATGTAAAGGGTAGTTGGGAGTGGGGGGGGGGAATTTTCTTGAAAATCTTCGTCTCACATCCTTGGGAATTATTGAACTTAAATGTCAAATTTGGTATTTAACGGACTTTTAGTTTTTGAGCTATGCTGTTCACACACACACACATATTTTTCTAAAAATGTGTTCTTTTTGGATTAAGGGGGTCCCAAAACCTGCATTTCCGGTGAAACCGAATTTTTGGGTGCAATACAATACATTCTCTATACACTATGTACATAGTACGTGTAGAGAAAGTAAGTAGTATTAGTGCTTCACTAGTTATAGTAATAGTTGTAATTGCTAATCTATCTACGCCAGAGCACAAAGATCAGGCTCAGATTTCAACTGCAAGCAGGCGTTGGTATGTCACAAATGAGGACGTCCTTTTACAACGACTTTACCTTTTTATTAATTTTTTGTTCAAAGGATATAATTTTGGTAGTGATATATTTAAGAAATGTAAATATATCTGTGTGTTTTAAATATTTTTCTCAAATATAGTGGATAATCATAAGTGTTAAAAGTAATTGGTTATATCAGTGTTGGTGAGAATTATATAATAATTTTAATTATTTAGTTTTCTCTCTAGTTTATATAAATTATTGTATTACTTTTTATTTATCTTGGAATAATATTAACATATACTCCTCCTATATAAAGAAATAATATAAAATTAAAGGTAAAAATAAGCACATAATAAGTAATTAAAAACTAAAGGATTCACATAAAATCACATTTAATTATTTTAATTGCACTAATTTTGATCGTAAGGAATAGACTTCATTCTGTAAAAAATGAATTTGATAATGTTTTGTTTAATGAATTAAATTTTTGTGAAATATATTTATTTTTAATTTTAATGGAGTTTAATTAACATAATCATTAGCATTTTAATTGAAGGGGGTATGAATGATTGAATATGTGAATTCTGTTTTATATTTAAAATACTAATTTTAGATTTGAACATGATTAATAAATAATTATATTCTGTGAATGAATTAATAATACTAAACATATATTCTCCACGTAGACCCTCAAGGGAAGCCTAATATTTACCATATCTACATTTAATAGAATCAAACTGTAATCCTAAAACATCCAAATTCCTTTTACAGCATTATTACCAGCTTCTATAGCTGTCAAATTCTGTGCACATTTTAACCCGGTTACCCCATGTGATACCAAATGTTTACTAAGCTTTATCAGCCCTACAGAAAAAATTAGATTTTATTTTATAACTTGTAAATATACAAGTTATAATACAGAAGCTTCAGCGTTGTTATATCCCCCTTGACAAATTATAGTCACTAGAACTAGGCGCAAATGATGAAAACTTGTGGCTAAAGCCTCAATAGCGTTACTGCGTATAAAAATCATCCAGCAGAGTTTCTACAAGTTATTACTTTTTCTATACGCACTATGTACATAGTGTATAGAGAAGGTATAGCACTCCACCAAACAATTCGTTACCGAGATTTCACCGTAAATATATGTTTTAGGGTCCCCAATATATATATATATATATATGTATATATATAAATAAAAACCATTTTCACAAAAAGGTCCGTGTGTATGTGTGTCCGTGAACACGATAACTCAAACACGAAAAGTTGGTAAAATACCAAACTTGGTATTTAAGTTTAGTATCTTCCAGGGATGCGACACGAAGATTTTGAGAAAAATCCCCCCACCCCCAACTCCCTTTACATGGAACCTTTTTCGAAAATTTTGATTTTCTCAAAAATGGCTAACGATTTTGATTAAAATTTTGTATATTAAAGATATTTACCTGACAAATAAAATATATATCTTGAATTTTTTGAGAATAGCCTCTGAAGAGTAGTTTATTCTGGATGAATTTTACTTAATTTTGAATAACTGCTAAACCGTAATAGCTGGACAAACAATTACCACACAAAAAATGTAGAGCACATTAAAACACACAATTTATGTTATATACATTTTTTTCGTGGAGTTCGTCGTTTTTTGAGACATTCCTTATTTTTGGTTTCTGCTATGAAAAACGTATACTTTACTCATACAGGAACTTTCAACTCCTATCCATATAAACAAAGGAACTTCATTAACATATCAACCAGCTTTTGACTATCACTTTAATCTACGGTTGTCCCTTATTTCGCTTCTACTTACAAGGAAGCGAGTAATAAGGCTATTTCTGCTAATTTTTTTTTGATTAGCATAAAGTAAATAGAAGTATAAGCTTTTTAAGAATTATTTGTTGCAGGGATATGGAGAAAGTCATGTGAATGGTACACATCAGATTTTTTTTCTTGTGCTCCGAACTTCAGATACTCAAATGACAATATGCTTATTCAGATTAACTTGGCCTTTCTTAACATTATCGTAAAATTTGATAAGTGTAACACCGTAGCTATAGCTGTGTGGAAATATTTAAACATCTGATGTGTTGCATTTCAGCGACTTTCTCTACCCTATCTACCTTCTTTCGAAAGTTTGTGTTTCTATTCACTTCACTTTAATGGAGAAAACCCTTTGCAGAAATACAGGTGTTTCAAATGTGTCTCCGCAGTAAAGTTAATGCGCTAGCACGTTCACTCATTATAGTTCGGTTGACAACGGAACGCGCTAATTATTGGAAAGGAAGATGGGCTGAAATGAAATTGAAATGACCTTACCTGCCTGGAAATGTCCGCATTCGCAGAGTTACTCTTTTGCCTTTGTTTCAGATGCTTTGTCTAAGGTTTCCCGCGCAATCGTGTTTACTTAATTTGTGACTTCTTCCTTTAGTTCATAATTTTGTTTTCGGGACAACTGTACCTTTAAAAGGACGCATTTTCATGTCCTAAGTGCTGACTGCACAGAAACAATGACTAATTTCCGCATTTATTTAGTGCAGCTCCTTAACATTACACATACAGTTTCGTCTATTTTAGCCTCTGTTAAAAGTTTAAGACTACTAAAACCGCTCCCTCTTCAATGGAACACAGAATTGACTTGAAGCACACAGTTCTCACGGTATTATTCAAGCAGGAGGAGGTCCGCACCGTGGCCGAGAGGTTAGACCACTCGCCCAAGCAACCGCATGTGAGATTTGTGGTGGACAAAGCGGCGCTGGGGCGGATTTTCTCCGGTTTCCCCCGCCATCACATTCCACCGGTGCTCCATCTTCATTCATGTGTCATCAGTGTCACCGCCTGCGGTGCCATAAGTAGTTAAAGCGGGCGTTAAACACTACCCCCCCCCCAAAAAAGCAGGAGGAAGGACATTACTTGTTCAAAGTAATTCTCCTCCTACATAGCTGCGTTCCCAACTTAATCACAGCCATGAGCGTTCGAGTTCACTGCGGAGACTCTTTTGAGACACCCGTTCATTACGTATGCGCACATTTTGTAATAGATACAAAAGGAATAGCGATAGTCAAATGTTTAAGAACTGAACCTATATGCTGACCTTAAATTTCCATGATCTATGCTTGCAATACCGGAAAAAGTTTAAAATCGAAACTACTTTAAAAGAATGAGCAAGTACTGAATAATGTGAACAGTGAATAATATATATTGGAAATGATCTTCCGGCACATGCGTTATTTAAAAAATCTGATATGTTCCATTCAATGACTTTCTCTATATCTCTGCAACAAATTATTGTTAAAAAGCTTATGCTTCTATTTACTTCATGCTAATTGAGAAAAGATTAGCAGAAATAGTCTTATTACTTGCTTCCTTGTAAGTAGAAGCGATATAAGGGAGTACCATAGGTGAAGGTGATATTCAAAAGCTGGTTGCTATATCACTGAACTTCCTTTGTTTTTATGGACCGGACAAATTCCTGTATGAGAAAAGTATAAGTTTTTCAAAGCTGAAACCAAAAACAAGGAATATCTCAAAAACGATCAACTCCACAAAAAATGTATATAACATAAATTGTGTGTTTTAACGTGCTTACACTTTTGTGTGGTAAATTTTTCCATCTCATGATTTAGCCGTTAGACAAAATTCTGTAAAATTCATCCAGAACAAAGTAGGTAGTCTTCAGAGGCTATTTCCAGTAAATTAAAGATATATATTTTATTTGTCAGATACATATCTTTAATATATGATATTTTAATCAAACTCTTTATACAAAATCAACATTTTCCAAAAGCTTTCCATGCAAAGGGTAGTTGTGGGTGAGGGGTTTCTTGCAAATCTTCGTATCGCATCCTTGGAAGATACCAAACTTAAATACCAAATTTGGTATTCAATAGTCTTTTCGTTTTTTGAGCTATGCTGTCCACAGACAGACAGACTGACTGACTGACCTTTTTCCAAAAATGCTTTTTTTTTTAATTCAGGGGATCCAAAACATGTATGTCCTGTGAAAAACTGAATGCATTATATATTTTACATGTCATGAACATAATATATATTATATGACAGTTTAATAAAACATTTTTATTAACATTTTATAAAATAGAAACTTTGGAGACATTATCCATGTAAAGCTTGGTTTAGGATGGGGGATTTTGTTGAAAATCGTCCTGTTGAGTCTTTGTAAGATATTGAATTTAAATCAAAGTTTGGAATTTGAGTAAAGTTTCCCCTATCTCTATCTCTCTCTCTCTCTCTCTCTCTCTCTGCGATGCTCTAAAAATGATTTTATTTTAGTTTCAGGGAATCTCAAAATATTGGTATCAATTTTTTGGCTATAAGCAGTAGAGAAAATAAAAAATAAAGCTGTGTTCAATCACACCTGAGAAAGATTCCATGTCAAAAAAATCCTGAGCTAAGGCACCCACATCGTCAGACCATTCCATAAATATACCAAACCTGCACGCGGGATTCGAACTCGGGACCCCAATATTAGGGAACTGTCGTTGTGTACAGCACAACTAAAAACGAAAAGTTAAAGTACCAAAATGATATTTTAGTTCCAACACAAGGAATGAGCGATGCAAAATGTTTTAAGAAAATCCCCCTATGATCTACAAACATTTAAAGATTTTCGATGCTTTTAAAAATGGCTCTAACGGCATTGATTAAAATACTGAAGTTCTCTGCATTCTGAATGACTGATAGACAAATTCTCACTACACGAATCATAAAGTTATTTTACTAAATTGAGGATATTTCTATTTGCAGGTTTAAATTTCGCAATACCGAACTTCACTTATCACATAGCGACCAGGTGTTTAAAGATGGACTATCTTTTTAGCCCAGTGCATTTTCTTATTCCCCATGTACTAAGGAAATAAGCAATAATGTCATTCTGCTAATATTTGTCTCGATTAGCTTGAAGTGCATAGAAGGGAACGTTTTGTAACAATAGTTTGTTGCAGAACAATAGAGAAAGCCATGTGAGTGGAACACCAGAAAAAATATATGTATATATTTATTTTGCTCGAGCTTCATTGCACAATTGCAAATATTTCTCCTAGCTTAATTGTTGATTGAAACAGGAAATCACGAAGATACCGCTCTTATCTTGAGTAGCGCGACTGACAATCTCCGGGTCACCAGATTGGCATAAATGCACACCAGGGGAGCTGGTATTTCCAAAGCAGCTATATTGGCTACATGCTTTTATTTGCAGCGTCCCTTTCTATGGCTGCTGTTAGGGTTGTAGCTGCAGAGCGACACTAATTCGAACATTTTTATAACAAAAATCTGATGTGTCCCATTCACAAGACTTTCTCCACATCTGTTTAAAAGCTTATTCTTGTATCTACATCATGACAATCAAGATAAAGATAAGCAGAGTTAGTCTTATTACTAGCTTCCTTGCAAGTAGAAGGGAAATAAGAAAATACACAGGCTAAAGCGATAGTCTCGTCCTTTAAAAGCCGGTCGCTATGTGAAGCAATTGAAATTCCAATCTCTTTGTGTGTCAGGAGTAAACAAACGAACAAGAAGAAAAATGTCTTCCCGTTTGAGAAGAAGTTAGTGGAACATTTCGAAAACTATTAACTCAGCAAAAAATGTGTGTTTTAATAAATCTACATTTTTTGTGCAGTAAATTTTTGTAGGTATATCTTTTATGGTTTGACAATTATACAGAAGTCATCCAGAATGAAGAGGCCTTCAGGGGCCATTCCCAGAAAATTCAAGATATACATTTCGTTTGTCATAAAATTATCTTAAACATCAGGTATTTTAATCAAAATCGTTAAGGGCCATTTTTGAGAAAATCAACATTTTCGAAAAATGTTCCATGTAAAGGATAGTTGGGGGAGAAAATCCCCGTGTCGCATCCTTGGAAGATACTGAACTTAAATGTTAAATTTGATATTTAATAAACTTTTCGTTTTTGACTTATGCTGCTTACAGACACGCACACACAGGTATTTTTCTAAAAACGCCTTTTTTATTCAGGGGGTCTCAAAACATGTATTTCCGGGAGCAATACAATATCTTCTCTATACACTATGTACATAATGTTGTGGAGAAAGTAAATAGTAGGCAACATCCATATTGTTTCGCATCGTTAACATTATGTAGAGGAGAAATGCGCCACTACTGCACGAACGTATTCATTTAACAGTGCCGTAAGAGCGGCGGGCTAACAGAAAAATATATAATTTACAGACAACCGTGGTAAAAGCAAAACTGAACTAACCCTTAAATCAGAGAGATATCTCAAAAGTTTAAAGAAAAGCTTACGAACTCCTTTATATTGTACTGGTTTGCAGGTATACGTTTTGGGAAAATATTTGGCGGTTTATCTGCAGATAAGTGGCCGAATTTTTCCTTTAGATAAACGGTATCAACAAATACTACATGTTGATACTGCATTGGAATTCGTGAAATGTTTTAGATAGATTAAATAAATTCATTACGAAATTCAGTGAAATGTTAATGGTGTTTGGTTACTAACCAGTACCTTCGTTGTACAGAACAAAAACACTATTTTAAGTTAAATATTTGTGCATATATTTACATTTAAAAGTAATAAGACAGATAAGGTAAGAAGTGCCTAACATTGGTGTAATAAGATTACTTTCTGATTTTTAAAAATCTTGTCCAGTTTCAAAGAAATCTCCAAATTATATTTTATGAGAAATAAAAATCTGATGTGCTTCAACCAAATGACTTTCTCTACCTGTTCTGCAAACAATTCTTGCAAAATATTCTTTTACCAGGATCAACGTTAACAAAAATGCTTTTATTACTTGCTTCCTAGTTAAATCCTGTAGCTCTTAAGTGAAGCATAGGGCATCGTCATAATGTTTCCTTGATAGGATTTAAATTTCTAGTCCGTGAGTTCACCGCTATGCGCCATGGCGACGAGAGATCGGCTCATAGCCCACAGATGGCACTGTAGGACGAAGTCACGACTTGCGGACGCAACATAGCGGAATTTTGCCCCAAAACTTTCTTCTTTCAAGGTATGGGATTCTTTTATGTACAAATAAACATTACATGGGACTACTGGCTTCACTTCCTTTCCAAAGAAAGCCAAGATGCGTTCGAAAAAAATCCATCACCCTCCGCCAGGTTTGAACCTGCAAATCTTTGGTTTTAGAGGCTCGTATGGTAACCACTACATCACGGAGAACGACTGTAAGTAGATGGGAAATGCCTAATACATCAGGCTAAAGCGATAATGCAAACTTTAAAAGCTGGTCGCTATGTGATACAATTGAAATTCGTTTCTCTTGACGTAGCCAGGAGTAAAATAACAACAGGAAACGAACGAGGACTTCCGTTTGAGTGACGTTTAATGTCCACCTCTATAGTGTGGGAGTAGTGTGTTGAAGCATTGCTCTTAGTTATTAGCATCATAAAATTAAGTACTTAATATTGACCAAATGTGTTCAAATAATGGATAAAATAAATAATTAATAGTTTACTTAGTTGTAAATAAGTATTTACTTACTAAGGTTTGAAGAGTTAAATATAAGCATAATTATAGAAAACGATTTATTTGTATAACAAAATTAAATACTCAATTGTATAAATAAAATAACGGGAAAAGTAATATAGCCAAATACGTATAAATAAATTACATTATTAATAATATGTAGAATAAACTTGTTGTAGTTAAACAACTTAGCTAGTGCTGGATATCAGTTGTGTACATTATAGTGTAGAATAGGAAGCAGCTGGAATCTTGCAGGTTTTCCGGTAATATTTTTTTTAGAATAATTTTCCTTTATTATATTTTAAACAATTTGCATCTTAACGAGTTTTTATTTATTGGCTTTATTTTAAATTTTCCTTTGTAGTTAAGTATCTGAAAAAACCAAATAATACATACAATTTGTAATCCTTGTTTTTGGAAATCAATTTAAGGAAAGTATATATGTTATGGAATAATTACCTAGCTGCCGGGGTAGCACATTCGGATTTACTCATTTTCAGATTTTGAAGCTTGGTTAGGAAGTCTTACCAGTATAGGGCATTTTTTCTCTCTTTTGGGGGGGGGGGGTTTAAGCTGATGGGAACGAAGTGTCGCTTTCCGTGGTGTAATGGTTACCATGCTAACTTCATATATCCAAGGTCGCGGGTTCAAACCCGGCGGAGGACGATGGATTTTTTCGGGTGTAAAAATCCTTAGCATGGCTTCCTTCGGAAGGGAAGTGTGTCGTAGATTTACAGCATGTAAAAGAACCTTAAATCTGATAGAGAGGCCTCTGAGCAAAATTGAGCGATCTTTCTCGCCCAATTTAGAATGGGACGCTGAAAACCACAGCAGTTAAAGAGCGTCCATAAATAACACGCCATTTACATTTTTTTTTTTATGGGAACGAGGTGGAATTCCACTGCATACTGTTTCTGCGTTATCCCGGCCGAAGTTTTCTTTTTGAAATGTATCTCACTCTTGTAGTTTTAGAAACTCAAAACAGATTATTATATACTACTATATGTGATTTGAGAATCCATTCCTTTAAGTCTAAGTCAAAACAGATTCTTATCTACTTTCTGTACCATCTACGCCATCGTGCATAAAATGTGAAACAATGGAACGGACCTGTTTATGTTGAGATGCTTAAATCTCGTCCCCAGCTCCGAGCATTGTTCTAGATACGGGATTGGCTACTTTAATAATGATTTCCTTTAATTCCTAGGTGGAACATTGAGTCTCATCAAATCTTCGCCACCAGATTCTCAGTATGTGTCTTAGACAGTGACTAATAACAGTTTGCAATTTTTTGGCTACTTACCTCTCCTAAAATATGGCCAAATGCCGAATAACTTATATTTGTCGAGAAATAAATTATGGTTGACTTCTAAAATTCTATGACAGTCAAAAGAATGATACTAAAAAAATACTTCTGAAACAATAAACACGACACATGCACACAATTCTTCACCCCTTCCTCTACAATGCCGAATTATAATGAATTGGTTAAGCCATTCCACCAATAGTAGCAAACTCTTTCATTGAGACTGTGCGACATACCATTGTATTTCATATACATTATAAACATCGTTAGTTCGTATGTCCCTATTTGTTTTTCAAGCCAGTCACATTGGTAACTGATATAAGCTGGGAGGAGCCAAAGTTTCATATGTACCTAAGGGTGGAAACTCGGATAGAAAAACCTATTGCACTCTGCGGAAATGGGCCCTTATTTATAATGCGAGAGCACTTAATCCTTAAAAATTTAAGCGAAAAAGTCGATAGTTTTCACCGAAACACGTTTTACCTCTGAATAAAAAAAACATTTTATGAAAATTATCTGTTGTACTAGTTTGAGTGCGAGTGTGTGTGTCTTAACAGCACAACAAAATATCATATTTGGCATTATATTTAACATCCTACGACGATCTAACATAACGATTGTCAAGAAAAACAGGCGCCCAAACTATACTTTCATGCATACTTCACGATTTTTTTTCTGAAAAATGCTTTTAAACAGTCTGATTAAAATACCCTATATTAAATACATTTACATGGAAATTTCTGGAAATAATTCGTTCACTTCACTGATATACGTTAAGTGATAGTTGAATATGTGGACCTCTTAAAAAAGCACAATTTATTTAAAATAGTCCTTTTCAATTTTAAAGATATCAGTATTTTAACTTTTTCGGAGTGTTCAATGCGTTGTCAAGTTTGGTATTTAACGGACTTTTCGTTTTTGAGCTATGCTGTCCACAGACACACACACGGACCTTATTCTAGAATGTTTTTTGTACTTTCCCTACACGTACTATGTACATAGTGTAAAGAGGAAGTATTATATTCCAGCCAAAAGTTCGATATCGAGATTTCACCGGAAATACATGTTTTATGACCCCTGAATCCAAAGAAAGAAATTTCAGAAAAAGATGTGTGCGTGCGTGCGTGTGTGAACAGCAGAAACGAAAATACCGTTAAATGCCAAACTTGGTATTTAAGTTTGGTATCTTCCAAGGATGCGACACTAAGATTTTCAAGAAAATCCCTCCACCCCAAATCTATATCGATTTTTTTTTTTGTTGAAAATTGCGTTTCTCAAAAATGGCTCTAACAATTTTGATTAAGATACCACATATTAAAGGCATTTCCAGCAGAAATAATATGTTTATCTTTAATTTTCTGAGAATAGCTTCTAAAGACCTGTTTATTCTGGATGAATTTTGTTGAATTTTGCATAAATAGTAGACGTAAGAGATAGACAAAAACCTTACCACACAGAAATTGTAGATCTCGCTAATACACAAACATTATGTCCATTACATTGTTGTTCCTGGAGTTCATCGTGTTCAAGATATTCCTTGTTATTAGTTTCAGTTTTACAATACTGATTATTAACAATAATTTGTTACAGAGATGCAGAGAAAGTCACGTGAATGGAACACGTCAGATTTTTTGGCTTCAGGAGGTCCCCAAACATGTATTTCCAGTGAAATCTCGGTATCGAATTTTTGGGTGCAATACAATGCCTTCCCTATACAGTTATATACTATGTACATAGAAAGTAAAAAGTCTTATGAATGGAACACATCAGATTTTTAGCAATAACAATTTACTCTGTTGTACAGTAAAGACTGAACCCTGTATTGCAAGTCAGTACTTACTATGGATACCTCGGGTTCAGATTCGGTCACTACGTCCTTGGATGACACGTTGTTTCTCAAGAAATTTGTGACAGCGCTGCGCCGGCGTCTAGTCAAGACGTGCTTGCGGACACCCCGCAGTGAAGACCGTCTCGTGGACTTGGCCAGGTCGGTCTTGTGGTCATCATCGGAGTCTGTCTCGTGCTCGTTGTCTGTGTCGACTACTGGGGTCGGCGTGCTGGAGGAGAGTGGTGTAGTGCAGTCCAGACTGGGATACGAACCTGTACTGCTACTGGCGGTGCTCATGCTCTCTAGGGACGGGACCTTCCTCAAAGATGTGGGCAGCTCCAGCAGCGCCAACTCCAGCCCTTCCACCACCATGTCTGTCGACAGCAAATTTAGTTACATTATTATCTAGGTAACAATATAGTGGGCCGTTAAGTGCATAAAACACAAATGAAGGGTTTATTATTATTATTATTATTATTATTATTATTATTATTTATTATTATTATTATTTCATTTATACCTATAAGCCCTCTTTAACATCCAAGGTCATATCGGGGGTTTTGCATTAGATACAACTCGTGGCTTGTAGGTTATTTACGTTGATTTTAAATAGTTTTATTTTCCTCAAACACACACATTCACTCTCACATACATGCATGCATACACGCATACACACACGCGCGCAAGCGCACACGCACACATACATTCAGACTCTGTGGGGGATAGGGAATAATTCTGGCTAAAGAAAAATTCCCCGCCACAGCCTGGAATCGAACCCGGGATCTCCGGATGAGAAGTCAGCTTGCTGAACACTCGACCGAAGATATTTGCTTCAAGCGATAAAATAAATATTCTCATGATGCTGATTAATAATTTAATGCAGAAATCAACGAGTGAATGGTCTATGTTTACTGTTGCAAAAGAAGGGGTGATATTTTTTAACAGTAATTAGCAGCAGTGTTACCAACATTTTCCATTACAAGAATTGTGCATTGAACTTAAAATTGTCAAATTTTGTTCTTTTGGATCGTACAGTTATTTTATTTTCTCTACAATGTACATAAATACAGAAGGCATTGTATTCCACCCAAAAAATCGATACCGAGATTTCACCAGCAGTACATGTTTTGAGGAACCCTGAATAAAAAAATAATTTTTAGAAAAAGATGCGCGCGCGTATGTGTGTGTGTGTGGACAGCATAACTCATAGGCGTCCAGTCGGTCAAATATCAAACCGTATATCTAGATTCAGTATCTTCCAAGGATGCGAGACAAGATGATTTTCAGCCCCCCCCCAAGACTATCTTTTACATGCAAGTTTTCGAAATGTTTGAGTTTTTAATAGATTGCTAACAATTTTGATTAAAATGCCATATATTAAAAATGCTTACATGGTAAATAAAATGTAATGAAATGTTGAATTTCTTGCAAATAGGCCTTGGAGTCCTCTTTATTCTGAATGACTTTGTATTACTGGTAAACCGTAATAGACAAGCTTACTACACAAGAACGTATAGCTCTTAAAATACGTAATTTATATCATATAAAGTTTTTGCCATTTCAAATATATTCCCTGTTATTGGTTATAATTTTAAAATACAGATTTGACTTTGTTTTAGCCTAGTGCATTCTTTTATTTCCCTTCCACTTATAAGGAACTAAGTATAGGGTCATTAAATTATAAGGTAATCCGTCTCACGGCCTCTACACTGCGCGAGAGATCCGAGAATCGCCAGGAAAATGGTATCAGCAAAAGCGCACTGCTCCAAAACAGGCAGCATAGCAAGTTAAAGATGTTCTCGCTCATTCGTCTAAGCTCAGCAGTAGAAATCCCTGTGTAATCTACAGAAACTTAGTAATAACATCATGCAAGAAATCGCTAGGATTCCTTCTGCTAAGCTAAGACGAGTAAGCGAGAATATTTTCGCAAATTGTGCTACCCGTATGTGAACAGAAAGTCAACATTACCGTAGTTTATCTTAAGATGAATATTTTAGTGCGCCTTTGCCAGCACCACTTTCCCGGCGACTCTCGGATCTCTTGCGCAGTGGAGATAGGCCGCGACAGGGGCTACCTTTTAATTTAACGACCCTATACTAAGACCATTTCTGGTAGTGTTTGTCTTGATTAGTATTATGTAGATAAAAAAATTATCTTTTGTAAGAATAGTTTGCAGAACAGATAGTGAAAGTCATGCGAATGGAACACGTCAGCTTTTTTAACTACATTGCGCGAGCAGTTGCAACACCAGGATATTTGCAGGAAATAGCTACCAGCTTTAGAGGAGATATCGGCACTTTTGAAAGTTGGGGAAGCTACTATCAAGCTATACTTTCAGGCTGGTTTCCCGGACCAGGTGCGAAATGTGTACAATTATTTCATAAAGCTAATTTCAGAACTTAAACACCTGATGTGTTCTATTCACATGACTTTCCCTACATCTCTACAATAAATTTTTACACTTATATAACTATTTACTTAATGCTAATTGAGAAAAAAATTAGCAGAAAGGGTCTGGTTACTTCATTGCAAGTAGAAAGAAATAAGAGAGTACCATAGGCTAAATGATAGTCAAATCATTTAAAAGCCGGTTTCTATGTGATTGAGGTATCCTTGTTTGAGTGGACAGGAGTTGACAAATCCCCGTATTTTAAAAGTATAAGAATTTTAAAGCTGAAACCAATGACAATGAATATATAAAAACGGCCAATCTCACGAAAAATGTACATAACATAACGAGATCTACGTCTTTTGAGTAATAAGTTTTTGTCTTATCTGTAACGGTTTACCAGTTATCCATAATTTAATAAAACTCATCAGAATATAGAGGTGTTCAGAGGCTATTTTCAGAACATTTAAGATATTTACTTTATTTGTCAGGTAAATATGTTTAGTAACTGACATTTTAATCAATATCGTTAGCCATTCTTGATAAAACCAAAATGTTCGAAAAAAATCCATGTAAAGGGAAGTTTTGGGTAGTGGGGGATTTTCTTGAAAATCTTCGTGTCGTGTCCTTGGAAGATACCAAAATTAAACGCAAAGTATGGTGTTTAGTGGTATTTTCGTTTTTGGGCTATGCTGTCTACAGACGCACGCGCACACAGACCTTTTTCTAAAAATGTTTTTCTTTTTGGATTCAGGGGGACCCAAAGCATTAATTTCTGGTGTAATCTATGTATTGAATTTTTGGGTGTATTCCCTTTGATTAAAACATATGATAAAGATATTTTCGTTAAAGCAATAAAAACTGGAACTACGGCTGTTAAGACTGTTCATAGGATTTCTAAATATTGACCGTGTATTAATATCGGTCTATAAGTTTGTTATTGTTAAAATTATATAAACTACTGAGGTGGATTTGCTGTAGATAACGCGAATCTAAATCGATTTTTTAAATTTCATTTTGTGCTTCCATTCATTACCTACATCTTGAATTTTCTGGTAATAAGCCCCAAAAGATTCTTAATTGTGGGCAACTTTTGTTCAACTCGTAAGCTGTAAGAAATTGAGAAAACCTTACTGCATAAAAATATAGATCTCATTAAAACACACAATTTATGTCATAGATTTTTTTTTGTAGAGTTAACCGTTTCCGAGATATTCCTTGCTATTAGTTTCAAAGAGTATGTGTGAGGGGGAAGCAGTACAATTCGAAACGAAAAGTCTACAAAATACCAAATTCGGTACTAAGTTTAATATTTTCCCCCATTCCAAATTAACATTTACATGGAACATTTTTCGAAATGTTTCATTTTCTAAAATGGCCCTAACGATTTTCATTAGCATACCGCATATTAATGACAATAACATGACAAAATGCATAACTGAATTTCTCTGAAATTGCCACTGAAGTATTCTTCTTTCTGAGTTACTTTTTCATAAAAGAGTTAAACAAAGCTTACTACGCAACACATTTAAGTCTCGTCAAAATACACAAATTACGTCATACACTTATTTTATAGATGGTAATCATTTCCCAGATATTCCCGGTTATTTTTTTCAATTTTGAAATACAAAGGGGATGTCAGCCATTAAATATTGATTATTTTACTCCTGGCCATGTAAAGAGAAGGGAATTTCAATTAAATCACTTAGCGACCGGTGTCTTAAAATATTTAAATAGCTATTTAGCCTAGTGTATTCACTTGTTTCCCTTCTACATAGAGGGAACTAATACAACCACATCTGCTAATGTTTTCTCGATTATCATGAAATAAAACAAACGATAACCTTTTATAAAAGTAATATATTGCAAAATAGGTAGAGAAATGCATGTGAATGGAGCATTTGATAATACTACACAAATGCAACATTCTAAGTAATATTTTTGCTTTTTGCAGCATTTTTGGCCTATTTGCAATTGGCATAATATACTACTAATCGTTTAAGTGTTAAACTCTATCTCTTATCAGAGAGAAACATTTTATATGCTGAGAAAGACCTTTTGACAGACATTGCAGTGGTGCAAGCAAATTTAAATGTTGCAAAATATGATATGCAAATTTGTAATGGTAAGGCTACTTAGCATCTTTACCATTTAATTTTTTTTTTCAAATAGAAAATGCAACATTAATGTTCTATACTTCTATTTATTACACTTAAGACATTTTAGGACAAAAAACCATGAAATAGTTAGTTACATTGGGGTACAATAAAACTTCTATAGAAGGTGCAATTTTACATGTAACATGAACATATATAATTGGGGTTTGGTTATTTCTTCAGGGAAAATATTGTGTTTCATTCACATGACTTTCTCTACACTTCTATAACAATTTATTCTTAAAAATCTTATATTCTGTTTACTTAAAGTTAATTCAGATGAAGAGTAGCAGAAATGGTCACATTACTAAATTACTTATAAAGCAGAGGAACATTTAAGGAACGCACTAGGCTAAAACGATAGCTAAATCTTTTAAAAACTGGTCGCAATGTGAATGAAATTAATTTTATTTGCGTGGCAAAAAGTTTAAAACTTTCTATATGGCAAACGTTTCAAGTATTTTAAAATTGAAACTAATAACAAGGAATATTCCGAAAATGGCTAACTGTACAAAGAAATTGTGCATGTCAAATTGTATGTTTAACCACCTATGGATATATTTTTTGTGTACTAACTGTTTGTCTACCTCTTATGGTTTACTATGAAAATTCAGTATCAATATATGTCACAAATGTTTTAACACCTATACGGTATTTTAATCAAAATTGTTAGAGCCATTTTCGAGAAAATCAACATGTTCGACATTTTTTCAATGAGAATCTTCGTATCTCATCCTTTGAATATGAACTTAACTTGAGTTATCGTGTTAAGGCACACTACACAGACCATTTTCTATTTCTTTTTAATTTAGAGACCCTAAATCGTGCATCTGGGTATCGAAATTTTGAATGCTATGTAATACCTTTTTTGTGTACTATGTCGCAAGTAGAGAAAGTAAAAATGACATTTTTTATTGAGGGGACTCAAGCATATATTCGTTGGAAAATATCGGTAGCTTCGCCAGTACTAAGTGGAGAAGGTAAAATAACTAAAACCTAAAACACGAAGTCTATTTATAGCTCATCTGCAAATAGAAATACAAGCTGAAGATGATAAGCAATCTGACATTCGTCATAAACAAATATTTACTCGGCTGTGCATTAAAAAGCAATTAACACTATAACTAATAATGGCTAAACCAACTTATCCGCAGTCAAGCGAATGTGCTGCCACTGCTTGGAGCTTGCAAAACCTAAATGTCTTGTTCAGATGACTCCTTTCTTCTAAATCGTCAGTTTCCACGGTCTAGGGGTAACATGCTGGTTCTGGTTCCCAAAATCGCAGGTTCAAATCTGGCAAAGGGCCATGGATTTTTCTTCAGGCGTAGAAATACCTCTGTCATCAATTTACGGAATGTAAAAGAACCCAAGCCTGACAAAAGAGCATCTGAATAGAAACACCAGCCTACACGCCCAATAAACTCGTAGAATGGGACGCTGAAAACCACAGCAGTTAAGAGTGCACTAATAAAATTCAATTTCATTTCCTCTGATGCATTTTACTTTTATTTCGTCATGTTTTATAGTCGAAGCAATGATGAACCATTTGTTTTATATCCACTTTCTTAACGGGTACCTAGTAGGTAGAGAAATTACTGCACTCCAGTAAAAATTTTGAAGTTGAAATTCCAGAATTACATGTATCGAGATCCGAATCCCAAAAAGCATATAGCTATAGATAAAGTACCATGTGTGTATGTTTTGTTGCTTTGTATGTGTGTGAATTAATGTCAAATTTGATATTAAGCTCAGTAAGGACCCTCTAAAGACACGACATCACGATTTGAAGATTACATTGTCCATGGAAAAGGCTTCCTTATTTTTGGCTTTCCCAAAAACGGTTAACGATTTTCATTGAAATACCATATATTTAAAATACTAAATGAAATAATATGTACACACATTTTTTCCGGGAATAAGCTGTGAATATTTTCTTATTAGAAAACAGGCAAGCCGTGAGAGATGGAAAAAAAAGCAACACAAAAATCACAAATATCACAAAAATGCATTTATTTAAAACACGCATATGATTATATTAAAATTTGATTTGGACATTTACAAGTTATCCACTATGTAGATAGTGTATAGAGAAGGTATTGCATTCCAACCAAAATTTCGATGCCGAGATTTCACCGGAAATATATGTTTTAGGACACCTGAATCCTAAAAAAAGTTTTTCAGAAAAAGATCCGTGTGGAAATAAACGATTTAGGGTCCCCTGTAAAAAAAAGCATCTTGAAAAAAAATGACCGCGTGCGTGAACACGATAACTTAAAAAGGAAGTCGGTAAAATACCAAAATTGGTATATACCTAAGTTTATTATCTTCGAAGGATGCGACACGAAGATGAGGAAAATTCCCCCTATCCCAAACTACTCTTTACATGGAAAACATTTTGGAAAATGTTGATTTTTTCAAAATGGCTCTAACGATTTTAATTAAAATACGATATATTTAAGATATTTACACGGCAAATAAAATGTGTATGTTGAATAGCTTCTGAAGACCTGTTTATTGTGGATGAATTTTGCTGGATTATGCATAAATAGAAACTGTATGAGGGACAAAAACTTTCTGCACAAAAATGTAGATCTCATTGAAACACACAATTTATGTCACATACATTTTTTTTTCGTGGAGTTGACCATTTCTAGATATTCCTTCTTATAGATTTAAGTTTTAAAATGGTTAAAACGTTTCTCATATGGGAATTTGTCAACTCTTGGCAATACAAAGAAACGGATTTTATCCACATGGCAACCAGCTTTTAAAAGATTTGAATATGGTTTTAGCCTAGTGTATTACAATATTTCCCTTTTATTTAAAAAAAGCATTTCTGCTTAAGTTTATCTCGATTAGCATGAAGTAGAGAGAAGAATACAGTTTTAACACTAATTTACTACAGAGATGTAGAGAAAGTCATGTGAATGGAACACATCAGATTTTTTTTTGTATTTGTTTATCTGTTCTGTGTTCTGTTATGTTCTTCCTCTAATTATGTCGTTCCTAAGTCTGTCTGTCCATGTAATTCCCAAGATTTTCCGTTCCATTTTCCTTTGGCATGTTTGTATTGCTTTTCTGTATCTTTTTTAATAAGGGAATACACTTAAGTTAAAGCGACAGTCAAATCTTTTAAAACCTATCCTTATGTGAAACAATTGTTTCGGTTCTCCTTTGTATTTTCTGTAGTGGGTAGTAAAACAAAAGAGATGCAACCAAAGTTTAAAATTTAAACCAATAATAAGGTACATCACCAAAACGGCTAACTCTTAAAAAAAGTTTTTGTGTATTTCTCATGGTCTACAAGTTGTACTCAAGTTGTTAGAATGCAGAGATATTTAGGAAAATCCTCCACTCTAAACTATCTTTTATATGAAACTTTTTTAGAAATTTTCGTTTTTCTCAATAATGGCTCAAATAGCTTTTATTAAAATGCGTATATTCAAGATATTTAGAAAACAATAAAACGTATATTTTAACTTTCTGGGAATAGCCTTTGAATCGTCTTCATTCTGAATGACCTTTTGCATAACAGCTAAACCGTAAGAATAAGTCAAAATTCTTACTGCACAAAAACGTACATCTTTTCAAAACACAATTTATGTCCCAACATTTTTTGTTGTGGTGCTAACCATTTCTAAGATGGCCCTTGTTATTGGTTTCAGTTTTAAATACTTGTACTTTTCCCAAACAGGATCCGTGTTTCTTTTGTTTTTGTCCTGGCATTCAAGAAACGAATTTCAATGACAGTCGCATTGTGATAGTTTTTAAAACATTTGAGTATCCTTTTAGCTTAGTGTATTCCCTCAGTTCCCTTCTACTTAGAGCAACTAATTAATAAGACAATTCTGCTAATACTTATCTCGATTAGCATAGAGTAGAAAGAAGAATAATCTTTTGTAAGAAGTTTGATAGAGCCAAACTGAAAAATTCAATGCCATAGCCGGGATTTAACCACGGTGTCTCTGTTCCTAGCCAGTTCTCTACCACTGAGCTGCCATGGCAACATCCCAGCAAAGCAATAACCACAAAATGATCTCTAATTATTTTGAGATAACATACACCAATGGCGACTTACAATATCTTAAGTACTTTAAGTCCCGTGCTTCATAGTTCGGCCAACTATTATGCCCAGTTAGTGTTACTTTGTTTTAACACACAAACCGTGTATTGGACAGGTTTAGGATAGGTTCATTTATAGAAAAGGCAGACAAAGTCGTGTGAGGAGAACGATCATTTTTTGTTTTGTTTAATAAGATTTAATGTAAGCTTCCCGACAGGCTTCTGACCTCTACGCATGCCTGTGTCCTAAACACAGGTAGGGAAAGCCAACTAAAAAAATGTATTGAGTTTATAAAATTCATGTTAAATGACAAATAAAATGTATATCTTGAATTTTCGGGGAATAGCATCTGAACACCTCATTCTGTGTGTACTTTGCTGAATTGTGAATAACTGGCGAACCGTAAGAGATAGGCAAAAACTTACAATCCAAAAAAAAACATAGGGCTCGTCAAAACACACAATTTATGTCTTTTTTTATATTTGAACATTTTCGAAATGTATCTTATTGTTTCAGTTTTAGATTACTTACTTTTCTCATACGGAAATTTAACAACTCGTCGTAATGCAGGGAAACGGATTTCAACTACATGGCAACCAGCTTTTAAAATATTTGACTATCGCTTTAGTCTAATTTATTCCCTTATTTCCCTTCTACTTACAAGGAAGCAAGTAATAAGACCGTTTCTGCTAATGTTAATCTCGATTAGCATAAAGTAGATAGAAGAACAAATTTTTTAACAAAGTCAAAGTGGAAAGTGGTACTTTAGAGATATTTGTACCAATCTTTATACTATTTCATAATCACACACTAATAATATATTTTGTGTTAAAATGTATGTTGAAGCTAAAGAGAGAAATAAGCTATAAATGAACCTACTAAGCAGTGAGAATTGGAGCTTAAAAGTAGAACATCGCCATTTTGTGATTATTTTGTAGTTTTCTAATCTCGGCTGTATCTATACTTTGAGATAGAACTCTTGAGTGTCCACAAACTCTTCGCAGATTAAGAGAAGTTTATGGTAAACCTCTGTTCTTTCACACAGCCAGATGTCATTAGAACGTATTTGTTTTACAAAAGAACTTCGATCTATTTAACCTTTGAACCGGATGGAACTTTTCTTTAGTAAATATTTTTGTTAACGTTTGGTTTCATTACTTAAACTTGGGGACATTTAATAATTTGCTTACAAGGTATCACAAACACTCGTTAGCTATATTATCTCATTTTCCTAGTATAAAAATCTGACGTGTTTCATTCGCATAACTTTCTCTTGCTATTCTACAACAGATTAGTCTTAAACCAGCCGACTTTCTCTCTTCTTCATGTTAATCCAGATAAAAAACAGAATAGCAAAAACTGTGTAATAATTTCTTCCTTGCAAGTAGAAGGGAAATAAGGGAATACACACGGTTACGGCGATAGTCAAATCTTTTAAAACCTGGTTGCTATGTGACTGAAATTTGTTTCTTTGCATGGCCACGAGTTGACAACTTCCTGTATGAGAAACGTTTAAAATATTTTAAAACTGAAAAAAATAAAAGGGTATCTCACGGTTTATCAGTTATGCAAAAGTTATCTAGAATGAAAAGTCTTCTCGTATTGCCAGAAAATTCAAAATATTCATTTTGTCATGTAAAGATCTTTAATATATGGTATTTTAATGAAAATAGCTATATTCATTTTTGATAAAGTAAAAAATTTAGCAATTTTCCATGTTTTTTTTTTTTTTTTTGGTAGTGTTTAACGCCCGCTTTAACTACTAATGGCACCGCAGGCGGTGACACTGATGATACATGAATGATGATGGAGCACCGGTGGAATGCGATGGCGGGGGAAACCGGAGTACCCGGAGAAAACCCGCCCCAGCGCCGTTTTGTCCACCACAAATCTCACATGCGGTCGCTTGGGATCGAACCCCGACCGTCTAGGTGAGAGTCGAGTGGTCTAACCACTCGGCCACGGCGCGGCCGAATTTTCCATGTAAGGAGTAGTTTGGGGTAAGGGAATTTCCCTCAAGTTCTTCGTGTACCATCCTTGGAAGATGCTAAACTTGAATACCAAGTTTGTATTTTACCGACTTTTCCTTTTTTGAGTCACCATGCTCACAGACTCACACTAACACATTTTTCAAGAAATGTTTTGTTTGTTTGTTTGTTTTTTTTAAATACAGAGCGCCCTAAAACGTGCATTTCCGCTGAAATCTCGGTAGAATTTTTGGTCGGAAAGCAAAAGCTTTTCTGTGTACTATATACATTGTACATACGTGCTAGAGAAAGTAAACATTCAGATTTTTTAAATTAGCAGAATTTGCAGATCCAATTTCGATATATTAAGGTGAAAGAAATTTTGTGTGGGATTCTAACATTTTTATTTGATAGATTAGATATTGCAGAACATGATACAAATGCATTTAGTTTTACTTACACCTCTATGTTGGTTTAAGAATGTAAATTCCCCCCCAATGTGCTTTTGCTTCAGATAGTTTGTATTGCTATATTGTAATCTATTGCATTTTCTATTGTTTATAAAGCTGAGAAAATAGTGCATTCAACCAACATTTTCGATATATAAAATATACACAAATACAAATATATAGATATAGAAACATACAAAAACACTTTAGAAAAGGATTTCAGTGTGTGTATAATAATTAAACACGAAACTTTTATTATATTTGGTATTGGAAGATACGACGCAAAAGTTTACAAGAATATCCGAACGCGCAGACTACCCTTTACAGGGCATATTTGTCGATAGCTTAATTTAATTCGCAGAATATTCTGATTAATCTTGTATACCGTACAAGTTATGCGATAGACGAAAACTTGAACACAAAATAATTTACATCTGTTTAAAACACAATTTATCTAAATAGCTTTTATGTACCATAAGCATTGTCCAAGGTATCTGTTGTTATTGTTTAACCTTTAAGTGATTCTTTTAAAATCCTTTCCTATCCAATTGCTTACAATTACAAAGAAACAAGGATAAGGTCTCCAATTGTTTAAAATTTGACTGTCACTACTCCCTATGTATCTATAGTTTGGCTATATTTCCAAGGTTTCTGTGCAACAAAATCTGATGTGATAGTCACATTATTTTCTACCTATTCTCCAAGAAAATATTTGTTACAAAAAATTATTCCTTCATCTACTCATGCTAATCGAAATAAACATTAGCAAAAGTGGTATAATTACGTGCTTGCTTATATCCAGAAGGCAAATAAGCGAATACCTTAGTCTAAAGCAATAGTAATCGTTTTAAAGGTGTCGTATGCAGTACAATTGAATCTGTGTTTTATTTACAAGGCCTTGAGTAAAAACACTTCTGCCTGAGAAGATTATAAGCGTTTTAAAGGTGTCGTATGCAGTACAACTGAATCTGTGTTTTATTTACAAGGCCTTGAGTAAAAACACTTCTGCCTGAGAAGATTATAATCGTTTTAAAGGTGTCGTATGCAGTACAACTGAATCTGTGTTTTATTTACAAGGCCTTGAGTAAAAACACTTCTGCCTGAGAAGATTATAAGCATTTTAAATGACAAAGAATATCTTGGAAATGCTTAACTTCACAAAAAAGTATACGACATAAATTGTGTGTTTTAATGAAATCTACATATATTTTCTGTGTAGTAAGTTTTTTTTTTTCTTCCCCTATCTCTTACGGTTTGCCGGTAATGCAAAAGTCCTCCAGAATAAAAGTCCTCAAGAGGCTATTCCCAAGAAATTCAGGATATACATTTTAATTATCATGTAAACATCTGTAACATACGGCATTTTAATCAAACCCTTAGAGCCATTCTTTAGAAAGCCGAAAAGGTTCCATTTAAAGGTTTCCCTGGAATAGGGAAATTTTCCTGAAAATCTTTTTCTAATTTTTTTAAATACAGGAGACCCTAAAACGTGTATTTCCGGTGAAATCTTGGAGCCGAATTTTTGGGTGGAGTTCAATACCTTCCTCTACATATTCAATAAAATATACTATGTAGAGAAAGTGTAGTTGTGTCCTGAACACAACTCAAAAACGAAAAACCGGTAAAATACCAAACTTGGTATTTTAAGTTTTGCAAGGATACGACATGAAAATTTTGAGGAAAATCCCCAACCCAAACTACCGTTTACTTGGACATTTTTTTTATGAAAGTACGGCGTATTAAAGATAATTATGTGATTAATAAAATGTATATCTTGAATTTTCTGGGAATAGCCTCTGAAGACCTCTTTATTGTGCATGCGTTTTGCTGACTTTTGCATTACTGGTAAACCGTAAGAAAGAGACAGTCTTACTACACACAAAAATAGATAAATAAATAAAAAACGTATATGTCGTTAAGACACACAATTTATATCATATTTTTTTCACGGAATCTACCATTTCCGGGATATTCCTTATCATTGGTTTTGATTTTAAAATATTTAAACTTTTCTCATAGGGGTTGCGCAAATTGATTGTTGTGCAAAGAAACGGATTTCAATCACATGTCTACCAATTTTTAAAATATTTGACTATCGCTTTGGCCTAATGTAGTCCATTACTTCTTTTCTACTTACAAGGAAGCAAGTAATAAGAATATTTCTGCTAATGCTTATCTCGATTAGCATCAAGTAGATAGATGAAGTTTTTTTAGCAATAATTTGTTACAGCGTTTTAGAGAAAGTCATGTGAATGGAACACATCAGATTTTTAGAAAAAATGCCTCTGTGTGTGTGTGTGTGTGTGTGTGTGTGTGAACAGCATAACTCAAAAATGAAAAGTCCGTTAAATTCACACTTTATGGGTTTAGCATCTTCCTGGGATGCATTACGAACAATTTTAATACAACCTCGAACTCTAAATTACCCTTTAAATATAAGTTTTTCTAAAATTGATTTTGTGTACTTTGACTAACGATTTTGATTACAATATCGTATGTTTATGATATTAACAAATGAAATGTACATCTTGGATTTTCTGGGAATAGCCTCTGGAGTCCTCTTCATTCTGGATGACTTCTGCATAACTGGTAAATCGTAAGAAAAGACAAAATCTTACTACACAAAAATGAGATCTCATCAAACGCACAATTTATGTCAAAAACATTTTCGGGAAGTTGTCATTCGATTCCTCTCCACTTGTTTTACTGGCCATACAAAAAGATGGATTCCCTTATTTCCTTTTTACTTATAATGAAACAAGTAATAAGTTCCATTCTTTTAATTTTTATTTCCTTATCTGAATTTATAAAGAATAATGTTTTGTAAGAATAGTTTGTATGCAGAACAGGTAGAAAAAGTCATATGAATGGAGAACATATGACTATATATATATATATATATATATATATATATTAATTATGGTTAAGAATACCATTGAATTTAAGAGGGTATTTCCAAAGTAAAGCTTTATTTAAAACAGCAGCAGCAAAGTTAAAATATTAAAATGTTGTTGCTTGGAAGCTATTATTGCATATAAACTAGGGCTCATGAGACACTTTTGCATTCGTTCCATTACTATAAGGTATCGCAATCACTTTTCTTGTGATTGGTACGTGAAAAAATCTGATAGCTTTCTCTACATCTCTGCAACAAATTATTGGTAAAAACCTTATTCTTCTATTTAACTCGTGTACATCGAGAAAGAATTAGCAGGAATGATCTTATTACGTGCTTCCTTGTAAGTAGGAGGAGAAAAGGGAATAGACTAAAGCGATAGTCAAATTCCTTTAAAAGCTGGTTGCTATGTGATTAAAGCTACTTTGTTTGTATGGCCAGGAATGGACGAACTCTCGTACGAGAAAAAGTATAATTATTTTAAACTAAAATCAACAACAAGGAATATCTCAAAAACGGCCAACTCCAGGAAAACAATGTATAAAACATAAATTGTGAGTTTTAAAGAGCTCTACATTTTATGTTACATATGTTTCTGTCTATCTTGTATGGTTTACCAGTTATATAAAATTCCAGAATGGAGATGACCTCAGAGGTCATGATATACATTTTATTTGTCATGAAATATCTTTAATGTGGGACATTTTAATCAAAATCGTGAGAGCCATTTTGAGAAAAATCAAATTTTCGTAAATTTTTCCATATAAAAGATAGTGGGGTATTTTCACACATACACACGTGTGCGGAAATTTTTCTAAAAATATTTTATGGTATGACAAACTACGTTGTGTTTCTGTTTACATTCTAAGCTTTGAACGTAAATACTTGTTTGGGGTAGGAAAGATTTTTGAGAGCCTTGGTGTCGTATTTCTGGAAGGTACTTAATATGAAGTTTGATATTTATCAACAAAGATTTCGAGGTTTGCTGCTCACACAGACACTTTTGTATTTTTTTATTCTGGTGCATTACAACTCATTTCTGGTGAAATCTTGATAATGAAATTTTAGATGCAATATAAAAATAGCATGAATAATTAACGGAAGTTTTACGTTCTCTACTGTACTTAACGAGATTTTCACCAAAATCATATGACTGTAACATCAGATTTTTATACACTAGTGCAATACGTAAGCGTTTCTTAGAATCTGTTGCTGATGCCATCCATGTAAAATATAACCTTAGAAACCTTACCTAGAGGAAAACAAGAGAGGCAAATGAAAATATCTATTCGGATATCTTAAGTATATTACTTTATCTACCAAGTACTATTCAACTACATATTAGGTAGAGAAAGTATTTTATTCCACGCAAAAATTTGATATCGAGATTTCATCGAAAACACCTATTTTCAGCACCCCTGAAAAAAAAATTTGAGAACAATGTGTGTAGGTTGTTGGCAACATAATTCAAAATCGAAAAGTTTTTTTAAATGCAAAATTTAGTATCTAAGTTCAGTACCCACCAAGAATGCGACACGAAGATTCTCAAGAAAATCCCCCACCACAAACTACCCTTTAGATGGAAAAGCATCGAGTCTCAATCAACAACTTTGATTAAAATACTCCATATTAAAGGATTTACACAACAATATGTACATTTTCAGCTCTTCATTCTGAACGACTTTTGTATAACTGGTATACTGTAGGAGATAGACAAAAATGGTTCACAAAGATGCTCATCTTATTAAAACATGCATTTTTAAGGAGTTAACCATTTCCAAAATATTCATTATTATTAGTTGCCATTTTAAAATACTTCAACTTTTCTTAAATGGGAAATTATCATTTGTTTCTTTTTCCATGCGAAATGAACCGAATTTCAATCACATAATAAGCTTTTAAAATAATTGACTACTGTAAGTAATAGGTACATTTCTGTTAATGCTCATCTTGATTAGCACGAAGTAGATAAACGTAAGAACACGGGGAGAAAGTTATGTTAATGGAACACTTCAGATTTTTTACTTATAGGCATGTGTTGATTTTGCTGTTTTGATATAGTGACAGCAGTCAAATGGGGTCTGAGATAGTTATGTTTGGGTTATTACAATATGTACGTAACTTAAACTCCAACTAAATACTAAATTTCTAACAGACATAAACTAAAATGCAGCATAATTATTCAGACAATTACATCTATTGACGTAAAATCTTGCATGTTTTCAGATTATGTATTACCAAAAATATACTTTGCTTTGGATTTCGTTCGGTTTTACACGTTAGGAAATGTAATCGTGTATGGGTAAAGTAGATGATAATAGCCTAAAATAAGACAGAAAACTACAAGCACTCACCTGTTTGTGTGGAGAAGTGTCTTGAGGTAGTTTTTATGGTCCCGACCCCCTGCACTCTGGCTGGCCTTCCTTGTCGAGGATCTCCAAGTCACTGCACGCTGGTGACAATCGCGTCCCACCCCTCCACAAATGACCTTAGAACCCATCGTGACTGTCATTTGTATTATTTGATCAGTTACTATGAGACATCTCAGTCTCGTGTTCTTGTAATTGGTTTATGAAGAAACGAGTGCAATATCTGTGTTGTGCATAAAAACATCCTGTTTTCATGTTTAAACCCAAGAGATAGTGTGGTCGTATAGCCTTTGTTGGCTGCGGGCAAAAGGTGGGGGCGTTTTACTCATTCTAGAAAATGATTCTTTAAACCGTAGTATCGAAAGTTAGCAATATGGTTAGTGTTTGTTTTCCTGTAGTTAAAAAGTGCTGATTCTTAATGATTCCTGTGGAAGAATGTATTCCATGCTTATATCTCTAAAAGGTAGGAATTATTTTTACTAAGATGGACATAATACCAGTTCTTAATATCTGTGAAATTATTACACACAACAATGATATTTTTTCATGTTTGCCATGGTTTCAAATTCTATCTTTAGTGGTTATTTAAATAATAATTCCCTATTTCTAAATTGATTCATAACCAAATATAGGTTCATCTTAATTCTCTTCTATAACAAAGTCAATATTAATTAAAATATTGACAAAAATTAAAAAAACTGAATAAAATATTATCTTCATTTATACAACATAAAGGAATTGAAAGTAAGTATAACATATATCTTAACATTGTAGTAAACCAAATGAATTAAAATAATCATTTCCATTTAATATTCACGCGTAACTAAACTAAGCAACATCTAATCAATTTAATAAGGCAGGTAATATACTTATGTTCCAATAAAAATACTCGTACGATAAATTCTTAAAAATATTCGTATCAAAAATTCAAGTTCTTATATGAATGAATTTAAAAATAGATCTATCATGTCAGAGTTGTTATAATTATGGTAAAAATGCTATTACTTTAGCCTTGCTTTTTCACAATTTAGAAAAATATTAAACATGCACTGTAGTTTTCATTAATGTGCAATTTAAAGGTTGCACAAAATGTTGAAACAAATTGTTAAAAAATGCATCATGTGGAGCATTTTGATTATTGAAGAATGCAGAAAAAATATTTGCCAGAAAACAAAAATTCATTGCCTACTAATAAGCATTCGAGTGCCCATTTAATTCGTATTTAAAATGGAAAACTGTAAAAAAAGGAATACATGTTTTTAAAGTCTAGAATTCATATGAATATGTAGGTACTATGTGCATAGTGTATATATAAGGTATTGTAATGCACCCAAAAATTCGATACTAAGATTTCATCGTAAATACACGTTTTTTGTCCCCCTGAATCCAAAAAAAAAAAAAAAGAAGCATCTTTTGAAAAATGTCCGTTTGTGGTGCGTCTGTGTACAGTATAGCTCAAAAACGAAAAGACCGTGAAATACCAAACTTGGTTTTTAAGTTTGGTATCTTCCAAGGATGTGACAGGAAGATTTTGAAGAAAATCCCCCACCCCCAACTACACTTTACATGGAACTTTCTTCGAAACTTTTGATTTTCTCAAAAATGTCTCTAAAGATTTTGATTAAAATATCGATATTTAAGATATTTACCTGACAAATAAAATGTATATCTCCAATATTACCACAGAAAAAATGTAGATCTCATTAAAACACACAATTTATGTCATATACATTTTTTTCTAGAGAAAACCGTTTTCGAGATATTCCGGATTATTGGTTTCAATTTTAAGGCACTTAAAATGTTCTCAAACGGGATGACATATTTCTTCTCGTTTCTCGTTTGTTTACTCCTGACAAGCAAAGAGATTGGAATTTCAATTGTTTCACAAAGCTTTTAAATGACGAGACTAATGTTTTAGCCTGTGCATTTTCTTATTTCCCTTCTACTTATAAGGAAGCTAGCAATAAAACTAACTCTGCTTATGTTTATCTAGATTAGCGTGGTATAGATAACAGGTTAATCTTTTGAATGAACGATTTGTTTACCGAACAGCTAGAGAACATCATGTGAATGGAACACATTAGGTTATTTCCCTTCTACTTACAAGGAAGCAAGTAATAAGGATAATTTCTGCTAATGTTTATCTCGATTAGCATGGAGTAGATAGAAGAATATGCTTTTTAACAATAATTTGTTAGATAGATGTTACAGAGAGGTAGAGAAACTCATGTGAATAGAGCACATCAGAGTTATTCTGGTCAAGTAAAGAGTACGGAATACCATCGCATAGCGACTGGCTTTTAAAAGTCTTTAACTTGTATATACTTATTTACTTTGTATAAGGAAATAATATCGTAATAAAACAATTTCTGCTGATGATTATCTTGATAAGGCAGAAGTATATAGAAGAATAATTTTGTGTAAGAATAGTTTAAATGTAAATGTCGTGTTATTTAAGGTCGCTCTTTACTACTGTGGTTCTTAGCGTCCCATTCTAAATTAGCCATGAAAGACCGCTTAATTTTGCTCAGAAGCCTCTCTATTAGGCTTGAGGTTCTTTTTTGTGCCGTATATCTACGACACGGGACCAACGGCTTTACTTTCCTTCCGAAGGAAGCTATGCTAAGGATTTTTACGCCCGAAAGAAGCATCGTCCTCCGCCAGGTTTGAACCCGCGACCTTGGGTATATGAAGTTACCAGGGTAACCACCACGGAGGGCGACTAAAGAATACTTTGTTGCAACATATTTCAGTAGAGAAAGTTATTTGAATGTAGTACATCAGATTTTTATTCATATGAACGAACTTTTGCACTGTAGAGTTAGATAAAATAAGAATTCGTGAAAGTTGAGTCCTTTGTTAAATGTTCTATTATTACAGATCCTCTCAGGATATTCGTTTCTGGATTTAATTTAGTAAATATATATACCTAGTTCGTTTCAATCAAATGGAGAGCGAAGCCATAAATGGATAACTCTTTTTTCCTCTCTTCATACCTACATTAATAAACTATAGGGTTGTTTTCATATGTAAATGTAAAATGATATATAATTTGATCAATATTGGTTCCACTAAAATGCGATTTGTAATTAATTATGTATTGTTCAAGTTAATTCTATATCGCATATTACTGGCAGTTCGTTAAAAGCAATTTTTAGCTATACAACTTTTAAAATGTATAATACAATTTAAATACTGATCATTTTCAGGTGCGTTCTAAGTACTGTTTTAAAAGGTATTAAAAAAAGTGTTACAACACATGACCTTCTCTATATATTCTACAACAAACCATTCTAACAAAGCTTATTCTTCTATGTACTAATCGAGATAAACATTATCAGAAATTGGGTACAAAAGGAATAGGGGAATGTATCAGGCTAAACAGAATAGTAGTTTCCTTTAAGAGCGGATTGCTATGTGATAACCTTGAAATTTGGTTCCCCTTGTGAGACAAGGAGTAACGATTTAACATGTGAGAAAGGCATATACCATAATTATCTTTTCATTTCCGTTTAGATGTATATTGTTGATTGTTCAAACTTTTCTAATGCATAAATTTAAGAAGAGGCTGAAAGCCAATTTTAAATGTGATAATTTTAGGACCTGTATTCCAGAAAGCATTTTTAAGATGTTTTGGTTAAATCGTTGTAGCATATAAATATAAAATCTTATAATTTTACTAAACTAGAATCTTATCATTATGTTTCTATTTAGAGAAGTATATAACTATTTTCCTGATGATGGCAATTTTCTTTGGGAATGTATCAGAAATAAATTTTTACTTTTTCTAGTTGACAGGATAATTGTATTTCACCCAAAATTTTGATGTCGAGATTTTGTATGTCGAATGTGGGAAATACTATGTTTGAGGTCTCCTGAGTCCGAAAAGGGCATTTTAGAAAAAGGCCCGTGTGTGTGTGTGTGTGAACAGCATAGCTCAAAAACGAATGCTGTTAACAACCAACCTTGGTATTTAAGTTTATTATCTTCCAAGGTTGCAACACGAATATTTTCAAAAAAAATCCCCCACTCCAAACTACCCTTTACATGGATTTTTTTTTTAAATTTTGTTTTTCTCAAAAATGGTTCTAACGATTTTCATTAAAATACCGTATATCAAAGATATTTGTATCACAAAAAAAAAGTATGTTTTGAATTTTCTGGGAATTGCCTCTGAAGACCTCTTTATTCTGGATGAGTTTTACAGAATTTTGAATAACGGTTAAACCGTAAGTGATAGACAAAAGCTTACTACAGAAAATGTAGATCTCGTTAAAACACATAATTTATGTCATATACTTCTATTATGTAGAACTGACCGTTTCTGAGATATTCCTTGTTAGGTTTCAATTTTAAATTACTTTTAATTTTTCTCAAACGGGAAGTCACTTCTCGTTTCATCTCTTTTGTTTTACTGCAAGGCTATACAAAGCGAAACGTACTTCAGTTTTTTACATCCGATCAGATTTTAAAATATATAACTATCGTTTTAGCGTAGTGCATTTCCTTTTGTCCCTCCTACTTATAAGAAAGCAAGTAATAAGTCACTTTCTGCTAATGTTTGTCTTGATTAGCATATCGTAGACAAAAGAATTATCTTTTGTAAGGAAAGTTGTTTTTGTAACAGCTAGATAAAGTAATGTGAATTGAACACATCAGATTTTTTTAATAGATAGTTATTAAGGTTTGTAAAAATAAAGTGTTTTGAGGAGTACAAAAATGTAATAATTTGTTAACTAGAGTATAATAATATTAAACCATTCTATTAATATAAAACAATTTGTATATTAGCTCTATTTTTTTATGTATTTTTGAAAAATATATCGTAGCAACATATTTATTAGATCAATAAATTTAGGGAGTAAAACTTCTGTGTCTTCTGTTATCAAAACATAACTCCAAAGCTGGTTTTGTATTTCTTTTATACCACAGTAGTGATATAAAAGAAACGATCCTCTATCATTTGGTGAAGCCCTGCAAAAAAAGCCAGTTTTGGAATTACGTTCTGACCAAATGCCACAGAACTAATATTTAACTATACAAGCTAAACGTTTTAAACACAACAAAAATATCAGTTGATATGATTTTCAATAGGTTATCGTAAATTCTGTGGCATTTCTAAATTACCTTAGTATATTAAAGTTCTTTTATTGTTTGGGGAAATGGTACAGAGATCTCGAAAGTAAACTGTAGTAAACTTAGGAGGAAGAGAAAAATGAAAAAAGCAATAACTTAATGTTAAACTGCAGTTAAAACAATATTAGTTTGACTATTTCGTTCATGACTCGTGATCGTAGGAAGTGGCCAATCCAGTACATTGGCGCGTAAAATTTCAACCAATCAGATCTCATCTCTGCATTTTAATTTTTTTTTTTTTTTTACGCACCCACCTGAAATTATTTTTATAAATTTATCGCACCCACGTGCATTTGTTTTCTCACTGGATATCAGTGTCCAGTGATATTCACGTACGTAATGGCGGAAGTTCCAATAGACATATTAATTGCAATCATGCTTAACTAAAACAAAATAATAAAATGTTGCAATCAAAAGGGATCTATGTTTATTTTATGCTACAATAATATAATGTAGCAATGCAAAGAGATCTGAAATGTATAATATGGACATCAAGTTGCAGTGATTTCGGTGCAAATATACGTCGAGAGAAATGGGATTTTAGGTTTATTATTCTTCGTGTCAATATATGCTAAGTTTTGATATTAAATACAACTCCAGCAACAACTTTTTTCTAGATAAAAATTGGAGCTCTCTTTATATTACTTATGATAAAAAATCAAATGAGATTAAGGTTAAAAATTGAAATCTGTAGACATAATGTCCCCTTAATGACCAAATGTTTGTTACTAGTAAGGAAACCTGTGTACGTATCATTCACTTTGGAGAATAAGGAAAGTAGGCTCATAAGGAGGAGTAAGGAGGAGATGTGGACCGGCCATAGGATCCACTTTCTCCTGGTACAGCATCATCGCCGTCCCTGTTCAGCTCGTAATGACTGCACTTGTTCTCATTTGACTTCCTTTTGATTCACTCACCCACTCAGCCGAGTAGTGATGGTCTCCGGGGCAGAACCTTCCTCATTGTTCGGAATCAAATCAAACTTTCAATGCACCCCTCTCCGCGAGGAATCCCCTCTCAACTCTGGAGGAAAAGACCTCTTTTCTATTGCATGTACCCCATCCCTTGCTCCCTTTCGACTGCCAGGACATTGCCTTCCTCCCCACTCTCTTACCGTGCAACTATCCAACTAATGAATGGACCAAATACCCAAGCTCCATCCTTGTCTCTCGCATACATGGCATGTCTACAGGGTGGAGCCGACTTATGACGTCCCTGACGACATTAGTCCTCCAAACAAGATTATTTTTCTAGTGGACCTCACCAGCAACAGGTTCAAGCCTTCCCTGAGCCTTCTAAAATTCGCCTCAGAGATGTGAAATAAAACCTCATTCTGGAAAGGTTTAGTTGTGAACAGAACATAGCAAGCAACCTTGGAGAACGGTGACAATTTCTCATGCCACTCGTACATTTTATGATGCAAAACAAAAGTTGTTTTGGTGGCGAATACCGCCAGACTAAGAAGTTCGGTTGTCAAATCCAGAACGATACATCATTATTATTTTATCTACTACGTATGGCAAGTATGGAAGTATTATAATCCACCGAAATGGGAATAGGACACACACAAAACGCGGTACCGAACCTAGGTGATTATTGTACCTACACTCCACGAGAGGTGGCCCTCAGGAGTTTTTTGATAATGTTAAATGCCTGCTTTGACACCGCAAGCGATGCCACTGATGACAGATGAAATGAATATGGAGCACCGGTGGAATGTGATGGTGGGGGAAACCGGAGAACCCGAGAAAACTCGCCCCTTCTCCGCTTTGTCCACCACAAATATTACATGGGGATTGAACCCGGGCCGTCTAGGTGAGAGCCAAGTGGTCTAACCACTCGGTCACGGCGTGGCCACCCTCAGGAGTGAGAAATGTGGTGAATGGACACTGGGCTTCCGAAACGGCACAGCAGTATTAGGTTCCCTCCAGTTTTCAACACCGCGATATTCGGAGAGGCACATTGTGGATCATATCCTACTTAGGGTTCAACGCCCCCGCCAGGGTAGAATCTGACATCCCGGCAACCGATTGAAGCCGAGGGGACGTGCTAGTCACTTTGAATATCCTTTTCTTCTGCCACACCGCACCGAGCACCATCTTCGATCTCTCCAAACCTGAAAGATAGCAACGGGGTGAAGATGAATGAAGCTACAATGGAAATGGCATGGAGAGACAAGAAACTTGGGGGATGAAAGAAACCTACCCAGTTGATCCATGAAACCCTGAAAAAACCATGAGTTAGGTATGCAGGCCATGGGGATCAAATCCGCAACAGACGAAACCGTCTAAACATCCCGCTTGGCATTCCACCCAAAAAATTGATACCGAGATTTCGCCGGAGATGCATGTTATAAGATTCCCTGAACAAAACCAAAGAGTATTTAGAAAAAGGCCCATGTATATCTCTGTCACTATGAAAAACATAACTATAAAATAAAAAAAATATCTGATGTGTTCCATTATATACTTTCTTCATTCTGGCCAAGCAAAAAGCTTATTGCAGTCAGAGAAGGCCATGTAAATGGAACACATCCGATTTGCTCCATGTGTGTATGTGTGTGCATGCGCTAACAGATAAACTAAAAACTAAAATTCGGTTTAATAAAAACTTGGTATCTTACTACACAATGAATGTATGTATCGTCAAAGCACACACTTTTTACACATGCATTTTTTGTGGGGTAACCAGTTTCCAAGATATATTTTGTTTTTGTTTCAAATTTTCATATTCTTATGCTATTTCAAATGAGAAGTGGTTATTATTTTTTTCATATTGTTCATGCAAAAGGAACTAAATTTCAAGCCACCACTTAAAGACCAGCTCTTAAAATATTTGTCTACTGTTTTAGGATAGTGTAGCCATTATTCCTTTGTATCTACAAGGAGATATGTAAATAAAGCATTTATGTAAATGTGTATCTCGATTACCATGTAGCAAGTTGAAAAATAGTCCGTCGTAAGAATATTTTATTGTAGAATAGGTAGAGAAAATCATGTGAATGGAGCCCATCCTAATTTTCGTCTTTGATTTATGCTATTCACGCGTGTAATCCATCGGCACTGTTAAGCCAGTGACGCATAGTCTTTGTGCAGAGGTTGTTACAGTGTTACTGTTGTAAGCCATAAAGTATGCGTCGTCAGTTATTTTTCTCTTCAATTGTTTCATTTGTATAGTTCCCTTTAACTTCAATAGTCATATCGGGGGCATTGACTTGTGAAACAACTCGGATTACTGAGGGTTAAGAACGTTAGGTTATTCAATTTTATATTACTAAACACACGCACATTCATACTTCCAGACTCTGTAGGGGATAGAGAATAATTCTGGTAATAGAAAAATTCCCCGCCCCAGCCGGGAGTCTAACCCGGAACCTCCGGGTGAGAAGTCAGCTCGCTGACCACTCGACCACTCTACACACATTTTTTAAGTGAGATTTCTATGTGAGAAATGGATCTCGGATTTTAGGTAAAAGCCAATTCAGTTCCTCATGAAATGCATGAAATTAAATTAGTACCATTTCATGTCCATGTGCACCAAATCGATGAACTTATAGAACCTTACATACCTAAACCGATATTAGAATCTACTTTAAATTGTTTTAAATATTGTAACAAACTCTTTTTTGTTCAAACAGCAACTCTTTATGTTACCACAAACTGATTTACAATCTGCGCACAAATAAGTATCTTTCGTAGCAATCATACCATATAGTTTCTTTTCGTCGTTCGTTACTGCGACAATACAGCTCGCTGCGTAATTCCCGTCGAACTCGCTCTACTATTGCATGCAATGCATTTCCGGTAAAAATTGCACACCGGCCAGCACCTTGTTACCCCTTTTCGTACATAATGCTCACGTGACTGGAAATTTCCAGAAACAGCCGCACCAGCAGTTCATCACAGATGTTCACAAATTCACTCAGGCTTAACAAGAATACGTGTACATTTGTACAGGTGTAAGAGTCACAGTTGTGATGTCAAGAGAACTTGCCGCGGCACAGGTATCCATTAACGCAGTGTAACAATGGATCCAATAATCAGCTATGACTTACAAGCAAGCCGTACGTTCGGCGGGTTTTTGGCCGCAGCGTATAGTCACAATATTTTAAACAAATATACATTTTTAACTCATCAAAATAAGTAAAAATGTTATTAACTTGCGTTAAGGGCGATTATTTAAATTCTACATTTCTCATGATTTGAGCTTCAACACCAAAATAAATGACTCAGTTGAGATTTGTTGCTCATTTTCTTTGTACAAACTAATTTTCTCAAACGGAAGTCCTCGTCTGTTTCACATATATTTTGTTTTACTACTGGCCGTGAACAGAGAACCGAATTTCAATGACAATCACATATTGACCGCTTTTGAAATATTTGACTGTCGCTTTAGCCTTATTCATTCCCTTATTTTCCTGCTTCTTATAAGGAACTAAGTAGGCTGATAGATAATTTCTAGTAATGTTTATCTTAATAAGTATAATGTAGATAAAATAATCTTTTGTAAGAAATTTTATTTGCACAACAGATAAATGAAATGGCGTTTTATTTATGGACGCTTTTAACTACTGTGGTTCTCAGCGTACTTCCATTCCGAAGTAAGACATGTTAAGGATTTTTACGTCCGAAAAAAATCCATCGTCCTGCGCCGGGTTTGAACCCGCGACCTTGGGCATATGAGGCTAACTAGCATGGTAACCACTACACCGCGGAGGGCGACGCAGTACAGATAGAGGAAGTTTTGTGAATGGAACGCATCAGATATTTTAAGAATAGTCTGTTGTAGAACAGGCAGAGAAAGGCATGTAAATACATTAGTTTTATTTTTATCGACGAAGCATGTTTATATATACATGATCATAAAAATCTAATGAGTGTCATGCACATTTTCTTAAAAAATGTGAGAGATGTATGGTGCCATAAGGGCAAGGTTTTCAATATATACTGTGGCGAAGGTATGCAAATATTGTGTTTATAATTTTCACGAGAAATCTATGCCTTAATTCAATGGGCTCTGTATAGCTGACTCCGGCGGCAAACACCGTGCTCTCCGGTGTCAAGAAAATTGCGGTTAGACCGGCCATGCGTCGAAACGAAGGTTCTGTATGAGCATATGAGTGAAACGCGGGTCCGCCACTGAAATGCTGACTTGTATGCCATCTTCATGACGTCGATATTAATTTGGTTCCATCCTACACACAAGCAAGTCTTCCATTCCAGCGCCTCGCTCCGACGGAATATTACAAAGGTAGTGTTACATATGTGTGTGTTTCTTGAAAAGAGTGTGATATTGAAGAGTGCGCGATGCCTGTGGCAGCAATGGAGGGGGGAGAGCACTTGTGCCGGCCTCTGGAGGGAAGGGATGTGTGTTCGAGTTCGCGCTCTCACTCTGTCTCGCGGACAATGCTATGGACGCCACTAGGAAACAACAAAAGAGTGGTTCCCATGGTAACATTGCCCCCCATTCAACCTGACCAACAAAGTATGCAACAATTCTGTTTCTCTAACCCTCACACATACACACAATGAGAGATGTTAGGTGTGGACTGGGTGCCCACGTTGGCGGCCTGAATAAAAAAGTTTCACTCTTCTTTTGTGCGGTGTGTGATGGCTAGGTATACGCTTGAGTGTGGGGACCTTTATATTGTTCCGTGCATACACGTGGGAGAGAGCACTTTGTACCTGTGTGTGTGTATGTATACATGTTACTTCAGTGGCGGGTTCTCCAAAATGTAATGCTCGCGAATATTTAGAAATAAAGCACTCGCATTTAAAAATGGTTACGTGTACGGTCAGCAGAAAGAATGGACATACGGGGAGAAAGAAATTAAAAATGTTAAACATTTCGATCATCTAGGTGTAAGGTTTTACTTTCTCTATACGTACCATGTACATAGTGTATAGAGAAGGTATTGTATTCCACCCAAAATTCGATACCGAAATTTCACCGGAAATTCATGTTTTGGGTCCCCCTGAATCCAAAAAAAAAAGATTTTTTGGAAAAAGGTCAATATGTGTGTGTGTCTACGTACAGCATAGCTCAAAAACGAAAAGACCGTTAAATACCAAACTTGGTATTTAAGAAGATTTTCAAGAAAATCCCCCCACTCCAAACTACCCTCTACGTGGAAAAAAATTGTAAATTTTGATTTTCTTGAAAAGTGCTCTAACGATTTTAATTAAAATCTCTTATAATTAAATATTTATATGCCAAATAAAATGTATATCTTGAATTTGCTGGGAATAGCCTCTAAAGACCTCTTTATTCTGGATAAATTTTGCCGAATTTTGCTTATCTGCTAAACCATAAGAGATAGACAAAAACTCACCACACAGAAAATGTACATCACCTCAAAACACACAATTTATATCCTTTACGTGGAGGTAACCGTTTCTGAGCTATTCCTTGTTATTGTTTTAATTGTGAAGTACTTAATTTTTTCTCAGACAGGAAGTGTCCGTTTTTCTACTCCTGCCCAAGTAAAGAAGCGATTTGCAATGACAGTCGCATAACAATAGCTTTTAAAACATTTGACTATCACTTAGCTTAGTGCATTACCTTAGTTCCCTTTTACTTATAAGAACTAAGTAATAATAGCATTCTGCTAGTGTTTATTTCGATTAGCATTGTGTAGAAAGAGCAAAATCGTTTGTTTGACTGCCTCCATGATCGAGTGGTCAGCGAGCTAACTTCTCACCCGGGGGTCCTGGGTTTGATTCCTGGCTGGGGCGGGTGATTTTTCTCTAGCCAGAATTATTCCCTATCCCCACAGAGTCTGGAAGCTTGTATGTGAGTGTGAATGTGTGCGTGTTTGAGTAAAACAAAATGATTTAAACCAACGTTAAAGAACCTACAGACAACGAGTTGTTCCAAGTGGAAAGCCCCTGATATGACCTTCGATGTTAAAGATAATGAAACAATAACAAACAAAAAATATCTTTTGCAGGAAGTTTGTGGAGCAGCTAGAGACAGTAACTTTCTCTATACGTACTATGTACATAGTACATAATTCGATACGAAATTTCACCGGAAATACATGTTTTGGGTCCCCCTGAATCCAAAAGAAGCATATTTGGAAAAAATTCCGTGTGTGCGTGTGTGTTTCTGTGGACAGCATAGCTCAAAAACGGAAATACCGTTAAAATACCCCACTCCAAACTACATGGGAAAAAATTGTAAATTTTGATTTTCTTGAAAATTGCTCTAACGATTTTAATTAAAATCTCTTATATTTAAAATATTTACATGCCAAATAAAACGTACATCTTGAATTTTCTGGGAATAGCCTCTAAATATCTCTTTATTCTGGATAGTTTTTATTGAATTTTGCATAAGTGATAATCCGTAAGAGATAGATAGAAACTTACTGCACAAAAAATGTAGATCACGGTAAAACACACAACTTATGACATATACATTTTTTTCGTGGAGCTGATCGTTTTTGAAATATTCCTTGTTATTGGTTTCAGTTTTAAAAAACTAAATACAGGAGTTTGTCAACTGCTTTAGTTTTTAGAATACTAAATGCTGCTAGTAGGGCAGTGGGTACTAGAATCTATGTGAAGTTAAGCATTTTTTCTTAAAGTTAGCTATTCCATGTTTACAAGTGTTGTTTGAGTTTAAATTTGCATTTTATAATCTATTTTGTTTTGTTAATCATCGTGCTATGTTAGTTTATCACAGTTTATTGACTTCACAAATCTGAAGAATGTCTTGGTGCATTTCGTTGTCAGTACGTTGTCGACAGTTGGCCATCTCTCTCCTGCTTGGGTGCTTCTTGTTTGAGAATTTTGCGTTCTCCTAGTTCACGGATACACGTTGGGTTGCAGATTATTTTGAAACTGTGGATGTAAGCTGTAAGGTTTGACATGGCAGGAAAATGGCACAAGAACACAAGAGTTTGTAAAACACAAAGAGATTGGACAACTTTTTGAAATATTGCGGCTGTTGAACCGGATACCAGATATGCCAGTAAAACATTACAAACCATGTATGAGGCCATGGTTAAGTCTTCATTACTATATAGAGCTGAGGTGTGGTGATGGGTAGGGTAGATAATCTAAATATAATACAGGTAGTTTCTGGAAACGTATTCTGTGATTGGGGAAGGGTACTACCAATTTCGGTGTTCTTCGTGAAGTGGGATACTGGTAAATTAAGTGTAGTTAGATACTGACTGCGAGTAATTAAAGGTGACCAAACAACTCTAAGAGCAATTGTTATTGTTAACATAGATTTGGCAATAATAACACCACTGGTAGCTCGATACAAACAATTCTGCAAGTAAAACCATCCATACTTGCTCACCTCCATGGTGAAAGGATAGTGTGTCGATCACATTCCGAAAGTTCCAAGTTCCAATCTCTTTTGGGGTGATTTACCTGGATAAGGTAACTAGCAGCTAGAAAAAGATTGCGTTCCACCCAAGTCACCATGCTAATTTCATATACCCAATGTCGGGGGTTCAAACCTGGCGCAGGATTTGTTCGAGTATATAAAGTCTTAGCATGGCTTCCTTCGGAAAGGAAGTAAAGCCGTTGTCGCAGATTTGCGGCACGCAAAAGAACCTCAAGCCTGATAAAAGAGCCTCTAAAATTAAGCGGCCTTTCACGCCTAGTATAGAATGGGACGCTGAGAACCGCAGCAGTTAAAGAGCGTCCATGAATAAAACTCCATTTCCATTTCATTCAAATTTTGTTATGAAGATTTCATCAGATATGCTCGTTTTGAAGTGCCATTAATTGAAAAAATCTGATGTGTTCTGTTCATATGACTTTCTCTATCTGTCCAAATAAAATATTCTTTCAAAAGTTTCTTTTATCCACATTATACTAATATCGCGCAAGGTGGCTCAGACGTTTCGTCTGGGACTGGCATTCGGTAGATCATGGGATCGATTCCCTCCAACTGACCTCTCTAACCCACCGGTTTTTTGAGGGTTTTCCTGGGGTCACTAGACGAATGCTGGAAAGGATTCCTCATTCTCCCGAACTTACTGTATCTTCATTTCATCTCAACCATTCTCTTTCAGGATTGTAAGTGTCGACGAGGACTGCGGCAGAGGCCCAACTTCATGGGGGTAACTGCGCTCTGGAACTACTTGTGAACTGTTAGGGACCCTACACGACAGTTCTCTCCCTATGCGAATGTCGGCCGCCCTCTGAAATTACTCATCTCATCCTTCCTCCAGGGGTCAGATTACAATAAGCTCACCCTCCGTAACGTACACACACGCACTATTCAAGATAAACATTACAAAAATTGTCTTAATAATTGGTTGTTTAAATTAGGGGAGGAAAATAAGGGAATACATTAAGCTAAAGTGACAGTCAAATCTATTTAAAAGCTGGCACTATACGATTGTTGTTGGAATTCGGTTCTTTCAGTGACTAGGAGTAAAACAAAAGAGATATGAATCGGATGTGGACCCCCCTTGAGAAACTTTTATTTTAAAGTTGAGAATAATAACGTGAATATCTCGGATATGGTTAATTCCACAAGAAAGTGTATTACATAAATTGTGCATTAAGAAAATCTACTTTTTTGTGTGGTAAGTTTTCCCCTCATATCGTTTACCAGTTATACAAAAGTCATTCAGAGTAAAGAGGACTTCAAAGGTTATTCCCAGAAAATTTAAGGTATATATTTTATTTGTCATATAAATATATTTAATATTTAGTATTTTAATCAAAATGGTAAAACAATTTTTGAAAAAATCAAACTTTTCGAAAATGTTACCATGTGAAGGGTAGTTAAGAGTGAGGGAGGGGATTTTCCTTCGGCTTACTTTCCCCATATTTAGTACTGACACCCACCTAGGACTCACAAGCGGATGCCTAAGGAGTTAAGCCTGTCAGGGTACCAACGGCAAGAAACCACAAAATGGAGAACCTGGAACGAGTGGTCAGCCCGTAGCCAGACATGAGCATGAGGAAGTGGATAACAGATGAGAGGAAAGTGGATGATGGAAACCGTAGGATCCGGAGAAAAAAAACCAGACGCCACTTCGTCCACCACAAATCCCACTTGCGGGTGTTTGAAATCGAACCCGGGCCGCCTAGGTCTAATCACTCGGCCACGGCGCTGCCCTCCTTCGAAGATACTGGGCTTATACACCAAGTTTGGTATTTAGCCTCCTTTTCGTTTTTGAGTTATGGAGTCCACAGACATACACACACACCCGCGAGAGCAGACCTTTTCCTAAAAATCTGAATTGTTTTATTCACATGACTTTCTCTACATCACTTTCTCTACATCACTGTAACAAATTACTATTAAAAAGCTTATTCTTCTATCTACTTCAAGATAATCGCGTTAAACATTATCAGAAATTGTCCTTATTACTTGGTTCCTTGTCAGTAGAAGGGCAAAAATCTAATATGTTCCATTCACATGATGTCCTCTAGCAATTCGGCAAACAAATCTTTCATTCAAAGCATTAATCTGTTATCTACATAATGATAATCAAGATAAACATAAGCAGAATTAGTCTTATTACTAGCTTCCTTCTAAGTAGAAGGAAAATAAGAAAATGCACAGACTAAAACGACAGTCTCGTCCTTTAAAAGCTGGTTGCTATGTAAAGCAATTGGAATTCTCTTTGCTTGCCAAGAGTGAACAAACGAGGGGAAAATGTCTTCTCGATTGAGAAAAGTGGCTTAAAATTAAAGCCAATAATCCGGAATATCTCTAAAACAGCTAAGTCTACAAAAAATATGTATGACATAAATTGTGTATTTTAAAGAGATTCACATTTTTTAGTAAGTTTTCGTATATTTCTTACAGTTTGCCAGTTACACAAATGTCATCCAAAATGAAGAGGTCTTCCGAGGCTACTCCCAGAAAATTCGAAATATACATTTCGTTTGTCATAAAATATCTCAAATACAAGGTTCATTAATCAAAATCGTTAAAGAAATTTTTGATAAAATCAAAATTTTCGAAAAATGTTCTATGTAATGTGTAGTTTGGGGTTGAGGGTTTTCTTGAAAATCTTCGTGTCGCATCCTTGGAACATACCAAGCTTAAATAATAATGTTGGTATTTAACGGTCTTTTTGTTTTTGAGCTATGATATCCACAGGCTATCCAATATTTTTGGGCGGATTCAGGGAGCCCCAAAATATTTATTTCCGGTGAAATCTCTATATCGAATTTTTGGGTGCGTTACAACACCTACTTTATACACATGTACACAGTACATGTAGAGGAAGTAAACATGCCTTTTTCGAACTCAGGAGGCTCAAAACTGTGTTTCCGGTGAAATCTCAACATCGAATTTTTCGGTGGAATGTAATACATTTGCTACCTACTATGTACATATTATTTATAGAGAAAGTAAAATGTTCAGTGGCGCCTCTTTCTGTGAGCTTTGAAACCTCTTTTTCTCGTATTCCACAATATTGTCAAATTAAAATTAGCGTAAGAAGTCTGTGGGTTACAGAGCTTAAAAACAGGTTCTTCAGCTGAGGAAGTCTGGGAGCCTTTCCCTTAAGACAAGCTACCAGAATTGCGGTTTGATGATGCCATGTTGCAGTGCCCAGATAGTGCGTGGAACTGAGCAAATCGTCCTGGCTACGAGCCAGGGAAACTGCACCCGATTAAAATTAATTATGTGTCGTGACAACCAGTGGCGCCGATAACAACAATTGCGATAGCAATCGGCTATTAAGTGCAGCGACTGTGTGGCCATATTCATACTTCATTTAGCAACGGGGGAAACGAGGCGCAAGATAAGGCCGCTCCGCGCAACTGGGAAACTTGCTGTACCACCAAGCTCTCTAGAGTCTAGCAGTGTTTCCCAACCTTTTGGGAATAACATTAAACACTAGGGGCACCCTTCCTTGAATTAAAAGAAAATTAAGCTTAATATGTTAATTTATTGAAATATTATATAATAATAACGTACACCATAACATAATACAGTAAACTTTACTACAATCACTGAGTAAAGATACATCAATAAATTTTGTACGATTAATGATTAATGTGAAACTTGTGATTGATGCTTAGAGCACAGTTGACAGTGAAACACGCAAATCATCCTCAAGGTTATTCAGTCTATTTTTTGCTTTGCATTTTATTGTCACCATAGCAGAGAAGGCTTACTCGCATAGATAGGATGTTGAAAAGGGTAAAAGTGCGTTAATTGCTTTCTTCGTTAGGTTACGGTACTCCTCTCTCCGTTGAAGCCAAAAACTAGCCACCGACGCCTCACTCTTGGTGAACTTTTTGAGTGTGGAATCAGCGCAAAGATCAATAAATTCATCTCGTTCGCAAGCAGTGAAATCTATTTTCTCTGCACTATCTACGAAATCAAATGGTGAGACAACCAAGTCGAGATTCGTAGTGGAAATAGTTGGAAAGTACGCATCTATTGCATCTTGCAATCTTGATAAGTGATCACAAATGCGGTCTTTCAGCTTACCCAGATCTTTATCTCCTGCCACATTAAGAAGAGATGGAAAGTTCGACAAATCTCCTTTTTGAACTGCAGACTTCCAAGAACTAAGTTTTCTTTTAAAACCTTTCATTTTATTGGTTGAGGAGATTATTGTTTTATGTCGACCCTGCATCGAAACATTCAGTTCATTCAGCTTATGAAAAATATCTGCCAGATACGACAGTTCAAAACACCAAAAATCACTTAGTAAGAGCTCATGAAATGTGTCTTGATTTTAATCCTTAAAAAAAGTTTTTAGCTGTTCTTTAAGTTCGAGAAACCGGTTCAATACACGACCACCTTACTTCTGTGTGAAGTAACAAAGAGGTATGAGCTGTATCCGTTGCGCGACATAATTGTTAAAAAATTCTGCACTTTAAAGGTCGAGACTTCATATAGTTCACCATTTTCACAACTTGGTTAAACACTTCAGCAAAATCTTCACTACACGCTTTCACGACTAATGCCTATCTATGCAGAAAACAGTGAGTTATAATAATGGATGAGATTTCATTGAGAGCTCTGGCAGTAAAACCTTTAATTTTCCCAGACATAGATGGTGCACCATCTGAACATATACCACAACAGTCTTTCCATGAAAGATCATGGTCATTGCGATAGGAATTAATAGAAACGAAAATATCATGGCCTGTGGTTGTAGTCTCCAGCGGTCTACAGAACAGAAACTGTTCACTAATATCTTTTTCATCAATATATCTGATAAAACCAAGCAGTTGCGGTTTGTCACCAATATCGAGACTTTCATCTACTTGCAAAGCAAATGTTCTATAAGTTTTTATTTTCTCCGTGACTTGTTCGTTGATATTGCATGACATTTCAGATATCCTGCGGCTGATTGTGTTGTTGGACAGAGGAACTTTCGAAATTTGATTAGCTGCTCCTTCGCCAAGTATTGTTGAAACTATAACTTGACATTAGGGCCAATGATTTCCTCTCCAAGAGTATGAGGTTTCTTTTTTTTAGCTATCAGTTCTGCTACTTTAAATGAGGCTTCAAGAGCAGTATCACCTATGGTCATTCTCTTCATTCGCACAGCTGTTTTCTTCTCCCCTTCTAATATATGTGAAAAATACATTACACTTTTCTGTGACACACTAGGATGCTTTGTTGTAAGACGCCGCTTCACAGTTTGCTAGGTAACATGGCCTCGTTGCTAAGTGTTTCGCCACAAACTAAACACACAGGGATAGGGTTTTCCTCGTTGTTATTCCACTTAAATCCATACGCTAAGTAACTGTCCTGGTATGTTCTTTTTTTTTCGTTTGTCTTCTTAATGTGGTGAATTCAACGGTCCGGGAGAAACTGTAAGATTTGGCTTCTTAAAGCAAGCAGTAGGAGCCGACTGTTCACTTTCACTGTCCTGGCGTTTACGTTTAACAATGAACTTATCCATAGCTAAACACTGTGAATCAACGCGAGGAAGACAACTGAAAGCGCCAAGCGGCGTACACTTTTATATATTCATCTGTTGAAGTCTCGGGAATGTTCGGCAGGGTATAGCTGTAATGCCATCTGTGGGAAACTAGTATAACTGAATTATTGAAATGAATCGACCACTATCACCATCTGCCGTGCATGAGAGTAACTGATTTGACTTATTTTATTTCAAGACCTTACAAGACTTAAGGCTTCAGTAGAAGGTTTTTTTTTTTTTGTTTATTTCAATATCTCGCGGCACCCCTTAGCCAATCACACGGCACCCTGTGTCCACCTCAAACGATGCCCGAACTGTTTTTGAATTTCTTCTGACATATGAGTATTTGTTGAACTTCTCATCAATGTGAGTTGCCAGAAAACGAGTCAGGACATAATTATAAAATAAGGCACCATTTAGTTGAAAACGTATTTCAGTTAGACCGCTCGCCTCCCATCTAGACGGCCCCGTTTCGATCCCAAGCACCCGCATGAGGATTCGTGGTGGACGGAGCGGCGTCTGGCCGGTTTTTTCCGCAGTCTCGGTTTTCCCCGCCACTCATTCCATTCTCACCTTTGTCATCAATTTCCTCTTCCTCATGTTCATATCTGACTCCGGGCTGACCCCTCGTAACAGGTTCTCCATGCCGTAGGCTCTCCGACAGGCTTCTGACCCCTAGTCATTAGCTTGTAAGACCTAGGGGGTGTCGGTCCTATAAATACGGGAAGGGTAAGCCGATTACGAAACGAAACAAAATGTGATATTCTTTTACATGACTTTCTCTACCTATTTTGTAATAAACGTTTCTTAGAAAGTCATAGTCTTCTGTTTACTGTAAGTTAGTTAAGGAGAATTTAAGTATCAAGGAAATAGGAGATACTCAGATCTTTTAAAAGCCGGTCGCTATGTATTTCAATTGAAATTTTGTTCTCTTGACATAATTAGGATGAAATAAAGTGAGTAACGACTTCTCATTTGAGACGAAACTTGGTACGGGATATTTTAAAACCAATGACAAGAAATGTCTCGGAAACAATATAATAAACAATATAACGATAATATTATTAATATTAATATCTACAAAACATATATAGGCCATAAATTGTGTGTTTTAACGAATCTACTTTTTTGTGTACTAAGTTTTTGTGTATCACTTACGATTTACCAATTATATAAAAGTCATTCAGAATTAAGAGGGACTCTTCCCAGCAATTCAAGATATACATTGGACAGGAGCCACTCTGGAACGTCCCTATCAAATTCCAAACAGTTCTTCATTTCGAAGCGTGGAGGTCTGACCGAACTCCCTGGCTCCAGATACGACTTCCAACACCATACTACCGCCAACAGCTGCATTTCCAGGGTGCAATTACCACCACGGAAGTCCTCGACGAAAACCCTGAAAGAGTCCGGTTGGATGAAATGGAGATGAAATGATGGAACAGGAAGTTCAAGGAATGAAGAAACCTCTCCAGTATTTGCCTATTAACCAGAAAATACCCCAAAAAATCTATGGGTCGGAGTGTTCGGCCGCTGGAATTGATCCCATAACCTCCCGAATGTCAATATCAGACATTGCCTGATCAATCTGGCTCGGTTGCATTTCTAACCTGAGTCGAGTTTTCATACCCACCCTTGATACTTTTAAAAATTAAGATATGGACTTCCCACGCTTCAGAGCATCGATAGTTCCTTTGCTCGACTGAATCATGTAAGTAACGGCGTCTCAGCTCTGCTTCAGTCCTAGCTGACTTTCATAAAGTGATGTCCCAGTTAATTTCGTAATTTTCTTGCCAAAAATGAGCGGAGCCCACTGACTTATCCAATTGTTTAGTTTTTGGGTGCCTTGTGTGTACTTTCAAGCGTGTGTTGATGTTTCTTTTGGTAACCTATGTATAGTTTTTTACATTGAAGTTTATATATTACCTATGTCCTGGATTTTTTTATTCTTTGTTATTTGATCAATATATTTATGTTTAACTGATCTTTACTTTCTCTACACGTACTAAGTACATAGTGTATAGAAAAGGTATTGTATTTCACCCAAAAATTCGATACCGAGGTTTCACCGGAATTACATACTTTACGACTCCCTGAATCCAAAAAAGCAGTATTAGAAAAAGGTACGTGTGTGTCTGTGTATGTGTCTGTGGGTAGCATAGCTCAAAAACGAAAAGATCGTTAATTACCAAACTTGGTATTTAAGTTTGCTATCTTCCAAGATACGACACGAAGATTTTAAAAAAAAATCTCCCCACCGCACTCTATCCTTCACATGGAAAATTTTTCGAAAATGTTGTTTTTCTCAACAATGGCTCTATCGATTTTGATTAAAATACCACATGTTAAAGCCATTTCCAATAAAATGTATATTTGAATTTTCTGGTAATAGCTTCTGAAGACCTGTTTATTTTGGATGAATTTTACTGAATTTTACAAAACGGTTAAACCGTAGGAGATAGACAAACACTTAAAACACATAATTTAGTTTATATTCGTTTTTTATGTAGAGCTGACAGATTCAGAGATATTCCTTAATATTGGCTTCAATTTTAAACTTCTTTTGTAAGGTAGGTTGTTTAACAGCTAGGGAAAGTCATGTGAATGAAACACATCAGATTTGTTTTGTGTGTACTTTCATGGTTCTTTTGGACTAACTTGTGTATGTTTTCTCATATTGTGAGCTTGAAGTTTATATATTACTTATATCCCTTTTTTTTTATTCTTTGTTATTTGGTCAATATATTTGTGTTATATATGTGTGTGTGTTTTAGAGGCTACTGCATTACATGTTACATTTTTCAAACAATGTAACATTAACGATGTTACATTTTTCAAAACCTTTCCAAAATTCTTCTTAGCCTAAGGATGCAAGGTAAATTTGTAAGCTTTTACATTCTCTACTTAGTACATAGTTCATCGGTAGAGAAGATAATTGCATTCCACTCAAAGTTCGATACCGAGATTTCAGTGGAAATACACGTTTAAGATTCCTTGCATATACATATGCAATTTTAGAAAGAGGTGTGTGTGTCCGTGTGTTTGTGAACACGATAACTCAAAAATGAAAAGTCGGTTTTAGTTTAGTATCTTTTAACGATACTACATGAAGATTTTGAGGAAAATATTCCACTCCAAACTTCACTCTACATGGAGAATTTTTAGAAAATGTTGGTTTTCTCAAAACTGCTTGTAACGACTTTGATTAAAATGCCGTATATTAAAGACATCACATGGAAAAATATATATCTTGAATTTTCTGAGAATAGCCTCTAGAGCCCTCTTCATTCTAGATACATTTTACATGACTGGTAAATTGTAAGAGACAGACGAAAACATAAGTACTACACAAAAATGTAGATTTCGTTAAAACACATAATTTATGTCTCATACAACTGTTTTGAGTTTAGCTGTTTCCAAGATATTCCTTACTATTGGTTTCATTTTAAGCTACTTCATTGTTTCTCAAACGAGAGGTCATCTTTCGTTTCATCTCTCTTTTGCTTTACTCTGGCCGTGCAAAGCGAAATCCAAATTCCAATTGTTTCACATAGCGACAGGCTTTTCAAAAGGTTTGACTATCGCTTTAGCCTAGTATATTATCTTATTTCCTTCTGCTTACAAGGAGCTAATACAACCATATTTACTAATGTTGATCTCGATTACCATGATGGGATAAAGGAATATGTAGAGAAAATCGTGTGAATGAAAAGCACAGGATTTTTTTTTTTTTTTTCACTTTTTGGGCATTGAAGTTTATATATCCCGGATTTTATATTCTTTGGCATTTTTTCAATATATTTTTGTTCTAATTTCTTGATGTTGCATTTTCCAAAACGTTTTCAAACTTTTCAGCAGCCCATCGATGAAAGGTGAATGTGTACATGCTTCTTCCATTGCCGGAAATTAAGTGATAACTTTTTTAATCTCTCTTTTTTAATGATCAATAATTCAACAAAAATCCTCTTATGAAGGACTGTAATTAGAGGAGCATTAATTTTAAAAAATAGAATCTGTGAGTATGAAACATATACTAAAATGATTGTTACTGAACCAATTTTTTTTTTTTTTTTTTTAATTTTTTGAATATACATTTATTAAAACGTTATAGAAATCCTTTCATTTTAAAAAGCTTCACTGTGCTAATTGTGTGTTTTTTATACATAAGTTAATATTAAAATACCTCGGGCTATCCTGACGTAGAACTTAGTGACTATTGTGAACGCCTCTGAGCACCAAATGTTCTCTGAGGTAGCCAGTGTGGTTATAAAAATGAAATTCATAATACACGTCTGACAAAGCGAACGTTAGAATAATACTGGACCAGAACAAGCCCAGATTAACAGACATTAATGTGGTGCAGCTGGGGGGGGGGGTATGGGGAGGAAGAGGTGCACAAATCCAGAAGTGATGTTACAGAATACTGCGCTACTCTCTCGTCCACTTGGCTACTCTTTAAAAGTAAATCGTATCGTTCTTCTATGAGAGTTATTTGTTTTACGTTTTCGATATATTAGTTACTAACTCTTACCTGCTACTTCCATGTTCCCTTACTCATTTTTACATTCTCCACCTCTATCTAAAGCAGGTGGAGGAAATTCGATATCGAGGTTTTACTGTAAATACACCTTTCTAGGTCCGCCCCCCCCCCACCGGAAGATGGCAAAACTTGTCGAATTAATTGCTTCCTTATAAGCAGAGATAGGAAGTTTGTACTGATTTTCTTATGCAGAATAAGAGCTACTTGCGCGAGCAAAGGTCAACGTAGAGTACAACCCATTGCTGCAAAACCGCTATCACTGCATAACACGGAACCACGTCGATAGGAAGGAAGGCAGGTGCTCGAATAACATCTTTGTTCTACTCAAATCTGAGCAAAATTAATTTGTTTTACAAGCATATAAGTTTTCTAGCAGTGCACTTATTCAGAAGCCGATGGCAGTTCTAGTATACAAACTGTCAAACGTCTAGTAATAGAACAGCTTCACAAAAATATATTACTGAGTACAAATTTGTTCAGAAAGTTACCCACAGCTATCTCACTTAATACAGTCCAGAATTATGGAGCTGAACTGAATCTGTGCGGCATGTAGAAGAACTGTCAAGACGGATATAGTAATCCACGAGCATCCTGCCTGAAATAAAGATGAAAGCATAAAAGCTACACTTTTAGATCCCAACACATGCTATTTGCTTGGTGATACTGATACATCATGCGAAGTGGAATGAACTTTTTCACATTACAAATCTTGTTTGTCGGAACGTAGAATGAGGTTTTCATTTGAAAGGCTTCAGAAGTATATATAGGTTTTAGTAATACGGCTACAGATGAGTAAAGATTTAGTTTAATTCCTCTTTTCGTTTTTACCTGATAAGAGTCTGAAGATATTTAAGAAATTAAGTTATTATTTGGATATTATTTTACATTCGATCATTGAACTTTACAATTCGTCTTATAATTGCTTGGGTGTTTTCATAATATACATATATAAAGAAGGAATTCTCTCAGAGTCAGATCTACGTTTACGATGTCTACTCTGAAAACAGTACTGTTTACTTAACAACAGATTTGTTTAACTCTTCCCCCTGCGTTTTATTTTGATGCGGCGAGATGGTCGCTCGCAACCTAAATACGGAACGGCGAACGATACGGAAAAGGGAAATACGGGAATGCCTAGGTTAAAGCGATAGTCAAATGTTTTAAACTCTGCTGGAATGTGATTGAAATTCGTTTCTTTGCATGACCATAAATTGACAAATTCCCGTACGAGAAAATAAGCATTTTAAAACTGAAACCAATAACAAGGAATATCTCGGAAATGGGCAACTCCGTTTGACTCCATTTGACTATTTGAAAAACATGTCTGTGACATAAATTGTCTATTTTAACGAGATCTACATTTTTTGTGTAGTAAATGTTTGTCTGTCTCTTACGGTTTACCAGTTACGCAAATGTCATTCACAATGAAGAGGTTTTAGATGCTATTTCTAGAAAATTGAAGATACACATTTTTTGTTTACCATGTAAATATCTTTAATATACGACATTTTCATCAAAATCGTTAAAGGCATTTTTGAAAAAATCACAATTGTCAACATTCTTTCCTTGTAAAGGGTAGTTGTGGTGGGGGATTTTCCTCAAATTCTTCGTGTCACATCCCTAGAATGGTATTTTATCGACTTTTTGTTTTTAGATATCGTATTCATACACACACACACACACACACAAACACACACACACACGCAAAACTACAACCACGAGCCAGTGTCCAAAAGTTCTTGTTTTGGATACAGGGAACCCTAAAACTCGTATTTCCAGTGAAATCTCGGTATCAAATGCAAAATCTTCCCTACCTACTACGTACATTGTACATACATGCTAGAGAAAGTAAAAACGAAAAGTCGGATTAACATTTACACCACAAGTTTGTTGTTTCAAAAGTATATTAAAAGAGATCAATTAATATGGCACATGTTTAAAACAGTTCATTGACTAACAAAATATGAGTTTTAATTTTCTATGAATAGTCCTCTTCATTTTGAATACTTGTATATAATTTAGAAATCATAAGGGATAGGAAAACATTTACCACAAAACAAATGTAGAGCTTATTGAAACACAAAACGCACTGCAAATTTACAGTTTCCGAAATATTTCATCTAACAGGCAAGGATGAAAGTTTGCGATTATTTTTTATTTCCTTCGCAAAGTAACGTAAATGATGATGATAATAATAATAATAAAAATAATATATTTTTGTATTTAATGAACTTGTGTATAAACACAAAAATTTATAATAGAGATATGTGGTACAAACCATTACGCGTCACACTAATACTTTGAGAGGCAAAGTTGATCAACATTCGAAATAAATGCACAAAGTAAATAAATACATATTGAGGAGTCTACACAGAGCGCTATCGCCTTTACATTTATATCTCAAAGCTGGCTACTGAACTACAAACATCCCAAATTTTTCCTATGGTTATGCCATAACAAGGATTCCTAGTCTCAACAAACCGACTTTCGTCTCTAATTTTTTGTGTAGTAAAATTTTAGCTATCTTCTATCGTTTACTAGTTATACAAAAGTCATTATGAATGAAGAGAGCTTCAGAAGCTACCTCCGTCTGGAAGAGAAACCAAGACATTAATTTAAACCAGCTAAAAATATTTTTATTTGGAACACATTCTGTTTCGTTCATTTGTTTACTGTGAATATATTTTTTTGTTTTTCGAGAGCATAAAGCGCACGTGCTGAAAATGTTGCAGGGCAAATGACCGGTAGCTAGGAGTGGCACTTTCTCTTTCAAAACTAGAAGTAGGTCAGCGCCTGTTTATCGTGCTTGTTTGGATTAAGGACCGTGTGAAAAACAAAATCGCTGCTTCTCCCACCTCCCTGTTCAGGTAAACTGTTTTGTTTACGTCTAGACAACATTGCCTATGTTTTTGAACCATTTACGGGCGATGTTCCGGAAATGATAATTATTTCAAAACCCTGTATCATATAACATACGAGGTACGTCAATTTATCTCCGCTGCAGCGCTGCGATCGCAGTTCCACACATGCGCGGTAGACGCTCTGTATCAAGGACAAGAAACGTGTGCCATTTTGAGATCACTGTCAGCCACATACGCTTTGTTGTGCTTGTTTACAATGTTGGTGTTTATTGAAAATCCCGCCGCTTGTGAAATCAGATCTGTGATTCGTTTTCTGAATGCTAGGAAAGTGAAACCAATTGAAATTTATCGGCAAATTTGCGAAGTTTACGGACAAAATGCGATGAGTGATTCAATGGTGAGAAGATGGGTCCGACAGTTCAATGAAGGACGTAGTGAAGTGCACGATGAAGAACGAAGTGAGCGTCCATCTTTCGTTACAGAAGAACTGGTTCACACGATTGATGACAAGATCCAGGAAAACCGCAAGTTTAGAATTAGTGCTCGCGCTATGGAATTTCCCCAAAGCTCACGATCACTAATTCATGAAATTGTTACCGAAAAACTGAAATTTCGTAAACTTTACTCATGTTGGGTACCAAAGATTCTTACTGAGCAACACAAAACAAAACGGATGGGTAGTGCACTTCAGTTTTTAACCCCTTATGATGAAGACGGCGAAGAATTTCTGACACAGTCACAGGAGATGAGACTTGGTTTTCTTACGACACCCCTGAAAGTAAGCGGCAATCAATGGAATGGATGCACGCTTCATCCCCAGCAAAGGTTAAGCCGAAACAAATCTTGACACCTCGAAAAATGATGTGCATAGTGTTCTGGGACTGGAAAGGCATCTTACTCATTTATTTCTTACCGCGTGGTCAAACAATCAAAGCAGATGTTTATTGCGAGACACTTAGGAAATTGCGCCGCGCATTACAGAATAAGCACCGAGGATTGCTGTCAAAAGGTGTTGTTTTTCTTCACGACAATGCACGACCACACACTGCAAATGTGACGAGAAACCTCCTACAGGGATTTGGCTGGGACGTGTTTGACCATCCTCCGTACAGCCCTGACCTCGCTCCTAGTGACTTTCATCTGTTCTTACATCTCAAGTCTTTCCTTGGGGGTCAACACTTCAACAATGACGAAGAGCTGAAAGAAAATGTTTCCAACTTTTTGAAGACACAGGCGGCAAACTTCTATGAAGAAGGTATACAAAAACTTGTGCCACGCTATGACAAATGCCTGTAAAATTCGGCAGTTATGTGGAAAAGTAGTTTAAGAGTTGTAGAATTTTGTGCAATAAATAATTATTCTGTATCTGTACACAATTTAATTTTATTACCAAACGGAACTTAGTTTCTGGACGTACCTCGTAGTTATGACCTTAAATACACCTATTTTACAAGTACAGGCCAATATCCCCATCCATTATTGTGTAATAAACCATCTAATTTTTTTTTCCTCCCCAAACCACTGATTACAGAACAAAACACTATTGTACTTTTTTGTTTGTAATACCTCTGTGAGGTACATATTAGAAGGAGTGTAATACGTTTCCCTCTATCCTGTTTGCCATGAAAATATCTTAAACATGTGGTGTTTTAATCAAAATAATTAAAGCCATTTTTGAGAGAGTAAATCATTTTGAATTATCCAAATAAGTGGTAGTTTGTGTTGGAAAATTTTATTGAAAATGTTAGTGCCGTACCCTTGAAAGACCATCAATTTAACTGAATTTTCGTTTTTGAGTTTTGCAGTTCACCAGCACTCATACACACATACGCACAACAGAAAAAAACCCAAAACCTATATTTCCTTTGAAATCAAAACACATTAGAAACACATCAACATTTTTTTTGGAATAATAATAATTTTCCAACTTACTGTGGGTATATTTTAGGTATGAAAAAGTTAAAATGGCGAGCAATAAGAAATAGGCAAACAGTTACTGCAGGAAAAATCTAACTCCAATTAAAACATCTATGTCAAATTTGATATTTTTCGAAACTTACTTGCCGTGTCATGTTTGTAAATAACATTTATATGCATTTGCAGTACCAAATTTCCTCACTTTAGAAATACACAAATCAACATCTTATATCTGCTACTCTGAATTGTCTGTCTAAATACACACTGACAATATTCCAGTATATTGTAATTTCCTACATATGTATTACAGCTTATTTCGTTGTCCGCTGACAAAGTCCTGAGCTATCAAATGTAAGGCCAGGAAGCGCGTGAAGAAAAACTCGGAGATAAACTGGGAAGGAAGAAGAATGTCGACATTCTGGAGCCAATAAAACAGTTCATAAAGCCTCGTAGACGCTTGCCAAAAGATGGTAAACGGAAATGGAATATAAAACGCTTCGCCAGTCGCCTTGAAAGTTTAATCAGTGCGAGAAAAAATGTGAAAGAAAGAGATTATGACAAGATGTAAATCAACGGCTTGTTGAGGGGCACACAGAGAAGACCTGGGAAGATAAAGGATAAATATTTTCCTGCTTCTTCCTTTATAAAGCGCCTTTTTTCTCTCTTCTTTTTAAATTCTTTGTGTGTGGTGACATTAGACCGATGAGCGCATTTTTGGCGTGGCTTATGCCCTTTCTTTTCCTCTCAGGTTCTTTTTCTTTTCTCAATTATTTAGTTTATCCGTTTAAGGAGTTCTGGATTTCTAGGGATCCCATTTTCACTTTCTCTGCACGTACTGTGCACATAGCGTGCAGAAAAGTTATTGCATTCCATCCAAAAATTCGATGTCGAAATTTCACCGGAAACATATTTTGAGTTCCCCTGAATCCAACAAAAAAAAAATACATTTTTGGAAAAATCATGTGTGTAAGTGCATGTCTGTGAACACGGTAACCCAGAAATGAAAAACCGTTAAATACCAAACTTGATATTTAAGTTCAGCATCTTCCAAGAATGCGACACGAAGATTTTCAAGAAAACCTGGATGAATTTTGTTGAATTTTGCATAAATGGTTAATCGTGAAAAAAAATTGACTTTTGCTTTAGCCTGGATTACTCCCTTGTTTCTCTTCTACTTACAAGGAAGCATATAAAAGGACAATTTCTGCTAATTTGTATCTCAATTTCTATCTAGTAGATAGAAGTATAAGCATTTTAACAATAATTTGTTTCAGAGATGCAGAGAAAGTCGTGAGAATGTAATACTTAATCTTATTACTTCTTAAACTAAATTAGTTTTGGTCATAGATTTCTTTACGTTTTGCCGAAAATTTTAATAGAGGCGCAGAGAATTAATTTAACTTTTTGTTTCTACTCCTAACTTATTTAGTTAATGTAGTATAAATAGTGATAATGGAAAAAATGTATGTAAAGGTTACCCAGTGAAGTCTCGACATTCCGAATCCAAATCTTTCTAATGTACATAGTGCACGTAAAGAAAGTAAAACTTGTCTGCCTTTGAAAAATACTGCTGATTTAAGATGCAGAAAGCACCTTTGACTGCTTGTCTCGTCTTGGCCAGGGCCTGGTTTGGGCACCGGCTGGAGAGAGTTAGGGGAAGGTGCTCCTTAGCTTGTTGAATTGGAACTATCGGTGCGTGGGTACAATTTTCCAGAAGCTCTTTGATTCCAGTTTTCTTTCTGGAAGACGTATTAAAGGAAGCTGTCTCTATGTAGCGCTATTCAACCCTGTTCTTCTGTTTCCTCGGGGAGATTTTGCAGCGTGCGCGTAACTAGAATTTTCTACGTTTCTAGAGTTTGTCACGAGACAGAGAAGATGAGTTGTGCGCATGCGAATTGAAGTGTTACGTGCAGGAAAGTCATATAGTGATTAGGGAAATAGCTAAGTCACGGTATGCTATCGGCTACAGCTCGAAGTTGAAAAACATTTTAAATTGTTCTTTCTGTGTGTCCTGTCACTTCTTTCATGTTAAATACCTACACAAACAGTCCTTTTTGTGCTAATGATAAGTGGCTGAATAGCAAAGAACACTGGGTAAGATGTTCCTATGGATTTCGAGAGATCACTATAAGAAAGCCACACTGTGGCGAGTTTTGTCTCACCTAGCAATAATATTAAAATTGTATATGGCATATTTTTATCGTAGAGATACACAGTTAACATCCAGGTGACGACACTGGTAGCTCAAAAGTTTTCCATAACTGAAGTGCAGGAATAATGACAGCTGTTCCCATTATTGAATCTGAACTAATACTCGAACCTATTAGACCAAACATAGTGTCGGTTTACTAGTTTAAGTAATAATAATATTAATAATAATAATAATAATAATAAACTCAACATTAGATTGGACAAGATACATCATTCCAACAATATTTCCCGTGACTGTAGCGATTTCTGTTCACTCACTTCAAATGTTTCTTTCAGCTCTGGATATACATTTCTATTTTGTCTTCTACTGCATAATATTTCAGTTCATGTATAGTACTTTCATTCTAAGATAATCTATTTATTCACTTTTACTACCTAGAATCTCATCTTTATATGTAGCTATTGTGCATTCATAAATACTGCTTCTCTACACTTCTGATCCATACAGCAATAATAATGATAATGATAGTAATAATAATTAATAAATATAGATATAATAATAACGAAATTTATAAACACAAAATTTTATTTACAAATTAGTGCAATTTTGACATCAAAAATTAGGAAGATAATTGCAATCAAAAGAAATCGTAAAGAAAAAGGTAAAAGGTAAACGTGAAGATCTTATTGGGTCAAATCCATACTTAAAAGGATAGTTTTTTCCACCTTACTCTATTTTTCAACGCAATCGTCATTGCTATCAAAGTACTTATTGTCACGTGGTACCGGTTTTTCACTAAAGCTCTTAGCCAAGATGTCTTCATGGTTGGGAAATCTTTTCCATCCAAAAAGTCATGCACGGTGTCCAAAGTGAAATACCGGTTTTTCTGAATTCTTTTATTAACATTTGGTTTCAACTCCTCCATGACGATTGATGGACTTCTACTCCGGTCTTTTTTGTACACATTGGTTCATCCTTAATTACTCGTAGTTAAGCGCCATTTCCTCGCTGAAGACTCATTCATTGCATTACCTCTATATACTTACGTTATTTGCCTATAAAATTCGATTGGCCGAACATTTTGTGTATTCAAAAAGACGAGTAAGTTCCTTGGCGGTATAAAAGTATAACATCGGCATTGAAAATCTGGTACCATATGGCAATAAACTTCTTGATAGAATGGAGATTATGTTGACAAACAGAGAAAGGTACTTTAACTTTGTAAATAAACTTTATTTTCATAACTTCCGTTATATTTTAGTTCTGCTAAATCGTCTTTCACTTTTTGGATGGCCCTCTTAGTTTTGTGATCAGTTATTACAAACGTTTCTATAAAATCGACATGGCATTTCAACAAAAAATAATAATACAAGAAATACAAGAAATCAATTTTTGATTTTAAACAAATTTACTTGCCTCCTTCTGTTTAATTCATAAACCATCATTAAACTGAGGTTTTAAAATGAGTGTGGAAGGTTAACATCCCAACCCATACCGTCCCATTCAATCTCGTCTATATATGGCGTTTAATGAGATCGATACTTGAACTTACAGCCATATTTTAATGTATGGAATCTAATTGATCAATAGCCGTTTTTAAGAGAATCAAAATTTTGGCCAAGTTTTTCAATGTAAAATGTAGTTTGGGATGGAGAATTTTCTTGAAAATCTTCATGTCTAATCTTTGGAGGATGCTGAACATAATTACAAAGTTCGGCACTAAGCCGAATTTACGTTTTTTGTACACACGTATACACATACATGTGTATGGATTCATGGGACCTCATTTCATGTTTTCCAGTGAAATCTCGGTGTCAAAATTTTAGTGGTATGCAATACCTCCTTTGCCAACTATGTGCATGGAATAGAAAGTAAAAACAAAATATCCTCCATTTAGATCGCTTGAGGAAGGGGAATTATCTCGAAAATGTTTGGTATTTATTTCCAATGAAATCTTGATAGAAATATTTTGGATGGAGCTGTTAGATTTTCATTAAAACATCTACTGTTCAGATATTTATATGGCAAATAAAATGCATATCTTAAATACCGTATGGTAAAGATATTTAAATCGCAAATAAAAGATATATTTTGAATTTTCTGAGAATAGTCTCTGAGAACCTCTTTATTTTGGATGGGTATTTTTTTGTTGTGAATTTTGCTAACAGTTAAACCGTAAGAGACAGAAAACAACATACTATACAAAATGTATATCTCGTTAAAACACATAATTTACGTCATATACGTTTTTCTTGTAGAGTTGACCGTTTTCGAGATATAGTTTCAATCTTAAACTACCTTGACTTTAATCAAACGGAACATGCTAAGCAAACCGAACCTTGATTGTTTCATGTAGCAACCAGCTTTTAAAATATTTGACTACCGAAATGCATTCCCTTATTTCCCTTCTACATACAAGGATGCAAGTAATACGACCAATTCTGCTAATGTTTATCTAGATTAGTATGATGTAGATTAAAGAATAATTTTTTGTACGAATAATTTTTATATGGAATAGCTAGAGCAAATTATGTGAATGGTCCACGTCAGGCTTTTTATAAAAAGTGTGTGGCTTTGCAATAAATTATCTGGTTGATATTTTCCTTTATGGATAATCTGTTTTAAAACATGCTATTTTATATTACAATGTGCAAGCAGCTGTAAAATGAAAAAAACAAAAAAAAAACAAAAAAAAAAAAACAGTGCTTAAATATACTAATGAATTCTTTAAAGCTAATCAAAACTCCAACTGGAGACAGATGACTTTAAAATTTTATATAGAGTCATTTAAACAGCGCAACGCTTTAAAATGACACCCAAAACGTGTATTACATTCGCTTTATGAGAAACAAACTTTGCAAATCATATATCGTTTAAATTACAGTGCTTTTTTGCACCAAAAATGCATATCTGACCAAATCTTCTGAGTCCCCTTAGCAAATTAATAAAAACCTAGGTAGTGTGGTGGTAGCGTGTCTGTCTCAAATTCAATTGGTCGTGAGTTCGATTCTCACTTAGGGTAAGTTATCCGGATAAAGTTTTTTCGAGGTTTTCCCTTATGCTGAGAAGACGAATGTCGACTTACTTTAAGCTCCATGGACCCCGGCATCATTTGCGCATAATTTCACCAATTTTATTCATTGTCCGATATGACCAACCAGGTTAAAGGATGTTAAGTTTCATTAAAATGAAATGCGTGGTGGCAGCAGCACCAGCAGGTCCTTTTCTAAAACTGCTTTTGTTTAAATCAGGGGTCCTCAATACCCGTATTTCCGGTGAAGTATTCGCCTCGAACTTTTGAGTGGAATACAATACCTTCTCGATCCTCTATGTACATTGTAAATGTCTTCTAGAGAAAGAAAAATTGTACGTCTCGTTAAAACACAGTTTTTATCCAATACAGTTTGTTTTTGTATACAATACATTTTTAATATGCGTCCGATATATATTGATTTAAAATTTCCAATACCTGCCATGCTAAGTGAACAATATTATAAGTCCTCTCATAGCGACCAATTCATTAAAGATTTGACTATCACTTTAATCTATTCCCTTATTTCTCTTTCACGTACAAGAAAATAAATAGTAAAGGCTATTTCTGTGAATGTGTAAGAATAAGTTTTTTTTTAGGAATAGTTTGTTGCAGAAAATTGTGAGATATTCAGCAAACTATAACATTTTATACATCATGTACCTTTAGGGTAATGCATTTATGAAATTTATAAAATTCACAGTATATAAGATATTTTTTTTCTCTAACCAGATTCGAACTCGGGACCCTTTAAATGTGAGGAAGACAGTCAACCACCACACTACAGAGCCTAAAATATTTTGTTGAAATAAGTGATATTTTGGCATTGTATCAAAGTTTGCAGGTTGTTTAATTAATCATTTCTGTCCAGATTTATTACTGTAATGAAATGCATCCGATACATTTTAAATTCACATCAAAGGTTCCAGTTTTACAGTAAATATACACAAACATATATATATATATGTGTGTGTGTGTTAAGTAAATACTAGTTATTGTAGAAACAGTAAATGTAGAAATTCTTGATTTTTCAATAATTAATTCTCAAATTATGAGAAATAAATAATCTTGAAAATGTATATGGTTTTCTTCAATGTACTTTTGAGAGGCAGTCCAAAACTTTCAAACAAATTGGTGAAAAATTGCCTCATGTGAAACATTTGAGCATGAAAAATGTTTATGATAAAAATAAGATTTGAGGTTAAGAGCACCCGTGAGAAAATATTTCGTCCTTTACAGCTTCAGTTAATTGTTAATTCATTTTATCATTAAAAAATTATTTATGTTAATAATTTGGTCAAATTTATCGGATGCGTTGCCTTAACGTGTCAGATTTATGTGAAACTCTGATAAAATTGGTAGGCTGTAATACCGACCGGTGGATCCACCTACTTCAATAAATCTCCACCAGGAAGCAGCATCACATGCTAGTAGGTAGCGCTACCCCTGGACAAGGGTAAAATTACTCTTCAGTTCAAGCTTTCTCCGCAAGGAGTGTTGACTTGCGCGCCTCGCTGGAAACGCGAGACCGGGCACTGGTGTTGAAATAGTTCAGCGCTTTGCCGCTAAATGCAGCGCTGTGGTGATGGTCGATATGGCGCTCGGGTTAAATTATGCGCGGGAACTGTTTTACCACGTTTTGTAAGTTTCCCGGCTTGAATACACCTAATTGTTGCTCTTTCAAAGTTATCCTTAAAATGATTTCTATGTTTAAATATTCAGAACATTGTAGAAATATGGAAACAACATTTTTACTTTCTCCATACGCACTATGTACATAGTGTATAGAGAAAGTATTGCACTCCACCAAAAATTCGATACCGAGATTTCACCGGAAATATGTTTTAGGGTCCCCAATATCCAAAAAAAGCATTTTCACAAAAAGGTCCGTGTGTGCGTCCGTGTGTCTGTGAACACGATAACTCAAAAACGAAAAGTCGGTAAAATACCAAACTTCGTATTTAAGTTTAGTATCTTCCATGGATGCGACACGAAGATTTTGAGAAAAATCCCCCCACCTCCAACTACCCTTTACATGGAACTTTTTTCGAAAATTTTGATTTTCTCAAAAATTGCTCTAACGATTTTGATTAAAATTTCGATTATTAAACATATTTACCTGACAAATAAAATGTATATCTTGAATTTTCTGGGAATAGTCTCTGAAGAGTAGTTTATTCTGGATGAATTTTACGAAATTTTGAATAACTGCTAAACGGTAAGAGATTGACAAAAACTTACTACGCAAAAAATGTAGAGCACATTAAAACACACAATTTATGTTATATACGTTTTTTTCGTGGAGTTCGTCGTTTTTGTGGCATTCCTTATTTTTGGTTTCTGCTATAAAAACGTATACTTTTCTCATACTGGAACTTGTCAACTCCTATCCATATAAACAAATGAACTTCATTGACAGAGCAACCAGCTTTTGACTATCACTTTAACCTACGGTTGTCCCTTATTTCGCTTCTACTTACAAGGATGCGAGTAATAAGACTATTTCTGCTAATTTTTTCTGATTAGCATAAAGTAAATAGAAGTATAAGCTTTTTAAGAATTATTTGTTGCAGGGATATGGAGAAAGTCATGTGAATGGTACACATCAGATTTTTTACTTTTTTTTTACTTTCTCTCCACGTACTACATACATTGTGTATAGAAAAGTATTGTATTCCACACAAAAATTCGATATCGAGTATTCATCGTAAATACATGTTTTGAAACCCCCTGCTTAAAAATTTTAGAAAAAGGACAGTGTGTGTGCGTGCATGCGTGCGTGTGCGCGCGCGCATGTATCTATGGGCAGCATAACCCATAAAAGCAAAGTCCGTTAAATACCAAATATGGCATTTAAGTTTAGTATCTCCCAAGAATGCGACGCCAAAATCTTCAAGAAAATTCCCCCCCCCCCCCGCCCTTCCCAAACTACCCTTTACATGGTAAAATTTTCGAATATTTTCATTTCCTAAAAATGGCTCTAAAGTTTTATATTAAAATACCATATATTAAAGATATTTACACAGTAAATGGTATATATATCTTGAATAAATCTTGAATAGCCTCTGAAGATCTCTTTATACTGGATGAATTTAGCTGAATTTTGCATAACTGATAAACCGTGAGAGATGGACAAAACTTAATACAAAAAAATTGTTGATCTTGTTAAAACAAATAATTTGTCATATACTTTTTGTTTGTTTTGTTGTTTTTTATGTTATAGTCGTCCTTTTTATTGGCTTCAGCTTCAAAATACGTACACTTTTCTAATACGGGAATTTGTCAACAGCTGTCCATACAAACAAAGGCATTTCACAATTACTTAATAACCAGCTTTTATAAGATTTGACAATCAGTTTAGCTTGTTGAGCTCCCTTATTTGGCTTCAACATCCAAGGAAGTAGTCAATAAGACAATTTCTGTTAATTTTATCTTGATTAGTAAATATAAGAACAAACGTGTTAACAATAATTTGTTGTAGAGATAGAGAAAGTCATGTGAATGGAACACGCTATATATTTTTATACTTTCTCTTCATGTTCTCTATACATAGTGTATAGAGAATATTGTATTCCCCAAAAATTCGATATCAAGATTTCACCATAAGTACATGTTTATATACCCCATGAATCAAAAGTATTTTATAAGCTTTGGCCAAAAACCAGAGATAGCCAAGAAGCTATAATATCTATTAACTAGGTTTATATTTTTGTTGCCTAAGATTTTGTCTGGTTTCTTATGTTTACCCGTTTTACAAAATTCATTCTGAATGAATGAGAGCTTCTAATGTTATTCCCATAGAATTACTTTGTGTATGTTTTTATTTGTCATGTAACTATCTGCATATAGATTAGTTTGTTAGATGCGTTTTGAGAAAATCGAAAATTTCGAATATTCCACGTAAAGGTTAGTTTGGAGGGGGATATTCCTGAAAATGTGTATCGCATCCTTGGAAGATAATCAACCTAAACTGAAGTTCGGTAGTTAACCGATTTTCCTTTTTGAGTTATGCTTTACACAGACATGAACCCTTTTTTAAAAATACTATTTTTTTTGGATTCGGAGCTCCACAAAGCATGCATTTCCGGTGACATCTCGGTGTAGAATTTTTCGATGAAATGCAGTACCTTCTGTGCCTACTATATACATTGTAAGTGGTAGAGAAAGAAAGATATGTTAACTCTTTAGCCTTCTGCATCCTTTTTAATCAAAAGCGAAAGATTAGCTATGTAAATGCACAATCAAGGTTTATCTTAATTAATAAGTAAATATACAGATGAACACTCTCGTGTAAGCATAGCTTTTCAAGTCTTAGTAGAGAAGTTCATGGGAATGTAATACATTTTACTTGAATTTGAGATGTTTCTGGCCATTCTTTAGAACGAAGGTTTCAATGTAAATAGCAGAGCAGTTCATATGATTTAAAGGCAATTGTTAAGTTGCTTGCTGTGCTATTAATGTATTTGTTTTTTTTTTCAAAACCCACTACATACTGCAATGAGTTAATTTTTTTTATATATTTGGTGTAAAGAGTGAAAAAATCCACATACTACTACTGTTATGTCTTTTGAAATAATTTTCCATTATCTTACAGAAAGAATATACACAAAAACTCATTATTTATTGTAACCTAAAAACCGAAAGTGTTACATTTAGACTGACATTTATAAATAATTTAAATAAATTTTATTCTAGATATATCTTTTATAACGTAACAATTTCTGTTTAAAATTCAAGGTTATGTTTTATTTAAAATACTAATACTTTTAACATAAAAATGTTAACGGTGAGACACAATGTGTGTATTTTTTTTTTTTTTTTTTTTGCTTTCTCTACACGTAATTTGTACATAGTGTATAGAGAAGGTATTCATTCCACCCAAAATTTCGATACCAAAATTTCACCGAAAATAGACGTTTTAGGATCCCTGAATCCAAGAAAAGCATTTTTAGAAAACGGTCCGTGTGTGTGTGTGTGTGTGTGTGTGTGTGTGTGTGTGTGTGTGTGTGTGTCTGTGAACACGATAGCTCTGAAACAAAAAGTCGATAAAGCACCAAACTTGGTATATGAACTTAGTATCTTCCGAGGATGCGACACGAAGATTCTGACTAAAATCCCCCCCTACACCAAACTACACTTGACATGGAAAAATGTTCGAAAATTTTGTTTTTTTAAAAAATGGTTTTAACGATTTAGATTAAAGTGCCGTATATTAAATATATTTACACCTTAAATAAAATGCATATTTTGAATTTTCTGGGAATAGCCTCTGAAGACCTCTTTATTCTGGATGAAAATTGTTGGATTTTACATAGCTATTAAAGCGTAAGGGATAGACATAAACTTGCAGCACAAAATATGTAGACCTCGTTGAAACGAACAATTTGTGTCATACATTTTTTTTTTTCGCGGAGTTGACCATTTTAAGATATTCCTTGTTATTTGTTTGTTTTAAAATACTTAAAAATTTTCACAAACGAGAATTTGTCAACTCCTGGCAATGCAAAGAAAGGGATTTCATCTACATGGCCAGTAACTTTTAAAAGATTTGACCATCGTTTTGGCTTCTTTATACCCTTATTTCCCTTATGTTTACAAAAAAACATTTCTGATAATGTTTATCTCGATTAGCATGAAGCAGATAGAAGAGTAAGCTTTTTAACAATAATTTGTTACAGAGATGTAGAGAAAATCATGTGAATGGAACACATTTTTGCAAGTCTAATATTGAATATGTATAAGACTGTGTATTATATTTTGAAATTTGAAGCGTCATTTGAAAGAACCATATTTTCTTGCATTGTGGGTGTAAAAACAATTTTAATGGGTAGTTAAGATCATAAGTGAAATGCCTTAATATTAGTTATCATTTTATAAATTTAATTTTAGACAGCCTATGTCCTCCCGTTTTCCATCGTGTGTCAAAGTTCTGGATACCAATTAAGTTGTTTGAATAATTAAGCAGCAGAATTGTTGTTTATTTTATTTAGGCACAGCGTAAATTATCAAAACTACAGGTCAGTAACTAGAAAAGCTAAATATTAACTAATTTGTTTTAGATTCTTTGTGTAGGTGTATTACTCTGACATTAATGAAGTTTATTCTTTCTTTTCAGGTAAGCATCGTCATTTGTTTCCTAATCCGTTAGGAGCATATTATTCTGATACTCTTTATGGTAAGCTTAACCTACTTACATCCAATAACAGCAGATATTAAATTATTTTTGAAAAATAGTGAAATTAACTTGAACCAACGTGTTTGCTCGCAAGTATACAGATACATTTTGCAGAACAAGTAATGCTCTTAAAGCAATGCACATTTTTTCCTACAACTATTAAATTAGTATAATATTGCTCTAAAATTAGCTATCTGCTACTTAATTTATTAAGATGGAGACACTCAAGATTCTACATAGAAATCCCTGTACAGTATTTACTTTTTGTATGAACGTGTAATCCTAAGTTTAAATTTTTACTTTCTCCATACCCACTATATACATAGTGTAATAGAGAAAGTATTGCACACCACCAAAAAATTCGATACCGAGATTTCACCGGAAATATATGTTTTAGGGTCCCCAATATCCAAAAAAAGCATTTTCACAAAAAGGTCCGTGTGTGTGTGTCCGTGTGCCCGTGTGTCTGTGAACACGATAGCTCAAAAACGAAAAGTCGGTAAAATACCAAACTTGGTATTTAAGTTTAGTATCTTCCAGGAATGCGACACGAAGATTTTGGGAAAAATCGCCCCACCCCCAACTACCCTTTACATGGAACTTTTTTCGAAATCTTTGATTTTCTCAAAAATGGCTCTAACGATTTTAATTAAAATTTCGTATATTAAACATATTTACCTGACAAATAAAATGTATATCTTGAATTTTCTGGGAATAGCCTCTGAAGAGTAGTTTATTCTGGATGAATTTTACTAAATTTTGAATAACTGCTAAACCGTAACAGATGGACAAAAACTTACTACACAAAAATGTAGAGCACATTAAAACACACAATTTATGTTATATACATTTTTTTTTCGTGGAATTCATCGGCTTTGAGACATTCCTTATTTTTGGTTTCTGCTATGAAAAACTTATACTTTTCTCATACAGGAACTTGTCAACTCATATCCATATAAACAAAGGAACTTCATTGACATAGCAACCAGCTTTGGACTATCACTTTAACCTACAGTTGTCCCTTATTTCGCTTCTACTTATAAGGAAGCGAGTAATTAGACTATTTCTGCTATTTTTTTCTAATTAGCATAAAGTAAATAGAAGTATAAGCTTTTTAACAATTATTTGTTGCAGGGATATGGAGAAAGTCATGTGAATGTTACACATCAGATTTTTTTGTTAGCTACTAAGATTGCCCACGCTTCATACCAAGGGTCGTTCTAATCTCTACATTATGAAAAGAAAATATTTTAGCTCTGTATTTTGTTGCACGTTGTAGTTGGCATAAAATCAAAACCTTATAAAGTACCATGATGTACACATTTAACTGTAGCACAAAATATTTTTACTTTCTCTATACGTACTATGTACATAGTGTATAGAGGAAGTATTGTATTCCACCTAAAAATTCGACACCGAGATTTCACGGAAATACATGTTTTAGGACCCCCTGAATCCAAAAAAAGCATTTTCAGAAAAATGTCTATATTTTTCGTTAAATTATGCTGTCCACGGACACATACATACGTTTTTATGATAATATTTTTATTCCGGGATCCTCAGAATATGTATTTCCGGTGAAATCTTGGTATAGAAATTTTGGATGGGATACAATGCCTACTATGAACATTGGACACATGCTATAGAAAGTAAAAATTATAACAGTATGCTGATAGTTACACAGATCTTAAGCCGCAGCAATTCTCTTCCTAGCACTAATCATACAAAATGAATTATAAAAAATGCATAAACGTGTTAGTAAATTAAAGCCATAACTCGTTCCTTAGTAGAGATAGCGATATTCGTCCCTTTTTCCGGGATCTACCATTCTTTAGATAAAATATTTATATGGTTTCATATCTATTAATCTCCCTAATTTCAAAGCAGGTATTAATGATTTTACTAATAACGATAAAAATTTGAGTGTATTTAAATTTGTGATCCATCTGTTGGTGGAACTTTGCCCTTCAGAGGTCTTTCCCATCTCTGAAAATAAACTGGAATGAGATTGTGGCATTTAAGCATACTTAAGTACCATTTTCCTATGTTGAAATTGATCCAACAATTTTGCACATTAAAATTCAGTGCCATCCAAGCTAAAAATCCAGTATGAGGTAAACGTAAACCCCACTTTAAGCCTAGCATTTTGCGAATAATTTATAACGAAGACTCTTCAACTTAGAACATTTTCATAAATTCCTCTTGAATGAATAATATATCTAATATCTTTTTATGAAACTATTGCGTTCGTAGGAAGTGTCCAATTCAGTAAATTGGCGCGTAAAATTCCAACCAATCGGAACTCATTATCTCTGCATTTTAATCTTGTTATACATCTACGTGCAATTGTTTATCTAAATTTATTTATCCCACGTGCATTTATTTTCTCTCTGAATATCAGTGTGCAGTGACATTCCCGTATATAATGGCGGAAGTTCCAATAGATATATTAGTTGCAATTATGCTTAACTAAGCCAAAATATTAGAATGCAGCAACACAAAGAGATCAGTGTATATGTTATGCCACAATAATATAATATAGCAATACAAAGAGATCTGAATTTTATGACACAGAATAGAGAGTATACAGAAAGGAAACTCGAGGGCGCCTCCTTTGATGTGCATGCAGCCAAGCACTGCGCTAGACGCCATATTGGGACCAAGTAAACGCCAAGCGAAAGCTGTTTGTTATATACGATTTTAAGCAAATTATAACGTTTAAAATAATAAAGCACGAACACATGTAATAAAAATCTGATGTGTGGCATACACATGGTTTTTTCTGTTTGCTGTCCTACAAATTATTTATTCAACAGCTTATTCTTATATTTCTTATTAATACAGATACATTTTAATTGCACATTTCGTTATAGCTATAAGCGATAGTCAAATGTTTTCGATGCTAGCCGCTATATGATGCTGTGAAACCCAATTATATTTGTATGAACTTGACAAATATAATGTGACTTTCATATGACTTTCTCTACATCGCCGTAACAAATTCTTGTTAAAATGCATGCTCTTCTATCCGCTTAATGATAATCGAAATAAACATTAGCAGAAATTGTCTTAATTACTTGTTTCCTTGTAAGTTGAAGGAAACTAAGGGAATAAACTTGGGTCAAATCTTTTAAAAACTGGTTGTCCTGTGGATGAAATAAGTTCCTATGCAGGGCCAGGAATTTACCATTTTCCGTGTGAGAAAAGTTTAAGTATTTTAAATCTGAAACAAATAACAAGGAATATGTCAGAAATGGTCGTCAACGAAAAAAACGTATTTGACATAAATGTTGTGTGTGTGTGTGTGTGCGTGTGTGTGTGTGTGTTAACGTGATCTACATTTTTTGTGTAGTAATTTTAGTCTGTCTTACGGTTTACCAGTTATACAAAATTCAGCAAAATTCATTCAGTCTTTAGAGACTATTCCCAGAAAATTCAAGATATACATTTTATTCTCCATATAAATATCTTTAATATACGGTATTTTAATCAAAATAGTTACACATTTTTGTGTAAATCAAAACTTTCGAAACTTTTTCCACGGAAAGGGTAGTTTTGGGTGGGGGGATTTTTCTCAAAATCTTCGTGTCGCATCCCTGGAAGGTGCTAAACTTAAATACCAAATTTGGTATCTTATCGACTTTTCGTTTTTGAGCTATCGTTATCACAGACACGCGGACACACACACATACACAGGGACCTTTTTCTAAAAATGTTTTTTTTATACAGGAGACCCAAAAAACGTATATTTCCGGTGAAATCTCGTTATCAAATGTTTGGGACGAATGCAAAACCTATCTATACACGATGTACATTGTCGAGTAGAGAAAGTAAAAAAAATGTAATGTGTTTCATTCATATGAATTTCTCTACATCTCTGCAACAAATTATTGTTAAAAAGCTTATGCTTATAGTTACTTCATGCTGATCGAGAAGAAATTAGCAGAACTAGTTTTATTACTTGCTTCCTTGTAAGTAGAAGCGAAATAAAGGAGTACCATAGATTAACTGATAGTCGAAAGCTGGTTGCTATATGAATGAAGTTCCTTTGTTTGTATGCTCAGGAGTTGACAAATGCCTGTATGAGAAATGTATACGTTTTTTAAAGGTGAAACAAGAAAAAAGTTTGGTATTTTACCGACTTTTAGTTTTTGAGCTATCGTGTTCACAGACACTCGGACACACACACGGATCTTTTTCTGAAAATACTTTTTTTTGGATACAGGGGACTCTAAAACAAATATTTCCGATGACATCTCGGTATCGACTGTTAGGGACACTATGTACATAATATTCTAGAGAAAGTTAAAAAGGATGATAAATACTTAAATAAAAACTGCAGAATATGCAGTTTTTTGTTTCACCTTTAAAAAACTTACTTTTTTCATGCAGGAATTTGTCAACTCCTGTCCATACAAATAAAAGTACTTCAGTCACTTAGCAACCAGCTTTTGACTATCACTTTAACCTATGGTACTCCCTTATTTCGCTTCTACTTAAATGAAGCAGGTAATAAGACTATTTCTGCTATTTTTTTTTTCTGGATTAGCTTGAAGTAAATAGGAGCATAAGCTTTTAACAATAATTTTCTGCAGAGATGTAGAGAAAGTCATGTGAATGGCACATGTCAGTAAATCTGCTCTCCTGGAGAACACAGTCAATTTCTTAGTACTGGAAAGAAATATTTAAAACCTAACCCATACGTTGGCCAAGTCACTCACTTTTTGTGTTTCTCCTATTCAATTAGACGCTAGTCTTCAGTAATGTACGCCTAATATGTTCTGATTCAGTAAGCTATCTCCTAGTAAGCTATACATATAACGAATTTCACCTACCGCTGTTCATCTTTTGGAAAGCTGAAAAAGCTTATGTCCTTATTTATATTTGAATTGTTTTTGCAGTTAGGTGTTGGGCACCAATGACCGCCTTTTCTCTTACTACTGTTCATTATAAGAGCAGTAAAACTTTAACAGTCAATAAATGTTGTTGTGTGTATAATATAACTGTTACGCAGAATATAAGCTCAGCAGCTAAAATGTACAATTAATAACCTTAATATGTGTATTACGAGGTGCGTAACTTCAACAATACCGCTGTTTACTCCGTCCCAATATGGCAGAATTCGCGCATGCGCACTGAATTTTGGTGCACGGATTTCAGTCGAGTTCCCTTTCTGTATACTCTCTATTCTGTGGTTATGATAAGGGCATCAAGTTGCAGTGATTTCGGTGCAAATATACGCCAAGACAAATGAGATTTTAGGAATATTATTCTTCGTATCCATATAGGCTAAGCATTGTTATTTTATTCAAGAAATAGTCGTATTAAATACAACTCGAGCTACAGCTTTTCTCTAGATAAATTCGCTTGCAACAAGTTGCTCGTGAATATACCGATACAAGTTGGAGCTCTCGTTATATTACTTACGATAAAGTTTATCCTATCTAATAAGCATGCTTACTTTCTGCACAGACACTAATGAGCTTTCATGAATTAACGTAAAATATATCGCAGAAATTGACCATTGCTTAGGGCTGTTCTTCTTTAATCTAGGAAATAAGCACTATAGATATAACATAGGGAGCAGAATTTTTATCAAGTTACATCTTGATGTATAGGCAACTTCTTTAACACACCTGATTAGCGGAGTAGCTCACAAGCAAGCTGCTGTACGGAAGCTGCAAGGTGCATTGTTAAACCTGAGGTTAGTTTTGTATTTATAAAGTTTTAAATAATTAAACTACGCTAATATACTAAAATTATTTGTTTCCTATCAGAAAATTAACTAAAAAAACTGATTTTCTATCTAAAGCGAATTCAACAATAAAAACAAAAATATTCAGGGAAAATAATATAAAACGAGAGATGCACATACTCACGTTTACATTCAATGGATAGGTTTCCCTATTTAAATCTTGTAATGCCGCCTCCGGTAGCCGTGGTCGTTGGTGTTTGGCGTCGACGCTCTGCCGCGAAAGGATCGCGGGTTCGAATCCCCCTACGGGTTATTTTTAAGTGTAGTGTGTTTTTGCACTGTCTAAAGTCATTCTCCCTCCCCTCCTGGCCTGAAGGTAAAAAAAGAGAAAAAAATCATATAATAATAGGCATCATCCTATAAATTTGACAGAATTTTGACTCTAAAACGTTTATGGCTACTTAATGATTTATAATGATTTTACTTTCTATACTACACATCAAGTAGAGGAAACATTGTATCCCGCCCAAAAATTCGATTTAGAGAGTTCGCCGAAAGTATATTTTGAGGTAACTGAATCCGAAGAAAATGTGATCCTTCTATGTGTCTGTTAAGAGCGTAACTCAAAAATGAAAAGTTAGTTAAGTACCAAATTTGACATTTAAGTTCGTTTCTTCCAAGGATACGATTCTAAGTTCTTAAAGGAAACCCCCCACATCAAACCAGGAACATAAAAGGTTGTTTCGAAAATTTTATTTTCTCAAAAACGCTTCTATCTCATTAAAAACTATATATAGTATGATGTATTTTCATGAAAAATGAAATTATATACATACCTATTAACTTTATGAGAATAACCGCTACAATCTTTTCTTCTGGATGATTTTTGCATAGCTGGTAAACTATAAGAGGCAGAAAATATCTTGTAATATACTTATATACTTGCGGTTAGGTATTCTCATAACGTTAAATACAATTTCATTTTTGATGAAAACATGTTATGTCTGCTTATGGTGTTTTAATGATATCATTAGAGGCGTTTTTGAGAAAATCGGAATTATCGTAGTAACTTTTTATGTTTCTGATTTGATTGGAGGTGTTTCTTATATATTACAGTAATATTTTTTCTTTAAAGCATACAATTTATACTAAATATGTTTCATATGAGGTTAATCATTTCTGAGTTGTTTCTTGTTATTAATTCAAATTTTCCTAAACTTAAAGTTTTTCTCAGCTAGGAAGTTATTATTCGTTGCTTTTCATCCTGGTTGGAAATAAAATGGAATTTCAATGCATCGCATAGCGACCAGCTCTTAAAATGTTTGACTATCCCTTTAGTGCGGCGTAAAGCATAACACGTAACCTAAAATATCGTGTTTGGTGTGTGCAAATATCTATTCGTGCGTTAAAAGTGTTGCAGAGCTCATAAAGTTAAAACCGGTAAGTGGGCAACTAGCTGAGAGATCTTTTTAAAACTCCTGCTTATCAACGGAAACGGTGTGCAGGTCGCTCTCATTGAAAGAGGTAAAATGAAGGTCACGCTCAGCAGTTTTCTACTGGTTGGCTTTAACTTAAATATCCCCGTTGAGTTCTGCAACTCTCTTAAAGCACGAAGGAAATACCTGGACGCGTAGAACAATTTCTACAAATGTTTATCGCAGTATAAAGTACAGTATTTTTTAGAACATGATACCCCTGTACCAAAGTTGAAGTTTGGGTTTGCGGTTTGAAACCACCCCTTGCAATTGTCAATTCTTCCACTTACCTGTCTTTTAACTGAGGCGCGAATCTCGTCTTGCAAGCAGAGTCTTCGAGTCTCTAGCAAATAGATGTTTTACCACGTTTCCTCTCACCCCTAGTATAGCCTCGTCTTTTGTTTGCTTATGATTATTGTCCAGTGGCGGGGGGGGGAGCGGTCCCGTTTGAAGCCGATCATGTTTTGGAGAAGACTATAGATAGGAGAATAAGCCTTTGTGGGAATAGGTTGTTAAAGCATAGTTAGAGAAAGTCATGTGAAAGTTCATATCTTCTTTTGTTTACTTACTTTTCTGTAAGGCTGCGGCGTTGGTTCAATTACAATGCTTCTCACTGGCGTTCCATCTCGTTAAACTTAAGTACCCAGCCTTACCCTATTTGCTTGGATACTTTTTCATTTTTGCCTGAAACACAGAATAAACTTGGTGGAGACTGCCTCCATGATCGAGTGGTCAGTGAGCTGACTTATCACCCTGAGGTCCCGGGTTCGATTCCCGGCCGGGGCGTGGAATTTTTCTTTAACCAGAATTATTCCCTATCCCCCACAGAGTCTGGAGAGTGAATATCTGTGTGTTTGAGGAAAATAAAACGATTTACACCCAACGTAAATAACCTACAGACGAGTTGTTTCTAGTTCAAAGACATTAAAGCGGGCTATATAAATGAAACAATAAAAAAATTATGATGTGTTAACACTTATATGACTTTCTCTAGCTGCTACGAACTTCGAGATACACATTAGCAAAATGTTCTCGTTACTTAGTTCCTTATAACTAGAAAGGAACTAAGGGAATGGACTAGACTAAAGTGATGGTTAAAGTTTTAAAATCTATTTTTATGCAATTACTATCGCAAATCGCTTCTTTGCCTGGCCAGGAATAGAACAAAAGAAAAACGGACACTACCTGTCTGAGAAAAGCATAAGGACTTCATAATTGTAACCAATAACAAGGAATATCTCGGAAACGGTTACTTCCACAACAAAAACACAGCGGACATAAATTGTGTTTTGACGTGATCTACATTTTTTGTGTAATATGCTTTTGTCTATCTCTTACAGTTTACAAGTTAGGCAAAATTCAGTAAAATTCAGCCAGAATAAAGAGGTCTTAAAGTGCTATTTTCGAAAATATTTCCTTGTGAAGGGTAGTTATGGGTGGGTGGATTTTCTTGGAAATGTTCGTGTCGTATCCTTGGAAGATACTGAACTTAAATACCAAGTTGGGTATTTAACGAACGTTGTTCGTTTTTGAGCTATGCTGCCCACAGACTCACACACACACATACACACACACATACATGTGACATAGAGACAGACACACACATGGATATTTTTCTAAAAATGCTTTTTTGTTTTGGATTCAGGGGGTCTCAAAACATATTTCCGGTGAAATCTCGGTATCGAATTTTTGGGTGCAATACAATACCCTCTCTATACACTAGTACGTATAGAGAAAGTAAAAAACCGGTGGAAATGTGTATTTTTGCAAGCAGTAAATAACATTGAGCTAAGGGTTTGTTAGCTGTCGAACACGGCTCATTCACAACACTTTGAAAGGGAATGTAATTTATTGGTTTACATTTCTCTGAATTCATAGCATTTCCCTTTTGGTTTGGCTCATAGCTAATGTGAGTACTGTGGAAACAAGACCATGCAATTGAGTGGAAATTGTGAGAGGGAAGAGTTTTGATAAAGCGCATCTCACAACAAACGTGACAAAGGCTGCTCTCTCCCCCCAAATGGCTTCTCCCACTGAGTCTGGAGACGCCGGAAGCCATATTGATTTCCTCTCCTGTGTAAGTAGCATGATGGAAAACAGTAGCGTAATGGGCTTTGCCTCGCCATTGGTTCCCACGTTTGTTAAGGCGTGACGGAGTTTATTAAAGGGAGGGTGCAGGTGTTAGGGGATGTAATGGTCCCCAGCACCGCCCTAATCTATCAAACCCTGGAAAAAGCTTTGTGGACACTTTGCAATAAACAACTGTGAGATATCTAATTTCATTAGTCCACAGTCACATCGACCCTAGACACCATAAGCTTTGGCACGAGTTTCATCAAGAATTGGCGGCATGCTGTCCAAAAATTCGACATCTCTGCAACACATTATTAAAAACTAATGCTTCTATTTACTTCATTCTAATCGGAGAAATGTTAGCAGAAATAATCTTATTATTTGCTTCGTTGTAAGTAGAAGCGAAATAAGAGAGTACCATACGTTAAAGTGATAGTCAAAAGCTGGTTGCTATGTGACTGAAGTTCATTTGTTTTTATGGACAGGAGTTGACAAATTCCTGTATAAGTAAAGTATGGTTTTTAAAGAAACTAAAAACAAGAAATATCTAAAAAAAAAAAAAAATGATCAACTTAACGAAAAAAAATATATATATAACATAAATTGTGTATTTTATTCTGCTCTACATTTTTTGCGTGGTAAGTTTTTGTCCATCTCTTACGGTTTAGCAGTAATACAAAATTCCATAAAATTGATCCAGAATAAAGTAGTCTTCAGAGGTTATTCCAAGAAAATTCAAGATATACATTTATTTGTCAGGTAAATATATTTAATATTCGATATTTTAACAAAAATCACTAGATCCTTTTTGAGAAAATCTTCGTGTAATGTCCTTGGAAGATACCATACTTAAATACCAAGTTTGGTATTTAACGGTATTTTCGTTTTTGAGCTATGCTGTACACACACATGGACCTTTTTCCAAAAATGCTTTTTCTGGATTAAGGGAGACCCAAAACATGTATTTCCGGTGAAATCTCAGTATCGAATTTTTTGGTGCAATACAATATCTTCTCTGTACACTGTGCATATAGTATGTGTAAAGAAAGTGAAAGAAAGTCGTGTGAATGTGACAAGTTTTGTTCTATTTTACAACTCGTCAGTTTCTTGTTTACTTTTATTTCGTTTTCAGGAAAAAGAGAACAAAAGCTAGAGCACTTATGTGTAGAATAACTACATTTTTTGCTTCTTTTTCCGAAAGATTACCATACAGTTGCTGAAGAAAAGCGCACGCTTGTTTTTCTATCTTTATTCTCACCTCTTATTTTAGTACGTGTTGTTCTGCTGAAGAGTCATTTCCAACTGCCTGCACACTGTTTTTCCAAGAACTCAACCTTTAGTTCCACGTAATAAGCAACAAACAGTTATTCTCTCTTTCTGTTTTCTTTCTTTCTTTCTTTGTTGTGTAATTTCAATACAACTCTCGCTTTTTTGTTTCCTGTGGCAAGCGTTCTTTTATTGTCCACATTGTGGGCACATAATTTGTGTGGGACATTCAAAATGTTCAAGTCCTGCATTATTTTTATATTCTTTCTTATAAAGATGAACAACACAGAGGATGCGGGTGACTTTAACAATTAAGAATGCTGAAGAACACAAGATATACACCTCATTTGACAGTCTTGTCATATTGTTTTCGCTTTTGGACATTCTTGCAAGCTTTCTTTCATTAAGACAACATTATTACACTGTTAGTGCTACAAAACTCCATACTCTCCTGACATGGCATTATGTAATTTTTCCTTCTGTTTTTCCTATTGTAAATCCTCTTTCTTGCTTACAATTTGTTAAGAGGTCGACGAACACGAGATGAGAGGGAAGTTCCCGTTAGAAATAGATTATGACATTGCTGAGGTCTTTGTTTCACACCTCCACTGCTAATATATAGGAATTTCATCCACCTAGCTGAAATTTCATTCAAACATTTTTGAACTTCATCTACGGTTACCAACTATCCGGTTTTCGGACAGTCCGTTTTTTTTAAATAAAAAATGTGGCGTCCGGTCGAACATCCCGACCGGACGTCAAAAGTCCGGTTTTCGGCCATCTTAAATTACACTAAATCCATATTTACAAATTTCATTGTCTATTTTTTTTTTTTTTTTTACAGAAACCAAATAATGAAAATCGAGTCAGCTAAACTTTTGAATTTGACCTTGCTCTGTTTTCAATATTTGTCACAGGTTGGGAGCATTGTGGATTTGTCGCAACGAATTCCAATGTATTTTAATATAAGTTAGCGCGTTAGTTTGTTCGACAACGGTATTCCTTTTAAAATTAGTAGGTCTTTATTACCAGCACCGAAAATAAAATGAAAATGCGACACATAAAATGAATGATTTCGCCGGTAATATGTTTTGCTACCTCCTGAATAAAAAAAAAAAAAAAGAGCATTTTTAGATAAATGTCCGTGTGTGTCTCTGTTAGTGTGTGTGTATGTATCTGTGTGTGTGGGTGGGTGGTGGGCAACATAGTTCAAAAACCAAACTTGGTATTTAAGTTGTTTCTTCCAAAGATGCGACACGAAAATGTTCAAGAAAGTCCCCCACCCCAATTACTCTTAACAGGACAAATTTTCGAAAATGTTATGGCTGTAATGATTTTGATTAAAATATCGTATATTAAAGATATTTACCGGTAAAATAAAAAGTATATCTTGAATCTTCTCGGAATAGCCTCTGAAGACTACTTTATTCTGGATTAATTTTACGGAATTTTGCTTAACTGCTAAACCGTAAGAGACAGACAAAAACTTACCACACCAAAATGTAGAGCATGTTGAAACACACAATTTATGTTATATGTGTTTTTTTCGTGGAGCTGACAGTTTTTGAGATATTCCAAAATTTTGGTTTCAGCTTTAAAATACTTATACTTTTCTCATAGAGGAATTTGTCAACTCCTGTCCATACAAACAAAGGAACTTCAGTCACATAACAAAGATTTTGCCTATCACGTTAACCTATGGTACTCCCTTATTTCGCTTCTACTTACAAAGAAGCAAATAATAGGACTATTTCTACTATTTTTTTCTGGATTAGCATGAAGTAAGTAGAAGCATAAGATTTTTAACAATAATTTGTTGCAGAGACGTAGAGAAAGTTATGTGAATGGAACACATCAGATTTTTTTTTGCAATTTGGCTTTGGCGCCGCTTGGAAGTTTGCAAATTAAGAGGGAATTAGGATAGAATTGGCAAATTCTAATACCTTTTTACGTCATTGCTTCTAAGTAACCAAATTGGCATTGGCGATAGTCTTCAGGAAGAATGAAGACTTGAAGACAGTCATCAAAGACATAAAAACATCAGCGAATCACTAAATGAAGATGGGCAGGTAGTCATGAAAATGGATATCAGATGGGCACATAAAACAGCAATTTGGGACCCAAGAACCGACAAAAGGAAACATGAGCAAACGGTCTAAAACTCCACTTGAGGACCAATCACGCGAGTAGAAACTTCTGGTGGAAGCAGCAATGGAGGACCTTCTCACACTGGCTAAGCGGGATTGCTGGAACAGTTACTTATTCAGCCAAGAGTCCCTTGCTATCCAGAGGTTTAATTCTAATGTAAGTCTCGCCATTAACGTATTACTTAGATATAGCACCACGCTTTCTTGCACGTGAAAGAAGGCTACAAACACGAGGCGAAGTTATATTAGCACTAGACTTGACGTTACGTGCTTGAAAGCAATCAATTCTTGGCGAATTAGAAAAGAGAAAAAGGAACGCTCTCCATCTTTTTCCAGCACGTTCCCCTCTGTGTAGCGCATAAAACGGAATGGCTATGACGTGTCATTTCCGTATACGAACTACAGTCGATCATCGTCAGGTTTGCATGCCTGCATTCTACGATAACCGTTAGCTGTTCTGAACTGTGCAGAGCTCTTGGACAGCTTCTGAAACTAAAGATTAGCTTAATCCCATCTCTTAGGCAAGCCTAGAGTAAACAGGAATTATATTTTATATTAATTTTTCTACACGTACTAGTACTCCTTATCTGACGAAAGAATGCAGTTGTTTGGGAAGGTCGCTGGTGTTGTATGGCACGGTTTAGAGCGCTCAGAGAAGGCTGGAATATAGTGCAGTACAGTCTGACCATCAAAACATCAGCACAGCGTACGTAAACAGGAACAAGCTAAACGATCCACAACAGATTAAACTTGCTGTTTTCTTTATCAGTAATGCATATTAATTTTCTACTTTGTGAGCGTATGCCTTCGCGCGGCGGTATTTGCATTTTGACCTGATTCGAACCCGTCCACTGTAAGAGACTCACCTGCTGCATTCCAATATTGCAGAACTGTACGGGGCATGCACCGGGAGTGAAGACGTAACACCGCTTATCTGTTTACGCAAGCTTCCACTCGTGGTCGTTTGCATCCATTCTTCAGATAGGTTATACATGGTGTATAGAGAAGGTATTGTTTTCTACTTCCTTATCGAGATTTCACCTTTGAGGCCCCCTAAATATAAAAAATCATTTTTAGGAAAAGGTTTGTTTGTGTTGTGTGTGTGTGTGTGTGTGTGTCTGTCTGTCTGTCTGCGGACAGAATAGCCCAAAAACGAAAAGACCGTTAAATACCAATTTTCAAGGATGCGACATGTAGATTTTCAAGAATATTCCCCCACCTCAAAGTACACTTTATGTCGAAACTTTTAGGCATTTGCTAGCATAATAGGCAAATATAACATATAAATACTTAAAATGGATGTGCAACCTAAATTTCTACACTTTCAACATAAACATTAAAAAGGCAAATGGGCTTAAATCCGCATCTTGGTAATAGGGTAATCTATAAGAATCAGTCCGTAAAAGTCAATACTACGATCGGGATTTGAACCACAGATCTTTCCGTTTTTGTCCGGTTGCTGTAATCAACAGTTGGGGAATTATTATACTGTCGGCATGTTGCCATGGTAGCTTAGGTGGTTTAAAGCAACCGAACGAAGGCTCTAAGATTCGAGCTCAAATCCGACTACGGCTTTGAACTTTTCAGTCTAATTTTACCTTTCCAGCTTATCGAACACAGTTTGCATGAAAGAACAATTTATTACTACCCATCTGTCATTTACAATCACACATTTTCTCGATTCAAAATGAATTTCATGCACATGACTACCTCTACCTGTTCTGCAAACAAATTATTCCTGCAAAATATTCTTTTAGCATCACGCTAATCTAGATAAGTATTAGCAGAAATTGTTTTATTACTTGCTTTCTTGTAAACAGAAGGGATAAAAGGGAGTACACCAGTGGTCACTATGTGAACAATTTAAGTTCGGTTTGCTTAGCATGCCCAGCAGCAAAACAAAAGAGAGATGAAACAAAAGGTGACAGTGTTTGAAAAAAATTGCGTAGTTTAAAACTGAAACTAATAACAATGTGAACATCACAAAAAATCGTATATGATAAATTGTGTATTTTAACGAAATCTATTTGTTTGTGTAGTAAGTTTTTGTCAATATTAGAGTTTGCCGGTTTTACAAAATGCATCCAGAATGAAGAGGTCTTCAGAGGCTATTCCCTGAAAATACAATATACACTTTTATTTGTCATTAAATATCTTTAATAGACGGTATTCGAAACAAAATCATTAGAACCATTTTTGAGAAACTTTTTAAAAATTTTCGATTTAAGGTAAGCTTAGGGTAGTAATTTTTTCTTGAACATCTTCGTGTTGCATCCTTGGAAGATGCTAAACTTAAATATGAAGTTTGATATTTAACTTACTTTTCGATTTTGAGCTATGTTGTTTATTGGCACACGTACACACACAGCATTTTTTAAAAACAAGTTTTTACTCAGGGGACCTCAAAAATGTATTTCAGGTGAAACATCTCGATATCAAACTTTTCATTGGAATAGAATACCTTCTCTACCTGCTATGTACTTGATTCCCTTATAGCTTCAAGCCCTGCTCATACTTGCTATCTCTGATCTACAATTCTTAGGCTTTAGGTAAGAGTAAAAATTTGAGTCGGGGACTTTCAAAAGCAGCCCTTATCCTATTTTCAAACCCTTACCTACAGAATAAGTTCGTGTAATGACAAATTATGGATAGTTATGAAATATACACCATAAAAGTAACTTCTACCTACGCTCTGTTTCGAAAAACCGCCACCTCGCGGCGTATTGTACAATTAGTACAGCGTTTGTTTTTAAAACAAATCAATTATGCAAATACATGGCGCTTGACCAATCATTAGAGCTGTAATTTTATTTTGAAACTCCGGCCAACGGACGTTATTTATTGAATTTAGCAGCGTTTAAACATACAGAAGGTAATCGATAAATGTATAATTAGATATCAATGTGATTTTAAGCGAGTTCTTTCATATGAGTGAGATATTCTAACGTGATAATCTAGTAACCATCAAGTTCATATTGTTATCGCCGGTATCCTTTTACTTTCTGTACTACGGATAGTAAGTAGGGGAAGTATTATGTGCGCATCTTTTCTTGGGAGTTAGTTTTACGGGGAAGCGAGGGCCAGGGAGAAGACGAGAGAGTGCATCTGTGTCTTTCCTCAGTATTGCCAACCAAAGAAAGTTTCTTTATTTGAGACCTTTAGCCATAATCATGAATATGTTAAATATTTTTATTGACTCAAAATTGGTTACAAATAAAGTATTTAGGTCACTGCTACAAACGATGCTCTACGCGAGGACTGTTGGCGGCTTTCTCATGTCGCTGCTGGTACGCACAGCGCGCGCGCTAACACTCGTCATTCACGACTCACTACTCACTACCACTGGCTTGCAGTTCTTCCTTTTATAGCTAAAATGACGTCACAGAGCTTTCTGGAAAATTGTGGAAGCCGAAGCTTCTGGAGGAATCTGGCGTGTCGCGTTTCAAAGGCTCCGGTTACCGGCATGCCGCACTTCCTGTGTTTCGCATTCCAAGGTCTCCAAAGCAAACGTGAGAACTGTCAAACACGGATGACACTGTCATATTATTAAACAAATCGCAGTGAATGTGTATTTATATGGACGCTGGGATCTACAGACAGTATGAAACATAGCATTGAAGCCATTAGATATCAGTGTGTATAGCGTACTTCATGTCTCAATTCCTCGCTCTCCTTCCGGAATGCCGCGAAATCTACCGAATGAAGCCTAACGAGCACAGCGCCCACGAAAAGTTGCGCGCATAGTATTCTATAAAAAAAAAAAAACTCAATGTCGAAATTTCACCAGAAGTATATGTTATGAGATGCCATGAACCCAAAAAAGTAGATTTATAAAAACTATACGTGAAACAGCACACCTCAAAAACGAAAAATCGATTAAATACCAAACTTGATGTTTAAGAAGGATGCAACACAAACATTTTCAAGAAAATCGCCCACCCCAAAATACACTTTATAAGTTACAAGTTCTTCTTCTTTTTTTTTTGGAATAGGAAGTCTCAAAACATGTATTTTCATCGAATTTTTGGGAGGAATACAATACTTCCCCCATGACTGCCTCGGTAGTAATAGGGTAGCATGTCCGCCTCAAATTCAAGAGGTCGTGAGCTCGAATTTCACGTCCGCATAAGGTTTATTTTGGGGTGTTCCCTTATCCTGAGAACTAACTTTAAGCTCCATAAACCCTCATTTGAGTACAATTTTCTCGATTGCCTATATCGTCCGATTTCATTAACCAGGTTAAGGACGTTAAACTACAAAATACAAAAAAAAAAAAAAAAAAAAAAATCCTCTGTTTACCATAAACGTTCAACTGTTTATCGGATGCATTGATGAATCAATTCATAAATATTTGAAATTAAAAGGAAATCAAAACAGAAGAATCGGAAACTTACCTTGGAATGAATTACCTTCATCTAAAACGTGCATATGAACTATTTAGAAAATGTCTTAACGCTGTTAAGAAAAGTTTTGATATCTTTGTTTTCATAGCTATATAGAATTAAATCAGAATGCAGGAGGCATCGCAGCCTATTTATAGAAACTCCAAAATAAAAATTGTTGGAGCTGTTTTTAAGAAAATAAAAGAAGGTATATTGTATCATTAAAAACATAGTTTAGGGTGAACATCTTATTCACATCTTTCAAAGATACTGTACTTAAATACGGACTTAAATACAATACTTGCACTACCTTCCATAGAAAGTAGTGGACAAAGCAAAAATCTGATGTGTTCCATTCACATGACTTTCTCTAAATCTCTGTAATAAATTATTGTTACAAAGTCATTCTTCTATCATGCTTCTACATCATGCTAATCGAGATAAACATTAGCAGAAATTGTCTTTATTACTTGCTTCCTTGTAAGTAAAAGGGAAAAAAAGGTGACGTGTTGCATTCACATTCCTCTAGCCGTTCAGCAAACAAACCATTTATTCAAAAGACTATTATTTTGCCTACGTCATTCTAATCAAGATAAACATTAGCAGAGTTAATCTTTGTACTAGATTCCTTATAAGTAGAATGGAAATAAGAAAATGCACAGGCTAAAGCGATAGTATTCTCCTTTAAAAGCCATTCGCTATGTGAAACAATTGAAATTTCAATCTCTTTGCTTGGCAGGACTAAACAAACGAGCAACGAGAAGAAAGGTGTCTTCCCTTTTGAGAAAAGTTTAAGTGGCTAAAATTGAAACCAATAATCCAGAATATCTCGAAAATGGTTAACTCCACAAAAGAAATGTATATTAAGTAAATCGTGTGTTTTAATAAGATCTACATTTTTTGTGTGGTAAGTTTTTGTATATCTCTTTCGCTTTGTCAGTTGTACAAAATTCATCCAGAATGCAGAGGTCTTCATAAAAATGTCTTAAACATAAACTATTTCAATCAAAATCGTTAGAGCCTTTTTTGAGAAAATCAAAATCTTCGAAAAATGTTTCATGTAAAGGGTAGTTTTCAGTGAGGGGATTTTCTTGAAAATCTTCGTGTCGCATCCTTGGAAGATACTCAACTTAAGTACTAAGTGCATATTATGTATAGAGAACGTAAACACCAACCTCATTTAATGACGGACTGCAATCCTATATTCCTAAACGAAAGATAAAGTCACATAATTAAAATTTCAAAAATCCCGGTCAATTAACCATAAGGCTTATAAATACTTATTTGTCTTTTTTTACTTCCTTTTATTTGTTTATAAAATTCTCTTAAACTATAGTAATTTAAATAGGCAGGACTAATGATCGTAATAACAACATTGTCCTTAGACATTTCCAAGCAATGACCCAGATTTTTTGTTACGCTTGTGTATCTCCACATATGCTTCATATTCTAAAGGCTTAATGTTTCACCAAGATGTGATATATGCTCTCTACACATTTACACGAGGGACAGAACCCCTCACCGCAACCCTCTCTCACCCCAGTAATAAAACAATACACATGTAATCCATTCTCCCCCTTATCATAGGGCATAGCCGACTTTCCCTCTTCTATTCTCTTAGTATAGGATTTGTTTGTTCGATTCTACTATGACCAAGAGTTATCTCTTTCCTATTATGCACACTAAGCATGTTGCCATTACTTTTTAGTTTCTCTAGCAGGTATGTACAATGTACATGTTAAGTAGAAAAAGTATTGTATTTTATTCAAGATTCCACCGGCAATACGTGCTTTGGGAACGCCTGAATAAAAAAAAAAAGGCAATTTTCCGAAAAAGATCTTACCGTATTCTCTCTTTGTGTTTGTGTATCTGTGTCTGTCTGTGGACAGCCAAATTCAAAAACAAAAAGTCGCATAAATACCAAAGTTCCAAGAATCCGACACAAACATTTTCAATAACTCCCACCGAAAACTATCCTTTAAATGGAACATGTTTCAAACTTTTCGATTTTATAAAAAGTATCTCTTTAAGATTTTGATCAAAATGCCGCGTATTAAATATGTTTAAATGGCAAATAAAATGTATATCCTAAATGGCTTTGGAATATCCTCTGAAGTTCTCTTCATTCTGAACGACTTTTGAGTAACTGATCTCGTTAAAACACTATTTTTATTTTGTAGAGGAAACTATTTCCGAGATATTCCCTGTTATTAGTTTCAAATTTAAAATACTTAAACTTTTCTCAGACGGGAAGTGCTCATTCGTTTCGCATATCTTTGTTTTATTCCTGTCCAAGGATTGAGAACAGATTTTTATGACAATCGCATAGCGATAGCTTTTAAAATATTTTACAATCGTTTTAGCCAAGTGTATTCTCTCCTTTTCATTCCACTTACAAGGAGATAATTAATAAAATAATTGCTGGTAGTGCTTATTCGATTAGCGTGATGTAGATAAAAGAATAATCTTATGTAAGAATGGTTTATTTGCAGAACAGATAGAGAAAATCAGTGAATGGAACACTCCAATTTTTCCTAATGCAGTTATTGGAAAGGACGACTAATAGAGAACAGAGACACAGCTACACATCACTGGTTTTGATCACCGGGACCATAGCTCAAGTTGACTGTATTATGTTACACAGGATACAAACATATATTATTTACAAGCCTTTGTGCTGGATATTCTATTTATAAATTCATCTCCAAAAACTCTTTTGTTTACGCGCTAGATCGGCATGTCCAAATTAAAGGAGCAGAGATGCCCATTAATTCGTTGAGCGAATCGTCGGGTGAACTTTCGTCTGTTGGACCACGGCCTACAAGCCTATAATCCACATTTTAGGTATGATCATCTATGTTAATATATTCCAATGCTGACAAATTTCCTTTTCATAATTAGTTATTTTTTGAATTCCCAACTAGTAATTAGGGCATCGTTACGACGTTTCCTTTATCTGACTTTAATTTCAAGTTTTTAAGTGCGCTGTGGTGATGAGGGATCGGCTTGTCACCTACAGATGACACTGAAGGACGAAATCATGATTTTTTTTATTTCACTGCTTAGGGCATGGCCCGGTGGCAGCGCTGTCAATGTACAATACAATTGAGTTAAATAAACAATAATGTGAGTAATACCCTGTTAAAATGACAATGACATCATAGTATACTAATATATGACTTGCGGATGCAAAATGATGGAAATGAAATGGAATTTTGTCTTGCGTCTGGGCGTGAAAGACCATTTAATATTGCTCAGAGGCCTCTTTATCAGGTTTGAGGTTCTTTTACGTGCCGTAAATTTATGACACGGGACCAACGGCTTTACTTCCCTTCCGGAGGAAGCCATGCTAAGGATTTTTACACCCGAAAAAATCCATCGTCCTCCGCCGGGTTTGAGCCCGCGATCTTGGGTATATGAAGTCAGCATGGGAAATGACCGAATTTTACCCAAGAACCGTCTTTTTTCAAGGTGTGGGTTCTTTTATGTTCGGTTTATGTTTGTCGAGTGTGACCCCGGCCGCGCCGTGGCCGAGTGTTTGGACCACTGTCTGGAAGTATGAATGTGAGAGTAAATGTGCATGTGCTTAGTAACAAAGAATTGATTAACCAAATGCTCAAAGTCAAAGCTACCGATATTACCACTGAAGTTAAAGTGGGCTATACAAATGAAACAATTAAAAAAGTGTTTAAATTCATTTAATTAAGCAATTTTTTTGTATATTATATCCATGACAACGAGTTTTATCCTGACGAGGCAAGCATATGAGTTTAGAGTAATTTTAGGGGATATAATCTTACGGGAGAGATGGCCAGTGACTCTCATGGTCGTAGTTGTGGCGTGATGGCATCAAGATTTCAGTCCTTGTTATGGATTATTATTATTATTATTATTATTATTATTATTATTACTTGCAGTGCATTTCGCCAGTTTATTTCTGTTGAAAATTTTCACGTGGTCGATTACTTTCTGATGTTTAATGGAGCAAGCAAAAATCCAACGTCCTTAAAAGACAGTCGTAAATTTATGCACCCGTTATGTGCGAATTGGGTACTTCACTGACATTTTTTACATTATTGTAATGCTCTCCTGTTCTTGTGTGGTTCTGGGCTAGCTCACCTCCAAATCGAAGAGATGGCATGGAATCTTCCGGGAGAGTTGGCCAGCATTTCCGAAAACATAGTTGCATTATACTGAAACACAATACTTCTGCTACCTACCATAGAAAGTGGTGGACAAAGTTTGAAAAAACCTGACATCATTTAATCACGCACTATATTCGTAAGCGAAAGCATAACGCTGCATAATTAAACATATCAGAAATCAATTAGTCACAAGCCTCAGGTTTGGGATTGCTGACATTTTAGACATATAAATACTTATTTGTGTGTTTTTACTTTCTTTACCAAGTACTATGTACATAGATAATAGGTAGAGAAGGTTTCGTATTGAACCTAAAAATTCGATAGCGAGACTTCACCGGAAATTTATGTTTTGAGGTCCCACAATCCAAAAAACATATTTAGAAAAAGGTCTGCGAGTGTACATAACTCAAAAATGAAAAGTCCGTTAGATATCAAATTTCATATTTTAGTTTAGGATCTTCCAAGGATGCGATACGAAGATTTTTGGGTAAATCCCCAGCCTCAAACTACACTTTATATAGAAAAAGTTTTGAAAATGTTGATTTTCTCAAAAATATCACTTAACGATTTTGATTAAAATACAATATATTAAAACATTTATTTGACAAATAAAATGTGTATCCTAAAGTTTCTGTGAATAGCATCCTAAGTCCTTCTCATTCGGAACGACTTTTGCATAACCGGTAAACTATAAGAGATAGATGAAACGGCACTACACAAAACTGTAGATCTCGTTAAAATACACACTTTGTCATACACACTTTATTGTAGAGTTAAACTTTCTCGAAATATTTATTGTTATTGGTTTTAATTTTAAAAGACTTAAATGTTTCTCAAACCGGAATGCTCCATTCCTTTTTCTTTTATTTTACTCCTGGCCATGCAAAGAGAATATCATTTCATTCACATAGAAACCAGCATTTAAAAGATTTTACTGTCGATTTAACCTACTTAATCACTTACTTCCTTTTTACTCATAAAAAGTTCTGCTAAGCTTTTCTTCATTATCATGAATAGATAGAAGAATAAGCCTTAGTAAGAATATTTTAATCACAGAATAGGTAGAGAAAATCATGTGAATGAAACAGATGATATCTATTGATTGTCAGTGGATCATGCATCCAAAACATTCACTATCTCAAGTAAGTCTTTGAAATGCGGGGGGAAAACTGGTAATACCTCAAAAGGACCATGGAACGAACGATATGGTTCGTTGAGTAGCAAAATTGCAGAAGCATAGTTTTCCTCTAACAAGATCAATTCTGGCATAAAATGTTGTCTAAAAACTTAGCTTGGAATCTGTAACAAAGGATATTTATAATCGTATTTATTTTATGGTTTTCCTCAAATATTTCTTTCTGCACAGCTTGCTTACTTAAGGATAAGGGTTGACAAAGAGTGGAGTCACCTCGCACATTGCGATCTAAGCAGAAATGTTATGCCCAACAACCCTTAGGAGGAGGGGATGAGGTGAAGGAACTATAAAAGGCCACAGGCACCAGGCCAAATGAGACGCGCAGAAGTCCCTAATGTTTCCAAGCCCGATAACCGGGCTACCCATCGGCCTGGCAGCCACTTAGTCCATGTGGAATGCATGTATCCGTATCATCTGCTCTCACTGCTATATATCATGAACTAGGACCACACCTGAAGGATGATATGGAAGGGAAACCAAATGAAGGAGAAATGATGGAAAGAAAATATTGGTAGATGAGAAACTATTTCAACATTCATCAGGTGAATCCAGGGAAACCACGAAAATTCCACAAGTCAGGCAGGTGGCCGCGGGAACCGAATCCGGGACTTCCCGAATACGAGTCGCATGCGTTGCCGCGGTGCCACCTCGCTCGGTAAACTCAATGATGTGGGCAAAGAAATTCCTGTGAATGTGACACACCAGATATTACTTTCTCTACACGAACTATGTACATAGTGTAGAGAAGGTATTGTATTGTACCCAAAATTCGATACGGAGATTTCACCGGAAATACAAGTATTGGGTTCCCCTGAATAAAACAAAAATTGAAAACGGTTCGTCTGTGTGTGTGGGCAGCATAACTCAAAGACGAAAACAACGTTAAATACCAAACTTGGTATTTAAGTTTAGTATCTTCCAAGGATACGACAGGAAGATTTTCAGGAAAATCCCCCACCCCCAACTGCCCTTTACAAGGGAAAATTTTCGAAAATTTTGTTTTTCTTAAAAATGGCTCTAACGATTTTGATTAAAATGCCATATATTAAAACTATTTCCATCACAAACAAAAGGTATATGTTGAATATTCTGAGAATAGTCTTTAAAGACTACTTTATTCTGGATGTGTTTGCGGAATGTTGCATAACTGGTAAACCGTAGGAGATAGACAAAAACTTATTGCACAAAAAATGGAGAGCTCGTTAAGACACACAATTTATGTTATATACATTTTTTTTCGTGGAGCAGACACACTCACAACAGTAACCTATTTCTAAAAATTCTCTTTCTACTTGAAAACGTGATCTTTCGGTGAGTTTCTGATATTGAAATCTGAATTAGGAGGGCAAAAAATATGAAAAGACCAACAACGTTGATGATGTCCCAAAAAGAGGAGGTTTGGCCATTGTGGAACGTGAATATATGGGAGCGATTGAGGCGTTGTGCGCTCCACATTGTCGAGAAACTTCCCCTAACCGAACAAGAACACCGCATTGTAAATTAATTACAAAGGGGGTTCGAATTGTCCACCTGCAACTTCAGAGAGAGACTAGCTCATATCGTCAAAGACTTGTGTTTGTATGCGAAGTATTCCAGCCGCTGTTTGCAGGCAAGACTGATGTTACCACTATTCTTACATGAAGCTCTCCGTAATCTCTTCTCCAGTATCAAGGGATAAGTTCATTATACCATGTGGCCCGGCTACCCCGTGTTTGGCGATGAAGATGTGCCTTTGGGCGTTAAAAGAGTCTCAGAACTCGGTGGAAAAAAAAATAAAACCGGCCAGTGCTGAACTAATGAGAGGTACTTTTGTTTCACCGCCTCACCATTTCCGAATAAGCAAGAGGAGTAAAACGAAGGTCGCTCCGTTGAGTTCTGCCACTCTTTTAACACACGAAGGAATGTCTATGCCAAATACGGGGTATTTGGGCCACCTGGAAGTATGCCATTCCTTCAACGTCAGATTATTTTATGTTCTTTTAATTTACTTAGGAGGCATATAATATAAAATATATAAAATAAAATAAAATAAAATATAATTAGCATTAAATGCTTTAATAATAAAACATTGGTCTTGTAAACAAAAGTAAGTCTTACTTTTAAAACTTCAAAGATCAATGATTTTTTTTAAGATGATATGTATTTGGTTACAATGATATGTATATATATATATATCCAGATAAACATTAGTGTATTAGTGTATTTTAGTGATATCTACACTTTTTATTGTGAAATATTCTCCATCTCTTATTTACCAATTACGCAAAATCATCCAGAATGAAAAGAAAGGGCTTCAGGGACTTTTCCCAGAAAATTCAAATGATATATTTTTTGTCACGTAAATATATTTAATATAGGGTACTTTTTAATCACAATCTGTAGAGACATTTTTGAGAAAATTATAATTGAAAATCCTCGTGTCGCATCGTGGAAAAGTGCTGAAATAAAGTATCAATTTTAGGATTGACGTTTAGTTTTTGAGTTACGCTCTTCTGACTCACACATGTTCGGTGAAATCTTGGTATCGAATTTTTAGGTGGAATACAATACCTTCTGTACTTGCATTGTATGTTCATAATAGGTTTTACATTTTATGCACACAGTACAGAAAGTAATACAAACTATGTTTTTACCATGTTGGCATATTTTAGCCGTTGGTTAAAAATCCATAGTGTTGTAGATACTTGTAGTTTTGGGTTGGTAGATTAAAAAGTCCCATGCGCACTTTCCTGAAGTCAAAATAGCAATTACAGAGCAAGCGACTCAATGCTACATGGACCAGGGACCATGCAGGAAAAGAATCAGTCACATTAATTGTCCACATTAATTGGCTTCCTTGGCTGTATGCAATGAAATATAAATGAATTCCACAGGACATTCAGGATGTGAATTTTATTTGCACTGCCAATATCTCAAGTAAGCTATTGTAATAAAAATCGTTACACAGATTTCTTGAGAAAAATAACATTATTTTATTTAAAAGTAAGTATGGGGATTTTCTTAAATTTGTTTGGATATTTAAAGAGCACAAACAGATAAAACATGTATTTAACCATTTTGAGATGGTTGTTTGCACACACTGACTTGCACACTTCTATCTACTTCAAGCTAAGCAAGATAACATTAGCAGAATTGGTCTATTTCCTTATAGGTACAAGGGGAATAAGGGGATGCGCTACACTAAAAGGATATTAGTATCTTTTAAGAGCTGGTCACTATATAATGGCATTAAAATTACCTTCCATTTGTATGGCTATGAGAGAAAAGCATACGTATTGAAGAATTTAAACCAGTGAAAGGAACATCTCAGAATTTGGGAATTCCTCAAAAAGTATTTGACATAAACTATTTGCTTTAACGAGATCTGCATTTTCCCTTTAGTAAGATTTTGCCTATCTCTTACGTTTTACCATACATGCAAAGCCATCCAGAATGAAAAGGGCTTTAGAGGCTATTTCCAGAAAATTCAAGATATTCATTTTATTTATCGTCAAATCATATGGTATTTTTATTCAAAATCATTTGAACTATTTGTGAGAAAAATGTTCCATGTAAAGAGTAATTTGATGTGCAGGGATTTGTCTGAAAATATTCTTGTTGAATATTTTGATGATGCTAAAATTAAATTTCAAATTTAATTCAACGGATATTTCGTTTTTGAGATATGCAGTTCAGACACACTCAAACACATGGATACACTCTCTCTCTCTCTCTCTCACACACACACACACACACGAAGCTTTATCTAAAAATCCTTTTCTGAATTTATGACACACCAAAACGTGTATTTCTATGACATATTCATATCAAATTCTTGGGTGGAATCCACTACTTTCTCTACCTACTATCTACATGGTAGAGAAAGAAAAATTAACCATAGTCAACCAATATTATATTCCCACATCTTTAGTATGGAAGTATAGTGTGTGCTTCATATTCTCGAGGTCCCGAGTTCGTATCTCGGTTAGGGTAAATTATACGAATAAAAATTTTTCGGCGTTTTTTCTTATTCTGAGAAGACGAATGTCTAGTAACTTCAAACTCTATGGACCCCGAGCTCATTTAAGTGTCATTTCATCAATTTTATTCATCCTCGTTATGGCCTCACTAGGTTAGAGGACGTTATAGTACATAAATAAGTAAATACATAAAACAGAAACAAATCACTTTGACCAAGTAGATTAATCACAGCTCCATTTGGTGGCCATTATGGAAACAGTGCTTTGTGGTGTGCTTCTGGGGTACTTTGGAGGAAAAGTGTGACAAAGAACTTCTACTTATGGGTTTTTTATTTTCTCTAGCCCCTATGTGCAACGTACATAGTGGATAGAGAAGGAATTGTATTCCACCCAAAAATTCGATTTTGAGATTTCATTCGAAATATATGTATTGAGGCTTCCTGAGTCTAAAAAGGCATTTTTAGGAAAAAAAAAACGTGTGTGTGTGTGTGAGTGTGTGTGTGTGTGTGTGTGAAAAACGAAAAGTCGGTTAAATACCAAACTTTGTATTTAAGTTCAAAGTCTTCCAAGGATGCGACACAAAGATTTTCAAGAAAATCCCACCCCAACTACCCTTTACATAGAACACTTTTCGAAAATGTTGATTTTCTAAAAAATGGCTAACTATTTTAATTGAAATACCGTATATTATATTCACATCACAAATAAAATTTATATTTTGAATTTTCTGGGAATAGCTTCTGAAGAGCTCTTTCTTCGGATGAGTTTTGCTGAATTTTACATAGCGGTTAAACCGTAAGAGATAGACAAAAACTTACTACACAAAAAAATGTAGAATTCTTTAAAACACGATTTACATATATGCTTTTTCTTTTAGCCTTAACTGTTTTGGAGATACATTGTTTTTGTTTTAATTTTAAATTAAATTTTAATTAACTTTTCTCAAACGGAACCATGCAAAGAGAACCGAACACCAATTGTTTCACATAGCGATTAGTTTTTAAAAAGATTAACTATTGGTTTAGCCTAATGTATTCCCTTATTTCCCTTCTACTTACAAGGAAGGAAGTAATAAGATCAATTCTGCTAATGTTTATGTGGATTAGAATGACGTAGATGAAAGAATAAAGTTTCGTAAGAAAAATGTATTTATGTGAATGGAACAAAGTCAGTAAAGGTTTGATGAGAGATCGAATGTATCAGGACATATTATAGATATATTTTCTCTCAAACCAGTTGTTCTTATTAAAAACATTGGATCACTACAGAAGAGAACTATTGCATAGTAATAGATTAGAGAGTGAGAATAGAATCTTACAATAAACTATATCCATGCTCTCCAATGTAGATTATACTCCCGACACAATATTCATATTGCATAAGCATTAGCAGCAGGGATCATAAATGTTGGGGAATTATGACTGAGATTTCCTGGAATTTTTCAAAAAGAGAAAAAATCTGCAGAACGATTACTTAATGGGGGTAATGTTCGCAACGTAATACTTTCAATACACTGATGATACTTTAATGAACTGGAGTATTCTGGCGATGCACATAGAAGCCTCTTCGCAGCCTGGTACACCAACGCTCGAGTTTTGCAATGCAGTTGGCAGAAGCAAGACGTTTGAGCAGAAGTTTGTCAATAAATCCTCATCGGGCGAGAAGTTAGCAGGAATTCCGATAGAGGTCCTGCGAGGTAGTAACGCGACGCGTCGCGGCGCCATCGAGAGGGCGCATGTCCTGGAGACCGGCCAATAGCGCCGCTGCAATGGCTGAGCACTGGGCCTTCTCGCCCCCGTTACCCCGGCAACCCGCTGCACACGTCTTGCGTGACTCACAGTGTGATGGACGCTGTAATCATCTAGAGAAAAATTAAAGAAAAGTCCTCTCTCTCTCTCTTTCTCTCTCTGCTTCAGTCTCAGCAGTGGCGTACTAAGATGGGTTTAGTCCTCTTTTACCATTCAGAACAGGGAACATTCATCATTGTAACTACATCTGGAGATGCACTTTCAAAGTTTAATTAAGATCTAAGTTCAGTGTTTTTAAAATGTCTTGTTACGTAAGGGGGTGTTAACTTTTGAATGCAATGTGTACTTTCTGTAGCTAAGCAGTTTGTAGATGCAACATCAATATGATATTATTGTTATTATTATTATTATTATTATTATTATTATTATTATTATTATCATCACCATCTTATTCTTCTACCTGTTCAAAGTCTCGGTGTTTTATTTGAATTGGTCTTTCCTCCTGGTCCTCGGTCACCTCTTCACTTTGGGTTACAAACAATCGTTTGTTTTGGTGGTCTGTCAGCGAGCATTTGATTAACATAATATTGCCAGTTCTTTTGTTATTGCACTATATTTAGATTTTTATATTTAGCTCCTTTCTTATTCTTTACTTCTCATTTTATCTCTTCTCTACCCCTAGTAGCCTTCTCAATTTTTCTTCATAATCCAAGTTTCATAACTATAAAGTAGCATTGGTTGCGACACAGTATGCTATAAGTATCTATTAGTACATCGATTTATGAATTCTGTTTTATTATATTGTTATCTAGGTCTTGATTTAAATTATAAATATGAGGGATGATCAGAAACTAAGGTTACAAGGCCCATATTATCGGTGTTTTATCTTTTAGAGCGAATTTGGTAGTTTGCGGTAATTCTAAATCATGTGGTTGGCAACTCTGCAGCGTTTCAGCAAACTGCCACCTACAGCGCTACTATTGCGACGTAAACACAGATGGCGACTTGAAAAACTAGTCTCACGAAGAAATCCGCTCAATTATTCAATCTTTGTGGGCGAAATGTTTCGCTAGCTTGCCGCGTGTCGCAGAATGGTGTCGAACGTTTGCTCGCTGATGAAGCAGTTTTGCTGGAATATAATCGGCCACCCTCCCTACAGCCCGGATCTCGCCCCAAGTGACTTTCACCTTTTTCTTCACATGAGGGAACACCTATGAGGCCGACGATTCGCTTCAGATGAGGAGGTAAAACACTTCACTTGCAAGTTCGACTCTCACCCTTAGGCCGGGAGTCGATCTTGGACCGTTTTATCATATCCATTTGTCATTTGTTTTATTTTCTCCCCTGCTTTGGTGGTTGCTAAAGTACATTGCTTGAAATCAAATATGCGCCACGTTTGACTGATATTTACTCTATTTATTCTAGAGAAAGAAATCTCAGACTTCTTCAAACTCCAATGTATTTGCATTTTAATATATGATCAACGGTTTTGTAAAGTAGTTTTAGTTCTTTAGACATTTAAAACTTGAAATTATAATATGTCTCTTAAGTTGATAACAATTCTACATTCGTAAGAAAGGACCATGCTTTTCATTGGTGAAATATTTAACAAAATATGTCGAGAGGTTTTTGAGAATATCCTCTTCCAAACAAAATAAACATGCACGTGTAGATTACAGCACCCGGTAAGTAAAACTAATGAAATAAATGTTACTCCTTTAGCTTAGTTATTGGAAGTTTGTTTTTTACTTTCTCTAGGCTGTATGTACAATATACATAGTGGGGAGAGAAGGAATTGTATTCCAATAAAACAATGTCATGTCAAGGTTTGACCAGAAATGCATGTTTAGAGACTACTGAATCCAAAAACAGCATTTTTAGAAACATGCCCGTGTGTATGAGGAGGGGGGGAACAGCATAGCTCAAAAATGTAAAATCTATTAATTACCAAACTCGGTATTTAAATCAAGTATCTTTCAAGGATGCGACACGAAAGTAAATTCTCTCACCCTCAACTACCCTTTACATGTATCATTTTTCGAAAATTTTGATTTTCTCAAAATGACTCCAACGATTTTGATTAAAATGTCTTTCGTTTAGGATATTTTCATGGCAAACAATGTGTATATCTTGAGCTTTTTGAGAATAACCTCTGAAGACCTCTTCATTCTCGTTGAGTTTTGTATGGCTTTTGAATAACTGAACCCAAAAAAGATAGATACATATTTACTACACAAGAGGAGTAGATCTCATTAAAATCATAATTTATGTGATTATGTGATCACAGTTTTTTGTAGAGTTAACCGTTTTCGAGATATTTCGAGTCCTTTGTTTCAGATTTAAGGTTAATTCAACTTTTCTCAAACAGAAGACATCTTTCTTCTCGTCTCCCTTTTGTTTACTCCTAGCAAGCAAAGAGAACCGAATTTCAGTTTCAATTACGACTGGCTTTTAAAAGATTTGACAATTGATATAGCTTAGTTCTATTCTACTTACAAGAAAGCAAGCAATAAGACCAATTCTGGAACTGTTTATTTGATTAGCATGACATAGATAAAATAGATATCTTTTGTGAGGAAAGTTTATTAGTGGAAAGTTAGAAACCCGTCTGATCTTTTTATTCAAGTTTTAACGTCCCTTAATCTGGTAGGTCATTTCGGAGCATTAATAAATGCCCGGAGCTCATTGAGCTTAATGTTACCGACATTCGTAATCCCAGTGCAAGGGAAACTCCCGAAAAAGGCCATATCCGAGTATCTCACCCTAACAGAGCTTCGAACTCTGGATCTATTAATTGTTACGTAGATGTGCTACTCCCACACCAGATGTAGACCTTACTAAAGTTGTTACAGAAAACACTAAACCGAGTGAACGATAATTGGCATATGAGATGATACATATGCGCGAAAGATGTTTGGAAAGCTAGGATTCTCCCAATCTCATTCTTTAGTTACTCTAATGCTAATAGTTACTATAAAGAAGTACTGTGCCTTATTAATTTCTCTACACGAATTGTGTTCATAGTGTATAGAGGAGGTATTGTATTGCACCTAAAAATTCGATACCGAGGAGATTTCACCGGAAATACAGGTTTCGAGATACTTTAGGCATTTTTAGAAAAATGTCCGGGTGTCTGTGTGTGTGTCTGTGTATGTATGTGTGTGTATCTGTGGGCAGCATAGCTCAAAAACGAAAATTCCATTAAATACCATACTTGGCATGTTATGTCTTCAAATGCGCAATCTTCAATTTGTATATTTTATATTGATAAAGTATTCAGTGGGGGGGGGGAACGATAAAAGATTATATTTTATTTGGGGTATAGGGTAATGTGTAGAAATATTATACAATGAAAATATACTTTATAACAAAACTGCCCTAATTATCTACTTAAGCTGAAGAAACCTGACAAAGATATTTACTCATGAAAGGAAGATCTGGGGTTCAAATCCTGCAATAACGTCCTCTCTAAGTTTTCTTTTTCAAAATTCATATAATAAATTTAGGCCTACAAAGTTTCTTACCCAAATTTGCTTCCCTAATTATTATTAAATTTTAACTTTTCTCTACTTAGTACTTGGCAATAGGTACAGAAGGCATTGCACTCTACCTAAAAAATCGATACCGAGATTTCACCGGAAATACACGTTTTAGGATCCCTGTATTTAAGAAAAAGCATATTTACAACAACAAAAAATCTTATGCGTTCCATTTACATGACTTTCTCCACATCTCTGCAACAAATTATTTTTAAAAAGCTTACTCCTATATTTATTTCATGCTAATCGACGAAAAATTAGCAGAAATAGTCTTATTTCTTGCTTCCTTGTAAGTAGGAGCGAAATAAGGGAGCACCATAGGTTAACGTGATAGTCAAAAGCTGGTTGCTATGTGACTGAAGTTCCTTTGTTCATATGTACAAGAGCTGACAAATACCTGTATGAGAAAAGTATGTTTTGAAAGCTGAAACTAAAAACAAAGAATATCTAAAAAAGCGATCCTCTTCAGGTAAAAAAAAAAGTATAACATAAACCGTGTGTTTTAATGTGCCCTACATTTTTTGTGAGGTAAGTTTTTGTCCACTTCTTACGGTTTAGCAGTTATGCAAAATTCCGTAAAATTCATCCAGAATGAAGTGGGCTTCGGAGTCTACTCCCAGAAAATTCACGATATACATTTTATTTGTCGTGTAAATATCTTTAATATATGATATTTTGATCAAAATCGTTAGAGCCATTTTTAATAAAATCAACATTTTCGAAAAAAAATTCCACGTAAAGGGTAGTTGGGGATGGGGGGATTTTCTTGAAAATCTTCGTGTCGCATCCTTGGAAGATACCAAACCTAAATACCAAGTTTTGTTTTTAACGGTCTTTAGTTTTTGAGCTATGCTGCCCACAGACACACACTCACATACAGACAGACAGACACAGACAGACACACACGGACATTTTTCTAAAAAAAGTATTTCCGGTGAAATCTCGGTACCAGACTTTTGGGTGCATTACAATACCTTCTCTATACACTATGTAATAGCATATGTACAGAAAGTAAAAACAAAATCCATTTGTGTCTCCGTGTGTGCGAACACGATACCTCAAAAACGAAAAGTCAATAAAATACATAAACTTGGTATTTAGGTTTTAGTATCTTTCAAGGATGCGACACGAAGCTATTGAGGACCCCCCTCCCCCGCCCAAGCTAGGTAACTCATTTGCCAATCTGAGCTCAAGGTCGCGAGTTCAAACCCGGACCAGACCGATGGGTTTTAAGTGTGCTACAATAAATCTACAGTCCCATATCAGTAGATTTACTGTCACGTTAAATAACTCCTGCGGTACGAAATTCCAGCATACTGGAGGCGCTGATATGATCCTAGTAATTGACAGCATCGTTAACAAATACATTTTGCATAGAAAGAATAACGAAAATGTTAATTTTCTCCAAAATAGCTCTAACGATTTCGATTAAAATGGGTATATTGAAAATATTTACATGACAAATAAAATGTATGTCTTGAATTTTCTGGGAATAGTTTCTCAAGACCTCTTTATTCTGGATAAATTTTGCATAACTGTAAACGGTGAAAGATAAAAACACCATATACATTTTTTCGTGAAGTTGATCGTTTTTGAATATTCCTTGTTATTGGTTTTAATTTTAAAATAAGCATTGTCAACTACTGGCAAAAGAAAGAAACAGATTTCAACCGTTTCACATGGCACCAGCTACTAAAAGAGTTGACTATCGCTTTATCCTAGTGTATTCCTTTCTGCTTACAAGGAAGCAAGTAATAAGACAAATTCTGCTAATTTTTATCTCAATTAGCATGAAGTAATAGAAGAATAATCTTTTTAAGCTTTGCTGTAAAAATGTAGAGAAAGCATGTCACTTTTGTATTGTGAGTTTAATCGTAGTCAGAACGGGCGTTAAACACTTTTTTTTAAGTCTGATATGTTCTATTCACATGACTTTATCTAGCTGTTCTGCAAACAAACTATTCTTACAAAAGATAATTATTTAATTAACCTAGTGCTAATCAAGATAAAACGTTACTAGAAATGATTTTATTACTTAGTTTCTTATATTATGCTATTGCCATTGAAATTCGATTATGTTTCCTTGGCCACGAGTAAAACAAAAAAGTATGAAACTGATGACAGCTTTCTATTAGAGAAAAGTTTAAGTATTTTGTATTGAAACCAATAACTGGGAATATCTCTGAAATGGTTAGGTGTACAAAAAAAAAGTATGAGACATAAATTTTATATCTTAACGATATCTACATTTTTGTGTATGAATTTTTTCTAGCTGATACGATTTAACAGTTATGCAAAAATAATTTAAAATAAAGAGGACTTTAGTGGCCATTCCCAAGAAATTTGGATATAGATATATATATTATGCATACAAAATTTTAATAAAAATCATAAGTCCATTTTTTACAAAATTTAAAATTTACAAAAATGTTCCATGTAAAGTGTAGTTTGACGTGGGGGGATTTCCTTAATCTTTTTATCGAGTCCTTGGAAGATACCTACTAAACTTTGGTGCTTAACCGACTTTTGGTTTTCCAGTCCCCCTCACACACGAATATTCGTTGGAATACAATACTTTCTCTACGTACTATGTTGAATATTGTACATACGTGGTCGAAAAACTAAAAATATTCTGCTTGAACTAAGTCAAGTAAATGTTAAAACGTATTAGACAATAGTTTTTACATCTAATGAATTTGTCCCTGTTCGCTACAGCTAGGTCCAATAGCGGAAGAGTGGGTCAATCTTATAAGCACATGATATGCTAAAGGCATGAACTTTAGCGTTTGTTTGCCTAAGAATAGAAAGTGAAAATATAGTTGTCGAAGACCTTTAATATCGATACAAGCAATAATAATAATAATGATGATAATAATAATAATAACATGTTTAACATCTTGAGATTTGACTCTAGTGCAACAAATGAAAACCATTCTGGCAGACAGACGATTTGACATAGTTAAATAATAACGAAGGATATCAACATAAAACTTTATATATATATATATAATGAATATTATAATGAACTTCACAAGATGCATTCTAAAAACACTAATTTGTTCCATTCACATTATTTTCTCTAGCTGCCTCACAAAGTTTACAACAGATTACTCCTTTATCTGCATAATGAATATCGAGATAAACATTAGCAGAAATGATCTCAATACTTTCTTCCTTGTAAGCTTAGAAAGGAAAAAAGGGAATATACTAAGCTAAAGCGACAGTCAATTCTTTTAACACCTATCGCTTTGTAAAACAATTGAATTCACTTCTATTTTGCATTCCCGGAAGTACAACAAAAGAGACAAAACGAAAGTGTTATTTCCGTTGAGAAAAGTTGAAGTAGCTTAAAATTGAAACCAATAACAAGGAATATCTCGTAAATGGTTAACTCTACAAACATCTTAAGGCTTAAATTGGGTGATTAAATGAGTAATACAGTTTTTGTGCAGTAAGTTTTGGTCTATCTCACAGGTTACGAGTTGTACAAAAGTCATCCAGAATGAAGAGGTCCTCAGACACTATTCCCAGAAAATTTAAGATATACATTTCGTTTGTCATGAAAATATCTTAAACATATGGCATTTTAATCAAAATCGTTAGAGCAATTTTTGAGAAAATCAACATTTTCAAGAGATGTTCTATGTAAAGTATATGGGGTGGTGGGATTTTCTTGAAAATCTTCGTGTCGCATCCTTGGATGATACTGAATTTAAATACCAAGTGTTTTGTATCATTATTAATATATTTGTACGAGGGACGTTTTTTTTAAATCTCCGATAGACTATAAATAAAAGACAAGTTCATAGAAAACAAATTATTTTATTACTAATAGTTTTGTACACTTATGGTTACTTTTCAACATAATCACGGAAAAGATTGAGACATTTATTGTACCTGTGCACAAGTTTTGCAATACCTGCTTCAAAAAATGTTGCCGCCAATGATTTCAAATGAGCATTGACGTTGTATTAAAGGTCTTAGTTGGTTTGAAAGTGCTGCCTCATAGCCATGTCTTCAGTTCAGGGAAAAGGTGAAAGTCGCTGGGTACCAGGTCGGATGATCGAAAATGTCCCATTGAAATTGTTCAAGGAGCCGATGGGTTATGCCAGCTGTGTGTGGACGAGCGTTGTCATGGATCAACACAATTCCTGAAGTCAGCATTCCTCTTCATTTGTTTTGAATGGCTCTCCGCAAACGTTGTAAAGTACGAAGATGTTCAAAATAATGCCAATGCTCATTTGTAATCATTGGCGGCAACATTTTTTGAAGCGTGTATTGCAAAGCTTATGCCCAGGTACGATAAATGCCTCAATATTTTCAGTAATTATGTTAAAAAGTAACCATAGGTGTACAAAACTTTTAGTAATAGAATATTGTTTTCTATGAACTTGTCTTTTATTTATAGCCTATCAGAGGTTGAAAAAAAAAAAACCGCCCTCGTATTAATTTGAAGACATTTCCTCTTTGAACTATGCTGCCCACAGAGACACACATTCACATGTTTCTAAATGCTTTATACAGGGGATTTCAAAACATGTATTTGCAGTGAAATCTCGGTATCGAATTTTAAGTGAAATACGATACTTTCTCTATCCACTTTGTACATTTACATATTTTTTAGAGAAAGTAAAAATTAGCTTTTCATAAATAAGTATGACGGTTCATAATATGCTCTCTCCTGCCACTTTACACGCTCCAGAAAATGATTGGCATGTCAATGACACCTCTTTCTGCTGAACGTGGTATTCGTCCACATATTTCTGTAGGTGATCTGTGTAACGCATTGACTGGAGTTTTGTTTTGAAAAGTAGGCTTCATATCTCCCCTACCCTGTGTTCCAAAAATATGTAAAGTTTCGGACAACATTTTAACAGGCTCTTAGCATCAACGCGAACATGTTCCAGGAATTAATTATTAAAATCGACAAAAGCTGCGGAACATGATTGTGGTTCCGGGGCCGGAAACGCGATTGGGAAGTCAAGCGGGGATAATTATAACCGTCACAATTTTATTCCGTGGTGCTGGTGGTTAATGAATTTATTGTGTTGAGCGCTAATTCTCCCCTCCCTCCCTGCGTACCAGATTAATTTCAACAGTGCCTTTTGACTAGCAGCTGCGTTAGTTGTCAGGGATCACCGCCAATCCATTTCCCATCGCACCAAATTTGGAAATAAAAAAACAACAACGCGCGGTCCAATAAATTGGGTTATCGTGTATGGCCGCTTAGAATGACGAATCAGTCTGTCGTGGTCCATTTGGAAAAAAACGGAAAGGATACAATTTCACTGTTGTATTCAACACATACGATTTTACAGAAATAGTTCTGGACTTATATCCCCAAGATTTTCCACTTTCCCAAATTCAGTCTTGCAAATTATTCAAGTAGGAACCGAGTTATTTGTGTACGAACTGTAGAAATAGCTGATATAGAATTGGAGGTGCTTGCACATTACTCTCCGCCGCGTGCTGAACGCCACTTTCTCGTAGAATATACTAAAGAAGGGACTGGCGTAACAGAAACGACCAACCAACCAGACCTCTCTTACCGTGAAAATGTGATCCAGTGGCCAGAAATAAAATCAGAAAACTCTTCAGGCAAGCGATAAGAAATCCATAACTTTAAATGTTATGGCATATAAAAGGGAGAGAATGAATCATTTGGAAACGTTAAACTCAGAAGAAAAATTCTGATGCAAGCACCCTAAGGTTTGATGCAAAATCAAACAATTTAGAGATTTCTCAGGTTTGAATACCGAGGATGGAATAACAACTCTGTAGCTATCGGAGACCATGAAGCCTCCTAATGCAGATGTTGCTGCTCCAATCCATAGTTTAATTTTAACTGATTCCTAATAACTTAAACTGAACTTTTTTATTTTTTTTTCATAAACATTCACCGTTAGTTAACTCAGCAAACTTGTAACTCTTTCTGCATAAGATTTTGGTTGTGACGCAGAGAAAATATTGTACTACATTTACGAACATTATTTAAATTCACAGCAAATGAATCGAGTATTTTTGAGAGTTCAACTCGGAGAATATATCTCTCTCTCCCTCTCTTCAGTTCGTTTATGATAACATTTAAGAAAGGTATTTTAATATTTCAGCAACTGTGCAACGTACTATGTAAATAGTAGGCAGAGAAGATATTGCATTCCACCAAAACGTTATATGCCGAGATTTTAACAGAAATATATTAAACTTATTATTTGAGATTTGGGTCGCTTTGAGGTCATATCGCGACTATACATTTACATTTTTGACAAACAATTATAACATTGAACTATAAATTTTTCTATAAATTAGTTTTAAAAATTGTATAATATTGTTTATACAGCGTGTTCCATTAGGCACTTTAGATAAATCATTGAGAGCACTATTATTAAGATTCTGGGTTAAAAATTGTGTAGATTCTGTTATTAGATGATTAACCTTACCTGGGACTTGACACTGTTCGCGTATAAGTGCAGGGTCGTCGTTTAGAAGATGTTGTGACCGATGCGGTTTGGTAAAGACTTGGAGTAATAAAATTTACTGCTCCTATAATTCTAGATATTCCTGCAAGGTGTAAAGAAAAAATAGTTAAATCTTAAAGATTTTAAGTTAAAAAAACTAATATCCTTCAAAGTTATAAATAAAGAAAATTATCTTTAAGTCTTAGATCCTGACGTCGATAGTGCATGTATATAGGTGTGGGACAGCTGTGCATAGCTTGCTGGTAGAATTGGTGGACCATTTGTTTTTCCAACGTTGTAGGACGGTTCGTTTTATAAGTTGTTGATAATCTTGGTGGGAGTCTTAATATCTTCTGTTTGAAGATGTTTAGTGGCTTCTTTGACTGCTTTGTCATTGCCGGTTATACCGACATGTGATGTAATCCAGACTAGAGTAAGAAATAATCAGTAACATTAATTTTATGATATATCCTCTGTCATTTTTGATAAGACAATTATCAGATATTCTCTGAGAGCTTAGCAAATCAGTAAATACTATAAAAGATTGATCACTGCTATGCAAAATATATTTAAAAGCGAATTATGTTGCATATAATTCCGTTGAGAAGGTTCAGTAGGCTATTAAGCTTCGTGCTGTATGGAAAAACTACAGAACAGACATTATTGTCGTAAAATCTAGAACTATCGGCAAAAAATGTGTACACTGCTGGCCTGCGATCAAATTTTTTGGAATGCAGTATTGTTAGTTTCATTTTTCTTCTGGGTGTTCATGACCATGTCTACAAATGGAAGTTTGATTCTCCATGTAACTGGGTCCATTGTGTAAGTTCTTTGAACCATTTCAGGAAGTTAAATTCTGCGAGGTAGTGAGATAAAAGAAGAGAGAAGGGAGTGTAATGAGTTTTGTGAGGGGAGTTGTTTTGGACAGAAAAGATGTAGATATTCTATATATTTTAGATTTTGTCATTGTAGCGATCTTATAAGCAAAGGACGGGCTCAAGTATTTACCTGTGTCTTGTTTTGAAAGGAAGTTCATTAATATATTATATGAAATCCCCTAAATAAAACAAATAAAATAATTTAATAAATAAACATTTTCAGAAAAAGGTCTTGTGTTTCCCTGTGTGTGTGTGTGCGCGCGCGAGCACACGTCTGCGTCTGTGAACAACTTATCACAAAAAGGAAGCGTTAATCGAAGATTGCTAATTCAGTTGGTATGCTAATTCAACATCTTTCAAGAATAGGATTCAAATATTTTCACTACAATTCCGCCATCCCAAACACCCTTTACATGGAAACATTTTTCAAAATTATTATTTTCTTACAATGCCTCTAATGTTGTATATTTAATCACAGAACGGAGCTCAATTAGGAAAACTTCCTAGACTTGCTCGAAGAGCGGAATCTATATAGTGTTCTCTTCCTCACTTTCATTCTCTCTATATATGTTTGAAATGTTACCTAATACTAAAATTAAAATATATAACATCTTTAATATGTTATTTTATGTATAGTTGGGCCATGTATTAGTATATGCGTAGTTCGCTTGCACTGCAGTAACATCGGTATGTCTCAGCAACTCACTACCGCAAACGATTCATTCAACTCGGCTGGGCGTTGCAATTGGCATGTGTACCAAGTTTTTATTTGACCAACTGTTCATTTTGAGTAATCTCTTCTCACTCTTTGAGTCATTAATGACTCAATACAATGCTTACAGGGATCAACATGATAAAGTTTGCACACAATTTATGCCAAATACACTTTTTTTTTAAGTTAACCATTTCCGAGATATTCTTTGTTATTGGTTTTTCTTAAATTGGAATTTGTTAATTGATTTTTCTTTTGTTTCATTCATGGCGGTGCAAAACAAACATGATTTTAATGACAGAGCAATCAGATTTTAAAATATTTGACTATTGTTTTTCCTTATTTTCCTTCTACTTAAAATGTTTTGCTAAAGTTTATTTGATTAATATGATGTAGGTAAAAGAATAATCTTTTAAAACAATAGCTTGTTTGCAGATCTGAAGTCATAAGAATAGAACACATTTTTATATTAATGATATGCTTGGTGAGGAGGGGCCTGTGCCCCCCATGGTCCCCCTCTGTATCCCCCTTGACAAACACGATGTAAAATGCTGATCCAATGCGTGCCCCGTATTCTGCCAAGCGAAGAAAATTGATGGTCATGCAAAAACAAATATGAAATCTATCCTCACTTTGTTGTTTGGAATATTACTGCACCTTTGGTTGGTACGGTTCAATATTTAATATTTATTATCGTAATAGATTGCACACATTGTTACTGATTTTTCTTAAAATGGAATTTGCTGTTCCTTTTTCATTTGCTTTAGTCCTGGCGATGCAAAAGAAACCAAATTTCTCTGACACAGCAATCAGGTTTCAAAATATTTGACTATTGTTTTCCCATATTTTCCTTCCACTTACAAGGAAGCGCGTAATAAGATTTTTGCTAAAGTGTATGACAATTAGTATGAATTCGGTAAAAGAATGAATTTTTTCAAGAATAATTTGTTTGCAGATTCAGGCAGTGAAAGTCATACGAATAAAACACGTCAGATTCTTTTTTATATTAATGATATGCTTGGTGAGGGGCCTCGTGCCTATGGACGATCCTGCAAAAACAAATATAAGACCTTTCCCCACTCTGTTGTTTGGAACATTTACTGTACCTTTGGTTGGATCGGTTCGATATTTAATATTCATTATCGTGATGGACTACACACATTACTTAATTAGCACATACGTGTACTTTTTGTTTATTCGCTTTTTTTTCGGCCACCTCGTTGATTATTGTAAAACGCGATTCAAGTGTAATATTCATGGGGAATTCGGTGTGCTTGAACAAGGGCAGCTGCCTGTTATCTCCTCCATGGTAACTTGGGTTTTAATGGATTTCTCGGAAATTAGCTCCCAATCTACAGGCAGCAATACGTGGTGATGCATTTTAATTAGTGATAATGCTGTGAAACAGAATGATATTCACGAAACCCATTAGGGATGATAAACGTGCGTGCATGTGTTGGTGACGTTGACGCTTGTCACAGGTTCATTGGGCTAATTTGTGTCGCAGTAGTGCATTGTGATACTTTGCCGGATTTATTGATCACACAATTCAAAAGAGCGCGGAGGGCTTAGGTTTTATTACAGCTGCGATTGTAGCATGAAGAACTTCTCCAAGCTTCATTTGCTAGCCATTCGCGTGTGTGCAGACGCAGGGGATAGGAAATATCAATTGCTTAAAGCGTACTGCAAAATAAAGTAACAAGCATTTCTGCAAGGCATAAATGATCCTTTTGAATGTGTTTAAAATAAATCTTTGTGAAGAGAAAACTATTTAGTTTCTAAAGTTTTATATATCTGAAAGTATTTTTTTTCTCCATGGCACGACAGCTCACAAGGAACCTTGGCCGCTGCGTCCCCCTACTAGGTCCATGACAGACGTTGTGAGACGTGGTACTGTATTGCACCCAAAAAGTCGATACAGAGATTGCACTGGAAATACATGTTTTGGGTCCCTGAATCAAAAAAAAAAGAAGCATTTTTTGAAAAAGGTCCATGTGTGTGCGTTTGGTATCTTCCAAGGATGTGACACGAAGATTTTCAATAAAATCCCCCCACCCCCAACTACCCTTCACAGGAACTTTTTTCGAAAATTTTGATTTTCTCAAAAATGGCTCTAACGATTTTGATTAAAATATCGTATATTAAAGATATTTACCTGACAAATAATATGTATATCGTGAATTTTCTGGGAATAGTCTCTGAAGACTACTTTATTCTGGATGAATTTTACGAAATTTTGCATAACTGCTAAACCCTAAGAAATGGAAAAAAAAAAACTTACCACACAAAAAAATGTAGAGCACATTAAAACACACAATTTATGTTATATGACTTTTTTTGAGGAGTTGGTCGTTTTTTGAGATATTCCCTGTTTTTGGTTTCAGCTTTGAAAAACTTTACTTTTCTCATACAGGAATTATGAACTCGTTTCCATACAAACAAAGGAACTTCAGTCACCTAGTAACCAGCTTTTGACTACAGTTTAACCTATGATACTCCCATATTTCGCTTCTACTTACAAGGAAGCAAGCAATAAGACTATTTCTGCTATTTTTTTCTCGATTAGCATGAAGTTAATAGAAGAATAAGCTTATTAACAATAATTTGTTACATAGATGTAGAGAAAGTCATGTGAATGGAACACATCAGAATTTTTTTTATTGTGGAGTTCTTAAAATGTTTCTTCAATGGGAAATCGTTATTCGTTTCACTTTCTCCTGGTGAAGCAAGGAGAATGGCATTTTAAAACCATCACGTAGTGACCGGCTTTTAAAAGTTTTGACTTTGCCGTAGCTTATTGTATCTCATTATTTCAAGGAAATAATATGTAATAGAACCATTTGTACTAATGCTTAGATATCTTAAGAAGCGTAAACAGGAGGAATAAGCTTTCGTAAGAATACTTTGTTACATCATAAGCAGAGAAAGTTGTGTAATGTAGCACATCCGATTTTAAACTAACGAAAGAATTGGTGATGGTAAAATATAATGCAAGTAACATGTTGAGGAATAGATTATCCGAGAAGAACTAACCTGAATCAAATATTTGGGTGGATAGACAAAATATAGTTTGATGATAGAGGCCGGAGAGATGAATTCCCTTCTCTACTTAAGCTACTGTATTCTACCGTGTGAACAGAAGTGGCTGAAGTCATTCGACTACCTCTGTAGTGTTATTCTGGAATTGTCGAGAGCTACAATGAAAACGATATGGAAATTTTCCCTGAAAAGCTTTACAATAACCGATAATCGCCACCAATACATGTGCATTTATCGCAGGGAACTGGACGACGACAACAGTTCACATTTGGTTTATACTGTGAGTATGATTTTCTGGCCCGTGCGTTAGCGGTTTGCTGTGGAAGGCTTATAGCCAATTGTTACACGTGTTTGGCCAGATTCTTTTAAGTAGCCGCATTCATTGTCGCAGGAACCAAATGTAACACGGGAAGAACATCGGCAGTAACATTGGAAAGTCACACTTTCGCACAATGGGCACGTCATAGACTGTTCACTTTTCTGTAAATTTCTGTACATGTGATCCACAGGGCAGTTACAAACCTCAACATAAAATCCACCAAACCAAATCTCAACCCACCCCTACACAGGTCCTCAGCACATAGGCTCATCACAGGTCTACCAAATCTCCCACGCACACAGGAGTCACTTTTCGACTGGAGTTCTAATATGTTTTTCAAATGGGAAGAGTTCTACTCTGCAGCGAATGAGATGCGATATCGTGCTCTACGTTGCCAGGTTGCTACCCCCACTCTTTTCACATTTTCCTCTCACTCGCATACAGAGCATGCAAATCTGCTTGGCGACATAACGTTTGTTCATGTAAACTATTTGAGCTAAAAATCTGTGGTTTTTACGATTCTGCTACGAACTTTCCCTATCTTCCAGGTGAATTTTTTTTTTTTTTTGCAAAATTTGAATATTTTGTCTTAAGGCAAGTAATATTTATGAGAGACGGAATTACTTAGTATGTTACTCCCCGGTTTAAGCGGAAATGCAATAATTATGTCAACACAGCAGCATTCCGATTGGCTGCCGGCCTGGTGGCGCTCAAGGACAAACCTCAGCCCATTTTAAAGTTATTACAGTGCGCAATTAACTGAGAGAGCAGTTAACTGTCTACGCGTCAAAGCGTCGAGAAAATTGTACTGTAGGATTGTTGTGAAAGCAACGAAATAAAAGCACTGTAATCAGATTTGAAGCGATAAAGAGAACTTTTGTTGCAATTCTCTACCAAGGAAAATGGAAGGCTTAAAAAGCTCTTCAGAACACTCACAAAGTGAATGCCGTATTTGTCACAAAGGGGCCTTGAACTTGAGTAAATGTACTAGTTTTATAAGTTACTCCTAATTTCTTGGGTAGTATACCTTTTCTGTCCCTGCTATTTGGATTATTTTGCATTGAAATCTCTGTTAACTACTTTGGAGGTTTATCTGTGGACTTGGCGTCCAACTTGTAAGCAAGAAAAGCAGTGGTGGGAAGTTATTCATCAAAGATGCGACTGTTTTGTGAGAATGAAGTCCACATGGATTTCCGAACACTATGGCGTTCCTCGTGTAAGAAAACCAAACAGTACAATCGAACATATCCATCAGAGATGTGACTGTTTTTGTGAGAATGCAGTTCAGACAGACTTCCAACCACTAGTAGAGTTCCTCTTGCAAGAAAAGATTGCAAAATCTGCGCCGGTTGTGCACTACTATACATTAATTGAATCTAATCCCTCGACCCCTTCTTGTAGACGGTAAAACCCACAATATTGCGCCTGCGCTAAGTCGGATTAGCGCCACATATTACGTTGCTCTCCCTGCCCGAAGAGAGGGTGAAGTGGTAGGTAATCATCACTAATGTCAAATCCCTCTCCACCCGGGCAAACACGCCATATCGACCATCGCTGCTCTGTTCGTATTAATTCCGCCAACTGAGCGCCTCTGCAATATTCAAATTGTATTTGTAATGCAAACATATCCTAGAGCAATATGAGTTTCGCGAAAATCACTGGAGGAGCTCATCCTAAAGTCATTAAATCTACCAGTGTCACAAATTTAATGTCCTGGTGGCAATGAGGGATGATGCATTTGGATAATCGTAGCTTCATAGATAATATTTTTGTAGCTGTGCATCTGACTTAACAAGAAAGCAGATTTTTTCTATTTCCAGATTTGAAAGAGCTGTTAAAGATTTCCACAAGTCGACAGTTGTGCATTAAATTACATTAAAAACACACCTGGAAATATTTATCTCTGCGAGGGGTCTTTTCGTCTTCTTCCTGTTTGCCATGCTCTTAGAAGCGGATTGGACTGACCACGTTACCGAAGGGAAGAAGATGGACATGAAACGTAACTTTCGAAAATGAGTTCTGAGTTGCAAAATGGTGATTCCTAAACATTCTGACTGGACAATGATGCTCCTTTCTCACCAGAGGATACAAAATTAGGTTAATCTTTTCTTTGCGCTACATACTGAAGTTCTAATGCCAAGGTATTTCGCGCACGTGGTCGATTAAATTAATACACTGCTTATAGGAGTCAGCCTGTTCTGAGAAAGGGTCAGGTGGGGTTGAGGAATAAAGGTGTGGATTGCCATTTCGTTTTGTCTTTTCTTACTCGCGTAGTATGTTGTACCAGAATGGCAACAATAAAAATCATGAGAAGACTCGAGTCCCTGTCAAATGCTCACATTTTCAGCAAAATCATAGCGACTGGGTATTTTTATTGTCTTAGAGTGTACAAGAGCAGAGCGTGTACAACGAGGATCAAAACGGTCATTTCTATGAACTTAAACCGTTAAAAGTATTGACACCTATAAAAGCTAATGATTAGCATTCATGAACAAGTTTATCACATTAGTGGTAGCCGTAGCATTTAGTGCTCGTTGTTACTGTATTCGGCCTCATAGGCGATGGTATAGTCAAATGAATTCGGGTGGAAACATTCCAAGCGTAAGTTGGTGATGTTAAGTCAGAAGGAATAATTCAATGCCAACCAGGATTTGAGCTGATATCTCGATCTCTGTCCGATTGCTCTAATCAGAGCTACAATAGCAACATTCAGACTTGATACTCGAGTGGTAATCGAAATGAAAAACTCAAAGTAATAACCGAGATTTGAAACACGGAACTCTAAGTCTCCGGCCGGTTGCTCTAACAACTGAGCTACCATGACAACATGCCGACACGACATTAAACAACTGACTCGCGTTTTTTCCGATAAACCACAAGGAGATCTCAAACTATTTTGAGATGACATCACCAATGGCGACTTTACTCCATGGCACGACAGCTCACGGGGAACCTTGGCCTACCGCCCGGCCGCTGCGTCCCCCATCTCGGTCCACTACAGACGTCATGGATGGGGTGCAGTATTGGAGGGTGAGACGTGGTCAGCGCCTCGAATCCCCCCGGCCGGTTAATGCGGTCCTCATGACCTGGAGCCGCTACTTCTCCATCAAGTAGCTCCTCAGTTGGCCCCCCAGGGACCTTACGAGGCTGAGTGCACCCCGGGCCAGGTCTCCCAGCGGGGGAAAAATCCCCACGCCGGTCCTGGGGATCGAACCCAGGTCTCCCGCTTGGTAAGTAGCAACGCTACCACCGCGCTAAGGAGACGACCCCAATGGCGACTTACAATGTCATAAAGTTTTTAGTTTAATCAACTATTAATTCAAGTCAGTTGAGGAAAGTAAGTCATGTCGGCAAGTTGCCACGGCAGCTCAGTGGTTAGAGCTACCGCACGGAGATAGAGAGATCCGTGGTTCAAATCCCGGTTATGGTATTACATCTTTCAATCTGATACTTAACTTTCCAGCTCCTAACCTATATACGGCTTGTGTAGAAGTACTTACTGACAATTCCAAGAGTAAGTTTAGGGTGCATCCTGCATTTGCCAGTTATGAGGACTGAGAAAAAGAAGAAAAACCGTCAGTAAAGGAGGATGGTTCTGGTGGATTTTGAAGGACAGAACTCCAGTTCACGAGTCCATGTCCTAACAACCTTACGACCTTGGCGACTCGCATGTATCAGTAGTAGTAGCAGTTCACATACCCCACTGTATACCTATCAGTATGATAGGCTTAGCCTCTTTAGTCTTTTGGAGGGGGGCGCTCAAATTTTTTCGGCGCAAAAATCGTTAGCATGGTTCCATGTCTTAGATTTATAGCACGTAAAAAACCTCAATCCTGAGCAAAATTAAGTGGTCTTTTCATGTCCATAAATAAAACTCAATTTAATTTTTCCAATTAAGGGAAATACTATTCCCAAAAATCTGATGTGTTCCATTCACATGACTTTCTCTACATCTCTACAAAGAAGTATTGCTAAAAAGCTTAAGCTTCTATTTACTTCATGCTAATTGAGAAAACATTTGCAGAAATAGTCTTATTACTTGCTTCCTTGTAAGTAGAAGGGAAATAACGGAGTACCATAGGTTAAAGTGATAGTCAAAAGCTGGTTACTGGTGACTGAAGTTCTTTGTTTGTATAGACAGCAGTTGTCAAATCCCTGTATGAGAAAGGTATAAGTTTTTCAAAGCTGAAACCAAAAACAAGGGATATCTTAAAAACTATCAACTCCACGAAAAAAAATGTATATAGCATAAAGTGTGTGTTTTAATGTGCTCTACATTTCTTCTCTTACGGTTTAGCGGTTATGCAAAATTCCGTAAAAGTCATCCAGAATAAAGTAGTCTTCAGAGGCTATTCGCAGAAAATTCAAGATATACATTTTATTTGTCACTTAAATATCTTTAATATACGACATTTTTATCAAAATCGTTAGAGCCATGTTTGAGAAAATGAAAATTTTGGAACAAAATTCCATGTAAAGGGCAGTTTGGTGTGAGGTGATTTTTCTCAAAATCTTCGTGTCGCATCTCTGGAAGATACTGAACTTAAATACCAAATTTGGTATTTTACCGACTTTTCGTTTTTGAGTTAACGTGTTTACAGATACACGGACACACACACACACACATACACGGACTTTTTTCTGAAAATATGTTTTTTGGATACAGGGGACCATAAAACATATATTTTTGGTGAAATCTCGTATCGAATTTTTTGGTGGAGTGCAATACCTTCTCTATACACTACTATATACATAGTACGTGTAGAGAAAGTAAAAATGTTTATTTGTCATCTAAACATCTTAATTATACCTGTGTTATTTTGACGAAATATATTACGATGTTTGACAATCTTTTTTAAGTGATAACCAGAATGATGAACTGGGTGGAAATGTAGTGTGATTTGTACAAATAAGGGGTTTTAAGCGACTTATAAGTTATTCATTCTTTAGCGTCTGTGAAACTACGCTTTGTGAGGCACGTCTTTGGTTACGAAAACTGTTTGTGTATTCCTAAAGCACACGACTTGAATGCAAGCCGATTTCGATCCATACTCTGAGTCCAAAACGCAGTGTGCGCTGTGGAATACGATGGTGGCTTTGTTCACCAAATTCAGATTTATTCTGTTTGGAAACAGTGTGCTGAATAATTGGTACAGTTTCAGTTATAGTTAAAACAGCAAACAATTTCTTTCCATTAAATTAACCAGTCGTTGTTGAATATACAAATAATAGAATCGATACTTTTATAATTCATAAAAATGCGTATCTAAACAAATTCTCGATAATGATTAAAAAATGCACTTTACGTTTAGAAAACAAGCGACAGTGTAAATATTGTTGGTTCATACATTTCCAGTTAATTGCATAAACAGAGTGTAAAATAGAATCTAATTAGAAATAGTAATTAAAGTGTTATGTGTTATTAAATAGGTATAGAAAATGCACCATACCCATTAGTACCAGTAACATTTAGAGCACCATAATAAATCAAACCATAAAACTTTGTATTGCCAAGTAAAATGTTCGGCATATAGGTTGTTTCAGGAAAAAGTTGTAAAGATATTAATCAAATCTTTATTTATTATATGATTAAAATAAGTAAAACGTAAATTATTTTGGTTATTAAAAGGCGTCCTTCGATTATGTTAGGTACAAGTCGAATTGCTAAGTTAATCGTGCAATAATATTACTGTTTCAATGCGCACTGCCAGTATAGATAGTTTTAACCCTTATTTGCCCATACAATTTTATGACTTATGCCTTCGTCCTCTAATTCCTAAACCGACTTTCATATCTCTTCCGAAGGTACCACCACCGAAGTGATTCGAATAGCCTTGAGCGATAAATAATGGACTGGTTGTCCATGCAAAGCTCGAAACCTAGCAACCAGAGTCAAGTATGCTGTGGTAAACACAAAACGATTACAAGTAAAATAATGAGTGTGATGGCTCTCTTGGAAGCTGATGGGGTTACATTGCCTGCAATTGTATGGATTTTGCCTTTTTTCTTAAAAGAGAGAGAAATAATTACAGGTGTATTGCAAACATTTAATATGTTTACAATATAAAACAGTCTTAATTACTTGAAGTTTATATTTTTAAGTTAGTTTAATATGAAATTAGTCCTAGAGTTACAAATCATGAGTATAGTAACGCTTAATACAAGCGGGACTTGTAAGTACTTACTGACATGCAACAAGCGGTTAAGAACTTCGTTGTCCTGAATATTCTGGAGCGAAGATGATATATATATATATATATATATATATATATATATATAAAGACAAGGCTTGACATGTCCTGGCAATCCATGTTGAATATCTCACCTATAAGCTGACTCTCTCTCTCTTTCTCTCTCTCTCTCTCTATTTTATGTTGCTTTAACTAGTGTTCATGTCCAGACAGATTTGTTAGAATACATCGTGCCTCCTGTGAAGTGGACAATTAGCCTTCTAGGTTTCATTCCTGTACCATATCATTTACTTCGCCACGTGTCCACAGAGTCCTTAGTGCTAAGAATTGTACTTCTGCTTCTATACGTAACGGGCAGATGGGTGCTTCGACATGTTTTGATTGCTTCCACACCTACCAGGCAGAAGGCATAGGGTTCATCAATATATTCGCTTTCATTATCGACAGTAAGATATCAGAGCATCCGCTATTTCCACATATTTCATTTTTACTACTGTCTTATACTTAAGTTGGAACTTTAGGCCGTGGTATTAAATATCCAGTCTGGCATTTACCTTAGCGATGGTCGAAAACCCCCAAAACTACGTCAGACTGGTCGGGATGGGATTTGATACGGGATCTCTCGAATGCGGTTCACAGACCTTACCGCCTGAGACTTCCGGTTCGGTGACTCTGATTTAATAATAGGGACGTTCAGTAAAACCTTAGAAATTCCAATAAATTACACTCATAGCATCGAAAAAAGTTTGTATTTAGTAACCTTCGTGTCTTAATAGATGGCAGTTGGAAGTTTCCGCTATATCCATCAAGTGGTTTCTTTGCCATAGGCGATTGAATCAACAATCTGGTGCTTCTTTAGAAATATGGGAAAAAAGAGTTTCGTGCGGTGATTAAAGACTTCTATTTAAACGACTTAACACCAAAAGAGATACAAGGCGAGTTGGATGAAGTTCATGGCACTTCTGCTCCTGCATTTGCAACAATATACAATTGGATAAATGAATTTAAACGTGATTACACATCTACAAATGACGAACATTGTTCCGGACGCCCAGTAGAAGTGACTTACTCCGAAATTATTGACAAAATCAACGGTATGGTTTTGAGTGTACGACGAATCAAAGTTTGCGAAATAGTAGGGGCCACAGGCAAATCACAAGGTACGTTGTTCCCAATGTTGTACCAAAATTAGGTCTGACAAATGTCAGACATGGGTGCCATGTTTGCTCCCAATGGAGAATAAACGCAATCGTGTGATTGATTCGGAAGCTGTGGCAGTTTTCAATCGCAAGCCTGACGAGTTTCTGCGTCGATACATAAATATGGATACACTACTATACTGCAGAGACAAAGTACAGTCGAAAATGTGGGTTTTTACCTCCGAAGAAGATAAAGGTGGTGAAATCTGCAGACTCGATGATGGCCTCGGTTTTTTTGGGATGCACACGGAATCGTCAACATTGGTTACTTGAGGAAAGGGAGAAAGATTAATAGAGAGTATTACGCATCGTTATTGCAACAGTTGAACGGAGAAGTCAAGAAAAACGCCCTTATCTGGCAAAGAAAACGATTCCCAACTGAAATAGGATCTGAAGCTTTACTGGCGACGAACATATTCTAGACGTTCTCGGGCTTCAAGGCAGGTGTAGTGATGAAGAGTCATCGACGTTTCGGGAGCGTGCATCTCTCCCATCATCAGGATGGATTCCCTTCCATCAAGACAATGTAAAGGTGCACACCTGCGCAGTTTCGATGGAGAAAATTGTAGAATTAAGGTTCGAATTGCTACAACGTCCACCGTATTCAGCAGATTTGGCCCCTAGTGACTTTTTTATTTCCAAACTTGAAAAAGTGGCTCGGCGGAAAACGAATCACGTTTAACGAAGAGGTCATCTCGAGCTAAAAGGAGATTGTGTTGAAAAATAAAAAAAAATCTACCAAATTAATTTGTTTTTGTTTATTACTTTCTCTATACGTACTATGTACATAGTATATAGAAAAGGTATTGCACTCCACCAAAAAATTCGATACCGAGATTTCTCCGGAAATATATGTTTTAGGGTCCTCTGTGTCCAAAAAAGGTATTTTCAGAAAAAGGTTCGTGTGTCCGTGTGTTTGTGAACACGATAACTCAAAAACGAAAAGTCGGTAAACTACCAAACTTGGTACTTAAGTTTAGTATCTTCCAGGGATGCGACAAAATCCTCCCACCCCAAACTATCCTTTACATGGAACTTTCCTCGAAAATTTTGATTTTCTAAAAAATAGCTCTAACGATTTTGATTAAAATATCGCATATTAAAGATATTTACCTGACAAATAAAATGTTTATTTTGAATTTTCTGGGAGTAGTCTCTGAAGACAACTTTATTCTAGGTGAATTTTACGGAATTTTGCATAACTGCTAAACCGTAAGAGATGGACAAAAACTTACCACACAACACATATAGAGCACTTTAAAACACACAATTTATGTTATATACATTTTTTTCGTGGAGTTGATTGTTTTTGAGATATTCCTTGTTTTTAGTTTCAGCTATAAAAAACATACTTTTCTCATACAGGACTTTGTGAACTCGTATCCATACAAACAAAGGAACTTCAGTCACATAGCAACCACCTTTGACTATCACTTTAACCTATGTTACTCGCTTATTTCGCTTCTACTTCCAAGGAAGCAAGTAATAAGACGATACGGGACCAACGGCTTTACTTCCCTTCAAAAGGAAGCCATATTCAGGATTTTTACGCCCAAAATATCCATCGACCTGCACCAGGTTTGAACAGTAGCGCGCGAAGCTCGCATATGTGCGATCCTCGCCTCGCCAATGCAAGGAAAAAATCTGATATGTTCCATTCATATGACTTTCTCTTCTTGTTCTGCAGACAACTATTCTTACAAAAGATTATTGTTTTTATCTACATAAAACATTAGCAGAATTGGTCTTATTACTTGCCTCTTTGTAAGTAGAAAAGAAACAAAGGAGTAAACTGCGCTAAGTCGATAGTAAAATCTTTTAAAATCAGATCGCTATGTGAAACAATTGAAACTTGGTATTCATTGCTAGCCAGGAGTAAATAAAAGAGAGACGAAAAGAAAGGTGACTTCCCATTTGATAATAGTACCTTAAAACTGAAACTAATAATACTGAATATCTCGGAAACGGTTAACTGTACAGAATGTTTGTGTGTGTATGTGTGTGCGTGCGTGCGTGCGTGCGTGCGTGTGTGTTTTAGTAAGATCTACAATGTTTTTTGTGCTGTAAGGTTTTTGTCTAACTCTTATGGTTTACCAATTATTCAAAAGCTCTGCAAAAGTCATACATAATGAAGAGGTCTTCAGAGGGCTGTTCCCAGAAAATTCCAGATATACATTTCGTTTGTCATAAAAATATATTAAGCCTATGCTATTTAAATCAAAGTTGTTCAGTTGCATTTTTGAGAAAATTAACGTTATCCAAAAATGTTTTATGTAAAAGATAGTTGAGGTGAGGATTCTCCTAAAAATCTTGTGTCGCATCCTTAGAATATTGGGAACTTAAATACCAAATTTGGTATTTAACTGAATTTTCGTTTTTGATTTATGCTGTCAAGTCACACACAGAGATCTTTTTCTAAAAATGCCTTTCAGGAGACCTCAAACCATGTACGTTCGGTGAAATCTTGGTATGGATTGTTTATGGAATACAGTACCTTCTCTATCTACTGTAAGCATGTTGAACATACGTGATGGGGAAAGTTATATATTTACAATTTCCGAAAATTATCACCTTTGGCAAGCCTCGATTGTTAAAATGTTCACTCAATATTAGCATAATTACTGTTACCGTAAATGAATATAATGTATCGTCACTCCAGGTTTAAAGCCAACTAAGTTTATCATTAACAAAACTTAACATATCTTAAAGGGCTTTACATTTGTCAAAAATGATATTAAAATGCTTCATAAGGTAGTATTAGGATATGCAAGGATGTCCCACACAAAGATGCAATTGACTGCTTCCGTGTTCAAGTGGTCAGCGAGCTGATTTTTCACCCGAAGGTCCCGGGTTCGATATCGGCTAGAGTGGAGAATTTTTCTTTAACCTGTATCATTCCCTATCCCCCAGAAAGTTTGGAAGTATATATGTGAGAGTAAATATGAGTATATATGTGAGAATTATATAATTAAAAACTCAACGTTCAAGAACCGACAGTATACTAGCTGTTTCTTAAGCCAAGACCACTGATAAGGACATAGATGTTAAGGGGAGCTATATGAATGAAACAATTAAAAAATCTGATATGTTCCATACACATGGTTTAATGTGGCACATTATTGTTAAACCGCTTATTCTTCTCTCTACTTCATCCTAATCTATATAACATTAACAACAATTGACATTATCTGTTTTCTTGTAAGTAGAAGGGAAATAAGGGATTACACAGGCTAAAGCGGTACTCAAATCTTTTAAAAACTGGTTGCCATATGATTAAAATCGTTTCGTTACATTGTCAGAGAGTTATAGAGAAAAGTTATAAGTATTTTAAAACTTAACCATAACAAGAAATATCTCAAAAATGATCAACTTCACGAGAAAAAAAAAAAAAAAAAAAAAAAAAATATATATATATATGTGTGTGTGTGTGTGTGTGTGTCATTAACTATGTGTTTTAACGAGATCTCCTTTTTTGTGTAGTAAGTTTTTGAATATCCATTACGGTTTACAGTTATGCAAAATTCATCCAGAATGAATAGCTCTTCAGGGACTATTCCCAGAAAATTAAAAATATTAATTTTTTTGTCATGTAAATATTTTTTATATACGGCATTTTAATCAAGGTCGTTAGAGCCATTTATGAGAAAATAAAAATGTTCGTAGAATTTTCTACGTAAAGAGTAGTTTGGGGTGGGGGATATTCCTCAAAATCTTTGTGGCGCATTCTTTAAAGATACTAATATTAAATAACAAGTTAGATATTTTACCGAATTTTCGTTTTTGAGTTATCTTATTCAGTCACATGGACATAAACACGCGTACACACAGGGCCTTTTTCTAAACTTTTTTTTGTGCACACACCCTAAAACATATGGAATTTTTGGATGGTGTGTAATACCTTCTCTACCTAGTGTCTTATAATATGTAGAGATAGTAAAAAGATGAAATTAGACCCAAGAGAAATCGCAAGAGAAGTATTATAAATAATTGTTTATTTAATTAACTTTTCCTCGCAGCAACCTAAGAGAACTAATACTTATGAAAGGAAATTTCTCTGAAATTTAATTTGACGTAAGTTAGTTTACAGTTTTACGTTTGTTTTGTAAAGGTTGTCCTGATTAGTGAAATGCCATAAAACAAGTGCCTGCGTGCGAAGCCTTGCAGTAACTCGGACCTCTCCAGAAACCTTTTGAGATGATGACGTCAGGATAGCGGTGTGCACATGGGGTAGTGGCTCTAAGTGCAATACAGACGATGAAAACGCCGACCTTTGACCTTCTGAGCATACTTTTAAAATTAGTCCAAGGAGGGAGATGAAGGGCAAAGAAAATTGACAAAATAACAAAAGAAGCATAGAACGAAGGGAGACATAACAGAAGAACGTAATAAGGAAGTGAAAGGGAGGAAAGGAAGGAAGGAAGGCAGCAAGTGGAATAAGGAAATCAATAACAAGGCGGGAGAAGATGCTAGAGCGGTTTGTTTCTCTGGCAACACCTTGTTATAATGACTAGCCTGGAAACTCACACCCAGCTTTCTTAACTCGTATATCAGAAACTCGCTAGAGCTAGCTTGTGATTGATTCTTGCATTGAGTAATTCATTCTTATCATTCTAGATTTACATCATACGTTGCCATCATAGGACTTTCTCTACCCATTCTTCAACAAAACATTGTCACCCTCCGTGGAGTAATGGTTACCATGCTAACTTCATATACCCAAGGTCGCGGGTTCAAAGCCGGCGATGGATTTTTTCGGGCTTAAAAATCCTTTGCACGGCTTCCTTCGGAAGGGAAGTAAATCCTTGGGTCCCGTGTCGTAGATTTACGGCAGGTAAAAGAACCTCAAACCTGATATAGGCCCCTGAGCATAATTAAGCGGTCTTTCACGCCCAACATAGAATGAGACGCTGAGAACCACAGCAGTTAAAAAATCCATAAATAAGAAGTCATTTCGTTTCAATTTATTAAACAAAACATTCATATAAAAGCTTATTCTGTTATCTATTTCATGTTAACCGAAGTAAATCATTTGTAAAATTGTTTTTTTTAATATTTGCTTGTAGCTCAGTGGGAATAAGGGAATACAGTAATCTTAAAGTGATAATAAAATCTTTTAAGATGGCTTATGAATTCCGTGCATAACAAGAAGAAGAAAAGAAAGGGTAAAAACTAACAATTCTTCCCATTTGAGTAATGTATTAATATTGGTCCACCTCCACCAAAAAGTATGTCGCATAAAATGTGTGCTTCAATGAGATGCACATTTTGTGTGTAGTAAGATTTGATCTATCTCTTACGGTTTACCAGTTAATAAATTCATCCAGAATGAAGAAGACTTCAGGAGATATTATAAAAAATCAATTTATACTTTAATTTATCATGACAATATCTTAAATACATGGCAATTAATAAAACACTGGTGTGTTCCATTCACACGACTTTCTCTACGTCTCTGAAACAAATTATTGTTAACAAGCTTATTCATCTAACTACTTCATACTAATTGACACAATCATTAGCAGAAATAGTCTTATCACTAGCTTCCTTGTAATTAGAAGGTAAACAAGGGAATGCACAAGGCTAAAGCGATAATGAAATCTTTTAAAATGTGGTTGTCATGAAGTTAAAATCCACTTCTTTGTATGCCAGGAATTTACAAATTCCCGTATGAGAAGTTTTAAATATTTTAAATTACAAAGAATTCTCAGAATAGGTGAACTTCACGAAAAAATATGTTCCATAAATTGTGTGTTTTAACGAGATCTGCATTTTTTGTATAGTAAGTTTATATCTATCTCTTACGGTTTACCATTTATGCAAAATTCAGCAAAATTCATCCTGAATAAAGAGGTTTTCAGAGGTTATTCCCATAAAATTCAAGATATACCTTTTATTTGCCAAGTAAATATCTTTTAATATATGACATTTTAATCATAATTGTTTGAGCCATTTTTGAGAGAATTGTGTAAAGTGTAGTTTGGGCTGGGGGGATTTTCTCAAATACTTTAATTTCGCATCCTTGTAAGATACTAAACTTAAATTTCAAGTTTGGTATTTTACCGATTTTTCGTTTTTGAGTTATCACGTTAATAGACACACGGACACGCTCACATATACATGAACCTTTTACTAAACATGTTTTATACAGGGATCATAAAACGTGTATTTCCGGTGAAATCTAGATATCGAACTTTTGGATGTCATGCAATACCTTCTCTATAAACTATGTACGTAGTACGTTGAGAAAATAAAATTTTATTTGAGCTATTTGAAAAATACAGTAGTTTCGAAAAATGTTCCATATGAAAGGTAGTTTGTTGTTAGGGGCTTTTCTGAAAACCTTCGTGCCGCATCCTTGATGGTATTTAAATGACTTTTCGTTGTTGAGTTCACACACACACACACACACACACACACTCATACACACATTTGGGTTCAAGAATATCAATGCATATTTCCTGTGAGCTCTCGGTATAGAATTTTTGGTTGGAATGCAATACTTTCTCTATCTACTACATACGTGATAGAGAAGTAAAAGTAAAACTTCTAGCGTGGGTCGTTCCCTTTACCTTACAACTGTAAGTCCATAGAGCTCCATGACGTTTCTTACAATAGACGAAAAATCTATTAATGTTAAGTTTTAGGATGTTGGGTTTTTCATTAACCCCTTGCCGACGCTCTTCTGAAATGCACAATAAAACACTTTCTGTTGTGTTGTGAATTGTATCGAGTCTGCGGGACTGGAGTGTTAGTGCACAGTGGTGCATGAGCCATGCATAACCGTATACTGTCTAAGCGTCGAGACGTCTAGTGAATAATTTTCAGTAGTTATAAACAATGTTGAGTCAATAAGACATTTGTTACAATATAATGGAATTATATTTTGCAGAAGAGTTGCAAAGAAAGGCATGTGGACGTATCACATTAGATTTATTTTTTTTTCTTAGGAAATAGGTATAAGTAATTTATCCACACTGGCTAAGATGAACTGACCGCACGAATGAATGAATAGTATGATATTATTTCATAAAGAATATATAGTTTCATATAGTTGCTAACAAAACTAGTTCCGCCCGTCTGTGTAGTTTGGGGGTAGCGTGTTCGAATAAGCACCTATAATAACTACTCACGGAAACGATTATTTTAATTCATTTGATTTATTACAATGTTAATATATATTATATATAATTTTTATGATTCCTTTGTTTTATGAGTAGAGGTTGATATATAAATAAAAACTTGTTGCTTTTTTGGTTTTAATATTTTAGTAATAAAATTGTTAATTTATATCGCTTAAGGTGAGTTATCCGGATAAGGTTTTTATCGGGGTTTTACCTTGCCCTAAAAAGGCGAATGTCGAGTAACTTTAAGCTCCATGAACTCCGAGATCATTTGAGCATCATTTCACCAATTTCATTCATCGTCCGATATGACCAGGTTAAAAGATGTTAAGCTAAAAAAAACAACTTCCGAATTGCTGAACAAGAGTAAGAGAAAGACAAAATGATCGGAATTTTAACTTTTGCAGAGTATCTTCAGTTTTTAAAAACCGGATGAAACAAGCTTAACATCCCCAAGACCAGTTTGCTTCCAGTGATTTATGGCTTTATTTCCATGAGAACAAAGCTCTGTGCTAATGAACAGTCGCGATGAGGCGGTGCCAAATTACAGAAATGTAGAAACCGCATCAATGACGGCTGCTGGGAATTTCACAAAGTTGGCTGCAGTGGGATGGATGGTCACTTGGGAATGAAGCAGAAGCGAGGGTCCCTAAAGGTCAGACGGCCCGAGTTCCCCTGGCTGCTTGCTGCTATTCCAAATGTCAGCGTTTGAAGCGACGCGCGACACTGCCACCAGATCTGCCTGTGGTTTTGACAAGCCTGAAACAGCAATCTTCCTTTGATGTAACGTTCCAATCAACAGCAGTCCATCTAGAACGTGTCGTAGCGAATAGCTGTGGACTTGGATACGGTTAAAGGGCAAATTTACTTTCTCTAGCATGCATGCACAATGTACTTAGTAGATAGCGAAGGTATTGTATTCTACCCAAAAATTTGATACCGAAATCAAACTTAGTATTTAGGTTTAGTATCTCCCAAGCACCCGCTCCCCATGGCCGCGCTCTGGTGCTTCATGGCGTAGGGGATCGTGGGTTAGAGTCCCGTCTTGGGCTTAAGTGTTTGTGAATGTGTATATGTGTGTGTGTATTAGAAGCAAAAACGGTAACCAAACAGAAAACAAAAGAAATGTTGGGAAAATGGAAAAAGGGGTAAAAAGAAGAAGAAAAAGGAATACAGCGCCGGGGTTCCGACAAGACTCCGGAACTGTATTAAAAAATGGATGTGACAAGATTTTTAAGAAAATCTCCCTATCTCAAACTACCCTTTACATTTTCGAAAATTTAATATTCTTAAAAATGGCTCTAACGGTTTTGATTAAATACAATATAAAATAAAGCTATTTACCCAACTTGAATTTTCTGGATATAGCCTCAGAAATCCTTTTCATTCTGAATGGCATTTGCAGAACTGTGATGATAGACAAAAACTTGCAACACAAAAAAATGTAGATCTCTTCAAAACACAAAATTAAAGTCCTTTACAATGTTGTGGCGCTAACCGTTTCCAAGATATTCCTTGTTATTAGTTAGTTACCTGTACTTTTCTCAAACAGGAAGCCATCTGTGTTTCGTTTGTTTAACTACAAATCCTGCAAAGAAGCGAATCAATGGCAATCTCAAAGATATAGCTCATGAAACATTTGACTATCTTTTTAGCGTAGTGTATTCCCTTAGTTCCGTTCTATTTATAAGCAACTAAGTAACGAGAGCATTCCTGATAATGTATATTTTGGTTAGCATATTATAGATAATTATGGTGGACAAACCGGGTTCTCCGGTTTCCCCCGCCATCGCATTCCACCGATGCTCCATCTTCATTCCATGTAGGTATCGTCCGTCAGTGACATCACCTGCGGTGCCATATGTAATAAAGGCGGGCGTTAAACACTATCAAAAATATTATAAAGAAAAGAATAATCGTTTTAAAAAAAAGTTTATGGAATAGCTAGAGAATGTACTGTGAGTTGGACACATTAGATTTGGTGGTTTACAATTACTCTAGTTGACAAGGTTTTAGGTGCCTTTTTATTTTCTCTATCATGTATGGTGTAGGTAGATAGGTAGAGAAGGTATAGTATTCCACCCAAAATTTGAAACAGAAATTTCACCGAAATAAATGTTTTGAAGTCTCCTAAATACAAAAATAAATAAATACAAAATAAAAAGCCATGTTTATGCGTGTGTGTCTGTGAAAAGCATGAAAATCTCCCCACTCCAAACTATCCTTTATGTGGTACATTTTTCTGCTCTTTTTTTCAAAACCAGCTCTAACGATTTTGATTAAAATACCATATTTTAAAAATATTATCATGACAAATTAAAATATATATCTTGAATTTTCTGTGAATATCCTCTGAAGAGTTCTTCAATCTGAATGAGTTTTGCATATCTGGTTAACCGTAAACATAGACAAAATCTTACTGTACAAAATGTGGATTTCGTCAAAGCACACAATTTATGAGAGATACATGTTTGTGTGGAGCTTGCCTTTTGGTTAAATTGTGCAATACCCATTGGAACTTTTCTCAAAAAGGAAGCTGTTTTCTTTGTTTTCGATTTTTAGTGGCCAGCTTTTAACAGATGCAGTTCCTTATTTCTGTTGTATCTAAATAAAGGATACATTTTTGCCCTCGTTTGTCTCGACTAGTAGATAGAATGAAGTGGATAAAATAATTAGCTTTGATGAATAGGTAGAGAAAATTATATGAATGTAACACGTCAGATTTTTATTTTCTGCTTGTTTATCTTTGACATTCGATATAGATTTTTCATCGGATATATACGATTCGTACACTTTGAGACTGCCTAAATAAATAAATAAATAAATAAATAACATTTAAAAAAAATTAAAAAAAGTTTTAACCACACGCGCGCGCACCTGTGTACATGGACAGAATAAATAAAAATTCTAAACCTAAATATAAAAATACATTTAACTATTTAACATAGTTTTCAATTTTGGGTTATGCTGTTCAGATTCACAATCACGCACACACATAAACACACACACACGTCAAATATATGCAGAGGACGATAGACAGACACACTAACAGACCTTTTTCTAATAATGCTTATCAAACATATATTTACATCATCAAAACATAATTTTACAGTGAAATCTCTATATCGATTTAAGGTGGAATTTAATACCTTTTCTGCCTACAATGTAGGTACGTGGTAGAAAATTAAGAAAATACAAATAATGAAATTTCGTAGTTTCTAGGATGCGAAGCGGAGATTTTTAGGGAAAATTTCCCACCCCAAATTACCCTTTACATGCAATACTTCGTTAGTTTTAATTATCTCAAAAATCATTCTAACGATTAATATTTGGTCAATACGCATCTTGAATTTTCTGGATATAGCCTATGAAGTAATCTTCTCTTTGGAATTTGTATTCTATAATTAGTAAGAGTTGGATAAAACTTACTGCACAAAAAAGTACTAGATCTCATTTAAGGCACAATTTATGACCAACATTTTAGATACTATTGGCTATGTTATTGCTATAGGCTATATTGTCAAATCTTTTATAGTTTTATCAACTTCTAAATAAGTAGTTATTACTTTTTTTTCTTTCTTTGTTTTTCGAGTCTTTATTGTGGCCAAGTAAAGACAATGGAATTTCAAAGTTATCAGATAGAATGTGTCTAAAACATAAAACATTCACAGAAACAGATGTAATATAATACATACTCAATATTTATATATAATTTATATACTATAGTATTATCTCGACTAAGATTCTAAAAATAAATTACATGTACTTTAATATTAATGAAAACATTATTCTTCTTATGTTGATTAAGCCTTTTTTAGAATAGCTCATTTTGCCGAAACATAAATTATAGTTGACTTTTACGACCACTCCATGCAAATGGTGCTTCAATATTTCTCATTTGTATTTATTTACATCGATTTAGAAACAGTAGCACTTGTGTAGTTTCTCTTGGGCCTGCAAACTGAAACCGAATTATATATATATATACCGATAAGAGGTAATTTTTTCAGCTGCACAATTGTTATATATCGGTATTAAATTTTGATTTTTGGCAGCTTATTATTGGGATCTAACTTTCTTTCAACGGGATCCGGGGCTCAACAACATATCTGTTTAAGCTCGACGTATTTTTCGGAGCTTTGCTCTACCTCTACACTATTATTTAACTTAAACCACATATTTTAAGCGGGTTATCGTTTTGCGAGATTTTTAATTTCAAAGCAAGAGAATAAATAATTACCCAATAAATATAAAATGATTCTGGAGGCGCCGGGTATCGATCCCGGTACCTCTCACATGCTAAGCGAGCGCTCTACCATCTGAGCTACGCCCCCAGTTGGTGTGTCCTGTTCTTGGTTTAGTATTGAGGACCACACTTCCGGTAACAAAACCTGTTCTGAACTTGAGAAAGTTAATGTAGTGGCATCTGCAGGTCAACACAAAAGCCGCTGGCGAATTAGATCCTATAGTGATTCGCTCGCATAGCATGACCGAGTTATTTATCGGCTCTTACAGCTGGGTATGGTTTTTCAGTTAGTGTTATTCTTTCTCTACTATTTACCTATAATAAGTAGAGGAAATATTGTAGATATTCCGTCAAAAACATCTGATACTGTTCCATCTATTACTTTCGCTACATCTCTGTATCAATTTATTGTTAAGCTTATTCTTCTATGTACTTCATACTAGTCAAAATAAACTCTAGCAAGTACGGGGTTATTACTTAGTTCCTTATAAGTAGAAGGGAAATAAGGAATTACACTAGGCTGACCTATGGGGTTGAAATCCGTTTTTTTTTTTTTTTTTTTTTTTTGCCTGGTCAGGAGCTGATAAGTGCGAGAAAAGTTCAAGTATTTTAAAACTGAAACCAATAGCAAAGAATATCTCGAAAACGGCTAACTCCACGAAAAAATGGATATGACATAAATTGTGAGTTTTAAGAAGATCTACATTTTTGTACAGTAACTTATTTGTCTATCTCTTATGATTTACCAGTTGTGCAAAGTTATCCAGAATAAAGAGGTTTTCAGAGGCTATTCCCAGAAAATTCAAGATATTCATTTTATTTTTCTTGTAAATATTTTAAAGATATTTTAATCAAAATTAATATAGTCATTTGAGTAATTCAAAAAATTTGCAATTTTTCCATGTAAAGAGTAGTTGAGGTGGGGGGAGAATTTTCTTAAAAATCTTGGAAGACAACTTAAACATCAAGTTTGATATTTGACGGATTTTTCGTTTTTGAGCTATGCCCACAGATACAGACAGACACATTCAGACATAGACATTTTATAAAAATACTTTTTTTTATTTATGTTTTATGTCCCAAAACATATATTTTCGGCAAAATCCCGGTATCGAATTTTTGGGTGCAATACTATACCGTCTCTATACACTAAGTACATAGTACGTGTAGAGAAAGTAATTAATTATTCAAAATTAAGTTTAGAAAACCGTTCAAGTATAAGCGCGCCCAACAGCAGCATAATCATAAAACCAAAATCTAATTAAATATCAAACTAGTTGTTTTGAGTGGAGCATTCAACAGGGAACTGACACGAAGGTTATCATGAATATCCGTTCACCCCAAATGAGCTTTTCGTTTTGATTTTATGAAGAAAAGCTGCTGTAATGTTTTTGCTTAAAATATCAATATTATTATATCTAAGACCAATAACGTGTATTAGTTGAATTTTTTGAGAAAAGAGTGTGAATTCTCTTCATTCGAAAGTTATTTTATATAAATCCCAAGATATGTTAATTTTTATTTTTATTCCTCTTCTGCTTTTTTTAAACCTCAATGGTCTTATTTTTTTTTTCCTTTTCTGTAGTTATTTTTACATTCATACTTGAACAGTATTTTACATAAAGTGTGTTTTTAATGAGATCTACACATTATTTGTAGCAAGGGTTGTCTATTACTTACAGTTAATTAAGTAAGCAAAAGTCAATCAGTTTGAAGAGTTCTTCTGAAGCTATTGACCGAAAATTCAAGGTAGGTACGATTATTTTATTTGTTACAAAAGTAATGTTAATATGTTATATTTTAATAAAAATCGTTACACCATTTTGAGAAAATAAAATATTTTGGAAAATGTTCCATTTAAAGAACGATTTTGGGTAAGGGATATTTTTAATATTCGTATCGCATGTTTAGAAAATGCTACATTTAAATGCCAAAAATAGTTTTTATTTTTAGAGTTATCCTGTTCACAAACACATACGCACATATAGAGATATTTTCTAAAAGTGATTGTTTTTATGTTTAGAATGCCTCGATATATGTATTTCAGGTGAAATATTGGCATCAAATTTTTGAATGGATACTTACGCTTAATTACCTAGGAGAGAAAGTAAAAATCTTGGTAGAGGTGGGGGGGGGGATTATATTGGATATTTTCGAGTCGTATCTTTGAAAGATATTGAACGTTTAAGTTTGCTTTTTATACAAAAATTGTTTTCGTATGACCATGCGCGCGCGCACGCACGCGCACGCACACACACACACACACACACACACACACAACAGGACCCTTTTCTAAAGTTGCCTATTTTGTGGTACTGAGAGCCTCAAATTCTCTGAAACTATACATTTTAGTGCTCACATACAAAAATGCAGACCCATGTACTTTCTCTACCATGTACCTACAATGCACATAGAAGGCAGAGAAGGTATTGAATTCCATCCAACATTTTATACCGAGTCTTCACCTGAAATACATGTTTTGAAATTCCGTGAATCGAAACAAAAACGCATTTTTAGTAAAACGGACAGCGCGAAAGTTCGACATTTTTCAATAATACGACAGACACTCTTTATACAGAACATTCGAAAATTTTTATTTGTTAAAAACGACTTGTGTAACTGGTAAACCGTGAGAGGCAGGCATAATCTTAGAGCATAAAAGAATACAACTCACAGTTTATGCCAAATCCAATTTTTTGAGGAGTTAACCAGTTCTGAAATATTCCTTGTTATTGGTTTCAATTTTGTATTACTTTTAAAAATTCTCAAATGGGAAGTCGTTATTCGTTTCTTTCTTTTCTCCGGTCAATCAAAGAAAAATATATTTTGAAAGCATCTTTAGCAACCAACTCTCTAAAGTTTTGATCACTGTGTCTTTAAGGGAATGTGCAATGAAAACAAATCTATCAACCAATATTTATCTCCACTAATGTTAAGTGGATAGAAGAATAGACTGTTTTAAAAGAATAATTTATTGAAGCATGCATATAGACAGTCGTGGAATCATTCATTGTTATTTTTTATTCACGTTTACTATCCTCACTTTTATATACTTTCTCTAGCACTTATGTACAATGTATATAGTATGTAGTGGAGGTATTAAATTCCACCAGAAAATTGGATATTGAGATTTCACCGGAAATACATGAATTCGAGACAAGCATTTTTAGAAAAGATGCTTGTGTGTACGTGTGTGTCCGTGGACAGCATAACTCAAAAACGAAAATTTGGTTAAATACTTGGTATGTAACTTCCACAACTTTCAAGAATGTGATACGAACATTTTTCAAAAATAATTCCCTCCGCCCCCACTCCCTTTGCATGGAAGATTTTTCGAAATTTTCGGTATTCTCAAAAACGGATCTCACGATTTTTATTAAAATACCGTATATAAAGATGTTTACATGAAAAAAATGTATATCCTGAATTTCTTAGGATTAACTTCTTATGTCCTTAATTCAAAATCTTCTCGGGCTTCTAGCCAGGTAAAAACTTGGTTTGACATTTTGAGGTAAACCAAGTTTTTACCTGGCTAGAAGCCTGAGAAGATTTTGAATTAATACGTCGCCAGGAAAGCTTCAGTTCTTATTCTTAAGTCCTGTTTATTCTGTTCAACGTTTGCATACTGGTAAAAGAGATAGACAAAATCTTACTATACAAAGCATGGAGACATCATTAAGTTAAGCCAATTTCCGAGATATTCCCTGTCAAAAAGTAAGGGATACAAATTATGTGTTTTGACGAGACCCACATTTTTGTGCAGTAAATTTGTATCCATCTTTTACGGTTTAGCAGTTAAGCAAAATTTGGCAAAATTCATCCAGTGGTCTTCAGATGCTATTCCCAGAAAATTCACGTTATACATTTTATTTGTCAGGTAAATGTCTTTAATATACAATATTTTAATCAAAATCGTTAAAGCCATTTTTGAGAAAAGAAACGTTTTCGAAGAAAGTTCCATGTAAACGTAGCTTGTGGTGGGGAGATTTTCGTGAAAATCTTCGTGTTGCATCCTTGGAAGATACCAAACCTAAATATCAAGTTTGGTATTTTACGGTCTTTTCGTTTTTGAGCTATGCTATCCACAGACGCGCACACACATACACACACGCATATACACGGACAATTTTTCTAAAATTACTTTTTTTGGTCTCAGGGGACCTCAAAACATATTTCCGGTGAAATCTCGTCAAAATTTTTGGTGGAATACAATTCCTTCTCTATCCACTATGTACATTGCATATGCGGGATACTATAGAAAATATAAAATCTGATGTGTTCCATTCACAGGAATTTCTCTACATCTCTGCAACAAATTATTGTTAGAAAGGTTATGCTTCTAATTACTTCATACTAATCGAGAAAATATTAGCAGAAATAGTCTTAGTACTTGCTTCCTTGTAAGTAGAAGCGAAATAAGGGAGTACTATAGGTTAAAGTGATAGTCAAAATCTGGTTGCTATGTGACTGAGTTCCTTTGTATGGAACAGGAGTTGACAAATTCCTGTATGAGAAATGTATACGTTTTTTAAAGCTGAAACCAATAACAAGGACTATTTAAAAACGATCAGTTCCACGAAAAAAATGTATATAACATTCATTGTGTGTTTTAAGGTGATCTACATTTTTTGTGTGGTAAGTTTTTGTCCATCTCTTATGGTTCAGCAGTTATGTAAAATTCCGTAAAATTCATCCAGAATAAAATAGTCTTCAGAGGCTATTCCCAGAAAATTCAAGATATACATTTTATTTGTGAGTTAAATATCTTTAATATACGGTATTTTAATCAAAATCGTTGGAGCTATATTTTAGAAAATCAACATTTTCGAAAATTTTTCCATGTAAAGAGTAATTTGTGGTGGGGAGATTTTTCTCAAAACTTTCGTGTTGTATCCCTGTATACCAAATTCGGTATTTTACCAACTTTTCGTTTTTGAGTTATGCTGTCGCAGACACTCATAGACACAGACGTTTTTCTAAAAATGCTTTTTTGGACTCAGAGAACTCCAAAATATATTTCCGGTGAAATCTCGACATCGAATTTGTGTGGAATACAATACCTTTGCTATCATAGAGTAATCCTTTGAAAGAATGGTGTTTGTAGCGTAGGTAGAGAAGTCATGTGACTGAAACACATACGATTTTCAGCATAGTGTCAGGTTGCATCTGTGACACCACGTTTAGAAAGAAAGTACGCCATTGCATGTTTGCGTAGTGTAGAAAGCAAGCAGATACTTGCCGAGCTTGGTGGGGGTTGAATATCTTCTGCCACTGAGAGGGAGATACCCCGTGTTTTATCGATTAGCCCGCGCCTAGCTGCAACCTAGTCAATTTCCGTGCACGCGGCTCGCCAATGTAAATAGCATTATGTAACCTGTCACACTTTGCCACAACAGCTTTGTGGTCTGGTAAAAACTGTCGCATGAATAACCTATATTGTCGAGCGCACACTTCTCGTGTGTCACGTAACTGCAAGTGTGATCTGTAACAGGTCATAAGGCAGCTTTCGTGACATCATGCACTGAAGAAAAGTTTTATGCATGCATATGGATGTTTTTACTTTTTCTAGCCCGTATGTACAGTGTATTGTATTCCTCCCAAAAGTTTGATGTTCATATTTTACCGGAAGAATATGCTTTGAAGTCCCCTGAGTCTAAAAAAAAACATTGTTATAAAAATATCTGTATGCATATGTGTGTATGTATATGTGAATGAATGAATGAATGAATAAGTGTATTTATTAATATAGCAATATCATACATAGAATTTCAACAGTCGCACGGGTCCACAGACCGTACGTGCTTTTGTAATACACATTACAAGCCATATTAAAACAACAACCACAACAAAGAATTAAAAGAGTAAACACGAAAATAAAAAGACAAAGAAAATACACAGTCAAAAGCAATATTAAACAACAGTAAAAATTAAGAGTGAATCCGAAAATAAAGATACAAAGATATTCAAATATATCAATTTAAATTTACAGCACAGAGTACACCTGTGCACCCTCTTATAATAGATAATTACACTTAAAAGATATATATATATATATATACACATAATATATACAACCCTAGCACAACAGTGACCTAAGTATGATATAATATACATGTATGTAGAACATTGTAGTCACTCTTGTTTAGTTGATCTTATCCCCCCCCCCTTCTCTATTGGCAGCCTCCTCAGATCTCAGCTGTCTTGCCTTAAGTATAAATTTACCTAGCCCGTCCATGTTTTCCGTGCCTGCCAGTAGCGTCCAACATGCTTCTATCCCTACATTCGCAGTGGTAAAAAATCGCGGCAAATATTTTTCCCGCCATTCCTCCGTACCCCTACATCTTGCCAAGATGTGAGTCCACGAATCTTCCTCCTCGCAAATGGGACAGATTCTTATACCATTCTCGTCAGAAATTTTCGTGCTCCTCCATGCTCCTAGTCTAATCCACGCGAGCCCCTCTCTAATGAGTTTGGTACCTGTTTTGATGTATTGCTCCATACCCCACTCCGATTTCAGCCCAGACTGTACTTCTAATGACACCTTCTCTCTTGCCCAATTATTTGCTGTCTGTCAATATCACAGAGACGTTTCTTAATTTTTCTCCAAATACTTCGCCTGTTTTCCTGCCCCGCCATCCAAATGTCTCCCATCCCAATGGTTTCCACCCCTTTCTTTAATTTTGATGCCCACGTGTGTGTGAATGTGTGTCTGTGTGTGCGTATATGTGGACAGCTTAACTCAAAAACGAAAAGAATGTTAAATACTAAACTCTTTTGTTTCTTCCAAGGATGCAACACGAAGATTTTCAAGGGAATCCCCAATACAAACTACCCTTTATATGCGCAATTTTTTGAAAATGTTGTTTTTCTCAAAAATGACTAACGATTTTAATACCGCATATTAAATATATATTTTTAATCACAAATAAAATTATATTTTGAATTTTCTGGGAATAACATCTGAGGACGCGTTAATTCTGGATGATTTTACAGACTTTTGCATAACGGTTAAACCGTAAGACAAAAGCAGACAAAAACTACGACACAAAAATGTAGATCTCGATTTATGTCATATAGGTTTTTTATGTAGAGTCGACCGTTTCTGAGATTTTCCTTGTTATTGGCTTCAATTTTAAACTAAATCTTTTTTTAAACGGGAAGTGACGCTTCGTTTCATCTCTCTCTTTTCACTGCAGGCCATACAAAGCGAACCGAACTTCAATTGTTTCATATAGGACCAGCTTTTAAAAGAGGACCTTTTAAAAGAGATGTCTATCGATTTAGCCTAGTGTATTCCCTTATGTCCCATCTACTTACAAGGAAGCAGGCAATGGACAATTTCTGCTTATGTTTACCTAGATTAGCATGCTGTAGATAAAAGAATAATCTTTTGCAAGGAAAGTTGCTGTATAGCAACTAGAAAAATTCATATGAATGGAACACATTCGATTTTTTACTTTCTCTGCTACATAAAGTGTCTAGTGAGGCACTGTATTCCACTCAAAAGATCCATAGGTGTCGAGATTTCACCGGAAAAATATATTTGAGGCAAATAGAAATAGAAGTATATTGTTTTTGTGTCGTTAATCAGAATCACTCAAAAACGAAAAGTCAGTTAAATACTAAATTCGGTATTTAAGTTCAGTGTCCTCCATGGCTGTGACACGAAGCTTTTCAAGAAGATCCTCAAACACCAATTTAACTTTTATTGGACATGTTTTCGAAGTTTCTATTTTCTCAAAAATGGCTCTAATTATTATGATTAAAATGCTATATATGGATATATTTGTGACAAACCAGAAAGTTTAAGATAAACTGATCATTTATGATAAATGACAATGCCTTAAACATATCTATGTATGATATTTTAATCAAACTCTTCACAGCCAGTGTTGAGAAATTCAAAATTTTAGAAAAAGTTTGGTAGTTAGGAATGGATGTATTTTCTTGAAAATCTAGTGGCTCACTCTTGAAAGAATTTGAACTTAAATACCTAATTTGGTATTTAGCCACCTTTAGAATTTGAGTTATGTTGTTCATAGACACATACGCGGACCTTTTTCTAAAAAGTTTAATTGCATTAAGAGAACCTCAAAAGAAATATTTCAGTGATGTCTTGAATGTTGGGGTCGAATAAAAAAACTATTCCTACAAATGTTATGTTTCTGACTGCTTAATATTTTATACAGATAAACCCTAGCAGTAATTTCATTTAACATATTCTTATAGATACAAAGGGAACAGCAAAAGTGAAATGTTTGAGAACTGCCCCTAAAATTCTGTACTTTTGCATTACAATTGTGACAAACAACTGAAAATTGTAAGACTTTAAATGAGTGACAAAGTATTGAATGAACAGAACTAGGACTAATCAATAGTGATAGGCAAAAGTAGTGCAAAATTCTAGATTTCATTGTTAAAGGGCAATTACAAACTGCCCATTACTACCATATTGAATTCAAATATTAAACAATTTGAACCATTAATGCCGTAAATCTTGGGGGAAAAAATGATTTGAAATTGTGTATTTTAAAGACATCTGCTTATTTTGAATGGTACGTTATCGTATTTAATTTATACAAAATTAGATATAGGCTTGGAAAATTGTGTGATTTGCTTGCACTCTGGTTGGAAAATAGTTAAGTCCACACAAATTTTCACTGGGATGTCCCCCTGCCCAAGTACTGTCAGTCATCATTCCAGTACAGTCATTCTATCCTAAAGATACGAAGTCCAATAGAAGACGTTTTGTTTTTTGTTATATTCAAAAAAATAGTTAAGTCACATATGAAACTGATTTCATTTGCCACAATACACACTTATTATTTTGTTTATTATTAATATTTTGTAATGCAAACTTTTATTTACGTATAATTACTTCTGTTCCACCTATATTTATAGCAAAAGCTCAGGAGCCACGCAACTTCTGCCTCTCGCCTCTCTGCTCGCTTGTAAACAAAATACCGCTGAATTAGAAGTTAATCTAAAGTCAAGTTTAAAGTCTAATTATAAAATATTCCTTCCAATTGAATAGAACCTCACGGCTATTTCCAGAAAATTCAAGATATAAATTTTGTCATGTAAAGCTTAATGTACTTTAGCCTGGTTGGTCATATTGGACAATGAATAAAATTGCTGAAATGATGCTCAAATAATTTCGGGGTCCAAGGAGCTTAAGTTACTCGGCGTTCGTCTTCTTAGGATAAGGAAAACCCCCGAAAAAACCCTTATCCGGAGATTCGAACTCGTGACCTGTTGATCGTAAGACAGTCACACTACCACCACACTACCCAGGTGGACTCGTAAACTTGTTTAATATACGTTAATTATAGCTTTTTTGAGAAAATTAAAATTTTCGTAAATTTGTCTATATAAAAGATAGTTTGCGGTGGGGCGATTTTCTTGAAAAATTCAAGATCTAAATAATATTTTATCGTGTTTCATTTAAATGTAAGAATCATTTTTGAGAAAATGAAATAAATAGATTTTTGTTCTACGTAATGAGTTGTTAGGGAAGGGGGCATTTTCTTAAAAATCCTCGTGTCTATCTTTGGAGATATTGAACTTAATTTATTTCTGCAATTCACTTCAGGTGCTTCCACAGAAATCTCGATATCGAATATTGGGTTGGAATGCAATACTTTCTCTGCTTACAATAGCTCAGCGTTAGATAAATTAATGTCACGACGTGCACGTTGTCTTGTTCGTGATTGGTGGTCAAGATATGCTCCGACCACGGCGTTTACAACGGATGTCATGGCCTGTACTGAGGATCTGGAAATAATATCTCCAGAGGTCACATTCTGTGACTACGTTCTTCGCCATATATCGCGATATGCGACTATCGATATTTCATCAATAATCATGTTTTGAGCCCCCAGAACACCACAATTTAAGATAGCGTGAGTGTGTGTGTGTGTGTGTGAGAGAGAGAGAGAGAGAGAGAGAGAGAGAGAGAGAGAGAGAGAGAGAGAGAGACGAACTTGTTCTTCCACTCCAAATCATCCTTTATATAGACACATTTTCGAAACCTTTTATTTTTAAAAAAATTACGATTTTGATTAAAATGCTGCATATTTAAGATATTTTTTATAAAAAACATCTAAATCTTGAATTTTCTGGGAATAACCTGTAAAGACATTTGGAAGGGATTTTTGTATAATCTTGTTTAACAAGTATAACGATAAGCAAAGACGCACTACACACATTGATATAAGATAATTTATGTCGCATATGTCATTTTGAGATATCCACAAATTGTTGTTTGTTAACGGTGCTATTAATTAATATGATCATATTTGCCCCGCCGGTGTGCCGGAATTAGGTCGCGTTCTTTTACATACCGGTAAATCTATTGACTGGGCCTTCGCTTATAGGGACAATTAAAAACTATCGATTTAAGGTTACATTGTCACCAGAAAAAACAATTTTATATTAATTATGGTAGTAATAAAGTTATTGGTTCCTATAATTGTTGATGTATATTTAAGGAGATATAAGTATATTGATTTGGTTTGGGTTGGGCTGTGCCGGGCCGGATTTGAACCCGCAACCTTGCGATCAGAATTCCAGTACCCAACCAAGCCATTCAGTTCTATTCCGAGATATCCGTGATTAATGGTTGGAATTGTTCGATATTAAGTTATTCTTTTAAAGTTGTGTTGATTTTCATTTGTTTCTCGCGATCGCATGGAAACAATATGAAATTTGAAGTTAGTATATAGCGTTCATTTCTTAAACATTCGAGTATTGCTGCTCATTTGTCTCTATGATGAAATGTGTAATGCAGTTATTTCTGCAAAGATTTATCTCGATTAAAATGAAGTAGAAAGAAAGATAAGCTTGGTAAGAATCGTTTGTGTATCTGGTAATGAACGATAAAGGGTAGAGAAAGTCATGTGAATACAATAGATACGATTTTTTCTCTTGTTCATGCAAGGAGAACGGAATTATAAATCCACCACATAGTGACCCGCCCTGAATGGATCTGATATGTTCCCCTGTGTTTACAAGGAAATATGCAATAAAATAATTTCTGTAAATGTTTATGACGATGATATAGTGCAGGTAGAAGAATAAGCGTTTGTAATAGTGGTTTTGAGGAATGGGTAACAGAAAGTCATGTGAATGCATACACCGTTTTTAATAGCAATCCTTTCAGAATAATGAAAATCACGACGGTACAAAAAATGCAGTGCAATACATTTGTGTGAAACGCATGACAAAATCTCGGAAACAGAAAAGACTGGACTCCTCGATTCTGCGATAATGCACTTTCCTAATCATACTGGAACATGCTGGTCGGACTCGTTATCACGTCATAATTAATAAAACAAAATCAAAACCTCTTACAAAGGTATAGCAATTAGTTGCAATTTGACGCAAGTTGGCTGCCATGTTCTTTCTTTTCACTGTGTGTAGTTAGCCTATAACTTGCTAATAAGTTTCATGCAAACTTTGCATGTGAAACTTTCAGCCTCTACTTACTTATTTTCTTTCTGTCTTTCTTTTTTTTTCCCTTTTGAGAAACGACATACATTCTTACTATACCTGACAAAGTAATTGTATAAATAATGACAATGTTAGATTAAGTAAACCACAAATGTTTAAGGTATTCTGGTATAAAATATATTAACAAATTACCATCAGCTGCTGCAACTATTGCTTACAGTGTTTACTATAAAATAAAACATGTTATAGCATAGAAGAGTTTGAAAGTACTAGCGCTGATATTTGATATTTCAAGTGCGTTTATTACAATGGCTATTTCATTGATGTAACGTGATCGCAGAAAGTGGCCAATCCAGTACATTGGCGCGTAAAATTCCAACCAATCTCTGCATTTTAATCGTTTTTTTACATACCCACGTGCAATTGCTTTTCTAAATTTATCGCACCCATTATATGTGTTTTCTCTCAGAAAACGTCGCATAACAATAGTATCAGTAATACTCCCGTACATAATGACGGAAGTTCCAAAACGTTTTGCAATCATGAACTATATAAAATATCTACACAAAAATATTATCCCAATTGGATTTACTAAGACTTCTTTCTTTGAACTTTTTGTTCATTTTACGCCAAAATAATAGAATGAAGCAATATAAAGAGATCAGTGTTTGTTTTACGCCTCAATAACATCTATAATGTTGCAATAAAAAGAGATCTGAAATTTATGATATTGAAATCAAGTTGCAGTGATTTCGGTGCAAATATACATCAAGACAAATGGGATCTTAGGAATATTATTCTTCGTGTCCATATAGTCTAATCATTGCTATTTTATTCACGAAATAGTCTTATTAAGTACAACTCGAGCTAAAACTTTTCTCTAGGTAAATTCCTCGCCATCAAGTTGCTCGCGAATTGGTCGATAAAAGTTGGAGCTCTCGTTATATTATGATAACATTTTTAACTGTGAATTTTAGCATTTTACTGCGTGTTGCTATTGTGTTTTGTTTTGTAATATATTTATTATGTACTTTTAATGACAAGATTATAAGTATATATGACCAATACCCTATTTTAGTGGCGTACTTTAACTTGTATTTTAATTCATAAAATTGTTATTGGCAAAATCTATTCCCACGAGGTGTCTCAATGATCAACAAAGGAAGCTATTAACTGTCTTTCTTTCTCCGTGGGACTTACATCCCCCAGGGCTTACGGGCCACACCTGTCGGAAAGCAGAGGCTTTGGATCAGACAGGATGGATGATCAGCTCAATGCCTGGTATGAAAATGAGGAACTGGATGATATGGACTGTGGAATGGACTTTTCCCCACTCACTACCCATAATAAGTAGAGAAAGTATTACATTCCATCCAAAACTTCGATACCGAGGCTTCACCGGAAACATCGTTATGATACCCCATGATAAATAAATTTAAAAAAAAAAAAAACATTTTTTTTTTTTTGAAAAAGGCTCGCATGCATGTGTGCGTACGTGCGTCCGAATGTGTTATGAGTGAACATTAAAACGCAAACATGAAAAGCATTTAAAACAGTGAACTTGGCATTTGAGTTCAACATCTAAGGCTGCGGTGCCAAATTACTTTTACCTGGAACATTTTTTAAAAAATTTAATATGCTTAAGACAGGCATACGATATGACTTTGATGAAATTCGGATCTTTAATTTTCTGAGAATATCATCTGAAGTCCTCTTCATTCTGAATGCCTTTTATAGGTAGATCGTAGAGATGGACAAAATCTTACTACATAAAAATTTCACAAAATTGATCAACATCATCAATATCGTAATCATCCTTCTAGGTATTTTGCCTCATACTAGTAGAGTGCACCCGGTAAGTGTGCGATTCGCATTCGGGAAGAGGCAGATTCGATCCCCGTTGACCATACTCTCACTTTGGGTTTATCGTGGTTCCCCCTTGTCACTTAAGCAAATACTGGAGTGCTTATTCTCCACGACTTCCTTTCCCTCGTTCACATTCATGTCATTTTCTTGTCATCTTTCAGGCGTTTCCTTTTGGATTCGTGATGTGTGGCGGTGCTGGCAGATATCGCGTGGATGCATGCACTTAATGAATGCTCTTCTCGACTTTGGGGCGGCGTTAGTGCGGAGTTGTGGTCGCAGTGACGGTTGCGGCATACGGAACTCAAGGTATTAGCGGCTGCAATGCTGCTCCTGGCGCCGGGATGAAGAACTATCAGTCAAACAATTATGGACTTACAAGTGCCTCTGTAGACTGTCTGCCATCGGGATATGGCCGCCTGTATTTCCTCACTTTATCCCTTCCTCCTGAGGGTGTTAGCGCGCAATAAGCGTATATCGGTTTCAAAGCATGAGCTGTCTCCCACCTTTACTTTTTTTAGACTTCTTGGTTTATTAGGGTCTCGATAAAGAATTTTCTCTCCACCTCTTTCTTGGATGCGCCATGGCCGAGTGAAAGACCACTCGCCTCTAGGCGGCCCGGGTTGGACCTCAGTCGATCGCATGTGGTATATGTGTTGGACAAAGCGGTGCAGGGGCGGATTTTCTCCGTGTTCTCCAATTTCCCCGCCATTTCATTCCACCGGTGCTCCATTTTCATTCCATGTATCATCAGTGTCATCGTACGGTACCATAGTAGTAGTAAAAACGGACGTTAAACACTGTACTTGTGGATGGTAGTAGCAGGAGTTTAGGGATCCTATTTCGAGGAATAGGAGAAGAATACGGATGGAGGGTACTGGGCACCGAACCTTATGTTGTCTATCATACCTATACCCCCACGAGGGGGTGAGGAGAGAGGCTACACCGGGCGGCCGGAACCAGGAACACAGCAGTGACAGGGTCCCTACAGTTGTCATGTTGAAGCACCTTGACAGTCGGATACAGACCCGGGACCGCGCCCTATACAGAGACCAACGCCCCCGCCGAAGGTAGTGCTCATCCCTTTTTCCCGCACGCCGCACCGAGTACCATCGCTGACACTTCCAACCCTAAAAGAAACCAACGGGATGAGGGTTGAATGAAATTACAATGGAAACAACATGGAGGGACAGGAAATTTGGGTAAGGAAGAATAATTACACAGCATTTGCCTGGTGACCCGGGAACTCCAGAAAGAAAATGGGTCCTATAGGGAGCAAATGCGAACTCTTGAATGTTGGCTGCCAAAGAAAACGCCTGAGCCAACTGTTAATGAAACCAATGTTTTGTAAATTCATTTAAAAATCTGATGTGTTCCATTCACATGACTTTCTCTACATCTCTGCAACAAATTATTGTTAAAAAGCTTATGCTTCTATTTACTTCATGCTCATCGAGAGAAAATTAGCAGAAATAGTCTTATTACTTGCTTCCTTGTAAGTAGAAGGGAAAAATGGAGCACCATAGGTTGAAGTGATAGTCAAAAGCTGGTTGCTATGTGACTGAAGTTCCTTTGTTTGTATAGACACGAGTTGATAAATTGCTATATGAGAAAGGCCGAAACCAAAATCAAGGAATATCTAAAAAACGATCATAATCCACGAACAAAAATGTATATAACATAAATTCTGTGTTTTAATGTGCTCTACATTTTTTGTGCGCTAAGTTTTTGTCTATCTCTTACGGTTTGCCAGTTATACAAAATTCCGTAAAATTCATCCAGAATAAAGCAGTTTTCAAAGGGCATTTCCAGAAAATTCAAGATATACATATTATTTGTCAGGTACATATCTTTAATATACGATATTTTAATCAAAATCGTTAGAGCCATTTTTTAGCATATCAAAATTTTCGAAAATTTTTCCATGTGAAGGGTAGTTGGGGGTGGGGGATTTTCTTGAAAATCTTTGTGTCGCATCCTTGGAACATACTGAACTTAAATACCAAGTTCAGTATTTAACGATCTTTTCATTTTTGGGCTATGCTGCCTATAGTCACACACGCACACATACACAGACACACACACGGACATTTTTCTAAAAATGCTATTTTTGTATTCATGGTCTCCTAAAACATGTATTTCCGGTGAAATCTCGGTAACGAATTTTTGGGTGCATTACAATACCTTCTCTATACACTATGTACATAGTACGTATAGAGAAAGTAAAAATCGAATTTTGGCCAACTATTTTCTTTTCAGAAGAAAAGACCTTTGTTTTCTTATGCTTAAACCATCTCTCAGAAACCCGCTCGGCATTTCTTGGTCATCTGCCAGTCTTTGGGCACTAATATATGAATTCCAAAACAGGCTGTACCTTCCGTTCTTTTAATACTTCCTGATTATGTTTGTGGTCCCATTTACTATAAACTGATGTGATTCTTATCAAGTTCATTTTGCTTCATTTCGGCCTTGTTTCGTAAGCTGCCTACAATATAAAACACCATTTTTACCACTTGTATCATAAATATTGTCACTGAAAAATCGAGGAAAATGTTTATATTTAACTTCACAAATTCAACATTTATTTCTCTACAACTAATAACAGCAACTTAATAATATCCTTATATTTATTTCACTGTATTAGAGATTTATAAAATATCAATTTCATTATATTTCTCTGATAAAATTAACTACAGAAGGCAGTTTTAAAAATTTGCATTTTTTTCGTTAATTAAAACATTGATTGCATTATCTGCTAAGCTCACAAACAATCGCTCCTTTTTCACATTCATTGCTTTATTTACTCCTATTAAGTATTTTGTAGTAAATAGCTTTAAAATTAAAAATCTGATGTATTCTATTCACCTGACTTTCTCTACCTATTTTTGGAACGTACTGTTCTTATTATTCCATATACTTAATGCTAATCAAGGTTTGCAGAAACAGTCTTATTACTTAGGTCCATATAAGTAGAAGGGTAACAAGGGAATACACTAGGCTAAAGCGATAGTCAAATGGTGGTTGCCATGTGATTACGTGACCAGGACTAAAACATAAAACTAGTGACGCATTCCCGTTCCAGAAAGTTTTAAGTATTTTCAAATTAAAACCAATAACAAGGAATATCAGTTCACCCTGAAGACGAGGAAGATGCACTTCTTCGAAACGTTGGTGTCAAGCCAAGTTTTTACCTGGCTAGAAGCCCGAGAAGATTTTGAATTAACACGTCGCCAGGAAAGCTTTAGTTCTTATTTTAAGGAAAGACTTATTCCTGGTGTTTTGTGAAAAATACCTTACCTTTTTATTAAAGTATGTTCTTAGCTTAACGATAGAATTTACTGTTGTTTCCAAAAGCAGCAGAAAGTGTGCAAAACTTTTAAATTAACTAAGGTGCGACATCTTGGGCCAGCAGTTTTACAAGTGACAGCCGAAAATGCAGTGAATGTGTGTCACACATTGTTCGGAAGAACCAACAGACTGACATTTGGAGGGAATAGTGTACATTGTCGTTAGCCCACTATAACAATATCCGTGATTTGATTGCTACTACAGCAAATGTCTCGTATCTTGAAGGAGTGGGACCAGTTCCATCCTCAGATTAGCCTTCTGGTAAGTCACTGCTTTACAGAAATGTGCAATGTATTGTTGTGCATATGTGAATGCTAAAATTCGCAGAAGTATGCAATACTTCAGTAAATTTTCAAAACAACAAGTCTGCATTTTATAATTTTAGGACATTACGTACTAAATACATAATGACTCGCATACCTGTTTTATTTATTATACATTTAATAGTGTTAATTATTATCCGTGCGGTTTTACAACCAGCTTAGTAGCACGCGGTGCGAGAACGTGCGTTAGCGGAAGAATACATTCTGATTTGTTTACATCGCAGGTGAAGTAAGGCTGGACAGATAATACAAAGTCCGCGCTGTGGCCGAGTGGTTAGACCACTCGCTTCTCACCTAGGCGACCCGGGTACGATCCCAAGCGACCGCGTGTGAGATTTGTGGTGGACTAAGCGGCGCAGGAGCGGGTTTTCTCCGGGTTCCTCTGCCATCGTATTCTACTGGTGCGCTACTTGAAGTAAAAGCGAACGTTAAATACTATTAAAATGTTTTTTTCTAAAAATTTATTTTTTTAATCAGAAGGTGGCCTAAGACATGTACTTCCAATGGAATCTTGATATTGAATTTTGCGAGGAATAAGTATGTGCATTGTGCATACATGATAGAGAAAGTAAAAAAGATACTACATTTAGTCCCAGTATCCCTTAACAGGAAGTAAGTGGAAGATAAGTTTTCGTAAGAATAGTATGAGAAGAGTGAGAAAAGAAAGTCAGGTTGTTTCTTTGCAATTAAGAAGTTTTTCCGAACTGCAGTAGACACGTCTGCTTGTACACCCTTTGCCCGAGATGCACGACATGCGGACACAAATCCGTGTTGTGTCTCCTCCCTAGCTATCCAATAACCGTATTAATTGAGCTAAGTGCATTTTGAATTGCTTGCTGTGTGTAACAAATCCCGTACGGCGGCAGTGTCCGCAAGTACAGCGCTACTTGGATCACGGGAAACCAATCAGGATGCAGGGAAGGGGGGGGGGAGATGCTTTTGAACGGCAACTCGCATGATACGATGCAATCAATAGCTTTCACGCGCATAAAACACTTCAAAAGGGATTTCGCGGCTTACATCCCGCTAAATGCTGAATATCCTTTGATAGTCTCCAAGTGCCGTTAGTTCAATGAGATTTTGTGGCGATTAACATTCGCATCATCGGCTAATAATCTCTCTGATTGCGTTTGCTAATAACTTGTGTCGTTGCTTTGGGAATAAAAAATAAAATACATTGCTTATTCAATTTCACAATTCATCTCCCTAGACTGAGTTCTCTTCTAATTATTTTTAACCCAAAATATTCTGCTAATAAGAGAAAAAGAAGTTTTGTTGCCGCTGTTCTTGATGGTATTGGAATTTTTTTGAATGATAAGAAATTTTTCCAAAGACCAACATTCATATTTTAGGAGTATAATTGCATATATATATATATATATATATATATATATATATATATATGTATGTATTGGTACTGAGGACAGAGCAATGAACAACAATGCATGGATAATCATTAAATTTGCAGTTAATAGTTATTAATAGTGGTACACAAAAGCCTTACATTTCATTTTCCTCGAGAGCCAAGTCATAATTTTGGGAGGGGTAAACCACAGCGGGCAGGCCTTGCGATAGTGAATGTTGAGGTCACTTACACTAAAATAATAAGAAATGGCGAAAACGGTCTTAGGTAACCAAATATTAATTTTTTGGGTTATCTATAACTTTCACTTCCGTAGAGAAAGAAATGAGAATGGAAGTTTCGTATAGTTGAGACTTTAATGCTCATCTATGCATTTACAATACATCCATTGCTTATTTAATGTATAACTGAGTCTGAATGCTTTCTGCAAGGCTAATGAAGTGTGAACACGTGGAAGAATAACGTAGAGTCTAAGTATACAGTCAGACGTTGTGACTTCCATCGCAGTTGCTATCGTGCAGGAAAATTCAAGTAGTAAATTATATGATGGGTTTGTGGAAACATTGTTACACGAAGATAAAAACTGTGTATGTGATTCATTCTCATGACTTTCTCTACCTAGGATTATTAATTAATATTCTTCTTCTAACTTCTTCATGCTAATCGTCTTATATATTAACAGAATTGATATTATTGCTTGCTTTCTTTTAAGTATAAGGGAAATAAAGGCATCCACTAGGTTAAAGCAATAGTAAAATATTTAAACTTGTCGCTATGGGATTGTAATTGAAATTCGGTTGTCTTTGCACAATTTATATCATACACATTTCTTTTGTGGAATTAAGAATTTCCAAGATTTTCCTTGTTATTAGTTTTAATTTTAAAATTAGCATGCTTTTTCAAACGGGAAGTCGTTTTTCGATTAATATCTCTTTTGTTTCACTCCTGGCCTCTGCATAGAGAACTTCATTTTAATTCCCTTATTTCCCTTCTACTTACAAAGAACTAAGTAATAAAACCATTTCTGGTAATGTATGTCTCGATTAGCATTATTACATGGAATAATAGGCATTCGTAAGAATTATTTGTTGCAGAGTAGGTAGAAAAGTGAATGGAATATCCTAGATTGTTACATTTGTCAAGGTATTCCTGACACTGATCTCGCAAAATTCGGGATATTTCTCAATGAAGTGCTCCACATAATTCATCCATCACAACTGTTATGCTGTAATGTGTCGCGGCGACCTGACAGTACTCGCTAGTCCGATTCCGCTCGCTGCGAGCGAGCACGTTATCCTGTTCAGTTTGGATCAGTGTCGAAGACCGCCAACTCGCCACGTGAAGCTCGCACAAGTTCACCGTACCTTAATGTGTCATCTGAAGCATAACCACGTGAATTCAGGTCAGGCATCTGTGGAGACCATGGTAAGCATCCATCTTGACCAATCATCTTTCAGGTACACACCTTTCAGAATATGAGACACTCAGCGGTTCAATTGGATTGGAGAATCTTCTCGCAGAACCTCGGGTCTATCCTACATAAACAACATTTTTGAGATGAAAACGATGTATGTAGGAACAAATACAGTTTTATTCAATGACATCAGATATTATTTTTCAAAGCTCTATTCCGCAAGGTGCCTCTATTTCTGCGATTGGATTCTGTCAGGTTAGATGCGAATCTTTAAACGGATTTTAGCAACATTTAAATTGGAACAGCATTAATTTCTCTGTAATTATTGACTTTATAACCTACAATAGATGCAGTTATATTACACTTCTATAACGTATACCCACATGAATAAAATGTGATCCATAATGGAACGGAGCTGTTTGTTTTCATAAGTACTTTAAGTCTCAAGCTTCATAGTTTAACGAATTATTAGGTCAATAAATTGTAGTTAATTATTCTTTTCTACATAAACTGTGATGAAAAATCCGTTAGTTAATTTACCAAACATCGCCCACTACCTACAAACGTTACCACCTCTTTTTCACTGAGTATAATTTTAGCCACTGAATTGGCAGGATATGAATATTGTCGGACTACCGAGTGGTAGGTAACATTACAACTTAAACTTTATATTGTCATGCTATTGGTGAATTTTTCTTAATATCGGTTTGGTTATTTCCGTTCGATTTCCGCAATACCTTTAACCTTCGTCTCCATGTCGCTGATAAAAGCTCTCATATATGTCTCTTAGCACAGAGCGGGATTGCTCAGGTGGTTTAGTCTGTGGCTCGCATAGATTACAGGTTAGATGGCTGGCCTACATGACTCATGGTTTCTTCCGGGGCTTCCCAGGCGAATGCTGGGTAGGTTCATTACATACCCCTAATTTTCCTATGCCCATCATTTCCTAAACATTTCTTTCGGGTTTGATGGACCAGGTGACCGTTTCGGTGGGTTATGGCTGAATGGTGATATGCATATTGTAATGGGTTATCTGGCGTCGTCGTCGGTATATGGGACCCGTCGGTTCTAAGATTCCTTTGAAAGCAGGACCTGAGCGACGTCGGTAGCGTTTCAACTGTAACCGATAGGTACTCCATCCATGATTGTGCCCGTCATCATCGATACCTATGGTGTGCCCGTCAAGATATGGTCGATCTTTGGGTCTCTCCTCTCGTCCCTTCCTTCCTGGGGTCACGTAAATTGCAAAGAATCACAAGAGCCTACGTGCAATGCTCTGTCCTAGAGTCCTGGGGGCTCCGTCCGTTGCTTATCCTAAACTGTCGAAGCTATTGTTCAGTGTAACGATGTATGCAAATTATTCTCTACCCCTTCCTCTAGAATGCCGAATTATGTTGTAATCGATTCATCTTTCCTTCTGCACAATCGTAGGGATCTTGTTTATGGTAGGCTTTTATGTCTCTGTATATATAATATGTATGTTTCATGTACGTAATGTATGTCTATGTACCTGTTAGGGTTAAGATATATAAATATATATATATATATATATATATATATATATATATTTTACGTACGTATGTATATAATGTATGTAATACATGTAATGTATTTGCCTGTTAGGGTTGAGCAGTATACAACTTCTAGTGCTTCATAAGGTTCGTATTTTGCTCAATTTAAAGACAATGTTGTTGTTTTTGTTTTTGTTGGTTTTTTTACAGCTATCAGGAATTACTCCTTTTTGTGCCTGTATTGTGGTTAAATTTGAGTGATTGCACATTGAATATCATTTTGCCCTTGTAACCATTAGCACAGTTTATTTGCAAATATGAACCAAAAACATGGTGAGGTCATGCTCAGCAGATAGAAAAGATTGTGGCAGTGTCTTTTGACAGACTTTTTCAAAAATTAGTGACAATTATTGGTTAGTCAAATATACACACATGTTTTTATTATTGTAACCAGTTGCAAAATACAATGCCACAGCCGAGATTTGAACACGGTTCTCCATCCATTGGGCTACTGTGACAATATGCCTATGCCAATCAATGTTTCGATCATATGTTTTTTACCCGGTTCAACCAATCTGCATGTCTGCCTTCAGAGAACTACCTTCATGGTGACTCACCTTCGTAAGTACTTATTATCCGGGTAATATTAACAAATTATTTCCAACTCTCCAGGCTATTTTTATTACAATGGTAATATTCCTCTCTAATATATACTAAATATTACATTTTTACTTTCTCTACACATACTATGCACATAGTGTATAGAGAAGGTATTGCACTCCATCCAAAAAGTCAATACCAAGATTTCATCGGAAATGTATGTTCCCTATAACAAAAAAAAAAAAGCATTTTCAGAAACAGGTCAGTATGTGTGTGTGTGTGTGTGTGTGTGTGTGTGTGTGTCCCTGTGACTGTGAACACGATAACTCAAAAACGAAAAGTCGGTAAAATACCAAACTTGGTATTAAAGTTTAGTATCTTCCAGGGATACGACACGAAGATTTTTATAAAAACACCCCCACTCCAAACTATCCTTTACATGGAACTTTTTTCGAAATTTATTTTCTTAAAAATGGCTCTAACGATTTTAATTAAAATATCCTATATTAAAGATACTTGCCTGACAAATAAAATGTATAGCTTGAATTTTCTGGGAATAATCTCTGAATACTATTTTATTCTGGATGAAATTTACGGAATTTTCCATAATTGTTAAACCGTAAAAGATAAAAACGTACCCACAAAAAATGTAGAGCACCTTGTACACTTTTTCGTGGAGTTGATCTTTTTTTTTTTTTTATTTAAACATTCTTTGCTTTTAGTTTTAGCGTCAAAAAAACGTATACTTTTCTCATACAGGAATTTGTCAGCTCCTGTCCGTACAAACAAAGGAACTTCAGTCATATAGCAACCAGCGTTTGACTATCACTTTAACCTATGGTACTCCCTTATTTCTCTTCTACTTTCAAGGAAGCAAGTAATGATACTATTTCAGCTAATTTTTCTCGATTAGAATACAGTAAATAGAAGCCTAAGCTTCTTATCAATAATTTGTTGCAGAGATGTACAGAAAGTTTTGTGAATGCAACGCATCAGATTTCTTATTAATTGGAACCGGTTGAAAAATTCAATGTTAAGGGCAACGCCCGGAATAATATATATTGTATTTCAATTACATGGATTTAATTTGTATAAATTGTTACAGGGTGTTATTTTTTGTCCTTTTGTATTCTTTCTATTCGATAAGTACATTTGCTGGACATTACGTAGAACACTAATTTCTTTTCCATTGAATGCAACATACTCTACCACCTCTTCGTTGGATACTTCGCTATGTTGGACAATTTATTATTGAACAATGGTGTCCAGGTTAGAAAATTGTACTGTAATATCTAATTTTTGGTGTATATTGACTTTAAAAATAATTAAAGAAGAGAACCATCAGGGAGGGACCCATCACTGGGAAAAGAAAATGAACTTAATTGTTGTCGATTGTTTCTCCGCTACATGAAATCAAGGTTGCTAGTTAAGTCTAGTGCGATCTTGCCTCCAAATATTTGCAGCTTCAGTGTGGCGCAAATTCTATCAGGTGTAGCATACTTAAGTCAGCTGATCATTGAGCAGTAGATAGACCTAAAGCCAGCCGTTACAACTTAAAACTATATCATGTTTTTCCTGGCGAATACGCACCTTAGGATAAAGCCGAGACAGAGTATTCTTATTTTCGTGATATTTTTACGGAAAGGAACATTTCAGCCTAACCTGTAATGTCAATGAAATGTTATTAACGTCCTTTTACCGGGTAGGTTGAATCGACGATGCGTAAAATAGGTGAAATGTCTTATATGAGTTCGGGTTCCATGGAATTTAAAGTTACTTGACATCCGTTTTCTCAGGATAAGGGAAAACTCCGGGAAAACCCTTATCCGAATAAATCATTCTAACCGAGATTCGAACTGGCACCTCTTGAATGTGAGGCAGATGCACTTCCCCGGCACTACAGATGTGGACAATGGTCCCTTGTTAGTAATTGTTCCTATTCTGTAAGAAAATTCACTGTGTTGAGGATTCGAAATTAATAATTTAAAATCTTATTTAGTTATTTTTAATTATGTTGACTTTAATAATATTATGTATAATAGTACACTTGATTTCCAATCAAAATGCCTAAAAAGATAAACATTTCATTACCAATAAAGCATTCTTAATATTTATGTGGTTGAAAAGAAGATGTAATAAGATGTTGCATTACTAAAGGTGGTTATGGATTTATAGCAGTGCATGGGAAATGCTTGGCACTTCTTGGGAAGTCCGTATTTTCGATGATGAAGGCCTTCCGCTTCAGCAAGCTCTTTGGACAGAACATCTACATCACCCAGGTAAGCGCCTAAGCGCATTTCGACGCTGGTGGCAGACTTTTGCAACACTGCCACAAACAGATCCTCAACGGCTACCCTTTAAACAGTCAGCTTACTTTTATGGACACCTCATGGCTTCAACCCGTGTTCTACCCCGGGTGCAACGGAATAATCCTCTGTGTCAGTGGAGTATCGTCTGGAAGGGATTTACGAATCCGAAGATCCCCACAGACTGGAAGACTACAGTATAACTTGCTCTCAAAGATGCTATACTCACAGCAGACAAATTGTGGCGCCGCGTCGTGGCCGAATGGTTAGACTACTCGCCTCTCACCTAGACGACCCGGGTTCGATCCCAAGCGACCGCTTGCGAGATTTGTGGTAGACAAAGCGGGTTTTCTCCGGGATCTCCGGTTCCCCCCCATTGCATTCCACCGGTGCTCCATCTTCATTGCATGTGTCACCAGTGTCATCGGCTGCGGTGCCACAAGTAGTAAAAGCGGGCATTAAAAAACAAACTTTTAATCTCCCGTTGTAATGAGATAGAAACACTGAACCATAAACTAGTGGACGTGAAAACTGTCGGATGCCCTGACATGGATCATATTGCCACATACTCTCTGCTGATTGGAGTCGCGGTACAACTACCGGACTTTCAGATTGGAAAAGCGGAACCCTTCTGTTGTTGGATCTTCCGCACTTAAAAGACTCTAGGTGCCGAAGTGTGACAAGAGTCAGCAATTTCCCCTTCCCCAATTAAAAAGAATAAAAAAAATAATAATAAAGTAAAACAAAAATTAAAAAAGAGAGAGAGTTAAACAAATCTGATGTGTTCCATTCACATGACTTTCTCTACATCTCTGCAACAAATTAGTTTTAAAAAGCTTATACTTCTATTTACTTCATGCTAATCGACAAAAAATTAGCAGATATGGTCTTATTACTTGCTTCCTTGTAAGTAGAAGGGAAATAAGGGAGTTGCATAGGTTAAAGCGATAGTCAAAAGCTGGTTGCTATGTGACTGAAGTTCCTTTTTTTGTGTGGATAAATTCCTGTTGATAGTTATTCAAAATTCCCTAAAATTCACTCAGAATAAAGTAGTCTTCAGAGGCTATTCCCAGAAAATTCAAAATATACATTTTATTTCTCAGGTAAATAGTTTTAATATACGATATTTTAATCAAAATCGTTAGAGCCATTTTTTTAGAAAATCAAAGGGTAGTTGGGGGTGGGGGATTTTTCTCAAAATCTTCGTGTCGCATCCCTGGAAGATACTAAACTTAAATACCAAGTTTGGTATTATACCGACTTTTCGTTTCTGAGTTATCGTGTTCACAGACACACGGACACACATACATACGGATCTTTTTCTGAAAATACTTTTTTTTTTTTTTTTTTTGGATACAGGGGACCGTAACATATTTTTCCGGTGAAATTTCGGTATCGAATTTTTTGGTGGAGTGCAATACCTTCTCTATACACTATGTACATAGTACGTGTAGAGAAGGTAAAAATAGAAGAAATAATGCTAACTAATAAAGTGTGTACAACTATACTTTAATAGTGTACTAATAATAATATTTATAATTAATAATAATATTAATGATAATAATAATTAATAATAATAATGTTAAAAGCCAGTATTATACCGGCACTTTCTTGCTGCGAGTAATATCGACCTGGTTTCACTTTGGTGAGAGTAAGAGTGATCAGTCTGCGATTACGAATACTATCTTATGATCACTACCTGTTGCCTCGGTTCCAGGGCAGCGGGTACCTGAGGACACCGCCGTCTATTGGAATCGGACGTGCGACGGCGTCTAGGCGCCCGCGCGCTGCGATTACGTGTTTTGCGGTGCGGCTAATGATATCATGAATCTACTTTGCGGGAGGGGGTGGCTGCGTATATGTGTGAGTGGGAACAATGGACATCATCGGGGTTGGCACAATGGGAAACAATGGCGCCCATTGTGTTTGTTGTATCTGACTCTATTCTCCCAAGTTCTTGTAACTACACATTAAACTTGAATATCGCCCTTCCTCACCTCACCTCGCCTCTTCCCTCCTGCATATACATATAGCCCACTTCTCGCTCTCTCTTTCTCTTCTCTTTCAACACAGCCCGCCATAATAATGCATGTGGCGTGTGTGTGTGTTGGCTCTAGCATTATACCATATAGTGGGTTTGGGAACAAAATATACTTCATTTGAGCAAACGCCCGCGTGTACAATAGTAGACTGACATTTTCAGATAGGCCATTGTTGTGTGTGTGAGAGAGAGAGTGTGTGTATGTACATACGCTTTTGGTAGGGGCTCTCTCAGTACTTTAGTTTTACTGGTATGCTGGGGAGTGGTGGAGCTCTGTAAGGATTCTCCGCGATGTTCGCTATCTTCTTGCCTTCAACCTGTGTTCTCGCCGAACCCCCACTCGGGGCGCCACTATCTGCTGCCAACACGTGGCGCTACCGGTTCCTGTCCAATGGAGTGGGCCATCTGGACCCTCCCTCAGGTGGGTGCAGTGCTGGCAACTGTGCCACTTCATCCTGTGTATTTGTTGATGTCAATGATTTCAGCAGGTGCATCACCTGTCATTCTTAACTATTTTAATTGCGTCAAATATTTCAGATTCCAAAATTCACATGCATGTGCATTTGATCTATTGTACAAACAGAGTTGTGTTCTACGGATCACGTGGTTGTGTCAGCTGTTTTGTTACGCATGTGCGGAGTGTATGTATGTCAGCTGCCTTTTGGTTTATTTCTTTTTGCGCATGCCTACGTGAATTAAATATACATAAGCATTTTGGAATGTGTGATATATTCACTGTACTGCGACTGCGCAGACTGTAATTAAATATCTGTTATGAAATGTGATGTGGTGAAACCGCCAGCGAGCGAAATGTATAACAATAGTGCTTATAATAAGTATTGCAACAAATCTAACTTCATATTATTAATAAGCCATTGTTAAATGAATTATTGTTGCGACTATTTCCGTTTTATAAATAATAGCTCGTATTTTGTGCTTTTTTCCTTTGCTCCCATTAAACTCAACAAAACCTGAAGAACTTCATTTCTCCAAGCAAAGAGTGATCCATTTTAACCAAACGTACCCAACATGCATAATATTAATTAATTACGTCGTTATACATTTTGTTGCATTTATTGCATTTTAACACTAAATTTACTGTGTCAACTATCACATGTGCTAAACAGGTGGCCTCGGTTGCGTAGTCGCCTTCATGCACTCTCTGCTTGGTTAAATTGTAGATGATAGATACATGACTTACTGCGCAATACAAATTTATGTGTAAAACTTTCATACGTTCAAAATTTAAAGTATAAAAGTCGCTTAAAATGGTAAACAATAATCTTTTTATGTTACATACACAGAATTATCACATAATGTTCCATTCACATAAATTTCTCTACGTCTTACAAAAGATTATATTTCTGTCTACTTCATGCTAATTGCAATAATCATAAATGTTTTTTACTTAACTTCCTTGTAAGTAGAAGGGAATAGGGAATACACTAGTCTGAAGTGATGGTTCACTATGCGGGTAATGTTGAAATTCGGTTCTCTTTGCACGGTCAGGAGTTAAACAAAAGAAACACGGATGACGATTTCTTTTTTGAGAAAAGTATAATTATTTTAAAATTAATACCAATTAACAAGGAATATCACAGAAATGGTTATACAAAAGGTAAAAAGTATATATAATATAAAAGTGTGTGTTTTGATGGAATAATGTTTGTCCATCTCTTACGGTTAACCAGTTTTGCGAATGTTAAAGGGATAGTTAAAGAGATGCTAAAGAGATGTATTAAAAGCTCTCACAATGCGATTGTCATTCAAATTTGTTTTTTTGCATGGCTAGGAATAAAACAAAAGACACACTTCCTATTTGAAAAAAGTAAAAGTATTTTAAAATTGAAACCAACAACAAGAAATATACTGAAAACGGTTAGCCCCATAACAAAAAATATAAAGGACATAAATTGTGTTTTAACGAGATCTAAATTTTTGTGTACTAGGTAAGTTTTGTCTATCTCTTACGGTTTCTCAGTTATAAAAAGTTATTCAGAACGAAGAGGACTTCAGGAACTATTCCAAAAAATGCAGGATACAATTTTATTTGCCATGTAAGCATTGTTAATACAGGGCTTCTTAATCAAAGTTGTGAGCCAGTTTTTAGAAAATCGAAAATTTCGAAAAATGTTCCATGTAAAGGGTAGTTTGGGGTAGGGGAATTTCCCTGAAAATCTTCATATCGCATCTTAAACTTAAATACCAAGTTTGGTTTTTAACCAAATTTCCATTTTTGAACTGTGTTGTCCACACACACTCTCTCTCTATCTTCTCTCTCTCTCTCTCTCTCTCTCTCACACACACACACACACATACACTGTCACAAGGTACTTTTCCAATTTTTTTATTCAGGAGGTCTGAAAACATATATTTCTGGTGAAATATTGCTATAGAATTTGTTGGTGGAACACAACACTTCTCTATCCACTATGCACATTGAACATACGTGCTAGAGAAATTAAAATGTGTGGGATACGCTCTAAAGTTCCCCCATCTGCAATTAAAAGTTCAGAATAAGTTGGTGATTGATGTAATTGCAATTTCTCAAGGGCCCACAATTCTACCACTGCATTTTTAAAGTCATAGAACTCATTTGAACATAAATAAAAGATATCAATGAAGTAAAATGTGATGCCATGTTTAAATGCAAGCTATGTCAAATTCTTAGAGAAGGTGTAAATAAAATTAACAAAATTAAATTAAGAATGTTTATATGGTAAATAAAATTAGTATCCTGAGTTTCTTGGAAATCTCGTTTAAACATACAATTTATGTTCTTTACATTTGTGTTGTGGAGCTTACTGAGATATTCCGGGACTTTCCTTGTTGTTGGTTTCAATTTTAAAATAATTGTACTTTTCTCAAACAGGAAGTCGTCCGCGTTTCTTTGTTTTACTCCTAGCCATGTTCAGAAGCTAATTTCAAGGACAATCTCATAGCGATAGCTATGAAACCTTTGACCATCACTTTAGCCTAGTGTATTCCCTTATTTCCCTTCTACTTATAAGGTACTAAATAATAAGACTTTTTCCTAATGTGTATCTTGATTATCATGGAATAGAAAGAAAAATAATCTTCTGTAATAAATTTGTTTGTAGATCAGGTAAAGAAAGGCATGTAAATAGAACATGTCAGATTTTTTTTTAAGTCAGTGAGCGACTTTTCTAACAATTTCAGTAGTCATTTAGTGAAAATTTTGGCAGATTTAAATTTTTGGCTTGATGAATATGCTGAGGAATGAAATTTTAAAAACAAAATAAAGCTACACTCTAAAAATTGTTTCCTTGGGAAAGAATGCTAATTTCTTTTCTCAAATAAGTCAATTAGCATAACTTAAATGTTAAAAATGACACATTTCTAATAGACTAGACTTTTGAATAGAAGAATAGATTTTACAACATCAAATCAGTTTATAAACAACTGATTTTGATATGGCAGTTCTGTTCTTTTTACACTCCAATATGGAGTTAGAAAGAATTTATAATCGGCTGACTATTGGTAAAACAAAACTAAGAAAAATGTTTATATGGTCAACTGAGGAGAATACTGTTAGGAGTAGAGGATAAATGTGTTAAACGAATTGGCAGAAAAAGTTGTACTTTATTACACGAAAATTGACTAGTCTGTAACTTGTTAGGTCTAGAAAAGAAAGAGACAAAAACACTTACCCTCTTGTTATGCATTTGCAAAGATCATGTAGCCATTTAACAGATAATAGTGGGTTGGGAGGGTGTGGGTGCTTTCTAAGAATTTAGACAGAGCAGGTAGTGTGTCCCAAAGACAAGGACAGAACCAAACCGGACAAGTTACATCTCATAAAGCATATTGGTGTATAGTTTTTTCCAAAGCATGATGGCCCTACCACTGGGCAATACTCATTAGCAAACAAAAGACAATTCTGTACTTGTGGTGAGTCACAATGTAGTAAAATCTGTTCCCTGGAAAGACTGCTTTGCTTGCAGGTAGAAAATCGCGCCTCAGCAATGAGACAGTAAGTTTTAAGACTTGGCAACAGTGAGGGTTGGTTTCCAGTCGTACACACCCTAATCGCTAAACAGAAAGACGGCAAACCCTAACTTCAAAGCCTTTGGAAGAAGAGTGTGGCGTCATGTTCTAAAAAATACTCTACACACGACTCAGTGCACTCATTACAACCATCAACCTTTTCTGCTCTGCCGAGAAGAAACCGGAAGTTGGACTACTTTATTTCTGAATATAGAGCTGGATTTTTCTTCTGTTACCCATCTCGTATGTAGTACTTACATACGAGACGCCGTTGAGGTTCAGAGGCTCTGGATCAGAGGGAAGGCAGCATGAATAGTCAGTCCGAGGCCTGGAATGAAAGTGAGAAGTGGGTTATATGATATGATGAGTATGGAACAATTGGTGGAATGAATGACGGGGGAAATGTAGAACCGGAAGAAAACCCGCTCAGACGCCACTTCGTCCACCACCCGTAATTCGCGAAAATAGACGATTCACTATGAGAATGCTTTGTGATGTGTTTCCACAAAACATGTTCAACATGTTCAGCAGTGGCTGTATTTGCTGGCGGAAGCTACCTTTGATGAGGACTTACAAAAGTTAAACATTTGAAGCTTTCTCGGTGCTGGTTATAACAAGTGATTTCACGGGATAGCAACCGAGTTAAATTAGATTCCTCAGGGAAGACGAAGACCACAGAGTCAAGATGGTTGAAAGCTTGGATTTCTCTGATTCCAATTTAACTCGGTTGCTATCCTGTGAAATCATCTGCTATTCACAAGTTGATTTCCCACTGTAACAAATGCCTGAAGAATGAAGGCAACTATATATGTCGAAAAATAGGTTAAGGGATACTCTTTCATGTACAAGTAAATATTTTTGGGGAAAAATTATGTTTTGCTTTTTTTCAAACCGGTGTTATGTGTTGTTCTAAAGATAACTGTCTTTGCATCTTCACAAATAAAAGTGGACTACTGACGTTCAAGGCTAGTGGTAACTGAAGAACTGAAGGCGTTTCATGTGTGCAGGGTGTGGGGAGCGGGGAAGCCAGACGGAATTGGTTCTGATGCACAATACCTTGCAAGCGGTCAGGTTGTATACCAAAGATCGTGCATTTAAGATTAGTGATCACGTTAAAGAACACGGACGGAATTTTTACAGTTCCAAAGTTTTAATGGATTCTTCTGAAAATGTTACTGTAATTGCATTACCATTTAGTTAATATGTATACCAAACTTCACTAAAATTAGATACATTCATATATTGTATAAATTTTATTATGTAAATATGTGGCACAAACAAATTGTCCCACGCGTCTCATAATTTGAGAAAATTCGTTGTAATTTTTGTAATTGAAACTTTGAACCTATTGCACCTGTTATGTGACTACCAGCATAAAGCGTGAATAAGGTTCTATGGAAATAATAGTGGGTTATTCCTTTATATCACATGTAACAAATTATAAGATGTTCCTTCCAAAGTGTATTTTATTTTTCTTTCAAACATGAGCTCACAACTTACTTTCTTTTGACCAAAGTATTCATCACTCTTTTACACCAAACAGATTTTCCTTACACAAAATTTGACATAAATAGCAGTCCAAGAAAATGACTTCTCTTTCCTTTCTTTACACAACACTGCGAATGACCTTTCGTCTTTGGCACACCAAAAATAAGTTACATTAAAATTTGCACTGAGCACTACAGCAATGAATTTTGAAAATAATAAACTTACCAAAAGAATTATGAAAATAATTTAGAATAGGCCTAAAAGGTCTCAGTCAAAACAGGATCCTTCCGTATAGAACGAACCTTTCCAGGCAATCTCTTCGGCGCAAGTCTAACTCGTTCTCCAAAGCATGTCGCTCCATTCTCCTCGAACACGACATCCTCTTGCGCAACCAATTTCAGCATGTTCCTTCAAACAGGTATCACCAGAGTGCAGTCATCAGAGCCCTCCGTGAAGAGCTCCATGAAGCTTAGGTAGAGCCTTTTGCGTTTAGCTGGGCAAAATGGTACATAAAACATATTATACGAAAATATATTTTAAATAAATATGATGAACGAATTGATAACTTTTATAAGCCGATAAGAAAATTCAATCCTTAAAACTAACCATATTTTCACATTAAAGAAACTTATTTTTAAAAGTATTATTTGTCATGTAGCATGTTGAGTTAGATACTTCTGCACATCCAGGGAAATTTTAATGGCATTTAAACAAAACTGTGAGTGCAAAAACATGGTTTTGAGAAAGACGCTGTTTTATAAAATGTTATGCTAAGTAACAGGCGTACTGCACTATATTAAATGACTGTAGAGCCCAAGTAAAGGACGAAAGATGAAAATATTGGCTCTCTATGGATGTCCAAAGGCTCCAGCAATCATTTAATACAAAAGAAAAACTATTTTCGATTTCTTGACCGATTGTGCTAAAAATTTCACTCCCAGTGTCCCGAATATTTAGCCTTTCTAGATATTAAATTTGGTTCCTATATAATTCCTCAAAATGAATTAATAGTCCTCTATTGTTTCAGAAGTATTTTTCTTTGTATCATTCTTTTGAACATTTTATCATTGAAAGAGGAACTGGAACCGGTTGAACAGTATATTCACCTCTTTCAGCAAGTATTGCTTTATTAAAATTATTAATTAATTAATAACTAAAGCCTATTCAGCCTTAAGTTGATCCTCGCCGAAACAAACCCCGGCGATCAGTGCATCGTTATAATGTAGCCTTCCGCCATTCGCGCCAGAAATACCGTCATATTTTTACGACCACGTGACGCGTACACGTAGTTAATTATGATGTAAAACGAGTAGAGCCCTTATTCTGACAATTTAAACGATGATTATTTTGTTAAGTATAATAAAAGAGCGAAAAAATAAATAGCGAGTATGCGATAAGTTACATTTATTCGCTCTCTGGAAGCGGCTCTGTTCCCTCCAGATCAGAATTGCCGTTTAAGCCGTTTGTGCTGCTGCTTTCCACTCCAAAGTTGATAACCAGATTGATAACCAATGCTTCTTCTTTCGTTACATGTACCACTTCATTAACTGTCGGCGGCTCATTTTTACTTTCTCTTGCCCCGTATGTACAATGTACATAGGGATAGAGAAGTATTGCATTCCACCCAAAAATTCGATGTCGAGATTTCACCGGAAATATATGTTTTAGGACCCCCTGAATGCAAAAAAAAAGCATTTCCAGAAAAAGGTCCGTATGTGTGTGTGTCCGTGTGTCTGCGAACACGATAACTCAAAAACGAAAAGTAGCTAAAATACCAAACTTGGTATTTAAGTTCAGTATCTTCCAGGGATGCGACACGAAGATTTTGAGAAAAATCCCCCCACCCCAAACTACCCTTTACATGGAACTTTTTTCGAAAATTTTGATTTTTTTTAAAAATGGATCTAACGATTTTGATTAAAATATCGTATATTAAAGATATTTACCTGACAAAATGTATATCTTGAATTTTCTGGGAATAGCTTTACGTCATATACATTTTTTTTCGTGGAGCTTACCGTTTTCGAGGTATTCATTGTTATTAGTTTCAATTGTGAAGTACTTATACTTTTCTCAGACGGGAGTGTCCGTTTTTCTTTTGTTCGACTCCTGGCCAAGAAAAGAAGCCAATTTGTAATGAAAATCGCATAACGACAGCTTTTAAAACATTTGTCTATCGATTTAGCCTAGTGCATTCCCTTATTTTCTTCCTACTTATAAGGAACTAAGTAATAAGAACATTGTGCTGAATACCTCGATTAACAAGGTGCAGTAAGAAGAATAATCTTATGTAAAAAGTTTGTAGAACTGGCCATAACTCGGAAATGAAGCATTTCCGGACACATGTTATAATGAACTATTTTGATTGTCTTCATGTGGGAAATACATACCTGAAATTATGCCCCGTATTTTTGAAACACACTGTATTGGTAGCCGAAACACCGGTGAACTCAGATGTTAATTTCACCACTTCTTTGACATAATGTGTTGGGCACTTCTACAAAACTTACAATGAATATTCCAACACTTAGCTTTTCAACGGTTTACCAGCCTTATGTTTTATTTAACTTGACGAAAATGCGTGAGGAAACTCAACAGTGATCGTCTTCCACGATGCTAAACAACAACAACAACAACCAGCAAACGTTACTGTGTAAACAATATTGCGAATATCAGTTGACTCATTCGAATAGCATGTTGGGACTTGTAGCTCTATTTAATGTACAAATCGGTGTCAATTTATTTCTTAGGTATTTGTATTGAATATTATACAATTTAAGAATAAATCTGTTCTGTAATTTAAACTGTTGACATGGAATTAGATTCTTGCGCGCACAACTACTGCGTTGTACCGCGGTGCACTGACCCATGGATCTGTTTTGCGGATCAACCTAAGAGAATAGAAACTACTTTGTTTCCCACAACAACCTACAGCAGCCAATTTAAGGTGCCTAGTGCAACTGGTAGTTTTGAGATACGACGCAAAGCTATATTTGACAGAGTTCAGAGATCGAAATAACTGCTACAGCAATTTCTGCCTGCGTTCCAGAGTTGGATTGCTCACAGCACTGCTGTGTTCATCTCTAACTTGTGACTTCCGACAAATTAGTTACAAATTTGTTTGCTTGGTAGTCTTGACGTTAGACATAATTAAAGAGAAATTTGCAAATACCAATCCTTTGTGACACATCATATGTTTTGGGAGGTACTGTCAGTTATTGACGATGACATCGGAGGTCCCGATGATGAGACATCCAGTATTGATCACGCAATGGAGACCTGGGGGATAGTATTACTCGATGACAGAACAGTTGTACATCTGTTGCCTCCCACATGTCCCTTATGGGCCACTGCAATCAAATCTGCTGTTGCTCTGTGGGGAAGATTATCGCCACGAACACGCGATATGTGTGCGCTTCCTTCAGTGTTGTCTCTCGAAACTGGTGCGTCAGTCCTATGTTTACTCATGACTTTGTCTACCACTTACCTGAGGTAGTGGAAACATTTAATTATATTCGGAAATATATATATTTGAGGTTCCTGAATGAATATACCGTGATACGTCAATAAGTGCAAATAATTTGATATTTAGTTGAAAACAATGCCTATAACACATAAATATATCTCATTTTAACCACTTATTTTGAAGATGTCTGCTGTGTTTACATACATCACGCCACCTGTAGTTGGGCAAGGCAAAGGATAAAGGTTCAGAGGTCGGTCCACCGAGAAGACATGCCAAGTGACATCGGGTGTGAACGTATGAGATAGGGAATAATAGCCATCCTAAAAACATCGTGAAAATTTCTTCATGAATATAACTTCAGAAAAGAAAAAATGCAAACATTGGATCACAAAATCCTCAAACGCTGATAAAAATAGTTGCTCTTATTCAAGATAAGTGTTTCAAAATAGCTGCCACGAGCCGTTCCTACTTCCCCGTTCCAGATCTCGATAGACTCTGAAAACAATAATTGAACATCATATTTATATATTTAACCGTTACATATATCAGTTTTTAATTGTTTTGTTTTATTTTCTAAATGGGAATAACATATAACATTGAATTTACTGTAAATATTTGGGTGAAAATTCAGATTTATTACATTTTCACAACGTGGCAATAGAAATCAACTTTTCAGTGTTTCCTCTTCTTTGGTATTTTTTGTTTTATTTTATTTCGTGTAAAGAAAATGTTACCTCTTGGAATAATTTTAATTTTATAGTTATTTTAGTTTAAATTTGCCCATACTTAATATTTGTAGGGAGGATGTTAAATTGAATAAATTTTAACTCCTTATTTTATTGAATGCTTTGTGTATATCAGCCACGTAACAGTTTAGAGGGGCCATTTCGGCAAACGTTTTTCTCCATTATTATGCATTGAATTCGAAAGAAGATAATTTGTGTTGCACTCACATGATCTTTTTACTTATTTTTCAACAAACTATTCTTACGAAAGCTTTTTCTTCAATCAGAAGAAACTTCCTAAATATTTGCACTTTCAGTTAAAGGTTAAAAAGGATACAAACCCGTGGTGGTGAGTCTGCCTCACGTTCTGGAAATCTCGGTTAGGTTGAGCTACCCAGATAAGGTTTTTTCGGGGGTTTTCCCATAGCATAAAAAGACGAATGTCGAACTCTAAACTACATGGATTCCGGGCTCATTTAAGCATAATTTCACTCACGTCATAAATCATCCGAAAATGAGCTACAATGTCAAATTACGTTAAACTAAAGAAGGGGGAAAAAAACCTTCAGTGGGCTAATGTGATGGTCAGATTTTTAAAAAGACTGTACTGACTTTGAATTTTCACGTCCTGTGGATAACCTGGAAAAAATGTGAATAGCAACTTTCCACCTCAAACATATAAGGTAAGTATCCGAAAACTTAAACCAATGACAAAAGAGTACCTCGGAAATATTTAACATTTAAAGATGTATTTGGCATCAATTTTGTGCAAACATCATCTTGTGAAATAATTTTTTTTTTGTCTCTTTGCGGTTTACCGAGTATGGAAAGTCATTCAGAATGAAAAGGACTTTAGAGACTATTACCAGAAAATTAACATATATATTTTGTGACACGAAACATATATTTTAATCAAAATGGCTATAGCCATTTTCGAGAAAAAGAAAAATAGGTAAAAAGTTTTCTTATATAGAATAATTTCAGATGGGAGAATTTTCTTGAAAGGCTTCTGGTTGTATCCTTGAAAATGCTAAATCTAAATCCCAAGTTTGGTTTTGGAACGACTTCCATTTTTTAATTAAACTGTTCATCCAAACACAAGGATGTTTGAAAAAAAATATATATACATTTTTTTTTCCTTTTTTTTTTGGGGCGGGGGGTTTGCACTATATCAAAAACCGTATATTTTTAGTGAAATCTTATATGACATTCTTCCTTTATAGGTAAATATGTTGACTTTGTTTTATATTCAGATCACAATACCGTCTTATATGTTTATCGCCGAGATTATATTATCCCACTGCGCAAAGTAGCGCAGGACGAGTCAAGGGTGACGGTCTCAGTCGTTGTTTTGTCTTCCTTTTGTGAAGTATTCGACAATATAGGTGTTGTGTGTATTTCCGTAGGAATGTTATTCTCTTACTAATTCACGAAAATATCTACCAACAAATTCACGCTTGAACAGCGTATTTTTTAAGTATGATACACACGTGAAAACTAAATCATGTATATGGGTGTGTATACAATTTCAGCAGCAACTTCCTGATTATCCAGTTCCGGACAGACATTAAGAGATATTTGATCAAATTTAGAACAACGGAATTGTGGAACTTATGCTGTGAATGGTGATTTCATCCGACGATGTAAAAAATATTTTCGCAGAGATTCATACGACCCCAGCTTTGGCATAAAACGAAGGTAGTATATAGTATAGAAAGCAATAAGCATTTTACATTCTCTACACGTACTATGTACATAGTGAATAGAGAAGGTATTGCATTACACCCAACATTTTGATACCGGAATTTCACCAAAATACATGTTTTGGGACCCCCTAAATCCAAAAAAATGTATTTTTAGAAAAAATTCCGAGTGTGCCTCTGTGTGTGCGGGTGCGTGCGCGCGCGCCTATGGGAAGCATAGCTCAAAAACAAAAAGCTCGTTAAACACCAAACTTGATATTTAAGTTCAGTGTTTTCCAAGGATGCGGCATGAAGATTTTCAAGAAAATTTCCCGACCTCCAACTACTCTTTACACGAAAAAAAAAAATTGAACATTTTGGTTTTCTCAAAAACGGCCATAACGATTTTAATTAAAAGCTCTTATATTTAAGATATTTACAGGACAAATAAAATGTATATCTTGAATTTTCTGGGAATGACCTCTGAATATTTCTATATTGCAGATGTATTTTTCTGAATTTTGCATAACTAGTAAACCCTAAGAGATAAACAACTACATAAAAATGTAGATCTCAATAAAACACATGATTTATGTCATATACTTTTTTTCGCGGAGTTGACCGTTTTCGAGATATTCTTTGTCATTGGTTCCAGTTTTAAAATAAACGTTTAAAACGTTTCTCATACGGGAACTTGTCAATACGGTCACACAAAGAAACAGATTTCAATCCCATAGCAACCGTATTTTAAAACATTTGACTACAGTTTAGCCTATCGTATTCCCTTATTTGCCATCTACTTATAAAGAATTAAGTAATAAGACCATTTTTGTTAATGTTTATATTGATTAGAATGAAGCAGATAGAAGAAAAAAGCTTATTGACAATAAGTTGTTACAGAGATGCTGAGAAAGTCATATGAATGGAACACATCAGACTTTTTGAAAATATATTTTAGATAATTTCGATAATTTAATTGTTTTCTCACAGATACCGTGTGTAGGACAGGAGTTGGATTGGTAGAGTCAGACTGAAACATTCAATACCATAGCCGGGATTTGATATACGGATCTCCCGGCCTCTAGCCAGTTGCTCTACCACTGAGCCACCATGGCGATATGCCAGTAAAGCATATTGTCCATAATAGTTGGCTATACTATGAATCCTGGGTCTTGAAGTACTTACGATACTGTAAGTCACCATCTGGGTTTGTCATCTCAAAATAATTTGAGATCACCCTATGGTTTACCGGGGAACATGTGAGTCTGTTTTAGGCTCTACGTATCCAACTTCATATTTTAAATATGATGGGGAAAGGAAGTCAACTGAATGTAACACATAACATTTTAGTACTCACGTGTCTAAAACGTGTATTTCCGGCAAAATGCCTTTATTGATTTGTGTGTGCGATAACTATGTTTGCTGTACCTCAGGTAAGCGCTAAATAAATAAATAAATGGAGTTTTATTTATGGACGCTCTTTAACTGCTGTGGTTCTCAGCGTTCCATTCTATAGTGGGCGTGAAAGACCGGTTAATTTTGCTCAGAGACGTCTTATCCGGCGTAAATCTGCGACACAGGACCAACGGCTTTACTTCCCTTCCATGCTAAGGATTTTTACACCCAAAAAAATCCATTGTCCTCCGCCGGGTTTGAACCCGCGACCTTGGGTGTATGAAGTTAGCATGGGACGACGAAGCAGATAGAAGAATAATCTTACTAACAATAATTTGTTACAGAGATGCAGAGAAAGTCATGTAAATGGAGCATATTAGATTTTTTGAGATCATATTTTAGATAAGTTGGTAAAGGAAGTCAATGTGAACGTAACGCATCATATTTTATTATTCATTTGTGTTAAGTGTACAAGGTAGTCTAAACATACGGAAATTACACCTTAAGTGAGTTGAATTACCACTGCTCTTATAGTATTCAATTGTTTTTCCATAAATTTGTATGAATTATTCTATAAATCATGACATTTATTTTAAGTGTTTTTTACATCAATAGCTTATGTGGTTGAGTCTGTAAAAAGTATTTCATTCAGCAGAAAAGCAATAAAACTTAGTCTTAAACAAGAGAATTCATGTACCTTTTCTCTGATACTACTTGCAGTACATAATCACACTTTACATGCTTGTTCTTAGTATTAGCTATATTCTGAACCTGAATTATTTAGCTATGATATAATTTCAGTAGAAGTTAAAAAAAATATTTTTTTCAAATTCAAAAAAGTAAAAATGTGAAAATTTTGCAATGTTGTTGCTTTCTTCATATGATCAATATATCATCACTATTGTGGTTCACAAAGTTCTAAAAAGTCATTGCATAACAGCTTAAAAGAAATGCAGACTAGCATTTAAATTGTTTTTAAATTCATTAAAATCCTCTTAACCCCCCCCCAAAGTACATATTTTCTGAAACTAGAAATAATAGAGATTTTATTAGTGTCTAAGACAAACAAAAATATTTTTTGCCATTTCAGAGTACCTTGTCCCCTTAAAGCATGTATATCTTTATCGGTTTGTGTGTGCAACAACTACAGTAGTAAGCGGTAGAAAAAGTAATAAAAGTGGAATATATAAAACTTTGAGGGAGGTCTAGACGCCTGCAGGAGCAGCGAGTTCCTGAGCACCATGTGGAAATCTTATACCCAGGTGTCCAAGGGGTCGTAATGAGCAAGCATGGTTAATGGTTATTGCGACCAGGTGGTGCCACTCAGGTGAGTGATGGTGGTCCTCAGGTGTGAATAGGGCGGAGTAGAACTTGTCACTGAGGGAGAATTATGGACCTGACCTTGCAATGTGTTCCAGGTATGCGGTCCTTCCATTTGCAAAGAAACCTTAACTGTTTCAAATTATTTCCCCGACACAGGAAAGCCACATGATCAGGAGTGGTTGACAAAAGAGCATATAATGTTGCGTAGCGGTGCATTTAGTAAAGATGAATTTCTCTACATCTGTGTAACAAATTATTGTTAATAATCTTATTCTTCTGTTTAATGCTAAAATATTAGCAGATTGATAAGTGAGGGGTGAATTGAGTAAAATTAAACAAAAGCCCTTTCTTCCAAAAAAAAAAAAAAAATTGCCCAAAACGATCTTATTACTCAGTTTCTTTAAGTAGGAGGAAAATAAGGGAATACACAAGGCTAAACCGACAGTAACATGTTTTAAAATTTGGTTGCTATGGAATTGAAATCCTTTTCTTTGTGTGGCCACGAGTTGACAAGTTCCCATATGAGACAAGTTCCCTGAAATCAATAACAAGGAATACCTCGTAAGCGGCCAATCCACGAAAAAATAAGTATAGGACGTAAATTGTGTGTTTTAGCGTGATCTACATTTTTATAAGTTTTTGTCTATCTATTACGGTTTACTAGTTTTGCAAATTCCACGAACATTTATCAAGAAAAAACATATCTTCAGAGGCTGTTCCCAGAAAATTGAAGATACATTTTATTTGTTATGTAAATATATTACATGTAAGAGATTTTAAACAAAATCGTTGGAGCCATTTTTGAGAAAATCAAAATTTTCGAAATTTTTTCCATGTAAAAGATAGTTTTATGGGGCGAGTTTTTCTTGAAAATGTTGGTATTGCATCCTTGGAAGATACCGAACTTAAATATCAAATTTGGTATTAAACGGTCTTTTCGTTCGTTTGTGTGTGTGTGTGTGTGTGTGCTATTTTTTTTTTTTTTTTTTTTTTTTGGACAGCATAGCTGCGTGTCTTTATTTTTCACATATGGGAATTTTTCAACTGCTGGCAAAGCAAAGAAACGGAATTCAACCACAGACAACTAGCTTTTAAAAGATTTGACTCTCGTTTTAGCCTAGTGTATAACATTATTTCCCTTCTATTTACAAGAAAACATTGCTGATGATGTTTATCTCGATTAGCATGAAGTAGACTGAAAAATAAGCCTTTTTAACAATAATTTGTTACAGAGATGAGAAAGTCATGTGAATGGAACACATAAGATTTTCTCTACATTAGTATTGAACTGATACCAATAACAAAAAGTAATTCGGATTTGGTTAACTCCACAAAAAGTCTATACGATATAAATTGTGTGTGTGTGTGTGTGTGTGTGTGTGTGTGTGTGTGTGTGTGTTTCTAACTCTTGCGGTTACAAAGTTGTGCAAAAATCATCCACAATGAAGAGTTTTTAAGAGTCTATTCCTAGAAATTCCAATTTATATATATAATTTTATTTACAATGTAAATGTTTTTATATACGGTATTTTAATCAAAATCGTTAGAATCATTTTTGAGAAAATAAAACATTTCAAAGTTTTTCCATTAAGGATGGTTTGCGGTGAGAGAATTTTCTTGAAAACTTACATATTGCATCCTTGGAAGATACTGAACTTCATTATCAAGTTTGGTATTTAACCGACACATACACACATTCACACATACATACACACATAGACTGACCTAAAATATTTTTGGTTGCACCTAACCCTAAAACGAGCATTTCCAGGCAAAGCCCGGAATCAAAATTTTAGATGAAATGCAATACCTTCTCTAATTTACTCTTGTGCAAGCTATGCTGCTTCTCCGGATTTTCCCCAGTTGGGTTTTCCGTTTTGGATTGCCACAATCCTCGGCCTATCCAGTCTCCTTCATTAAGTGTTTTTGTTGTTGTTTTTGTTTTTAGTACATAGTACATAGGTAGAGAATCCATTGCATTACAGCAACAAACTAAAATTGAGATTTCGCCGAGATACACCACGAGATTTTACCTTAGTGTCCCCTGAATCCAAACAGAGTGTTTTAGAAAAAGGTCCGTGTTTGTGCGTGTGCATCCATGTGTGTGAGTAACAAAACTCAAAAACGAAAACTCGGTTAAATACAACATTTGACAATTACATCTTCCGGGATGTACCACGAAGATTTTCAAGAAAATCCTCACATAAATTACTCTGTACATCGATAAACTTTCGAAATGTTTGATTTACTCAAAAATCGCTCTAACGATTTAAACATAACTACAAGACAAAGAAAATGAATATCTTACATTCTCTGGGAACAGCCTCTGAACGCTTCTTCATTCTGCACGACTTTTGTATAACTGGTAAACCGTAAGAGATAGACTGAAAGCTTACTAAACAAAAATATAGAACTCCTTAAAATTCACAATTTAAACCATATTCATTTTTGTGGAATTAACCATTTCCGAAATATTCCTTATTGGTTTCTGTTTTAAATCTTTTTCTTTCGAGAATTTCTCATTCTTAACTTTGATTAAAATACAGTATATTAAAGATATTTATATGGAAAATCAAATGTATATCTTGAATTTTGTGGGAATATCCTCTAAAGACTTTGTTTTGAATACATTTTTCTAAATTTTGCGTAACCGGCAAACCGTAAGAAATGAACAAAACTTACTACAAAAAAAAAATTATATCACGTTAAAACACAATTTATATCATATACGTTTTTTCGTGGAATTTACCATTTCTGAGATATTCCTTGTTATTTATTTCAGATTTAAAATACTTTAACTTTTCTCACACGGTAAGTTGTAAACTCTTAGCCCTGCATAGAAATGGGTTTCAACTATATGACAAACAGTTTTTAAAAGATTTGACTATCGTTTTAGCCTAACGTAGTCCTTTATTTGCCTTCTAATTGCAAAGAAGCAAGTAATTAAGACAATTTCTGCAAATGGTTATGTCAATTATCATAAAGTGGGTAGAATAATATGCGTTTTAATAATAATGGTTAAGTAGATGTAGAGAAAGTCGTGAGAATGGAATACAAGATTTTTTCTATAAATGCTCTTTCCGGTAAAATCCCACTATCAAATTTGAATGCAATACTCTATTTACTTATCTTAGTTTATTCTTCTCATGTGTAAAACTTACACTCCCTAGAACATACACAGAGGCCTGTTGAAGAGCAGATGAACACTGAATCAAAGATTGAAAAATCTGAAAAGGCCTGTAGCCAAGCATGACAATTATATGAAATGATGATATGAAAGGTAATGATGGAGAAAATGGTGGAATGAAAGATAGGGGAAACAGGAAAATCCGCTTAAAATCCCCAATATGCCGCTTTGTCCACCAAAAATCCCACATGTCGTCTCCTGGGATCGAACTCAGCCCACTTCGGTGAGAAAGAGCGGTCTAATCACCTTGATGATGCTCTAGTTACTATGGATAAAATAATATGCATCAAATATAGCACAGGAAACTCTGATTGTTGAATTAGAACATTAAATGAATTTGTGGATTCTAAGAATTTCACAGATGGCTATCTATAAGATTAAGGATATGATGTCTCCATTGGAATTGAGCGTTCATAGCTGGAATATGAAGGGTTTTAATTGCTGCGCGAGTTGAAGCTGGAATGCTATGAGCAATCAGATGAAATTCCATCCCTGCCGGTAGCTGTGAGGTTTATGGAAATGCGGAACCCTGCTGGATATGGAATGCGGGCTGGTCAGCATCACCCCCCTCCCACACACACGTAGCCCCATTGTCATGGAGGTGTCGCATTCTGCGCTTCATTCAGAGTTTCATTCACCGTGGCAAGCAGTGCGTTACTCCAAGCAGAAGAAGAAGAAGCCATTTTTCTTCACAATGCCACTTTCTTCCCATTCACGATTCTCCGAGTGTGGAAACCTTCCCACCTGGCTTTGCGACGACGACGGAAGTGCGTGTCAAAAAATGGATAAGGGGGCTCCAGGTTACCTGCTGGGCGAGGTTATCTTGCACACCCCCACCTCAGAAATGGATGTGGTGCCCCGCTGTCTGTCACGGCTGACTTTGTCCCCGAGTAATGTACACGGATACAGCCTTCCCCCCCACACCTGTGCAACTTGTCAAAATGACAGAGATCCAAAAAGCCGCCGGCTTTTCTAAGTGAATTTACTCTTTGTTACCGGAGAAAGTTAAGGTACTCCATCGGCTGCTTGTTCAACCTTCAAAGGAGATTCTAATCTTCTTGCAAAACAAAGTCTCTGGAGTTAAACAAGCACAAGCAGCGCCACGTGTGCAGAAGTGGCCGAACAAAGCTTCAGAGGAACTAGATATTTACAATACAAGTGTGTAAAGTTCTTGTATTTTAATAGCGTAGACGAGTTTGATAACCATAAGAGAATCGAAATAATTTGATGTGTTCCATTAACATGACTTTTTATAAACTATGCTGTATCAAATAATTCTTACAAAAGTGTTAGTTTTATTGTTTTTTTCACACAAGCCCTGTGTAGAACAGGAGTTGGATAGGCAGAGCCACATTGAAAAATTCAATGGTATATCCGGGATTTCAACCACGGATCTCCCGGTCTCTAACCAGTTGCTCTAACCATTACATTTCCTATCTGACTCGCGTGTTTCCCGGTAAACCTCATGTTGCCATGGTACCTCAGTGGTTAGAGCAACCACTCGGAGACCGGGAAATCCGTGGCTCAAATCCCAGCTATGACATTGAATGTTTCAGTATGGCTCTACCTATCTATCTCCTGTCCTACACACGGGCTGTTGAAAAAAACAATTAAATTAACACTTTTTGACTTATTAGTTGGCTAAACTATGAAGCCCAGCACTTGTACTTACGACATTGTAAGTCGCTATTGTGGTTCGCAATCTCAAAATGATTTGAGATCACCTTATATTTAACGGTTATCATGCGAGTCAGATAAGAAATTTAATGTCGTGCCAGTATGTTGCCATAGTAGCTTAGTGGCTAGAGCAACTGGCTAGACGGGAGATCCTTGGTTTAAATCCCAGGTATGGCATTGAATTTTTCAATCTGACTATACCTATCAAATTATTACAAAAGCTTATTAATCTATCTACTTAATGCTGATCAAGATGAACATTAGCAGAAATTATTTCATTATGGGAAGTAAGGGCTGTAACGATAGTCAAAACTTTTAAAAGCCTGCACTATGTGATATTCATTTAAGTTCGGTTCTCTTTCCATGACCAGGGGTAAAACAAAAGATATATGCAACGGACGAGGACTTCCCGTGTGAGAAAAATTTTAAGTATTTTGAAATTAAAACAAAAAAAAAAACCAGGAATATCCAGCAAATGGTTTTCTCTAAAAACATTGTATGTAACATAAATTGCGTGTTTTAAGGAGATCTATATTTTTATGCAGTAAGTTTATGCGTATCTCGTCGATTTACCAGCTGTACAAAAGTCATTCAGAGTGAAGAGGACTTCAGGCTATTCCATGTAAATAGCTTTAATATACGGTATTTAATTCAAATCGTTAGTCATTTTTTAGAAAATCGAAAGTTTGGAAAATTTTCAATGTAAAGGGTAGTATCGAGTGGGGGATTTTCCTGAAAGCCCTATTTACAGTGTACATAGTGGATAGAAGGCATTGTAGTCCATCCAAAACTTCAATGTCGAGATTTCACCGGAAATATATGTTTTGAGACACCCTGAATCCATAAAAAAAAAAAACATCTTTAGAAGCGCGCGCGCGCGCGTGTGTGTATGTGTGTCTGTGGGCAGTATAGCTCAAAGACGAAAAGTCGGTAAAATATAAAACTTGGTATTTAAGTTCCGTGTCTTCCAAGGATACTGCATGAAGACCCTTTATATGAAACATTTGACTAATGATTTTTATTAAAATGTCATATGTTTAAGATAGTTTCATGAAAAACGAAATGTGTATCTTGCAGTTTCTGGGAATAGCCTCTGATGACTTCATTCTAGATAAGCTTTGCATAACTTTTGTATAACTGGTAAACTGCAAGAGACAAAAAAATTAATCTCATTAAAACACACGATTTATTTCATAAACATTTTTGTAAAGTTATCCGTTTTTGAGATATTCAAAGTTATTGGTTTCAGATTTAAGGTAGTTACAATATTCTCAAAGTGGAGACTTGCTTCTTTTCGTCTCTCTTTTGTTTACTCCTAGCAAGCAAAGGAAATGTTTCACTTAGCGACCTGCTTTTAGAAGAACTCACTGTTGCTTTAGCCTTGTATTCCCCTATTTCCCTTTTACTTACAAAGAAGCAAATAATGTCAACATTTATCTTGATTATCATGACGTAGATAAAAGAATGAATTTTTTGTGGAACTACTAAAGAAAGTCATGTGAATGAAACACCTTCAATTTTTTTTCAGTTGTCCACAGTTGGACAACATTAACAAAGACACACACACACATACACATAAACACGCAGATGTGTTTCTAAAATGCTTTTAGGATTCATAGCCTCTCAAAACATTTATTTCCGGCGAAATGCTGGTATAAAATGTTTGTGTGCAATACCTTTTGTTCCTGTCTACTGTGTATTTGTACATGAAGAATATTGTACATACTAGATAAAGTGAAAAAGATTTTGCACAAATGTATCAAACAATGTTTTTTGCGTGGCAGTACGAAATTAAAATAAATATTAGAAAGGAGTTACCATTTCCACGAGCATACCCAAAAGCGATTATTTGTGTGGCCATATGTGTTTACAATGACTTTCAAATGGGATAAGGTTTCTCCTTGAGCGTCACCAGACCGGCAGCCAATCGGAGTGCTGCTATGTTGATATATTGCATTCTCACTTAACTGAGGAGTAACGCACTAAGTTGTTCCATCTCTTATAAATATTACTTGCGCTAAGACAAAATATTCGCATTTTGTAAAAACCAATTCACGAGAAAGATAGGGAGCAATGTTTGTAACAGAGCCGTAAAAAACACAGACTTTTAGCTCAAATGGTTTTTATAATATACATGAATAAACATACCCATGTATTATATCAGAATCACATAAGCACTGTAATGACCATTATTATTTATGTATATATGTATGTAAGTATTTATGTTCTACTATATATACATACATACATACATACATACATGCGTAATTGCTCAGAAATGGAATGTAAACTATTAACATGACGGTACTAAAAGAATTATTACATTTATTACTCTTAGCCAGCTGTTAAAGTCGAGAGAGAGAGAGCGAGAACACACTCTTGTTACCTGTAGAATGCTGCGTCAGCTATCACATGTTTATGTCTAGAAATTAGGCTTCGTGTTTATTTAACTCTAGTCCCTACAGAGTTCAAGTCAGTTTTCAGTTGCTGTTTAAGTCAGGAATAGAGCAAGTGCAATGGCTTTTAGTGGCGAATCTAAGAGGTAGGTTTTCGTAGCCGGACTTAAAGTTTTATATTTAGGGTCTACACATTTTTTAAAAAAATGCAGCAATGACGAATTAATGTCTCTTGAAGTAACGATGACAGCGATACGGAGGAACCACTTGCAGTTCCAATATCGAATATGAAGTTTAGTGTTTAAGTTCAGTCTCTTCCAAGGAATCGGCACAAATATCTGAAGCTAATCCTTCACTCCAGGGTAGTATTTCTCTGTACATTTTTACTTTTTCATAAATACCACCAGCGATTTTCGTAAAAAGTTTACATGTTTGAGATAATTTCATATCTTAAGTACGTGCCATTTTGAATTTTCTGCGAATTGGTACTGAAGCTCTGTGTATGGATTTAGTATAGCTTAGTACATTTAGTAAACCACAAGAGATAGAACTATTGATTTCATATTTTTTGTGGTATTGTCCATTTCCAAGATATTTGATTATATTTTTCAATAATTTATCACACATTTTTTGAAAGCGCTAAATCAATTTTGTTTCTTTCTTGCGATGTCATGAAATATTAAATTTAAAGCTGTCATATAACTACCCACCTTTTAAATATTCGGCTACCGCTTTAGCACCTTGTATACTCTACATATAACAAAATGTGCAAACGCATATCGCGATTGACATGAAGCAAAAAAAAAAAAAAAAACTTTTAGAAATATTTGGAGGAATATTAAGTTGGAAAAGATATGACAACGTAACATACAGTATTTACTATCCTACATTCAGACTTACGACAGTCTATTTGATTAGTAAGTCTTCAAAGCATCTTTGTAAAGGTTATACAACTGAAGGAAGAACCTCCCGCACTGCGACCTATTTGCTCTATTATAGCTAATATCCAAATATCCAAAATTTTATATAACAGGAAGGGATGATTGAGGGAACCACAGACAGACGCGCGGAAGTCCCGAAGATTCTCAAGCCCAACAAACTGTCCCACTGCTGAAGCCACCAGAGAGAGAGAGAGAGAGAGACGTGATCCGTTGACTTGAGAGTTCTTCAGTGCCCTATAGTCTCCTCTGATGGGGAGTTTATTTCAATGGAGCATGTTCCGGCCTTATCTGCCCGCACTGCCATACACCACAAACACAGAAGCACAATGTGGAGCGAGTCTCTACACGGAGCCAGAACTCCCTCTACCAGAGAGGATTAACCTCCGTGTGTCTTTCCATTAGGGGAATACTTAGATTACTAAGAAGCTTCCCCCCCCCCTGCATGCGAACACACCTAGACGGAAGTTGGTACGCTACTTAGGCGCGTCAATCCCGAAAGGAAGGCTAGCTAAAAACCTCGGTGAAACCGACAGCTATCTAACAGGCCGTCTACAAGCTATCCATGTTAGTACCAGAGGACATTGAGGTGTCTCATAACCCCGCCTAGGCATATCTACCCAGACGTACACAATCTTCCATGGGTTTCGGGACCACTGCCACGCCGAGTCTAACCCAATCCAAGCAACTCCCTTTCGGATGGGGCTCAGATGTTCGCCCGGCTACTTTTAGAAACTTCAGTAGTACCACGGGTGCTTGGCGTCCGCAGCGCTCACACCGGCGCAACTCTCTCCTGCGGAGACCTAGAAATACAACTGGAAGACGAGAAGGAAATGAAATGAATGGGAAAACTGTGGAAAGCACCTCAAAATTCACCTGCCGACCCCGAGATACCTTGAAAAACCCATGTTGGTAGGAATCGAACCAGACTATGGGTCGCACACGTTAATGTGGCGCTTTGCCTCTCTGCCAGTTTCTTTGTGTTTCTGAAATATTTAATATTTATTGCTGATTAGCGCAGGTATTCCAATAAATAGTACTTTATAACTGCAAGTGCAATAAGTGCATCATTAGAGACGGAAGAAGTGTTTGAAAATATAAAACGATGTCGAGAATTCCGACATTTTCCATTGAGTTAACACTTACGTATCCCATATTATTTTTCGGCGTAGGGAATAATAGAAATAGTACTCACACGAGCATAAAATCAATTACTAACACTGTTGAACATGGTCATAGCAAGGTAACTAACATCAACTTTGGTACGAAAGTAATGATCTATTATCCACGCCCGGTTGATGCAAGTATAAATTCTCACAGCTAATGCTCAGCAGCTGCACGAACTATTTTTAGTGCACAATTATTTATTTGTTAGCAATTGTAATACATACTATAAATAAAACTACATTCGAGCACTGTATCTTAATTAGAGAATCTACTGCTCTAGGAGGGAATCCAATCGAGTAAGTATATAACACAAATGCGTACAAAACTGAAAAAAAATTCAAATCATATCAGTAAAGAAACACATTTATTACGACAATATACAATATAAAATTTTTAAATTATAAGAAATATTTGGTTTAGTAATTCTTAGGTACATGTTTAGAAAATAGATGTAACATTAATTAGAAATGGAAAATGTAAAAACAATAATATTCAACTCCCAAAATATTTTCTGATAATGCTTTGATTTATTTTTAAATTTAAAGCTACTATAGTACTGCAAAATTGGTTATACATACATTTCTGTGGTCCATACACATGGGTGCCATAGGTTAGACAAAACTCGCAGTTGGGTTAAGTTAGCAACACTGAATGTAGGAAATACAAGCTTCTACCATCACGGCATGAACAGGAAGTGGATAAAACAACATTGTGTGGAAAAAAACAATTAACACTAATTGACCAAACGGTTGATGACATTGTGAGTCGCCATTGGAGTATGTCACCTCAAAATAACTTGAAATCACCTTGTGGTTTACCGGGAAATATGCCAGTTATTTGAGGAATTTAATGGTTCAAATCCCGGTTATGGCATTGCCTTTTTTATCCAACTCCTGTCATACACACGGCTTGTGTGGGAAAAACAACTAATTAGCTACAAATAAACATGTTACAAGTTACGAAGCTACAGAAGAAAGTATTTATTTTGGAAAAGGAGCATGCTGTCGTTTAAGAGTAAAATCTGCGGGTTGTATAGAGGAGAAAAGCTGAGGGCGACTGTAACATTGATACAAAGCATCGCTTTAGCAGATGATGAACCTCGGAATTAGAGCTGGAGACATCGTCTGGTGTAACAATACGGAAACAAATGTAAAGCTTTTTTTTATTATCTCATTACTGACGCAGAATAATGTTTAATCCTATCCGATGTATACATCGCTCTAAATTGCACTGGTAATCTCCACAGGCACCAACAATTTTTGCCAACAAATACCTACCAAGAGGAATGAGTTAGTATTACACACATACGCTCATGTCGTTGGGACGGATGATTTGTTCTATATTGTAATTATAATCGCATTTCCTGACGGGATAATGGAGGCAAATGGAAACAATAAAGCTGGCGTAGAGAGAGAGTTAGGTGCGCTTGGCCGAGGTTTGGACCCCGGTTACGAAGACATGGTCAGGTGATTGGCAGCAACCACGCCCTGGCTGTGTCACTGTTACCATGGCGACGCCTAGCCACGCCCCCCTCTGGTCAAGCCACAATCAGCTGTGTCCAAAAATAACCGTCCCTCCTCGCCTCTTTCATTTCGGCACATGTCCTTTATCGATTGTGTCACTCACTACCTTTACAACAAAATAACTGACGGAGGTAACGACTCTTTCTAGTTGACTTTTCAAGCTGTATGAGAGATACTGTTTAAAAGTAACTGAAAAAAGATTTTAAAAATCACTCACCTTAAAATGGGTCATGTTATTTTTAATCATATAATTTTGTATTTTACCATATATCTACTATAAACCAAGATTATATATTTCGGATATACTTTTAGATAGATTGCTGAGTTAGTTAAAATAATTTTCATAAAAGGCGATGAATGTATGAGGGAAAGAAAGAGAGAGAGAATGAAAAGAACAATATAATTTAAAGCCAACAATTTTTAAATATAACTTTTCACATTAGAAACAAAGATTTTCAACGATTGCTCCATTTCAGTCAACAAAGTTGATTAACTACTTTTTTCCTCAAAAATTCTATGAAGATTATCATTAAATATCAATTCTTGGTTACTGTCTTGAAAAAGTGTATACTGAATTTAGCATAAATTACCCTTGAAGCCATTTACTTTATTCTTCGTTGTGCATATATAAAACTCAATAAAATGTAGTTCAACATATTTGCAAATATTTATTGTATATTTCTGTTTTTCGTTGTTAAACTCTTTAGTAATGGCAACTATGAACCTTTAAAAATTAACAAAATCTGCTTTATTGCACAAGCTCTAAACTAGAGAGTTTTTAAATGAAATGGATTGGTCTTAATTGAATGCAATGCAAATATGTATGGCGTGTATTAAAACTCGCATTAACTAAGGTGGAAACATATGGAAATGTTATTAAAGTGGATAAAATAATTAACATTTTAAATAAAAGAAACGGACGGAGAAAGTAATGTGACTATTACCACATTTTCGTTATGTGCGAGACAGTAAGTAGCTTTTATTTTATATCTTATATGCCCCCATCAGAATTACCCTTATACGTACCAGGTGAACCAACTGCCGCGTATTTGACGGTGCAGATATCCCTTCATGTGTTAAAAGAGTTGAGTAACTCAACGGGTGAATGTCAAAGAATGTCCAGAGGCGAAATGGCATGAGTGACTTTTGTTTTACACATCTTCCTTATCAGCGGAGACAATGAGTGGATCAAGCTCATTGAGAGGAGTGAAATGAAGTATATTCCAAGGATGTGACACGAAGATTTTCAATAATATCCCCCACCCAAAGACAAATTTTTGTATTTTTTTTCCCTGAAAATGGCTATAACGATTTTATTTAAAATAAATATATTAAATATATTTACATGACAAATATAATGTTTATGTTGAATTTTCTAGGCATAGCCTCTGAAGACCTCTTCATTCTGGATGTATTTTGCTTAATTCTGCATATCTGGTAAACCATATGAGAGAGACAAAAACTTACTACACAAAAAATGTAGAACACTGACATAATTTATGCCAGATACATTTTTGTACCGTTTCTGAGATATTGATTTCATTTGTAAACTAGTTTGGTGGATTTTTAACTTGGAAATAGTTCCGTTGAGTACTGCAACTCTTTTACGCACCAGCAATAATCTGCACACTTCAAGTACGCAATTGGACACCCAGGTATTTATAACTACAAGGAGTCCAGCATTTAGGGCGCAATTTATTTTTTACAGATTTGTAGATATATTACGGGAGCAAAAGAGGATCGAGTATAATGACACCATCTGATAAGAGGTCGAATAATATGTGTGTCTGCACCATCATCTCGGTATATCACTGCAGAGCTAGTTTTCTGCTTGTATTCTGCACACGTAGTAGGAAATCAAAGCACATTCTAAGAGGTTGATCACCCTTCCGGTTAGGCAACTTCAATGGCACTCTCGCTGCGCGTGCAGCCTATACACACCATCAGTTGTTTTTAGAACCCAGAATCTTCCCAGTATGGGCCATATGAAAACAAAACAAAAGTATGTTATTCACAAGACTTTCTCTACTCACTCATCTTCAAACTATTCTTACAAAAGCTTATTATTATACCTACTTAATTCGTATAATTTTTTAGACCATGCTACATATTTGTTGTACTCTACTACAGGTGGTTACTAAAAGTAATTACCATTCAGGAAAATATGAGCATATTTAAATTGCATGCTTTAACGAACTCTGAATTTACTTTTTTAATATAAAATTCGTCTGCTTATTGTTTTGACTTTATTTATTATTTTGTATTCTTATATAGTTACAATAAATAGAGAATTATATCTTACGGTTTATCAATTAAACAGAGGATTTCAGAGGCTAATCCCCCCTCTCCCCCCCAAAAAGCAAGATGTACATTTCATATGTCATGAAAATATGTTAAACATGTACTATTTTAATCAAAATCTTTATAGAGTTATTCTTGTGAGAAACAAAATCAACATACACAGCTACTCAAAAATAGACCTTTTTAATTGTTTTATAATACAAGGAGTGTCAAAACTGGTATTTCCGGTTAAATGGAATTTTTGGGTGGAATACAATACGGTCTATAGTACATAGCCTAGGTGCTCGGATTTGATTTCAGAGCACCGCATGTGAAATTTAACTGGGCGGGTTTTCTCCGGGTTATTCGATTTCCTCCGTCATTCACTTCAGCAATTTCTCCATAATCATATTTTCTTCATCCACTCCCCCATTACCATTCCAGGATCGGGCAGATCATCCTGGCCACTCACTCTGAGCCGTAGTCTCTACTTCTCAACAACATCTGACTTGGTACTTAAGTTTAATATATTCCAAGGATGTGACACAAAGATTTTCAATAACCCCCCCCGCCCAAAACTACCCTTCACATAGTAATTTTTTCCCCCTAAAGAATGGCTATAACGATTTTAATTGCAGTCCTATATATTAAAGATATTTATATCACAAATAAAATATATATCTTAATTTTCTGGGAATACCTCTGAAAACCCCTTTATTCTGGAAGAATTTTGCATATCTGGTAAACGTACGAGATAAAAACTTACTACACAAAAATGTAGAAATCTAACATAATTGATGTCGGATAATTTTTACTTTCTCTACATATGCTAGATTTCACCGGAAGTATATGTTTTCGGTCCCCCTGAATCTAAAAAATGCATTTTTGGAAAAAGCTCCGTGCGTGTATGTCTGTGAAAAGACCGTTAAATACTAAACTTGGAATTAAGTTTGATATCTTCCAAGGGTGCGACGCGAAGATTTTCAGGAAAATTCTGATTTTCTCAAAAATGGCTCTAACGATTTTGATTAAAATATCGTGTATTAAAGATGTTTACACGACAAGGTGTATATCTTAAAATTTCTGGGAATAGTCTCCAAAGACATCTTTATTCTGGGTGACCTATGCGGAATTTTACATAACTGGTAAACCGTAAGAGCGAGACAAAACCTTACTTCACAAAAAATGTAGAGATCATTATAATACACAATTTATTCTGTATACATTTTTTCGTGGAGTTGACCTTTTTTGAGATATTCCTTGTTCTTGGTTTCAGCTTTAAAATACTTATTCTTTTCTCATAAGGCAATTTGTCAACTTCTGTCCATACATACAAAGGAACTTCAATCACTTAGCAATCAGATTTTAAAAGATTTATCTATCGATTTAGCCTATGGTACTCCCTTATTTCCCGTCTACTTACAAGGAAGCAAGTAATAACATCCTTTCGGCTAGCTTTTCTCGTTAGCATTAAGTACATAGAAGAATAAGCTTTTTAACAATAATATATTGCAGAAATGTAGAGAGAGTCATATGAATTGAACACATCAATTTTTTTTTCTTTCTTCCGTAGCTTTATCTGCTGAGACAGCGATTTTATTTTCTCTCTTAGAAGGCATGGATGATTTTCGCAATTTTCAATTAATAATCGCCGACAACCCCATTTGAGAAATAAATATCCTTTCTGTAACTTTTACAACTCATTCACTAAACAAAAAAAAATGTTCACAGTACACTGCTTATAAATATTCCGAGTTGTATTTTTCCTTATCCTTAGAAGACAAATGTGGAGTAACTTTAAGCTCCATGGACTCCGAGATCTTTTGAGCATCGTTTCACCAATTTCATTCATCGTCCAATATGACCAGCCAGGATAAAGGACGTTACCCTAAGCCAGATTCGAACTTGCGGCCTGTTGGATGAGATGTAGACATGCTACCACCACACTACCCAGGTGGGCATTTCAGATTTGGTTTTATTAGGAAGACAATGAACAGTATATATCAATAATTTCCTACAAAATTTCAATTTATAGACAAATTACTGCACCTATGGAGTTGAAATGTCAAATATAAAGTTTGTACATTTGTCGACACATTTCAAATTTATTGGTTTAAGAGTTTTTACTATTCAGTTTTGTCTCACGATGTCATGGAAATATACATTTTTAAGGCCAGCTTCTAGTGAACAAATTTTAAGCAATAGCTATCACTTTGGTTCGCTGTATAACCCTTTACCTATTTAGGGCAATTCTCATAGAAACATCAAACATTAACGCGAGGACACAAGCGTATGAAATGAACCCAAGATTCGCCTTGCAATTCATAATGTTAGGGTCAAAACAATATAATTGAAGTGTAAAAGCGATTAAAGATCAGATGTGATACCCTCACATGACTTTCTCTAGCTACTCTAAAAACAAACTTCTTACGAAAGATAATTCTTCTTTCCACACCACGCTAATCGAGATAAGCATTAGCAGAATTGTATTACTTAGTTCCTTATAAGTAGAATGGAAGTAAGGGAATGCACCAGGCTGATAATAAAATTTCTAAAAGCTGTCATGCGATCGTCATTGCAAATCGCGTCTTTGCTTGGGCCAGGAGTAGAACAAAAAAATCAAAAAAAAAACAAAAAAAAAACGGACACTTCCGTCTGAGAAAAGTACAAGTACCTGACAATTGAAACTAATAACAAGGAATACACGAAAACTGTAAAGCTCCATGAAAAAATGTATATGACATATCTTGTGTATTTTAACAAGATCTAAATTTTTTGTGCAGTAAGTGTTTGTCTATCTCTTACAATTTACTAGTTATGCCAAATTAAGCAAACTTCATCCAGAATAAACAGGACTTTAGTAGCTATTTCCAGAAAGTTCAAGATATACATTTTATTTGTGATGAAATGGCTTTAATATGTGGTATTTTAATCAAAATCGCTCGAGACATTTTTAAGAAAAACAAAATTTTCGAAATTTTTTCCATGTAAATGGTAGTTAGAGGTGGGGATATTTTCTTTAAAATCTTCAATACCTCAAGTTTGGTATTTAACCGTATTTTCGTTTTTGAGCTATTCTGTTCTCACACACACACCTATTTCTGAAAATGCTTTTTTTTTTGGATTCAGGGGGTCCTAAAATATATATTTCCGGTGAAATCTCGACATCAAATTTTTGGGTGGAATACTATGTCTATGTACATTGTACACACGGGTTAGAAAAAGTAAAAATAGAAGCTTCGATTATTAACGAAATTAGCAGTACGTTTATGTTATTAAAACATATTTAATTGTGTTTGTGTTATATATTTATATTTTTTCATACCAGAAAAAATAACGTTTCATAGAATGACAAAAGGTACTACAGTAATAATAAATGAAAAATTAACTGTATATTTGAGTTCGTTTACAGTCTGGTTTTACAATTTTTTTTTAATAAATTGTGTTTGGAGTTGTTTTTTTTTTTTTTCATAAATACGATTATTTTCAAATAAAATAACTTCTCATCGAAAGACTCAATTTCTCTTCTATTCTGATTCCTCCTTCTCCACTGTGCGCATACTTGTCCATTCAGACATTAAAAATACATCTAAAATGCTTATAGATGAGTTCTTTTTGCTGACGCCGCCCATGTCTGTCACCTGTTTGCTATGCTCTTAAAAGAGTAGTGGACATGCCACAGTACCGAAGAAAAGCGGATAGACATGAAACGTAACTTGCAACAAATGAAGCTCTGAGGTGCGAACTGGTGATCCCCAAACTCTGTAATTGGATAATATTTGACCTCTCTTACCGGGTGATACAATATTAGATTAATCTTTTCTGTGTACTACATACGGAAGTTCTAATTCGCGCACGTGGTGAACAAAATTAATACACTGCTTATACAAGTCAACCTGCTCTGATGGAGTATTGAGCGGGTTGAGGGATGAAGGGATGGATTGCCCAATAGGTTTTGCCTTTTCTTATATACCTGGTATGTTGTGCCAGAATGACACCAATGAAATCGTCATAAAACCGGCGTCCCCGTTAAACGTTCACAATTTCAGCAAAATCACAAATGTTTTAATGTTTTTGGTTGTAAATAGTAGGTAGAGCAGGTATTGTATTAAAGCCAAAATTTTAATGTCAAGATTTCATCGGAAATACATAATTTAAGGTCCCCTGAATAAAAACATTTTAATAAAAACGCGCGCGCGCCTGTGTATGTGAAAAACATAGCTCAAAAACCAAACTTCGGTTAAATACCACACATAAATTTCAAGTTCAACTTCTTCCAAGGATGCGGAAAGAAGAGTTTAAAGAAAATCACCCATCCCAACTACCCTGTACACGTTTTTCGTAAATGTTGATTTTCTCAAAAATTGGTGTAGCAATTTTGATGAAAATATCATATGTTTAAGAGCTTTTTATGCTAAATGAAATGTATATCTTGAATTTCCGCCTCTCTCTTTCTCTCTCGCACACACACAGACAATGGCTTTTTCTAGGTAAAAGCCTTTTGGATTTATAGTCTCAAAATGGGCATTTCCAGTGAAATCTGGCTGTATAATATAGGCAAGATAAACAGTTAATTAACTACAGAATCTAGAGAAAGGCATGTGAATGTAACATTTTTTTGGTGGGAGCCTTTTGTCTTTTTAACCACAATAGGTCTTATATATTATTTGCTTTCTCTACACGTACTATGTACATAGTGTATAGAGAAGGTATTGTATTCCACCCAAATATTCGATACCGAGATTTCACCGGAAGTACACGTTTTAGGGTCCCCTGCATCTAAAAAAAACCATTCTTTAAGAAAAGGTCCGTGTGTATGTGAACACGATAACTCAAAAATGAAAATTCGGTAAAATACCAAACATGTTGTTTAATTTCATATCTTCCATGGATACGATACGAAGATTTTGAGAAAAATCCCCTCACCCCAAACTAACCTTTACATGGAAAAAGTTTCAAAATTTTTGATTTTTTAAGAAATGGCTCTAACGATTTTGATTAAAATACTGCATATGAAAGATATTTATATGACAAATAAAATTTAAAATAAGAACTGAAGCTTTCCTGGCGACGTGTTAATTCAAAATCTTCTCGGGCTTCTAGCCAGGTAAAAACTTGGCTTGACACCAACGTTTCGAAGAAGTGCATCAGTTCACCCTGAAGACGAGGAAGATGCACTTCTTCGAAACGTTGGTGTCAAGCCAAGTTTTTACCTGGCTAGAAGCCCGAGAAGATTTTGAATTAAATAAAATTTAGGTATATCTTGAATTTTCAGGTAATAGCCCCTGAAGACCACATTATTCTGGATGAATTTTTCTGAATGTTCCATAACTGGTATACCATAAGAGATAGACGACAGCTTACTATACAAAAAACACCTTAAAACATTCAATTTATATCATATACTGTTTTTTTTTCGTGAAGTTAACCATTTCTGATATATTCCTTGTTATTTGTTTCAGATTTAAAATACTTAAACTTTTCTCACACGGAAATTCGTAAACTCCTGCACATGCATAGAAATGGATTTCAACCACATGTCAACCAGCTTTTAAAAGATCTGACTATCGTTTTAGCCTACTGTATCCCTTATCTCTATTATACTTACAAGAAAGCTAACAAGACATCTTCTGCAAATGTTTATGTCGATTAACACAAAATAGATAGAAAAATAAGCTTATTAACAATAATTTGTTACACAGATGTAGAGAAAGTCATACGTTTTTACTTTCTCTATACGTGCTATGTACATAGTGTATAGAGAAGGTATTGCATTCCACCCAAAAATTCGATACCGAGATTTCACCGGAAATATGTGTGTCCGAGTGTCTGTGAACACGATAACTCAAAAACAAAAAGTCGGTAAAATACCAAACTTGGTATTTAAGTTTAGTATCTTCCAGGGATGCGACACGAAGATTTTGAGAAAAATCCCCCCACCCCCAACTACCCTTTACATGGAACTTTTTTCGAAAATTTTTATTTTCTCAAAAATGGTTCTAACGATTTTGATTAAAATATCGTATATTAGAGATATTTACCTTACAAATAAAATATATATCTTGAATTTTCTGGGAAGAGTAGTTTATTCTGGATGAATTTTACGAAATGTTGCATAACTGCTAAACCGTAAGAGTTGGACAAAAACTTACCACACAGAAAATGTAGAGCACGTTAAAACACACACTTTATGTTATATACATTTTTTTCGTAGAATTCATAATCTTTTAGATATTCCTTAATTTTGGTTTCATCGTTAAAAACTTACGCTTTTCTCATACAGGAGTTTGCCAGCTCCTGTCCATACAAACAAAGGAACTTAAGTCACATAGCAACCAGCTTTTGACTATCACTTTAACCTTGGTACTCCCTTATTTGGTTTGTACTTCCAAGGAAATAAGTAATAAGACTATTCCTGCTACTTTTTTCTAGATTAGCATGAAGTAAATAGAAATATGAACTTTTTAACAATAATTTGTTGCAGAGATGTAGAGAAAGTCATGCGAATGGATCACATCAGATTTTTTGTTCATGAATTCAAAATATATGCAAATCTGTTCTGTAAAACCATGATCGTCAATCGGACTCCAAATATTTGTTCACCCGAATTCCGCTTTGGAATTTGTTACGAAATAACAGTGCCCTTCAAGTGCAGACTGCAGCAGTTGAATTTTATGGCGCCATTGGTGGCTTGAGCTCAACAGCGCAACGACAAAGACGACTTCAAAACCGATATTTCGCGTTGTACTGATGAAACAACGATAAAACGTCCGAAGCCCGAATTTGTTTCCCCTATTTCCTTTTGTGCGAATTTTGAAGCTCTATCTGAAAGTAATTTTAAATTAGTGGGGACATTCTGAGCGCTGCACGTTCCATTATTTCGGGCGGCTCCCTTTTTCAGTGCGAATAAAACGTGAAACTTGGATGATTTATCCTTGGCCATTTATAACGCTCCACCAATAAGTCGGCGCGACAAATGGATGTAACAGTTTCCCAACCCACAACAATAATTCTTCTCTCGAAATGAACTTCATTTTTAAAACACTGGGATCCTTTGTAGTTGGTCGCAATGAGGCCAAACAACAGATATTGACTTATTGCCTGATTTACGATCCACACCCTCCTAGCTTCATATGCAATAATAATGAAATTGAAATATTTGGAAGTTATTAGTAGATACCGTTATATAGTAATGTTGTACTCCACGGGGCACAGATAAATATTTTTGTGTGGGGTGCGCGGCCTGTGCGTGTGTGAATATAATTAACGACCCTCCACACACAAACACACTCGCTGCTTGATGTTGTTCTTTTTTATGTTTGCAAAAATCCTAATGGCGTGACGTATGAGGGTTTTGTTGACCGTGCGCTGTTTTTGCTTTTGTTTCAGGATGGGCAGGATATTCTAGATGTCGCCATTCCCCAACAGAAGGTAGGAAACAATCAGCATAATGAAATAATTAATGTTGTAGCGTTAAAATGTTTACAGAACTGGTAAAGGATGGAAAAGGGCTTGTTTTTAGAGATTCTCTGTGTTATTAAATAACAACGCAGTATTTTAAAACCAACTGTCATTTCCTTTTTAAAACGGATAACGTCCTTACAGCTTTCCTGTCCTGGTGAGCGAGTGCGGAAGGCTTAGGTAGTTTTTTTATTACAGTAAAAAATGTTGCACTTTCGTAAACCAGGGCTTGAAATGTTTTAATTAAGGCAAGCGTTGACGTGTGTTTGATGTTGCAACCACGAGGAGCATATCTTGTTTGGCTTAACAAGGATCTAAACGTGATTATATGAACACTAGAGATTGTTTTCTGCTGTATCATCTGCGATTATTATTCCATGTATGGGGGCTACTGCATGAGTAATGGCTAAACTCTGCTAATAAACTCTGCACAGCATGCTATTTGAAAATTATTATAAATGCTTAACTGTATCTGAAAACCCTAAATAAAATTTTATTTCAATATTTAGAAATACCATTCATCTGGTATTTAAAGAATTTATAAGACTGCCTCCGTGATCGAGTGGTCAGCGAGCTGACTTCTCACCCAGAGGTCCCGGGTTCGATTCCCGGCTGGGGCGAGGAATTTTTCTTTAACCAGATTTATTCCCAATCCCCCACAGAGTCTGCAAGTATGAATGTGAGAGTGAATGTGCCTGTGTATGTAATATAATAATGATTAACCTAATGTTCTAACTTATAGTAATACGAGTTGTTTCACAAGTCAAAGCCCCCGAAGTTAAAACATAATGAAACATAAAAAAAAAAAAAAAGAATTTATAAACCATAAAATGTTTATTTTTAATACTTTCGTCAATACTTTATATGCAATTGACTGTTTAAAAAAGTTGTCTAACCAAACTATTTATATTAATTTAATATATTTCTTAATGACTGACATTTCATGAAAAATCACAAAAAAAATCAACTTTTTATTTTAATTCCATAAATAAATTTAAACATTCCTAAATACAAAAAAGCTATAATTGGCCAACAGGTGCCTTCTTTCAGTGTCTTAAGTCACTGGAGCTACAGCAGAGCATTATAGATTTAACTGCACTGGACTCGGCAAGAAGATCTCATTCGCATCATACATAGTAAAAGATGAAGTTGTGCTTAACTTAGCAGCAATTAAGAAGAAAATAACAGAAAATGCAGCAGCAGAGGAGAGGAAAAGGAAAGCTGAGGGTCCAACCTACCAAACTGGTGGATTTTAATGTGAGCCATGCATTCAAATATTTCCTTGTTTTCTCTCTGTTAATTTTCAGCATTTTTCTTCCTGTAAAATGTTCCTTGAGGAGCAGTTTTTCGCTTACACAAATAGAATTTGTTTTAAATGTTCACACAGGTACAACGAATAACAATTGCTCTAAGTTTTAATGTCATATGTATTTAAGCATATATTTTCAATTTTCAAACACAATTATATTTTTTATGACAAAAAAAAAACATGTTCATTACTTTAAAAAATTGTATCGCAAGGAACATTTTAGTGACAGATAAAACATAAACACATTTGACTACAACTTCCAAACAATTAGAGTAGAAAGAGATGAAATTTGCATTGTAACTTATTTGTATTATATGTATTACTTCTGTAGTATATATTTCAAAAACCTAGCATTATTAGTTTGGAGTTTTAAACTTTGTCATAAATGACCTTAAATTTGTGTGATTCCCTTCTTTGGATTAAAATAATTAAATTTTTTAAGCCCAGTTTGACTTTTTTTTCAAAGTCACAATGAAGGTCAGCACTTACTATTGGGAAATTCTTGCTTGTGCATTGTTGCTACACATAAATGGTGACCGACTGTTGGATAATACTAAAGCGGGAGAATTGAGCACTTTCATTTTAGAGGAATAACAAGGATGACCAACAACTAACAATATTATAATATTAGTCCTATGCCATGAGTCAGAGAAAAGTCTTAAACCAATGATACTTAATAGACTTAAAACAAGTTTTTTTACGTACCTCCGGAATACTGTCGATAATGACAGTAAGATACTAATATCTGATAACACATGTACTTAAATATTCAATAAACGCTCATAATTAGAGGAGGGGATGTGCTGATTATTCTTCTTGTAGAACTGTTACACAGGGTTGCCGTTCCTTACCAACGGTTTTTAATATATTTATGGAAGGAATTATAAAAACTGAAAACAAAACACAACAAAGAATGCTGAAGATGACGTAACTCTTCATATTTTGAATAAAATAGCAGGAAAGGAATGCAATTTTACAATTTTAATGGCTAATACCAATAATATTATCTTCTATAAAAATAAAAAGATCAAGGATTATAGTTTATAACCGACAACAAAGATTTGAAGGAAATATTCACAGTTTAGATTACGAACTGAAAATTAATTCAGCAAGCGCAACAGTTCAGTGACCAAGAACCAAAATTGCAGTCCCATTTTTACTAAACTTTATGAAATCAGAGGCAGCTATTGACCGCAATAACAAATCTGTGTACATTTTACACCCCATTTCAGGCTTGAGATTTGCCAGTATGCCAGAAGAAGTATAGAGAGAGAGAGAGAGAGAGAGAGAGAGAGAGAGAGAGAGAGAGAGAGAAAGCAATCTAGAAGGCAATTATTGCTTACTTCAAAGAGTACAGAACATCAACAGCAAACTTTTAGTAACCCCCTTGGGTAGTTTGGGGTTAACGTGTCTGCCTCACATTTAACAGGTCGCGAGTTCGAATCTCGCTTAGGGTAAGTTACACGGATAAGGTATTTTTCGGGGGTTTTCCCTGTCCTGAGAAGGCGAATGTCGAGAGCTTTAAGCTCCAAGGAACCCGAGATCATTTAAGCATCATTTCACCAATTTCATTCATCGCCTAATATGACGAAACGTATTAAAGGGCATTAAGCTAAACCCCCCCCCCCAAAAAAAAGCTAGATACTGTATTTCTAAATTCTAAAAAATATAAGAAGTGCAAAAAAAAAAAAATGAACCAATATTTGTGCATTGGTTGAGCATTTCCGAAATATTTCTTATTATTTGTTGCGGTTTTAAAATACTTTTCAACTACTGATCATGCAAAGAAACGCAACCACATGGCAACAGCTTTTAAAAGATTGAACTGTTATTTCAGCTTAGTGTATTTCCTTGTTTCCCTTCCACTCGTAAGGAATTAAGTAATATAATAATTTCTGCTAATATTTCTCTGGATTAGCATGTAGTGGATAGAAGAATAAGCTTTTTAACAATAATTTGTTAGAAATGTAGAGACGACCGTATGAATAGACACGTCAGACTTTTTAAACTATTAATCAAGAAAAACGTTTAGGATAAAATATTTTGTTTTATTTAACTAATTCTCAAAGTATTTTTACGATTCGCTGATCTAACAATGTTTAATATAGTAGTGTTTCACATTGCTGTGGAGCAAAAAATATTGTACTACTTAAAATATGCCTTTCCTTAAACGTTTCTCTTTCACCCTCTATTTAATAAAACCATGCCCATGCTTATCAGCTGTTACAATAACTGATACAAAACTACGGTAATTTCTGCCATGGTGTGTGGAAGAAATGTGTAGATAAGAAGAAGATGCAGAATAAAATCCAAAACATAGTAATGCAAATTTGATTAACTTAGAGTGCAATCTCTAGGAGCATTGTTGCACATTTAAGTGACTTCGACTATTTGTGAATCACGTCATCTTGAAAAATTGATATATTGCATGACTTCCTAGATGCCAATTTATTTCTCTGGGACACCTGAAGAACAGGTTAATCAAAAAAAAAAAAAAAAAAAAATTGGAAAACTTATAAACCACGTCTCTCCTTGTTTTGGTTTGAAGGTATGATTCGTATCTAAATATACCACAGGAATAGATAACTAGACCAATATTTCACATACTAATAAGTATTACTTTTTTTGTGGTTGTTTAAGGACACATAACTCTCTATACCAGTCATACTCATATTCTTCAACAATCCTTTACAATAATGTCTTAATTCTAGTTTATTGTCTCGTTTGCAATCTGTTTTTAACTCTGTTTACTGTCCATATCCATTTGTTTTTCATTTTGTTAAAATATTGTCCTACTTTCTTACAATCTTTATGGAACATTTCAGTTATGGCCAAATTTCTCTCCAACATAAAACATCGCTTATTGATGTATTCTTTTCTACAAAATTCAGTTCTTTTGCGTTTAAATATTGTGTGTTGCAGATCTTAATCTCTATTACATTTCCATTACATAGATATTATAGAACATTAGTTTTGTGGGATACCCATCATTAGATCATTGATCTCCATATTTTTGTTCTCCACCATGCCTTATCACTCTTCTTTGTTTGTGGTGTCTTTGGATTTCCCCTTCTCCATGAACGTTTCTTCGGTATATATATAGCAGATGTTTATTAGTATTTAGAAGTATGCAGTCTGTTAATCTACGATGTATGAAGCAAAATCGTTAGGAGATATCTAGATATTTTTCATGTAAGGCGCAGATTGGGATAGACGAACTTCATGAAAATTTTCTCGTATCGGATGATGCTGGACTTGTATACCACGTTTGGTATTTACCCAACTTTTTGCTTTAGAGTTGTTTTTGATACATCATGCGGAGAGGAAGGCTGAAACGTTGGAATTGTTTATCATTATCATTACCAAATCATCCAAAAAACACTATTAAACAAAACAATAGCTGAAAAAACACATTGAACTAATAAACAGGTATTTTGCCTTACCCGTGCGGGATGTATTGCGGATATGTCAGCTGAGAGGCAGGAAATCTTCGGGAAAGTCTGAATCAGAGCAGCTCTTCCGATGTACACACGTAGACAAGGCATTTTCGCGTTCAGTCGAGGGTTTCGGCCGAGGTAAAAGGAAGACTGACCATTGTTAACGAGCTGTGTGTATGTGTGTGTGTTATCAAGGAAAGGGGTTCTTATCCTTCTCATCACGTTTGATCCTCCGGTGAAAAGACCCCTTTTCCGTCCATCTTCCTTGACCGGGAAGAAGGCACAATGAATGGCGGGGCACCTCATGAATATCGAGATAGCGGAACAATGCCGACCAGGCGGATTACTCCCCCCACTAATTCGACCTGCCGCTTGTCATCGCCTTCTCTGGTCAGCCTTTCAAGTCGAAAAGCTTTTTCTGCCGAGAGAGAGAAACGAATTTAGACTTGTCTCCGCTGTGGAATTTACTTTGCTGTTAAGTTTAAAACCTGCACTGCTTTTGAATGAATGAACTAACGAACGTTTCTGTCAACAACAGAACAGCCCTTTCGGCAAAGGTCCGCATCCTGCATCCTTAGCAGCCAGGGAATTACTTGGGTCTTTTCGGAACAACAGATTTGGCAAATTATGTCTCATTAGATATTTTTAGCCTTGTATTAAATTGCATGCTGAGAGTCGTCAGTAATTTAAATGAGATTCCTATCGTAATTGTATATATTTCAGAGCGTAAAATACACAACTTTTACATAAGATATCAAAGAAGAACTATGATGATTACCGTAAAACGTTTTAATCGAGGTTAAATTGTTAAATGGCTAACTGGATAAAGTTACTCAACCTTCTCTGCCGATATCGAATTTCGGTTAGGGCGAGAAGAATTTTTCCTGAGAAGCCGAATGTCGGGAATATTCTTTCAGCCATCTTTCAGCTATCTTTCAGCTGTGACCTGGCCATCAAGAGCCTCCCCCTCCAAAAAAAAAAAAAAAAAAAAGCTATAACTTCATTAAGAATTTTCAAGGTATTCATGCACAATGATATCTATTGATATACTTTCGTTAGTTGGTATATTTCTTGCCGTAATTTGTAAATGGTTACATTTATATGTATATCGTTGAAGTAGATATACTGCATTCGAAAAAATCTGATATGTTCCATTCACATGACTTTCTCTACATCTCTGTAACAATTTATTGTTAAAAAGCTTATGCTTCTATTTACTTCATGCTAATCGAGAAAAAAATTAGCAGAAATAGTCTTATTACTTCCTTCCCTGTAAGTAGAAGCGAAACAAGGGAGTACTATTGGTTAAAGTGATAGTCAAACGCTGGTTGCTATGTGACTGAAGTTCCTTTGTTTGTATGGACAGGAGTTGATAAATTCCTGTATGAGAATAATGTAAGTTTTTTAAAGCTGATACCAAAACAAGGAATATCTAAAAAACGATAAACGCCACGAAATATATGACATAATTGTGAGTTTTATCGTGTTCTATATTTTTGTGTGGTAAGTTTTTGTCAATTTCTTACGGTTTAGCAGTTATGCAAAATTCTGTAAAATTGATCCAGAATAAAGTAACCTTCAGAGGCTATTCGCAGAAAATTCAAGATATGCATTTTATTTGTCTGGTAAATATCCTTATTATACGATATTTTAATCAAAATCGTTAGAACAATTTTTAAGAAAATCAAAATTTTCGAAAAAAAAGTTCCATGTAAAGGGTAGTTAAGGGTGGGAGGATTTTCTTGAAAATCGTGTTGCATCCCTGGAAGATACCAAACTTAAATACCAAGTTTGGTATTCAACGGTCTTTTCGTTTTTGAGCTAAGCTGTCCACACACACACACTCACACACACACACCCACACACACACACACTCACACACACGGACCTTTTTCTGAAAATGTTTTTTTTTTAATTTTTTTAAACATGTATTTTCGGTGAAATCTCGGTATCGAATTTTTGGATACAATATAATACCTTCTCTATACACTATGTACATAGTACGTGTAGAGAAAGTAAAAAGATTAAAAATTAGATTAAGATCCTCGAGTAAGTGTATCGAAATCTTCCTAATAATACACACATTATAAAGAGTACCAAAACGATTACTAAAAACTGCGTAGGTATTCGAAAAGGTCTTATTCTTTCCATTCACATGACTTTCGCTGCCTGTTCTGCAAACTATTCTTATGAAACGATATTTAATCTGTATCATGCTAATCGAGGTAAACACTCTCAGAAATTGTGTTATTACTTGTTTCATTCTAAGCAGAAAGGAAACAGTCAAATCGTTTTAAAGCTCGTTGATATGTCAACAGTTAAAGTTCGATTCACTTTGCATTTCTAGTAAAAGAAAAGAGAGAGCGAAAGCTTACCTTGTTTAACATACGTAGTTTAAAACTGACACAAAGAACAGCAAAACTGCATATGACATAAATTGTGTGTTTTAACGAGATCTACATTTTTGTGTAGTAAGTTTTTGTCTGTTTTTAACGGATTACTTATCTTGCAAAGTTCAGTAAAATTTATCCAGAATGAAGAGGTCTTTAGACGCTATTGCCAGAAAATTTAAAGTCATACGTTTTATTTTTACTTTCTCTATACTCACTATGTACATAGTGAATAGAGAATGTATTGCACTGCACCAAAAAATTCACCGGAAATATGTGTTTTAGGGTCCCCTGTATCCAAAAAAAGTATTTTCAAAAAGAGGTCCGTGTGTGTGTGTGAACACGAAAACTCAAAAACGAAAAGTCCATAAAATACCAAACTTGGTATTTAAGTTTAGTATCTTCCAGGGATGCGACTTGAAGATTTTGAGAAAAATCCCCCCACCCCAAACTACCCTTTACATGGAACTTTTTTCGAAAGTTTAGATTTTCTAAAAAATGGCTCTAACGATTTTAATTAAAATGTCGTATATTAAAGTTATTTACTTGACAAATAAAATGTGTATTCTGAAATTTCTGGGAATAGTCTCTGAAGACTACTTTATTCTGGATGGATTTTTCATAACTACTAAACCGTAAGAGATGGACAAAAACTTAACCCATAAAAATGTAGAGCACGTTAAAACACACAATTTATGTTATTTACATTTTTTTCGTGGAGTTCATCGTTTTTGAGATATTCCTTTTTATTGGTTTCAGCTTTGAAAAACTTACACTTTTCTCATACAGGAATTTGTCAACTCCTATCAATACAAACAAAGGAACATCAGTCACATAGCAACCAGCTTTTGGCTTTCACTTTAACCTATGGTACTCCCTTATTTCGGTTCTACTTACTATAAAGCAAGAAATAAGATTATTTCTGCTAATTTTTCTCGATTAGCATGAAATAAATAAAAGATAAGCTTATTAACAATAATAATTTACAGAGATATAGAGAAAGTCATGTGAGTGTAACACATCAGATTTTTATTGTAAACATCTTCAATATGCGACATTTTAATCAAAAGTTAGAGCCTTTTTGGGAAAGAGAAAATATCAAAAGTCTTCCATGTAAAGAAAGTTTGAGTGGGGGAACTTTCTTGAAAATCTTTGTATCGCATCCTTATAATATACTAACCTTAAATGCCAAGTTTGGTATTTAACGGCCTTTTAGTTTTTGAGCTATAATGTGGACAGACACACGCACAGAGACCTTTTTCTATTGGGGGTATCCGCGGACACAGAAGACCCGAAAACATATATTTCCGGTGAAATCTTGACATAGAATTTTTGGGTGGAATACAACTGCTCTATACACTACGTACATAGTAGTGTACTCTACACATTATGTACATGGTACGTGTGGAGAAAGTAAAAATAGAATGACTGTAGAAACAATTAGCGAACCAGTCCAAAATTTACCTATGAAAATGTTATTTCAGTAGGTACTTCAGAATACTTGAGTGAATTTTCTAAACAAACTTTATCATAAAGTGCATATTTCTAATGTGCAAGACGCGGTCTACACCGGAAACTCTGGACCAAGATAATTTTAATATTGGCCGTGGAAGTTTACGAAAACATATAATTCTTATATTGGTTTTCAAATTCCATACTCAGTACATGCTATTGTCAGAAACAACTGAAGACGAATAGAATTTGAAATAATGACGAAAGATCGATTCGACCCATTAATAACGAATATTTCGAAATTGGCGTACCTCACAAAAATGTGTTTTTTTGGATTTAGAAGGGCTCTAAATATGTATTTTCTGTGAATCTCGACATCGAAATTTGTGAGAAGACAAAATTACCTCTAACTACAGTGTACGTAACAGAGAAAGTAAAAAAAAAAAAAAATCTGTTCCATTCACCTGACTTTCTCTATAACTCTGTAACACATTATTGTTAATAAGTTCATTCTTCTATCCAGTTCATGCTAATCAAGATAAAAACTCGTAGAAACAATGATATTACTTAGTTCCTAATAATTAGAAGTAAAATAAGTGAATAGGCTAAACCGACAGTCACATGTTTTAAAATTAGGTTGCTATGGCATTGAAATCCATTTCTTTGCGTGCCCAGAGCTGACAAGTTCCCGTATGAGAAATGTTTATTTTAAAACATAAACCAGTAACTAGGAATATCTCAAAAACTGTCAACTCTGCGAAAAAAATGTATATGACACAAATCGTGTGTTTTAAAGAGCTCTACATTTTTTTGAATAGTACATTTTTGACTATATCTTACGATTTACTAGTTATGCTAAATTAAAAAAAAAATCATCCATAATAAAGAAGTCTTTAGAGGTTATTCTGAGAAAATTCATGGTATATATTCTATTATGTAAACATCTTAAATATAAGAGATTTTAATCAAAATAATTAGAGCCATTTTTGAGAAAATAAAAATGTTCGAAATTTTTTCCAGATAAAGGATAGTTGGGTTGGGGGGATTTTCTTGAAAATCTTCGTGTCGCATTCTTGGGAGATACTGAACTTAAATATGAAGTTTGTTATTTAACGGTCTATTCGTTTTTGAGCTATCCTGCTCACACACTAACACACACAGACCTTTTTCTAAGTTTTTTTTTGATTCAAGGGTTCCAAAACATGTATTTCCTGTGAAATCTCGGTATCGAATTTTTGGGTGCAATACAATACCTTCTCTATACACTAAGTATATAATACTTGAAGAGACAGTAATATGTCAGTATAGATACTGTAGAGATATGGTTAATGTTCGATGTCTGGTGTTTTCCAGACATGTAACGTCACGTAGCAGTTTGAGTTCGTGAGAGAATGCGAGTGAGAGTATGTCGGTCGCTCCTTTACTTCTTAAGGTGAAAATGGGAGGCAATCAATTCCTTTCAGCAGCGGAATGCAAGCCTTCATGAGATGACTGATAACCAATCTCCTGCATAACAACAGCCGCTTCTAGTGAAAGCCATTTTATTTTGAGCTGCTTCCTCCAGAAACACATAGCCAACAACATGTTCTGCAGTCAACTTTAACGAAAAATACTATATGTTCCATTCACATTACTTTCTCTACCTATTCTGTAACAAAATATTCTTATAAAAATGTATTGTTTTGTCTTCCTCATGCCAATAAAGTTAAAACATTAGCAGAAACCTCTTATTATTACTTGGTTCCTTGTAAGTAAAAGTGAAATATGGGAATAGCTAAAGGCCAGCGTTTACAAATTCCCGTATGAAATAATTTCAAGTACGCTAAAACTGAAACCAATAACAAAGAATATCTCGGAAATAGCTAACTCCACGAAAAATATGTATATTACATAAATTTTGTGTTTTAAAATCGTCTACTGTTATAGGTAGTAAGTTTTTGTCTATCTTTTACAGTGTTAAACAAAAATCATCCATTATGAAGAGCTTTTCAGAGGCTGTTCCCAGAAAATTCAAGATATACATTTTATTTGCCATGTAAATATCTTTAATGCCTATACAGTATTTTAATTGAAGTCGTTTAGAGCCATTTTTGAGAAAATAATTTTTTTTTTTTCATAGGTATAAAAGGTAGCTGGAGGTGGTGTCACGTTCTTGAAAGATATTAAACCTAAACGCCAAGTTTGGTATTTTACCGACTTCTCGGTTTTGAGTTATCGTGTTCACAGGTCTACGAACACAAAGACATCTACATGGACCATTTTATAAACATTCTTCTTTTTGAATGCAGGATCCCTAAGACATGTATTTCCTGTAAAATCTCGATACTGAAATTTGGGTGGAGTGCAAGATCTTCTCTACCTAGCATGTACTATGCAAAGAAAGTAAAAATATGTGTCCCTTTCTCACTAATTTCTCTAACAATTCTGTGAAAAACTATTCTTAAAAGAGATTATTATTCTATCTTCTTCGTGCTAATTAATATAAATATTAGCAAAAACAATCTAATTGCTTGATTACTATAACTAGAAAGGAAATAAGGGAATACATAAAGCTAAAGCGATTGTTAAATCCTTTAAAAGCTTTCGTAAGCGATGACATTGAAATTCAGGGCCAGGAATAAAACCAAAAAATCTGATGTGTTCCATTCACACGACTTTCTCTACATCTCTGCAACAAATTGTTCTATTTACTTCATCTAATCGAGAAAAAATTAGCAGAACTAGCCTTATTACTTGCTTCCTTGTAAGTAGAAGCGGAATAAGGGAGTATCATAGGTTAAGGTGATGGTCAAAAGCTGGTTTGTTTGTATAGACTGGAGTTGACAAATTCCTATATGAGAAAAGTATACGCTTTTTAAAGCTGAAACCAACAACAAGGAATATCTCAAAAATGATAAACTCCACGAAAAAATGTAAATAGCATAAATTGTGAGTTTTAACTTGCGCTACATTTTGTGTGGTAAATTTTTGTCCATATCTTACGGCTTAGCAGTAATGCAAAATTCTATAATTTCATCCAGAATAAAGTAGTCTTCAGAGCCTATTCTCAGAAAATTCAAGATATATATTTTATTTGCCAGGTAAATATCTTTAAATATACGATATTTTAATGAAAATTATTAGAGCCATTTTTGAGAAAATCAAAATTTTCGAAAAAAGTTACATGTAAAAGGTAGTTGTGGGAATCTTCGTGTCGCATCCTTGGAAGATACTAAACTTAAATACCAAGTTTGGTATTCAACGGTCTTTTCGTTTTTTAGCTATGCTGTCCACAGACACACACACACACACGATTTTTTTCTAAAAAGCTTTTTTTGGATTCAGGCAGACCCAAAAAGTGTATTTTTGGTGAAATCTCGGTATCGAATTTTTGGGTGGAATGCAATATTTTCCCTATACACTATGCACATAATACGTGTAGAGAAAGAAAATATGGAACCAGAAACAGTTGCCTACACATAGTTTAATTGTAAAGCATGAACTAATCGTGTGAGGTAAGAGGCATCAATCACGTAGCCACGTCATATATCGGTGTTATAATCTTGGAAGATCAGGTGACAGGGAACCAAGCACCAGTTGACGACAGAGAGAGTGTTTGTTGTGGGGCGGGGAGCTAGCTATTGTCTTGTGAGACACTAAGATCCATTATCGGGAAACATCTCGCCGATGTCACACACAACAATCAGCTGATGTCCAGTCCAGCGGAGAGCTGTCATCTGAGAAAGTCTTCTGGCTTGGGGCCCCACAGGCGGGCGATAATGGACAGATACTTTATCATCCCCTCCTGTCTTGTTGCTACGTACAACAATGTGCTTGCTATCGCGCTGAGTTTCTCCCCCATTGTCATCTCCCTTGTTGCTAAAAACAAACATCCTAAGTCAGGTGTGATGTGCCGGTGAGTAGCCAAAACTACTTCTGGAGGCGCAGTCCATGGACAGGAAGCCGAGGCAATGCTAGTCTTAAGACCACCATAGAAGTGAATGAAATTTTAATCATTAAGCAACGGCTTGGTGAAACATTCATAACGCCTCTCTTAAGATAATCTACGCAATTAAAACTCAAAAGTCTGAGCACCTTTTTGCTTGTCTGAATGCAAATTCCGACATGCTCCAATTGAACTCTGCATACGTAACACTTGTCAGAAGCGGAAATATACTTGCCTGGCATTTGATACTCTCCTCGCAACTCTTCTTCTTTTTCTTATTATTATCACCACCCATTTTCTTCTCCCTTATATTGTTTTCTTCTGCTCTAGATAGAAAAAGTATTACATTCCCCCAATAATTCAATATAGAAGCTCTTTAGATGTATTCCATTCACATGTCTTTCTTTAGCTGTGCCACAAACAACCTTTCTTAGGTTAGTATTTTATCTACATCATGCTAATCAAGATAAAAATTACGAGAATTGGTCTTATTAGTTGCTTCTTTGTGAGTTGAAGGGAACTAAGGGAATGCACAGGCCAAAGTGATAGTCAAATCTTTTAAAAGCCGGTCACTATGTGAAACTATTATACTTTACTTATTAGCAGTAAACAAAAGAGACACGAAAAGAAAGATCGACTTCCATTTGAGAAAAGTTAAAGAAGCTTAAAACGAAACCAATAACTCGTAATACCTATCTCAAAAATGGTAAAATCTACAACAAAAAATGTATGACATAAATCGTGAGTTTTAAGGAGATCTACACTTTGCGTAGTAAGCATTTATCTATCTTTTACGGTTTACCAGTTATACAAGACATACAAAAATCATTCAGAAAGAAGAGGTCTTCAGAGACTTTTCCCAAAAAGATTCAAAATATGTTTAAAATATTTTATGGAAAACGAAAAGCATATGGCATTTTAATAAAAAGCGTTATAGCCATTTTTGTGAAAATCTTCGTGTCGTATCCTTGGAAGATACTGAACTTAAATACCAAGTGTGGTATTTAACCGAGTTTTTGTTTGTTTTGTTTTTGAGCTGTGCTGACCACAGAAACAAACACACACACACACACATGGACATGTTTTTAGAAATGCTTTTTTAATTTAGTGAGTCTCTAAACATGTATTTTCAGTGAAATATCGGTATCGAATTTTCGGGTGGAATACAATACCTTTCCTATCCACTATGCTACAGAAAGTAATCTGTTTTGAGATATGTGCACGTGAGTAAGAGAGAGAAAGAGCAATTTAACTCAAAATCTAAAAATGTATCTTCTAAAGAGGCGACAAAGATTTTCATGACTCCTCCAGGGCGTAGCTCTTTCACTATAGTTTCATTGCGTGTATATATGCACACGTACTTATTGACGAGTGATGAAAATAGTTTCTAACAAGCGAAATCTTCTAGGTTGGGAATAGGAAAAAGTCACTTGGGTTAGCGAATGCTTGCACTTTGGTCTTGAACTGCTGCTTTGTGATCTACAGCGTTGTGCAGCTGAAAGAGCACATTTTTGCCAACCTTGGAGGTTTTTGATTCAGTGAATGTACCAAACGACCCAACAATGAAGATTAGTATTTACCAGTTGTCGTTCTGAGTTTTTCAAGTAATCTGTCAGAAATATTGATTCGCTGGAAATCCACTGAAATAGTGGATTCTTGTACAGTCACGAATTGATGCAAGAAGTCCTAACACACACTGTTTTGAAATGTTCTTCCGTATGCGTTTTTGGTCAAGTCAGTCATTGCTTCACCCAACGTGCTCACAACCATTTCATTTTCTGTGCAGGATATTATGTGCTTATTCTTTAACAGGCCTTCAACACGCACTTTTCACTCGGTTGACTTGCATCACAGTATAATAGATTGTTTTCTGTTGTGTTGTGTTGTGATGCCAACTTGGCGGCTGGAACGTGCTTCATTTTCGGTGTCTCTTCAACCACGTTTAATCTTACTTATTTAGAAATAAATACGCTGAGTCCGCATGAATTTCCCCTCCTATGATTTGATCTATTTTGCAGTCCAACCCTTCAAATGTAAATGTTTACAACAGTATGAAAATTGTCGTTTCGACATTTTAGGAATCAATCAGTTCAAATTTCTCTCGGCAACAAACTGAGCCTCTCGGCAACAAACTGAGCTTCACATCTAACTGAAACTTGTCTAAAACCAGAGCACGAATCATTCTTGGCATTTATACTGCCGATTAGCAACATTTTCCGCCATGTTATGCAAATGTACCAGTTTTATCAAACAATGTCCGTGGGAAAGAGCAAAGCTTTCTCTCTCTCTCTCTCCCTCTCTCTCTCTCTCTGTAAATATCTATTATTTTTGATGAAGATAAGAAGTAGTTATCTAAATATCAAAGATACTTATGATAGCCATAATGCAGGCTCATTAATTTTAAAATATAAGTTGATATGAAATATATAAAACGTAAGATTTTCTGACTTGTTTGTATTCCAATGCCATGTGAGATATATATTGTAAATGCTCTTGATGTGAGAAAAGTTCCAACGAACAGTGCAAGAACTCCGTTGAAGTCAGCGTCATGCATCAGAAGCTTAGCACAAAAATGGCCGGCTTTTCTCGCTCGCAGAGGACCACTCTTGGTGCACAACAATACTGGGCTTTCATAGCGCTGCTGCCAGGGTTTTATTGGTAACTGCGGTTGCTTCCTTAATTAGTTTGCGAAAGCTCCAAAATAGTGCGCCATGCGTGCACTTTGTTGTTCTCGGATTAACGTGGCGCTGAGCGATTATTTTTCGGTGTGCGAACATTTAGCTGCAAGATTCGCGTGACTTTAATGCGAATTAGCGAGCGAGCACACGGAAGGTGTGCAGCGTGTGTGTACAATTTCACACTCCAGCGTCTTCCAGCGCTCTCCTGGGTAAATGCGCTAGGTGAGAGGAGAAAAAAAGCATAATAATTTCAGCAGTGCCCTTAATATTACCTCCACACGCCTCCTAATTACGTATAAAACAGAAGGAGAGGGGAGAGTGCTGCAATTTGCGCCGCAAGGCTCCGCTAATTGGACACTTGACTTCAAATGAGGAAACATCCCTCAGCTGTTTTGAGTCTTGATTCCATACAATTCCTTCCTAGCGGCTGGCTTCGCCACCACCGCCACCAAATTAAATTAAATCTCACTTCCCTCATCCATCCTCGATTTGCGCACGCGCGAGAGCACACAGGCGACTTCTTAGTCTCGCACATTTCTTTCCACCTGCTGTTTGAATACGACGCATCGCACAGTTCACTTTTTGAAATATATCCAACAAAACTAGCGGCGCTTAGCGGCTTCAAGCTGGTCCTAGACAAAGGACTAACGCCACACAAAACTTAATCAGCTGTCCATGAATTTTACTTCAAGGAAGCATCTAATGCTGCAACTATTAAGAAAGAGATCTATTCGAAGCCTTTGATCTTCATCCCATTTGTAATTTCCAGGAATTGTTTTCTTAACACATATAAGTATCAAATGTAGAACATACTTTATTCCGTCCAAAAACATAATACACGTTATGTTTTACTTTAAACATCGTAGGTAAAGAAGGTTTTGCATTCCATCCAAACATTCCAAGATGTCGCTGAAGCTCACGTATTTAGGTCCCCTGAATTCCTAGCATATTTAAAAAAAAGTTTGTGTGCTAAATACCATACATAGCATTTAAGTTCAACATCTTTCAAGACGTGATCAAGATTTTCAAAAATCCCCCAACTCCAAACTAGACTTTACATGGAAATATGTTCGAAAACAGACAGAGGAGTTCTTATAGAAAGAGAAAATTGTGGCCTCGACATTGGATGAAGATTAGTTTTGGGTGTTAAATACCAAATATAGTATTTAAGTCCTACATCTTCCAGGATGTAACCAAAATTAAAAAAAAAAAAAAAATTACACTGACATGGAAAATTTTATCGAAAACAGACAAACGAGTTCTTATCGAAAGAAAAGATTGTGATCTCGATGTTGGATTAAGATTAGTTTTGGGTGTCTTTAAGTTAGGGAGTGTCAAAATGTGTTATATCCGGTGATATCTGGGTATTGCATTTTTGGTTAGAATAAAATACTTCCCCTGCTTACCATGCCTAGTAAAAAAGTAAAACAACATTAAAGTTACGTGACTGTTAAACAAGCCTTTTTTTTAAATACATATTGGAATATCACAGTAATGTAAGCACTTTTTTGAAATCATCACACTGAATCTGAAAACAGACAAAGATATTCTAGAAAGAAAAAAATATTTTGGAAATGAATGTACACGTATTTTGGTACTGGGAATCCGTTAAACATACTTATTTTTACTTTCTCTAGCCCCATATGTGCAATATACATAGGGATGAGAAGGTATTGTAATGCCCCCAAAAATTCGATACCGAGATTTCACCGGAAATATATGTTGTGGGGTCTCCTGAGTCCGAAAAAAACATTTTTAAAAAAAAGGTCTGTGTGTGTGTCTGTCTATGTGTGTGTCTGTGGACAGCATAGCTCCAAAACAAAAAAACCGTTAAATACCAAACTTGGTATTGAGGTTTAGTATCTTCCAAGGATACGACACGAAGATTTTCAAAAAAATCCCCCCACCACAAACTACCCTTTACATAGAAAAAAAATTACGAAAATGTTGATTTTCTTAAAAATGGCTGTAACGATTTTGATTAAAATTCCGTATATTAAAGCTATTTATGTCCGAAATAAAATGTATTATCTCGAATTTTTTGGGAATAGCCTCTGAAGACCTCTTGTCTGGATGAATTTTGTTGAATTTTGCTTAGCTGCTAAACCGTAAGAGATAGAAAAAAACGTACTGCACAAAAAATGTACCTCATGACAAAACACACAATTTTTGTCCTTTACATTTTTGTTGTGGAGGTAACGTTTTCGAGATATTCCTTGTTGTTGGTTTCAATTGTGAAGTACTTAAACTTTTCTCACACAGGAAGTGTCTGTTTTTCTTTTTTTCTACTCCTGGCCAAGCAAAGAAGTGATTGCAATGACAATCGCATAACGATAGCTTTTAAAACATTTGACAATCACTTTAACATAATGCATTCCCTTATTCCCTTCTACTTATAACGAACTAAGTAATAACATTCTGCTAACATTTATCTTGATTAGCATTGTGTACAAAGAAGAATAATCTTTTGTAGGAGTTTTGTAGAGCAGCTAGAGAAAGTCATGTGATTTTATCTGTAGGATACAAAGATTTTCCTGTATAGAAAGACATTAAAAATAGAATAGGAAATATTGTTTTCCAGTTTTATCCTCGCTCATAGTGGCTGGAAAGAAAATGTCAAAGTCTATATTTCGGAAGTCGATTATCTGTTTTCGTAAATTAGTGAACTGTGCCTACATATCGCAAAGTTGGATTCGGATTATTACCCAAAAAGTAGTATTGCAGAAGAGAAACGTATTTTTTCTCTTTTTGTATATCCTTTATTTAGATATAATGTTCGTTAAAACATAATGCAAACTGTGGTGGAAAAATCTTTCTACTACGCTTTATGTACGTATAAGACTTGATTCAATTTTCTCTGGTTCTTTACTGCAGAAGTAATATTTTGTGTATCCAGAACGATGATAGGTTTAGATACTTTTGTGTTTTTTAACGTTTTTAATTGTATTAGTTTCTTAACATATTGAAACATAGTGAGTGTAGTGCTTACTTAATATCTATGTTTTAATAATTATAACACGTTTACGCCATTGTTGCTTTATATCCAGCAATCACACTTATATTTTCCTTTTACATCATTCACCACTTCCTAATTCTTCTCCCCCTGACTAATACTATTCCATTCATCCTCTGCCTCCCTCTGTCACTCTACTCTACACCGGCGCCTTCTTCTACAGCCCTCTGCTCCTCGTCTTCCGTCGTCCTCTAGTTTCCATTTACAACAGCTTTAATATTTTCCTCCTCCATTCATTTCATAATTATTTTCCTAACAAAGTACAGTATTATCCGCTTATGTTTCTATATTTAATTTTCAATTTCACCTTCTATCTTCTCTTCACCACCTGCTTCCTCTTTATCTTGTGTTATTTGTTGTAAATTATAATTATCCATCAGAGACTTAATTATTAGATTTAATGGGAATTAGCTGCGAATTCTCTCGGATCTTCTTAATTCTTCATTGCCATCTTGTATGCGAGTTGTTATTCCTCTTGTTGAATACTCACTTTCCAGGAAAATTTACTTATTATGTTCGCTAATTTGTCATGGTGAATATATAAGTCTTTAAAATAAGAACTGAAGCTTTCCTGGCGACGTGTTAATTCAAAATCTTCTCGGGCTTCTAGCCAGGTAAAAACTTGGCTTGACACCGAGAAGATTTTGAATATAAGTCTTTGTTTCTAAATATATCCGCACTACTATGCCCAATTAGTACAATTCGTGCTTCGTTTATTGTTCTCCAAATCGTGGACATTCAAACAAAACATATTCCGGTATATCTTGTGTGTTACAGGTGCTTAATGTTTTGTTAATCTTGTTCAAATATATTTTATAAGGTCCATGTCCAGTGATGAAATGAATAAGTATTTTATTGGTTGAATATGCTAAGTCTAAGTCTTTCGTTTATTAGATCAATTATATACGTTTCTCTCTGCTTCCAGCGGGATGATACATGAGATGAAATGACTATTTGGAAAGGAAATTTGGGAAGGAAAAGTCCAGGTTTAAGCTTAAGGTATGCCCTATCTCCGGCATTTTGGGAAGGAAACGTTCAAGGTCTAACTTTAAAGTATTCAGCCGGCATTCTGAAAAAGAATATTTATGACCTAAATTTAAGGCATCCCCTAGCATGAGGCTGAGGAAGAAATGTCAGAGACCTCAGTCGTGAAGGCTGATTCTATTTGAACTGAGGGCCCGCGGACCTCTTGCTCTCGAGAGAGAGTAAATATTAGATAATAAACTACATAATTCAAATCGATAATGAAATAAAAGCTGCTTAAAATACGCAAAACTCTCCTGAAAAACCCCATTGAGTGATTAGGAACTAGAAGGTAGGTCCTGAAAGTCAGCATCTCTTTCACTTCTGAATAACGCTTAATGTCTGTGAGTGCAGGTGGGCTCTTTTAGGTGCTTCTCTGAGAATGTAGCACTGTGTTTTCGCCTGCGGGTCGTTCAATCAAATACAAGTTCATAAGCACACAGTGCTCCATTGTTCCTCACGCGATCAAATCGATTTCGTTCTGGAAGATGGCTTCGGGCAGTGGTGCCTTTGGCACCGGAAGCTCAAGCACACTTCCTGTTGTTCTACATGTACGAATGTTATGGAATTCACGCGTCTTCTGCAAAATGTCACGTGCTTCTACTAGGGGCGTTTGTATTGATTTACGTATTCCTTTGCGCACTTGGGTTCACCTTCTCGAATAGCTTTCCAGTTGCACGGACCAGGCCTCCAGGACTTCCTCATTGCAAAAATTGAAGTATTTCCGGAATTCTAGAAAAATCACAGTTTTTTATCTTCTGGGCACTTGCTGTCAACAGGAAATCACCACTTAAGTGATTTCCTAGCTTAGATAGGTCACCCTCCGTTGTGTAGTGGTTACCATACTAGTCTCTAAAATCTAAAATTCCAGGTTCAAGCCTGACGGAGAGTGATGAATTTTTTGGGATGTAAAAATCCTCAGCATAGTTTCCTTTGAAAGGGATGTATAGCCGGTCGTCCCATTTATTTACACGTAAAAGAAGAAGGCTCCTGGGCTAAATGTTCTGCCATTTCGGGCCCGCAAGCCGTGACTTCGTCCTACAGTGCCATCTATGAGTGACGAGCTGATCCCTCGGTATCATGGCGCATAGCGGCGAGCTCACGAACTAGAAATTCAAATCCGAGCACGGAAACATCGAAACGATGCCGTTTATTCCACATAGAGACACAATCATCGTTCACCAGACTTGAAAAAATCTGAATTCTTCACGAGTTTCTCTACCTGTTTTGCAAAATAACTATTCTTACAAAGGAATATCATTTTATATACATCATGCTAATTGAGATAGACATTAACAGAAAGTCTATTCTCTTTTTTCCCTTAGAGGAATAAGGGAATACACTACGCTAAAGCGATAGTCAGATCCTTTCAAAACTGGCCGCTATGTAAAACAATTTAAATTTCTCTTTGCATGGCCAGAAGATATGAAATGAGTGGTAGCTTCCCGTATGAGAAAAGTACAAGTATTGCAAATTCGGAACAAATAACAAGGAATCTCAGAAATAGTTAACTCTATAAAAAAATCTGTGACATAAATTGTGTTTTTTGATAGATCTATATTTTCTGTGTAATACGTAAGTTTTTGTCTATCTCTTACGGTTTATCAGTTTTGCAAAAGTCATCCAGAATGAAGAGAACTTCAGAGGAATATACATTTTATTTCTTATTTAAATATTTTCAGTATAAGATATTTTAATAATAATAGTTGAAGTCATTTTTAAGAAAATCAAAATTTTCGAAAAATATTCTAGGCAGAATAGCTTGTGATGGGTTTTCCTTTTTTGTTTTTTAAACCTAGGTGACGCGTCCTTGGAAGATGCTGAACTTAGTATGTTATTAACCATTTTCGTTTTTGAGCTATATTGTTCTCGCTCGCTCTGTCTCTCTCTCTCTCTCTCTCACACACACACACACACACACATATACACGCGGTGTTAAAAATCTCGACATCGAATTTTTGGGCGAAATATAATACCTTTTCTGTCATTACGTACGTGCTAGAGAAAGTAATATAACTTTTGTCTTCTTGACGTTTGTTGTCCATAGAAAATCATCGCTTAGCTGGAATAGAATCTAGATCGCTGTATTCAATCATCGTTCACCAGATTAGAAAATCTGCAAGAACTCGCCACTTTTGCAGTACAAGAACCTGGGCCGCTTAATATTAATTGTATTTCTCTTATAGCTTCGAGGTGTGACTGAAGAAAATCAATTTTCATCGGATTGAGTTGGACTCGGTGAGACTGTGACCTCCTATTTTTGGGAAACTTTACAATGGAGAGTTACCAAGTGCTTTAATATCACAGTGTACCCGACCAGAGTACTGGAAGGTCGATGTCGCAGGGTAGTCTCCTAGCGTTCTTGAGCTGGCCCACTGGTACAAGAGGGGTCTCTTTTGTACCTGCAGAAGCTATGGTCATATTTACGGCCTCATCTTGCTGAAAAATACATCCTCCGAGACTGGTATCCAATTACTCCGGGAACAGTGCTAAAGGAGTCTAATTAAAAGGCTATTCAACCGGCTATTTCTACGACATCCGAGACGGCATATGAAGTGACTTAAGGGTACGACTGCTTAAAAAGTGGCACATTTTCCTAGATTGTAAAAGTGTTTATCTCTCCGTAAGGTTCTCTCATTAAGATAACCAAACGTTATCTCCCAGACAGTATTAGTTCTCTACGTAAGTGGTCTGAAAGCAACTCAAGGATATAAACACTACTAACAAACGATGCTATAACCGTTGTAAAATTGTAGGTGTATCACATACCGTCTCTTTGAAAGAGTTTTGCCACAATTAGTAGATATACAAGGAAAGGATAAACCAATGCCAAAATAATTTGGAATTCTAGAGGAAGGGGGAAGAATTACTTGGATGTGTCGATAAACTGAATTACACTGTTAGAGGTAAGATTACAGAATTGTATTAGTAATTTGTATTGGTAATTAAGAACATAGTAGTTAACAACCGTCAATATTTGCTTTATTATAACTTTACTTATTAAGAGTAGTATGTTTAGAGGTTGGTTAGTATCTCCAAGTAGACGAGGTACACTCAAGACATACGTGTTTATTTGCACTGAAAGCATGAGTTGAAAGACTTAATTTTGAGTGGGCGGGCCTCACTATAACAAATGTGTTGGAACCAAGTTTTAATGCTTTCTGCAACTGCAATGACTCCACACAACCTAGGTCAGCAAGTCATAGGAGTATATTGAGATAGTAAAACGTGGAAGTAAAACGTATAGTCTATAATGACAATCGTTGCCCAACACGCCAAAATGAATGCACATTAAGGTATCATTTATCAAAATGTCTGCATCTACACCCCTAACATCCTGAATATTAGGGATTTTATTAGCGACTTGGAGACGAAGGTTAAAGGTATTACCATTATCAAACGGGATTAACCAAATCTATATTAAGAAAACGATAGTGTGGCATGAAAATACAATTTTAAGTTTAGGGAAGGGAAAGCACTCTGTTAAAGCAGCAGCTAGAATTGTGATCGGGGAAAAATATGTAGAGAGTATGACGATATTTTAACAGTGCCAAATTAAATAGCTTCTTTTCATTACGGACAACCTTTGATGTATGAGAATGGAGCTTTCTTACAATTATATTGTGGTATATTGGAAGGAGATATTGCATCATATATTAGTATAATCCTCATTGCTTGGAAACGGAGCTGAGAGCCTTTGAGATCTAGGTATAGCGTAAGTTTGTCTCGTCAGCACTGAAATATGAAAGAGTGTGGCCTATGCCCTATCTAAAGTTCTTAATTTTCTAAGGAGTTACAATCTGCGTTATCAGTCTGTTGTATTCAGCGTCTCTAGAATAATTATTAGTTATTTATTAATTTATTAAACACAATGTGTAAAATTGGGTTTTTCAATTTTCACCAGTCTTTAATTAGTATAGTTAGTGATTGAAATCTGCTTTCACACTGCGTTAGATGGTACTTAGTGCATGATTTAATGCAAACCTTCCTCCTTGGGTTCTGGTATGACTCGTTCTGGCAGATCCTCCCGTGAAACCCATAGGCAGCGAATTTGTATACAGGTGGCGAAGCTCGCCCTTTCAGATTTCTGTCTTCATAGCCTGTCTCCAGTATTTCTTCCGGTATCTCGCCAGCTTTTTTTTTTTTTTTGTCTCTCTTCGAGGATGATTTTATATTCTTGTATTTGTGGTATTCCGAAGGTGGTCTTATGTCTACGATGAAGAAGGGCTTCTACGCTATTTTATAGGCACAGCTGTTATTTGTGAGTTTTGAGACTGAGAGAGTTCTTTTTAAGAATCTCGCTTTGACGCTCTCTAGGTTCTTGAGGTTGTTTACCGTTTTGTAGGGCCATATTAATTGGATTTCATATATGGCAGCCGACATAAATTTAAATTTGAAGAGCTTAATCGCAGTTAAGAGGGATAGCCTTTGGAGTTTAGGAATGTCATATGTGAATTTCGTTGCACCAGTTGTGGGCTCCTGTATATGCAGGGAGAACGCGGTTCCAACACCCAAATGTTTGAAGTTGGGCACGAACTCTGAGGTGGCCTCAGCTCTCCTTCCTCCCCTTCTAAATTTCATTACCTTTGTTTTTGTTCTTTTTAATTTCATAGAATTTTCTTGCGCCTGATGTTCTTCATAGTAGCTTGCAGATTTTCTCGGTTCCTGGAGAGGATGGCCATATCGTCTGCGTGCATAATCAGTTTAACATTTCTTGTATCTATAGTTTGGCCTTGTATCTATAGTGAGGTATTTACGTTGAAGAGAGCTGGGCTCATTGGGTCCCCTTTGAGACAGTAGATGATGTATCGTGGGATTAAAAGGTCTCTAAAAGTGATTCACAAAGTATATCCAATGTAATATAAATTAAATTAAAAAGGGACAAATATACATTGGAAATTGCTAGGGAATAAATGTAAAACACGTCTAAGGGAGCAAGGACACAGTTACCACAAGCCGGCACTCAACTCAGGTAGGATAGTGCCGTTAATGGTAGGACAATGAACCGAAAGTATTGGAAGTTCCACTGCCCGAGGATGAACATAACAAAGCAAATACAAACAGTTCTCTTGTTGGTCGAGTGACGCGATCTCACTAGCCATGGAAGATTTGTTACGTTGAGACGTGATATCTAAGTCCACGTTGGAAACGAACGGCTTATACATGGCCGTGATAGAAACAGTGTTTATTTAATACACGATAAGACTTACAAAAATAAGGAGATATGATAGGCGCGGTGCGTAAGGCATAATTGGAAAGGGGAAAATGTATGAGGAATGCGTGTATGTTCGACGGCAGAAAATGTCCAAGAAAATGAATAGAGTTCAATAATAATGCTGAACTCAAAAGAAACCACTTAAGTTTTACCACACCTGAGAAGGATTCCATACCAACAGAATCCTGAGCTAGGGTGCCCACATCTCCACCTATTCCTTAAATATCGTAAACCTGGGGCCGCGACATGGCTGAGTGATTAGACCTAGACGGCCAGGGTTCGATCCCAAGCAAGTGAGATTTACGGCGGACAAAGCGGCACAGGGGCGGGTTTTCTTCGGGTTCTCCGGTCCCCCCATCGCATTCCACAGGTGCTCTTCATTCCATGTATCACCAGTGTTATCCCCTGCGGTGCCATGGTAGTAAAGGTGGGCGTTAAAACTATAAAAAAAATCCTAAACCTGCACGCGGTATTCGAACCCGGAACCCCTAAATTCGGGAACCTTGTAGGATCCCCTTTGTTTGAGTGGTATTACTCGATGTTGTAATGCCTTCGCAGATTAATCTGTAGTTCGCTGAAGTATTGAAGTGCGGAATTCTATTCCATAAGTATCAGTTCACTGTTTAGCCAGTGTTTCTGATGAATGAGACAGAGAAACGTTTGTTATTGGTAAAGAAACATTATAATTCTTTACTCCAATTGCCTTACGTCTTACTGCAGACCGTTATCGAAATTAGAGCGTCTATAATTTCATATTCCTTGGTTGTATGGTGAATATCAAGGTTTCCATGCAGGAAATTAAAATATTTATATTCTTTATTACTTTCTTTACTACCTAAAAAGTACGCAGGTAGAGAATGTATTACATGCCACCCAAAATTCGATACCGAGGTTTCCTGAAGTACACGTTTTACGGTCCCCTGAAAAAACCTTTTAGAATAAGGTCCGCGCGTACACGCGCGTCTGTATATGTATGTATGTGTATGTGAATAACATAATTCAAAAACGAAAAATTAGTTAAGTGCAAACCTGATTGTTAAGTATGATTGTTATCTTCCAAATATGCGACACGAAGATTTTCAGTAAGATCCCTCCAGCCCAAACTGCACTATGGATGAAAACATGCTTATTTCCTCAAAAAAGGGCTCTAGCGGTTTTCTTTATAACATCAGATATTTGCATGACAACAAATGTAAAGCTTAAACTTTCTAAGCATAGCCTCTGAACACTATTTCATTCTGAATGACCTTTTTTATAATTGATAAACCATAAGAGATAGACTAAGTCCTACTATACAAATAATTTCAATCTCGTTAAACCGCACAATTTGTTATACTCACTTTTTTGTTGAGTTAAGCATTTCCGATATATCCCTAGTTATTGGTTTTAACATTAAAATATTTATCCTTTTCTGAACAGGGAGCTTGTCATTCCTTCTTCTTTTGTTTTGCTCCTAGCCAAGCAAAAAAATTGAATTTCAATCATATAGCAACCAGATTTTAAAGTTTTGACTGTCGCTTTAGACTAGGGTATACCCTTATAAGGAACTAATTGATAAGAGTATTTCTGGTAATGCTTGTCTTGATTAGCATGAAGTAAATAAAAGTATAATATTTTGTAAATTAAGTTTCTTGAGCACAGAGAGAATGGAAGACATGAGATATATATTTTTTTAATAACACAGAGGTTTGCTTAGTTAAATGAGAGCTGAAAAAGCCAATTTAAGTATTGATTTGTATGTAATATTGCTTGTTATTCGAATTGTTTTGCTTGTTTATCTTCATTTATACATTTAAAAGGCATCGTGTTGATTCCAAGGCTGAAAATTGCCTTAAGCGAAGGAATTTATGTTGTATTAGGTAACAACAGCGATAAAAATTGCAACCAAGAATGAATAAAGAAGACAGATGTAGGCGCATTGCTAAATTTCAAATGTTACATGGCCCAACTGCCCGTATTCGAGTGTACAGATATTCCTTTGTGCATTAAAACAGTTACAGAAGTCGACGAAGCTGTTTCAAGATAAAACGTGTCCGCGAGGAACTGGCTCTTTCAATGAGTGCGACCCACTCACCGTCTCCGCTGATAAATAAGAGGGATAAAATGAGGGCCGTTCATCCAGCACCCCACTGACCGATTTTAATACGTATCTGTACACATCAAATACGCGGCAGTTGGGCCACCTGGTAATAAAGAAGAAGGATGTATGGAAAGATGTTTATGTGAACACTGTTTGAAAAAAAAAAAAAATAAGGTGCCTGTTTAGGTAGATTTTACTCAGAACATAATAAATATGTAGTGTCACCTAAAAATATGCACTAACACCCAAAATATGCACAAATATGCACACAAGAAACATGTTATAATTTTATTAATCTGGCATGAAATGGATATTTACTAAGTTTCATTCAGAAATGGCCTTTCAATAAAACGCGCATTTGCTTACAATTTTCAGCAGTATTCATAATCATAACCAGAGCTCGGTTTTGGGTTCCGAAGTTCACGCAGTTACGAACACACAGAGTAGTCAGTGTTATAAAGAGACGGGTAGTAGCGTTTGTAGCGTAAACATGCATACGTTGAGGTATAATTCAATCCAAAAGTATTGAGATATATTCTTTTACAAATAAAGCATAAGACTTGATACAAACAGAATAATAATGTGCAAGTTTTGAAAAGACAAATCACATAAATCAACCAAACTCAGAATTCAATGTAGTTAATTACAAGATACATCTTTACTGTATCTAAAGAAAAGACTCTCCTCTTCACTTAAAATATGTTTGAACATCCACAAGTTTGTTCAGTGCCAATCGTTTATCCTTTCGTATTTTCGACATTTTTCAATCTGCGCTCTCTTTCACTGGTTTATCTATTAGTTGAGGTCCCCATGGTCACACTCGCTAAAGTGCCTAGTTTTGGTGCTTCGTGGCGGAAAGGATCTCAGACTTGGGTGTTTGTAAGTGTGTATATGACTGCGCTTCTGTATATATATAAAAAGAAACAAACAGGAAAGCAACAGAAACGTAAGGATAAATTTAAAAAAGAAGGTAAAAAAAACAAAAAAAAAAACTAGCAAGAACTGCACGAAGCAAGGCATAATGCAACACGTTTCGAAATGGACTCTAGAGCCCACGCCTACTCCATCACGTCATAGTTATACTCTGTGTAAACCGAACTTCAATCCAGCAATTTCGTGACCGCGGACCGAGCTCTAATCATAAGTAATACGAAGCAGATGTTTCCAGCACTATACAACACTAAAGTTTTTCTCATCCGGAGGTCCCTGGTTCGATTCCCGGCAGGGACGGAGAATTTTTCTTTAACCAGAATTTTTTCCTATCCCACACAGAGTCTGGAAGTATGAAAGTGAGAGTGAGTGTGCGTGTGTTAAATGATTTAAAATTATTAACCTTATGTTGTAAACCATAGTAATATCAGTTGTTTCACAAGTCAAAGTGCCCGATATGACCATTGAGGTTAAAGGGGGCTACACAAATGAAACAATAAAAAAAAACATTTAAACTTTTGTCAACACTAAAAAAGTATTTCAGCAAGCCGCTGCTGACGCTAGCATATTTGTTTGACCTGCGTGAATCATTGATGAGTGAAATCAATGTCGCCTGTCAGTGTTCGAAACAACTTCTGAAAGTAGTTTCTGAACTTAAAAATGTATTAAGCAGTGTGAAGGATAAATAAATGAAGGATTAAGAAATTCAAAATATTTGCTTCTGCGTAGTCTGTGTGGTTTTGTAAAACATAGTGGAAAATGGCAAAATACTTGGTCTTTCTCTATTCTTTCGTCATCATCACTCCATGAAGTTTCAACTTTGACGTAACGGTTCATTACTATTCTTTTTGCACTTTTTCCACTGTTTCAAACTCCTGATTTAGGTCTGATCTACAGTTATTGCTATAGTTCCATTGCACGCTGCTCTCAATCTAGACAGACTTCGTGCCTTTGGAGTGCAAAAGCCGGATGACAAAATGAACCTCTTCTTGGTGTAGGAGAAAAGGGGAGCATTCATTTCAAAAACCAAAAAATCGAGAACAAATAAGGCGAAATCATTGGTAGATATTAACCGCATATTTAAGCTCTGAGATTAAATTTCCCTACAGTGAATCAGTGAAAGACTTCTGCTTGAATGGGAGGGAAAAATCCTTTAATTATTGACTTGGCCTCGTAGTACAGATTCTGATTTCTTTTCGGGCATGTACCAATCTCCACAGCAAAAACTCATTCAGCACCATTCATATTTTGCCTCAGCAGCACCAGTCATTGTGTAAAGAGATACTGATAGCGATAAAATGACTTGTAATCTAGCATTGCTCTCATGTTTTGACTTTGCTTGATCTTCTAACAGCACGTCCATTAACAACTTGCAGTAAAAATCTTATGTGTATCATTCACATGACTTTCTCTACATCCCTGCAACAAATTATTCTTAAACAGCTTATACTTCTATTTACTTCATTCTAATCAGAAAAAATTAAAAGAAATAGCCTTAGTACTTGCTACCTTGTAAGCAGAAGCGAAGTAAGAGAGTACCAGAGGTTGAAGCGATAGTCAAACGCTGGTTGCTATGTCACTGAAGTTCCTTTGTTTCTATGGACAGCAGTTGGCAAATTCCTGTATGAGAAAAGTATAAGTTTATCATAGCAGAAACCAAAAACAAGGAATGTCTCAAAAAGGATGAACTCCACGAAAAAAATGTATATAACATAAATTGTGTGTTTTAACGTGCTCTACATTTTTTGTATAGTAAGTGTTTGTCCATCTTTTACAGTTTAGCAGTTATTTAAAAGTCCGTAAAATTTATCCAGAATAAAGTAGTCTTCGGAGGCTATTCCCAGAAAATTCAAGATATACATTTTATTTGTCAGGTAAATATGCTTAATATACGAAATTTTAATCAAAATCGTTAGAGCCATTTTTGAGAAATTCAAAATTTTCGAAAAACGTTCCATATAAAGGGTAGTTTGGGGTGGGGGGATTTTTCTCAAAATGTACGTGTCACATCCCTGGAAGATACTAAACTTAAATACCAAATTTGGTGTTTTACCGACTTTTCGTTTTTAAGTTATCGTGTTCACGGACACACACACACACGAACTTTTTATTAAAAATGCTTTTTTTAGATAAAGGGGACCCTAAAACATATATTTCCGGTGACATCTCGGTATCGAATTTTTTGGTGGAGTGCAATACCTTCTCTATACACTATGTACATAGTGCGTATAGAGAAAGTAACAATATAGACATTTACAACTTCTTCTTTCCGGATTAGATGGTATAATCACCTGTTCTGGTTTCTATCATCCATCCACCTCTTTACGAGGTCTACCCGAATCTCTCTTTCCAATCGGGCGACAATTCACTTTTTACTCTCTCTCTCTCTCTCTCTCTCTCTCTCTCTCTCTACCATATACAACGTTTATATTATGGTAGATAAAGAAGATATTATTCCATTGTACCCAAAAATAAAATCTGATTCCATTCACATAACCTTCTCTAGTTGTTCCGCAAATAAACCTTTTATTCAAAAGAGTAATACTCGTATTTTAGTTACATCGTACTAATCAAGATAAACATAAGCAGAATTAGTCTAATTACTTGTTTCCTTATAAATAGAAGGGAAATAACATAATACACAGGCTAAAGTGATAGTCAAGTCCTTTAAAAGGTGCTATGTGAAACAGTTGAAATTCCATTATCTTTTCTTGCCAGGAGTAAACAAACGAGAAACGAGAAGAAAGATGTCTTCCTGTTCGAGAAAAGTTTAAGTGCCTTAAAATTGCTACCAATAATCCAGAATATCTCGAAAACGGTTAACTCTAGAAAATAAGTTGTTTATAGCATTAATTGTATGCTTTATGATTTTTTACGTGGTAAGTTTTTGTCTATCTCTTATGGTTTGCCAGTTGTACAAAAGTCATTCGGAATGAAGAGGCCATTCCCAGAAAATTCAAGGTATAGGTACACTTCGTTTGTCATAAAAATATTTTAATCAAAATTGTTAGAGAAAATTGTTTTTTAGAAAAGCCAAATTTTCGAAAGATGTTTCATATAAAGGGTAGTTGGGATGGAACATTTTCTTGAAAATCTTGGTGTCATATCCTTGAAAGATACTCAACTTAAATACCAAATTTGGTACATATTTAACCGATTTTTCATTTTTGAGCTATGCTGCCCACAGGCACATACACACGCGCGCGCAGGCGCGGCCATGTTTCTAAAACTACTTTTCTTAATTAGGGAGTTTCAAAACATGTATGTAGTATGTATTTCTGGTGACGGTATCGAATTTTTGAGTGCATTACAATACCTCCTCTATACACTATGTACATAATACGTGTAGAGAAAGTAATAATGCCGAAATTTCATCGAAAAATAAAGTATAAAATAATAAATAAATTCCAGCGTATAGATTTAACTATTTTCTCTTTACACTTTGCAGGAATACATAGAATAATTTAAGAGATTTTTAATTGCTATTTAATTTCTACATTTAAAATGTTAAATTAAATTTAAAATTTTAGAAAGGTTGATTATGTTTTGAGTATCCATGAATCTAAAAAAAATTATTTAGACAAAGGTCCTTGGGTGTGAGTGGAGAGCACAACTCAAAAACGAAAAGGTCGTTAAATACCAAACCTGATATTTAGGTTCAGTATCTTCCAAGTATGCGATACGAAGATAATTAGATCATTTCTCCCATTCTAAACTATCCTTTACGTGGATAGTTTGGATATACATCCTTTTTTAAAATGTTCAACTTTCTTAGAAGTAGCTGTAACGATATTTACATGGCAAATAAAACGTACGTCATAAATTTCTTTAGAATATACCTTGAAGTTCTCTTCATCTTGTATGTCATGTGCATATTTGGTATACCTCAAGAGATAGACAAATACTTATTACACAAAAAATATAGATTTGTTAAAACATTCAGTTTGTATCGTATACAGTTTTTTGAGGGGCTAACCATTTTCGAGATATTCCCCATTATTGGTTTCAATTTTAAAATACTTAAACTTTCCTCAAATGGATTGTCCTCGTCCTAAATCATATCTCTTTTGTTTTACTCCCGGCCATGGAAAGAAAATGGAACTTCAATGAGAGTCAGAGACCGACAGCTTTTAAAATATTTGACTATCGCTTCTGCTTAGAATATTTCATTTCCCTTCTATTATAAAGAACTAAGTAGTAAGGTCATTTCTAGTAATGTTAATATTAATTAATGATGTAGATAAAAGAATAGTTTGTTTAGAGAACGATAAAGTCATGCGAATGGAACACATCAGATCTATTTTCTATCATTCCGTCACTATGATCCTTCCATTTCTTTCTATTTTCTTCTATCTTTTACTAAAAAAGTTTCAAATATATTAACATACTGTTTCATTCATTATTTTATCCTTTATAGTGCATATCCTTCATATCTCATGAACTTGTATGCGTGAGTAGGCATAGCCATAATTTTATACTGTTGCATTTGTGTTTCTTTTCTTGTTTTTCTTCCCGAAGTTCTCTTCCACTTTTTTCCACCGATAGCTTAAACTTCTTCTCAATGACTTTAGTTTAAACTCATATCGTACCCTCGATAATTAAAGTGGATTACTCGTTCTAAAATGTTTTCTCATTTATTATTTTTATCTGGTCATATTCTTCCCTTTAAAAGATATTATCTTTGTCTTGTTTGTAGATATAATTAAACTGTAGTTTTGACGTATCTGCTCGTATTCCTATACTTCTTTATAAATTTGTCTTGTTTTCTGATTATAACTTTTCAAACATAAATTCATATTTGAATTGCTCCTAGTCTCCATACATTATTCAATACTACCAGGTGGCCCATACAGATAGATATGAATAAAACAGTATTTTTTGCATGGTAATGCCCAAAATTGAATTTTATGCATAAGTTTAATAAACACTCTGTGTACAAAAGTCTGTAAAGTTACAACTTGCTATTTTTACGTTTATATGTTACAAAACTTTACTTTATGCACTGACAACAGTGCGTAAAAATAGTAAGTTATAACTTTATGAAAAATACAATAAATTGCCTACAGTGTTTATTAAACGATGAAATTATATATACACCTGTTTATTTGTTTATTTAGTTTTGAATAAAATATTAACAACCATTTGCTATTATAGCTACAATGCTTCATTACAAAACGAAGGTAGTAAATGCAAATTTGACAGTTCCAGATATTCATTCCGCTACCTCGAAAAATATTATTAGTAGCATTAGTTTGAGGAGACCCCGCACAATTTCTAGTATTTTATTTAAAGTAAAATAGCAATTATTTTCAATGTGAATTTGAACACATGTGCGCACATAGATAAGTAATCGCTGTTGTGTATGTCCGTGAAAATGGTAACTCCTTTTCCAATATTTATTTTAATTTCGTACTGTCGTGCAAAACAGCTATCCATCGTTTCATAACATCCACACTCCATTAAAAAGCGACTACTTTGTACATTTACATAAAACCTAATTATAGTCACTTCAAGAAATGTATGGCTGGAAAATTCAAAGACTCTCAAAAATGCTTGATACTACAGACAATAATTTATGACATAACTTATGTATTTTGATGAGATCTACACTTTCTTGTGGTACATTTTTTTCTCTCTATACAAGTCATTTATGAAGAGACTTAACAATATATTCGTATAAAATTCAATGTATGCATTTATTTATCATACCTTTAATATATCCTACTACTTTAATCAACATCTTTAGAGCCATTTTTGAGGAAACGTTTAAATTAGAAGATTATCTTTAAAAGTCTCGTATCCTTGAAAGATACTGCAATTAAAGGCAAAGTAGTATCATTTTTCAGCTCGACTGTTCACCCACTTCCCCAGACAATCATTTTTTGATTCTGGGATCTCAAAACTTGTACTCTGCTGAAATCTGGGTACCAAATTTTTGGGTGGATTGCAATGCAATAAGCACATGTCAAAGAAAGTAAAATTATTTTCCTAAATTATATCAAATACAAATTGTATCCGCTACCTTAAATGTTTATTTAAAAAATGAACACTGGCTTTTGGATTACCACTATCTAATGACCAATCTTCAACGTATTTGGGAATTATTATTTACCCAAAATCTGAGGTTTTAAAAAAATCCTTACTTATTTCTTTGGAATTTCAAGAAATTAAAATACGAGACAAATAGAAGAATGAAATAAAATTTCAGACACATTTAGACTTTCCTTAGAAAAAGTGGGATATATCTGGTTACCTTACACTTTCTTATGTTTTTCATTGCTATACCTCTCAAAATACCTAGCCGATATAAAAATAAGACATCACGATACCTCACCTGCGTTGTAAACTCCCCAAACATTAGCAAACTAGTCATTGTTTTCTTCACTGTTGCAGCACACGTCAGGAATTATTGTTGCCTCATCTTTTGTGAGAGTCACATGGAAGAAGTTCTCCAGCCAAAGCAAGATGGAAATGAAAAGTGGGGATGTGAAAGTACAAGGGAGTCATTGTTGATGCTCGCTTCTGCGTGACATTGTGTTCACTTCAGAGCACGCTTGCCAACTACGAAACATTACACCTGAGAAGGTGTGCCAACCTGGAAGGTCCCGCGGGAGTGGTAAAACTAACAACAAAAAATCTTGAATACGGCAAAGAATTTTTCGCCAACAATCGCGATTCTCCTCGTGAACGTCCTGGCACCGTTTTTAGCGAGATTGGCATTTTCTGGAATTAAACCGCGCCAGTCGATGTGCTACTTAGGTGGCTCCTTGCCCGTCTTTTGTTTCTCGGCTCGCATTGTTTTGATCGATCGATCGTTAGTGTCGCAACAGTCACTCTGGCTAATTTGCCACTCACTGTTATGATGATGTGTGATTTAAGCAGAATAATGAAGAAGAATCCTTCGCCAGCACTTAGCGTTATTAGCTGTTAACTAGAGAGTTTTTATTTCCATCGCGTTGGTCCGATTCTATTGTTTTTGTTTGCGTTGTAGGTATCGCCTCAGTAAATGCTGCTCCATTTATGGTATTTCCCAGTAGCCCCATGTACACATTCAGCCTAAGTACTGAAGAGGGGAGTAAACATTATGTCCCAGGGATTCCATGCTCATTTCCCGCCAGCGCTCATATCGAGCCATCTCAATGGAAAACTTTACATATCCGCACTGACAAACACCAAGGGTCCCTGTAATTTGTACACGTGCTCCTTATGATAAATGATGTACAAACTTTCAGTTTCATACAATATATTTTTACTTTCTCTATATGTACTATGTACATAGTGTATAGAGAAGGTATTGTATTGTGCCCAAAATTCGATACCGAGATTTCACCGGAAATATGTTTTGAAACCCCCTGAATACAAAACAAGCATTTTTAGAAAAATTGCCGTGTATATGTGTGTGTGTGTGTGTGTGTGTGTTTCTGTGGGCAGCATAGCTCAAAAATGAAAAGACCGTTAAAAACCAAATTTGGTATTTAAGTTTGGTATCTTCCAAGGATGCGACACGAAGATTTTCAAGAAAATCCCCCCACCCCAAACTACCCTTTACATAGAACAAATTTCGAAAATTTTGATATTCTTAAAAATGGCACTAACGATTTTGATTAAGATCTCGTATATTTAAGATATTTACTTGACAAATAAAATGTATATCTTGAATTTTCTGGGAATAGCCTCTGAAGACTACTTTATTCTGGATGAATTTTACGGACTTTTGGATAGCTGCTAAACCGCAAGAGATGGACGAAAACTTACCACGCAGAAAATGTAGCGCACATTAAAACACACAATTTATGTCATTTACATTTTTTTCGTGGAGTTGATCGTTTTTAACATATTCCTTGTTTTTTTTTCAGCTGTGAAAAACACACTTTTCTCATACGGGAATTTGTCAACTCCTGTCCATACACACAAAGGAATTTCAGTCACATAGCAACCACATTTTGACTATCACTTTAACCTATGGTGCTCCCTTATTTCACTTCTATTTACAAGGAAGCAAGTAATAAGACTATTTTGCTAATGTTTTCTCAATTAGCATGAAGTAAGTAGAAGCCTAAGCTTTTTAACAGTAATTTTTTGCAGAGATGTAGAGAAAGTCATGTGAATGGAACACATCAGATTTTTTTGCTCTCTGTAGCACATATGTGCATGCAATGTACATTGTATTTAGAGAAGTTAGGTATTGCATTTCACTCAAAATATCGAGATTTCACCGCAAATGTGTTTTGAGGTCCCCAGAGTCCTTAAAAAGCATTTTAGAAAAAGGTCAATGTGTATGTACGGGGGTTGGGGGGAGGCAGCATAGTTTAAAAACGAAGAGTCGGTTAAATACCAAACTTGGTATATAATAGTACCTATGTTCCAAGGATGCGACAAAGATTTTCAAGAAAATTTTCCCACCTCCAACTACACTTCACATGGAACATTTTTCGTCTCACCGACATTAAAATAAAATTAATTACAATGGAAACGACACTACCAGATACCTTGTGAGTGCAGAAATTAAATTAAATTGAGTTTCTTCCACTTTCATTGTACCATTCTATATTTGGCGTGAAAGACCGCTTAATTTTGCTCTTGAACCTCTTTATCAGTCTTCAGGATGTTTTAGGTGCCATAAATCTACGACACGGGACCAATGGATTTATTTCTATTCCGTAGGAAACCGTACTAAGATTTTTAAATCCGAAAAAATTCATCGCCCTCCGCCGGGTTTGAACCCGCGACTTTGGGCAACGAGGCGGGCATGTTACCGCTAGATCCCGGAGGACGTCTCTCGTAAGCACAAAAAATTGTACTGGTAATTAAGAACAGGTAATAATGAACAATAATACATCCATATTTCCTTCATTTGCAGACTTATAATTTTACGTATTAAGAGTAGTGGTTTTCAGATGGTTAGTATCTCCAAGTAGATGGTGTCGTTCTCCATGATCTAGGGGTAACATGCTAGCCTCTGTTTCCCAAGGTCGCGAATTCAAACTCGGCGTAAAGCTCCTATGCACGACTTCCTTCTGAACAGAAGTAAATCCGTTGGTCCAGTGTCGTAGATTTATGCCACATAAAATAATCATAAGCATATAAAGAGCCCTCTGAGCAAAATTAAGCGGTATTTCACTCCCAGTATAGAATAGGACACTGAAAACCAAAGTTTAAGTATCCACAAATAAAAAGTCAAGTTTATTTCAATGCAAGTAAGAGATAGAAAGAAGTTACAGCACAAAAATTAAAGATTTCGTTAAAACACACAATTTATGTAATATACATGATTTTTGGAGTTAACCATTTGCGAGATATTCCTAGTTATTGATTTCAGTTTTAAATTGTGTCTTAAGTTTTCAAATAGAAAATTGTTATTCCGTTCTCTTTCTCCTGGTCAAGCAAAGAGAACATAATGTCAGTGCACCACATAGCGAAGTTCTTGAAAGATTTTACTATTGCTTTCCGTATCCCCGCGTGTATAAGGAACTATGTAATAAAATTAATGTTGGAAATGCTCACATTTGTATTTGGTTAGATTTATTGATATAAGTGATATGCAAATGTTACTTACGTGTTTTCCTGATATTGGCCCTAACCAATCAGACAATACACAAAACCATAAGAATTACTACATTTCAGCCTTCAACTGTTCTGTCCACTGACCACTTCCATGTGTTTCTTAGTTCCGACTGGTCTTTGAAAATTATTCTCGTTGTTAACTCTTTATTGCTATTTAAGCATTACGTGAAGTAGTTAAGTTTTTGTAAGAATAGTTTGTTGCAGAATGAATACAGTCATGTGAATGCTGCACATCAGATATTTTATTTCTATGCTCTAAGAAAACAAGGTAAAAGCAAAAATGTAAATGGCGTGCTATTTATGGACGCTCTTTAACTACTGTGGATATCGGCGTCCCATTCTATACTGGGCGTGAAAGGTCGCTTAATTTTGCTCAGAGGCCTCTCTATCAGGCTTGAGGTTCTTTTACGTGCGTAAATCTACGACACGGAACCAACGACTTTAGTTCTCTTCCGAAGGAAGCCATGCTAAGGGTTTTTACACCCGAAAAAAATCCATCGTCCTCCACCCGCGACCTAGGGCACCAGAGGCGCCTCGCGTAAGTACAGGTATTGGTAATTAAGAACAGGTAATAATGATTAGCATTTCATCAATATTTGTTTGATTTGCAGACCTATAATTTTACTTATTAAGAGTAGTGTGTTTTTAGATTGGTTAGTATATGCCAAGTAGACGGCTTCGTCCTCCATGGTCTAGGGGTAGCATGCTAGCTTTTGGAAATGGATTTTTTTCGGGGGTAAAACTCCTGAGGGGAAGTAAATCCATTGCGGTTTATAGAATAATCTGAAGCCTTATAAGGAAACCTCGGAGCAAAATTAAGCAGTCTTTCACGCCCAATATAGAACAGGACTCTCAAAACCACTGCAGTTAAAGAGTGTCCATAAATAAAAATGATGTTCATTTCAATGCGAGTATGAGATAAAAAAAAGTTACTGCACAAAAAGTGTATATGCCCTTAAAACACACTATTTATGTCATACATACTTTTTGTCGAGTTAATCATTTGCGAGATATTCATAGTTATTGGTTTCAGTTTTAAATTACGTATTTGTTTTTCAATAGAGAATTGTTACTCGTTTCTCTTAATTCCTATTTAACCATTACGTGAAGAGTTAAGTTTTTTGTGACAATAGTTTGTTTTAGAATAGGTAGAAAAATTCATGTAAATGCTACACATCAGATGTTTTATTTCTATTCCTAAGAAAACAAGGAGAAAGCAGGATGAAAGAATGTGAAGGAAAAAGGGAGGATGGAAGAGCCAAGTGTGGGATAATAACGAGCTTGACGTAACAATATTATGGAGGGTTACTTGGCACAAGAAAGTGTCATGTTCTACTAATTCATTATCCTTGTTTGCTTCTTGCACTACTCGACGTATTTTTTATTTCCTAAAAATCTCCATGTCGACTGTTTTGTTGGATCCGTGCCAGCGGACATTGACGTAAAAAATAAGGCCCATTCACTGGCGTTTCATAAAAAATGCTTTTACACCCTTTTCAGGGCCGGCCGGGGAGGAGGGTGTATAATTAATACTAGCAGCCCGTGTTTCTGTATATTTAGAGCCGGAGTGCCTGCCACTTTAAAGGCATCGTTCGCTGGTTCCCTCTCTTGTTCCATTTTGCTCTCTTCGTCCTGTCCATTTATCAAAAGCTGATTATAATTAATTAGGCGTTTCCTTTAATTAGCGAAGGTACGCCTGCAAAGAGGTTTACTGCATTCAGTTCAAAATATGTAATTTCTTTGTTGTTAGTAAATTGAAAGTTTTTGGTCCAAACAAGTGAGACCCGGACAAGCGAACGGCTTATTTTTATTAATATGGTCAGCAGAAAATATTCGCCGCTTTGTTTACAGATTTATCGAATTCCATTCATGTCGTCAATAGAAAGCATTTCAAAAGTGTAGCTAAATGAACGAGGGATTTTTGTGATATATCGAAATTGCCAGATGTATATGATAACTTATTTATAGAAAGCATACAACTCTTTGCGTGTTTATCGCTTCTTTGTTATGGAAACGAATGGTTTTTTTGATGTGTATAAACGATTTGGCGCAGTGGATCACTGAGTTAAGACTGGATAGCGTAGCTTCAGATGACATTTTCGCTTAATCGGCAATCAATAAAAACGCAGCAATTTCTCGAAAACTTTCTGTTTACACATAGTGTAATGTGATATTATTTCCAATACATCAAACATATGAAATTCTAAACACATACTACATAGTTTGTAATAATTATTTTGTAACTTTTCTTTTCTCTACATGGTACATGGTAGGTAGTTAGAGAAGGCATTATACTCAACCCAAAAATTCTACACCGAGATTTCACGGGAAGTACACGTTTTAAGATCCCTGTATAACAAAAACATTTTTAGGAACAGGTACGTGTGTTCGTATGTCTGTGAACAGATAGCTCAAAAACTAAATACATAGTTGACATTTAAGTTCAGTATCTTCCAAAGATGCGACATGAAGATTTTAAAGAAGGAGGAAAAAAAAAACACCTCCATCTACACTTTATATGGAATAATTTTCGAACATTTATATTTTCTCAAAACTGGCTCTAATGATTTTGATTAAAATGCCATATGTTTAAGATATGTTTATGACAAACGTAAAGTATATCTTGAATTTCCTGGGAATAGCCTCTGAAAATCTTTTCATTCCTGATGACTTTTATATAATTGGCAAACCGTAAGCGAAAACTTACTACAAAGAAAATGTAGATCTCATTAAAACACACAATTTATGTTATATACATTTTAGTAGAGTTAACCGTTTTCGAGATATTCCGAATTAATGGTTTCAATTTCAAGTTACATTAACGTTTCTCAAACGGGAGGACATCTATATTTTCGTCTCTCATTTGTTTACTACTAGCAAGCAAAGGGAACCGAATTTCAATTGTTTCACGTAGCGACCAGCTTTTAAAATACTTGACTATTGCTTTAGCCTAATGTTTTCTCTTATTTCCCTTCAACTTACAAAAAAGCATGTAATAAGAAAAATTCAAGTAATGTATACCTCGATTAACATGATGTAGATAAAATAATAATATTTTGTAAGACAAGTTTTTTGTGGAACAACTAGAGAAAGTCATGTGATTGAAACACGTAAGATTTTTAGGACTTTATACTTACGTTTTCCCTTAGCTACTTTTTGTAGTTTAACGTCAAATAACCAGGTAGGTTATTGGAGAGTTGGAGTCAGACTGAAAAAGTCATGTCATAGCTGGGATTTGAACCACAGATCCACTGAGATACCATGGCAACATGACAGTATGGCACCATTCTCCAACTGACTCGCGTTTTTACTTTCTCTAGCCCCATATGTACAATGTACATAGGGATAGAGAAGGTATTATATTCCATCCAAAATTTCGATGACTATATCTTACTGGAATGTAAGTTTTGGGGTCCCTTGAGTCCGAAAAAGCTTTTTATAAAAAGGTCCGTGTGCTGTCTATCCACAGCATAGCTCAAAAACGATAAATCCGTTAAATACGAAACTTGATATTTCGGTTTTCCAAGGATGCGACCCGAAGATTTTCAAGAAAATCTACACACCACAAACTGTCCTTTACATAGAAAAGTTTTTGAAAGTTTTGATTTTCTAAAAAATGGCTCTTAAGGATTTTGATTAAAATCCCGTACATTAAAGATACTTACATCACAAATAAAATGTATATCTGGAATTTTCTGGGAACAGCTTTGCAGACCGCTTTATTCTGGATGAATTTTGCCGAATTTTGCTTAACTGCTAAACCGTAAGAGATAGACAAAAACGTACTACACAAAAAATGTAGATCTAGTCAAAACACACCTTTTATGTCCTTTACGTTTTTGTTGTGGAGGTAACCGTTTCCGAAATGTTCCATGATTTCAATTGTAAAATAAATCACCATAACCGAGAGTCAAACCCAGGATCTTTTAAATGTAAGGCAGATACCCTATCACCACAATACAGAGGCGGGTGATTCTCCAATTAACTGACATCTACTTCAAAGAAGAATTGTTCAAGTTTATTATAGCAGCTCTTTTATCCATGTTTCTCCGTTTTTACTTTCTCTATACGTACTATATACATAGTGTATTACTCGCTGCAAATGAGTGGTTTGAGGTCCCCCTGATTCCAAAAAAAAACATATTAAGTTCAGTATCTTTCAAGGATGTGACACAAAGATTTTCAAGAAAATCCCTCCACCCCCAACTACTCTTTACATGGAAAAATTTCGAAAATTTTGATTTTCTCAAAAAAGGCTCTAACGATTTTGATTAAAAGATATATACATTATATTAAAGATATATACACGACAAATAGAATGCATATCTTGAATTTTCTGGGAACAGCCTCTGAAAGCATCTTTATTCTGGATGAATTTTACGGAATTTTGCATAAATGGTAAACCGTAAGACATAGACACGATGTAAATCTCGTCAAAACACGCAATTTATTACCTTTACGTTTTTGTTGTGGAGATAACCCTTTCTGAGATATTCCTTGTTATTACTTTCAGTTGTAAAATGACATAATTCTCAGACAGGAAGTGTCCGTTTTTCTTTTGTTCTACTTCTGACTAAGCAAAGAATCGATTTGCAATGGCAATCGTATAATGACAGCTTGTAAAACATTTGACTATCAGTTTAGCATAGCGCATTCCTTTAGTTCCCTTCTACTTATAAGGAACTAAGTAATAAGAACATTCTGCTAATGTTTATCTCGATTACATGTGAGTTTAACACATCAGACTTCCTACGATTGGCGGTTAGCATTTTTCTGGTAAAACTCGTAATCTTGCTTGTGTTCCTCGCCTCTATTTTACGTCACCTAGCTACTTGGTCATATCCTGACTTATTTGTTGGATTGCTCCTTCACCTCTGGTGTGCTGTAATGTGTCATGTACTGTATCAGACGGATGCGCTTTTGGAACACCATTTTAAACGCGGTACCTATCGAGCGAATCTCGATGTTAAGAGATACTTTGTCGGTATGTGGTGAACAGGTAGCCTTCAAGGTCTCATCCCTGTGCCGTACCATCTTGCTTCGTCACATGTGAAACAATACTGATGCCTCTGTACTTGATGTGAGTACAGACCTTAGTGCCAGACTCCTGTATAGCTGCTTCTACATATTTTGACTATTGTTTTAAATTTAAGGGAGAGCTTTGGGCCGTGGTATTAAATATCCTATCCAGTGTTTACTTGGGAGACTCAGAAAACCAGTCAGGTGGGCGGTCTTTTAACCCAAGACCTCCCGAATGCGGACCGCAGACGTTAACACCTGAGCCATCCCGCTCGGCTATTACTTAGTTTTTGGTTTAAATTCTATTCACAACTGTGTCAGCCGTCATATATCACGTAATACTAAATGAATGAACAATCGAGTGTAATACGCAATAAATGATAACAGTAATGCGAATGACAAAACATCTATTGCATTTCACCGACACCCAGATTTCACTAGTAGTACATGTTTAGGGTTCCTGTATCCAAGAAAATAATTTTTAGAAAAAAATCTGCGACACGAAGTTCTGCAAGAAAATACCCTCACCCCAAACTACCCTTTACATGTAAACATTTTCAAACTTTTTTATTTTCTCAAAAAATGGCTGTAAAACTGTGATATACCGTATATTACAGATATTTGTATGAGAAATTAAATGTTTATCTTGAATTGTCTTGGAATGGCATCTGACGTTTTCTACTTGATTACCTTTATATATCTGGTAAACGATAAGAGAAGCACAAAAACTTGCTACACAAAAGTATTCAGAATGAAGAAGACAATGGGGGTTACTCCTAAGAAATTCAGGATATACATTTTATTTGCCGTTTCCGTAATATACGGCATTTTAATCAAATCTATAAAACCATTTTTGAGGATACCGAAAATTTCTAAAATTGTTCTACGCGAAGAGTAGTTTAGGATGGGGGATTTTGCTCAAAGTCCGTTACGTTGACTTGGTATTTAAATGCAATATCTTCTAAGGATGCGACACTAAGATTTAACTATCCTTTGCATGGAGCATTTTTCGAAAGTTTTGATTTTCTCAAAAATGGCTCTAATAAAAGTTTTTAAAATGCCATTTATCTTTAAGATATGTTTATTATAAATGAAATGTATATATTGAATTCTCCGGAATAGTCTCTGAAGACACCTTTATTCTGGGTGAATTTTGTGTAACTGGTAAACCGCAAGAGATAAACAAAATTTGCTACACAGAAATGTAGATCTCGTTAAAACACACAAATTTGTCCTATATATTTGTTGTAGACGTAGCCGTTTCCGCGATATTCCTTTTTATTGGATTCAGTTTTATACTATTTAATTTTTTTCTCAAATATGACGTTATCTTTGTTTAATCTCTCTTTTGTTTTACTCCTGGCCTTGGAAAGATAACCGAATTTCAGTAACAAACGAATTGCGACTGTTTTTAAAATATTGGACTGTTGCTTTAACCTAGTGTATTCCCTTATTTCCATTTTACTTATAAGGAGCTAAGCAATAAGTAATTACTGGTAATGTTTAGCTTGATTAGCATTATGCATATAAAAAAACATATTTTGTAAGAATTTTTTGTTTACAGAAAATATAGTAACCTTTGTGTGAATAGAAAACATATTTTTTAAAAAGCGATAATGGATATGTTTTATAGTGTTATTGAAATATACTACATTTCTCTGTTATTTGGAAATACAAACCAATTATTTTACTGAAGATGTAATTATTGCATAACAAATACATATGCAGTGCATATGTAGCGTGGAGTAATACAAAAGTGTATTTCGTGAGCGGCACAATTTAACAACTACAACATACCACTACACGCACTATGTACAGTGTATAGATAAGACATTGCTTCCACCCAAAAATTCGATACCGAGATCTCACCTGAAATACACGTTTTAATGTCTCCTGTATTTGAGAAAGCATTTTTAGAAAAACGTCCGTGTGTGTCCGTCTGCAAAATACCAAACTTGGTACTTAGGTTTAATATCTTCCAAGGATGCAACACGAAGATTTTGAGAAAAATCCTCCCACCCCAACTACCCTTCACAGGGAAAAGATTTCGAAAATTTTTATTTTTTAAAAAATTGCAAACGATTTTGATTAAAATACTGTATATTAAAGGTATTTATATGGCAAATAAAATGTATATCTGGGAATAGCGTCTATAGACCTCTTTATTCTTAATGAAATTTGCTGATTTTTGCGTAAATGGCAAAACGTTAGAGATAGACGAAAAATGTAGATCATGTTGAAACACACAATTTATGTCATATACGCTTTTTTTTTTTTTTTTCTTTTTTTTTGTCTGTTAAATTGGCCATGTCTGAGATATTCCTTATTATTTGTTTTAGATTTAAAATACTTTTTTCACACGAAAATTTGTAAACACTAGGCCCTCCATATAGTAACCAACTTTTAAAAGATTTGACTATCATTTTAGCCTAGTGTATTCCCTTGTTTTCATTCTACTTACAAGGAATCGAGTAATTAAGGTAGTTTCTGCTAATGTTTATTTCGATTATCTATCATAAAGTATATAGAAGAATATGCTTTTTAGCAATAGTTTGTTACAGTGATGTAGAGAAAGTAGTGTGAATGGAACACGAGATTTTTTTTTATTTTTTTTTTAGATTATTCCTTAGTGGCTTTACACATTCACATGTTATAAGGATTTACCTTTCTTGGTATTTCATACACTCTTTTAATATATTTCCTCACCTAATTTCAGGATTTTGTATACAATTTTTATTATTTTCTAAGATAGCCCTTTTCTATCTCAGCTACTTCATTGAGACTCAAATTAAGCCTTAGTGTGTTCAACAAAAGCTCCATTGCATCAAAACAATCATCCCATATATGTTCAAGTCCACAAATATCTATACTAATTCGTGACCCTGTCCGGCTGTCCAATCCGCGCACTTTTATACTTTAGCTGCCCGTGGATACAGCAACGGGTTACTGTTTCAAATTTCGTCCAATAACATAGAGTGGCATATTAGTGATTCTGGAGGAAACCTCATCATTTAGGAATGTGACACGAATATTTTCAAGGAAATGCACCCAATCTACACTCGTTTATATGGAAACATTTTCGTTATTTTTATGTTCTAAAATGGGTGTAACAATTTTGTTTAAAATATCACGTGTTTAAGAAATTTGCATTACAAATAAAATATGTATAAAATTTGCTACAGAAAATATATAGATACATATCGTTAAAACTCACAAATTATGTCAAATATTTTGTAGCATTAAGCATTTCCAAGATGTTACTAATTGTTATTCTTAATTACAGGTTTTAACTCTTATTCTTATACTTTTTCCAACTGCTAAGTCACTATTCGAGTTTTCCTCTCAAAAATAAAAAAATGTCGGAATTTCAAAGACATCATCTAGTGACTCACTTTTAAAACATAGGATTATCACTTAAGTCTATTTGAAGTTCAATAAACTGTGTAATAAAAGTAATAGTGTAGATGTTACCTCGAGTAACATAAGGCATCAACAAGAATAAACAATTGTAGGGAATATTTCTGGAAGAGTGTGTAAAGAAAATTTGTGAATGTAATGCTCAGATATTTTTGCTTTATCACATACATAGTAGGCAGAGAAGATATTTCTATCCGCCCAAAATTTTGATACTGAAATTTCACCGGAAATTGACTTTTTACCACTCTGATTAAATGAATAATGAAACATTTTACATAACGCCCAACAATGAGTGTGTGTCTGACACCGTAACTAAAGTCTTATGTTCTACATTGACATGAATTTCTTTATTTGTTCCTAAAAATAACTATTTCATGCTAATCGAAATAAATAATTAGCTGAAATTGTCTTATTATTTAGTTATTTATAAGTAGAAGGGAAGAATGAGAACGCACAAATCTTTTCAAAGCTGTCAGTATGCGATTGTCCTGGAATATCGGTTCTCTTTCCGAGGCCAGGACTAAAACAAAAGATATATGAGGTCTTCCTGGGTGAGAGAAACTAAGCATTTTAAAATGAATCCAATAACAGGGAATATCTCAAAAAGTGTTAGCTCTACAAAAAAGTATGGGTATAAATTGTGTGTTCTAATGAGATCTATAATTTTTGTGAAGTATTTTTTGTCTATCTCTAACACATTACCAGTTATGTAATGGAGGCTATACCCAGAAGATTCAAAATATTCGTTTTGTATGTCATGTAATTTTCTTTAATATATGTTATTTCAACAGAATTTTAAATAAAATAAAATTTTTCGTAATTTTTATATAAATGTAGTTTGGATATAAAGTTTGGTATTTAAGTGCTTTTTTTTTTAGCTATCTATTGCAATCACAGATGCGCGCGCACTTACAGATATTTTTCTAAAAATGCTTTTTATGCACTCAGGGAACTTCAAAACAAATATTTCCCGTGAAATCTCAACATCGAATTTTTGGGTGAATACAATGCCTTCTCTACGTGCTATGTATATTGTGCATACGACTAGAGAAAGTAAAACGGAGAAATGGTATAAATACCAACTTTGTAATTAAGTTCAAAATATTTTGAAGATACATGTAGATTTTCAGGAAATTCTTTCATTTCAGTCTACTGCTTGATTACCCGTATTAGGAACATTAAAAAAAAAAAAAAAACTCTAATGATTTATATTAAAATATGTACATAAAAGATAAGATATGTATCTTGAATATCCTTTGAATAGTCTGTGATTTCCTCTTCATTTGGAAGCAACTTTGTACAAGCTTGAGTAACCGTTAAACGTTAACTGGATGATGAAAACGCACTACACACAAGAGCTTAGATATCTTTAAAGCTTTACAGTTTTTTCCCAGATAAGTGTTTATGTTCCATAAATCATCTCCTATTAACGATTCGGACTATTCAATAATTATGTTATTATTTTAAGGTCCCGTCTACTTTAAGTTGTTCCTCGCGATTGATGCAAAGTATGAACTTTTAAGGCCAGCTTATAGCGTGCAGCTCTGAAACATTTTAATGTCGCTGTTCCTTTTGTATCTATAACAAAATGTATAATGTACCTTTTTTGCCCAGGTTCATTCGATTAAAATGAAGTAGATATGTAGATAGAATAATCTGTTGTACTCCATTTTTTATCTTCCTATTCTGTAACAAACTATTCTTACAAATACCTGTGCTGATATTTATTTAATGGTAATAAAGATAAAAATTACCAGAAATTGTCTTATTACTTAGTTCCTTATAAGTAGAAAGCAAATAAGGGAATACGCTAGGCTGAAGCGATAGTCAAATCTTTCTAAAGCTCTCTCCATGTGATTCAATTGAAATTACAATATCTTTGCATGATCAGGATGAAATAAAGTGAAAACCCACTTACCATTTGAGTAAAATGTAAGTATTGGAAATTTAAAAACAAATAACAAGGAATATCTCCGAAATGGTTACTAAATAAATATGACAAATGTGAGTTTTAACAATCTACAAATTGTGTGAAGTAATTTTTTGTCTCGCTTATGGTTTATCAGTTATGTAAAAGTCAGTCAGAATAAATAGGACTTCAGAGGCTGTTCCCAAGAATGCAGATATTGTCACATTTTGTTTGTCACGTAAATATATCTAATACCAGTGGGCCAACTATCCTTCATTTGACTATACAGATATCCCTTCGTGCGTTAAAAGGGTTGCAGAACCCAACGGGACTATTTCAAGTTAAAACCGGTCAATTGCTACCTGGTCACCGTCTCCACTGACAAGCAAGAGAAATAACATAAAGGTTGCTCAGGCAATTTCCTCAGTGTCCAGTTTTAATTTGAAATAATTAATTGGTTCTACAACTCTTTTTTACTCACAAAAGGATATCTGCATATGTCAAATACGAGGTATTTGGGTCACTTGGTATACGGTTTTTTGTAATACAAATCTATAGCCATTACTGAGAAGCCCGAAAAATCTTCGATGTGAAGGGTAGTTTGAGTGGAGAGATTTTTTTAAAATTCTTAAAAGACACTTAAATACCAAAATTGGTATTAACGGACTTTCAGTTATTGAGTTATGCTGCCCTCCGACACACACTCACACTGACCGTTTTATAAAATGCATTTTTATTCAGGGGTCCTCAAAACATGTTTCCTATGAAATCTCGGTATCGAATTTTTTGTGGAATATAATATCTTATCAAGCTACTATGTCGTGCACAGTGCTTGGTAGAGAAAGTAAAAATAAGCATTCGTAAGAATAACCTTTATACCTGTTTATAGCGTCAAGTTCTCAAATATTTGTCTATCGCTATTACTTTTATGTAGTTTGTGTAAACTACTATTTTTGCAAATTTTTATTTGATGAAAATGAAGTCAGCAGATAGAAAAATAAGCTTTCTAAGAATAATTTTATACGTATTAATAAATGACAGAGAGTACAAAAGCATTTGAAATTAATACATCAGATTTTTTTTTTTTTTCGCTTGCTGTAGTCAAAGTAAAAAACATGCTTAACATTTTTAATGCACAATTCTGTGTACTTTGTGCTTTGCCTTTGAGTATTGATGTTCAGTTGAAATGTTTATCATGATTTTTGCACCCTGTGTGCAGAAGACAGTTTGCTATTCTTAAATTACCCTGAATGTCTCTGAAACTAAAGCCACTAACTTTTGAAAATGTTGCCAACCCAGGATGAATGAAAACGAGAACTTGAAAATCTAAGCCTTTTTTCTTTCTGTAATTGGGGGACATACCATGTACTATTGAATCGCCGCCTCAGTTCCCCTTTAGTGTAAACAAGGAAGCTGGCGCCCCTGTGGTATTGAGACTTGATCATTTTCCATCCGTCTCCGTCGCCCCTCCTCTCTTCCTCCCTTTTCCTCCCTTCCTCCCTTTACATATCACCGATCTCGACCGCCGGTTTTTATTCACTGCGAATAGATTTCCCGTACTTTTCTTCTTGGTCAATGGGTAGTGTTTATGAAGGCAGCCCATAGCCACGTAAGAGCATTTATTCTTGCTGACTTTAGGCCCCGAAAAGAGGGGGAAGGGGGAGAGAGTGTGAGAGCGAAAGAGAGGGCCAGAGAGCATTCACTCACTCGATGTTCCCGACTTTCAATGCTGCCGTGATTATATTGAGAAGATAGCATTGAAGTAGAGCAAGAATGAAGTTGGAAGGACAAGCAAAGGGAAAGGGAGGGAAGGAGAGGGAGAGCGAGAGAGAGATATCCCACGTTCTCTCCTGCCTTTATCCCCTACTCCTTTTGTACTTGACGCACACAAAAATGTGGAGATATAACCCATTACATCCAAAGGAGGGTCTCTATAGCGTTTCTATATAGACGTGCGGCGCTCGGCGTCTGGGCTTCAGTCTGACCGGGGAGGACATCCAACACAAATCACAGAGTGGCGGCGTCTCTAGTAAGTAGAACTCTGTCATAAAATGTCCATATCTCATCGACACCATGCGCAACAGGAGCGGTGACGTAAGTTCAAAAGTGTCAAGACTCTACAAATATTACTGGGGAAGACTGACGAACCTCCTAATGGATACTGCGAAAGAGTGTATTAAATTGAAATAATGTTCATCATTAGCGGCATATTCTTCCATCTTCAAGCCGAGAATTATCGGCTCACCTCTCTCTGGAAGAATTTCTCAACTGAACTCGAGAAGCTCCCGGGGACCCACAATCGTACCAACTTCTCGGTGCTGCTGTGACGGGAGCTTAGGTTGACCTTCGCCATGGTAGCGGCATCACGTGACGTGACGTCACGCACCTGAGCTGAAGAGAATGCCCACCAGAGGTAGCGAGTGTATGTGTGTAGTGGAAAGTGAACAATGGAATAAACCAACAACCGCTTGATATCTGACTTAAGTCGAAGCAAGTCTTCATTCTTTACGCTTAAATCCAATGAAGATCAGAGTGATTTATGATCTTCTAAAAACATAACCAATCTTAAATTGAGTCCTTATTTGTTATTTTACACATGAAACACCGAGAATGTGTTTCAGGGTTCACCTAGTCATGATATTCTCTTGCTATTCAAAAACTAACCTTTCTAGTTTAGTTTTCACCCAACAGAGTATATATTGATTGGTGTCAAACTTTTAGAATCGCTTTCTTAATGCCAAAGCATTATGAAAATTCACTTGGTCTGAAAGTTCATTGATAGAGTTATAACATATTATTTTTAATGCGTAACACTGAGAATGAAAGATTGATTATCTACGATCATACAAAACATCAAAAATAGTTTTTTATACCAAATAGCTGTTGAAACTTTTGGGAATCCATAAATAATGAACATTTGCTGACTCCTCCCGCCCCCCTTGCTTTGTACTCTACAGAAATTTAAAGTTCGTGGCATGGTATTTTATAAAGTAGGGTTTATCTCAAAATTACATATTAATACCTTCAAAATGTTCCATGCGTTTCAGTTTTTGTTTAAATACAACTAAAGATTGCCAGAATAAGAAGAAGCATCTATTGCAATATTATACGTGATAAAATTATTTTAACATCAATAGTAATTTCTCAAAAAATACGTTATGAAAAAATGATTACTTTTAAAATTAAAAATCCTAAATTTTTAAAAAATATATCTTAAATACATAATCAAAGTACTGAATAATCACTGTATAAAATGTTTTTGTATGGATCAAAGCTACAGTTCCAAAAATACCAACCTGTTTTCTCAAATTTTGAGGGGCGTAGGACATCTTGAAAACTGTTTATCCAATCTGAATGAAATTTTTAGGTTATATTAACATAACGGCAATGCAATCACAGTCAAATTTATACAAATCTACCATGTCCCTTAATACTCCAAGTGATTATATAATTAATAATATATCAAACTCGCAACTAAGAACCAGCAGATTATATATATTTTCTGAGATATGGTTTTACTAGCCACACTAACACACACATTATTCCAAATACTTGAAATAGCTTGAAATGTCTGATATTTAAATTTGTCCATATGTTCAGACTATGAACAAAATTCTGTCATAATCACTTATTTGAGTGATAGGGCTTCAGACCGAGTTGCATAAAGCACAATTGAAACACAAAATCGACATTTTAATAATTTAATATGTTGCAATATGACTTCGCTTTTTAATATCTGTTTCAAAATTATTTATATAAACGATTCTTTGCATATATAAATATTATCAGAAATTGTACCAAAATGCTATTTAATTGCAATATTCTGGGGTATATTGAGCTGAAACAAACCTGCTGTCTCTGTGTATCTGTCGCTGTCTGTCTGTCTCTCTCCCTCTCCCTCTCTCTCTCCCTCTCTCTCTAAAAGGTCAGTAGAAGAAATTCCCATGCTAGCTTTCCTAGTAGATACATACTCCCTTTGCAAAATAATGTGAAAAACTAAAAATAAAATATAAATAAGAGTGATTCTGTGATCAGCGTTCTGGTTTCTCAACCCGAAACACCAGGGTTCGATATCCGTCAGAGGCGAGGGAAATGTTCTTAAACCACAACTTACAGTATTTTGTAAATGGTTATTGGTATAAACAACTCATATATATGCTTTTAAAAGGATCTATATTTTTCCTGCAGTAAGATTTTGTCTGTCTTTTATGCTTTTCTATTTGTAAAATCCAGTGCAAAAAATATTTGTTTCAAACGCAATTTATATTAAATTCAACATACGCATATTTATTAATATCTTAAATGTATGATACTTTAACAAAATTGTTGAGAGACATTTTTAAAAAAATGAAAGCTAACGAAAAATTCTTTATATTATTCTTATCATTAGGAGAAAGTTTTGTTTTCCACACTCAAAATGCGTGATTCCGGTGAAATCTCAAAGTTAAACTTTTGAGTCGATTCTCTATCTTGGGTACCTAAGGGTAGAGAAACTAAAATTTACTGGAAGTTTCCTCTTTCTGCTTTGCACAAAACAAAATAAAGAATCCCGTTATTACTTTCTCCAGAAAATATATACATACAATGTAAATAGTAGCAAGAGAAGGTATTGTATTCCACACAAAAATTCGATATCGAGATTTCACCGGAAGTATATGCATTGAGGTTTCCCTAAATCCGAAAAAGCATTTTTAGAAACAGGTCCGTGTGTGTGTGTGTGTGTGTGTGTGTGTGTGTGTCTCTGTCTACCTGTCTATAGACAGCATAGCTCAGAAACGAAACTTGGCATTTATGTTAAGTATCTTCCAAGGAATCGACACGTAGATTTTCAGAAACACATTCTCTCACAATAAACTAACGTTTACATGGAACATTTTTGAAAATTTTGTTTTTATCAAAAATGGCTTTAATGATTTTTATAAAAATGTCCTATATTAAACATCACAAATAAAATGTATATATTGAATTTTCTGGGAGTAGCCTCTGAAGATCTCTTTATTCTGGATGAGTTTTACAGAATTCTGCATAACGGTTAAACCGTAAGAGATAGACAAAAACCTAAAACACAACAATTTAAATTTCGTTTAAGCACATAATTCAGACCATATATGTTTTTCTTGTAGGGTTGACCGTTTTTGAGATATTCCTTGTTATTGGTTTCTGTTGTTAACTATCTTTTCTCAAACGGGACCATGCAAACCGAACATAACCTCAATTGCTTCACATAGCGACCGGCTTTTAAGAGGTTTGACTATCACTCTAGCTTACTGTATTCCCTTATTTCCCTTCTACTTATATGGAAGTAATAAGATCAATTCTGCTAATGTTTATCTTGATTAGCATGGTGCTGATGAAAGAATAATGTTTTCTGAGAACATTTTATATGGGGAACAGCTAGAGAAAGACATGTGAATGGAACACATTAGATTTTTTTTTTAAAGAGAAAGGTGAGTAAAGAGAAACGTTTGGTTTGAATACACTTCAGTCATATCAGTGACGATTACAGAGAACTTTCTTTTATAACTTGTTGAAGAAGGATTCTTCTGCCCGTGTTCTTATAGACTTTCAAAATGTTGTACTAACAGGAAAAAATCTCTAAAAGTTGATATCAGTTCATGCACATCCTATGCGCGGAGTTATAATAGGAGGACTATTAGTGGATATGGGCTCTATCCAGTCCCCCCAAAGTAAATTTTGAAAATTATATTCTATCAGTCAAAACATGTGTTTTTAAGAAAGCGAAAACTCAAGTGTTCAAGTTCGACTCATTAATAATTAGCCTTAAATAATGCTAACTATGTAATTTTAATATTACGTTAGAAACAAACCGAAGCAATTACAGGTTTTACGAAACTCAAAATTGTAAGAAAAGCAGACTTAAAGATTTAGTGAATATCTATATGTGACTGATAAACTTTCACCTCTTGAAAGAGACTTTCCTCTTTAATAAAATATTCTGAAATGACATCTGCTGGCACTTTCTGTTCCATGGAGGTGGTAATAAGTTCTCTAGACATTCTTGTTTAGTAGTTTGTTTGCAAATAGTATACTTTGGATTTTACGTTCTTAAAAGCATCTAAAGTGACTCTCAAATTATAGCAATAGCAATAGATACTAAAAAAAATGTTTAGGCCCAAAATGGTTTCAAAGAGGTTAATATTGCGTTTTGTAAGTCCAAAATATATTTCAATGCTTAAAAATTAAAAATGCAATTAAATGCATAAAAACAGTAAATTTACAAATTGAAAACAGTTGTGTGTGTGTGTGTGTGTGTGTGTGTGTGTGTTTATGTGTCTGTCTGTTTGTCTGTGAGCATAACTCAAAAGCGAAAAGTCGGTAAAATACCAAATTTTAATGACTTCTAAAGATACTGCACGAATGTTTTCAGGAAAATTCGCCCACAAAAAGCTACTTTTTTATATGAAACACTTTTAGAAATGTTAGATTTACTCAAATATGGCTCTAATGCCATTAATTTAATGCCACATATTAAATAAAATATTTGCATGGCAAATAAATATCTTGAATTTCCTGGAAATCGCATGAGAAGTTCTCTTTATTTGGAAAGAATTTTGTATAATCTCGTATAATTGGTAAATATTAAGTGAGAGACAAAAATTAAGACACAAAAATCGGAGTACTCTGTAAAACACATAATTTTTGCACAACGTTATAGTGCCATAAACCACATGTAAAGAATAGTTCCAATCGTCCAATATTTGGTCATTCTTCCAAAACCCTTTAAATATTCAGTTCCCTCTCGGGAATGCATGCAAAAACATGAAACTTGAGGCTGGTATATTGCGTCTAGTTCTTAAACATTCCTTATGCTTTCGCAAGCATAGTCTGTATACCCACTAATAAAAAAAACAGTGGGTAAAGAAAGTCATGTGAATGTAACCTTGTCCAATATACATATAAATGTAAATAAAATATTGCTACACCATTGCGTTTGAAATAAAATATTCGTTTTGGGAATTAACGATAAAAATTTATTCTACTTTGAAGTCTTAAAAATATGAATAAACCTCCTTTTCAACGTTACTTTATATTCAGGTACATTTTATTATTTATTATTTGATTCTATTTATCCAGAAGAACTCTATATTCTGGGAGATCCATTTATGTATAATCAGAATATTTAAATAAAGAAATATGTCATAATTATGATGTTTTAAAAATAACTTACCTATTTAATTTATTTCAGTTGCCTGTTTCGTAGTTCCATCAAAATATTTTCTGATTTGACTGGTTAAAGCGATAGACTACCCCATGTGCCTGGGAAAATGACGTTGGCAATATGACGCATTAATTAAAATAATTTACGCGCCCTCATCAGACGAAAGTTTTGTGAGGGACTGTACATAGGTTGGTTTGCTTAACCTTTTCACACCCGAAGACGTTTTAAACGTTTTACAAAGCACAACATATTCCTACTAAAATCTGATATATTATATTCACATGACTTTCTCTACATTTCCTAACAAACTATTATAAAAATGCTTAATATTCTATCTACTTCCTGCTAATGGAGGTAAACAATAGCAGAAATGGTTTTATTACCTACTTTATTGTAATTAAAATGGAAATAAAGGAGCACACTAGGCTAATTCCATAATCAACTCTTTTAAAAACTGGTTACCATGAGTTTGAAAGCCATTTCTTTGCATTTCCAGGAGTTAACAAACTCCCGTATGAGAAAAGTTTTAAATATTTTAAAAGTGAAACTGTATCTCAAAAATGGCCAGGTCCTCTAAAAAATGCATATGACACAAATTGTGTTTTAACGAGATTTACATTTTTTGTATACTAAGTTTATGTCTATTTCTTACGGTTTACCAGTTATGCAATATTGCAAAATTCATTCATAATAAAGAGGTCTTCAAATATGATTCTCATAAAATTCAAGATATAAATTTTATTTGTCATGTGAATATACTTAATATACGGTATTATGATCAAAGTTGTTAGAGCTGTTTTTTCAAAACGCCTTCCACGGAAAGGGTAGATTGTAGTGTGGGGATTTTCCTCAAAATATCCATGTCGTACCATTCAAAGATATTAGTCTTAATACCAAGTGTGGTATCTTGCCGACTTTTCGTTTTTGAGTTATTGTGTTCACAGACACATGGGCACACACACGAATTTGTTTCTTCTTCTTTTTTTTTTTTTTTTGATACAGGGAACCCTAAAACGTGTATTTTAGTTGAAATCTTGGTATCGAATTTTTAGGTTGAGTGCAATATGTACTATGTAGAGAAAATAATAATTTACGCGCTCCTCATTGAGCAAAAATTTTGTGAGGGAGTGTACATAGGTTGGTTCGCTTAACCTTTTCACTCCGAATGCGCTTTAAACGTTTTACAATGCACAAAACCAAAACAATAATAAAGATAAAATTACTAAATACAATAAATAAAAAATAAATAAATAAAGCAGATCCAAATGGAATTTTTAGTTTTATATATCGATCCAAAAGGTGTAGCAATAAACTTCACCTGTGAAGGGATCGACTCACTTCTATAGATATTTGCAATATTAATGACGTCCATGCGGCGTTAGTAGAGAGGTTCATGCCATACAATATACTTAGTATCGAAAAATAGACATTAGGATGGGTATATCCGGATTCTGCTTTATGTTTACTCTTCCTGGTAGGATTAAAAAAACAAAAACAAAACAAAAATCTTTATCAACCTTAGGCAACTCAAATCTTGGGATCTAAAATTTAGTTTGTTCATATTTCTAAAACTTAACTTGATGGCTAGCATTTTTTAAAGAAAAATGTATAATATGCATAACATGTTCACTTCAAAGCAGTTTAATTTCTGATTTTCATCGTCTTGTACGAAATATTTAGAGCGGATCTAGGATGAGTTGTTAAGTGAATCGCTATAAATCTAATAATAGGTATGCTCTAGGATGCGATTTTCTATGCTTTATATATCTTTGTTTTCTCGTCTTTTTCCATTATAATCCTTAAGTTTATATGCCTTAGGGTTTACTTGTTTACTCTTCATATCTTCACCTTTTATACCTTCTCCTATTGTACGTCCAAAGAAGCATTAGAAATTTTATGCCTCTGTGTCGACGGTATTAGTTATTAGTAATGTGAAACTTGACAGCTGAGTAACTTTATCTTTTTATAAAGTTTAATGTGTAACAATCTCCTTCTGTGTTATTTATCGTCAAGTTGACGTGTAGATTCATCTTAGTCAGCTAACCCATTTGATAGACCTTAGTTGCGTAGTCATCTTCCTGTATTTTATTTCTATTTATTTTGTCTGTGGGTGGAATAGAACTGTAATGTTGATATAATCCATATATTCTTAATAATTGCTGGAAATCAAGATAATAAGTCACTAAGAATGACCAGATTTGAACCTTGGGGGATCCAAATTTGAGCAACAATGTTAACACAAATTAATCTTTACAACGTATTGAATATCTGAAATATAGTCATCTTGCTTTCGTACGCTCAATTTAAACTTTGTATTAATAAGTATCTAGTTTGGCATTTTGGAAAACTATGTACCTACGCGTATGACATTTCTTAATATACCTATTTATTTATGCATTTATTCATCAATTCATTTCAAATAGTTATAGTAACCCTAGCAATTTCCTCAAACATTCATAACAGTACCGAATAGTAAGTACTTTAGATTTACTAGTTGTAAATTAATTTAGAGTGACTAAGCAAAGCAGAACCAGACACTTCATACGCCTAATTTTATAAAGTATTAGGCTATACTTTAGAAACTATTTAAAGTTTTAACGCTAATAAACTGTCAGTTTTATTTATATTGTTTAATTTTATTATTATTTATTTTCTTAGTTTTAATACATTTATAATTTGTTTAAAATTTCACAGATTTATTAACTCGTTCATAACTATAAAAAATATTTAAGTGCATTTTAGAGGATTTTATGAAATACCTAACGTCACCAAAATAGTATTTAAAGACTTTATGAAGCTGTAAAACCTTACGCAAAATGATAAAATTCAGTGAAATGCTGATAAGTCCAGAGTATTACATTTTTTACTTCGTTAGATTTTATAATAACAATTTCCTCAGCTACATTATTTTAGGAATTATTTTCTAAACAACATGCATAACAGGTTCGAGTAGGGAATTTTTCTTTTACCTTTTCATTCCCTACTCCCCGCAGAGTCTGGAAGTATGTATATCAGAGTGAGTGTGAGTATATTTGAAAAATGTTTGATGTGTTCCATTCACATGACTTTCTCTAGGTTTATGTAACAAATTATTGTTAAAAAAACTAATTCTTCTATCTACTTCATGCTAATAGAGATAAGCATTAGCAGAAATGCTTTCTTGTAAGTAGAAGGGAAATAATGAAATACACAGGCTAAAATGATAGTAAAAATATTTTAAAACCTGGTTGCCATGTGGATGAAATCCATTTCTTTGCATTCACAGGAACTAGCAAATTCCCGTATGTGAAATGTTCAAGTATTTTAAAACTGAAACCAATAACAAATATATCTCAAAACTCCACGAAGAAAAATATACATGGCATAAATTGTGTGTTTCAACGAGATCTACATATTTTGTGCAGTAAGGATTTGTCTATCTCTTACTGTTTACTAGTTATACAAAATTCCGCAAAATTCATTCAGAGTAAAGACGTCTTCAGGAGCTAGTCCCAGAAAATTCAAGATACATATCTTTAGTATACGGTATTTTTATCGAAATCGTTAGAGCCATTTTTGAGAAAATCAACATATAAAGGGTAGTTGGGGTGGGGGAATTTTTCTCAAAAGCTTCGTGTCGCATCCTTGGAAGATACTAAACTTATATACCAAGTTTGGTATTTTACCGACTTTTCGTTTTTGAGTTATCGTGTTCACAGATACACGGACATGCGGACACACGCACAGACCTTTTTCTAAAACTGCTTTTTGGATACAGGGGACCCTGAAACGTCTATTTCCAGTAAAATCTGGGTATCGAATTTTTTGATGGAATACATTACCTTCTCTATACACTATGTACATAGTATGTGTAGAGAAAGTAAAAAGAAAATGATAGAAAAACCCAATGTTAAATAACTTACAGTTAACGAGTTGTTTTTAAAGCAAAGCCCCTTATTGACTATTGATGTTATATAATGAACCTATTTAACACACAAAAAAAAAAAAAAAAAAAAAACAGACGGTGGAGTTTTCAAATATCTATAAAAATTAATAAACAGGGCAACACTGTTTGCTCTTTCTAAATATTAAAATTATCCCTATTTTAATTTGTTCTTAGATATTTAAATACGAGTTGTTTCTGAATTCACTCTAGTTTGGTGTATGTGACAAGAAAGCCGAACGTCTGAATTCTATAGAGCTACTTTTTCCTACTTTTTGATCAGCTTCTCAAACATGCAAGTACGAATACAGAAAAAGTTCACAGTCCCTAAGCAGATTACCCTGAGATCTTCTGTCGATATAGTGACGTCACAAGCTGGGCGATTTTAGTGTCAGCGTTGTGTGATAACAAAGAAGTCTTAAAGAGGATGGACTGATGAGGAATAAAGGGTGCTGTTCTGCACCAAACCATACGGTATTCGTGAAGTTCCAACTTTTGATTTGAATATATATATTCTCAATGAATCTTCCGCAGCAGAATGTGTAAGGTCATAGCGCTGTGCCTGTTGTTAAAATAATGTATTTTATACAGATTTTTTTGAGGTTATGTTGCATCTTGTGTGATTGGAGGGGCTTAATAAACAATACTATTTATTGCTCTATTGGAGCTTCAAGGTTTGTACAAAAAATGGCTGACTAAGGAAATGTTGATCTAACGGAAGCATGTTTTTACTTTCACTACTACGTATAATAAGTAAGGGGGATTGTATTCCATCAAAATATTCCATATCGATGTTACATCAAAGTACATGTTTTGAGGCCCTCTGAGTCTAAAAAAAGAATTTTTACAAAAAGGTCCATGTGTGTGTCTGCGTGTGTGCCAGTATGTATCTGTGAATGACAACATCAATAAAAGAAAAGTCGGTAAATGAATGAAAACGGTAAATGAATATTTGTGATTTGGATCCCGACCACGGTAATAACTCTTTTATTTCGATTCCACATTCCCAAAATTGCTTCGGGATTAAAATTATCTTAAATTTTACAATCGGAGTTAATGAATAAGTATAAAGAAAGTTGCCAAACTTTTTCAAACAATACAAAATTGCGACTTTTTTGAATGTTTCCTCTTTTTACGTAGTTCATTACTTGGCTATAACTCATTTTCTTGCCATTTTTTGAAGTTTTTGCTTTTATAACCCCATACGTGATATTTTCCCATCAGTTTCCATATAGATCCGTAACTCTCTAATCTTGCTCAGTAAGGACAATAATTTCCGGTTATGCTCTTTGTTCCTTTCATATGATATTATCAATAAACATAGCGGTGTTTACATATGAGTTTTGTGCAACTACTCGACTAAAGTTTGCCTTACGCCACCTAATCTTCACTCCTGACAAAAGAACCGACTTCTGTTCCTTTTTAGAGTTGAGAGTCAAACATTTGACATGAGTCTAATAGTAGACGGCAATAGCTAGTGAGTGTCTTTCAGCCATTCAGGTAAAATCCTCTTTTCCCGCCCCTTTCGACGTTCATTATTGAATAAATGAAAAGAGTGCAAAATTTGGAAAAATAGACGCACAATTACAGATTTGATATTGTCACTCTTGTGTATATGCGTGGAACACAACTGATAAGGTAATTCTGCCAACATTAAATTAAAAAAAAATACTATAAGAAAACAAAATCATTGGCACACTATTTTACTCTCAACTGTAGATAAAAGCGGCCCATAAGGCAACGCAATTGGCTATTTTGGTAATGGCAAAAGCAGTCCCTCCCGGTTCTAGCTCCTCTATTTCTCAAGCATAATTTTATTTCTATCCTCAGGATTGGCGGAGGCTTGAAAATATAGCCAAACTGCTAAACGGTAACATTACACGTTACATGCTCTTAGTAACAAGTGCCGTTAAGGCAAAGCTGCATTGAATTTAGGCGAAAAATGCAAATATAATACAATACAATGCTTTCTCTTTGTTCTCCATGTCGCTGATGGAAAACTCTCATCATTTTCGTTCAGTTAAACGACACATGAAAATAATTCTTCACCCCTTCCTCTAGAAGACCGAATGATGCCTTATTGGTCTAACTTGTGTACCAATTGAAGAAACCATTTCACATAGGTCATAATATCTTTCAAAGGTTCATTTTTCGGTCTGTGGATTGTTTTTCAGGCCAGTCATACAGAGGACTTATATTGGTGAGTGGAGTCAGAGACTGCTTACCTTACAGATTTTGGGATATAGGGCAAACTTTTTTGCCTGTTAGTGTACGTCTGAAATCCAGAGTCATACTTGATGGAAAATAGATCATAAAACGACGGTCACAGTTGGATAATTTTACAGCGATAAACAGTCATTTTTACTTTCTCCATACGCACTATGTACATAGTGTATAGAGAAAGTATTGCACTCCACCAAAAATTCGATACCGAGATTTCACCGGAAATATATGTTTTAGGGTCCTCAATATCCAAAAAAAGCATTTTCACAAAAAGGTCCGTGTGTGTGTTTGTGTGTGTGTGTGTGTGTATGTCCGTGTGACTGTGAACACGATAACTCAAAAACGAAAAGTCGGTAAAATACCAAACTTGGTATTTAAGTTTAGTATCTTCCAGGGATGCGACACGAAGATTTTGAGAAACATACCCCCACCCCCAGCTACCCTTTACATGGAACTTTTTTCGAAAATTTTGATTTTCTCAAAAATGGCTCTAACGATTTTGATTACAATTTCGTATATTAAGCATATTTACCTGACAAATAAAATGTATATCTTGAATTTTCTGGGAATAGCCTCTGAAGAGTAGTTTTTTCTGGATAAATTTTACTAAATTTTGAATAACTACTAAACCGTAAGAGATGGACAAAAACTTGCTACACAAAAAATGTAGAGCACATTAAAACATACAATTTATGTTATATACATTTTTTTCATGGAGTTCGTCGTTTTTGTGACATTCCTTATTTTTGGTTTCTGCTATGAAAAACGTATACTTTTCTCATACAGGAACTTGTCAACCCCTATCCATATAAACAAAGGAACTTCATTGACATAGCAACCAGCTTTTGACTATCACTTTAACCTACGGTTGTCCCTTATTTCGCTTATACTTACGAGGAAGCGAGTAATTAGACTATTTCTGCTATTTTTTTCTCATTAACATAGAGTAAATAGAAGTATAAGCTTTTTAAGAATTACTTGTTGCAGGGATATGGAGAAAGTCATGTGAATGGTACACATCAGATTATTTTATTAAAATTGATTGAATGGGAATAGACTGGACTGGTTGAGTATGTGGAGGGAATATCCTACATCATAGTTATATTTATTTTTAGCTGAACGTCCTTTAACCTGGTTGGTCATATCGGACGATGAATGTAATTGGTGAAATGATGCTCAAATGTTCTCGGGGTCCATAGAGCTTAAAGTTACTCGACATTCGTCTTCTTAGGATTAGGGAAAACTCCGAATAAAGCCTTATCCGGCTATCTCACCCTAAGCGACCTGTTGGATAAGAGGCAGACACGCTACCACCACACTGCCCACCTGTGTGTTGAGCAATCCAAGCTATGTGTCTGCTATCATTTTGTTAAATGTATAACTTTTCGTCTTACCGCTAGTTTTATATTATGTTATTATTTGATGTAATAAACAGTAATATTAGTGGAAGAACAGTATGAAATTCTATGCTTTTCCATGTTCATTGTTATTACATAACACTAAAAGCGTGTGCGAAAATGACAGGAAGCAAAACAAATCCCAATTTGAAACAGAATTAACCTAGGGAAAGTTTTATTACTGAGAAACATTGATTGAACATTGTTAATACTAATTTAGGATATTGGCCAAAACGATTAAAGGATGTTTGGGTTGAAAAATAGGATGTTTTCTCATTTTGATTCACGTGCGAGGCGACCTTTAACACCAGTTTGTTTACTTTCTCTACTCCTAACACCTAGGTATAGGAAGAATGGCATTCCACCCAAAAACTTTATTTAGAGATTTTGTGAAACTACGTGTTTGACACCCTCTATATCCCAAATAAAGAAGGGTATTTTTGACATAAATCCTTATGTGTTTATGTGTATTAGCAACAAAAGTAAAAAAAAAAAAAACAAGTGTCGGATAAATGCCAAAAGTAATATTAAATTTCAGTATATCCCAATATGCAAAAGAAGGATTTTCAAATAATATCTCCGTTCCAAACAACCCCTTATGGGGAATATTTTTTGAAAATCTTTATTTTCTCAAAATTGCCCTCGAAATTTCGATTAAAATTTCATTATGTATTTCATTAAGTATATGAAAAAATAAAATTTATACTTTAAATATTCTGGGAATGAACTAAGAAGTCTTCTTTATTCTGAAGAAATGGTGTATAATTCTATATAAGTGGTAAACCATAACAACTTAGACAAAAGCTTACAACATAAAAATAGAGATATCTTTAGAAACCAACAATTTATTTCAAATAATCATTTTCTTGCTGAAAGGGTCTAAAATTTCAAAGAATTAAAACTAAAGCCACTTTCCGGTTTTAAACATTTCAATAGCACTATTTCCCTTTTACCTATAACGAAATTATTTTATACAGGGACCTTAAAACATATATTTCCGATGAAATCTCTATTTCGTATTTTTGGGTGGAGTACAATACCTTCTCTACCTATAGTACTTAGTAGAGTTAGTAATAAACGATAGTTTGTCCGGAAAGTCATATGAGTATAACACGCCGGACATTTTAATCCTTTTTTTTTTCTTTTTTCTTTTTATTTTTACTTTCTCTACACGTATTGTGTATAAAGTGTATAGAGAAGGTATTGTAATGCACCCAAAAATTTAATACTGGGATTTCACGGAAAATACATGTATTGAGATACCCTGATTAAAATCACTTTAGAAACATATCCGTGTGTGTATGTGTGTGTGTGTGTGTGTGTGTGTGCGCGCGCGTGTGTATGTGTCTGTCTGTTGTGGGCAGCGTAGCTCAAAAACGAAAAGTCCGTTAAATAACAAACTTGGCATTTAAGTTGAGTATCTTCCCACCCCCAATTACCCTTTATATGAAACATTTTTCGAAAATGTTTAATTTCTCAAAAATGGCTGTAACGATTTTGATTAAAATATTTTAGGTTTAAGATATTTTTATGAAAAATAAAATGTATACCTTGAATTTTCTGGGAATGGACTCTGTATGACTTTTGAATAACTGGCAAACCATAAGAGACAAATACTTCAACATGAAAATGAGATCTTATTAAAACATACTATTAACGTTATATACATTTTTGTCGTTTTCGAGATATTCCGGATTATTGGTATCAATTTTAAGACACTTAAACTTTTCTGGAGCGTGAAGACTTATTTATTCTCGTTTCTTTACTTCTGACAAGGAAAGAGAATGCAATCTCAATTGTTTCGCATAGCGACCAGCTTTTAAATGACTTTAGTGTCGGTTTAGCCGGTGCATTCTCTTATTTTCCTTCCACTTATAAGGAACTAAGTAATAAGACCATTTCTGCTAATGTTTATCTCGATTAGCATTAGCATGGGCGCGCCGTGGCCGAGTGGTTAGACCACTCGCCTCTCACCGAGACGGCCCGGGTTCGATGCCCACCGACCGCATGTGAGAGTTGTGGTGGCCAATGCGGCGCTGGGGCGGGTTTTCTCCGGGTTCTCCGGTTTCCCCCGGTGCTCCATCTTCATTTATGTATCATCAGTGTAGTTAAAGTGGGCGTTAAACACTAAAAAAAAATTAGCATTAGATTTTTTCTTTCTTTCTTTATTTCTTGTGGAAATCTAGTAACTCATTTGAATACTTTTAATTGACCCTACTTTTATTTTACTAAGTGTCGAATTAAAAACAAATGGCGTTGTTGTTAGAAACTCAGAAATCTTCAGAAACTTTTTGGACAGAGCAGAGAACGAAAATAATTCCGAAAGAATCCGAACACTGTGGAGACATCAGTTGATTGAATTTACTGCGTTTAATATTGAAACTCGCGCTTTATGGATTGAGAGCATTTATCTTCGCTTTTGCATTTTCCATGTAAAGTCTTCCATAAACCATTATCCGGCTCACTAAACCGGTTTGGAATCGATTATTGGTTTCTCGTTCAAACAGCCGATTGGGGAATACACCAGCGGTATCATCTGGTAATAAAGTTTACTTGTTCTTCCCTGCACAGGGGAAAAAAATCTCTACTCCATTTAGAAACAGCAGATAGCCGGTTGAAAAAGTAATACTTATTCACAGGCACAAATCTGGGACTCGCGGTTTGTGTTTAGCGGAAACTACATTTCATGGCTTTGATAGCTGGTCTTCCTCAAACAAATTGTAACTATGCCAGATTATAATATTAGAAACTGTTTAAGAACAGCTTTTATGAGAAAAGTTTTACCAGTTTAATGCCAATGAATTTCAAAGGATTTTTAAGACTAGAAACAACTTTTAGTTTACTCCTCACCTGTTACAGATCAGATTCTTTTAAGATTTCCTTAAAAACCAAAGATAGTTTGCTTACTGCAGAAAAATTAACGGCAAGGATTGTTTGTATTGGGTCTTGAAAAATTACTAGTAAATTTGAAGTATCCAATGGGTATAATTTTCTCAATATACTTGCAAACACACGTTACTTTTTTTTTTTAGCACATATGTACAATGCATAACCCCAAAGAAATCAGTTAAATACCAAACTTGGAATTTAAATTCAATATGGGATGCGAAACGAAGATTTTCGGGAAAATCCCACCCCTGCCCACCTGGGTAGTGTGACTGCCTCACATTCAATAAATCGCGAATTCGAATCTCGCTTAGGGTGAGTTATACGGATAAGTTTTTTTTCGGGGTTTTCCCTTATCGTGAAAAGACGAATGTCGAGTAATTTCCATGGACCCTGAGATTATTTGAGCATCATTTCTCCGATTTGATTCATCGTCCGATATGACCAACCAAGTTAAAGGATGTCAAGCTAAAAAAAAAAAAAAATCTCTCATCCCAAGCTACCCTTTACATTTAACATTTTTCGAAATGTTTTGATTTTCTTGAAAATGGCCATAACGATTTTTATTAAGATCTATAAGAAGGTACATCTTGGATTTTCTTGGAATAGTTTTTAGATGACTTTTGAATAATTGGTAAACCGTAAGAGGTAGACAAAACTTTACTACATAAAAGTACAGATCTCGTTAAAATATATCGTTTATGACATATATATTGGTGTATATGTATATATTTTTTGTAAAATGATCCCTTTTCGAATTATTTTTGTTATTAGTTTCAATTTTAAACTACATATATTGATTCATAGTCTCTTGTTTTACTCTTGGCCATGCTAAGAGAACCGAATTTCAATTGTTTTACATACGATCAGGTTTAAAAACATTTGACTATCATATTAGCCTAATGCATTCTCTTATTTCTTTTTTACTTACAAGGAAGCCCGTGATAAGTATCCAATTCTGTTAATATTTATTTTAATTGCCATGATGTAGATAAAGGAATACTCGTTTGTAAACGTATTTTATTTGTAGAACAGGTAGAGAAAGTCGTATGAGTGGAAGATGTCTGACTTTTAACCTCTTAGATCAGATCCCAAGTGTGTTATTAGTTATTACTGCCATTTATAAAGGGACGTGGATCGACAAACCTAATTAGAAACGAGAAATGCCACCCTTCAAATGAAAACAAGAGGTTAGATTACTCAGGTTTATTCAGACGAGTGTTATATTGCTGTAGTCTCGCGGAACACTAATAACAAGTGACCTCCTTTTTCGTAAACCAAGGTATGGCCTATTGAGTTTTTTAACACAATTTACAGTAAAAATTTTCTATTACTAGAGAATTATTTTAACACAGTCTATGTATTATGACGAACAATATAGGCTTACAATAACATACACACCTATACCTACAGCTGGGTCATAACCCAATATCATACTGATACAAATTTACATCAATAATAATAATTTTAACAAGCTCATAAGCTTGTAGGGTTTTCGATTAACAGATTCCGAGCTCGTAACCAGTATAAACTTAAAAAAAACATAAATCAAAGATGATAAGGCAGTGAAATCCCAATAAAATACAACACCCTTGCGTTAAAAAGAAACCTACAGCCTAAAACCCACAACCCTTAGTTAAATTTAAACGCACTTGGTCCCTCTTGAAATAAATACAAGTATTAAAACTTTAACTTAAAAATTATAACTAATTTATTTTCAGTTTTTGATCCTTCATCAAATATCATAAATGTAGATGTCAATTAAGTGATTACGATCTTTTCTTACATTCATCATTCAAGTATAAATGCCAAAATTTGATCACGCTCATAAGAAAACGGCTGTACGCAAAAGTCATCCAGAATGAAGAGAACTTCATTTCGAGAAAATTCAAGTTATGGCTTACTTGTCGTGGCTGGTATTTTGAACAAAATGTTATTCAGAGACACGAATACAAGTATACGTACTTCTTTCTAAAATTGCATTTTTTATTTATTCAGTGGACCTCAGAATATGTCAATGAAGTCACATCTCGGTATGAATTTTTAAATGCAATACCTTTTCTTCTTATGTACGCGATAGAGAAATTAATGCACTTTGTATCAATAGATTCGAGAAGAGAGATGAGAATAAAAAACGGTGTGTAGAGTTTTTTTTAAGAAGTTCGTCAATTTTGCCAGAAATACGGCTTTCGATTAACCGTCTATTTCTGTTGATGACGAGAAACTCTATGAGTATTTCTTCTAGTAAGAAGGAAAGTGTCAACGTCCTCCTAGAATTGTTTGAATGTAATGAATCTGTATTTGTTTGTAATAAAACTAACCAAATATATTTGTTATTTCTTTTATGAATGACCGATGTTAACATATACAGGCCAAAATCATATTTTAAAATGTTTGTAGATATATGTGTTTATACCCTCTCGTTCAAAAATAGTTGTTACTTCACGTTTGTTCCAACAACGGTTGCTGATAGCCTGGAATTAACCTTCCTGGAAGTGAGTTTCAATAAACGCTAACTGCCTCCACCTAATGCAGATACACTTCAGCGCATTAAGCAGTATACCGAGTGTTTAGTTAGTGTGCCCTGTCTAGCCGCTGAGCCTAGAATTCAATCCCACTAGTACTTCTGCAGAGCCGTAGGACTCTGTATCGGAGAAGCTGCCTAGCAGGCAAGGCGTCAAGTCTGTATGTGAGAATCTTCCATGTAAACGGACGACCGCACGTCCGAAGTGTCCTTCCAAAACCTTTTCCACATTGTTTTGTTTGGTCGATATCGAAGGGCAGTAATATCTGTTGCTAGCGTAAGAGAAAATATATTTGACATCGAGAGTATTGCGGGTTCTTCTGCATAGCAAACAGAAATAAATAAATAAAATCAGTATCTGTATAGAATGAATAGACGTACCAAATTATTAGCCTAAGCTGAATTTCAGCTTGGAAAGTTAATATATCCGAGCATTCCTTCAAATGAGAGAAAACAAGAAACAAGAGATATGTAATAATACTACAAGGACATTTTAAGGTGATTTGTGGGATATTTTGTTGCATATTTTGATATAAGTGCTAATTTGAAAGTCAGCTGTTGCAACAATGCATTTTATGCTCTGGGTTTAATAAGTGCCTGCACAAAGTTTATCGGACGTTTTAAACGTTTATCTTCGGGTACTTAATTTTACTTTCTTCTAAGTTGTATTTAAGTATTTAAAGCAATATGCACTTAGTGAAATTGCAATTAAAGTTTAAAATAATTTGAGGTTATGGGTTATTATCATCCAGAAAAACTGACATTACAAGAATATTGTTAGCAGAAAGATGTTATACTCAAGATTAAATAGCAAAGAGACTCTAAATATCACACAAGTTTATAAGTAGAATTAAACAATGGACGAAAACAATAGTACAGGAACAGCGACGAGGGAAATGCTATCGAAAAAGTAAGTTGAGCCTTAGAAGTGTTGGAAAAGCTATGGCTGAAGGATGAAAAAATTGAGAAACCATTAGCACAGAGCTGAAAAATACTTTAATAACTAAAGACATAGAAATGTAAGCAACAACTGCCAGGAAAAACCCATTGATGGTAGCTTGAAGACTCGAAGACCCAGAAGAAAAGTAAACCTCACGCCAGATATGACAAGAAGGAAGCTGGACTGAATAAAGAGTCTTGCATTTTGGTCTTCTGAAGACTGGAGAAAGATATTTTATAGCTCATATTCTTGTAATAATGTACTTCACTGTGTTGCCCATTGATAATTAAACACCCGATTCAAACATGTCAAGTGTTTATGGATACATTTCATGGGCTATAGATATAATTAGATGCAAGTTAGTTTTATATTCTTGACAAATAGCTGTCATCATCATTAATTTCTCTTTTCAGGTGTGATTCATTGATATTCCACATTTCGAAGAAGAAGAAGAAGAAGAAGAAGAAGAAGAAAAAAAGCAGTCAGTATGACCGCAGCAACCCTGAAGAAGAGCTTCATCCTGTGTGTGTGTGTGTGTGTGTGTGTGTGTGTGTGCGCGCGCGCGCGTACAACCCACTGTAAAACATCCAACAAAGATGATGGTCTGGATATCTGATGGACATTGTTATTGGTATCTACCAGTTCTTCAAATCCGACTTTTGCCTCGTACGTGTATCTTCATGCACAATGGCGCACTGTCACAAAACGAAGACAATCACTAGTATATTTGTGTGATTTAGATCTTTCAGTGCTAGGAAATAGTTCAGATATTAACACGATCGAAAATTTATGGTCCATTGTGAAAAAGCAAAGAAAATTACAACTAAAACCAACTTACTGTGGTTATGGTACCATGATGAGGATGTTACGAGTAAGTGCATAACACTGGTTGAAATATCAGCCGAATAAAAGTGTTAATTTTCAACACTAAGTGTATACTAAGTGTTAACTCAAGCTTTTATCTCTCGTGTACAATTCTGTGGCGTTTGGTCAGAACATGATAACTCCAAAATTGGTATTTTTGTGCTAAGACATTAGTGATACAAAAGAAACAGTCGTCTATTGTTTGGTGAAGCCCTGATAGCTTCGGACACAATCCTCTAGGATTCTCGGTACCGACATGGGGAATTTCTTCTGGGAGGCCTAGTCCGGTGTACTCAGCCGGGTTCCTAGTCCGGGTTCCTTGAGGGAAAAGTAGCGGCTCCAAGTTCTGTGGACTACATTATCTTCGGCAGGGACCTGAGGAACTAACCACGTCCGACCCTCCAGTATTGCACTCCGCATATGACGCTTGTAATGGGCAGAGGTGGAAGATGCGGTTGGTGGTTGTGGGCCGACCTCGGGTTGTTGTGCCTTGGAATTTAGTCTGTATTTGATGATTTTATTTTATGCTATGACAAGTGACATTGCGAGTTATATAATTGGGTCTGCATTTTATGATTAATGTAATTAACGCCGTGCTTGCTGGGTAGCTTATCCGTCCACGTGTACTTGTTACATTCTTCCCCTTAGAGCTGATGCTTCAAAGAAATTTACACCCAACAATTACGCCATTACACACTTTAAAATGAACACCGAGTACAAGCCCGAGTACTAATCAGAAACTGTGAAATGTGCTGAAGTCTCACTAGAGCAGGTTGATCCAACTCTAAGAGTCGCGCGTACGCAGCAGCGCTATCGGATCCCGGTTGCAGGAGGAGCGTGATAACCACACGCCAGTGTAGATCAAAGTAGAAGTGCTTGAGCTTCCTGCCACTTCATTCCAACCCTCAATCTACTGTGACGACCTCAATTTCTAGCTGTATTGCCTGCCTCAGGCCGATTCCTGCGAGTTGTGAGTACCCTGCGCACGAAAGCTAGAACAGCCTCCAGAAATAGGAAGAATGTTGACTAACGACCTTTATTTCGGGTACTCCATACTTTATTCTGAATTCCTAAAAACGCACTTCGGTTTAGATTCCCTTAAGGGTAAAGATCCCTAACTGCTGATCTTGTTATTGGTTTTACTCAGTATTTGAAACATTTTTGCGGATTCATTCCTCACACTCTTTTATTGTCTGCGACTATAAGTGTTTTAGGCATGTTACCGAAGCAAAATATACAATATTTTTGCATACAAAATAAGTTATTCTCTGTGGTATTGATTTTGTTTTCTTTCTATGTCGATAAGGAACATTTTTGCTAATTTTTAAAAACAGTAGGTATTAAATCGATACGATACAAAATGCAGGATAACGTAAGCACACCAGCATACTCAGTTGCTGTATCGATAAATTCAAGGCAGATTATTAATAGCTCAAGGCCTAACAGAAGGCTTATGTTTATATTAGAAAATGCACGCCAGCATTTCGCCTTCCCCCTTCCTCCCCTGGCAGTTGCGTGTGTGCGATGTAAATGGAAAATCAATGTGCACTATAGGTATCTGACCCCAGGGGCGTTTTAACGACTTTGTGCCAGCGAGCTTCCGGTTAGCTGAGAGCTGCATTCAGGGCTTTCTTCTCCTTTTTGAGTATCAAAAACAAAAACATAGGCACCAAATAATTATATCGACTTTACCTTCGTTATTACATTTTAATAACTTCATTGGTTTACAACAAAAATGTTCATTAAAGCAGTTAAAGATATTCTGAAAAGTCATTGTCAAAAATCATAGAGAAGGTACAAATTTGATAATTTATTCTTTACATTGGCCCTATGTAGGCCACGTTTGGAAGGTTTAATCAAATTCGAAAATTATTTATGCTACAAGAACTATTCTTACAAATGTTTATTCTTCCTTCTGCTTCACGCTTATCAAGATAAATATTAACAAAAATGGTTTTATTACATATAATTGTCTTGTTTAACACTAATAAGGAACTGCAATAAACTAAGCCATAACCAATATTTTTAAAAGTTGATCGCTATATGATGACTTTGAAATAACTTTTCTTTTTTGTAACGCCCTTTAACCTGGATGGTCATATCGGACAATGAATGAAATCGAATCGGTGAAATGGTGCTAAATAATCTCGTGGACCATGGAGCTTATAGCTACTCGACATAGGTATTCTTAGGATAAAAGAAAATCCCGAAAAAAAACCTCAATAAGTAACTCACCCTAAAGTAGATTTGAACTCGGAAACTTAAATGTGAGGCAGACACGCAACTCCAGAAATGAGTTTGCCTGTCCAGGAGAAATAAAATCGAATGACAACTTTCCATTTGAGGAACGTTTGAAATATTGGAAAATTTAAACCAATATCAAGTAATACCTCAGAAATGGTTAATTCCACACAAAAATTGCGAATGTCGTAAATTGTGTGTTTTAACAAGCTCTACATGTTTTGGATGGCAAGTTTACTTTTATTTCTTACAGCTTATCAATTACGTAAAAGTCATGTAGTATTTCCAGAAAATTCAAATATGAATTTTATTTGTGATGAAAATAAAATAATGGTATTTTAATCAAAATCGTTTGAGCCATTCTTGATGGAATAAAAATTTTAGAAAAAGTTAACAAGTAAAGGGAACATCTTCGTGTCGCATCCTTGAAAGACGCTCAACATTAATACCAAAAACTCAAAACTGTTTGGATTTTAACGAGCATTTCGTTTTTAAATTATATTGTTCACACACACACACACACACACACACACACACATACACACACACACACACACACACACACACACTGACTCGCGTATATAAGTGAAATAAATGTCTATTATTTAGGTAGGTTTCTTTACGTGGTAAGGAAAGAAAAATCTTATGGGTTACATTCTAATGACTTTCTCCATCCATTGCTCACCGAAATGGAATACTTACAAAAGCTTACTCTTCTATGTACTTCACGTTAATTGAGATACCTTTGTAGAAGTGGTTTTATTTCAAATTTCCCGTAGGTAATATGAAAATAGGGAGACAAAGAAGCCTTAAACGATTGTCAAATCTTTTAAAAATTGTCTCTATGTGATGGTTTTGAAATCCTCTTCTCTTGTTTCTTGTTTCTCCTGTTCTCACGACTAGGAAAAAATTGAAAAAAGATCACGACCTCCCATTTGAGAAAGTATACGTATCTGAAAATTCAAACCTATAATAAAATGTGTCTCCGAAATGGTTAACTTCACAACAAAAATTTATTCGACATAAATGGTGTGCCTTAAGCAGCTCTACGTGTTGTAATAAGATTTTGTGTATCTCTTACCATTTATCATTAATGCATTTATCATTATTTCAGGGGCTATTCCTAGAAAATTAAAAATAGACAGTACAGTTTTCATTAATGTATCATATATTTGAGTCATTTTAATAAAAATTGTTAGCCATTTTTGATAAAAGTCGAAGTTTTCAAATGTTTTTCATATTAAGAGTGGATAGTTGGGTGGTGATATGGTGTTGAAATCTCAGCATCTTTGTAAAATACTGAGCTTAAATATCAAGTTTAACCGACTTTTCAATTTTTGGGTTGTTCTTTGCTCAGAGCCTTCTTGATAGTAGAAGAGGGAGATAAGGATATCACGTGCCTACAACGGCAGCTACCACAGAATGCTGACACACATAACCGACCTGGACACAGACAAACGTATATCTTTGGCCTATCTCAAAAGATTCTGACCAAAGAATATGCTGTTCACACACACACATACACATACACACACACATACACGTACACACGGTCCTCTTACTAAAAATGCTCTCTATTAATTTTTGGGAGGAAATACATTATCTATTCTACTTACTGTTAAGACGTATTTGAAAAAGTAAAATTCGATTTGACATTTGACGTTCTCTACCTATTACAATTTACTTCTGTCTCTCTTCTAAAAGAAATTCATACAAAACTGCATTTTTGTATTTACAACATGATTATCGAGATGACTTTGCAAATTTTACACCATATATTTCGTTGTAACTATAAGAAGCATACCTACTTGTCTAACAAGCACCGAAACTTTCCCTCTGAGTGAATTCTATTAGGTCATTACCTAACTTTCTAAACGCCTCCCGCTGGTTTCGCAGCGACGGAAATGATACGCTGCTTACAAAGGCTAGACTACCGATAACCTCGGTCGGGCTGACAATGCTGTAGCTCTCAGGCTGGTGCCCGAGTACATTAAGGTGCTTCACAACTCCGCCAGGGTGTGCACAATTTCCCATGGAGTTTGGAAATTACTATCCAGCCGAGTCCAACCCAATCCAAACAGACTCCTGGAGGGGTACAGATATTCGGCCCAGCGTACCTCTGGTAACGTAGGTGATAGGAGTTTGCAATGCTCGCTCTAAGGCAACTGAAGAAGTTCAAATCCAGGGGTAGAAGTACAAGGGGTTACAGGAGAGTATGTCAATAGCCAAATCTCATAACGTTCACCTCTGTAGTTGGAGGTAGCGTGCTCATGTCACATTTAAGAGTTCTTGAACTCAAACCTTTGTTAGGAAGGCTTACCCGGGATTTTCCGTCATCCTGAGAAGACGAACGTTGAGTAACTTAAGCTCCAAATACCCTGGGATAATTTTACCGATTTCATTCATCGTCCGATATCACCTACATTATTAAATAGGCTACGCCGTGGCCGAGTGGTTAGACCACTCGCCTCTCACTAAGACAGCTCAGATTGGATCCCAAGTGACCGCATGTGGACAAAGTGGAGCAGGGGTAGCTTTCTCCGGGTTCTCTAGTTTCCCCCGCCATCGCATCTACCGGTGGTCGGTCTTCATTCCATGTATCGCCAGGATCATCTCCTGTGCGCTGCCATACTACTAAAAGCGAGCATTAAACACTAATAAGAAAGAAAGAAAAATAGTTAAAAGGACGTTGACTACAATTATTTTCATGAGCCTCTTTTGTTTGTTTGGTTATTTATTCTTTGTGTATTCCTTCATTAACTATATCATATCGTGTCAGGTTTACGGTGTAATTGCATTTCTGTGTTGCAATTAGCTTAGATTTGTTTACAGAGCTCATTAATGTTACAATAATATAAAATTCTTTTACAACGTACAGGATTTCCAAGTGCTTCTCTTACTTTCGGAGAACATTGGCTTTTATTCGTTGTTGTTATTTCTTGCATTCTTATATGGTGTGTTTGACAGTTATGATGGCATTACGGGTGAGATAGAGGTACGGTTTTACTGAGTAAAAATACCTGTGGACAAGTTCAATAAGAAGGCACATGATTATAAATTGTTCTTGCTGAATAAGAGTAGTTAATGGCTACGGTCCTCGGAATGATGATTTAATTTCTTGAAACTCACTAGTGGATGTATCTAACCAGGTGTGCTACCAAGAGAAGAAAAATAATACGACCAAGACTTCAACAAAATATTAGAGAAGTGTTGGGAGATTCAAGAACGACGAAATGTTAATATCACAAAATGTTTGACATAAATTGTATGTTGACGGCCTCTGTGGTCTGGTGTTTAACATGCGAGCCTTCAAACTCAGAGGTTTCGAGTTTTATTCGGGCTAGAGGGCTGGAATTTTTCTGTGATCATGATTAATTGCCATCTTTCCTAGAGTCTGGAAGTGTGGTTGAAAGACAAATTGTGTGTCTGTGTAAAGCATTTGTTATAAAGTAAGCAGTTATTCTTAGGTTTCTATGACATGGTTTTCTATTTTTACAAAATGTAAACAAACGATGAGGTCTTCTCAGTTTATTCGCATTATACATTTTTTTCTCAAGCATATAGACTATTGAGTATTAGAGTTTTAACAAAACTCTTTGAGCAATTTTGAGGAAATATAAAATAAGAAATATTTTCCATTTAAAGGATAGTTTGAATAGTGAAGATTTTCTTCATAATGTTCTGTCGTGATGTCGGAAGATAGGATCTGAGCACAGTTTTAGCATTCATTCGACGTTTCATTTTTAACTATGCTGTAAACACAGATATGTGGAGTTTTTCTAAATATAATTTCTTTTAAAGTTCAGGGGACATTACGTTTTACTTTCAGTGAAATTGGCACATTTTTTATTTTTACAATACTTCATCTAGGCAAATAGTTCAGATCTCGTATATTAGATCTTCGGCTTATTCGTGTTGATGCATTTATATTGCGCTACCGAGGGGAGATGCTCAGGCGTACATTTAATTACTTTGTCTATACGTGCTATGAACATAGTGTACAGAGAAGGTATTTCACTCCACCCAAAAATTCGACACTAAGATTTCACCGGAAATGCACGTTTTAAGGTCTCCTGTATAAAAATGTTTTTAGAAAAAGGTCTCTATGTATCCGTGTGTCTGTGAACACGATAACTCAAAAGCGAAACCTCGGTAAAATACCAAACTTAGTGTTTGAATATAGAATCTTGCAAGGATACGACACAAAGCTTTTGAGGAAAATCCCCCCACCCCTTACTACCCTTTGCATGGAAAACATTTTGAAAATTTTGACTATCTCAAAAATGGCGCTAACGATTTTTATTAAAATACCGTATATTAAAGATATTTACATGACAATGATATATATATTAAAAGCTTGCTACTCAAAAAATGTGTATCTCGTAAAAAACACACCATTTATGTCACATACTTTTTTCGTGGAGTTGACCATTTGTTAGATATCCCTTGTTATTGGTTTCAGTTTTAAAATGCTTAACCTTTTCAAATACGGGGATTTCTCAACTCTTGGCAATTCAAGCAAACAGATTTCATCTACATGACAACCAGCTTTTAGAACATTTGACTATCGCTTTAGCCTAGTGTATTTTCTTATTTACCTTCTACTTACAAAGAAGCTAGTAACCATTTCTGCTAATGTTTATCTCAATTAGCATGAAGAACATGGGAGAATGAGCTTGTTAACAGTAATGTATTACTGTGATGTAAAGAAGTTAATGTGAATGAAACGTTTCAGATTTTTTTCAACTCGGTATATCCTAATAAGGCAGTTTCAGCTACTGCCTGAGAGCATTGTCTCTCGGCAATGGAATTGAATTTTTTTCACCCGAGTAATTGTTATATTTGTTGTCTATCAAAGTGCGAAAGAAAATTAGCATCGTATTCATTAGCCCTATAATGAGGATAACCACCAGCATTACAGTACTAAAAGTCATAAGTCAGAATCTAGCCTAAGTTCATTCAGTTCTACTTTCATAATGTGGGAAGGGATACGTCTTTGGATCGGTCGACCAGGCATGAACGACTGGCTACCATCTTCAGTAGACTTCTGTTTTTGGGGTGGATAAAATGGAATTTATAACGTAAAATATGGACATTGATAATTCAGAGAGAGAGAGAGAGAGTCGTATTGAAATATTTGCAAATAGTGTCTTGAAGATATTTCTTCTTTTTCTTCGCCTGCTTACCGTCCTCAATGGAAAACTTACAACTCCCCATTCAAGAGTTGCAAGTAAATGCCTAGACACATGCCAGGACTATGGATCTGATAAGTTGATACCAGTATCCAGGGTTGGGGTGGTCATTCTCCGTGATCTAGGGGTAACATATTAGTCAAGGTCACAAGTTCAATCCTGGCGGAGAGCTAGAGATATTTTCGGGCCTTAGTATGGCTTCCTTCGGAAGGAAAGTAAAGCCGGTGGTCCTTGTCGTAGATTTACGACAGTTAAAAACATCTCAAGCTTGACAAAGAGTCTATTGAGCAAATTTTAGCGGTCTTTCACGTCCAATATAGTATGGAACCCAAGAACCATAGAAATTAAAGGCGATCATAAATACTACTCAATTTCATTTCAGGGATGGGGCTCAGCCCAGTACGTGGTATGAAACTGAGGAAGCCGGTGAAATGAAATGAAGGCGAAATTGATATTAGGAAAGGTGATAATGGAGCGATTGGTAAAATCAATGGCGGGGAAAACCCGAGGATCAGGAGAAAATCCATTCGGACGCCGCTTCGTCCACCATAAATCCCATATGCGGTCCTCTGGTTTGAACATGTGCTGCCTAGGTCAGAGGCGAGCGGCCTAACCACTCTCCCACGGCGACATCTGAGGATATTTCAAACTGTTAAATAATAAAGTGGTGTTGAATATTTAATTTTAATGTCAAACTATCTCCTATTATTGCAATCCATATCTCTAAATTTCTAAACTCCTTTATTTTGATACCTTCTTTTGATCCAAGCAAGGAAGCAGTCAAGAAGATAAAGTACGAATAAAGAGGAAGTCCACTGCAGCTTTATTACGCCCTGTGAGGTTGAATTATTATTATTATTATTATTATTATTATTATTATTATTATTATTAGGTAATTATCACTTTCTAAATATTTATCTGTACGACCAAACTACTTATTCTGATCTTTCATTTCAAAACAGCTTTTTGTTTTTTGCTTGTGTTTAACGCCCACTTTTACTACTTGTGGCACCGCAGGTGATGACACGGGTGATACACGAGATGAACATGGAGCACCGGCGGAATACGATGGCGGGAGAACCCGGAGAATCCGGAGAAAACCCGCCCCTGCGCCGCTTTGTCCACCACAAATCTCACATGCGGTCGCTTGGAATCGAACCCGGCCGTCTAGGTGAGATGCGAGTGGATTTTAAAATTTCTCAACTACTTACCATATGAAGCAGTTTAAATACTTTATTTAACTTCATATTATAGCTAATTAATACATTTTAGTAAATATGTTTTCGGCATTTGAATTAACAGTTATTCAGATCAGAGTTTTAAAATTTAAAAATCCATATAAAAGTTGTATTTATTTGTAATTATAGAATAACTTTTAACTCCAATATAGTTTGAAAATGCAAATATTTTCAATTCTATAATGCTTTAAACCTAACATTGCTGTTATCTTCCTATTTGACGTGTTCAGTCTGCTATTATGTTAAAGCTGTAAATGTAAATAATTTAGCTGAATGTAGAAAATAACATTTTATATTTTATGTCCTATTTACTTTCTCTAGTGTATATGTAGGTACACGTATATACTAGATAGAGTGTATTATATTCCACCCAAATGTTTAATACTGAGATTTCATTGGGAATGAATGTTTTGAGACCCCCTGAATCCAAAAAAATTAGAAAAAGGTCCTTGGGTGGACAGTAAATACTACTAAAGTTGCTATTTAAGTTTAGCATCATTCAAAGATGCGACACAAAGATTTTCAAGAAAATCCACTCACCCTAAACTACCTTTATATGGAAAAGTTTTCGAAAATGTTGATTTTCTCAAAAATGATTCCAACGGTTTCTACTAAAACTTCTTTACATTAAAGTCATTTACATTACAAATAAAATGTATACTTGAATTTCTTGGGAATGGAACCTAAATTTTGCATAATTGGTAAACCGTAAAAGATGACAAAAACTTACTACTTACTTAAAAATATAGAGTTCGTCAAAACTCACAATTTATGTTCTTTACATTTTTATTGAGGAAGTAGATAACCTTTCCGGGATATTCCTTATTATTATTTTCAATTTTGAAATACTAATAGTTCTTTTTTCAGTCCCCGTGCTTCTTTGTTTTGCTTCTGGCCAAGCAAAGAAGCGAATTTCAATGACAATTGCATAGTAACAGCTTTTAAAACTTTTGACTATCGCTTTAGCATAGTGTATCTGTTTAGTTCCTTTCTACTCATAAAAAACTAAGTAATAAGAGCATTCTGGTAATGCTTATTTCGATTAGCATGGTGCAGAAAGAAGAATAATCGTTTGTAAGACATATGTTTGTAGTAGAACACTTAGAGAAATTCACATGAGTGTAGCGCATCAAATTTTTTCATACGAATATAAAAATTCTGTTTATTACTAAAACGCAACACATGGCAATGTCCATTTAGAAATAAGGACGGCCTGAGTGTGCACGTGGCCAATGGCTCAACAAAAGAACAAAATATGGTTATGTAGTAACAAAGTTAATATCCAGTGGTAAACAGAAAATTAAAGCTGGTCTAGTTCACGTGGCCATGATAATGAAGGCTGGCGGGCAGCGAGCGCCCGTCCGCCGCGACATCTCCCCGCTCAATCACGGACTACGCGCATACGCACTTTCTCTAAATTGAAAACGTAAATTAAACTGTTGGGTGTGGAGTTAATCAGTGCTTGAAGGAGGAACACCCCTCCCATTAGACTACCAGATGAGCCGAACAGAGGACTGGTTCTCCAATCATCACGCCCTCAGGGACATCACAACATTTCAATCAAGCAATCAACATGCACGCTAATCCATTCCTCCCCCCACCCCACCACACTCTTGGAGAAACAAAGTTAGCAGGGGCTTGTGACTGACTGACTGGGGAGGAGGGAGCTGCCTGCCTGCCTGCCTGCGCTTTAAAAAATAAAAAAAGAAGTGCATTTGCATCGCCTATTATTCTTCCCCTTCACTTACTTGAGGAATGTCCTAGCGTGAGGGAAACCGAGGTGGTGAAATTGAATTTCAAGTCTAACTTCGTAAGCAGAGGCTACTGATCCACATATACACAAAGTTTCGTATCACTCCGCGCGTTCTGCTACATTATTGGCTGGTAGAAAGACGCTGTAACCAGACTTTGTTACTTCCTCAATCTAACGAATGTAGGTAGACCCAAAGGAAGTGCGTATGCCTTCACGGCCGGTGTCATTAGATAATACTTTGTTCTTCTCGGCAACAATCTTCACTGATGATGTTCGACACTGCTTCGGACGAAACATATAAAAACACAATTTCCAATAGACCACGCCTACAAGCCCGGAATTTCATGTATTGTATAAGCTATATTTATGGTTCACCAACACAGGATATCCAGTAATCAGAACATGAAAAATATTTTAAATCAATAAAAAAAATCCTGTGTTCCATTCAAGTGGCTTTCTCTACCTATTCTGTAATAAACTATTCTTAGAAAACTATATACTTCTACCTATTTCATTATACTCGAGATAAACGGTAGAAGAAAAGGTGTTATTACTCATTTCCTTATGAGTAGAAGCGAAATAAGGGAATAGCAAGGCAAAAGCAATAGTCAAATCTTTTGAAAGCCGATTGCTATATGTATGGAATTGGTTTCGTTTGTATGACAAATAAAAGAAATGACGAATTTCCGTTTGAGAAAAGTTTAAGAATTTAAAAATTGAAACCAATAACAAGGAATATCTCGGAAATGGTTTATTCCATTAAAAATGTATTTGTAAATTATGTGTTTTAACGAAATCTACATTTTTTGTGCAGTATTGTGTATGGTTATACAAAAGCCATCCAGAAAGGCATCGGAGGTTAGTTCCACAAGATTCAAAATATAAAGTAGGAAGCGATTGGAAAATATCGTGCTGACAAATTGCCATTGCACCCCAGATAGACGAAAACTGGAAAATCCGTGGTTCAAGTCCAGCCATTGCTTTCAATTTTCAGTCTAATTTTATGCCTTCAGCAACATAATATCCTGTTATTTTGTTTATTACCTCTCTTGAAGTCCCTACCTACTGCTAAGTTTGACTCACGATTATCATATTAACAGATGTAGGATAAAAACCTGATGTTTTCCATTCAGGACTTTCTCTACCGTGTCCAAGTGGTTAGACCTCTCGCCTCCCATCTAGGCGGACCGAGATTGAGCGGGTTATCCCTGGGCTATCGATTCCCGGTTGGGGTGGGGAATTTTTCTTTAACTAGAATTATTCCCTATCCCCCATAAAGTCTGGAGGTATGAATGTGAGAGTAAATGTGCGTGTGTTTAGTAAAATAAAATGTATTAACCTAACGTTCTGAACCTTCAGTTTCACAAGTCAAATCTGCCGATTCAAAAACAATAAAAAAAAAAAAAAATCTTACAAAACATTACTCTTTTATCTACTTCAGGTTAAGAGAGATAAACATTAGCAGAAACGGTTTTATTACTTCGCTATTTATAAACGCGATAGTCAAATATTTAAAAGTTATCGCTATGTAATTGACATTGTAATTCGGTTTTCTTTGTATGACCAAGTATAAAACAAAAGAAACTCGGATTCCTGTTTGAGAAAAGTTATACGTATTTTATAATTGAAACTAATAACAAGAAATATCTCGGAAATGGTTAGCTGTACAACAAAAAATTATAGGACATAATTTGTGTATTTATTTTGTTTATCTCTTATGGTTTATCAGTTATACAAAAGTCATCCAGAATGTAGAGGTCTTTGGAGGCTATTTCCAGAAAATTCAAGATATACATTTTATTTGTCATATAAGAATCTTGATTGTGAGTATTTCAATCAAGATTTTTAGAGTAAATTAATGTTTTTAAAATGTCCATGTAAAGGAAGTTTGGGGTGGAGAATTTCTTTGAAACCCTTCGTGTCGCATCCATGGGAGCTGATTAATTTAAACACCAAGGTTGGTATTTAACAGATTTTTTTTTTTTTTGAGTTATGTTGTCCACACGCGCGCACAAGGATATTTTTCTAAAAAATTTGAGTGGAATGCAATGCCTTCTGGACCTGCTATGGGCGTACATATCTCTTGGTAGAGAAGGTGAAAATACATTGGAACTTTACGTTATCTTAATCTGCTGTTAATCTTTGGCTCGATGGTAAAAATGTAACCACAACACAAATGCAAAGTAATAAATCACGATAACTTTATATGAGTAAGGTGAAACTTTTCTTTTAATTAACCGATATGGGAGTTTGCCAACAGTTTTTAAAAATATTTTATCGGAAATTAGAATTTCAGGATGCTTCCCAAAATGAAATGCAATTCAATTTATATACCAAAATTATATAATTTTTACATCCATTAGATCACCACGTCTACCCTTTTCTTTACAATTCTTCTTAATTGTAATCATCTTTTTAATTTTTGATGTTGAAATTGCATTAATTTTACCAAGCCCTTTAAAACGGTGACCCATGCTGGGAATGAAGTTCCGGCGTTATCTCCTAGAGGCAGCACAAGAGCGTCTTCTGTTTCATTGGATCATCAGCTTTAAACCTAACGGTTTTCCCAATAAGACGCTTTTGCAAACAGTTGAACGTCGGTCTGTAGATGCTTTTTGGAAGTTCCCTGAATGCTTTGAATAGCTTCCCAGAACGCGTTTACTCTGTTACTCGGAAATTGCCAAGAAGATTCTGTTCAAGTAATTGTTAGTAATACATTTATAGATTCTAAATCTCTCTATGTTTTAAAATATTTTGGGCCTAATTCTGCGTATTACTCGTAATTTTGGATATTATTTGTGAATTAAATTAAATGCATAAGAAATTAACTAACAATTTCATTCAATAATATAACCTACTAATACATTCTATTTTAATCTTTTTTAGTAGAAGTCCCTCATTAATTTCTGCATTTGTTATTTTAATAATTTAAACTATGTTAAATTTAGAGTACAGCAGCCTTCAGTTCAAGGAAGCAGAATTTCCATCATAGAACTTTATTTTAAAAAAACTCACTTTGGCCATGAATTTAGTTTTACATCGCAAAGATTCGTTAGATGTCTTCAATTATATTTGTTAAATTAAACAATATGCATTCTTTTTTTGGTAATTTAAATACATAATGATTCAAATAGACATTTAAATTTTCAAAATTTGAAACTTTGATCGGTTTCGATGATAATACTATAAATTTTACCCCAGTATTTTTAACTGCGGAATGTTATAAAGAGATTTATTTTTAAATTAAACGACCTCGCAAGTTTTTGGTTTCCCATGTTTGTCGCTTTCTCATTCTTTCTCTCTCTCTCCCTAACTATTTGCATCTCCAACTCTTTCTTTTCCTACACATCCTTTTCTCTTTATTTTTTCCTTCTTTCTCTCTGTTCCTCTGTGCAACTTACATATCATGTAATGTTTTAACTGACAATTTAGCATGTTAATACAAATGAAGGTATACGTAAAGGGTTTATTAATTCACATACTTGGGCCTCCTTGTGTTATGCTTGCAATGTGACCTAATTATTGATTTTTGCTTGATAAACTGTTAACATATACATAGTAATAGAAAAATTGTTATACATTCTTAAGCATCTGTAATAGCATTTTTTAGCTAAAATTAAAAAGTCCTGTAAATAGATAAGATTATTCTAATTGATGCTCCATCAGAATCCCCAAATTGGGCAAATAATAATTTCTAAGAGAAACCTAAGTATATTATATAGTTTCATAATTATGTAGAAAATGCAAACATTCATATTTCCTTATTTTCCTTCTTCAGTAACATTACTTGAAATACTTAAGCTTTTCCCCTTATTTTTGTATTTTCATAATTATATTTTTTTACTTTTATAAACACATTTTGTTCACAATCAAGTTCCTGAACCAGAAAATGGTATTTTTTTCTACCAATGCTATTTTATATATTAAAAATAAAATATTGTAATTAAATAGTCATGAAGTATTAAAAATGATTAGACATATGCAATAAAAATAAATAACATAATTAAGAAACCTAGTTTCTCTCTCTCTCTCTCGTCATAATTCCTTATGACTTGTACTGGCATTCTAGAGTAAATTTCAATCGACTAAGAAAAATGAACATTTAGCATTTGTTTTGGCATAGGTCGATAATCGAAGGAAGGAATAGTTATTGATTCCAGACACCAATATTGTTGTATCTTTTATGTTAGCACTTTAAGAACTAAAACTCTTCAAACTGTTGGGACATAGCAGTACGAGTGAAACTGGTTTGTGACGCGTCGAAAGTTGCGGGGAAATGGCATGTCATTCCTCCCGGTGAACGGACCGTCGACAGCCGACAGCCAATTTCTGTAATGTCCCTAACAGCAGCGCCTGCTGTCTCTAGGGCGAGAGAAACACTGTGTGAGTTACGAAACAAAGAAAACTTTTTGAAAAGCGAAAACAAAATAATAAACATGAATCAATTACAAAAAGAATAAATAGAATATAAATATTGAGGCGTACAGTTGTTAAGTGAATTCAGATTTTTCTAGAATGAATGAGGACCCCAAACTACAGCGTAACTCCACGAGCTCAGTATCACGCTAATCCCGAGGAAAAAGTGCGAAAACCTGTTCAAAGAGAGATTTAAGTAATTAACTATTCTCAGACTGCATAGTAACAAAAGTTCCTTATTGCTCAAATCTAGTTATAAATAATTGCCTTAATTCCGATGCTTTCACAACAATTGTGCAGCACAAATTTCTCCCATCACCCCGACGTATCGCAACTCTGTTTCGTCTCTTCGATGCTGCACGCTCGAAAAAGCTCGTCTGATTTGCAGCTCTTTCTTTTATAGCTATCGATGACGTCAATAGAAATTTACAGAAAATGCTATCATCTCGCACCCCAAGGTGTCGCATTCCAAGGCTTTGAGATGGTGTCGCCGCTCTTCACGTGTTGATTTCCCGAACATCTGTAACAATGGCGGGAATATACGAAAAAAAGTCTACCACGCAGGTGCAAAAATTGCTATACTTTTGGGACAAGCTGTTTACACATATGCGGCGATTACGGGCTGACAAGGTACAGTCTCACACACACTATATATGTATATATGAGACATTTATGTAACTAAGAACAAAGAAAATAACAATGAATTAAGAGAAAATAAATGACCATAATAGTAACCGAATAATAGAGATTATCTTGCAAAGCTTTTCACCGTATTCGTACGTGTAAAATAAACTCCCATCCTGCATAAATAATATTTAGAGTGTTTTTTAATTTTTTTTAAAAATAACTAAAAAATAGTGGGTACATTTGTTTATTACATTGAAGACCATATCATCATCATCATCATCACCATAAAATATGGCACGGTTTGGCCCCTTTGGTAAGTTCCATCTTCTCAAAATTAAAACTGGTCTTTTAAACGCTACCTCATTCTTCCAGTCTGTATTCTTCCTCTGGGTTTATATTTGTGTACGTTGGCTGAAATACGGGTGGAATCCATCATGCCATTGGTTCCTGTATTGTTCTATTCTTCTCGAAATGTTTGTTATATTCAGTTCTCTCCTGATGTCATTTCCCCTATAGTCCTAAAGTAAGTATCCAGCCAGAGATCCTAATTTCATTTCTACTGTTTCAATCTCCCTTACTTTTTACTTTCTCTATACGTACTATGTACATAGTGTATAGAGAAGGTATTGCACTCCACCAAAAAATTCGATACCGAGATTTCACCGGAAATATATGTTTTAGGGTCCCCTTTATCTAAAAAAAAGCATTTTCGGGAAAAGGTCCGTGTGTGTGTGAACGCGATAACTCAAAAAGGAAAAGTCGGTATTTAAGTTTTGTATCTTCCAGGGATGCGACACGAAGCTCTTGAGAAAAATTCCCCCACCCCCAACTACCCTTTACATGGGACTTTTTTCGAAAATTTTGATTTTCTTAAAAATGGCTCTAACGATTTTGATTAAAATATCATATATTAAAGTTATTTACACGACAAATAAAATGTATATCTTGAATTTTCTGGGAGTAACCTCTGAAGACTACTTTATTCTGGGTCAATTTACGAAATTTTGCATACTTGCTAAACTGTAAGAGATGGACAAAAACTTACACACAACAAATGAAGAGCACCTTAAAGCACACAATTTATGTTATATACATTTTTTTCGTGGAGTTGATTGTTTTTTAGATATTCCTTGTTTTTGGTTTCAGCTATAAAAAAAACTTACTTTTCTCATACAAATCATCTAAAAATAATTTGTTGCAGAGAGATATAGAGAAAGTTATGTGAATATAACACATCAGATTCTTTTTTTTAATGTACAAATCTCAGTACCATATAGTATCGTCATCTAAAATTTTAGAATAGATTCTCCACGGCCATTATTTAATGTACTTTTAATAGTTCCATATAGCGTTATAACTTTATTTAGTTAATTTTGTAAATCATTACGGCTTAAGGTGATGCATCCGTATAATTTAATCAAAATAGTGAAATATTAAAAATAATACTTCTAATAAAAAATAAAATGAATTCAAAACTTGAATAAAATCTATAGTTTTTTCTACTTGACGCACTTAGCTACCAGCTGAATCTATAAATCCTTAGACGCATGATTACTTCCAACTTTAAAATTTATTTTTTCGCAAACTTTTTCCAACACCTTTCCATACTCAAAATGCTCCACAGGATGCAATTTTTTGTTTAAAACATGTAATATTGCTTCTAAAGAGAACACCAAAGAACAGTATATAATTTTTATCTAGACTTTTGATAGTACGGAAATTAATATTTTATCTAGACTAATAAAAAATATAATATAATATAACAAATCTATTTTAAACATAATTACTATGAAACTGTAATTTGTATGTAATGTTTTTAAAAATCGATCACGAGCCTCATTTTTATTAGAACATGAATTTAGACAGTAAACATTATTTAAATAATCACACAAGCTGGAATTTATGGTAAAAATATCGCTATTATTATGTACAATAACTGGTATAAATTTCAAAAAGATATCTTACATACTGTAGATTTTCCAAATTTCACAGATGGCACCACTTCAAATTTGAGGTTTGACCTCCCAAGTAACTGAACCGGGAGTCCTGCTGCATTATTTTATTGAAAAAAATTTATAAAGACCAAAATATACATGTAACTTATGTGAATATATGTAAATAATTGTTATAAATGATGATGATGATGATAATAATAATAATAATAATAATAATAAATGCTTTAATGCACTCAAAAGACATGTTATATTTTTGCCGGTACAGAAATCAGATTACAAATATGTGTATTGCATTTTCAGTAAGATTTGTTTTACTGTGTGGTAGAATAAACAGTTTTATATTGTATCTATTGGTAGTTAAAATGTATGGAATAATTTGTACTTTAAACTTATATTGTGTTTACTGCGTGTGCAATAGCTTGTACATATTCCTACATTCAGAGAATTTTCGCCCTGCTCTTACGTTTGTTTGTTTTTTTAATTTTTATTTTTAAACTTTCTCTGGCAAACGTATCACCTGAAATGCATGGTTTGGGGCTTCTGAGTACAATCAAAAGGTATTTTAGAAAGAAAAAAAGTGGGGCAGTGAATGTGTGTCTGTGGACAGCATAACTTAAAAAATCGGAAAAATCCCAAACTTGGTATTTAGGTATAGTGTCTACCAAGGATGCGACATGATGTTTTTCAGAAATATCCCTTCACTTTAGAAAAAAATTTTGAGAATTTTTTATTTTCTCAAAAGTACCATATGTGTCAGATATTTTTATGATAAAATATTATATAACTCCATGGCACGACAGCTCACAAGGAACCTTGGCCTACCGCCCGGCCGCTGCGCCCCCCATCTCGGTCCATGACAGACGTCATGAACCGCGATTCCCTGGGCTAAAAGTACCAAAACTAGACAACTTGCAAATGCGGCGATGGAGAAGGGCGTTTTCGCATATTGCTTATAATAAAAGACGCTATCGCTCTCTTTGATAGCATACATCATGATCAATCTAAAGTGAATATGAAAAGTGCGTTTTTACTTTCTCTACATGCTATGTGCATAGTGAATAGAGAAGGTATTGTATTGCACCCGAAAATTCGATACCGAGATATGTTATGAGGTCTTCTGAGTAGAAGAAAACAGAAAAAAAAGTAAATTTAGAAAAAGGTCGGTGAGTGCATGTGGGCAGCATAGCTCTAAAACTAAATGACCGTTAAATACCAAACTTGGTTCATTTCTTACGGTTTACGGTTATAAGTTATACACAAATCATCCAGAATGAAGAGGTCTTCAGAGACTATTCCCAAAAAATTAAAATATAGTTTTGTTTGTTCATAAAATATTTTAAACAAATGTTATTTTAATCAAAATCGTTTTTGAAAAAATCACAATTTTGTAACCTAATGGATAGTTTGGAGTGGGAGATTTTCCTGAAAATTTTCGTATTGCTACCTCGGAAGATACTGAACATAAATATCAAGTGTGGTATTTAAACCAGTTTTCGTTTTTGAGGTAGGACGTCCACACACACACACACATACATACACACTCACACACACGCAGGTGCACGCACGCATACATACATACGCCTTTTTTCTAAAGTTTTTTTGGACTCATGGGACCTCAAATCATGTACTTCCGGTGAAATCTTGGCATCCAATTTGGGTGGAATACAATGCTTTCTCTACCTACTATGTACATGAAAGGAAAGTAAGAATCCAATACAGTATTAAACATTTAACACATTTCCACGCAGTACAAGAGACATTCTAAATCCGTTACATGTATTGGGTACATGCATTTATGAGGTTATGAATGTATCATTGCTTATAGAAATAAACATGTTTCAATTTAGAGGACAAAAACTTATACGCAGTTTACAAGTTTAGAGCTATAATACCATTAGTTTATATGTTCCTGGGGCATAGCTTTTATAAAATATTCAGTTTTACCATCTCTACATAGGTAAATACATGGCACGCAGGTAGAGAAGGTATTGTACAATAGTTTGATATAGAGATTTCATGGGAAATACACGTTTAGGGTCCCCTGTATAAAAAAAGGCATTTTAGAAAATTGTCCATGTATTTGTGTGTGTATGTGTGTGTGTGTGTCCGTGTGCCTGTGAACACGTTAACTTCAAAAACGAAAAGTCGATAAAATACCAAACTTGGTGTTTATGTTTGGTATCTTCCAGAGATGCGATACGAAGATTTTGAGGAAAATCCCTCTACCCTAAACTACCCTTTATATGGAAAAGAATTCTAATTTTTTTTTTCGGAAACGGCTCTAACGCTTTTGACTAACGTACCGCATATTAAAGTAACTTACATGACAAATAAAATGTATATTACGCATTTTCTGGGAATAGCCTCAGAAGACCTCTTTATTCTGGATGAATTTTGCTAAATTTTGCATAAGCGGTAAACCGAAAGACGTAGACAAAAATTTACTACACAAAAACTATAAATCTTGTTAAACACACAATTTATGTCATCGATATTCCTAGTATAGTTAAAACGGCATATGCGAGGACTGTCCGAGAAATACCCAACCTAACAAAGAAAGCACAAAAGTCTTGCGGAAAAACATCTTTATTTTTCTACATAGCCTCCTTTCGGCTTGATACACTTTTACAGCGATGTTCAATAGCTTTGATACCGTGTTTGTAGTGAGAACTATCGAAATCTGTAAAATATCCATCAACTGCAGACACCACCTCTTCATTGTTGACAAATCTTCTACCACCAAGCCATTTCTTCAAATTTGGAAATAGACAATAGGGTGCATGAGGAAGCAATTCAAACTTTAACTCATTGATTTTGGCCATGGCGATAATGGACATGTAAACTGGTGCATTGCCTTGATGAAACAAAACGTTCTTTTTCGCTAAATGCGGCCGTTTCTGCTTGATTTCTTCACTCAAACGCCGTAACAAGTTCACATAATATTCGCCATTGATTACTTTTCCTTTTTTGAGTTAATCAATGAAAATTATCTCGAGTGCGTCCCAGAAAACTGAAGCCATGACTTTGCCTGCAGATGGAACTGCCTTCGCCTTCTTTGGAGCCGATTCTCCCCTTCCAATCCACTTTTTTAATTCATCCTTTGTCTCAGGTACGAAGTGATGACCCCAGGTTTCATCCATTGTTATGAATCGACGCAAAAACTCAGCGTTACTGCAGCGAAGCATTGCCAAACACTCGACGCTGTTTTTGTTCTATTGTGAGCAAACGTGGCACCCACCTTGCACGCAACTTTCTCATATCCAAATTTTCAGTGAATATACAATGTACATAACTTTTGAACTGCCTGCTTCCGCGCTTTCAGTGGACGGTCATCCAATAACATTTTGTGGATTTTCATTACAATTTATGGACTGGTAATCTTATTTGGTCGACCACTGCGATGTTCGTCTTGGCAGTTCGTACGGCCACACTTAAATTCTGCCGCCCAGTATTTCACTGTTGTAAACGAAGGAGCAGACTCCCCCAAAGTAAAATCTAGCTCAGCTTTAATGTTAGTTGGACTAAGACCTTTCAAATGAAAGTATTGTATCACATAACGGTTTCCAGTTTTATCCATGTTTACAAATTCGCTGAGAGCATTTACTAATGATGGCTACCAAACAAATGCTAAGCCTTGTAAAATCGTGAAACTCAAAACTTAAGACTTTTAAAGTTGTTACTTCATACCATTTTTGTTTGAAACAGCAATCGCTATCTATACGACAGGTTGGGTACTTCTGGGACAGTCACTGCACATATGTGCAAGTCTGCCCCAAAACATCAGAAGCAGAGCAGAGCAGACATGAAGTACTGTGTAGGTCCTATCAATGATACAAGTTTCATTCTGACTGTAGATCCCAGAATACATGCATGTGCGCTGTGTTTTGTTTAATAATTCAGTTAGTTCGCGGTAAATTAGTAACTATTCACCATAATGGCTGAGGGCCTTAAATAAAGAAACCTTTTTTGGTTGACAACACTGCGGAAAGAGAGGCGGGCAACTCTCATTTCTCCATTGAATTAGCGCGCCCAAGAAAAAGTGCCCATACGGCTGTTACAGCTATGCGCATTTGTTTGCACCTGTACTTTTTAAATTTGTAATTCATTCTTTGTTTGCCTCGTAACTCTTATGAAGTATGCGACCACTCCTATCAGGACGTACCTTTCAAATGTATCAAATTTTATAGTTTCTATCAGTCACTTTTGTTAATGTCTCTGCGGTAAAATGTGAGGTTCGCATTCGGGAAATCCCAGGTTCGATGCCCGACAAACAGCTATTCTGGTGTTTTGTGGTTTACCCAGCGAAATCTGGGATTATCGCTCATCCACCACGATTTCCTTTAGCTAATTTATCTTTCACTCCATTTTCTTCTCATATTTCAGGGACATTCTAGGTTTCAGGGTGTATTGTGGTGCCGGAAAGTTGGCGCAGATGGTTGCTCCAAGGAAAGAGTATTCTTCGTGGACACTAGAGGGCTACTAGCTCCGATAGGTCATTCATCGTCGTCTCTAGGTAGCTCCAGTAGTGCCACGGATCTTCGAGCCAGAAATTGTTAGGAACTTCCGCACGTCTCTTTGATCTATGGGCTCCTGTGTTTATTTTATTCATCCCTTCCTACTGGGGATGGTTAGCCACAATAGAGCTCGTGTAGGTCACAATGCTAGAGAGCCTCCCTCTGTATTCTTTTATCCCCCCCCCCCCCCCAGGAAGAGGAAGTGTTGCATTTCGTCAAAAATTCATGATCAAGATTTAACTGAAAACGTGCATTTTGAGCTTCCTTGAATCTATCTAAAACATTTTTGGCAAAATGCTTACCTGTACATAATCACAGTAATATAATAATACAAGCTGCCTTTCAAGAGCACAAGGGGAAAACTTTTGTAATCCCCCCCCCCCCGCCGCAAATAGATCTTTTCAGGGAAAGCATGCGTGATTTGTTAGCTTCTCTAAACGGCTTTAAAAGTTCTACGATTTTGAATTTTCATTACGTTTATATAACTAGAGACAAACGTTGATACATAAGGCAATTGCGGCTCTTTAACATATGCAAGATGGCGCCGTGGCCGAGTGGCTAGATCCCTCGCCTCTCACTTAGGCGGCCCAGGTTCAATCCTAGGGAACCGCATGTAGAATTTGTTGGACGATACGGTGTCTGGGCGAGTTTTCTCCGAACCCCCCCCCCCCTTATTCATTTCTCCCGGATCATCCTTTCATCCACTTCACTGTCATTTCATTACATCCACTTCCTCACTTTTATATCAGACATTGGGCTGATCACCCATCCTAGCTTTTCTCTGATTCAGAGTGAGATGGGAACTGGTGATGGTCTGTGAGACGTACCTTTTGGTGCTGGGCTGCGCAGCGACGACTGGTCCTCTCTCCGGCGTTGCAGTGCTGAAGCCGATTCTCGACGCTCTTCGGCTATTGGTGGACTCAGCGACGAGCAATTGAAAACTCTTTATATCTAGCTCAGGTATTGAGTGTCGGTGATCTCAAGGAAATGGTACGGGAAATTAACTTAAAATAAGCGTCGGCACGTTTCGTTCAGTCAAAGGTTTATTTCCTTTCACAAGCGTTCCCGAGAAAGTTCCTGGCGCGATTGTGTTCCGATAATTTCCCTCGAACAAGGGTGTAACGTGCACAAAGGTAACTAAAATTTACGCGGCGACGAGTGCAACTGTTACGTGTAAAATAATTGTAGACGCTTTAACTTCCTTGTTTCCGGCGTCGTAGGTTACGTTTCAACTGCGTGAATCACTGTAAGAACTAGACTATACTTGCGCGGATGTTTGTTTTGAGCGTCACAGATTTCGCGTGGAGTTACATTCCAACTGCCTGCATCACAATAATAGCTCAAGAATACGCGTATTCTTGATTTGGGCGTCACAGGTTCCTCGTGTAGTTACATTCCGATTGCCTCAATCACAATACTAACTTGATTTTTGCGCGTATTCTTGTTTTGGGCGTCACAGATTCCTCGTGTAGTTACATTCCGACTGCCTGAAAATTAGGGCGAAAACTCTACATTTATATTAAATTCTACCCATGCGCAAAACTCTCAACTTGTAATTTCATTGGCCCATTTTGGCACCGAAAGTAGCTTGGGGTGCGCCTCTGCCGTGACGTGATTAATTCTAATTGGTCAATGCGTCTTTCACGTGATTCTTGACCTAAATTTCCTCGTGGTTCCCCTGTTTATATGTCACCTCCACTTTCTCTTTCGGAGATGTGACTACATAATAGCGTCTTTCCCGTCTTGCAATATACAAAAATAGCGTAAACAACTGAATTAGTCGCTTGAGAACTCTCGGGTTGAAGTTAGAAACGCTTTCCAGGAACAATCTCTCTGAACATCCAATATACAATAAATACACGATATCTTACTTAGTAATTAACCTAAACAATTTAATCAATTAAAAATATAGGCTATGCGCTTATTCACCTGGGCGACAATCCGTCTCAAGGGTCACTTTTCCTCAATAGATCTCTGACCCAGACGCTGGTTTGTAAGTCCTAGATTCTAGGAGGATAAACAGAGAAGGAAAGAAAGAATATATATATTTTTTGGGTCTAAAATAATTTATTATAAATAATTTACAAGAAACATTTCAGTATATTAAGCAGCAGAGTTTTGAAATACAATGCTTAATACGCAACAATATATTTGGAGATTCAATTTACTTTTTAACATATGACTGGCCTCAGCCTCCTCATATTAACATAAAGAAGCTATTCCTGGTGAATATTTGCAATGATAACACGTTGTGTAAAAATATGTAAAACAGCCTTATTTCTCCTTGTTATCTCTGATTATTTTTATATTATAAATCATGTTTTTATATAAATATAGTTTATAAGCAATTTAGGACAAGCAATTTATTTAAACTGTTACCCAAGATTTTATAATTCATGTATCTACACTTATATTTCTATGCGATCATAGCTGAAACTGAATTACACGTTTACTTCACTTACACGTGGCACTTAGATTTAGAATATATATGAAACACGCCTATTCCGCCTAAGCATTAAAACTATGCTCTGATTGGCTAGTCTTGCCACTCTCAGTAGCGTCTTATATCAAGAGTCAATAAAAACTATCCTAGTATCTCACTTAGGCTGCTAGCTGCCCAGTAACTTTCACATTTTTATTATCTCGCCATCCCTTCTAAGATTTGCGACTCAAGGATATTATTTTATATGTTTCAAACCAGCAACCTAGCTATTGTCCATAAAAACCTTGCGTGAAATTTCTCTTTTATGACATGTACTGTTTAAGCTATACTTTCTCGCTTATAATTATGCTTATACTAACATCTTACTTACACTTTCTTACAGTCATTAGTACTGCCTCAAAATTATGTTAAAGGCCCGTTTCAGATCCATAGCTATTTTAATGCTGGATTGGCATTTTATAAAAGTTAAACTTCCTCTTGTAGTTTTATTTTTACTTTCTGTATACGTACTATATACACAGTGTATAGAGAAGGTATTGTAATACACCCAAAAATTCAATACCGAGATTTCACCGGAAATACATGTTTTGAGACCCCCTGAAACAAACAAAAAAGCATTTTTGGAAAAAGAGCCATGTGCGTGCGTGTGTGTGCGTGTCTGTGGACAGCATAGCTCAAAAGCGACAAGTTCGTTATAGGCCAAACTTGGTATTAAAGTTCAGAATATTCCAAGGATGCGACCCGAAGATTTTCAAGAAAATTTTCCCACCCGCAACTGCCCTATACATGGAAAATGTTTCCAAAATGTTGATTTTCTCAAAAATGGCTAACGATTTTGATCAAAATATCGTATATTAAAGATATTTATCTGGCAAATAAGATGTTCATCTTGAATTTTCTGGGAATAACCTCTGAAGACTTAATTCTGGATGAATTTTAAGGAGTTTTGAATAACTAGTAGACCGTAAGAGACAGACAAAAACTTACTTAACAAAAAATGCAGAGCTCGTCAAAATACACAATTTGTTTTGTATAATTTTTTTTCGTGGAGTGGATCGTTTTTGAGATATTCCTTTTTATTGGTTTCAGTTTTAAAAAGCTTATACTTTTCTCATACGGGAATTTGTCAACTCCTGTCCATAGAAACAAAAAAACTTCAGTCGCATAGCAACCAGCTTTTGACTAATACTTTAGCCTATGCTACTCCCTTATTTCCCTTCTACTTGCATGGAAACAAGAGTTTTTGAACTAGACTTGTTCTATATGTATCTTCTGCATACTTTATGGTTGTAACCATATGTCATGGTTGAAATAATGTGCATCTGCACAAATTAAAACAAGTTAAGTGTTTGGTTATCCCTGATACAATGCAATTCAAGTTTTGAAAACACTCATTAGTAATTAATAGCTACATCTTATTTGTGAAATAGATATATTTCTTATGTATATATATATATATATTAATTGTTTGAGTATTAATATATAACTCTTGAGTACCCATAGTGCTATAGCGCCGTATACGGGTGCGGTTTTGTTAATACTCGTGTTTCAAAATAGATGATGTTGGTGTTACCATCGTGTTATCTGTTACAGTGACTAAAAAATGTGGTACAAGTTCATAGGTTAGTTTGGATGTGATTGGCATTTCAGTTAGTCGTTCAAAGGTTAAAATGGAAAAAGTGTAGTATCGTTCAGTGACTCCTTTTACTATTGGATGGAGAAAATTACGAGGAGGTAAAAGCAAAATTGGTTGAACAAATTTAAATTTGACCAAAGTTCCGTTTGGGATGAGAAACAACCAGGACTCCTATCAGATGTAGTTACTTAGAAAATCATTGAAAAAGTCCACGATGATGATTCTCGCTGATAAGAGGCACAACCCATAAGTGTGCAAATTGGGAATACCATTTCTATTTCATGTTTAGCATAAGTTGGATGTAAAGAAGTTGTCGGCCCAATGGGTGGCGCGTTTACTCATAGTAGACAACAAGCGAGTGCGGCTTTCAACTGCTTAGCTGTGTTTGAAGCTATTTAAGCGAAATCCAGAATTTTTACTTCGAGTTGCCACCGTTGACAGTCCTGCATTCATTATACTTCGGAATCAAGCAAGAAGCTTCCATTGAAAGCAACCATGGTCCGGAAAAGGGTGGCGGCGATTTTTGGTATGCGAAGGGTAGTATACTGACTCAAAATTACTGGACAGTGAGTTATTGGCCAGATTCAACAAGAAGTTGAAGGAAAGGCCCACTTGGCGACGAAGAGAAATATGTTTCACAACAACACACCAGCATATTCATCCAGGGTTATCTTGTCAAACTGCATGAACAATGTTATGAATATTAGCCGCAGACCCATATTCACCCCATCTGACTCCCTGTAATTTTTTCCTTTTTTTTTTTTTAAATATGAAGATATGGGAACAAAATTTTAGATTAAATGAAGTCAACGCCGATTCAGTCGTATTTTACAGATTTACGATTCTTATTTTTGGAGAGGTTCAAAATGGTGAAACTTTGGGAGAAGAGTGTATCTCTGAAAGGGAACAATGTTGAGAAATAAATAATGGTGTGTTGAAATCTGGCATTCCTAGCACGGGTATTCATTGCACCATCCTGAATATACGCAACGGTTATTGCAGAGTATAGGTATATTCAATATTCATTAACTTCGATTTTGTGTTTTTATCTAATATAATATGCTTAAGAAAGAATTTATGGGGATAAGATCTGAAGATATTGGAGGTCATCAGTTGATTCCCTTCGTCCTATTCATTTATTTGGAAATTATTCGCTACAGAGTCTGACACAAATCATACCTAATGTGGAATTTGGGTGGAATGAGCAGCCTGCGTTGCCCTTTTGTTATATGTATAACTTTATTCCTCTGTATACCAAGTTCGGCCCAATCCTGTGTATTTTTCTGCATTATCCTGTGTATTAACTATAAATGCATTAACTGTTATTGTTATTTCGAAAATCAAATGCCAACTGTGATTAAAATTCAGGTTCCTCGTGACTTGCTTATATGGTTTGTAGGCTGAAGTTTTTTCTCTGAATAATTTTTCTCTCCAGGAAAATGTTTTTACATTTGTAGATTAGCTGTTCATTTAGGATTATTACTTTCTCTAGCCCGTATATACAATGTACTTAGTGGGTAGAGACGGTATTTATTCCACCCAAAAATTCGATACCGAGATTTCATCGGAAATGCATATTTTGTGAGCCCTTGAATCCTAAAAATGCATTTTTAGAAGCATGTCCGTGTGTGTCTGTGGGCTGCATAGCTCAAAAACGAAAACTTGGTATTTAAGTTCATTTCCTTCTAAGGATGCGATGCGAAGATTTTCAAGAAAATCTCCCACCCCCAGCTATCCTTTACGTGGACTATTTTTCGAAAATGTTGATTTTCTCAAAAATGGCTCTTAAGAATTTTTTATTAAAATGTCATATATTTAAGATATTTTCAGGAAAAACGAAATGTATATCTTGAGTTTTCTTGTAATAGCCTCTGAAGATCTCTTCGTTTTGGAATTGTTTTGTACTGCTGATAAACCGTAAGAAATAGACAAAAACTTACTGCACAAAAATATAGATCTCATTAAAACATTCAATTTATGTCATATGCATTTTATTGTAGAGGTAACCGTTTTCGAGATATTCCGATTTATTGATTTTCATTTTAAAATACTTAAAGCTTTTCTCAAATGGGAGACATCTTTCTTTTCGACTGTCGTTTGATTACCTAACAAAGATAACTTAATTTCAATATTAGTTTCACTTAGCGACCAGCTTTTAAAATATTTGTCTATCCTTTAGCCTAGCGGATTCAAGGAATAAGACCATTTCTGCTAATGTTTATCTTTATTAATATGACGTATATAAAATGATATTTTATAAGGAAAGGTTTTAATGGAATAGCTAGAGAAAGTCATATGAGTGGAACACATCACATTTTTTTTTTTACAGTAGTATATAAACTGTGGAGCTGTCGTATGTTTGCTATCTGGTTTGTAGATCGTTATTGCTCGAGAAATGTTACTCTAAAGTGCACATTAATGATGACATCTTCCTAAAGAGGTCTAAAGAGATTTATAAATCCGTAAAGGATCTTAAGTGTGAATATTACGAGGGCATATCAAAAAGTAATGAGACTGATTTTTATGAATGCGAAGGGGAACAGCAAGTACCTTTCAGTTTTAGGGCTGAATCGTATATTTTAATGATAGCGAAAGATTGGTCAAGCACACTGCAATTTAAGAGGTGTGTGTATATCCTTTAAAAATGCCATTACTTATTTGAAGAGTAAAGGAATATTACCCAACACTTGTAGGCACACACATCTTGTTATTCTGTAAGAGGCTGCCAGCACAGAATGTGACGTCAGCTTTCTCAGCGGTGGTAGTGGTGGTAGGATATAAATTGCTAAGGAAGCCGAAGACGTTACGGAGCGCCATTACCGCCCTTGTTATCTGGCGCCCCCGGCAACACTGGAGCCGGGAGTTAGTTATCACGCCGTGAAACTTTCCCGTAATGTAATTCTCGGAGCGCTAATCTGCTCAGGGTGCGTGTGCACGCAGCAACCCTCCAGGGCTACCGCTGTTCCTTGCCACCTGCAGAAATTGCCGTCTAATTATCACCTGGAAGCCCCACATTCCCTTGCTTCTCTGTTGCCTTCAACACACGCGTTTTGACACTGCACAACATTCAGCTATTTTCACTTGTGGCTGTCTTGGAAGAGAACGGAGAATGTAGGTAAGAATTCGCTACCTAACTACCAAAAATTCGCTTCTACAGACAATTCAGAGGCAAAAGTGGTAAATAAATGTGAATTAGAAGGTGCGAATACCATCTTACCAGGTATCTGAGACGCGACATTGCAGATTCTAGTTCAGTTTCAGATTTGAACTCTATCATTGGTCGATTGACCAACATGGTAGCGTATGCGCAAGCAGACAGAACGAACGAAAGACTGTGCATTTCACATTGGCAAGATTTTCAGAAACTCCATTTTTTACCCCTTATTTCGATCCAGTTCATTTACACACACCTAACCTAAACTAACGTAACATAACCTCAACGAAATCTCGTAACCTATCGTTCACCTGTCCCGTAGCTATACTGACTCCGTAACCAATAGGAAAAGCCCAGTCTAAAACTAAACTAGAATCTGCCATCTCGCATCTGAGACTACTGACTTGTACCCAACAAACCGTCTGAAGGTCATTTTCAGTCTCTCGTAGAACAGTTCATTGAAGGGCGACTATAGCTTGTTTCTTAAAACTATTCCCCGCTGACGTGCATCCTTTCTGCCCCCCTATCTTCCTCGTTCCCCTGATTGGCTAATGTACATAGAATAGGGATGTATATGATCAAGTATTAAAAACGATATAAACATTGTCATTATACATATGCAGATGCACGTGCTTTCTTGAGAGGCAGTTTAAACCGAATCATTCTCCTACCTATTTGCTGATGAGCATTAACGTGCATTACACTAACTCTGTTATATAATATATAGGCTGTCCGAAATGAAAGCTACCAATAAAGAAATGGAATAGCTACGTATAAGTTACAGGTGGCCAGTTTGTGCTACAACTGTAGAGAAATAGTGATTTTTTTTTGTCTTGAACTGGTAAACCTGTTATCCCTATTATGTATACACGGATTGGTTTCCAAAATGGCTCCATTCACGTCACAAGAAAAAGTTCAGTGCTGCTATTGGTTAGCAAAGTTTGTTTCCGACCACAGTTCAGCGAAGATTTCGCGTAGTCCGAAACCATTGTTCAGTGACATAAAACATTTGTTCGTAAACCTTGAGCAACAAGGTAGGAACCGTTCGGCGGATGAACAAGTGGAAGGCATTCGTGAAACATTTACACGGGGAGCACATCTTCCAGTTAGACAGGCCCCCCCCCTTTATTGGGGATCAGTCTTTTAATCTTTAAGCCATCATTTTCCGTGAGGGCAGATTGTTTGTGGTGCTCCTATTGCATGGTCCCACGATCTCCTGATCTAACACAATTTAGACTTTTTTCTTTAGAGATTCGTAAAATACCGTGTCTCAGTCCCAAGTGAATGGGATATCATAATATCAGTGATTGAATGTGTGTTGTGCCACTGGAGGGGGACAAGTTGAGATTTTCTGACGCTGCAGTTAACCTTTTGAGTTGCTTAATTGTTTCCTTAATTTCTTTTTTTTGTGTCCCATAAGGACTAAATTGTTTCATTTTTTACTTGACAGTATTCATATCCAGACTTTGTATTAACTGTATACGGTTATGAAGCTGCAAGTTTGACATTCCTTTCCTATAGCTGATAGATATACAAGGACTGGATAAAACGTAATGAAAACATTTTTTTTTTGTCTGAAATGATTTTATTGATAGAGGTACTTATGGTTACACACCTTTAATATAATCGCCTCGTTATTTGTGACCTTTCGCCAAACGTTCGAAAGACGTTGCACACCATCTGCGCGTCTATTTCTGTTGATGTCCCATATTGACCGGGGACTCGTGTCTGAACAGTACAGTGATGTTCCAGAATTTCACATTGCCAGCGAAGCAAGATGTCCTGGACAGCTCCTGCGGTGTGATATCCTGCATTGTCGTGCAGAGTGACGGAGTGTTGTTTCATGAAATGTCGTCGCTTTCGCCTGAGCGCTGGACGAAGGTGGTGTTGCCGGAACGTGCAGTAGTAGGCAGGGTCTCGATGATTGGAAGCTTCCCGGTTCTCCTTGTCCAAAGAAAGTGCGCGCTACACAAAGTGCTGTGAAAGTGATGTCCATTGTGGCATATCACATTGTTGGAATAATGCTGCATCACGCTGTATCACCGACGGTGACGATATTCTCTGTGATTACGATCTCTTTACCAAAGTGAAAGTACACTGCAAGGGATCCGGTACAGCATCTGAGATCCATGCTATAGGACATCAACAGAAATAGAGGTTTACGACTTCTTCCTAACATTTGGCAAAAGCACATAAATAACGGGGGTGATTATATTGAAGGTGCATATCTATAAGTACCTCTGTCAATAAAGTAATTTCAGAGAAAAAAAATGGTTCTCATTACTTTTTATCCAGCCCTTGTATATACCAGGATCAAAAAAATTTCAAGGTGTATTTTTTCGCGAAATAAATATCATGTTGTTTATTACTGTGTCAAATGTTGACTACATTCATTATATCACTTCCGTAAAAGTTTCATGATCATAATCATTATTGTTACTGCCCAGCACCTCGCTGTTGTCGTTAGTGTGATATTTGACCGTCGTATTTCAAAATGTAGGATACAGAACAAACACAAATGTCAAATTTTGTGTTTTATTATTCAAATTTTTATTAGCCATTAAGAACACTTAAACCTGTACGGTGAAGCAGCAACGGAAGAAAGAAGGAAAGAAAGAAACATATCCATGCTTGGTGTAAACAATTTTCCGGCGTGAAGACTGGTTTCAGAAAATGATTTTCGGGAATAGTTGCAGAATTTTTATATGCGTTGGTAGAAGTGTGTCACTTCGGAAGGGAACTATTTTGATATGTTGTGTAAATGAAGTTACGATAGCTTATTTCTGAACTATTTACAATTCCGGAAACCTTTTGATCCTAGGAGTACTAACATAACTGTTCATATTAATAACTAATAAGGAACTATTTTATAACGCATATGGAGCACTCATGTGAACTATGGTTAGTTGGCTTTCAAAGGGTTTGCCAGATCTGGGAATAAACAATATATGGCAAATTGTACTTATGCAACAATACCTTCTATTGTTTAGAATGTTCCGGTTATTATAGCACACTTACACAGATTCTCTAACATTTCTATCCCTATTTGTCTATAGCAGGATGTTCCTTTTTTGATGTGAGACAAAAAACTCGAGGAGTAATTCACGACTCATAGGGTTCCACCTGCAACATACAATACGGTATAGCGTTGAGAGCAAGCTATCCTTAACGACAGAATAAAGTGTTGGAAATGGTGTGGCGGAACGCAAATATTGTGATGTGACCTTTACCCAGGCACACCCACGGACCTTTTTATAAAAATGTTTTCTTCGGACTCAGGGGACCTCAATACATATATTTCCAGTGAAGTCTCGACATCGAATTTCTGGGTTTCTCTAGCTACTATGTACATCCTCGCCAAAAAAATTGAGTCATGTCTGGAAGGCCAAATTCGTCTTAGTTGCGTTCTGCAACCTTTTTAGCGCACGAAAAGATATCTGAAACGTCAAATTTAGGTCACCTGGTACTGATTTAACTGGACAACTAAATTAATAAAGACATAAATATGAATACCTATATCGAATGAGAGAATATTAAGTTTAATATTCCAAATTTGGCCGAATGGTCTTTATTCTTATAATTTGACGGCATCTGAACAAAGTGTTTCATGTGCTTCTTTCGTTATTTCTTGTTTTATTACATTCGTTTCATGAGTATTTAGAGAACCAACCAATGAAAAATTATCGACAATTTTGGAAAATCAGATTTTCTATAAATTGATTTTAGAGGAATGTACACATACCAATGTCATCACCCGAACTGCTCTTTGCAAGTGAAGGTTTGCACAGAAAATTTCCCAAATAAGTATCTTAATTTAGTTTAAAGTTAAGGCTAGAAATGTTTATAAAAGCCAAGTTTGAGAAGTACGTGTAGCGTTTTCAATTAAAGACGTATACATTGTGAATTTGTTATGTTTTATTTAGAAAACAAATTGAACTATTCAAATATTTTCCTGTACGGCATGAAAATCTGACAGTCACATAACTTTCTCTACCCTGAAAAGTTTATTACTGGGTTATACAAACTATGCTTATGAAAAGTTATCTTTTAGATTGGTTCATTTTAATTGCAACAAACGTTTGCATAAGTAGTTACATATACATTTCCTTGTAAATTCCAAGCGATTAGCGATAGTCAAATGTTTACCATATGACAGCCATAAAAATCCAGTGTTTGGATGTCGTAAGGACTTAGAATTACAAAGTATTGATGATTCAAACAATTAATAAGGGATATTGGAAATGACAAATGACATGGCATGTTTTATGTAGTAAGTTTTCGTTTGTGGCTTAGCATTTACTAGATATACAAGATCATACAAAATGACTTACGAATCAATGCCATTCCCAGAAAATTCAAGATATGGATTCCATTTGTCGTATAAATATCTTTAATATGTGGCATTTTAATGGGCTATATTTGAGATAATCTAACATTTCAATAAATGTTCCATGTATAGGCTTGTTTGGAATGAGGGGATGCTCTTGAACATCTTCGTGTCGCTTTTTTGCAAGATACTGAATTTAAATATGAAATTTGGTATTGGACTTTTCGTTTTTGAGTTTTGATGTTCACAGACACAGACCACATACATATGGACCTTATTATAAATTATGATTTTTAGATTTAGGGAGTTTTCAAAGCAAACTAGCTATCGAATTTTTGGATGGTATACAATACTTTCCCTAATTACTATATCTACTAGATAAATTAAAAAAGAGAAAGCAGATATTTTTTTCTGAGGAACTATTAAGGAATTCATTTGAAATTTTTCATATAATATATTTAAAAATATTTGGTTAAAATTCAAGTAATTGTTTATAATTTTAATTCCAAATTTCAGCCAGTTAAACTGTTATATGTGTGGGCTTACACCTCAGTATTCTATACCAAACTTGGGTTTAGTAAACTATACGTGAACACAAGCGACAGAAGACAGAGGAAGATGGGGGGGGGGTAGGGATTTTTTTTTTTTTTTTACATTTCCCCCCGTAGGTTTTACTGATTACTGGTTTACTGGTTTTACTGTTTCTTTTACAAACATATACACATTGCACAAACATATAACACCCATGCCCAAGGAATTGAGAGATTGAGCACCCCACCACTCAATAGAAGTGCTGCGGGTTCTGGTAGTAAATAAAAATAATGCATACAAAACAGGGTTTTTACCCCAGCGGCGTATTCCATTACTCTGAGAAACAGGGACTACTCCCATGATTGATAAAACTACGACACTGCAATAAAAGGACTTGGTTCGTTTCCGGACGTCTCCTCACGTCACGTCGTGGAGGTGAATAAACCCTGGAGGTCCGCGAGGCGACAAGATTGATTGATAACGGCTGCGGGGGTGAGGTGAGGTGAGGTTAGGTTGACAGGACTGCTACGGATCATAAATAAAATATGGCATGCATGTCACACTTCCTCTGCTCCTACAAAACAACAACAACAAGAGCTGGGTTATGTAATTAGTGGCTGTTGGTGCCAAGCTGGTGTCACGAACTCTTGCCACCTGAAAGGAAATACAACGTCTGTGTTCCACTCATCGATACGTGTAGATCCTTTAATATATATGCATAATTCGTATATTATGTAACAGAAAGCAGTTTTTTACTTCCTCTAGCAATTAATATACCACAGACATAGTAGGTAGAGAAGGTGTTGTATTCAGCTCGATTCTGAGTTTCTCAAGAAATACATGTTTTGAGACTCCCTGAATAAAAAGATCTAATGTGATCCATTCACATGACTTCCTCTACACCTCTACAATAAATTAGTTTTAAAAAACTTATTCTTTTATATACCTAATGCTAATCGATAAAAAATTAGAAAAAATTGTCATATTATCTGCTTCCTTGTAAATGGAAGGGAAATAAGGGTGTACCATAGGCTAAATGGATAGTAAAATATTTTGTGAGTGAAGTAACTTTGTTTGTATGGACAGGAGTTGACAAATTTCCGTATGAGAAAAGTAACTATTTTAAAGCTGAAGCTAACAACAAGGAATATCTCGAAAGCGGTAACCTCCACGAAAAAATGTATATGACATAAATTGTGTATTTTAACGAGATCTACATTTTTCTGCAGTAAGTTTTTATGTGCATCTTACGGTTTACTAATTAGGAAAAATTCAGCAAAATGCATTCAGAATAAACAGGTCTTCAAAAGCTATTCCCAGAAATATCTGTCATGTAAATATCTTAAATATAAGAGATTTTAATAAAAATCATTAGAGCCATTTTTCAGAAAACCAACATTTTCGAGTTGTTTTTTCCATGTAAAGGGCAGTTGGAGGTGGAGGGATTTTCTCGAAAATGTTCGTGTCGCATCCTTGAAAGATACCGAACTTAAATACCAATATTGGTATTTAACGGTCTTTTCGTTTTTGAGCTATGCTGCCCACAGACATACACAAACACACACACACACAGAATTTTTGGGTGCAATACAATACCTTTCTCTATACACTGTGCACATAGTATGTAGAGAGAGTAAAAAGCACTTTTAGAACAGATTCGTGTGTGTGTGTGTGTGTGTATAGTAAAACTCAAATATGAAAAGTCGGTTAAATACCAAACTTGGTATTTAAGTTCAGTATCTTCCAAAGATGATACACGGAGAATCTCAGGAAAATCCCCCTCGCACAATTACCCTTTACTTAGAAAATTTGTTTTTTTCAAAAATGATTTTGATTAAAATACCATATGTTTAAGAAATTTTAATGAAAACAGAATGTATATCTTGAATTTTCTGGAATAGCCTCTGAAGACCTTTTCACTCTGAACGGCTTGCATAACTGGTAATATATAAGACTTACTATACAAAAAATCTGTTGTGTTCCACTCACATGACTTTCTCTACATCTCTGCAGCAAATTATTGTTAAAAGCTTATGCTTCTACTTACTTCATGCTTATTGAGAAAAATTAGTACAAATTGTATTATTACTTGTTTCCCCGTAAATAGAAGTGAAATAATGAAGTACCATAGATTAAAGTGTTAGTCAAAAGCTCATTACTATGTCCCTGAAGTTCTTTGTTTGTATGACAAGGAGTTGACAATAGTTTTTTAAAGCTAAAACCAATAACGAGGAGTGTATAGAAAACGATTAACTCCACGAAAAAAAGTGCATGACACAAATTATGTGTTTTATAGTGATCTAAATTTTTTGTGTAGTAAGTTTTTGTCTATCTCTTACTGTTTAACAGTTATTCAAAATTCAATAAAAATCATCTAGAATAAAGAGGTCTTTACGGGCTAATCCCAGAAAATTCAAGATATACATATTATTTAGCTTGTAAATATCTTAAATATTAGAGATTTTAATCAAAATCGTTAGAGCCCTTTTTGAGAAAATCAAAAACTTCGAAATTTTTTCCATGTAAAGAGTAATTTGGTGTGGGGGAATTTTCATGAAAATCTTCTTGTCGCATCCTTAGAAGATACCAAACTTAAATACCAAGTCTGGTATTAAACGGTCTTTTCGTTTTTGAGCCATGTTGTACACAGGCGCGCGTGCGCGCGCGCACACACACACACATACGTACCTTTTTCTGAAAATGATTTTTTGTATTCAGGGGGACCCAAAACATGTATTTCCGGTGAAATCTCGGTTTCGAATTTTTGGGTGGAATAAAATACCTTCTCTATACACTATGTACATAGTACGTGTAGAGAAAGTAAAAATGTATATCTCGTCCAAACACACAATTTATATCCTATATATTTTGTTGTGGAACTAACGGTTTCCCGAGATATTCCATTTTAATGGCTTTTGTTTTAAAATACTATAATTTTCTCAAGAAGAAATCACCCGTGTTTCTTATGTTTTACTCCTAGCCATTAAAGAGAATCGAATTGCAATAACAATTGCCTAGGGACAGCTATTAAAACATTTGACTAGCGCTTTAGCCTAATGTGTTCCCTTAATTGTCTTCCACTTATAAGGAATTAAGTAATAAAAACAATTTTCTCAATTAGCATGAAGTAGATAGAATATTATTGTTTTGTAAGAAGTTTATGTACAGAATAGGTAGAGAAGGTCATGTGCATGGGACAATTGGATTTTTACACTATTCCACAGATCCGCTATTTACTTTTCTCATAATGCATATATATAGTGGATTTTGCCGCACCGTGGCCGAATGGTTAGACCACTCGTCTCTCACCTAGACGACCCGGATTCGATCCCAAGCGACCGCATGTGAGATTTTTGGTGGACACTTTAGTACCTACACGAAATGTACAAGTATTTCTGCAAACCTTTATCTCAATAGTATATCAACTAATAAGTTTTTTAAGAATATTCTATAGAAGAGAATGCAGAGAATGTCATATGAAAGTCGTTCATCGTTTCTCTTTCTTTAATTTTCTAGTTATCCTCCACATATGTAGGACTAACATCCCCCAGAACTTATCTCCGGCACCTGGGGTCAGACGCCTGTTGAGCAGAGTTTCTGGATCAGAAAGAAACCAGAATGGGTGATCAGTCTGGTGCTCGTAGTAAAGCGAGGAAAGTGAAGATATGAAATGATGGTGAAATGGAAGACAGAAAATATGGAGCGTTGCAGGAATGAATGCCGGGGGAAACCGGATAAAACCCACCCAGACGCCGCTTCATCCACCACAAATCCCACATACGCTACCCTGGGATCGAACCTAGGCCACCTAAGTGAGAGTTGAGCGTGTGCAGTTTTTATGTTTGAAAGAATAAGTTGCCCTCCGTGGTGCTAATGGTTACCATGCTAACTTCATATACCCAAGGTCGCGGGTTCAAACCCGGCGGAGGACGATGGATTTTTTCGGGTGTAAAAGGTTAACGTTTCTCTTTGAGAGCCTGTACTTATGACTGCAAGCCCATTTCCCTCGAGTCTGCTAGATCTATTAACTGTAATATCTAGCATAGTTTGTATGCATGCTTCACTGTCCACTAGAGCCACCACGCGACGGACTCGAGAACGAGAAGGACTAGCGTTTCGAGATGTCTGTATGAAATATTCATAGCGCAATCTCTAGCTACCTGTGTGACGTCACACACCGCCCCAGGTGCCATCCCTTCTCCCGCTCCCTGTCCGACTGCAAGCATGCATGTATTGGTTGCTAAAAATCCATGATGGAGCTTTTCAACAAATACATTTTTTTTCCTTCAACGATCAGAAATAGCAAAATTCAACTGCAGCTGAAAGATAATTTTTCCCAAACCTGCATGTATATTCATGTCTCCAAATTTTAAAATTTACGTGTTTTTGTATGCATTTAATGACAAAATATAATAATTATTTATATTAAGCAAATAATTATGTAAAAACTGTGTCCTAAAAGAAGAAGAGAGGATTGTGTAAATACTATACGACTTTCATTATTCATTTATGCTCATACCTATTCTGCAAAATAACGATAGAAAACCATATATATACACACTCTCTTCCATTTAATGACGATAAATATTTGACTAACATTTTTAAACAACTACTATCGTAATAATTACAAGTTTAATGTATAAAAGTCTGTATATATACATCGATGCATCAATTTTGACCAAACTTGGCAAAGATAATCTTCGACACAAGGCAAAAATTGCTATCTAGGTTAGAAACCGAAAGTCCGTCCCATTTCACAGGATTAATTATTTAATTTCATGTATTGCCTTCCCAAGCGCATTTGGGAATTGTGGTGGACGAAGCGGCGCCTGGGCGAGTTTTCCCCGCCACTCATCCTACCAATTGCTCCACCATCACCTTTCCTATCATCCATCTCCTTTGCATTTCATATCATCCACTTCCTCACGCTCATGCCTGGCTACGGCCGACCAGTCGTTCCAGGTTCTCCATTCTGTGGTTTCGTTCCGTTGGCTCCCCGATAGACTTGACCCCTAGGCATCCGCTTATAAGTCCTAAGGGGATGATAGTCCTAAAATACGGGGAGGGTAAGCCGACTACGGAATAATTATTATTGTTTGTTGATATATAGTAACACAAAAGGATCAGTATAATTGCATTGGTTACAAAATTTCTATGACGCTCAAGCATTACTAATACGAAGTAATAAGTATCAAGTATGCAATACAATTCATCTTAGGTCAAAACAAGATGACACCCTGCCTCATATTCATTGACTCCGTCAGGCACTTCAGCAGTCCAAAGCGTCCAGTACCCTGGTTCAAGAACTGCGCACATTATGTCACAAGGCAGCCAGCACTGGAAAATCAGTCACATTCATTTGGATTCCATCATATACAGAAACGTATATGTGGGCAGCGAGAACGCCGACGCTGCTGCCAAAGAAGCGATCTGGTAGAGAACATAAAAACTCTCCAGGATTTCCTTGTCCACATAAAACACACCAGTGGCAACCAAACAGTAAATTTCATTAAGTGTGAACTAATTACAATTTCAAATTTCAAGCGTCAAGACCAAGTTGCTGAGAACTGCGTATTGGATATACAGCACTGATTCATTCCCATCTTCTATCTAGTGAACCAGTGTGTCAACAATGTCAGACTGTGCTCACCGTTCAAGACATAATCACAGACTCTCCACAATTTAAAAAACAAGGACAACAGTGCTCTATTTCAAACAGTATGGCAATACTTAACAATGCAAATTTATATAAAAATGTAATCACTTTTGTAAAATTAATCGCAACATACAAATCTATGTAAAAATGTGTGCAGTCACGATATGTCTGTAAAGTTCAAGCAACTTTAAATAAATGAATTAAAAAATCAGAGCAATAAACAAGTCGATGATAACATACACATTCTGTGGTCATATTCCGATGTTCGGACATTCACCTATCATAGTTTGTACTTTGTTGATTTTTGTTTCTTTCTCTATGTTTTATAAGAAGAAAAACAAACGCGATAACATATCAAATTGATAATTGGGCATGGATAACAGCAATAGTGTCAAATCTTCGTCTTCTTTTTCCTCTTATGTTTTGTGTGTTCATTTTATTAGGTTTCATTCTTTCTTAAGTTTTCTTAGCACCTAATTTTATATATGTTGGTCACTAAAAATAAACAAGGATTTGTGCAAATGTTCATAAGACTGTCATTACTTCTACCCAACTGAGATTTTCTTTGTAAATATCGAAGAGTCACTCCCTATGTGGCAACGCGAGTCGGAGCTACATTCACAAGAAACGATCATTGTTCAACTGTGCTTAAGCACATTGTTTTCTCGGTTACTTTTCTCTCCTTGTAGCGTCTGAGCTCTAATTGGCTATTTGTTTGAGTGTATTGTTTAATAATTTCTAAATGCCTCCGAAAACACGCACGGCTATAAACCTAAAAATAAACCTTAAAAACTTGGAGAAATATGGGTATTTCAGCAAGTATATAATAAATGGGACTATTACAAGTAAATTATTAAAAACGGCCATAGAGAAATTATTTTAAAATGTTGGCACTAAGATATTACGAGGGATGATTAGAAACTAAGGTTACAAAGCTTACAGTGAAACGAGTATCTATATTTTATTTCGTACAACCAGTACAGTCATACAATGATAGTACATACATTAGGTTCTTTTTCCACATAGTCTCCATATCGGTTGAGACACTTGTCTCTTCGTGGGATGAGTGAATATTCCCTCCTGGTAAAAATCCTCTTTTTGCATGTTTAGCTACGTTGTTGAGTGTTACACCACCTCACTTGAAACGAATCGTCAGCCTCCTAGGTGTTCCTTGCAGTCAGGAAAAAGATAAAAGTCGCTTAGAACGAGATCCGGGCTGTGAGGAGGGTGGTCGATGATATTCCAGCGAAACTGCTTCAACTGCGTCGTGGTCTTCTAGGCTGTATGAGGTCACGCGTTGTCGAGTGAGGAGTTCTAGCCGTTTCCTCCTGACTGCTGCGCGCAATCGTGTCATGGTCAATGTGTGCCCTATTTCCAAAAGCTCCACGAATATGATACCCTCGCTGTTCCAACACACTATGGTCATCACTTTTCCGGCAGCTGGCGCCACCTTAAACTTCTTTGTCTTTGGAGAAGAAGGGCGCTTCCACTCCATTCACGACCGCTTACTGCGGGTATAGTGGTGGATTCATATTTCGTCGCCCGTGACAATGCGGTGAAAAAAAAACTGTTCTCTTCCGTGGAGAACCGATGCAAAATGTGCAGACTTGCTCCCATGCGCTTCTCCATGTTTTGGTTGGACAGATTTCAAGGAACCAATCAGGGACAAGCTTTCCGATACAGCAGAATTTTGAGAACAATGTGATTAATCCTGTTGTCTAGCATCAGCTCCTCCACGCGAGCTGTGTTCAAATCTGTGGATGCCGTGCTGGGTCGGCCACTGCGATTCTCTACCGCCCAGAAACATTCAACATCATTATGTATAAGAATTACCTTACACTCTAAGTTCACTGTGAAAGACGAAATACCAAGAATATGGGCCTTATGACCTTAGTTTCTGATCATCTTTCGTATAGGGTGCTTTTAATAAAAAAAACAGGATGCGATGGCATGAACATCAATGTAGGATGAATTTTACAGGTATTCAACTGTAATTCCAGAGAGAGAGAGAGAGAGAGAGGGAGAGAGAGAAGTGGGAAAACCGAGAAAACATTGTAAAACCACTTTAAACTTGCTAGGAAGATACTAAATATAAATACCAAGTTTGGTATTTATTTAACGGTTTTTTCGTTTTTGAGCTATGTTGTCCAAAGTCGCCCTCCGTGGTGTAATGGTTACCATATACCCAAGGTCACGGGTCAAACCCGGCGGAGGACAATGGACTTTTTCGGGCGTAAACATCCTTAGCATGACTTCCTTCGGAAGGGAAGTAAAGCCGCTGGTCCCATGTGGAAGATTTACGGCACGTAAAAGAACCTCAAGCCTAATAAAAGAGACTGCTGAGCAAAATTAAGCGGTCTTTCACACCTAGTATAGAATGAGACGCTGAGAACCACAACAGTTAAAGAGCGTCCATAAATAAAGTTCCATCTACATTTAGACACAAATACGTAACTTTTCCTAAAGTTGCTTTTTTCGTACTCAGGGGACCTCTAACTAGCATGTATATTGTATGTACATATATAATAGAGAAAGTAAAACAAAAAACAACAAACATATCTATACAGTAGATTTCTGGAAAAATGTTGTTCGTCTGCAAGAATGTTGGCACTCTGTGGGGAAGCTGCAAGTGCAGGTCATGTGCAGCCTGATTGGAACCCTTGAGTGAGGAGCACATGATAATGAAGACAGGAAGAGGATGGGCAGAGTAATGTAGTTAGGCACTGTACAATGTTTTTTTAACTCCCTTGGTCCCTTCCATTTCCGATGAAAAGAGGGCTCTGAGAGGCGATTGTGACATCCACTGCTCTAATGGACACCGGTAATCGCCGTGCTCAAGTACTGAATCAATTACTTAGCGAAAACAGACAGGCTCCTTTAAAGTGCTGCAGCAAGTGGCAAAGAAAAGCTCCTTTGCAGACTCTGTAACGAGATTGCTAGCTAGGTTTGTCCTTTATCACAAGCACCGACTTAGGTGAGCTTGGTAGTCTAGTTCTAATAAAACTAATACTCCTGTTAGTGCTTTAAGAGCCCGAGAATGCACCATCTTATCAATGATAGAATTGTAACCTTAATTATTTGTCACAGCTTGTGAGTTTTTTTTTAATTGTTTCATTTGTATAGCCCCCTTTAACTTCAATGGTCATATCGGGGGCGTTGAAACAACTCATACTACTGTAGGCTTAGAACATGTGGTTAATCATTTTTATGTCATTAAACATACGCTCATACACATTCATACTTCCAGACTTTGCGGGAGATAGGGAATAATTCTGGCTAAAGAAAGAGTCCTCGCCCTAGCCGGGAATCGAACCCGCGACCCCCCAGTTGAGAAGTCGGTTCGCTAACCACTTGACCACGGAGGCAGTCAAAGTTAGGTTTTTATTTTATATTCATGAAACATTAATGTTAAAATATCACAAGCATAATAGTATATTGTGGCGAGGTACAACTAAAATTATGTTGGAATTTTTTAATATATATATATATTTCTCAGTATAAAATCTTTCCTAAATAATAAAAATGGTCTTGCGATAAAGGTGTAAAATTATACCAGCAATTTATGTTTCAAGTTTAATTATTCTAGGCTCAATTCTTAAGAAAACGGGGAATTTGCAGAGAAAAATATTAGTTTCTATCAAAATAAAGATATGCAATTTTAATTCCAAAACGTTCCAGTCTAAATAACAATTTATTAAAATTTAATTTAAGAAAGTCGACTTAGATATTGAGTGGAAAATATAAAACTGGTCTTAATTGCATTTTAGGTTTGAATTCCATCATTCCCGGACACCCCCAAACACCTCTATGTTTTAATAAACTTGAAAGAATATTCAATTGATTATTCATCTCATTTATTTATTCTGCATCTTTTACCTGGTAGCTGACAAGAGCCAATTTTTTGGACTAAAGCAAATGTACAAAAGTGCTCCATTGTTGGTTAAACAGTAATACGAACTTTCCCTAATGCAATTACATTGTTGGGTTATTCAATTTCTCAGTTCTTGAATATTCTCAAACGGAGGAATATAAAGAGCTGATTTCAAATTATCCCATAGGAAGAAACAAGCGGCGTCAGGTCTAAAGATCTCACCGGCATTTCTACAGCACCTCTCCTATCAATTTATCTTCTTGAAAATCCATCCAGCCGCTGTCGTACTGATCAGTGTGAGGGAGCTCCTTCCTGTTGAAAATGCAAATTTTGTTCGTCCAATACCACATTTCCTTCACTGACTTGTTTTTCTAGCGACACTTGTGATACGCGGATAAACAACATTTTCTAGTAGGTATGAATGTTCAGATACAATTCTCCAGTCAGGCTTTCTTCAATGGAAATCGATCAACAATACCACCCTACATAATTTCAGTCCACGTATTGATTTTCTGCGGAAACTGAACGTTATCTTCACGAAACACATGAGGATTTTTATTGTCCCAGTACCTAAAATTGCGTTTGCTGATAAACCCATTTAAGAAAATGTCGCTTCACCACCAAAATAAACATCTGTGTCGAATTGGGGTCATTTTCGATTCTCTGACACATGTGTTCACAAAGTCTTCGCTGAGCCGTTGGTGAATGTTTATTTTGTATGGAAAATTGCTCATTTTGAGAACTTTATGAATGGAACCAACCGAAAATTTTGTTACAGCAGATCATTTTGGAATTAACGTGGTGAGCTCCATTTGCAAAATTTCAGGCTATTTATTTACTTTATTGCACGCAGATGTAGTTTCTTCAAATTTACGTACTAGCTCTATTATATTTCAGTGACTTACGTTTTTCTCAGGATTCTTCTTGCTAAAAGCGGTAGCAGTTCTGCGGGCTCAGCGATATTCAGCTCCATAAATAAATAAGGTTTCTGTTCTCACTTCAATGGAATACCTACGTCATCTTGTAAACTTTAATACATGTGACCAAAAAAGTCTATCACAATAACAGCAATCCAGGTTGCTAGACAATGATTTAAAACAAAATATGTAAAAATAAATGAACGATATGAATAAACAATTGAATACTATTTCATATTTAATCCATTCTTGTAAACTTTAATACACGTGTCCAAAAAGTCTATCACAATAGCAGCAATCCAGGTTACTAGGCAATGATTTAAAACAAAATATGTACAAAAAATCTGATGTGTACCATTCACATGACTTTCTCCATATCCCTGCAACAAATAATTCTTAAAAAGCTTATACTTCTATTTACTTTATGCTAATCAGAAAAAATTAGCAGAACTAGTCTTATTACTCGCATCCTTGTAAGTAGAAGCGGAATAGGGGACAACCGTAGGTTAAAGTGATAGTCAAAAGCTGGTTGCTATGTCAATGAAATTCTTTTGTTTATATGGATAGGAGTTGACAAGTTCCAGTATGAGAAAAGTATACGTTTTTCATAGCAGAAACCAAAAATAAGGAATGTCACAAAAACGACGAACTCCACGAAAAAAATATATATATAACATAAATTGTGTGTTTTAATGTGCTCTACATTTGTTGTGTAGTAAGTTTTTGTCCATCTCTTACGGTTTAGCAGTTATTCAAAATTTAGTAAAATTCATCCAGAATAAACTACTCTTCAGAGGCTATTCCCAGAAAATTCAAGATAGACATTTCATTTGTCAGGTAAATATGTTTAATATCCGAAATTTTAATCAAAATCGTTAGAGCCATTTTTGAGAAATTCAAAATTTTCGAAAAAAATTCCATGTAAAGGGTAGTTGGGGGTGGGGAGATTTTCTCAAAATCTTCGTGTCGCATCCCTGGAAGATACTAAACTTAAATACCAAGTTTGGTATTTTACCGACTTTTCGTTTTTGAGTTATCGTGTTCACAGACACACGGACACACGGACACACACACACACACACACACACACACACACGGACCTTTTTGTGAAAATGCTTTTTTTGGATATTGGGGACCCTAAAACATATATTTCCGGTGAAATCTCGGTATCGAATTTTTGGTGGAGTGCAATACTTTCTCTATACACTATGTACATAGTGCGTATGGAGAAAGTAATAAATGCACGAGATGAATAAACAGTTGAATATTATTTCATATTTAATCCATTCAAGGATACCCAATAATGGAAGTGAGGTATTAAAAACAAATTAAAATATACTTTAGGTCCTTTAGGGCGCGAGCCTCCAACTGTAGCAGTATGGTCAACTCTCATATAGCATGCCTTGCACCTCGCGCTCATTCTGACACATGATAGCCGCAACATTATCTGATGCGATAATCTTATAATGCTCCGTAATGGTTAAAATACATTCAATCGAAACTCGTCAGTATTCAACAACACCATCACACTGATTACTTTAGTTGGGCCCTCCCCGTCCTTGTCTATAGTTTCTGTTGAATGCAGAACATACACTTTGACTGTATTTGATTCCGCGTTTCTTGTCTGATAAGTTAGCCATCATATCGTGCCTTAGACCATAAATCCAGACGTCGAGGTTTGCATTATTTAATGCAGTTATCTGATGCTATCCGTTAATAAAATGGTTATTTAATAATCATGTGTAGGTCGTTATGTCACGTTTATATCGCTAAAGGGGTTAGGTATAAAATTATAGGGATGCCGTTTCAAATTTAAAAGTGTGACTGAGGGGATGAAATACCAAATACAATTAATACCAGTTTTAAGCTTACTCCTCGACACCTAAGTTGACGTGCCTTTTGTTTCAATTACATTTAACTAAATTGATTTAGATTCGGAAGTTCTGAAATGAAAGTTCTGCACATAAAGTAAGCTCACCAAACTTTTAATACACTCCAGCTTGTTACAAGCGCCAAGCACTCAATTGAAAGTGAGTCATAAATCCAATCGAACCAAATAGAAGTTTGCTCAGTAGCTCCTCAAATTTTCGCTGTGTGTTACTAAAATAAAATTAGTCCGTAGATGTCGCGTTAACTATTGACGATACTTGTAGGTAAACCAGTGTAAAAATCTAAGCTGATCTCCGTTCGTATAAATGTTATAAGTAAACGATTGTGTTCGATCCGGAAAAATCATTCAAATCAATTTCAATTAACCTTGCACTTACACGTATTAAATGAATCGCAAGTAGGATCACATTGGAATCGTAATGGGTAGCCAAACTGAATTTACTTTATTGCTATGTTTTGTCAGTAGAGGAAGCATTTTATTTCACGCAAAAATTCAATACCGAAATTTTATAGGAAACAGTCTTATGTATTCCATTCATATGAGTTCTCTACCTGTTCTGCAAACAAACTATCCTTACAAAAGATTGTTCTTTTATCTACATTACACTAATCGAGATAAACATTACCATAAATTGTTGTATTACTTGCTTCCGTCTAAGCAGAAGAGAAATAAGGAAATACACTGGGCTAAAGCGATAGTCAAATCTCTTAAATGCTGGTTCATATGTGTACAATTGAAATTCGGTTCGCCTTACATTGATGTAAAACAAAAGATAGATGAAATGAAAGGTTACCCTGTTTGAGTAAGGTTACATAGTTTAAAATTGAAACCAATCACAAGGAATACCTCGGAAACGGCCAATTCTACAACAAAAATATATGGCATAAATTGTATGTTTTAACAAAATCTTTATATTTTGTGTAATAAATTTTCAGTTTTATAAAAATTTCGGTCTTCAGAAGCAATTTCCAAAAAGTTCAAGGTATACTTTTGATTAAAATACAATATTTTAGTCAAAATCGTTGAGAAAATAAAAGTTTAAAAAAATCTATGTAAAGGTTAGTTTGGGCTGGAGAGATTTTCTTAATATCTTCGAGTCGCATCTTTGGAAAATAATAACGTGTTTTAGTTTATGAGCTATTCTGTCAATAGCCACGAGCATCTTTTTATAAAAAGGGTACCTCAAAACTTATATTTCCAGTGAAATCTCGACTTCAAATTTTAGGGCGACATCTTCTCTATACACTATGTAGGTACATAGTACGTGTAGAGAAAGTAAAAATGTAGAAAAAATATGTATGTGTGCGTCACAACTCGGAAACCAAAAGCCGGTTAAGCAACAAATTTGGTACTGAAATTCAGTCATGTGCGGACTAACGCGAAGATTTCCAGTCCAAACTGTTCTTTATATGGAATGAACGCTTGTTATTTTTTATTTTGTCATAAATGGCTCTAACGATTTTAATTAAAATACCGTATATTAAAGACTTGACAAATAAAATGTATGAAGTCCACATCATTCAGAAGTAATTTAAAACCGTTAAGGTGAAAACATACTACCACACAAAACTTTCCATTCTCATAACTTCTGAAAAACTCATTCAGATTGTTTCCTATAAGATTGAAGAGGTCTTCAGAGGCTATTTCCAAAAAATTCAAAATATACATTTTATTTGTGATGTAAATGTTTCTAATAAACGGTATTTTTAATCAAAATCGTAGAGCCATGAGAAAAACAAAATTTAAAAAAAAATTGCCATGTAAAGGGTGGTTTGTGGAGGGTGAGGGTTTTCTTGAAAATCTTCGTGTTGCATGTTTGGTATTTAGCGGATTTTTTCGTTTTTGAGCGATACTGTCCATAGACACACTCACCGCTCTTTTCATAAAAATGCTTTTTTTTCGGACTCAGGGGACCTCAAAACACATTTTCGGTGAGCTCTCAACATCGAATTTTTGGTGGAATACAATACCTTCTCTGGCTACTAAGTACATTGTATGTACAGGTGCTAGGCAAAGTAAAAATTTAGATCTGTTTAAAACACACCATTTATCTCAAATAATATTTTTGTGCTAAAAGCCATTTCCCAGTTACCTGTTAATAATGGTTCAAATTGTTCAATGTGTCATCATTCTTTTTAAAATTCGTTTCGTTATCCAGTTGCAGAATATAGCATCCAATTCTTAAACGTTTCAATTTTGCTATACCTTTCTAACTATAAATGTGCAGTATAGCTATTTCTGCAAAGGTTTAGCTTATTAAAATGAAGAATAGTTTGTATATGCCACTAATAAACGATAGAGTAGAGAAAGTCATGTGAATGCAACACATCTGAGTTTACGTGCAACGAACATTTCAAATGTGTATTGGAAGTTTGATTTTGTAAGAATAGTGTGCGAACACTACACACAAGGATGTTCTGTTTTAACGTCCAGAGGATGCACTTGGAGAGCAGAAGTTTCTCGCGGCAAATTGCTTTGCTAACCACTCCAGAACCAATCACTGACTCCAGTAGCTGAAAAAGCTGATAAAACACTCTCGGTGAATGACGTTCTATCCCCTGTCCACGACATTCGTTAAGAAGCCCTCAGAAGGTTTGTTGGCATACACGCTCAAGTCCAGCAACAAGCCGATATTGACGCCCCAGGCAGGCTTCACGTAGACTTGTGGCGACATTTTTGTTTCTTTAATTTCCCCCCAAAGTTGGGAGAGGGCGGTGTGTATGAAGCGAGAGGAGGCCTGCTAAGTGCATTTGTAATGGATGGAAAAGGAGAAGCCTGAGCCAACACGTTCTGTCTCTGTCGCGGAAATGGTAATTTATTCCGGGCCACACACATGCTACAGCAAACCCAAGTGATTGCGTATTCCAGACGCAGTCGTCCCCTAATGGCGCGCCACCCCCGGTAATGAAATATTTTCCAAGCAGTAACAATGTTACCCGAACCCTGGGAGAGGAACCATATTGTGTGTACATTGCTAACGAAATTCATTTGTCGAGACGTATCCCTCACTTGTTGCCGGTCCCTCTGGTCGAGTGTCCTTCTCAGGACTTCACCACACTTAGAGTAAACAAGACGCCGTCGTACAGCTGCAGAGCTTTCTAGATGGAGAACAAAAGTTGTAGAAGACATGCCGACAATGTGTCGGAGTTCCGATCAACGATACTCTAGGTTACAACGTGTCTGTTTTACCGACTCTCATTATATGTAGAAGCAACCCACTTCTTCAACAATAGCATGACGAGTTAGGTGAATTATCATCAACTTTTATCTGGAGAAAAATTGTAGCTCGAGTTATTTAATAAGACTATTTTAAGAAAAAGATAATGAAAATATTCCTTCAATCCCAAGTCTTGACATATATTTGTGGCAATCTCCTGACTTGGAGTCTGGCAAGAGATCATGGCCTCGTTGCTTACAGAACTTTTTTTTTGGTAGTGTTTAACGCCCGCTTTAACTACTTATGGCACCGCAGGCGATGACACTGGTGATACATGAATGAAGATGGAGCACCGGTGGAATGCGATGGCGGGGGAAAACCCGCTCCAGCGCCGTTTTGTCCACCACAAATCTCACGTGTGGTCGCTTGGGATCGTCTAGGTGAGAGGCGAGTGGTCTAACCACTCGGCCAAGGCGCGGCCGCTTACAGAACTCGTAGAACTGGTTCCACACACTCTCTCTCTGTTGTTTTTAGTGTCTGCGGCTTTGAATTTTCAATTAATATGTCTATTTCAGCGATAGACTTTCTCCAAAACGTTTTAATACTTCCGCATTATGTACGGGAGTATCATTGCACACTGATACTATTATTATGAGACGAATATTACTTCAGGGAGAAAACAAATGTACATGGGAGCGATAAATTTACAAAAACAATTGTACGCGAGTATGGTAAAGAAAAAGGATTAAAATGCAGAGATAATGAGTTCAATTGGTAGGAATTTTACGCGCCAATGTACTGGATTGACCACTTCCTAAAACTACGTGTCATGAACGAAATAGTCATAACAATAAAGGAGCACCATAGCAAGAAAAAACTCTGATGTGTTCTATTCACATGAGTTTTCTGCATCTCTGCAATAAATCATTATTAAAAAGTTTATTCTTCTATTTACTTCATGCTAATCGAGAAAAAAATAGCAGAAATGGTGTTATTACCTACTTCCTTGTAAATAGAAGGAAAATAGGCTAAATCGATAGTCAAATCTTTTAAAATCTAGTTGCCATGTGATTGAAGTTCCTTTGTTTGTATACTGAGGAGTTGACAGATTCCCGTATGAGAAAAATATAAGTATTTTAAACCCGAAACCAATATCAAGGAATATATCAAAAAACGGTCAACTCCCCGAAAAAATCTGATGTGTTACACTCACATGACTTTATGTAGCTGTTCTGCAAACTTCTTACAAAAGATCATTCTTCCTTCTACACCATGCTAATGGGGATAACACATATGTTCTTATTACTTAGTGTTTTATAAGTAGAAGGGAACTAAAGGAATGCACCATGCTAAAAGTGATATTCAAACCTCGATATGCGATTGTCATTGCTATTTGCTTCTTTGCTTTGCCATGAAGATAAAAATTGTTTTGGCGAAATTTACATGTTTGGTTTCATAATTTTTGGTCTATCTCATACGATTTACCAGTTATACAAAGGCGGATACAATTCTTCCAGAATAAGGAGGTCTTCAGAGGCTATTCCCAGAAAATTCAAGATATACAGTCTGTTTGTGGTGTAAATTTCTTTAACATGCGGCATTTTAATCAAATCGTTAGAGCCACTTTTGAAAAATAAACATTTTTACAAAATTTTCCATGTAAAAGGTAGTTTGAGGTGGGGGAATTTTTCTCAAAATCTTCGTGTCGCATCCCTGAAAGATATAAAACTTACATACCTCTTTTCGTTTTTGAGTTATCGTGTTTACAAACATACGGACACACAGACCTGTTTTCTAAAAATGCTTTTTTTTGGATACAGGAGACCCTAAATCGTCTATTTTTGGTGAAATCTCTGTATCGAATTTTTGGGTGGAATGCAATACCTTCTTTATACACTATGTACACAGTACGTGTAGAGAAATTAACAAGTTGAGTCAGTCAGGTTTGAAAAATGTTGGGGAAAAGAGTCGACAGAACCATGTATTTTCGTTTCTGCAGACGTTTGTCCAAAAATCTCACGTGTTCCACTCCATGATTTTCTTTACCAATTCTGCAACTAACTATATTTACAAAGGCTTATTCTTCTATGTATTGCATGCTAAACGAGATAAATATTAACAGAAATGGACCTATTACTAATTTCCTTGTAGGTATAAGATAAATAGGGAAATACACTAGGGTAAAGACTCAACTCTTTTAAGAGCTGCTCGTTCTTTGCAAGGCTAAAAGACGACGTCCAATTTGAGAAATTTTAAATGTTGCGTAATAGAACAAATGTCTCAGAAATTGGTATCTCTACAATTTCAAAATTGGACAACTTGTATGTTTTAACGTGATCTACGTTTTTTGTGTAGTAACTTTTTATCTATCTTTTACGATTCACAGTTATGCAAAAGTCATTCAGATAATCCTACATACACATAATTTGTGACGAAAATATCTTTAAAATATGGTAGTTTAATTTTTTTTTTTTTTATGGACGCTCTTTAACTGCTGTGGTTCTCAGCGTCCAATTCTATACTGGGCGTGAAAGACCGATTAATTTTGCTGAGAGGCCTCTCTATCAGTCTTGAGGTTCTTTTACGTGCCATAAATCTATGACACGGGACCAACGACTTTACTTCCCTTCCGAAGGAAGCCATGCTAAGGATTTTTACGCCCGAAAAAATCCATCGTCCTCCGCCGGGTTTGATATGGTAGTTTAATAACGATCGTTAGAGCCATTTGGAGAAAATAAAAACGTTTCAAAAATATTCCCTGTAAAGGGTTATTTTGGGAATGATAATTTACTGCTGCTATATTTTTCGTGGGACGGCTTAGCGCTTCTTTAACTTTTTAAGGGAAATTTAACTAAAGTTCCCTTGTGAAGAACATAAATGCAAGAAACAACAGTGCGAGAAATAAAGTGTTACATTTCTGTAAGGCCACTTGGTCTCAAGCGTAGACATTTTTATAAAATTGTGTAAGCATTATTTTTATCCCTGAGTAAGATAGAAATTACATGCTGGGTGTTTGGAAATATTTTGAGCTATTTTCACTTTGGATGCACTTAAATATGGATCCGAAGCATTGCATAATTGCCTTTTCTGAAACTATCTCAAGCTTTATTACTTTATCTGTATAGTATGTAGTACTTATTACGCAAGATATTGCATTTCACCTAAAAATTGGATAATGACATTTCACTGGAAATACACGCTTAGGCCTCTTGTATCCATAAACAGCATTTTTAGAAAAAAGTCCGTGTATGTGTGAGTGTGTGTGTGTGTCCGTGTGGCAATTTGTCAGTGTGAACCGATAACTCAAAATGAAAAGTTGATAAAATGCCAAACTTGGTCTTACATCTTCTAAGGATGCAACAAGATGATTTTGAGGAAAATTCCCTAGAAAAAGATTAGAAATTTTTAATTTTCTTAAAACTAGCCCTAACGATCTTGATTAAAATACTATAAAGATATTTACATGACAAATAAGATATATATATATATATATAATTTTCTGGGCATAGTCTCTGAAGGCCTCCTTATTCTAGATGACCTTTGTATAACTGTTAAACCGTAAGAGATAGACAAAAACTTACTGTACAAAGAAATATAGCATGATTAAAAACTGACTTTATGCCGTAAACATTTGTTTCGTGGGGTTGACCATCTCCAAGATATTCCTTGTTATTGGCTTCAGTTTTAAAAACCTTTTCTCATATAGGAGTTTGTCAACTCTCAAACTGCAAAGAGCATGTAGCAACCAGCTTTCAAAAGATTTGACTATCGCTTTAGCCTAGTGTATTCCCTTATTTCCGTTCTACTTACCAGGGAGCAAGTATTAACAAAGAAAAATATTTTTATCATAGAAATATCGAGAAAGTCGTAGGATTGGAAAACATCAGATTTTTTTACTTTCTTTAGCCCCGTATGTATAATGTCCATAGGGATAGAGAAGTATTGTATTCCACCCAAAAAATTCGATGTCGAGATTACACCGGAAGTACATGTTTTAGGACCCCTTGAGACAAAAAAGCATTTTCAGAAAAAGGTCCATGTGTATATGTGTGTCTGTCTGTCTGTCTGTGTGTATGTCTGTGGACAGCATAGCTCAAAAACGAAAAGACGGTTGAATACCAAACTTGGTATTTAGGTTTGGTATCTTCCAAGGAAGCGACGCGAAGATTTATAAAATTCCCCCATCCCTAACTACCCTTTACATGGAAAAATTTTCGAAAATTTTGTTTTTCTTAAAAATAGCTCTAACGATTTTGATAAAAATACACATATTTTCTATCACAAATAAAGTGTATATCTTGAATTTTCTGGGAATAGCTTCTAAAGACCTGTTTATTCTGGATGAATTTTGCTTAATTTAGAATAACTAGTAAACCGTAAAAGATAGGAAAAAAACTTACTAAACAAATAATGTAGATCTCGTTAAAATACACAAGTTATGTCATAAACATTATTTTCGTGGAACTTACCGTTTCAGAGTTATTCCTTGTTATTAATTTGTTGTGAAGTACTTATACTTTTCACAGACGGGAGCGTTCGTTTTTCTTTTGTTCTACACCTGGCCAAGCAAAGAGGCGATTTGCAATGACAATCACATAACGACAGCTTTTAAAATATTTGACTATCACTTTAGCCTAGTGCATTCCCTTAGTTCCAGACTACTTATAAGGAACTAAGTAACAAAATTCTGCTAGTGTTTTTCTCGATTAACGTGGTGTTGAAAGAATTATCTTTTGTAAGACGTTTTTTGTAGAGTAGCTAGAGAAAGTCATGTGAATGTAACACATCAGCCCTTTTTCTTTTGGTTCAAGTAATGAGTAATATATGCTCTACAGGTTTCCGACATACTTAATTCGAAACTATATCTTAAATGTATGGTCTGCTCTTCAATGCAAAGTGGGATCCATAATAGAAGTTCTTACAGCCCATAGTTCGACGATGTAATGTTGGTCATTTTGCCAGTGATCGGTTGAAGCATCTACTTTGATGGTGATGATAGATAATTGGCAACGTTAAACACTTCATTGCAGGTGTTGACAGGTTTTACTTGTTCCCTAGCACGCCAGCAATTACCTCCTTACTTGATTTATTAGCATATTGCTGAGAAAGTAAAGTCCGTGACATTTGTGAAATAGCAATAGAAGATGCATTTGACACAGTAGATTGAAAGAAGCCAGTGAAGATTCTAGAGAGTCTTGGTGTTGATTGGAAACAAAGAGACGGGTTCTTAGTAATCTCTATAAGAATAAATAGATCATTGAATCGAGAGAAAAAAAAAAAAAAAAGATCAGAAGAAATTAGCTCTATTTGAGCTAAGTGGAAAATTTGATGACAATTTACTTGAAACTAAAGGAGGCTATGCAATAAGAGAGAAATAAACAAAAGAGATAGTTTATTAATATCTGGGGCATAACTTTAGGTTAGGTTAACTTCTAGTATACAGTTACGTCGTTTAGAAGCGAGCGGAGAGGGGAGAGGGTAGAGGCAGAAGTCCCGAGCGCTACTGAATTTATACTATCAGTACTAATGGGCAATGAAGTACGTATAAAATGTTGTAGTAAACGTAAGCTTTTATTACAAAATATAATTAACATGAACCAAATAATACACCTGTACTGTGGAAGATAATATAAACAGTTATTTACATGCGTGCCAACTACTGCAATGCATTACAATATATTTTCTGAAAGTATTAAAAGCAAAAGTCCCGAGGTCACTGGTTCAAACCTGACGGAGGCCAATGGATTTATTTTTTGCATAAAAAGTCCTAACATGGCAAGGGAGGCAAAGCGGTGAGCAAAATTTAGCCGTCTTTCACGCTCAATATAACTTGGGACGCTAAGAACCTCAGCAAATAAAGGGTGTCCACAAATTAAAATATTTAATGTTAATTTACTATTAGACTTCGTACCTTTATAACAGGCTGTACATGTACTGATAGCTTGCTTAGAGTGAATGACCGGTAGTATTTAAGGAGAGGGAGGTGCCAGTAAAACTCTGTGTACACGTAACTATTTTCCAGTCAGAGTGCAACCAAACCGCAACCATTTGCGAAGCCTATAGATAACGTGGCAGTAATAGCGAAATGGGAAAATATCCAATCTGCAGATGGAGATGGAGCTATTTAAGAGTGTGTGCAAATAAAACAGGCTCTTTGGTTATCGTGGAAAAAGAAAAGAAATTACCTGTGCTTCCGAAATCGAAATAACATGGCGGCCGCAGGTTCTGACGCTTATATCATTAAACCTACTTCCTACTAAAACTACGAGCTACAAATGAATAAGCAATTAGAAATATGTTCGAAGCTTGTGTATTAATGTAATATTATATGTATATTCCATCATGCTATGTCAGTGAATTTTGGGTCACCGACCTGTGTCTTCCTAGATCATGTGGGATTTCAAATTCGCGAATTCGCCACTGTGTACACATGGTGACAAAGAATCAGTTCGTCGTCTATAAGTAACACATACGTTTAAATGATAACTATATCCGATAAAAAATCTATCACTATCCGCCGGGATTGAACTCGGTACTAGTTAAGTGATAGCTGAAAATGTATTACACAAAAAATGTTGTTTTCTTTTAATACACAAATGATATTCCATAAAACCTTATTTTTAGCATAAATGATCTTAGAGACATACGTCATTAATAGTTCGAACTGTTCAAAGTCATTCTTTTAAAGTTCTCTTGATTTTCAGTTGGTTTCTCGCAATTATATGGAAAAAGTGTGTCATTTTAAGTCAGCGCATAGCATCCAGATCATAAACATTTGATTCTTGTCATTCCCTTTGTACCTATGGCGAATTGTGTAATGTACATAGCTATTTCAACAAAGGATTGTATCGATTAAGAAGAAGTAAATAGAAAAATAATCATTTTAAAGGATATTTGCATAGACACTATATACTAATAAACGACGGAGCATAGAAATGAAATTAACATTTATTTATGAGATTTCTTTACCTGCTTGAACTGCTATAATTATTGTCGTTTTCAGTATTCCATTTTATGTTTGGTGTAAAAGACAGCTTAAGTTTACTGAGAGGTCTCTTATCAGGCTTGAGGTTCTTGTAAGTGTTGTAAAGCTACGACAGGGGACCACCGGCTTCACTTCCCTTCCAAAAGAAGCGTGCTAAGGAAAAAATTCCCTCGCCTTCTATGGGGGTTGAACCTGCAACCTTGGAGTTAACGCTAAAGGGTAGAGAAAGGCATGTAAATGTTACTCATCAGATTTTTACTTTGTACATAGTACAAGCTACGTAGGTAGAGAAGGTATTGCACTCCACCCAAAAATTCGATACCGAGATTTCACCGGAAATGAACATTTTAGATTCCCCTGCATAAAAAAAACATTTTTAGCAAAAGGTTGGGGTGTGTCTGTGTCCGTGTGTCTGTGAACATGATAACACAAAAACGAAAATTCGTAAAATACCAAACTTGGTATTTAAGTTTAGTATCTTCGAAGGATGCAACTCGAAGATTTTCAGGAAAATTCCTCTCCTCAAACTACACTTTACATAGAAAAAATTCGAAAATTTTGATTTTGTCAAAAATCACTCTACAGATTTTGATTAAAATACCGCATATTAAAAATCTGATATGCTCCATTCAAATGACTTTCTCTACACCTCTGTTACAAATTATTGTTAATAAGCTTATTTTTCTAGATATTTAATGCTTAAACATTAGCAGAAGCGCTCTTATTACTTAGTCCCTTTATAAGTAGAAGGAAATAAGGGAATACACAAGGCTAAACAGACACTCAAATGTTTTAAAATGCGATTGCTATGGGATTGAAATCGTTCCTTTGTGTGGCCATGAGTTAACATACTCCCGTATGACAAACGTTTCAAGTATTTTAAAACTGAAATCATTAACATGGAATATCTGGATAGCGGACAACTCCACGAAAAAATGTATAGGATATAAATTGTGAGTTTTATCGTGATCTACATTATTTGTGTAGTACGGTATTGTCTATCTCTTACGATTTACCAGTTATGCAAAATTCAATAAAGATCATCCAGAATAAAGAAGTCTTTAGAGGCTATTCCCAGAAAATTCAAGATATACATTTTATTTGGCATGTAAATATCTTGCATATAAGAAAATTTAATCAAAATCGTTAGTCATTACAAGAACATTTTCGAAATTTTTTCCATGTAAAGAGTATTTTGGGGTGGAGGGATTTTCTCGAACATCTTCGTGTCGCATTCTTGGAAGAGCAAACATGTCTACAAACACACACACATGCACGCACACACGGACCTTTTTCCAAAAATGCTGGGACCCAAAATACGTATCGAATTTTTGGGTGAAATACAATACCTTCTCTATACGCTCTGTATATAGTATCTGTAGAGAAAATAAAAATATGTACATATCAGATAAAATGTATATCTTGAATTTTCGGAAACAGCCTCTGAAATCTTCTTTATTCCTGATGAACGTTGCTGAATTTTGCATAACTGGTAAACCTTAGGAGATAGACAAAAACTCACTACACAAAAAATGCAGATCTCGTTAAAACACACAGTACATATCCTATACATTTTTTTCGTGGAGTTAACCATTTTAGGTACTCCTTGTTATTAGTTGGTTTTAAAATACATTTCTCATACGGTAATTGGTCAATTCTGGCAGTGGATTTCAACCACATTGCGACCAACTTTTAAAAGATTTGACTATCGCTTTAGCCTAGTGTATTCCCTTATTTCTCTTTTACATACAAGGAAGCAAGTGAGCATTACTGCTTATGTTTATCTCGATTAGCATAAAGTAGATAGAAGAATAAGCTTTTCAACAAAAATTTGTTACAGAGATGTAGATAAAGTCATGTGAATGGAACACATGAGATTTTTACTTTTTCTTCATAGTATCTATATGGTAGGTAGAGAAGGTATTCCAATCCAATAAAAAATTCTATACCGAGATTGCACCGGAAATACAAGCTTTAGGCTTCCTTGTATAAAAAAAGATACTTTTTAGAAAAATGTCAGTATGTCTGTATTTCCGTGTGTCCGTGAACACGATAACTCAAAAACGAAAAGCCGGTAAAATATCAAACTTGATATTTAAGTTTAGTATCTACCTAAACTACCCTTTATTTGGAAAATTTTTTGAACATTTTAATTTTCTCTAAAATAGCTTAAAGATTTTGATTAAAATACCGTACCTTAAAGATATTTTCGTGACAAATAAAATGTATTTTTTGAATTTTCTGAGGGTAGCCTCTAAAACCTCTTCATTCTGGATAAATTTTGCTAAATTTTTCATAATTTGTTAACCATAAGAAATAGGCAGAAACTTACCCAGCAAAAAATGCAGATCTCGTTAAACCTCACGATTTTTCATATACATTTTTCGCCCTCTCTGGTGTAATGGTTACTATGTTAACTTCATATACCTAAGGTCGAGGGTTCAAACCCAACGGAGGACGAAGGATTTTTTCGGGTTAGCATGGTTTCCTTCGGAAGCGAAGTAAGCCGTTGGTCCCGTGTCGTAGATTTACGGCACGTAAAAGAACCTCAAGCCTGATAGAGAGGCCTCTGAGCAAAATTAAGCGGTCTTTCACGCCCAATTTAGAATGGGACAGCATTTAAAGAGCGTCCATAAATAACACGCCATTTCATTTCATTTCTAGCAATGCAAAGAAATGAATTTGTACCACATATGACTACTGTTTTAGTCCTGTGAGTTCCCGTATTTCCCATTTACTTACAAGAAAGCTGGTGATAAGGCTGTTTGTACTGATGATTGTCTCGTGTAGCATGAAGTGGATAGAAAAGCAAGCTTTTTAGTAGTTTTTGTTACAGAGATGCAGAGCAAATCATGTTAATAGAACACATACGACTTTTTAAAAACCTTTTGAGGCCATATCTGAGAATTTAACTTTAAAAACAATTGATGGTGTTATGATTCATCAAACTGTAGTTTTTAAAGTTGTCTTATTACATCTAACCGTGAAACACACTCATATTTATATTTCCAGAATCTGAAAGAGGGGGATGTCCCTGGTTGAATTAAAATTGATCAATCCCAGCCGGGAATCATATTCGAGACCTCTGGTTTGAGAACCCAGCACCCATGACAATTTTGTCTACGTAAGAAACAGTCGTCTTTTTTACTTTCTCTACACGTACTATGGGCATAGTGTATAGAGAAGGTATTGCATTCCACCCAAAATTCGATACGGAGATTTCACCGGAAAAATATGTTTTCGGTCCCCCTTGAATCCAAAAAAAGCATTTTTACAGTGTGTGTGTGTGTGTGGACAGCATAGCTCGAAACCGAAATGACCGTTAAATACTAAACTTGGTATTTAAGTTTGGTATCTTCCAAGGATGCGACACGAAGATTTTCAAGAAAATCCCCCCACCCCCAGCTACACTTTCCATGGAACTTTTTCGAAAATTTTGATTTTCTTAAAAATTGCTCTAACGATTTTGATTAAAATCTCCTATGTTTAAGATATTTATATCTCAAATAAAATGTATATCTTGAATTTTCTGGGAAAAGCCTCTGAATACTACTTTATTCTGAATGAATTTTACAGAATTTTGGATAACTGCTAAACCGTTAGAGATAGATAAACTCTTACCACACAGAAAACGTAGAGCACGTTAAAACACACAATTTAAATTAAATACTTTTTTTTCGTAAAGTTGATCATTTTTGAGATATCCTTTGTTTTTTGTTTCAGCTTTGAAAAACTTGTACTGTACAAACAAAGCAACTTCAGTCACATAGCAACCAGTTTTTGAATATCACATTAACCTACGGTACTCCCTTATTTCGCTTCTACTTACAAGGAAGCAAGTAATCAGACTATTTCTGCTAATCTTTTCTTGATTAGTATTAAGTAAATAGAAAGTATTGTGAATGAAACACATAAGATTTTTATATTTAATGTATATGTTTGACATTTTCATAAAAGTTGTGCTGTTACCGTGTGCGAAACAACAGCTGTTTTGGCGCGCTCGGCAACAAGAAGCACTTTGCAAAACAAACCACGCGGACGCGAAAGAGTGAGAGGGGGTCGCTGAGGGTTAAACTAATTCAGTTATTATCGCACCCCGCTCGGAAAGGTGGTGGGTGGAGTACACGACAAATTCATTAGCCGTCTGTCTAATCGAGTTCCACAAACATGGGCTAGCATGCAGTATCAGCACAGACACATTCCCGTCACTTATTGACTTGCTGCAGGGTGTTCGTTCACTGCCTATGCCGCAGGCGTAAATCAAAGGCTAGCATCTGTGTGAGCCCTAGTATCCAAAAATTGAGTACGAATCCCTAGTAATTACAAACATATTTTCCTGAGTTAACCTATTACACAATACAAAAAATCTGATGTGTTCAATTCACATGACTTTCTCTACATCTCTGCAACGAATTATTATTAAAAACTTATGCTTCTATTTACTTCATGCCGGAAAAAAATGTATATAACATAAATTGTGTGTTTTAATGTGCTTTACATTTTTGTGTGGTAAGTTTTTGTCGATCTCTTTCGGTTTAACAGTTACGCAACATTTCGCAAAATTCATCCAGAATAAAGTAGTCTTCAAAGGCTATTTCCAGAAAATTCAAGATATAAATTTTATATGTCAAGTAAATATCTTTAATAAATAATATTTTAATCAAAATCGTTTGTCATTTTTGAGTAAATCAAAATTTTCGAAAAAGTTCCATATAAAGAGTAGTTGGAATGGGAGGATTTTCTTGAAAATCTTCGTGTGGCGTCCTTGGAAGATACCAAATTTAAATACCAAGTTTGGTATTCAACGGCCTCTTCGTTTTTGAGCTATTCTGTCAACAAATGCACAGACACACACACACACGAACCTTTTTCCAAACTTTTATTTGTATTCAGGGAGGTCCAAAACTTGTATTTCCGGTGAAATCTCGACGATGGATTTTTTCGGGTGTAAAAATACTTACTATGGCTTCCTTCGGAAGGGAAGTAAAGACGTTGGTCCCGTGTCGTAGATTTACGGCACGTAAAAGAACCTCAAGCCTGATAGAGAGGCCTTTGAGCAAAATTAAGCGGTCTTTCACGCCCAATTTAGAATGGGACGCTGAGAACCACAATAGTAAAAGAGCGTCCATAAATAACACGCCATTTACATTTTTTATTTTCCGGTGAAATCTCGTTAACTAATTTTGGGTGCAATGCAATACCTTCTCTATACACTATGTACATAGTACGTATAGCAAAAGTAAAAATCTGATGTGTTCCATTTACATTACTTTCTCTGCATCTGTGTAACAATTATTGTTAAAAAGCTTGTTCTTTTATCTACTCCATGACAATCGCGATAAACATTAGCAGAAATTGTCCTTTTTACTTGATTCCTTGTAAGTAGAAGTGAAAAGAATCTAATGTGTTCCATTTACATGATGTCCTCTAGCTGTTTGGTAAACAAACCTTTTATTCAAAACATTAATCTGTTCTCTACATCATGCTAATCAAGATAAACATAAGTAAAATTAGTCTTATTACTAGCCTCCTTATAAATAGAAGGGAAATAAGAAAATAAAGAGATAAAGCGATAGTCTCGTCCTTTAAAAGCCGGTCACTTTGTGAAATATTTTAATGCCAATCTCTTTGCTTGCCAGGAATAAACAAACGAGAAACGAAAAGAAAGATGTCTTTCCGTTTGAAAAAAGTTTGAGCGGCTAAAATTGAAACCAATAATCCGGAGTGTTTCGAAAACGGTTAACTCCACAAAAAAATTCTGATGTGTTCCATTCACATGACTTTCTCTACATCAAGAGAAGCTTAAATGTCTATCTACTTCATGCTAATTGAGAAAATTTAGCAGAAATTGTCTTATTACTTGCTTCCTTGTAAGCAGAAGCGAAATAAGGCAGTATCATAAGTTAAAGTGATCGTCTTAAGCTGGTTGCTATGTGACTGAAGTTCCTTTGTTTATGGACAGGAGTTGAAAAATTCCTGTATGAGAAAAGTATAAGTTTTTAAAGCTGAAACCAATAACATGGAATATCTGAAAAAAGATCAACTCCACGAAAAGATGTATATGGCATAAATTGTGTATTTTACCGTGATCTACATTTTTTGTATAGTAAGTTTTTGTCTATTGCTCATGATTTACCAGTTATGCGAAATTCCTTAAATAACCAGAATAAAGAGGTGTTTAGAGGCTGTTCCCATAAAATTCAAGATATACATTTTATTGGCGTGTAAATATCTTAAATATAAGAGATTTTAATCAAAATCTTTAGAGCCGATTTTGAGAAAATCAAAACCTTCGAAATGTTTTCCATGTAAAGGGTAGTTTGAGTTGGGGTGATTTTCTTGAAAATCATCGTGTCGCATCCTTGGAAGAGGTTACCAAACTTAAATACTAAATTTGGTATTTAACAGTAACCCAAAACATATTTCCAGTGAAATCTCGGTATCGAATTTTTGGGTGGAATACACTACCTTCTCTTTACACTATGTACATAGTACGTGTAGAGAAAGTAGAAAGTATATGAAATAAATTGTGTGTTTTAATGAGATCTACTTTTTTGTGTAGTAAGTTTTTATATATTGCTTATGATTTGCCAGTTATACAAAAGGCATACAGAAAGAAGAGGTCTTCAGTGGCTACTCCCAGAAAATTTAAGATATACATTTCGTTTGTCATAAAAATATTTTAAACATTAGGTATTTTAATCAAAATCGGTGGAGCCATTTTTGAGAAAATCAAACTTTTCTAAAAATATTCCAGGTAAAGAGTAGTTTGGGGTGGGGGATGTTTTTGAAAATCTTTCTGTCGCATCCTTGGAAGACCAAACTTATTTACCAAGTTTAACGGTCTTTTCGTTTTTGAACTATGCTGACCACAGACACACACATACGGACATACTTCTAAGAATTCTTTTTTTAGATTCAGGGGGGGCCCAAACATGTATTTCCGATGAAGTCTCAGTATCGAATCTTTGAGTATATACAATACCTTTTCTTTACACTATGTACGCGGTACGTGTAGAGAAAGTAAAAATTTAAATGTTAAAAATCTGATGTGTACCATTCACATGACTTTCTCTATATCCCTGCAACAAATTATTCTTAAAAACCTTATACATCTATTTACTTTATTCTAATCAGAAAAAATGAGCAGAAATGGTCTTATTACTTGCTACCTTGTAAGTAGGAGCGAAATAAGGGACTACCATAGGTTAAAATGATAAGTCGAAAGCTGGTTGCTATGTCAATGAACTTCCTTTGTTTATATGGATAGGAGTTGACAAGTTCCTATAAGAGAAAAGTATAAGTTTTTCATAGCAGAATCCAAAAATAAGGAATGTCTCAAAAACGACGAACTTACGAAAAAAATGTATAAGCATAAATGGTGTGTTTTAACGTGCTCCACATGTTTTGTGCAGTAAGTTTTTGTCCATCTCTTACGGTTTAGTTGTTATTCAAAATTCAGTAAAATTCATCCAGAATAAACTACTCTTCAGAGCCTATTCCCAGAAAATTCAGGATATTCATTTTATTTGTCAGGTAAATATCTTTAATATACAAAATTTTTATCAAAATCGTTAGAGCCATTTTTGAGAAAATCAAAGTTTTCGAAAAAAGTTCCATATAAAGGGTAGTTGGGGGTGGGGGGATTTTTCTCAAAAGCTTCGTGTCGCATCCCTGGAACATACTAAACTTGAATACCAAGTTTGGTATTTTACCGACTTTTCGTTTTTGAGTTATCGTGTTCACAGACACACGGACACACACACACACACACACACACACACACACACACACACACACGGACCTTGTTGTGAAAATGCTTTTTTTTGGATTTTGGGGACCCTAAAACATATATTTCCGGTGAAATCTCGGTATCGAATTTTTGGGTGGAGTGCAATACCTTCTCTATACACTATGTACATAGTGCGTATAGAGAAAGTAAAAATTTGTAATATCAGTCCCAGGGTTGCTTATAAGGATCTGCAATGGCAGTGTTGTGACGAAGTGATGGTCCACCCACCCACCTACCTGTGCAGTTCTGACAGCGCGCGGGCGTGAAGGCATCAGCTGAAGTGTTTATAATTTGTTTTGGTGGCGGTGGTGACGCCAGTAGCATTGCCGGACAATGCGGCAGCCTCTGCCAGATTTATTGCCCATAAATATGTTGGCACACATTAACAGTGCGATGTTTTCATCCTGATTTACGAAGTCCGGCATTCTTCTCTTGGTTCGGATCCACCATGTGAGCGGTAAATCCTCTAATCCTGGACGAGCTAATTTTTCTGGCTCCTGCTGTAAGGATTAGCTAATCGTCATCCTATCGTTAACACTGCGGGTGGGCCATTGTTTGTTGTACATAGCCCAGGTAGTTCCAGTTCCCTATTGTACGTTTTACCATCTCTTTATTTTCTGCTGGTCTATCTCGTGCTAAATAACTTCATCACTCGGGAGTTGTCTTTGATAGCTAACTAACCCACAGAGACGTGTTCCTATATGTTAACCGTTTAAAATTAAACAACACATGCATATATACATTCTTAATGACGTTTTATTTAGCTAACAAATGCTCCCAGGAGCCCTAACATTCAAGTTTGGTTGAGACATGCGTGAAATATCTTCTGCTGGAGAAAAGTGGCGTAAGTTCTTATGGAAAATACAAATGTGAAATCCGTAAGTATCGTCTTTAAGCATATCGTGCATAATTGGTTCATTATGGCACGCGGGCCAATAATATTAATGATGTACTTCATACAACATGTCGTAATACCGATAATTTAAGTTGTTGTAGCTTGTAGAAGTAGATGAGCAACGAAGAAGAAAAAAACGCTTAAATAATGAACACCTCAGTTTAACACTACCATACTGTCCTGGTAAGAATAAGCTTGTAACGGTTCTCATGCTAATTTCATATACCCAAGTTCGTGACGGAGAACATTGGATTTTTTCGGGCGTCAAATCCTTAGCATGGCTTCCTCCAGAAGGAAGTAGATTTATGGCACGTAAAAGAACCTCAAGCCTGCTAAAGAGCCCTCTGAGCAAAATTAGGTGGTCTTTCACGCCAAATATAGAATAGTACGCTGAGAATCACAGCAGTTACAGAGCGATAAAGGCCATAAATAAAATTCCATTTTGATAATGAGCAACATCACAGCCTATAGCATCTACTCACTTCTCTCCCAGGAAGGGATAGTATACAATTGCCTCTCTTACTTATTGGTTCATTATAACTCTTACTGATAAACACTAGAGACAGACAACTACAAATAAACATTTAATTTCAAACAGGTTTCAGATTTTTTACTTTCTCTAGTATGTATTAACAATGTACCTAGTAGATAGAGACGGTACTAAAGCCCAACCAAAAATTCAATACAAATATTTCACCTGAAATTGATGTTTTAACGTCCTCTAAAAGCGAAAAAAGTATGTGTAAAAAAAGCTGATGCGTTCCATTCTCATGACTTTCTCTACCCATTCTGTAAAAAGCATTCTAACAAAACGTTATTCTTCTATTTACTGCAAGTTTATAAACTATAACAAAACTCGTTTTATTACTTGCTCCCTTGTAAGTAGAAGGGACATAAGGGAGTACACAAGGCCAAAGCGACAGTGAAATTTTTTAAAAGCTGGTTGCTATGTGATTGAAATTCTGCTCTCTTTACATGGCCAGAAGTAAAGCAAAAGAATGACAAATTCCCGTTTGAGAAAAGTTGAAGCATTTTAAAATTTAAACAAGGAAAGTCTCGAAAATGATTGACTTAACAAAAGAGTATCTGACACTAATTATGTGTTTTAACGGTATTTACGCATGAAGATTTTATCGATCTCTTATGGTTTACCAATTAAGCGAAATTCATACAAAATGAAGAGTGTAGAGGCCATTACCATAAAAAAATGATGGTATTTAACGCCTTCTTTTACTACAAATGGCACTGTAGATGATAGCACTGATGCTACTTGGAATGGAGATTGGGCAGCGGTAAAATACGATGGCGAGGAAACCGGAGAACCCGGAGAAAACTCGACCTACGCCACTTTGTCCACCACAAATGTCTCATGCGGTCGCTTGGAATCGAATCTGGGCCGTCTAGATGACAGGCGAGTGGTCTAATCACACGACAAGTGCGCGGACATTCAGAAAATTCAGGATATGCATTTCGTTTGTCATGAAAATATCTTAAACATAATCTTAAATAACTTAAATATTTTAATTAAAATCAAAAGAGCCATTTTTGAGAAAATATAGGTTTTAAAAACATGTAAAGGATAGTTTGTAAGGGAAGGGGTTCTTCAAAATCTTCGTGGCTCATACTTTGACGATACTGAACTGAAATATCAAGTTTGGTCTCTTCCTAGGATAAGAAATTTATGATTCTGATATATTTTGAAACTCAGTCAAGGATACCGTGAATTTGTTGCACTCTCAAGCATTTTGCCTGTCTGCAGCAATACCAAATTAATGCAGGATGAGAAGCCAAACATATTTACATATTTACAAACATTTAATTATATTTACAAGCATATGAAGCCGAGTCTCAAAACGTGTATTTCCGGTACAATCTCGGTATCGAATTTTTTCGATGCAATACAATACATTCTCTATACACTATGTGCATAGTACATGTAGAGAAAGTAAAAAAATTGTTGAACTCAGGGGAAGAACTGTTGTAAGAGGAGCCGGAACAGTTTCAACAGTATACCCCCCCTTCAGCAAGTATTGCTCATGCAGGACTTCAAAAACTTACATTTCTGCGAAATCATGACATCCGATTTTTGGGCGTAATACAATATCTTCTCTATATACTATGCACATAGTACGTGTCGAGAGAGTAAAAATCGTTTTTGAGCCATTTGCATGACCTAATATACATAAATGTCGTACCGGCATGCTGCCACGGTAGCTTTTGGTTAGAGCAGGAGCACAGTAACCCAAGTTGCGTGGAATTGTGGTCTTGAATTTTTCAGTATGGTTCTATCTTTCCGTTCTTACTTGTTCACTAACTTACTTATACCCAAAATCAGTTTTTTGTCAGTATCGGTACACCATGTAGGTGTGCGTGCTTGTTTAGGCAGATTCAACACGCAAATAGTATGCTTTCGTCCCTGTGCAGGGTTGCCAGATTTGTTGTATGAAAAGTAGTGAACATGCCTAAAAAGTAACGAAAGAAGGTAGCCCAAAATATGTGCTTGAAAACGAAGAGAACGTTAAATGAGATCTCCTTCCTCCTCTTAAATAGTATAACTTCTTCGTCTTCCTCTATTTACCCTCATTGTATGCAGGACCTACAGGAATTAGACTCCTGTTGACGAACAGGCAGGCGGCTTTGGATTTTGATGGGCGATCAGCATGATGCCTGTTATGAGAGTGAGGAAGAAGAAATACGAGATGCCTATTGAGGAACTGGCGGAATCTGGATCAGTGAGAATAACCAAGATGATGATTAGCCTGATGCCTGGTATAAGAAGAACAAGAAGAAATACGAGATGCCTATTGAGGAAAAGGCGGGCTCTAAATCAGGGAGAATAAACAAATTGGGTGATTAGTCTGATGCCTGGTATTAGAGTGAGGAATAAATACGAAATACGAGATTGTCTATTGAGGAACAGGTAGACTCTGAATGGCCAAGATGAGTGATCAGCCTGATGAAAGAGAGGAAGAAGAAATATGAAATGATTGTGGCATGGATTAAAGGAAATATTCAAGAAGCAGATGGTGGAATGAATGATGGGATAAACCGGAGAACTCGGAAAAAGTCCATCTAATCGCTGCTTTGTCCACCACAAAACCCACATCCAGTCTCCTGGGATAGAACCTGGGCAGCCCTGGTGAGAGGCAAGCTGTCCGACTATTCGGCCACGGCACTGCCTAGTATAAGGCATTAATAATAACTTCTAAATAACGAATAATAGACTACACATTGAAGAAGAAAGCTATGCCGGGTACAATGATTCGAATAATAATAAAGAACAGATAATAGCTGTTCAGGCGCGTCTTCAAATTGTGAAGTGGACTAGCAATAGTAAAATGACACGTGAGGCACTATTTATAATTTGAGCCTAATAATAAACAAAATAGTAAATTCTCATTGAAAATGTCTTTATTGTGTCTCGAAATATTCTCCTGTATGATCAATATAACTTTTCATGCGTTTGAACCTTTTGTCATTGCATTTTTTCCAATCTGCTTGAGACACCTCCAAAATATGGTTTTTGAACGCATCTACGGCTTCCTCAGTCGACGAAAACATTGTGCACGCATTTATTCTTATTGTTCGGGGGAAAAAAAAGGAGTCATTGGGTACTAAATCAGGACTGAAGGCGGATGAATCATCAAGTCGATGTTTTGAGTTTTTAAACAGTCGCTGTTAGATGGGATGTGTGAGCGCTTGCATTGTCTTGACGAAGAACGATCCAATGGCATTTATTTGTTTTGCTTATTTCACCAAAGACTTCCGGCAAACAAATGGTTGTGTACATCCAGAATTGGCCGTTTTACGTTCCTCTAAAGGTGACCAGTTTTTCTGGGAGGAAAAAAGTACCATTTGTTTCAAAGTGCTTCGAGTGTGAACACAGTTTGTTGGGTTTGGTTCATCTTGAAATACCCATACAGTCGGCTGCGTTTACATTCCGTCTCGTATGTATAGTTCCATGATTCGTCATCTAATGCAATCTTATATTCGTCTTTTGAAGTCCCACCATTGTATTTCTTGACCATTTGTTTGTACCGATTGACACTATTGAGATTGTGCCCAATTATCGAGAGTAAACCATTTTTTCACATCTATATGATCATGCAGTATTTTATATATGCTAGTGAAACTAAGGCCTAGGATTGCCTCTGTTTCACAGTATGTGGCATGACGATCTTGCAGCATCAGTTTTTGCATAACATTAATGTTTTCTGGCACAATAACAGATTTTGGGACGACCTTCACGAATTTCGTCAGTAAGCGAACGAAACTATTAAACCTGTTATACCAGCTTTTCACAGTGCCAAAGGATGGAGCTTCATCGTCAAATGTAGCAATAAGTTGATCAATGCAATCTTGTCTTGATAATCCACGTCGAAAATCATAATAAACGCACGAACATTTTCACGAGTTATTTCCATCTTTTCGCTGAGGCACAATTTTAAAGTCACTGTACACAAATAGCGCTCTATGACAAAATATCTGAAAGTCAACAAGGACAAAATGTGCAGTGAAACTTCAATGTTGCAGAGGCTCAAAATATAAATGCTGACCTTCGAAGATATGGATGAGATAAAATGGCGGGGAGATAGGGTTTATTGTCATTTTTGAAAATTTTCTTGTTGTGACATTCAAGAATAGCTAAGTCAACAAGCTAGGAACTGCTGGAGTATTAACATCAAGTATGGGAAACCAGAATACGTTGTTTCGTGTTGTTAACGTTATTAAGTATATTTTACCAGCCTAATAAAAATAAAAAATCAATCCCAGCTTCTCATTATAAAACCTGATATTGGACGACCTTCACGAATTTCGTCAGTGAACGAACGATGGCCACGATTAAACTCGTTATACCAGCGTTTCACAGTGGCAAATGTAACAATAAGTTGATCAGTACAATCTTGTCTTGTTAATCAACGTCGAAAATCCTAGTAAATCATCAAACGAACATTTTCACGAGCTATTTCCATCTTTTCGATGAGATACACTTTTAAATTTACTGTAAACAACACAACCAACGCTCTATTGACAAAATTACTGAAGACCAAAAATGTCAAACTTTCCAGTGCAAACACCTGATGACACCTGCCCAAACAATGTTGCCATAGTAGATAAGGGTGAGGTAAAATGGGGGGTATGTTTATTGTGAATTTTGAAACTTTATTGTATCATTCAAGGATAACCAAGTCAACAAGCAAGGAACTACTGGAGTGTTAACATCAAGAAAGGAAACCAGACTACGTTTTTTCGTGTTCCTCATTATAGAACCTGTAAATATATACGTAGTCCAAAAATAGCCAAACAAAAGTTTGAGTAATCCAAAAGATCCAAGTAGCCCAACCGTGAATTTGTGTAGCCTATTAAAATAAAAGGAGCCCAATTCGCTACTTTTCGCTTAATCTGGCAACCCTGGCCATGTGTTCTATGCTATACCTACGTTGGCTCAATCTGATGGACGTAATTTATGCTTACTGTAGACAGGTTTCATTGGAGCTTTGGTCCGTCGCGTCGACCTGAACTCGGCTTAAGGTTCTCTCTTTACGGCTAATTTTACCGCCCGTGCCCCCGTTTTCGGTGTTCTTAAAGAGCGCCCTCACATCTTTGTGTCAAAGGCAGTTTTATAAATGTTTATTTTATTCTGCACAGAATGACCAGTGATTTTATAGCTCGCCATTAAGTAGTGATGTGTTGCAGGCAGTGAATTTGCATTGGGTGGAGCCTTGTTACACGACATTATCCATCTTCATTACTTGAGGATTATACCACCTCTGATATACTTATGGCATCTTGATTTGAATATATGTACTGCTCCAACTTAAACGGAATTTATTTCCCTCTTACCTCCCCCCCCCTCTTCGGTATTTTCCGATGCAGCTGTGACAGCACCGGAAGCTTTTGTTACACTGATTCTACACAGAAGACTCTGAAACCTGGCTCAGTACAGGAGCCGGGGCATATGTCCATTTAATTTGATTTTCGAATAGGCATCACAGAACTCATTTACAAATGCAGTTCAAATAATATATTTTGAGAACTTTAGTATAGAAATCAGTGTAGATATTGAACAAGCTAAATGAAATTTACACACATCTGTAAATAAAGCAAAAATAATGGGTTCACCGGTAGTGAATGCAATCCTAAGATTTTGTCGACGCGGAGAACTGCGTGAGGTTTATGATGAAATATGACCAACATTTTTCTACTACCTGCCTGGCCTAGGAGGTGAAGTGCTGGAAAACCCCCAGTCACAGTCATCCTTCACTGCCTATTACTCTCTCAGTATCACATGTAAGTTTGTTGTTACCTATTGTACTTCTAAGGGGGTGTTGGGAAAGAGAGAAACCTTTGCAATCAGAGTTTGAGATTAGGCAGTTAAGGATTGCCAACTGCCGTGTGGAATATATTGCTATCTCTTTCTACTTAACATGTTTCAAGTTAAAATAAATACACAATACTGAGAAATGTAAGACACCATCACATCATGTCAGGTGTTATCAATGGTTACTCTTTGAGTAAAGTAGAGAGAAAGAGAGAGAGAGAGCAAATTAGTTCGACGCTCCTGCGAATTGCCTACTGTGCACTGCGGGACCAACTACGCGGAAAGCAAAGACAAATAATTTCTTCTGCGCTGTGGCAGTAAGCAACATGTTGGATTAAAATACCCAATCCGCCTTTCATAGGCTAATACATCTAATGTAGATTCATGGTAAGTAGAACAATTGCTTTATGTCTCTTGCATTAATATTTATACTTCGAATAGGAACATATACATATTTTCACAAGTTAGTGTAGGTGGCAATTGTAGCATAAATAAAAGCAAAAAATTACACTTATAATACAATAGTATTAACATAATAAAGCAGCACGGTCCTTAACTTGGTTAATATCATTGTAACCACATTGTGACTCCTATATTTTGAGAATTATTTTCTAACGAAAAACTTTCACATTTATAGCAGTGAATATGAACAGGCCTCTTGGTAATTAGTTGGTGTCGTACTCATCAGAAAAGAAACGTTCTTCACCTTGGTATCTGCTGTATTCAGCGTTGCGTAATGACGTTGCAAATTGAATATTCTTAAACAGGGAACTTTACCGCAAACTAAACACTTGTTCCGCCATTTTCTATAAATGAGAAATATTTCTTCTAGGCAGGCACAAATGTGCAGTCGATGGCTGGTGTGCTGGATTATTTCTTTTTCCGAAATAATAAACTGAAACATGATACACTGCACAAGGTAGAGAGGCATGTCACATATTTACCCAGTGAATGCACGGAGCAAGCCTGCTTACTGCGGCACAAAATTAAGCCAATAGGTATGCACAAAATTAAGTCAGTATGTGACGCCTGTATTAAGTCTTAAATCGCAAAATATTTACCACAAGAAGAAATAATTTTACGTATATGGAGAGATCCATGGATTGGTAGTTAGAGGCAGCTCACTGGTCGCCTTCCAAAAGAATAGATCTATATTATAGATCCAACATCTAGTTTGAACACTAATTGGTAAACTCGAAAGATGAATCAAGACAAAAAGAAAATCTACAAACCCTCTATACTGCATTATAAAACCAAATACCATTTGCAGGATATAAAATTTTAGGGTTAATGGTGGGAACACGTGGAACCACACCTCAATATTTTGCTGACCCCTATTAAGAACACAATGGATATTATAATAATTACACTTAGAGATGCCACAAATGTGCAATAATATAAAGTCTAATACTTCAGTTAAACAAAAGATTAACTATTAATTTATAAACAGTTAAACAATTTATAAATTAAACTGAATAGACATTATTATACATTAATAAAAATCAGGAAGTTTTCTATGATTTATAACTTAAGCCGAGCTTAATTAAAACTCTTGAGACTTCATTTACATTTAAAAAAACTTTGATGTGTTCCATTCACATGACTTGTTCTATCTGCTCTGCACACAAAAGTTTATTCCCACTTCCTGCTGATCGAGATAAACAGTAGAATGGTGTTATTACTTAGTTTTGTAATATTAATTTCTTCATTAGGAATCTTATATAGTGAGGATTATATAATAGAATATGTAACACTTATTTTGATTTATTCTTTAGTTTTAATATTTGTAGTGTCAACAGGATCGCTATGTGAAGGATGGATTGAGTAAAAAAAAAAAAAAAAAAAAAAAAAGATATGTAGAAGGGGTCTTTATATGTAGAAGATATCTAAGGCAATACACTAGGTTGAAGACAATCAAATGTTTTACATTAAAACAAAAACAAACAAAGGTGATTTCCTGATTTATTGAGAAAAGTAGAAGTATTTTAAAATTGAAACAAATAACTATGATATTAGCTCCACAACAACGATGTATAGACTGCCTCCGTGGTCGAGTGGTCAGCGAGCTGACTTCTCACCCGGAGGTTCCGAGTTCGATTCCCGGCTGGGGTGGGGAATTTTCTTTAGCCAGAATGATTCCCTATCCCCCACAGAGTCTGTAAGTATTTATGTGAGAGTGAATGTGAGTGTGTTTGAGGAAAATAAAATGATTTATACCAAACGTAAAATAACCTACAGACTACAAGTTGTTTCAAGTGAAAAGCCCCCGATATGACCTTAAATGTTAAAGGGGGCTATATAAATGAAATAATGTATAGGACATAAGTCGTGTGTTTAGACAAGATCTAAGTTTTTTGTAGAAAGTTTTTCTCTATCTCTTACTTTTTAAAGATCATTTCTATCTCTTATGCAAAAGTCATCCAGAAGAAGAATTTAGAGGCTATTTGCTGGAAAATAATTTGTAATGTCATCTTTTAATCAGAATTATCAGAGCTATTTTTGAGAATGCCAACATTTTCAAAACTTTTTTCATGTAAAGGATAGCTTTTGGTGGAGGAAATTTTCTTGAAAATCTTCGTGTTGCATCCTTTGGAGATACTAAATTTAAATACAAAGTTTGTTTGGATTCAGGGGGTTTAAAAACAAGTAGGTTCAAGTTATACATTATTAAACACATTCAACTATATTTTATATATGCTACAATATTTTTCATTTATGACATTTATAATTAATATAAACTTTTGAAACCAGCTATCGTCAAGTACTGAGCAGAAGGGTTGGGAGCTTGCCTGCTTAGTACATAAAGCAAGCTGGAATTAACTGAAATAAGGGCAAAGGGGGAAATGTTGACGTCAATCATACCCTCCCTCAGCACTGCGGCGGTGTTGTCGGATAGTTTTCACTTACCATGGAACACAGCATATCAAATATAGTCAACAACACCAACTAGGTTCAACGCTGCTTGAGAGCAAACACTCTATTAATCACACAATAACGTGTAAAATCTTTAATTTTGCAATAAAATGTTTAACCACATAGAAAATGTTTGATCTGCAGCACCATTATTCGCCTTGTTATGAGAACCATTATGAAAAATACAAAGGGGAAGAAATTTTAGCTTTATTGGAACAACAGGAGGTGAGGTTTTACTCAATATATAGCTAAAAGCAAAAATAAGATAAATTGGGGAAGTTAGTCACTTCTGGGAGAAAATCACGACAGGGAGTCTAGTTGCTAAAATCACTGTATAATTCCCGCCATAACCCCGTAGAGCTGACATTTAGGAAATAATATGTATCAAAGATTTCGAGCATTAAATTGTTAAGTCAAGTAAAAATGTATAGATGCAGACTTGGTCAGAAAATGACCCTTATAGTTTAATTCAACAAAGTTTTCATTGGCATCGCGGTGGCCGAGTGGTAAATCACTCGCCTCTCGCGATGGTGGCTCATATGGGGTTTGTGGTGGACAAAGCGGCGGTTTCCCCGCCATTGCATTCCACCGGAGCTCCAGCTTCATTCCATGTATCATCAGGGTCATCGCCTGCGGTGCTATATGTATTTAAAAAGTGAATTAAAAACCATAGAAAAAGTTTTCATTATTTTAAACTTACTGTATGATGTGAGTTCACTTCACAATTCACCAGTGGCCCTATTTCTTCGAAGAAGACAATAAAGGAATAAACTGTTACACTAAAGGGGAGCGCTACTGCACCATACCATAGAATTTCGTCATCATCCTTAGACTAAGGAATCACGATATGTAAAACAATTTCTATGCATGATGATGCTCCACTACACAACTATTCTCCTGCAAAACAAATTAATCACGCAGATGTTTGGCGTACGTGTCATCATTTCCACTTCCCAATAATGTGGCCTTTGAGATTTCCATATCTCATTCCGGCCTACTTTTGTTTTGCTGTTACCTTAAAAAGCAAGCTTTCTTGACACAACCAACAACTCATTGCAACTGAATGGAGATATCTCGCAAGAAATGTACCATAAATACTCCAAGACATTTTCTCAAAATGCTGTGCATGGTGTCCAGAGAGAATGTTATATGTTGAAAAAGAAAACAGCAGACATCTTCCGTCTTCCCAGTGTTTTATAAATCCCATTATTTGCACAATACTGCGATATTTTCCCTACAAGTATTAAAATATTTCTGGGGGTTTAATTTTGAGAAGTTGAAAGACCTTATACATCTATTTTGCTCTTGCTTGTGTTGTCCCTTGTAGAACTCGCATTCACTACCTTAAGATCCTAAAATAGAGCAATTCGTATTATCATCAAAGCCCTATAGTTCTTCCGGAGTCACCAATTTCATCCTGAGCCGGGGCTTTCCACTATACACCAGTTCATCCGCACCGTCTTCAAATTTCTTCGCCAACCCTCGGCATTCCCAGAGAGCCATGGAATAATCTCGAAGCGAGGAATCATCGGTCAACTCGTTGAAACGCAGACCACTACAAAATGTCCTCAGTGATCACAGTTCTGCACTAGATACTCACTGATTTGTGTGCTCACTAATTGTTTTGCTTTCTACTGAGTGGTACAGAGGCGTCCCAGAGATCCCCGACCTGGCGACAGCGATTGTTGTTTCAAATAGCAACAGTGGTAAAAGTACCAACCTTAGAAAGCTTAAGTTTGAAGTTTGACGATTTTACATTATTTAGCATTTGTTTGGCAGCCATCATTAGTGAATGCACTCGGCGAATTTGTAAACAAGGATAAAACTGGTTATCGTTATGTGATACAATACAATACTTTCATTTGAAAGGTCTTAGTCCAACTAATATTAAAGTTGAGCTACATTATACTTTGGGAGACTCTGTTCCTTTGTTTACAACAGTGAATAATTGGGTTCCAGAATTTAAGCACGGCCGAACGAGCTGCCAATACGAACATCGCAGTTGTCGACATAATCAGGTTACAAGTCCAGAAATTGTAAAGAAAATCCACAAAATGGTATTGGACGACCGTCGAATGAAAGTGCGCGAACTAGCAGACATTGCAGGCATTTCAAAAAGGTCCGTACATCTCATACTGACTGAAAATTTGTATATGAGAAACCTGTGCAAGTGGGTGCCGCGATTACTTACAATAGAACAAAAACAGCGACGTGAGGATGTTTCAGTCGAGTATTTGGCAATGTTTCGCTGCAATAAAGCTGAGTTTTTGCGTCGATTACTAACAATGAATGGAACCTTGGTCCATCATTTCACACCTGAGACAAGAACGATCAAAACAGTGGATTGGAAGGGGAGAATCGGCTCCAAAGAAGGCGAAGACAGTTCCTTCTGCAGGCAAGGTCATGGCGTTCAGTTTTCTGGGACGCACGCGGTATAATTTTCATTGATTGTCTCAAGAAAGGAAAAGTAATCACTGGCGAATATTATGCAAACTTGTTACAGCGTTTGAGTGATGAAATCGAGCAAAAACGGCCACGTTAAGTGACAAGAAAGTTTTGTTTCATCAAGACAATGCACCAGTTTACGCGTCCATTATCGCCATGGCTAAAAGCAATGAGTTGAAGTTCGAATTGCTTCCTCATGCACTCTATTTGCCAGATTTAGCCCCCTATGATTATTTTCTGTTTCCAAACTTGAAGAATTGTTTTGGTGCTAGAAGATTTGCCAACAATGAAATGATTGAATCTGCAGTTGATGGCTAAGTTGCAGACCTCAATAGTTCTCAGTAGAAACAGGGTATTGAACATCGTTGGGAAAAGTGTATCGAACTGAAAGGAGATTGCATACAGAAATAAAGATAGAGGTTTCCCCTCCCCCCCCCCCCCCCCAATGTTTGTGCTTTCTTTGTTAGGTCGGGTACTTCTGGGACAGCCCTCGTCTTTCTTTTATTTTCATATTTTCTATATATTTAAATTCTTGCATTAGTCGCTCAATTGATCGTTCAAGGAATCATTTAGGTTAAACTGTATTTTTGTTCCAGGTTATATTTTAATTTCTGTTTACTGATATCTGAAAATTATTAGTTTTAACGATAAATTTACAGAAATATACATAGGAACACAATCCAAAATCGAATATAGTTTAAATCATATCTACCAAATAAGTAGTATTTAGTTCTTTAATGTACTCCAAAATGATAATTAAGCAACTACTTACTTCGCTTAAAAGCTCGGAATTTACAAAACATCGATAAGAACTGTCAATTTTAGCACAACGATTTATTCTGATGCATTTTCACGTTTCTGTGGGGAATGGAAATCAATTTCGGTCCAGTTACGAATTGGTTACGCAATATTCAAAAATAAACAATGCCATATTCCATGTTGGATTGGCGTTGACAATCCTGTTAAACATGTGTTAATTTGTGGTTCTGTGTATTAAGTCCAAGGTTTGTGTTTAGTGGTTGTATTTGAAAAGGATAAATTAGAAATTATGGGAAAGATAAAGGTCCTTTATTTTTAACGTGTTCTAATCTTTGCTCATGGTTTATGTTCTTCCGGTTTAATTTGTTTGGCAAATGTTAGCTTTGAGCGTTTAGGAAGACGAAGATTCTACGAAGTAAAATAACGATGAAATGTTTCTATTAAACTTTTTACTTTCTCTACATAGTACATGGTACGTAGGCATAAAAGGTATTGCACTCCACCTAGAAATAAATATATATATATATATATATATATATATATATATATCGGTAAAATATCAAATTTGGTATTTAATTTTAGTAATTTCCAAGGATATGACACGAAGATTTTTAGGAAAATACCCCACCCCAAACTACCCTTTATATAGAAAAAATTTTGAAATGTTTTAGTTTCTCAAAAACGGGTTTAACGATTTTTATTGAAATATCATATATTAAAGATATTTTCATTAAAAATAAAACATATCTTGAACAATTGTGGGAATAGCCTCTGAAGACTTCTTTATTGTAGATAAACTTTGCTGAATTTTGCATGACTGGGAAACCGTAAAAGAGAGGCAAAAACTTACTAAACAAAACATATACTCCTCGTTTAAAATCACAATTTATATCATATACATTTTTACTTTCTCTAGCCCCATATGTACAATGTACATAGGGATAGAGAAGTATTGTATTCCACCCAAAAATTCGATACCGAGTTTTCACCGGAAATACATGTTTTAGGACCCCCTGTATCCAAAAAAAAAACATTTTGAGAAAAAGGCCCGTGTGTATGTGTGTGTGTCCGTGTGTCTATGAACACAATAACTCAAAAACGAAAAGCAGCTAAAATACCAAACTTGGTATTTAAGTTCAGTATCTTCCAGAGATGCGGCACGAAGATTTTGAGAAAAATCCCCCCACCCCAAACTAACCTTTACATGGAACTTTTTTCGAAAATTTTGATTTTATTAAAAATGGCTCTTAACGGTTTTGATTAAATATCTTATATTAAAGATATTTACCTAACAAATAAAATATATATCTTGAATTTTCTGGGAATAGCTTCTGAAGACCTTTTTATTCGGGATGAATTTTGCTTAATTTGGCATAACTAGTAAACCGTAAGAGATAGACAAAAACTTGCTATACAAAAATGTAGGTCTTGTTAAAATACAAAAGTTATGTCATATACATTTTTCTCGTGGAGCTTACCGTTTTCGAGGTATTCATTGTTATTAGTTTCAGTTGTGAAGTACTTACACTTTTCTCAGACGGGAGTGTCCGTTTTTCTTTTGTTCTACTCCTGGCCAAGAAAAGAAGCGATTTGTAATGACAATCGCAAAGCGACAGCTTTTAAAACATTTGACTATTGGTTTAGCCTAGTGTATTCCCTTATTTTCTTCCTACTTATACAGAACTAAATAATAAGAACATTGTGCTAATGAGTACCACGATTAGCAAGGTCCAGAAAGAAGAAGAATCTTGTGTATGAAGTTTGTAGAACAGCTAGAGAAAGTCATGTGAGTGTAACACATCTGACTTTTTTTCTTGGACTTGACCATTTTTGAGATATTCCTTGTTATAGGTTTCTTTTAAAATACTAAAACTTTGCTCAACGCCTGCCTATGCAAAGAAAGGGATTTTAAACATATGGCAACCAGTTTTTAAAAGATTTAGCTTCAAATTAGTCCAGTGTATCTCCTCATTCCACTTCTACACGCACAAAGCAAGTAATAAGACAATTTTACTAATGTTTATCTCGATAAACATGAAGCAGATACAAGAAAAAACTCTTTAATAATAATAATTTGTTACTGAGATGTAGAGAAAGCCATGTGAATGGAACGGTCAATACGGTCCAAGGTGGTTTCCATTCGTTATTCAATACGAATGTGTATTGAAGTCTATTTGTTTATATTAAGTAACCCTTGCTTTATTTGCATCATACACTATTTAAAATAAGTTGATTAAAAGTTGCTTACAGCGTGAACATTTTAAAAACTGCAAAGTCGAGATCGCGTCTTGCTTCTCACGATATTTTTCAAAAGGATTCTCTCAAAGCGCCGTATCTTTATAGCGTGCTGAAAAAACCTAACCGTTTATCTGCAGCGACTCTTAATTTGAAGACGTTCTCCCCACGTGGTTTATTTCCAGAGATGAATTTTTATCACCGTTTCTCCCCTTCTCTGTAAATTACAATAACTCTAATTCTACCTTATCTCGGCGGCGCACAGAGCAGCTTGCTGTTTACACCTGATTAAACCGCCGCATAAACATGAAGGTTATGTTAATGAAAAGAGATTAGATTCGTTTGTAGCAGGTAAATTTATGGGACGATCTAAAAGGTTCCCTTGCAGGCAGTAAAACTAACACAAGGGAGGATCCATATAACGGTTCCCTCAGGAGTAAGTCTACTGCTTCTTGACAGACGGTCAATGGAGAGATACAGGAGTAATGTTTACTATGTTTTAATTTAATCATTGACTTAATTACCATAAATACATGAATATATTTCTGGTATTTTTTACTTCGATTAATTCCATTACCAAACCAAATGAAGTCGTCAATTATTTAACTAAATTCATTGGAATGCCGGGATTCCCGCCACACAATTTACAGCTCAAGGTTGACTCGGTGATAATTATGCTACTCAATCCCAATCAGCCGAAATTATGCAGCGGAACAAAACTCACTGTTAAAAATAATTATAAAAAATTTGATTTAAGTTACCATAACATAGGAAAGTTATTCCAAGAATACCACTAATGTCTAGCAACTTTCCTTTTGAATTTAAGCGCGCCTTGCATTCGCAATGACAATAAATCCCAAAGTCAATCGTTACAAGTGTGTGTAATATACCTTGAATTGTGTTTTTCGCATGTTGTACGTTGCGTGCTCGACAGTTGGCGAACTGTCGGCGCTATTTTTTTCTCTTCGCAAGGAAAATTGTACATTACAAGGCATTACAATAAAGTGTTGTTAAATTATTTAATTTTATTTCGTTGCATGGTCGTACTGTAAACGGAAGATTTTGTCTGTTTTTTTTTTTTTTTTTTTTTTTTTTTTTTTTTTTTTTTTTTTTTTTTTTTTCTCCATTAGGTACACCACCCGTGCGAAGCTGGGGCGGGCAGCTAGTTTAAGATATTTACATACCAAATAAGATGTATATCTTGAATTTTCTGAGAATAGCCTCTAAAGACCTCTTTATTCTGGGTGATTTTTATTTAATTTTGCATAACTGGTAAACCGCAGGTGATAGACAAAAACTTAGCATACAAAACATGTAGATCACGATAAAACACACACTTTATGTAATAAACCTTTTTTTTTTCGTGGAGTTGGTCGTTTTTTATTGGTTTCAGCTTTGAAAAACTTCAACTCCTGTCCACACAAACAAAGGAACCTCAGACACATAGCAACCAGCTTTTGGCTATCGCTTTAACCTATGTTACTCCTTTATTTCGCTTCTACATACATGGAAGCAAGTAATAAGACTATTTCTGCTGATTTTTCTCGATTAGCGTTAATAAATAGAAGTATAAACTTTTTAACAATAATTTGTTGCAGAGATGTAGAGAAAGTCATGTGAATGGATCATATCAGATTTTTACATATACTCTCTGAATATTAACTACCTATATTATTAATGAGCGCTTAATTTCTATCAATACCAGAGAAAAAGAAAACAAATAATATAATTTTCGAAACGTAACAATAAGAGAGACACTTCGTACCGACGTCATAAACTGAACCGTAAAATTTTCTCTGCAGGAATGGAAAGATAGTTTATTATGAACAACCTATTCCAAACATACATTCTGAAGTTTTATAGACCTCGAACGCACTTTGGAAGTTCTGTCCCCAAACCTGGGGAGCTGTAACGAGTAAACCGGTAAATAAAAAATATTGCACAAGATGAAAGTGTCTTTAGGGGAAGAAGATATCATATTCTCCCCCAGACATCTTCTACCTCCCTTGAGTGTAAATATTGCAGCAAATTTGTAGAGCAAGGGATACCTGCGGGGAGGGAAACGGGTTTCGGCTTTCGTTTGTTCTCATATGGAGTTACTCTTGCCAACTTTGGGATTCTATTCTAAAACAAATACAGGAATTTGTTACTAGCCTCTTACAAATTTTCCAGTACAGCAAAAGACAATAAATATGGTGTGCTACATTCATATAATTTTCTCTTTTCATTCTTCCGAAAACTACTCGTATGAAAGCTTATTCTTGTATCTGCTTTTTTACTTTCTCTATCACCAACATGAAGAGAAGGTATTGCATTGAGCCAGAAATAGTTACAGAGGTTTCATAGACAATGCAGGTTTTGAGACCCTCTGAATAAGGAAAGCATTCTAAAAAAAATGACTGCGTGTGTGTCTGTGTACACATACCTATTTGGTATTTAAGTTCTGTGTTTACTAAGCATGCGACACGAAGATCAAAAGGAAAATCTCTCTCCCCAACTACCCTTTATATTGTACATTTTTCAAATATTCCATTTTCTAAAACATGGCTCGAACTATTATAATTAAAATCGATATATTAAATATATTTACGTGTTAAATAAAATGAGTATATTGAATTTTCTGGAGCAGCCTGTGAGGTACAGTTCAACCAAAAGGAAATTTGCAAAATGTTGTGTAACTAGTTAACTGTAAGCGATGGGTATATGAGGATCGTGCAAAAATGTAGTTGTTTGCGTAACTAGGAAGAGATAGGCAGGAATTTATGACATAAAAAATGTAGATATCTACAATAATTTGTTCCAAACAACATACGAGGTACGTCCAGAAAGTAAGTTCCGTTTCAATTTATCTCCGCTACAGCGCTGCGATCGCAGTTCCGCACATGCGCGGTAGACGCTCTGTATCAAGGAGAAGAAACGTGCGCCATTTTGAGATGCTGTCAGCCACATACGCTTCGTTGTGCTTGTTTACAATGTCGGTGTTGATTGAAAATCCCGCCGCTTGTGAAATCAGATCTGTGATTCGTTTTCTGAATGCTAGGAAAGTGAAACCAATTGAAATTTATCGGCAAATTTGCGAAGTTTACGGACAAAATGCGATGAGTGATTCAATGGTGAGAAGATGGGTCCGACAGTTCAATGAAGCACGTAGTGAAGTGCACGATGAAGAACGAAGTGGGCTTCCATCTTTGGGTACAGAAGAACTGGTTCACGAAAAACCTCCTACAGGGATTTGGCTGGGACGTGTTTGACCACTCTCCGTACAGCCCTGACCTCGCTCCTAGCGACTTTCATCTGTTCTTACATCTCAAGTCTTTCCTTGGCGGTCAACACTTCAGCAATGACGAAGAGCTGAAAGAAAATGTTTCCAACTTTTTGAAGACACAGGCGGCAAACTTCTATGAAGAAGGTATACAAAAACTTGTGCCACGCTATGACAAATGCCTGCAAAATTTCGGCAGTTATGTGGAAAAGTAGTTTAAGAGTTGTAGAATTTTGTGCAATAAATAATTATTCTGTATCTGTACACAATTTAATTTTATTACCAAACGGATTCTGGACATACCTCGTATTATACATGCATTTATACATAGACATTTTTCAACGTACCGTTATTAATCGTAGGTGAGAATTTTTCAAATCTTTGTTTTGAAGGAATTATCATGGAATTTTACAGCCAACATATAGCGTCCAGTTCTTAAACGCCTGATTATTGCTATTCTCTTGGAGTTTATAACGAATCGTGAATATTGTTATTTCTGCAAATGTTTATCTTGATTAAAGCGAAGTAGATAAATAAGCTTTCGTAGGAATAATTAGTATATTGACTAATAAGCAAGTGACACAGTACTCTTTCTATTCGTTGAGTAATTTATGATTTCAAATTAGGTCTTTATAGCCAATTTCCGTCAGAAAAAATATGATTTTTGAATGTTGAAAGAATTATTAAAATCAGAAGAACGTTTTTGACATTATCATAACTACCTGCCGTATGCACACCATTTCTTGGGGGCTCGCAATTTCGGAAGCAGAATTGAGCAACAACGTTGAGACATGACGTACGCTACACGCTCTGATATATAGGTGCTTTACAATCTTATAATATTAGTGTAGATTATCTGAAATATTTTCTTTGCATTGTTTATACTTGTGCTGTTTATACTTTCTCTAGTACAAAGTAGAGGAGGTACTAGATTCCACCCAAAAATTTGATTCCGAGATTTCACCGAAAATATATGTTTTGAGAGCACCTGAATCCAAACAAACAGTTTTAGGAATACTATGTACGTACATACATAGTATTTTGGCCGCGCCGTGGCCGAGTGGTTAGACCACTCGCCTCTCGCCTAGACGACCGCATGTGAGATGTGTGGTAGACAAAGCGCCGCAGGGGCGGGTTTTCTCCGGGTTCTCCGGTTTCATCGCATTCCACCGGTGCTCCATTTTCAGTTCATATATCACCAGTGTCTTCGCCTGCGGTGCCACAAGTAGTAAAACGAGTGTTAAACAAAACAAAAATATATAGTATTCAGTAGAGAAAGGAAAAGGATTTCTTTCTATAGCTGTTTATCTAGATTAACGCATGTGCATTTCTAAGATAAGTTTGCTGAGAAAAATTCGTGTGAATGTACATGGCATTTTTACTTTCTCTATACGAACTATGTACATAGTGCATAGAGAAGGTATTGCACCCCACCCAAAAATTCGATACCAAGATTTCACCGGAAATATGTTTTAGGGTCCCTTTTAATTAAAAACATCTGATGTGTTCCATTCACATGACTTGCTCTATATGTCTGTCACAAATTATTGTTGATTCTTTCATTTATTTCATGCTAATCGAGAAAAATTAGCAGAAATAGTGTTATTTCATGCTTTATTGTAAGCTAGAAGTGAAATAAGGGAGCGCCATAGGTTAAATTGAAAGCCAAAAGTTGGTTGCTATGTGACTGAAGTTCGTTTGTTTGTATGGACACGAGTTGGCAATTTCCTGTATGAGAAAAGTATAAGTTTTTCTAAGCTGAAACCAAAAACAAGGAATATCTCAAAAAAGATAAATTCCACGAAAAATATGCGTATAACATAAATTGTGTGTTTTAACGTGGTCTACATTTTTTAAGTGTTAAGTTTTTGTCCATCTCTTACGCTTTAGTAGTTATGCAAAATTCCCTAAAATTCATCCAGAATAAAGTAGTCTTCAGGGGTTATTCCCAGAAAATTCAAGATATAAACTTTATTTGCCAGGTAAATATCTTTAATATACGATATTTTAATCAAAATGGTTAGAGCCATTTTTTAGAAAATCAAATGTATATCTTGAATTTTCTGGAAATAGTCTCTGAAGACTTCTTTATTCTGAATGAATTTTACGGAATTTTGCATAACAGCTAAACCATAAGAAATGGACAATAACTTACAACACAAAGAATGTACAACGCGTTAAAACACTCGATTAGATAAAGTAAATGGAATAATTTGTTGCAGATGTGTAGAGAAAGTCATGTGAATGGAACACATCAGGTTTTTAGCAGTAGGTCCTGTATTACGTTCTCCTCTAACATAAGCTGTGAAGTAAATCCGTTTGGAGATGTAATCTGCAGTCCGCATACTTGACATTCTTTTGATGAACGACCTAGAGATTCTCTATTTTTTTTTTCAACGTCATCACAATGCTCACATTATTATTAATACAGGGGTTTCTCTCCTTAGAGAGGAACAATTGTGTTTGACCTGTCCCTCGACGCGGTGACGCAACAGAAGGTCCCCGTGCATGGGTTGAACAAGGACGACCAGCGTCGCTGATGATTAGCAATAAATCACCTCAAATTGAGTCCGCAGTGCGGGATATTAGGGACTCTGATAAATAGTAATCCGATTAATCGAGTAGCGCTAAGCTTCTCAGTGCGGGCAGCAGGGCTTAGCTCGACCCGCGCCTCACACAAATTGAATTTTTGTGTCACACGACACAAGCCGGTTGGTTCCATTTGGCTTGTGCTTTCTGTTCTGACCCAGAGGAAGTGTAATGGACTCGCCTCCCAGCTTCCACTGTGCTGTTCGAGGAAAAGCCAATGGATCTCATTTTGCACTGCCTTTAAATGCCAAAAAGTAACTTGTAGTTGCAAGATACTCCACTTTACGTTAGACGTATATGCGATTTTAGTCTATTAAACATCTGAAGTGTTTCATTCACATGACTTTCTCAACTAATTTTGTAATAAACTACACTTCTATCTACTTCATGCTAATGCAGATAAACATTATCAGAAATGGTCTTATTATATAATTACTTTTAAGTAGAAGGGAAATAATAGAATACACTAGCCTAAAGCGATACTCAATTTTTTTTTACTTTAACGAACTTTAACTTAATTAGTCATATCGGATGATGAATGAAATTGGTGAATGATGCTCAAATAATCTCGGGGTCCATGGAGCTTAAAGTTACTCGACATTCGCTTCTCAGGATAAGGGAAAATCCCGAAGTAAACCTTATCAGGGTAACTCCCCTAAGGGAGATTCGAATTCGCGACCTGTTGAATATGAGAATTCACGCTACCAACGCACTACATTTAAAAGCTGTGCTATGACTTGAAATTTGGTTGTCTTTGTATAGCCAGGTTTAAAAGAAAAGAAATATGAAACGGATGACGTATTCCCGTTTGAGAAACCTTTTAATAATTTAGAATGAAAATTAATTATAGAGAATATCTCGGAAATGCCTAACTCTACAAATAAGTGTATATGACATGAATTGCGTGTATTAACAAGATCTACATTTTTTGTGAAATAAATTTTTGTCTATCTCTTAAGGTTTACCATTTATATAAAAGTTGCCCAGGCTGAAGAGGTTTGCAGAGGCCATCCCATTTGTTATGAAAATATCTTAAGGATATCGTATTTTATTCATAATCATTTGAGCCATTTTTAAGAAAATAAAAGTAAAATGTTCCGTGCAGAAGTAAATGGGTGGGGAGATTTTCCTGAAAATCTTCGTGTCGTATCTTTGGATGATGCTGAACTTAAATACCAAGTTTGGTATTTTACGAGCTTAGCGTTTTTGAGTTTTGCTACACATACACACACACACACATTTTCCTAAAGATGTGCTTGTTGTTGTTTTTTGGGTTCAGGTTGTTCAAAACATCTATTTCCAGTAAAGCTTAGTATGGACTTCTTGGGCGGAATACAACCCTTATCTACCATCTCTACTCTTAGTAGAGAAAGTGAAAAATGTTGGAAGTGTTTTAGTCACAATACTATTTTACTCATTACCAGATCTATGGTACCCTTAATATAGTTCAGAAATCATTTAAAAAAATTAATTTTTGTCGCCATAAGCTAATGACAGACTGTCTTCATATTCGAATGATAAGCGCTTTAGCTTAAGAAGAACTTGAGTTAGATTCCCGGTTGGGATGCGAGGAGACTTGCTATAATGTATATCGTTCTTACTTTTCAAAGTGTCTGAAACTATGAAAATGAGTGTGTTTCACGACGAAAATTATTAAGTAGGTAAAGAGCTGAAGAAGAAAAAGCAGAGGAAGAAGAGTAGCTATATATTTCAGGGATGACGAAATGTATAACATTTCAAGTTATAAACTCTATGAAACTTGGAAAGTATGGGAGATAAAAAAAAAAATTACCGATGGAAGAACATAGAATTATACTAATATTAAACATCTCAAACATTGTTTTTTCGTACCACCATTCGTTTCCAAAATATTATAATTATACGCTTTAATTGACGCAAGTGAAGCTTATGCTGTACTGTTACTTAAATATACATGTTTAATCACATATAATTATTATTATTATTAATTGCTCATTTTAGCAACAATATCTTACTTACACTGTCAAAAATTGACTATCTTGTAGTTATTTTCGAACCCTTTTCTAGAATACTTCTCAAGATTAAAACAAACTGGATAAGTTTACTTTCTCTACCATCTGTCTGTTAGGTAAAGGAACTATTGTATCCCACTCAAAAATTCGATACCGAGATATCTTCGGAAATACATGCTTTTGAGGCTCACTGATGAATTACAGTTACATGACCTTCTCTATTTTTAGGCAAGAAACTATTTTTACTTTCTCTATAGGCACTATGTACATAGTGTATAGAGAATGTATTGCACTCCACCAAAAAATTCGATACCGAGATTTCACCGGAAATATACGTTTTAGAGTCCCCTTTATCTAAAAAAAGCATTTTCGGAAAAAGGTCCGTGTGTGTGTCCGTGTGCCTGTGAACACGATAACTCAAAAACGAAAAGTAGGTAAAATACCAAACTTGGTATTTAAGTTAAGTATCTTCCAGGGAAGCGACACGAAGATTTTGAGAAAAATCCCCCCCACCCCAAACTACCCTTTACATGGAACTTTTTTCGAAAATTTTGATTTTCTCAAAAGTGGCTCTAACGATTTTGATTAAAATTTCGTATATTAAAGATATTTGTCTGACAAATAAAATGTATATATTGCATTTTCTGGGAATAGCCTCTGAAGAGTAGTTTATTTTGAATGAATTTTACTAAATTTTGAATAATCGCTAAACCGTAAGAGAGGGACAAAAACTTACTACACAAAAAATGTAGAGCACGTTAAAACACTCAATTTATGTTATATACATTTTTTTCGTGGAGTTCGTCGTTTTTGTGACATTCCTTATTTTTGGTTTCTGCTATGAAAAACGTATACATTTCTCATACAGGAATTTGTCAACTGCTGTCCATACATACAAACAAAGGAACTTCAGTGACATAGCAACCAGCTTTTAATTATCACTTTAACCTATAGTACTCCCTTATTTCACCTCTACTTACAAGGAAGCAAGTAATATGGCTATTTCTGCTAATGTTTTACTGATTAGCATGAAGTTAATAGAGGTATAAGATTTTTAAGAATAATTTGTTGCAGGAATATAGAGAAAGTCATGTGAATGGTACACATCAGATTTTTATAAAAGCTTATTCGCTTATGTGCTTCATGATAATCGAGAAAAACGTGAGCAGAAATGGTCTTACTACTAATTTCCTGTACATCCAATGAAAATGAGGGTCGCATGACTAAATAGACAGTCTAATCCTTTAAAAAGTGTTCATCATGACATGACATTTTTGTTTTCTTTATATAGCCAGTTTTTTTTAAAAAAATTAAAAAAAAAAGTTGATGACCTATTTCAGAGAAGTTAACGTATTGGAACATTTACACAAAAAAGGGAGGAATATATCGCAGTTAGCTATACAAAAAATGCATCCAAAATAAATTATATGTATTAATGCGATCTACATTTTTACTTTCTCCATACGCACTATGTACATAGTGTATAGAGAAAGTATTGCACTCCACCAAAAAATTCGATACCGAGATTTCACCGGAAATATATGTTTTAGGGTCCCAAATATCCAAGAAAAGCATTTTCACAAAAAGGTCCGTGTGTGTGTGTGTGTGTCCGTGTGTCTGTGAACACGATAACTCAAAAACGAAAAGTCGGTAAAATACCAAACTTGGTATTTAAGTTTAGTATCTTCCAGGGATGCGACACGAAGATTTTGAGAAAAATCCCCCCACCCCCAACTACCCTTTACATGGAACTTTTTTCGAAATTTTTGATTTTCTCAAAAATGGCTCTAACGATTTTGATTAAGATTTCGTATATTAAACATATTTACCTGACAAATAAAATGTATATCTTGAATTTTCTGGGAATAGCCTCTGAAGAGTAGTTTATTTTGAATGAATTTTACTAAATTTTGAATAACTGCTAAACCGTAAGAGATGGACAAAAACTTACTACACAAAAAAATGTAGAGCACATTAAAACACATAATTTATGTTATATACATTTTTTCGTGGAGTTCGTCGTTTTTGTGACATTCCTTATTTTTGGTTTCTGCTATGAAAAACGTATACTTTTCTCATACAGGAACTTGTCAACTCCTATCCATATAGACAAAGGAACTTCATTGACATAGCAACCAGCTTTTGACTATCACTTTAACCTACAGTTGTCCCTTATTTCGCTTCTACTTACAAGGATGCGAGTAATTAGACTATTTCTGCTATTTTTTTCTGATTAGCAGAAAGTAAATAAAAGTATAAGCTTTTTAAGAATAATTTGTTGCAGGGATATGGAGAAAGTCATGTGAATGGTACACATCATATTTTTTTCGTATAGTTAGATTTTGTCTCTTACGGTTTACTCTTAATGCAAAAGTGTTCAAAACGAAGTGAGATTTGGAGGCTATCTCAGAAAATTCAAGGTATACATTTTATTTGCGATTTAAATATATTTCAATATGATATTTTAGTTGAAACCTTTAGAGCGTTTTTTTGCGAAAATCTAAAATGTCGAAAAATCTTCATATAAGATTTTATTAAAAATCTTTGTGTAGCATCTTTAGACGATACTGAGCTTAGATATAACATTTTATATTTAACTGGCTTTTCATTTTTTCATAATGCTGTTCACATACGCAGACACACACACACATAGACACAACACACGGATAATTTACTAATAATTTTTTCGATTTACGGGATCTCAAAACATACATTTCCGGTGAATTTTCGGTATGTAATTTTTGGGCAGAGCACAATACCTTCTCTACTTACTATGTAAATGGTACATGGTAGAGAAAGTAATAGTTTAAAAACATTCAGGGAGTGAAACAAGAGTGCTATCATAACTAAAAAACGAAAATTCGGCAAATACCAAGTATCGTATTTGAGTTAACTCCCTCCAAGGTTGCAAAGCGAAACTTTTCATAAACATACTTCCATTCCATCTTTGTGGAAATTTTTATTTTCTCACAAGTGATTCTGACAATTTTGATAAATTATTTGTTTGGTATAGTGACACGTGAAATAAATGTACATCTTGAATTTTCTGTCAACAATCTTTGAACTTTCGTTTATTTTATTTAATTTTGTGTAGTAAGCAAAACTTAAATGAACCCATAAAATCATTCTACCTTCATGAACAGTGTACAACCTATTAACATAAACATTTAATATTTTACTATTTATACTTTGTGCATAGTAAGCAAAATTGGTTTTGATTCCATCCAAATACTCAATTCAGAGATTTCACCGCAAATGCATGATTTGAGGCTCGCTGAATGACGATGGAGCAGTTTTACGCAAAAGGTCTGTCTGTACATCAGTGCGTGCGTCTGTGTGTGTGTGTGTGTGTGTGTGTGTGTGTGTGTGTGTGTGTGCGCGTGCGTGTAAAATGAACTTTTATTTACTCCTGCCACTCTTTGCGTCCCACTGTATAATGGGCGTGAAAAATGCCTAATTTTTCTCAAAGGCCTCTTTATTAAGTTTGAAGTTCTACGATACGAGACCAACTTTCTTTCCGAAGGAAGCCATGCTAAGGATTTTTACGCCCGAAAAAATGCATCGCCCTCTGCAGGGTTTAACCCGTGATCTATAAAATCAGCGGCTAGCATGTTACCCCTTGGCCACTGTGTGTGTGTGTGTGTGTGTTTGTGTGTGTGTGTGTGTGTGTGTGAACAGCATAACTAAAAACCGAAAAATAGGATTAACACCCATCTGGTGTTTAAATACCTGCCGGTCCCCATGACCGCGCTCGCCAAGGCGTCTCGCTTTGGTGCTTCGTAGTGCAGGGGATCGTGGGTTCGAGTCCCGCCTTGGGCATGGGTGTTATATGTTTGTCTATGTGTGTGTGTAACAGAAGGAAACAGCAATTCAATAGTCACATATAGCAAACAAAGAAAACCAAATTAGTAAAATAACAGTAGGGTGTATAGCAAAATATGCGACTGGAATATTTTCAAGTTCCCCTACTTCATTGACCGGGATGGCCCAGACGGTTTCGTCTGTGGCCCGCATTAGGGAGAACGCGGGTTTGATCATCGTTGCCGGTATACCTGACCCATGTGTTTTTCGGTGGTTTCCTCGAATTGCTGAAAGACCAAGCGACGGTGTTAGGCGCGTTGCGATTGGATGGTGGCTTGGCCTTTGGCTTTCCTGTCGTCGTTGGGAACGCTTGACCGAATTTTGGAGCTCTCTGTCGGGTCCTCGGGAGGCCCGGGGATCAAGACCAAGACCTAGAGCTCGTCGGAGGCGTTACTGTAAGAACAGACATTTTATTAATTTTTTTGGGTGACATTGGGTATTGGTACAAGCCAAATATGAGTATCAAACATTTTACTTCAACATTTAGATGTGAGAAAACTTTGTTTTCGATGGATTCCACATAAACTAACAAAACAAAAACGCATTGATTGGTGCAGATAAACTCTGGAATTGTCTCTGAAGACTTCTTCATTCTAGATGACTTTTATATAATCCATAATCTGTAAGAGGTTGACAAAAACTTACTCCACAAAAAATAGAGATCACATTAAAACACATAATTTATGTCGTGTACATTTTTTCTAGAGTTAACCGTTTAGAGATATCCCTTGATATTGGTTTCTACGAATCTAATTAAAATGTTTTCTTAAGCGTAAATAAATTTTCGCTTAATCTCTTTTGGTTTACTCTCTAAAATGCAGTTGTTATAAATAGCGATAGCTTTTAAAAGATTTGACTATCGCTTTACACTAGTGTATTCTCTTATTTCCCATCTCTTTACTTGGAAGCAAGTAATAAGATAATTTCTGCTAATGTTTATTTCGATTAGCATGATGTAGATAAAAGTAAAATCGTTTCTGAGAAATGGTTATTTGTGGAACAGCTAGTGAAAGTCATATGGATGGAACATATAAGATGTTTCTTTTTGGACAGCGTTTTTCATGATCGTTTTTTAAAAAGTTGAATGATGGAAACATACACTCGCACACGCACAGATAGATAAACACATGGACATTTTTCTAAAACAATTTTTTATTCAGGAGGGTCTCAAAACATGCATTCTGTCTTTCGGCAGGGTGTCAAAATGTACGTGAATTTTGTTCTCCATAGCTTCCTATCCTCTTTCAGCATCCAATATTTCCACTTTCCTCTTAAACCGTCTAGTAGCTGAACTCTTCTTTCGAATCTTATTGCTCCTTAGGTGTACCTTTCCTTCTATGACGTCATGTAACAGGCAGGTTCTTCTTAGAATGTGTCATATCCAGTTTGCTTTCCTCTTGCGAATTGTGTGTAAGATTGATCTCTTCTCACCTACTCTTCATGTGTTACTTTGTCCGTTCACCTTATATTTTCTCTCCGTTTCAAGCACCACAAATCAAAACTTTAAAATAATTATTCTCCATTTTCCTCAAAAGTCCACGTCTATCCATACAGAACAATGCTCCAAATGTAACACTTCCATATTTTTACGTAGCTCTACGCTCAAATTGCAATAAAAACAACCTATTAGCCTCTAAAGTATTTTTCATTCTGAATGAATTTTCCATAACTGGTAAAGTGTAAGTGATAGACAAATTGTTACTACACAAAAATGTAGATATTATTAAAGGGCACAATATATGTAAAATACGTTTTTTGTGTGAAGTTACTAAAGGTACTCCTTGTTATGGTTATAATTTGTAAATACTTATATTTTCTCTTGCCATGCAAGGAGAACGTAATTTTAAACCCATCACACAACAACCAGCTCTTAAAAGATTTGACTATCACTCTATTCTGTTTTTTAATAAATTAATTTAATTCAGGAAATATGTTTAATTATAATGAAAGGGTTAAAATCACTTAATAACTTTATCATTTACTTAACTAAATCTTTAAAAGAAAAATTTGAAAGATAAATAAAAAAATAAACCATTTTTATCTGCAATAAAATCATTTCTACAAATGTTTATCTCGATTACGTTAAAAGTATATAGAAAATTTAGTTTTTTCTAAGGATAGCTTTTTGAAGAAAGGGTAGAGAATGTCATCAGATTTTTATGTGAAATCTGTAATTCTCCGTCGGTTGAGCGACAGCCACCATAAGGGAGAGTCTTCAAGTAGTAACACTGAAAGAATCGCCCTTAAAACTGTTCTATGTGCCTGTGGTAGAGAAAGTGCAAGTAGGTACGTAGGTATATGGGAGTCAATATTTGCCAGCATATGGTGGGGTCCCATAACCGTGGAGTAACCAACCACGAAACGCCAGCAAGCAATAACTGCGAGCTGCAGCTATTAGCGAAGAGTGTATAACAGACAAATATTGGGGTACGCGAAGGCAAACAGAGGGATGCTGAAGAGGGCTCCCGAGCCTCGGAGACAGATGAGCCCATTAGGTCTCCAGTAGTAGCTGTTCCGAATCATTAGCCTCCATTCGCTAACCATTAAACCCAGGCGGGGGTGCCTTCTCCGTTGCCAGATTTCGTGTTGGAATTACTAGACGTAGCATTTCCTTTCCTCCGGCTTGGCTACCGACTCCAAAATGTTTTTATATGTGGAAAATGTGTGCTATAGCTGAACCTGTTGCTTCCCTTGTTGTAGGTGAGACCTCACGGTGGCTTTCAAACACCCTCACTCTCATTTAATGTCTTCCTCGTCAAGAGCGGTAAAGTCATGGGTGGTTACACCAACCATTTTACTGATGAAGTGTTGCTTTCACCGAGAATTCCAAGTTCTTTCTCCTTGGAAAGGTAAAATCAGAAAACCTCAATGTTATTGTCGGAATATGAATCACACTGCTCTAGCCTAATGAGCTACCACGGCCACACGACTCTAAATTCTCCAACTGATTCGCATTTTTACTTTCTCATACATAATACATAGATAGTATTGCATTCTATCCAAAACATTCGATATGGTAATTTCAATGGAAATACATGTTTTAGGTTCTTCCAAAACCAAAGGTACGTGTGTGTCAGAATAACTCAAAACTTAAAAGTTTGTTAAATACAGAACTTGATATTCAAATTCTCTAAAAATTTTAGAGAATATGTTGCATATGTTAAACTTTATGAGAATAGCTCTGAAGCCCTCTTCACTCTTCAGAGAGTCATTTCTCAAGCTAGGCTTGAAAGTATTACTTCACCTGAAACAATGGTTTTAATCATGCTATTTTGTATCAAGACGAAAACCGTATCTTCTCCATTCACTTAAGAATTTGGTGTCGGTTTATACAAACAGGTGTTCTAGAATTTATTGCAGAGGCCTAAAAGACGCAACGTTCGTGGCAACCAGGAACTACGTGGAAAGGAAAGAAGAAAGAACTAGAGTCACGAAACGGCAGGATCATGATTAGAAAGACTCCGACTCAGTATGAAGAAAATCTTGTTGAAAGATCCATCATCTGAAATTGAACTGATACCTCTGAGGAGAAATTGATTATGTGCATCGCTTGCTTTCGTTGTTGTCATGAGCTTTATGCTGGTGACGAACGATTTTAAATCTGAGTTGTATATCAAAAAATGTGATGTGATCCATTCACATGATTATCTCTGCAAAAAATATTCTTAAAAAGCTTATACTTCTATTTCCTTCACGCTAATCGAGAAAAATTGGCAAAAATAATGTTATTACTTGCTTCCATGTAAGTAGAAGCGAAATAAGGGAGTACCATAGGTTAAAGTGATAGTTGCTATGTGACTGAAGTTCCTTTGTTTGTATGGACAGGAGTTTACAAATTCCCGTGAGGGAAAAGTATACGTTTTTCAAAGATAAAAGTAATAGCAAGGAACATCTCAAAAACGATCAATTCCTTGAAAAAACGTATATTACATAGATTATGTGCTTTAACGTGCTCTACATTTTTTGTGTGGTAAGTTTTTGTCCATCTCTTACGGTTTAGCAGTTATGCAAAATTCTGTAAAATTCATCCAGAATAAAGTAGTCTTCAGAGGCTATTCCCAGAAAATTCAAGTTATACATTTTTTTCTCAGGTAAATCACTTTAATATATGATTTTTAATCAAAATCGTTAGAACCATTTTCAAAATTTTCGAAAAAAGTTCTATGAAAAGCGCAGTTGGGGTTGGGGATTTTCTTGGAAATCTTCGTGTCGCATCCTTGGAAGATACCTGACCTAAATACCAAGTTTGGTTTTAACGGACTTAACGTTTTTAAGCTATGCTTCCCACAGACACACACACACATACACACACACACCGACATTTTTCTAAAAATCCTTTTTTTTTTTTTTTTTGGATCCAGGGATCTCAGAACACGTATTTCCGGTGAAAACTCGGTATCGGAATTTTTGGGTGCATTACAATTCCTTCTCTATACACTATGTACATTGTAGGTGTAGAGAAAGTAAAAACACAAATACTGTACTTTTACTTTCTCTATACTTACTATGTACATAGTGTATAGAGAAGGTATTGTACTGCACCCAAAAATTCGATGCAGAGATTTTACCGGAAATACATGTTTTTGGTCCCCCTAAATTCAAAAAAAGTGTTTTTAGAAAAATGTCCGTGTGTATGTGTGTCTGTTAGCGTGTCTGTCTGTGTGTGTGTGTGTGTGTGTGTGTGTGTGTGTGTCTGTGGGCAGCATAGCTCAAAAACGAAAAGACCATTAAATACCAAACTTGGTATTTGAGTTCGGTATCTTCCAAGGATGCGACACGAAGATTTTCAACAAAATACTCTTACTCCAGACTACCCTTTACATGGAACTTTTTACGAAAATTTTGATTTTCTAAAAAATGCCTCTAACGATTTTGATTAAAATATCGTATATTAAAGATATTTACCTGAGAAATAAAATGCATATCTTGTATTTTCTGGAGATCGCCTCTGAAAACTACTTTATTCTGGATGAATTTTACGGAATTTTGCATAACTGGTAAACCGTGAGAGATGGACAAAAACTTACCTCACAAAAAATGTAGAGCACATTAAAACAAACAGAAAATGCTATACACATTATTTTCGTGGAGTTGATCGTTTCTGAGATATTCCTTGTTTTTGGTTTCAGCTTTGTAAAACATGCTTTTCTCATACAGGAATTTGTCAACTCCTGTCCATACAAACAAAGGAACTTCAGTCACATAGCAACCAGCTTTTGACTTTACTTTAACCTATGGTACTCCCTTATTTCGCTTCTACTTACAAGGAAGTAAGTAATAAGACTATTTCTGCTAATTTTTTCTCGATTTACATTAAGTAGAAGGATAAGCTTTTTAACAATAATTTGCTGCAGAGAGGTAGAGAAAGTCATGTGAATGGATCACATCAGATTTTTTCTTATTGTGGCTGAAATCGCTGCAAAGTAACCAACAATTATGCAGCAAGCACTCCTTACTTTTGAGACAAACATGTTGCGCGAGTAAAGGCTATGTTATTAACCCATTAAATCAAAACCCGAAAACCCAAATAGGTACCATATTTTTCGTAGGTAAAAACTACGCATTCATTTTAACTCTTTGTCTTGCTGTCATGGATGTGAAAATGTTTGGAAGAATTTTGGAAAGAGCAGCATTTAAATATTCTCAAGTAATTGTATAACATGTAGAGGATTAGGCTTTCACGGCCGACGTTATCAACCTTAATATTTAAGTTTGCCGGGCTTGTTGGCCGTGGTCCAGATGTTCGTATATTCGACGTTTCACCGCTCGACGTTTTGCCTGGACTCCGGAGCTATATTCTCACCCTGATGACGCCGAGTGTAGCTTTCGGCGAAGCGTCGGTTATCAAACAACTGGACCACGGCCAAGCTCGGCAAACTTAGATAAAAGGTTGAATTCTATAACATATTTTATATAATTAAGAGTAGTTTATTCATAAACTTAAATTTAAAGACGGTACCCGATAATAGAGTACTTTCTCTTAATTATACCTATAAATAAGAAGATTAAGCATATTGCAATGAAAATCTGCCCGATATACGCTTGTGTACAAATAGTGAGCGTTATTTAAAAAGAGTTGGACATCTGTAAGAAAGGTAGCTTTGGCATTGCTGAAATAATAAGTGTTTTCATCAAGTCAAAAATTGAATTCTACATTCTATATTACAGTATTCATAGAAGAAAATTTGGCCATGAATTTTTGGAATTCGAATTTCATCCAAATGGTAAATTGCGATATGCAAACAACTCAAATTACAAGAATGACACTATGATCCGCAAAGAATGCGATGTTCACAATTGCGTGATGGAAGAATTGAAGGGAATTATTGTTGATTCAGAAATAATGCAAGAAGAAGATTCTTTGTGGCCACAGTCAAACCTTGTGGGTAGGAGCTGGAAATAGTGATTGGTCGAAACCATTTCTTTCACTACTTCTCTCATGGTTCCTCCGTGGATGTCAACCAGTCAAGAGATCCTAAAGTTTGTGATATTTCTACTATCTGGTGCAATATTTAAAGAGCTTAGGTTTTTCTCTCATTGGACCACACTTCAAGATAAGGTTACTTTAAGCAGCAGCATACTTTGAGTCATTCTAACCTTAATATGATCTCGGATACCAAACTTTGTTGCGAATTAGAAAGCATGTTGCACCTCCAGCAATATAATTACCATTATTTGAATTAATATGCTAAATTAACATTCATCATTATTATCTAACAATATTTTTAAAAAAAATTGAGGTTAGTGAAATGTAAAGAATTTTGTATTTGTCACCTTCATCAGTATAACTTTCATCATTTGGATTACTCCAAATTTGAATGCTAATATTTGAATAAAAATAAATTTACAATTTGTAATAAAGAATAAGTTAAAAATTCAGACGTGTTCCATTCACATGACTTTCTCTGCATCTCTGCAACAAATTATTGTTAAAAAGCTTATGCTTCAATTTCCTTCATGCTAATCAAGAAAAAAAAAATTGTAGAAATAGTGTTATTACTTGCTTCCTTGTAAATAAAAGCGAAAAAAGGAAGTATCATAGGTTAAAGTGATAGTCAAAAGTTGGTTGTTATGTGACTAAAGTTTCTTTGTATGTATGGACAGGAGTTGAAAAATTCCTGTATGAGAAAAGTATGTTTTTTTTAAGCTGAAACTAAAAACAAGGAATATCTCAAAACCGATCAACTCACGATAAAAATGTATATAACATAAATCGTGTGTTTTAACGTGCTCTACATTTTTTGTGTGGTAAGTTTTTTTCCATCTCTTACGGTTTGGTAGTCATTCAAATTCCGTAAAATTCATCCAGAGTAAAGTAGTCTTCAGAGGCTATTCCCATAAAACTCAAGATATACATTTTCTTTGTCAGGTAGATATCTTTAATATATGATATTTTAATCAAAATCGTTGGCCATTTTTGAGAACATTTTCTATCGATTCATGAAAGATACTAAACTTAAATACAAAGTTTGGTATTTTACCAACTTTTTGTTTTTGATTTATCGTGTTCACAGACACACGGACCTTTTTCTGAAAATGCTTTTCTGGATACAGGGGCCCAAAAACATATTTCCGGTGAAATCTAAGTGTTTAATTTTTGGGTGGAGTACAATACCTTCTCTATACACTATGTACATAGTAGTGTAGAGAAAATAAAAACAGAAACAATGAAACATTATTGCATGTATAAATAGTAATTAATATCCAATGAAAAGACATGCTGTCTGATTTGCAGTCATGTATAAAGGAATTTAATGAGGAAATAGTTTTAAGACAGGTTTGGATCGTGACTGAGGTGCTTGTGTGCAATTCCTGGGAGATTTGCTGGCTGTACATATGGAGACGGTAGGTAGGTAGGTAGGTAATATTGGGCGTGTAGGACTTGGACGTGACTACAATGTGCAGCAGTCGATTAGAAACGTGTTCTGAATAATGGATCGGGACAAACATGGCTCAACAGCTCCGGGATCCTAGCACCGAGTCGTGCTCTACGCTTTCAACACAATATATCTCCCATACTAATTAATTGTTGCTTCATTTAAGTTGCCCATGCTAAATAACATCTATATCACTTGAATTGCTTTTTCACAAGCCGGTGTAGGACAGGAGTTGGATAGGTAGAGTCAGACTGAAAAATTAAATGCTATAGCCGGATCTCCCGGTCTCTAGCCGGTTGCTCTACCATTGAGCTACCATGGCAACCGGCAAAGCATTGAATTTCTCATCTGACTCGCATGAATCTCGGCTACGGCATTGCTCTCTACCTATCCAACTCCTGTCCTACACACGGCTTGTGTGAAAAACAATTAAATCATACCAATTCACCATAATAGTTGGCTATACTATGAAACCTGGGACCTAAATTACTTAATCATTGTAAGTCGCCATTGGGGTTGTCATCTCAAAATAATTTGAGATCACCTTGTGGTTTACCGGGAAACATGCGAGAACCAGTGTTTTAAAACAATTCGGTATGTCAGAGTCCCTTCAATCCTTCCCGCTTTGCAGCTTTTTGCTTCGTTTCCAGATATCAATAATTTGAATATTATCATCTATCATCTGGTAACTTCTTCTGCCATGAACCTTTTACGCAATGGCAATTGTATTAGTCATTTCTTAGACAGTAGTGTCTTTCCAAATTGTGTTCCAATCGGATGTTTTTACTTTCTCTTCATCTACTACGTATATATTGTATAGAGAAGGTATTGCACTCCACCAAAAATTCGATACCGAGATATCATCGGGAAATATATGTTATAGGCTCCCCAGTATCTAAAAAAAGCATTTTCAGAAAAAAGTCCGTGTGTGTGTCCGTGTGTCTGTGAACACGACAACTCAAAAATGAAAAGTTGGTAAAATACCAAACTTGGTATTAATGTTTAGTACCTTCCCGGGACGCGACACGAATATTTTGAGAAAAATCCTCCCACCACAAACTACCCTTTACATGGAACATTTTTTAAAAATGTTTGATTTTCTCGAAAATTTCTCTAACGATTTTGATTAAAATATCGCATATTTAAGATATTTACTTGCTAAATAAAATGTATATCTTGAATTTTCTGGGAATAGCCTCTGAAGACTACTATTCTGGATGAATTTTACGGAATTTTGCATAACTGCTAAATCGTGAGAGATAGACAAAATCTTACAACACAAAAATGTTAAGCACGTTAAAACACACATTTAAGTTATACATATTTTTTTCGTGGAGTTGACCGTTTTTGAGATTTTCCTTGTGTTTGGTTTCAGCTTTAAAAATCGTATACTTTTCTCGTACAGGAATTTGTCAACTCCTGTCCATACATACAAACAAAGGAACTTCAGTCAAATATCAACCATCTTTTGACTATTACTTTAGCCTATGGTACTCCCTTATTTCGCTTCTACTTACAAGGAAGCAAGTAATAAGATTATTTCTGCTAACTTTTGTCGATTAGTATGAACTAAATAGAAGCATAGGCTTTTTAACAATTATTTGTTTCAGAGATGTAGAGAAAGTCATGTAAATGGAACACCGTGCAATGGTTACCGTGCTAACTTCATATACCCAAGGTTGTGGGTTCAAACTCGGGCGTAAAAATCCTTTGCATAGTTTCCTTCGGAAGGGAAGGAAAGTGAAGCCGTTGGTCCCGTGTCGTAGATTTACGGCACGTAATAGAACCCCAAGCCTGATAAAGAGGTTTTTGAGCAAAATTAAGCGGTCTTTCACGCCCAGTATAGAATGGGTCGCTGGAAAACGTAGCAGCTAAAGAGCCTCTATAAATCTAACGCCATATCATTTCAAGCATTTAATTTGAAACAACTAGTGTGAGTTTGCGATTACTTGTGGAACTTCCTTGCCACGTCATCAACACGCATAAAAAATCTGATGTGTTCCGTTTAGATGACTTTCTCTAACTGTTCCACAAACAACTTCTCTACAAAAGAGTATTCTATTATCTACATCATGCTAATCCAGATAAACATTACCAAACTTGGTCTTATTACTTGCTTCTTGTAAGTAGAAGGGAAGTGAGACTAAGAACTAGACTAAAGGACAGTCAAATCCTTTAAAATCGGTCGCTATGTGGAACAATTGGAATTCAGTTCTCTTTGCTTGTTAAGAGTAAACAGAATAGAGGAAAAAGAAAGATGTCTTCCCGTTTGAGAAAAGTTTTAAGTATCTTAAAACTGAAATCAATAAGATAGTATATCTGAAAAATGGTTCAATCTAAAACAAAGTGCATGTGATATAAATTTTGTGTTTCAACGAGATCTATATTTACGTTTTGACTATATCTTATAGTTTACCAGTTATACAACAGTTATAAAAAGCCCATCCACAATGAAAGGGTCTTCAGAGGTATTTCCAGAAAATTCAAGATATATATTACGTTCGTTACGAAAATATCTTAAATATATAGTATTTTAATCAAAATCGTTAGAGTCATTTTTGATAGTCAAAAATTTCGAAAACTGTTCCGTGTAAAGGATGGTTGGGGGTGTGGGATCTTGAAAATACCATGTTTAGTATCTAACCGACTTTTGGTTTTTGAGTTATGCTGACCAAAGACGCAGAAACACACACGGACATGTTTCTATAAATGTAAAGTAACTTACTCGTTGTGTATAAATCACCTACTTTATTCTGCACTAATATCTCTTGTAGTTTATCAGTTATGCAAAAGTCATTCACTCAGGAGCTATTGCTAAGAAATTTAGAATATATATTTTATTTGGCATGTAAATATCTTCAATACCTATAAGGCATTTTCTAATAATGTTCCATATAAAGATTAGCTTGGGGTGGGAGGATTTTCCTGAAATTTTCGTGTCGCATCCTTGAAAGACATCTAAAGAATTTAAGTACCAAGTTTAGTATATAACCGAATTTTTTAAGTTAAGCTGTCCATACACATACACACATTTTCCTAAAAATGTTTTTATTAAGGGGGCCTCAAAACATGCATTTACGGTGAAATCTAAGTACCGATACGTTCCTTACCTCCTATGTACATTATATGTGCATACATGTTAGAATATGGTATATTTTCCATGTAAAGGGTAGTCTGTCACATTCTTGGAGAATGCTAAACTTAAATACAAAGTTTGATTATTAGCTTGTGAATTAAGCAGCTCTCTCTCTCTCTCTCTCTCTCTCTCTCTCTCTCTCTCTCTCACATACACACACATACACACACCCATACACACATGTTAATAGCCTTAGAGTTTTAAGCGCCAACTAATCTATCATTGTTTTTTTACTTTCTCTAGCAATGTACATTGTACATAGAGAAAGTACTATAATCCACCAATACATTCGATACCGAGATTTCACTGCAAAGAGATGTTTTGAAGACTCAGATTCCAAGAAAAAGGTGTGTGCGTGCGTGCGTGTGTGATCGCGCGTGCGTGGACAGGACAGCTCAAAAACGAAAAGTCAGTTAAATTCCAAACTTTGTATTTAAGTTTAGTATCTTCCAAGGACGCGGTACGAAGGTATTCAGAAAATTTCCCTACACCAAACTACCCTATATGTGGAAGATTTTTCGAAATTACCGTTTTTCACAAAAATGTCTGACATTTGTTGGGAAAAGCCTGTGACGTCCTTTCTTTTCTGAATCAGTTTTGCATAACTGGTAAAGCGTTAGAGACAGACAAGAACTTACAATACAAAAACAAAACAAAAAAAACAAAAAAAAAATGTAGATCTAGTCAAAACTCACAGTTTATGTACTGTGCATTTTTTTTTCTTGTAGAGCTAACAGTTCAATCTTAAAATGCTTATACTTTTCTTAAACAGAAGTTCTTGTTTCTTTTGTTTTACTCCTGGCCTTCAAAGACAATCGTGCGACAGCTTTTAAAACATTTGACTATCCTTTTAGCCCAGTGCATTCCCTTAGTTTCCTTGTGCCTATAAGTAACTATATAATAAGACCATTCTGATAGAAGAATATTTTGTAAGAAGTGTGTTTGTAGAATAGGTAGAAAAAGTCTTGTGAGTGGACCACATGATATTATATTTTATTTACCTGGCAGTAGCGCTAACGAGCTGGGTGTAATTGCGTCTAAATAGCCTGGACACAATGTGCCCCGCGGTCATGTTTATTTAGTTAGCATGTTGGCAGTGCGCGACCAGCAGAAGGTTGCGCGGTGACAACAGTGCGTATGACTGGGGGTGCGCGTTTTAAAACATTCCTCATTGGGGGAGGGTGAACGTGCGGCAGTCACGTGGCATTAATCATCCCCCTCGATTTTCGAACCAATCGGCCGTTAGGGAGAACGGCAAGCGGTGGCGTAGCAGTCAGCCCCTCCCATTTCCCTGTCATTCTGTACAAGTGAATACGAAAAAATATCTGCTTGCATATAGCATGCATCAGAAAAAGCGAAGCTATGCGTCAGTTTCTAATCAATAAGCATCTTTCTCAAGATAATACCTCTGTGAAATTTAGAAAATCAACAATGTAAAATATATCTTACTGAAATTTATACCAGTTGTTATACACAATAACAGAGATGTTTCTGCCATGTATCAACATTCTAACTTGGTTTCTTATACAAACAAAGCTCTTCCAAAACATTAACCTTCTTTCTGCTCCATGTTCAGATAAGGGAATACACTATGCTAAGCTAAAGTCAAATGTTTCAAAAGCCGTAGCTATGTGGTTGCTATAACTAATACCACGAGTGTTTCCATCTTGTCAATAATTCAGGGCCGGAGCGAAGCGATGGGAATCAATTGTCCTAAAAGGTGGAAAAACGAGTTGTATTTGATAAGACAATAGACTATTAATAATTTATAATATATAGGAAGGGAGATTTTATCTGGTTATGATTGTAATACTTAAAATGGTTCTCAAATGGTTGACGATGTATTGGACAATGTTTATTTACCATTCTTTTTTTCTTTCTTCCTTCACCACCTCCTGAAATATTATATGGACAATCGTGTCTACACGCAATACGAATATCAATAGCAACCAAAAAAATCTTATGTGTTACACTCACATGACTTTCTCTAGCTGTTCTACAAACTTCTTACATAAGGTTATTCTTCTTTCTGCACCTTGCTAACCGAGGTACTCATTAGCACAATGTTCTTATTACTTAGTTCCATATATTGTAGGAAGAAAATAAGGGAATACACTAGGCTAAACCCATAGTCAAATGTTTTAAAAGCTGTCGTTATGCGATTGTCATTACAAATCGCTTCTTTTCTTGGCCAGGAGTAGAACAAGAGAAAAACGGACACACCCGTCTGAGAAAAGTATAAGTACTTCACAACTGAAACTAATAACAATGAATACCACGAAAATGGTAAGTAAGCTCCACGAAAAAAATGTACACGACATAACTTGTGTATTTTAACAAGACCTACATTTTTTGTACAGTAAGTTTTTGTCTATCTCTTATGGTTTATTATGCAAAATTCATCCAGAATAAACAGGTCTTTAGAAGCTATTCCCAGAAAATTCAGAATATACATTTTATTTTTCAAGTAAATATCTTTTAATATACGATATATTAATACAATTGTTAGGGTCATTTTAAGAAAATCAAACTTTTCGAAAAAAGTACCATGTATAGGGTAGATTGGGTTTGGGGGATTTTTCTCAAAATCTTCGTGTCGCATCTCTGGAAGATACTGAACTTAAATACCAAGTTTGGTATTTTAGCTACTTTTCGTTTTTTCGAGTTATCTGTTCACAGACACACGGACCTTTTTCTGAAAATGCTTTTTTTTTGGATACAGGGGTTCCTAAAACATATATTTCTGGTGAAATCTCGGTATCGAATTTTTGGGTGGAATTCAATACTTCTCTATCCCTATGTACATTGTACTTACGGGGCTAGAGAAAGTAAAAAGGGAACAATTATTTTATTTCAGTTTTTAATAAATAATGCAAGAAATGGAAATAAACGTTGTTTTATACATAAGAGTTACAAATAATTATTATTTTCACTCTTTATTTTTTATCTAAATACATTATGAGCAGGATAACACTTTAAATAAACATTGTAATAGAGTTAATTGAAATCACAATTGTGAAACTGACAGTTATAAAACTAGTTATACCAATAACAAGAGAAGGGATTAAACAAACGAGCGTCAGGAGCGACAATATTTCAAAGAAATGAACATCAACTACGATAAGATTTTCGACAATACCGCTGCAGTCAGATGACTGCGATTGGTTTAAGTTGACTAATCTCGGTCATTCCATTGGTGCTTTAATATTTCAGCTGAATTATTATTGAAATTAGATTCTTTGCATGACCAGGCGTAAAACAAAAGAAACACACACGACGTTCTGTTTCAGAAAAGTATAAGCACTTTGAAACAAACCAATAACAAGAAATTTCTTGGAAATGGCTAGCTGCGCAACAAATTACACACAAGTCATAAACTGCGTGTTTTGACGGGACCCATATTTCTGATGTAGTAAGGTTTTGTCATCTCTTATGGTTTGCCAGTTATGCAAAATTCTGCCAGAATAAAGATGTCTTCTGAGGCTATTCCCAGAAAATTCAAGACATACATTTTATTTGTCCTGTAAATATCTTTAATATATGGCATTTTAATCAAAATCGTTAGAGCCATTTTTGAGCAAATCTAAATTTTCGATTTTTTTTCCATGTGAACGGTAATTTGGTTTGGGGAGATTTTTCTAAAATCTTCGTGTCGCATCCCTAGAAGAACTAAAATTAAATCCACGTTTGGTATTTGATCGACTTTTCGTTTTTAAGATATCGTGTTCACAGACACACGGACACACACACTTGGACCTTTTTCTAAAAGTGTTTTTTTACACAGTGTATTTACGGTTAAATCTCGATATCAATTTTTTGTGGGAATACAATATCTTCTCTATACACCATGTACATATTATGTGTAGAGGAAGTAAAATAGCCTATTTTTCATACTAATCAAGCTAAATATTAGCAGACGTAGTTTTATTACTAATTTCCGTTTAATTAAAAGAAAAGTAAGGGACTACGTAAGGCTAAAGTGATAGTCAAATCTTTCAAAGCTATGTATGCTCTGCGATAGAAATTCTGTTCTCTTTGCATGGCCAGGATTAAAACAAAAGAAAAAGGAATGACAAGCTCCCGTTTTATGTTGGAAAGGTTAACTCTACAAAATATGTATGAAATAAATTGTGTTTTAACGAGATCCACCTATATTTTATCAATTATTCAAAAGTCATCCAGAATGAAGGGGACTTCTGAGATTATTCATTATACATTTCATTATTTTAATTCAAATCGTTAGAGAAATTTTAAAGAAACTCATAATTTTGAAAAATGTGATGCATTCCATTCATATGACTTTCTCTACTTCTCTGCAACAAATTATTGTTAAAAAGCTTATGCTTCTATTTACTTCACTTTAATCGAGAAAAAATAGCAGAAATAGTGTTATTATTTGCTTGTTTGTAGATAAAAGGGAAATAAGGGACTACTATATCCTAAACTAATAATCAAAAGTTGGTTGCCATGTGACTGAAGTTCCTTTATTTGTAGGGACAGAAGTTGACAAATTCCTATATGAGAAAAGTGTGTTTACCAAAGCTGAAAAGAAAAACAAGGAATATCTCAAAAACGACCAACTCCACGAAAAAATGTATGTGATATAAATTGTGTGCTTTAATGTCCTCTACATTTTGTGTATTCTAAGTTTTTGTCCATCTCTTACGGTTTAGCAATTATGCAAAATTCCGTAAAATTCATCCAGAATAAAGTTGTCTTCAGAGGCTATTCCCAGAAAATTCAAGATACACGTTTTATTTGTCAGGTAAATATCTTTAATATTCGACATTTTAATCAAAATCTTAAGAGCCATTTTTGAGAAAATCAAAATTTGCGAAAAAAGTTACATATAAAGGGTAGTTGGGGTGGGGATTTTCTTGAAATTTTCGTGTTGCATCCTTGGAAGATGGCAAACTTAAATACCAAATTTGGTATTTAACGGTGTTTTCGTTTTTGAGCTATGCTGCCCACAGACACACACGTACATTTTTCTAAAAATGTTTCTTTTTTTGATTCAGGGAATCTCAAAACATGTATTTCCGGTGAAATCTCAGTATCGAATTTTTGGGTGCAATGCAATACCTTCTCTATACACTATGTACATAGTTCGTATAGAGAAAGTAACAAAAGAAAAAGGAATGACAAGCTCCCGTTTTATTTTGAAAATGGTTAACTCTAAAAAATATGTATGACATAAATTGTGTTTTAACGAGATCCACCTATATTTTATCAATTATTCAAAAGCCATCCAGAATGAAGAGGACTTCTGAGATTATTCCCAGAAAATTCAAGGTATACATTTCATTCTTTTAATTCAAATTGTTAGAGAAATTTTAAAGAAAATCATAATTTTGAAAAAAAAAACATTCCATGAGAGGTGTAGTTGAAGGTGGGGACTGTCTTGAAAATGTTTGTGTTGCAGAATTGAAAGAGACCGAACTTAAATACCAAATTTGGTATTTAATGGAATTTTCTTTATTTTTGAGTCATGCTGCCCACAGGCTCATACACAGATAAACAGACAGACACACACACACACACACACACACACACACACACACAGACGTTTTTCTAAAAATGCTTTATTGAATTCAGAGGGTCTCATAACATATATTTCTGGCGTAATCTGCTATGGAATCTTTGGATGGAAAATAATATCCTCTCTATATACTATGTACATTGTACACACGTGCTAGAGAGAGTAAAAATTAATCTTTAAATTTTCGTGACTGAATTTAGATATCTTCAATTTTAATTAACTTACATAGAGCATGCTAATAACACCCTCCTTACCATTATTAGAAGTTAATAAGGCGTCTATTTGCATGAAGGATTGAGATGATGTGACGCTCTCAGTTATTGATTCAGTTAATATGTCCTCGCGGCGTTTGCACACAGAGACAGGTCTCTGAGAGATGGACCTCCTCGCGTGCGATGTTGAGGTCAGATTTAATATCGATTATAGTAGCGTTCCTTTGTTACGCCGATGAGGAGGGGCACAATCGTGTGTGCTCGCACGTGCGTGATGCTGTCACGTGATCTAGCTCGTGGGATTTGAGGCAGCATCCCTCTACTGGGATTTGATTGCACTGAAGCTCCCCTGATTCGGACTATGAAGTCCACTTCTCATTAAGTCTGAATATCATTCACTTGGAAATATTCCTGCTATGCCTTTTTACTTTCTCTATACTCACTATGTACATAGTGTATAGAGAATGTATTGCACTCCACCAAATAATTCGATACCGAGATTTCACCGGAAATATATGTTTTAGGGTCCCCTGTATCCAAAAATAGTATTTTCAGAAAAAGGTCAGTGTGTCCGTGTGTCTATGAACACGATAACTCAAAAACAAAAAGTCGGTAAAATACCAAACTTGGTATTTAAGTTTGGTGTCTTCCAGAGATGCGACACGAAGATTTTGAGAAAAATCCCCCACCCCCAACTACCCTTTACATGGAACTTTTTTCAAAAATTTTGATTTTCTCAAAAATGGCTCTAACGATTTTGATTAAAATTTCGTATATCAAAGATATTTACCTGACAAATAAAATGTATATCTTGAATTTTCTGGGAATAGCCTCTGAAGACTACTTTATTCTGGATGAATTTTGCATAACTACTAAACCGTAAGAGGTGGATAAAAACTTAACACACAAAAAATGTAGAGCACGTTAAAACACACAATTTATGTTATATACATTTTTTTCCTGGAGTTGATCGTTTTTGAGATATTCCTTTTTCTTGGTTTCAGCTTTGAAAAACTTATACTTTTCTCATACAGGAATTTGTCAACTCCTGTCCATACAAAGGAACATCAGTCACATGGCAACCAGCTTTTGGCTTTCACTTAAACCTATGCTACTCCCTTATTTCGCTTCTACTTACAATAAAGCAAGAAATAAGACTATTTCTGCTAATTTTATCGATTAGCATGAAATAAATAAAAGATAAGCTTACTGACAATATTTTGTTACAGAGATATAGGGAAAGTCATGTGAATGGAACACATCAGATTTTTGCTTTCTGCAACCTACAGCAAGTTTTGTATTCGATTCAAAAATTAGATATCCAGTTTTCGATAGAAATCCACCGTTTGAGATTGAATAGAAATAAGAACATAATAGAAATATTTTTGATAATTGAGATAATAAATACAGAAACAAGGGAGTACCTGTTTATATGCGTGTCTGAAAACGGAACATAACTTAAAAAAAAAAAAACAAAAAAAAAAAACAACTTTTATGTTCCGTACATATGACTTTCTCTAACTGTTTCACATACAAACTATTCTGACAAAAGAATCTACATTATACTTATCGAGATAAACATTAGCAGAAATTGTCTTGTTACTCGCTTCCTTGTAAGTAGATGGGAATACACCAAGTTAAAGCGTTAGTCAATATTTTAAATACTAGTTGCTGTACAATTGAAGTTCCTTTTTTTTTTGTATGGCCAGAGTTGACAAATTTCCGTTTCAGAAAAGTATACATATTTTAAAATTGAAACATATAACAAGGAATATCTAACAAACGGTCAACTTTCCGAAAAAAATGTATATAACATAAGTTGTGTGTTTTAACGAGCTCTACATTTTTAAGTAAATTTTATCTTTGGAAGATACTGAACTTAAACACCAAGTTTGGTATTTAACGGACTTCTCGTTTTTGAGCTATACTGCCCACACACACACACCCACACCCACACCCACACACACACACTCACTGAGAGACACACGGACATTTTTCTAAAAATTCTTTATTGGATCCAAGGGTCTCAAAACATATATTTCCATTGAAATCTCAGTATCGAATTTTTTAATGTAATTCACTTCGTTCTCTATACACTATGTATATAGTACGTGTATAGAAAGTAAAAAATATGACGTGTTCCATTGACATAACTGTCTCCACATCTTTGCAACAAATTATTGTTAAAAACGTTATGCTTCTATTTACTTCATGCTAATCGAGAAAAAATTAGCAGAAATAGTCTTATTGCTTGCTTCCTTGTACGTAGAAGCGAAATAAGGGAGTACCACAGGTTAAAGTGAGTCAAAAGCTGGTTGCTATGTGACTAATTCCTTTGTTTATATAAATTTCCTGTATGAGAAAAATATAAGTTTTTCAAAGCTGAATCCAAAAAGAAGGAATAGCTAAAAGAGATAAACTCCACGAAAAAAATGTATATAACATAAATTGTGTGTTTTATCGTGTTCTAATTTTTACTTTCTCTATACGTGCTATGTACATAGTGTATAGAAGAAGTATTGTATTCCACCCAAAAATTCGATACCGAGATTTCACCGGAAATACATATTTTAGGACCCCCTGCATCCAAAAAAAGCATAGCTCAAAAACGAAAAGACCGTTAAATACTAAACTTGGTATTTAGATTTGGTATATTCCAAGGATGCGACACGAAGATTTTCAAGAAAATCGGGGGGATTTTCGAAAATTTTGATTTTCTAAAAAATGGTTCAAACGATTTTGATTAAAATGCCGTATATTAAAAATATTTACATATCAAATAAAATGTATATCTTGAATTTTCTGGGAATAGCCTCTGAAGGGCTGTTTTTTCTGGATGAATTTTGCTAAATGTTGCTTAACTGCTAAACGGTAAGAGATAGACAAAAACTTACTACACAGAAAATGTTGGCCTGATCAGAACACACAATATATGTCCTTTACATTTTTGCTGTGGAGGTAACCGTTTCCGAGATATTCCTTGTTTTTGGTTTCAGTTGTGAGTACTTATACATTTACTTATACTTTTCTCAGACAGGAAGTGTCCGTTTTTCTTTTGTTCTACTCCTGGCCAAGCAAAGGAGCGATTTACAATGACAATCGAATAAAGACAGATTTTAAAAGATTTGACTATCGGTTTAGCCTAGTGTATTCCCTTATTTTCTTCCTACTTATAAGGAACGAAGCAGTAAGAACATTCTGCTAAATATTATATCGATTAGCAAGGTGCAGAAAGAGGAATAATCTTATGTTAGAAGTTTGTAGAAGAGCTAGAGAAAGTCATGTGAGTGTAACACATAAGATTTTTTGTGTAGTAAGTTTTTGTCCTATCTCTTACAATTTACCAGTTAGGCAAAATTTAATAAAAACCATCCAGAATAAAGAGGTCTTTAGAGGCTATTCCCCAAAAAATTCAAGCTATACATTTTATTTGGCATGTAAGTATCTTAAACATAAGAGATTTTAATCAAAATCCTTAGAGCCATTTTTGAGAAAATCAAAATTTTCGAAATTTTTCCATGTAAAGAGTAGTTGTGGGTGGGGGGATTTTCTTGAAAATCTTCGTATCGCATCCTTGGAACATACAGACCTTAAATACCAAGTTTGGTATTTAACGGTATTTTCGTTTTTGAGTTATACTGCCCACACACACATTTTTCTAAAAATCATTTTCTGGATTCAGGGGGTCCCAAAACAAGTATTTCCGGTGAAATCTCGGTATCGAATTTTTGGGTGCATTACAATACCTTCTTTATACACTATGTACATAGTACGTGTAGAGAAAGTAAAAAGGAAAAAAACTTCCTTTACTTAATATAAGTGCGAATTGGATAAAGTTTTTGAGGATGTTAATTCAAATAACAAAAGAATTTTTGCACACAAAAGATTAAGCAGCTAGTCCAAAAATGTGGAAAACAACACATTTTACCCATACCCAGAGTGCAACTATAAGCATATGAAACAACTGGATTAGTAACTTGCCTAGTGTCACGTGATCTAGTGACTAAAAGAACAAAGCAAAGAAATCTCTGAGTGCAAGCACGACACTGGAGGGTTGATTTGTGTCGAGAGCATGTACGACGTGGGATTACATACCCCAGGGTAGCCAACTTCAATCTGTGTACCTTACGTCTTATCCCATGCACTTACAGGGGTGGCACCCGTGGTTTGCTTTTAATATCTGGGCTCAGAGTACCTTCGTGGGGTCTACATCTTCAGCAGTTGCTAGCGAAGTTCTTATTTCAGCATCTATCAGGGACTCTAGATCTAATTAATATGTACAAATTTGATTTAGGACATGTTTACTGTTTAGTTGTTCTGATTCTTTTTTTTTTGGTAGTGTTTAACGCCCGCTTTAACTACTTACGGCACCGCAGGCGGTGACACTGATGATACATGAATGATGATGGCGCACCGGTGGAATGCGATGGCGGGGGAAACCAGAGTACCCGGAGAAAACCCGCCCCAGCGCCGCTTTGTCCACCACAAATCTCTCATGCGGTCGCTTGGGACCGAACCCCGGCCGTCTAGGTGAGAGGCGAGTGGTTTAACCGCGCGGCCGTTCCGATTCTCAAAATCTTCTCATGCCTGAATATAAACGGAACTGGTGTTTCAGTTCAGCATTTTCAAGTGTGTGAAGTGTAACAAGCAAACAAATTCCACCCCAAACTATGCTTTGCATACAAAGTGGATCAAACTATTTTGATTAAAATATAATATTTTTAAAGTATTTTCATGACAAATTAAATGTATAGCTTGAATATTTTGGAGAATGGATCAGTTTGTGGAGAGGATTTTTAATAAAAGAGAAAGAAAAACAAAGGCTTATCCTTCCAAATGTAACCAAACAGTTGATGTAAACAATCTCCTAAAGCATTGGTTTACTTAGACTATTATCTACAACTTCATGAATTTCATTTGACCTGAAGTCCTCTTGAGTCTGAAATAATTTTGCATAACTGGTAAACCGTAACAGAGAGAGACAAAATATTACTACATAAAGCATGAAGAGATCTTTGAAGTACACAATTTATGTCATAATTTTTATTTGTTTGTGGAGTTAACTATTTCCGAGATATTCTTTGTTATGCGTTTTAATTTCCAAACACTTTCGTTTTTTTCTTGATCATGCAAAGACAAGTCTAATTTCAAATCCATTACATAGCCACCTGCTCTTAAAAGATGTGGCTCGCTTAAAACCTGTTGCATTTCCCTGATCCCCTTTCACATACAAGGAAATGTGCAATAAGATAATTGCTGTGAATGCGTATCTCTATTATCACGTAGATAGAAGAAAAAGTATTTGTAAAATAATTGATCGAATAATGGACAGAGAAAGCAGTATGAATGTAACGCATACAGTGGTGTTTAGATGTAAGGTTGTAGGTTCCATTCTAGCGGAGGACAATATATAATTTCGGACGTAAAGTCCTTGTTCGGCTTACTTCGGAAGGGAAGTAAGGTTATTGGTCCTGTAGGCTGAAAGAGAAGGTAACTGGGCAAGAGATGGTTTAGACCTATAGTGTTATCTATAGGACTGATAGGCGACGAACAGATCCCTCGTCACCATGAGCACATAGTGAGGAAATCGCAAATTAGACATTTTACCTGATCTAGGAAAACGACAATCGGTGTGCTAAAATACACCAACATAGCGTGATGAAACCACAATACCACCACCACCACCACCACCACCAACTAACTGCAGAAAAAAATGTCTCATTAAAACACACAATTTATATCAAATTTTTTGCAGAGTTAAGTTTTCTAGATATTCTGAGTAATTGGTTTCAATTTTAAGCTACTTAAAATGTTCTCAAACGGGAAGTATCTTTCTTTTCGTCTCTCTTTTATATAAACCAAATTTCAGTTGTTTCACTAGTGACCGGCTTTTAAAAGATTTGGTAACCACTTTTGCCTGGATATTCATTTATTTCTGTTCTATTTACGAAGAAGCAATTCTGTAACGTTTATCTGGATTAGCTTGACGTAGATAAAATAATGATCTTTTGTAAGAAAAGTTTTTTTCTGGAACAGCTAGAAAAAGTGAATGGAACATAACCAATTTTGTTGCTTTCTCGACATGGCACATAGGCAGAGGAGGTATTACCATTCACCCAGAAATTCAATATCGAGATTTCACCGGAAATACACGTTTTAGGGTCTCCTGGAGCAAAAGAAAAAGTTTTAGAAAAAAGTCGCGCGCGCGAGTGTGTCTATGAACACGATAACTCAAAACCAAAAGTCGCTAAAACACTAAACTAAACTTAAGTTTGGTATGTTCCAAAAACGCGACACGGGGATATTGAGGAAAATCCCCCCTCCACCCCAAACTAACCTTTACATGGATAAATGTTTGCAAATTTTGATTTTTTTCAAATATGTCCGCAACGATTTTGATTAAAATACCGTATGTTAAAGATATTTACATGAAAAATAAAATTTATATTTTGAATTTTCCGGAAATAGCCTGTGAGGAGCTCTTCGGTCTGGATGAATGCTAATAGATGTTGCATAGTTGGTAAACCGTACAAGATAGACAAAAACTTACTGTACAATAAAGGTTGATCTCGTTAAAATATTTTTCTCATCCGGGAATTTGTTAACTCTTGGCAATGCAAAGAACTGTATCTCAACTATAAGGCAACCAGTTTTTAAAAGATGTGACTATCGCTTTAGCCTAGCTATTCCCTTATTTCCCCTTCTATTTACAAGGAAACAAGTAATAATAGCATATCTTTCGAAGTTTATCCCGACTAGCATGATGTAGATAGAAGAATATCTAATCGTTTTAATAATAATTTGTTACAGAGATGTAGAGAAAATCATGTGAATTGAATAAATTTAGATTAAGATCTTCATCTATTGTTATAACTGCATTATTAGATTGACTAACTTTATTTATAACTTTTGTAATATTAATTTCTTGAAAGAATTATATTTAAGAATAAATTATTATTTTAATGTTTTTACGGGTATAGGAGTTTATACAGTGATGCTGGCTGGGTTTATTTACTTTTTTGGATAGTGTTTAACGCCCGCTTTTATTACTTATGGCGATACATGGAATGAAAATGGAGCACCGGTAGAATGTAATGGCGCGGGAAACCGGATAACCCGGGGAAAACTCGCCCCTGCGCCCCTTTATCCACCACAAATCCCACGTGCGGTCACTCGGGATTGAACCCGGATCGCCTAGGTGAGAGACGAGTGTTACTTGAGAGATCTTCAAATTTAAGCCCCAATTAAATAAATTTTACAATAATTTAACTGGGGTGATTTAAAGTTAAATAAAACTCTTTTTAAAATTTAATGTTAGTTTATTTTATTTTGCAGCAGATGTTACCGCAAAAGCCCTTTCTCTCAGTAATATGTTGTACTATTGTCTGTCTTGCAGCAACAAACGCTCACGCATAACAAACCAAAGCTGGATAATAGCGACTACTTTGGCCGGAGTGACAGAAGGGCTGCCTATCTAGGCAGGGACAGCTATCGCGGCTCTTCTACCTCATTAGCTCTTGCTAGGGCCCGTTCTTTTCTCTTTGACGCCCCTCCTCCTTGTATCTTCTCCCTCTAGAGATGTGCTGCAGGCGTTGTAGCAACAAAAACCTTCCATTGTCCAAATTAGTTCCGTATTCCATGTTTTTATATTCGTTTAAACACCGCGCTAAATTAATGAAGAATTGTGCTTTATATTTCATCAGCATATATCTACGCAAGTATGTAATATGCCGGAAAAACTTATTAGGGTAAGATACGTTACTAAGGCGTATTGTCTCACGTGTTAATAAAATTTGTTTCCAGATAATAGATATAATACAAGGCGTCATGAAGTGTGCTATATAAAGTATCAACAGCAGAAGACATAATCCAGACAAACAGAGTTATGCAGGGTGACCCGATAAGCCCATTTGTTCTTCAATACCAGTAGCGATCAACAAGTCCTTAGAAATCCAAGAAACTACACTAGTAGCATCGAAAAACGTTTGTATTTAGTAACCGTCGTCTCTTACAAGATGAATGTTGAAGTTTCAGCTATATCCATCACGTGATTTCGTTGTCATAGGCGATTGAATCAACAATCTTGTGCTACTTTAGAAAGAAAAAAAACGAGTTTTGTGCGGTGATTATACATTTCTATTTAAAAGGCTTAACATCAAAAGAGATAAAGCCGTGAACTTCGTATGTGGATGAGGTTCATGGCACATCTGTTCCTGCGTTTGCAACAATTTACAATTCGATCAATGAATTTAAATGTGGCCTTGCATGCACAAATGATGAATATCGTTCCGGACGTCCGGTGGAAGCGACTTCCTCCGAAATTATTGACAAAATCCAGGATATGGTTTGAGTGATAAACGAATCAAAGTTCCTGAAATAGTAGAGACCACAGGCATATCATAGTGTGCAGTGTTCTCAATTTTGCACCAAAAATTAGGTTTGACAAAGGTCTCGGCAAGATGGGTGCCGCGTTTGCTCTCAATGCAAGACAAACTCTAAGTGTGATCGATTCGGAACCTGGTTTGACACTTTTCGATCGCAATCCTGATGAGTTTCTGTGTCGTTACATAACTTTGGATGAACATGGATACACTACTACATTCCAGAGATAAACGTACAGTCGAAATAGTGGTTTTTTAAAGGCCGAAAGAAGCCAAAGGTGGTGAAATCTGCAGAAAGGTGATGGCCTCGGTTTTTTGCGATGCACGTGGAATCATCTACATTGATTACTTGCAGAAAGAATGATAAATGGGGTGTATTATGCATCGTTATTGCACCGATTGAATGGAGAAATCAAGAAAAAGTATTCTGATCTGACAAAGAAAAAATTCTCTTCCATCAAGACAATGCAAGGGTATACACCTGCGCAGTTTTGATGGCGAAAATTATAGAAATAAGGTTTGAATTACTACAACATCCACCTTATTTACCAGATGTGGCCCTCACCCAGTTTTTTTTTCTTCTTTTTCAAGATTGAAAAAGTGGCTCGGCAGAAAATGATTCACATCTAACGAAGAGGCCTATTTTGAGAACCTTCCGAAACTCTGGTAGAAATGTATAGAGCTAATAGGAGATTTTGTTAAACAAAAAACTACCGAATATAGTTTGTTTTTGTATATTTCTCTAAAGCCTTATTGAACGTTCCTCGTATAGTGACAGCAGATATTGAGGATAAACTGATATGGACGACATCAAACGAAGAGGAACTACAGGAATGTATAAATAGTTTGCAACAATGGGCAACAGAAAACGAGTTAATTATAAACAAAGACAAAACAGCACAAATGGTGTATAGGAGGGGAGGAAAAATATCAAAGACAGACACACTAAAGATCCAAGACGAACCACTGAAACTAATTCAAGTACTTAGGCATCACTTTACAGACAACCCCATTATCATTCAGCACACACCTACAGGGAAAATCTTCAGCAGCTATCAGAGCAATGTGCAACATCAAAAACATCACATCATTGGTATTAGAAACAGTTATTAGACTTTTTCACATGACAATCGCACCAATTGAACTGAAATGGAACAAACTAAAAACTAAAAACCAGTGTCATGGAAAAAGTTGAAAATGTTAAGTATGAAAGGGGCAAGCAAGTATGTATCAAATAGACTGGTGTATGTACTAGTAAGAGAAACATTATTCTTAAGGATCAAAACATCACTAGCAAGTACAGAATAATATAAAGAAGCAGTAATAAGAAAGAAGCAGGCAGAAAGAGATGGACACCAAATTCCTCGGTAGGGATGCTATAATAGACAGTGGAGGAACAGCAACCAAACACAAAGACGCACAATCATACATGGTTTTCACCATTTAATATGTACAAATAAATATCATCAAGGTCAAGAACAATGTGTTAGAAAATTATGTAAAAAACGTGAACCATACAACTTCAACAAGTGTTAAAAAGGACTTAGACTCCAAGTGAACTTGTAGAAGCAAGTAAATAGTCAAAAACCAGTTTTGTATTCTCTATGTTCGCCAGAGGAAACTTAGATTTAAAAAACCTCATGCGTTTCATTCACATGACTTTCTGTACATCTCTGAAACAAATGATTGTTTAAAAGTATATTCTTGTTTACTTCATGTTAATTGAAAAAAAAAATAATTAGTGGAAATGATTTCATTACTTGTTTCCTTGCAAGTAGAAGGGAAATTAGGGCGTACCACAGGCCAAAGTGATAGTCAAATCTTTTAAAAGGTTGCTATGTTAGTATGACCAGGAGTTGACAAATTCCCGTATGAGAAAATTATATTTTAAAACAAACCAACAACAAGGAATATCTCAAAAATGGTCAACTCTACAAAAAAATGTATATAACGTAAATTGTGTGTTTAACAAGCTCTACATTTTCTGTTATGTAAGTCTTTGTCTATCTTTTACGATTTTCCAGTCACCCAAAATTCCGCAAAAACCATCCAGAATAAAGATGTCTTCAGAGGCTATTCCCAGAAAATTCAAGATATACATTTTATTGGTCATGTAAATATCTTTAATGTGCTATATTTTAATCAAAAACGTTAGAGCCATTTTTGAGAAAATAAAAAGTTTCCAAAATGTTTCCTTGTAAGGGATATTTGGGGTGGAGGGATTTTCTTGAAAATCTTCGTGTCGCATCCTTGGAAGATACTGACCTTAAATACCATGTTTTGTATTTAACAGATTTTTCGTTTTCGAACTATGCTACCCACACACACATAAACACACATGGATATTTTTTAAATTTTTTTTTTTTTTTTTGGATTTAGTGGGTCTCAAAACTTGTATTTCAGCTGTAATCTCGGTATCGAATTTTTGGGTGTTATACAATACCTTCTTTATACACTATGTACATAGTATGTACAGAGAAAGTAAACATATTGTTTCTGGTTAGAATTGTGATTATTGCCGAGCAAATTGCTCCTCGGTAACGTATTAGGTTAGAATTTGGGGGGTCCTGGTTCGAATCCTGTTAATTCTCCAATCTCACCTTGGGTTTTATAACTTGTTCCTGGTTGTAGGTTGTGTCTCGACTATTACAATATTCTTTCTTTGAGTTTCCTTTCATTCTGTTTCCTTCTCATTTTTCAGGTACGCTTCTAGATATAATGTTAAATGCTGCCGAACAGAAGCGCGGATACATGTTCTAAGGAAAGAGTGTTTCATGGACACTGGTGGGCTCTCTGATCGAAAGGGTCATATGAAGCTCCATTAGTGGGACGGTCTTCGAGCCAGAAACTGTTAGAGCAGGCATGTCCAAAGATAACTCTTACGAGGTGTTGACGTCAGAATGTTATTTCCCTTGACTTCAACCAGGGACGAGAAATGCTGGTGAGTCACCATAAAGACATAAGTACAGTGTTCGGTTGCTAGCGCGCTGTTTGTAAGCAAACATAAACAGAAACGTCAGCTTCGAAAGGCAGTAATTGTCATATTTATAGCAATTTCACAGGTTCCTCACGAACTGCAAATCGAATTACTTGCTCTAAGAATGTCGACGAATATAAAATCGTGTATATATAGGTATATTACTTAAATATTTGCATAAGGATTTATTTTCCAATTACGATTATTTGTATCACATGTATGATGACGTTTGTCTCCACATAAATTATATTAAAAGCCAGCATCGCAGTAGTGTACACGGCATCATTTGGTTGAACTATTAAGTCTTTGTGCATCATCCTTAGCAGCAGATGCTGGTGGACTGCCGAACTAAAATATGTCTCGGAAGTTAGAGAAAAAAATCTGATGTGTACCATTCACATGACTTTCTCCATATCCCTGCAACAAACAATTCTTAAAAAGCTTATACCTCTATTTACTTTATGCTAATCAGAAAAAATTAGCAGAAATAGTCTTATTACTCGCAGCCTTGTAAGTAGAAGCGAAATAAGGGACAACTGTAGGTTAAAGTGATAGTCAAAAGCTGGTTGCTATGTCAATGAAGTTCCTTTGTTTATATGGATAGGAGTTGACAAGTTCCAGTATGAGAAAAGTATACGTTTTTCATAGCAGAAACCAAAAATAAGGAATGTCACAAAAACGACGAACTCCACGAAAAAAATATATATATAACATAAATTGTGTGTTTTAATGTGCTCTACATTTTTGTGTAGTAAGTCTTTGTCTATCTCTTACGGTTTAGCAGTTATTCAAAATTTAGTAAAATTCATCCAGAATAAACTACTCTTCAGAGGCTATTCCCAGAAAATTCAAGATATACATTTGATTTGTCAAGTAAATATGTTTAATATCCGAAATTTTAACCAAAATCTTTAGAGCCAGTTTTGAGGAAATCAGAGTTTTCGAAAAAAGTTCCATGTAAAGGGTAGTTGGGGGTGGGGGGATTTTTCTCAAAATCTTCGTGTCGCATCCCTGAAAGATACTAAACTTAAATACCAAGTTTGGTATTTTACCGACTTTTCGTTTTTGAGTTATCGTGTTCACAGACACACGGACACACACACACACACACACGGACCGTTTTGTGAAAATGCTTTTTTTGGATATTGGGGACCCTAAAACATATATTTCCGGTGAAATCTCGGTATCGAATTTTTGGTGGAGTGCAGTACTTTCTCTATACACTATGTACATAGTGCGTATGGAGAAAGTAAAAAGAAAGAAAAAACTAGATACGTGTGGAAAGCGTTGTGTTTACAAACACTTCATTACGTCACATAGTGGCATACCCAAATGCTTCACACGGAGTGGAATGGCTACTCTTTCAATTTGGCTACATCTGTGTTAGAGACTTATCCGAATTTCTGTGGCCTACACTCTCCTTTGCGTATGTTTTTTACTTTTTTCACTTCGTCTCTTCCTGCTGCACTGTGATAGGGGAAATATTATTATTTTTCAAACACAAACAGAGAGACACTGAAGAGAAAGAAAAGTATCTCATCAGTCAAATAATGAATGTAAGTAAATACTTCCTAAAATCTTGCCACGCTGATATGTATTCCTTCGCGTTTGCTTCCCTTTCCGCCTTCAAATTATGACAAACAAGCCCTGTACAGTGCCATCATAGGCGATAAAAACAGTGTAAACATTGCGTCAAGAAGGATGTATGTGCCTGCAGTATCCTTTGAGGCAGGCTTAAACCAAAGGATTCTTCTATATATTTGTTAATAAGAATTTACATGCTCTCCAGAAGCATTAATCTGTTATATACTTTATATATTTACTGAAATCAATGTCATAAAAATGTAAATTTGACTATTTTCTTCGAATTTAATAAAAAAAATGTGATGTAATCCATTCAAAGCTTTCTTTACCAGTTCTGCAAATAATCTATCCTTGCAGAAAGCTTATTATTGTATCTACTTTATGCTATTAGAGATAAGCATTAGCAGAAATGCTCTTATTACTTAGTTCCTTATAAGTAGAAGGAAACAAGAGAATATCGAGGCTAAAGCAATAATCAAATCTCTCAAAACGGGCTATGTGATTGACACATAGATTCAATCACATTTAAACCAAGTTCTCTTGCATGGATCGGAGTAAAAATATGAAACAAATAATAACTGTTCGTTTGACATAAGTTTTAAGTATTTTAAAATTCAAACAAATAACAAGAATTGCCTTGGTAAATGATTTTACTCTTCAAAAACAGTTATATGACATAAATTGTGTGTTTTAGCGAGATCTACATTTTTGTACAAAAAGTTTTGTCTATCTCTTACAGTTTACCAGTTATGCAGAAGTAATTCAGAATGAAGGGGTCTTCAAGACATACATTTAATTTGTGAAAAAAATGTCTTAAACATTAGGTATTTTAATCAAAATCTTTAAAATCAGTTTTGGGAAAATTAAAGTAAAACTGTTTCATGTAAAGGGTAGTTTGGGGTTCGCATTTTCTTGGAAATCTTTGTGTCAGCATCCTTTTAAAATGCTGAACTTAAATATCAAGTTTGGCATTTAACCAATTTTTAGTTTTCCAGCTATAATGTTCACACATACACACACGAACGATTTCCTAAAAATGTAGTTTTGTATTCAGGGTGGTTTAAAACAAGTATTTCCAGTGAAATCTCGGTATTGAATTTTTATATGGAATATAATACCTTATCTACCTCCTATGCACATGTAAATATGTGGTCAAGAAGTTTTTTTTTTTTTAGTAGTGTTTAACGCCCGCTTTTACTGCTCTGGCACCGCAGGTGATGACACTGATGATACATGAAGATGCAGCTCCGGTGGAAAGAGATGGCGGGGGAAACCGGAGAACCTGGAGAAAACCCGCCCCTGCGCCGCTTTGTCCACCACAAATCTCACATGCGGTCGCTTGGGATCGATCTCCAGGTGAGAGGCTAGTGGTCTGACCACTTGGCCACGGTGAAGAAAGAAATGAAGAAAGGTGAAAATTATACATGTTAAATATGGAACTATTTTGCATCGCACAACAACCTATTCCATTACAGGAGCCAATGAGCTGTAATTAGTACACTTGATAGTTAAGAAATACGGGCTAACGCTATATGAAAGAGAGACATGCAGATATGGATACACCATGCCGTCTAGTAATCCGTAGCTAGTGCTGTGTGGGCGTAGAAACTGCGTAGCCGAGCTTTAGGGCAATAAAGCTCTGGTTAAAAGATCAGATTCTGGTCTCTCAATTGTCCAGGTATCACATTCTAATACTGAAATTACATCGCCATCAACTTAAGTTTCACATTACTTCTGGATACTCCTCATTCTAATGAAAATGAAACTGCAATGCCAATATACTTGCATTACAGCTCTTTCTAACATAGGTGTAAGTATTTTGTTACGAATCTGCGTTTCCTAAAGAAAGTTAAAAGTCAATAGCGTTTTCGGGTAATGCATTTTTTGATGACGTCAATGTATACACACAACTTTAAATCTCCCACATATTTGTAAAGATGCCACAACTATTGCAGCTCAGAGAAATATCCAAAAACCCTTGCGCTTGCACACGCACACGGACCGAACTGTTTACGAAAACGGTTTTTACTTTACTCATGGGAGCTCAAAATATCTATTCTTCAGTAAAATATGGATATCGAATTTTTGGGTGAAGTGCAAACTTCCACTGCCTGATAAGTGCGTGATAAAGTCAATAAAAAGTAAAGTTATAAAGCCCACTGGTATTTTTTTCCTAATTCATAATTTGTTAAACAATTCTATTTATTTAATATCTGTTTAACTGCTTGGTCAACTTTTGTTTAATGTGGTTGGTTTTTTTTTTTTTTTTTTCGTGGTTTCCCCAAGTCATATAGCTAAATATAGGATTAGTGAATTTATACCATATATATCAAAAATAAAAATAGATGTTAATTGCGATTGCGCTGCCATCTATCCACAGATAGTGCAAGCACTTTACTGGACGGCACCCCTAACCCCATCTATTTGTCGCGGAGCAAAGTGGTAGGTGTCGTGAGAGGAGATGGGACCTTAAAAGGCTAGCTGCACTTTTTCATCTGACTACGGATAGTAGGTGACCTAGACTGGACTAGCACGGGAAGCGATGGTAGTATGGTTCGGGGATGAGACCTTAAAATGGCTACTGTCTGGCGTAAGTTACCGTACAATTCGGTGGCAATATGACCAAGTTGTTAAAGTAAAATAAAACAATTAAAAGAAAGAAGAAAATAATCCTGATGTGTTGCACTCGCATGACTTTCTCTAGTCATTCTTGTACAGACTATTCACTTTTATTTTTCTATCTACTGCAGGTTAATCGAGGTAAACATTTGCAAAACTGTCTTATTCTATATACCCTTGTGAGCACAACGGGATTATACATTACTCAGACTTTTGAGACAGTGGAAGGGGGGGGGGAATAAGGACGTTACGCGGCTGCACCGACAGTTATCACAAATTGCCGACACAGGTAACCGTCTTGGTCACGAGCAACTTGTTTCCTAACTTTGCCCTTTCCAGTATCACTCTGTAACCAAACTATATATGAGTATAACTTTAAGCGATAGTCAAATATTTTAAGAGCGAGTCACTGTGTAATGACTTAAAATTCCGTTTTCTTTGCATAGTGAACAGATATAAACATTGGGAGACAAGTAACAACGTTCTATTTGAGAAAAGTATTAGCTATTTTAAAGTTTAAACCAGTAGCAAGGAAACTATTTGAAATTATTAGCTGGTGTGTGTGTGTGAGTGTGTATGTGTGTATGTGTGTGTGACATAAATAGTGTGCTTTAAACTGATCTTCACTTCTTTTGCAGTAAGATTTTCTCAATTGTTTATGGTTAGGAGCTGCGCAAGGTTCATTAAGAATAAACAGGACTTTAGAAACTTTCTCAAAAATTTAATATAATTTCATTTTTCATGAAAAAGTCTCAACTATGTAGTGTTTTAATCAAAATCGTTGTAGCTGTTTTGGAGTAAACAAACTTTTCAAAAAAAAAAAATACTCCACGTAAGATTTCTTGAAAATCTTCGTGTCGTAATCCTGGGATATAGAATTATTTCGTTTTTGAGTTATACTATTCATAGCCACCCAGACACCACAGACACACACGACCTCTTTCTTATGTTTTGCGGGGGGGGGGGATTACGACGCTCAAAACATATATTCCCGGTGCAATCCTGAAATCGGATTTTCGGGTGGAATACAAATACCATACCTAGAAAAGGTAATATTTTGGTGGTGTTATAAAGTGGGATTTATCAGGAATGAAAGTGTTTATGACAATTTTTGAAGGCTCTTCAATATTTTCAGCTGTTTTCAGGTGTCCTAAAGCGACTACTGCTGCAACACAAGGGTGAATACTGCAACAGTTGTTGCCAAACATCCCCAAATGTTTTTTACCTGCACAGTACCATGCCCTGGCAGTCGGTATATTTCAGGAAGCACACGAAACGTAATCCAGAGAACAAATTAGGATAGAAGACTTGTTTGTTTTTCCTCCCCCGCGTGACCTTGAAGCATAATTGTGGCATAACAATAGACAGGGCTACCTGTACAAGAGATGTTGGGCCTGAACAAACAACATGCCGCTTGTACAGGGGTGTATATGCTTCCTTTTATTTGCTTTCTTACTGACAGGCGCAAGGTTAAAATAGAGAATGTTTTCAAAAATGAAGTGCTCTTTAGATGAATTGTTGAATGTACTGTATACGTGTTTCATTTTGACATGGAGAATAAAAACGTTTAAATTAATTTAAATTATTTAGGGAAAGGTAAGTGGAAGAAACCTATTCAGAGCTACGTTTTATTTCACAAAGCGAAGAAAGTCTGATCTTATGTTATCATATAAGCCTTGTTTCTTAAGGGCATGTATGACTGAAATTTTGAAATTCCAAAATAATAAAGCTAGCTTTTAAAACTTTATACCACCGAAGTAATATAATGCAAATAAGTGGCAGTGCAAATGTTATCAATTTTCCTCTAATCGTTTGAAAGTAATGGCCAAATGTGTTTGTTTTTGTCACGTCATTAAAAAAAGTCCCTTGCGACAAAAAAAAAATGAGTTAATATTCTAATCCTAGGTATACAATACATTTATTTTTGAAATTTTAATAGGTTTCTCTATGTCTCCTTTAGTTTAAGTCCAAAAATGTTTAAAGTTATGAATGTGCTCTTTTTATCACAAAAATATAATTAATGAAATTATCAATAGCCAGAAAAAGAACGACTGGAATGCATGATTCATATTAAAATCTACTAGGTAGGTTGGTTGGTTGGTTGGTTGGACTCCCAGCTTTCCATTTCATCTCTTGTGCTGCTGCTGTCTTTACTCTCCTTTTCTTGTTACATTGATGCTTTTCTTCTTCTTCACAACTTCGTTCTTACTTTCTCTAGCATGCATGTACAATGTTTAGGGTGGATAGAGAAGGTACTGTATACCACCCAAAAATTCGATGTCGAGAGTTCACCGAAAATATCTGTTTCTGAGTCCGAATAAAGCATTAAAGCACATATGTGTGTGCTGTCTGTCTGTCTGTCTGTCTGTGTGTGTGTCTATGGACAGCATAGCTCAAAAAAGAAAATACCGTTAAATGCCAAACTTAGTATTTAGGTTTAGTATCTTCCAAGGATACGACATCAAGATTTTCGCGAAAATCTCCCAAACTACAAACTATCCTTTACATGGAAAAATTTTCGAACATTTTGATTTTCTCAAAAAGGCTATAACGATTTTGATTAAATACCGTGTATTAATTTACATCGCAAATAAAATGTATATCTTGAATTTTCTGGAAGTAACCTATGAAGACCTCCTTATTCTGGATTAACTTTGCCGAATTTTTCTTAACTGCTAAACCGCATGAGTCAGAAAAAACTTACAGCACAAAAATCCTTACATCCTTTACGTTTTTACTGTGGAGGTAACCGTTTCCGAGATATTCCTTGTTATTGGAATCGATTTTCATTGACAATCACATAACGACATATTTTAAAGCATTTGACTATCACCTTAGCCTGGTGTATTCCTTCAGTTCCTTTCTACTTATAAGGAACTAAGTAATAAGAACATTCTATTAATGTTTATCTCGATTAGCATTGTGTAGAAAGAAGAATAATCTTTTGTAAGAAGGTAGCTTGTAGAGCAGCTAGAGAATGTCATATGAGTGTAACAGAACTCGTCAAACTGAATTTTTTCTAGCCAGTTTCACCTCGAATGCTTTACTGTAGCTCCACTTAAGGCATTTAAAAATTGCGTCGGGTGGCCAATCGTACCTTTTTACTTTCTTTGGCCCCGTCTGTACAATGTGCATTACTTTCTCTGGCCCCGTATGTACAATGTACATCGGGATAGAGAAGTATTGTATTCCACCCAAAAACTCGATACCGATATTTTTCCGAAAATACATGTTTTAGGACCCTCTGTATCCAAAAAAAGCATTTTCAGAAAAAGGTCCGTGTGTCTGTGAACACGATAACTCAAAAACGAAAAATAGCTAAAGTACCAATCTTGGTATTTAAATTTAGTATCTTCCAGGGATGCGACACGAAGATTTTGAGAAAAATCCCCCGAACCCAAACTACCCTTTACATTGAACTTTTTTGAATATGTTGATTTTCTTAAAAATGGCTCTAACGATTTTGATTAAAATGTCGTATATCAAAGATATTTACCTGATAAATAAAATGTATATCTTGAATTTTCTGGGAATAGCTTGTAAGGACCTGTTTATTTTGGATGAATTTTGCTTAATTTGGCATAACTAGTAAACCGTTAGAAATAGACAAAAACTGACTGTACAAAAAATGTAGGTCTTGTTAAAATACACAAGTTATGTCAATTACATTTTTTTCGTGGAGCTTACCGTTTTCGAGGTATTCCTTGTTATTAGTTTCGGTTGTGAAGTACTTACACTTTTCTCAGACGGGAGTGTCCGTTTTTCTTTTGTTCTATTCCTGGCCAAGAGAAGAAGCAACTCGTAATGACAATCGCATAACGACAGCATTTAAAACATTTGACTATCGATTTAGCCTAGTGTATTCCCTTATTTTCTTTCACTTATAAGGAACTAAATAATAAGAACATTGTGCTAATGAGTACCTCGATTAACAAGGTGCAGAAAGAATAATGTTATGTAAGAAGTTTGTAGTACAGCTAGAGAAAGTTATGTGAGTGTAACACATCAGATTTTTTGTATTCCGGAATATTTAAATTATTTTATGGGATTAAAATTAAAAAATCGATTTTTTGTGAGTTTTTATGAAATTAAACCTTGCCCCGCAGATAAGTATTCTTCCGCGTTATGTTATCCCCTCCTTTCACAGATTGGGTAATGTACACCTTTAAATGATGACAAACAAGCCATGTGTCACGCAAGGATAGGCCATAAAAGGGATATAATAACTCTGTTATGATAGATGCGAATTCGTAGTTTCCCTTTGTCATCCCAAGAGGCAGGTTTGAAGTAAAGGATCCTCCCATCTATTGCATGATAAGAATTTACATTCATTTCAGACGTTCAACTGTTAATGTCATCAGCACCCTTATAAAATAAAATCTCAGGAAAGACCAGTTTAGTTACTTATAGACCATTTTTACTTTCTCTACATGTACTGTGTACATAGTGTATAGATAAGGTATTGCACTCCACCCAAAAATTCGATATACAGATTTCACCGGAAATATAGTTTTAGGGTCCCCTTTATCCAAAAAAAAAAATATTTGCAGAAAAAGTCCGTGTGTATGTGTGTCCGAGTGTCTGTGAACACGATAACTCAAAAACGAAAAGTCAATAAAGTACCAAACTTGGTATTTAAGTTTGGTATCGTCCAAGGCCAAGGTTCCCCGTGAGCTGTCGTGCCATGGAGTTATCGTCCAAGGATGCGACACAAAGATTTTCAAAAAAATCCCGCCACCCCAAACTACCCTTTACATGGAACAAATTTTGAAAATTTTGATTTTCTTAAAAATGGCTCCAACGATTTTGATTAAAATATCGTACATTAAAGATATTTACTTGACAAATAAAAAGTATACCTCAAATTTCCTTGGAATATCCTCTGAAGACTACTTTATTCTGGATGAATTTTACGGAATGTTGCATAACTGCTAAACCGTAAAAGATGGAAGAAAACTTAAAACACACAAAATGTAGAGCACGTCAAAACACACAATTTATGTTATAAAATTTTTTCCTGGAGTAGATCGCCTTGAGATATTACTTGTTTTCGGCTTCAGCTTTGAAAAACATACTTTTCTCATACAGCAATTTGTCAACTCCTGTTCATACAAACAAAAGAACTTCAGTCACATTACAACCAACTTTTGACTATCACTTTAACCTATGGTACTCCCTTATCTCACTTCTACTTACAAGGAAGCAAGTAATAAGACTATTTCTGCTAATTGTTTCTCGATTAGCATGAAGTAAATAGAAACATAAGCTTTTTAACAATAATTTGTTGCAGAGATTTAGAGAAAGTCATGTGAATGGAACACATCAGATTTTTAATGTATTTTGAAAATGCACTCAAGTGCAAAATTGATTGTGAATGCGAAGCGTATACTTAAAATGTGTTATAAACGCGATATTTGTTGCAATTATTGTCAAAACTCACAGTTTGTTGAGGAGCTGGCCGTTTCTTGATATTTGCTTCAATTTTAAAATACTTCAACTTTCTCAAACAGGACGCTCGTCCGTATTTCTTTTGTTTTATTCTTCGCCATAAAAAGAAACTAATTTCAATGAAAATCGAATAGCGACAGCTTTTAAATCTTGTGACTATCGCTTTAGCATAGTGTTTTCCCTTAGTTCCTTTCTACTTGTAACGAACCAAGTAGTTAGAACATTTTGCTAATGCTTATTTCGATTAGCATGGAGTAGAAAGAAGAAGATTTTTAAGAAGTTTGTAGAACTGGTAGAGAACACTTCAGATACCTAGCCCCGTATGTACGATATACATAGGGATAGAGAAGTATTGTAATCCACCCAAAAATTCGATGTCGAGATTTCACCGGAAATAAATGTTTTAGGACCCCCTGATCAAAAAAGAAGCATTTTCAGAAACAGGTCCGTGTGTGTGTGTGTGTGTGTGTGTGTGTGTGTGTGTGTGTGTGTGTGCGTACCCTTTACATGCCATTTCAATCACAAATAAAATGTTTATCTTAAATTTTCTGGGAATAGCTTCTAAAGACGTGTTTATTTTGGATGAATTTTGCTTAATTTGGCATAACTAGTAAACCGTAAGAGATAGACAAAAAATTACTATACAAAAATGTAGATCTTGTTAAAATACACAAGTTATGTAATATACATATTTTCGTGGAGCTTTCCGTTTCCGAGTTATTCCTTGTTATTGGTTACAATTGTGAAGTAATTATACTTTTCTCAGACGCGTGTTTCTTTTGTTCCACTCCTGGTCAAGCAAAGGAGCGATTTGCAATGACTATCGCATAACGACAGCTTTTAAAATATTTGACTATCACTTTGGCCTAGTGCATTCCCTTAGTTCGAGTCTACTTATAAGGAACTAAGTAATAACATGGTGTTGGAAGAAGAATTATCTTTTGTAAGAAGTTGGTTTGTAGAGTAGCTAGAGAAGGTCATGTGAGTGTAACACATCAGATTTTTTCTGATGTATTCGGAGCCATGTCTTGAAGGTGGAGGACCTATGAAAGATTCCAGTAGCATCAATTTTGTCAGGGACTGTCCAAAGGGGCGGACGAGTTTCTCGGTATCCCATCATTTATAACAGTATTCGGAGCACCGCGAAGCCTTGACGTGAAAGCTTTTGATTGATGTACTGCATACCTTCACGTGGGTTTTTAACATCACTTAATGATTCGTAATGCAGCAATGTTCTCTACAGATGGCAGCACTCTTGTCAGTTGAGCACAAAACAGAAGCATTCACCTGGGTTCCTTCAACTTCAAAAGTTTGTAACAATTTGTTACGATGTTTATGTTTCTGCTTATTTTTAGTATGTTAATATGTTTTCTGTTGTTTTGTAGAAATATTAAATAAGTAGGTAATTTGATATTGAAAAGCCAGAGTCATAAAGGAGAAATATCTAACCATGGGCTAGTAAAGTTCAATTAGGAATTCATACCACAGAGTAAAAAAATCTTACATGTTCCGTTCGCATTACTTTTTCTACATCTCTGCACAGATTATTGATAAAAAGCTTATTCTTCTATCACTCTAATCGAGAAAATATTAGTAGAAATGGTCTTATTAGCTGTTTCCTTGTAAGTAGAGGTGAATAAGGGAGTACGCTAGGCTTAAGCCATAGTCAAATCTTTTTAAAAAGCTGGTTGCTATGTTATTGAACTTCCTTTGTTTGTATGGCAAGGAGTTAACGAATTCCCGTATGAGAAAACTGAAACCAATAACTAGGAATTTCTCAAAAACGATGAACTCCTAAAAAATGTATATAACAAATTTTATGTTTTAACGAGATCTACATTTTTTGTGTAGCAAGCTTTTGTGTATTTTTTACGGTTTAGCAGTTATGCAAAATTCATCCAGAATAAAGATGTACTCAGAGACTATTTCCCGCCCGCACCTAGACGGCCCGAGTTCGATCCCAAGCGACCGCATGTGAGATTTGTGGTGGACAAAGCGGCGCTGGGGCGGGTTTTCTCCGGTCTCCCCCGCCATCGCATTCCACCGGTGCTCCATCTTCATTCATGTATCATCAGTGTCACCGCCTGCGGTGCCATAAGTAGTTAAAGCGGGCGTTAAACACTACCAAAAAAAACAGACTATTTCCAGAAAATTCAAGATATGCATTTTATGTCATGTAAATATCTTTAACATAGGTAATTTTAATCAATGTCGTTAGTCATTTTTGAGAAATCAAAATGTTCTGTTTATGTCAAGATGACGCATCCTTGGACAAAACCGATCTTAAATCCCAAATTTGGTATTTAAAGCACTTTTCGTTTTTCGTTTTAGAGCTTGATGCTCATACATACACGGTCATTTTTATACTTTTTTTGGATTCAGGGGGCCTCAGAACATATATTTGTGGTATCGAATTTTTGGGTGCAATGCAATACCTTCTCTACAGACTGTGTACATATTTGATGTAGAGAAAGTAAAAATAACCGTAGTAGCGTGCCTGCCTCACATACAAGAGCTTGGAGTTTGAATCTCGGTTAGGTTGTATTATCCGGATAAGTTGTTTACTGGATTTTCCTTTATCTTAAGAAGACAACTGTTGAGTAACTCTAAGCTCGATGGACCCCAGGTTAATTGAGCATCATTTCACACATTTCATGCCTCCATTGTCACCTCGCTAGATTTGGCGCCACAAGGTGCGATCTGAAGTAGAGATGCCAGGGAAGAGTTGGATTGAAATAAAGTGTCGTTGACGAAATGCAAAGTTAGAGAGCGTGTCCCTTTGCTTCCCCGAGGAATTCGATGCCATGGTTTTCCTGCTCTCAGTGATATAGACAGTATTGATGAAATTATACTGATATAGTTTTCTCCAAAATATGATGGCGTTCAAACGGGATCGTTCTCCCCTGTCACTGGGCAATAACCATTAGCAAACAAAAGATGAACTATACTAGGGGTAAGAGGAAACGTAGTAAATACTCTGCTTCCTGGAGACTCGAAGACTTTGCTCGAGATTCGCAACTTAGTTAAGGGACCAGTAAGTGGAAGACTAGGCAACTGCGAGCGGTGGTATCCAACCGCAAACTTCCTAAACTCAAACTTCAAAGTCACGCCGAGTGTTATCATGTTCTGAAAACTACTGCAACGTACTCTTGCAGCTCCGAAGTAGCACTCGACCATGAAAATTCTGTGATCGCTGATCATTCCCTTCTTGCATGAAAAGAAGGCACGAAATGCCCAGTACATCTACCCCTTTGCGAAGTCGGCAATGCAGTTGAAGGTTCAATTCCGTACTTCCCCTTTGAGACAAAGTGCTCGCTGAACTAATGTCGTCATGCATTTAGTGCTAAAGGCCAAATAAATGTGAAGACCTGATAGAATGTTGAGCACCCCTAATAAGACGCTGTTGTTTACTCAGAGCGGCCTCTACCTGGAGAACTGTTTGCTCATCCGCAATGTTAATCTTGGTAACACAAAACCTTTCTTTGAAGATTTGTAGCCCAAATTGACCGTGAAAGGTTTGTTTTCTCTCAAATTTCTCTATTTACCCTTATTTTTTCTCCGTAATTTTGGGAGCTATCCCTTCTCTTAATCCATCCTTTGAACTCTATTCCTTGTAAATCCTGCAACAGAAGATTGGGCTTTGCTAATCCTACCTAAGGAAATTTAGGTTCATCAGGCGTATCGGTACCTGAGGAAGGAAAATATTTACTTTCAAAATATTGTAGCATCAGAAATTGGTGTGACAGTATCTTTAGGATATGAAATATTTACTGAAAGAATAACAGAAAATGTTTCTGGAATTTTCTCACGGTCGGTAGAAGGGATTTCTACATAAAACGGCTCGTCATGTGAAAAAATGAAGGAAAATAATATATGTATTATTACATTCACATGTCTTACTCTTCTCTACCGCTTACTATTGGGTATGCAAATTATTATTACGAAAGCGCATTTTCTTATCCACATCACTTTAATCTAGCTAACCTTTGCATAAATAAAATATAAAAGGAATGGTGATTTCAAATGTTTTGGACTACTTCGGAAAGATTGGAATTAAAATTTCAATTCTTTCTGTGACATCACAAGAAACAACTGAAAACCATAGGAAATTAAACACAAAATGGTACAATATTGAACATTTCGTATATTTGGAAATGGCTTATGGTATAAGAAAAATCATTATAAATACTTTTTGTTTTGTTTTAAAGAGATTACATTTTTTTGTAAGTGCGTTTTCGTCTATCATTTAACATTTAGCAGTTATGCAAGATTATACAGAATTTCTTCCTAATGAAGTGGACCTCAAGGCTATTCCTAGAAATCTTAGGATTTTAATAGTTTAATAACACATTATCAATTTGCAGAAAAATTAAGAGTTATTGTTATTTTTATGCAAAATGATATGCTTGATTACAAATAAATAATATGCAAAACTTAAAAGAGTTAAACTTTCTAAATGTTAGTCAGTGGACATTTCATGTGAGACAGATTATAATGTTGATAATGTTTTTATAATTTTCCTACATAAGAGCGCGGAAACTAATTTTATGCAATAATTATATTGAACAAATTTTGCAGGTTATTTTTTTCCACTCGCCAGGTAAAAATCGTATTAATATTCAATACATCGACTCAAACGTTTCCCTATACATATAAGAAATATAACTAAACAGATGTTAGAGGAAAAGCATTTATTTAGGATCACAACGACTACGTGTACAGCTAGCAGCTACACGATTCCAGACATTCCGAAAGAGTTAATAGCAACAAAACGGATGGCAAATAGGCAACTACGCAACTAAGGCTATGTGCTTGGCATGCGCTGACCATGGTGTACACTGATTAACGTACCCATACACTATCGAGGTATAACCAAATAATTTACGTTAAACAATAAATACAAACGAAAATATTATAAAACATTTCTGCAGTTAAATTTTTTAAACTTGTAAACATTACGAAAGTTAGTACTGGATAATCCTAAAAGGGATTTTACAACGTTTATTGTAGACATCATTGTGAGATATCTGGTATTTCAAAGTTGCATAAATACCAGTTTTATTTACATACTTCCAATCATAATCTGTTACTTTCTTTACACTTTTCCCTAATGCTCATTTCGTGTTATGCCTCGTGGTCATGTGTGAAATGTAACCAAATTTTTAGTGCAATAATTGATTACTTCAATTAATTGATAATAAAAATTCATTGACAATGATTAACCTAATAAGTGGTTCAACTATGAAGTCGCCATTAAGGCATGTCGTCTCAAAATGAGTAGAAGTCGCTTTATGGTTTACCGGGAAAATCTGAGTAAGTTGGGGAATTTAATGTCGTGTCGACATATTCCAATTGTAGCTTAGCGGTTAGAGCAACTGGACGGATACTGAGAGATCCGTGGTTCAAATCCCAGCTATGGTGTTGCATTGCATGTCTTTGAATTAATTATTTGTTCTCAGAAGTTTTAATACATTTACAATTAGTGATTTTTTAAGTATTTTTATCGTCTCTGCCACATATGATGTACATAGTAGGTGGTGAATGTTTTGCATTTCCACCCAAAAATCCGAACAGAGATTTCACCAGAATATAGGTATGTTATATAGGCACCTTTAATCCAAAACATAGCATTTTTTGAACAAGGTGTGCAATTTTTTTTTTAACAGCAAAGCTGAAAAACTAAATTAGTTTATATACAAGCCTTTATATTTAAGTTTGACATCCTACAAAAACGCGACACGAGGATTTTCAAGAAAATCCGCACACCTACAACTGCGTTTTACTTGGAACAATATTTCAAATTTAATTTTCATAAAAATGGCTGTAATAATTTTGATTGAAATAACATGGCTTCAAAATATTTTCATGAAAACTAAAAGTACACCTTAGTTTTCTGGTAATAGCTCCGAGTTCTCTTAATTCTTTGCATAGCTGGTAAACCATAAGAAATAGACAAAATCTTAAAAAAAAAAAAAATGCAGATGACAACACACAGAATTTATCAGACATCCTTTTTTGGAGTTGAAATCTACGAAATATTCCTTGCTATTGTTTTAAATTTTCCAATATTTGTACTTTCTCAAATGGAAAGTCGTTATTCGTTGTTCTTTCTTTCAAGTAAAGAAAACAGCATTTAAAAGTAATCACAGAGCTACCAACTCTTTGAAAATTTTAAAATCACTTAAGCATACTATATTCCCTTGATCTTGTTGTATCTACAAGGAAACATGGAATAAAAATATTTCTGCACACATTTATCTCAATTAACGTAAAGGAAATAGAAAAATAAGCTGTTAAGATAAGTTTGTGAAGAGTGGGTAGAGAAAGTCATGTGAATGTACCATATCCTACCTATATATATTACTTTCTCTACACATGTACATTTTGTATAGAGAAGGTATTGCATTCCATTAAAAATTCGATACCAAGATTTCACCGGAAATACACGTTTTAGGGTCCCAAGTATCCAGAAGGTCCTATGTATGTATCTGTGTGTCTGTGAACACGATACCTCAAAAACGAAAAGTCTGAAAAATACCAAAGTTGGTATTTAAATTTAGTATCATCCAGGATGCGCCAGGAAGATTTTAAAAAAAATCCTCTCGCCTTAAATTACCCTTTACATGGAAAAAATTTCGAACATTTTGATTTTCACAAAAATGACTAACGATTTTGATTAAAATACCGTATATTAAAGATATTTATATTATAAATAAAACTTATACTTACCTTAAATTTTCTGAGAGCAGCCTCTAAAGACCTCGTTGTTCGAATGAATTTTGCCGAATTTTGCGTAACTGGTAAACCGTGAGAGATAGATAAGAACTTACTACACAAAAACTGTAGATCACGTTAAAACGCACAATTTATGCCATATGCGTTTTTTCGTGGAATTGACCATTTCTGAGATATTCCTTGTTGTTTGATTCAGATTTAAAATACTTAACACTTTTCTCGTTGGACCTGCTTAAAAACGGATTTCAACCATGGCAAGCAGATTTAAAAAGATTTGGCTATCGTTTTAGCCTAGTATATTATCTTATTTTCCTTTTACTCACAAGGAAACAAGTAATTAAGACAATTTCTGCTAATGTTCATCTCCATTATCAATAACTAGATAGAAGAATGTGCTTTTTAACAATAATTTGTTACAGCGATGTAGAGAAATTTAAGTGAATGTAACATATTACACTTCTTTTTAATTTTAATCCCAGAGTTTATAAAATACTATGCATATAGCCCGCAATGGATTCGCAGGACACGTGTATGGCGTGTGACCTTATAAATGGATGTTTGAACGTGGTGACACGTGTATTGATTCATGTGTGCTCGGAATTCTGTGACTTTGGTTACACCTGCAAATCCTGCACAGAAAATGCTAACACAGTAATTTCACTGATGTTTAACTAATAATACCAACAATGTATTTCTTTTGTCGTCTCACTTACTGGCTGTTTTTAAGGCTTAAAGCCTGATATAGGAAGTTCGATGGTAAGGCCAATAAACGATAATTTTAAGACAGATGCTTTGGAACTGGCGAGAGAAGTCCTATCCTAAGAGGGAAGGCCTGTTGTGTTTTTCTCAAGAACATTGTCAATGCATGAGCGGTATTCCGCAATAAAAGAAAGAGAGGCCTATGCAATTATTGAATAATTAAGAAAGTGGAAACATTTCCTAATAAGCAAAACCTTTCAACTTAACACGTATCAAAAATCTGTTACATTCGTGTTTAGTAACAATTCGTTTAGTTTTGTAATCGGCTTCCCTCCTGATAATTCCTGATTTGAAGGCTTTTTTAAGTGTCGAAGTTTAACTTTTAAATGAATGTGATTTTGTCATTTAAAGAACGGACGTGCTTTCGCGTTTGTTTGAGTTACGTTATTTTTTCGTAAAACCAAATTGAACTGTGCCGACGGCAAGTTCTTCTGACGTCGCAGCTGTGATTGATAAACGGGTCCGTGTTCTGTCGGAACTGGAAAACGACATGGTCAACATCCCACAGCAAACTGCATGATGCCCGAGCCGGATCTACCAATTTCTTCGAACCCCTCCGAAAATTAGAACGTCGTGAGCCAACAATAATTACCCGCCTCAGAATTGGACACTGCAAACTGACACATTCCTTCATCATTAATAAAGACCCAGAATCAAAATGTGAGACCTGCAACACACCACTCCTGCTGCAGTGTCCGAGATACGCCAAACAGAGACTTCAGGCCGGCTTCAGTGGCTTACCAAGTGCTCTACATAACTACCAGACAATCAAAAAGACAATAATATTTATAAGATAGTGTAAACTTTTTGAATTATTGTAAAGTATAACTGTAATCATTTAGTATTTTACCAATGTGTAAATGACTATTTTATGTACAATTTGTAAGGTCGCGATATGACCATGCTGTTAAAGCAACCCAAAATAAATTATATTGCAAAAAAAAAAAAAAAGTTCTTTGACGTCGACAATCGTATTCTTACATCTGCGGTTATTGTAGTGCGACGGCTTCTGGAAATTTACATATACCTGATCAACAAATATAAAAAGGACAACGAAGTCTTGCCCAGCATTCAGTTTTCAGTGGTAATGCATCGCATGCAACAGTTGAGTTGGAAGTGAATTTCGTAGCGAGTTGTACGTCGCCGCAGCGAACGTCGAAAAGAAGCTAATGGCAGAATTTGTGAGTAGATTCTGATTTTAATCAGTTTATGGAATAAATAAAAAGTTGTTGGAGAAAAAGATTTTTTTGTTACAATAACATATTGAAAAATGTGATTATGATTACAAAACCTGTGTTATTATTTTAAATGCATTATATGTGTATTGTTTCTGTATATATTTATCCCAGCTTAATTAGAATTGAAACTATGTGTGGGTAACCACTAGGTAGTGATGCCAGAGGTGTGGATGTTCCGATACAGAAATCAATAAATGCTTCTACACTCGGTTTCCTGAATACAAATTCTTTTCCTGCCTGTTCCACGCCACAGGCAAACATCTTTTTCGTGTTTCGCTTAAAACCGACTCCCCATATTAATAACATGGAGTCGTTCGACTGCAATATGCTTGTAGCAATAATAAAAAGAAATATCTCTCCCGCGCGTCTTCTCCCTTTCTGGCATTATCCTGTATTAGAATGAGATTTTTTACGTCGCTTTTTATCGTCTCTCTTCCCCGGCGTCTGCTGCAGCCCGCGCGCGGTCTTGAGCGAGATAACTTGGTGGCAGCAAATTGTCACAGGGTGGGCGAGTGAGTGAGTGAGTGAGTGAGGGAGTAGTGACACAAAGAGGCGAGCTAAATAACTTCAACGTCCAGGTGAAGGGCTATGTCCATTGACTTTATTGCCGCACTAGGGTAACCTATAACTCTGCTCGAGGGTTTTACTTTCTCTAACAGCCTCTATTGTACATAACAGAAATTACTCTATCCTATAGTTGCTTGTAATAGACACCATTGCTATGCAGAAACGACAGTAAACTTGGACTTCAAATCAAAGTGATAGTTATTAGCGCAACGGGTAACGAAAAGGATAAAGTAAATAAATAAATGGTTGATAACTAAAAATGTTCTATAACCTTTTAACAACATTAATGCCCCGAACATTTATTCGGGTCTGCCAATCCTTAAATTGCTGAAACTCTTTTTCGTATAATTTCCGTAAAGTCGACGGTAATAAAGCCTCAACTGCTTCATTTAGTATATCATTTGGAACCAATATATTAACATTCTCAACGTCCATCGTAAACAATTTGAAACTAGCAGGAATAAAAACAAAATTAGTATTCATACATAGCCTACCATATTTTATAACTATAAGAACACCGCGATTCAATGCCTTATTTCTTATTTAATTTATTATCTACTATCTGTTGCAAAATCATTAACTGAATGTTTGTCATATATTAATTTATCGTATCTGTAGGATAAAATAATGTATTATACAAGTGGACAAACCTCTATTGTCCACTTGTAAAATAAATATTATTCCACCCAAAAATTTCATACCGAGATTTTTCTGGAAACATGTGTTTTTATTATACATGTGCTAAGGTACTAAGACTGTAAATTTACATAATATTTACCGTGGTTAACACGTCTTAGATAAAATCATAATCTTTTGTAAGGAAATTTGTTTGTGTAAAAGCTAGAGAAAGTCATGTGAGGGGACACTAAACAGTGTTATTGTGTTAAAATCTTGGTAAGGAATTTTTGGGTGGAATGCAATACTTTCTCTAGCTAGTACTATGTACATTGTACATTCTTGGTAGAGAAAAAATCTGATGTGTTCCACTCACATGACTTTCTCTAAATCTCTGCAATAAATTAAATTTAAATCGCTTATTTACTTAACACTAAAAAACTAGCGGAAAAAGGTTTTATTACTTGCTTCCTAGTAAATAGAAGGGAAATAAGAGAAAACTTTAGATTAAAGCGATAGTCAAATCTTCTAAAAACTGGTTGCTATGTGATTGAAGTTCCTGTGTTTTATTGACATGAGTTTCTAAATTCCCGTATGAGAAAAGTATAAATATTTTAAAGCTGAAACTAAAACAAGTAATATCTCAAAAATGGCCAACTCCAAGAAAAACATGTATATAACAAAAATTGTGTTTTGACGAGATCTAAATTTTTTGTGTAGTAAGTGTTGTCTATCTCTTACGGTTTATGTGAAATTCAGCAAAATCCATCCAGAATGAAGAAGTGTTCGTTCATTGGCTACTCCCAGAAAATTCAAGATGTAGGTACATCTTATCTGTCAGGTAGGAAGATTTATATATTCATTTATTATATTTATTTATTTATGATCATAGGACTGGGCGATTAGAAATTATACTTTCTCATAAAATGAGAATAAAAAGTTGTTGCTATAAGTAAAATAAGATTGCTACTCCTCGAGTAGTAAGGGACATAAAAAATAAAATTTCGATTTAATATACGGTTTTTATTTAAAATCGTTAGAGCCATTTTTGATTAATTCGAAAAAATCACGAGCTTTGTCATGTAAAAGGTTGTTTGGGGGGGATATTTGTTTTTAAAAATATTCGTGTCAAATCCTTTGGAAAATACTAAACTTAAATACCAAGTGACATTGACACATAATTAAGTTTTTCTAAAAATGCCTTGGGGAGATTCAGAAGGTTTCAAAACATATGTTTCCGGTATATCTCGGTATCGAATTTTTGAACGCAACACAATACTTTCTCTTTACACGATGTACATAGTATCTGAAGAGAGAGTAAAAATCTGATGTGTACCATTCATATGACTTTCTCTACACCTCTGCAACAAATTGTAGTTAAATAGATTGTGCTTCTGTTTACTTCATGCTAATTGAGAAGCATTAGCAGAAATAGTCTTATTATTTGCTTCCTTGTAAGTAGAACCGAAATGAGAGAGTACCATAGGATAAAATGATAGCCAAAAGCTGGTTGCTATGTAACTGAAGTTCCTTTGTTTGTATAGGCAGGAGTTAATAAATTCCTGTATGAGAAAAGTATGTTTTTCCAAGCAGTCACGAAAAACTAAGAATATCTTAAAAATGATCAACTCCACTAAAAAAATGTATATGACATAAATTGTGTGCTTTAACGTGCTCTACATTTTTCATGCAGTAAGTTTTTGCCCATCTCTTACGGTTTAGCAGTTATGCACAATTCCGTAAAATTCACCCAGAATAAAGTAGTCTTTAGAGGCCATTCCCAGAAAATTCAAGATGTAAATTTTTTTTGTCTGGTAAATATCTTTAATATACGATATTTTAATCAAAATCGTTATTCATTTTTAAGAAAATCAAAATTTTCAATTTTTTTTCCATGTAAAGGGTAGTTTGGGGTGGGGGGATTTTTCTCAAAATCTTCGTGTCGCATCCCTGGAATATACTGAACTTAAATACCAAGTTTGGTATTTTAGCTACTTTTCGTTTTTGAGTTATCGTGTTCACAGACACACGGACATACGGACACACATACACACACGGAACTTTTTCTGAAAATGCTTTTTTTTTTTTTTTGATACAGGAGACCCTAAAGCATATATTTCCGGTGAAATCTCGGTATCGAATTTTTGGGTGGAGTGCAATACCTTCTCTATCCCTATGTACATTGTACATATGGGCTAGAGAAAGTAAAAAGTTAGTAAATAATTTATATTAGCTCAACTATTTTTGTAAGCAATTTCTTTCAGGTGAAAATTCCTTTATGTTAAAACGTGGAATTTTTTCTCTTCTTGTTTGCTAATATAGCTAGTAGAATATTTTAAAATTCATTAAGTTAATACAATAAAGCAATGGTTAATAAAACTGTCATTATGTACACAGATTAAGGAGAAGCTTCAAATATATAGAACAGCTGGCAGCAGACTGTAATAATTAAGCTACGAAAAACGAATATTCCGAACATTTCCGAAGAAAATTGTGCGGTTTACGTTAAGGCGAAAACATTTTAAGGATTAACCATTTGTAGCTTTAATTACGTCATTGTTTTGGATAAGATAACGATTAACGGTAACGGGTGCAAAAACACTATTGAGGATGAATAAAATAAATCAAAGTGGAGATGCCACTGAATAGATGCGTATGACACTCGAATGGGGTTTCAAAGGAATTCTCCCGGGTGACAAACGCTTTTCAGATCGGAACATAAACTCTTCTCCACAGGTGATGTAAAAGGTAAGAAAAGAAGTGGCAGACTAGTCGAGGAGTCCGTAGAGAGATCGACGCGAAAACGATCCAATTCCGCAGATTCTGGTGGAAGCTTTGCCACCCTTCTCTTATCCTTTAATTCACCTGTGGAAAAGAGTTTATATTCCTATCTACAAAGCGTTTGTCTCAGAGGAGATTCCCGTTGAAGTTGCTTCAGAATATCAGTATATAAAGTCATGTGCATGGAATCGTACCCAAATTATGCGCAGTGAAATACCACCGAGCCCCTTATCTGATGTTTAGCACTACACCATACAGTGTGTTGAGGTGAATAAGTGCAAATGTATCAGCGTTTGAGGGCAATGTGATTATCCAGTATTTGTAGCTTTTTCACTATTTTCTTATGCTATTTTCATGAGAAAAACTTCACGATGTCTTTAGGATGGCTATTATTCCTCACGTCAGTTGTTCGGTGATTGTTTGTCACACGGTTTACCCTCCTCTGCCTTTGGCCCTGCCCGACTTTAGTGGTGTAATGTGAGGGAAGAATATCGACCATTCTAAAAAGTCAACGTATGTAACGATACCTTTTTGTTTTCATACAACATTATTAGAATTCACAATGTATTCAGGTTACAACTTAAAGATATTGAATATAATGGCATTATTGAGCTTTATTTAAATTTGGTTTTACTGAACAAGTACGTAACTGAAACCGCCATGTAGGCATTTACACTTCCTTTCTTTGAACTTGAGACAGTACATGTCTTGTCACGAAGCTAAGAGTTATTTAAAAGCGAAATATAAATTATACCAAGAGGGGACGAATGTGCTTTGAAAATGGGCAGGGAAGAAAGATATCAAACACGTATAAGTAGCCGAGTTGTCACGAGATGGTAGGACAGTACCGTTAAGAGGGTAGGGCGTTGAACCGAAGGGATAAAGTTGCACTGCCCGAAGGTGAACATAACAGGAAAAGAGAAATAATTCTCTCGCTGGCCAGGCGACACTTTTTGGCACTTGGCGTAGAGCAAAGATGTGATATTTGGGGTCCGTGGTGGAGCCGTACAGGCTACCTTTAGTTGTGAGGGAAATAGTTATTGCAACATAGACCAGAGTACAGACGAAATCACTGCATCAAAAGTAATAAGCAATAATAGTCGTGGTCGGGTAAAGCGTAGTTTCACAGTAGAAAATTTAAGAGGAGCGCGTGTGTTCGATGGCGGAAAAAGGCCGAACTAAATGAATAAATCACTTGTGTCTTACCACACCTGAAAAGAGATTCTATACTAAGAAAACCTGAGCTAGGACGCTCACTAATCCATACCATTCCTAATAACCAAAACCTGCACCCGGGATACGAACCCGTAACCCCCGTTACCGCCGCAAACTACAAAATCACTTTCATTGTTCTTATAAATATGAAAAATTAAAATTGAACCTCAACAGTTAAAAACATTCAGATCGGGAATTAAGAGAACCTGTGCTCCCAAACAAGCATATCTGAGGAGCAGACTGACTCTTGAACAGAGACAGTAGCCAAAATGTGTGATCAGTCCTATGCCTGGTGTGAGCGTGAGGAAGATTATAACAGATGATGGTGAAATGAAGAAATAAAAGTGGTGGAATGAATGGCGGGGGAAACCGGAGAACCCGGAGAGGACGCGCTTTGTCCGCAAAAAGTCCAACGTGTGGTCCCCTGGATTCGAACCCAAGCCGCCTCGACCAAGATGACGTCGTCTCTGATATTTTGCCCTATTTTTTCGGGCTCCAAGAAATAGTTTAAGAAGCTGAATTTAACATGCTTAAGCGTACAAATGCATTTCTTGTATAGCTGAGTTTATAGAAACTAAATGAGATGGCGCACGGTAACGTGGGAAGCTCCTATTTCGGAGTTCTGTGTTTGGTTCCTATCGACCGCCTACTCTGATCTTTTCATTTCACAGGTTTTTATTTCCTTACAGTTTTCATGAAGGGAAACAAAATATTCAGAAACAAGGAATATTGAATTTTTATCGAAGATAAGTAGCATTCTTGAGTAAAAGTCATTTATAACAGTTTAGAGTTTCTAAACGTAACTTGCAAAACATTAATTAAATAGATATTTCTTTTCAAAAATAAATAAATAAATAAATAAATATTGGCTACTGAATATGATTATTTTTCTGCACTCATAGCAAAAAGGGTTTCAACTCCGTTCTTAAACAAAACTATTAAAAAAAATCTGATATGCAAAAGTCACATGACTTTCTCTAGCTGTTCTACAAACAAACTTCTTACAAAAATTGTTCTTCTTTTTACATCATGCTAATCGATATAAGCATTAATAGAATGGTCCTATTACTTAGTTCCTTATAAGTAGAAGGGAACTAAGGGAATACACCAGGCTAAACCGATGTTTTAAAAAACTGCCGTGATGGGATTGTCATTGAATATCGCTTCTTTGCATGGTCTAATTCTTTGTGCAGAAAGCTTTTGTCTTTCTCTTACGGTTTAGCAGTTAATCAATTCGGCAAAATTAATTCAGAATAGACGAGGCGTTTTTTTAGATTAGTATTTCATATTATACATAATAATACATAAGAAACAGTTACATTAATCAAAATGGTAATTGTAACTTATAATTCAGAATAACTAAGATGGATGTGTCGCCTTGTATTTATTTACGTATTTTTTTATTTTATTTTTTTTATCTGAATCTGTCACAGTTCGGAACCTAGAGTCTCTGTAAATGCCGAAGATCCAACGACGTCCGTTTTTCTAATTCCCAGCGTTCTTTCCGGATGAAAATCTGGAAGTCTCGTAGCTGTGCCGCGTCTCCAACCAGCAGAATCCAATAGTATGTGGCAAATATTATCCAGTATCTGACAGCTGTCTATTTTCCTGTTTGAATTCCAAGTTTAAATAGAGTTCACGTTTTTCTGTGTCCCACCACAGATGACACAGATTCTGCCATATACCCAGTCCCAAATAGAGCGTCTGATGGCGCAGTCCACTAGTTATGGTGTAGTGTCTCCACCTCATTACAGCGGAGGCAGAGATTAGAAGTTGATCTGCCATGCCGTCACAATTTGTCTGCTGTGGGTATAACATCATTGAGAGCAAGATATAGGCTAGCCTTCCAGTCTGTGGGGATCTTCGGGTTCGTGAATTTCTTCCAAATGACACTCCACGGACGCCGCGGATCGTTCTGCTGCACCCGGGGTAGAACACGAGTTGAAGCCATAAGGTGTCTATAAAAGTAAGCTGACTGTTGAAAATCTATGTGCGGTAGTGTTGCAAGAGTCTGCCACCAGAGTCGAAATGAGCTGAGGCGCTTATCTGGGCGACTCAGATGTCCATAGAGCTTGCTGAAGTGGAAGGCCTTCGCCATCCAAACCACGCAGTAGTGACTTTCCAAGAAGTGCCAAACATTTCCCTTAGAGAGTATTCCCAAAAATTCAAGATTTACATTTTATTTGGAATGTAAATATTTTTAATATACGGCATTTTAATCAAAATAGTTAGTCATTTTTGAGAAAATCAAAATTTTCGAAAAATTTTCCATGTAAATGGAAATGGTGGGAGATTTTCTTAAAAATCTTCGTGTTGCATTCTTGGAAGATACTAAACATAAATGCCAGGTTTGGTATTTAACGGTATTTTCGTTTTTGAATTATGCTGTGCACAGACACACACGCATACGGACCTTTTTACTTTCTTTACACCTATTATTAGTGTATAGAGAAGGTATTGTAATGCGCTCAAAAATTCGACACCGGAAATACATGTTTTGGGTCCCTACGAATAAAAAAAGCATTTTTAGAAAAAGATCTGTGTGCGTGTGCCTGTGTGTGGTATTTAAGTTAAGTTTAGTATCCACCAAGGATACGACACGAAGATTTTCAAGAAAATCCCCCCACTCCAAACTACCCTTTACATGGAACACTTTTCGAAAAGTTTGGTTTTATAAAAAATTGCTCTAACGATTTTGATTAAAATATCTTATGTTTAAGATATTTTTATGACAAACGATATGTAATATCTTGAATTTTCTGAGAATAACATCTGAAAAGATATTTATTCTGAATGACTTTTATATAACTGGTAAACCGTAGGAGATATATACAAAAACTTGCTACATCAAAAATGTAAATCTCATTAAAACACACACTTAATGTCATATACATTTTTTGTACAGTTAACTGCTTTCGAGATATTTCGGATTATTGGTTTTAATTTTTAGCCACTTAAAATGTTCTCAAGTGGGAAGACATCTTTCTTCTTATTTCTTGTTTGTTTATTCTTGGCAAGCAAATATATTGGAATTTCAATGTTTCACATAGCGACCAGCTTTTATAGCTATTGCTTTAGCCCGTGCATTTTCTATTTCCCTTCTACTTATAAGGAAGCTGGTAATATGAATACTTCTGCTGTTTTTACCTTGATTATCATGAAATAGAAGAATAAGCTTTATGGCAATAATTTGTTACAGAGATGTAGAGAAAGTATTGTGAATGAAACACGTTAGATGTTTCTAAAAATGCTTTTCTCGAACTCATGGGACCCCAAAACATGATATCTCCGGTGAAATCTCTACATCGAATTTATGTGTGAAATACAATACGGGGCTAGAGAAAATAATAAAAGTCTCTGTTAGTTTTCTAACGCTTTTGTAATCTTACTACAACTACATTCATGAAAATCAATTTGTTTCCGTTCTAAATATTTCATAATTTCTTTTGTAAAATTTAAATTTATTGATTCGTTACATTTATCCAATGATCGATTCGATTATATTGCGCAAACGAGTGAAGAATTTCAACTAAATCGGTTGTCATTTGCAGAGATAGCAGTTTCAGTACGAATGGCATTTGCAGCAGCAAAGTGGGTTGTAATGAAGGTGTTTACGATGAACTGCGGGCAAGATGAAGTAAACCGGCGGTAGCAGAAGTCAATCAAAAGGGATTTAGAAAAGCGAGAAGTGGATGTCCATTAAGTTGGGATCCGCAATTCAATGCAGAACTTTAAAAGAGAGAGAGAGAAGGGTGTCACAAGCACGTGACCCCAAGTGTCATGCGCAGGAACAAAGGGGAAAGTTATAAACACCATTCGCAGAAGACTCATGTTCTTGCATTGCTATGCTGCATTAGCCAGGAGCTTTCCTTTTGTCCGGGGTAACAACAAACCGCACGCTTTATTACGCGATAAAACACATTACGCGTTACGAGTGATAAATGCACGAAACTCCAATCTTGAAATAAAACCGTGCAAGTGCTTAAGTATCGAGCACATTGTCGGGCATAATCAGGTGGATAACTGTCCCTCGCAACTGGCCACTCACCTCAATTCCTTTCCTTTCTAGAAACAAGTAATGCCAAAGTTTCCATGAAACTCACAGAAGCGTAGGCTTCCCGGCTGAGAATTGAATAAACCACAAGGACCCGTTAATCATATCCAAATACTAGCAAAAGTGCAATACTTTAGCTGCTGTGGTTCTCAGCGTCCCATTCTATATTGGGCGTGAAAGACCGCTTAATTTTGCTCAGGTTTGAGGTTCTTTTACGTGCCGTAAATCTACAAGGGACCGACGAATTTACTTCCCTTCCGAAGGAAGCCATCGAAAGGGTTTTTACGCCCGAAAAAATCCATCGTCAGCATTATAATCTTATATATATATATTCAATTCGCACGATTTTTCTCTGTATTTCTGAAGCAAATTATTGTTAAAAAGCTTATTGTCTATTTCGTTCTAATCGAGCTAAGACTAGCAGAAATTGTGTTATTGCTTGCTTTCCTTTAAGTAGAGAAAAAATAAGGGAATACCATAGGTTAAAGTCAAATCTTTTAAAAGCTGGTTGCTATGTGATTAAAATTTGTTTGTTTTATGGCCAGAAGTTGACAAATTTCCGTATGAGAAAAGTATAAATATTTTAAAGCTGAAACAAATAACAAGTGATATCTCAGAAACAGACAGCACTACCAAAAATAAATAAATAAATAATTAAAAAATGCTGATGTGTTACACCCGCATGGATTGCCTAACTGTTCTACACTATGCTAATCGAGATAAGTAGAAGGGAACAAAAGGAATGTGCTGTGCTAAAGCGATAGTCAAATGTTTTTAAAGCTATCGCTATGCGACTGTCATGGGAATTGGTTTCTTTGCTTGACCAGGAGTAGAACTTTGTAAAATGGAAACTTCTGTCTGAGAAAAGTATAAGTAATATAACATTGAAACCAATGAACAGGAATATCTTGGAAACAGGCAACTCTAATACAGAAATGCATATGACATAAATTGTGTGTTTTAATAAGACCTACATTTATTTTGTAGTAAGATTTTGTCTACCTCTTAAATTTCTGGATTTTTTCGGCAATAAACCATTAACTGTCACACTGGCAGCATACGCTATATCCTTTAGTTCTTCAAAATTACCCATTTTGCATTTGCAAACAATTCAATCAATATATGAGCAACATGGACTTAATTAAGATGCAGAAATTAATTATTAAGTATGGTGCTTAACAGACACATACAGTGACACACGGACCTTTTTCTAAAAATCTGGCGTGTGCCATTCCTATAATTATCTCCACCCGTTCTTCAAACAAACTATTCTTACAAAAGATCTTTTTCTATCTACATCATGCTAATCGAGATAGACATTAGCATAAACAGTCTTACCACTTGATTCTTTGTAAGTAGGAGGGAATATGGCTCAATCGATAGTTATATCTCTAAAAAACTGGTCACTATGTGAACAATTGGAGTTCGGTTCGCTTTGCAAGCCCAGCAGTAAACAAAAGCGAGATGAAAGGAAAGGTAACTTCCCTTGGAGAAAAGTTACGTAGTTTAAACATGATACCGATAACAAGGAATATCTTGGAAACAGTTAACTCTACAACAAAAATGCATATGACATAAATTGTGTGTTTTACCGAGATTCACATTTTTTGTGTGTATGTTTTTTACGATTTACTAGTTATGCAAAATTTAGCAAAATTCATCCAGGACGAACAGCTCTTCAGAAACTATTCCCAGAAATTTCAAGATATACGTTTTATTTGTGATGTAAATGTTTATAATATACGGTATTTTAATCAAAAGCGTTAGGGCAACTTTTGAGAAAAACAAAATTTTCAAAACTTTTTCCGTGCAAAGAACAGTTTGGGGCGGAGTTTTTTAATATTCCTGTCGCATCCTTGGAAGACACTGAACTTAAAAAAGAAATACAAGTTTTGTATTTAACAACCGTTTAGTTTTTGAGCTATCCTGTCCACACACACACATGCACACACACACACACACACCCAGAAAGGTGGACCTTTTTGTAAAAATGCTTATTTTCTTAGACTCAGGGGACCTCAAAGACACTGTGTATAGTACTTGTAGAGAAAATAAAAATGTTTATTTTTATACAGAGGGCCCTAAAGCCTGTATTTCTAGTGAAATCTCGGTATCGAAGTTTGGGTTTAATACAATAACTTTTCTACTATGTATTATGTGCTAAGTGTATAATGTAAATGTTTTATCCTCCCTTATTTAGGGGATAATATGTTAGGCTCTGTTTTTGAGGTCGTAGGTTCGAACCCGGCGGAGGGCAATGGACTTTCTCCTAGCATAAAAAAATGCTTAATGTGGTTTCCTTGGGAAAGGAAGAATCTCGAGCCAGATAAAAAGGCCTCTAAGCTAAATTAATGGGTCTTGCAGACCCAATATGGAGCAGCACACTAAGAAGGAGAATAGTTCAATAGAGTATTTTTTGCAGGTAACAAAATATGCTGTAAAACTATATCTACCGATCTTATCATCGTTGGAATGTAGTTTACAGATTAAACGTTTTACAACAGCTGTAGAAGTTAGGGTTAAGGAAGCCATGTAAAAGTAACACATCATATTTCTTTTAAATTGTTTGTTTATTATCTGTGTTTATATGAGTATTTTGGCTTTTAGAAAAAGCATAATGGCGTTAGTAACTTGTTGACTACAAGTGTCTGACAATGATTTTGTTGGATTATTTTTTTTTTCACACAAGCCGTGTGTAGGACAGGATAAGTATTTTATTGTTTTTCGTTTCCACATTCATACTTCCAGACAGCGGGAGGTACGAAATGATTCTAGTTAGAGAAATATTTCCCCACTGAATCTAAATCGAGACTCTAGACTGAGAGGCCACTATACTCGATTGTGACAATCGGTACCTCGTTTAACTCGTACGCAACACCCTTTTACATTGCAATAAAAGTCAAAACAACTTCTTTATGCATGTTAATAAAGTTGATTTAGTAAATTGAATAGCACACCGAGAGAAGCACTTCTCGCATATTAAAAAGCCGTTAATACCCGCAACAGTAATCGTCTTGAAGTGTACCCGCATCATGAACCTATTATAGAGTTACACAGTTATTGCTTTCTATGTGAATGCTCATTTAGCTTAGGAAAATGCTAAAATTTTGTTAGAAAATAGCGAGATGTTTTTCTAAAGGGGTACAAAATACTATTTGCAACAAGTAGATTCACAGTTTTCCTCAACGGTTGATTTGCCTGGGACTGGCATTCAGTAGGCCCTCAGCAGACCTCTCTGAACCATAGCTGTTTTTGGGGGTTTTCCCGGGTCATAGGTGATATCTGCGGTGGTTTCTTTATTGCCCCAACTTTCCTGTTCCTTCATTTCTTATTCATTTCATCCCAGCCGGTCTCTTTCAGGGTTGTAAGTGTAGACGAGAACTGCAGCAGAGACGCCATTCCGTGGAGGTGACTGCGCTCTGGAAATACTGCTCTCGGCGGCGGGATGGTGCTGGTGGCCGTCTGTGGACTCAGGTGATCTATCCGGGCTCCTGGCGCTCCCCGCGTCGAGATGAACTCCTTGTGAACTGTTAGGTACCCTCCACGGCGGTTCTCTCTCTGTCCAGATGTCGGCCGCCCTCTGAAATTACATTTATTTCATCCTTCCTCCAGGGGTGTCAAGTACAATAAGCCGACGGCTGCAGTTTGGAATATCCCTCCTTAACATTTAAACACACACACATACACACACAAACACATAGAGCTCTGCTCGCAATAATAAGATGTCTCTTACAAGCTTTCACTCTCTCCTTTCCTTCTCCTCTGACACACCTTACGCTTCAAATATCTCTCAAACTATTTAGTTTATCTATCGCGAACAATGCACAGTTTCATATACCCAAGGTCGCGGGTTCAAACCCGGAGGAGGACGATGGATTTTTTTCGGGCGTAAAAATCCTTAGCATGGCTTCCTTCGGAAGGGAAGTAAAACCGTTGGATCCGTGTCGTAGGTTTACGGTACGTAAAAGAATCTCAAGCCTGGTAAAGAGACCTCTGAGCAAAATTAGCTGTTTTTCACGCCCAATATAGAATGGGAGGCTGAGAAACACAGCCGTTAAAGAGCGTCCATAAATAAAATTCCATATTTTTTCAATGGACAGACTAGGTATAGAAAGGAATTGCATTCCACCCAAAAATTCGAATAAAAAATTCATCAGAAAATCATGATTTGAAGATCTCTGAAACGAAAAGAAATCATTTTTACTTTCTCTACATAGGCAGAGAAAGTATTAAAGCATTAAATTTCATCCATCGATACAAGGATTTCACTGAAAATACATGTTTTCAAGTCCCCTGTATCTAAAAAATTTTTGGAAAATCTACATATGTGTGTGTCCGTGTATACGTCTGTGAACACCGTAACACAAAAACAAAAGTCGATTAAATACCAAAATTAATAATTAAGTTCAACATCTTCCAAGAAAGCGACTCGAAGATTTTCAAGAAGGCTCCCCCCCCCCTGCCAACAAACTTCCCTTGAATGTTGAAAATGTTGACTTTCTCTAAACTGCCAAACGATTTGTATTAAAATAACGTATATTAAAGATATTTTAATGACAAATACAATTTATATATTTAATTTTTAGGGAATATGCTCTTCATTCTATATGAATTTTGCATAATTGGAAACCGTTAAAATAAACACTTGCTAAACAAAAAATTTATATCTCGTAAAATTCCGCAATTTATGTATTATACCTACATTTTTGTGTAGTTGTCCAATTGCGAAATATTCCTTGTATCTGTTTCAATTAAAAAAGCTGATGTGTTCCCTTTATATGACCTTCTCCACCTATTCTGCAAACAAAATATTCTTACAAAAGATTATTGTTCTACCTACATCATGCTAAACGAGAAAAGCATTAACACAATTCTTACTAATTAGTTCCTTATAAGCAGATGGGAAATAAGGGGAAAACACCAGGTTAAAGCGATAGTAAAACATTTTAAAACCGATCGATATGTCAACAATTAAAGTTCGGTTCGCTTTGTATTTCCAGAAAAACAAAAGAGAGGTAAAACGAAAGGTGGTCCCGTTTTAGAAGCTGCGTAGTTTAAAATTGAAACCAATAACAAGCAATATCTCGGAAACAGCCAACTCTACAACAAAAGTGTATATGATTTAATTGTGTGCTTTAACGAGATCTACATTTTTTGTGTTCTAAGTGTGTGTGTATCTATTCGTCCAGTATGAGCAGTTCTTTAGAAACTATTTCCCGAAAATTCAAGTTATACATTTTATTTTTAATATCAGTAGTTTTAATATGTGGTATTTTAATCAAACTTGTTAGAGCCACTTTTACTTTTGAGTAAAACATTGTTCAAAAAAATTCCATATAGGTTAGTTTGAGATGAGGGGATTTTCTCGAAAATCTTCGTGTCGCATTCTTGGAAGATACCAGACTTAAACACCAAGTTTGGTATTTAACGGTTTTTTAATATTTGACCTATGTTATCCAGACACTCACGAGCGCGCGCGCGCGCACACACACAGACCTTATTCTAAAAATTGTATGTGCTCAGGGGACCTCAAAACATATTTCCAATGAAATCTCAGTATCGAATTTTTGGGTAGAACACAGCACTTCCTCAATACATTATGTACACAGAACGTGTAGAGAAAGTAAAAATACACAAAACTTTTCTCATACAGGATTCTACGATCATTTCTCGATTTCTCGTATCATTCTTGTCTTTTTTTATTTTTTTTTAAATCCCACACAAAAAGAATCCAAATTCAAATACATAGCAAACAGCTTTTAAACTTTTTGACTATCGCTTTAACGTAATGTATTCCCTTATTTCCTTTCTACTTATAAAGAGCAAAGTAATTAGAATATTTCTGCTAATGTTTATTTTGATTAGCATAAGTTTACAGAAGAATATGCTTCAATAAAAATAGCTTGTTACGGAATACATAGAAAAAGTCGCCTAAATGGAACATCAGATTTTTAGAGAAAGCTCCGATTTTTGCCTGTGTGTCTGTAAATAGCATAATTCAAAAGACGAAAAGCCGGTTAAGCAAAAATCCGATGTGCTACTTAAGTTTCTCCACTTGTGTTGGAGCAAAATATTCTTAGAAAAGCTTATTCTTCTCATGCTTAACAAGTATATATTTGCAGAAGTAGTTTTATTACGATATTATTTTCTTGCAGGAGAAGAATAAGGCAAAACAATAAGCTAAAGTGATAGTTAAATCTTTTAAAAGTCGGTCGCTATGTGAGGATATTGAATTTCCGTGTCTTTGGTTGATCAAGATGAAAAAATATGAATGACGACTTCCCATTTTAGAAAAGTATGAAAATTAAAATAATATATACCTATGAAATTTTTAAATCTATCTTAGAAATTACATCTTCAAAACAAAACTATATTAAATCATGTGTTCTGACCATATCTACATTTTTTGAAAATGTTTGTCTATCGCTTACGATTTACCAGTTATGCAAAAGTCTATCAGATTAAAGAGGACTTCAAAAGCTATTCCCAGGAAGTTCAAGATGTATATCTTATTTTTCATGCAAAAATATTTAACCTGCGTGCATTTTAATTAAAATCGAAAGTCATTTTTGTGAAAATCAAAACTTTCTAAAAATTGTCTATGAAAAGGAATTTTGAGGCAGGCGAAATTCCTAGAAAATATTTATTTCGCATTTTTGGAAGATACTGAACTTGATAATCATTTTGGAATTTAACAATCTTTTCATTTTTGTGCTGCTGTTCACATATACACGAGAATGCCAGTCCCCATGCCCGCGTGCGCTAAAGTGCTTTCCTTTGGTGTTTCGTGGCGCAGGAGATCGAGTCCAGCCTTGGGCATAGGTTTTTACATGTTCGTGTATATGTGTGTATGGGAAGAAAACAGCAACACGGTAATCAAACAGAAAACAAGGATATACAGCGCCGGAGTCCCGACCACACTCCGGAACTGTATTATAAAAAACACACACATATAAACACGTGCGCACGCAAACCTTTTTCTAAAACTGTTTTTTTTTCAGGTGCTCTAAAATATGTATTTCCAGAGAAATTTCGGCATCGTGTTTTGAGTGGAATGTAATGCTTTCTCTCCCTATGTACCTACCAGTACGAATTAGAGAAAGTAAAGAATGTATCTGACATAAATTGCTCTTTAATGTGGTCTACATTTTTGTGCAGTATGATTTTGTGCATCTTATGATTTACCAATTATACAAATGTCATACAAATAAAGAATACTTCAGAGACTATTCTCAGAAAATTATAATTAAAATCGTTAGAACCACTTTTGAGAAAATAGCAGTATTTGAAGAACATCCCAGGTAAAGGATAGTTTGGGGTGGGGGATTTTCTTGAAAATATGGGTCGCACCTTTTAATATACAGTGTTTCTTTTGTTTTACTCCTGGCCATTCTTAGAAGCGAATTTCAATGACAGTTGTGTAGCGATTGCTTTTAAAACATGCGACTGTCGCTTTAACATAGTGCATTCCTTCTAGTTAATAGAAGAATTAATAAGAACATTTTGCCAATGCTTATCTCGATTAGCGTGGTGCAGATCAAAGAATAGTCTTTTTATAAAGTTTGTAGAATAGCTAGATAAATTCATGTGAACGGAACACTGACCTTCGGGGTCTCGTCAGCACACATACCATATCCGGTAAAATCTCGACATTAAATTTGTGGTGGAATACAATACTTATCTGCTGCGTATAGTAAGTAGGGGAAAGTAAAATGTTCTACTAACCCAAACGTGAAAGTTTGGTAAATAAACCGGACCAGTTTTGTATTTAATGGCATGCATAATGCAGCACTGCAACAAGTTCGCGCAACAAAGGGTTGAAACAAGTTTGGTAAACTAACGCAGGAACATGCAGTAAGTACAGCATCTCTACAGGGATAAGGTACAGTATCTATTAAAAGTTAAGACAGCATTATAATATTTTATGTTTGTTGTTTAATAACATATGAGACCGGCATTACGCTGTAAATGATCTGAGTCAAAGCTATTTTATAAAATGTTAGTCAGCCTAATGATCATTCTTTTATAAAATCTTTCTGTAATAAAACGTCTATAATAAAATAAGTGAAACACCTTTGACTACTCGAGCAACATAGCGGAAAATAAATAGGCTGAATGTTTAATACAAATATAATGTTAATCACCAAGTATGAAGTTAACGAATTCCTATATAACATAATGCACACGGATTACAAAAACTGAAATATAAAACAAAAGGCATTAAAAAAAAAATATCTGATGTGTTACACTCACATGACTTTCTCTAGCATTCTACAAACTTCTTACATAAGATTTATCTTCTTTCTGCACCTTGTTAATCGAGTATTCAGCACAATGTTCTTATTACTTAGTTCCTTATAAGTAGGAAGAAAATAAGGGAATACACTAGGCTAAACTAATAGTCAAATGTTTTAAAAGCTGTCGTTACACGGTTGTCATTATAAATCGCTTCTTTTCTTGGCCAGGAGTAGAACAAAAGAAAAACGGACACTCCCGTCTGAGAAAAGTATAAGTACTTCACAACTGAGACTAATAACAATGAATACTTCGAAAACGGTAAGCTCCACGAAAAAAAATGTATATGACGTAAATTGTGTATTCTAACAAGGCCTACATTTTTTGTAAAGTAAGTTTTTGTCTATCTCTTACGGTTTATTAGTTATGCAAAATTAAGCAAAATTCATTCAGAATAAATAGGTCTTTAGAAGCTATTCCCAGAAAATTCAAGATATACATTTTATTTGTTAGGTAAATATCTTTAATATACGAAATTTTAATCAAAATCGTTAGAGCTATTTTTAAGAAAATCAAAATTTTCGAAAAAAGTTCCATGTAAAGGGTAGTTTGGAGTAGGGAGATTTTTCTCAAAATCTTCGTGTCGCATCCCTGGAAGATACTGAACTTAAATACCAAGTTTGGTATTTTAGCTACTTTTCGTTTTTGAGTTATCATGTTTACAGACACACGGACCTTTTTCTGGAAATGCCTTTTTTGGATTCAGGGGGTCCTAAAACATGTATTTCCGATGAAATCTCGACATCGAATTTTTGGGTGGAATGCAATACTTCTCTATCCATATGTACATTGTACATACGGGGCAGAGAAAGTAAAGAGGCTTATATTTTCTATTCATATAAACATTAGCAGAAATTGTCTCGTTTCTTCTTTGTAAGTAAAAGAGAAATACGGAAATACACTAGTTTAAGGGGATAATCAGATCTTTTGAAAGCTAGACACTATGTGAAACAATTGAAATTCGTTTCTCTTTACATGAACCAGAATTTAAACTAAAGAGATATGAAACATTGACGTTTGAGAAAAGTTTAAGCAGTATAAAAATGAAATATCTCGAAAACGGTTAACTGTCTATAAAAATATGTGAATTAACGAGATATATATTTTGTATAGTAAGATTTTGTCAATCTCTTAAGGTTTACAGTAATACAAAAGACAGCCAGAATGAACGAGATCTTCAGAGGCTGTTCCCAGAAAACTCAAGATATGCATTTTGTTTGTCACGAAAATATATTAAATATATGGTGATTAATAAAAATCGTTTTAGCCAGCTTTGAGAAAATCAAAATTTTCGAACCTTATTCCATGTAAAGGGTAGTTGGAGGTGAAAAGTATTCCTGAAAATATTCCTCGCGTCCTTGGAATGTACTGAACTTAAGCCATGTTTGGTATTTAACCTACTTTTCGATTTTGAGTTATGCTATATATATATATATATATATACATGCACGTGTGAAAATATATATATATGCACATAAACACACCGTGTGCGAGGAAGTTTTTCTAAAAACTGTTTCTTGGTATTTCCGTTAAACATATCGGTATCGAATTTTTGGGTAAAATACACCATCTTTTGTGCCTTCTATGTTCATTGCGCATACATGCTAGAGAAAATGAACATTACAGGAGCAATAAGGTCTGTCCAAGAAGGCTGCACAATATAGGATATCAAGAAGAAGCTAAACGAATTGCGAAACCAGTATTCGTCAATGAAAATGTAGGTCGTGAACTTTAAGTTGTAATTTTAGCTCTCTCGCATATTTCTTCATTGATTGCATTGAAATAATTGTCTTGCAGATATAGCTTAAGCACACTTTAAACCACATGTTAGAAGCAAGTCCTTCTGTTATACGTTTAATAGCAGGTTTTTCAGGTTTTTTATAGTAAATATTCTATCAGTAGTACTTGATATGATAGTTTATTAACATAATAAAATGTGGAAATTAGCATTTAGTTTCTTCTGCATAGGTTTTTTTACTTTCTCTACACGTATTGTGTACATAGTGTATTGAGAAGGTTTTGTAATACACCCAAAAATTCGATACCGAGATTTCACTGGAAATACATGTTTTGAAACCCCCTGAATCCAAAAAAACATTTTTAGAAAAATGTCCACTTGTATGTGTCTGTCTGTCTGTCTCGTTGTGTGTGTATGTGTGTGTGTGTTTCTGTGGGCAGCGTAGCTCGAAAACAAAAAGACCGTTAAGCACCAAACTTAGTTTTTAAGTTTGGTATCTTCCAAGGATGCGACACGAAGGTTTTCAAAAAATCTCCCCACCCCAAACTACCCTTTATATGGAACATTTTTTGAAATTTTTTTATTTTCTCAAAAATATCTAACGATTTTGATTAAAATCTCTTATATGAAGATATTTACATGACAAATAAAATGTATATCTTCAATTATCTGAGAATAAGCTCTGAAGGTATGTTTATTCTGAATACAGTTTGCGGAATTTTGCATAACTGGTAATCCGTAAGAGATAGACAAAAACTTACATGATAGAAAATGTAGAGCTCGTTAAAACACAATTTATGTTATACACATTGTTTTCGTGGAATGGGCCATTTTTGAGATATTCCTTGTTTTAGTTTTAGTTATGCTCTTCTCATACGGGAATTTGTCAACTCCTGTCCATTCAAACAAAGGAACTTCAATCACATAACAACCAGCTTTTAAAAGACTTTACTATAGATTTAGCCTATGATACTCCCTTATTTCCCTTCTACTTACAAAGGAATTAAGTAGGTAATAAGACCATTTCTGTAATTTTTTCTCGATTAGCATTAAGTAAATAGAAGAACACGCTTTTTTTAACAATAATCTATTGTAGAGAAAGTCATGTGGATGGAACACATCAGATCTTTTTTTTTTTTTTTTTTTTTTTTTTTTGCTACTTCTTAGTTAGTAACTACCTAATTCATATTGTAACTCAAAAACTAAAACTCAATGAACACGAAACCTCATATTTCAATCCAATATTTACAGGATGACACCAAAAGGTTTTTACGAGATTTTCCACATCCCAAACATTCCTTTTAGATGAAAATGTTTTCATTATTTCTTATTTTATCAAATAATTATGCAGTTTTTATACGAAATCTTATGGTTAAAATTTAAATTAATGCTAATCGAGAAAAAAATAACAGAAATAGTCTTATTACTTGCTTCCTTGTAAGTAGAAGCGAAATACGGGAGCACCATAGGTTAAATTGACAGTCAAAAGCTGGTTGCTATGTGACTGAAGTTCCTTCCTTTGTTTGTATGAACAGGAGTTCACAAAGTCCAGTATGAGAAAAGTATGTTTTTACAGCTGAAACCAAAAACAAGGAATATCTCAAAAACAATCAACTCCACGAAAAAGAATGTATATAACATAAATTGTGTGTTTTAAGGTGCTCTACATTTGTTGTGTGGTAAGTTTTTGTCCATCTCTTACGGTTTAACGTTATGCAAAATTCCGTAAAATTGGCCCAAAATAAAGCAGCCTTCAGAGGCTATTCCCAGAAAATTCAAAATATACATTTTATTTGTCAGGTAAATATCTTTAATATACGATATTTTAATCAAAATCGTTAGAATCATTTTTTAGAAAATCAAAATTTTCGAAAAAAGTTCCATGTAAAGGGTAGTTTGGGGTGGGGGGATTTTTCTAAACATCTTCGTGTCGTATCCCTGGAAGGTACTAAATTTAAATACCAAGTTTGGTATTTTACAGACTTTTCGTTTTTGAGTTATCGTGTTCACGGACACACACACGGACCTTTTTCTGAAAATCCTTTTTTTGGATACAGGGGACCCTAAAACATATATTTACGGTGAAATCTCGGTATCGAATTTTTGGTGGAGTGCAATACCTTCTCTATACACTATGTACATAGTATGTATAGAGAAAGTAAAAATCTGATGTGTTACAAGAAAAATATCACCATTTTTGTGTAGAAAAGTTTTGACTATCTTTACGATTTAACCGTTGTGCAAAATTCTGCAAAACTCGTCGAGAGAAAAGAGCTCTTCAGAGCCTATTCCCTGAAAATTCAAAAAATACATTTTATATATGATGTAAATATCTTTTTATACGGTATTTTAATCAAAATCTTTACAGCCATTTTGGAGAAAAACAAACGTCTTAAAATGTTTCCGTGTACAGGGTAGTGTGTGATGGAAGGATTTTCTTGAAAATCTTCGTACTGTATCCTTAGAAGATACTACAATCATTACCAAGTTTGGTATTAATGGTCTTTTAATTATTGAGCTATACTGTCCACAGACGGAATACAATACCTGCGTTAGCCATACGTGCATTGTATGTACCTACAAACATCCTAGAGAAAGTAAAAAAAATACAGAAGTTAGTAGAAATTCCCACTGTGGAACATAACATATTCTGATACCTAGCAGTTTTAGGATACCTCATGTTATGCCCTTAATTTTCTCTTAGTGAACACCGGAAATGGTAAAATTTTTGGAGTTTACGTTTTACTTTTTACTTTCTTTACAACTTACCTGCAGTAAGGAAAGGAAATATTAAGTTTCAGCCGATAACTGGATACCGTAATTTTACCTGAAGCACAAATTTGTAGGTCTCCTGTGTGTGGGATGACAGAAAGAGAGGGGGGGGGGGCAGGAGAAAAAGTGAATAGCTAAAACTTATAAACGAAATGCTAGATTACTACTAAATTTTTTCTGTCCAAAGGCTTCAAAGTTTCTTTTAAGGGTACGACATGAATATTTTCCAAAACTTTGCACACCCAAAACTATCCTTTATAGAAAAATATTCGATATTTTTTGTTTTTGAAAACGGCACCTATGTTTCTGATTGAATGCCTTAGTTATATTTAAGAAATTTACATCACATCATAAATGTATATTTTAATTTTCGAAAACTTTTCTTCATTCTGGATGACTTCTGATTTTATTTATATAACTGGTAAACAGTAATAGATATGAAAATACATAAAATATAAAAAGTATAAAACTGTTTAAAATACACTTTTTATTTCTTATACCTGTTATGTGGCATCCTTACTTACCATTATTTCTTGGTTTGGATTTTTCAGATTTTCAAAGTCCTCCTGGCTATTTAGTAACTCCTCATATCGGGCGATGAATGAAATCGGTGAAATTATGCTCAAATGATCTCGGAGTCAATGGAGCTTGAAGTTACTCTTATTTTGTATCCTGGATAAGGGAAAGACCCAAAAAAACCTTAGCCGGGGAACACAGTTTAAGCGAGATTCGAACTCGCGACCTGTTGAATGTGAGGCAAACACGCTACTACCACAGGCGGCCTAGACTGTCGTTTTAATTATTTCCCTTCTACTTACAAGGGAGCAAGTAATAAGAGCAATTCTGGTAATGGTTATTTCGATTTCTTGATGTAGATAAAAGAATAATCGTTTGTACGAATAGTATGTGTGTGAAACAGCTAGAGAAAGTTTGTATAAATGGAACACATCAGATTTTTACTTTCTCTATACGTACTATTTACATAGTGCATAGAAAAAGTATTGCATTCTACCCAAAACTTCGATACCGAGATATCACCTGAAATAGATGTTTTAGGGTCCCCTTTACCCCCACCCCCAAAAAAACATTTTTGGAAAAAGTCCGTGTGTGTGTGTGTCCGTGTCTTTGAACACGATATCTCAAAAACGAAAAATCGATAAAATACCAAACTTGGTACATATAGCTTAGTATCTTCGAAAGATGCGACGCGAAAATTTTGAGAAAAATCCCCCCCCCCCAAACTACCCTTTACATGGAAAATGTTTCGAAAATTTTGATTTTCTCAAAAGTTGATCAAATAAGTTTATCAAAATACCGAATATTAAAGATATTTACACGATAAATAAAATGCATATCTCGATGAATTTTCTGGTAAGACTCTTTATTCCGGATGAATTTTGCTGGATTTTGCATAACTAGTAAATCGTAAGAGATATACAAACACTTACTACACAAAATATGTAGATTTCGCTGAAATACACACTTTATTTCAAATACAGCTTTTTTCGTAGAATTGGCCATTTTTAGATATTCCTTTTTATTGGTTTTAATTTCAAAATATTTAAAAAACTTTTCACATATGGGAATTTGTCAACTCCTTGCAATTAAAAGAAACGGATTTCATCCAAATGGCATCCAGATTTTAAAACAAATTACTATCGTTTTAGCCTAGTGTATCCCATTATTTCCCTTTTACTTAAAAGAAATTTGCTAATGTTTATCTCGTTAAGCATGAATTGGACAGAATAATTTGTTACGGAGATGTAGAGAAAGTCAAGTGAATGGAAGACATCAGATTTTTTGACTTTAGTATATAATCGGTAGGGAAGCTACGTTTTAAATTGTAACCATATGTTGTGAGTAGATGGACAGGACCAAAGCGTAGAGAGCAGAGGATATCCTTGACCTAACATAAACCAGTCACCCAACAGTGATAGTATTTGGGATTAGTCTTATGATGCAGCTGCCTGGACGAGGAGGATATTTCCTCGGATGGTGACGTGTGATGGACGTTGGCAAGCTCTGGGCGATCCTCTCCTCTGCGAAAATCCCACGCACCTGGTGTACACGTCCCCAGGGGCGGAGCGGGGGGCGGGCAGGGTGCAATTGTGATGCAAACGAGGGGAACCCCAGCAAGAAAAATCTTCTTCCCAGGTGTGAGGCCTGCAGCTGGAGGGGCGCGGGAAAACCGGTGGTAGAAGTACCTCCCCCCAACATCGGGGGGTCTCGTCGCTTTTGTCGACCAATCTTTTTGAATGGGAACGTTCCGGACCGTGGGATGAGTGGAACCGTAACAGGAAACTTGCAGCCGGCTATTGAAACTCGCAGCGTGCTTGTCTTGAGGAAGGGTATCGAGTTCTTCACTCGTACTTGAGTTGAACGCTCATGTCGGGCTCCTTTTATCTTGAGATGCCTGCTAGACAAATCGAACTGCATACCGCCGTTCCCGGGATGTGACACTATCCTCGAGATGGTCCAAGAACCGAGTTATTACTCAAGCTCTCATTCGGTCAGGCAATAAAAAACCGATGTCCTATTTATTTTCATTTACTCAGTTTACTTTGTGCTTACATATGCTCCAATTATAGCAGTTAATATATATGAAAATGTAATTATGATATAACAACATAACAAAACAAGATTACTAAAAATCTATTCACTTGACTTTTACTACCTGTCCTGCAAACAAACTATTCTTTCAAAAGACGCTTCTCCTATCTACCTCTCACTAAACGAGATAAACATTAAACATTAGTAGAAATTGTTTTATCACTAGCTTCTTTGATTGAATGAAGTTCTTTTTTTCTCTCTCTCTCAGATTTTCCCCTTGTCCTTAGAAGATAAATATCGGCTAACTGTAAGTTCTAGGCTCCTTTTCCCCTATTTCATTCATTAATGGTCTAATTGGAGCTTTGAGGTTAAAGGACGTTAAGCTTAACAGAAAAAAAGTCTTATGTGCTCTATTTACATGACCTTCTATACCAGTTCTATAAACAAAATATTCTTACAAAAATTATTCTTCTACTTCATACTAATCGAGATAAACATTAGCAGAAATTATTATTCATTCCTTATAAGATGAAGGGGCAAATTGGAGTACACCAAGTTAATCAAGTTCCTAAAAACTGTCGGTATGCAATGATTCTCTTTCCGTGGGCAAGAGTAACACAAAAGACAAACGGGTGAGGTCTTCTGATTTTTAAAAAGGGTATTTTAAAACTGAAAACAATAACAAGAATTATCTCCGAAAGCTTTAAATTTACAAATCCTTTTCTTCATAAACTGTGTGTTTTAACATGTACATTTTTGAAAAAGTAAGATTATGGTTTACCAATTACCGGATATACAAAAGTCGTTCAGATGCCTCCCCGAAAATTCACAGTATACATCTATTTTCCATGAAATGTCAAAACTAGTAGGGCCATTTTTGAGAAAATTGTAACTTTTGAAACACCTTCCATGTAGTTTTGGAAAGGGTTATTTTCCTGAAACTTTTCGTGTCACACCTTTGGTAGTAACTAAACTTTACTAAGTTTTTAATAATATAATTAAATATTATTATTATTATCATCATCATTACTATAAGAACTATGAGTATTATTAACAATATGTATTATTTACAATTTTCTTGTGTAGAGAAGCATTTGTTTTGATACCATTGCTTGCATTGCACTGGAAACAGTTAAATGCATTGGATGAATCTGGCCTATCCAATGTTGTCCTGTTTCCTCGACTTATTTGGTAGCAATTACAATGTTATCCTCTCCGATGCTACTTATAAATTTGCTTCTGATTCTACTGAATCCTTTTCCGAATCATTCAAATAATCTGCCATTACATTGGCCGATACACAGTCAAACCCTAATATACATATAATTCGCATTACAAATAATTAGGTGGTAACAATCGAATATTGCAAATTTGTATTTCACTGAGTATTGGGCTTCGGACACGGTTGCGCTTTGGTTACACTCTGACAGGAAACTGGTTACGTGCACACGGGGTTCACTGGGGCCTCTCCCTCCCCAAGCACTGTCGCACTCTAAGCAAGCGATCAGTACATGTACAGTCTATTGTGAAGGTATGAACTAATAGAACACGTTTTAGATTTGATGCATTCAGAAAAGTTATTGTATTCCATTTTACAAATCACATATTAAATTGATTAGCTTAGGTTGGGAAGATTTTAATGAAAATCTTCGTGTCGCATTCTTGGAAGACCCTAAACTTACATACCAAGCTTGTTAGCTAAGATACTTTTTGTTTCTGAGTTGTGCTGTTAACAGATACATAAGAGGATATTTTCCTAAACATGTGTTTTTATTTAGAAGTCCTCAAAATGTGTATTTTAGATGAAATCTCGGTATTAAAAATTTTAGTAAACACAATGTCTTCTCTATTTATTATGTACATTGTACATACGTGAAAGAGAAAGTAAAATTATTGCTGACATCGAGTTCTATATCTTCCCACTCTTTACTTTCTCTATCGCGTACAACGCAAATATTGGATAACGAATGTGATACCGATATTTCACCACAAATATGTGTATTGAGGATCCCGAATCGAAAAAAAAAATGTTTAGAAAGGTCCTCGAGAATATTTGTGAACAATAAATCTTAAATTAAAATACTAAACTTTGTAAGTGAGTTAATTATCCTTTAAAGATGACACGAACAGTTTCAAGAAAATATGCCACGCCAAACTACCTTTTACATGGGAAGTTTTTTGAAATGTTCAATGTTCTGAAAATCAGTAGCAATTTTGATTAAAATACCATATATGAAAGATATTTGTCAGACGAATAAAATATTTAACTTGAACTTTCTCAGAATAGCCTGTGAAGTTCTGTTTTTTCGGAAGCCCTGTCATTTAAGCTTTACAACTGGTAAATGTGAAGCGATAGTTGAATGCGTACTATACAAACAATATAAATATCTTTAAAACACAGAATTTATTCCAAATAAGCTTTCCGAAATATCCGTTATTAATGAAAGCCTTTTCGATGTTCAGTTGTTTCTCGCTATTGATACAAGGTCAGCTTATAGCTTAATTTTTGTTTCATTTGTTTCTTGTGTGCTAATACAGAGTGCATAATATCGTATTTATTATCGCCTGCCTTTTATTAGAGTTAGAAGATTTACAACATGCCAAGTGCATTTTTCTACAGATTATTTTTTCTCAGTTAGTGCAAGTAGCTGAATGCAGTGAAGAATGCCATAATTTATTGAACTGGTTTCATTAGAAAGGCAAGGATTTCATGGACCCTTGTCAGCTGGGAAAACTTTCCGAAGATGAATTACCGATCAATCAGGATCCTGACAAGTATTGTTCAAGAACATATACCTGGTATACTTAGCAAATATTGTTGCAACAAGCAAGCATGAGAATTCTACCTTTTCATACGTAAACTTACCTACGGTAAAGATAGTTATTAAAGGTTTGAAATTAACTAATTTTGGATCAAACTCACATTCAAAAGGGAAACCTTTTTCTTGATCTTCAATATTTTACGATAAAAATTATACAATATGAACAAAAAGACGAACGGGAAACATCATAGGAGATAGATAAACTTTTAAAATCAACATTACTAATAATAAAACAAATTCGAAAGAAGGAATTCAATTGCAGGAAGAGGTTCTATTCAAGACGACCGAATGTGGATTTGACAGTGGAGAAAGCGGCGCAGGGACGGGTTTTCCCCTGGTTCTCCGGTTTCCCCCGCCATTGCATTCGACTGGTGCTCCATCTTCATCCATGTACATCTGTATCATGTCTATGTAGTGTCTACGTAGTAAAAGAGGACGTTAAAAACTATTAAAAACAAGAAAAAATTGCATAAAATTCAATAGTTTTCCGAATCCATCGGCGTGCCTATGGATGGCTTGTGATCTGGTTATAGATAATGCCTAAGCTGGAAGACTACTGGAGTGATTATTAGAATGTCACTTCTGGTTCCAAGCTGGTTGTCGATCTTTAACTCCGGTTAACCAATTAACACGCACGTTTTTACTAACAAAAGACAGTCATAAAATGTTTACCATTCTTACTTACTACAATACCACAAAGCTTAACAAGCATAAATATTTTGGATATATTATTAAGGATCTGTCACAAGTGAAAATGCCATAGCTGATAGAATCAATCTTGCAAACGGAAAATTGGATCATTAAATGGACTCTTTTGGAGCACAAATTTGACAAGAAAAACAAAATTGAGCATAATAAAGGCAATAGTATAAAACATTTTAACAAATGGTGGAGGGGATATTTTACAAAGAAATGAATAAAGGAGCATAATAATATCAAGAATTCAACATATCTGGAATTATTATTATATAAGCCTGGAAATGTATCCAGAAGAGACGGGTGATATACTAAGAGCAAAAACTATAAAGTGGTGTGGGCACTTACAGACAATGAAGGAACAAATATTGCCATATATTGTTAAAAACTGGACAACTCCTGAGAGAAGAAAACGAAGAAGGGCCATGGATGGAGTCAGTAAAACCATACAGAGAAGAGGACTGGAACAAGAATATCGAAGGGTATAAAACAATTGGAGAAGTTCAGCAGGAAGTAAAGGCATCCATTAAAAAGTGGAAAGTCTGCAAAAGCAAGTAAATAATTTGAACAAGTCCAGACACGTCACCCTCCAAATCCAACAGCGAGAAGATTGAAAAGAAGACCTGAGAATGAATCTCAATATTCCGGGTACAAAAACTTCAATATAATTGCTGGATGGACACCTGAATTAAAGCTTGAAGTTTTATAATATAACACTCTGAATTTGCAAAACTATAATGTATGTACTCTACAATAAGAGTTACGGGGGGGGGGGGGACCCTCAATGCTGCTGGTGCTGTGAAAAATAAAACAAGAAAATAACATTGGGACGTTCAATTGGCAGCTTCTTGAAAGTAAAGAACTGAGCAGCTGTGGAAAGAGAGTAAGTTTGCCCATGTGTTCATGAAGTGTCAAGCGCAGTGATACTATGGAAGGATTTCAGAAATACATATTCAAAATGTGTCTCAACGATATGGTCCACCTTGTACATTGTGGATGAAATTTATCTGCGACATAAGTATTCTCAATCTTTTGAAACGAATTCCGTCACTATGGCGACCGAAGTTAACTGAAGGCTAGAATCGCGATCACGTGATGTAACTCTCTTAGTGTAACAAGTTTTGAACGCCGTCCTTCTGGATGAAATGTGACAAGTGCTCGAGACCACGTCCTTAGGACTCTTCTCATCATGGCCAACCTTAATGGGACGTAATCGCAAACAGAGTTATGACGAACCGCAGCGAGTGTGAAAAGCGCACACAAGTGAGGCTGAAGGAGTGGCGGGACGCGGGTTCAAGACAGCAAGAGGTATTCATGCCGCTAATGAAGCAACCGCCCCGATACTCGAACCTCCTCGAGCACCGCCCTCCACATTACTTGCTAACCCCGAATTTTAATGAACCGAAATCTTTGAATTGAAATGAGACCACGCGTGGGTGCAGTAACGGAATATGGGCTCTTAGCGTTTCATTTAACTTTCCCAAATGTCTTGATATCTGCATTCTTGAAGTGGTTCAACATCTCTAGCCGTGGATTTGTAATGCATTATTTGGAACATGATCTTCAAATTAGTGCTCAGTCTTTAAAGTTTTTATGAGTAATTCTTTAGGTAGACATAACATACTGAAATGTGTCCTGGGGTGATATATCACACTATAATGTGTCCACTTTTGAGGACGATTTTACTTTTTCAATTACAAACTTTAGCCATCATGTAAAATATGTATCAAAAACTCATTAAACCAATAAAAGTATAAACAAGGTGTAATCCTTCCTTTTTGTCAAATCTTCGTATATGGATTATTTTCGAAATTAATGCATTGAATTTTTTGTACTTACATTTTAATAAGAACAATAATTATAACAGTATCAATAATAGTGTTATAATAATAGTACAAAGCAAAAAATAATATCAAAACAATAAATTTCAATCTAAATTAAGCTACAATATTTCAAGAAGTGTATGTATCAGGATAATCTGAATATTGTCGAAGTATCCTCTTCTTCTTATTTTTTTTCCTTTCCTTTCTTTGGAGATTTCCTTCACAGAAGTTGACGTTGTAATACTCTGAATTGAATGCCATCTATAAAATGGTGAACCTAAAAATGAATTTCTTTGAAGCTCTTATTTACAAACCTCAAATCATATGACCCATCTTTTGGACACATGGTGCAGTGATTTGGTGCTATACACGCGAGCCATCAACCTCACAGCTTTTTCCTGGTTTCCTCCATTACTTTTTACATTAATACTGGGCTGGACGTACCACGACCAAAGGTTACGCCCACAGAACAATACATGCACACAAAAATAGTTAGTCCAGGACGGCAACTACGCAATTAAGAACATCTGCTCGCACCACACTAACTACATACCACATTTTGTGCATACAGAACAAGTCATAGAAGCACAAAAACACATCTTCCACATAACAACTCAAAGAACAGCGACTATGCAATGAGGTCAGTACAGTTGAATAATTTTCAAGGGAAAAGAAAGTAGTGATATTCAAATATGCATAATTGTAACTATTTAATCAGAAATATAGGTCCACGAAAGAACTTTATAATAATTTATTGTAATATCGTTATACACTAAAATATATACTTTCAATATAAAAAATGATAAAGCGTGTGACATATGTCACAAGTTAAACGGTAGCGTGTGCTACACTAAAATTTAAAATTTTTATACATATTTTTTTTTCTGCTCTATACTTTAGAGTAATATTGCACCTCGTCATGAAATGCCATTCTTTATAAGTCTGGTCCAAGACTCCATCCATGCTTCTAAACATTTCAGATTTCAGGTTTTCTTAAAGTGAAAATGTGCAGCTTGAAGCAAGGTTTGAAGAAGAAATGGACATATGGAAAGTTCGTCGCTAAAATGTATTTCAATATTTTGTGTAACATAAACATTTTGATAACTGTAAAATAAGTAATAAAATATTTTAATAAAATCCATTATTCCGGACATTTTCAATTTACTGACTATTTCGTTGAAATAACTTTGACAAATTAACTTTGCTGCCTTTTGCAATTAGAAGCCGAAAATCCGGATATGAAAGAACCCCTTGCGACACCAAGCAAAAATTAATAATTCACTAATATTGCTTCTTTAACTTACAGCTCTCTTTTTGGATGGGCTTTCTGCCCTCCCATTTGTCTATCAATGTTTAGAAAATGTGTACATCAATCTAAAATTAAAAATATATCTTTTTTAAAGCTGGATCCTTTTCTATTTCAAAATGTTTTAGAATATAATACAACAAAACAAGCAAACAGCTATCAATATAGAATACTTTTTAATAAGACTTTAACTCCAAAATAACGAGTTTCATGCTTCAACTGCCAGAACTTGCAGCCTGCAGGTGAACAATTTTTCCCTCTCAGTTTAATTACTTCCTGAAAATATCTTTTGAGGATATACGTTATATTACAATTACAGAAAGTAAAAAAGGCATTACTAGATGTTAAAAATATTTGTTCTCTTTTGTCATCACAGCATATTTATAAATGGCATTGGCTTTGATTGAAATTGGAAGAAAACTCACCACCAGGTATTGAAATGTGGATTCTAAACTCTTAATAGGTATAAGTATGTTATACAACGAAGGGTGACACTTCGCCACTGTAACTACATAGATATATTGTAGCTACCACACACCAGGAAGAAGTGAAGGAATTGCAGTAGGCTGCAGGTAGACATGCCACAGAGACGCGTGGAAGTCATTAATAGGTCTAGGTTCGAAATATCCCACTAATGGAGCTGCCTAGGAGAACCATAATTGACCCGTCTACCCAGCATCCTTTTAGTGTCCTTTCAGCTAGCATCCGCACTATTATTTTTTCATACACCAAAAAATCTAAATACACTCCTGAAAGATGAGAAGGAAACGCAATGAAACAAAAATTATGGAAAAAAATAGCCGTAGGTGAAAAAAAAAAATGCATCATCATTCGACTACCGACCAGTGAAAGCGACAAAAAAATTAAGTTCACAGTGAACGATTTAAGGCAGTCAGTTGTCCATGCGCAGGTCCATGAGCCGAACTTGGCTCACTATCCCTGCGTGTGCATCTACCATCACTCGCAGTGAATGCCATCATTGTGGTAACAAACAGTATTGTAACGGATTGATATCGTTCTCTAAACTCTCCGCCTCTTTTATAACAGCACAAAAACTGGCTTTTTTTCAACCCCTTGACAATAATTGCACCAAAAACAGCACCACTGTAGTTGCAGATGGAGTTGGTTATATGGCAAAATGACACAGACCTAGATAAAAGTACGTACAAAAAGCGTTAAGGAATCGGGGTATATAAACTTGTTCCTGGAATAAATATCCATATCTCAAGAAATTTAGCGTTCGTATATTGGTAACGTTTGCCTCATCATACATCTGTGAACATTATTTTCTGGAATAAAGCAAATGAAAAGTAAAAGTAGAAGTATTGTATGAGTATCCCATCTATCGGAAAAAAATATCTAACATATATTATGTCAAATTTGGAAGCTTTTGTAGCTTACAATGATGTAGCACATATACAAGAATAATTAAAGTATATCAGGTGACCTAACTGCCCCGTATTTGACTGGCGCAGAGTCTCTCCGTGCATTAAAAGAGTTGCAGAACTCTTCGGGCAATTTCAAGTTAAAACCGGTTAGTGAGGAACTTAACTTTAACCCTTTTCCTTATCAATGGAAAGTGAGTGGTGTGAGAGTGGCAGCTTTAACTTGAAATAGCCCCTTTGAGTTCTGCAACAGAGAGATGTCTGCACCCGACATTGCAGATTCTAGTTCAGTTTTAGATTTAGATTGACCAACATGGCTGTCCATGCGCAAGCAGACAGAAGGAACGGAAGACTGTGTATTTCGTATTGGAAAGCAAAACTGATTTTCAGAAAGTCCATTTTTACCCCTTATTTCGATCCAGTTCATTTACATACACCTAATTTAGCCTTAAGTAGCCTAACCTCGACGAAATATCGAACCTGTCGTTCACCTTCACGTAGCCATATTGTCTCTGTAACCAATAGAGAAGGCTCAGGAAAGAGTCTTAGTCTGAAACTGATTGCTACATCTGTGACAGTTGTATTTTGGAGTGTTCTATCTACTAGTGATAAAATCTATCTGTTGTTTAATTTACTGTTTATTGAAGATTATAGATTATGTCTTGAATTTCTTTAGTCTTGTGAATGCAATGTTTAGTTGTAACTTAAGATAAAACTCGCACAACTTCACAGGGAAGTTGATGTTATCATTGAAGAGTTCATCTATCACCAAGACCAGAACTTCTTTTCCAAGCTACTCTAAGTTCCCGGTGCAGTTTTCTTACCTTTTGGCCTTCGGACCACCGAACTCACGAGAATCCGCAGTCGTCTGCCGCAACATCTATATTTGCCTCCCAGCAAAAGGGAAGTTCAACATGTTTTGGCTCTTGTCACCACGGGCATGACCTACTGAGGGACGCGACTGGGTTGAGCTCATGTTGTTATTTTCTATTTATTTCTTTGTAATTTGTGTAGATAAGGTGATCCACCATTGGGTAAGCAATATTAAAAAAAGAAAGAAAAAAGAGATAATGGTACTTAACTTATCGATTCACTCCTCTCCCTCCTAAATACGTGTCATGCGGGCGGTATCAAAGACCAGCACGGCGTTGGACACACTGATCTAAGGGATCTCCCGATTCTTAGCCTCATATGCTACCGGAGCCATCTCGACCTTGTCTATTGAAATATATGGCAAGTAACTTATATTGATTGCATATGTATTCTAAATGGTGCAAAAATCCTAAAACATATAAATTATTAATGTTTAAATGTCTGAAAGGTGACAAAGCATTTACACGGCCTTAGTATTAGAATACCAGCACGTTGAGTATAAGATTGTTAATTGGCTGATTCCATAGCTCAGTCGGTAGCGGTGTCCAGGGTTTGATACCAGGCTGCAAGTTGGGATTTTCCTCTAGCCCGGAATATTCTCTATCTTCCCCAGAGTCTGGAGTTTACAACATTGCCGATCTTCCTGAACCACCTGCTTTATTTATATATGTTTTATTCTCAGATTAAACACTAGTCTAATAGTAATATAATAATAATTGTGGTATTTATCTAGAGCGTGAATGGAATTGCCTAAACCCGTCATTAATTTTGGCCGGTTGGGATTTGAACACGGGCCACAGACGTTACCACCTGAGCCACCCCACTTGATGTTATATTTTTACTTTCTCCATACGCACTATGTACATAGTGTATAGAGAAAGTATTGCACTCCACCAAAAATTCGATACCGAGATTTCACCGGAAATATATGTTTTAGGGTCCCCAATATCAAAAAAAAGCATTTTCACAAAAAGGTCCGTGTGTCTGTGAGCACGATAACTCAAAAACGAAAAGTCGGTAAAATACCAAACTTGGCATCTAAGTTTAGTAACTTCCAGGGATGCTACACGAAGATTTTGAGAAAAATCCCCCCACCCCCAACTACCCTTTACATGGAATTTGTTTCGAAAATTTTGATTTTCTCAAAATGGCTCTAACGATTTTGATTAAAATTTCGTATATTAAACATATTTACCTGACAAATAAAATGTATATCTTGAATTTTCTGGGAATAGCCTCTGATGAGTAGTTTATTCTGGATGAATTTTACTAAATTTTGAATAACTGCTAAACCGTAAGAGATGGACAAAAATTTACTGCACAAAAAATGTAGAGCACATTAAAGCACACAATTTATGTTATATACATTTTTTCGTGGAGTTCGTCGTTTTTGTGACATTCCTTATTTTTGGTTTCTGCTATGAAAAACGTATACTTTTCTCATACAGGAACTTGTCAACTCCTATCCATATAGACAAAGGAACTTCATTGACATAGCAACCAGCTTTTGACTATCACTTTAACCTACGGTTGTCCCTTATTTCGCTTCTACTTACAAGGAAGCGAGTAATTAGACTATTTCTGCTATTTTTGTCTGATTAGCATAAAGTAAATAGAAGTATAAGCTTTTTAAGGATTATTTGTTGCAGGGATATGGAGAAAGTCATGTGAATGGTACACATCAGATTTTTGTTTACTGCGTTGAAGATATAATAGTGATTTCAAAATTTTTCACTGAAGAATATTAATCTTAGGACTCGTATACGTCGGACCCTTTTTCTTATTTTATTGTGAGGAACTCCATAGTTTATCCCAGAATATATGTTACACACTATATGGCATGTTTTTGTGCCTGAGAATAGAAACATCCATTAGAAATGAAGGAGTAGTTCAGCTTCGTAGCCTATCTACCCGAGAATAGGATGAAGAGAGAGAGAAGGGCTGGAATTTTTGGCTGTAGACTCAGCGCAGCGTGGTCTCTAACGTTTTCAGATTTTTAAAACTCGTCATTCCTTCGATGCTCCCCCCCCCTTCCAAAAGGAGAGATTTAGACACCAGACAAAAGACGCCAGCGAGAGAAAAGCTGTTCTATCCTTAAAGAACTGGGACAACAATTAAAAAAAAAAAAAAAAAAAAAAAAAAAAAAAAAAAAAAAAAACTGGGATTGAAATTTTGACCACATTGTACCACAACCCCGATAATCGCAAATAATTTATAGAACCTATGGGCATCAATAGAGAATTGAAATTTCCATGTACCCCTCCCTCTTCCTTTGGGCTTCAAGGCTATTTAAAGATTGTAAGTGAACCTGTTAACCAGTACACCATTTTACTAAAAAGCGTTTTTCTCGAAACTACATATTCACACTTTCAAAAGTTTCAACGGTCCCAGTTTTTGTTTAACTACAATTAAAATCTCTCACAATTTGCAGGCACGTATTGTAATATTACTGGTGACAAAATTATTCTAGAATAATAGTAATTTCTCAAAAAATATATTTCAATGTAAATATGATAAATACTAGAAATTAAGCTTTTAATTGTTTTTAAATTATCAAAATTCAGTAATAGAAGCTATTAAAATATAATCGCGTAAAGTTTTTGTGCACGGGTCAAAGTACCAATTGAAAAATTCCAAATAATATTCTAAAATTTGGAGGCGTGTGTAACATTTTGTTAATATGTTTTCATAAAAAGTAAGAAATAGCTTATATTTTGAATAAAATTTGGTATTCATATTAAACTAAGAGCAATTGAATCATATTAGTTTTTAAAAAATGCAATATAAGGTATAGAAATTTCATTCCCAGTCTCCCTTAAAACACACCCACCGCATATCTACACAGCAGATCACCCTCCACCCTGTTAAAGGAAACGAAATGAGAGGAAATAAGGGACAGGCAAGTTCATGGTAGTATACATTCTACCCCGGCATTCATCTACCGACCTGGGAAAACAACGAAAAAATGCCAAGGTCCAGATTTTGTACTAAAATATCTGCCTGTAAACTTCATATCAGGCGCTTGAGAGTTAATTTCCAAATGCTCAAGAGGAAGGATTCAGTCAGCACTTAGCAAATGATACAATCGAAGAATCAGGAAACCTGCTGACGAATTTAAAATATCGGAGTTAGCCCGTTATTGCCCAGAATGTATTGCTTGGCGTGAGGGAGAGGTTTGCTCTAATCTAGGCTTAAGCTTTTGGACTCATCATAGTTGATGATGATGGTGATGAAGCCGAGAAGTGCCGTTGAAGTCCCTCGAAAATGTTCCGGAAATGGATTGCCTCGTGCCACGGAACGTTTTCCACCCCCTTCCCGTCCTACCCTTCTGGCTCCTTTTTCAAAAGCTCGTCGTGTTGTGTGATTCATAGGAGGGAGCCCTTTTCAATCTCTCCGTTGCTGCTGCTTCGCTACTTGCTACAGTTTTAAAGGGAGAGAGAGAGAGAGAAACCGGTCTTGGCTGCCAACGAACACTGCTGCATTTCCATTTCTTCTTCTTCTTAATATTCGGCATGGACGTGTCGCGAAATGTCTTTGGAAAGAGAAGCCAGCGATCACGTTTTATTTTCTGTGTACATACAGCTGGATAAGCTCTTGCATCAATTCATTCTAAGAAGCATTATAATGCATCTATAAAATTTGACAAAAATCACAATGAAATAATATGAATTCCAAACTTTAAGAAAACATTCATAGCATTTTTTACTTACTCTAGCACGAATGTACATAAATGTACGAAGAAGCTAGTGAAGGTTTTGTGTTCCACACAAATTCACTATCGAGATTTCTCCGGAAATATGTTTTAAAGCCCCCTGAGTACATAAAAATCATTTTTAGAAAAGGGTCTGTGTGCATCCGGGCAGTATAGGTCAGAAACAAAAATACTATTAAATGCCAAACTTAGTATTTATGTTTAGAATCTTCCAAGGATGAGACACGAAGATTTTCAAGAAAAACCCCCCACCCCAAACTACCCTTTACAGGGAAATATTTTTCTCAAAAATGGCTCAATACCGTATATTAAAGAAATTTACATCGAAGATAAAATGCATATCTTGAACTTTCTGCGAATAGCATCTGAAGACCTCCTTTAGTCTGGATACTCAAAAAATGTAGATCTCGTTAAGACACACAATTTATGTTATATATATGTTTAAGAGTTGACCGTTTCCGAGATATTTCTTCTTATTGATGTCAATTATAAATACTTAAACGTTTCTCATAATAGAATTTTTGAACTCTTAGCCACGCAAAGAAATGAACAATACACACATAACAATCAGCTTTTAGGAGATTTGACTATCGTTTTAATTTAGAGATTTCTCCTATTTCCCTTCTACGTATAAAGAACTAAGTAATAAGACAATTTCTGAGAATGTTTATCTCGATTAGCTTGAAATATAAGAATAAGCTTTTTAACAATAATGTTTACAGAGTTGTAGAGAAAATCATGTGAATGAAACATATAAGTTTTTTTTAATTAGAACAATGAATTAAGGCAATAAATATTAAATTAAATAACCATGCAAGCTAGAATTTCGATACACGGCAAAATTAACACTGTTATTGCTTATAATAACTCGTACTACCATTTCAAAAATATTTCTTATACATACTGTGGGGTTTCCAAATTTCACAGATTCATCCATTACGGGTAGCGAAATATCTGTTTCCCTTTGCTTTGGGCTCTACATCCATTTAAATTTTTTTACAATATGTTTCCTAGCATACTATTTTATAAAATATCGTTTTTCTCAGAACTATATGTTCATACTTTCAAAATATTACACGTGACCATTTTCTGATTAAATAGAAGTCAACTTTCCCAGAATGTGTAAAAGTATTTATTGTACTATTGCAGATGACAATACTATAACATAATACTAACAGTAATGTTTCAAAAATATTTTTATGGAAAATTATTATTGTTATAGCTTACAATGCCTAACCGTTAAAAATGCATCATAATTACGTAATCAAAGTTGTTGAAATGTCTTCGATAACGTAACGTTTTTGTGTGTGGCTCAAAGCTCCAATTCAAAAATTAGCAATCAATGTTTTTCTTACTTGAACTTATTTTCATCATAAAGTTTATAAAACAAATTATGTCTTGCAAAGTATTTATCAATTTGTAAATTTTTTAGCATTCACGTTAATTATAACGGCAAAGAAATTTTTTTCAGAAAAATCTATACAGAAATATAGAAATTTGAAATTTCACTCCCAGTGACCCTGAAAAGTGACGCACAGCGTGAACGCGATATGTAGATGCAAGCGAATAATAACGACTGACCGGTTCTAGCAACTTAAGGCATCTGGGAGACAGAGATACTTAAAAAAATCGATTTTTTGTTTATTTTCTATGCGGTGAGAAAAAATATGTAGAAATCTTAGACTTAAAAATTTCAGAGGCCCGGTACGATTCCAGGAGATCATGTGTGACTTGTGGTGGACAAAGCTGTTTCTGGGAGGGTTTATATCGGGTTGTTTGTTTTCCACCGTCATTCATTCCACCGCCTGCTCCCCATAATCATCTTTTGTTTATCCATTTCACCGTCATTTCCTAGCATTTTCTCACTCTCACACCATGCACTGACCGCTCCCTCTGTCTGCTCAACAGGCATCTGGCTTTGTAAGTCCTGGGAAATGGAAGCTCTTCACACGAGGAGGGTAGATAACGAAATAAGAAGAAAATATCACACCCTCGGTATTTTTTTTCCTTTTTCTCAGTTTCCGAATCTTGGTTTTTACCATACTTCAGGTACGCCTTTCCCAAAATATATTACGGACATATGCGCCAAATGTTTGATAATAAAAGCAATTTGTAAACAAATTGGCATTTTTATGTTACACAATTTTGATTTATTTTTAATAAATCTTAGCAAAATATTTTGCTCACAATCCAAAATTATATTTTATATCATTTAGGGGAATAAATGGTAAACAAGAAACAAAATTATATGAGGAAAGTGGACCTGAAATTTGAATTACACTAGAGATATCTTCCAACGTGTAAAAATTCTTAGCGTGACTTCCGCCGGAAGACGGAGATCTATGACCCCGTGCCATATATTCATAGGACCTTAAAAAACTTCAAGCCTTATAAAAGAGGCCTCTGAGTAAAACTAAGCTAACTTTCACCCCCAATACTGAATAGAACGCTGAGACCCTAAGAAGTTAAAGAGAGGGGCCAGATTGGGGACTCAAATCAATAATACTGCTGTAGATCGAGTATGTTTCGGCACTGCTGCACCGAAATATTCGCCAAATTGACGCAAGTTTATACGGGATTAATTGCAATATTGAATATTAAGTTTCCTTCCTCCAAGTCATTGTTTTCCACCTTATATCTAATTTACAAGGTTATGAAACAAACCTACCCACCAGGCTGTGCAGTTCTTATTTAGGACGTCCTCACAACTGATTTTTCTGCAGGAAATATATTGGCCAGATATGAGATACAAAAACAGGAAAATGGAGCTTATAGCTTTTAGGTACGGTCTATCTCTATTGTGTTGTGATAGCGCATATGTCTTGCATTCATGACGTCGAGAGTTTGAATCTCGGCCAGAGTGAGACACCTGGATATCTTATTACTTTCTCTATACGAGCTATGTACATAGTGTATGGAGAAGGTATTGTATTGCACCCAAAAATTCGATACCGAGATTTCACCGGAAATATATGTTTTGAGTACTCTGAAACCAAAAAGCATTTTTAGAAAATGTCCATGTGTCTGTGTGTGTGTGTGTGTGTGTGTGTGTGTGCGTGTGGGCAGTATAGCTCAAAAACGAAAAGACCGTTAAATACCAAACTTGGTATTTTAGTTCGGAATCTTCCTAGGTTGTGACACGCAGATTTTCAAGAAAATCCCCCACCCCTAACTGCGCTTTACAAGAAAAAACATTCGGAAATTTTTATTTTCTCGAAACTGGCTCTAACGATTTTGATTAAAATCGCTTATATTTAAGACATTGACATGATTAATAAAATGTTTATCTTGAATTTTCTGGCAATATCCTCTGAAGACTACTTTATTCTGGATGAATTTTACCGAATTTTGTGTAACTGCTAAACTGTAAGAGATAGACAAAATTTTACCACTCAAAAATGTAGAGCACATTAAAACACACAATTTATGTTATATACATGTTTTTCGTGGAGTCCTTCGTTTATGAGATATTCCTTGTTATTGGTTTCAGATATGAAAAAACTTATACTTTTCTCTTACAGGATTTGTCAACTCCTGTCCATACAAACAAAGGAACTTCAGTTGCTATGTGAAAAGTATGTTCTAGCTATTTGGATTCTGGGCTTATTAGGGTATCATTTAACCCATTTCGTTCATTTACTGTCAATATGATCTACTCGGATAGAAGAAGTTATGTATAAAAATCTGGCTGGCGTGTTCCATTTCCATGATTTTCTCTATCTATTCTGCAACAAATTATTGTTACCAACGCTTATTCTTCTCTCAACATCATCATAATCGAAATAAACATTAACAGTTTGCTACTTATATCCTTATAGGTACAGAGGAAATAAGGGAATACACTGGTCTAAAGTGATGCTCAAATCTTTTAAGCCCAGTGGATAGTATGGGGGTAGCGTGTCTGCCTCACATTCAAGAAGTCGTGCGTTCGAATCTCGCCTGGGGTGAGTTACCCGAATAAGAATTTTTTTCGTGGTTTTTCCTTTATCCTGAGAAGACGAATGTCGAATAACTTTAAGCTCTATGGACCTCGATATCATTTGAGCGTCATTTCACCAATTTCATTCATCGTCCGATATGACAACCCTGATTAACAAAAATCGCTAATTGATACCCCTGAAATTCGGTTTTCTTTGCATGGTAAGGAATAAAAAAGAAAAAAAAAAAAAAACTTGAACAACTCTCCGTTTCAGAAAGTCATAAGTATTGGAAAACTTAATCCAATTACAAACAATATCTCAAAAATGATTAACTTCTCAAAAAGTGTAAATATTTGACCTAAATTGTGTATTTTAACAGATTTACATTTTATGTGTGGTAATATTTTGTTTATATCTTATTGTTTACTAATTATGCAAACTATTCAAAAGGAACAGGACTTCAGAGACTCTTCCCTGAAAATTTAGATATGCATTTCGTTTGCCATGAATGTATTTTAAACATTTGGTATTTAATCAAAATCGTTAGAGCCATTTTAATGAGAAAATAAAAGTGTTTGAAAATTTTTCCATGTAAGGAGTAGTTTTGCGTTAGGGAATTTTCTTGAAAACCTTCGTGTCGCATCTTTGAAGGATGTTGAACTTAACAATCAAGTTTGACGTGTTATTTATCCGTCGTTTCTTTGTTGCTGTTTAGAAACACCAAGGACCTTTTTCTAAAAATTCTGTTTTTTTTTTTTTTGGATGAATGGGTCTCAAAAGCTACATTTCCAATGAAATATGGTGGAAATTGATGGTTTCCCTATTCACTATAGGCCTCAGGGCGAGTTACGTAAGACGTCACCCTAAGAACGCTGAACGTTTTGGGTAACGCAGAATTGGAAGTCCACGAAGAAGTACGTTGTGCAGCTGACTGTGACGTAACCGTCGAATTAATAAAATTGCCATTGATAGGAAGAAAGAATCAGCTGAGATCCTACATCCTACAGTCAAATTTGAGAAGTCCTTAAGCCAGCTTGGATAAGGAAAAGAAGACCATAGGTAGGTTATATGAGCCTAAAATTCCATTCTTCAGTGTCTCGTACCAGATGGCACAACTATCCCATATTTGTCGTCTGCAGATATCCCTTCGTGTATTAAAAGCGTTGTAGAACTCAACGGGGCCATTGTAAGTTAAAACCCGCTAGTGGGAAATAGCGAGAGTAACCTTCGCTTTACCCGTCTTGCTTCTCAGTAAAGCGCTCATTGCGCCGGTCCCCGTGGCCACGGTCGTTAAAGTGCTTTGGTGCTTCGTGGCGCAGGGGCTCGTGGGTTCGAGTCCTGCCTTAGGCAAGGGTGTTTGTGTGTTTGTAAACGTACATATGTGTGTTTTAAAAGCAAAATGATAATCAAATAGCAAAACAAAGGAAATGTTAGAAAAATACAAAAAAAGGTAAAAAGGGGAACAAAAAAACTAATACAGCGCCGGAGTTCTGACAAGACTCCGGAACGACGGGGAAAAAAAAATTGCGAGGGTAAAAAGAAGGCCACTCTCGTCATTTCTTCACTAACGGGTTTTAACTTGAAATAGCCTCGTTCAGTGCTGCAGCTGTTTTAACGAAGGGATATTTGCAGACGTATAATACGAAGCAGTTGGGGCGCTTAGTATAGCATTTCCAAAACCATGGTCACAGGCCTATTTTTCGGAGCCAGAGGCACAATACTGAAATCATTCACGCAATGGAGACGTTTCAAACTCCCTGGAATTGGGAGATTTTCATTACAATCGTGTCGCATCCTTGAAAGATACAGAATTTAAATATCAATTTTGGCCTTTAGTTTTGGAGTTCACATACACAGATGGACATTTTTCTAAAAATGTTGTTTTTTTAGATTTAGGAGACCTCAAAACACTTATTTCGGGTGAAATCTCGACATAAAATTTTTCGGTGGTATACCATACCATCTCTTCCTTCCATGTGCATACTAGATATGTGGTAGAGAAAGTAAATATTCTTCACGCTTTTCTCTAACTTCCTTCATAAGCCTGTATCGTCTTCATTCTGCTTCATAATTCGTGCTAAGCAACCTTTGATGTCGCGAATAGTTTGAAGCACCCGAGAATCTATGACCAGTCGAGGTTCAGTGTGCAAATTCATTTTGTTACACTTTATAACAAACACTAGAATCGCTTAATAGGACCTGACTTTGTTGTTTTCATTCCTCCAGCTTTGCTTGCTGTGATAAACCGGTTTGTGTTTGTAAATAGAGAATTTTTGCGTGTAGAATTGGTCCTGGCGCATAAGCTATACAAATCCTGTTTTATTGTAATATACAGCAATGGAGCTGAATTCTTTGGCCGCCCTTCCAGAACTGAATGGACTATTGAAAACGTACTACAGGTAGCGTTGTTGTGTACCACCTGCTACATATTGTGTCGTAATTTGTTAATAAAAAGACTGGCTCTCTTTTCACTATGACAAAATGTCACGTGGTCATTGTTGAGATCCTCAACTTGAACCAAAAAGGTAAGCTTTAAGTGCACATACATCCTGAGAAATGGGGATCTGAATAAAGAGCTCTAATCCTGACATTGGCCATTCATTTCCTCCGTGTTGGTTTCATCAATGGGCATTAAACGAATTACACCACAACACCTTCCTCTTTGACTGTTGTCGACGCTTGACTGATAACATACAATAAGCATGAAATAGAATGAACAGTACAACCTGTAAACCGCGAAGTAAATGTAAAAGTTAAGTTGAACCAATCCCTAACATAATACTATACTATTATCATAAAGAAAAACTCAGATGTGTTCCATTCGCATGACTTTCTCTACATATCTGCAAGAAATTATTGTTAAAAAGCTTATGCTTCTATTTACTTCATGCTAATCGAGAAAAAAAATTAGCAGAAGTAGTAATTACTTGCCTCCTTGTAAGTAGAAGCGAAATAAGGGAGTACTATAGGTTAAAGTGATAGTCAAAAGCTGGTTGCCATGTAACTGACTTTCCTTTGTTTGTATGAACAGGAGTTGACAAATTTCGTATGAGAAAAGTATGTTTTTTCAGAGCTGAAACCAAAAACAAGGAATATCTAAAAAACGATCAACTCCACGAAAAAAACGTATTCATCATAAATCGTGTGTTTTAATGTGCTCTACATTTTTGTGTGTAAGATTTTATCCGTCTCTAAGGTGCAAAATTCCGTAAAATTCATCCAGAATAAAGTAGTCTTCAGATACTACTCCCAGAAAATTCAAGATATACATTTTATTTCGCATGTAAATATCTTAAATATAAGCGATTTTAATCAAAATCATTATAGCCATTTTTGAAAAAATTAAAATTTTCGAAAAAAGCTCCATGTAAAGGGTAGTTGGGGTGGGGGATTTTCTTGAAAATCTTTTCGTTTTTGAGTTATTGTGTTCACAGACACACTGATACACGAACACATGGATACACTCACGGAACTCTGTATAAAAAGGTTTTTTATTTAGAGGACCCTAAAACGTGTATTTCCGGTGAAATATTGATATCTGATCTTTTGAACGCAATACTTCTCTACCTGTGTATCATGTAGCATATAGAGAAAATAAAAATCGGATGTGGTCCATTCACACACCTTTCTCCATTCGTTCTGCAAACAAACGTCATGCTAATCGAGATAAAGTTTACCAGAAATTGTCTTATTACTTAGATTCTTTTATGCAGAATGGAAATAAGAAAGTACACTAGACCAAAACGACAAAAAGCTGTCCCAATGCGATTGTCCGTACTCTTCCCAAGGCCAGGAGAAAAACAAGAGCTTTGAAACGGAAGAAGAGTTCCCGTTTGAGAAAAATTTAAATACTTTAAAATTGAAAAGAATAACAGGGAATAGTTTTACAAAAATTGTATATGACATAAATTATGTATTTTAATGAGATGTACATTTTTGTGTATTAAGTTTTTGTTTATCTTTTATGGCTTAGCAGTTATGTAAAAGTCATTCATAATAAAGTGGACATCAGGGGCTATCCCCAAGAAATTTAGGATATTCATTTGACTTTTCAAGTAAATATCTTTAATATACAACATTTTAATCAAAATCATTAGAGCCACTTGCTAAAAAAATCAGAACATATACAAAATGTTCCATGTAAAGGTTAGTTTGGGGTGGGAGGATTTTACTTAAAAATCTTTGTGTCGCATCCCTGTAAGATATTAAACTTAAATACCAAGTTTGGAATTTAATCGACATTTTGTTTTTGGGTTAAGCGTCCACACACACACACACACATACACACATGGACATTTTTCTATTTTTTTCATTCAGGGGCCTTCAAACGTGTATTTATGGTGAAATCTCGGTAGTGCATTTTTGGGTAGAATACAATACCTTCTCTACCTACTATGTACAAGGCGTGTCCGGAAAGTAAGTACGAGTTTGCTCCACTGCCACCGCAATGCTAGTGTCGCAGTCCCATGCGTGCGCACTCGTTTCTCAGGTTCATTTTCTATCCACTGACGCCATTGCAGTCGGATTGTGTTGTATTTACAGTTGTTAGTGACCGTTCAAAATTTGAAAACAATTTCTAGACCCGCCGACTGTAACTGCGTCCCGAAATACGTTTTTTGAACGCAAGGAATGTCAAGCCAGTTGCAATTCATGGTCCATTTGTAGAGATTTACGGTGAAAATGTGATGATAGATGGAATGATGAGAAAGCGGGTTAGGCAGTTCGATGATGGCAGTTCATGACGAAGCACGGATTGGGCAGCCTTCTGTTGTCACTGATGGTTTGGATGAACAACTGAGTAAGGAATTCACGAAAAAAGAGGATTTACAATAAGAATGCTTTGTGATACACGATGTTCAGCTGTCTTCACTGGCGGTAGCTTTCTTTGAAGAGGGCATACAAAAGTTGATTCTCCGCTATAAAACATGCCTGACAAATGGTGGTATCTTTGTCAAAAATAGCTTAAGGAATGCTCTTTCATGTACAAATAAATGTTTTTTGTGAAAAAAATTATTTTATACCTTTTTTCTTTAAACCGTTGCTTACTTTCAGGACGGCTCATACATTGTACATAGCTAGGTAGAGAAAGTGAAAATTCGAGTAAGTAATTTTTGCAGAACCAGTATATCCATTTTTCAGCCGTCACTGTTTGTGTTTCTCATAAAATCAAATGAACACGAAATCTACTTTTAAAATTAACAAATTAAAGGTAATCAATGTAATATTTACAGCAAATATGCACCAAAAAAGCGCCTTCAGGAAGAACGTAATGAAAATAGGGATCAAGTGTCATGAAGAATAATACCAATAGTTGAATTTAAAACAACCAGAATCATTCTAGTCGTGTTAAAATCACTCTCCCTTCTCGTGGATCTCAACGTGTAAGCACATGTGCTGGATCATGAGTCAGAAAATGGTCAGCCCAGAGAACTCTGGCTTTTGTGTTATTTGAATTCCACCACCTTCTTCCCCTCCTCTGTGGGGTGAAGAGAGACTTAAGCCAAGTACTTATGATTTCGTTCCAGTGGTTTTTTTAGAATCATGCCTCAAAAATGTCCAATAAAGGGACCCCTATACAAGGAATGTGGGTCCGACCGCAATAACCAGTGCTAACACACACAGAGATGTGATGAGGCTGCTGGGGTACAGTCCTCGCAGATATCTAATGCATAGTCTTGTCTTCGTAATAATAATGAGCAAACGCAGTGCAAGCTAGCTACCAAGAACTATGTCGTTTTAGAACTTATTAAAACGAGAAATAAAGTTTTTCTTAATGAAGATGGCACAAGAAAAGAAATAACCTGTGTTACATTCATACCTAGTCAGTAACAACTATTCTTACAAAAGTTGAATGCTAGAGTCAGACTAAAAGTTCAATGCCCGGGCTCTACCACTGAGCTACCATAGCAACATGCCGGCACGGCATTAAATTTCTCAACTGACTCGCATGTTTCCCGGTATCCCACAAGGTGATCTCAAAATATTTTGAGAAATTTGTCCCAGGATTCATAGTATAGCCAACTATTATGGGAAAATAATATTGTAAATCGCTATTTGGTATTTCATCTCTATTTGAGATCACCTTGGGTTTATTGGAAACATGCGATTTCAGCTCAGAAATTTAATGCCGTGCCGGCATATTGCCATGGTAGCTTAATGGTAGAGCAACCGGCGAGAGAGCGGGAGATTCGTGGTTCAAATCCTGGCTATGGTATTGAATTTTTCAGCTTGACTCTACCTATCCACTCCTGTCCTACATACGGCGTGTGTAAAAAAAACATTCTTCATTCTTCTATTTCATGCAAATCAAGATATTCGCATCTGCATTAGCAGAAATGATCTTATTACGTACTTGCTTCTTCATGAGCCAGGTGGCTCAGGAAGGTAGTGGGGTTGGTTCCCTGTGGCCGACCTCTCTGACCCATGGCTTTTTGGGGAGTTTTCCAGGTCACTAGGCGAATGCTGGAAAGGATTCTTGTTTCCCCGAAATTCCGGGCCCTTCATTTCATCCCAACCGATTTCTTTCTGGGTTGTAAGTGTCGACGAGGAGTGCGGCAGAGGCGCCATTTCTTAGAGGTGACTGCGCTCTGAAAATACAGCTCTTGGCGGCGGAATGGCGTTAGTGGTTGTCTGCGGTAGTCTATCTTGGAGTGAGCTAAGGGCTCCTGGCGCTCCCCGCGTCGAGATGAAGAACTGCTTATGAACTGTTGAGGACCCTCTCCCTATCCTGATATCGGCCGCTCTCTGAAGTTACACTCATATCCTCCTTCCTCCAGGACACCGATACACAAGAAGCTCACGGCTGCAGCGTGGAATACCCCTCCCTAACGTGCACACGTACTATGGACTAAAGCGATAGTCAAATCTTCTGAAAGCTGGTTGCTATGTGATTAAAATTAGGTTCTCTTTACATGGCCAGGAGTAAAACAAACTGGAATGACAAATTTCCGTTTGGGAAAATTTTAAGTAATTTAAAGTTGAAACCAATAACAGTAATATCTCGGAGATGGTTAACTCTACCAAAAAGAAACATAGTTTAAAAAATATTATATAAATGATGTCTTAAAGAGATTTACTTCTTATCACTTAGGTTTACCAGTTATGCAAGAATCATCCAGAATAAAAAGGAGTTCAGAGACTACTTGGAGAAAAATCAAAATACAGTTTCAATTTATTATTTAAAATGTTTAACATAGGATAGTTTAATCAACATTTTAGAGGCATTTTTGAGAAAAACAAAAATTTCGAAAACAAGGTTCTAATCCCGGCTCCGGCATTACATTTTTCAGTTTGATTGTACCTCTCTACCAGGTGCTCCAACAACGCTATATTTCATTTGTGCTGAAAATCCTACGTGCGTTTAAAGAATTGCAGAGATCAACAGAACAAATCCAACTAAATACCGTGCAGACAAGAGCAGTAAAACAGTGAAATTTTACCTGATTTCGACACGTTTTCATGTTTGTTTTACTCTACCTATGGGTATAATTCCGTGGCACAACACCCAAAGTCGGGCCAAGGCTTACCGGCCGATCGCTGTGTTCCCATCTTAGCTCATTACAAACCTCATGGATGTGGTGCAGCACTGGAGGTTACGACCTTGTTAGCGCTCCGAGTCCCTCCTGGTCGGTTAGTACGGTCTACGCAACCTGGAGTCTCAAATAGCTCCTTAATTGGCTCCCAGGGACCTCACGAGGCTGAGTGCACCCCGAATTAGTTTTCCTGGTGGCAGAAAATACCCACGCCGGTACCCGGAATCGAACCCGGACCTTCCGCTTGATAAGCAGACGATCTACCACCGCACTAAGGAGACGACCACTTATGCATATAGTATGTAATATTATAATAATAATAAAAAATAATAATAATAATAATAATAATAATAATAATAATAATAATAATAATAATAATACAGCTAAACATGCTCTCATGTAGGTATGTGTGTTGTTTTGTTTCGTAATCGGCTTGCCCTCCCCGCATTTGTAGGACTGACAGCCCCCTAGGACTAACAAGCCAGTGCCTAGGGGTCAGAAGCCTGTCGGGGAGTCAACAGCACAAACCACAGATGGATAACCTGTTACGAGGGGTCGGCCCGTAGCCAGGCATGAACATGAGGAAGTAGATGATATGAAATGTGGGCAAAATTGATTATTGGAAAGGTAATAAGGGAGCAATTGGTGGCATAAGTGGCGGGGGAAACCGGAGGAATCTGAGAAAACCGGCCCAGACGCCGCTTCGTCCACCACGAATCCCATATGCGGGCACTTGGGATCGAATTTGGGTCACCTAGATGGGAGGCGAGCAGTCTAACATGTTTTTGTTACGGCACGTTAAGTTTTTTATTTAACATTAGAGTGGGTCTAGTCTCTGATGTTAAATAAGAACGGCGTAAACACAATTATAAAAGTAATTATTGCGGTTACAGCTATGTGAAATAAAGATGTTTTAATGCATTCTCAATCCAAAAGGCGACTGTAACTAAAGTGGAAAACATGTTAATATTTTGGCATGTTTGCACGGTCTCTGTATAGGTATTACGGACTCTAATACAAACCTGGGAACTCCTCTCAATGAGCGCGATTCCCTCCATTTCCGCTAATATGCAAGAGGATAGAACGCAGCTCGCTTGTGCTAACACTGCCACCGAGCGGTCTTTCGTTAGATTTGAGCTCTGAAGTTTCTTAAACGCACAAAGGGTTATCTGCACAAGGAAATACGGCGCTGTTGAGCCACCTAGTATAGGAGCTAATGTACTAAATTAACACGTTTGCACAGTTGTGTTCATTTAAACAAGTGATATGTCCACAAAATTACTACTATAAGTACTTAAGTTAAATCTCGCTATATTAAACCTATGAAAGCAATCTGAAGAAATGGATGGGAGCCATCTTGCTTTATATAGAGTCGCAGAGAAATCGCTGGCTTTTATTTGGGCTAATACTCCATGCGATGGTATCTGGTGTAGAGATTTCTTGCCCCTCGGTATTATGTGGGGGTGTGCTGCCAGGAGGAACGGAGCGCCACAATTATTCCGAGTAATTAAGTTGGCGGAACTTTTCAGTAGCAGCAGTAATTAAGAGAGTTAGTTCAGATGGCAGGACCGACTCTCTCCAGCCGCTTGTTACTTCTTTTGCGAACTCTCACCACCAGCGTATGTATGTATGTTCAATCGCTAGCAAATCCTCTACTGCAGAAAATTCCTGGTCACCTTTAAACTTGTATCCTACGCTACCGTGCTCTTCAAAAGAAGGATTAGAACGTTTCTGTCTTACTTTTGGATTCTAATTAGTTGATTTATTATTTTTATTTACGGATGTAGCCTTCTTCGCGACTTTACAGCTCGTAAAAGTAAAACAAATTTCAAGCGCTGGGGGAAAAAAAATGAAGCACCAAAACTGTTTCCTGTGTACAAAGAGTTTAAAAAGGAATACCTGTCCATAATTATTAGAGATGATAACGTAGTAAATTACGTCTATGGCTAGAGGGACACTGGGAGTGAAATTTCAATTGTCTTTATTTTTGCATGGATTTTTACTTTATCTACACGAACTATGTATATAGTTTATGAGGAAGGTACTATTGCATACCACCCAAAAAGTATATACCAGAAATACACGTTTTAGAGTCCCCTGTATCCAAGAAAAAGCATTTCTAAAAAAGATCCGTGTGTGTGTCCGTGTGTCTGTGAACACAATAACTGAAAAACGAAAAGTCGGTAGAATACAAAACTTGGTATATAACTTAAGTATCTTCCAAGGATGCGATACGAAGATTTTGAGGAAAATCCCCGCACCCCAAGCTACCCTTTATATTGCAAATATTTCGAAAATTTTTATTTTCTACGAAATGGCTGTAACAATTTTTATTAACATACCGTATATTAAAGACATTTACACGTAAAATAAAATGTATATCTTGAATTTTCTGGGAATAGCCGTTAGTTAACCGTAAGTGATAGACAAAAAGTTATCTACTACACAAAAAAATGTAGATCTCGTTGAATCACACAATTTGTCATATACATTTTTTTTTCGTGGAGTTGACCATTTTTAAGATATTCCTTGTTATTGGTTTCAGCTTTAAAATACTTAAAACTTTTCACATAGAGAATGCTGGCAATGCATAGAAACGGAATTCACCCACATGACAACCTGCTTTTAAAAGATTTGACTATGGTTTTAGACTAGTGTATTCCCTTATTTCCCTTATACTTACAAAAAAAAAAGCATATCTGCTTATGTTTATTTCAATTAGCATGAAGTATATAGAAGCACACATTTTTGATTTGTTACAGAGATGTAGAGAAAATCATATGAATGGAACAAATAAGATTTTTCTGAAAGTTGTACTATAATTGTATTGCTTTTTTGTTATATGATTACCAAATTTAATTCAAATTGCATAATTACTTACATTTCCTTTAATCCTAAGTGTAGCAAAGGCCGTCGTTACAATGTTTCCCTGATCGGATTGAAATTTCTAGTTCGTGAGTCGGCCGCTATGCACCGTAGTGAAGCTGAATCAGCCCGTCGCATACAGATGGCACTGTAGGACGAAATCACGACTTGCGGACGAGAAATGGCAAGTTTCTGCCCAGGAACCTTCTTCTTTCAAGATATAGGATTCGTTTGCGCAAAACAATCATTACAAGCGACCACCGGCTTTACTTTCCTTCCAAAGGAAGCCATACTAAAGATTTTTGCGTCCGAAAAAAAAATCCGCCATCCTCCGTCAAATTTGAACCAGCAATCTTCGGTTTTAGAGGCTAGCTAGGTAACCACCACACTACGAAAGGCAACGAATGAATGCTTTGCAACATACATAATTATTACGTATATATGTACCTACATATACTGTATAATCAAAATGTCTCACGCGCCTCAAAATTTTAAAAAGTTGGTTGACAGTTTCTGAATTGGAGTTTTCAGCTACACATAACAACTTTAAATGGGGATACTTCAATAACTTTGATTACTAAATTATTTTATATTTTCTAAGAAGTTAGAAATTTTAATTTAAAAAAATATAGTTTTTGAAAAATTGCTATTAATGTTAAGGTAATTTTGTCCTTTGTAAAATTGCAACAGATTCTGGGAGATTGTAGTTGTATTTAAACAAAAACTAGACGTGAAAATGTAGCTTTGAGAAAAACGCTGGTTAATGAAAACATCTGACTTATTTCATTCACATGAGCTGCAAACTATTCTCATTCCTTTATTTACATCATGCTACTCGAAATAAACATTAGCATAAATTGTCTTATTACTTGCTTTCTAGAAGGGAAATAAGGGCATGCACTAGATTTAAAAGCTGATCTCTATGTGAACAATTGAAAGTTGGCTCTCTTTGCAATGACCGAAAGTAAAACCAAAGATATATGAAACCAAGGATGACTTTCCGTTTGAGAAAAGTTTCAGTAGTTTAAAATTTAAACCAATATCAAGTAATGTTTCGAAAACGGTTAGCTCGGAAAAAAACTCAATCTCACATAAATTGTACTTTCAACCAGATATACATTTTTGTTTAGTTTTTGTCTATGGCTTATAGTTTACCAGTTATACAAAAGTAATCCAGAATGAAGAGGCTATTCCCAGGAAATTCAAGACAAATATTTTATTTGTCATGAAAATATGTTACAAACATGTATTATTTTGATCAAACGTGTTAGAACTGTTTTTGAAAACCTCTAAATTTTCGAGGAATTTCCATATCAAGGGTAGTTTGAAATGGGGACATTTTCTAGCAAAATAAATTGTCACATCTTTTGGGGATACTAATATTTAATATCTTTTAACACGAAAAAACGAAGGCTGATCTATATCATCCCTAGTTTGGGACATGAATGCATAACAGTAATTATACTTGTTACCCTGACAACAGCTACCCTCTACCCTTAAGTAACCCTATCCGGACCAGCCAAATAGGATCTGTTGAATAACGAAATGCAGATCACTTACTAATTCTTTCTTGTGTTTAAAAATGTATCATAATGTAAAACATATACTTATCCTTTCGGTATTTACATTCCTCGAGTACACTTACACTCCCCTGCACTTATAATCCATTGCCTAGGGTTCAAACGCCTGTTGAACAAAGAGGCTCTGGATCGAGAAAATAACCAAGATGGGTGATCAGCCCCAATGCTTGGTATAAGAGTGAGCAAGATAATGGTATGAAATGAAGGCGAAAAGGATGATACGAAACGCAAAGGATGAAGCAATGAGTGGAATGAAAAATGAAAGAAGCCAAAGTACCCGAAGAAAACCTTTCAGAGGTTTTGTACACCACATATCCCTGTGGTCAAATGGCTGTAAGCAGAGAGACTTTGGATCCGTGAAAATAACCAGGATGGGTGATCATTCCAAGTCCTGGTATGAGAGTGAGCAATGAAGACGAAATGGTTGAAAGGAAAGATAAGGATGAAGAAATGGGTCAAATAAATAACGGGATAAACCGAAGAACCCGGAGTAAACCCTCTCATAGGTTTTGTCCACCACAAATCCCTGGGGTCATATGGCTGTTGAGCAGAGATATTTTGGATCAGAGAAAATAGCCAAGAAGGGTGATCAGACCTATGCCTGGTATAAGAGAGAGCAAGAAGATGATATGGAATAATGGATGATAGGAAAGATAAGGATAAATCAGTGGGTGGAATGAAAACCGAAGAACCCGAAGAAACCCTTTCCAGACGACTTTGTCCACCACAAATCCCTGGGGTCAGATGGCTGTTGGCAAGAGAGACTTTGATCGAGAGAATAGCCAAGTAGGGTGATCATCCCGATGCCTGGTATAAGACTGAGCAAGAAGAGTATAAGAAATGACGTGAAACAGATGATGGGAGTGGTAAGGATGAAGCAATTATGGAATGAATGACGAAAAAAAAAAATAGAAGAAAACCCTCCCAGACGGCTTTATCAAACACAAATCCCACAAGCGGTCCCAAGGGTCAAACCTGAGAAGTGATTGATCTAACCACTACCACGGTGTCGCCATGTACTTAAATACAAGAAAATGACAAAATAAAGACTAAATGGCTTAACAAAATAATACTCGGAGAACACGATAAGAAATTTGTTCACATTACCAATGTTGCAACAATTAAAATACTATCTACATCTCATCAGAAGCAGTCCCTGATTATTAGCTATTCATCGTCGCCACCGTTAACAATTACAATTACTATAGGCCCTCTTCCGTCTCCATAAAGTTGAGGATTCCTTTTGAAATTAGTCTCTTCATCTCTTTCATAAGCATGTATGTTAGAATGTGATCTACGATGCTTTTAATTCCAAGTTCTTCATGGATATCCAAATTTTGTTTATAGTCTAACATTTTATACCCAGCTAATAATTTCCATAATCTGTTTTCTGCTGACACTGTGCTTTGCTCTTGCTTTTTGATTAAAGACCAAGTTTCTGAACTATAGAGTACTGATGGTATGGCAAGGACTTTGTAAAATTTAAAAAAAAAAAAAAAAAAAAAAAAAAGTATCTCTTCTGACTCTACCAATAAGTGTCTTTTTAATTGCGACTTTTAGCTGCTGGAATTTGGGTAATTTAACGTCCATATCAGTTTTATAGCCTAAATAATTAAACATATTTACTTATTCCATCATCGCCATCCGTTGAGTAGTGGTTACCATGCTAGCCTTTAAAACCTAAGATTGTAGGTTTAAACCTGACGGATGATGATAGCTCGGACGCAAAAATCTTAAGAATGGCTTCATTCGGAAGGAAAAGTAAGCCGGTGATCCCGTATAAAAGAACCCCATACTTTGAAGAAAAAAAAAGTTCTTGGGAAAAATTTCGCCATTTCGCGTCCGTAAGCCGTGATTTCGTTCTATAGTAGCGTCTGTGGGCGAAGAGCTGATCCCTTGTCACCATGACGCACAGTGGCGAAATCACGAACTACACATTTAAATCCCATCACAGAAATATCGTAACGATACCTTTTGCTCCACTTAGGAACTACAGATCTACTTATTCCACAGGGTCATTATTGATAATTATTCTTGTTCTGAGGGAAATGTTTACTTCCTTTACTTAGTACATAGTGTGACCACGCTCAGCGGCCATATTCGCCGATGTGATTGCTACGCTTATGCAAGTGGAAGGTTCTTTGGCGTCGGCATTTTTACACTAAAGTGAGTTTCTGAACACCTGCGGTATACTGCATGTACGGTGGCTTCTGGAAATGTCCGGTCACGTGACCAGCGGGTATAAAGAGGGCAACGAAATCGTGCCCAGCGTTCAGTTTTCACTGGGAATGCATCGCATGTAACAGTTTAGAGAGTTCGAAGGGAATTTCGTAGCGTGCTGTATTGTCGCCGCAGCGAACGTCGAAAAGAAACTATACAACAGAATTGTTAAGAAAGACAGTTATTTGAGAGAAGATTCTGACTGTAATCAGTTTGTGGAAGAAATAAAAAAGTTGTTGGAAAAATAGAGAGAGTTTTTATTATAATAGGTAGATACAAAAAATTCGATACCGGGATTTCACTGGAGATACTCATTTTAGGGTCCCAAGTTCCAAAATAGCATCTTTAGAAAAATATTCGTGTGTGTGTGTGTATCCATGTGTGGTCTGTGAACAATATAACTCAAAAACAAAAAATTGGTTAAATACCAAACTTAAAGTTCAGCATCTTCCAAGGGTGTAACAGGAAGATTTGTAAAAAAATGCCTCCACCCTAAACTACTCTTTACAAGGAAAACCTTATGAAGACTGTGTTTTACTAAACAAAATGGCTAAATTTCGATTATAAAACCTAATGTTAAAGATATTTACATTACAAATAAAATGTATATTGTAAATTTTCTGGGTAAACTAATCTCTGCAGACCTTTGGATGACCTTTGCATAACTGGTAAACCATAAAGGATAGACAAAAACTTACTACACAAAAAATACGAATCGTTAAAATACACAATTTACATCCTACAGAATGAGTTAACCATTTTCGAGATAGGTTTGGTTTCAATTAAAAAAAAAATAAATAAAAAGCACAGTAAAAATGTTTCTCAACGGAAAATTTTCATTGCTGTTTCTTTAGTCTTATTCCTGGCCATGCAAAGAGAACCAACTTGTTTTTGTTTCGTTTCTATATCCTCCTTTAATTTCTATGGTCATATCATGGGCTTTGACTTGAGATATAGCTGCTAGTGTTTTGCTCGCTATGTAGGGTTTCTGAGTTGTATGCTATGACACGCACACACACACACACACACACACGCACACACACACAAACATTCATACTTCTAGATTTTGTGAGGGATAAGGAATGATTCTGGTTAAAGAGCAATTTCCGCCCCAATTGGGATCAAACCTGGGGCCTCTGGATGAGAATCAGAACGGTTTGTTTCTTTCGTTATGCTTTTAAACAATATTGTTTAATAAATTGTATAATTTAAACACGGCTCTGTAAAGAGTATATTATTATTTATTATTATTTATTATTATTACTACTATTATTATTACTATTACTATTATTATTACCATAACCCAATCATGGATGAATGATACGATAGTCCTATCTGAACAGTCACACTCACTGAAAAGCTCTCTTCTTCCGACTTGACCCCCCCCCCCCTCTTCCCCCAGGTGAAGGTAGATACACTTTCCTCTGTCGCAAAGTTAGCGCAGAGTAGTTTCTGCGCCAAGAGATTCTGCTGGCAAAAGTTGCCTAGGCCGATGAAGACGAGGAAAAAGAAGGAAGGGATGCTGAAAAGAGGAGATGGGGGGTGGAATGTGCCACGGCAGAAAGTCAGTGAATGGGAAAAACGCTTTTGGATGAGGGCGAGAAATGCCTTCATCAAGTTGGTGGCATCTTCTTCCCTACACGGAATCTTAAACTGGAAAAGTTAATGAGCGGTCATGTATGAAAGAAGAGTATTGAAAACTGCTATAGAAACTCTTCTATCTCTTTTCAGCCCTTTTGTGAGATAAAAGCATCAAGGAGTCCCACGCTGACGTGCGTTTCACTTAATGCTTGCCCATTATGTATGGCCTTTAATCCACAATCCCATCATCACTATCTCCGTTTTAATTGAAGAGGCCAGAGTAATGATACAGCAGTCTTACTGGCCCATTTCTGCACCTCTTTACCGTTTCTTATGTTGCATTTAAATTTGGGTCAAAGAGGAATGAAATTAAGCGAAACAGATATGACTGCGTAGTATGCACGTGAAGATGCCATGAAGGATGAGATTCAAAAGACTGTTGACAGTCTTAAGGACTCCCTGGAATATGAGCAACTTCTGTCATTTGGGAATGCATCAGAAAATCTAAATAGCTTTATCCAGTACGTATAGCTTAACAGGTTATAGTAGATATTGCCAGTTGGCATTGGTCGGGACTCCGGCGCTGTATACCCCTTTTCCTAACATGTTTACGGTGTTGATTACCGTTTATTTATTTTTTGTTGTTGCTGTTTTCTGCCGATACACACATTGCACAAACACATAAACACTCATGCCCAAGGCGGGACTCAAACCCTTGATCCCCTGCGCCACGAAGCACCACAGCGAGACACTTTAGCGAGCGCGGCCATGGGGACCGGCCTTATTAGAAACTATATGGCACAAAGGCAGAACTGAAATATAATTCCTCACAAGTATGTCACCAATTTAATATCTTTGAAAAAAAATATCTGCTGTACTCCATTCACATGACTTTCTCTACATCACTGTAACAAATTGTTGTTAATAAATTTACTCTTCTATCTACTTCATTATAATCGAAATAAACATTAGCAGAAACGGTCGTATTACTTAAATCCTTATAAGTAGAAGGGAAATAAGTAATACTCCAGGCTAAACCGACATCAAATGTTCTAAAATGTGGTTGCTATGGCATTGAGCTCTGTTTCTTTACGTGGCCAGGAGTTGACAAGTTTCCGCATGAGAAAAGTTCAATAACAAGGAATTTCTCGAAAATGGTCAACTCCACGAAACAAAAAATGAGTCTGTCATAAATTGTGTGTTTTAATGAGGTCTATATCTTTCATGTAGTAGGTAAGTTTTTGTCTGCCTTTTGCGGTTTACCAATTATTCAAAATTCAGAAAAAATCATCCAAAATAAAGTGGTCTTCAGAGGCTATTCCCAAAATATTCAACATAAACATTTTATTTATCATGTATAAATATCTTAAATATATGAGAGTTTAATCAAAATCGTTAGTTATTTTTGAAAAAAAAAACATTTCGAAATTTTTCCTTGTAAAAGGTAGTTAGGGGTAGGTGGATATTTTTAATAAGTGTTCGTGTCACATCCTTGAAATATACTAAACTTAAATACCAAGTTTGGTACTTTACCGACCTTTCGTTTTTTGATTATCGTGTTCACAGACACACACGGACCTTATTTTTTTAAACACAGCAGACCCTAAAACATGTATTCCGGTGAAATTCGGTTTCCAATTTTGGGTGGAATGCAATGTCTTCTCTATAAACTATGTCTTTCTCTAGCGTTCCACAAACAAGCTTTTCTTATAAAAGATTATTCTTTCATTATAATCAAGATAAACATTGCAAAAATTGGTTTCATTACTTGCTTCTATGTAAGTGAAAGGAAAATAAGGAAATACACCAGGCTAAAACCATAGTCAGATCTGTAAATTCCGGTCGCTAAATGAAACAATTGAAATTTGGTTCTCTTTGCTTGCTAGGTTAAACAGAACAGAGACTTTAAAGATGTCTCCAGCTTGAGAAATGTACCTTACAACTGAAATCAATAACTCCAAATATATCTAAAACGGTTGACTCTGCAAATACAAACAAACTAAATGTATATGCTATAAATTGTATCTTTTAATGAGATCTACATTTTTATATAGTAAGTTTTTGTATATTTCGTACGGTTTACCAGTTAACAAAAGTCATCCAGAATGAAGATGACTTCAAAGGCTATTCCCAGAAAATTCAATATAGGTAATTATGTATTTCGTTTGTCATAAAATATCTTAAACGTATGACATTTTAATAAAAATCTGATGTGTTCCATTCACAGGACTTTGTCTGCATCGCTGTAACAAATTATCGTTAAAAAGCATATTCCTCTATCTACTTTATGATAATCAAGATAAACATTAGCAGAAATTGTCTTAAACTTGCTTCCAAGATAAACTAGTCTAAAATGAAGGCCAAATCTTTTAAAAGCTGGTTGCCATGTGGTTGAAAACCGTTTCTATGCAGGTCCAGAATTTTACAACTTTCCATGTGAGAACAGTTTTAAGTATTTTATATCTGTAAAAAATAACAAGGAATACCTCAGAAATGGTCACTTCCACGAAGAAAAACGTATATGACAGAAATTCTGTGTTTTAATGTGGTCTACATTTTTTGATCTCATACGGTTAATCAGTTACGCAAAATTCAGCAAAAATCATTCAGAATAATCAGGTCTTTTAGAGGCTATTCTCAGAGAATTCAATATATACATCTTATTTGCCAAGTAAATAACTTTAATATATGATATTTTAAGCAAAATCGTTAGAGCCATTTTTGAGAAAATCAAAATTTTCGAAATGTTTTCCATGTAAAGGCTAGTTTGTGGTGGGAGATTTTTCTCAAAATCTAGTTAACTTAAATACTAAGTTTGGTATGTTACCGATTTTTCGTTTTTGGGTTATTCGTGTTCACTGACACACTCGGACCTTTTTCTGAAAATATTGTTTATGGATACACGGGACCTAAAACGGTTATTTCCGATGAAATCTTTGGGTGTAATGGGTGTAATGCAATACCTTCTCTAAACACTAAGTACATAGTACTACGTGTAGAGAGAGTAAGTAGCCATTTTTGAGAAAATGAAAATTTCGAAAAATGTTCCATGTAAGGGTTAGCTGGAGCGGGGGTTTTTCTCGATAAACTTCTTGTCGCGTCCTTGGAAGATATTGAACTTAAATACCGACGTTTGTTTTTTAGCTATGCTACCCACCGACCCATACACACACAGACACACACGCGGGTATGTTTTTAATTTCTTTTTTTTTAATTCAGGGTGTCCTAAAACATGTATTTCCGATGAATCCTCGATATCGAAATTTTGGGTGGAATACAATAACTTCTCTACTAGTATGTACGAGGTAGAGAAAGTGAAAATCGATTATTATTTTTGATAAAGTGTGTGTGTGTGTGTTGTGGTCGCCTGATAATTGGTGCCGGGAGTTACCTGAGACAAGTGTTCATCGAGAGAAGAGGGGCAGATATGGTTTATCTTGACATGCATCAGACCTTGTTCCCTACAGACAGTTGTGTTTCTTCTCAGCAGGACTCCCCCCCCCCTTAAGGATATGCTGATGTGCCTATCGAACTATCTCCCACGCACCCCACAATTTAGCTACCGAGTTTACTCACGAACAAAGCTGGCCCCGCGATCTACTCGTCTTTTGTGAGAAGCTTGTCGGTTTTTCTCCAAGTCCTTATCTTCTACGTCTTCATCTTGTTCTTTTCTAAGCTCTTCTACCTTCATCAACATCATCAGCAGCAGCATTAGGATGGCTCGTCAATCTCTGGCCCAATTTTTTCCGCTTCCGCCGAACAATCCTTTGCGCTTACTAAAGCCTTGGAGATAAGCATGGCTGGCCGATGTGGGTATCGGACACATCTCGAACTGTCGCTTTGTTCCATTCGAGGTGCGATAGGTGAATGTCCTCGGCTGATCTTTAAGCACAGGCACAACGTTAGAACTGGACCGAGCCAGGTGGCTCAGGCGTTTCGTCTAAGACTGGCATTCGGTAGGTCGTGGGGTCGATTCCCGCGGCCGCCTTTCTGACCCATGGACGTTAACGGGGGTTTTCTGGGTCTCTTTAGAAATGCTGGAGAGGTTTCTTCATCCCCCCGAACTTCCTGTCCTTTCATTTCATCTCTATTTTACCCAACCGGTCTCTTTCAGGTTGTAAGTGTTTGTAGGAATGAGGTGGTGGCGCCCTTCGATAGTGGTGACTACGCTCTGGAAATACAGCTCTCGGCTGCGTAATGGCGTTGGAAGTCGTTAGTAGACTCAGGAATATATTAGGGACTCTCCATGGTGGTTCTTCCCCCGTCGTCCGGTTTCGGCTGCCCTTTGAAATTACTCTCATCTCATCCTATCCTCCTGATGTCTGACGTACAATAAGACATGACTGCAGTGCGGAACTCCCCCTGATATCGCACATACACATGGCTGTGCCGTGGCCGTGTGGTTAAACCGTTCGCCCCTCACCAAGACAGCCCGGGTTCGATCCCAGCCGACCGCATGTGTGATTTGTGGGGGTTTCCTCCATTCCGATACTTTTTCATTCCATGTATCATCATGTTATAATGTATATGTATAATGTATATGTATATGTCATGTATATATGTTGTAAAAGCGGGCGTTAAACATCCCCTAAAAACATTAAAAACACACACACGCGTGCGGGCTAGAATTGAAATTTACTAAAGCTATGATCACATCAGTTAAGCTAACGCAGCTACGAACTTTGGAAAATCCACAAAGTAAAATTTATACCAGTTATTACCACAATAAGTGATAATTTTTATCAGTATCTGGTAAGTATCTACCAAATTTGGCATGTTAATATCCAGCATTTTTCAAGGATGTGAAACGAAGGTGTTTAGGAAAATATAGGGTCTTTCAAAAGTCACTTCAAACTTCAAACCGTTATAGATATTATAGTATGTAAAATAGGATAAAAGAAAATCACATAGGGCAAACATTGGGGTTTGGTTTCTTTTGCTTTATTTCAGTTCATAGGTGCAGTTTTGTTCAATAAAATATTAGTAATTTTATTCATAACTGCTTCTACAAGATTTTTAAGTTACAAATCACGGTCTTATGAGAGAATACAGCTGATTCAACAGTATTAGAAGGTCTTCATGATTTAAAAATTACGGTAAGATGCGGCTTCAATTCACAATTCAGCATTGACCCTTGTTTCTTCGAAGAAGTCGACAGGAATGAGGCCGTTACTGTAAACGGTGAGCGCCACTATGGCCTGCTACAAAACGTCATCTCTAGACTGAGGAATCGACGATATGAAAACATTATTTTTATGCAAGATGGCCCTCCGCCCCATATTCCTGCAAAACAATTAATTACTCTGATCTTAAAGTCAGTGAACGAGCTTTCCTGCACAGCCAACAACTCGACAGCAACTGAAAGATGCTATCTCGCAAGAAATTAATAATACGAGACTAATGGAGTGTAAGGTGTCCCATAAGTTCCCTGGCAATAAATTTTAAGACTGCCTCCGTGGTCGAGTCTTCAGCGAGCTGACTTCTCACCCGGAGGTCCCGGGTTCGATTCCCGGCTGGGGCGGGGAATTTTTCTTTAACCAGAATTATTCCCTATCCCCCACAGAGTCTGGAAGTATGTATATGAGAGTGAATGTGTGCGTATTTGAGGAAATAAAATAGTTTAAACCCAACGTAAAACCTACAGAAAACGAGTTGTTTCTAATTCGAAGCCTCCGATATGACCTTAGATGTTAAAGGGGGCTACATAAATGAAAAAATAATAAATAAATAAATTTTAAGCTCACAAACTACAGCCAAGAAAAATATACTTGTGCAATTAATTTCACTATAGGGAAAATTTAAACTTGCAAGAGTTGTTTAAAATGTTTTGGAGTTAATTCTATTTTACCACGTTATTTTAAGTTTAATGTAAACGATTGTTTACCACTTTACTTATTCCATGATTGCTTTCAGATATTCCAGCTTTCTAGACATTTTCGGGGGGGGGCACTATTCTTCAAAACTACGTACATTGAAAATTGTAATAATTAGGGCATTAGGGATGAGTAACACGGAAGGGTATACGGTGCCTTCCGAAGTCATCAAAATTCCTGTCTAGACATTACTGGTAAGTTGTAATGTAATGGAGCCCCATCTTGCTGCTCAAGTAGATTTGTACAGTTCTCAAACAAAATATGATTTTGTAGGTCAGATTTGACTATGTTGTAAAATTGTCATGCACAAATTATTAGTAGATATTAATGCCAGCGAAAAGTGTTTTACATGGTTACTCGATTTTTGGGACACTCGATATATCCTGGAATCTTCTTCGTTCTGAATGCTTTTGTATATTACGAACCAGATCACGCCGAAATAAGTAATTTATATCAAATTACCGTTTTACTTTCTCTACTAAGAGTAAGTAGGAGAAGTATTGTGTTCCACCCAAAAATTCTATACCTAAATTTCATGGGAAATAGATTAATTGAGATTCCCTGAATCAATAAATAGGATTTCTAGATAAAAGATCATATTTTGTAGAATTATAATGGCACTTTATGATTAGTCACTTACATTAAATGCCACTTCATTAGATCTTCTCTTAAATATTTATTCATTTTTAACCTACCCCTTCGACAATCTACTTCCACCATGGAAGAAAATTCCACTAATATACACCTGTTATTAAAATATCTGTCATTTACTTCAGATACTAGAAACTAAATAATATATGTGCTCTTATTTTCTAGAAACAATCTTTGAAGTCGTCTTCATTTTTAATGAATTTATGTTTCAGCAAGACAAAGTTGTACTATAGGAAAAGTACAGCACACATAGAAATGTTAAGTGGTCGTTCTTTCCTTTCTCATAAGCTTATGAAAAATGTAGATAAATATTATTACTTGTGCATAGGATTAGCGTCTATTAGAAGACATATCACTTCAGCTTGCTAAATACCTATTACTTATAATGTAAAAGTTGTTATTTCAAGCTAGAATGGATATGACGTGGATAAAAGAATAAAATGTCGTGACAATATTTGTAAAGCAAGTACAAAACTAAGTTTTATGTGAATGTTACCACAACATTGTAATAACATAATTACTAATGTTACCACCGTTAAATATTAGGTGGGTACATCTTGGAGATTCATACCTACCTACAATACTTCTCCGATAATCATCTAAGTTCGAAATACTGCAGAGCCTTTGAGTATCTGGGTATCCTTTGTCGGTGGAATAATTATTCCCCAAAATGTTTGAGTAAACTTGTTAGATAATGATGATGATGATGATGATGATAATAATAATAATAATAATAATAATAATAATAAGCTTTGCGCCTTTGCATATAGTTGTTTAAAACAAAAAATGTGCACCATTTTCACAGGTTGCTGTGACCTTAAACACACAGTGAGTTTCAATAATCTTGCAGATTTTCTGTTACAGCTAAATTTCAAATTACACTTCGACATATTAAAGAGTATGTTTAAAAAATACTAATATTAACAGAAATAAATTATTCTTAATATCATCGTTGTGTAAGTTGTGACGTCATGGGGATAATTTTAAATACCTAACACCCTATATACAAAACAATTTATCTATACATAACATTTTATACTCTCTCAAAGTTTTATTATTGTATATTTACAAGTTGTCAATTGCTATATAGAACAAATGCTGTTGTGGTAACCAATTAAATATTTAAAAGCAAATCTTCAATACCTATGCATGTAAACAAAACAATTGCATCGTTAATATTCATTTCCTCACTGCCTCTATAACATCAGGAAATTCAATCATTTATTTGGTTACCATATCAACGGTTACTGTGTGAAACAAGTGAAAGCTTATATGATTGCTTATATACTATAATAAAAAAAATATAAGAAACATAGCGTGTCATTAAAAATACTTGCGAAATTTAGAGAATAATGATATTAGCGATGGTTTGTTTCTTTGAAAAATGCCTTTTAAAATATAGTGTTTGACATTTCCAAGCAAATACACATTTTAGGGTCCCACGTATCCAAAATAAGCATTTTTAAAAAGGTCCGAGTGAATGTGTGTATCTTTGTGGATATTATATTATAATATTATAATATTAACACGAAATTATATCTGTGAATACGATATAATTTAAACCAAAGAGTCGGTAAAATAACAAACATGGTATTCAAGTTTAGTATCTTCAAAGAATGTTACGCGCGGATTGTAAAGGAAATACCCCCACCCCAAACGACCCTTTACATGCACAAAAATTTGAAAAGGTAGACTTTCTCAAATATGGCTCAAAAGATTTTGATTATAACACCATATATTGACATTTACATGTCAGATAAAACGTAGTCTTCAATTATCTTGGATTAGCCCCTGATGACCCCTTTTTTCTGTATGGGTTTTGCTGAATTTTGTGTAACTAGTAAATCGTAAAAGATAGACAAAAACTTACTACATAAAAAATTTACTCCATGTTAAAACATAATGTATGGAGTTGACCATTTTTGAGATATACCTTATTATTCGTTTCAGTTTAAGGAATAAAAACTTTTCTCAAACGGCAATCTGTCAACTCTTGGTAACGCAAAGAAATTGATATCAAGCAGATGGCAACCAGCTTTTAAAAGATTGACTATCGTTTTAGCCTAATGTATTCCCTATTTCCCTTCTACTTACATGAAAGCCAGTAATAAAACCATTTCTGATATTGTTTATGCCATTAGTATGAAGTAGATAGAAAATAAGACTTCTAATAATAATTAGTCACTGAAAAAGTCATGCGAATGGAACACATAAGATTTTTTTTAAAAACATTTCCATTTAGCTTTAACAGAATAGGTATGTGGGATACGTTTGAAACACAGTGTATATAATGAAATAAACGTGAAATTTGTAAGTAAAGATTCCACATTCTCAGGTCATCAAGTTAACCTGTTTGAAAACGACGCATGGTCTACGACCATACTGAAAAACAATTTCCTCAGCAGTTGTTTGAAAAATATAGGTTCACTAATATCTGAAATAGGTGGTAGTTTTCTCTCTTTATACAAATTAGTTAGTACAGGGCTAATACACAATACACATTAAGTACTATAATGGCAATAAAGAAAAAATGTTTACACATATTTTTATTGTATTTTTCAAACTGAAAAATACAATGCCATAGCCAGGAATTAAACCATGGATATCCCGGTCTGAGCTACCCTGGCAATATGCCAGCACAGCATTAAATTCCCCAACTGATTCGCATTTTTCCCGGTAAACCACAAAGTGATCTAAAATTATTTTGAGATGACTACCCCAGGCTGTGTGTTTAATTTTTAGTACTCTCTACTGTTTTTTTTTTTTTTTTTTTTTCTGGTGGCTTTTTCTACGTTGGCAGAGTCCACATTTCGCTGCTTCTGACCCGGAAACAGTTGCTTCCCGCCTAGCAACCGCTATTATATCTTCCCCCACCATACAGGTTTTCGTAAATTTTGGTATTTAAGAAAAATCTTAAAAGGTCTGGGTTATACTAAATGCAGACGACTACATCTTGGTTTCTAGACGGTTTACAATGGATAATAAAATTACTTTCACTTCTTAAAGGTGGTTTATTAAATGGTAGAACCATAGTATATTCCTACCACATAATTTCTGTTCGTTAACTTGTTTCCTTATGTAACATAGTGTAACTGCATCAGAATATGTCTTTACAAAGAAGTTCTAGGAAGTTCTAGGGTACCTGCTGGCTTTGTTTTGTGTATTGAAATTCACTACTCGAATATTTTAGCTTGTTTGCTGGTGGTTATTTTTACGGCGTGTGCTATCGGCAGGGGATCGAACCCTTTGCAGGGGACAGATGGTGTTTGCCCAGGATTTAGAAGGCCCCAGCAAACGCAGTCAGTATGTACTACCTTAAAACTATCCTCGGCGATGTCGGGGTGACATACACATGGGGTAGGGGGTGCATTGTGCTGCCGAGCATCCCCCACCCGTGTGCTGACTTCCGGCGTGGGACTAGAGGGTGCCACAACAATGGGGCTGCCGGCAACAATGGGAGAGGGAGAGCACACATCGATTATCGATACTCGATAGATGCCACCCGTCAAAAAACGGGCGCTCCTCACAAGTGGACATTGAAACCAACCGCGCTCTTCTTGCGCGATTCATAATTTCTGTCGGAGGTCGCGTTGGCGGTAAAGAAGAATTAACGGCGAAGTTCACGGTCGCTGTCCTCAGCATCTCTGTTACCCTTAGCAGCTGAAAACCTTCCTTATACATGATTCCATAGCTTCTATTACCATTCAGGTCTTTCCATTATCATTAGGAGTGTTAGAAAAAGTGTTTTCTGCTATAACCATTCATCATTAAAAAAATAAAAAAAATCTGATGTGCACATTCACACTTTTTTTTTTTTTTTTTTTTTTACATCTCTGTATCAAATTATTGTTCATAAGCTTATTCTTCTATTTAATGCTAAAACATTAGCAGAAACGGTCTTATTACTTAGTTCTTTTATAAGTAGGAGGGAACACACTAGACTAAACCGACAGTCAAATGTTTTTAATGTGGTTGCTATGGGATTGAAATCCTTTTTTTTTTTTTTTTTTTTTTTTTTTTTTTTTTTTTTTTTTTTTTTGCGTGGCTGTTGAAAATTTCCCATATGAGGCAAACCTGAAATCAATAGCAAGGAATATCTCGAAAACGGCCAACTGTATGTATATGATTAGATTTGCGTGCTTTATTGCGATCTACATTTTTTAAGTTGTGAGTTTCTGTCTATCTCTTACGGTTTACTAGTTATGCAAAATTCTATAAAAATCATCCAGAATAAAAAGGTCTATAGAGGCCATTCCCAGAAAATTCAAAATATACATTTTATTTGGCATGTCAATATCTTAAATGTAAAAAATTTTAACCAAAATCGTTAGAGCCATTTTTGAGGAAACCATTCTCGATGAAAGTTCCATGTAAAGGGTAGTTGGGGGAATTTTCTTGAAAATCTTCGTGTAGCATCCTTGGAAGATACCAAACTTAAATACCAAGTTTGGTATTTAACGGTGTTTTCGTTTTTGAACTATGCTGTCCAAGACACACTCACGGACCTTTTTCTAATTTTTTTACTTTCAGGTGAAAGTAAACGTATGTTTGCGGTGAAATCTCGGTATCGAATTTTTGGGTGCAATACAATACTTCTCTACAGGTACATAGTGTTACATAGTACCTGTAGAGAAAGTAATAAGAAAAAATCTGATCTGTCACAATCAAATGACTTTGCTTACCAGATTTGGTTTATTTTTAACGCTGTTCTACAATTTATTTTTCACCTTCTCAACCACCTAAAATTTGCACCGATAGAGGAGATATTGTATTCAACCCAAAAATTCTATAGGTGGCGAGATTTCGCCGGAACTACACGTATTTTGGCTGCTGAATTTAAAAAAGCCGTTTTGCAAAAAGGCCCGTGTCTGCATGCATTTGTGTATGCGCGCGCGTGCGTGTGTGTGGACAGCACGACTCCAAAAGAAAAGTCAGTTAAGTACCAAACTTAAGTTCAGTATATTCCATTAATGCGATACGAAGATTTTAAATAAAATCTCACCATTTCAAGCTATTCTTTACATGGAAAATTTGTCTAATGTTTTAATTTTCTCAAAAATGGCTCTAACGATTTTGATTAAATACCTATAGATATTTATATCACAAAGAAAATGTTATCTATATCTTGAATTTTTGGAAATACCTCTAAAGTCGTCTGCATTCCGTTCTTTGGAGTATTCTTCTAAACCAAACATTTATTATTTAGATTAGAATTTGTTTTGATTTTATTTGAGTAACCTTTGCATAACTGGTAAAGAGACGGACAGAAAACGCACTACAAATGTTTTTAGCTTAACGTTTTTGACCTGGTTGTTTTACATATCGGACGATGAATAAACACTCCGTTATGACAGATATACCTAGGTATGTGCTCTCGTTATCTGAAAGACAGGTTTAAAATGTGTAATTGTGTATTGTTATATGTGATTGTTGATATAAAAGTTATGTGTATTTTGATGCATTAACTCTTGTTGCATAATGTACTGTTTTATTTATGTTAAATCTGACAATACCTTCGGAGATATCAATATAAATATTTGCGTTAAATAAGGAAATAGTGTATATCGCACAATCACCTATTTCTTCACAGCAACCAGACTAGTCACTGACAGTTAAGAGATGCGGGGCAAACTTATGTGGATTAGAGTTTAGTGTAGAAATCTGGATGTTGCGACGAAATGTGAATATGAAGAAACGAGCGTGTGAAATAAGTGATAAAGGTTTTTAGGAATGGGCAACAGAAAACATTGTGGAATTGGTGAGGAAGAGGAAAATATATTGGCAGCAACATGGGAGGAGAAAAAAATTCTTGCTATGAGATGTAGATACCTACTGAAAAGAATGGTGATTAAGAAAAGTGTTCGGGATAGAAGATAGAAGGTGCTAAAGTAGAGACAAAGAAGTATAAGTGGGAAGAGACAGAAGGATGGAGGAGGATGAGGTTTGCTGTGAAGGACCTGCAGAAAATTATACTGTATTACTGGTTAGATGATAGGATTACTTCCTGCGCTTGCGTGGTTGGGTTCTTTATACAAACTTGTGCTCCTAGGTGTACCTTAATTGACTGAACTATGGGACAACAGTATAACACATTTTCTATTTATTTATTTTGTTACTTTCTTTTTCTTAATTTAATGTCCTTTAATTGGGTAGGTAATACCGAAAGAATGAAATGAAGTGATGCTCGAATAAGCCGAGGTCCATAGAGCTAAAGGTTACTCAACATTAATATTTTTAGAAAAAGAAACGCCATAAAAAAGCAAACAAACATTTTTGGGTACTCACCCTAACCGAAATTCGGACTCGTGACTTCTTGGATATGAAATAGACATGCCTACCCCGCACCACAGAGGTGAGTTTGTATTTTATCCTTCTTTATTATAAGCTTGCCCCGCTGATATGTAACCCTCCATTCATAATTTCGTTTCCCTTTGCTCTGATTGGCTAAGTACACCTTTGATTGGGGATATATAAGCCTTATGCAGTGAAAGGTCAATGGGATATATACACTTCTTGGTTCAGAGTATCATGGGTTCGAGTTCTGCCTTGGTCATATGTGTTTTTGGTGTGCCTCTGTATTGGTGCTCCAAGTCATTCTCTCTCTTCTCCCCTGATGGCCAGTTAGGTCACGCCCGAAGACCATATATGTGTAAATTAAAAAAAAATCTGACGTCCCATTCACATGGTTTTCTACACATCACAGAAACAAATTATTGTTAAAAAGGTTTATTAAATTAACAGAAATGGTCCTATTACTTGATTCATTGTGAGAAGAAGGGAAATAAGGGAGCACCATGCGCTAAGGGGTGTTAGTCAAATCTTTTAAAAGCTGGCTGGTTGCTAAGTAATTGAAATTCTTTTGTTTGTATGGCCAGGAGTTGACAAAGTATTTTAAAGTTGAAACCACTAACAAGGAATACCTAGGTACCTATCTCAGAAACGATCGGCTCTACTAAAAATAAGTAGGTATATGACATAAATTATGTCTTTTAACGAGATCTACATTTTTCGTGCAAAATCTTCAACAAAATTCATCCAAAATAAGGTCTTCGGAAGCTATTCCCAGAAAATTCAGATATATATATATATATTATTTGTCATGTAAATATCTTTAATATATGATATTTTAATCGAAATGGTTAGAGCCGTTTTGGAGAAAATCAAAAATTTCGAAATTTGTTTCATGTAAAGGGTAGTTTGTGGTTAATCTTCGTATTGCATGATTGGGATATAGTTTGGTATTTAACGGACTTTTAGTTTTTTAGATATGATGTCACGCACACATACAATGGCCTTTTTTTTTTTTTTCTTAAACATGTTTATTTTTAGTTCAGGGGGTCTCAAAACAAGTATTTCCGGTGAAAACGCTGTATCGAATGTTGGGTGGAATGCAATACCTTCTCTAGATATACTCTGTGTACCTACATAGTAGCTACGTGTAGAGAAAGTAAAAACGATAAAACACTTCGCCATGACGTGCTTTCGTTCATCCGAGAGGCAGGTTTAAAACGGCTGATTCTCGTATGTATTTGTTGACAACAATTTACATATGTTTTAGATAACTCTTGTTATATAATACAATTTATTCACGCGGCAATAAAAATGAAAATTTGATAATGCCCTTGGGATATATTAACGTAAATAAGGAAATACTGTGTATCGCAAACCACTTATTCAATCACAAATTAGTCATGTGATGAGATACGGGGAAAAGTTATGTGGAACAGACCTTAGTTTTTTTTTTTATTATTTTTATTTATATAGCCCCCTTTTAATTATAGGTTTTTGACATTAGATTAATCATTATAAGTACGCTCTTTCACTCTCTAATTCATATGTCCAGACTCTGTGGGAGAGAGGGAATAAATCCGGGTAAAGAAAAATTTCCCACCCCACCCTGGAATCGAACCTGGAACCCCCGGTTAAGAAGTCAGCTTGCTGACCATGAAACTCTATATTAACTATAGGTTTATGTCATTAGGTTAATTATATATATGCACATTCACTCTCACCTTCATAGTCTTGACTCTGCGGGAGGTAGGGAATAAATTCGGTTAAATAAAAATTTCCTGCCCCAGACAGGAATCGATCCCGGGACCACGGATGCAATCAGACCTCACGTTTATTTACTTTAATTGGCAGTTAGATTGTGCGCACTTTTCTTGCAGACAAATGAAGAACGGATGGTGGACTATGCGAGGCTGTTTACTTCTACGAACAATAAACTGTCTAGCCTGATAGGAATCTCGACTGCAGTCGCTTCATATCGATGCTCATCGATGTTTGAAAACGGTGATTAAGATTAGTCGGAAAGGGCACCAGATTGCATCTTAAAGACCAGCTTGCCAAATTGGTAATCTGCCCTGATGACCTGAGCTGTTGAACTCGTAATTGCAATAGGTCCAGAAGGAATGCCCGGGGAGTCCAGGTGTGCAGGGTGAGAAGCGGGGTCAGGCCAAGCCCCTCCCCGGCCCCGAGATGGGGCGGGTCCACGGCAACTCCGCCCCCCCCTTGCCAGCCAACGGACCAGAAATATGGCTGCTCGGACGCGCTCGCTCGGCCCGGATAAGAAAATAAACATGAAGAAACTGGTTGTTATTGGCCACGTAATGATGACATCTGCGCTCGTTACTAAGTCGATGTCAGGACTCGGCAGTAAACATTCCTCAGCGTGGGGTTGCATCCAAAATAAACAACTGAATGTGTTCACTCAACTGGCTGCCAACAGTTGAACGTGGAAACTTTACCACATGTTTGAAGTCTTCACGACTCACATTAAATCTTGTCAGTGCAGCAGAATTAAAAAAGTCTAAAACCTACGATGTATAACAATCACATAACACTCTCTAACCATTTACGCTTTATTTATAGACATTCAACAAATTATTCATTTAAAAGCCTCTTTTGCCACTTCCTTTCAATCTAGTTGATAGTCAATTGTTTGTCGTTTACTATTCTTATTCTTTGAATCGAATCTTGAGAGAGGAAAAAACTGCTGATCTGCCACAATCACAAGCCCTTCTCTTAGTATTATTTAAAATAATTCATTTATCTATTATTTTGTTCATACGAAAAGTACACACCTATGTTTGCATTTATGTTAGAATAAATATTTGCCATATATTTTGCACCCACAATGGGGAAAAAAAAATTGCAGTATTTTTACTTTCTCTAGCATGTGTGTGTGCATATAATGTACATAGTAGGTAAAGAAGGATTTTTTTTTTTTAGGGGGGTAGTGTTTAACGCCCGCTTTAACTACTTATGGCACCGCAGGCGGTGACACTAATGATACATGAATGATGATGGAGCACCGGTGGAATGCGATGGCGGGGGAAACCGGAGTACCCGTAGAAAACCCGCCCCAGCGCCGCTTTGTCCACCACAAATCTCACATGCGGTCGCTTGGGAACGAACGCCGGCCGTCTAGGTGAGAGGCGAGTGGTCTAACCACTCGGCCACGGCGTGGCCCGAAGGTATTTTATTCCACTCAAAAGCTCCATGACGAAATTTTACCGGAAATATATATTTTGAGGTCCCCTGAGTCCGAAAAATGTTTTAGAAAAAGGTCCGTGTGTATGTGTGTCAATGGACAGCATAGCTCAAAATCGAGAAAACCGTTAAACACCAAATTTGCATTTATGTTAGGTAAGTATCTTAAAAGGATGCGACACGAAGATTTTGAGGGAAAAAAACCCTCCCGCCCCAAACTACCCTTTACATAGAAAAAATTCATTTTTGTTATTTTCTCAAGCATGGCTCTTAACGCTTTTGATAAAAATTAAAGATATTTACTTGACCATTAAAGTATATTTCTTAAATTTTCTGGGAATAGCTTCTAAATACCTATTTATTCTGGATGGCTTTTGCATAACTGGTAAACCTTGTGGTGAGCAAAAGGCCAGGAGCGCGATTTCTTCGGGTTTTCCGGTTTCCCCCGCCATCGCACTCCACCAGTTGTATCCGTGTCATCGTCTGTGCAGTGAAAGCGGGCGTTAAGCACTATCAAAATAAATGTCTACCTTTGTACAGCAAAACCCCAAAACAAAAAGTCAGCTGAATATCAAACTTGATAACTAGGCAAGTTCAACACCTTCCAAGGATGCGACACCAGATGTTTAAGAAAATCCCACCACTCAAAATTACCCTTTAAATGTAAAAAATTTCGGTAATTATGGTTTTCTCAAAAATATCTATAAAGATTTTGTGTAAAATATCGTATTAAAGATTTCTACATGGTTTATAAAATGTTCAGATATTCTGAATTTCTTGAGAATATCCCCTGAAATACTCTTTATTCTGCATGGCGTTTGTATAACTGGTAAACCGTAAAAGATGGAGAAAAACTTTTTACACAACAGTGTAGATCTCGTTAAAACACACAATTTATAACTTATACTTGCCTACATTTTTTGTAGTACAGCTGACGATTTCATAGATGTTCTCTTTTATTGATTTCAATTTATAAGAACAAATTTGTTCAAACGGATAAGAAATATCCGTCATATCTATTTTGTTTTACTACTGGTCATATAAAGAAAACAACCTCAATCATATACCTACCGACATTTTTTATAATATTTGACCTAGTGTATTTCCTTAGTTCCCATCTACTTATAAGGTATCGAGTGATATGACCGTTTTACTAATCCTTATGTTAATCAGCTTGAATTAGCTAGAAGAATAATCTTCTGCGAGAAGTTTGTTTGCAGAAAGCTAGAGAAAATCATGTGAATAGAACATGCCAGTTTTGTTTAATACTTGTGTATAATATTTGTGGTCACGGTATTGAATATTCAACTTGAAATTTACTTAGCAATTGAGAGAAACCGTGATTTAAACCAAATCAGTTATGTTTCATATGATTTGGATCTGCAACCGAACACAATGTGGGCTTTGAAAAAGGATAATAGTTAACACAATACAGTGTAGGTATATAAAATGTAACTTTAGATGTAATGCAAATTTTCCTATACCTAGTATCTTACAAAAATCACATCCCTTAGGCAAAGAACTATCCCTACAGAGGGTGGCCTTACCTATAGACTGGAAAAGAGATTCAAATCACACCAGGAAGTTTTCCAACTTCTATTCAGTACCTATAAATATTATATACTTCTGTTTAAGAAAGTAACATTCTAATGGTGTAGAAGAAAACATAGGTACTGGTTTGTTTTACTTTCTTAAAATTACTCTGCTGGTATACACAATACTATGAAGCATTGACCATCCCACTTTTCACTACTACGATGCTTCTTCTGTTCTGATCTATTTTTTGTAACTCAACTTCACATATCTATTTTGGTATGTAGAAATAGTTCATTGTTGAACAATTACAAGTTACTAGATATTCTCGGACAAGTAAATGTAGAATCTAGAGAATTAAGTGTCTAAAATTGTGTTGAACAATTATTATTGACCTCGCTGCTAATTCCCTCTCTTTGTTGGAACATTAATAACCTTAACATGCTTTCAGTATAGCTGGGGGCCGTTCAAAAATAATTTCAATAGCTCGGAACAGGATTTCCCCCCCCCCCCTCTTTTCCCCTTTTTCATTTTCCTAACCTTTACTATGTTTTTCTATTTGATTGTCGTTTGTTTTTGCTTCTAATACACACGCATATACAAACATACATGTCCAAGGCGGGACTCGAATCCACGATCCCCTGCACGAACGTAGTGAAAAACGCTACAATCATTATACGAAGTAGGTATACAGTTTTTGCTTTGGCTTGTATATTGTCGATATTCTATACCTTATTCCTAAGAAGATTGTGTGATTTAAATCTAAGTTTTTCCTAACTACAAAAAAAAAAAAAAAAAAAAAAAAAAAAAAAAAAAAAAAAAAAAAAAAAAAAGTTTTAAAAAAGAAGAAAAAAAAAACATTTTTAGAAAAATGTTCGTGTGCGTGTGTGGCTGTGGGCAGCATAATTCAAAAACGAAAAGTACTTAAATACCAAACTTGGTTTTTAGTTTCAGTATCTTCCAAGGATGCGAGACGAAGATTTTTAACCCCCCCCCCCCAACCGAAACTAGCCTTACCATGGAAAAATTTTCGAACGTTTTTATTTTCTCAAAAATAGCTAAAGATATTTATATGACAAATAAAACGTACCTATAGCTTGACTTTTCTGGGAGTATCCTCTAAAGTCATCTTAATTCTGGATGAGTTTTGCAGAATTTTGAATAACTGATAAACCGTAAGAGAGAGACAAAAAATGAGAGCTCGTTAAAACACACAATTTATGTTATACAGGTATATATTCGTGGTGTTGAACGTTTTTTTAGATATTCCTTGTTATTGGTTTCAGTTTTAAAATACTTCTACTTCTATATGAGAATTTGTCAACTCTTGGTCATACAAACAAAGGAACTCCAATCACAAAAGCAAACCAGCTTTTGACTATCGCTTTAGCCTGTGTTACTCCCTTATTTCCCTTCTATTTACAAGGACACAAATAGTAAGAACTTTCTAATAATTTTTTTCTCGATTAGCATGAAGTAAATAGAAGAATAATCTTTTTAATTATAATTTATTGCAGAGATGTAGAGAAAGTCATGTGAGTGGAACACGTCACCCTACACCTGCATCCTCTACCTCCTTTCACATAGCCCTGGGGTAACCCGAATCATCCTCTGCTCAAATCAACTCATCCCGATAAAGGTATTGAGACTGAGGGTATCCCTTAACAGACGTCCTAGCATGAGATAAATCACATGTTGGTGGCATTGCAAACAACAAGATTCGTGAAACACAAAGGATAGTCTTAACCTGTAGACAATAGTGTGATACATTTTATTGGTCGCCTTTAGGATTTAGGGAGAATAAAATGTTAAAGAAATGATGGAGGTATGTTTGTCTCATTAAACACGTGCTAACACTAACTCTAAACAGGTAGCCTAGTTGACAAAAAGATTACATAGATACTGGATCAGATCCGTAAAAAGGAAAGGAAAAAAAAAAAAAAAAAAAAACAGCGAACTGCGCGACCTAGCCCAACGTAAATAACTCTGAATGGGCATGTCGGAAATCGATGCCCGGACAATCGGAGTGAAAGACTCTCGCCATCAAAATGCTGCTGATGTTGACCCAGAAACCCAGAATGGAAATTCGTTACCTTCAACTTCTCGAGCATAAAGGCGTGTAGCCTTGTGCGTCAATACAGGAAACGGTGATGTAACACTGTCGCCAACTTTGGGGAAAAGTCCCTAAGTCCACGGCTAAATTGCTGCCCCTCCCAGCACGAGTTTTGAAAGCGTTTTACCTTCTTCGCTTATAAGAGACTGTAAACTTCGTTACAATCCAGTAATCGACACGAGGCCAATTTACATAAATTCAAAGGCTGTGCATCCCACCCAATTTTTCGAATTTACAAATGCTGCTTATTTTTCCTCTTTCGTATGATATTAAATTATTGTTTTAATTTCTTTAAATATTATGGAATGCACTTTTTAACTAAATCTACTTAATCTAATACTAAATTTATTCCAATGAATAACAACTTTCTTTATAAGAAGGAAAAAAAAAAATACTCCAGAAACATGTGATTATAGAAATATCTGTGGTGTATATGTGACACACATAAATATACACCAAGTTTGGCATTTAACGTTCTTTTTGTTTTTGAGCTATGCTATCCACAGAACCCCCCCCCCCCACACACATTTTTCTACAAATGTTTTGGGGTCTCAAAACATGTATTTCCTGTGAAATCTCGGTGTCGAATTTTTGGGTACAATACAATACCTTCTCCATACACTATGTATAGAGAAAGTAAAAATTGTATAGGACATAAATTGCGTGTTTTAATGATTTTTTGTGTAGGTAGTAAGTTTTTGTCTATTTCTTATGGTTTACGAGTTATGTAAAAGTCATCCAAAATGAAGAGGTCTTCAGAGGCTATTTCCAGAAAATTCAAGATATACTATTTGTTATGAAAATATCTTAAACATGTGGTATTTTAATAAAAAATCGTTAGAGCTGTTTTTGATAAAATTAACATTTTCGAAAACTTTTCCGTGTAAAGGGTGGTTGGGGGTGAGAGGATTTTCTTGAAAATATTTTATTTATTTGTTTATTTTTTGTAGTTTTAACATCCTTTAACCTAATTGGTCATATCGGACGATGAATGAAATTGGTGAAATGATGCTCAAATGATCTTGGGGTCCATGGAGCTTAAAGTTACTCGACATTCGTCTTCTCAGGATAAGGGAAAACCCCGAAAAAAAACTTTATCCGGGTAACTCACCCTAAGCGAGATTCGAACTCACGACCTGTTGAATGTGAAGCAGACACGCTACCACCACACTACCCAGGCTGGCTTGAAGATCTTTGTGTCGCATCCTTGGAAGACACTGAACGTAAATACCAGGTTTGGTTTTTGAGCTATACTGCTATTTTTAGCCTCTGGTTTTCAAGGTCTCGGGTTCAAACCCGGTGGAGTGCGATTGATTTTTTTCGGGCGTAAAAATCCTTAGTATGGCTTCGTTCGAAATTGAATTAAAGGCACTGGCCCCGTATCGTAGATTTACGGCTATTTAGGTAAAAGTACATCAAGCCTGATAAGAGGTCTCTGAGCAAAATTAAGCGATCTTTCACACCCAGTTTAAAACTGGCGCTGAGAGCTATAGAAGTTAAAGACCTCTCATAAATAAAAGTCAATTTAAATTTCTTTTGAAGCGTGGGGAAAGGTTCAACGTCTTTCTGTAGACTGCTAGCTGTTACCTAGATATCGTCGTGTTTATGATATCATTCAAAGTTCGTCACAGTGGCAGTAGCCTTGTGAGTTCACGTTTTGCGTTGACATATAAGATGGTAAGATATTTATTTCACCAATCATGAGAACTGGAATATTTTTGAGTGCAATAAAATTACCAAATAAAATGCTTAAAAGTAGTGGTATTTCCAGTAGCTCCTAAGCGGAGCATAGGGCACAACGAACGATGTTTCCTTGATCGGATTTTACTTTCTAGTTCGTGAGTTAGCCGCTTTGCGCTATAGTGACGAGGGATCACAAAGATGGCACTGTAGGACAAAATCACCACTTGCGGACGCGAAATAGTGAACTTTTGGTCAGGAACGTTCATCTTTCAAGGTATGAATTTGCTTTTTGTTTTTTTTTACGGGCAAATAAACATTATACGGGACGGAAACCGGCTTTACTTCACGTCCGAAGGAAACGGTTAACTCTACAAAAAATTGTATGTGATATAAATTGTGTATTTTAATGAGATATACATTTTTTGTGCAGTACCTACGTTTTTGTTTAGGTATTTCTTAGAGTTTATCAGTGTATAAAATTCATCCAGCATGAAAAGGACTTCAATGGCTATTCGCAAGAAATTAAATATATAAATTTTATTTGCTATGCAAACATTCTTAATATCAAAATAGCTGGAATCATTTTTTAAAAAAATCATTGATTTCTAATAATGTTCCATGTAAAGGATAGTTTGGAGTTGGGGATTTTGTTTTAACTCTTCGTGTCGCATCCTTGGAATGTTTGTTTTTAACAGACCTTTCGTTTTTGACTTATGTTGTCCCCACACACACACACACACACACTCGCCTATCATCTAGATGGCCCAGGTTGGAACCCAAGTGACCGCATGTGAGATTTATAGTGGACAAAGCGGCGCAGGGGCGGGGTTTTTCTCCGGGTTCTCCAGTTTCCCGGCCATCGCATTCCACCGGTACTCCATCTTTATTCCATGTAACCTGTGGTGCTACAAGTAGTAAAAGCAGGTTTTAAACACTACGAAAAAAAAATGCGCACACGCACTGTGGCCTTTTTCTAAACATCCTTTTTTTGGAATCACGGTTCTTCAAAACATTTATTTTCGGTGAATTCTGGGAATTATTTCACATAGGTTATAAACATCATTCATTGGTTAATTGTTGTATTGTTTCTCAGTCCAGTCGACTAGAAAACTGGAATCGGCTGTGCAAAGTTAAAAGGTTTCCAGGTTACCCGAAGCTGGAAACCTTACTACTGCAATCTAGGGGATTGGGCCAATTTTGATGCATTTTGGAGTACAATATAAATACCTTTTGTATCTAATTTCAAAGAAATCATATGTGACTTCTACCCGAACCTTTGGGAGTATCTGCAACTTTAGTACCTTCTTTTGACACAAGGGACTGCCTTCAAGACCTAGACTTCTAGACCACAGAATAACAAGTTGTCCCTATCAGAGAATTAGCAATGCACAGGTCCTACACAGCAACATCATCACATTGTGATGTTATGAAAGAAGTAGTTCACACAATGATGTTTTGTGCATCATAAATAGAGTTTTGTGCTGAAATGAAAACGAGGCCAAGGGGAGAGATGAAAAGCGCGCGCGCCACTTGCTGGACTTTGAAGACATGAACCTATAAGGCAGGCGATACCAGAGGGGAGTCTTGCCCTTTGCTGGTTATTTGTTACGGCATTGCCTTTTTATTAGCTCCATTATATCACGATATACCTGTTGGTACAGTATTCATGGCGAAGTTTACATTTCAGAAACTAGAATGGAAAAATCCTTCTTGCTTATGACTTTAATTGTTTCACAAATAAAACCTATGTAAAAAAATCTGATGTGTTCTATTCACACGACCTTCGCTACATCTCTGTAAAAGTTATTGGTAAACAGCTTATTCTTCTATCCAATTCAATCTAATCGAGATAAACATTAGCAGAAACGATGTTTTTATTTGCTTCTTTGTATGGGAAAAGGAAATAAGTAAATACACTAGGCTAGACCGATAGTTTATCTTTTAAAAACTGTCACCATCTGTTTGAAATCCGTTTCTATGCATTGTCAGGAGTTGACAAATTCCCGTATGAGAAAAGCGTAAGTATTTTAAAGCTGAAACCAATAAAATATAAATTGTGTGTTTTAACGAGATCTACACATTTTGTATAGTAAGTTTTAGCCTATCTCTTACGGTTTATCAGTTATGCAAAATTCATCCAGAATAAGCGGATCTTCATAAGCTATTCCCAGAAAATTCAAGTATATTTTATTTGATATAAATAAAGCTCATAATGAACCTTGGCCTACCGCCCGGCCGCTGCGTCCCCCATCTAGGTACATGACAGACGTCATGGATAGGGTGCAGTATTTGAGGGTGAGACACGTGGTCAGCGCCTCGAACCCCCCAACCGGTTATTGCGGTTCTCATGACCAGGAGCCGCTACTTCTCCACCAAGTAGCTCCTCAATTGGTCCCCCAGGGACCTCACGAGGCTGAGTGCACCCCAGGCCAAGGGAAAAATCCTGGCGAGGGAAAAATCCCCACGGCCTGTACCGGAGATGGAACCCAGGTCTCCCGCTTGATAAGCTGCTGCGCTACCACCGCGCTAAGGAGACGACCACATCTTCGATATGCGGTATTTTAATAAACATCTTTAGAGCCAATTTTGAGAAAATCAAAATTTTCGTAATTTTTTCCATGTGAAGGGTAGTTTGGGGTGGGAGGAGTTTTCCTCAAAACCTTCCTATCGCTCCTTGGAAGACAAACTTGCCTATATACCAAGTTTGGTATTTTACCGACTTTTCGTTTTTGATTTATCGTGTTCACAAACACATGGGTACCTTTTTCTAAAAATGCCTTATTTGTATACAGGAGACTCTTAAGCGTCTACGTCTATTTCCAGTAAAATCTCGGTATCGAATTTTTGAGTGGAATGCGACACCTTCCACCTACACTATGTATATAGTACATGTAGAGAAAGTAAAAATATGAAATTGTATTAAAACATACAATATATATATATATATATATATATATATATATATATATATATATTTGTTTAATGTTAGATTATCTTGATATTTTGGTTATAAATGATAATAATACCTACCTGACATACTATTTTTGACTTTACCCTTAATTCATGACCTCTTTTGCCTCTACATACTCGTAAGTAGAGAAGTTCCATTGCATTCCAGCAAAAATTCTATATTTCACTGTTCTTGAGGCCCAATTAACCCACAAAAATTATTTTTAGCAAAAAATAAAAAATATTACAAAAGTATTGTAAAATTCTGATGTATTCTATTCCCATTCTTTACCTACCTACTCTGTAAAAACAAATGTCTTACAAAAGATTATTCTTTTATCTGCTTCGTGCTAATCGAGATAAACTTTTGCAGAGTAGGCTTCTTACTTAGTTCCTTGTATACCAGGCTAAAGCGATAGTTAGATGTATTAAAGCAGTCGCTATGCAATTATCATTCCATTCTCTTTATATGGCCAGAAGTAAAACAAAAGAACCACGGATAACTTCCCTTTGGGAAACGTATAAGTAGTTTAAAATTGAAACCAATAACAAGGAATCCAGAATGAAGAGCATTTTAGAGGCTATTCCCAGAAAAAACAGTAGATATATACATTTTATTTGTCATGTTAATATGCGGTATTTTAAACAAATTACAGTCATTTTGCAGAAAATCGAAAAGTTTGAATAAGCTTCTATGTAATGTGTAGCTTGGGAACCAACTTTTTGTTTGTGAGTTACGCTGATCACATACACACACACACACACACACACACACACACACACACACATGGACACACAAAATTACTAAAGAAGAAATTAACGTTTTACAAAGCATAAATAATAATGGATTCAATTTTTTTCTTCTCAAATGGAATTTGTGTAGTAAGACATTATTCAACCAACCTCTCTATTTAATTACACCAATTTCACTTAGTAAATTTAAGAAAGTAAGTGTTGTTATACACTCTATTAAAGATGCTAATATTTCAGCTTATAGCGCATAACATTTTGATAAGTTTTAATAAATGGATTTAATCCAGGGAATATAAGCTATTTAATATTTAATTACTAAAATTGTTATTGTTCCCAATGTTTAAAGGGAATTAGCTTTTAAAAATATCTTTTTAATGAATTAATAACACCAAGCACATATTTGCCCATGGAGAGCCTATATCGGGTAACCCTAAGACACGCATTCATATATATATACACATGGACCGTTTCTAATCTTTTTCAATGTAAATATCTTTAATATACGATATTTTAATCAAAATCATTAGTCATTTTTGAAAAACTCAAAATTATCGAAAATTTTTCATGTAAAGGGTAGTTGAAGTTGGGGGGATTTTCTTGAAAATCTTCGTGTCGCATCCTTGTAAGATGCTGAACTTAAATACCAAGTTTAGTATTTGACTCCTTTTCGTATTTGAGCTATGCTCCCCACTGACACGCACACGCACATTTTTCTATAAATGCTTCTTTTTGATTCAGGAGGTCTCAAAAGATATTTCCGCTGAAAACTCGGTGTCGAATTTTTTGTTACAATACAATAGATACCTTCTCTATACACTATGTGCATAGTACGTGTAGAGAAAGTAAAAAATAATCTATCATAAGAGTAGTTTGCGGAAGCTGCATAAAAATAAACGAACGATAATAATCTTATTAGTGTTAATAAAGGAAGTGTTAGTTCACACTACATTGTATCATTAAGCAGAGTTGACAACAATGCCCGAGGAATCTGGACAGAAACCAAACGTCCTTGAGGATGATTGTTATGTTTACGGACATGTTTGTCAACATTAGTTCACTCGGCTCGAACACAATTCTCCGGTTTGCTAGCCACTCCGATAGGAAACAGTGTCTGAGCCTTCTAATGCGCACGAACGACACGATCAAAAGGTCCTTTCTTCCGCAGCTAGTTGCGCCCATTGAAGCGCTCTTAGCCCCCACAATGGGCACCTCCCTCCAATTCCCTTTTCAATGAATACCGTTTGTGGCAGTATTTGGAGATGATAGGCACGCGTATGCTAACAACAAAACGCCGGGATGCGCAAAATGCCTCAATGGGAGACAACGCTTACTGACCGGACCCTTTGTGCCATTGTCGGCGCGATTTAACCCTTCTTCAAGCGCAATTATAAGTCTGTTAAGGTGGCATTATGTGAAGGCATCTCTAACAATGGAGTGAGGTGTGATCCACAGGTGGCATTGCAATTGATATGCAAATCAACACTTTGATTGGCTCCGGAACATGCACAAACATTTCCTTTCTACAATGCAAGGTGCCTCTATTTGCTGTTTTCTTTGAATGCAGAACCAAGGGGAAAGCAGGGCCTTTACCTACTCGGCCAGCTGTAAAAAGCACTGTATACTGCATGAAAACATCACCCAACTGCTGGCGGTTCAGTAAAATTTAGCAAGTTTCACTCTCCAAAAGAATACCTATAAATATCTTTATCTACATTCTCTACCGAATACTGTGTATTACTGTGCTACTCAAAAGGCTTCGAAGGCTGCGATAAGACGTGTTTTACTCCACGCGTACCCCACGTATTTATGTCTCTGATTTCTATTGGCTGAAGTGACACGCTCATTGTTACACTGCAAAACGTCGGCGACTTCCCAGAATAATCAGTGCGTTATATGAGAGGTTGGTATTAACAAAGATAAAGCCCATGTTAACTTTTGAGTAGCACTGTAATATCTACATAGGTATATGTATAGTAGTTAGAGAAGGCATTGTACTTCAGCGAAAAATTAGATACGGCGAAATACCTACATGGTTTGAGGTTCCCTGGAGAAAAAAATAAATAAATAAAAAAAAAAAAACACACACACACACAAGACATTTTTACATTCTCTAGCCCGTAAGTACAATAGACTATATATTGTATTCCATTCAAAAATTCGATGTCGAGATTTCACGGGAAGTATATACATTCAGGTCCTCTGAGTCCGAAAAGAAACATTTTAGTAAAAGGTCTGTGTGTATGGACAGCATAGCTCAAAAACGAAAAGATCGCTAAATAACAAACTTGTTATTTATGTTTAGTATCTTCTAAAGATGCGATACGAAGATTTTTCAAAAAGAAACCCCCACCACAAACTACCCTTTAAATAGAAAAAAAAATTGAAAGTATTGTTTTTTTCAAAAACAGCTGTAATGATTTTGATTAAAATACCGAATATTAAATATATTTATATCATAAGTAAAGTGTATATTTTTAATTTTCTGAGAATAATCTCTGAAGACCTCTTTATTCTGAATGAGTTTTGCAGAGTTTTCTCTAGCCTTAAGAGATAGACAAAAGCTTGCTATACAAAAATGTAGATCTTGTTAAAACACACAATTCATGTCATATACATTTTTGTGTTAGTTATCCGTTTCCGAGATATTCCGATTTGTTGATTTCCGGTTTAAGCTACTTAAACGTTTCTCAAACGAGAAGTCATCTTTCTTTTCGCCTCTCTTTTGTTTATTCTAGTAAGCAAAGAGAATCCAATTTCAATTGGTTCATATAGAGGACAGATTAAAAAAAAAATTACTATCGCTTTAGCCTAATAAATTCCTTTATGTTTTTTCTATTTACAAAGAAGCAAGCAATAAAACCAATTGTGCTAATGCTTATCTTGATTAGTATGAATCAGATTAAAAAATACGTAATCTTTTATAAGAATAGTTTGATTGCAATATAGTAAGCGAAAGACATGTGAATAAAACATGTAAGATTTTTTTTTTAAAAAATAAGATTTGTTTGTTTTAGATTAACCCATTATCAGGTTAAAATATCTAAGTGAGTAAAATTGTTAATCGAACTTTCCTTTTGTCCTCTATACAGATTTGGCATTGTTGGTAATGGGTAGATAGGAAATAATCAGACACGAACATTTAGAATTTTCACTTCAACAAACAAGTCTTGAGCTCCCTTTCTTACAGCAACGATTATGAAATAATTTAGGTAATTGATGAAAGTGAGCATTCTCAAGAGTAGGTATCACTGCGTCAGAGTTCGGTCATGCACCACTCCCACTTGACATTAAGAGAATTAGCAGAGAGTTTTCTCGAGAAGACCCGGTCGAGCCTGACTCGTGAAGAAAGAAGAACCGATGTCGACACTTGAGGCGAGAGGAATGTGAGTGTGTAATCTCCAACTGGGGGCGGCGTTTTGGGAAATGTGCCGAGTCAGGTTGGTAACAATGCCTGATGATGTCTCGCACTAATCACCCCAACTGTCACGCTCCCAGCAGTAATTATTTGCCGCATCAACACACAATGCCTCGCGGATGTCTTGATATTCTGGAATATAGCGCGAACACATCCTGACTTACTGGTCACATGCTGCAGGCGAAGACGCGAGCGATGGTCTTGGATGTAAGGTGGTGCGCTCCCAGAATATCTCTATCCCCTGCTTCATTCTGTTTTGTTCATTCCTATTTTGGGATTCCTAAAAATTGGTATCTTTGATCATCATCATATTAATTTTGGATTAGACAGTATTATGTGTTCCGAAACCAGGCAAATTCGCAACTGATCCCTCCATTTCTTTCTGGGACGTCCAATGTATCGTCTCCGTTGGAACATCCAACATCTTTGCGAATATCCTCCAATCGTATCACATGCTCATGTCACTTATATTGGTCTCTCTTCTCTATTATTCCCATAATATCTAGTTGCTCTCGAATTTCCTGACTACTTTCGTGATCCTATGTTCAGTAACATGCTAATGGTCTTAACAATCGCATCTCTGCTTCCTCAATTCTTTTTACTTTCTCTACTTCGTACATAGCACATAGAGAAGTTATTTCATTCCACCCAAAAAACCGATGCCATGATTTTACCATAAATACACGTTTTAGTGTCTCCTGTATTCTTGTATTTGTGAACAGGATAACTCAAAAACGAAAAGTTTAATGTTTACAAGGATAGACACGAAGATTTTCAAGAAAATCTCCTCATTCCAAATTACCCTTTACATGAAAATGTTTTCCTAAATGATAAATTTCTCAAAAATGTCTCTACCCACTTTGATTAAAATACCTTGATATATTAAATATATTTTACATGACAAATAAAATGTATATCTTAATTTTCTGAAGACCTCGTCACTCTGGATGACATTTTCATAACTGGTAACCGTAAGACACAGACGAAAGCTTGCTACATAAAATTGTAGATCTTATGTCATATACATTTTCTTCGTGGTGTTGACTACTTCCGAGATATTCCTTGTTATTGGTTTAAACTTTTAAATAATTAGACTTTTCTCAAATGGGAATTGTACATTCTATTTATGTTATTTTACTTCTGACCATGTAAAGAGAACGAATTTCAATAACACATAAACTAGTTTTATTACTGTCACTTCAGCTTATTGTATTCCCTTATTTTCCTTCTACTTACAATTAATAAGACTATTTGTGCAATGCTTATCTTGACTAAATGAGGTACTAAAATATTACCTACACTTTTGTAAGAAGAATTTTCTACAGCTAGGTAGAGAAAGTGTGTGAATGTAGTACATGAGATTTTTTCCATTCTAGTTGTTAAAATCCTGGTGTTGGTGCTTATGTAATTTCTTTGCCGAATCATTAGAATATATATTAGAGATGTCACAACTAAGTAAACTGAAGCGGTGAACTTATTCTGAGATTTCGTTCCCAATTACAATTTTGGTTCTAAGATGCTCTTTTTCACGAAATGCTAAGACCAGATATCTTTCAGAGGCAAGTTAATGTTATGATCTTGAGGATAAAGACAAGGAGGTAAAAATGCAAGAGAAGCTATAGGATTATAACCAAAGAGTTGTATAGGTAGATAAAGTTAAACAAAAATAAATCTCTTCTGTAGTGAGACAAACAGTTCATTTTACTGTCTCTAACATGTGGTTACTGTCTCTAAATCATAATATCAAATGAAACATTAGCATTTTTAATAATTGTTGGTATTTACAGTAAATTACTGAGACTGTACTATAAGGATAATTACAAAATGTTTAGGATAAATACAAGAACCTCGCGGTCAAATTCAAGAGCAAACTCAAAACGGTCTGAGTTACTTTCTTTTGAATAAGAAACTGCCCTTTGCCCCTTTACCTGAAAGCAAGGAAAGATGTACTGAAAACGAAAAAGGAAAAACCCGTTTTTTCATGAAATATGCTTTCCAACAGCACCTTCTGAAGCTTCGTGCGCTGTCTAATCTCAAAACAATGTAACACATACTTAAAGAGTTTCAAAACTGCAACATATAGCTTCGGACTGATTAAAGTACAAGCTATAAAACTGTTATATTGTTAGATGTTGCTTAGAAACAGCCTGTATGCTTTATTTTAATTATTGCACATTTCGTTGTACATTAAAAGGAGAAACGTTTATAACTGGACGCTACATGTGACCTTAAATTAGCATACTCTTACCACTGAAAAAGAACAGGACTTTGAGAAGAACGACAATGTATTGTTAAATTAGGACCAGTAATAACGGATATCCGTTATAAGGCTACAAGTAAGACATCTTTAAAACTCACAGTTATTCTAAATTAATTTTTTCTGCCATAAGTCATTTACGAGACATCGCTTATTAATAGATACAATTGATGAATAATTTTTGTCAGTCATTAGAGTCCTTTCAACATTCAGTTGCTTCTTCCAATTTCATGGAAACGCTACGGATTTCTGAGGTCAATATTATAGCAATTGCCTTCATTGACTCAACCGTTGACAAATCAAGTCTTAAATTCACTGCTGCAAATAATTCACTCGGCGTTTCGACACTAGGCAGTTTACGGCTTAAGGCATCCTTGACTCCCGCACGACTGCGTGCTATCACTCCAGTCACTCACGACTTAGTACAGTTCACAACACAGCCCGGTAGCAATTCGTCCTCCTTTTATAGCTAGCAAATAACGTCACAGTGCTTTGTGGAAACCGAAGCTACCGTAAGATTCTCGACGCTCGAGAAGAATCACATTCTTGCGAGAAGAGTGTCGCGTTCCGTAGGTTCCTGTTACGTCGCGCGCTCTTTCTGTGTTGTTTAGGCGTCCCAAGGTCTCCAACGGCGATGACGCATACCAAGGCGATCATGAGAACCACTGCCGAAGATGACACTGTCGCAATATATTGTAAGATGCCCAGTGTAGGATAGGAATTATTCTTGCCACTGTGCATGTTAGGGGGCAATAGTTTCAGGGTAGAGCTATCTCGCGCAAGCGTAGAGGGAAGCAGAAATTGGTAATTCAGTATATTCCAAGGATGCGACTCGAAGATTATCAGAAAAATATCCCTATCCTAATTACCCTTTACATAGATCATTTTCCGAAAATTTTGACTCTCTCAAAATTGGGTCTAACGATTTTGATTCAAATACCATATGTTTAACAAATAAAATGAATATCGAGAATTTTCTGGGAATAGCCTCTCAAAATCTCTTAATTTTGGACGATTTTTGTATAATTAGCAAACCGTAAGAGATAGACAAAAAACGTACTACACAAAAAGGTACATCTGGTTCAAATACATAATTTACGTCTTATACTTACATTTTGTATTTTTAACGTTCCCGAGATATTCCTTGTTATTTAACTACTTATATCCTTTCTCAAACAGGAGATTCTCTTTCGTTTCCTGGCTCTCTCCTGACCATGCAAAGAGAGCTAAATTTCAATTGTTTCACATAGTATTTAACTTTTAAAGGATTATCGCTTTAGCCCATGTATAGTAAACGTAACTCCATGGCACGACAGTTCACAAGGGACAATGGCCTACCGCCCGGCCGCTGCATCCCCCATCTCGGCCCGAAGGCGTCATGAAACGGGTGCAGTGCTGGATGGTGATCAGCACCTCGAGTTCCTCCGGCCGGTTGACGTGGTCTTCTCGATCTGGAGCCGCTACTTCTCAATCAAGTAGTTCCTAACTTAACCTCCAGAGACCTCACGAGGCTGAGTGTACCCCGAACCGGGTTTCCCAGCGGGAGAAAGTTCCCCACGCCGGTACCGAGAATCCAACCCAGGTCTCCCGCTTGGCAAACAGCTGCGCCCCAACGCGCTAAGGAGACGACCCATAGTACAGTATATTCCCCTATTTCCCTTCTACTTAGTTTCGTTACATTTTAGTGTACCTCAAAGGGCAGTGCAGATTCCCCAGTGCACTTGATTTTATAAGGGATGAGTTTTGTGGTTATAGGGGGTATCCGGCGCATTAAGGGTTAATTTTAGGGACGACGAGATTTCCGATCAAGATCTGAATATTTTATGGTGACCATTTCCTGCGAAGAGGGGGTTCAGATGTATGGACCAAGAGATGCAATTCGCTGACCACTTCCGCTGCTGATATTCGCTCATAGGTTCGGGTCTGTGGTGATATGCTCCCAGCATTGACCGCAGTATATCTAAAGATGAGGGAACATGATATCAACAAGTCTGTGTATTCTACTTGCAGTTGCAAAATGCAGCGAAGGATCTCTGTGGAAAACGTCCGGCTTTACTTTCTCTGCACGTACTATGTACATAGTGTATAGAGAAGGTATTGTATTGCGCCAAAAATTCTATTCCGAGATTTCATGGAGATATATATTTTGAGACCCCCTGAAACCAAACAAATATTTTTAGAAAAAGGTCCATGTGTCTGGACTAAAAGACTGTCAAATACCAAACTTAACTTTGTTCCAAGGATGCGACACGGAAGATTTTCGAGAACCCCCCCCAACCCAAACTTCCCTTTATATGGAAACACTTTTGAAAATTTTGTTTTTCTATAAATATCTCTAACGTTTTTGATTTTATACCGTATATTAAAGTTATTCACAACGCAAATAAAATGTATATTTTGAGTTCTCTGGGAATAGCCTCTAAAGATCACTTTATCTGGTTGATTTTTGCAGATTTTTGCATAACGGTTAAACCGTAAGAGATAGATATAAACTTACTGTACAGAAAATGTAGATCTCATTTAAAAACACAATTTATATCATATGCATTTATGTTGTAGAGTTGACCGTTTTCGAGATATTCATTGTTATTGGTTTCAATTTTAAAATACCTATAGGTACCTTTCTCAGACAGGAAGTGTCAGATTTTCATTTGTTCTACTCCTGGCGGAGCAAAGAAGCCATTTTCAATGACAATCGCATAACGATAGCTTTTAAAACATTTGACTATCGCTTTAGTTCCCCTTCTACTTATAAGGAACGTAGTAATAAGTACATTCTCCCTATGCTTATATTGATTAGCATGGTGTAGGAAGAAGAATACCTATTCTTTTGTAAGAAGTCTAATGAAAGAACAGTTAGAGAAAGTCATTTGAATGTAACACATCAGCATTTTTTTTTATCATATGAGATCGTTAAAGAAGTAGAGCAGGAGTCACTTACTGGTTGATCTTACAAAGAGAGCAAATTTGCTCGATGCTCCTGTGAACTACTGTACACTGCGCGACCACTAAGAGCAGATAATTCCTTCAGTATTTATGGCACTGTGCAACATTTTGCGTTTAAAATACCTTATCACCTTTCATCTATTGCAGTTCATGATTGGTAGTGCAGTTCCTCTAATGCCTCTTGCATTAATATTTATAGCTCAGATATGAACAACTACGTATTTACATAGATTTGGTGGTAACTGGCGATGGTAGCCTAAATACTTGCAAAAAGTCTTAGCAATTTCAATTGTTTCACACAGCGTCCGGACGAGTCTATCGCTTTAGCCTGTACATTTTATGTAATAGCCTTATTACTAATTCTGCTAATGTTTATCTCTATTAGCATGGTGTAGATAAAAGATAATCTTTTGAATAAAAGGCTTGTTTGCCGAACAGCTGGAGGACATCATGTGAATGGAACACGTTAGACTTTTTTCCCTTCTACTTACAAGGAACCAAATATTAAGACAATTTCTGCTAATGTTTATCTCGATTAGCATGATATAGATAGAAGAATAAGCTTTTTAACAATAACTTGTTACATATATGTAGAGAAATCATGCGAATGAAACACATAAGATTTTTTTATATTTTTCCCCCCCAAAATTGCAGTTATGATTACCTAAAGCACACGCTAAAGATCCTATGCCAGGTTCAATAATTTTTCTTCGGCACAAAATCAAGTCAGTTGGTGACGCCTGCAGGAGGAAGTCAAATCTCGTCTGTCTGGTCATTGAGGTTTGTCTTAACCGCCGGGTAAATATTAGACTGAATACATTATTTCGAAGGCCTTTGTAGCAGGCTATCCACATTCCCCATAGATAAATGAATGAGTGTGAAGCCAATATTTTCCTTGAGAGGCATACCTGGTTATAGTCATTGAAGTTTTTCATTCGATCTTCGCTTTATCTGTTTCTATTGTGTAATATACTCACTTTCTCTTGAACTGACATTACCTCTTCGTACTTCTCGCTCGTTTTCTACGGATCTCTCCTGTCGTTATAGTCCTTTACTATCCTAGTCCAATGGATTGAAATGTTTATCGTTTTTAAGGATATCTTGTTTTTGTTAAAAAAATTAATTTTAATTCAGGGAATTAAGTTATTTTTTTTATTTAACTATGAAAATATTCAATATTCCTAATTTTGAACGGGATTAACTTTTTAAAACATACTTTCTATAATATAAATGATTTGATTAATAGGATTATGTAAATATTGGTTTAATTTTAATTATTTTTGTGATAATACTTTATTAGAACGGAAAGTATTAGGGTATATTCATCTTTCCTGTTTCTTATAGCCTCTCTAGATTCGGGGTTGGAATATCAAATGATCACATAGCGACCATCTCTTAAAAGATTTAAATATTATTTAAGCCTAGTGTATTCTTTATTCCTAGTGGAAATATGTAATAAAACTATTTCTACAAAATCGTGTGGCGGTACCGAGTTCTATTCCTGGCCGTGGCGTGGGAATCTTTCCTAAACTAGAATCATTCCTTTCCTTCACAAGTCTGCAAACAAACTAGTGAGAGAGAATGCGAGTGTATTGAAAGATAGAAACGATTAACGCAATGCTAATATCCTATAGTCAACGAATTATTTCTGAAGTCAAAACTCCCATGTGACCATAGAAATGTTTCTTAAATGTATTTTATTTTACGTTGATGGTATATAGTGGACAGTAGCCAATCAAGAGTATCCCCGTATTGTACCATTGACACTTCCTGCCAAGCAGAAGTCGTCCTCCGTGGTGTAATGGTTACCTTCATATACCCAAGGTCGCGGGTTCAAACCCGGTTGTAAATTTACGTAAAAGAACCTCAAACCTGATAAAAGAGGTCTCGAAGATAAATTAAGCGGTCTTTCAGTATAGAATGGTACGCTGAGAACCACAGCAGTTAAAGAATAAATAAAAATCTCCATTTCCATTTAACTCACTTAGACGGCCCGGGTTTGATCCCTAGCAACAGCATTTGGGATTTGTGGTGGATAAAGCGGCGCAGGGACGTGTTTTCTCGCTATCGCATTCCACCGGTGCTCCATCTTCACTCATGTATCATCAGTGTCCTCGCCTGCAGTGACACAAGTAGTTAAACACTATAAAAAAAAAGAAAGAAAAAAAACGAGCCATAGCGCATAGCGGCGAACTCACGAACTAAAATATAAATCGGATCAAGGAAACATCGTAACGATGCCCTATGTTCCACTTAGGAGCTAAGGACTTTAACTACGTATCTTAACGAGAAATAACTGAGGAAAACGCTGATCAGTAAGCGACTTCTGACTAGAAGTGTTCAAAACGTTAACAAACTGCAGTAAAGCTTCGAGCACGAGGAAAGTAGGCGCTCAGGTTCAGTCACAGATAATAAACACGAAGAAGTTGTAGGCGTTAAGGCTAAGTGAAGGGTGGTAGTAAAATAAGGGGTTCGAGCTTCACTATAGCCACGTCACTGTAGAGTGATATGCGAAAATTGTTATTTGGTGATGTTTATTTCTGTATTTCTCTCTCGCTCACTCTTATTGCTGAGTCATCATCAACATCATCATTATGGCCTCTCCAGCCAAACACCAAAACCATGAAATTACAAGCAGCAGGTCTCTAGGCATGTACAGTCGTTTTCAGGATATTCCACGTTCTTACCCTTAGCCGCGACTGGAATGTCAATCCTGCAGCTTAGACCCACCCACGCCCGAGGATTATTCTTTAATAGCCTGTCCGTGATTCGGAATAAAATTAAATCCGGGTCTGTATAAGCTTTTGTTGCTTACCCTGCTTTTGCAAGCGTCTGGAATATTTTCAACCTTGAGTTTTACACCGAAACACGAGTTCTTGATTTTATAAATTCATTTTTAGACAGACACTGTTAAAAGTAAGCTTTTTAACGCAAAACACTCGAACTAAGAACTTTATAGCTCTCTAGATTTATAAAATATTTATAACACTCCAGTGTTACCAACTTAAGTTTTAAAATAAGAACTGAAGCTTTCCTGGCGACGTGTTAATTCCAAATCTTCTCGGGCTTCTAGCCAGGTAAAAACTTGGCTTGACACCAACGTTTCGAAGAAGTGCATCTTTCTCGTCTTCAGGGTGAACTGATGATCAGTTCACCCTGAAGACGAGAAAGATGCACTTCTTCGAAACGTTGGTGTCAAGCCAAGTTTTTACCTGGCTAGAAGCCCGAGAAGATTTGGAATTAACTTAAGTTTTGTTACTATCACTGCATCCGTTATATAGAATGTTGTGGTTTTGCTAGTGGAGTCCGATCGATATATCGTTATTTTTACTTTCTCTATACGTACTATGTACATAGTGTATAGAGAAGGTATTGCACTCCATCAAAAACTTCAATACCGAGATTTCACCGGAAATATATGTTTTAGGGCCCCCTGTATCCAATTTTCAGAAAAAGATCCTTGTGCGTGTGTCCGTGTTTCTGTGAACACGATAACTCAAAAACGAAAAGTCGGTAAAATACCAAACTTGGTATTTAATTTTAGTGTCTTCCAGGGATGCGACACGAAGATTTTGACAAAAATCCCCTCACCCCAAACTACCCTTTACAAGGAACTTTTTCGAAAATTTTAATTTTCTAAAAAATGGCTCTAACGATTTTGTTTAAAATATCGTATATTAAGAATATTTATCTCACAAATAAAATGTATATTTTGAATTTTCTGGCAATAGCTTCTGAAGAGTACTTTATTCTCGGTCAATTTTACGGTATTTAGCATAACTGCTAAACCGTAAGAGATGGACAAAACCTTACCACACAACAAATGTAGAGCACTTTAAAACACACAATTTATGTTATATACATTTTTTTCGTGAATTTAATTGTCTTTTTAGATATTCCTTGTTTTTGGTTTCAGGTATGAAAAACTTATACTTTTCTCAAACAGGACTTTGTGAACTCGTGGCCATACAAACAAAGGAACTTCAGTCACATAGCAACCAGCTTTTGACTATTACTTTAACCTATTATGCTCCCTTATTTCGCTTCTACTAACAAGGAAGCAAGTATAATAAGACTATTTCTGCTAATTTTTTCTCGATTAGATGAAGTAAATAGAATAATTTGTTGCAGTGATTCAGAGAAAGTCATGTGAATGGAACGCATCAGATTTTTAATGTACATGCGCCGTAGCGAAAACGTTCTTTCCTACCTTTCGCTGTTTTCACAAATATTGTGACAAGGTGGCTATTACAAATATGGATTTTGACGAATTTGAAGATCTTTGGAGGCAGCAGGGAGCGTTAAATTGGAATTGTTGCCACAGAAATCAAGAAACCAATATGCTATTGCATACAACGGGTTTGTTCAGTGGTGCGAAGCAAAAAAAGCTGTAAATAATTTTAGTGCAAATGTATTACTAGCTTATTTTAAAGAAAAGGGCTGGAAATCTTTAACACTGTAGGTAATTACTCAATGATTAAACTGAGTCTCAATGTAAAAATGAACCAAGATATAAGTATTGTAGACTTATTGCATTTCTTAAGTGTATTAGAGAAGGTTATTAGCCGAACTGACATTACTACATCGATTACCAATCTATATCGATAGACGAATTCTATTCCCACATACACACACACGCCTCCAAGCGATAGGAAAACGTACTATTCCTTGAACAAAAGGAATTTTGAACCTTATATTATACATTTATTGATAAATCTATAAATATTGTGCTGTCTAAAAATAGTGCATGGCACCCACTTTAAATTTGTTTTTATTTCGCTCGCAAACTTTCCTTCAGGCAAAATAAAACTACTCTTTTAACTCATATCATAAATAACTGTTTAGATTACGTATAAAATTCTGATGTGCTACTTCACACAGCAAACTATTCTTACAAAAGTATATTTATCTACCTCACGCTTATGAAGATAAATATCCACAGAATGGATAGGTAGAGTCAGACTGAAAAATTTAAAGCAATTGCCGGGATTTGAACCACGAATCTCCCGGTCTATAGCCGGTTGTTCTACCACTGAGCTACCATGGCAACATGCCGGCATAGCATTCAATTTCTCAACTGACTCGCATGTTTCCCGGTAAACCATAAGGCGATCTCAAATTATTTATTGCCATGGGAGCTTAGTGGTAGAGCAACCGGCTAGAGACCGGGTGATCCGTGGTTCAAATCCCAGCTATGGTATTGAATTTTTCAGTCTGACTCTACCTATCCAATTCCTGTCCTACACACGGCCTGCGTGAAAAAACAATTAAATCCACACAATGGTTTTAATGCGAAATTATTTTCTTGTATAAAGCTAATCAGGAAATACTAAGGTCCGGGAATACATGGAAAAATAAAAATATGTGTTCCATTCACATGACTTTCTCTAGCTGTTCCACCAATAATTTTTTTTTTACAAAAGAGTATTCTTTTTTCTACATCATGCTAATCAAGTAAACATTGCCAGAACTGGTCTTCTTTGAAAGTTGAGGGAAAATAAGGGAAAGACAGGCTAAAGTTGAAGAGAAATAAGAGTGTGTACAGGCTAAAGCCATAGTCAGATCTTTTAAAATCCGGTCGCTAAGTGAAGAAATTGTAATTCGGTTCTCTTTGCTTCCTAGAGGTAAATAAAAGAGAGGCGAAAAGACAGGTGTCTCCCGTTTGAGAAAAGTTAAAGTACCTTAAAACTGAAACCAATAACTCGAAATATCTCGAAAACGGTTAACTCTACAGAAATGTACATTTGGTAAATTGAGTGTTTTAATGAGATCTACAATTTTTTGTGTAGTAAGTTTTGTCTATCTCTTACCAATTATGCAAAAGGCATCCAGAATAGTCTTCAAAGGCTATTCCCAGAAAATTTAAGATACACATTTCGTCATGATAATATCTTAAACGTATAACATTTTAATCAAAATTGTTAGAGTCAATTTTGAGAAAATCAAAATATTTGAAAAATGTTCCACGATTTTCTTGAAAATCTTCGTTTCGCATCCTTGGAACATACTGCATTTAAATACCAAGTTTGGTACTTAACCAACTTTGCGTTTTTGGGCTATAGATACTTCCTACAGACACACAGATGGACAGAAACACACAGAGATGTTTTAAACAGTTTTTTTTTTGGATTCAGGGGTTCTCAAAACATGTATTTCCGGTGAAATCTCGGTATCGAATTTTGGGTGGAATACAATACCTTCTCTATACACTATGTACATAGTACGTATAGAGAAAGTGCTACATTCACATTGCTCTCTCTACCTATTCTGCAGGAAACTATTCTTACAAACGTATATTTATCTGTATACCTCATGCTTATAAAGATATATATTCACAGAAATGGTTTTATTACGAATTTATTTCCTTGTGTAAGACAAAGAAGGAAATACTAAAGGCAAGTTATAAATGAAATAATAAAAAGTCTTCACATCCAGACTAATAATAGGCCATACACTATTAACTCATTCATAATTTTTTTCCAAAGAAACTCAACCTAAATGGAACAGATGTAAAACTCCTCTCTCTGTGTTTCATATAAGACATAGAGAGAAACTCTACATTCCAAATGATGTCTCAGCTCTATTCAACCCTCAATGTCCAGAAATATAATGAAGTTCTTAAAACACATAAATTTTTATAGTGAAATATAATGTAAACATTCCCCATGCTGTGTTTCTGTGTTACTTCAAGTACATTTCTTTAAGGTTAATTTTCAACCTTAACTATATTAATTTTAGTGTTAAACTGTTGTTCAGTTGTTTGGTCAACACTTCTCATGGTTTTTGTACCAACGTTGTAATATTTTAAATTCTATTGACTAGTCACTAAAAGACCCAGCCACTCTTAAATAAATGTATTTTAAAAAATAACAAATATAATGTGTTTCATTCACATAACTATTTTGACGTGTTCTGGAAACAACTATTTTCTTACAAACGATTATTCTTTTGTCTACCTCATTGTAATCGATATAAATATTGGCGAAATGTTCTTACTTAGATCCTTGTAAGAAAGGGAAATAAGGGAAAACAGTAGACTAAAGCGATAGTCAAATCCTTTAATAGCTGTTGTTATTGGATTGACATTTAAAATCGGTTCTCTTGCATGGTTAGGAGTAAACTAAAAGAGATATTAAACGATCAACGTAGGCCAGGAGTAAAACATTAAAATTGGAATAGGATATATCTCCGAAATGATTAACTTTATAAAGAAAACGTCTGTTACATATAATGTGTGTTTTAACGAGATCTACATTTTTTTTCAGTAAGCTTTTGTCTATCTCTTACAGTTTATCAGTTACACAAAAGTCAACCAGAATGCAAAGAAGCTATTCCCAGAAAATTCAATATTACATTTTATGTGTCATGTAAATATTTAATACAAGATATTTTATCAAAATTGTTAAGTCGTTTTTCATAAAATCAAAAATTTCTAATGTTTTTCTTTGTAAAGGTTACTTTGGATAAAGAGATTTTCCTCAAAACCTTTGCATTCTTGAAATATACTAAACTAAAAGTCAGTTTGATATTTTACCGATTTTCAGACACACGACACACACAGATCCTGTTTTCAAAAATTGAATTTTGGTGGGATACCTTAAAACTGCATATCTGTGAAATATTGGTATCGAATTTTTGGGTGGGGTACAATACATTCTCTACCTATGCTATGTATAGGAATTAAGTAGAGAATCTAGTCGGTCGCTATGTGATTGTGTAGAAATTCTGTTCTCTTTGCTTGACCAGAATGAAAATAAAAATATGATGTGTTCCATTCACATGTGACTTTCTCTACATCTGTGCAGCAAATTATTGTTATAAAGCTTAGGTTTCTATTTACTTCATGCTAATTGACAAAACATTAGCAGAATCAGCCTTATTGCTCGCTTCCTTGTAAGTAGAAGCGAAATAAGAGAGTACCATAGGTTAAAGTGATAGTCAAAAGCTGGTTGCTATGTGATTGAAGTTCTTTTGTTTGTATGGATAGGAGTTGACAAGTTCCTGTACGGCAAAAAGTATGTTTTTCAAAGCTGAAAATAAAAACAAAGAATATCTTAAAAACGATTAACTCCACGCAAAAAATGTAATTAACATAAATTGTGTTTTAATGTGCTCTACATTTTCTGTGAGGTAAGTTTTTGTTCATTTCTTACGGTTTAGCAGTTATGCAAAAATCCGTTACATACATCCAGAATAAAGTAGTCTTCAGAGGCTATTCCCAGAAAATTCAAGATATGCATTTTATTTGTCAAGTAAATATGTTAAATATACGAGATTTTAATCAAAATCGTAAGAGTCATACACATACACACACAGACACACACGGACATTTTTTTTAAAAAGGCTTTTTTTTGGATTCAGGGGCTCTCAAAACATATATTTCCGGTGAAATCTCCGTACCGAATTTTTGAGTGAAATACAATATCTTCTCTATACAGTATGTACTTCGTACGTATAGAGAAAGTAATACGAATGGCTTCGCATTTGAGAAAAATATAAATATTTGGAAAATATAAACCTTTAACAAGCAATACTTCGAAAATTCTTAGCTTCATAATAAAATGTATTGAAATAACTTGTATGTATTAACTAGATTTAGTTTTTTGTGTTCTAAGACTTTGTATAACTCAAGTCATCCAGAGTGAAGAGGATTTCAGAGGAATTCCCAGGTAATGAAAACTATACATTTTATTTGTCATTTAAATATCTGTAATTTGCGGTATTTATTTTAAACAAAGAGGTTACGGCCAGTTTTGAGAAAGTCAAAATTTTTTAAAATATTTTCATGTAAAGGGTAATTTATGGAGGGGAGATATTCTTGTAAACTTCGTGTCGCATTCTTGGAAGATTTTGAACCCCCCCCTCACAAACACACACACACACACACAGACATGTCTCTAAAACTGCCTCTTTTGGATTTAGGGGGTCTCATGACATGTATTTCCGGTGAAATTTCGATATCGATTTTGTTTTGTGGAATATAATATCCTCTCTATGTATTATATCCTTTTTTATAGTGTTTAACGCTCACTTTCACTACTTATGACACCGCAGGCAATGGCACTGATGATACAGTAATGAAGATTGAGCAGTGGTGGAATGTATGGCGGGAGAAACCGGAGAACCGCCCCTGCGGTTGCCCACCAAAAAGCCCACATGCGGTCGCCTGGTGTTGAACACGGACCGCTTAGGTGAGTACTGTGTACATTGTACATCCGTGCTAGAGAAAGTATAAATATAATAAAACAATTTCTGAAAATGTGTATCTCAATCAACATGAAGGAGATAGAAGAACGAGCTTTGTTGGAATAGGTAATAAAAAGAGTTTTTAGTGGGAATGAAATACATAAGATTTATTTTCAGGGATCTTAAAACGATTTTAGCTTGGTATTGGAACTTTTCAGAGGAATGCAGAACTGTTAGAGAAAGTAAAGTGCGAAAGCTTCGCAGTGGTTGACTAGATTACTCATAGGGAGGACTGGATAATGAGCTGCACTCCTGGAGCTAGTACGGACGGTACAACCAGTTTGACGAGCTTGTCCTGTCTCGTACCTTCAACGGCAGTGCTGTAAGACTGCCACGGCACACCCACTAAGTCACCAATTAGTGCTCCTCTCGCCAATCAAAACCGTCAGATAGCAATCTTGATGAAATTATATGTTCCGACGATGTTGTTAACTGTGAAGTTATTGACTTTTATCGTCATATATCTACTTGGAGAACAGCCATGGCCGCAATTCTTAGCCTACTTACTGAATGGAATTATTACGGCTTCAGTGAAGATAGTATTTATAATCGATTTGAAAAAAGTCATGGTAAAAAGCAACAAACAATAATAAGTGTTATATAGACTTTTAGGGATATACATACAAATCTTTTGACAGTGCAGTGTAGCGTGGGTGTGCTGGAGGGGATTTCGCACATCAGCTATTATTGACTTATAGTACATCAGTAGGATAGATTGAATGATAGTACTTACAGCGGGCAGCCAGAATTGGACGGCGGGAGGGAACCACCGTAGAGGTTCCCTAACAGTTTCCAAGCAGTTCATCTCGACGCGGGGAGCGCTAGGAGTCCGTGTCTCAGGTCTGACCAAACGCCCCTGAGTTTACAGACGACTGCCAAAAACTGACTTTCAAAGCGCAGTTACCACCGCAGTCTTCGCCGACACTTACAGAAAATGAAAGGATAGGAATATCGGAGAAATGAAGAAACCTTCCTAGCATTCGCCTAATGACCCATGAAAACCCTCGAAAAACACATGGGTCAGAAAGGACAACGGCTGGGAACCGAACCCACGTCCTCCCGAATATCAGCCCCAGTCGAAATGCCTGAGACACCTATATTTTGATACATTGTAGCTTAATATTGTAAAAAATGTCTTTATTCACTCAAAAATGTTACAAATAAAGGCTTTAATTCACTGCTGCAAATAATTCACTCGATGCTTCGACGCTTCTATGCGTTGATGACGTTTTAGTTCCGCTGCTCGCACAAAAATACTCCAGTCGAAGTCTAACTCACTGACTTCTCTTGCAATTCTTCGTTCCTTTTATAGCTAGAAAGTGACGTCACAGCACATTCTGTAAATGTGTGGAAGTCGAAGCTTCTGGAGGAATTTGAAGTGAGCCAGACGTGTCGCGCTCCAAAGCCTCCGGTTATCGGTGCGTCGCACCTCCTGGATTCCAAGACGAACGTGAGAGAGCCTACACTGGCTGTTTTTTTGTTTTGTTTTTTATTCTCTTAACTTCGCCGCAAAATGAACGCCAGTAACTAGTGACTATATGTTTTGCTTCCATGTCTGCGTAAAAAAAAAAAGTAAAGTCGTAACTGAAATAAAATAAACTATTCTAAAACAAAAATATTACTGGATAGCTAGTATCTTTGCAACTGGTATTCCTGCTGCTTCGTATACAATATTATAAACTATATTACTGGTACCCAGCATTAACTGAACCTCATGTTAATTATAAGTTTATTTTACTATAAAATGATATTCTTATATGAGGGCCACTATTTATATTTTGATCCTTGGCAGCACTGATTGCTGTGTAGGTGCCATTTCGTATTTTCACTGGAACGTTTGACATTGTTGCCTTTAACCTATTTCAGATATATTTTTAATAGAGCTTTATTTGTGTTGTTTGCAGTGACTTTAAAAGTGTATCTCAGCGATAATTTATTATAATTTTGGACGTAGACCATCAAGACAAAAGTGCATTGATCAACTAAGTACTATAATTGTCGTTGAAGCTCCATTCTTTGCCACATTGAAACACTGGTATAACGAGCTTAATAGTGGCCTCCGTTTGCTCATGACAGAACTTGTGAAAGTCTTCCAAACCCTGTTGTGCCAGGAAACATTGTTGCTGTACAAAGTCTGATAGTACAAGATCGTCATGTCACATTCTGTGAAATAGAGGCAATTAGCTCCACCAGCAATATATAAAATATTGCATGAACATTTAGCTGTGAAAAAAAGTTTGCTCTCGTTGGATCCCACAATCTCAAAAGGATGCTTGTGTCGATTGGTGCACATAAATGCTCAAGAAATACAATGGTGGGGCTTCAAAAGACGTATATAAGGTTCTAACAGGTAACGAGTCATGAGTCTATGCATATGAGCCGGAACATAAACAGCAGTAGACTGTATGGGTGTTTCAAGATGAACCAAATCCAATAAAAGCTGTTCACACTCGAAGCATTTCAAAAGAAATGGTCACTTATTTTTCCAGAAAAACCGGACATGTGGCAACACTGCCTTAGCGTCAATTCTCAATGGTACACAACCATTTGTTTGTAGAAGGTCGTCGCTGAAGTAAGGAAAACGAACAAGTGCTGTCGATCGTTCATCAAAATAATGCGAGAGCTTACATATCTCGTCTAACAACCGACTATCTGAACACTCAAAAGATCTTGATCACTCATTCGCCATACAGTCCAGATTTGGCTCCCATTGGCTTCTTTTTGTTTCGAAAATCAAGAATAAAATGCGTGGACAACGATTTTCGTTGGCAGAAGAATCCGTTGATGCGTTCAAAAAGCATGTTTTGGAGGTGACTCAAGCAGGTTTGAAAAATTACTATGACAAATGCTGCGGATCAATAGGAGAATATTTCGTGAAACAATAAAATAATTTTTAATGACAAGTTACTGTTTTTATTTTCTCTACATACTCATAGTACATGGTACTTAGGTAGAGAAAGTATTGCACTCCACCCAAAAATTCGATACCGAGATGTCACCGGAAATACACGTTTTAGGGTCCCCTGAATCCAAAAAACGCACTTTTAGAAAAGGCCCCTGTGTGTCTCCGTGTGTCTGCGCGCGCGTGTGTGTCCGTGTGCCTGTGAAGCCGGTAACTCAAAACCAAAAAGTTGGTAAAATATTAAACTTGTATTAATGTTAGCATCATCCAAGGATGCAACACGAAGGGTTTAAAGAAATTCCTCCCAGTCAAGCTACTCTTTACATGCGAAAAATTTCGAAAATGTCCATTTCCTCAAAAATGCCTCTTAACGATTTTGATTAAAATACCGTACATTAAAAATATTATGACACAAATAAAATGTATATCTTGAATTTTCTCGGAATAGTCTCTGAAGATTTCTTTATTCTGGATGAATTTTACTGAATTTTGCATAACTAGCAAACCGTAAGAGATTACTCCACAGAAATATGGATCTTGTTAAAATACACAATTTATGTTATATACATTTTTTATACATTCCTTGTTATTGGTTTCAGTTTTAAAATACAAGACTTTTCTCACACTGGAATTTATCAACTCGCACGGCTTGCAAAGAATTCGAATTTCAATCCCAAAGCAACCAACTTATAAAAGATTTGACTATCACTTTAACCTGGTGTATTCCCTTATTTCTCTCCTACTTACAAGAAAGCAAGTGATAAGACCATTTCTGCTAATGATTACCTCAAATATCATGAAGGAGATAAAAGAATAAGTTTTTAACAATAATTTATTACAGAGTTGTAGAGAAAGTCATGTGGATGGAACACGTCAGATTTTTTATTAGCCTCAAAATGTAAGTAGTGCCCCTCGTATACTTACACATTATAATAATGTTTACTAGTATTTAACCATATTAATTTTCATTTTGTTATATTTATGATTTAATATTTATTATTATTATTATCATCATCATATTATTATTATTTCCTATTATTGTGTTAATTTTTTGCTAGTAAAACCGAGCAAAGAGTATGCGCAACTGCCTCCGTGGTCGAGTGGTCAGCGAGCTGACTTCTCTCCTGGAGGTCCCGGGTTCGATTCCCGGCTGGGGTAAGGAATTTTTCTTTAACCAGAATCTATCCCCCATAGAGTCCGGAAGCATGATTAAATGTGCGTGTGTTTATTAATATAAAGTTTATTAACCTAATGTTCTCAACCTATAGTTTCATAAGTCAAAGCCCCCGATATGACCACAGACGTTAAAGGGGGCTATACAAATGAAACAAAAAAAAATTTATATGTGCCTTCCTCGGCAGTCTGTCTCACATTCAAGAGTACAAGCGTTAGAATCTCACTTAGGTGAGTTATTACCCAAATAAGGTTTTTATTCCGGGGTTTTCCTTTATCCAGAGAAGACGAATGTCGAAACCGTTTCACCGATTTTATTCACTGTGCGATATGACCAACCAGAAAGAATAAGCATGCAACAGTATAGGAAAATTGTATAGCGAGCTGCTTTTTAAACATTTTACTGTCGTAGCACCCTGTAGGTCTTTATGTACTCTAAATGTCGAGTGCTTAGCGCTCTGGCTTCTCATCCCAAAGGTTTTAGGTTCATTTCCAGGTTAGGGCGAGACATTTTTCTTTAATCAGAATCATTTCCTATCCTTCCACAGAATCTGAAAGTATGAATGTGTGTGTGTGTGTGTGTGTTTAAAATACTAAAAAAAAGCGTCTCTGTAACAAAAGATGGTTAAAAGCTTATTCTTCTATCTACATTATGCTAATCGAGATAAACAATAGCGGAAATGGTCTTATTACTAACGTCCTTATAAGTGGAAGGGAAATAAGGGAATACACTACGGTTAAATCTTTTAAAAACCGATCGCTATGTGAAACAATTGAAATTTGGTTCTTTATGCTTGCTAGGAGTAAACAAAAGAGAGACGAACAAAAGAAATGATTTCTCTTTGACTCAAAAAGGGTGAATGAAATAAATTGTGTATTTTTGTGTAGTAAGTTTTGTCCATCTTTGACGGTTTACCAGTTATACATAAATTATTCCAAAATCAGCCAGATGAGGCTATTCTTAGAAACATTAGGATATACCTATTTTTCGTTTGTCATGAAAATACCTTAAACATACCTATGGAATTTGATAAAAATCGTTAAAGCTATCTTTTGATAAAATCAAAATTATGAAAAATCTGATGTGTTCCATTCACATGACTTTCTCTACATTTTTGCAAGAAATCATTTTTAAAAAGCTTATGCTTCTATTTACCTCATGCTAATCGAGAAAAAATTATCAGAAATAGTCTTATTACTTACTTCCTTGTAAGTAGAAGCGAAATAAGGGAGTACTATAGGTTAAAGTGATAGTCAAAGCTATGTGACTGAGGTTTCTTTGTTTGTATGGACATGAGTTCACAAAGTCCTGTATGAGAAAAGTATAAGTTTTGTAAAGCTGATACCAAAAACAAGGAATATCTCAAAAACAATCAACTCCACGAAAAAATGTATGTAACATAAATTGTGTGTTTTAAAGTGCTCTACATTTGTTGTGTGGTAAGTTTGGGTCCATCTCTTACGGTTTAGCAGTTATGGAAAATTCCGTAAAATTGACCCAGAATAAAGTAGTCTTCAGAGGCTATTCCCAGAAAATTTTCAAAATATACATTTATACAGGCTATTCAAAATATACATTTTATTTGTCACCTAAATATCTTTAATTTATGATACTTTAATCAAAATCGTTAGAGCCATTTTTTAGAAAATCAAAATTGTCGAAGAAAGTTTTATGTAAATGGTAGTTTGGAGAAGGGGTATTTTTCTCAAAATCTTCGTGTCGCATCCCTAGAATATGATAAACTTAAATACTAAGTTTGGTATTTTACCGACTTTTCGTTTTTGAGTTATTGTGTTCACAGACACACGGACACACACACACACACACACACACACACACGGACCTTTTTCTGCAGATACTTTTTTTTTTTGGATACAGGGGACCCTAAAACATATATTTCCGGTGAAATCTCGGTATCGATTTTTTGGGTGGAGTGTAATACCTTCTCTGTACACTATGTACATAGTACGTATAGAGAAAGTAAAAAATGTTAATTTTCTTAACAATCTTCGTGTTGTAATCTTGAAAGACTGGTATTTAACCGACTTTTCATTTATGAGCTATACTACACACAGACAAACACACACACGATCATTTTTCTAAAAATCCTTTTTGTTTTATTCAGGTTTTTTTTTAGAAATCTATTACAGAACTGGCAATATCACACCTTAAATTCCGAAGAAAACATAGTCCTACTTACCAGGTTGCGCATCGGCCACTTCAACCTCAGCCATGGTTATCTGATGAAGAAAACAACCAAAGATCCATGCCCGAAATGTTGAGCCCGAGAAGTATCAACATCTCAGCTTATCCTCGAGTGCCCTGCTTTACTCAACGACAGAAGGAACTTAAACCTCAAGAGTGATCTGTATTCCATCTTTAACACCACCGAAGGATGCAGAAAAGCTATCGAGTTAATGAAGATATCACAAATGCTGTCTTTTATATAATGTGATTTAATTGTTATAACCACAGTTTGATACTATTACCACAGTTTACCAATTTACATGTACTATATTTTACTGTTACCAAGCTTATGACCACAGATGTAATATATTTCTATTAAATTTTGTATACACATTGATCTTGCAAGAATATTGTGGTCGCTGATGACCTTTGTTGTTATAAAGTGACCTTAAGTAAATTAAAAAAGCTTGTATTTCCGGTGAAATCTCGGTATCGAATTTTTGGGTGGAATACAGTACCTTCTCTATCCACTATGTGCATTGTACAGACGTACTAGAAAAAGTAAAAAGGTACAAAAATGTGTACTATTAAAATTTATCGTAAACAACTGAAAGTGGAAAGAAAAATGACAATGATATGTAGAATTATATGAGATAATAAGAGATTACTATGACTAAAATGTCAGATACATTTGCTCCTATTTCGATTTGCAGAGAAGTTGTAGCTTTTGATCAGCCCTATAACTTTAACAAAGGGATAGTTTTTAGTTCCCTTACCAGTTACTGAACCTACAAAACGTGCTTAAGTTTGAAAAAGAGGGAGGAAGGAAGGAAGGAGGGCAGGCAGAGGGGAAAATGTAATTACCAATGTAAAGCGCGAGGATTTTAGTGCACAAGAAAGAAGGAAAAAGAACGGGATATAAGAGAAAAGTTGACTTTTTTTTTTTTTTTTTAAGTGGTGCTAATTTATGAGCACATGGTCAAACAGCTTTAAGCCATGTAGGTAGGGAGTGCAGAGTGACCGCGCGCACGTGTGTGTGTGTGTGTGTGTCTGTGTGTGTGTGAAGACAGATTTTTAGCGGCTCCAGTTAATGGGAAATTTAACGAGCGGTAATAAAAATAAAAAGAAGAGATGGCAGAAAATGTTGGGACACACACATACTCACATAAGTACGAGATTGGGTCCAAGTTACCCAGGATTATGAGAATAAATTTCGTTGTTATGGACATCCCAGCTGTAATCCTTTCTACTGAGCAGACAGTCTGTTTTACTGAGGCACTCCACAAATATTAATATTATCCTTCTTTACAGGCTTCGTAGGAATCTTCTTGGGAAGTACTTTCCAGGAAAAATCTAGTGTGCACCTTCATATGATATTTTCTAAACCCTACTGTTTATTAAGGGGTACACAAATTATTCTTAAGAGAAAGTTGTTACTTTTTCTTACTTACTACATAGTATATAACTAGAAAAGGTATTGTATTCCACCCAGAAATTCAGGATTTCCATGGAAAGAATCACGCGCGAAAAAAATAATAACTAAATACAAATAAAATAAATAAAAATGTTATAAAAGAATGTTTATGTAAAGATGTGTGCGTCTGTGTGTGTATGTGAACAATATAACTCAAAAGCAAAAGTCGATTAAATACAAATCTTGATATTAAGTTCATAATCTTCCAAGGATGCAACACGAAGATTTTCACCAAAATTTTCCCACCCCAAACTATTCTTGTATCAAAAAATTTCCAAAATTTTAATTTTCTCAAAAGTGGCTGTCACAATTTTGTTTAAAATGCTTTATAATAAAGGTATGCACATGGAAAAAATGTATACATTTAGTTTTCTGGGAATAGCCTCTGAAGACCTCTTTATTCTGAATGACTATTGCATAACTGCTTAAATGTGAAACATACGGCAGAAGCTTAGGTACCACATAAAGATGTGATTCCGAAAATGTAGATCTCGTAAAAACATCAGGTGGTATTTTCATATACCTAATACTCTTTTGTCACGAATTTAACATATGCACAGATCTTTGTAGATTATCTTCTGATTCTGCGAACAAAATGTTTTATATACCTAATGTCATTATGTTGATATCTTTAAGGTTTAATAATGTCCATTTTGCATTTATCCTATTTAGGAATAGAATGAACAGCAATAGTGATAGCCAACGTTACAATTATTATAAAAATAAATGCAAAATAAGGGCCGCGCCTGGCCGAATGGTTAGACCACTCAACTCTCACCCAGGCAGCTGGGTTCGATCCCAAGCGATTGTTTGTGGGATTTGTGGTGGACAAAGCGACGCAGGGGTGGGTTCTCCGGCTTCTCCCACCATCGCATTCCACCGGTGCTCCATCTTCATTCCATGCATCATCAGTGTCACGCCTGTGGTAAAAGCGGTCGTTAACACTATAAATAATATATTACTCGTAAAGTAGTTGGCTCACTGGACATATATTCCTGAAAATGGACTTTTCTTAGTTTGCTCCGATATCTACTGTTTTCAATATTGCCTAGAATAAAATTGAGAATAAATGCTAGTTTTTAACAAAATAAGACGAAGACTCGTAATAAAATCTATCGGGACACCGAGCCAACAGGTTGAAAAACGGCAGGGCTAGAACGAGGATATTAAAAAGGTGTCTTAAATGATATTTGACAATGGGGGTAACGAAAATAGGTATGAAACAGAGAATGGGAATAGAATGGTTTATGTTAGTAGGGCGGAAAGCTCGTAAGATTGTTGACCATGCCGATAGGATGATTACCCATTATGCGGGGAACAGGAATACTGGAAGCATATTTTGGTAGTTTGCTTGCAGACTAAGGATGCTAGGAAAAATTATTACCTGAGGTATTTTTAGCTTCAAACAGACAGGAGCAGTATGCTGGGACTTGATTCTGAACAGTCAATTGGCCAAGCCTGAGAACATACGTAATGGAAATACGTGCACTAAGAGATAAGGTGTTTGTGTAAATATTGTGTATACATATTTGGTATATGAGCATCTATAAGTGTGAATATGTGAGTGTTGATTGAGTGCGAGTGTGTGGATGGGTGATATAGTGTGTTTTGTTTGTTTTCTTGTAGTGTAAGTAGTGTGTGTGTGTATGTATGTGTTTTCAGGGTTATTAGTACAAAATAAGGGTAGGTAACATTTTCAATTCAAGTATTTTTAGAGAGCATGTACGGTCTTCTGATCTATACGACGGTGTGAAGCAATTCTATTTGGAACTGCTAGTAGCATTACCTAAAAAATGGTAGTTGTCTATTTTCTGAAGTCTCTCTCTATCCTTTCCTCTTTCTCTTTAACCGCTAATATTGATTTCTATGGGGATTTTACAATAGTCCATGCTTCTGGATTGTCCACTATTATATCTCCTAGATTATCTGCACTTATTTGCAGTCCTAATTTTCCTTGGGCTTCATTCCTCTGCGGATCCCACCACCACCACCATTACATTAGAGAATGAAATGGGATAAATGTATTATTTTTATTTATGTATTATTATTTTATTATATGTAGCCTTCCATTTTCTAAAGAAATGTTGTATAATTTTCTATAAATAACAGTTTCTGAATATTTTTCACTCTCTCGGTCAGTAGGAAGCAAAGCATATTGAATTCCAACCAAAAATTCGATGTAGGAATTTCACCAATGTGCAGATTTACGTGTCATATCAGTATGCCAGTCAGATTTTCAGCTTTTTGGAACTGCTGTGAGCGATATAATGAAACATGCATTTGTTTATTGGTTATATACACTGTCTTCACAACTGCTACAATATGAACTTAGTTTGTTGTTGAAAGCAGCTAGTACGTTACAAAGAACAGCTGTGCTCTATGAGTTTTAGTCCTAAGTCCCCTGATTAACTTCGCTTTAGGTGCTACTAGGCGCGCTTGGAAGGTGCAGGTAAAACGGGGTCTCAGCTGACTCATGCATGGGGGGGGGGGGTTTGCAAGTAAACCGTGATACAGGACCATCTTTGAGAAGACACGTTCTCCGTGACTTCACATACTGCAGCTCGAGACGTAAACAAACAAGATGGCAAATAAAAACGGATAAACCCAAGTTGTCGCCTAGCCCCATTCCTACGTGTTTATCATGCACGCTTTATAGCCTAGTTCCCTTCTCAACTTATACTTGCTCTTAACATCAATTCTGTGCCTGTGCTCATCCGCATGGCTAAGTGGACAAGGTGGTGGTAAATTGTAATAGATGGACAAAAACTTACTACAAAAAAAAAAAATGTAGATGTCGTTAAAACACACAGTTTATGTCATATACATTTTTTGTCGAGTAACTATTTCAGAAATATTAAAATAAAAAAATAAAATAAAAGTCAGCAATATCATACCCTGGCACCTAATTTCCTAAACCAGCCGGTCCCCATAGCCACGCTTGCTAAGGCGTTTCGCTTTAGTGCTTCGTGGGCAGGGGACCGTGGGTTCGAGTCCCACCTTGGGCATGGGTGTTATATGTTTGTGTAGAGGAACAGTAAAACCAGTAATCATACAGGGGGAATGTAAATTGGGGATACAGCGCCGGAGTCCTGACCAGACTCCGGTACTGTTTTTTACATAGGTATATTCCAAATTTGTATCGTTTGTGATACATTTAAAAAATTTTATATACATTATTTTGAAGATAAATTTAGCTAATAGTACTACTTACTGAAACATTCTTAAAATATTAAAAAAATATTTTTTCGTGGTCGGTCTATCCTCCCCATATGTAAGACTAACACCCCGCTAGGACTTACAAGCGAATGCCTAGGGGTCAGAAGCCTGTTGGGCAGCCAATGACACAAAACCACAGAATCGAAAACCTGGAACGAGTGGTCAGACCGTAGCCAGGCATGAGCGTGAGGAAGTGGATGATATGAAATGCAGGCGAAATTGATGATGGAGCAATTAGTGGAATGACTGGCGGGAGAATCGCCTGCATGCCACTTCGTCCACCACAAATCCCACATGCAAGCGCTTGGAATTGAACACGGGCCGGCCAGGTAGGAAGCGAGCGGTCTAACCACTCGGCCACGGTGCCGCCTTAAAAATTTAAAGTACAACATATAGTTATCTTTCTTTTCATCAATTTAAATTCTTTACTATTATCCTTAAAAACATATTAAATGTTTCATTATTCATCAATTATTAGTTTATTCTTTAATTTCAACCATTTCTTCCTCTTTGTAAATTATTTCATTTTGCTCCATCATTAATTTTCTATATTTTTTCTTTTTAATATTTTCTTTTATATTTTTTAAAATTACAAAAGCTACAAAATAATCCTTCTTAAAATTAAATATAAATATTTATTTGGAATCCAGTATAAATAGCTGGTAACAGCCTATCTCATCAAAACTAAATATAACACTACCTTTCCTATTTGGCGACCGAAACTCGGGAATTATTGTATTAGTATCCATACATATTTTTATAACTAAATTAAACTTAAAATTATATTGTATGTATAAACTAACGCAACACTTGTTTTCAGAGATATTCCTGTTTATTGGATTCAACATTAATATACTTAACATTTTCTCAAACAGGAATTTGTAATTCTTGTCCATGAAAAGATAACTGAGTTTCAATCACGTACCAACAAGCTTATAAAAGATTTTACTATCGCTTTAGCCTTGTGTACTCCCTCATTTCTGTTGTGCTTATAAGAAACTAATTCATACGACAATTTCTGCTTTTGTAAGAATAGTTTATTACAGAATAGGTAGGGGAAGTGAATAGAACATATCACATATAAGATGACATTGTATTCCAACAAAATATTCAAAACCGAGATTTCACCGGAAACGCATGTTTTAGGGTTTTGTAAATACAGAAAAAGCATTTTTAGAAAAAGATCCTCGCGCGCTTTTATGTATATCCTACATTTTTTGGGAATAAACTCTTCACCCTGGACGACTTTGTATCATTTTTAATAACTGATAAACTGCAGGAGATAGACAAAAACTTACTACACAAAATTATATTAAGAGTTAGCCGTTTCCGAGATTTTCCTTGTTATTGATTTCAATTTTAAGCTACTTAAGCTTTTCTCAAACGAGAAAGTTAGCTTCCTTTCTGTCTCTTTGTTGTTTTCTGCTGCCAAGCCAAGATTTGATTATTGCTTTAGGCTGTGTATCCCCTTATTTCCCTTCTATTTATATATAAAGAAGCAAGTAATGAGATTAGTTTTGCTAAAGTTTATCGCGATTAGTTGCTTTAGATAAAGGAATTATCTTTCGTAAGAAAAGCTTGTTTGCGGAACAACTATTTTTATTTTATCTACACATACTATGTACATAGTGTATAGAGAAGGTATTGCAATGCATCCAAAAATTCGATACCGAGATTTCACCGGAAATACATGTTCTAGGGTCAACCTGAATCCAAAAAAAGGCATTACTGGAAAAAGGCCCGTGTGTGCGTGTGTGTGTCTGTGGCCAGCATAGCTCAAAAGCGAGAAGACCGTTAAATACCAAACTTAGTATTTAAGTTTGGTATCTTGCAAGAAAACCTCCCCACCCCAAACTACCCTTTACATGGATATTTTTTCGAAAATGTTGGTTTGCTCAAAAATGACCTTAACGATTTTGATTAAAATATCGTATATTAAAGATATTTACCTGACAAATAATATGTATATTTTGAATTTTCTGGGAATAGCTCTGAAGACTACTTTGTTCTGGATGAATTTTACGGAATTTTGCATAACTGTTAAACCGTAATAGATGGACAAACATTTACCACACAAAAAATGAAGAGCACATTAAAACACACATTTCATGTTATATACATGTTTTTCGTGGAGTTGAACATTTTTGAGATATTCCTTGTTTTTGGTTTCAACTTTAAAAAACTTTTACTTTTCTCATACAGGAATTTGTCAACTCTTTTCCATACAAACTTCAGTTACATAGCAACCAGCTTTTGACTATCACTTTAACCTATGGTACTCCCTTATTCCCTAAGCAAGTAATAAGACAATTTCTGCTAATTTTTTCTCGATTAGCATGAAGTAAATAGAAGCACTTGTTTTTAACAATAATTTGTTGCAGAGATTTAGAGAAACTCTTGTGAATGTAACACATCTTTTTTTTTTTTTTTAATATTGGCATTGGACATAATTCGTTTTGTTTTATTTTCATTTTTGTATTCACCCTTATACATGTGGGTACAACATAGAGGATCCCCCACCACAGAAGTGTGTGATACATGCTCAAAATGCCTCCAAGGTCTTGTACTCCTTAGAAGTGTATGTTTTTGTGTCAGCGGTTGTACCAGTCGACGGTATTTCTACATTTCGATGTTGTCACGAGGACGAAATAAAAAACGGGGCCCCTGAACATCGCGGTTACGGTGGGGGTTGATTGTTCGGGTTTTACGGCTCGGATTCAGGTTTCGTTTAATAGGGTGGCCAGGATCTGGAAAGGGTGTTCGGATGTCCCCTTTGTGCCTGGCACAGAGGTATGAAATATTTATAGCTAAACGATGGGACGTTGAGGTCTGTTCAGTTCCAGCTGCTAAACTTTTATTTTTCTACTCCAAAAATATATTTGCAGCGATAAATTTTAAATACTCATTCTTTTGTACGTCGTGATAAAAGCAGTACTTAACAAAATTCAAACTTCATCTTTCAGTACACAATGAAAAAGAAATTGGTGCTACATTTGCTATGTTTTTACTTTCTCTAGCACGTATGTACAGTATACATAGCAGATAGAGAAGCTATTCCATTCCACCCAAAAATTTAATACCGTGATTTCACTGGAAAATTTTTTGAGGACCCCTAATAAATTTGTTTTAGAAACTGTCCCTTTGTGTGCAAGTGTGATTTTGAGCAGCATAGCTCAAAAACGAAAAGTCCGTTAAATGTCAAACTTGGTATTTGAGTTCAGTATCTTCCAAGGATGCGACACGAAGATTTCAAGAAAATTCTTTCATCCTTTACATGATACATTTTTGAGTGGTTAATGAACTACAGCGAAATATTTTCAGATGATAAAAAGTATCTTAAACAATTAATTTGAGATCGAAAACATCTGGTCTGTCTGTTAAATTTCGGATTTATGGATATAAGTTTATAAAGTACCTGTCCGCCATTGGCTGCTGATACTATTCGAGAACAGAACAACGAAAACGAAGGACCATTTGGAGAGCATACCTTTCTGGTGTAATGATTATGATATTAACTTCGCACAATACGCAATATTTTTTCGAGTTCGATTCTCTCCCCCAAGCGGCACGTCTTCGTATGGACATGAAAAAAAGATCTGACATATTACATTCACATGACTTTCTCTAGCTGCTCTATAAACTTCTTACAAAAGATTCTTCCTATACAATGCTAATCAAGATAAACATTAGCAGAATTTCTTGTTACTTAGTTCCTTATAAGTAGAAGGGAACTAAGGGAATGCACTAAAGTGATAGTCAAATGTTTTAAAAGCTATCATTATGTGATTGTCATTTTAAATTGCTTCTTTGCTTGACCATGAGAAGAATAAAAGGAAAACGGACACTTCCTGTCTGAGAAAAGTAAAAGTACTTCACAATTGAAACCAATAACAAGGAAAATCTCGGAAACGGTTACCTTCACAACAAAAGCGTAAAGGACATAAATAGTGTGTTTTGACGAGATCTTACGGCTTAGCAGTTACGCAAAATCAGCAAAATTCATCCAGAATAAAGAGGTCTTCAGAGGCTATTCCTAGAAAATTCCAGACATACATTTCATTTGCCGTGTAAATATCTTTAATATACGGGATTCTAATCAAAACCGTTAGAGCAATTTTTGAGAAAATAAAAATTTACGAACATTTTTCCATGTAAAGGGTAGTTTGTGGTGGGGAGATTTTTTTTTGAAAATCTTCATGTCACATCCTTAGAAGATACTGAACCTAAATATCTACCAGGTTTGGTATTTAACGGTCTTTTTGTTTTTGAGCTATGCTATCCATAGACACACCACGCATATGGACCTTTTTCTACAAATGTTTTTTCGGACTCAAGGGACCCTAAAACATATATTTCCAGTGAAACCTCGACTTCGAATTTTTGGGTGGAATACAATACCTTCTCTATCCACTATGCTCATAGTACATATGGGCTAGAGAAAGTTAAAAAAAAAAGTTAAATCTATGGCAGGAACCAACCTATGACCTTCGGGTCATCAGTTTTTGACGTTACGCATCAAGCCACAAGAGCAATTAAATAAATGTCTCTAGAGTAGGCTACATAATGTAGGAAGTAAGCTAAACCATGGACAGTGTCAAATCTTCGAGATTTAAGAAAACTTTAGTAGGTATATCTTGAGAACGCGAAGACCGATTTGCTGAAAATCGATATTTATACCTCGCATATTAGTTTTAAAGACATTCCAAGCGATGTTTTCATCTGACTTTGATTTAACATCGAATTATCTGCATTTGAAAACAATTTAACACCTTCCAACTGCGTTATATTTAGTTAAGGAGCATTGATTTCCTATATGAAATTACTTATATCAGACACATCTATAAACTCTTCAAGTTATTTCGGTGCTGTTATGAACATCCTATATATGTACATAATACTGGTAGAGAATGTAAAATCACAGGAGAGTTGTTCTCAACTTGTTTGTCTAGGCTATCAATAATGTGAATCCAAAGTGACACATTCACTGCTCTGGGCTAATACGGTCCAGATGTTCCAGTATTGGCGGGTTGAGTTTTTGCTGCTTCTCCCTGCTGGTCCCAAATTTTATTGCAGCAACTGCTCTGTCCCCTTGGTCATAAAAACCTGCGCAAGAAACCAGTTCCCTCTTTACAATTTCATATCCAATATTTTATACGTATACTCTACCCCTCCTCTACACTGGCGTAATTAAGTTTTCTCAAGTGATCAATCAGATACCAACGCTTGGTAAATGGAAAAATCTGATGTGTTCCATTCACATACCTTTCTCTAGCTGTTCCTCAAACAAGCTATTCTTAGACTGCTTCCGTAGTCGAGTAGTCGGAGGACCCGGGTTCGATTCCCAGCTGGGGCCGGGAATTTTTCTTTAATCACAATTATTCCCTATGCTACCACAGAGTCTGGAAGTATGTATGTGAGAGTGAATGTGAGTGTGTTTGAGGAAAATAAAACGATTTAAACTCAACGTAAAGAACCTACAGATTTGACCTTAAATGTTAAAAGGGGCTATATAAATGAAACAATTAAAAAAAGAAGCTATTCTTACACTTGTTCCTACATTATATCTTTGAGATAAATATTAGCAGAAATAGTCTCATTACTTGCTTCCTTTTAAGCAGAAAGGAAATAAGGGAATACACTACACTAAAATCTTTTAAAAGCTGGTGAGATGCGAACAATTAAAGTTCGGTTCGCTTTGCATTGCCAGTAAAACAAAAGAGAGACGAAATGAGAAGTGACACATAAAGAGCAAAGTTACGTCTTAGTTCAAAATTGAAACCAATAACAAGGAATGTCTCGGAAACGGACAACTGCACAACAAAAGTGTATATGTTGTAAGTTATGTGTTTTAATGAGATCTACATTTTTTGTGTAATAAGTTGGTGTCTATTTCTTACGATTTACTAGTTATGCAAAATTCATCCAGAAAGAACAGGCCTTCAGAAGCTATTTCCAGGTAGTTCAAGATATATATTTCATTTGAGAAAAACAAAGTTTTCATAAGTTTTTAAATGTTAAGTGCGGTATGATGTGGGAGATTTTCCTGAAAATTTTCGTGCCGCATGCTTGAAAGATACTTAACTTAAATATCAAGTTTCTTTTAAACGTATTTAGTGCTCATTTAATTTTTAGCTATGCTGGACACACACACACCCGTGCTGAGAACTCTAGCTAAAAATGTTTTTTTGGACTCAAGGAACCTCAAAAAATATTCGGCAAAATCTCGAAATATTTAGGTGGAATACAATACCTTCTCTATAAACTATATACATAGTACGTGTAGAGAAAGTAAAAATGGAATATACAAGCTCCTTCCATGTTTAAATTATATGTATAGATGTTATAGCGGTGGAATATTCATTTCTTGTTCCAACCAAATATGTAGTTATAAAAGACTGAGGCAATTTAAGAATGACCATATTGACGTGTTACATTCATATAAATTTCTCTACAACTACTTCTATTGTGATATATTCTGTAAACTATTGCTACAGGCTTATTATTTTTTCTGCTACTTATACCTTGAGTATGACTTTTCAAGGATGAGCTTAATTACTCTTTGGGATAAAAATGCATCAGCAATCCAATTTTTTAAATAAACAAAACTTTCTCATATTTTCAGCAGTAATATTACAAAGGGCAAAGTTATTGTAATACCAATAATAATTTTTCAAAAAATATATTTAGAGTATAATATTTCTAATGTTTCAAAAAAATATACCTATATGTATATTAATTCAGTAATCAAAGTTACTAAAACATTCCTCTTTAAAGTGTGTGTGTGTGTGTGTGTGTGGGAGAAAAGTCGGTAAAATACCAAACTTGGTATTTAAGTTTAATATCTTCCAGGGATGCGACACGAAGATTTTAAGAAAAATTTCCCCACCCCAAACAACCCTTTACATGGAGAAAAATTCGAAAATGTTAATTTTCTGAAAATGACTCTAACGATTTTGATTAAAATACCGTATATTAAAGATATTTATATGCCATATAAAATGTATATCTTGAATTTTCTGGTAATAGCCTCTAAAGACCTCTTTACTCTGAATGAATTTTGCTGAATTTTGCATAACTGATAAATCGTAAAAGATAGACAAAAGCTTAGTGTTAAGAAAAAACGTAGATCACGTTAAACCACACAATTTATGTCATTAGGTTTTTTTTTGTTGATGTTGAATTGACCATTTCTGAAATATTCCTTGCTATTTGTTTCAGATTTAAAATACTGAAACTTCTTTCACACGGAAAGTTGTAAACTACTGGCTCAGTATAGAAACGGATTTCATCCACATGGCAATCAGCTTTTAAAAAGATTTTACTATCGTTTTAGCCTGGTGTATTCTCTTATTTACCTTCTTGCAAGGAGGCAAGTAATTAAGATTATTTCTGCTAATGTTTATCTCTATTATATAAAGTAGATAGAAGAATATGCTTTTTAACAATAATGTTTTATAGCGATGTAGAGAAAGTCATGTGAATGGAACACATAAGATTTTTTATAGAGTTAACCGTTTTCGAGATATGCCGGATTGTTAGTTTCAATTTTAGCCACGTAAACTTTCTCAAACGGGAACATATGTTTATTCTCGTTTCTCGTTTGTTTACTCTTGGAAAGCAAAGAGATTGGAATTTCAATTGTTTCACATAGCGACCGGCTTTTGAAGAACGAGTCTATCGCTTTAGCCTGTACATTTTCTTATTTCCTTTCTACTTACAAGCGACTAAGTAATAAGGACAATTTCTGTTAATGTTTATCTCGATTAGCATGATGTAGATAGAAGAAAAAGCTTTTTAACAACAATTTGTTACAGAGATGTAGAGAAAGTCATGTGAATGGAACACATCAGATTTCTTTGGATGTTTTGGTGTAGGTGCACCAAGCTCTCTAATACTTGTTATATATTTAGAACACAATTCGACCTTTAATCCCTGTCACTTTTGGTTTTGAAATGAAGTATCTAAAGCAGACATCTTGATGACGCAGACACTTGTGTCGAAAAAGAGAATCTTTCCACATCACATCAAATTCGCACAATGTGACCCATTTTTCTAGCACATGCACTGGTGTAGTGCGGTTGGCTGGCGATTGTTCGGGGTTAATTCCCATACCGTCTCCGACTTGAACTTGCGGAGAAGGACCAGGGACGTGTCACAAACACGAGTATTGTCCACACTTAGCCAACAATACGCCTGTCAGCGCAGGATCATCTCCTCAAGATGCTTGCTTGCTAGCACGGCATGCGGAAAATACCGTCCATTCTTTTATTCCACTGTCGACACCTCGGCATAAGGACCAGGGGAGAAAATCACGAGTTTAAATAAAAGGAGAGGTGATGCCACATGCCGATAAGCTTGAATGGAGGTGTTGGAGCAAGGGAGAGACGATCAACACCTTGAGGACAGGCAGCGCGACAATGGCGAGGATTTTGTTGAGGTTCATCGGGAGATTTCGTGGTCTACATGCTTAGATTCGATCATGCGTAGCATTTTGGGCCACCCATCGAGTTCTGTCTGGGTCACCTTTACTCTTTTGTGCGTTAAGTACTTCCGGCTTCAGGACTGTACCGTGTTTGGAAATCATTATCGGCTTTAATGAAATCAAACATGAAAATGCTGTTTCCGGTTTAGTAACATATAAACTAATATGGATGATCTTATTGCCTATCTTGTTATAAGGACACGAAAGTTCAACCCCAAGTAAAGATTATTTGAGCTGAAGTGAGCTTTTGATATTTGTTGCGGTGATACTCTTATGGACAAATAGAAGAATGAAAGATTACGAACATTTAATTTAACAGACAGAGAAAACTGGCACTATCATGTTCAGAGAATGGAAAATGTTAGAATTCCTCAAAAAATCTTGAATTACATACCGAAAGGTAGAAGAAATATGGGATTTTCCGTTCGAAGATGGATTGTACAATTCTAATTTTGAGTTGGAGCAGATCATTAGTAATCTAATACTAATGTATGCTGCTGTTGATGATGATAATGGAGATGGATGCATGATATTGCACTCTAGAAGAAAATGTTTCTTAGGTCATTTAGTTCTGGAGAATGTATTGAAGTTTATATACAAATTATGAAACTAATTACCAAAACGCATGCAACTACCCTGAAATATTGAGTAATTCTTTTCGAATAAATTTATTTTAAAAATATTTTAGGATTGCTTTACGTCTTTTGAATTCTAACATCATGATTGTTACCCTCTCTGTTTTCGTGTAGCAGTCTTATTTTTACTTTCTCTACCACATACAATACCGAGATTTCTCCGGAAATTCATGTTTTGAGGACCTGATTAATAAAAAACACTTCAAAAATGAAAAGGATGTCAAATATTAAACTTCATACTTAGCATTTTCAAAGGATGTGACAGATAATGTTCAAGAAAATGCTCTTACTCAAAAATATCTTTCTCATGGAACATTTTGTTGTTTGCCGTTATTTCCAGAACTAAATTTATTGCAACTAAAAATCTTGAATTTTCTGGGAATAGCCTCTGAGTTCTTCTTTATTCAGATGACTTTTGCAGCTTATTAACCGTAACAAATAGACAAAATCTTACTCCACAAAAATGTAGATCTCGTTTCAGCTCATAGTTTGTTAGATAATTTTTGTGGAATTAACCATTTGAAGATATTCCTTGTTATTGGTTTAATAGATTTGCTATCGCTTTAGCGTAGGGTATTTTCTTATTTCCTTCTACTTACAAGAAAGTACGCAATAAGACCATTTATGCTAAGGTATATCTCGGTTAGATGAAGTAGATAGAAGAATAATCTTTGTTGCACAATGGGTAAAGAAAGCAATATGAATCGAACTCATCAGAATTATTTACTTTAGTATTCGGGTTCTCGTCGTGCATGACGCTAACTGTTCCGATTTTAGTAATTTAAAAATTAAATAGACTACAGCAGAAGAAGGAAGTGTTTCATCCCATACAAAAAATTCGATACTAATATTTTACCGAGTGGATTTGAGGATCCCTGAATACAAAACATAATAGGTTAGAAAAATATCGGTGTGTGTGCGTGCGTGCGCACAACTCAGAAAAGAAAGGTTTGAATGAATACGAAACTGTTTATTTATGTTCAGCATCTTCCAAGGTAAGTGATATTCGGCTTTTGATTAGAATATCAATGTTTAGATAATTTGCACAAATGAAACGTAATACGATGTGATTCAAAAATACTTTTACAAATATTGAAGGCTGGTTCCTTATATCGAAACAAGAAATAATGTTCTTATAAATAGAGGTCCCAAAACCCTTCGTTTTCAACTTATTAGGGTTCAAAATATTATTTATCAAAAAATTTTAAAGTAGCACATTATTCTATTTTTGACATTGTCAGATTATTAGAAGGTGTAAAACACAAACACTACTCATAACAAATGCTCGAAATGTCCTCTCTTGCGTCTAGATACGCATGCACTCCTCGAAGTATGCACTGTCACATTCCCTGCCGGTGTGGTATAGTTTCTCAGGCTCCCATGATACCAGTTGAGGAGTTCTTCATCTGGGATGTTTGCTGCATAAACCAATTGTTTAAGATTCCCCTAAATATAAAAATCCAAAAGACTGAGGAACGTGCAGGCCATGGGACTGGTCCTCCTCTACCTGTCCATCTGTCATTGGTACATCTCGAACAATGAGACCAAAATGTGCTAGAGCCCCATCATGTATAAACCACATGTTTCTTCTTAAGTGCAAGGGCACCTGTTCTAAAAAGTCTGAGGTGCTTAAGTCTCTGTAGACAGCACAATGCTTAAGTCTCTGTGAATGCAGTACACAGCTGACAATGTAACAAGCAGCCATGTCAGCGCAAAGTAAAATGGATGAATGAGTGCATAAATTAATGAAGTTGTTGAGTTAGATCTGTAAAATTGAGCATTAATGAATTGATGACGCGAAAATGAAGGGCTTTAGAGGATACGTTTATATAGACCTATTTTCCTGTTTCGAGATAAGGAATCCATCCCCAAATACTGTAAAAGTGTTTTTGGATCATCCTGTATATCTTCAGCTTTCTGCGGATTAGAATGTGAAATATTCTTCATTTTGAACAAATGTATAGGTAATGGTAAACCGTAAGAGATAGGACATAGGACATGCGATATGTTGCACTTATGATGTTGGGTCATTCCTACTTGAAAAGATTTATGCGTATGTGACACACATATATTTTATAAAATCAGTTTTTGCCTTCCATGCAGCAAAATTAATAGTACCTATAATTTTATTCACTAAAATAAAAAGCAATTGAACATCTCGGTTACAGTTCGATAATATTTATGGGTTTTTATCTAGTAACCTATCGTATATATTTATATACATTTATTCATGAAAATAATTGAAAATTAATGGACCAATTGGTTAAATTTATACAATGGCTAGGTTTTTATACTGTCGTATACGGTTATGTAAATGTATTCATTAATTTAATAGATCTGTTACAGTTGTGTAATATTTTATAGGCTATTTACCCAGCAGAATATCGTAAATTTTATGTGAAATTTTTTATTAGAATTAAAAAAATAAAAACATCTTATAAGTCATATTCATATTACTTTCTCTACCCCATCTGTCTTATTAGTGGGTATACAGATTATTCTTAGAAAGTTTATTTTCCTATCTACTTTATTTGCATCGAGATAAACATTTTCCGTAAAAAACTGCACTACACATTCTATTTAGATATACAGGGAATAGCGACGGTCAAATTTAAGAACTTACGATGTATGCTGGCTTAAAATTCTATAATCTTTGCATGCAATCTTGAGAAACAAGTCTAGATAGACAAGACTTAAAGAGAATGAAGTATTGAATAATTCGAACATTAATAACAGATATCTCGGAAATGCCAAATGCCACAAAAAATAAAAAGTGAATCTTGTATATATGTTCTGTGTGCATGTTTTCGTTTATCGCTTATCGTGTACAGTTACACTTGATTTTACAAAATTCCTTCCGAATGGAGTAGATTTTACATTACTAGAAAATGCAAAATATACAGATATGTCAGATATAGTATGGCATTTTAATCAAAATCGCTAGAGCTAAATTTTAGAAAATCGAAAATTTCGTTGGGATGGAGACATTTCTTTGAAATCTTCGCGCTGCATTTTTGGAAGATATTAAACATAAGGGAAACTGGTGTTTGTCAGACGTTTCGGTTTTGATCTACGCAGTTCATAGAGGGGAAGAGAGAGAGTGAGAGAGAGTGTGTGTGAGTGAGTAAGTGAGAAAGAGAGACATAAGATCCTTTTTCTAAAAATGCTTCTTTTGTATTCAAGATGTCCTCAGACCATATATATGCAGTAAAATGTTGGTATGGACTTTTTTATTGGAATGTAATATGCTTTCTAGCTGTGTTAGATGGTACTGAAAGTAAAAATAATAGCTAAATTTCGGATACAGTTTCAGTGTTTATTAAGTAATTTATCTAGTACCTATTTAGTGCCTTGAAGTGTGTTTATTGCAATAAAACCTAAATTTGGAAGTTTTATGGCATTGTGTTTGTTCTATCTTAAATAAGCGTTAGGGAAAGTAAAAATGGTTATTTAGCATTCTAAAACTCGTAGAGGTATTCTATTATATGGGTGCCTACTTGAAGAGCGTGTACAGAGGACGAATGCGTTACGCGATGGCCACGCGGGACCCAAAACAAACGAACGCTGCCAGTGAGGAACAGAGACAATGGAAGGTGTCAGCATGCCATTAATATCACAGCAAGAAGGGAACTCTCTTTCCCACAGCTGCTATCAACTTGACGGGACAAAGGGCACATTCGCACCGATTATATTAACAAACTTCACCACAACCTCCCTGCTACACTGATTTTTTATTTGGGCAGGTACCCCCGTCTTTTCTTTTGTTCATTTATACACGTTAGCACATGGATACCCGGAAACCCGATACTAAATGTTGGACTTAGATTTATTGGATATCAGATTATATTTATAAACGTCTCGCTACCTTTTTCATTCTTTCCTTTCTTCTCTTTTATTTCATTCTTTATAGTGTCTATTTCTCTTAGATCTTCAAGTTTATAGACCCACTTATATTGAATTTCTATCAACATCTGTTCTAATATTTCATTCGTATCTCAGCCATTATCCCTTCTTTCGATAGGCATGTATCAAATTCCTTTCTTACTGTAATTTTGCTACTTGATAGTTAAGTTCAGTACCCTGCAGGGATGCAACACGAACATTTGCAAGAAAATCCCCACCCTCAACTATCCTTTACATACAACATTTTTCGAAAATTGGTTTTCTCAAAAATACCTCTGTTTTTGATTAGTATACCACACGTTTAATATTTTTTTATGAAAAACTAAATGCATAGGTATCTTGAATTTTCTAGGAATAGCTTATAAAGAACTCGTCATTCTTGATGACTTTTGCAAGTCATACCGTAAGAGATAGACAAAAACTTACACACAAAATGTAGATCTTGTTAAAACCGACCAATTATGTCACTATATATTATTTTGTAAAGTTTACCGTTTCAAGATATTCATTGTTATTGGTTTCAATTTTCAACTACTTAAATTTTTCTCAAATGGGAAGTCATCTTTCGTATCATATCTCTTCTTGTTTTTTTTACTCCTATCCACATAAAGAGAACCGAATTTAAAAGTTTTTTTCTCATAGCAATAGCTTTTGAAAGATTTATCTATCGCATTAGCTTAGTGTATTCCCTTATTTCCCTTCTGCTTATAAGGAAGCAAGTGATAAGGTCATTTCTGATAATTTTTATCTTGATTAGCATGATGTGCACAAATGAATAATCTTTTGCAAGCATAGTTTATTTGCAGAACAGGTAGAGAAATTCTTGTAAATGGAACATATCAGATTTTTATTATTGTATTTATACGTTTACATTTTTTTTTCAGGATAACTGAAACTCCAGGAAAGGAACCTTAACAGGCAAGTCACCCAAATGAAATTAACACTCGGATCCTCCAGTATAGAAAGCACATACTTTTCACAGTGCAGCATGTAAGTCAGGCTGTTCCAACTCTTCTCGTCCGTACACAAACACTGACCTGGGAGCCCGGCTGGAGGGGAAGCATGGTAGACAATACGCGAAGGCCTTAGCACAAGTGCTACTTTCAATTCTTGACACTTCATTCCAACCAATTCCTACACAGTTACTGATTTGTAATCCACATTGCTGGTTTTCTTAAGCCGTAAGTAATTCGCTGCCCTTTTCACACGGACCTAAGCTGGAATAGCCTGTAAAGATGGCGGTTGTGGTGGTGTTGGGTTTAGTGCTGCATGAGATGATAATGAAGAAAATCCCTGAAACATCGAAGTGTGTGTCATTGTGTTTATTTTTATTTATTTATCTTATTTTATTTATTTATTTGGCAGCCTAACGTCTTTTAATCTGGTTGGTATATCGGACGATAAATGAAATCGTTGAAATGATGCTCAAATGATCTCGGAGTCAATGGAGCTTAAAATTAGAAGTACTCTTTTCAGGATAAAGGAAAACCCCGAAAAAACTTTACCCCGTAACTAACCCTAAGCGAGATTCGAACTCGCGACCACTTCAATGTGAGGCAGACAACGATACCCCTATACTACCGAGGTGGGTCGAAGCGTGTTGCGTTAATGGTAATAATTTGGGTCCGGATCCTTGCAATTAAAAATCAAAATAGGCAGGTAAAAATACAATAAAACTTAAAACAACAATTTAAATTGAAAAACGTATGATCATTGTATATTGGATAACCAATATTTGATAAAAAAAAATCTACTGTGTTACACCCTCATGACGTTTTCTAGCTGTTCTACAAACTTCTTACAAAAGATCATTCTTCTTTTACACCATGCTAATCGAGATAAACATTACTTATTACTTAACTTTTTATAAGTAGAAAAGGACTAAAGGAATGCACTATACTAAAGTGATAATCAAATATTTTAATACTTAGATATTCGATTGGCATTGCAATTCGCTTCTTTCCTTGACCAGGAATAGAACAAAAAAGAAATGGACACTTCTGTCTGAGAAATGTAAAAGCATTTCAAATTTGAAACAAGGAATATCTTAGAAACGGTCAACTTTACAACAAAAATGGAAAGGACATAAATTATGTGTATTGACGAGATTTACATTTTTGAGTATAAGTTTTTGTCTATCTCTGCCAATTTGCTAGTTATACAAAATGAAACAAAAATCGTCTAGAATAAAGAGGTTTTCAGAGGCTATTCCCAGAAAATTCAAGATCTACATTTTATTTATCGTGTAAATATCTTAAACATAAGAGATCTTAATCAAAATCGTTAGAGCCATTTTTGAGAACATCAAAATTTTCGATTTTTTTCCATCTAAAGGGTAGTTTGGTGTGGGAGATTTTCTTGAAAATCTTTGTGTAGCATGCTTGGAAGATACCAAACCTAAATACAAGGTTTGATATTTAACGAACTTATCGTTTTAGAGCTATGCTGTTCACAAGCAAAAAACACACATATACACACACATACCTTTTTCCAAAAATGCTTTATTTTGGATTCAGGCGGACCGAAAACATGTATTTCCTGTGAAATCTCGGTATCAAATTTTTGGGCACAATACAATACCTTCTCTATACACTATGTACATAGTACGTGTAGAGAAAGTAAAATTACTATACAACAGGTGTAGATCTCTCTTTAAAGCACACAGTTTTTGTCGAATAAAGCTTCTTGTGGCTTTAACAATTTCTTATATATTCTTTACTATGGGTCTGAATTCTCAAATACTTTATACGACTGTAAATTCGATATTGGTTTTTGCTTTCTCTAGCACGTATGTACCATGTGCATAGTAGATACACAAGGTATTTTATTCCAATTCTAATTCCAATTCAATAATGGTGTTATATGTTTGAGACCCCTTAAATCCAGAAAAAGCATTTTTAGAAAAAGTTGGTATGTGTCTGTCTGTATCTGTGAGGAACATAGTTTAAAAAACAAAAGTCGGTTGAATACCAAACTTGTCATTTAAGTTCAGTGAATTCCAAGGATGCAAAGCGGATATTTTCAAGAACCCCAACTACCCTTTACAAGGTATATTTTTAGATGACTTTTGTATAACTCGTAAACCGTAAGCAATAGACAAAAGCTCACAAAACAAAAAATATAGATGTCATTAAAATACGACATTTTTGTAATACCTATACATTTTTTGAAGAGGCATTCCTTTTTTTTTTTTTTTTTTTTTTGTTTAAATTTTAATCTAGTTATACTTTCCTCAAAGGGAAGTCAACTTCCGTTTCATCACTTTTGTTTTACTTCTGAAAATGCAAAAGAGAACCAATTTAAATTATTTTACATAGCGATATTTTCGAAGTTCGAATATTGCATTGGCCTAGTGTATTCCCTTATTTCTCTTCTATTTGCAAGGAAGCAAGTAATTAGACCATTTCTACTAATGTTTATGTCGATTTTCATGACGTAGATAAAAGAACAATCTTTTGTAAGGAAGGTTTTTTGTGGAGCAACTAGAGAAAGTCAGATTTTTCACTCTTCTCTCTCTGTCTCCGTCTTTCGCGGTCATAAGTTTAAGGTCTTTCACATAAGGAAATATGTTAAAAAGGCAAAAGAGGAGTGATAAATCATTTTATTATTTCCAAATACCTCAACAAGATTATTTAGATTTAATTGCTTTTCACACAAACTGTGTGTAGGACAGGATTTGGATAGGTAGAGTCAGACTGAAAAATCCAATGCCATAGCGGGGATTTGAACCACGGATCTTCCGGTCTCTAGCACTAAGCTACCACTAAACTACCATGGCAACATGCCAGCACGGCATTAAACTTCTCAACTGACTGGCATGTTTAATACCGTATCGGTATGTTGCCATGGTAGCTCAGTGAAAGACCAACTGGCTAGAGATCGCGAGATCCATGGTTCAAATCCTGGCTATGGCATTGAATTTTTAGTTTGACTCTACCTATCCTACATACGGTTTGTGTGAGAAAACAATTAAATCAATGTTAATTGACCATAATAGTTGGTTATACTATACAACCCGGACTTAAAGTACTTCTACATTGTAAGCCGCCATTGGGGTATGTTATCTCAAAATAATTTGAGATCACCTTGTGGTTTACAGAAAAAAATGCATGTCAGTTGAGAAGTTTAATGTCGTGCCGGTATGTTGCCATAGTAGCTCAGTAAAGCAATGGGCTAGAGGCCGGGAGATCCGTGGTTCAAATCCTGGCTATGGCACTGAATTTTTCAGCCTCCGTGGTTGAGCGGTTAGCGGTCAGCGAGTTGACATCTCACTCGGAGGTCTCAGGTTCGATTTCCGGCTGGGGCGGGGAATTTTCCTTTAACCAGAATCCATCCCTATCCACACAAAGTCTGGAGGTATATGTCATTGAAGAAATAAAATGATTAAAAACTAAACGTTAAAGAACCCATAGTCAACGAGTTGTTTCTAAAACAAAACTCCCTTACATGTTAAAGGGGACATATGTATAAATTTTGATTTATTACCTTCCTCTAAAATAAAACCATGTTTTGCCTAAGATCAGGACTTTGGCAACGATAAATTGGGTGAGGATAGAAATGATTATGGTAATGTTGATGATAACGACAGTGGAAATCACACTTCTGCCTCTTGGTGAAAATTTAGCTGGCATAATGTGAAAGCCTCTATAAGCATTACCTCACCAGTGGAAGTTGAAGCCTAATACCCTCACACCTGCACACGGTCACACTAAATCACCTTTCGATTCCAAAATAAAAGAGGCCATTGTGAAGGGGTAAACCGCCAGCAAATGCCCTAAAACTAATTCCTGTGACTGTCATGTGAGTGAGGTTCGAACCCCGGGTGTAATGAATGGCCACCCCGTAGCGTTGACAGGAGCGCAACATAATTTTGGCCGGGTGACTTATGTGACGCGATAACAATGAGGGCACACAATGGTGCTAGGTACACAATATACACAGCACCGTGCACCTGACAGAGTGATGCATCACACAATTACCTGCCTTCTTACCTCGTTTTCACTTAACTCACACATTTCTTTTAATGGCCGTTCAAGCCTTTCAAATTCTTTCTGACCACCCGAGTATTGGAGGAACATTAACTGATTTTTTTCTTTCTTGTCTACTTTGTAAAGATTTTTTCCTTTCTTCCTCTTTCTTCTTATTTATTCGTACTGTCTCTACTTCGTACACAGTATATACGAGGGTTAGCTGATAAGTCCCGGGCCTCTTAATATAATCAGCATTTAATTTTTTTTTTTTTGCTTTATTTCTCAACATATTCTCAGAAAGGCCAATACATTTGTCATATCGACGTTCTAATTTAATTAAACCATCTCTGTAGTGAGGTTTATCAAGGCCCTTAAAATAGCTGTTTACAGCATCAGTGACCTCCTCGTTGCGGTGAAATCTTCGTCCTCCAAGACATTTTTTGAGGTTTGGGAACAGGTTGTAGCTACTGGGTGCTAGATCTGGCGAATAGGGTGGATGTTCAAGCAATTCCAACTTTAATTCGCACATTTTTACTTTCTCTACACGTACTATGTACATAGTGTACAGAGAAGGTATTGTATTGCACCCAAAAATTCGATACCGAAATTTTACCGGAAATACATGTTTTGGGTCCCCCTGAATCAGAAAAAGCATTTTTGGAAAAAGTTCCATGTGTGTGTGCATGTGGGTGTGTGTGAGTGTGTGTTTGTCTTGGACAGCATAGCTCAAAAACGAAAAGACCGTTAAGTACCAAACTTGGTATTTAAGTTTGGTATCTTCCAAGGATGCGACACGAAGATTTTCAAGAAAATCCCCCCCACCCACATACCCTTTACATGGAACTTTTTTCGAAAATTTTGATTTTCTCAAAACTGACTCTAACGATTTTGATTAAAATATCGTATATTAAAGACATTTACCTGACAAATAATATGTATATCTTGAACTTTCTGGGAATAACCTCTGAAGACTACTTTATTCTGGAGCAATTTTGCATAACTGCTAAACCGTAAATAATATGTATATCTTGAACTTTCTGGGAATAACCTCTGAAGACTACTTTATTCTGGAGCAATTTTGCATAACTGCTAAACCGTAAGAAATGGACAAAAACGTACCATACAAAAAATGTAGAGCACATTAAAACACACACATTATGTTCTATACATTTTTTTCGAGGAGTTGATCGTTTTTGAGATATTCCTTGTTTTTGGTTTCAGCTTTGAAAAACTTGTACTTTTCTCATACAGGAATTTGTCAACTTGTGTCCATACAAAAAAAGTAACCAGCTTTTGACTTCACTTTAACATATAATACTCCCATATGTTGCTTCTACTTACAAGGAAGCAAGTAATAGGACTATTTCTGCTAATTTTTTCTCGATTAGCATGAAGTAAATAGAAGAATAAGCTTATTAACAATAATTTGTTACTCAGAAGTAGAGGTAGTCATGTGAATAGAACACATCAGATTTTTCCTATTGCAATGACTGAGCATTGTCGTGATGAAACAAGTTTTTCTTTTTGCCAAATGAGGTACTTTTCTTTTCATCTCATCACTCAAACGTTGCAATAAGCTTGCGTAGTAGTTACCCTTTTCCAAGTAATGAACAAAAATAATTCTCTGTGCGTCCCAGAAAACACTCGCCTTAACCTTGTTAGCTGCCAAAATGGACTTTGCCTTTTTTGGAGTTGGTTCACCTGGCGCAATCCACTGTTTTGACTGTGATTTACTTTCTGGAGTGTAGTGATGTACGCAAGTTTCATCCATGGTAATAAGCCGTCTCAAAAAGTCACTGGAATTTTTACGGTAGAGCTCCACATTCATAACAAAAACAGTCTTTCTTTACAACTTTTGAGGTGTCAACAAACGCGGCACCCATCTAGCGCAGACCTTGTGAAAGCCCAAAACATTACTTAAAATATTACCTACACGTTCTTTTGACATGTTCACAGCCTCTGCTATCTCAAACTACTTTAATCTTTGCGGTCTTACAGTAATAAACGATGATTTTTGTTCAATGATCTCTGGAGTTGTCACTTCTACAGGGCGTCCAGAGCGAGGCTCACCACTAGTGCTCGTACGTCCCATTTTAAACTCTGCAACCCACCTTTTAATCATTGAATATGAAGGGGAGAGTCTTTCAATGTACTGTCTATTTCCTCCTTGAGTTCTTTAGGCGTTAAGCCTTTCAAAAGGAAGTATTTAATCACTGCTCGTTTTTCCAAATCCTCCATTTTCGTGAAAACTCTAAAGTGTCTTGTTTAAAATACTGTCATTCGAAAACTAAACAACCTGTAACCTGTAACTATGGATTCAAGCTAGTCTAGAGTTAAACTATAGGATGGTACCGTTTATTTCTCCTAGTGGCGCCATATCAGTGTCAGTCCCGGGACTTATCAGCTGACCTTAGTAGGTCCACCCGAAAATAGGTATTCAAGGGAACAAGGTACTCTGAAATCTTAAAAAAAAAACTATTTTTGTTTTACTCACTAATAAAATTTCTTTTATCTCTAGTTTCAGCAAATGTATACTTTTGTGGGGTTAAGAGGAATTTAATCAATTTAAATATAATGTAAATGCTGGTCTGTATTTCTTTATAATTGTTCTGCAAACCCTTTTTAGGAACATTTGTATATTTAAATGCAGTTGCCTCAAAACAGCATTTTTGGATACATATTAACCTTTTTCTCAGAAAGTACGAGACCTAGAAATCTGCCATCTTCAGCACATGTATACAACATATAGTTGGACTTTCTGAACCATAACGTGATGTTATAATATAAATTGATAATATTAAGAAAGCAATAAAATTTCGAATCTTCCACATTTTTACTTTTTTTAATTTGCAAGTATTTTGTTATATTTTCTAGTGCAATTTTCTAGCCGATTATACTAAGAATAAGCATGCAAAAGTGTGATTATGTATTGCAAGTAGTGTCAGAGAGAAAGGCACATAAATTCTCATGTTTTAAGACAGTTTTATTACTTTTCTGCTGAATGAAATACTTTTTATAGATTCACCAGCATAAGCTATTAATGCAATCACTTGAAATCATTGTCCTGATTTATAGAACAAGTCTTACAAAGTTCTGGAAAAACAATTGAATACTTTAAGAGCAGTGGTATTTCAACTCGCTTAAAGTGTAGTTTCCGTATGTTCAGACTACCCTGTCCCCTCAAAATAAGTAAGATTAATAATTCAATACTTTTTGAGAACAAGTCAAATATTAAATTTAACTTTAACCCTAAGAATTTATATTATTAAGAAGCTCATTCTAAGGATCCTTGATTTCAGATACCGAGATTTTACTGGAAAGATACGCTTTAGGATCCCTGAATTAAAAAAAAAAAAAAAAAAAAAAAGGGGAAAAGTTTGGCGCGCACTCGCGTTTAACTATTCCAAAGTTTAACTCAAATTAAATTTATTATTTTTCAGCGATGCAATACGAAAATATTCAGAAAAATCACCCCACACTAAACTACCCTTTATATGGAACCTTTTTCGAAATTTTCTAAAAAGCTGGAACAACTTTGATTAAAATGCCATATATTAAATATGTTCACATGACAAAAATGTATATGCTAAATATCTTAATAATATTCTAAGTGACTTTTGCATAACTGATGAACAGTAAAAGATAGAAATGAACTACACAATAAATGTAGCATTGTTCACACAGGAAGTCCTCATCCGTTCCATATCTCTTTTGTTTTACTCCTGGTCATGGTAAGAGAAGCAAATTACAATGATAATTGCATAGCGACAACTTTTATAAGATTTTATTGTCGCTTAGGTTAGTGTATTCCCTTTTTACTTTTTCTAGCCCGCATGCACAGTGTAAGTTGATAGAGAACGTACTGTATTCCACCCAAAAAGTCGATGTCGAGATTTCACCGGATATACACGTTTTAGGGTCCCCTGTATAAAAAAAACATTTTTGGAAAAAGGTCCGTGTGTGTGTCTGTTGGCAGCATAGCTCAAAAACGAAAAGTCCGTTAAATACCAAAACTTGGTATTTCAGATTACTATCTTCCAAGGATGCGGCACGAACATTTTGAAGAAAATATCTCCATCACAAACTACCCTTTACATGGAGAATGTTTCGAAAATTTTGATTTTCTAAAAAAATGCTCTAACGATTTTGATTAAAATATCGTATTTTAAAGATATATATATATATATATCTTTATATATCATCAAAATTTTCGAAAATTTTTCCACGTAAAGGGTAGTTTGTGATGGAGATATGACAAATAAAATGTATATAACATCTTCATTCTGGATGAATTCTGGATGAATTTTGCGCAATTTTGCATAACTGGTAAACCGTAAGAGAGATAGAGAAAAATGTACTACACAAAAACTGTAGAGCACGCTAAAACACAATTTATGTTTTTTGCGTGGAACTGACCATTTCTGAGATATTCCTTTTTATTTGTTTCAGATTTAAAATACTTGAACTTTTCTCACACGGAAAGTTATAAACTCCTGGCCCTGCGTAGAAATAAATTTCAACCGCATGGCAACCAACTTTTAAGAGATTTGACATTTGTTTTAGCCTTATTTTCCTCCTACTTACAAGGAAGCAAATAATTAAGAAAATTTCTGGTAATGTTTATCTTAATTAATATAAAGTAGATAGAAGAATATGCTTTTTAACAATAATTTGGTAAAGAGATGTAGAGAAAATCATGTGAATGGAACACATCAGATTTTTTCCTTTCTTCCAGTTTCTACTTATTTATTCTTATTGTCTCTTCTTAGTACGCAGTACATATGTAGTGTAGGTATTGCATTCCACCCAAAAATACTTAAAATAAGGAAGATTGGTAATTCAATACTTTTTGAGTGCAATTCAAATGTTATGTTGAACTACAATCCTAAGAATTTATAATATTAAGCAGCTCATTCTAATGATCCTTGATTTCAGATACCGAAATTTTACTTCAAAGTCACGTTTTAGAATCCCCTGAATTAAAAAAAATGGACGAAAAATCTATTAAATACCAAACTTGACTTCCCCTTGTGCCTCACAAAATATGTAATGAAGCCACATTGTAAAGGTTTTCTCAATTAATCCGAAGTAAATAGAGCAATATATTGTAATAGTTACGAGGGTATTTAAAAATGGAAGTGAAAAGAGAAAGTCGTGTGAGTACAGCACATGAGGTTTTTATTTGAAATGACTGTACAAGATAGCGTATGCACGGGAATAATAAGCAGCCGACAGCAATCGGAATAGTGCGCAGGATACAATAGCTAGCACGTGCTTATGTTTACACGCTCCGTGAATAGAATTGCGAAATTAAAATACGTTCATAATATTTGCTATTGATTCCGTGGTTTATAGCAAACCATTATATTCCTGAATATATTATTGATTCTAACCGTAGCTTCAGCAATAGGAAATTATTCAGTCTTCAGTTATAACTTTCTGCCCAGGAGTAGCTGCTTCCCTGCTAGCCCAACCTCATCCATTCTTCCCTCTTTTCCAATTTCTTCTTTGTCTTTGTATATGAACCATTTACCTTAACGTGACCTCTTATCTAGAGGTTTTACTCGCCCCCGGACCTATTTACTTGAAATAGCATTACTTATAACCAAAATATGGAATTTCCAAGCATTAAAGCCATAAAATATAAGATAATAAAGAAAATAAGTTAAAAGGAAAATTTGTGTAACTAATAAATATAATTTAAATAATAATAATAATAATAATAGCTTATATTAAAATGTATCAAATATTTGCAGTAAAAACAACATACTTACATGTCTTATTTAAAAAGATTATCATGATAGTATAAATAGGCCAAAGGCAATTAAGTCAGCTGTTTTCAAATAGATATCAATCTGCCATCCTTCGAGGTGTGCAGACTAATCACAAGACTATTTTTTACCTGCCGTCAGTGACTCAAGGCCCTGTTGTGTAGATAAAGGTTTCTGTACACCTAACGAAGTCCGAGATTTTCTCCCGTTGGGAGGCCAGGTCAGGGTTGCTTTCAACATCTTGAGGTCGCTAGGGGAGCCAATTGAGGAGCTACTTGAGGGAAAAATAGCATCTCCAGCCAAGAGGTACTTAGGGCACTGACCACGTCCCACCTTCCAGTACTGAACTCGCCCATAAGGCTTGTAATGGGTAGAGGTCGGGGTTGCAGCGATAGGCCTTTTTTTATAGCGTTTATCGTCCGTTTTTACTACTATGGCTCCCGCAGACAATGACACTATGATGCATGGAATGAAAATGAAGCACCGGTGGAATGTAATGACGGGGGAAACCGGAGAACCCGGAGAAAACCCGCTCCTGCGCCGCTTTGTCCGCCACTCATTTCAAATGCATTCGTTTGGGATCGAACCATCTAGGTGAGAGGCGAGCGGTCTAAACACTCAATTACGGCGCGGCCGACGATAAGCATTAGCTCGAATATCGGGCTATTGCGCCGTGGAGGAGAATTTGAGATTAACTGCTTAAGAATTCCTTAGCCTGGTTATAACTATCTCTGTCGTTTGGCTATGGTAAATAGAGGTAATTTTCCATTTCATTGAAAATTCCGTGGTATCAGGATTTCACCACACACATACCGTTCAGGGAGCGTAATACTGCAACCCCACCAAAGAACCATTCAAAAAAATTAGACGTGTTCTATTCACATGACTTTCTCTACCTTTTCTGCAACAAACTATTCTTACAAGAGCTATTCTTACACCTACTTCATGCTAATCAAGATAAACATTAAGAGAGATAGTGATATTACTTATCTCCTTATTGTATAACGGAAATGGAATGCACTAAACCAAAGTGATAGTAAAATCTTTTAAGAGATGATCGCTAAGTGATGTCATTTAAATTCGTTCTCTCTGCATTGCCAAGAATAAGAAAGAAAGAAAAAGAGTGACAACTTCCATTTCAGAAAAGTATAAGTATTGAAAAATTTAAACAAATAATAAAGAATATCTCGGAAATGGATAATTGCACAAATATTTATTGGACACAAATTGTATGCTTCAACGAGATTTAAATGTTTTTGTGTAGTAAGATTTTGTCTATCTCTTACGGTTTACCAGTTATCGAAAAGTCATTCAAATTGAAGAGGACTTTAGAGATTATTCCCAGAAAATTAAAAATGTCCATTTCATTTCTCATTAAAAATCTTAAACATTAGTGGCATTTTAATAAAAAAGCTCAAAGTCGCTTTTGAGAAAATCAAAATTTTCGAAAAAAAGATCCATGTAAACGGTAATTAGGGATTTTCTTGAAATCTTCCTGTAATCCTTGGAAGATTCTAAACTTAAATATCAAAGTTGGTAGTCAACGAACTTTTAATGCTTGAGTTACGATGTCACACACACACACACACACACACACACACACACACACACACACACACACACACATACACGCGAGAGCAACTTTTACTCACACATGTGTTTTGGATACAGGGGACTTTAAAACGTCTAATTCCGATGAAAATTCGGCATCGAATTTTGGAGTGCCATATCTTCTCTACCTATGGACCATGTATTATCTAGTCGCCCTCCGTGGTGTAATGGTTACCTTGCTAACTTCATATACCCAAGGTCGCGGGTTCAAACCCGGCGGTGAACGATGGATTTTTTCGGGTGAATGGAAGTGAAGCCGCTGGTCCCATGTCGTAGATTTATGACACGTAAAAGAAACTCAAGCCTGATAGAGAGGCCTCTGAGCAAAATTAAGCGGTCTTTCACGCCCAATTTAGAATGGGACGCTGAGAACCACAGTAGTTAAAGAACGTCCATAAATAATACACCATTTACTTTTTATGTACTATCTAGAGAAAGTAAAGAATCATATGAATATCAAGTTTCGTACTGCAATGAAGAATGTCCTGAAATTACTCCTAGCTCAAGCTTTGCTTTACATTTAAGTATTTTCATTACATAGTAACTCTTGTTTATCCGCGGTTTGATAAACTTGTTTGCGTATTATTCGCGGCAATTTTAAGAGTTCTTAAAATGTCTTTACCAGATTGTATAACTTAAATTCCAAATAATTTGTATGCATTTCGAAGTTTTCTGCTGTACTAAATATCATGATGATCAATCCTCGAAGTTGTTTTGTCAATCAGTCGTTAATGGTTGGAATTTTTCATTACTTTTGTCACCTTTTAAAGCCCTGTCGATTTTAGTTTCTTCTCGCTGTAAAGGAAATAGAATTTTAAGGCCAGAATATCTATTTACACATTTGTAACTATAACGAATGTGTAGCGTAGCTAATTCTGCAAATGCTTATCTTCATAATATGAGGTAGGCAATTGTAAGAGTAGTTTGTGTATCACTAATAAACAATAGAAGGTAGAGATGGTCATGTATGTGATCACATTTACCGCAAAGTAAAGTCAGTTGTGTATGCGTTTGTACTTGAATTATCCTTTGGGTATGCGTTAAGCGCGCGCATGCGCGAAACAGTTGTGTTCAAGTCGAGGCAACAGCTTTGTCTTACTAAACCGTGTTCTGTAGGTATTTCCGTGGTTGCGGTTGGCACGCCTGGGTCTAACAGCGACATTTTGTCCCTTCACCGTCTTACTCACGGTTTCTTTCTGTTTTTGTAGTAGCCGGCCCTCATTATGATGTGGTGTAATTTATTACTTGGCAAAAGCGTGGCCTCGCGTTGTGAACAAGGTGATTAATTTCTGGAGCGCTGGGCTATCCATCAGCTCCCCGCTCTACCCCTTTCCTTATTATTCTCTTTTCACTTTCCCCGTACATCCTTTCCTTTCCTTTCTTCTTCACGTCAGACGTTCCCTCCCCGACACCACTTTTATTTCTCCGTTCGCTTGAGCGTTAAGAAATTTTTGCATAATCATCATCTACCTTGTCTTGTCTGAAATAATTGATGGTTTGACTCGGTAATCGACACACATACACACGCGTCCATTCATCTTCACGCGGAATATGTCACGATGAAATGTAGGAACATTACGACCTGGCATTTTAGAAGAGTCTTTCATCTTTTTCTCCCCTTTTAACTCTTTTTCTTTGGTTACTTGTATGCTCGTAGCCCTCGAGATAAGTTGACCATTGCCCACTAAGAGCTCTTATCACTCTGGAGTACGTCTCAACAACTTCTTTGTGCTGCGTTTTAATACTTTCAGAGCAGAAGACACAACTATGGTAGCTCTTGTTTTGTTTCTCAGGAAGATCATGTAATTCTCTGCTCAATTAGATTAAAATAGGTATATTCTCTCATGAGAGTTGCATACATTTTCATCTGTTATGTCCAGAGTAGTCATCTTTAGATTTTTCGTCAACGTAGTTCTTTTGTTACACCGAGTCTCCAACTAATGTGGTTTAGATCTTTTGACCTTTCGTCAATTAGATTAAAATAGATATATTCCCTCATGGGAGTTACATACATTTTCATCTTTTATGGCCAGAGTAATCATCTTTGGATTGGCTACACTGATGTCTCCATTGTCTAAAAACTGGTTTTGATCTTTATAATCCGTCAGAGCGAATGGGCTTTTCAATATTGAAGTATCAAAATCGAATTCCTGGTTTCAGCATTGTGTAGCATTTTGCAGAAATCCTTTTCCTTTTTCTAGGAAGTCAGTGAGTATTTATGATATACATTTCGTTTTTCATGAAAATATCTTAAACATACGACATAATAAAAATTGTTAAAGACATTTTTGAGAAAATAAACGTTTTCAAAAAATAATTCATGTAAAGAATAGTTGGGAGCAGGTGGATGGGGTTTGGTATTTAACCGACTTTAGTTTTAGAGCTATGCTGCTCACAGACACAGGAACATGATTCTAAAACTTTTTTTTTTGATTCAGGCGATCTCAAAATACGAATGTAAAATGTATACTTTGAATTTTCTGGGAATAGCCTCTGAAGACCCTTTCATCTGGATGGCTTTTGCATAACTGGCAAATCGTAAGAGATGGACAAAAACTTACTGCACAAAAAATGTATATCTCGTTAAAACACACCATATATGTTATATACATTTTTTCGTGGACATGACCATTTCCGAGATATTCCTTGCTATTGATATATAGTTTTTAAATACTTGAGCGTTTCTCCTACGGGAATTTGTAAACTGCTAGCGATGCAAAGAAACAGATTTCCATCACGCAGCAACCAGCTTTTAAAAGACTATCGGTTTATCCTAGTGTATTTCCTTATTTCCTTCTTCTTATAAGGAAGTTAGTTATACGACAATTTCTGCTAATGTTTATCTTGATTAGCATGAAGTAAATAGAAGAACACGCTTTTTAGCAATAATTTGTTATAGATATGCATAGAGAGGGCATGTTAACGGAACAAATAGTGTTTTATTAGAACAAATAATTTAGACAAGAAAATTATTATTTAGACGGCACCGTGGTCGAGTGGTTAGACCGCTCACCTGGCATCTAGGCGGCCGGGGTCGATTCCCAGTGCCCGCATGTGGGAATTGTGGTGGACGAAGCGGCGTCTGGGAGGGTTTTCTCCGGGTTTTCTCCGGGTTTTCAGGTTTCCTTCGCTACTCATTCCACCAATTGCTCAAACAGCCGTTTAATACGGCCGGACAGCCGTTTAATATGTGACAACCTTCACTCGCACTGCCTCCCATCAGTCTCAGTCGGTCAGTCGCCTGTTTGTGCCGCCGCTAGTGGCGGATTGTTGACCTCTTCAATATTGAAGATAGCAACGATGAAAACATATCTGCATATTACGAACATTTGAGGCATCTGTGCGTATTAGTTATTAAAGAATGTAATGTCAAAGGAAGACAACAAAAGATCAGCAGTTTCTTCAAACCATTAAGATGTCAGGTGTGATCAATGACAGCGTGCTTTGATTTCCATGTTGTAAATCTGTACTGCGCAACGTCCATATCTTGTTTACTAAATAACCTTTGTATTTCTTAAATTTAAAATACACGTTCTTTTTACTAAAAAGGGCGATTAAATACGGCTCATTTCATATGTTATTTTGTTTAATCCGGACTTTCGTTAATTCGGGCAAGCTAGATCCCCAATTAGTCCGGATTAATGAGGTTCTACTGTATTTACATAACCATGCAAGATAGTATTTTGAAGCATTCAAAAATATGACTGTCATTGTGCGTAATAACGGGTATAAGATTCAACACAGCGGGTTTTCCAAATTCCGTACATGCATTACCTTAAAACTTCTTGAACTGATCTTAAAATTTGAAAACTTTTTATGGAAACAAATATAAATCAAACGCCCTGGAGTCTTGAGCTTGATTCCCGGCTGAGGTGGGGAATTTTTCTTTAACCAGAATTATTCCCTGTCCCCACGGAGTCTGGAAGAATGAATGTGGGGTTGAATGTGCGTGTGTTTAGTGATATAAGATGATTAACCAAAAGTTCTAAACCTACAGTTGTTTCACAAATCAAAGTCCCTGATATGACCATTGAAGTTAAAGGGGGCTATAAAAATGAAACAATAACATATATATATATATATATATATATATATAAATCAAACTAATTACTTAAGAAATACAACAGTTCGAAATTTCATTGCAGTTTCATTAAAGAATCATCAGATACAAACCATGAGTGACTGATGAAACTTGCTTACATAAAGTGTACAGCTATCCACCTCTGTCTTAGACGTTGAAGTGGCGATAAATCACAAATAGAATTCATTAGCTTTCTTAAAAATGCTCGGCTTTAACCACGGCGGTGTTTATCGCCTATTTCATGCACCGTAGATGATTCAATTACTTTTGGAACAACAAACCCGGCACGCAATCAGACTTAATAACTTGGGAAATCAGGCGGTCCATTGTGGCTGTGTTGGCATTGATCGTGGTGTTATAATTTGTGCTTCCCTTGTACCCTTCCTTCCTTCCCCGTATATGTATTTGATTAGAGAAGGCGAAATGAACGCATATTTGGTTAGTAAAGCGAGGAAAACCCGTGCACAAAACAAAGACTGCGCGCGCGCCTGGTGTTTGAACAACATGATGACGTGAACATATGGCAACATCGCCTTCAGCAGGGGTTGGGGGGAGGGTTTCTCTCCTCCTCGTCGTCGTCATCATCAATTCGATAGTCCCCACACAGGACAATAATCCGTGATATTGAATTTTCCACGCGGGCGCCTTTCCCTTGACTACAGGATTTTGGGGGTCCTGCGGGTTCCCTGCATCCTGCCCCTGGTGTGTAGGCAGCCTGGCGTGACACTGCAACATTGCTATGTGATGTTTACAACACTGGGATTTCATTCTCGCTCACGAGGGACTACTGGAAATATTACTAGTGTGTGTTTCAGATGTAGTATCAATTCTTACAACTACCTCTACCTTACCTTCGTGGTCTAAATAAAGTTCACATTAGCTGCTTGAAACGTCCTACACAAAGATTGAGCACCTTAAAACACACAATTTTTTGTGTTAGAAGCCATTTCCGAGATATCTATTATTAACGGTTCGAATTGTACAATGTTTCTGTCATTCTTTTAAAGCTCTATCGATTTTTAGTTGTTTCTTAAGATTGCATGGAAGCAGTAAATAATTTTTAGGTCATCATAAACTGTTTAGTTGTTAAAATTTTGATTATCGGTATTCCCTTTGTATCCACAAGAAATCTGAAACTTTGTTATTTCTAAAAATTCATAATTAGTTTTTTGAGAGCCGAATTTCAACCTTATCACATAGCGATCAGCCCCTAAAAAGTTTGACTTTCGCTTTAGCGTAGTGCATTCCCTTATTTCCCTTACACCTCCAAGGAAATACGTAATAAGACTATTTCTGTTAATGTGAACTATTTTAGCATGAAGTAGATAGCAAAAAATCTAATGTGCTACTTTCACATGACTTCCTCTGTATCTCTGTAACAAATTATTGTTAATAAGGTTATTTTTCTATTCACTTCATACTAATCGAGATAAACATTAGCAGAAACGGTGTTATTAATTACTTCATTGTAAGTAAAAGGGAAATAACGGGATATACTAGGTTAAACCCACAATCAGATGTTTTAAAATATGTTTAATATATGGAACTGAAATGCGTTTCCTTGTGTAGCCAGAATTGACAACCATAAGAAAAGTTAAAGTATTGTAAAACTGAAACCAATAAGAAGGAATACCTATCTCAAAAACGGTCAACTCCACGAAACAAGTTTCTATGACATAAATTGTGTGTTTTCACGAGATCTACATCTTTTGTGCAGCAAGTTTCTGTTTATCTCTTACGGTTTACTAGTTATGCGAAATTCAGAAAAATTCATTCCGTCATTCGAATGGGACACGTCAAATTTTGTTGCAAGGATCCTCTTTCTTGAACCTAATGATGTTTGCTTGCAGAATATTTGACACAGATAGGCCATGTTCTAAAGGTACTATTGATTCCCGATTTTTTGCACCAAATTTTTTAAGACTATTGATATTTTAACGAATTCCTTAAGTTTTTATGTCTGTAAAGAGTTTTTTTTACACCAGCCTTGTATTTCAAAAAATGTATTTTCACAATCTTATCAGCTAATGAGGACTTAAAATTCGTGAATTTTATAATAGATAGACAACAAAATGTTGGCGAACAAAAAAATTTTATTTTCTTATGGCCATTTTGACATCGATATTAACATTTTTCGGGAGAACTGATTCAAAACGGTGGTGGCTCGGCGGCGCTGATGATCAAAAAATATAAACTTTGATGAAAGACTTTGGTAGTAGAAGTAGTACGGATGCTAAGGAACATTCTCATGTATAGCTGATAAAACTACGAGGTACGTCCAGAAAGTAAGTTCCGTTTCAATTTATCTCCGCTGCAGCGCTGCGATCGCAGTTCCGCACATGCGCGGTAGACGCTCTGTATCAAGGAGAAGAAACGTGCGCCATTTTGAGATCGCTGTCAGCCACATACGCCCATCTGTGCTTGTTTACAATGTCGGTGTTGATTGAAAATCCCGCCGCTTGTGAAATCAGATCTGTGGTTCGTTTTCTGAATGCTAGGAAAGTGAAACCAATTGAAATTTATCGGCAAATTTGAGAAGTTTACGGACAAAATGCGATGAGCGATTCAATGGTGAGAAGATGGGTCCGACAGTTCAATGAAGGACGTAGTGAGTTGCACTATGAAGAACGAGTTACAGAAGAACTGGTTCACGCAAATGTGACGAAAAACCTCCTACAGGGATTTGGCTGGGACGTGTTTAACCGTCCTCCGTACAGCCCTGACCTCCCTCCTAGCGATTTTCATCTGTTCTTACATCTCAAGTCTTTCCTTGGCGGTCAACACTTCAACAATGACGAAGAGCTGAGAGAAAATGTTTCCAACTTTTTGAAGACACAGGCGGCAAACTTCTATGAAGAAGGTATACAAAAACTTGTGCCACGCTATGACAAATGCCTGCAAAATTTCGGCTGTTATGTCGAAAAGTAGTTTAAGAGTTGTAGAATTTTGTGCAATAAATAATTATTCTGCATCTGTACACAATTTAATTTTATTACCAAACGGAACTAACTTTCTGGACGTACCTCGTAAAAGCAAAAGGACACTAACTGCAGATATTGGGAGGATAGTAATTATTGCTAATTTAAAGCCTAGAGTATAATGGCTGGGGTATTGCTAAGAAGTCAAACCAAGGATAAGCAACAACAAAGAACCTTTTAATGGAACAAGGAACATATTTTGAAGAAATGAATTAGGACGAAAATAGCCAACGGAGGAGATAATGATTTTGTATGACGCTCAAACTTTACGACGTAGTGAGGAAAATATTAAAAAAAATCTGATGTGTGCCATTCACATAACTTTCTCTACATCTCTGCAACAAATTATTGTGAAAAAGCTTATGCCTCCATTTATTTCATACTACTCGAGAACAAATTGGCTGAAATAGTCTTATTACTCTTTTCCTTGTAAGTAGAAGCAAAATAAATGAGTATCATAGGTTAAAGTGATAGTCAAAAGCTGGTTGCTATGTGACTCAAACTCCTTTGTTGACAAATTCCTGTATTAGAAATGTACAAGTTTTTCAAAGCTGAAACTAAAAACAAGAAATATCTTTAAAACGATCAACTCCACGAAAAAAACGTATATAATATTAATTGTGTGTTTTAACGTGCTCTACATTTTTTGTGTGGTAAAGTTTTGTCCATCTCTTATGGTTTAGCAGTTATGAAAAATTTCGTAAAATTCAACCTGAATAGAGTAGTCTTCAGAGTCTATTCCCAGAAAATTCAAGATATACATTTTATTTGTCAGGTAAATATCTTTAATATACGGCATTCTAATCAAAATCGTTAGTCATTTTTAAGAAAATAAAAAATTTCGAAAAAAGTTCCATGTAAAGGGTAGTTTGGGATGGGGGGATTTTTCTCAAGATCTTCGTGTCGCATCCCTGGAAGATAATAAACTTAAATACCAAGTTTGGTATTTTACCGACTTTTCGTTTTTCAGTTATCGTGTTCACAGGCCCAGACACACGGACACGCACACAAAGACCTTTTTCTGAAAATGCTTTTTTTGGTTACAGGAGACCCTAAGACATATATTTCCAGTGAAATCTCGGTATCGAATTTTTGGTTTCTTGTGCAATACCTTCTTTATACACTATGTAAATAGTACGTATAGAGAAGGTAAAAAGGAGAAAGGCGGATGGTAAATACATAAAATAGCAATATTTCAAAAAATAGTGGCCGAAACTAAATCGTGAAAGTTATTAGTAATTGTTGAGAACATTGAACATCATTTTTTGGCTTGTTATTTTTTTTCAACACCGGTCATTTAACTATTAGGTGTATTTCTTCTCATGAGTTGAAAGCTTTGCCGAAGTTCTTATCCTCCCACTAGTCACAATTAGATGAATTTTGAGATAAGCATTTCTTGCTACTTTCACTTTTACTGAAAAGTAATACTTCTCTTAGTTCTTTCCTCCGCTGTGAAGTGCCTCCTTTGAAACCGTAGGTAAACCCTGAAACTGAGATGATGAATATTGAAGGATAAGTACGTTTAGTGCTCCTTTGTTGATCTCTTGACTATACATAGTTCAGTGTGTAGTATAGACGTCACCAACTGAGCGGAGAGGTTTGCTCGGTGCATTGCAGACATCAGAGATGGTCTTCTGACAAGCGTGGCATAACGTTCTTTGCACAGCCAGTTTATGTCGGGAACAGAGAGCAAACCAATACGGAGGCCATCAACGTCCTTTAACCTGTTTGGTCATCGGACATGGATGAAATTGGTGAAATGATGCTCAAATGATCTCGGGGTCCATTGAACTTAAAGTTACTCGACATACGTCTTTTCAGAATAAGGGAAAACCCCGAAAAAAACTTATTCGACTAACTCACCCTAAGCGAGATTCGAACTCACGACCTGCTTAACATGAGGTAGACACGCTACCACCACAATACCCAGGCGGGATTTTTATTACTTTCTTTACAGGCACTATGTACATAATGTATAGAAAATATATTGTATTGCACCCAAAAAGTCGATACCGAGATTTCACGGGAAATGCACGTTTTAGGGTCCATTTTTGGAAAAAGGTCCGTGTGTGTCGTGATCACGATAACTCATAAAGGAAAAGTCGGTAAAATACCAAACGTGGCATTTAAGTTTAGTATCCTACAGGGATGCGACACGAATATTTTGAGAAAAATCCCCCCCACTCCAAACTACATTTTATACATTTTTATTTTTTTTTGGAGATTTGATTTTCTCAAAAATGGCTCTAACGATTTTGATTAATGTACAGTATATTAAATATATTTATATGGCAAATAAAATGTATATCTTTAATTTTCTTGGAATAGTCTCTAAAAACCTATTTATTTTGAATTAATTTTGCTGAATTTTGCGTAACTGGTTAACCGAAAGAGATAGACAGAAACTTACTACACAAAAATGTAAACCACGTAAAAACACACAATTTATGTAATATGTTTTTTCGTGGAATTGACCGTTTCTGAGATATTTCTTGTTATAGTTTTCAGATTATGAAATGATGCGCTCACAAAAACCAGCATCGTCTTCATCATGTCGCAACATGTCGATGCAAAAGTCACGCCATATGACCTTATCTTCGTCACTCAGAAACTGCAACATCTGTAATCTGCAAGGCATCATGTGCAGTCGCTTCCGCAAGATGTTCCATACAGTTTGCTGTGGAATTTGTAATTGCATGCTTGCCCTAGATGTTGATTTCTGTGGGCTTCTTATGTAGGCAGAACGAACACGTTCAACGTTTTCTTCCGAAACTCTTGGTCTTCCCGAGCTCTTCCCTTTGCACAAACATCCCGTTGTCTCGAATTTTCTTTACCAGTCGTAGATTAACTGTCTAGTCGGTGGCGTTTTGTGGTAACGTGTTTTGAAGAAAATCCCCCCACCCGCAACTACCTTTTACATAGAACTTTTTTCAAAATTTTTAATGTTCTTAAAAATGGCTCTATCGATTTTGATTAAAATATCATATATTAAAGATATTTACCCGACAAATAAAATGTATATTTTGAATTTTCTGGGAATAACCTCTGTAGACTACTTTATTCTGGATGGATTTTATGGAATTTTGCATAACTGCTAAACCGTAAGAGATGGACAAAAACTTACTTAACAGAAAACGTAGAGCACGTTAAAACACACAATTTATATTATATATATTTTTTTGTGGAGTTGATCGTGTTTTAGATATTTCTTGTTATTAGTTTCAGCCTCGAAAAACTTACTTTTCTCATACAGGAATTTGTCAACTCCTGTCCACACAAACAAAGGAACTTCAGTCACATAGCAACCAGCTTTTGACTAGGTATCACTTTAACCTATATACTCCCTTGTTTCGTTTCTACTTACAAGGAAACAAGTAATGATACTATTTCTGATAATTTTTTCTCAATTAGTATGAAGTAAATAGAAGCATAAGCTTTTTAACAATAATTTGTTGCAGCGATGTAGAGAAAGTCATGTGAATGGAACACATGAGATTTTTATATATTGAAAATGGCGTTTATTGATTATGTTTCAGCTATTCTGTAATGCTTCAACTATTAAGGTCCATTCTACATAACCTTACCCAGTATTTTTTAATTGCCACGTGACTAGAGGTTACTAAGTAAGAGATATGTATGGTACAAAGAGGTTGCTGAGTGGGATAGATGGTTGTATGGTACAACGACGTATTTCTTCAATTAACATAATATTTATATTAATATATCCGCAGAGAATTATCATATTTTCATAGCCGCATGAATAAAATACATTAAGTGACGAGAGTTAATGTATAAAAAAATTGCGTTAATTGAGCACCGGTGGAATGCGATGGAGGGGGAAACCGGAGTACCCGGAGAAAACCCTCCCCAGCGCCACTTTGTCCACCACAAATCTCACATGCGGTCGCTTGGGATTGAACCCCAGCCGTCTAGGTGAGAGGTAAGTGGTCTAACCACTCGGCCACGGCGCAACCAATCCTTCGTTTTAAACCTGTCTTTCAGATGATGAAAGGACGTACCCTACATCTATTATAATAAAAGTGTTTACGTAACTTTTATCGCCTGACTTTGCATTCCATAGAAGTTGAAAGTGGATTGTAAAATTCAAATTTTAAAACTTAAAAGAGAATTATACGCGGAAATTTACATAAGCGGGACTAACTTTAAAGAAACAAGGATTAGATACGTTGTAGTTTACTTAAATTGATACCATTTTTACCAAGATGTCTGTTCACATTCACTGCTGTAACAGTGATTTTTTTTTTCTAATTGCGTCAGATACCAATTTATTATCAAGAGCGCTGTATATATTCGCTGCTTTAATGTGAAAGTTTTTAAAATCGTGTAGAGGCCTCTTGATACTCACTGCTATATATCTAAAAAAATGTTTTTCCGAATTGTGGTTGATTGAAATTAATTACCAGAATTCCTGTTCATATTTATGTTATAAAAGTAAAATTTTTCGTTACAACTTAATCCTCATGCTATTGGCGATACAATGTGTTTACCATAGTATTCGTCATATTTGCCAGTTTGTTGTTTTATTATGTTGATACTATAATAATTAGTCATTGTTTTATAAATGTCTATGTTAGGACTACCAAACCTAAATATTAATGCAATGATTCTACGAGTACTAATCATGAATCTATAATAGATGTAGTAACATATGAACGGTGGATTGCGTATTTCAAACCTAAAATGTTGCATACCGCCGCTGCACTGAACGAATTTCCGCACAGTTGAAGGTCACGCAGTGAACAATAGTTTATTCAGTCGAGCAGCAAGCAAGGATACTATCCTGCTTTACTCGAAGAGCAGCCAGTTGGTGAGGTCTGATGTAGCAGATACACTAAGATTTCGTGCATGTACCCGTTTCATCTTTCCTTACGTTTGTGGCCATTAGATTTGTTCAGTTTTCTATTCGTTGTGTAATCTGTAGCTCAATGATACACAATAAAGTTTTGTTAGCCTAAAATAGCCGTACAATTTATTTTAAAATTCTTCTGTGGTGTTATTTTCTGTAATTCTGTGTAGAACGGCATATAAAATAACATGGTGTGTAAGTTATGTCCCTGCTCACCGTCTTTGTTGGTTGGGAACGGAGAAACGCTATTTGTAAAAATTAAACATTACACAATTACATAAGCAAGGGTCTTATAATGGTGGAAATTATATGGATGGAACATTAACTGAAATTTTATTCAAAATATTTGATTATTAAAGACCACAAGACATGTTCCTTTACACCTCACGCTATGGTACTATTTGCTTGAGAAATTTGCTCTTTCTACAATGTTTCCCAACTTTTTTGGCAATGGAACACTTTTCGTTTAAGGGAATATAATTATATGAAGCATATATACTGGCATTACATGTTCATAACTTTCCTTGTGATGGCTTCAAATAAAGTAACAATTTTAAAATACATGTTTACTGACTGAAAATTGTTTTACTAAGATCTCATAGAGAGAAAAGCCAGGGTTTAAACCATTCCTCTGTTTTGTCTTCTTCTTTGCTGACCGTCCAAGATGGTTCTATTCTATTATTGTAGGTTTATTCTAACCAGACCAGTCAAGGTCACACATGATAATCCCCACTCTTGTTATAATATTTTTCTACCAGCCCTCATAGTTTGAGGCTGGTTACAACAAATTCCACTACCACAACAATACTATTGCTACTGCCACAGTGGAACTGAGTAGATTAGGTTGACAATTGTAAAGTGAGGAAAACTAAGCTTGAGTGAACTGGCGAAAATGAAAATAGTGCTGTGACGAAGTTGGAGGGAGAAAGGATGAGAATGGTGCCAAGTGTCAGAAAACGTAAAGTTTCATAGAGTTCTTTTTTTTTTTAATACAAAACAATTCCAAAGCTAAAGAGTTTTATTTATAATGTCACAAGGACGCGAAACGCAATATTTATCAGATGATCCTTCCTGAGTCATGTGGTACAGTTGCTGCTGATTTAATCATTTGTGGTTGTGTGATTGCTGTCCAATGGAAAAATACAGGCTCTTAGGTAATCTCAGTGAAATGGTCTTAGTTGTGTGATCACTTCTCTGCACCATCCAGCTTTCACTTCCTCTAGCACGTATGTACAATGTGCATAGTGGATAGAAATGTATTGTATTCCATCCAAAAATTCGATACGGAGATTGCACCGGAGACCCCTGAAACCAAAAAGAAAGAAATAAAACTTAGAAACATGTCCGTGTGAGTGTGTGTGTGTGTGTGTGTGTGTGTGTGTGTGTGTGTGTGGCCAGCTAGCTCAAAAACGAAAAATCGGTTAATTACCTTTGATATCTAAGTTCGGTATCTTCCAAGGATGCGGAGCTACCCTAGCTACGTTTTATATGGAACATTTTTCGAAAATTTAGATTTTCTCAAAAATGACTAACAATTTTTTTTTCTGATGCCATATCTTTAAGACATTTCCATGACAAACGAAATGTAGATATACCTTGAATTTTCTGGGAATAGCCTCTGACGACCTCTTCATGACTTCTTAGCTTTTGTATAACTGATAAACCGTAAGAGATAGACAAAAGCTTACCACACAAAACTGTAATCTCATTAAAACACACAATTTATGACAGATACTTTTTTTGTTGTTGCGTTAACCGTTTTCGAGATATCCCGAATTATTGCTTTCAGTTTTAAGGTACTTAAAACTTTTGTTCCAACCGGAAGTATCTCTCTTATCATCTGTCTTTTCTTTACTCCTAGCAAGCTAAGGGAACTGAATTTCAATTGTTTGACATAGCAACTGGCTTTTAAAAGATTCCACTTTCCATTCAACCTACAAAGAAGCAAGCAATAAGACAATTCTGCTAATGTTTATCATTATGCAAATAAAATAATAGTTTTCTTAAGAACAGTTTGTATATGAAACGGCTAGAGAAATACCCTTAATGGAACACACAAGATTTTTCCTGCTTCTATTATTTTGTTGGTGAAACTTTGAGTGGTGGTATTGAATATCCAATCCGGTTATTTCCTTGCTAGTAAGGTAAGTCTAGTAAGATTGGCCGGTAAGGAGGATTCGAAACCTCGACCCCTGGAATGCGAACCCTGTCACCATCACGTTTATAATATACCAGTTGAATTGAAAGGGCCTGCAAATGTGACTCCACTTAAATATTCAAGATGTTTAAGAGGTTTAAGGCTGATACATTTTATGTTCACTTGGATGCAAACTAAATAATAAAAGGTTTACCTAAGAACTCTGTAATTTAAGAATTTTTATTAATTAATTAAGAAATTATATTTATTCGTTGAGTAATTACGGAATGTAGATAGTTATGAATTTGAATTTCCAGCCACGCGTTTTTACTTAGAGTATCATAAAAACCTTCAGGAATGTAGATTTACAATCTGGTCACTCCTGCAAGTGGCCCATAGAATATCTCCGAGCTCGTCGTGCATACTAACTTAATAAAGTTACAGAGCAGTCCAGTTTAGGGTAAAAGGCGGTTAAACGTCGAGCTGCCACCTCCTCCCTTCCGTTCCTTCGATTTTAATTCCCATCAAAGGCCGTGATTTGATACCGCCAGGGACACGTCCCACGGGAACTTGCTGCAGGAGGGGAATTGGGAATTGACTTTGTGATTGGATTTGACAGACGGTGACCGAGGATTGACTCTACTCACCCCAACTCACACGCCCCTCGTTCCGACCCTCCTCGTCTTCACAAAATATTTACCCCTTCAGCTCGAGGATGAGGGAATCGGGCCTGCAGTTCGCAACCAATTCCTTATGGTGAAGGAAGTGGCTGATATTCGCCTTACGCTGACCGCTGTTTTGGATAGCTCTTGGCGAGCTACGGCTGTTTGTGGGTTACGACTGTGGTGTGAGCTTAGCCTATCTACCACAGTCATTTATTTGCATTTACTATTGAAAACTTGCATATTTCCATGGAAGATACTGAACTTAAATATCAAGTTTGGTATTTAACCATTTTTTATTTCTGAGATATGCTGCCCAGCACACACACATGCACACGCACACGCACGCGCGACCGCACCACACATGGACATGTTTCTAAAAATGCCTTTTTTGGATTCAGGAGGTCTCAAAACAGATATTTCCGGTGAATTCTCGGTATAGAATTTTTGGGTGGAATACAATACCTCCTGTGTATCTACTATGTACCTTATACTATATATATGATAGAGAAAGTACAAAGTATTATGGCAGGAACATGACAGTTGAAACCAAACAAAAATTAATTAGTAATATAGCTTCCGAACCAATCTTGAAGTATGGTAGTGAAACGTGGGTTTTACGAGCACAGATGTACTTCGAGGTCATTGATTGGAAAAATAGGACGGGATAGAATTAGAAGCGAAGATGTTCGTGTACAATTGAGGGTGATGAATATATCGGATGAAAAGTATAATTATCAAAATAAACGGAAAGAGCACGTTATATGAATGCTGCCTTACAGATTCTCAAAAGTATTTGAAAATCTTTGTGTGCATCCTTGGAAGATACCAAACACGAACATTTTCATGTTTAAGATATATCCTCATTTTATTTGTCATAAAAATACCTTGAATTTTCTGGGAATAGCTTCTGAAGACATCTTCATTCTGGATGACTTTTGCATAACTGGTAAACCGTAAAAGGTAGTCCAAAAACTTACTGTACAAAAAGTGTGGATCTCGTTAAAAAAAGTTTATATTATAAAATATATATATATATATATATATATATATATATATTTGAAGAATAGTCCGTTTCCAAGATGTTATTGGTTTTAGTTTAAACTACTTATACTCTTTCTCAAACGGGAAGCCATCTTCATTTTGTTTTACTCCTGGCCATGCAAAGAGAACCGAACTTCAATTGTTTCAATTGGCGATCAGCTCTTAAAAAACTTTTGACTATCGCTTTACCCTAGTGTATTCCCTTGTTTCCATTCTACTTGCAAGGAAGTAAGTAATGTTTATCTCGTTTAGCATGATGTAGATAAACCATAATGTTTTATAAGAATACCTACTATTTTTGTAGAACAGGAAGAGAAAACATGTTGACACATTATTTGATCCCTCTTTGTGGATACTTTAACCGTCATTAAAAGTTAAATTTCAATTACCTTTATGCACTTTCTTAATATTATGATTCATTTCCGTAAATTAGCAAATGCAAAAGCCATTCAGTGTTGTAAAACTTCAATTTTGTGTATTTGTCTATTTTGTAGGAATGAATTATAAGTGTATTTATTTAAATACCAGTTCACATACAGTCCAGTCATTAATCCAATGGGTCCATAGACCTACGTGGTTTTGTAATACACAAAATAATAAGTAATATTGAAAACAAAACAAAAAATAATAAAAAGTGAGAACAAGAAAGTAAAACGACAAACATAACATCTTAAATTTAGAACACACAATAAACGGCAGCCCGTATACTGACGAATTAATATTTCTGTTATAGTAAAAAGAATACACTTGAGAAAAATATATAAAATGTCTTCTCAGACATTAGCTGCGTCGCCTTAAGTAGAAATCTGCCTATTCCCATTGCGTCTTCCATGCCTGCCAGTAGCTTCCAACATGCTCCTAACTCTTCATTCGAGGTGGTAAGGGATCGCGGTCCCTCCATTCCTCTGTACCCCGCATCTTGCCAACATATACATCCAGGACTCTTTCTCCTTGCAAACGGGACAAATTTTCATAGCATTTTCATCAGTAATTTTTATCATCCACCATGTTCCTAGTCTAAGCCACGCACTCCCTGTCTAATGATTTTGTTACCTGTTTTTATGTGTTGCTCCATACCTCACTCCGTTTTAGACCAGACTGTACTTCCAATGAAATCTTCTCCGTATATTGCGCAATTATTTGCTGTTTGGTAATATTACAGATGCGGTTCTTAATGTTTCTCCAAACACTCCGTCTATTTCCCTGTCCCAGCATTCAAATGTATCCCATCCTAATGGTTTCCAAACTTTGTATTAAGTTTGACCCGCTTCGAATTGCCCGCTAGGCGACAAAGAAGAAAGGCGACGCCGTGGATGAGTGGTTAGACCGCTCATTCGATCCCAAGCGCCCGCATGTGGGATTTGTGGTGGACGAAGTGGCGTCTGGGAGGGTTTTCTCCGGGTCCTGCGGTTTCCCCCGCCACTCATTCCACCAATTAGTCTATCATCACCTTTCCTATCATCTATTTCGCTTGCATTTCACACCATTCCCTTCCTGACGCCTATGCGTGGATACTGGCGGATCTCTCGTTCCAGGTTCTCCATTCTGTAGCTTCGTGTCGTTTGCTCCTCAACAGGCTTCTGACCCTAGGCATCCGCTTGTAAGTCCTAGGAGGTTCTCAGTCCTAAATCTGGGGAGGATAAGCCAACTACGAATGTTACGAAGAGTTACATGATGGATATTCCGAAGTAAAAACAACTCCGGACCTACAGAGTAGTTAGAAACAAATGCAATGATGTGAAGTGTTTTCGCCCAAGAGATATGAAGGTGGTTGCAACTACCGCACTCTAAACTAAGATGAGCGATTATGAAAAAATGTGCCGAGCCTCTGATGAACTATTCACTGCAGAGTGATGTCACCGTTACTTGCGTGCCTGCAGTTCATTATTGAATTGCCTGCCTCAGAGGAATACCAACCCACTAGCCGAAATATTGCGTAACGCATTTAGTGACAACTGTGTGTGACCCAACGTGACATCCACAATACTGTCTAACGAGAATGGGGAGTCAGAAAAAGGGGTGCAGTCGCCAGGGTGGTACTTGCTGCAGATGAGCCCCCAAGGGGACAATCTTTCTTCTGGGGAGAGGTCCGTATTTAGTTGTGTAAATATCATACAACCTTGTACAGTTGTTGCTGACAAAATACTTCTTCTGTTGGCAAATTAATCGCGAGTTCTTTTCGGAATTTGAAATAAGACAAAAGGTCCCGAGTTCGGTTCTCAGTTAAGTTGGGCTTATGCTGACGTACGTGCAGTTAAGGAACGCTGTTAAACTGAAGACTAATTAGGATGCAGTTTAATTTAATGTTACAGGAATACTCTTGATTGGTAGCTTTTATTACTTCAAGCTACTACTTCACCCGATTGGTTCTAATTATCATGTGACAACACTTAACTTAGCTTCATGTGTAAGACTTTCACGTTACTTTCACGCGTTATGTTACGTCATAGAAGTCAACCTAAATAGCTCCGTTTAGAATACATTTAGTTTACACGTTACGTTGCGTTAAGTCACGTTTTGTCAACTCTAATTTGCTCCATTTAATGCAATATATTATACTTTCACATTACGTCGTGTCAAGTCACGTTTTAACTCTAAATAGCTCCATTTAGGTAATGCAATGTATTATACTTTCACGTTTCATCGCATTCAGTCATGTTAAGTCAACTCTAAACAGCTCCATTTAAAACAATGTATTAGACTTTCACGTTTCATCGCATTCAGTCATGTTAAGTCAACTCTAAATAGCTCCATTTAAAACAATGTATTATACTTTCACGTTTCATCGCATTCAGTCATGTTAAGTCAACTCTAAACAGCTCCATTTAAAACAATGTATTAGACTTTCACGTTTCATCGCATTCAGTCATGTTAAGTCAACTCTAAATAGCTCCATTTAAAACAATGTATTATACTTTCACGTTTCATCGCATTCAGTCATGTTAAGTCAACACTAAATAGCTCCATTTATTTCAATGTATTAGACTTTTACATTACGTCGCGTTGAGTCACGTTAAGTCAGCTCCAAATAGCTATTTAATGCAGTGTATTCACATTTCGCCGTGTTTAGTCAAGTCACGTTTAAGTTTATCGTGTCATTAGAGTAAGTTATTTGGATAATTTCGCTTATTTTATTTCATATCATTTCAATTATTTTATTCACCTCCGAAATGTCCTACCAGCCATGAAAAAATGCCATACATTGCCAAAATCCATAAATATGAATTTTAGTGTTATCAAACACTACAAACTTGTTTATTTGGTTCTCTGTAGATTCCATAGCTGCACGATCATTTAAAGCATGCCATAAAGTGATTAAATATCTGACTATAAGGCTGAATTTTACTAAGTTGTAGTAGAAAATTAGAATTTATTCTTATACCTATAAAATTGAAAATATAACTTAAGATAGACCTAAGGAATCTTAAAATAGTAAATTAATTGCAGAGGATAGAAAAAGATAAATGAGTAGCTGTATAGTCATAAATGTTATTTTTAAACAGAATAAAGTTTGAAGTGGTTACATTTTAGCCTTAAAGTTTTTAATATTAATTAAAAAGTTAAACAAAAGTTAATGTTTCATTCGTAGACGCATTCTGATTTTCAAACTGTTTCACTTAACGTTTTTATTTATTTGTGTATTTATTTATTTTTCATTTAAATTCTATGATTATTTCGGGGAAAAACACTGAACAGCAGGGATTATTGCGTTAGTTATTTCAGTATTATACTATTAAATACACACACAATCACACATCCACTCTCACATGCATACCTTCAGACTCTGTAAGGTGATAGAGAATTCTATTTAAAGAAAACTTCCCCTCTCCAGCCGGGTATGCCAGGTGGTATGCCAGAACGCTGACTACTCGACCGCAGAGGCATTCTATCTATTTTGACGTACTTTTCGGTATAAATCATTGAAATTACATACACCTTGTACAATAAGGGGATAAACTGTTGAGATTAATTTTTAACGTATTAAACAATGATGTTCATATTGTGTAAATTTAAGCAAAATCAAATTTAATACACAAATTTAAAATATCAAATATCTTCAAAACTAATAGTTCATATCTAAAGATTATTTATACAGCATTTTAACCGAAAAAAACTGCATCGTATGATGCAATTTTCAAAATGGCAAAGAAAGCTAATAAAATTAGTATCTCTGGAACTAATTTAGAAATACCAGAAATATGAGCTATGGTTTGCGCATTAAAAGTTCAAATGAATGGACTTGAAATGGTGGAGTTTTAAAATCTCATAACCGAACATCATTAAACGAAAGATGGATGGATGGATGGATGGATGGATGGATGGATGGATGGATGGATGGATGGATGGATGGATGGATGGATGGATGGATGGATGGATGGATGGATGGATGGATGGATGGATGGATGGATGGATGGATGGATGGATGGATGGATGGATGGATGGATGGATGGATGGATGGATGGATGGATGGATGGATGGATGGATGGATGGATGGATGGATGGATGGATGGATGGATGGATGGATGGATGGATGGATGGATGGATGGATGGATGGATGGATGGATGGATGGATGGATGGATGGATGGATGGATGGATGGATGGATGGATGGATGGATGGATGGATGGATGGATGGATGGATGGATGGATGGATGGATGGATGGATGGATGGATGGATGGATGGATGGATGGATGGATGGATGGATGGATGGATGGATGGATGGATGGATGGATGGATGGATGGATGGATGGATGGATGGATGGATGGATGGATGGATGGATGGATGGATGGATGGATGGATGGATGGATGGATGGATGGATGGATGGATGGATGGATGGATGGATGGATGGATGGATGGATGGATGGATGGATGGATGGATGGATGGATGGATGGATGGATGGATGGATGGATGGATGGATGGATGGATGGATGGATGGATGGATGGATGGATGGATGGATGGATGGATGGATGGATGGATGGATGGATGGATGGATGGATGGATGGATGGATGGATGGATGGATGGATGGATGGATGGATGGATGGATGGATGGATGGATGGATGGATGGATGGATGGATGGATGGATGGATGGATGGATGGATGGATGGATGGATGGATGGATGGATGGATGGATGGATGGATGGATGGATGGATGGATGGATGGATGGATGGATGGATGGATGGATGGATGGATGGATGGATGGATGGATGGATGGATGGATGGATGGATGGATGGATGGATGGATGGATGGATGGATGGATGGATGGATGGATGGATGGATGGATGGATGGATGGATGGATGGAGAGAGAGGGAGAGAGAGGGAGAGGGAGAGAGAGAAGAGGATTCTTCCCTACATGTAAATGCACCTATTCGTTTCTCTTTCCTTTCCTTAGAGATATGAATACACCAGCAGGACGTTGCGGAAGAAAGCTACGCCTAAGTTTACACATTAAGACCCAATGCTTTGAAATTATGTGGTCAGCATCACGCTTCTTCTATAATGTTCATCGCTGGCTAATATAGTAGCTCATATTTCTCACCATAATTATTATTGAGTGTGTGACTGTCCAATTGGCCAAATTCGCAATCCCACTCTTGATCCGGGTGCATCCATAGCAGGGAACCTTAGTATCATGTTTCTATTCTTGTTTCATGGCGCAGTAGTCGATAATAATAGAGTAGTCATAGATTTAAGAAAAACATACTCAAAACTACTTAGTCTTTCTTTATCTTGTATTACCTATTTGGCAGGAACGCAAACGATTGTATTTTTGGCGCGTTTTCTTGGTAACAGGAGTCCCATTTACTTTCAGATGTATAACAACACTCTCTTCTTAGACCTTCTATGTACGGAGAGGTTCGTTTCGAGAATGATCAAATGTAAAAGCAATTCATAATACACTCCTGTTTCGCTACTGTCTACGAAGAGCCTTGGCCTGCCAACTCGACTGCCGGCCTCACGCTCACGCTCGATATTTAAGCTCGTATCTTTCTAAGATCCTTAGGCAACCGCTTGTAAGTCCTAGGGGGTGTCAGTCCTAAATATGGGGACGGTAAACTGAATCTTTCTAACATATAAGATTTTCAAGCAAATACCCCCACCCCAACTTTCCTTACGTGAGGTATTTCCATATTTTTGATGTTCTCTAAAAGGGCTCTACTAGTGAGTAATTTAGTAATAGTGAGTAATGGTTTAGCTTAATAAATCATTTTTATCCTACAGATGCTTGTAATAGACACCGTTGCTATGCAGAAACGACATAAGAAAACTTGGACTTTAAACCAAAGTGATAGTTATTAGCGCAACTGGCGGGATAAAGTAAACAAAATTCACTCGTTGCTCCGGTAACGAGTGGGATAAAGTAAACAAAATTCACTCGTTGCTCCGGTAACGAGTGGGATAAAGTAAACAAACTTCACTCGTTGCTCCGGTAACGATTGGGATAAAGTAAACAAAATTCACTCGTTGCTCCGGTAACGAGTGGGATAAAGTAAACAATTAAATGCTTGATAATTACAAATTTTCTATAATCTTTTAACAGCCATATCAAATATTTTTATTCTTTAACTACATGAAAGTGAACTTGTTGTTCATTTCCATAGAGAAGACGACTTGCAACTTTTTGAAAGAAAATTAAAATAAGCAAAAATCACTTCTTCATTAATGCCCTGAACATTTCTTCGTGTCTGCCAATCCTTAAATTGCTGAAACTCTTTTTCGTATAATTTCCGTGAAGTCGACGTTAATAAAACCTCAACTGCTTCTTTTGCTTCATTTAATATCTCATTTGGAGCCGATATAATAATGTTCTCAACGTCCATCGTAAACTTAAATCAATTTGAAAATAGCAGGAATAAAAACAAAATTAGTATTCATACATAGCCTACCATATTTTATAACTATAAGAACGCCGCAATTCAATGCCGTATTCCTTATTTAATTTATTACTATCTGTTGTAAAATCATTAACTGAATATTTGTCATATATTAATTTATCGTGACTGTAGGTTAAAATAATGTATTATACAAGTGGACAAACCTCTATTATCCATTTTTATAATAAATAACCATTCTTCGGGTATGAATAATAATTTATTTCAACCTCTAATCCAGGTACAATACTTCTTGGTAAAGCAAGATTTATTGTTGCATTTAGTATACTGTAGTAAAGCGATACATCTTTTGGACACCCTGTATTTTAGGTTTATACCCGTAACGAAACTTAATGCACTATTCTGACGTGATAGGTAGATGCTGCATATTCTGGTTGCATCGTTGAGCACATCCACTTTCGGTTGGATGAAGAAAGGATGCTGCTAGCCACTGAGCACTGGGGACGGCTGTAGCTCTCGGGCTGGTGTAACCACCCAAGATAATGTCAATTTCCATGAAGACCATGTTTGGATAAGCGTGGAGTAACCCAAGCTTTAGATCCGCATTGAATATTTATGACGATCCCAGAGCGCAGGCTGCTGACATTTGACGAGCGCTGTGCGCAATATGGAGACCCCCGGAGGTGGGGAGCGAGATTATTATGAATTGTCGATCTCTTCCTTCATCCCCCTCCCCAGACAGAGTTCTATTACCATTCGCTCTGAAATAAAGCTTTGCGCAGATCAGTGTTTGTATTCCGGTATCTCAATATGCATGCAAGAGTTTCCTCGTTGGGCGGTTTAACAGAATTTATTTTGAATTAGAGGAATGGAGGCAAAAGAGCAATAGAATGAGGTAAGAGCAGATGTAATGAGATCGCTATGTACCAGATGACAATAGGGAGATAAGGATAAAAGAGGAACGGAAAACAGGTCAAGGAAATAAGAATGGACATAAAAGAAAGGTGACGGTAAAGAAAATGGAAATAAAAATAAAGTTTCTAGAAAAATACTATGTACTACAAACACATGATTTTTTTTCAACCCATATTGATTGATTTTCAATCTATTCTACAAAGCATTAATTCGAAAGAATGTTTTCTGTTTACTGTTTATCACGATAAATGATAGCAGAAATTATTTTAATGTGCATTTATTGGATGCACACAAGAACATACATGATCCTTATAACGAATGGTTTTTTACTCAAGAAAAGAAATAGAAAAAATCTTATGTGTTACACTCACATGTCTTTCTCTAGCTATTCTACAAACTTCTTACATAAGATTATTCTTCTTTCTCCACCTTGTTAATCGAGGTGCTCATCAGCACAATGTTCTTATTACTTAGTTCCTTATAACGTAGGAAGAAAATAAGGGAATACACTAGGCTAAACCCATTGTCCAATGTTTTAAAAGCTGTCGTTATGCGATTGTCATCACAAATCGCTTCTTTTCTTGGCCAGGAGTAAAAGAAAAGAAAAACGGACACTCCCGTCTGAGAAGAGTATAAGTACTTCACAACTGAAACTAATACCAATGAATACCACGAAAATGATAAGCTCTACGAAAAAAATGTATGTGGCATAACTTGTGCATTTTAACAAGACCTACATTTTTTGTAAGTAAGTTTTTGTCTATCTCTTACGGTTTACTAGTTATGCCAAATTAAGCAAAATTCATTCACAATAAACAGGTCTTTAGAAGCTATTCCCAGAAAATTCAAGATATACATTTTATTTGTCAGGTAAATATCTTTAATATGCGATATTTTAATCAAAATTGTTAGACCCATTTTTAAGAAAATAAAAATGTTCAAAAAAAGTTCCATGTAAAGGGTAGTTTGGGGTGGGAGGGTTTCTCAAAACCTTTGTGTCGCATCCCTGGAAGATACTGAACTTAAATACCAAGTTTGGTAACTACTTTTCGTTTTTGAGTTATCGTGTTCACAGACACGCGGACACACGCACACACATACACACACGGACCTTTTTCTCAAAATGCTTTTTTTTGATACAGGGGGTCCTAAAACATGTATTTCCGGTGAAATCTCGGTATCGAATTTTTGGGTGGAATGCAATACTTCTCTATCCCTATGTACATTGTACATATGGGGCTAGAGAAAGTAAAAAGAGATCTGCAGCAAAACACAAGCACGTTACTGATGATAAGAAAAACAATTTTGTTACAAATTATGTGTTAGTAAGGTATATGTTTACCGATGTAGATTTTTTCCCCATCTGTTATGGTTTAACTATATAAAGTGCACTATAAATGAAGAGAATTCACAGATACTTACAGAAAACTTAGCGAGTGCATTTTTTTCATGCTAATGTTTCAGAAATGTGATATAAGTTTATAAATCGTTAGAGAAATGTTTGAGAAAATAAAAGATAGTTTGATTGGGAGAATCTTCTTGAAATAATTATTGGCATCCTTCAACGATGTCTGACTCAAGTGTAAAATATGGCATGCATCCCACTTTACGTCTTTTAATAATGCTGCTTAAATGTATTTCTAAAACACATTTTGTTCAGAGATTTCAGTATGTATAATTCGGGTGGAATGATGATATTGAATTTTTGAGTGGAACGCAGTGTTTTCCAAGCGTTGGTAAAAGAGATAAAAAAGGAATGCATTAAACAATAGTACAGGGGAATTCAGTAAAAGATTTAGGAAGAAAAAATCGAAAAACTTTTGATACACAGAAATTTCAAAATTATACCAAGAAACCTTGGATCATTTTGGTAATCCTCTTTGAAACACTTCTTATCAATGTATTCTTGACCTGCAATATAAACTAATGTGATTAAATTACTTCATACAAGAAGAGATTGAAGTAATTAGGAATGTAACAATTATATAAATCATTGATAATGGAAATATTCCGTTTGTTGAATCAGTGTAGGGAACACAAACCATGCTAAAAGTAGGGGAAAACACTTCTTACAGTGTAAGACGTTTGTCATTAATAGCACTACCCAGTAGGTTTACTTTACCAAACCATTTGGAAACTCAAGAGCATGGGGCGTCATGCATTTACCCTCTTTGATTACTCCTGAGATCAATAGATTTGTTTGCTTTCATTTGTGAACTTCTTGTGTTCAGTTTCATTCATCCACTCATTCTGGTGACTTCTTCTCGGTACAGTTCTTCCTTGCTTACACGTAGAATAGTGAAACTGGTAAACCCAACAAGCTCTGTCATTTAGCCTCTCATTCTGTTGACTACTTCTCGGTACAGTTCTTCCTTGCTTACACACAGAACATTGGAACTGGTAAACACAACAAGCTCTGTCATTTAGCCTCTCATTCTGGTGACTACTTCCCGGTACAGTTCTTCCTTGCTTACATACAGAACAGTGGAACTGGTAAACACAACAAGCTCTGTCATTTAGCCTCTCATTCTGTTGACTACTTCCCGGTACAGTTCTTCCTTGCTTACATACAGAACATTGGAACTGGTAAACACCACAAGCGTTGTCATTTAGCCTCTCATCCTGTTGACTACTTCCCGGTACAGTTCTTCCTTGCTTACATATAGAACAGTGGAACTGGTAAACACAACAAGTTTTCTGTCTTTTAGCCTCCCATTCTGTTTACTACTTCTCGGTACAGTTCTTCCTTGCTTACATACAGAACAGTGGAACTGGTAAACACAACAAGCTCTGTCATTTAGCCTCTCATTCTGTTGACTACTTCCCGGTACAGTTCTTCCTTGCTTACATACAGAATATTGGAACTGGTAAACACAACAAGCTCTGTCATTTAGCCTCTCATTCTGTTGACTACTTCCCGGTACAGTTCTTCCTTGCTTACACACAGAACATTGGAACTGGTAAACACAACAAGCTCTGTCATTTAGCCTCTCATTCTGTTGACTACTTCTCGGTACAGTTCTTCCTTGCTTACACACAGAACAGTGGAACTGGTAAACACAACAAGCTCTGTCATTTAGCCTCTCATTCTATTGACTACTTCTCGGTACAGTTCTTCCTTGCTTACATACAGAACAGTGGAACTGGTAAACACAACAAGCTCTGTCATTTAGCCTCTCATTCTATTGACTACTTCCCGGTACAGTTCTTCCTTGCTTACATACAGAACAGTGGAGCTGGTAAACACAACAAGCTCTGTCATTTAGCCTCTCATTCTATTGACTACTTCCCGGTACAGTTCTTCCTTGCTTACATACAGAACAGTGGAACTGGTAAACACAACAAGCTCTGTCATTTAGCCTCTCATTCTGTTAACTACTTCTCGGTACAGTTCTTCCTTGCTTACATACAGAACATTGGAACTGGTAAACACAACAAGCGTTGTCATTTAGCCTCTCATTCTGTTGACTACTTCTCGGTACAGTTCTTCCTTGCTTACATACAGAACAGTGGAACTGGTAAACACAACAAACTCTGTCATTTAGCCTCTCATTCTGTTGGCTACTTCTCGGTACAGTGCTTCCTTGCTTACATACAGAACATTGGAACTGGTAAACACAACAAACTCTGTCATTTAGCCTCTCATTTTGTTAACTACTTCCCGGTACAGTTCTTCCTTGCTTACATACAGAACATTGGAACTGGTAAACACAACAAGCGCTGTCATTTAGTCTCTCATTCTGTTGACTACTTCTCGGTACAGTTCTTCCTTGCTTACATACAGAACAGTGGAACTGGTAAACACAACAAACTCTGTCATTTAGCCTCTCATTCTGTTGGCTACTTCTCGGTACAGTGCTTCCTTGCTTACATACAGAACATTGGAACTGGTAAACACAACAAACTCTGTCATTTAGCCTCTCATTTTGTTAACTACTTCCCGGTACAGTTCTTCCTTGCTTACATACAGAACATTGGAACTGGTAAACACAACAAGCTCTGTCATTTAGCCTCTCATTCTGTTGACTACTTCTCGGTACAGTTCTTCCTTGCTTACTTACAGAACATTGGAACTGGTAAACACAACAAGCTCTGCCATTTAGCCTCTCGTTCTGTTTAGTACTTCCCGGTACAGTTCTTCCTTGCTTACATACAGAACAGTGGAACTGGTAAACACAACAAGCTCTGCCATTTAGCCTCTCATTCTGTTAACTACTTCTCGGTACAGTTCTTCCTTGCTTACATACAGAACAGTGGAACTGGTAAACACAACAAGCTCTGTCATTTAGCCTCTCATTCTGTTGACTACTTCTCGGTACAGTTCTTCCTTGCTTACATACAGAACATTGGAACTGGTAAACACAACAAGCTCTGTCCTCTCATTCTGTTGACTACTTCTCGGTACAGTTCTTCCTTGCTTACATATAGAACATTGGAACTGGTAAACACAACAAGCTCTGTCATTTAGCCTCCCATTCTGGTGACTACTTCCCGGTACAGTTCTTCCTTGCTTACATACAGAACAGTGGAACTGGTAAACACAACAAGCTCTGTCCTCTCATTCTGTTGACTATTTCTCGGTACAGTTCTTCCTTGCTTACATATAGAACATTGGAACTGGTAAACACAACAAGCTCTGTCATTTAGCCTCTCATTCTGTTGACTACTTCTCGGTAGAGTTCTTCCTTGCTTACACACAGAACATTGGAACTGGTAAACACAACAAGCTCTGTCATTTAGCCTCTCATTCTGTTGGCTACTTCTCGGTACAGTTCTTCCTTGCTTACATACAGAATATTGGAACTGGTAAACACAAGCACTAAACTTTAGCTTCTCATTCTGGTGATTACTTCCTGGTACAATTCTTCCTTGCTTACATACAGAACAGTGGAACTGGTGAACACAACAAACACTGTTCTTTAGTCTCTCATTCTGGTGACTACATCTCGGTACAATTCTTCCTTGCTTACATATACGAGGGCCATTTCTTTTTGCAATCTCCGATAGGCGATAAGTAAAAGAAAGTTCATAGAAAACAATTATTTTATTACTAAAAGTTTTGTGCACTTATGGTTACTTTTCAGCATGATCACCGAAAACATGAGGCATTTATCGTACAGCGCTCGTCCACACACTGCTGGCACAACCCATCAGCTCCTTGAACAATTTCAATGGGAAATTTTCGATCATCCGCCGTACAGTCCTGACCTGGCACCCAGTGACTTTCACCTTTTCCCTGAACTGAAGATGTGGCTAGGAGGGCAGCACTTTCATACTAACGAAACTCTTCAAAACAACATCAATGCTCATTTGAAATCTTTGGCGGCAATATTTTTTGAAGCGAGTCTTGCAAAACCTGTGCACAGGTACGATAAATGTCTCAATCTTTTCGGTGATTATGCTGAAAAGTAACCATAAGTGTACAAAACTTTTAGTAATAAAATTTTGTTTTCTATGAACTTGTCTTTTATTTATAGCCTATCGGAGGTTGAAAAAAATAACGGCCCTCGAGAACAATGAAACTGGTTAAGTAAGAAAAGCACTGTCCCTTAGCCACTCTCTGTTAATTACCTACTTCTGCAATTCTTCTTTGCTTACATCTAGAACAGCATGCCTGCCCAGAATAACGTTACTAATCCAGTTTTACAGATTGATTAGTATCACAGAAATTTGGGTAAATATGAAGAGTTAAATAGATGCATCACCTAGATAGTTTATATCTGTAGTTTCAATAGTTGTAATTAGCATCAGCATGAAAGCTTGTGTTAGTTTTCACGTAGATAGATCGAAGTTTTATTTAGTAGGTCACGCGCCACCCCGTGGGAAAGAAATGTGTGTCAAACACATGTTATAAGCAAGTTCAATCAGAGAAATACAATCCTGCATTCTCGTGCACGAATACATCAGAAAATTTCTTTGTTACTTTCCAGATAGAACTTCCCAAACTATGTGTCACAAAATGTATCATATCTGTGATGTGGAGGTACTCATAAACACTTAAAATAGGTTGTTTTTTGCTATTACGCATTTATTAATTCTTCTATCATTTCAGGTTAGGTGTACTGTTTGTTATTTAATTACTATTTTAATCGCGTGAGGCTTGCATTTGAGAAGACCAAGTGCGACCACCCACTTTGACCGCAGGTTTGTTGTGGTTTCACCCGGTCGATAGGGGAATACAGTGTTGGTTCCTTTCCTGTACTTCATTTTCCTTACCCACAATTTTCTTTATTGTCAGGGTATTTTAAGGTTTTAGGGCCAGGCCACGGTGTTCTGCGTGTTGCGGTGGGCGGTGGAGGTGCGATATGTAGGCTTCTACCTGAAATTTGTCGGATTGCTCGGCTAGAGCCCGCCGCAGAGAACCCTCGGAAGTGCTAGTTTTTTTTTTTTTTAAACCCAGTTCCGAAGTCTGGTTGGGACTCCGGTGCTGTATACCCTACTTTTATTTACCTAATTTGTTTACTTTGATTACTGTATGATTACTGAATTTCTGTTTTTCTTCTTTTACACACACATACACAAACATAGCACCATGCCCAAGGCGGGACTCGAACCCACAATCCCCTGCGCTGCAAAGCACCTAAGCGAGACGCCTTGGCGAGCGCGGCCATGCGGACCAGCAGGGGCTTGGGTGACGTCGGATGGGTTGGAAAGTTTTAGGACCCCATCCACTTTTGTGCGCTCATCTCCTGTCTCCTTTGTGCGGCGGTAGCTTACCAAGCGGGAGGTCCGGGTTCGATTCACGGTACTGGCATGGGGATTTTCTTCCGCTGGGAGACCTGATCTGGTTTCGTGAGGTCCCTGGGGAGCCAATTGAAGAGCTACTTGAGAAAAAGGTGGCGGCTTCAGGTTGCGAGACCGCATTAACCACGTCCCACCCTTCAGTGCTGCACCCTATCCATGTCGCCTCTAATGGACAGAGATGGAGGACGCAGTAGTCGGGCGGTAAGCCTTGACCCGAATTCGGGCTGTTGTGCCTCGGGGTTAATATTTGCGCATGTCGCCTAGATCTGGTCACCCCTCGGGTCTTACCTTTCAACCCTCAATCCCAGAGGTTACGTTAGAATTACAAAGGGCTGGATGGCAAACGTGCGGTAATCTGCCCCAGTTACAGAGGCTCCTACGTAGTACCACCTCTATATTACCTTTACCTTACATATGATTAGGCTTTGGACATGGTTGATTTCCTTGCACTTTGGCTGGAAAATGGTTACGGCACACAGGATTTCGCTGGGACCTCCCCATTCCCAAGCACTCCCGGTCAGTCATTCTAAGCAAGCGGTTACTGAGTGTGTACCTGTTCTGAAGCTATGAAGTCCAATATTGTACGTTTTGCTATCGTTACATTCAGAAAATATAGATATTGCATTAGTTGTCCCGCATGTAAATCACATATGAAACTGATTATTTCCTCTGCCACAGCACAGATTCGTTATTTGTTCATGTTATTTATACTTTGCCATAAAACTTTATGTATATTCTTACTTCTGTGTCCACCTACACCTACAGCGAATACAGTATTCAGCACAGAACCAGCTCAATAGCGCTCGACTACTGCCTCGCTTCTCTCCGCTCGCTTGTAAAAAAAACGTACCAGTGTATTAGCGCCTATTCCATGTAAGTTTATCGCGTATCTCTTAACCGTCACGTGACTAGTCACATTTCATTGGCTACCGTGGCGGAATAGGCAAGTATCCTTCGTTTTTAGCCTGTCAGAGTGTCTATACCTTTTTTATCGTGCGTATATCGGGGAAAGGGGAAGGGAATTGCTAACAACAGATTATATATCAATAATAATAATAATAATAATAGCTTAAAAGAAATAATCCTTGTTTAGCGATGCCAGGAAACTTATGTTGAACAGACATTAGAAGTTAACCTAAAATATATGCTAAGCCTACCTTGATCAATTAGTTAGTATACAGACAGATTATCTAATAATTTTGATTAGAATATGCGCAGTGAGTCTGAGATATTAACATGACAAATTAAATGGATACTTCGTTTTCTGCGAATAACCGGCAAATCATAAAGGGTAGATGAATACTTGTACCAGACAATTGTAGACCTCGTAAAAATTATGCAATTTCAGCTGAAGACTGGATTAGCGACCAATTTTACTATCCCTACTAGTATTTAAAATAGAAAAAGTATCCATGTATTCCACCCAAAAATCCTATGTCAAAATCCCATCGGAAATACACATATTGAGTCCCCCCAATGAAAAGCATTTTTAGAAAAACCCAGTGTATGTCTCAGTGTGAACAACATAACTCAAAGACAATAACTGATTTAAATAGAAAATTTGGTACTTGGAATATTTTTTTTTAAATTTTTTTATTTTATCGAAAATACCTATAACGATTTTGATTGAAATACCATATGTTTAAGAAATGTTCGTGATATATAAGATATCCTCAATTTTGAATTTTCTGGGAATAACCTGTGAATTTTTCTTTATTCTAAATGGTTTTTATAGAAATGGTAAACTGTATTTTTGTTTGTATTAACCATTTTCGAGATAATATTTATTTGTTTGAATTTTCAAATACTATTTATTTTCTCAGCTGTAAATAACTAGCTTCTTTGCTTTTCATGTTCATGCAAAGGGAATGTAATATCAAAACCATCACATGGTCACGCTGTGGCCAAGTGGTTAGACCACTAGTCTCTCACCTAGGCGGCTTGGGTGCGATCCCAAGCGACCGCATGTAAATGAAATGAAATTGAGTTTTATTTGTGGGCGCTCCATAACTGCTTCGTTTCTCAGTGTCCCATGATATACTGGACGTAAAATACAACTTACGTTTGCTCAGAGGCCTCTTTATCAGACTTAAGCTTCTTTTACGTGCCGTAAATCTACGGCAGGTGCCCAACGGCTTTACTGTCCTCCGCAGGTTTTGGGATTTGTCGTGGATAAAACGGCGCAGGGATAAGTTTTCTCCAGCTTCTCTGGTTTCCACCGTCATCGCATTCTACCGGTGCTCCATCTTCATTCCATGCATCATCAGTGTTATCTCCTGCGGTGTCATAGTAGTGAAACTCTGATGTGTTACACTCACATGATTTTCTCTAACTGCTCTACAAATAAACTTGTCACAACAGACAATTCTTCTTTCAACACCCGCTAATCGAGATAAACATCAGCAGAATTTTATTATTTAGTTCCTTATAAGTAGACTGGAACTAAGGAAATGCTCTGGGCTAAAGTGATAGTCAAATGTTTTAAAAGCTGTCATCATGCGATTATCATTGCAAATCGCATTTTTGTTTGACCAGGAGTAGAACAAAAGAAAAACGGACACTTCCGTCTGAGAAAAGTATAAGTACTTCACAATTGAAACTCATAACAAGGAATACCTCGAAAATGGTAAGCTTCACGAAAAAAGTGTATATGACATATTTTGTGTATTTTAACAAAATATAATGTTTTGTATGGCAAGTTTTTGTCTATCTCTTACGGTTTACTAGTTATGCCAAATTAAGCAAAATGCACCCAGAATAAACATGTCTTTAGAAACTATTCCCAGGAAATTTAAGATATACATTTTATTTGTGATAGAAATGTCTTTATTATGTGGTATGTTAATCAAAATTGTTAGCCGTTTTTAAGAAAATCAAAATTTTCGAAAATTTCTCCCTGTAAAGAGTAGTGCGTGTCGCATCCTTGGAAGATACTAAACCTAAATACCAAGTTTGGTATTTCACGGCCTTTTCATTTTGGTGCTATGCTGTCCACAGACACACACACACACACACACACATAGACAGACAGACACACGCGCACACACACACGGACCTTTTTTAAAATGTTTTTTTTTGGAGGGGACCCCAAAACATATATTTTCGGTGAAATCTCGACATCAAATTTTTGGGTGCATTACAATACCTTCGCTATCCCTATGTATATTTTACATATAGGGCTAGAAAAAGTAAAAATACTATAATGAAAATATCACATAGCAAGTGGTCTAGCTGCCTCGTATTCGACCTGTGCAGACATTCACGCGTTAAAATAGTTGTATACCTGTGTAAGTGGACACCTGTACTGTTGAAGTCGCGCATTGTTACACCTGAGTGATTTGTGACACCTGCGATTATTTGTCCTTGCCACTGCTTCTGGAACTTTCCTGCCATGTTAATCGGCTTGTGAAACAGGGGAGAACGACCCCTGCAGAGTTTCAGTTTTAACTGATAATGAATGCACAGCGTATTACAGTTGAGAAAGTTTCGACCAGTAGCATGCAGTAGTAGTCGCCGCAGCGAGCGTCGAAAGAAAACTATACGGCAGAATTATTGCAGAAGCATATAAGGCAGTTATTTGTGAACAAATTTTCATTTGTAATCAGTGGAAGGAATAAAGAGTTTTCATTGTAGCATAAAACAGAGTTCTTCTTAAAGTATTTTAAAATTTAAATCCAATAACAAGGACTATCTCCGAAATCGTTAACTCTACAAAAAAGTCTGATGTGTACCATTCACATGATTTTGTCTTATCTTTGTAACACATTATTGTTAAAAAGCTTATTCTTCTGTCTACTTCATACTAATATTAGCAGAAATAGTCTATTGCTTGCTTCCTTGTAAGTAGAAGAGAAATAAGAGGATACATTAGGCTAAAGCGTCAGTCATATCTTTTAAAAGCTGGTTGCCATGTGGCTGAAACCCATTATTTGCAAATTCCCGTATGAGAAAGTTTTAAGTATTTTAAATCTGAAACCAAACAAGAAATATCTCGAAAACACTCAGCTCCATGTTAAAAATTCATATGCATAAAATATAGGTACGTTTTAACGAAATTTACATTTTCTGTAGTAACTTATTGTCTATCACTTACGGTTTATCAGCTATGCAAAAGTCACTCAGAATGAAAAGGTATTCAGTTGCTATTCTTATACATTGTGTTCCTCTGTTCACAATTATTCCACAAGAAATATTGAAAACATTTATATTACAAAATGTAAGTATAGCAAAGTCCAAAACTCATTTGAAACCATATCTTTAAACCTAATAATGTAAAAACCTTGCCCTTATCATTATTCAAAAGAAAACATAAGACTGTTCTGCTCTCCAATCCATTGTACATTGTTTCAGAGTTTTATAATTGTTTTTGTAACTTGTTTTGTTATTTATGCATTTGTTGACGTTGCTACACAAACTCTGTATTGCTCTGGCAAATAAACAATCTATCAATCTATCTATCTTTCTCCAGAAAATTCAAGTTATACATTTTACTTGTCATTTAAATTGCTTAATACACGGTATTTTAATCAAAATCGTTAGTATTTTATAGAAAATCAAAATTTTCGAAACTTTTTCCATATAGAGGGTAGTTTCGGGTGATTTTTTTCATCTCCAAATCGCATCCTTGGAAGATACCAAACACAAATACCAAGTTTGGTATTTTACCGACTTTTTATTTTTGAATTATCGTGTTCACGGGCTCACGGAAACACACACACACAACATGGATATTTTTCTAGATATATTTTCTTTGAATAAAGGGATCCTAAAATATGTATTTCTTGTGAAATCAAAATTTCACAATACTGAGATTTCATGTTTTAGGGTTCCTTGAATAATTAACAAAATTAAAAAAAAAAAAAATAGAGAAAGGTCCATGTGTGTGTGTGTGTGTGTGTGTGTGTGAATGTGTGTGTGTGTATGTGTGTGAGTGTCCGTGTGTCTGTGAACACGATAACTCAAAAACGAAAAGTCGGTAAAATACCAAATTTGGTATTTAAGTTTAGTATCTTCCAGGGATGCGACACGAAGATTTTGAGAAAAATCCCCCCCCCCAAACTAACCTTTACATGGAGCTTTTTTCCAAAATTTAGATTTTCTCAAAAATGACTAACGATTTTGATTAAAATGGCGTATATTAAAGATATTTACCTGACAAATAAAATGTATATCTTGAATTTTCTGGGAAGTTAAACCGTAAGAGATGGAGAAAAAGTTACTACACAAAAAATGTAGAGTACTTTAAAACACACAATTTATATTATATGCATTTTAGTAATGAGATTCTAATCCCCAGTCCCCTATGCCCCTATGTGTAACTATTCATTAACTCGGCAAGCTATTTTGTAAGTGCTAGAAGAGAAAACGTATTGATTTTTGTCTCACATTACGTCATAAACAGACACGAGTGTGGAGCCTTGGTGAATAAATAAAATGCAGGAGGTCCTTGGACCCGCAGCGAGAAGACGGGGGCATGTGTGGTCTTGACAAGCAAGGAGCAGCAAGAAGCAATCTAGGCGGGGATGGAGGGTTCTCGACGTGGAGCATACCATCACAGTAAGAGGAGAGAACCAACCAATCGTCCGCGGATTGGACCGCGCACTTCACCAAACAATGGAGCAACTACTAGTATGTTACTGGCGACCGTTAAGTACAAGCGCACTCGACGCTCCTGCTAGAATTATACTTAGCTCTCTCTCTCTGAGAATTTGTTCTCAAGCCGTGAACTCAAAACTAGGTTTCTTCTGGCACAACGACCTTGGCTCTCAGCTGCTTTTAATTTAATTGTGCTCAACATCGTGGCGAAAACAGGTTTAGAGATACAGGCTCATAATAATAATAATAATAATAATAATAATAATAATAATAATAATAACAATAATCATAATAATCATCATCATAACAATAATCATAATAATCATAATAACCATAATTATAATAATCATAATACTAATTATAATAATAATCATAATAATAATAATTAGTATAAAATAATAATAAGATACAGGTTCATAATAATATAATAATATATAATAATCATATAAAATGATAATAATAATATAAAATAATAATATAAAATAATTATAATAAAATAATAATAATAAGATATAGGTTCATAATATAATAATAATAGTAGTAATAATAGTAGTAATAATAATAGTAATAATTACAGTAATAATAATAATAATAATAATAATAATAATAATAATAATAATAATAATAATAATAATAAGCTCGCCTGGGTAGTATGGGGTTATCGTGTTTGCCTCACATTCAATATGTCACGAGTTCGAATCTAGCTTATGGTGACTTACCCGGAGGTTTTCCCTTTCCTGAGAACACGAATGTCGAGTAACTTAAAGCACCATGGACCCCAAGACCATTTTGTAAGCATTGTTTCACCTATTTCATTCATCGCCCGATATGACCAACCAGATTAGGTTAAAGGATTTTGAGCTAGGTGAGAAAAAAAAAATAATATAACAATAAATTGTCTGAAATTAAATGGAGTGTTACTTATGGCCGCTCTTTAAGTAATATGGTTCTCAGCGTCCCATTTTATTATGGGCATGAAAGACCGCTTAATTTTGCTCAGAGGCCTGTTTATCAGGCTATAGGTATTTTTAACGTGCTGTAAATCTACGTCATGGGACCAAAGATTTTATTTCCCTTCCGAAAAAAATAAATCACCCTCCGCCGGGTTTGAACCCGCGACCATGGAACCAGAGTCTAACGTATAACCCCCAAACCACGGAGGTCACGAACTTCTTCTTATGTATAAACTTGAAAATCACTTTAGGCGTCTGTTAATGCTTAGGCTATTATTCTGTTCACATATCTTATTTTTATACATTCTACATTTTAATGTTAAAGTGATTTTTTTCCAGTCTTCTAGATCCTGCCAATTCCTGTTGATCAGTAAATATTTTTGCTTCTCTAAAGAAAAATTGCTCGCCCCAGCCGGAAATCAAACCCAATACTTCTAGGTGAGAAGCCAGGACGCTGATCACTCGACCGCAGAGTCAGTCAAATCGAGATTATCTCCTATTTCTACTTTCTCTACACGTACCCACTACGTACCTCATATTGTATAGAGAAGATATTATATTGCACCCAAAAATTCGATTCCGGAATTTCACCGGAAATAGATGTTTTGGGAACTCCTGAATTCTAAAAGAGCATTTTTAGAAAAATGTCCAATGTGGTGTTTGTGTTTTTTTGGTAGTGTTTAACACCCGCTTTAACTACCTATGGCACTACACTGATGATACATGAATGATGGAGCACCGGTGGAATGCGATGGCGGGGCAAACCGAAGAACCCGGAGAAAACCCGCCCCTGCGCCGGTTTGTTCACTACAAATCTCACATGCGGTCGCTTGGGATCGAACCCCGGCCGTGTAGGTGAGAGGCGAGTGGTCTAACCACTCAGCCACGGCGCGGCCCCCCCCCCCATGTGTGTGTGTGCAGCATAGCTCAAAAATGAAAAGTCCATTAAATACCAAACTTGATATTTAAGTTTGTTATCTTCCAAGGATGCGAAATGAAGATTTTTAAGAAAATCCCCCCCACTCCAACCACCTTTTACATGGACAAAATTTCGATAACTGTGATTTTCTCAAAAATGGCTATAATGATTTTGATTAAAATATCGTATATTAAAAATATTTACATGACAAATAAAATGTAGGTGTAGCTTGAATTTTCCGGGAATAACCTCTGAAGCCATCTTTACTCTGGTTGACTTTTGCGAAATTTTGCATAACTGGTAAACCGTAAGAGACAGACAAAAACTTACTACACAAAAACTGTAGAGCTCCTTAAAACACACAATTTATGTCATATACCCACATTTATTTCGTGGAGTTGACCGGTTTTTAGATATTCCTTGATACTGGTTTCAGTTTTAAAATACTCACACTTGTCAGCTCCCGGCCACGCAAAGAAACGGGATTTCAATCCCATAGCAACCAAATTTTAAAACATTTGACTGTCGTTTTATCATAGTATATTCCCCAATGTCCCTTCTACTTAATAAGGAACTAAGTAATAAATCCATTTTTGCTAATGTTTATCTCGATTATAATGAAATAAATAGAAGAACAAGCTGTTTTAGGTATAATTTGTGATAGAGGTATAGAAAAAGTCATGTGAATGGAACACTTTAGATTTTTGTTTACGTTGCGATAATTCATGTCGCTAATGAGAACTCTCATTATTAAATTTCGCAGCTGTCAACCGATTTAAATGCACAAGCAAATCATTCTTCACCCCTTTCTCTAGAAGGCTAGATTATGTTGTGATTGTTTCACCATTTCCTAGCGCACAAATCGTAGAGGGGATATCCCAATCACTCTTTCATTTCACGTAGATTATAAGCATAGTTAAATGTTTAGTATTAATGTCCCTGAAATTCAGCCGTTACATATCTAGATAATATTGCTGTCGTCTGGATGGGTCAAAGGCCGTCTTAACCTTAATGAAAATTAAAAGACAATTTTTCGTATAAAATAAAGGTAATAAGAGCAAACGAATGGTAAAAATCTGACGTGTACCATTCACATGACCTTCTCTATATCTTTGCAGCAAATTATTCTTTAAAAGCTTATACTTCTATTTACTTCATGTTAATCAGTAAAACATTAGCAGGAATAGCCATATTACTTGCTTCCTTGTAAGTAGAAGCGAAGTAAGGGAGTACCATAGGTTAAAGTGATAATCGAAAGCTGGTTGCTATGTCACTGAAGTTCCTTTGTTTGTATGGACAGCAGAGTACAAATTCCTGTATGAGAAAAGTACAAGTTTTTCATAGCAGAAACCATAAATAAGGAATGTCTCAAAAACGACGATCTCCACGAAAAAATTTATATAACATAAATTGTGTGTTGTAACGTGCTCTACATTTTTTGTGTAGTAAGTTTTTGTCCATCTCTTACGGTTTAGCAGTTATTCAAAATTCAGTGAAATTCATCCAGAATAAACTACTCTTCAGAAGCTATTCCCAGAAAATTCAAGATATACATTTTATTTGTCATGTAAATAACTTTTATATACGAAGGTTTAATCAAAGTCGTTAGAGCCATTTTTGAGAAAATCAAAATTTTCGAAAAAAGTTTCATGTAAAGGGTAGTTGGGGGTGGGGGTTTTTTCTCAAAATCTTCGTGTCGCATCCTTGGAAAACACTAAACTTAAATACCAAGTTTGGTATTTTACCTATCGTTTTTGAGTTATCCTGTTCACAGACACACACACACACACACACACACACACAGGGACCCTTTTCCGAAAATGCTTTTTTTAGATAAAGGGGACCCTAAAACATATATTTCCGGTGAAATCTCGGTATCGAATTTTAGGGTGGAATACAATAATGCCTCTACACACTATGTACATAGTACTTATAGAGAAAGTAAAAATTATAATCTTAACTGCTTTGCTCTGTTCCTGTAAGGTATAGTGTATACAACGTGAGGGGACACTTCGCACACTGCGTTCAACGAGAGACCTGTTCTTGTAGGTACAGAGGTAAGCGGTAGACAATCTTAGTGGAATTACCGCTTTTGGGTCCCCTGAATACAAAAAGGTATATTTATAAAAATCTGATGCGTCACATTCACATGACTTTCTCTCTATCTCTGCAATAAGTTATTTTTAAAACGCTTATGCTTCTATTTACTTCCTGCTAATCGAGAAAAAATTAGTAGAAATAGACGTATTACTTGCTTCCTTGTAAGTAGAAGCGAAATAAGGAAGTACCATAAGTTAAAGTGATTGTCAAAAGCTGGTTGCTATGTGACTGAAGTTCCTTTGTTTGTATGGACACGAGTTCACAAAGTCCTGAATGAGAATAGTATACGTTTTTATAGCTGAAACCAAAAACAAGGAATGTCTAAAAACAATCACCTCCACGAAAAAAAAAAAAATGTACATAACATAAGTTGTGTGTTTTAAAGTGTTCTGCAGTTGTTGTGTGGTAAGTTTTTATCCATCTCTTACGGTTTGGCAAAATTCCGTAAAATTGACCCAGAATAAAGTAGTCTTCAGAGGCTATTCCCAGAAAATTCAAAATATACATTTTATTTGTCAGGTAAATATCTTTAATATACGATATTTTAATCAAAATCATTAGAGCAATTTTTTAGAAAATAAAAATGTTAAAAAAAATGTCCATGTAAGGGGTAGTTTGGGGTGGAGGGATTTTTCTCAAAATCTTCGTGACTCAGTCCTGGAAGATCTAAACTTAAATTCCAAGTTTGGTATTTTACCGACTTTTCGTTTTTGAGTTATCGTGTTCACAGACACACGGACATACTTACACACTGACACACGGACTTTTTTCTGAAAATACCTGTTTTTGGATACAGGGGACACTAAAACATATATTTCCGGTGAAATCTCGGTATCGAATTTTTGGTGGAGTGCAATACCTTTTCTATACACTATGCACAAGGTACGTTTAGAGAAAGTAAAAATGTCCTGTGTGTGCATGTGTGTGTGTGTGAGTGTGAGTGAACAGCAAGTAGCTACACAAAAAAAAAAAAATCTTATGTGTTCCATTCACATGTGTTTCTCTACATCGCTGCAAGAAATTATTATTAAAAACTTAGACTTCTATTTACTCCTTGCTAATTGAGAAAACATTAGCAGAAATAGTCTTATTACTTACTTCCTTGTAAGTTGAAGCGAAATAAGGGAGTACCATAGGTTAAAGTGAAAGCCAAAAGCTGGTTGCTATGTGACTGAAGTTCCTTTGTTTGTATGGACAGGAGTTGACTAATTCCTGTGTGAGAAAAGTGTAAGTTTTTCAAAGCTGAAACTAAAAGCAAGGACTATCTTAAAAAACGATCAGCTCCATGATAAAAATGTATATAGCATAGATTGTATGTTTTAATGTCCTCTACATTTTCTGTGGCGTAAGTTGTTGTCCATCTCTTACGATTTAGCAGTTATGCAAAAATCTGTAAAATTCATCCAGAATAAAGTGGTGTTCAGAGGCTATTCCCAGAATTTTCAAGATATACATTTTGTTTGTCAAGTAAATAAATATCTTAAATATACGAGATTTTAATCAAAATCGTTAGAGCCATTTTTAGATCAAAATTTTAAAAAAAATTTTCATGTAAAGCGTAGCGTGGGGTGGGGGGATTTTCTTGAAAATCTTCGTGTCGCTAGCTTGGAAGATAACAAACTTCAATACCAAGTTTTGTTTTTAACGGTCTTTCATTTTTGAGCTATGCTGCCCACAGACACACACACACGCACACGGACATTTTTCTAAAAATGCTTTTTTTGGATGTAGGGGTCTCAAAACATATATTTCCGGTGAAATCTTGGTATTGAATTTTTTGGTGGAGTGCAATACCTTCTCTATACACTATGTACATATTACGTATAGAGAAAGTAAAAAATGTATATCTTATTACACAATTTATGTTACATACTTTTTAAGGTTTAACGATTTTCGAGGTATGCTTGTCATTAGTTTCAATTTTAAAATACTTATCTCACACCAGAATCCCTCATCCATTTCATATCTCTTTTGTTTTACTCCTGGCCACGAAAACAGAAGCTAATTTCAATTGCAATCGCATAGTGACAGCTTTCTAAGGATTGGAGTATCGCTTTAGCTCACTAGTGTATTACCTAACTTCCCTTCTACTAACAAGGCAGCAAATAATAAGACCATTTCTGCTAAGTTTGACCTCGATTAGCCTGATGAAGATAAAATGTATACAAAAAAGCAAGATGTATTCTTTTTGTAAGAATATTTTTCTTGCAGAACAAGTAGAGAAGATCATGTGAATGTAATTATCCGATTTTTTTTAAGGTTATAGCATATACTAATAAAGAACTGTGTCATGGCCGAGAACAGAATAAAATGAAAATTTTCGCGTCTGCGCACATTGTCGTCAGGTGTTTCACTGCGTAAGGTATGATCATTGCACTTATCGACTCAGGTAAGTATAAAATATTAAAATGGTTTATAAATATTTTAAACTTGGACACATGGTCGAGCATAAATAGTAGTACGAAACTTGACTATAATTACTCGCTCTGATCTGTTCATTAACATCTCAACCACCATTATACCCTCATTGCATCTCCGTCCAGTTACTCTAACCAATGAGCTACTGCGGCCACATGCCGACACGACATTAAGTTCCCTAACTCGTATTTTCTCCCGGAAAACCGCATTGAGATCTCAATTTATTTTGTGATGACATATCCCATTGGCGACTTAAAATGCCGTGAATCCTTTAAGTCCCGGGCTTCATAATTTAGCCAACTATTAGGTTACTTTTTTTCAATTAATTGTTTCATCCACACTAACACGATTTTGTTATAGTGTTTAACGCCCGCCTTTACTACATATGGCACCGCAAACAATGGCATTGATGCTACATGGATTGTGGAATTCGATGGAGGGAGACCCGGAGAAAACCCGCCCCTGCGCCGGTTTGTCTACCACGAATTCCACACGCGGTCGCCTTGGTGAGAGGCGAGTGGTCTGTAGGATAGGAGTCGGAAAATAGAGTCAGATTGGAAAGTTCAATGCCATCACTGTGATTTGAGCCACAACATATTGTATTTTAAACAAAATCGGTCCAGTCAATTTTGAGAAAATCACAATTTTCTTGTAAAGGTTAGTTTAGAGTGGGGAGATTTTTCCTGAAACTATTCGTGTTACATTCTAGGAAGATGCTGAACCTAAATATCCAGTTGGATCTCCTGGTTTCCGTCCAGTTTCTCTAACCACTGAGCTACCTCCGCAACATGCCGAAACAACATTAAATTTCCCTACTGACTTGTGTTGGGAATGTAATGCTCTGTCGCCATTTTACCGTGGTAACTTAGTGGTTAGAACTATTGGACGGAAACCAGGAGCCTACCTACCACTTTTCCACCAGGATTTTTTGTCCCTTTTTCTTTATTTTTGACAGACAGCTTCGAACGCTGAACACCGAGTATATACACTTTGTGGACTGGACCAGTTGTATGTTGCCTTGTTGTTCAAACAGTGGTCCGCTACGCTGTGTAATTTTCTTCACGCCCGCTGGTTGGCCTGACGGAATTAGAGACTCGCTCTCTCTCTCTCTCAAACAGAGAGAAAACAAGCAGCGACCTCCGTCATAATCTCTCTCTTGCAATGTAACCCTAATCCAGCTTATCCAGAAAGTAATTTTGGGACTCTTTTGAAAACGGTCCCCTCTTACCGCCGCTGAGATTTAAAACCGTCCGTCTATCTTGCAGAGCCACTGCTGCCGAGAGAACCGCCCCTCCCCACTGAGCTGCTTGGGGGATGAAGAACAAGAACAAGAAACCGGGTCTCAGCAGTACGGTTAGATAGAATTTCTGCTTGTTCCTATTCCTTCCCTTCGTTGCTCCTTCCATTTCTTTTACTTTCCTATTTTACTGAGTGCCTCGCAGTGCAACAGAACAAACTATTATTATTATTATTATTATTATTATTATTATTGCCGTTATTGTTCTTTTAAACTTTAAACTTTTCGGGCTGTTTTACTGTGGTCTGCAGTTTAATTTTTTTTGGTGCCTCAAATATTTCTACCTGAAGTTTGGATCCTGGGTACTTTCTGACAGAGAATCAACGTGAGTACACCATCTCTGAAGATGTACCTCACAGACAAAGAGGAAATGTCGGTAGAAATATTTTAAGTAACGAAAATATTTTAACCTACAGACTACAGCAGAACAGCCCGGAAATTTTAAATTTTAAAACTTGGACACTGGCCGTGAAAGCTTCCAAATATTATTATTATTATTGTTATTATTTAGTTTGACGCCCTTTAACCTGATAGGTAATATCGGAGAATGAATAAAATTGGTGAAATGATGCTCAAATGAGCCCTGGGACCATTGAATTTAAAATTACTGGACATTAATATTCTCAAAAAAAAAAAAAAAAAAAAAGTAAATGGCGTGTTATTTATGGACGCTCTTTACCTACTGTGGTTCTCAGCGACCCATTCTAAATTGGGCGTGAAGCACCGCTGAATTTTGCTCAGATGCCTCTGTATCATGCTTAAGTACCGTAAATCTACGACATGGGACCAACGACTTTATTTCCCTTCCAAAGGAAGCCATGCTAAGGATTTTTACACCCGAAAAAAAATCCATCGACCTCCACCGTGATTGAACCCGCGACCTTGGGTATACAAAGTTAGCATGGTAACCACTACACCACGGAAGGTGACAATAATTAGTCTTCTCAGAATAAGGGAAAATCCCGATATAAGGTTTATCAGGGTAACCTGCCCTAACTGAGATTCGAACTCCGGATTTCTTGATTGTGAGGCACATACGCTAGCCCCACACTGCAGAGGTGGTTTATTTATTGATATTATTTTTGATTATTATTATTTTGTGTTGTGCTACGTAATAAACCTTTGTGCCAACATCACAATTTTATTTTCTTACTACGTATAACAAGTAGCGGAAGCATTGTATTCCACCCAGAAATGTTTGTAGACATTTCAGAAGATATTACCCTCTGAACCCCCCCCCCCAAACAATGTTTTCATAAAAAGAGTTTGTGAACAACATACCTCAAAAACGAAGTATCGATATTTATGTAAATTCAGTATTTTCCAAGGATACGACCTGAAGATTTTCAAGAACAAACCTCAACCCAAATTAATTTTACATGAAAAATTTTAGAAATTTGTTCTAAAATAGCTTTAAAAATTTTTATTAAAATATTGAATAAATTTAAAATTCTTGGAAATAACATGAACATGCCTAGTTGCGTCGAATCTTTGAAAGACATTGAATTTAAATACCAAGTTTGGTATTTATTCCAGTTTTCGTCTTGCATTTATGCTTTCACATACAACCCCTCACCCAACCACACACGCACACGCACACACACATGCACATGGGCGTTTTTCTAAAAAAATATTTATTTTTTATTCAAGAGACTAAAAAGCATGTATTTGCAACAAAATGTTGGTATCTAATTTTCGGGTGGAATACAGTGCTTCGTCTACCTACTAATTACTTGGTAGAGAACGTAAAAACTTAAAGAAAACGACGTTTTGCGGGTCACACATCACAAAGGAGCAGCATAAATACCTTATCTATTTGAGATGTCAAGTCTTTGTTGAATTACACTCGAAAGCTTTAGGTACTGAACTGTCCACTAGAGTTCAGGCAATTACTTCAAGGTAGAAAATGAATAATCGTGAATAAGAATTACGTGACACTTTCACATGATTTTCTCTACAAATAGTAGGTTCATACGTGTTCAGTAATTTATTCATTCCACGTTAAATGATGTTAGTTATGACCAAGAAATGATTAAAAAAAGTGTTTAGTTGTATTCAAAATTAAATCTTTTACCGTGTTAACAAGTTCTTCCGATGACTATGGGGGAAAGAAAGATAGAATCGCAAACTTTCTAGCATACTTCTAAAGATTATAAACTTGCAACACGGTCGAGGCTAATTATATATTTCAATGCTCCCTATAGCTTTCCTCTTACAACTTTGTATGTGCCTGGCTCAGTAGCTCAGTTGGTGGAGCTTCTGCCTGCTGTGCAAGGAGTCCCACGTTCGATACCCAGCTAGGGGTGAAAATCTCTCTCTCTCCAGTAATAACCTTTTGTGTATCTCTTACGGTTTACTAGTTATGTAAAATTCAGCAAAATTCAGCCAGAATAAATAGCTCTTCAGAAGCCTTTCCCAGAAAATTCAAGATATACATTTTATTTATGATGTAAATGGCAGTAATGTGTGGTATTTTAATCAAGATCGTTAGAGCCATTTTTAAGAAAATCAAAAATTTCCAAAAACGTTCCATGTAAACGGTATTTGGGGGTGGAGGGTTTTTCTTGAAAATCTTCGTGTCGTATCCTTGGAAGATAATAAAATTAAATACCAAGTTTGGTATTTAAGGATATTTAAGTTTTTGAGCTATGTTGTCCACAGGCACACAGACAGACACACAGAATCAGGCGGTCCTAAAACATGTATTTCCGGTGAAATTTTGGTACGGAATTTTTGGTGGAATATAATACCTTCTCTATCCATTATCTACATTGTACATACGGGCTAGAGAAAGTAAAAATAATAGGCGTCTATGATTGCTCAATATAGCAAATACCATGTGAATGGAATAGCCTGGGTGTATTCTGTGTAACTGTGCAGGTCCCATAAGCATTAGGACCAGTTTCAAGAGTGTAATCCAAGTTGGAGTTTACATGTAGCCTACGGCATCTCTGTTCATTTGAAGTAGTTGCAGCAATAGCCACTGACGAGAATAAGATCTGCAAGTCCACCGCGATCTATTTGACAGTAGCATGTACCAGCTATTTTCTGCCAATGATTTGTGTAATCTGTTGTTTTGGTCTGTTGATACCTACTCTGTGGATATAGTGAGTGGAGTGGAGTATTTGCCCAGTTTATGAAGCACGAAGAGCAAACCGTTGGTAATCTGGCGCGGATTTCTACGGTGGTGTTGCTTCCGGCCACTTTGCATGAACAAACGTTGTTGCATCAGATGTTTTGTGAAGAACACCGCAACAGGTCACCAGAGATGTTGACAGGTGAGGATGATGGAAAGTCTGGGGCTGTCACCGCCGTTGTTGACACACATCGCTGTTGACAAAAAGCCTGTCTGTCACTTGTAACTCATTATCCATTTGAAATGTCATCACTGCTGCCGTTACGTAAGCGTTCTCTCTCTCTCTCTCTCTCTCTCTCTCTCTCTCTCTCTCTGTGAAGAGCTACTACTTTCTCGATTATCGTGTGACACTTCGATCTCCAGAGCACTTGTCTACTCGTGATCCTTTTTGGCGGAAATCTCTCTGTTCATCGGTAGGTCATAGGGACAATTTTAACAAAAACGAAAATTATTAAGCAGCATCCAAGAGAGGTTATAGCACGTCTCTATAGTCTGAGGGTAGCGTATCTACTACACATTCAAGAGGCCTCGAGTTCCAATCTTGGTTATGTGAGTTTCCTGGGGAAGATTTGTTCTTAATTTTTACTTTTCTTTCTTTCCCAAGTTTGCTTTTCATCATTTCATTACCCGCATTTCATTTGTCGTCTGATATGATCTATCAAGATAAATAATATTAAAACAATCAACTATATTTTAAAAAAAATAAATTTAACGCAAAATAATTACTTATATTTGTATCTGCATATATAGGTATCTTTTATATGTATGTATACACTGTCGAGCATAAAAAGTGGTCCACTTCTTTATATCTATTGTTTTCTCCGCCATAAAGTTTCCCCTTCAGATAATAAAATATAGATTCCACCCTGCCGGTATCTGGTCTCTATATGACTGGTCTGGAAAACAATTCAGGGACAAAAACTTTCTAACAATCAATGTTTTTACTACTCGACGTGAAATAAAGGGGTGATTCAGATACCGTCTCTATGAAAAGTTTTCATTTCACAACATTATGTTATGGCTTTCAAAATGAACTGGTGACGAATTATTTGCATTTGTTAAAATATGGAAATTGAGTTTAATTTAAGGATGCTTTTTTAATTGCTGTGGTTCTTAGCAGCTTTCTGTTTATTGTGTGAAAGACCGCATAATTTTGCTCAGACGCTTCTTTACCAACCTTAAGGTTCTTTTACGTACTGTATATTTACGACAGAGAACTACCGACTTTACTTCCCTTCCGAAGGAAGCATGCTAAGAATTTTTACACTCGAAAAAATACATCGCCCTCCGCCGGGTTTGAACCCGCGACTTCGGGAAACACATGCGAACATGTTATTCCTAGACCACTGAGAAGGTAATGTGTTTTAAACTAGATGACAGCTATGTTTAAATGAGAGTTGTATTACCGATATTATTTCTAGTTATTATATTATTGGTATTTTATTTTTGTGCAAAACTTCAGTGAACCATTGCCTTAATGGCACTCCACTTGTGACACCATAGCTGTTGTAGTGTTACCCTTTTGCAGTTCGGCCACGTTTTAGGGGAGGTGCATTACCTTGCAAATCCCATGGCTAGAGCAGAGAACGGAGCTATATTTACTTTCTGTACACGTTCTATGTACATAGTGTATAAATTGGATACCAAGATTTCACCGGAAATATACGTTTTAGGATCCCCTGTATAAAAAGGATTTTTAGAAAAAGGTTTGTGCGTCCGTGAACACAATAACTCAAAAATGTCAGTAAAATACCAAACTTTGTATTTCAGTTTAATATCTTCCAGGGATGTGACACGATGATTTTGAGAAAAATCCCCCCAACTCGAACTACTATGGAAAAAAATTGCGAAAATGTTTATTTTCTTAAAAATGCTCTTAACAATTCTGATTAAAATATCGTATATTTAAATATTTACATGGTAAATAAAATGTATATCTTGAATTTTCTGGGAATAGTCTGGATGAATTTAGCTGAATTTTGCGTAATTGCTAAACTGTAGGAGATAGACAAAAACTTACTGCACAAAAAATGTAGATCTCATTAAAATACACAATATACGTCATATATATTTTTTCGTGGAGTTGGCCATTTTTGAGATATTCCTTTTTATTTGTTTCAGATTTAAAATACCTATTTAAACATTTCTCACACGAATATTTTTAAACTACGGATTTCAACCACATGTTAACCAGATTTTAAAAGATTTGACTATCATTTTAGCCTAGTGTATTCCCCTATTTAGCTTCTACTGACAAGGCAGCAAGTTTAAGACAATTTCTGCTAATATTTATCTCGATTATCATAAATGCGTTCCATTATGGGTTACTAAACCTTTTGGAACAGCATGTGTAAAGGCTAGATTTTAATTTTAAATATTTTTCCTGAACTTTAGAATACTTGAAATAGAATAAACTAATCAAATACTGCTACAACATCGATAGCATTAAGATCTGCCTCTAAAGTGTGGGAGTGGCTTGTCAGGCCTAATTCAAGAGGTTCCGAGTTCGAATCTTGTCCGATACTTTCTGGATATTCTCCATATCCTGAGAAGACAGGTGACTTTAAAGCGTTGGGCCCCGGACTCACTTTAGTAGCGTTTTACGCATATCATTTATTCATTGTCCGATATGACCTATGAGGTCATTAAAAGCTTTAAGGTTTTTGCATTACAGTTAAACCAGGAAACACTACACAATTTGTCTTGCTGCGTTGATAAATTAATTGGAGTGGTTAAAATATGTCTAATTCTTCAAAAGCTTTCATTAATTTTCCCTCACATTGTTGCAGCTCAAAAGCCTCTCTGCTATATGCTACAACAGCACACAAAGCCCGCTGGGTACTGTGATGGTGGTAGAGTGTCTGCCTCACATTCAATAGGTCGCGAGTTCGAATCTCGCTGAGGGTGAGTTACCCGTATATGCTTTTTGGGGGGATTTTCTCTTGTCCTGAGAAAACGACTGTCGAGTAGTTTTAAGCTCTATGGACCCCGAGATCATTTGAGTATCATTTCACCAATGTCATTCATCGTCCGAAATGACCAATCAGGTTAAAGGTCATTAAGCTGCAAAAAAAAAAAAAAAAAAGCTTTCCCAAATGTTTTCATTCTATACATGTGATTTCGGAACAATTCCTTTCGGCTGCCCGTGGTCAAGTGGTCAGCGAGCTGACTTCTTACCCGGATAAGGTGGGGAAGTTTTGTTTAACCAGAATTATTCCCTATTCCCTACAGAGTATGGAAGTATCTATTTGAAAGTGAACGTGCGCGTGTTTGAAGAAAATAAAATTATCAAAATAGCAGTCAACGAGTTGTTTCAAAAACAAAGCCCCCTAAGGATAGGACCATAAATGTTGAAAGAGAAATATATAAGTGAAACGATTAAAAAAATCCTAACATTAATAAAACATGATACCCCTGTTTACTTTATCTATCACGTATGTGCATTGTACTCAGTTGGTACAGATTGTATTATATTCCACTAAAAAATTCGATACCGAGATTTTACTATACCTAACACGTTTCAGTTTTAAAAAAAATGAGCGTGTGTGTGTGTGTGTGTGTGTCGCTTTTTGTGAACAAAATAATTCAAAACAGAAAATTCGGTTAATAACAAACTTCATAGGATTTAAGTTCAGCATTTTCAAAAGGTGCGTCAGGAAGGTTTTCACGAAAATTCCCCTAGCCTAAATTGTTCTTTAATTAAAAAAGTATTAAAGTACTATGATTTTCTAAAAAATGGCTGAAATGATTTTGATTAAAGTGCCATATGTTTATATGAAAAACAGAATTTCTGGAAATAGCCTCAGAATTCCTCTTCTTTTCTCAATAACGTACATAACTGGTAGACCGTAAGATATAAACAAAAGCTTACTGCACAAAAAGATATAGATTTTGTAAAAATAAAATAGTATTAACATCAAATGTTTTAATAGTTTAAAAACAAAACACTAGTCAGCTAACATTGTAAGGTTCCTTACGGCAAATAAGTTGGATAATGCATACGCATAACTTCAATATTATTGGTGTCCAATACTTTTTCTTACACAGTTTATATCAAATACATTTTTGTTGTGGATCTAACCATTTCCGAGATATTGCTTGTCATGTGGTTCAATGTTCAAGTATGTACTTATACTTTGTCGCACCTGACGTTCGTTTGTTTAATCTCCTGTCTTGTTAATTGCCAACAAGGTGATAATCCAGTCAGCCAAACTTCACTTTTAAAACTGTCAGTTCCAGAATTGTGCTTTCAATTAATTTAGTTACAATATTTGTTTGAAGTTTTATCCACTTCATAATGTATTTAGTTCAAATAAGGAGTAAAAATAACCATTATTTGTATATCTTATGTATGAGATGAGTGCAATAACCTCAAATAAAATAACATTTGTTACCATTTTATGTTTTAGTTATTAAAAAACTGAAGTAAAATAATTGTTCCCTAACTCTATTGTTGCTACTGATATTCTTACATTGGGTGTAGGCACGGCCGGCCATACCATAATTATTCAAGAGGCAGTGAAGAAACGGAAAAAAAAATCGATAAATAAATAATCGAATGCGTCATTTACCTTTTGAGAACTAATGTAAGTATTACAATCATAGCCTGATATAATCTCCCTTCCTATACATTATAAATTATTAATTGTCTATTTCGCTGAATTGTCTTATCAAATACAACTCGTGTTTTCATTTCTTAGGACAATTGACTCCCGTCGCTTCGCTCCGGTCGTGAATTATCGACAAAATGGAAACCGCGTGGTGTTATGTATGACAAGAAATGGACAGTGACCTCTTGTGTTATCTTCATTATTTATTTATGTAGTTCGACTCCATTTCTGAGCTCTTTATTGAGTCTATAATTTAGTTACCGCTAATTTTTTTTTCTGCGGTCCTTTCGTCTTCAATAGCTTACTCATATTTCCAGACTCTTTACAGACTACCTACCCCCCTTCCCCACCCACAGTCGTTCTCGTTCTGCCGCTTTATTCCTTCCGTGCTAATTTCCTGTTTCCTTCTCTTGCTTTTGCCAGTTCATTCCTTGTTCATCCTTTTTACATTTTCTTGAATATTTTCTTCTTCTCTCTGACAAATTTTCTTCAACTTACCTTTATTCCATTTGAATATCTATGTTTAGAGAGGAGTTATATAAGCAACAGCGAAGGAATATATTTTTCAAAGTAAAGTCTTTCATATGGACGGACTACTGTCTTAATATTTGATATATTAGTTTACTCGTCTGTAACGTGCAAAACATGTTGGCCGATCTCCCTCTTTTTGTCTTTGTTTTGTTTTTTTTGTTTTTTTGTTTTTTTGTTGTTTTTTTTTTTGTTTTTTTTGTTTTTAGGCTGTCACAGTTTTATCAATGAACAAACATCACGAGAGTTGCAATTAATTAGATAACAATGAATTAATATATTTCCCCAATTATTATAGCAGATGTTACTAATAAGAACTCAATAGGCTCTCAGAGGGCAATTATAACCACGCTCTGCTACCACTTTAGGGTGGAATTAACCTTTTATACCTAATAAATTCGTCATGAGTTTATTGATATTTAAGTTTCATAATACTATTCCTCGAGAAGGGAAACAAAGTTTCATCAGAATGAAATATTTGAAGGTACTGGGTAGTAGAGAAAGTAAGATAGTTTGTGCTATGTAAATTATAACCCTACTATAAAAAGTAATTTTTTTCAGGCACAAAATAAGTTTATTCTGACAAGTGTATAATACTAAACTTCTCTTGGCTAGTTGGTTTATTTAATGGCACGTCTTCCAAGGAATACAAAAGTAAATCATCAATACTGACCAGAGTTTCATTATCACTCGTATCTCGTGAAAACGTAAGTAATTCTAATCATAGACGTGTAATTCTATAAAAGTGTTGCCATTCCAGAAGAAAACCATATTAGCACATAAAAGAAAAGAAGATACTCATACACACTCACAAACACCCTTTTCTCAAAATTGCTTATCAGCGGAAGCGGTCTGCGAGTCGAGCTCATTGAGAAGGGTAAAACAAAGTTCGCCCTCGTCAGTTTCCTATTGGCGGGTTTTAACTTGAAATAGCCCTGTTAAGTTCTGCAACTCTTTTAACGCACAAAGGGAATCTGCACATTCCAAATACGGGACAGTTGAGCTACCTGGTATTTCAACAGTATTGTATTCCACCCAAAAGTCGAGAAGTCAGCGAAAATACATGTTTTGAGGCCAGATAAATTTTAAAAATATTTTCAGAAACAGGACTGCGAGCGCGCGTATATGTGCTTGTGTGGACGCCTTCTAATAGTGTAACCCAAAGGTGGTAAATCATTAAATACCAAACTTAGAGGTTTCGACTTTCTCAAAAATGGCCTAAGGATTGGGATCAAAATAGGTACCATAAATAAATATATTTATTTTCTTTCTTTCTTTTTTTATTTACACATACATTTATGCATGACATACACTCCCCAGGGGTGCAAACAAACGAGAGCAGCCAAGTTTCGCAGTTCAAGGAATGGGGGGGAAGAGGCGGAGTCTTCAAGCGATAGCCATGCTGAGGTAAACCCTCGAAGATATCAGCTGTCGGCTGACTGCAATAGTCAGATCATGCCACTGCCCATCATGTTTACACTGCTCTCGTTTATTTGCATGGACATATCTGAGTTCAGAGGCCTGTTGAGGCTCTGGATCTTAGGGAGGTCAGGATGGGTGATCAGCCCGATGCCTAGTATATAAGTAAGGAAGTGGAAGGTATGGAATGACGGAGAAGTGGAATACAGGAACATGACTATGGAGTAATTGGTGGAACAAATGACGAGAGAAACCGGAGAACCCGAAGAAAAGTCGCCAAAACGCCGCATCTTAAACCACAAATCTCACATGCGGTTCCCTAGAAACAAACCCACGTCACCTAGGTGAGAGGCTAACGCACTAGTTAGACATTTGCAGGGAAAAAAAAAAAAAAAAAAACACATTCCTACTTATCTCTTGAAATTTTTGAAATAGCCTGTGAAATCCTCTTTATTCAGAAGGAGTTTTGTATACCTACTCAGATAAATTGGTAAACGTACAAATTAAAGAAATGTAGACCTCTTTAAAACCCACAGTCTATTTCAAATAACTTTTTAACATACTGTGACTTCGTTAATATACCTACATTCTGCGGCTATAATTGCTAAACTTGCGTGTACAGCTAAGTCATAGTTAACTGTTGGCATTCATTGTTACAGGCGCGTTAGTGGACACCTGTCACTGCGGTAGTTCTTTTGACATCGCAGCTATGATTGTTATACCTGGCGAGTGGACACTGTTTTGTCGGAAGGTGCGTATTGTTAAGCCTGAGTGAGTTGGTGGTGCTACACGTGCGGCGTATGGAAATTTCCAGTCGCGTAACCAACAGATATAAAAAGGACAACGAAGCCCTGCCCCGTATTCCGCGTTCACAGGAAATGCATCGCATGCAACAGTAGAACTATATTGTCGCCGCAGCGAACATCGAAAATGATCTATACGGCAGGGTTGCGACGAAAGATAGTCTCTTGACTGTAATTAAGTTGCAGAAAAAGAACTGATGTGTTTCATTCACATGATATTCTCTACATTTCTGTTACAAACTATTATTAAAAACTTAGTTATTCTTCTATTTAGGTGCTTCATGCTAATCGAAATAAAATTAGCAGAAATGGTCTTATTACCTGCTTAGGATAAAGCGATAGTCAAATACTTTAAAAGCTAAGTAGTTGCTATATGATTGAAATTCTTCTATAGGGCCAGGAGTTGACAAATTCCCTTATGAGAAAAGTAGGTATAAGTATTTTAAAGCTGAAACCACTTACAAAGAATATCTCAGAAACCGTCAGGCTATACTATATAAAAAAAAAAATAAATAAATAAATAAAAAAAAACAATGTAGGTGTATGATATAAGATGTGTGTTTTAACGCAATCTAAATACCTACATTTTATTTGTGATTTTGGGACTTTCTTGAAAATCCTTGGGAAATACTGAATTAAACACCTACCATTTGGTATTGAACGGTTCTTTCGGATATTAATTATGCTTTACACACAGTCACACAGACTGATATTTTTCTAAGAATACTTTTTTGGATCTAGGGGGTCTCAAAACATATATTTCCGGTGAAATCTCGGTATCTAATTTTTGGGTGGAATATAATATCCTCTATCTATTGTATACGCTGTACATATGCACCAGAGAAGGCAGGTAATGAATGCACTTTCGCAAAAGTAGTTTTTATAAGCACTAACAAACGACAGAAGATAATATATAGATAATCGTGTCTATGATATATGAACATTAAAATGTTGCCAAAGATACTACAAACACGATAATAAATTATAATTACTTTCTTTGGCCCGAATGTAGGTACAATGAATGTATTGCATTTCACTCAAAATTTTGATATTTAGGGGTTCCCTGAGTCCGAAAAAAGCATTTTTACTTTCTTTATACTACATAGTGTATAGACAATGAATTGTAACGCACCCAAAAATTCTATACCGAGATTTCGCCAGAAATAGGACATATTTTGGGTCCCCCTGAACCCCCCCCCCCAAAAAAAAAATTGGAAAAAGGTCCATGTGTGAGTGTGTCTGTGGACAGCATAGCTCAAAAATGAAAACTTGGTATTAAAGATTGGTATCTTCCAAGAATGCTACACGAAGATTTTCGAGAAAATCCCCCCACCAACTACCCTTTACACGGAACATTTTTCGAAAAGTTTGATTTTCTCAAAAAATGCTCTCACGATTTTGATTAAAATATCTATCGTGTATCAAAGATATTTACCTGAAAAATAAAATGTATATCTCGTATTTTCAAGGAATAGCCTCTGAAGACTACTTTATTCTGAATGAATTTTACGGAATTTCGCATAACTGGTATACCGTAAGAGATGGACAAAAACTTACCACACAAAAATGTAGAGCCCGTTAAAACTCACAATTTATGTTATATACATTTTTTTCGTGGAGTTAATCGTTTTTAGACATACCTTAATTTTTGGTTTCAGCTTTAAAAAAATTACCTGTACGTTTCTCATACGGGAATGTCAACTACTGTCCGTACAAACAAAGGAACTTCAGTCACATAGCAAGCAGCTTTTGACTATCACTTTAACCTTCGGTGCTCTCTTATTTCCCTTCTAGTTACAAGGAAGTAAGTAATAAGACTATTTCTGCTAATTTTTTCTCGATAAGAATGAAGTAAATAGAAGCATTAGCTTTTTTAACAATACTTTGTTGCAGAGATGTAAAGGGTAGTTGGGGGTGGGAGGATTTTCTTGAAAATGTTTTTTTTTTTGATTCAGGGGACCCAAAACATGCATTTCCGGTGAAATCTCAGTATTGAATTTTTGGGTGGAATGCAATACTTTCTCTGTACACTATGTACATAGTATGTGTAGAGAAAGCAAAAAAATGTCGCACAAGTTAATGATGAAACAAACGTTGTAGCCCAATTTCACCTTTTGTGTACGCTCGCTCTAAGTCTTTAATTCGCTTTTTCTTAACTTTCCTTTTCTGGTGTGTAAACGAATGCAGGTTTTTTGCTGAATGATTTGAAAGTTTGGTGTGTGGAGCACGCGGTTTGTTCTGAACAATGCTCCACAGCTGAGAGTATTTGTGCTGGCGCTCTTGATGCACTCCAGAGAATGCTACATTGCGGGCCACCATTTGTTTTCCTGGCTGCGAGGGGCGGGGGAGGCTTGGCAACGTGGCAGGCCACACCTGCTGTCGACACCGTCATCTTGAGATCCGGTCACGCGATTGGTCGGTCACCTGTCACGTGACGCAACCTGGGATCGATAAGTGGCTGGAATCTCGACCGCCTGCCATGTCAGATGCTCCGTCTCTGTCTCGCGATGGAAAATAAACATCTCTCTGTGGGAAATTAATGAACTATGAATTATGATGAGCAAAGAAAGACACAGCTAGCTATTGCTTGCCAATCTGTGCGGTGCCGTTTATTTCTTTCCGAGTACTTAGCCGCCATGTGGAACGTCGATTAAAGCTGCCTGTCCATGCGTACGCACGTAGTTAAAGAAGGTCGTGGCCTCGAGATTTGTCAAACTATAATAAATGTTCTATGTAGTCTGTCCACTTTCGCAACATTTATAAAAATCTATGTGTACCATTCACATGATGTTCTCTACATCTCTGCAAAAAAGTATTCTTAAAAAGCTTATACTTCTATTTACTTCATGCTAATCAGAAAAAATTAGCAGAAATAGTCTTATTACTTGCTTCCTTGTAAGTAGAATGAAATAAGGTTAAAGTGATAGTCAAAAGATGGTTGCTATGTCACTGAAATTCCTTGGTTTATATGGACAGCAGTTGACAATTTCCTGTATGAGAAAAGTGTTTTTCAAAGCAGAAACCAAAAACAGGGAGGGTATAAAAAACGATGAACTCCACGAAAAAAAAGTATATAACATAAATTGTGTGTTTTAACGTGATCTACATTTTTCATGCAGTAAGTTTCTTTCCATCTCTTACGGTTTAGCAGTAATTCAAAATTCCTTAAAATTCATCCAGAATAAAGTATTCTTCAGAGGCTATTCCCAGAAAATTCAAGATGTACATTTTATTTGTCAGGTAAATAGCGTTAATATATGATATTTTAATCAAAATCATTTGAGCCATTTTTGAGAAAATCAAAATTTTCGAAAAAAGTTCCATGTAAAGGGTAGTTGGGGTGGGGCAATTTTTCTCAAAATCTTTGTGTCGCATCCCTGCAAGATACTAAACTTAAATACCAAGTTTGGTATGCTCGTTTTTGAGTTATCGTGTTCACGGACACATACATGGACCTTTTTCCGAAAATGCTTTTCTTAGACAAAGGGGATCCTAAAACATATATTTCCGGTGAAATCTCGGTATCGAATTTTTGGGTGGAGTGGAATACCTTCTATATAAACTGTGTAAATAGTACGTATAGAGAAAGTAAAAAGTAACAGGTAATTTCGCTATGAAATTACACAGTTTTAATCGAATAATACATGAGAAAATCTGATGTGTTGCATTCGCACGACTTTCTTTATATCTCGGTATCAAATCATTATTATTAAAAAGCAAAAGCAAATTCTTCTATCTACTTCACAGAAGGTAATTGAGATCGATATTAGCAGATTTTATTTGCTTTCTTGTAGTAAATAGAATGGAAATAAGGGTATATGTTAGGCTAAAACGAAAGCCGAAGCTGTTTGCTATGTGGATGGAATCCGTTTCTTTGCATTTACAGCAGTTTACAAACTCCCGTATGTGAAAATTTAAAGTATTTTAAAACTGAGACCATTAACTAGGAATGCCTAAAAAATGATACTCCACGAAAAAAAAAAAAATTATGAAATAAATTCAGATTTACATTTTTTGTGCAACGAGTTTTTACCTATTTCTTATGTTTTGCCAGTTGTGCAAAATCAAGCAAAATTCATCCAGAACAAAAGGCCTTCAGAGGTTATTCCTAGAAAATTCAAGACATATATTTTGTTTGTCATGAAAGTATCTTAAACAAAGGCATATTAATAAAGATTGTTCCAGCTATTTTTTAGAAAATCTAAAAGTTCGCTAAATAATCCCTGTATAGAGTAGTACGGGTGGGTTTTTTCTTGAAAATCTTCGTGCGGTACTGAACTTAAATACTAATTTTGGTATTTAACCGAATTTTCGTTTTTGAGCTACGCTGCCCACAGACACAAGGACATGTTTCCACCAAAAAATTCGATACCGAGATTTCACCGGAAATATGTGTCTTAGGGTCCCCTTTGTCTAAAAAAAGTATTTTCAGAAAAAGGTCCCTGTGTGTGTGTGTCCGTGTGTCTGTGAACACGATAACTCAAAAACGAAAAGTCCGTAAAAATACCAAACTTGGTATTTAAGTTTAGAATCTTCCAGGGATGCCACACGATGATTTTGAGAAAAATCCCCCCACCCCAAACTACCCTTTACATGGAACTTTTTTCGAAAATTTTTATTTTATAAAAAAATGGCTCTAACGATTTTGATTAAAATACGTATATTAAAGATATTTATCCGACAAATAAAATGTATATTTTGAATTTTCTGGGTATAGCCTCTGAAGACTACTTTATTCTGAGTGAATTTTTCGGAATTTTGTGTAACTGCTAAGCCGTAAGAGATAGACAAAAACTTACCACACAAAAAATGTAGAGCACATTAAAACACACAATTTATGTTGTATACATTTTTTTCTTGGAGTTGATCGTTTTTTAGATATTCCTTGTTTTTGTTTTCAGGGTCAAAAATCTTAACTTTTCTCATACAGGAATATGTCAACTCATGTCCGTACAAACAAAGGAACTTCAGTCACATAGTAACCAGCTTTTGACAATCGCTTTAACATATGCTACTCCCGTATTTCCTTTCTACTTACAAGGAAGAAAGTAATAAGACTATTTCTGCTAATGTTTCTAGATTAGCATGAAGTAAATAGAAGTATAAGCTTTTTAAGAAGAATTTTTTGCAGGGATATAGAGAAAGTCACGTGAATGGTACACATCAGATTTTTTTTATTCAGGGTGGTCGCAAAAATGTATTTACAGTGAAATTTCGACATCGACTTTTTGGGTGGAATAAGATGTATCCAACATGTAATATTGTAAATGAAGGCCAGAGAAAGTAAAACAGTTTTTCTTTTAGGGTGTTGAAAAGTTTGTCATAGTACCTAGCTAATAAAATACAAAGGCTCGATGCAATATTTCAATGATCTATGGGCATTTTTCCAGAGTTCCTCAATGTTTTCTTTCCGATTTAATTAATGTCTAGGTATGCCCCAATACAATACAAACCTTTATAGGTATAAGAAAGAATTTCTGAAACAACTAGGTAAATTATACAGGGAAAGTAAGAGAGAAACGAGGGAAGAAAATCGCCAAAGAAAGGGAGGATCTTAATAATAAAACTGATTAGGTTGTAAGTTATAAAAGAGACAAATAGATTAAGTTAAAATTAAGGTATAAAAATGTGCAATTAGAGGAAAAGATATATATACATAAATGACTATGGTGTTAACTGCATGCATATGATACCAAATTCAACAACTCCAGGAAAGTAATTATGTATGTATGAAATAAATTATCTCTCTATATATCTACAAACCTTTACGAAAATATATAAAATATATTAACTGTAAATCCTTTTACTGATAATTCTCTACTACAAATGTATAAGCAACTTATATTTATAATAAGATATTATTTTAACTGAATCATATTTAGTTTCAACCTAAATGTCAGTGATAAAATTTATTAATATTTAAGTAACTAAACGGTAAAGATCATTTGTGTGTATTGACATTATTGATTGACCTCTAGAGTATAAGGTTCTTAAAACTGCAAAATATACGATTGAATAGTAGTATAGATGTTAAATTTCATATTTTTCTAACTTATTTTGTTTGTTGATTATAATCATTATGCATAATTGGGTTCATTAAATTTTCATATGAATTTAATAAAAAGCACGCACTTGCAGGTATATTAATTTTAACATCTTAAATTAGTTTATGTTTTATTTAAAATTAATTGTTAATTCCCTTCTTTTTGCTTGGCCAGGAGAATAGCAAACAGGATAGAAAACGAATAACGACTTCCGGTTCAAGAAAACTATAAGTAGATATTTAAGAATTGAAACCAATTCGAAAATGGTTAAATCTATAAATAAATGTAAATATATGACATAAATTGTACCTATTTTTTAACGAGATCAAAATTTTGTGCTGTGAGTTTTTGTTTCTTACCAGTTTTGCAAAAGTCATTCAGAACGAAGAGGTCTTCAGAGATAATCCCAGAAATCTCAAGATATGTGGTTTTTTTCCTAAACATGATGGTCTCAAACGGGAACCGCTCCCCCTGCCACTGGGCAATAACCATTAGCAAACAAAAGTTAAGCCTGTACTAGGTGTGAGAGGCAACGCAGAAAAGGGTGTGTTTCCTGGAGACTCTTATGACTGTGCTTACAAGTCGAGATTCACTGCTCAGTTAAGGGACCAGTAAGTGGAAGACTTGGCAACTGCGAGGGTGGTTACCAACCGCAAACTACCCAAACCCAAATTTCAATGTCACGCCGAGGGTTTATCAGGTTCTGAAAAGTGCTGTACTTCTCATTTTTAGTGAAAAGGTGTCTAACCATTTAACAAAATTGTTATAACCATATTTTAGAAAATTAGAAATATCGAAAAAAGTTCATGTAAAGGTAGTTAGTGGGAGGATTTTCCCGAAAATCTACGTGTCGGATTCCTGGAAGATGCTGGACTTAAAATGCCAAGTTTTTGAATTTAACAGGCTTTAGTTTTTGAGTTTCGATGTTTACACAGGTATCATCTTCTCTGCCAATTATGTACACTTATCGTGTACACATGCTAAAGAAAACAATAAAGGAATACTATACTTTCAAAACAGTAGGTATGCAAATATTTTTGGCACTCGTTCCGAATTATTTGACCAACAAATATAAGTTTTTGTTGTTGTGGAAATCAGTCAATCAAAAGCACCAAGTGTGTGTGAAAGAAAATCCCTCGGTCCAAAGTACACTTAACATTTGGCTTTTCCAAAAAGACTCGTTTGAGCTAGAGTGCACGAGTGTACTCAGCTACAACACACAGAGGGGAGCGTGGTAGCCAATATATCATGGGCCAAGTTGACACCAAAATTCTTGCATCCTGCCTCTTTATGTGCAATGCCTTCACAGATTTTAATGGAGCACATTTTGGCAACTACGGGTTATTTTTTATATTGTGGCACTGCAGGCTGACATTGATGATATATGGAAAGAAGATGGAGCACCGGTGGAATTCCGATAACGGGGGAAACCGGAGAAAACCCGTCCTTGCGCCGCTTTGTCCACGTGCGGTAGCTTGGGATCAAACCCGGACCGTCTAGGTGAAAGGCAAGTGGTCTAACCATTCGACCATGGCGCGGCCAACAACTATTGTAAATTAACATATATTTATTAATGGCATTTCCATAACTCACATTTGTATTTGCTTTATCCTAGACTAAGTCTTATGCGTAGCCTCTTACGCAGTTTTTAATCCCGTTCTCATGAATACGTCGGATGGTTTGAAAGTAAAACACACCACTCCTCGTTAGTGGCAGCATAAACACATAGGCACAAAGCCAGTCGGATTCGCCTCTGAAGTACTACTCTGTTGCCAGACTGCTTTTACTTTCTCTAGCCCCATATGTGCAATGTACATAGGGATAGAGAAGTATTGTATTCCACCCAAAAATTTGATACCGAGATTTCACCGGAAATACATGTTTTAGGAAAAGGTCCGTGTGTGTCCGTGTGTCTGTGAACACGGTAACTCAAAAACGAAAAGTAGCTAAAATACCAAACTTGATATTTAAGTTTAGTATCTTCCAGGGATGGGACACGAAGATTTTGAGAAAAACTCCCCCACCCCAAACTACCCTTTACATGGAACTTTTTTCGAAAATTTTGATTTTCTTAAAAATTGGCTATAACGATTTTGATTAAAATATCGTATATTAAAGATATTTAGCTGACAAATATGTATATCTTGAATTTTCTGGGAACATGTTTTAAAAACCTGTTGATTCTGGATGAATTTTGCTTAATTTGGCATAACTAGTAAACCGTAAGAGATAGACAAAAACTTACTATACAAAAAATGTAGGTCTTGTTAAAAAATACAAGTTATGTCATATACTTTTTTCTCGTGGAGCTTACTGTTTTTGAGGTATTCAGTTTCAGACAGGAGTGTGCGGTTTTCTTATGTTCTACTCCTGGCCAAGAAAAGAAGCGATTTGTAATGACAATCGCATAACGACAGCTTTTAAAACATTTGACTATGGGCTTAGCCTAGTATGTAATAAGAACATTGTACTAATGAGTACCTTGATTTGCAAGGTGCAGAAAGAAGAATAATCTTATGTAAGAAGTTTGTAGAACAGCTGGGGAAAGTCATGTGAGTGTAACACATTTGTGGCACCGCAGGCGATGACACTGGGCATACATGGAATGAAGATGCAATACCGGTAGAATGCGATGATGGGGGAAACCGGAGAACCCGGAGAAAACCCGCCCCTGCGCCGCCCTGTCCACCACAAATCTCACATGCGGTCGCTTGAGACCGAACTCGGGCCGTCTAGGTGAGAGGCGAGTGGTCTAACCACTCGGCCACGGCGCGGCCTGCCAGACTGTGAAGATGACGTATTCATTAATGTTCAATTTTCAAGATAGATGAAGTTATAGGACTTCATTATGCAACATATTTGGATCTCCCAGAACGCGAAACATACCTTTAACACCCTGCATATTTATTAAAGATGTTTACATCACAAATAAATGCATATTTTGGAGCGCTCTGAGGCCTCTTCATTTCGGATGATTTTTGCAAAATTGGTAAACCATAAGCAAGAAACAAAATGTTGCTGCTCAAAAAATAGTTCTCATTAAAACACATAATTTAACTACATTTTTGTGGATATTATTTGTTTTAATTTAAATTTCTAATTGCTTTTGTTTTTTCTCATAAGAGAAGTTTTTCCCTTTTTTATCCTGTTCATGCGAGAAAAATGGTATTTCAAGGCACCACACCTAGCGATTGGCTCTTAATACACTTTTTGTAGGTATTCCCTCATTTCTATTGTATAAGAAAAATGTTCTCACCTGGCAATACCGGGTTCGGTTTCCGGCACGGTTGGAATATTTGCTTTTATTATGATTCTCCTCCATCCTTCCTAAAGTCTGCCAGAGTGAATAAAAGTGTGAAAAATCTAGTCAAGTTCAAAGGGTTAAAACCCAATATTTCAGTCAGAAGTCCCCGACTGTAGTTAAATAGAGCTATAGAAAGCAAAACCATTTCTGCTAATGTTTATCTGGATTAGCATAAAGTAGTTAGAAGAATACATTTTTAAAAGAATAGTTTGTTGTAAAATAGATAAAGTCATGTGAATGTAATACATCGTATTTTTCCTATTATGGAGAATTGGCGAGACACGTTTGAAAGTTTTAATTTTCCATTCCATTCGCTCTACCCCTTTCTATGTTCGGTAGAAAAAGTATTGAATTCCTTTAATACATTTGGTATTGAGATTTCAATGGAAGTAAGTACATACACGTTTGAATACGAATTTTAAAAATAATCTAGTGTATTCCATTCACGTGATTATCTGTGCCTGTTCTGCAAATAAACTATTCATACAAAAATTATTTTTGATCTACATCATGCTAATCAAGATAAACATTGGAAGGAAAATAAGCATATACACTAACCTAAAGCGGTAGTTAATTTGTTTTAAAAGCTGGGTGCTATGTGGAACAATTAAAATTCATTCTCTTTGCAAAGCAAAAAATAGGTAAAGTTAATGTCTATTTTCTATTAAAGAAAAGTTTAAAGTAGTTTAAAATTAAAGCCAACAGAAAAGATTATCTCAGAAACGTTAACTCAAAAAAAAAAAATCAAAATTGTATAACATAATTTTTATGTTTTAATGAGATCTACAGTGTTTTTTATTTTTTTTATTACTTTTTCTATACGTGTTACGTACATAGATAGTATAGGTACAGAGAAGATATTTTATTGCACCCAAAAATTCGATATCAGAGTTTCATCGCAAATACATGTTTTGAGATCCCCAAAATCATTTTTAGAAAAAGGTCCGTGTATGACTGTGAGCAGCTGAACTCAAAAATGAAAAGTCGGTTAAATACTAAACTTAGTATTTATGTTGAGTATCCTCCACGGATCCCCCCACCCCATCTACTCTTTATAACGGACATTTTTCGAAAATTTTGCTTCTCTCGAAAATGGTTTTAACGATTTTAATTAAAATACCTTATGTTTAAGATATTTTTATGACAAACGAAATGTATATCTTGCATTTTCTTGGAATAGCCTTTTGTATAACTGGAAAACTGTAAGAAATAGACAATATCTTACTACACAAATATTGTAGATCTCATTAAAACTCACAATGTATGTCATATACGTTTTTTTTTAAAGATACTTTGGATCATTGGTTTCAATTTTAGACCACTTAAACTTTTCTTAAACGGGAAGACATCTTTTTGCTTCTCGTTTGTTTATTCCTGGCAAGCAAAAAGAACGGAACGTCAACTGTTTCGCATTGCGACCGCTTTTAAAGGACTAGACTATCCTTTTAGCCTGTACACTTTCTTATCTTCCTTCTACTTACAAGGAAGCAAGTAATGAGGACAATTTCTAGTTTATCTCGATTAGCATGGAGTTGATAGAAAATGAGCTTCTTCACACTATTGTGTTACAGAGATGTAGAGAAAGTCGTTTTAAAGGAAATCATCATGTTTATGTTGTACGGTTTTATCTGTCTCTTACAACAGCGATTCAGAATGAAGAGGCGTTCAGAAGCTATTTCCGTAATATTCTATAAAGTTGTTTCTCATAAAAACGTCATAGATATGGTATTTTGATCAAAATCGTTGGAGCATTTTCGAAAAAGTTATACTTACGAACCGACACAGAGAGAGAGAGGGAGGCTTTTTTAAAAATTGCATTTCCAAAGAAATCTTGACATTCAATTTTTGGGTGAAATACAATACCTTCTCTACCTACTATGTATGTAGGTGGGCACATAGTTCGTGTAGAGAAAGTCGATTATACTTATATCTATAAAAATCGGGCGTAAAAATCCTTATTATAAAAATAAAAATTATAAAAACCCTTCGGAAGGGAAGTTCAGTGTCGTAGATTTAAGGCAAACCTGATAAAGAGGCCTCTGAGCAAAATTAAGTGGTCTTTGACGTCCAATTTAAAATGGGACGCTGAGAACCAGAGTAGTTAAAGAGCATCTTAAAATAAGACTCCATTTCATTTCTTTCTATTTAAGGTCGCTTTAACCGCTTAGTCATATCGCGACGGTTCTGTTCGAGATACCTACTCGTTTGGTCTGTATGGCTTTCGTGGTCTTCTCCTCGTGCCCATACCACTTTCGCTTTCCGTCAAGCAGACCTTGCAAAGGTGTCAAGTCTGGCTGCTTTTTCACCATTTGTTTCCCAAAACCCAAGTTCATATCGCTATTTTTCGGGAATATTCTAGCAATTGATGTGGCAGTGAATCTACTGCATGGCAAATTGGGCAGTTGTCGCAGATGGCCATCCGGTGACGATATAATTTGTCTGCCGTAGGAAGAATTTGCATCGAATAACTCGCGAGTCACAGGTGCATACCTGCAAAATGCAATACGAGGCAGCATTGAGGGAAAACTATCGTTCACGACTGAATCACATGTTTTTTTTTTTAAATACGGTACCGGAGTGTGATCGGGACTCCGGCACTGTATACCCTACTTTTATTTACCTTTTTTTTTTTTTTTTTTTACCTTGTTTTTCTGTATTATTACTGGATTACTGCTTTCTTATTTTTACAACACGCACATAAACACAAACATATAACACCCATGCCCAAGGCGGGACTCGAACCCACGATCCCCAGCGCTACGAAGCACCAAAGCGAGCGCGGCCATGGGGACCGGCATATGTTGGAAATAAAGTCGTTGTGGTATGAACTTTGCCTGGTGACGTACGGGCTACCATATTCCTCTTCCACCTCTGCCTGTGTCTACTCTTACTCAGACGAGTAGACTTGGAACAGCATGGTATAGGTAATATATGTGCCTGTCGTAGAGGATACAGTTAAATGAATTTCCAATAGTGAAAAGGCGCCATCAAAAATTTTAAACACCTAACGACTAATAAAACACTTTTGAGAATTTTAATGAAAACGTAATAGTGCTAAATGGCGAAACCTTAATTCGTTTTCATACCTGTTACTTTCTCTACTTAGTACATAGCACATAAGTAGAGAAGGTATTGCATTCTAACCAAAACTTCTACACCGAGATTTTACTGGAAATACGTTTTTGAGGTCCCTCGAATCCATAAGAGCAATTTGTGTGCTTGGGTAGCATAATTCAAACAAAAATTACGTTAAATACCAAACTTGGTATTGAAGTTTAGTATCTTACAAGGATGCGACACGAACATTTTAAAGAAAATCCTCCCCCTCCCAAATTACCCTTTACATTGAACATTTTTCGAAAAATTTGATAGGCATAGACAAATGTAGACCTTCTTAACACACATAATAAATGTCATATACAATTTTTAATGGCTTTAACCACAAGAAATTGGAGATATTCCTTGTTATTGGTTTTAATATTTAAAATACTTATAACTGTTGTAACATAGGAATTTGTCAACTCTTGGCTATGTAAATGCAACAGAAATTTGAGCTCATAGCAATTGCTTTTAAAACATTCGCCTATCGCTTTAGTTTAGTGAATTCCCTTAGTTCCTTATAAAAAGAAGGGAAATAAGTAATAAGGCCATTTCTGTCAATGTTTACTTAATTACGTAGCATAAGTAGATAGAAGAATAAGATTTTAAAGAAATATTTGTTACAGAGAGGTAGAGAAACTTGTGAATGTAACACACCAGATTTGCTGTTTTATTTATACCCGAGCTTTAACTGCAATGGTTATATCGGTGGCCTTTTACATTTGAAGCATTTTACTTATAGGCAATGTTGAATCGTTCATTGGAGCTCTCGTTTGCCCTTCGATTTTTTTGTTTGTTTTTGTTTTTGTATTTGAGAGAGAGACAGGTAAAGAGAGAGAGAGAGAGAGAGAGAGAGAGAGAGAGAGAAGGTGCGTACATGATACTTACGTAATACCTTCATACATAGTACATACATACATATATATTCATACTCTCATGCATACTTCCAGACTTTGGGGGGATAGAGAATATATACATACATATACACACACACATATATATATATATATATATATATATATATATATATATATATATATATACTCTCATTCATACTTCCAGACTTTGGGGGGATAGAGAATAATTACATAGATAGAATATTTCTAGATAGCTAGAGAAAATTTTCCACCACAAGCCAGGTTCGAACCAGGGCATCTTAATAAACTGAGATGCTGAATCAATGGACTAGCAAAGTATTGCATATGGATATTAATTTCAGCAAATGAAGTAATATAAAACCAGTTGAAAACTTTCCTTTTACCTATATTGATTTATATGAAACAAAAGTTGATAATACTTTTTTCCTTTGTTTTAGGTTTTGCTGATCTTTGTTCGTCTAGCTGGTAAGTATCTATAAACTATTACTTGTTTCCCAAGACATGGTTATTAATGTAAATTTCAGATCGCATAGTTGACTTTTACGTAAACTCCATGCAAATGCTGTTCAGTATTTCTTGTTCGCATTTATTTACACATTGGACGAGGTGTGTACTAAGGCTCATATATATTTTACTATACATTTGTATTTAATTAAATATGCAGTAGTAGTAGGAAGAAAAAATTAGGAGTAATAGTATACGTGAGCCCTACCAAAAAGAACGTAAAAATGTAATTTTTATTGTAAACGATGGTATCCTAGTTAGACATAATATGATTAGATGTTATAAATATACACATTTTGTAGTACATACAGACTGTTTGGGATATAAGTGGAGATACTTCTATTGGAAATTGAGGATGGTGTAATAAAGCGTTATGTAGATATTTGCTTTATTTGTAGACTAATAACTTTATTTTATTAAAAATATTACATTTTTAAGTTCATTAGTACATCTTTTTTTACTATTTTTCCGAAAGCGCAGGGTGGGAGTGTTGGCAGATGTTGAGAAGTGGTAGACCTCGCGATAACGAATGTCCAGGTCACTTGCACGGAACTCATGACAAATAGAGGAATCTTACGTGACCAAAGGCTCTTATGTGACTAACTAGTCATTATTTTTGTTATTTAACACTTATATTTTCGTAGTTAAAGAAATGAGAATGGAATTGAGAATCGAGGACGTAAGACCTATGCTTTCTCAATACATTCATTGCTTATTTTAATGTGAAAATAAGTTCACCTGCTTTCTGCGAGACTAATGACCTCTGCCTGGGCCAGCATCTGGTATTGAAGCGTGAACACCTGGAAGCAAAACGAATAGTCGTTCATTTCACAGCATAGTTACAACCGTCCATTGATGTCCGTATGATGTCTTTGTACAAAGAATAAATAAATAAATAAATCACCGATGAGAAAAAACGCCAATAAACTAAAATGGATACGTATTAAATGAATAAGTCGTGTACAATGCATAGTTATGAAGAATAATTTTCCCCATTATTGAACTTTCCATAATTCATTGAATTTCATTTTGGATGCAATATAAACTAAAATATATAGTTTCCAAATTTATCTTTTATTTTGTTCTACATCCTATAATGAATTATTACATTCTTATAATAGGGGGCCTCAAAATTGTGGAAATTCACTACTTTTAAGACGATGGTGTTCATGGTATTTAAATGTCTTAAACAGAGCCCGAATTATCATGTTATATCAAACTAAGAAATATGTACATAGAGGTGCAGTAAAATATAGTAAAACATGTAATCAGACATGTAATAAATATTTGATTATGAATCTAAAACAAATCGTTTAAAATAAAATTGAAGGTCCAGAATTTAAATGAAACTTTATTTATTTTAGCTACTGATCATTCTTTGTACCACCACATTTTTTGGGGTTTTATTGCTCTCGGTCATTTCAAATTTCACTTTCACAGTATTCATAGTATTTTATTAATACTTTAAATGTTCGTTAAACACCAGGAGCCCCCCCCCCCCCTTAAAAACTCAGGATCTTCATAAACATAATTGAAGAAATTAATGCCCGCCTCGGTAGGGTACGGGTAACATGTCTGCCTCACATTCAAGAGGTCGCGGGTTCGAACCTAGCTTAAGATGGAACCTAGTTTATTTTTCCCTTACCCTGAAAACACGAATGTCGAGTAACTTTACCTCTATTCACCCGAGATCATTTGCGCATCAGTTTACCGATTTGATGCATCGTCTATATAACCAACCAGGCTGAAGGACGTTAAGCTTTAAATAAATAAATAAAGAAAATAAAAAAGAGTACGTAACACAGATTTCTTGTTTATTAACTAAGCACAGAGCACAATAAGATACTTATCCATATTTTCTAGTGTAAATGACATTCTTCTATCCGCTAAAATTAATTTTATGAAGAAAATGATCTTTTGACATACCAAGATGTCACAAGGACATTTATCCTGGACGTATGCCCTCCGGAGGGTAGTTGGGTAGTTGGGGATTCTATGAATTATATTCTGGAACTTTCAAATAAGTTAAATCCAACTATTTACTATCATTTTTTTTTTGAAAAAGAAAAATGCAGCTTGGCAGAGAGAGCAAGATAATATAACTATAATTAGAGGCAAAGAAACGATTAAATATTTCTTACTTTCCCTACACGTACTATGTATATAGTGTATAGAGAAGGTATTGCATTCCACCAAAAATTCGATACCGAGATTTCACCGGAAAAACATGTTTTAGGTCCCCCTGAATCCAAAAACAACATTTTCAGAAAAAGGTCCGTGTGTGTCTGTGGACAGCAAAGCTCAAAAACGAAAAGACTGTTGAATACCAAACTTAGTATTTAAGTTTGGATGCGACGCGAATATTTTCAAAAAAATCCCCCCATCCCCAACTACCCTTTACATGGAACTTTTTTCGAAAATGTTGATTTTCTTAAAAATGGTTCTAACGATTTTATTTAAAATATCGTATATTAAAGATATTTATTTACCTGACAAATAAAATGTATATCTTGAATTTTCCGGGAATAGCCTCTGAAGACTACTTTATTCTGGATGAATTTTACGGGATGTTGCATAACTGCTAAACCGTAAGAGTTGGACAAAAACTTACCACATAAAAAATGTAGAGCACGTTAAACCACACAATTTATGTTGTATACTTCTTTTTCCTGAAGTATATCGTTTTTGAGATATTCCTTGTTTTTGGTTTCAGCTTTAAAAAACTTTTCTTATACAGGAATTTGTCAACTCTTGTCCATACAAATAAAGGAACTTCAGTCACATAACAACCAGCTTTTGACTATCACTTTAACCTATGGTACTCCATTATTTCGCTTCTACTTACAAGGAAGCAAGCAATAAGGCTAATTTTTTTTCTCGATTAGCAGGAAGTAAATAGAAGCATAAACTTGTTACAGAGATGTAGAAAAAGTCATGTGAATGAAACACATAAGATTTTTTTTATGTAAGTTTGTGAAAAGTATATAATATACGCCGACAAACGTACTTAGAAATATGTAAAATGAAAATTCAGTATAGGAATGAATTGCGATGTCCCCCTACTTCTCGTTATCTCTGATTACTTTTATATTGTAAATTATGTTGGTCAGACATTATTCATATTTGCTCCGGGTAGTTGGGTGCCTCGGTCGAGCAAATCTCTCTCTCTTAACAGGGGTGAACGATAAAAGGAACTATTTCACAGGTACCACATTTGTAACTTTTAGTTTAAGCAATTTATTGAAAGTGTTGATTTCATAATGTATGTACAAGTTATATTTAATATACGATCACAGCCGCGCCGTGGCCGAGTGGTCAGACCATTCGCTTCTCACCTAGACGGCCCGGGTTCGATCCCAAGCGACCGCATATGAGATTTGTGGTGGACAAAGCGGCGCAGGGGTGGTTTTTCTCCGGGTTCTCCGGTTTCCCCCGCCATCTCGTTCCACCGGGGCTCCATCTTCATGTATCATCAGTGTTATCGCCTGCGGTGCCAGAGCAGTAAAAGCGGGCGTTAAACACAGCCAAAAAAAAAAAAAAAAAAAAAAAAAAAAACCAGCTGAAACTGTAGGTATTACGCGTTCACTTACATTCCGCGTACCACGTTTAACACCAACGTATGGTGAAACACAACTGAACGTATCTAAAGTCGAACTGTGTTGAAAACTGCGTCTCTATAGAATATATTCGAACACCCTTAGTCTGCCTAAGAATTAAAATTATTCTTCACGCTCTCAATAGCGTCTCTTCTCATAAGCCAATAAAAACTATCCTAGCATCTGACTTAGGCTGCTAGCTCCCAGTAACTTTCACATTTTTATTATCTCACCACTCAAAGGCATTCTTTTATACGTTTCACCGCTATTGTCCACAAACACCTATTATGACTCTTATACAGTTTCAGCTATATATTCTCCCTTATAACTAAACTTATCTGTAGTATAATCTTATTTCTATATTACATTTATTTGCATTATCTTGTTTGTTAATTATTTAGAACTTTATGCAGTCATAAATACTGCCACAATACAAGGTTTAACTTGCAGACGTTTTCGTTTCCCTGAGTTCACATACCAGGTGTCCCTTCGAGCGTTAAAAAAGTTGCAGAACACAACGGGGCTATTTCAAGTTTAAGCCGCAAGGTGGGGAACTGGCTGAGAGACCTTAGTTTTATCCCTCTTGCTTATCAGCGGAGATGTTGGACGGGTCCTGCTCATTGAGAGGGGTAAAACGAAGATCGCTGGGTTAAACTGGGTTTAACTCGAAAGTCTGCCTCGCATTCAAGAGATTCCGAGTTGAAATCTCTATCAGGGGGATTTATCCGGATAAGGGTTTTTTTCTCTGAAGTTTTCCCTTATCCTGAAAAGCGATTGCCGGGTAACTCTAAGCTTTCTTTGATCATTATTTCACCCATTTCATTCATCGTTCAATATGACCTACAGGTTAAAAAGACGTTAAACTATTCACCTACCTAAAGAATGATGCAGATAAGAGTTCAGTGCAATATTCTAATTTCAAGGTTAATTAAAAAAATAAATAAATACAAAATTAACGCCAGTACTGTAACATCGTTAATTGGTTGTGTGTTACCTCCCTGAGTCATATAGAGGAGTGATATCGCCTGGGAGAAGTCAAAATTTGGAAACCATACAGACAAAAAAGAAGAATGAAAAAGACCATTACAATTTAAGGTAACGGGCCACTTTTCATTCCCATAAGTGTACGTGGTGGAGAAAGCAAAAAGTGAATAATTAGTGAGATGAATTACGACCTTTATAGCCACTTGCTGAGTTCTGTGCCGCTGTTAAATATTTGTATATGGAAATTTCGCAAGATAAAAACATTTTTAATTTAATGCTGCAAGGCATGTCTTAGTATAACAGAGGAGGAAGTTGGGAGAGTTGCGCAATTAGGAGCTTCTTTTTGTTAATCCAGGAGTGCCAACACGGTAGAATAAATCTTTTTATTTGTGTTCTCGCTGGATGATCCGCTAGGCCGTGAAGAGATGTCAACCAACAATGGATCATTGAATTCGTCTTAATATCCGGGCGGGGCTAAGAACAAGGGTTGGGGAATGCGAGCAATCCGAGGAAAGAAAATCTATTAAAAGTTTTAATAAAACTTACCGAGAAAGAGAGAGAGAGAAAAATATATATAGGTACTGCTATGCATTGCATGAGGATGACAATGCTGAATAAAAATTGCGAGATACGACCGGAGTTTGTGTGTTAATTAAATATGAAAACCGATCGCGAAAAATCTCGTGTTTCAGGGCTTTAATAAAGGAGCGAATTGTAATTTGTGTTGGTGATAATTGGCGTTTCGTGCTCCTCAATTGAAACAAAAAATCCTCTTTCGGGAACAACTTGTAGGAAAAGTGAAGAGTGATATTTCAGTTATTCCTTCCTATGCACCACGTGTTTATGTTTATATAGGGTGTCCGAAAATGTTGCTGTGTTACTAATCCTTGTTTCTTATAGGCTAGCCTTGCTGGTATACCAAAAGCTCAACTGCCTTTTTTTTTTTCTTTTTAGTTTCCTATATTTACTTTGTTGATCTATTAATTTATCGTTTTCGTTTTTACTTACACAGACTTATACATATTTACAACCAACAATGCCCAAGGCGGGACTCGAATCCACGATCCCCTGCGCCACGAAGACCAAAGCTTAAATATATTACTTGTCCATGGTTAAAAGAGTTGCATAATTTAACGAAGCTATTTGAAGTTAAAAATTCATCAGTATAGGACTGGGGAGTGCAACCTTAACTTTGCGCGTCTTTTTATCAGCGTTCGTGCTCATTGAGAGAGATGAAACGAAGGTCGCTCTTGCCAGTTCTCCACTGGCGGGTTTTGAGTTGAAATAGCCTCGTTGAGTTCGGCAACTCTTTTAACGCTTGAGGGAATTGCTGCACAGGCCAAATTTGGGGCAATTGGGTCACCTGGTAAACATTCTTTCGCGCACACTTCCCTTCCCCCTGATTAGCTAACTACACCTTTGAATGGCGATACACAACCCCTATGTAATGCAACGTCAGGAGATAAAAGCGACAGAAACACAAGAATATTCCTAATGTCAATATATGAAAGGAAAGAAAGAGATATAGTGACATAGATATAGAACATTCTAGTTCTGCGTGAACTCGTTTAAAAATATTTGTCAGTGGCGTATATTGTGGGCTATCACCAAAAACAGATGTCTAAAGTAAATTAGAAAATAATAACATTAATAATTGCAATACCAGCCAGTTCCTCTGATGGAAAATTAGCGTGTTGCGGCTGGAATGTGTCTCGTTCTCTATACTATCGACCTGAGGGAAGAATAGAACTTCGGATACTTGAAGCTGTAGCCATACACTATGATACGGTAAGAGAGAGGTCCTGGAGGAGGAACGCAGGAATCAGCAAGCGAAGGCTTCGTGGAAACGAAATCGACATCCCACATACAAACGTCCCCGAATAATATCGTACGGGCATGGCTGCCTTGTTTCCTTTTATTATTCTGCATGGCACGTGTAGTTAAAAGCTTGAAAGAGTGCTATGTTTTTAATTGTAGTTATTGTATGGATAAATAATGTTTCGATCCTTATAATCATGAGTGTTGGTATTCGTAGTTGTATATCCATAGTGTACAGTGTACAAGACAGCTGCCTGCGCTAATTCTTCGAAATGGACAAACAATATGTATTTAAACAATTAGTGAACACACCATTCTCACAGTTGAAATACGACAATAAGTTGGCGATTGTCAAGCAGGGGAAGCCTACACCAGTTCTTCCGCAGTTGTATGAACAGAAAGAAAAAATCTGATGTGTTCGAATAACAATACTTTCTCCACAACTCTGTAACATATTATTGATAAAAAGCTAACATGCTAATTGAGATAAAATTAACAGAAATGGTCTTATTACTTGCTTCCTTGTAAGTAGAAGGGAAATAGGGAGAACACTAGGCTAAAGTCGAATCTTTTAAAAGCCATTTGCTATGTGATTTAAATTCCCGTAAGAGAAAAGTATAGGGCATTTTAAAAATATTTTAAAACTGAAACCAATAACAGAGAATATCTCAAAAACTGTCAACTCCACGAAAAATATGCATATAACTTAAATTTTGTGTTTTAACGAGTTCTACATTTTTTGTATAGTAAGTTTTTGTCTAACTCTTACGGTTTATCAGTTACGCAAAATTCATCCAGAATAAATAGGTCTTCAGAATTCATTCCTATAAAATTCCAAATATACATTTTATTTGTCAATTAAATATCTTTAGTATACGATATTTTAATCAAAATCGTTAGAACCATTTTTGATAAAATCAAAATTTTTGGAAATTTTTCCATAAAAAGAGTAGTTGGGGGGAATTTTCTTGAAAATCTTTGTGTCACATCGTTGTAAGGTATTAAACTTAAATATCAAGTTTAGTATTTAACCAACTTTTCGTTTTTGAGCTATGCTGCCCACAGACTCACACAATTAGACACCACACGGGCCTTTTTCTAAAAATTGTGTTATAAGACACGTGAGACTTGTAGATATTTAAACGTGGAACATTTTGTAGCTGTGGTTTTGAGAAAAACGGTGTTTTATAAAATAGAGAGTACGAAGCAAATGCATTGTTCGATTTTTAACTGCCTGTAGCTTCCGAACCAAAGGGGAGAGGAGCAGCTAAATATTGTTTCTCTGTGGATTATATAGGTTTCAACAAAAAAAATCATAAAAATCTGATGTGTTCCATTCGCATGACTTTCTCTACATCTCTGCAACAAATTATTGTTAAAAAGCTTAAGCTTCCATTTACTTCATGCTAATTGAGAAACAAATTAGCAGAAATACGTATATAAGTAGATAAGGGAGTACCATAGGTTAAAGTGACAGTTAAAAGCTAGTTGCTATGTGGCTGAAGTTCCTTTATTTTATGGACCGAGTTGACAAATTCCAGTATGAGAAAAGTGTAAGTTTTTCAAAGCTGAAATAAAAACAAGGAATATCTTAAAAACGACCAACTCCACAAAAAATGTATATAACTTAAATCGTGTGTTTTAATGTGTTCTACATTTTATGTTTGGTAAGTTTTTGTCCATCTCTTATGGTTTAGCAGTTATGCTAAATTCCGTAAAATTCATCTAGAATAAAGTAGTCTTCAGAGGCTATTTCCAGAAAATTCAAGATATACATTTTATTTATCAGGTAAATATCTTGAATATACGATACTTTCATCAAAATCGTTAGAGCCATTTTTGAAAAAACCAAAATTTTCGAAAAATGTTTCATGTGAACGGTTGTTGGGGTTGGGGGGATTTCCTTGAAAATCTTCGTGTCGAATCTTTGGAAGATGCCAGTCCTTTCTTTTCGTTTTTGAGCTATGCTGCCCACGACACACACACACGCGCGCACATAGACCTTTTTCTGAAAATGCCTATTTTGGATTCAGGGAGACACGAAACATGTATTGCCGGTGAAATCTGGGTATCGAAATTTTGGGTGGAATGCAATACCTTCTCTATATGTACATAGTACGTGTAGAGAAAGTAAAACAGACGCGTGTTGTAATTGTGAAAATGTGGTTTTGAGAAAAACGTGTTTTATAAATTAGATAGTAGGAAGCAAGTGCATTGTATGATTTTTAAAAGTCTGGAGATCCCGAACCAAGGGGGGGGGCAGCTAAATGTTGTTTCTCTGTGAATGCTTGTAGGTTTCAACAACTACTTATTATAAAAAGTGGTTTTCGATATTTTGACCGGTTGTAGTAAAAACTTCACTTCCTTGCCCCTTAAATAAGGAAATACTTTGTACCACATAACCGCCTATTTCACCATAGTACCCAATGAGAGGTGGCTAGTCTTCTTTTGTCCTCATTTTACTTTCTCTAGAACTATATGCAATGTACATGGTAGGAGAGGAGATACTGTATTTAACCCAAAAATTGAATTCCGGTATTTCACCTGAAATACATGTTTCAAGGTCCTCAGAATCCAAAAATACATTTTTAGAAAGAGGTCCGTGTGTGTATGTGTGTGTGAGTAGGTATGTGTATGTGTGTTTTCTGTGTCTGTGAACAGCATAACTCAAAAACGAAAATTCGGTTAAATACTTGTTAAGTATCTTTCAAGCATAAAGCACGAAGATTTTCATGAAAACTCCCTACCCAACTACAGCTTTCATGAAACATTTTTCGAAAATGTTGATATTTTCAAAACTAGCTACAATGATTTCGATTAAAATACAATATATTTAAGATATTCTTATGACAAACTAAATATATATCTTACATTTTATGGAAATAGCCTCTAAAGACCTCTTCACTCTGGATGATTTTTTTTTTTTGTAGCTTAACGCCCTTTAACCTGTTTGGTCATATCGGACAATGAATGAGATTGATAAAATGATGCTCAAATGATCTCGTGGTCCATGGAGCTTAAAGTTTAGTAGTTATGCAAAATTCCGTAAAATTCATCCAGAATAAAGTACCTAGTTTTCAGAGGCTTTCCCAGAAAATTCAAGAACTACATTTTATTTTTCAGGTAAATATCTTTAATACACGATATTTTAATCAAAATCATTAGAGCCATTTTTGAGAAAATCAACATTTTCGACAGAAGTTCCATGTAAAGGGTAGTTGGTGGTGGGGGGATTTTTCTCAAAATCTTCGTGTTGCATCGCTGGAAGATACTAAACTTAAATACCAACTTTGGTATTTTACCGACTTTTCGTTTTTGAGCTATGCTGCGCACAGACACTCGCACATACACACAAACACACACATGGACATTTTTTCAAAATTTTTTTTAGGATTCGGGGGTCTCAAAACACGTATTTCCGGTGACATTTCGCTATCGAATTTTTTGGGTGCATTACAATACTTTCTCTATACAGTATGTACATAGTGTGTGTAGGAAAAGTAAAAATCTATGAAACACATTAGATGTTTAAGTCTAAGATGTCAGTTTTACAGCGTGTAGCCAGTTTGAGGAAAACGTTGGAGTCCTAGATCATGGCTTGGCTTGGAAAGGAATCCCAGTGTGGTCTCATTTAGACAATTCAGAGGTCCATTACATTGACCTCAACTTCCTGAAACTTGGGGCTCTGGTACAGCAGGTTATAATAATTGCTAACAACGCACAATTAAGTAATTTGGTAGGACGAGGGTCAACAAGGGCGGGCTAAGAGAGGGAGGGGGGATCCCCTTCGTCCGTTTCGTTTTTTCGTGCTACTCCTCCATCCTACCAATCATTTTATGTGGGTTTTGAATTTGGAGTACGCCGAGTCTTCTTTTGTGCTCTTCCCCCGTTTTGTGGCAAAAACTCGGAAAGCCTTTGTGAGGCAATTTTAGGATTGACGTTCTTAAATGGCGAGTTATTGTATGAGATTCTGACTGGTCCAGTATCGCAGCTTCCGTAGCAGGCGTCAAGGCGATAAATAATTAATTTTGTCTTGTCACATTTTTGAGAAGGGAGAAAAACTTTTTAGTGCAGTGATTACTTTAATTTAATGCCATAAAGTGTGGGGTATATCAATCTGTTTGACTAGATACGTTAGCCATAATTTCTCATAACATTAGCATACAGTTTTTTTTTTTTTAACCCTCCAGCTGAATATTTTGAAATCAAAATGTATTAAAAATAAATTATATTAATTATATTTCCCTTTATTAATACATATTCTTCTATTTCGTGCTAATTGAGATAAAATTAGCAGAAATAGTCTTAATACTTGCTTCATTGTAAACAGAAGTGAAATATGGGAATACGCTAGGCTAAAGCGATAATCAAATCTTTTAAACGGTGGTTGCTATGTGATTGAAATTCGTTTTTGTACTGCCAGGAGATAACAAATTCCCCTATGAGAAAAGTATGTTTTTTAAAGCTGAAACCAATAACAGGAATATCTAAAAAACGACCAACTCCACGAAAAAATGTACATGACATAAATTGTGTGTTATCGTGATCTACATACATTTATTGTGTAGTAAGTTTTTGTCTAGGTGTTGCGGTTTACCAGTTATGTCAAATTCAATAAAAATCATCCAGATAAAGAGGTCTTTAGAGGCTATTCCCAGAAAATTCAAGATATACATTTTATTTGGCATGTCCATATCTTAAATATATAAGATTTTAATCAAAATCGTTAGAGCCATTTATGAGAAAATAAAAAATTTCTAAATTTTTTCCATGTAAAGGGTAGTTTGGGATGGGGGAATTTTCTTGAAAATCATCATGTCCCATCCCTGCTTGTTTGGTATTTAACGGTCTTTTCGTTTTTGAATTATGCTGTCCATGGACACACACACACAGGGACCTTTTTTCAAAAATACTTTGTTAGATTCAGGGGGTCACAAAACATGCATTTCCGGTGAAATCTCGGTATTGAATTTTTGGGTGGAATACAATACCTTCTCTATATACTATGTACATGGTGCGTGTAGAGAAAGTAAAAAGTTAATGTGTTCCACTTGAAATTAATTGAATAACGGTCTTTGAGAGATGCACCTTGAGAATCGGTTAATCTTGCGATGAGTGCACAAAAATGTGGCACCTCGCCACCGATTTTGAGGTAGTGGATGCACTGAGAAATGAAATGTGATGAGAGTACTTAAACCCCCTCCCCCTCCTGCAGAGAACATGATCGCATTACACTTTTCTCACGCATATTCTCACCTCAACCTCCCCCATACGCTGGCGGCATCAGCAGTAGAATTCCTGCACAGGAATCTCAGCCCAAACAATGCTGTCTGGGAAGACTTGGCTGTAATCCAATCCTGCGCCTGTTAAAATAATTTGATTGTGAGCTCATTGACTGTCGCATGTCACTCAATCTCCGGTCTCTGGTTCGTTTCCGGCGCTCGTTGCTGGCAGCAGCTGTTTTCTTCAAGTAAATTTTTGTTTATGCACCATGGCAGCAGACCTAAAGGCCAAGGGGCCTTGCCGCTGTTCAAGAAGAAATTTAGGGCTTACATTTATGATCAAACAAAATCTGCTGCTGAATTAATATGATAAATACATTACTACTTTCATTTATTGTTACTAATATGTGCTAACAAGTAATATGCATATCAATTGTAAATATGACCAATATGCGTTTCAACTTACATGAATATTCCTCTTAAAATAATTATGTTTACATTTTTACTTTCTCTACACGTACTATGTGCATAGAGTATAGAGAAGGTATTGTAATGCATCCAAACATTCGATACCGAGATTTCACCGAAAAAAATACATGTTTTGGGTCCCCCTGATCCAAAAAGTGCATTTTTGGAAAAAGGTTCGTGTGTGCGTGTGTCTGTGTGTCTGTCTGTGGAGAGCATAGCTCAAAAACGAAAAAATTGTTAAATACCAAACGTGGTATTTAAGTTTGGTATCTTCCAAGGATGCAGTACAAAGATTTTCAAGAAAATTCTCCCATTCCCAACTACCCTTTACATGGAACTTTTTTCGAAAAATGTCACTTTCTCAAAAATGGCTATAACGATTTTGATTAAAATATCATATATTAAAAATTACCTGACAAATAATATATATAATATATCTTCAATTTTATGGGAAAATCCTCTGAAGACTACTTTATTTTGAATGAATTTTACGGAATTTTGCATAACCACTAAACCGTAAGAGATGGACAAAAACTTACCATACAAAAAATGTAGAGCAGATTAATAACACAATTTATGTTATATAATTTCTTTCGTGGAGTTTATCTTTTTTGAGATATTCCTTGTTATTAGTCTCAGCTTTAAAAAACAGACGTTTCTCATACAGGAATTTGTCAACTCCTGTCCTGACAAACAAAGGAACTTCAATCACATAGCAGCCAGCTTTTGACTATCACTTTAACTTGTGGTACTCCCTAATTTCGCTTCTACTTGCAACAAAGCAAGTAATAAGACTATTTCTGCTAATTTTTTCTCGATGAGCATGAAGTAATTAGAAACATAAACTTTTTAACAATAATTTGTTACAGAGATGTAGAGAAAGTCATGTGAATGGAACACTTCAGTTTTTTATATTTGTTTCTATTAAGCTGTATAGAATTGTATTTTTGTACTTTATTCATTACAGCACTGCTGTATCGCCTGGTAGAGAGGAAGAGAAGGCCTTAACTCCAACTAGGATAAATAAATAAATAAATAGATTGGTGTACTGCTTAAACAACAATAACAACCACAAAACCTGTTAATTAAATTGTCACTCTTTCACACTAGTACACTGAAAAATCTGATGTGTTGCGTTCACATGGCTTTATCTATCATTCTTCAACAAAATACTCTTACAAAATCTACTTCAAGTTAATAGTTGCTGCAGGACCTCAGGCTGCTACATCCAGTCCTGCACCCACCAATGTAGCTGCACCTCAGGCTGTGGGAGTTAATGATGGTAACATTGTGATGATGGTTCCAGGAGCAGGTGGTGTACCTCAATTTTAGAGGATACCTCTTCCAGGAACAGGTGCTGTACCTCAGTTTCAGAGGATACCTCTTCCAGGAACAGGTGGTGTACCTCAATTTCAGAGGATATCTCTTCCAGGAACAGGTGCTGTACCTCAGTTTCAGAGGATACCTTTTCCAGGAACAGGTGCTGTACCTCAGTTTCAGAGGATACCTCTTCCAGGAACAGGTGTTGTACCTCAGTTTCAGAGAATACCTCTTCTAGGAACAGGTGTTGTACCTCAGTTTCAGAGGATACCTCTTCCAGGAACAGGTGCTGTACCTCAGTTTCAGAGGATACCTCTTCCAGGAACAGGTGTTGTACCTCAGTTTCAGAGGATACCTCTTCCAGGAACAGGTGTTGTACCTCAGTTTCAGAGGATACCTCTTCCAGGAACAGGTGTTGTACCTCAGTTTCAGAGAATACCTCTTCTAGGAACAGGTGTTGTACCTCAGTTTCAGAGGATACCTCTTCCAGGAACAGGTGCTGTACCTCAGTTTCAGAGGATACCTCTTCCAGGAACAGGTGTTGTACCTCAGTTTCAGAGGATACCTCTTCCAGGAACAGGTGTTGTACCTCAGTTTCAGAGGATACCTCTTCCAGGAACAGGTGTTGTACCTCAGTTTCAGAGGATACCTCTTCCAGGAACAGGTGCTGTACCTCAGTTTCAGAGGATACCTCTTCCAGGAACAGGTGCTGTACCTCAGTTTCAGAGGATACCTCTTCCAGGAACAGGTGTTGTACCTCAGTTTCAGAGAATACCTCTTCCAGGAACAGACTTTCTTGAGGAAGAACCAATGTATGTAAATGCCACACAGTATAGAAGGATATTAAAGAGAAGACATGCTCGTGCCAAGCTTGAAGCAGAAGGAAGGATACCAAAAGAAGGTCCAAAATACCTGCATGAGTCTCGACATCTTCATGCTATGAATCGAATCAGAGGCGAGGGTAGAAGATTTCACTCTGCATCTGTTAAAAAACAAAATTCTATGTAACACCACAACAATCACATAGTAAGCAGAGGACTAAATATTCCTGTTACATCCACCAGCTTACAGGACGAGAGTGGCAACTTGGGATCAACTCTGGTCGTAGAGAGTGGAGGAACAGCATTACAAGACATAATGTCAGATCCCCTGTCAGTTGTGGTTCAGAAACCCACTAAGTAGAACTGAGAGACTTACAGTGCACGATATAGAAGAAACATCCATAAACTTCCTTAAGTGAAGAAGAGGAACACAAAAAAGAGTGCACGTACAACCTTTTGTTTCTGTATCCCTAAAGTTCAATTAAGTGTAAAGAACCTCAGGAGACTATTTCAGTAGTATAAATAGAGTCTATTTAATTTTGCATAAAAGAAATATGTGTTTTAAAAAAGTTGAGAAAGACTAAAAGCACCTAAGAGCACCCCGTACGGATATGTACATGTTATGACTGCGTATCCTGTTAGTTGAACATGGTAATACAACTGTTAAAAGTTTATAGATGTAAGTGACTATTATTTTTTTTTAAAAAAAAAATAGAGACACAGAAATTCTTAGTGTTGTAAAACTTATGTACACGTGGAAGCGCCAAATACGTGGCGATTTGAATCCACTCCAGTTTATGGTTTACAGCAGGGGCAGACACCAGGTGATCATGATAGCACTAGAATAAGATTCTATTCGCTCACAAGTTCATGGAATTTTATTTATTATATTTATTTAACGTCGCTTTAACTGTTTGGTCATATAGCGACGATTCTGTTCATGATACTTGATCTGTATAAGGTGGTCGGTGGTCTTCATGGTCTCTTTCCCCGTATCCATACCACTTTCGCTTCGCGCCAAACAGATGGTGCTCGAGTGTCATTAAGTGTGGCAGCTTCTGCACCATCTACTCAGAAGGAGCTAACTCTCAAATGTTTACAACCAGCTTTTAAGGTCTCATAACTTAAACTTTTTATTCCACGACAGGAAGAAGGCACTAAGATGTCGTTCAGTCCACCTGATTTCTCTGTAGATAGATGGCAAGCGTAATTTTAATTACCGTCTATTTTTTGACTGAAAGTGGAGCTTTGGGCTGTGATATTGAATATCCATTCCAGTATTTACCTTGATGACTGAGGGAAACCACGAAACGACCTCAGCCAGATTGGACATCCCACGGGATTTGTACACATTAAAAATACACCTGAAAATACATATCATAAGAAGGGGACTTTTCGTGAACTCCTCCCATGTCCTTCACCTGTTTGTTATGCTCTTAAAAGCGTATTGGACTGGCCACGTTACCGAGAAAAAGGGATGGACATGAAAATTCGGTAAAGTGAATTTCTGAGTTGCGAAGTAGTGTTCCCCAAACTCTCTGGTCGACCTCTCACATCGGGTGACACAAAATTAGGTTAATCTTTTCTCTGCGCTACGTATTGAAGTTCTAATGTCAAGGTAATTTGCGCAGGTGTGAACTGAATTAACACACTGCTTATACAAGTCAACTTGTTCTAAGGAATCATCGAACCCGGTTAAGGGATGAAGGGATGGACTTTCAATCGGTTTTAACTTTTCTTATCGTGTGGTATGTTGTAACAGACTAACACTAATGAAAATCGTGGTATGACCCAAGTCCCGTCAAACCTGCACGTTTACAGAAAAATCACAGCTCTATGCGTATTTTTACTTTCTCTAGCCCGTATGTACAATACGCATAGTGATAGAAAAGTTATTGTATTCTATCCAAAAATTTGATGTCGAGATTTCACCAGAAATATATGTTTTGAGGTCTCCTTAATCCGAAAAAAGCATCTTTAGAAAAAGGTCCGTGTATGTGCGTGTGTATGCCTGTGGACAACATAACTCAAAGACGAAAAGTCTGTTAAATAGCAAACTTGGAAAAATATTTGAAATTTCGATTTTCCCAAAAATGGCTCTAAGGATTTTATTTAAAATATCATATATTAAAGATATTTACATCACAAATAAAATGTATATTTTGAATTTTCTGGGAATAGACTCTGAAGAGCTCTTTAATCTGAATGAATTTTGTTGAATTTTGCATAACTGGTAAACCGTAAGAAATAGATAAAATCATGCTGCATAAATAATGTAGATTTGTGTAGAACACACTTTTTATTAGAGTTGAACGTTTCTGAGATATTCCTTGTAATTTGTTTCAGATTTAAAATACCTATACATTTCTCATGCGGAAATTTGTCAACTCCTGCCATACAAACAAAAGAATTTCAATCACATAGCACCTAGTATAAAAGTTTTGACTAACACTTTAGCCTAATTTACTTCCTTATTTCCCTTCTACTTGTAAGGAAGTAAGTAATAAGGCAATTTCTTCTATTTTTATATCGATTAGCTTGAAGTAGATAGAAGAATAAGCTTTTAAACAATAATTTGTTACAGAGATGTTGAGAAAGCTATGTGAGTGAAACACGTATGCTTTTTTTTTTGACTGGAGTTGCAGCTTTGGGTCGTGGTATGCAGCGGTTCCCAATTTTAGAAGTACCGGGTTGGTATCCCGTGTGCAGATTTAGGATATTTAGAAATGGTATGGAGATGTGTGTGCCCTAGCTCAGGATTTTGTTGACATGGATTTTTTTTTCAGTCTTGGTAAGAGACAAGCGACTTTCTCCGAGTTCAAGATTATAATTGAACTCATTTATTCATTTATTTCGAGCTCTTCTGCCGTCGAAAACACATGCATTACTCCTAAATTTTCTCCTTTTCAACTATGCTTTCCTTATTACTTTTGACCATCTTCTGGTGCATCAAATACACTGTATTCGTAGCCGTATGTAGCCCGTTCATTTCTACTGCGGACTCATCTATCACGTCTTACCTCTGCGCATCTTCCAGGGCTAGTGAAAAAGTGTCGCCCGACCAGCAAGGGAATTGTTTCTCATTTCTCTATTACGTCCACTCTCGGGCAGTGGAACTCAACCCCCTCGCTTCAATGTCCTTCCGTTAACGGTACTATCCTACCTTGTCGCTTGTCGGTTCGTGATAACTGTCTGTCCTTGCCTTCTTAGACGTGTTTTACAATATTTATTTCCTGGCCGTTTCTAATGTACATACAATCCTTCTTAGTATAATTTATATTATATTGGATAGAGTTTATATCTCCCTTTTAGATAACTTTTAACCCCGTTGACACAGCATGTACCGTCTCAGGTATTAAATATCCAATCCGGTATTTAATATGGTGACGGAGGAAAATCACAAAATTAGCTCAGCCAGATTAGTGGGCCCACGAGATTTGTAACCTGAACTGGCTGAATACGAGGACGTTACTAGCAGATCCATCCTGTTTGCTATGGAATGTTGTTATTCCTCAAGAAAAACACTTGTGTTCACATTTAACGTTCAGTTATGATGTGATTTGGTGAAGCTTGAGTCAGACCAACCAGCCCAGCGCTGCACGCGTTTCAAGTGGACAAGACCATCGTATCATTACGCTCGATGAATTCAGCTGCTACACACGGCCGCAGGAAAACAGATGAGTGCGTTGGAAATGAACTTTGCCATGGAAACTGTATCCCCTCTCGAGGAGTTGAAAATATTGATTAACAGGCAATAAAAGTGGGGGACGCCCTACCCCTAGTGATTACGTGCATTACTCCTAATCCGCCACGGAGACTTCATACCTCATTAAATCGGCTCGCTCGCGTGTTAGCTGGCGGCCACATCATGTGTCAGAGGGATGCTGTGAGTGAGTGCGTCATCCAAATTACTAGCGCCCCACTTTCAGACCTCTTCCTTTTCAAAAAAATGTGGGTTACCGGGTATGGACTCTACGGGATACTTGTTCTTGCTACGCTATCTAACAAATGTCATCTAATTCATTCACATGACTTTCTCTACCTGCTCTACAAACAAAAGTTTTACAAAATATTACTTTTTTTTTTTTTTTTAAATAGCTTAACGTCCTTTAACCTCCTTGGTCATATCGGACGATGAATGAAATTGGTGAAATGATGCTCAAATGATCTCGGGGTCCATGGAGCTTAAAGCTACTTGACATTCTTCTTCTCAGGATAAGGGATAACCCCGAAAAAAAAAAAAAACTTATCCAGGTAACTCACCTTAATCGAGATGTTGAATGTGAGGCAGACACGCTACCACCACACTACCCTGGCGGGCTAGATTACTTTTTGTGTTTTACTTTCTCAACACATACAATGTACATAGTTTTTAGAGAAGGTATTGTATTGCACATATAAATTCGATACCAAGATTTCACCGGAAATACATGTTTTGGGTCCCCGATTCCAAAGAAAGCATTTTTAGAAAAAGGTCCGTGAGTGCGCTCGTGTGCCTGTCTGTATCTGTGGACAATATAGCTCAAAAACGAAAAGACCGTTAAATACCAAGCTGGGTATTTAATTTGGTATCTTCCAAGGATGCGACAGGAAGATTTTCAAGAAAATCCCCCCACCCCAAACTAACCTTTACATGGAAAAAATTTCGAAAATTTTGATTTTCTCAAAAAGGGCTCTAACGATTTGGATTAAAATCTCTTATATTTATCTAAAATATTTACATGCCAAATAAAATGTGTAAATTGAATTTTATGGGAATAACCTCTAAAGACCCCTTTATTCTGGATGATTTTTATTGCATTTGGCATAACTACTAAACCGTAAGAGATAGACAAAAACTTACTACACAAAAAGCACACGCTTTATGTCATATACATTTTTTCGTGGAATTGACCATTTCTGAGGTATTCCTTGTCATTTGCTTCAGAAATAAAATACTTAAAATTTTCTCACACGGAAAGTTATAAACTCCAGGCCCTGCATAGAAACAGAGTTCAACCATATGGTAACCGGCTTTTAAAAGATTTGACTTTCGCTTTAGTCTAGTGTATTCCCTTATTTACCTTCCACTTACAAGGAAAAAAGTAATAAAGACAATTTCTGCATCATCATAAAGTAAATAGAAGAATAAGCTTTTTAATATTAATTTGCCACAGAGATGTAGAGAAAGTCATGTGGTTAGAGCACATCAGATTTTTTCTACTGCATGTTAATCGAGATAAACGTAAGCAGCATGACCTTGTTACTTAGTTCCTTAAAGGAAAATAAAAGAAGAATCCAGCCGAAATTAAATTTCTTAGACATAGCAGGATACATAAGACTAGATAAAAAATGTAGCAATGAAATAAGGCAAAACTTAAAAATAGAAGCATTAAATAAAATAATAACAGAATATAGAATCAACTGGAAACATTTGGAAAGAATGTCAGTAAACAGGATACCTCGAGCATCATACAACCACAAACCCCAAGGCTATAGAAATCCAGGACGACCAGAAAAGAGATGGACACGGAACAGGCTAAAAATGGCCCAAAACCGTGAAGGAGAAGAAGAGGTCTCCTTGTAAGTAGAAGGGAACCAAAAGAATACATTATGCTAAAGCGATAATAACATATTTTAATGTTGTCGCTACTCGATTGTCATTGAAAGATAAAACAAAAGAAACACGGACGACTTCCTGTTTGAGAAGAGTGTAAATCTTTTACAATTGAAACCAATAACAAGGAATATTTCGGAAACGGAAGCTCCACAACAAAAATGTAAAGGATATAAATTGTTTGTTTGGATGGACGAAATCTACGTTTTTTGTGTGGGCAGTTTTCTTTTACGGTTTACGAATTACTCAATTCATCCGGAAATGAAGAGGTCTTCAGAAGCTATTACTAGAATTGATAGTTCACGTTGAACCTTCACACACACACGCACACATATAGACGACTCATTCATGGACATGTTTATATATTTCTTTTTTGGTTCAGGGAGTCTCAAAAGGCGAATTCTGGTGAAATCTCGGTATAGAAATTTGGGTGGAATACAATACCTTCTCTATCAACTATGTACATTGTAGCTACATAGGAGCTAGAAAAAGTAAAAATCGAATGTAGCATGTATTTCTATTTTTGTTTTGTTTTTGATATGATGATGATGAACGTGAAATGCAATACAAGTTTCTGACGGTGAAAATTGTTCCATGTGAGCCTCAAATTTTAGTTTGGTTTCATTTGAGTGTCACAGAATTCTAAAAATGTTCTTGTAAATTTGAATGAGCATATAAATATCCTGGCGTAAGTTCTGTTTCATTCATATGTCACAACCATTATGGTTGAAGAAAATTAAGAGGCCGGAGATCGAACCATACCTTCCACCGCCGGCGCGTCCACCATATGTCGCAACAAGGTTCTGCGACGTGGGTGATAGCTGATAGAGGATGGTGAAAGGAAGGCAGATGGTAGAGCAATGATAACAACAATTAAGCTTATATATTAAATAAAATTAAATCAATTGTTGGTAGCGAATGTTTGCGTTACAAAGGTGGGGGATTGCAAACTATTCCATTAATCCATCCTGGCCAATATTATTCTGACTATGGGGTTACTAATACAAAGCTTTGCCTTAAGAAATATATCATGGTGTGTCTAGGCAAGGTAAGAGATGAAGTGGTCGAAGTGGTTGCCGGTTGAGCTCGGAGCGACGCCTCAAGACCCACACAACAAATTAGAGGCTCCCCGACGGACAAAGACAAGATGGTCGGATCTACAGTCCCTTAAATAGATTTAGCGGCGTCCCGGAAGGGCATTCTAGCATGGTGGCCGCTCTCCTAATATGGAGAACCGACTCCCGGATAGTGGGTAGTCTTAGCCAATCAGAACCGAATGCTTAAATGTTCTAGAATATCCTGTGTGACGTCAAAATGCGAATGTGCACGTAGACGTAATTCTTAATTAATAAAATACTACTAAAACAATATAGGACGCTTCGTCACTGTCTGGCTTATGTCGATCCTCGTAGCAATACAGAATACCTCTTGTTCAAAAATCGACAAACCGAAGTCCAACCTCGACCTCATTCTGTTGGTTTGTTTTGAGATCTGGAAACTTGACCTATTAATGCTCGTTGTGAGTGTTTTCTGTGCCAGACATCTGGAGGAGGCTGTACCACTTAACTTCCCCTTATTGTGCAGATGCTGCACTTTCTTTTGCTCGGGTGCCTTCGCTCCTTACTTTGCGGGCCCAGGAGTATCCGGCCATTGTTCTTAAAAACCTCATTTCCGCAGCTCGAACGTGTTGCACGGCGCTGCTGCTTTGTTTTCCTGTGGTCCACCACTTGGTTCCACAAAGTAGATTAGCTGCGGTCATTACACTGTGTAACTTGTAAAAGCTGTCCATGTTGACTGGTAGTGTATGTGTCTACCACGTCTCCAAAAGAGACGTGTGCTTCATGGAATATATATGTTTCCAAAATCTCTCATAATACATACGTAGAGAAGGCATTACATTCATCCAAATATTCGATATCGAGATTTTACTGTAAACACTTGTTTTAGGGTCCCCAGAGTCCAAAGAAAAGATTTTTAAAAAATCTGATGTTTTACATTCACATGATTTTCTCTATATCCCTGCAACAATTATTCTTAAAAAGCTTATACTTCCATTTACTCAATGCTAATCAGAAAAAAATAGCAGAAATAGTCTTATTACTTGCTTCCTTGTAAGTAGAAGCGAAATAAGGGACTACCATAGGTTAAAGTGATAGTCAAAAGCTGGTTGCTATGTCAGTGAATTTCCTTTGTTTCTATGGATCGGAGTTGAAAGTTCCTGTATGAGAAAAATACAAGTTTTTAATAGCAGAAACCAAAAATAAGGAATGTCTCAAAAACGACGAACTCCACGAAAAAATTTTATATAACATAAATTGTGTGTTTTAACGTGCTCTACATTTTATGTGCAGTTAAGTTTTTGTCCATCTCTTGACGGTTTAGTAGTTATTCAAAATGCCGTAAAATTCATCCAGAATAAACCACTCTTCAGAGGCTATTACTAGAAAATTCAAGATATACATTTTATTTGTCAGGTAAATATGTATAATATACGAAATTTTAATCAAAATCGTTAGAGCCATTTTTGAACAAATAAAAATTTTCGAAAAAAGTTCCATGTAAAGGGTAGTTGGGTGTGGGGAGATTTTTCTCAAAATCTGCGTGTCGCAGCCCTGGAAGATACTAAACTTAAATACCAAGTTTGGTATTTTACCGACTTTTCGTTTTTCAGTTATCGTGTTCACAGACACACGGACACGGACCTTTTTGTGAAAATGCTTTTTTTGGATATTGGGGACCCTAAAACATATATTTCCGGTGAAATCTCGGTATTGAATTTTTGGGTGGAGTGCAATACCTTCTCTATACACTATGTACATAGTGCGTATAGAGGAAGTAAAAAGGTTTGCGTGTGTACCTGTGAACACGATAACTAAAAAATCTAATGTGTACCATTCACATGACTTTCTCCATATCCCTGCAACAAATACTTCTTAAAAAGCATATACTTCTATTTACTTTATGCTAATCAGTAAAAATTAGCAGAAATAGTCTTATTACTCGCATCCTTGTAAGTAGAAGCGAAATAACGGACAACCATAGGTTAAAGTGATAGTCAAAAGCTGGTTGCTATGTCAAAGAAGTTCCTTTGTTTATATGGATAGGAGTTGACAAGTTCCAGTATGAGAAAAGTATACGTTTTTCATAGCAGAAATCAAAAATAAAGAATGTCACAAAAACGACGAAGTCCACGAAAAAACGTATATAACATAAATTGTATGCTTTAATGTGCTCTACATTTTTTGTGTAGTAAGTTTTTGTCCAGCTCTTACGGTTTAACAGTTATTCAAAATTTAGTAAAATTCATCCCGAATAAACTACTTTTCAGAGGCTATTCCCAGAAAATTCAAGATATACATTTCATTTGTCAGGTAAATGTGTTTAATATCCGAAATTTAGATCAAAATATTTAGAGCCATTTTTGAGAAAATCAAAATTTTCGAAAAAAGTTCCATTTAAAGGGTAGTTGGGGGTAGGGGGATTTTTCTCAAAATCTTCGTGTCGCATCCCTGGAAGATACTAAACTTAAATACCAAGTTTGGTGTTTTACCGACTTTTCGTTATTGAGTTATCGTGTTCACAGACACACGGACACACACACACACACACACACACACACACACACACACGGACCTTTTTGTGAAAATGCTTTCTTTGGATATTGGGGGTCCTAAAACATATATTTCCGGTGAAATCTCGGTATCGAATTTTTGGTGGAGTGCAATACTTTCTCTATACACTATGTACATAGTGCGTATGGAGAAAGTAAAAAAAAGAAAAGTCTGTAAAATACCGAACTTGATATTTAAATTTAATACCTTCCAGGGAGAAGACACGAAGATTTTGAGAAAAAAATCCCTCCCTACTCTAAACTACTCTTTACATAGAAAATTTTCGAAGATTTTGATTTTCTCAAACGGGTTTGATTAAAATGCCGTATATTAAATATATAGATACACATGAAAAGAAAATTTATATCTTGAATTTTCTGGTAATAGCCTCTAAAGACCCGTTTATTCTGGATGTATTTTGCTGAATTTTACATAAATGATAAACTGCAAGAGATAGACAAAAACTTACAAAGCAGAAAATGTGGATCTGGTTAAAACACATATTTTATGTTACATACATTTTTGTCGTGGAGTTGGTCATTTCCGAGATATTCCTTGTTATTAGTTTTCAGTTTTAAAAAACTAAAAACTTATCTGATACGGCAATTTTATTTGTTCAAGCAAAGAACCTAATTTTAATCACAGCGCAACCGCCTTTAAACATTAGCCCTTATTTCACTCCTACTTATAAGAAGCAAGTAATAAGCTGTTTCTGCTAATGTTCATCTCGATTGGCATGAAGTAGATAGAAACATTGTTTTTAACGATAATTTACAGGTATGTAAAGAAAGTCATGGAACATATCGAATTTTTTTAATTGTTTAATTAATATAGCTACTTTAACTGCTATGGTCACATCGGGGGCTTTTAACTTGTGAAACAACCCTATATTATCTGTAGCTTATTGACATTAGGTTAATAATTTTATATAATTAAACACACGCACATACACTCTTGCATGAATACTTCCAGATTCTGAGGGGAGTAGGGAATAATTATGGTTAAAGAAACATTCCCAAAACCCAGTCCGGAATCGATACTGAGACCCCTGGTTGAGAAGTCGGCTTGCTGACCATGGAGGCAGCCTGTTTCACTTTTATCTGCACTAATATCGCCAAGTGGTCGTCTCCTTAGTGCGGTGGTAGCACAGCTGCTTGCCAAGCGGGAGACCTGGGTTCGATTCCCATTACCAACGTGGGGAATTTTCCCCCGCTGGGAGCTCTGGTCCGGGGTGCACTCAGCCTCATGAGGTCCCTGGGGGTCCAATTGAGGAGCTACTTGATTGAGAAGTAGCGGATCCAGATCGAGAAGACCGCATTAACCGCCCGGGAGGGATTCGAGGCGCTGTTCATGTCTCACCCTCCAGCACTGCTTCATGACGTCTTCGGGCCGAGACGGGGGATACAGCGACCGGCCGGTAGGCCATTGTACCTTGTGGATTTGTGCCATGGAGTTAATATCATGAAGTTCCACAGTTCATAGAATCTGAAACTCTAGTTGCATTTATTGTTTCACTTTATCACGTTGAGGTGAAATTATATAAGATGTTTGAAAATAACACGAGCCAATGTGTGGACGTTGATACTCGGATTCTACGTGATACAATAGTTTTTTTAACACCAACAGAGACGCGTCCAAAAAACGCCTCAATGTCAGCGTGGATTAGAGGATTACCCAGGAACAAAGCCACATGTGTGGCCCACGCTACCGCAGGTAACACAAGTAGGTTTGGAAGTAATGCGTCACGTTCATTAATAGTGTTCCTTTTTTTCTCAAAGAATACAGTTCCGGAGTCTTGTCGGGACTCCGGCGCTGCAGTCCTTTTTCCTTTTTTTTCTATATGATTACCGTTTTTTACTTTTTATACACACACACACACACACATTTTATAAACATACAAACACCCATGCTCAGGGTGGGACTCGCACCCACGGTCTCCTGCGCCATGAAGCGAGGCACTTAAGCGAGCGTGGCCATAGGGACCGGCTGTTTTCGTAAACATAGTGCTCCATAGTGGTTAATTATCATCAAAGGAAAACCCACGAAAACCCACTAAAGAGCGTATACCTTCAGTTACATATAATTTAATCGTAATAGGCAGTGATGAACGGAAATACCTGGGAAAATAAGCTGGGGTACATATGCCGCTAATACTGCCATTTAGAGGCAATTTAACTTTAGTCATCTTGAGGATGGAGGCAAGTAACTGATAGACAAAGTGAGAAAATAAGTTTATTTTACTGACTAATTCGTAATACTAAATTAAACATTTGTTTATTTAGCGTAAGTTTTTGTTGATATTTAGGAAAGTTGTTAAGAATTAATATTAGGATGGTTACAAAATTATTAGGAAAATAAGTACAAGATACATGTTAGCACAAAATGCTGAAGTTTCGCATTCAAGTCCAAACTTCCAGTCATAATAGTCTTTTAGTAGATAACTGTCCTTTTCCCCTTTGCCTGAAAGCTGGACAAGTTTGATGATAACGAACAAACAGAAACAAAGTATCAGCTATAAGACCGTTACATACACCCGGTGTCGTTTCGAAACAACCTGTATATTTCTTAGTGACAATATTGATTGAAGTGAGCTGCTGAAATGTCACTGTTGTCCACACTTTCCTTGGAGCAAATATTAAATTAAATTGAGATTTATTTATTAAAGCTCTTTAACTGCGTCCCATTCTACATTTGTAGTGAAAGATCACTTAATTTTGCTCAGCGGCATCTTTATCAGGCTTGAGATTCTTATATATGCCGTAAATCTACGACATGGGATCAACAGCTTTACATCCCTTCCGGAGAAAGCCATCGCCCTCCGCCGGGATTGAACCCCTGACCTTGGAAACCAGAGATTAGCATGTTACGGAGGATGACTGATGTCTTGAAGACAATGTATATATCTAAGTACATTGAAACTGTTGGCAAATAGCGTACGTGTAAACTGAAATTGTACGGAAAAGGGAGAAATATTTGTTCCTGATGAGTGACGACGTTCTAATTTGTGCTCAGCGTGAAAGTTAATATTTATTTCTGTCATTAAATAAAAAGCTGTTAGGGCACTTGGAACGACGAAAAAAACCATAACATATTATATGGCAGTACCAGTAACATTTATTATAGAAATTTGCTCGCTCAAATAAACATTCTGGAACTTAAGTTTCACATAGGTGCACTTCCTTGAAACATATCACCTACTTTATGACCATAGTAACATTTTTATTTACTTCATTTAGTACATAACACATAGGTTGATAAGTTATTGTATTCCATACAAAAATTCGACACCGAGATTTCAGCGGAAATCGAATTTTAGGGTTCCTTGTGTCAGTTATAAGAGAAGCGTCCCTGTGCATGTGTGTGTACGCGTGTCAACAGCATAATTAATTAAGTTGGTAAAATATCAAACTTAATAATGAAGTTCAGTACCTTATAGGACGGATACAACCCGAAGATTTCTAATAAAATCCTCCCACACCAAGTTACACTTCACATGGGAAAATTTTGGAAATGTTAATTTTCTCTAAATGGCAAATAAAATGCATATCTGGAATTTTCTGGTAACGGTGTATAAGGGTCTCTTCATTTTGGATGACTTTTGCAACTGGCAAACCTTAAAAGATAGACAAAATCTTACTGCACAAAAAATGTAGATCTCATTAAAATACACAATTTATATCACATACATCTTTTTGTGGAGTTAGCCGAATTTCAATAACATAGCAACCAGGTTTTCAAATATTTTACTGTCTCTTTAGCCTAATTAAATTATAAATAAATCCATAAATCCTCTTTTGAATCTGAAAAGATTCGAAAGAAGAAGGATCTTAAGCTATCTCGGATCATTCAAAATAACTACCATTAAAATGGCTCACAAGCTTAGAGTTGGTCGGCTATGGGAACTTTCAAGAAAGTGCATCAGGTCTGTTCTGCAAGTAGGGAGTGTTTTCCTCGAACTCGGCACGAAATCATGATCAGAGGAAGCAGTGCAGCAGGCTTCTTGTTACTTAACAACAATGATACACAGTAGGGGAGGGTTGGGGGCTGATTTGGGGAAAAGGAAAGCAATTTGGAAGATGCGCTCTCAGAAATATATAGTGCGTCAGGTGGGTTCTTGAGGAAATGATGGCAGTTCTCATCACCATCGCTGGCAGGAATTGCGAGATATCACGCGATCAGCTTGGGGATGCGCGCCGGAAGTCATATCCTCTCTTATGCTATAGCTGCCACAAAACAGCCGTTAGGATATGACTTACAAGGCTGTTAGGGATATAACTACATATATTTGTATTGGTAAATGAGGATTGTGTAATAACATTACATCATTATTTGCTTAATTTGTGGACCAATACTTTTAATTATTAAGGTAGCATGTTTTCTTTTTGGTTAGTATCCTCAATTGGCGTGGCACACACAAACCATATGAGATGTTTCCCCACGAGAATGTGTGGCGGGGGTACTGGTTTGCTTAACACTAAGTGGGTAGGCCTCGCGTTAGCGAATGTCGAGGTCACTAACACGAAACTAATAACTAATAGGGTTATCTCTCCCAAATACTTATTTGTACTTCTAAAACGTACAGTTTCATAAAGAGAGATTTGAGAAATGGAAGTTAAAATACGTTTAATTGAGGATTTAATGCTTATGCTGTATATCCAATACCTGCATTACTTATTTTAATGTATAAATAGTTCGAATGATTTCTGCAAGACTAATAATCCCTGAATGGGCCAGTATCAAATATTGAAGTGTGAACACGTATAAGCAAAACGGACAGTCTATACTTGCAGGCGCTGTTCATTTCGCTGGTAGTTACTGTCGTGCAGAAAACATCAGGTAGAAAATTATATGATGTGTATGTGGATAAAAATGTTACATGAAAAGAAAAAATATATACATATTAGGTTACTAATTGTCAAAGTATCTGTACCTGTACTCCTAATACCCTTTCTCTTTGTTCTCTCTCCCCCTGTCATTTCTAATTATTCATGTGCAATCGTTCAGTCTATTATAATTATTATTATTATTATTATTATTACGAAAACAATTCAACTTGGAAACACAATTCTATATATAGATTATAAGAAAAGCTTTTGTTAACGTACTTAGATCAAAGGTTTGGGATATGTTAGAGAACAAATGAATACCAAAACATTTAATAAATATAGGTAATTAAAAGCTTATATGAGGAAGAGAAAATCAAGACACACAAATGGCAACCAATATTTATTTCAAAACGGGACATACAATGATGATGATAATTATTATTATTAGTATTATTATTATTATTATTATTATATTATTAATACTAAAAGAATTAAAGCTATTATCTTTTATACCTTATAAAAGAGCATTTGTTAACGTAGTTAATCAAAGCTTTGGGATATAGAGAACAAATGAATACCAAAACTATTAATAAATGCAGGTAATTAAAAAATCGCGAAAATCAAGTCAGACAAAGGACAACCACTATTGATTTCAAAATGGAATATACAAGGTTCCCTATCCTCCTCTTCTTCTTCCTATAGGTTCTTTTTAATTTATATACAGACGACATGATATCATCATAAAAACAATAAATTACAGGGAGAAATCATTTACGAACAAGAATAGTAAAAATAATAGTTTTCACGGATAATCAAATCTGATAGCCAAAAGCGAGACGAACTTAAAAGATGGCATTTAAGTGGCATCAAATAGCAGAAACACATAACCTAGAATTATCTATGAACAAAACAGAAGCTATGACATTTTAAGGTACTTATCCAATTCGGTTCAAAATAGTCCTAGAAAATAAAACTTTTGAACAAGTGTCAAAGTTTAATTTCCTCAGGTGTGAAATAACATATGAATCAGAAACAGATATTAATAAAAATAAATAATTTATTTACATTAACAGGTACAATAAAAGGAGGTCTAAATAATAAAGCAAAAAATGTAATAATGAAATTGTTTAAATAATGGCCATCCCAATTATAACATATGGTTCAGGAACATAACACATAAGAAGTATTCAAATGGCAGAAATGAAGCTCCTCAGAACAACAGCTAAATATACTATATTATATAAAAACCAATGAAATACCACAACTACAAATCTGATGTGTTCTGTTCACATGATTTTCTTTACATCTCTGCAACAAATTATTGTTAAAATCTTATGCTTCTTTTTACTTCATTCTAATCGAGAAAAAATTAGCAGAAGCAGACAGTCTTATTACTTGCTTCCTTGTAAGTAGATGTGAAATAAGGGAGTGCCATAGTTTGAAGTGATAGTCAAAAGCTGGTTGCTATGTGACCGAAGTTCCTTTGTTCGTATGGGCAGGAGTTGACAAATTCCCTTATGAGAAAAGTATAAGTTTTTTAAAGGTGAAACCAAAAACAAGGAATACCTCAAGAACGATCAGCTCCACGAAAAAACTGTATATAACATAAATTGTGTGTTTTAACGTGCTCTACATTTTTTTTGCTGTAAGTTTTTGACTATCTCTTACGGTTTAGCACTTATGCAAAATTCCGTAAAAATTATCCAGAATAAAGCAGTCTTCAGAAAGTTCAAGATATACATTTTATTTTTCACTTAAATGTCTTTAATATACGACATTTGAATCAAAATCGTTAGAGCCATTTTTGAGAAAATCAAAATTTTCGAAAAAGTTCCATTTAAGCGTAGTTTGGTATGGGGGGATTTTTCTCAAAATCTTCGTGTTGTATCCCTGGAAGTTACTGAACTTAAATACTCAATTTTGTATTTTACCGAGTTTTCGTTTTGGAGTTATCGTGTTCATAGACTCACGGACACACACACACACATGGACATTTTTCTGAAAATGCTTTTTTTTTTTTTGGATACAGGGGACCCTAAAACATATATTTCCGGTGAAATCTCGGTATCGAATTTTTTTGCTGGAGTGCAATACCTTCTCTATACATTATGTACATAGTACGTATAGAGAAAGTAAAAATAGGTGATTTAAGTAAGCAGTATAACAGCATAATATAGAGCAAACTGAAAACAACACTTAATCCGAATGAAAGAAAATAGAATTCCAAAAATTGCATAAAGTTACCAGCCACAAGGACAAAGAAAACCGGGACGTCCGAAGAAAAATGTAAGGAGCAAGACTTTGGAATCGGAACAGGCTAATAGCCTAAACTATGTTGTAGAAGAACAAGCTCAGTATTTATTGTCAATAAACAAGAAAAAATGTTTCATAAAATATATTTAATGTAGCGGTGGGTGTGATCAGGAGCGGGTCAACTTCTGGTCATTTTCTCAATATTATTAGTGACTCGGGTCTCTCCGTCCCAAGCAGGGTGGGCAATGAATTTGATGCTTCTTTGGAAGCTGCGTAAGTAAGTTATCGTTAATTGTAATTGTTTAGCTTTGCTTTTACTTTTAGGTCATATGCTAACGGCTATTCTATGACTCGATACTCAGAGTAGCCCCTGTATCTCGCCCTACATTTAGCTCTTTTCTATCCATTTACCAAGGGCGTATTGTGTGGGCTATGCCCCATGTAAACGGACATTAAAGAACTAAATGTAGGCTAGCTGCGGAGTCTGGTAAATTTGTGAAGAAATAATTTCTATTACATTTATAAATAACAAAGAATTTATTCTAGTTCTGTTGGCTGTTTGTATTTTAGCTTTTTATTTTTTACTTTCTCTATACGTGCTATGTATATGGTGTATAGAAAAGGTATTGCACTCCACCAAAAAATTCGATACCAAGATTTCACCGTAAATATATGTTTTAGGGTCCCATGTATCCAAAAAAAGTATTTTCAGAAAAAGGTCAGTGTGTGTGTCCGTGTGTCTGTGAACACGATAACTCAAAAACGAAAAGTCGGTAAAATACCAAACTTGGTATTTAAGTTTAGTATCTTCCAGGGATGCGACACGAAAATTTTGAGAAAAATTCCCCCACCCCAAACTACCCTTTACATGGAACTTTTTTTCGAAAATTTTGAGTTTCTAAAAAATGGCTCTAACGATTTTGATTAAAATATCGTATATTAAAGATATTTAAGTGAAAAATAAAGTGTATATCTTGAATTTTCTGAATTTGCTGAAGACTATGATTTTTACGGAACTTTGCATAACTGCTAAACCGTAAGAGGTGGACAAAAACTTACCACATAACAAATGCAGAGCACGTTAAAACACACAATTTATGTTTTATTCATTTTTTTCGTGGAGTTGATTGTTTTTGAGATATTCCTTGTTTTTTCCAGCTATAAAGACTTATACTTTTCTCATACAGGACTTTGTGAACTCGTGTCCATACAAACAAAGGAACTTCAGTCGCAGAGCATACAGCTTTAGACTATCACTTTAACCTATGGTACCCCCTTATTTCGTTTCTACTAACAAGGAAGCAAGTAATAAGACTATTTGTGCTAATTTTTGCTTCATTAGATGATAGAGAAAGGCATGTGAATGGAACACATCAGATTTTTTCATTTGCATAGCCCCTTTAACTTCAATGGTCATATCAGGGACTTTGACTTGTGAAACAACTCGTATTACTATAGGTTTGGAACGTTAGGTTAATCAGTTTTATATGACTAAACACTACCACTTTCACTCTCACATTCATACTTCCACACTCTGTGGGGGATAGGAAATAATTCTGGTTAAAAAAAAGTTTCCCATCCCAGCCGGGAATCGAATCCGGCTTATTGTTACTACATAAAATGGTATTCTTGAGATAAAACTCGATTCTGTTCACAATTTATTAGAGGCTGTCTTCTCAGGCGGGAGTAGCATGACTGTTCGACATGGTATACTGGGCATATTAGCGGGACGAGACGAGAAGGAGGAAGTCACTACAAAATACCTTATGTATTCTCACTTGCGTAGCATAGCCGACGAGTCTCGAGGACAGTGAAGTAAACCAATATCTGTTTTGTAACCAGCCTAGAGAATTTTAGTACTGAAGATAAGGAATTCTTAACTTGCCTAACTGACACAAAATCAGAAGTAACCCATTTAAAAAAAAAAAAAATTGATATGTTTTATTCACATAAGTTTCTCTTGCTGTTCCAAATAAAAAGTATTCTTAAAAATATTATTATTTCATCTACATCAAGCGAATCAAGATAAAATTGCCAGAATTGGTTTTATTACTTGTTTCTTTGTAAGTAGGAGGGAAATAAGGGAATACATTAGGCTAAGGTGGTAGTCAGGTCTTTTAAAAGTTGGTCGCTAAGTACAACAACTGAAATTCGGGCTCTCTTGCTTGCTAGGAGTAAACAAAAGAGACGAAAAGAAAGATGTCCCCCGTTTGAGAAAAGCTTAAGTATCTACATTAAAACTGAAATCAATAACTCAGAATATCTCGGAAATGGTTAACTCTTGAAAAAATGTATATGACATAATAAATTGTGCGTTTTAATGAGATTGGCATTCTCTTACGGTTCACTAGCTATATCATAGTTGTATAAAATCATCAAGAATGACGGTCTTCAGAAGCTATTCTCAAAAAATGTAAGATATGCATATCGTTTGTCATGAAAATATCTTAAATATAGGACATTTTAATAAAAACCATTACAGCCATTTTGAGAAAATCAATATCTTCAAAAAATATTCTGAATAAAGTTGGAAGGTAGTTGGAATAATTGGGGGAGTATTTCTTGGAAATCTTCGTGTCGTAATCCTTGGAAGATACTGAACTTAAATACCAAATTTAGTGTTTAACAGACTCTGCATTTTTGAGCTCTGCTGCCCAAAGACACAAAGACACAGACACACAGGGACCTTTTTATAAAAAGTCTTTTTTTCTGACTGAGGGGACTTCAAAAAATATATTTCCGGAAAAATCTCGACCTCGAATTTTTGGGGGAATACAACACCTTCTCTAGCTTCTGTGTGTTGTATATACACACGTGGTAGAGAAAGAAACACGGCAATTCAACCTCCTAATTTACTAGGAATTGAACGTTAATACAGATGGAATGAAACCTTAGCATTGAAGGCACTGAATATAAGATGTATAGCATACTTCATGTCTCAGTGCTGTCGTTCTGCTCTGCTTCCGAAATTGCATGAAACCTACCGATTAAGACTAGGGAGCCGAGTGCTCAAGAAAACATATGCATATAGTAAGCTGATCATCTAAATGAAACATGATTCCAAACTATTGTATTAGATGGTATTACGAATCCGCCTAGCCCGTGTACATATTTGTGAGAGTCGTAACTACAAAATATGAACATTTCTGGCACATAACAGATGTTGGCGTGATGATATTTTATTAATTCTCCATGATTTTGTGGATAATAGCGGGGAACTAACTTTCCCTGGCAGGGAACGGGTTTTTAATCTACTAGAGGGGGAAACTTCGATGAGAAGGGGAAATATCCCCTTCACCCTGTTCAAAACTGACTATGGCACTCGCGTCAAATGGGTAGCTGCCACGTACATATTTTCGTTTTCCTGTTAGTTTTATGGTTAGCTATTTTGTTCCTGTATCGCGACCAATCAGTTTGAAAATGTTTTAAATTTGAAACCAATCACAACATTTATCATAGCTACCAATCGCTTCCTGCTTATTTTATTTGTATTTGCACAGAAAGTTTCAGTTGTGCATATGTTTTAAAATACAACAGTCATATGAAACTGAAAATCATAAATCTCTATAAGTTGGGTTTACAATTTAATTGGTTAGCAAGTATTTATTATCGTGAAATGTTTATTTAGTACAAAATACTTATTTATAGCGACCCACAGAAATGGTACAGCGGTTTCAAAATTTCTGGAATCGTGATCCTGACCACCAACCCAGCTGCCAAGCCCAGCTTACTCGGAGTTTGCGCTATAATGCCTTTGTGACTGCTTACTCACAGTCACAGCAAGCAAAACATTGTACAGTCTGCATCGGAAGTGTTCCGTGTCTGTTTGTGTTTTCAAAGAGGGCAGTAAATAGTGTTTATTTTATTTATGTGACATTAATAACTATAGCTCCTATATTTTCAAAGTGGCAAAGTACTACATAGAGCAGAGAAATAATTGCAGGTGTTCTCGACTTCATGAAACAAGAGGTAGATGCGAAGGAAATATATGTTCATCTGAGTTCTCCAAAAGCCTGATTCTTGGAAATCAACAGACACCATTGCATTTTTTATTCTCGTAGCATCGCACGCGATGTTTGCTGTTTACGGTTTCCACCATTTCGCCACGAAACAGAATATTACATTCAAGAGATCGCGAGTTCGATTTTCGCTTAGGGTGAATTGCTCGGATAACTTTTTTCGGGGTTTTCCCTTATTCTGAGAAGATGCATATTGAGTAACTTAAAACTCCATGGAACCCGAGATCATTTCACCAATTTCATTCATAGTCCGATATGACCAACAGGTTAAAGGACATAAAACATAAAAAGTAAGAAACGAATACCATATAAAGGACCAGAAGCAAAGCAAACACTGACGAAGTTTTGTAATGGAAGAAACTCATTCATAAATTTATGCTCTCTTCTTTATTCAATGTTCTCGTACAGTAAGTGAAGACGGACCGTGAAGTGTGGAAGAACTGGGAGCGGACGATTGTCATTGGTTTTATGTTAGGACATTTGTACAGCGGTGTTTGTAGATAAGAATATATAATATATACAATATTATACAGAGTGTTAATGAACCATACCGAAATATTTTCACAGAATATGTAGATTACTTAAATAAATAATTTGAGATAGGAGACTTATGACCTGTTTATTGATATGTCGAAGTAACGGCTATAAGTTTCTGAAGTGCCAGTACGCCACTGGCTAATTTATTAACCATTCGAGAGCAAAACACGAAAAATGAAGGGCATATTACTGGCTTTCAAGTGAAAGATAGTTTCCGAGTTCGGGTCTCGTTCTCGTATCGCGGCACTTCGTCTGGAATGAAAAAAATAATAATAAAAAAACATTTACCTAATGACAGGAATCGAACTCATGACCTTTGGGATAGCAGCTTCCTCCGTTACGCATTAAGCCACCAGACCAGTTGAGAAAACGCCTCCGGAGCAGGTTACCTCAATAACGTAGTTAATGAAGCTCAGTGTCGCACTGTCAAGTGATTAGTTCGAGATTAGGCCGCGCCGTGGCCCGGGTTCGATCCCAAGCGACCGCATGTGAGATTTGTGGTTGACAAATCGGCGCTGGGGTGGGTTTTCTTTAGGTTCTCCGGTTTCCCCCGCCATCACATTCCACCGGTGCTCCATCTTCATTCATGTATCATCAGTGTCATCGCCTGCGGTGCCATAAGTAGTTAAAGCAGGTGTTAAACACTACAAACAAAAAAGTGCGAGATTTTATAGATTTTTGCGACATTAAATCTTGAGAACGGTAGTAACGAGGTGCTAAAAATCGATTTTTCTACTCGGGCAGCAGTTTTAAAGCCATTTTTTCAACCTGCTTTGCTTTAACACCGTCTTAGCACCTGATACCCACATGTTTAACGCTATGTAGCTGCGTTATGTTTATCCAGGGACCATGCATCGCCCATCTCAAATTACTTATATCAGTCACGTGCACAATCTCGTAAATTATTTCGGTGCAGTTCATTAACACCCTGTATATGTAATATATACCTATAAGCTTATTAGTGCAGTGCATAAGTGGTGACAGATATTTGGCACTGACTGTGACACGCATTCCTCCAGCATGCCTGGAGCCGCTGGTGAACTACGTATCTGGTAACAGATATATACCTCGTCTCCTAATCTAATTAAGATTCTCACATGTCCAGATCTGTCCAGATCTAACTAAAACACATCATTTATATCATTGACTGTTTCTGAGATATTCCTTGTTTTTAGTTTCAGCTTTAAAATACTTACACTTTTCTCATACGGGAATTTGGCAACTCCTGTCCATGCAAACAAAAGAATTTCAATAACATAGCAACCAGCTTTTAAAATATCCCTTTGGCTTATGGTACGCCGTTATTTCCGTTCTACTTACAAGGAAGCAAGCAAGCAACAAGACACTTTCTGCAAATTTTATCTCGGTATAATGAAGTAAATAGAAAAATATGTTATTCAACAATAATTTGTTACAGCGATTTTTTTTGGCAGTGTTTAACGCCCGCTTTAACTACTAATGGCACCGCAGGCGATGCCACTGATGATACATGAATGAAGATGGAGCACCGGTGGAATGCGATGGCGGGGGAAACCGGAGTACCCGGAGAAAACCCGCCCCAGCGCCGTTTTGTCCACCACAAATCTCACATGCGGTCGCTTGGGATCGAATCCCAGCCGTCTAGTGGTCTAACCACTCGGCCACGGTGCGGCCCTAGTGTTACAGCGATGTGGAGTAAATCATGTGAATGGATCACATCGGAAATTTTAAAGACATTGCTGTGTCTTGTTTTTTAACGTATGAGAATTAAATCATCAAAAATTGAATAACTTCGTACTTAAAAAAAAAAAGCTAAAAGATAATAACACTAATGACAATCTATCCGCATATGATAATGTTAATGTATTATTAGAAATTTTAATTGAGGGATGGATTTTTATGTAATGTGGTCCGTAGAGTTTAAAATTATTATCTTTTCAGGATAAGTGAAAACCGCGAGATTTGGGGGTGGGGGAGAGAACAAACCTTAACTGGGTAACTCACCTTAACCAAATTCGAACCTGGAACCTTTTGAGTGTGAGGCAGATATGCCACCACACACCATATAGGAGATGTTTGACTGCTTTTAAAACGAAATGTGTAAACGTGAATTGAAAATTTTGGGGGCATTTTCAAGAAGTCGCTAGAATAGGAAGATAATTTTAGGAGAGTGGTAGAGAAGTTTATGTGAATGCCACATATAGCTCTTTTTCTGTGGATTAGATACAGCATTCTGTAGATTAATGCTATTCAGCAAGGGATTGTTTTGAGAGGAAGACGTTTAAGTACTTACGCCTACTGCCTATCTATATTTGCAAGTTTGTTTCGAGAGCATGTTAACTGAGTTGATAGGTGTTTGTTCTCGCTGCTGTTGGTCACGAACGACGCACACCCGGAGAGATGTTTCCGGTGCGAGGTGGTTGGTATACTCGCGGGTAAAAGGCTGTTTTCTATTAGCCGAGTGTATCGAGTCCCTGGATGTCTGCAACTCATCAGCTAATGGGCCATGCTGGGCTCCCGCTCAATGCCTCCCTGGGAGAGGGGAAAATTCCCTTTTCGGTTTGGATCCTTGAATAACAGCATTGGGTCTGTTTTCTGTGCCGCCGCCATGATAACGAGAGCAGGCTTTCACGGCCACACCAATTTCAGCAATAAACACTGCCATTAAAATAAGCCGCTGATGGAAGCTTTCACTAGAAAATCGTAACAGACCGCTGTGTGACAGATGGCACAGTGCACTTGCTAAAACATCTCTATGTCCCTTTAGACATCATTTCAAGACAAAATTTTCATCACTTTTCTCTTTGAACTCGTCAAAGTTACCTCTGACCACAGTAAATAATTATCGAGATAGCTGAAAACTGGAAAAAGAGGCAGGAATTTGAAGCAGTATTGTGACTACACGAGTTTTAAATAATTAATAAAATAATCTAATGTAAATGAATAGCTCTAGAGGCGTGTAGTATCAATATCCACCACATCCAGTTTCTTAAATGTTGAGTTGCGCCATATCTTTAAGAGTGCTTTTCACCACCTACCATATGCACTAGTTGGTATTTTCAAGTTCAACCAATATCCCATTTAAAACGCTTAACGAAGATGCTGCCATATCCATCAGGAAAAGATGCTGCGAGTATTTCTAAACCTGCCTCAACCACTGAGCTATCATTGAGAGTACTTCAATTGTGTTGTGAGTCAGTTTGGTTGCAACGTTTTAGGCAACAGATAAGATGTCGATCATTGGTCCTTGTACCCTTGAAATAGCAAGGAAACAGTCTATACGTTCAAAATGGACATCTATAAATTGGACAAATCATCAATCCTCATAAAGAAGGTATTATGTAATACTGTGTTCAGAGGCTATAATGGAATTTATTATCAAAATCTGTCATATCCAGCAAACAGAGCCATAAGTTTTTCTCATTTGTCTCTAAAACTGTAAAAGTGGATATAGTAGACTGATACTAGACCCCTCATATATAGAACAGATTATATTATTACATGTATGTTAATATAAGCTTGTCGGCCTCTGTGGCGTAGTGGTTACCATGCTAACTTCAAGTTCGCGGGTTAAAACCCGGCGGATGGAATTTTTCGAGCGTAAATCCTTAGCATGGCTTCCTTCGGAAGGGCAGTAAAGCCGTTAGTCCCGTGTTGTAATTTACGGCACGTAAAAGAAGCTCAAGTCTGATATAGAGGCCTCTGAGCAAAATTAAGCGGCCCAATATGGAATGGGACGCTGAGAACCGCAGTAGTTAAAGAGCGTCCATAAATAAAAAAGCGCCATTTCACTAGTATAAGCTTAACTTATAAGAAAGATGACTACGAGAACATTTTGAAACTGTCGGGGAGAAAAGAGGAATCGTTCGCAGGGCCTTTTGGACAACAGTTAACGTAGTGGGATTGAAATATACGAAAGAACGTCTTTGAGCTAAAACAGATAGAAAGCAAGCGTTGGGGATGACAATCTCATAGAAATATGAATCAGCTATATTATATTATGACACATTTGTAATTTACAAATTCTTATAGCGGTATAAATGCAATTATTAATGTTTTACTCAACTAAACTGTACCCATGGTACCGGAGAACTGAAAAAAAAACAAAAAAACAAAAGAAAACCAAACCCCATTGCTCAGTATGTGGCTCTTTTGTTTTTATCCTATTTCTAGCATTGCTATAATATTTATAGTGATTTAAATTTTGAAGTGGCATTTGAAAGGTCCTATATATCTAAAGAGAATTGTCAACTTAACAATATCATAACCAAATAAACTCGCGATCCTGTAACAACTCGAAATTCCTATAGCCATCACACATAGTAATGTTTTGTTGCTAAAATGTGTTGAATACACACCAATCGCACTTATTCCGTAACATATCTCGTGTTTAAAACCATAAATTTTCACTTTTGCGTCACTGTTTCTCAAGTACAAAGGCCATAATACGAAACTGACGCATGTCCCTCCCGAGGCTTCATGAGAGCATTGCTTGTTCTGTCCTTGTCTCTATATTTTTTCAACTTTCCCAATCTGAACATAGCGTACCCGAGGGTACAAGGCCCTAAGCTACAAAGTGCAGCTGAGGAATTGAGGAGCCTAAGCCGTAAAGCGTAGCCGGGGGATGTCTTTTAGAAGGAGAGTAGTATCAAGCTTGACCGAAGGTGGCGGCTGCGGAGCTACGACAAGACGTAGCCGAAGGATCCGTGAAGCCGAACTACAAAGAACCACGGCGTAGGTGAGGGATATGTGAAACGTAAACTCAACCGAATTACTACAAATAACGGATTTTCATATTAGTGGCATTTATATATATATTGATTCAATTGTTCTTCATCCAAACCGTGTGAAGGACAGAAGCTGGATAGGTAGAGTCCGAGTTCAGATTGAAAAATTCAATGCAATACCCGGGATTTAAACCACGGATCTCTAGGTCTCTAGCCGGTTGCTCTACCACTGAGCTACCATAGCAACATGCGAGTCAGTTGAGAAATTTAATGCTGTGCCGGCATGTTGCTATGGTGCCTCAGTAGTAGAGCCACTGGCTCTACGGATCCGTGGTTCAAATCCCGGCTATGGCATTGGATTTTTCAGTCTGACTCTACCTATCCAGCCCCTGTCCTACACACGGCTTGTGTGAAAAAACAATTAAATCAATACTAATTGACCGTAATAGTTGGCTAAACTATTTTAGTTACTGATATTAAAGTACTTACGACATTGTAAGTCGCCGTTGGGGTTATTCTCAAAATAATCTTAGCTTACGATATTGTTGATAATGGCGTTACTTTGCCGCATATATATGTGTGGTGACAAAGAATGCGGCTGGATGGGCAAAATGAGTTCATGGAAACAACATCTTCAGCTTCATATATTGCTTACTGCCTCAGATTTACACTGGATATAATAATTCTGCAAGTATTTTGAAAGTAAAGCATTTATTTCAGCGTTCGGGAATGACACCTCATAACTAAAGCATTAATTTTCAACACCAAAATAAGGAAGTGAGGGGATGTTCGGTTAAGTACTATATGGAGTATGCATGACGTACATTGAACTTGCGTACCCACGAGTCGGTGTTGTACGGCAGACCTTACGATACATCCATGAGAAAAGTATAAGTTTTTAAGGGTGAAATCAAAAACAAGGAATAACACAAAAACGAACAACTCCGCGAAAAAAATGTATATAACACAAATTGTATGTTCTACATTTTTAGTGTGGTAAGTTTTTGTCCATCTCTTATAGCTTAGCAGTTATGCAAAATTCCGTAAAATTCATTCAGAATAGTCTTCAGAGGCTATTCCCAGAAAATTCAAGATATACATTTTATTTGTCAGGTAAATATCTTTAATATACGATATTTTAATAAAAATCGTTAGTCATTTTTTAAAAAATCAAAATTTTCAAAAAAAACTTCCATGTAAAGGGTAGTTTGGGGTGGGGGATTTTTCTGAAAATCTTCGTTACGCATGCCTGGAAGATACTAAACTTAAATACCAAGTTTGGTATTTTACCGATTTTTTGTTTTTGGGTTATCGTGTTCACAGACACACGAACACACACGCGAACTTTTTTCCAAAATCGGTTTTTTTTGGATACAGGGGACCCTAAAACAGATATTTCCGGTGAAATCTCGGTATCGAATTTCTGGGTGGAGTGCAATACCTTCTCTATACACTATGCACATAGTGAGTGTAGAGAAAGTAAAAATATGTGAACCTTAGCAAGTATCCATGTTTTTCGGACCAAGAGTTCACAGGACCCTCGTGTAGGGCAGATAAATGTAGATAATCGCGATACAAAGGGACTATTCAACCGTGAAGATTCGCAGACCCATGACGGGGACACCTTCATGCCAAGCACAGATCAAAAATTAGATGACTCAATATTCAATATCTGGAATAAAAAGTGTATAAGAAGCAAAAATATCTGATGTCTTCCATTCAATGACTTTCTCTATCTACTCTAGAAACTATTCTTAAAAAAAAAAAAAAAAAAAGGTTATACTTTTTTCTACATCATACTATTCGAAATAAACATTACTAGAATTTATCTTATTACTTTTATTATAAGCAGAAGGGAAATGAGGGTGTATATTAGGCTAAAGCGATAATCAAATCTTTTAAAAGCTGTTGCTATGCGATGGTCATTGAAATCCGCTTCTCTTTCCACGGTCAGCAGTATGAGAAAAGAAATACGGACGGATTTGAGAAAATTTTTAAGTATTCTAAAATTAAAACCATTAACAGGGAATATTTCTGGAATAGTTGGTTTTACAAAACACATTACAATAGTGTGTTTTAACGAGGGCTACATCTCTTTTTTTTCTAATTTTTTATCGTTCCATTTATATAGCCCCCTTTAACATCTAAGAGGGCGGTGCATTTGAAATAACTCGTTGTCTGTAGGTTCTTTTACGTTCCGTTCAAATCATTTTATTTTTCTCAAACACATACACACACATTCACTCTCACATACATACTTCCAGACTCTATGGGGGATAGGGGATAATTCTGGCTAAAGAAAAATTCCCCGCCCCAGCCGGGAATCGAACCCTGCACCCCCAAGTTAGAACTCAGCTCGCTTGCTATGGTAAGTTTTTGTCTATCTCTTGCGGTTCACCAGTTATGCAAATATCATTCAGAATGAAGAGGACTTCACGTAACTATCCCTAAGAAAATCAGGATATACATCAAATTTTATTTAAAGGTATTTAATATGCGGCATATTAACAAAATCGTTAGATTCATTTGTTAGAATTTTCGAAAATTTTTCCATATAAAACACAGTTTGGGGTAGGGGGGTTTATCTGAAAATCTTTGTGTCGCGTCTTGGAAGATATTAAACTTAAATTCGTTTTTGGGTTATGCTGTTCCTACACACACACACACACACACACACATATATATACATACACACTCACAAACACAGCCACATACGGACAGTGGTTTTTATTCACGGGCCCTCAAAACATGTATTTTCCGTGAAACCTCGTATAGAATTTTTAGGTGGAGTGGAATACCTTCTTTACCTACGTAAAATCTGTTGTTTTCCATTCAATACTTTCTCTATCTGTTCTGCAAACAATGTAGTCTTGAAAATATTATTTTTTAATCTATATCAAGCTAATAGAGGTAATTAATATCAGAAATTGTATTATTATTTATTTCGTTATAAGTAAAAGGGAAATAAGGGATTACATTAGGTTAAACCACAGTGACATATTTTCATTTATCATTGAAACCCGGTTCTTTTCCTTGGCCATGAGTAAAACAAAGAGATGAAACGGATGAGGGCTTTCTGTTTCAGACATATTTAAGTGTTTTAAATTTAAGATCGATAATCTCTAAAATGGTAAGTTCGTCAAAAAATGTGTAAGACATAACTGGCGCGTTTTAACGAGATCTACAGCTTTTTTATGGTACATTTTTGTCTATCCCTTCCGGTTTTCCAGTTGCACAAAAGTCATTCAAATGAAGAGAACTCCAGTGGCTATTCCCTAAAAATTCGGGATATATACTTTTTTTTTCATGTAAATATCTTTAGTATAGAGAATTTCAATCAAAATCATTAGAGCCATTTTTGGAAAATAAAGATTACAAAATTGTTTCCATGTAAAAAGCCATACCGACTGAAATACCGACTTTTCGTTTTTGAGTTATGCTGTCCGCACACACAAAACTGATCTTTTTCTAGCAATGGTTTTTTGGATACAGTGGTCCTCAAAGCATGTATTTCCAGTGATATCTTGGTATCGAATTTTTGGCTGGACTACAATACCTTCTATACCTACTTTTTACATTGTACATACGTGTTAGAGAGAGTAAAAATAGGATTATATACGTTTTCTTTTTTTGTTCTACATGAAGGTTTACCTAACGCACCAAAGGATGGAACTGATGGCAGGAAAAAATGAGATATTCTGTAAGCTAATCAAGAAGGGTTGCCTTTTACTCAGCGCTAGGGGACAGAGTTGATCCCATAACCTTCACCTACATGTAACCGGTTAAACGAAGGTTGTGCCATGGAGGGAAACGGCGGAGATGTTTCCCATGAGGTCAACATTCCTACCAGAAAGAGATCAGATAATCCGTTACTAGGGTGGTTTACAGCTTAATTTACTATTTTCATCTTCAGAATATGAATCCTAAACTTTACTTCATCTCACACTAGCAGAACCCACTGCTTACCTTTGTCTCGTGAGCTGTGTCTGACTCACTCACTCTCAGTCTTCCTCCCGTCTTTCTCACTCTGCAGCATATTGTTCTTGTGCTCTTTCCAAAATTACTTACAAACTAGTTTTACTTCTCTTCCACGTATGTACAATGTATAGTAGGTAGAAGATATATTTCACCCAAATTATTGATATCAAGATTTCACCGGAAATTCATGTTTTGTGACCCCCTGACTCACCAAAAAAGCATTTTCAGAAAAATGTTTGTGTGTGTGTGTGTGTCTGAGGCCAGCAAGATCAAAAACGAAAAGTCAAGCAGATACAAACTTAGTGTTTAATTTTTTCCAAGGATGTGACACGAAAATCTTATGGAAATACCCCTCGCCTCCAGCTACATGGAACATTTAGCGAACATATTAATTTTCTCAAAACTGTTTCTAATTATTTTGATTAAACTAACATATGTTTAAGAAATGTTTATGACAAACGAAATGTCATAGTCCTTTTGCACCTTTTTCCTTTTCTATTGCCATACGAAGAAAACAGTTGATATTACACTATCTTTATAGAGAACTTTCTATTTTACTACTAATTTTTACTTTCTCTACACGTACTATACATAGTATATAGAGAAGGTATTGTAATGCGCTCAAAATTCGATACCAAGATTCCAATGGAAATACATGTTTTGGGTTCCCCTGAATCCAAAAGAAGTATTTCTGGAAAAAGGTCCCGGTGTGCCTGTGTGTGTGTGTGTGAGTGTGTGTGTGTATGTGTGTGTGTGGACAGCATAGCTCAGAAACGAAACGACCGTTAGATACCAAACTTGGTATTTAAGTTTGATATCTTGCAAGGATGCGACACGAAGATTTTCAAGAAAATTCTCCCACCCCCAGCTACCCTTTACATAAAACTTTTTTCGATAATTTTGATTTTCTCAAAAAATGGCTCTAACGATTTTGATTAAAATATCGTGTATTAAAGATATTTACCTGACAAATAATATGTATATCAAGAATTTTCTGAGAAAAGCCTCTGAAGACTGCTTTATTCTGGATGAATCTTGCGGAATTTTACATAACTGCTAAACCGTAAGAGATAGGCAGAAACTTACTACACGAAAAATGTAGAGCACATTAAAACACACAAATTTTTATATACACTTTTTCGTGGAGTTGTTCTTTTTTTTAAATATTCCTTGTTTTTTGGTTTCAGCTTTGAAAAATATATATATTTACTTTTCTCATACAGGAATTTGTCAACTCGTGTTCATACAAACAAAGGAACTTCAGTCACATAGCAACCAGCTTTTGACTATAACTGGTTGGTAAATTATAAGAGATGGACAAAAGCTTACAACACAAAAATGTATATCTTGCTAAAAACACATTTGTGTCACATACCTACATATTGTGGCTGTAAACAACATAACTCAAAAACCAAAAGTCGCTTAAACACCAAACTTAATAATGACGTTCAGTATCTTCCAACGATGCGATAAGAAGTTTATTCTAGGAAATTCCCTCTCCCCAAAACACGTAAATGTGAACAAGTTTTCAAAAGTTGTTGTTTTCTAAAAAAAATGGCTCTAACGATCTTGATTAAAATGCTGTACATTGAAGACATTTACATGACAATTGTAGATCTTGGAATAACTTCTAAATACCTCTTCATTCTGGATGATTTTGTAAAACTGGTAAATCGTAAGAGATAGACAGAAACTAGTAGCACAAAAAGTGTAGATTTCGTTAAAGCAAACAATTTATGTCATATACCTACATTATTTTTGTAGAGTTAACATTTTCTAAGATATTGCTTGTTATTAGTTTCAGTTTTAAAATAGTAAAACTTCTTTTCAAATGAGATGTCATTTGTTTCATATCTGTTTTATTTTATTTCTGACCTTGCAAAGAAACCCGAATTTCAATTGTGTTACATGGCGACCAGGTGTTAAAAAATTTGACAATCGCTTTAGCCTACCGAACCAGGTGGCTCAGGTGTTTTCGTCTGTAATTGACATTCGGGAGGTCCGGATTCCTTCCCCGTCGACCTCGTACTCTGGCCCTGGGTCATTCCCGGGACCGCTTAGGCGAATACTGAGGTGCTGTAAGTCTACCAGAGTTCCCTTTATTATTTTGTTTCGCTTCTTCACCTCTCAGGTCGGCGGCAAGTGTGGCTCGAGGCTTTGTAGGCAGATGGGACGGTTGCTTGCTCCGAGTAAAACTCTCCATTGCAGTGACAGTCTTCCGACGGCCTCCCGGTGCTTGTAGGTATAATATCCGTGGCGCGCCAGCAGTGCCATCTAGTGACACTGTTAAGGACTTCCGTACGTCTCTGCCCTTAGCTCCGTCATATCCTGTGAGCTGGCGTGGTTTCCCCTCCTCTCATCCCTTCCCGCGTGGGATTGTAGATCGCAATAGTTCAATACTTGGTCTCAGTTGCTGAGGTGTCCCTCGCCGCTAACATACTCATACCTCATAACATAGTGTGTTTTGTTTCGATTCTGTTTAACAAGGAAACAACTAAATGAAATATATCAAATAATAATCGTTTTATAAAATAATTTGTTTTTAGAGCAATTAGAGACAAGTGAATGGAACATATAAAATATTTTAATAGTTTTGCTCTAATATTAGACGTTATTTATATAAAATCGAATGTTTTCATAAATATTTTGATTAAAATGTGTTATCTATTAGAAGAGACTTCACAGATATATAAATGTCAGCAACTGCATATCAGAAGCAGACAATAAGAAACAAACTGTGTGCAAAGGAGCATCTTGCAGAGAGAATGATACCAGTACCCCACTCTACCAAACCGGAAGCATTATCTTTCATCTTCCCCACTGGCTCCCCACTCTTGCGTCATCATTATCATTATCATCATCAGGGACCTCGCTGTCAACACGACATTATCGTCCGTCTATCTTTAAATTCCCTTTTCGCATTGCTCCCTTTTAGTGTTCTGAAAACCGGCTTATGTTTAATGTTTACAGCCCCAACTGCAATGCTTTAAAGCTGTGAATATAGGTATATAGGCAATTGCAACAAAAGCTTACTTCGCTTACATCTCGTACAGTTTGTTGCTGTTATAACAAATATAACGAGAGCCCCAACAAGTTGCTCGCGAATTTATCTGGAGAAAAGTTGTAACTCGAGTTGTATTTAATAAGACTATTTCGTGAATAAAATAACAATAATTTGTCTATATGAACACGAAGAATAATATTCCTAAAATTCCATTTGTCTTGACGTGTATTCGTGGCAATCTCCTAAGTTGGAGTGTCTGGCAAAAAAACATGGCCTCGTTGCTTACAGAATTCGTTGACCTGGTCCCATACACACAACCTCTCTGTTGTTTTTAGTATTCTGCGACTTTGATTCTGCAATTTTTTTTTTTTTAAATACTGTTCCGGAACCTTGTCAGGACCCCGGCGCTGCAGCTCTTTTTTACTTTCTCTACACGTACTATGTACATAGTGTATAGAGAAGGTATTATAATGCTCCCAAAAATTCGATCCAGAAATTTCACCGGAAATACATGTTTTTGGCCCCCCTGAATAAAAAAAACATTTTTAGAAACAGGTCCGTGTGTGTGTGTGTGTGTATGTGTGTCCATGGACAGTATAGCTCAAAAACGAAAAGACTGTTGAATGCCAAACTTGGTATTTAAGTTTGGTATCTTCCCAACTACCCTTTATATGGAACATTTTTCGAAAATTTTATTTTTTTTAAAAATGGCGCTAACAACGTTGATTAAAATATTGTATAGTAAAGATATTTACCCGACAAATAAAATATATATCTTAAATTTTCTAGGAATAGCCTCTGAAGGTTATTTTATTCTCGATGAATTTTGAGGAATTTTGCATAGCGGCTAAACCGTAAGAGATAGACAAAAGCTTACCACACAAAAAATTTAAAGGACATTAAAACATACAATTTATGCTATATGCATTTTTTCGTGCAGTTAATCGTTTTTGGGATATTCCTTGTTGTTGGTTTCAGCCTTGAAAAACATACATTTCTCTTACGGGAATCTGTTAACTCCTGTCCATACAAACAAAGAAACTTCAGTCACATAGCAACCAGCTTTTGACTATCACTTTAACCTATGGTACTCCCTTATTTAGTTTCTACTTTCAAGGAAGCAAGTAATAAGACTATTTCTGCTAATTTTTTCTCGATTGGATGAAGTAAATACTAGCATAAGCTTTTTAATAATAGTTTCTGGCGGAGATGTAGAGAAAGTCGTGTGAATGGAACACATCAGATTTTTCTCTCTTATTTTTACTTTCTCTATACGCACTATGTACATAGTGTATAGAGAAGGTATTGCACTCCACCAAAAAATTCGATACCGAGATTTCACCGGAAATATATGTTTTAGGGTCCCCAATATCCAAAAAAAGCATTTTCATAAACAGGTCCGTGTGTGTGTGTGTGTGTGTGTGTGTGTGTGTGTGTGTGTGTGTGTGTACGTGTGTCAATGTGCCCGTGTGTCTGTGAACACGATAACTCAAAAACGATAGGTCGGTTAAATACCAAACATGGTATTTAAGTTTAGAATCTTCCAGGGATGCGACACGAAGCTTTTGAGAAAAATCCCCGCACCTCCAACTACCCTTTACATGGAACTGTTTTCGAAAATTTTGATTTTCTCAAAAATGGCTCTAATGATTTTGATTAAAATTTCGTACATTAAAGATATTTACCTGACAAATAAAATGTATATCTTGAATTTTCTGGGAATAGCTTCTGAAAAGTAGTTTATTCTGGATGAATTTTACTGAATTTTGAATAACTGCTAAACCGTAAGAGATGGACAAAAACTTACTACACAAAAACTGTAGAGCACATTAAAACACACAATTTATGTTGTATATATTTTTTTCGTGGAGTTTTTCGTTTTTGAAGCATTCCTTATTTTTGGTTTCTGCTATGAAAAACGTATACTTTTCTCATACAGGAACTTGTCATATCCTATCCATATAAACAAAGGAACTTCATTGACATAGCAACCATCTTTTGACTATCACTTTAACCTATGGTAGTCTACTTACAAGGAAGCAAGTAATAAGACTATTTCTGCTATTTTTTTCTGATTAGCATGAAGTAAATAGAAGTATAAGCTTTTTAAGAATAATTTGTTGCAGAGATATAGAGAAAGTTATGTGAATGGTACACATCAGATTTTTCCTTCAGTTTTCTACGTTAACCTATTTACCTTTTTCTTTTTATTGACACATACACATTGACAAACACACATTTACAAACACACAAACACCCATGCCAAGGTGGGACTCGAACTCCCTTCGCCATGAAGCACCAAACCGAGACACTTAGCGAGCGTGGCCACGGGAACCGGCATCAATTGATATATCTATTTCAGCGATAGACATTTCCTCAAAACCTTTTGGAACTTCTGCCATTATATACGGGAATATCACTGCACATTCATACCTTTATTATGAGACGAACATTAGTTCAGAGAGAAAACTAATGCACGTGGGTGTGATAAAAGCCGATTAAAATGCACAGATAATGAGTTTTGATTGGTTGGAATTTTACGCTCCAATGTACTGGCTTAACCATTTTCTACAATTACGTGTCAGGAACGATATCTCTGATTATTTTATTATTAATTATATTTTTAATATATTATTCATATTTGCTCCAGCTAGTTGGGTTCTTTGGTCGAACAGGTGTTTGTTAGCAGGACGTGAATGGTAAAATGAACTATTTCAGGGATACCACATTTGTAACGTTTAGTTTGAGTAATTTATTTAAACTGAATATTTATTTATCTAAACAAGAATTTATATACACTTTATAATTCTCTGAGATCCTAGCTGAAGATGTATTAAAACGCGTTCACTTACAAGTGAAACTAAAATTTCAGTTACCTATCACATTTCTTACGCAAATAATGTTTAAGACCGACGTATTATGGGGAACAACTGAATGTAAACGCAACTCCATGTCACGGCAGTCCACAAGGGACCTTGGCCTACCGCCCGATCGCTGCATCCCCCATCTCAGCCCGAGCGCTGTACTGGAGGGTGAGACATGATCAGCGCCTCGAGTCCCTCCTGGCCGGTTGATGCGGTCTTCTCGATCTGGAGTCGCCACTTCTCAATCAAGTAGCTCCTCAATTGGCTTCCCGGATCAGGTCTCCGGGAATTGAACCCAGATCTCCTGCTTGGCAAGCTACCGCGCTAAGACGTCCGCAACTGAATGTACAGCTACTTAGAGACGAACTGAACTGTGTCGTAAATAAGGGCAAACAGTCTTGTACAGTAAATGCGGACGAACTGCGTTAAAACTTGCGTCTCTGTAGAATATATGTCGAACACACTTGTTCTGTCTAAGAATTTAAACTAATTGATTTGTTTTCCCCGCTTGTTTTACATTTCATTTGTCAAAAAATATCAAATACATGGTATTTTAATCCAAATCGTTAGAGCCATTTTTGAGAAAATCAACGTTTTCGAAAAATGTTCCGTGTAAAGGATAATTTTGGTTGGGGGGAACTTCCTGAAAAACGTTGGTCTCATCTTTGAAAGATGTTGAACTCAAATATAAAATTTGGTATTTAACCGATTTTACTGTTTTGAGTTATGCTGTTCACACGCACACACATGCACACACCAGACCTTTTTATAAAAATGTGATGTGTTCATTCACATCTTTCTCCAAACCTCAGTAACAAGTTATTGTTAAAAAAACGTATTCTTTTATACATTTACTTGCTTATAAGTAGGCTAAAGCGATAGTAATATCTTTTAGAAACAGCTTGCTATAGGTTTGAAATTCGCTCCTTTGATTGACCAGGAGTTTACAAATTCCTGTAAGATAAAAGCTTCATCTATTTTAAAACTGAGATCAATGATAAGGAATAAATCAGAAACGGTCAACTCCACGAAAAAATGTATAAGTATAACATAAATTTTTGTTTTAATGAGATCTACATTTGTTGTGTTGTAAGTTTTTGTATCTCTTACGGTTTACCGTTTACAACATTTAGCATAATTCTTCCAGAATGAATAGGTTTTGAAAGGCTATTCCACAAAAATTCAATATATATGTTTTATTTGTCTTATATATATTTAGTATCTATACGATACTTTACTCAAAGTCATTAGACCCATTTTTGAGGAAATACAAATTTTCGAAAACTGTTCCATATTAAGGGTAGTTAGGGTGGCAGGATTTTTCTCAAAATCTTGTGTAACATCCTTGGAAGATACTAAACTTATATACTAAGTTTAGTATTCTACCGACCATCCTTTTTGAGTTATCCTGTTCACAGACACGCACACACATACTGACCTTTTTCTAAAAATGTTTTTTTAAACACACGAGTCTCTGGTGAAATCTCAGTATTGAATTTTGGGGCGGAATGCAATACCTTTTCTACACACTATGTAGATACATATCTAGTACGTGTAGGTAAAGTAAAAATACTCTTTTTTTGGGTTCAATGGATTTCAAAGCATATTTCTGGTAAAGTCATTTGGGTGGAATACAATACCTTCTCTACCTATCATGAACATGGCACATGTACAAAGATTAATAAATAAAATGTGATGCATTTGAAAAACTGGAAACTCGCTTATTGACAGACCAAACAAAAGATGAATAAAAAGTGTAATTCACCAAGACAAGCAGCTGATGATCGTGTTTTGTCTGGTCAATTGAATAACTGCCTCCGCTTCCTTGAATCTTTCCGTTTGCTGAATGTCCAATAGGGTCCCAAGATTTCCACTCATTGCACGCCTGTGACTTGAAATCTTTCGATGTAACTGGAAACATCGACAAAAGCGTATGTCTTTTAAAAGCCCATATTTCATTTCAGTTTTAAGGATGGGAACATTCGTAGCGTTAACAACTGTTACATTTTTTCTTCCATCCCCTCGGCGTTTTACAAGAAATCCGATAATGCGATGCCGATCGCTTCCGTTGGGGAGCAGATTTTCAGCATATTGAGTTGCTTCTCTGTTTGCAGCCATTTTAAAAGCAAATACACAGAAATTTGTGTTGGCTAGGGACGAACAACGGCCATATTGCTACCACATGTACATGTGTGCTTCCTATTTGTTGAGCACAGGGCATTTCAACATTTGTTTTACCTTCTAGTTATCTCTATCACTGGACAACCCTAGTGGTAATAATTGGTATATTTTATTTTATTTTAGACACATTTTTGTACCTCGTTGAGATGTCTAAATAATCTAAATCTACATAATAATTAATGTAATACACAAACACAATAAAAAGTTGATTTGTTCCATTCATATGACTTTCTCTAGCTGTTCCGCTAACAAACTATTCTTACAATTTGTTTATCTACATCGTGCTAATTAGGATTAACTCTGCTAGAACTCGTCTTATTACTTGCTTGAAGGGCAATAAGAGAATGCACAGGCTAAAGGGATAGTCAGATCTTTAAAACCCGTTCGCTAAATGAAGCAATTGAAATTCGGTTCTCTTTGCTTCTTAGATGGCAAAAGAAGGATGTCTTCCGTTTGAGAAAAGACTCTATACTTTTAAACTGAAACTAGTAACTCAGAACACCTCGAAAACGGTGAACTCTACAAAAGAATGCGAGTGATTTAAATTGTGTGATTTAATGAGCCCCACATTTCTAGTGTTGTAAGTTTTGTCTATCTCTTGCGGTTTGCTAGTTATACAAAAGTCATCCAGAATGAAGAGGTCTTCAGAGGCTATTCCCAGAAAAGTCAAGATATACATTTCGTTTATTATGTAAATTTCTGAAACATAAGATATTTTTATCAAAATCGTTAGCGTCGTTTTTCAGAAAATCAAAATTTTAAAAAATGTTTCATATAAAGGGTAGTTGGGGGTAGTGTCGTATCCATGGAAGATACTGAATTTAAATACCAATTTTCGTTTTTGAGCTATGCTGCCCGCACACTCACACAAACATACACGCACACACCACGCACTTTTCTCTAAAAATAATGTTTATGTCTAGGGTACCTAAAACGTGTACCTATGTACTATGTAGAGAAAATAATTAAACAGAAATTGCCTAGAATGATTTTTTTATGAATAACTGATGTTCATATATATACATACACACACACACATTTAATAGGCCATACTGAAACTAAAAAGCCGATCTCTTACTGAAGCTTTTCCTGGGTTTTTTTCAATCCTCATAAATGGTAAATACACAACATAGGCCTTATTGTTCCCTCATTTCTTTTCCCAAATTTTATAAATTCGATACCGAATGCAGTAATAAGTTAAACACTATTAAAAAAAAACCTGATGTGTTCCATTCACATGACTTTCTTTACATCTCTGTAACAAATTATTGTTAAAAAGCTTATTCTTCTATTTACTTCATGCTAATCGAGAAATAAATAGCAGAAATAGTCTTATTACTTACTTCCTTGTAAGCAGAAGCGAAATAAGGGAGTACCATAGGTTAAAGTGATAGTCAAAAACTGGTTGTTATGTCACTGAAGTTTCATTGTTTGTATGGGCAGGAGTTGACAAATTCCTGTACGAGAAAAGTATAAGTTTTTCAAAACTGATACTAAAAACAAGGAATATCTAAAAAATGATCAACTCCACGAAAAAATGTATGCAACATAAATTGTGTGTTTTAACGTGCTCTACATTTTATGCGTGGTTAAGTTTTTGTCCATCTCTTACGGTTTAGCAGTCACGCAAAATTCCGTAAAATTGACCCAGAATAAAGTCGTCTTTAATATACGATATTTTAATCAAAATCGTTAGAGCCATTTTTAAGAAAATCAAAATTTTCGAAAAAAGTTCCATGTAAAGAATAGTTGGGGTGGGAATTTTCTTGAAAATCTTTGTGTCGTATCTTTGTGGTATTCAACGGTCTTTTCGTTTTTGAGCTATGCTGTCCACACACACACGGACGTTTTTCTGAAAATGCTTTTTTTGGATTCAGAGGAACCCAAGACATGCACTTGTACATAGTATCTACGTATAGAGAGAGTAAAAGAAGCCAAAGAAAATCTACGATACATACCTTTACCCTCAAGAATTATACAAGTGACTGTCATGAAGCGCGACGTATAATATACCTAGCTCTCACATATAAAATAGCCTGTAGGTATGTATACAACATCTGAACTTATTTCCCTGAAGAGGAAATTCCAATGATTTAACGTTTCTTTGTGTAGTTTATTGGGAAAAATACAAAAAAAAAAAAACGCGAATCAGTTGGAGATTGTAATGCTTGTTGCCATGGTAGCTTGGGGGTTAGAGCAATTGGAAACCTGGAGATCCTTGGTTCAAATTCCGTTATGGCATTGCATTTTTCGGTCTGGCTCTATTGTCCTACACTGGAAGAAACAATTAATTCACAAGAAGAATCTATTTAGTTTCCATTACACGTGCTTGCCAAGAACACTCTCTGTTATGTATCTATATCTGATTAATCTCATAATAACGTAATTTTCAATGTTATATAAAACATATTTAAGAGTTTCAAAGCTGCGATCTCAAATTTGAGACTGGTTCAAGAATAGGCTATAAGAGTATTATAGTCGTTCGGTGTCATTTCGAAATAGTCTTTATAACAACTTTGAGGGTTTAATAAGGTTCATGCACGCACGAACGTAAAATAAACAAAACACGCAGGTAGGTTACGTTACTGCCAGTGACGCAGAAAGTCAACTTTCCACAAAGATGGCATGAACGAGAAGTGGATAAAAAAAATGTTACGTGTTCCATTCTGCCTGTTCTGCAAATAAACTACTCTTACAACAGATTATTCGTTTATCTACATCACATTAATCGAGATAAACATCAGCAGAAGTGGTCTTATTACTTGCTTCATTGTAAGTAGAAGCGGAATAAGGGAGTACACCAGGCTAAATCGATGATAAAATATTTTAAAAGCTTGTTGCCATGTGAAACAAGTGAGACTTGGTTCCCTTTGTACGGCCTGGAGTAAAACAAAGAAAAGAGTTTAAGTAATTTAAGACTAAGCCAGCGGTTTAGTAGCCTAAAACAGAAACAAAAAACAGGAAGGTATGACGTAAATTGTGTGTTTTAACGATATCTGTCTATATTTTTGTGTAATAAATGTTTGTAGATCTCTTACGGTTTACTAGTTATACAAAAATCATCCATAATAAAAAGATTTTCATAGGTTATTCCCAGAAAATACAAGATACACATTTCGTCTGTCATGAAAATATCTTGAACCTATGTTTTTTAAATTAAAATCCTTATAGCCATTTTTGAGAAAGCCACAATTTTCGATATAAAGGGTAATTTGTGATGGGGGGATTTCCCTGAACACTTTCGTGTCGCATCCTAGGAAGATACGGAACTAAAATACCTACCAAGTTTGATATTTAACGGACTTTACTTAACATAACTATGCTGTGCACAGACACACACACACACATATACATACACTCAGACCTTTTTCCAAAAAAAAAATTCTTTTTAATAAGGAGTTCTCAAAACTTGTATTGCGGTGAACTATCGGTAGCGAATTTTTGGGTGGAACACAGTATCTATTCTATCTATATATATGTGCATTGTACATTGTGATAAAAGAAGTAAACATACATTCTTAAACAATTTTAATGTTGCTGATTGTAAAGCATAAATTGATTACAAAACTAAATATATAAAACATAGCTTTGCTGTGTAATTAAACAAATGAATCTTAATAATCATTCTTAGCTATCTCTCCTGTCTGCAATTTTTTCTGAGTATTGAACGAGCTATTTGTAAGCAAAAATTGCTATATTCTGCGACGTTGCTATGTAAAATAAGGAATTTGGCTGCGTGCTATATCTGTCCAGGGAGAATTCCTCCAAGGCGTTCTTTTGCAGAGACCAAAAGAGGACGGGAAGCACTGCGTAAAATCTTGTTAGGACGTGCTCTGTTCCGTCCTAAGACTTTTTCAATCTCTTCCCCTTTCCGTGTTTAATATGCGATATTATAAACGTCTCTCTCTCTCCCTCACTTTTCTTACGTTCGTCCATCCCTTCTTTCTTTCTTTTTTGTCTTTGGTTCGCGTTCCGCCGCCTTTTCTCCAGCAGCACCATGATGTTAGTGCACGCGGAGCGCTAATGAGCTAGCTACCGGTAGCGAGGGTGGGGGAGGGGGTGAACTCTTCGTCATATTCACGACAGAAAAAGATGGATGCAGCTCATTTGCCGAGTCTTCTTCATCTTCCTTACACCCTCCGCTAGCTACAACTCCTTAGTTTTTCGCTTTTCCTTTGCTTCTTTTCTTTTCTTTTTCCCCCCTCGGCAGCAGCAGCAGCAACTAATTTCCCTTCACTTTCTCCTGCTTCACATCGTCGCCTTTATGAACTCGCCCATCCCTCCAACTCTGGGATTAATAACTTGGCTTGCACTCCCGCAGCGCGCCCCGCTTCGTGTTTGTCTCCATAGTGACGTCATCGTGCTGTCAAGTTGTCAAGGAAACGGCCGGTCGGTGCTGCGACTTGCCCCCATCGTCACATACCAGCTTCCCACCTGAAGAAGGCAGTGAAACCCTCTCCCGAAGAACTGCATGCGAAATAATGATCTCCAACAATCGCAATGAAATTCGTATTAACTCTTTATAGTCGAGCCCCATACATTTATAACTCTTGGAGCTATATGAAGTACCATAGACGATTGCATTGGAGTTGTAAATAAGCCATGCATCCTTCTGTGCTTAGAAAATGAGGGGGAGAAGAGAGAGAGAGAGAGCACCTTTTTTCAATAGTTACTTATGAGGTCGGTTCATTAACTACCTCTGTTAGGAATGAAGATACTATTTTTACTTTCTCTACATGCACTATGTGCATAGTGTAGATATACAGACTGTATTGCACTCAGAAATTCGATACCTAGATTTCACCGGAAATACATGTTTTGAGACCCCCTGAATTAAAAAAAATTGGAAAAATGTCCATATGTGTCTGTCTGTGTAGACCGTTTTTGAGTTATTCCTTGTTGTTGGTTTCTCATACGGGAACTTGTCAACTCCTGGTTATACAAACAAAGGAACTTCAAATACATAGTAACCAGCTTTTAAAAGATTTAACTTCCACTTTAACCTATGATACTCCCTTAATTCCCTTCTGCTTAAAAGGAAGAAGTTAATAAGACCCTTTTTGTCAACTTTTTCTCAATTAGCATTAAGTAGAAGGATAAACGTTTTAACAATACTTGATTGCAGAGATATAGAGAAAGTCATGTGAATGAAACACATCATATTTTTTCAATTGTTGTATCTACGTATGAGCTTGGTTCATTAAGTACACCATTTTTACTTTCTGCATTCATACTATATGCATTGTGTATAGAGAAGGTATCGTATTGTACCCAAAATTAGATACCTAGATTTCACCGGAAATACATGTTTTGAAACCTCCTGAATTAAATAAAAAGTCATTTTAGAAAAATGTCCGTGTGTGTGTGTGTTTGTGTGTGTGTGTGTGGTTGCCTTAACTATTCTGCATGCATTTTGCGGCATAACTGGTAAAGCGTAAGAGATAGACAAAAACGTACTACACAAAAATGTAAATCTCTTTAAAATACACAATTGATACTATATTCATTTTTTCCTAGAGTTGACTGCTTTTGAGATATTCCTTTTTATTGGTTTCAGTTTTAAAATACACTTTTCTCATATGAGAATTTGTCAACTCCTGGTCACACAAACAAAGGACCTTCAGTTACATCTACTGTTTTTCTCGATTAGCATGAAGTAAATATAAGAATACGCTTTTTATCAATAATTTATTGTAGAGATGAAGAGAAAGTCATGTGAATGGAACACATTAGGTATTTTTAAGCGGAATCCTCGAGTAAGGGTCTTCTGAATCATGTTTAAGCTACTCTGAATATGTTTGCGTTTTAAATGTAGTATACCTATCTATAACATTTCATCAGAAGGCAGAAAGAGACAGCAATACTGGCAACTTCGCTGCAATATCAGCATATTTTGATGCAGGTTTGCCCCCGGCGGAAACCGAATCCATGACCCTGAGGTTACGAATAAACAGACACATTCCATCAGTCATCGAATGAAGCTTGAAACCCTTGCGCAGGTAAAGCCAGACAACACAGAGAGGGAACAGGACTACTGTGTCAGCCTCTAGCGGCTGTACAATGCAATTAATGACGTAGCCACATCTATCATCCAGGCACACACATACGTGATTGACAGGCTCTACCGGGTAGTCAAACAGTGGACCGCTCCCCCAACCCTCTGGACCGGAGATTGTATCAGGCAGTGATTCCATTACGCTTGAAACACGTAGAGGGAAAAATATTTCATGTAATGTTTTATAAAATATGTTGACAGATGGCCTTGAACCTCCCTGAAAAGGGACTTGCGCCCGCGCTTTTACGTTCGCGGTGACATTCCTCAACAGAGCCGGTCCCCATGGCCGCGCTCGCTAAAGTGCCTCGCTTTGGTGCTTCGTGGCGCAGGGGATCGTGGGTTCGAGTCTCGCCTTGGGTATGGATGTTTGTGTATTTGTAAATATGTATGTATAATATTAGAAGCAAAAAAGCAAACGACAATCAAAACAGAAAAACAAAGTAAATGTTATGATAATAGAAAAATAACAAAAAAAGAAAAAACAGCAAACCGTGTCCGAAGAACATTTCAGCTGACAAGCAAACATTCTCATGGGGCAGATAAAAATGTGATTTTTACTTTCTCTACAGTATCTACTATGTACACAATGTACAGAGAAGGTGTTATATTGCACCCAAAATTCGATACCGAGATTTCACCGCAATGTATGTTTTGAGGCTCCCTGAATCAAAAAAAAAAAAAAAAAAAAGCGTTTTTATAAAAATGCCCATGTGTGTCTGTGGGCAGCATACCTCAAAAACGAAAAGTACTTGGTATTTAAGTTCAGTATTTTCCAATGATGCAACAGGAAGATTTTCAAGAAAATCTCCCCCATCCTTACTACCCTTTACATGGAAAAATGTTCATTTTCTCAAAAATTGTTTAAAGATATTTACATGACAAGTAAATAGCATATCTTGACTTTTCTGGGTATAGCCTCTGAAGACATCTTTATTCTGGATGAATTTTGCGGAATTTTGCATAACTGGTAAACCGCAAGAGATAGACAGAAACTTATCTAATAGAAAATGCAGATCTGATTAAGACAGACAATTTATGTTATACATATATATATATATATATATATATATATATATATATATATTTTCATAGAGTTGGTCATTTTTGAGAAATTCCTTAATAGTGGGAGTTTGTCAACTCCTGTCCATATAAACAAAAGAAACTTCAATCACATAGCAACCAGCTGTCGACAATCGCTTTAGACTATCGTAGTTCCTTATTTTCCTTCTAGTTGCATGGAATCAAGTAATATGACCATTTCTGCTATTAGCATGAAGTAAATAGAAAAATACGCTTTTAACTATAATTTGTAGCAGACATGTAGAGAAAGTAATGTGAATAGAACACATTAGGTTTTTTTCCTCCAACATGTTTGTAATGTCAAAATAAATGCTTATTCAGATTTTTATAACGCGAGTGCGATTACTTCGCGAGTTATTTATATATTAATAAGAGCGGGGGAGGTGTGACGTTTGGTTTCACGTGAGAAGAAATCAAATTGTAGCTTCTCGGGAGTATTACACATCTCCAAATGTTTCCTGAACATATACCATGCAGTAATGGTATTCCACAAAAAATGTGTAAAACATAATTTCATTGTACACCATTCACACCTAATAACTGCCACTTTTTCGCATTTATCACATAGTCCTTTCAAATTCTTAAAGCAATAATCCGTTGTGTTTTGGAAATGGTTTTTTTTTATAGTCCAGCCTGTATCCACTGGAACGACTATGTGATAAACACGAAAAAGTGGTAGTTATTAGGTGTGAAAGGAGTAGAGAAGTTACCTATGTATTCCACCCAAAGTTCGATAATGAGATTTCACCGGGAATACATGTTTTAAGTCCCCAGGGGAAAAAAATAAGCATTTTACATTCCATCCAAAAAGTGGATATCAGTTTTCAATGGATCTAGCTTTTAAAGTCCCCTAGCACAATAAAGCGCTTCTAGAAAAAGATGTGAAGTCTCCAACAGGTTTCTCCAACCACCGAGCTTAGCATGGAAACACATCGACCCCAGCTGACTCGCATTACGAAGGTCATCCAGAAAGTGACCCGATTTGGCATAACTAAATAATAATGAAAGCTATCAACACAAAACTTTATTTACAAATTTATAGTACCTTACTCTATTTTTCAACGTAATCTCATTGCTGTCAAGGTGTCACATGGTAACGGTTTTTCAGTGCAAATGCACTATTTCATCTCTAAAGCTGTGAGCCAAGATGTCACTGTCACTTTGAGGTCTTCACGACTGGGAAATATTTTCCATCCAAAAGTCATGTACGGTGTCCAAAGTGAAACACCGGTATTTCTTAATTCTTTTATCAACATTTGCTTTCAACTCCTCCTCCAAAACGATTGATCAACTTCCTCCGGTCTTCTTCGTACACACTGGTTTTTCCTTAATTACTCGTAATTATACCCTATATCCTCAATGAAGGCTTGTTCATTGCATTTATGACTATGCATTTGCGTTATTTGTCTATAAAATCGATTGGCCGAACATTTTGTACATCAAAACACGCATAAGTTCTTTGGCGTTAGATAAATACAACATCGGCATTGAAAAACAGCTGCCACGTGACAATAAATATCGTGACATGCTGGAGATTGAGTAGACAGAGTAAGGTAGTGTAACTTTGTAAAAAAGTTTTGTTTTGATAACTTTTGTTATTATTTAGTTATGTCAAATTACCTGTCGCTTCAGGATGGCTCTTGTATTTCCAGTCATCTACCAGGAGAAATCAGATTATTTTGAATGACTTTGCTATGACGACTTGCAATGTTGCAAGTCATTTGTTTCGGGCTTTATAGTTAGCCAACTATTAGGAAAATTAGGGTTCATCAAATTTTTTCTACACAACCCGGGTGTAAAATAGGAGTTGAATAGGTTGGAAAACGTTATTTGTATCAAAAATTCTTATTTACTTGGTTTCTAGCCCGTATTTACAATGTACATAGCGGAAAGAGAAGGTATTGTGTTTCACTAAAAATTTTATCCCCGAGATTTTACCAGAAATATACGTTTTGAAGTCCACTGAATACTAGAAAAGAATTTTTAGAAAAAATATGCATGTGTGTGTGTGTCGATAACAAAGCTTGAAACCGAAAAGTCCGTTAAATACCATACCTGGTATTTACATTCAGTATCCTCCAAGAATGCGAAACGAAGATTTTCAAGAAAATCCCCACACCCCCAATTACCGCTTACATATACATATATTTATATGTAGGTATATTTTGAATTTTCTGGAAATAGTCACTGAAGAACTCTCCATTCTGGATGATCATATCTGAGTTTTGCATAACTGGTAAACATTTATTGTTATTGGTTTAAGTTTTATAAATATTTAAAACCTGTTCTCATACCAAAATATGTCACTCCGGGTCATGGAAAAATATAGATTTCAATCACATGGGAACCAGCTTTTAAAAGATCTAGCCCATTATTCCCTTATCTCTCTTTCACCTATAAGGGCCTAAGTAATAAGACCAATTGTGCTAATGTTTATGTATATCACCATGAAGTAGATAGAAGAATATAATTTTCAACAATAATGTGTTGCAGAGATGTGGAGAAAGGACACATAAGATTTTTACTTTCTCTAGTCCCGTATGTACAATGTACATAGAGAAGTATTGAAATTCGATGTCGAGATTTCATCGAAAATACATGTTTTAGGACTCCTTGAGTCTTAAAAAAAAAAAAAAAAAAAAAAAAAGCATTTTCAGAAACAGGTCCGTGTATGTGTGTGTCTATGGACAGCGTAGCACAAAAACGAAAATACAGTTAAATACCAAACCTGGTATTTACGTTTGGAATCTTACAAGGATACGACACGAAGATTTTCAAGAAAATCCCCCCACCCCTAGCTACCCTTTATATGGAAAAATTTTCGAAAATTTTGTTTTTCTTAAAAATGGCTCTAACGATTATGATTAAAATATCACAAAATAAAGAAATTTTTATCAGAAATAAAATGTATATCTTGAATTTTCTGGGAATAGCTTCTAAAGACCAGTTTATTCTGGATGAATTTTGCTTAATTTAGTATACCTAGTAAACCGTAAGAGATAGAAAAGAACTAACTATACAAAAAATGTAGATCTCGTTAAAATACACAAGTTATGTCATATACATTATTTTCGTGGAACTTACCGTTTTAGAGGTATTCCTTGTTATTAGTTTCAGTTGTGAAGTACTTACACTTTTCACAGGCGGGAGTGTTCGTTTTTCTTTTGTTCTACACCTGGCCAAGCAAAGAGGCGATTTGCAATGACAATCGCATAACGACAGCTTTTAATACATTTGATTATCATATTAGACTAGTGCGTTCCCTTAGTTCCAATCTACTTATAAGGAACTAAGTAACAAAATTCTGCTAATGTTTATCTCGATTAGCGTTATCTTTTGTAAGACGTTTGTTTGTAGAGTAGCTAGAGAAAGTCATGTGAGTGTAACACATAAGATTTTTTGATAAAGGTTTACACTATTTCACGTGCATTACCTCTTGTTACATAATGTATTTCATTCACGCGGTTATGAAAATGGAAATTTTATTATTACCCTCGGAGATATTAACGTAAAATGTTAAATGAGGAATTATTTTGTGCTTCACAACCGCCTATTCCATTACAGCACCCAATGAGAGGTGACAGATTCGGGGCAAAGTTATGTGGAACAGGCCTTAGTATCCTGCGTTTTCTTAGCAGCCAGTTTTTAAAAGACGTGACTTATATTTTTTCTACCTGTAATGAATTAAGTAATAAATTCTGCTAATGTTTATCTCTGTTAGTATGAGGTAGATAGAAGAATGCAATTTTCAACAATAATATGCTGCAGAAATGTAGAGAAAGTCATGTATGTGAATGGACACATCATTTTTTGATAAAAGTTTACGTGCATTATCTCTTGTTATATAATATATTTGATCATGCGGCTATGAAAATACAAGTTTAATACTTCCCCTCGGAGACATTAACGTAAATATTTATGTTAAATAAGGAAATTTTCTATAGCACACAACCGCCTATTCCCTCACAGCTACTACTGGGGCCGCGCCGTGGCCAAGTGGTTAGACCATTCGCCTCTCACCTAGACGGCCGGGTTCGATCCCAAGTGAGCGCATGTGAGATTTGTGGTGGACAAAGCGGCGGAGGGGTTCTCCAGTTTCCCCCGCTATCGCATTCCACCGGTGCTCCATCTTCCTCTCATGTATCACCAGTGTCATCGCCTGCGGTGCCTTGGTAGTAAAAGCGGGCTTTAAACACTATCCTATCCTCACAGCTACTAATGAGTGGTATTAGTCACGTGACAGTTAAGAGATACGGGGTAAAGTTATGCGGAACAGGCCTTAGTAGCTTCTATAGGAAAAGGCTTTTGAAGCTAGAGGTGTCCAAGTTTACAAAACGACAATGATTTGTAAGTTTTGGACATCGTAGAAGTGAAATAAACAAATGGTATGCCATCCTGAATACCAACCTTGGACAGTTGGTGTTGAAAAGAAACTAAAGTTAAAACAGACGCCTGCCGCCAGTTCACCAACCCGGAATGTCGAGGCGAACATATTTTTACCAATCCGTTGAACAAGGGGGGGAAAAAAGGCAGGCGGCGAAGTTCTGGCGACCCCGTGGTCATCCGTTACCAGGAGGTGCACAAAGGCAATGCTCTTGGACGAGGTCCCGCGCAGCATAATGGCGGACATTATCAGCATTCGCCTTCTTCCGATACGCTCCGGAAGTGGAATTACACTCCCACCCCCTTATTTTTTAGACGGAGGGGTCGGTTCTTGGCGTACAGACGGATGCATTAGACGGACTTCCGGCGCCTTTTCGGTGCAATGCATCACCCTCTCTCCGTCTAGCCACATAATGCCCATCCCCTCGGCCGTAAAAATGCATTTCATTGCCCCCTCGCCATCATCTGCATACAATCGCGTCACTTCCGGACCGCGTGGAATCGGGCAATGGACCGAAAACTTTGGCCCTACATGCATACATCCATAATACGTCATCGATGGACAAGTTCGCTATGACTAATGTTCTCGCATCGTCACACACACCTCCACTATCTCACCTCACTGGCCGGGCTCTGCATGCAGGCTCATCAATCTAAAACACTGCATGCAGCAAACTGGTGCACCTGTTAAAGTTTGTATAATGTTCAACAAAATGCATGTTTTGCTTTTTACTTTCTCTAGCCCCGATGTACAATATACATAGGGATAGAGAAGTATTATATTCCACCCAAAAATTCGATGTCGAGATTTCACCGGAAATATATGCTGTGGGGTCCCCTGAGTCCGAAAAAAACATTTTTGGAAAATGGTCCTTGTGTGTGTGTGTGTCTGTGTGTCTGTTTGTGCCTGTGGACAGCATCCCTCAAAAACGAAAAGACTGTATTTATGTTTAGTATCTTCCAGGGAAGGGACACGAAGATTTTGAGAAAAACCCCCCTTTTTAAAACTACCCTATACATTGACAAATTTTTGATTTTCTAAAAAAATGGCTCTAACGATTTTGATTAAAATATTGTATATTAAATATATTTATATGGCAAATAAAATGTATATCTTGAATTTTCTGGGAATAGCCTCTGAAGACTTTTTTATTCTAGATGAATAACTGCTTAACTGTTAAACCGTAAGAAAACTTATACACAAAACTTTAGATCTCTACAAAGCATACAATTTATGTCCATTTTTTTTTTTTTTTTTTTATTGTGGAAGTAACCGTTTCCAAGATTATCCTTGTTATTGGTTTCAATTGCGAAGTACATATACTTTTCTCAGACTTGAAGCGTCCGTTTTTCTTTTGTTCTAGCCCTGGCCAAGCAAAGAAGCGATTTGCAATGACAATCGCATAACGATAGGTTTCAAAACATTTGACTATCACTTTAGCCTAGTGCAATCTCTCAGTTCCCTTCTAATTATAAGGAATTAAGTAATAAGAACATTCTGCTAATATTTATCTCAATTAGCATTATGTTGAAAGAAAAATAATCCTTTGTAAGACATTTGTAGAGTAGCCAGAGAAAGTCATGTAAGTGTAACACATAAGATTTTTTTAGTACGTATAAGTATACAAGTTACATAGTAGGTAGAGAAGTTAGATTGTATTCCATCCAAAAAATCGATCTCGAGATTTCACCGGAAATATATGTTTGAAGGTCCTCTGAATAAAAACATCTGATGTGTTCCATTCACATGCCTTTCTCTAAATCTCTGCAATCAATTATTGTTAAAAAGTTTATTATTCTATTCACTTAATAGTAATTGAGAAAAAATTGATAGAAAGGATCTTATTAGCGCTTCCTTGTAAGTAAAAGTGAAATAAGGGAATGCATAAGCTAAGTCGATAGTCAACTCTTTTAATAGCTGGTTGATATGTGACTGAAATACTTTTGTATGGACAGGAGTTGAAAAATTCCCATATGAGAAAACTAAGTATTTTAAACTAATAAAAATGAATATCTCAAAAGCAGTCAACTCCACGAAAAAAAAAATGATATAACATAAATACGAGCTATACATTTTTTGTGTGGTACATTTTTGTCTATCTCTCACGGTTTACCAGTTATTCAAAATTTCATAAAATTCGTCCAGAATAAACGTGTCTTAAGAGACTATCCCCAGAAAATTGAAGACATACATTTTATTTGGCATGTAAATATCTTAAATATGAGAGATTATAATCAAAGTCGGTAGAGCCATGTTTGTGATAATCAAATTTTTCGAAAAAATGTTCCATGTAAGGGACAGGTTGGGGGTAGGGGATTTTCTTGAAAATCTTCGTGTGGCAAACTTAAATACCCAGTTTGGAATTCAACGGTCTTTTCGTTTTTGAGCTATGCTTTCCACAGACACACACGGGCCTTTTTGGAAAATGCTTTTTTTGGATTAAGGGAGACCCAAAACATGTATTTCCGGTGAAATATCGGTATCAAATTTTTGAGTGGAATACAAAACCTTCTCTATACAGTATGTACATAGTACGCGTAGAGAAAGTAACAAAACAAGACAATAACAACAAGATGTCTAAATTTATCATTTTATCTTTATTGATTCCATCAAGAAGTAATCTGTGTTCACCAAGCTGCAATTTTTACTTTCTCTATACGCACTATGTACATAGTGTATAGAGAAGGTATTGCACTCCACCCAAAAATTCGATACCGAGATTCCAACGGAAATATATATTTTAGAGTTCCCTGTATCCAAAAAAGCATTTTCACAAAAAAGTCCGTGTGAGTGTCCGTGTGTCTGTGAACACGATAACTCAAAAATACCAAAACTTGATTTTAAGTTAATATCTTCCAGGAATGCGACACGAAGATTTTGAAAAAAATCCCCCACCCCAAACTACCCTTTACATTGAACTTTTTTCGAAAATTTGATTTTCTTAAAAATGGCTCTAACGATTTTGATTAAAATGTCGTATATTAAAGATATTTATCTGACAAATAAAATGTATATCTTGAATGTTCTGGGAATAGCCTCTGAAGACTACTTTATTCTAGATGAATTTTAGTAATTTTGAATAACTGCTAAGCCGTAAGAGATGGACAAAAACTTACAACATGAAAAATGTAGAGCACGTTAAAACACACAATTTATGTTATATACATTTTTTTTCGTGGAGTCATCGTTTTTGAGTCATTCCTTGTTTTTGGTTTGTGCTATGAAGACTTACTTTTCTTATATAGGAATTTGTCAACTGCTTCCATGCAAAGGAACTTCAGTGACATAACAACCAGCAAGGAACAAAGCAAACATAGCAACAAGGAACCAAGTAATAAGATATTTCTGCTATTTTAGTCTGATTAACATGAAGTAAATAGATGTATAAGGGTTTTAAGAGTAATTTGTTGCAGAGCTGTAGAGAAAGTCATGTGAATGGTACAAATCAGATTTTTAATTTCAGCATGACTTTGGTATTTCAATCTAAGATGACTAAAGACGAAACGAGTCTGAGCATTGGCAAGAAAGCTGTAGTCTCATTCTTCCATCTCCTTGATTCGGTATGCGCTATTGCACTTGAGAGCCACACTGGGTTAATGCTGTGGAAAACCAGAATTTATTTGTTCGAAGGTCAACGAAGTAGTGCGTGGACAATGTCCTGAAACAGATCCCCTTCCACCAGGATGATGCATCAGCCAAAACTGTTTTCGACTGTTTTTACTTTCTCTAGCCCGTATGTACAATGTACATAGAAGATACAGAAGGTATGTATTCCACCCAAAAATACGATGTCCAAATTTCACCTCAAATATATATATATTTTGGGGACTCCTGAGTCCGAAAAAAGCATTTTTAAACAAGGTCCTTGTGTGTATGTGTGAGTGTCTGTGGACAGAATAACGCAAAAACCAAAATGTCGTTAAATACAAAACTAGGTATTTAGGTTTAGTATCTTTCAAGGATGCGACCCGAAGATTTTCAAGAAAATCTCTCCACCACAGCCTACCCTTTACATGGCAAAATTTTCGAAAATTTTTGAATATCTTAAAAATGGCTGTAATGATTTTGATTAAAATACCGTATCCCAAATAAAATGTATTTTCTGGGGACAGCCTCTGAAAACGTCTTTATTCTGGATGAATTTTGCCCAATTTTGCTTAACTGCTAAACGGTAAGAGATAGATAAAAACTCACTACACAAAAATATAGATGTCGTTAAAACACACAATTTATGTCCTTTTATATTTTTTTTGTGGAGGTAACCGTTTCCGAGATATTCCTTGTTATTGGTTTCCCTTGTAAAGTACTTATACTTTTCTCAGACAGGAAGTGTTTGGAAGTTTGTTCTACTCCTGGCCAAGCAAAGACGTGATTTGCAAATATAATCGTATAACAACAGTTTTTAAAGGATTTGACTATCGCTTTAGCTTAGTATATTCCTTTATTTCTCTTCTATTTGTAAGGAGGTAGTAATAAGAACATTCTGCTTATGTTTATCTCGGCTAGTATGGTGTAGAAAGAAGAATACTTTTTGTAAGAAGTTTGTTTGTAGAAAAGCTGCGCCAAATTATTGTTAAAAAGCCTATTCTTCCATTTCAAGCTCATCGAGATACACATAGAAATGATCCTATTACTTTTGTTTCCGTGAAAGTAAAACGGAAATACGAGAATGCACTAGGCCAAAATGATGGTCAAATTTTATAAAATCTAGTTGTTTTGTGACTGAAATTCGTTTCTTTTTCTTGGGCAGGAATTGACATATTCTCACATGAGAAAAGTTTTAAATATTTACAATTTAAACCGATAGCACTAAATATCTTGGAAACTATTAACTCTACAAAAACTACCTATATATATGACAACTTGTGTACTTTAAGGAAATCTCATTTCATCTGTGATAAATTTTTGTCTATTACGGTTTACCAGTTATGCAAAACTGAGCAAAATTCATCCAGAATGAAGAGGTCTTCAGAGGCTATTCCCAGAAGACCAAGATACACATTTTATTTGACATGTAAACCTCTTTAATACATGGCATTTAATCAAAGTCAGTCATTTTTGAAAAAACAACATTTTCAGAAAAATTTGCATGTTAAGGTAATTTTCGGGTGGAAGGATTTTCTTGAAAATCTTGGTGTCGTATATTTGGAAGATGCTATACTTAAATACCAAATTTGATATTTAATGGCCTTTATGTCTTTGACAGAGACAGACCGACAGCGAACGAACTTTGTCTATTTTTTTTTTTTTTTTATGCAGGGGATTCCTAATCATGTACTTCTAGTGCATTCTGAACATCGAATTTTTAGAGAGAGAGAGAGACAGCGAACTTTTACTATAAATAATTTTGCAGGGGGTCTCAAAACATGTATATCTAGTGAATTTTCGACATCGACTTTTTGGGTGGAATTCATAACTTCTTTATACACTATGTGCATAGTAGGTGTAGACAAAGTAAAACTGACATTTTTTACTCTCTGTTTGCAATCCGGCAATATAATGAGAATTATGCACGTATCAAATACTTCTCTAAAACGAATACCTTCAGTTTTATAATTTATCAATTTGCTTTTCAACCTGGCAGGTGCAGCAAACTGGACAAGTGCATCCATTCAATGGACTATTTTGAGAAGAATTATCAAAATTATGAGAGAAGTAAAGATATGCTGTGAAATAAATATGGTCCTTATTAATTGAGTAGCCCTCATTTAAATAAATAACTTTAATGTTATGTAATAAGATGCTTTCAGAAAGTAATAACTCATCTTACTGCTATTGCAAAAACGGTTAAAATTAAATGAGTGGCTTCTTAGATAACTTTACCGAGTAGACTGGATCAGGCGGTTCCTTCTATGACCCGCAATCGGGAGGTCCGAGTTTGCTTCCTGTCCATGGGGTTTTTCTGGGGTTCACCCGGGTCGCCAGGGGAATGCTGGTTAAGTTTCTTTCATCCCTCGAACTTCCTGCCCCTCTATGTCGTTTTCATTGTCATTTCATTCATCCTTTATTCCTTTCAGGGTTGGAAGTTCGGCTGTGGTGCTCGGTACGACGTGGCAGGGAAAAAGGACGCTCTGAGTAAATATCTCCGTCTGCCCATTTTGGCACCCTTTTATTGCTGTGCCATCGCTCCTGGTTCCGGCTGACCGGTGTATCCTCTCATCTCATTCCTCCCTCCTGAGGGCGCCTCCTGGTCAGGTGTAGGTACAAAATCCTCAGATTCGGTATCGAGTCCCCTTCACCCTTGTCCTATCCTAGATAACTTCGAACTAAACCGTCTACAATTTTTTTTTTTATATATTAGTATACATAGAATAGTAAAAAATACTTGCTTTTGTTTCAAATCTATTATTACTTTCTCTAGCCCATATGTACAATGCATAAAGTGGATAGAGAAGGTATTGCATTCCACCCAAAAATTCGATGTCGAAATTTCACCGGAAATATATTTTCAGGTCATTTGAAAAATATTTTTAGAAAAAGGTCTGCGTGAACGTGTGTGTCTGTGGACGTCATAGCTAAAAACAACAATTCGTTAAATACCAAACTAGGTATTTAAGTTTAGTATCTCCCAAGGATGCTACATGAATATTTTCAAGAGAATACCCCCACCCCAACTACCCTTTACATGGAAAACTTTTCGAAAATTTTGATTTTCCCATACATTATTTTAATTACAATTTCGTATATTAAAGATATTTACATCGCAAATAACACGTGTATCTTCAGTTTTCTGGGAATACCCTCTGAAGATCTCACGCTCGCTAAAGCGTCTCGCTTTGGTGCTTCGGGGGTTCGAGTCCCGCCATGAGCATGGGTGTTATATGTTTGTGCAATGTGTCTATGTTTGTAAAGGAACAGTAAAAACAGTAAAACCAGTAATCAGTAAAACCTTCGGGGGGAAATGTAAATGGGGATACAGTACCGGAGTCCTGATCAGACTCCGGTACTGTTAAAAAAAAAAAGAAAAAAGAAAAAAAGATCTCTGAATTTTGCCTAACTGATAAACCGTAAGAGATACACATAATTTGTCATATACGCTTTTTTGTAGAACTGTCTTTTTCTGAGATATTACTTGTTAAGGCTTTAAAATACTTAACTTTTCTCACACGGAACCATACAAAGCGAACCGAACCTCAATTGTTTAAAATAGCGACGAGCTTTTAAAGAATTTGAGAGTCGCTTTAGGCTAATGTAGTTCCTTATTTCCCTTCCACTTAAAAGGAAGCAGGTAATAAGACCAATTATGCAAATATTTATGTTAGTTAGCATTATATATATAAAAGAATAATCTTTTATAAGAATAGTTTGTATTGGAACAGCTAGAGAAGGTTATATGAATCTATTACTTCATATTTTGTTCTTTCTAGGCTTTCAATGTGTTAAATGCAAGTAAATATATGTGGCTATAATTAAAGATGTGTTCAGTACAAGTTATACTATTTAGATTTAAAAACGATAGTTTGTTGGAATAGGAGGATAATTCGTTAATGTATAAAAAAAATATGGAGTTTTATTTGAGGACGCTCTTTAACTACTGCGGTTCTCAGCGTCCCATTCTATGTTGGGCGTGAAAGACCGTTTAATTTTGCTCAGAGGTCTCTTTTATCAGGCTTGAGGTTCTTTTATGTGCCGTAAATTGACGACACGGGACCAACGGCTTTACTTCCATCGTCCTCCGCTACCTTGAGTACATGATGGTAACATTACACCACGGAGGGCGATCCGTTGATGTATAGATAGATATGACTATTGTCTATATATTATCATGGTCTGCTTCATATACCTGCTTCTTCTTGGCGAGTGATTTACTACCAGGCACTCAGCATATTATATATCATTGCTATTTCGCAAAGATCACTTAAAAAGAGCGAGCGACTGACTGAGAGAGATAGAGGGGACGGCACATGTAATCATCACGTGACTCACATGAGGAGGATAATCTGGACCAGAAATCAGCGCACGTAGTAATCACCCCCTCTGGTCCAGCGGACAAAAGGCTTTAATTAAGAGAAGGCCGCTATCCGCAGTTTTTTATGTACTATCGGTAGATTGGGATGCTAAAATGGGCCGCCAGTATTACGGTTTCTGCAGCCAATAGGGAACCTCTGACCCAGCACACACTCACATGCCCAGCTAATGGACTGAGTTCGATTCTTTTTTCATTTATTACTGCTAAGATAGATGGCCTTATTTGGGTATCGGTTTCCCAAACCTCCACCAGGATCTGGTTGTGAATCCTGAAATTCTCGCCTATTAGTTTTATACTCGTATTGCTCAGTACATCTGGTAGAGGAATTAGAAATTCATCCACGACATACATGCTTTAAGACCCCTGAATTAAAAGGAGGAAAATAGTCTGAACTTTTATGTTTTCTACTGACTGAGAGCAATATAAATTAAGATATTTCACTCTACTTAAATAAATATAATAGAAACCTGGTTGTTCCAGTCATATTACTTTCTCTAACTATTCTGCAACAGATTATTCTTCTCTAATTCGTGATAATCAAGATAACCTGAAATTAAAATATTGTCGTATTAATTACTTTCTTATAAGTAGTAGAGAATAGGGGGATTCAGCAGAGTAAAACTTTAGTCAAATCTTTTAAAAGCTAGTCCTATGTGAAATTAGATTCTATGAATGGCCTGAAGTTGACAAATTACCCGTGAGAAAAGTATGATTATTTTGAAACCGAAACCAATAATAAGGAATATTTCGGAAATGGTCAACTCTACGAAAAAATAGATATTACATAAATTGTATGTTTTAACCAGATCTACAGTTTTTGTGTAGTAAGCTTTTGTCTGTCTCTCACGGTTTACAGGTTAACCAAGAGTCATCCAGAATGAAGAGGTCTTCAGAGACAATTTCCAGGAAATTAAAGATATATATATATATATATATATATATATATATTTTGTTTGCTATGTAAATATCTGTGATATACGATATTTTAATCAAACTCATTACAGCCATTTTTGAGGAAGTTCGGGGTGGGGAATTTCCTTGGAAGATACTAAACTTATTGGTGTTTTTTATACATGGGACTCTAAAACAGAATTGGTACCCTCGGGACCATGGGCCCTCAGTACAGTACACAATACCTTCCCTCCCTACTGTGTGCATTTGATGTACCTATGTAAAAACGTACTAGAGATACCAAAATGTCATGTATTCCATTCACATGATTTTCTCTGTGTGTTCTGCAAACAAGCGAATCCTACAAAAGATTAATCTTTAAATCTATGTCATATTAATGAGTAGACATTACCAGAAATAGAGTTTTTACTTAGTTTCTTATAAGTAAAAGAACACACTAGGTTTTAGTGACAGTCTACACTTTTAAAAGCGATTGTCATCTCTTTCCTTGGCCAGGAATAAAACAAGAGAGATGAAAGAATGACGGTTTCCCGTTTGAGAAGTTTTAAGTGTTTAAAAATTGAAACCAAATTTAAACTCTATATGGTATAATTTACGTGTTTTAACGAGATACACGGTTTTTGCGTTGTACATTTGTTGTATATCTCGTGCTATTTACCAGTTATGCAAAAGTCATTCAGAATGAAGAGTACTTCAGATGATATTCCTAAAAATTCCAGACACACATTTTATTTGTCATTAAGTATCTATAATATACGGCATTTTAATCAATAGTGTTGGAGCCACTTTTAAGATAATCGAAATGTTGAAGATTTTTTGCTTTTAAAAGGTAGCTGAGGATGGGAGATTTTCTTGAAAATCTTCGTGTCGTATACTTGGAAGAAACCGTGCTTAAATACCAGGATTGGTATTTAATGGACTTTTCGTTTTTGAGCTATGCTACCCTAGACACACACAAGGACACTTTTCTAAAAACTGTTTGTTTGGATCCAGTGGGTCTCAAAACATGTATTTCCGGCGAAATCTCGGTATCGAATTTTTGGGTGGAATATAATACTATTTCTGTATAGCATGTACATAGTACGTGTAGAGAGTATAAAGAGTTTAAAAAACTTAAGAGATAATATAATGAATAAAATAACACCACTTCTGTGGTATGATGGTGGAATATCTGCTTCACATTTAAGAGGTTCCGACTTTGAATCTCGGTGAGTCGAATTACCCGGATTAAGTTTCTTTTTTATGTCGAGTAGCTCTAAGCTCTGTGGACCCTGGCTCATTTGAGCACCATTTCTCACACTTACCCCATTCATCCTCTGATATTACCTCCCAGATTAAAGGCTTTTAAAGTAAAAAATATATAAAAATAAAGATTGGGTTCTTTTAAAAATTGTTTCCTATGAATTGAATGATATTACAACAATGATATTAAAAATATTTTGTTGGTGTGAAAAAAAATAAAATCACTATTGTTTGAGGTGTTTATGTTTTTATTTTTTTATAGAGAGAGACAGAGAGAGAGAGAGAGAGAGAGAGAGAGAGGGAGAAAGAGAGAAAATAAGTCCTTTTAGCTCTAGCAGAAAATATGCGAGACTTTTGAAGTATTTTGGGAAAGTTAAGTTTTCCAATGTATGAATCTCATTTGTGTTTTGCCATTTTATCAAAGCCGTTAGAGCAATTTTTGAGAAAAATAAAATGATCAAACACTTTTTCCTGTGATGAATAGTTTCTGGTAGGGGGGTTTCTTTTACTCTACTAATGCATATTTTCTGCTACATTTTTTTTCAAGAAACGCTTGGACACCTTAAACAGTAGGTGATTTTTAAAATGCTCTGATTTTTATTTCATCTACATTTGTGTATAAGCCGGTAGCCGTGATACTTTATAAACACTGTCTTACGTCAGCAAGTAACGATATACACAAACCAATCTGCAAACGCTGTAGATTGGATGGAAACTATAGCTGGACGAAGCAATAAGATGGTGAGGTAGTTTATGATCACACTGTAGCGCAGCATCCAGGGGAGGACATACGTACATATAATAACAATAAATTCATCACCGCACACGGATCGATTCCCATTGTTCTGTTTGGGCGGACCTACCTGTGGTGATAAGATCGCTGTTTGTATAACAGCGCAAACTCTAATTCAATTTCGGTTGAGGTTTTTTCAGGTGTGTGTATGTGTAAATGTTTGTTGAGCTGAGAATTTCGGGATAGTTGCGATGGAATAACAACACAATACACAAACTTTTAACACATTGTTTTGATTGGCAGAGATTTTTTTCCAGCTCGCGTTTAAATCACACACTAAGCTGTTTCGGAAACGCACGGCGCTGGAACGGGGACTAAAAATCCTTCTTGGATTGATTGCGTTGGGGGAGGAAATGTGTCAGTAGATGGGAGCGAATGGGGTGGGTTGTGATTCCAGTTATCAGGCTTCTCACAAAGAGGGTGGGCAGCGCAATTAAGAGTGTGTCACCATTGAGAACGCCGAGATATGAACTTAGGGAGCTTCTGTCGCAAAGCACCATGGGACTTTTAGACCAAGAGCGCCAGCGATGAAGCCTTGTTTGTGAGCCGATAGTCAACTTGTCTCGGGGCTATGCCTCAAATGTGTTGGAGAAACGGGATATTTTATGACTCTCTTTTTACCCGCTATGGAAAACTGAAATTATAATTTATAGGATAGTTGGTATGACGTGTTTGCATGAAAGAGACTAAGAGAAAAGGAATTGGATATAGCGACTTACAAATCTTCATGAGTAATATTAACTTTTATCTAACGCAACCTATTAAAGTGTATCAATAATGCCTTTAGACATATGAAGTTTATTTTTTTTTTTTGCAGGTTTCTGTGGGCACCGAATGGATAGAATTCCCAAAACCACGCGTTGCTGTGGTCACCAGCGAGCGAGTTAACCCTTTGTTGCCTATCGGTATCTATAAGTTCCGCTTGTTTTAAGCGTAACTATACAAATAGGGTTGTGCTCTAGGATTAATTTCATGTTACACTAACCTTCAACCATAAACGACAAGTAATCAAGACTGTTTTATATTGTAAAAATATATACAATTTTGCCCTAAATAAATAAAATAGTAAAACCCACATAACTACAGTCAAATGTAATCCTATTAGTTTCCAAGCATCACACCGATTATTTTACTTGGGCTCTCCCCGTCCTTTACCACAGTCACTGGGATTTGAACTTGCAACATTTGGCTTTGAATGGATGGCCAGTCCATTACCTATCACTCATGGTCATTTGAACCACTATTTTGGTATTGCCTTTGGCAGGATTATGAAAACTGGTTTAGAAGAATTTAAACTTTTAATGGCGAAGAAAAATATTAATAAAAGATCTACATTTATTTTTATTTCTATTTTCTCTTTTATTTTATATAGAAATTTTATAGGTTTATTCCCATATATTTTTACTAGAACCCCAGTTTTAAACTTGAAATAAAGGAAAAACGGCATATGTAGTGTAGTAATACAGACAACTAAGGGTTAAACATAGATCAGAAAAAGTCTTAGTATTTAGTTCCTTTTAAGCAAGGTAAATAAGGGAATATACTAAAGCGATTTTTAAACTTTTAAAAGCTGTCGCTATGCGTTTGTCATTGAAATTCGGTTCTCTTTCCAAGAACAGGAGTTAAGCAAAAGAGATATAAAACGAAGGATAACTTCCTGTTTGAAAACAGTTTAAGTAGGTAGCTTAAAATTTAAACCAATTACAAAGAATATCTCGAAAATGTTAACTCTACAAAAAGAGTATATTATATAAATTGTGTGTTTTAGCAAGATCTATAATTTTTTTTATAGTTTTTGACCATTTCTTACGTTTACCAGTTACACAAAAGTCATCCATAATGAACACATTTTCAAGATATTTTCAACATTTCGTTTGCAATAAAAATATTTTAAACAATCAAAAATGTCAAGGATTTTTTTGAGAAAATCAACATTTTCGACTCCTTTGCACATAAAGGATGGTTGTATGTGAGGATTTTCTAGTTTGATATCTAACCGACTTTACGTTTTTGAGTTATACACGCACACGAACATTTTCTTTAATTTTTTGATGCAATACAATAGTTTTTCTATCTACTATGTTTATAAGTGATAGAGAACGTAGGAATATCTGATACGTTGTATTCACATGATTTTCACTATCTATTTTGCAACAAATTGTTGTTACAAAATCTTATTCTTTTCTCTACTTCATGCTAATTGAGATAAACATGATCAAAAATGGTATGATTACTTAAGTCCTTCTAAACACAAGGGAATTGAGTGAATGTGTTAGACTAATGCGATTAGACAAAAGTGTAAAAGTCAATCGCTTTGTTTTGCAGCAATTTCCTACTCTTTGCATGGTGAATAAGTATTGGACATTTTAAAACCAATAATAAGGGATATCTTGGAAACGGTTCGTTCTACCACCAATAGTGTGTATGTCATAAATTGAGTGTTTTAACGAGAACTACATTTTTGTATAGTTAGTTTATCCGTTCATCTTACGGTTTATCCGTTATGTAAAACTAATTAAAAATATGATGTGTTCTATTCACATGACTTTCTCTACCTCTCTGCAATAAATTATTGTTAAAACGCTTATGCCTCTATTTACTTCATGCAAATCGAGAAAAAAATTAGTACAAATAGTCTTATTACCTGCTTCCTTGTAAGCAGAAGGGAAATAAGGGGGTGCTATATGCTAAAGTAATAATCAAAAGCTGGTTGCTATTTCGAAAACATTTCCATGTAAAGGGTAGTTGGGGGTGAGGGGATTTTCTTGAAAATCTTCGTGTCGCATCCTTGGAAGATACTAAACTTAAATACCAAGTTTGGTTTTCAACGGTCTTTCGTTTTTTAGCTATGCTGTCCACAGACACACACTCACGGACCTTTTTCCAAAAATGCTTTTTATGGATTCAGGGGGATGCAAAACATGTGTTTCCGGTGAAATCTTGGTATCGAGTTTTTGAGTGCAGTACAATACCTTCTCCATACACTAAGTACAAAGTGCGTGTAGAGAAAGTAGAAAGTAATTCCATTCAAAAATTCGATATCGATATTTCACGGAAATACCTACATGTTTTGATACCCTTGAATCCAAAAAACATTTTTGAAACATCCGTGCGTGCGTGTGTGTGTGTGTGTGTGTGTGTGTGTGTGTGAATTACGGCACCACAGCTCAAATACGAAAAGTTTTTAAGCTCAGTATCTCTCAAGGATGTAATACGAAGATTTTCAAGAAAATTCCCCCACCTCCAACTACCCTTTACATGGAACGTTTTCGAAAATTTTGATTTTCTCAAAAATGGCTCTAACGATTTTTTTTTTATTAAAATGTCATATGTTTATGATATTGCCATGACAAAGGAAATTTATCTTGAATTTTCTGAGAATGTCCTTTGAAGACCAGTTCTTTTTGTATGACTTTTATATAATTAATAAACCGTAAGAGAACTTATTACAAAAAAAATAAATAAATAAAATAAATAAAAATGAAAAACCCATTAAAACACATTTTTTATGTGTTATACCAGTTTTGTAGAGTTAACCATCTTCGAGATACTCCGAGTTATTGGCTTCAATTTTAAGGTATTTAAACTTTTCTCAAACGGGAGGTATCTTTATTTTTGTCTCTCTGGATTTTTGTTCATAGCAATCTTTTGTAAGGAAAGTTTGTTTGTGGAGCAGCTAAAAAAGGCATGTGAATGGAGTACATCAGGTTTTTCATCCTATTAATGCAAAGAGAAGGAAACTCAATTGGATGGCATAATGACTGGCTTTTTAAAATATTTGACTATAGCTTTAGCCTAGTGTATGCTCTTATTTTCCTTCCTCTTTGAGGGAACTAAGTAGTTAGACTATATTGCATACTAAGATCTGTAAGTTACTTATCAGGTCGTGAATACATATTGGAATTACGACGCTCGCAAGCTTTCGAGATCTGACAGCTTTCGAACTTACTGTTCGTAGGTAACCAATTTACTTTTTGAAATAGTTATAACTGCTTTAAAACAATGATAAATCGAAGTTGCTTTTCAATATTTTATTGAGTATTAATAAAAAATTAATTCTCGATGTGAATAAAGGCTACATCTAAATTATATTGACAAAACCTTTTTATACATTAACCCCATACGTACAATGTACATAGGGATAGAGAAGTATTATATTCCACCCAAAAATTCGATACCGAGATTCACCGGAAATACATGTTTTAGGACCCCCTGTATAAAAAAAAAATCATTTTGAGAAAAAGGTCCGTGTGTGTGTGTGTGTGTGTGTGTCCGTGTGTCCATGTGTCTGTGAACACGATAACTCAATAACGAAAGGTAGCTAAAATACCAAACCTGGTATTTAAGTTTAGTATCTTCCAGGGATGCGACAAGAAGATTTTGAGAAAAATCCCCCACCCCAAACTACCCTTTACATGGAACTTTTTTCGAAAATTTCGATTTTCTCAAAGATGGCTCTAAAGATTTGGATTAAAATATCATATATTAAAGACATTTACCTGATAAATACAATGTATATCTTGAATTTTCTGGGAATAGCCTCTGAAGAGTAGTTTATTCTGGATGAATTTTACGGAATTTTGAATAACTGCTAAACCATAAGAGATGGACAAAAACTTACACCACAAAAAATGTAGAGCACGTTAAAACACACAATTAATGTTATATACATTTTTTTCGTGGTGTTGGTCGTTTTTGAGACATTCCTTGGTTTTGGTTTCTGCTATGAAAAACCACTTTTCTCATACAGGAATTTGTCAACTGCTGTCCATAGAAACAAAGGAACTTTGGTGACATAGCAACCAGCTTTTGACTTTCACTTTAACCTATGGTACTCCCTTATTTCGCTTCTACTTACAAGGAAGCAAGTAATAAGACTATTTCTGCTATTTTTTTTTTTCTGATTAGAATGAAGTAAATAGAAGTATAAGCTTTTTAATAATAATTTGTTGCGGAGATGTAAAGAAAGCCATGTGAATGGTACACATAAGATTTTTTAATGAATTTTGCAATACATTCTTTACTTGAAGTAGCACATGTCTTGAGTGTTACCTTATTTCCTAATTGAAGGGTTGAGAACCATAGTGGGACAAGCACCATTTTTTAAAAATGGAGAAATAGAAGATCAATGTTTTTTTCAATATCATAATTTATTTAGCCAAGTTACACATAATAACTAAATGCCACAGCAACCTAGCATATATGTTTTTCAGTTTTTTCCTGGGCCATTTACATATAATCAATGTCCTGCTGATCATCATTATTGACTCTGGTAAAAATCATGACTCACTGGAGGAATAACTGGTAGCATGGACATAAGATCATATGATGCGGTAGCGTAATTTGCTGCATGGATTTGGACCACTCTGACTCTAACAGAATTTGTAGTTTCATTTAGACCGATATTTGATGCTCTACTGTTTGTAAATGGGAAATGCTGGACATAGCCCACTGCAATATAAGATGTATAACCATAAACTATACCAACAGATGGCAACAGTTAAATTTTGACCACACATGGAGATGGCCCACTATGGTTCTCAGCCCTTTAATTGTACTGCGAGTGTTAATGACCTCTCAAACTTCTACTGTAAGTACTTAAAGTGCTGGTTGGCATTGCAATTAATAAATGAATTGTAAATTTAGCTTTCATTACCAAATAGGTATGTGTTCAGAATGATTAACTTACATTCAAGTATTTCAAAAAATATTTCTGCTATTGACTAATCTGATTAACATGAAGCACAGAGAGGAATAAAGCTTTTATAAGAGTAATTTGTTACAGAATAGGTAGGGAAAGTTATGTACATGTAACACACACGACTGTTTCTGTTTTAATTTGAAGTAATATCCATCATCAGACAAAGCATTTCTGTTTCGAATTCTGCTATATATTAGCTCTCTTGATAAATGATAAGTTAAGCAAGTGTATGTAGAACTTTAGGTTTCTCCCTCTGTATCCGCATTAAGTATTCGCTAATGCGAAGCCATTCATCATCGCTTATTATTGGTGTTCACTCCAGAGACATCGCAAGGTGACGTCCATTCGTAAGCTTTTGTTTCGCATCGATTGCCGGACACTGGGATCCATATTGTGCTCAGGGTTATGAATTTCTGCCCCGTCAGTATGAGATGCAAATTTAAAATTCATAGCGGGGGTTGCGCGGGTTCCCACATGAACAGTCACGGCCCTTTCAATTCGATGTGGGTAGATGTAGTATCAAAGCGTATCTCTCCACAGCTGCGACAAGCGTGCAGAATCCGACAGTGAGGGGGAGGGGGTGCTGATATTAGATGTGGTCACGCCACCTTCCCTCCAGTTGTGATTTCCCTAGCCATGTTTCTCCTCTACCTCATTGATTTCATTCATTAAGGCAGAAACACTCTTCTCTCACGCTATGTGAACTAATGTGAACTAACTTGAAGGTTTAAGCCACAAAACAAGTGTTCTTTTGAAAGCTGAATAAGATTTGAAAAGTTCATTCTAATGTTTGGTTTCGACCTCGGATCTTTCAGGACATATAGGTATAGGTTATGCAACAGAAGGTCTCACCTGGCGCACTGCGACCTACATGGATGCTATAATATGCTTGAGAACCATATAGTTTGCAAGCACAGAAGCCACAAGGACGCGCGGAGGTCACCAGAATGTCTAAGCTGTTGGAGCTGCTCCGAGAGGGCAATCAACGACCCTTCGACAAGGTAGCCCTCTAGTGTCCACGGTTAGTACGGTTTCCCTTGAGTAAACTTCCGCGCCATCTATTAGTATCAGGAATTATGTAGATACTTGTTATAATAATTTGAATTATTTGGGTTTTCTTTAGTTTATATAAATGATATTACGGAATTTTTATTTGTATCTCGGAATAATCTTGGAAGTTTTAGTTCTCTCTATTGTCTCGGAGTTTTTCTTCTTTACATAATTTTTTGAGCCCTGCATCATTTTTGAAGTCTTGCCCCTGCTATCGATTTTGGTTCACAAGGGCCACTTCTAAGAATCACTGATCAAATACTTCTAACATCATTGTAACAACATACAAATTTTGTTCACAAAAATATTCTATTTAATCTAAATCAATATAGTTAGTATTTCCTGTATCACCTCTGGCTGGAGCAAAGGGCGTCGTTACAATGTTTCCATGATCGGAATTGAACTTCTAGTTCGTAAGTTCGCCACATATGGCGCTGTGGGACGAAATCACGACTTGCGGACCTAAAGGCGGAAACTTTTGCCCAGGAACCTTCTTCTTTCAGGTATGAGATTCTTTTACGTACAAATAAATATTACACAGCACCATCGGCTTTTACTTTCCTTTTAAAAGAAGCCATGCTAAGAATTTTGCGTCGAAAAAAGAACCCATCGCTCTCCGCTAGGTTTGAACCTACAATCTTAGGTTTTAGACGCCAGCATGGTAACCAGTACATCACGGAGGGCAACCAATTATTGCATAATCAGCAACGCCATACACCAAGAACACGATAACTCAAAAACGAATAGTCGGTAAAATACCAAACTCGGTATTTAAGTTTAGCATTTTCCAGGGATGCGACCGAAGATTTTGAGAAAAATTCCCCCGCCCCAAACTACCCTTTACATGGATCTTTTTTCTAAAATTTTGATTTTCTAAAAATTAGCTCTAACGATTTTGATTAAAATATCATATATTAAAGATATTAACCTGACAAATAAAATGTATATTTTGAATTTTCTGAGAATAACCTTTGAAGACTACTTTATTCTGAGCAAATTTTACGGAATTTTGCATAACAGCTAAACCGTATGAGATACATAAAAATTTACCATCCAAAAAATGTAAAGCACATTAAAACACACAAGTTATGTTGTATACATATTTTTTTTGTAGTTGATCGTTTTTTAGATATTCCTTTTTTTGGTTTCAGCTTCGAAAAACTTAACTTTTCTCGTACAGGAATTTGTCAAATCCTCTCCATACAAGTAAACGAACTTGAGTCACATAGCAACCAGCTTTTTACTATCACTTTATCCTATGGTACTCCCTTATTTCTCTTCTACTTACAAAGAACAAGTAATAAGACTATTTCTGCTATTTTTTTATCGATTAGCATGAAATAAATAGAAGCATAAGCTTTTTAACAATAATTGTTTGCAGAGATGTAGAGAAAGTCATATGAATGGAACACATCAGATTTTTTATTCAGGTTTCACTTCCACGCAACAAAGGAAAAACAACCATTGCTTATATATTTTAAGTTTTGTAGTTTTTCTTGTTTTCCGGTCTAAAGTTCTTTTATGGTCCCACATATTGCCTGGAATTTTAATATTTTTCGTTTGACAATTCTCTTCGGATCTATTAACGCTAACGATCACAAAATAGGACATACTATGGGCTCACAACAGCCTATTCCACCAAAATAGCCAACGAGAGGTGAATAGTCGGTGATAATTTGGGGCAAGGTTATATGGAACAAACCTTAGGGCTATGCTTGATTCAAAATACATGTTTGTTGTCGTATTACTTTCTTTAGATTTTCTGGGAATCCCCTCAGATCCATTATCTCCCATAGTTAAAGGTCTTATTTAATATGTTAAATCAAGTACGGTTTGTTGTGGCAATATTGTGACTGCAAGAAGCTGGAAGTAATTAATAAGTTAATCTAATGTAAATAAATAATTATATTGCATAGAGTAGATTATAATTATCATCAGATGTATGTTGCTATAAGCTTAGTTTATAAGAAAGTGAAACTCTCGAGGGAAAGATAAATCGTTTGCAAGTTTTAGACAATAGTCAAGTAAAGGTGTGTGAAATATTAAAAAAAAATATGTTCTTGAGCTAAAAAAAGCCAGCGTTGGGAATGACAACCTAATAAAATGTGAAAGTTACTCTGAGTTAGTAGTCTAAGCGAAGTTCTAAAATGTTCGTGATAGGCGCATGAAAACAGACGCTACTAAACGCGCCAAGACAAGCCAATAGAGTGTGGTTAAACGCTTCGGTAGAACAGGACTTGTTGATATAATTATATCCTAAGGAGATGGAAGACAAGTTCTACTTCTACACATCAGTTCTAGGTGTATGGTAATAGTCAATATTTTGTTAGTAAATTTTTGAAATATATACTCAAACTACTAAAGTGTTATCTATGAAATAATTCCTTTTACTGATCATACCCTGCATGTGGTACATGCTCATCTAAGAACCTAGCTAGACGGAGACAATATAATACATTTTAGATAATGATGGCGATATAAAATATAATACTGATAATAAGGAGCAAGAGTGACGCCCCCCGCAACGCAAAGAATAAATTTGTGTAATGCACAAAGCTTCACAACAGCTGAGAATTGCCTACTACACGCAAAAGCGCAGTGCATTTTTAGCTGCCTACATATCCAGGCGAAGTTCAATTAAGTTTCGGCGTGTTGTCTGATGTCCGGTTGCAGGAAAGCATATAAAATCATCTAGTGATTGCAGATAAGTTAATTTCTGATCAGTTTGATTTTTGTTGAGTTACATAAACGCTAATCAAGAAATAGTTCAACTTATTGTCGAAATGGACTTTTAGTAATGCCATCTGAAGCCTGTTGATGTTGGTTTTAAGAAAGCAGCAGCAGATGATGCGTTTCTTATTGTTTAAAAACTCGTTAGTGGGAGAGTGGTTTATTACGAGTACCAAATAGTGAAAATGAAAAAGTATTAGAGACACAAATTTTTGCATAATATGGAATATTAGATATAGGAATCTCTCATTTTAAAAAAGAGGAAAAAACAAACTAAATGAAGGTCAATCTACGTTATAGTATCTATGTTTGGGGTTAGTTTATTGGTATATACTTTGCATTAAAACCATGAAACAAATGTACTTTTCAAGGGTATCAAATTTCCTAACAAGATATACAATTTTTTTTACAATTTTTCTCATTCGGAAATAATTTTATAACGTAAAAGCAGAAAACTATATTTAGCAATCACAATATATACATACATGTATACTGTTGAGAAAAATAAGAATCTGTAGAAGAATCAGAATAAGTACCTATAACTTGAGCAATGACTCCACATAACATGCCTTAGCAAAACGCGTATATACGTTAGGTTTTGAGCATTTTGATCCCCGAATAAGCTCTTTATTGGCAAACAAGCCAGTTTAGCAGCAAAAAGATGCTTTTAAAATCTGATCGGAGAATGATCTCAGATCAGATTGGCCTTTTTGCAACCGAAATTTTACTGATCGCCAATCAAAGCCGTCTTAATCGCTGACTAATTTTATCTGGTTTGGTGCAATAACGGACGTAAGATTCTCACTGATTGACCTAGCTATTGCAGTAATGCAATATTCAAACTTTTTTTTTTTAAATAAAAACAGTAACAGAGTCTGATCAGGTTTTTACTGATTACTGGTTTTACTGTTTCTTTACAAACATATACACATTGCACAAACGACAGCAACGTAAGCCTTGCTGCATATGCAACCATGAACACATTAGTGGAGCGCGTAATTTAAAACGTTAGAGAGCGGACAAATTCACTAAGTTCGAATGTTCGAAGCCATACTAGATCACCCAACTGCATGTATTTGACGTGTAGAGATATCACTTCGTGCGTCAAAACAATTGCAGAACTCTTCGGTGTTATTGCAAGCTAAAACCAGCGTGAGCGACTTTCTTTAACACCTCTTAAGAGTGATCCGCTCACCGTCTCCGCTGATAAACAAGAGAGGCAAAACGAAGCCACGCTAGTGTTATATCGATTTGCATGAAATATAGGAAAGATTGAGATTTAGTAAATATAGTTTTTTTTTTCAAAATAGGTAGAGAAAATCATGTGAGTGTAACGCATGATATTTTTACTATTTACTTTGTGTCAGACAGGATAAAGGTTTGCAAGAATGATTTGAAATGCCAATGGGTAGGTATAGATTTTGTGTGTCGTTCAAAGCACAAATTCAAGATTACCAACCGATTTTTTATAATTTTGAGCTACGTAGAACATTTTGGTTTGCAATATACTTAGGTGCATAATAAAAACTATAAATTAATTGATACCTTGCAAAGTATTTATGAAATTTTAATAGCATTTCGTATTATGCCTTTAAATGTTTAATTTTTACTTTCTCCACCGTATTATGTAAGTACCTACATAGTGTATAGAGAAGGTTTTGTATTGCACCCAAAAATTCGAAACCGAGATTTCACCGGAAATATATGTTTTGAGACCCCCTATATCTAAAAATCTCAAAATGTCTGTGTATATATGTGTGTGTGCGTATGTGTCTGTGGACAGCAACGATCAAAAACGAAAAGTCCGTTAAATATGAAACTTGATATTTAATTTCAGTGTCTTCCAAGTATGCAACACGAAGATTTTGAGGAAAATCCACCCACCCCCGACTACCCTTTATATTGAACATTTTTCGAAAATTTTGATTTTCTCAAAAACGACTAACGATTTTGACTGAAATACTTTATGTTTAAGATACTCATATTTTCATGTCAAACGAAAGTGGCTCTAACGATTTTGATTAAAGTACCTTATGTTTAAGATATATATTTCTGACAAACGAAATGTAGAGATATCTTGAATTTTCTGGGAGTAGCCTCTGAAAATCTCTTCATTCTGGATGACTTTTATATAACTGGTAAACCGTAAGAGATATACAAAAACTTACTACTTACACAACAAATGTAGACCTCATCATATCATATACATTTTTTTTCTAGAATTAACCGTTTTCGAAATATTCCGGATATATAGTTTCAATTTTAAGCCATTTAAACTTCTCTCAAACGGTAAGACATATTTTTTTTTTATCGCTTCTCGTTTGTTTACTCCTGGCAACCTAAGAGATTGGAATTTCAATTGTTTCACATAGCGACCGGCTTTTAAAGGACGAGACTATCGCTTTAGCATGTGCATTTTCTTATTTCCCTTCTACTTACAAGGAAGCTATGTAGTAATAAGGCTAATTCTGCTTATGTTTATCTTGATTAGCATGATAATAGATGATCTTTAGAATAAAAGGTTTGTTTGTCCAACAGCTAGAGGAAATCACACATTAAATTGTTGCCCTTCTGCTTACAAGGGACCAAGTAATAAGGACAATTTCTGCTAATGTTTATCTCGTTTAACATGATTTAGAAGAATAAGCCTTTTAACTATTTTGTTGCAGAGATGTAGAGAAAGTCACGTGAGTGGAACACATCATTTTTTTTTTTTTTTGGTTTAGTGGAACAAAATATAATGTACTTACACTTATATTTTTATTGAATAATTACCTTAATTTATAAATGTGTTAACATTGGATATATCAGGCGTTTGTTAAGGATAATGTTTGTTATTTTTGTTATTATTATTAAAATAGAATAATCACCTTTGTTTATATATTTCATATTTGTGCAGTTTTAAAAGGTTTTCAAGTCACTTTGTGTTTTAATTCACGTTTATTATGAGAATTTTACTTTAGACAGTCCTACCCTTGTCGATGTTAGGGGTGAACACCTGTATGACCTTGTACTTGTCTACCTGCTCAAGGATCAGACCTCCTAAACGACTCACTTGAAAGGTTAGCTCCCTGCCTGCCTGGGGCCGATTATTCTATCTCAGACTAGAATGATCCTAATGTAAACAACGGGGAGAAACGGACTTAACACGCTAGAGTGTACACATAAGCTTTGCAGCACTGTCTCCCTAGCAACGCTAACTTTCTGACAACAAAACACATAAAATATTATCAGCAACTTATTAATTCTCTGTGTTACATAATTAATATTATCGTGCAGTAGTATAATTCAAAAGTAGCTTTGTTCCGAGATTGAATGTATGGTATAGGAATAAAACTTATATAAATGTGTAGTATCTAGTAGGTACAAATCTAGGAGCGGTTTATTAAACAATATCATTAATAAGTTAATACTGAACTAATACCGTATATCTGTTGTGTCTTCTGTTTGATCTCTCTTATTATGCTTGTAAATATTCCTTTCAAACATCAGAGGATACAGAGAAATTAATTAAAATAAGTGTATAACTTCCTTCCCCGCAATAAGTTCTCTTTGAACAGTGATAACAAAACTATTTATACTGCCGTAAGTCCCGAGTTCGATTCCCTGCTAGGGCGGAAATTTTACTTTAACCAAAATTATTCCCTATGCCCTACAGAGTCTGGAAGTGTGAATGTGAGCGTGAGTGTGTGTTTGAGGAAAATAAAACGATTTAAACCCAATGAAAAGAACCTACAGACAAGTTGTTTCTAATGCAAAGCCCCCGACATGACCTTAGATGTTAAAGGTGGCTATATAAATAAAAAAAAAACAACAAACAAACTATTTGGTGCTCTACGCCTTTGGGGGGGGGGGGTTATTGCACGATAGGAAATAAATGCCAAGAATTTCGCTCCGGCAATCAAGTGTTCTGTGCATTATCTCTATATCACTCTTTCTTCCCTCCCATATGTTGACAATAGGAATATAATTGTGAGAGACAGCTATAGTGAGCCGTTGAGTTGCAAAGGTCAACCATACTAGAGCTCGGTACGAGGTCTCGAAATTGAGGATTGAGGTTTGGGGCACTGAGAGTATAACTGTGACTTGATGGATTCTCTACAGTGACTTTCAAATGGGATGAGTTTTTATCTTTGAGCGCCACCAGGCCGGCAGCTAATCGGAGTGCTGCTGTGTTGACATATTGCATGGGGAGTACGACAAAATATTCACATTTTGCAAAAAATAATTCAAGATGATGATAATAATAATAATTTGTAGCAGAACAGTATAAACCACAGCTTTTTAGCTCAAACAGTTTTCATAAAACACATGAATAAACATTATGACGCCAGGCAGATTTGCATGCTCAGTGTGCGAGTGAGAGGGAAATATGAAAAGAGCAACGCAGAGCACGATAACGCATCTCATTCGCTGTAGAGTAGAATTCTTCTCATTTGAAAAACATAATAGCAGAGTTCACTGCCTGGCTTCGTTCAGTTTCTGCTAGTAGAAACATCGGTGAAAACTGAAAGAGAGCGCAGATTGAAAAATGTCGAAAATTCGAAAAGATAGACGTTCGACACTGAATAAACTTGTGGATGCTTCAAAAATATTTTGAGTGACTGGAGGAGGGCATTTTCTTTTGATACAGCAAAGATGACTCTTGTAATTCACTGCAATGCATTCTGAGTGAGCTTAGTTGATTTATGTTCATTGTCTTTTCAAAACTCTACACATTATTATCCTGTTTTTTTGTATCAAACGTTTTACCTTTATTTGTAAACATATAAGGGTTTTATTTACTAATCATATTATGAATAATTGTTTTATTGTGTTATTATTAATTAAAACGTTGCAGATAGTGTCAATACCTGTAATGAGCTACTTTTGCAACAGATTATACCTCAACGTGTACGTGTTTACGCATCAAATCCCTCCCCATAAACCACTGACTGTTCTGTGTGTTAGTAACTGTGTGCACTGTATCATAAGCGCGAATTATTTGGAAGATGGATATTAGGTATATTCTTGAAGGGGGAGATTAGAACGTCATGTGGCTGCGCCGGCGACTATCACACAGTACCGACACACGTAACCGACGTGGTTACTAGCAACTGTTTTCTACCTTTGGACTGTTTCAAAGAAACACTGACAAATGAATACTTTCCAGATGTCGTCATGAGAAAATAATAAATCAAACTGACAATGGCAGCCACGAAAGAACATTGCTCTGATGTATATATCCATAGTTCGCAGAGAAAGTGCTAATATTATGTTCTGAAGTACTTTAAGAGACACCAAGGGTTTCTCTCTCTCTCATTCTCTCTCTTCTAAGAGCACAGTAAACGTGTGAAAAATATGCTTACTAAATGAATAGTTCACCCCAGTGTTTGCATTGTAGGAAGCTCCATTTCGGAGGCCGTGAGCGGTTGTATGTGTATGTGTATATATGTTTTCCTTCCCCCATCCCCTCCCCTGGCCGTCTTTTGTTTTCCACGCCCCCTAGAGCTAATGGGAGACCGACACAGGCTTGGCGGAGGTCCTGTAAATCAGTGACGTCAACACAGCAGTGTCTGGGATTCGTGCAGTTCGGCTCCCCCGCCCTCAGTGCTCCAGGAAAATGGGGTTTTGTTTTTACACTTTCACTCTAACCTACTCACGTGTCTAGTGTTTAGTTAACTGTTGCACAATTTATGCCTCTCGCTGTACAGATGCCATAATGGGTTGTCTAATTCATTCCATTATTGGTCTAATATCAGCGCTGTTCACTTGTTTCTCGGGAGCACAAACCTGGTAAAAATACCTAATCACCCCTGACTAATACCTATCATCAGTTTCCTGGTTACCTGTCCATTGTTGCTCGCGAACAGTTACCTGGTTAAAATACCTACTCCCTGACTGACGTCACCCGTTTGCTGGTTAGCAACTTGTTCATTTGTTTCTCGAGAGCACATACCTGGCCTCGTTTGTCACCCGTTTGTTGATTACCTATTCAGTTATTTTTCAGCAGCAGATTCCTGGTTAAAATGCTTAATTATCTCCTGACTGATAGCGGTTAGCTGGTTACCTGTTCAGTTGTTTTTCGGAAGTAGATACCTGGATAAATCACTTAACTATCCCCTGACTGATGTCATCAGTTTGTTGGTTACCTGTTCAGCTTTTTGACGGGAGCAGATACCTGGTTAAAATACCTAATCACCTGCTGAACGATATCACCCGTTTGCTAGTTACCTGTGCAGCTGTTTCTCGGAAGCAAATACCTGATAAAAAATCTGATGTGTTCCATTCACATGACTTTCTCTATATCGCTGTAAATTATCATTGTTAATAAGCTTATCTTTTACTTATTTCATGCTAATCGAGAAAAATTAGTCTTATTTCTTGCTTTATTGTAAGTAGAAGCTAAATAAGTCAGTACCATAGGTTAAAGTGAAAGCCAAAAGCTGGTTGCTATGTGACTGATGTTCCTTTGTTTGTAAGGACAGGAGTTGAAAAAGTCCTGTATGAGAAAAGCATAAGTTTTTCAAATCTGAAACCAAGAAAAAGGAATATCTTAAAAACGATCAACTCCACGAAAAAAATGTATATAACATAAATTGTGTGTTTTAACGTGCTCTACATTTTTTGTGGGTTAAGTTTTTGTCCATCTCTTACGGTTTAGTAGTTATGAAAAATTCATTCAGAATAAAGTAGTCTTCAGAGGCTGTTCCCAGAAAATTCAAAATATACATTTTATTTGTCATGTAAATAAATTTAATATACGATATTTAAAAGCGTTAGTCATTTTATAGAAAATCAAAATTTTCTAAAAAAGTTCCATGTAAAGGGTAGTTGTGGGTGGGGGGATTTTTCTCAAAATCTTCGTGTCGCATCTCTGGAAGATACTAAACTTAAATACCAAGTTTAGTATTTTACCGACTTTTCGTTTTTGAGTTATCGTGTTTACAGACACAGGCACACGGACAAACACTCGGACCTTTTTGTGAAAATGCTTTTTTTGGATACAGGGGACCCTAAAACATATATTTCCGGTGAAATCTCGGTATCGAATTTTTTGACACATTCTCTATAAATACACTATGTACATAGTGAGTATAGAGAAAGTAAAAATTGCAGTTCGAGTCCCTTTGCATTGCCAGTTAAACAAAAGAGAGATGAAACGAAAGGTGATCCGGTCTGAGAAAGATTACATAGCTTACACCAATAACAAGGGTTAACTATGCAACAAAAATGTATTATATGAATTTGTTTTAACATCAACATTTTTTGTGTAGTAAATTACTGTTTATTTCTTATGGCTTACCAGTTATACAAATTCAGCAAACTTCATCCAGAATAAGCAGGTCTTCAGAAGCTATTCCCAGAAAATTCAAAATACACATTTTATTTGTCATTAATATATTTAAAATACGGATGGGCATGAAACGTAAATTACCGCAAATGAATTTCTGAGTTGCGAACTGGTGATCCCTAAACTTTCTGGTTGGACAATAATACACCACTTTCACCGGATGTTACAAAATTAAGTTAATCTTTTCTCTGCGCTACATACTGAGGTTCTAATGCCAAGGTAATTCGCGCTGGTGGTGAGCAAAGTTAACATAGTGCTTATATTGTTCTGACGGAGCTTCGTGCCGGGTGATGGATGCAGGTATAGATTGCCCAAGCGGTTTGGCCTTTTCTTTTGACACCAATGAAAATCGTCTTAAGACCTGAATCCCCGTCAAACGTTCACATTTTTAACATCATCACAGCACAAGACGTATTTTTGTTGTCGCTGAGTGTACTTTTAGAGAAAGTAATACCTAATCACCCTGTGGCTGATGCCTTCCTTGTTGGATAACTTTTCAGTTGTTTCTCGGGAGCAGATACCTGGTTAAGATGCCTAAACACTCCCTAATTTATGTCGCTCGCTTGCTGGTTATCTACTTACACACCCTCCTATTAATCAGCTTATCGCTTGCATCCCCTGCCTTTTCAGTGTCCTCAATGTCCCGTTTTAATTTCTCTACACGTACTATATGCATAGTGTATAGAGAAAGTATTATATTCCACACAAAAATTCGAACACCTCAAATACATGTTTTGAATCCCCTGAATCCAAAAAATTTAGGAAAAGGTCAGGGTGTGTGTCTGTAAGTGTGTATGTGTGTGTGTGTGCGCGCGGAAGTATGTGGAGAGCATAGCTCACAAACGAAAACTTCATTGAATACCAAATTTGGCATTTAAGTTTACTATCTCTCAAGGTTGCAACACGAAGAGTTTCAAGAAAATATCCTTACCCCATACTACCCTTTACTTGGAAAATTTTTGAAAATTGTGATTTGCTTAAAAATAGCTCTAACGATTTAGATCATAAATATATTAAATATTTACATAGAAAATAAAATGTATATCTGTAATTTTCTGTGTGAATAGCTTCTGAAAGCCTCTTTATTCTGGACGGAGTTTGTTGAATTTTGCATAACTGGTAAATCGTAATAGACAAAAAACTACAACATATGGCATTAGGGTGCCATTCAGTCCAGCTGATTTAACTAACTATGGTTAGATGGCAGCACAGTCGCTATTACCATCTATTTTCAGTTTCACTGTTGTTTTGAACTGAAGGTGGAACTTTGGGTAGTGCTATTAAATATTCATCCCGGTATTACCTTGGCGACAAAACTCCAGTCAAATTGGTTACCCCGCGAGATATGAACCCGGAACCTTCCGAATGCAGGCCACAGACATTACTGCCTTAACCATTCCGCTAATCTTGTAAGGTGTTACTACCCCATCTAAATACTTCGATGGCCGCGCCGTGGTTAGACCACTCGCCTCTCACCAAGGTGGCCCAGATTCGATCCCAGATGACCGCATGTGAAATTTATTTGAAACAAAGCGGTGCAGGGACGGATTTTCTCCGGGTTCTGCCATTTCCTCCATCATTACATTCCACCGGTTCTCCATCTTCATTCCATGTAATATCAGCGTCGTCGCCTGCGGTGCCATATGTAGTAAAAGCGGACGTTAAGCACTATCGAGAAAAAGCTTCCTAAATACCTACTGTATTTCTTCTTTACTCCTCACTTTCCTTTTTTCTTTCTTTTATTCTATTATTTTGAATTCTCCATTTCTTTATTTTATTTTTCTCTCTTCTGTGACCATTTCTTATTTCTCCTGTTACTTTACTTCTCCCATTTACCCATCTCCTCGTCTTCCCTATATTCTTTCTCCTTTCTATTGTTTCAGTCTTTTATTACACCTTCTCCCTTCATTCTCTACTATCCTCTCTCCCCTTATTATCTTCTCTCATCTACCCACCCTTTACTTTCCTATCCCCACAATTGTCTTCTATTTTCCATTTCACATATTCCTCTTTTGCATACCCATCCCCAATTTTCTCTTTTCGGTTTCTTCTTCCTTTCGTTTCTTGTTCGTATCCCTTCTTTTCTTCTCTCCTTTTCTCCACTCATTATACACTTCTCTTGTGCTTTCCTCTCCCCGGTTTCCTCTTCATTTTTCTTTTTCTTCTCTTCTGTTCATCTCAATTCTCTACTCTTGCCTATCTACCATTCTTTTTTATTTTTCTCTCTGCTGTTTCCTATTTCTTCTCTCTTTCCCTCATCTTATGATAATTATGATCTCTCCACCTTTATAATGAACACGAGGAGCAAGTTGGCAAAGAAAGAATATTCGCACTGCCGTCAAGTACAGAAGTGCACGTTGGTAAGACTGTAACGAGAGAGTTGGCAACCTCTTTTTGGTTTCCTTTCCTTTGAGAATTTCCTCATCACCCGAGTGTAAAGGGTACGCTCATTACCAAACTGTCAAGGGACTTAATTCCTCTTTCCAGAAATGGAAAAAGCGGCTAATTAGAGAAGGGGTCCTTCCTTGTGCCGCCGAGATTAGGAGTCCTCCCTCCCGTTAATTACTTTTTCCCCGCGTGTCCCCGGGATTAGCGTCGATGACGGACAGTTTTGTGCCCATCCACCTGTCTCTTCTTGTTTCCAGATAACTTTGCTTTTTCTTCGCTTTCTTTCTGAGGGAGCGGCACAAAACTGCGAGGCAGCAGATTAATGCGCAGGACCTTCTGCGCATGGACCATTCCTGATCCTCTGTGGCCACTGCGGTGTTTCCGGAACATTCGTAATTTTAGTTTTGAGAAGCGTTTTATTGCTGGAGAGAGGAATAGGAGTCCTTTATTGACTTTCACCTTCTCTGCAGTGAGTACTTCGTAGGTAAAAAAAATATTGCTTTCCACTTAAAATATATACCGGAAATACATGTTTTGAGGTCCTATGAATAAAGAAAACAATAATAAAAATCTTTGCGCGCGCATGTGTGTGTGTGTGTGTTTCTGTGAACAGCATAGATAATTCATAAACTCATGAGGAATATAGCTATGCCACACTTGGTACTTAAGTTCAGATCTTCCAAAGCTGTAACACAAAAGTTTTCAAGAAAACCCCTAAAACAACATTAAATTTTGTTTTTCGATAAACACATGGGTATTCTTAATAATTAAAATACACCTTTAGTTCAATTTCAACATTAAACTGTAGAATAAATATTTTAAATCCTTTAATTATTAAAATTATTTTCTTTAAAAGAAAATTACAGTGATAAAGTTGATCAATTAATAATGCCAATGCATATAAGGAGATGAGAGAAGAGAGAAGAAATAGGAAACAGGCGAGAGGAAAACATTAAAAATGGTAGATAGGCAAGAATAGGGAACAGAAAAAAACAGAAGAGAAGGAAAAGAAGAATGAAGAGGAAACCGCGGAAGAAAAGAACGAGAGAAGTGTAGATATGAGTGGAGAAAAGGAAAGAAGAAAAGATGGAACATTTTTTAAATCTTTTATTTTTTCAAAAGTATATAACAATTTTGATTAAAGAGACATGTATAGGGGTTACTTGCATGAAAATTAAAATGTTACATAACAGTAAAAGAATATATCAGGGAAGAATTTGTGAACTAGGTATACAGAAAAATAATGTTTCGTATGAATATTTTTAATCCTACTAAACAACAAAGAGTAGAAAAAGTCTTGTCTCTGTGACACATCAGATGTTTTATTTCTTTCTGAACCCACACTTGGCAGTTTTCCCCGTAGTTATTTTTAATTGGCGAGGATGTTTATGTAAAATAAGCACATATAATAATAATAATAATAATAATAAAGTACACCGATAAACAGGTACTACTATGCTTTCATATCATTCGAACAAATCACAATAATTTAGAATACCTATTTTAAGTTATAAAATCTCTCTTGGTGAGGGAAATCCAGGCAAATTTCAGATTTTATATTTAACCACCCGTACCATGAGTTCCATTATTGTACTATAATCCTGTATTGTAAGATTTAATTTATGTGCTCAAAAATATTAAATACTAAAATTGAATTATTAGAACAACTAGCTGGGTCGCCGGTTCAAACCCGGCGGAGGACGATGGATTTTTTTCGGGCATAAAAATCCTTAGCATGGCCTCCTTCGTAAGGGAAGTAAAGCCGTTGCTTCCGTGTCGTAGATTTAAGGCTCATAAAAGAACCTCAAGCCTGACAAAGGGGCCTCTGAGCAAAACTATGCGGTCTTTCACGCCCAACATAGAATGGGATGCTGAGAACCACTGTAGTTAGAGAGCGTCCATTTCATTTCTAATTACCTGGGACGTAACAGCTGTAATAGAGACAGCGGTGGTAATCTTAGCAGTTCAATCAAAATGTGTGACAATAAATAGAAGTCATTCACATGACTTTCTCTATATCTCTGTAAATTATTATCGTTAACAAGCTTATCTTTTGTTTATTTCATGCTAATCGAGAAAAATTAGCAGAAATAGTCTTATTTCTTGCTTTATTGTAAGTAGAAGCGAAATAAGTCAGTACCATAGGTTAAAGTGAAAGCCAAAAGCTGGTTGCTATGTGACTGATGTTCCTTTGTTTGTATGGACACGAGTTGACAAATTCCTGTATGAGAAAAGTACAAGTTTTTCAAAGCTGAAACCAAAAACAAGGAATATCTCAAAAACGATCAACTCCTCGAAAAAAGTTATATAACATAAATTGGTGTTTTAATGTGCTCTACATTTTGTGTGTGGTAAGTTTTTGTCCATTTCTTACGGTTTAGCAGTTATGCAAAATTCCTCCGGAATAAAGTAGTCTTCAGAGGCTATTCCCAGAAAATTCAAGGTATACATATTATTTATCACGTGAATATCTTTAATATACGATATTTTAATCAAAATCTTTAGAGCCATTTTTGAGAAAATCAAAATTTTCGAAAAAAGTTCCATGTAAAAAGTAGTTGGGGGCGGGGGGATTTTCTTGAAAATCTTCGTGTCGCATCCTTGGAAGATACCAAACTTAAATACTAAGTTTGGTATTTAACGGTCTTTTCGTTTTTGAGCTATGCTATCCACAGACACACAGACACACACACACGGACCTTTTTGTAAAAATGCTTTTTTTGGATTCAGGGGGACCCAAAACAAGTATTTCCGATGAAATCTCGGTATCAAATTTTTGGGTGGAATACAATACCTTCTCTATACACTATGTAATAGTACGTGTAGAGAAAGTAAAAATGTTACCGCCAATGATTTCAAGTGAGCATTGACGTTTGTTTTGAAGATCTTCGAACTTTACGACGTTTGCGGAGGGCCATTCAAAACAAACGAAAAGGAATGCTGACTTCAGGAATTGCGTTGATCCATGAAAACGCTCGTTCATACACTGCTAGCACAACCCATCGACTCCTTGAATAATTTCAATGGGACATTTTTGATCATCCACCGTACAGTCTTGACCTGGCGACTCTCACATTTTCCCTGAACCGAAGACGTGGCTAGGAGGGCAGCACTTTCAAACCAATGAAGATCTTCAAAACAACGTCAATGTTCATTTGAAATCATTGGCGGCAACATTGCTTGTGCACAGATACGATAAATGTCTCAATCTTTTCGGTGATTATGTTGAAAAGTAACCATAAGTGTACAAAACTTTAGTAATAAAATAATTTATAGCCTATCGGAGTTTGAATACATTGTATATAGCTGATGGAGAAAATAAAAACAAACATACTTATGTGTTTGAATGTGTAATTGCGAATCCAGGAGTTTAAAAGTAAACAGTCTCTCCTGTTGGGGATTTAAGTAATCCGCAAATAAAAGTGAGGGATGGTTTAGGAATGAAACTAAAGCAGCAGAAAGGTAACGACGGAAACAAAAATGCTACACGCTGTGAATAAAATTGTGAAGCCGGTACCAGCAAGCCGGAGGTCATCTGTGTAGCGGTAGGCCTGTTGGTTCTTCACACCTACTGCGTGCTCTACCTGATGGCCCCCTACTGACACCAACAAGACAAATGGCTTCCACTCTGATGATATGAAAAGATCGCTCCGATGATAAATGACTATGATCGGCTTGTCGCGAAATCCCCGTGGTGCCCCCTTCTTCCTGCATGCGTTCTTTGCTCTCTGTCTTCCTATAAAAACTTTAATGTGTCACGTGACTTTCTCTACTCAGATCTACAAAGTATTCTTACGTTCTCTACACGTACTATGTACATATAGTGTATAGAGAAGGTATTGTATTGCACCCAAAAATTCGATACTGAGATGTGAGTGTCTGTGGACCATAGCTCAAAAATGAAAAGACCGTTAAATACCAAACTCAGTATTTAAGTTTGGTGTCTTCCAAATATGCGTCACGAAGATTTTCAAGAAACCACAAACTACCCTTTACATGGAAAAAATTTAGAAAATTTTGCTTTTCTCAAAAATGGCTCTAATGATTTTGATTAAAGTCGTATGTTAAAGATATTTACATCGCATATAAAATGTATATTTTGAATTTTCTGGGAATAGCCTTCTGGATAATTTTGCATAACGGTTAAACCGTAAGAGAAAGACAAAAACTTATTACACGAGGTGTAGTTTTCGTTAATACACGTAATTTATGTCCTACACATTTTTCTTGTAGAGATGGCCGTTTTCGAGCTATTCCTCGTTATTGGTTTCAGTTTTTACTACCTAACTTTTCTCAAACTGGTCCATCCAAAGCATACCCCACCTCATTTGTTCACATAGTGACCAGCGTTTAAAAGATTTGACTGTCGTTTTAGCCTAGTTTGTTCCTTATTTCCTTTCTACTTGCAAGGAAGCAAGTAATAAGACTAATTTTGCTGTGTTTTTCTCGATTAGCATGATGCACATAAATGAAAACAGTTATTTATGAAACTATCCTATAATTGTAGTATGCGAGGAGAGGTAACCTCACGAGTATTTTAATGACCATTATATGAGAGTTGCATACGTAGCTTTTTCTACGACATGTAGGCATACAATAAATATTTAACATTTAGATATCCTACATACGAAAGATGAACTCCACGCTATGCATATTGTACGCTGGCGTCGATAACAAATGAAATTCGATTTCATGTGATAGTTGATTTGCCAGATGGAGACTGAGGTATTTTTGCCTAGTGATAATGATATGGAATTTAGTTCCACGTCTCATGCTATAACAGAGGAGGTGAGGAATGTTGTTAAAAATGCACATCCACAGAAAGGTATATGATAAATTCATGTCATGAAGTTGAGTGAACTGAAGTAGAGCTAGCGCTGTGTTATTGACTTCCTCGCCTCTGTGATGCCAATGTCATGACCTACTTTCTTTGCTTACGTAATATTATGAGTTTAGATTCGGAAAATAATTATATATTCTTATAATTCTTACACACAATTAAATATTCTTTGAGGTTATTGTACGCGTAAGATGTTTCTGTAATTTTATGTATATTAGCAGGGCAGCACGCAAAAAAAAAAAATCTATATCGAAATGAAGGCCTGTATCGAAATGCTCTTCATTTCGATATAGATTTTTAACAGTAAATGAACATATTTCAGTAGAATATTTGTATATGGAACAAGTAGAGAAAGTCATGTGAATGGAACACATCAGATTTTTTCACTAACTTTTATTTGGAACACATATTCATACTACCGGAATCTATACGGAGCTCGGGAATCAAACCGGAGATCACAGGGGCAGTCCAAGAGTAATTTGACAATGCGTTAACATTCCATTCACTCTAGTCCCTCCGGTCTTTCATAATGTCATCGTATCCTGAAGTTACTGTAGAGGACAGCGGTGGTGACAAATACCATCCCGGAAATGTGGAAATAAATGTCAGAATCATTTAATAAAGAGGAACCAGGAGTATCAACATTTGATTTTAGAATAATTTTGAATTTTTGTGGGCTGTGACGGGGCGAGGAGCGGCTGGTGACCAGATCGGCCAAGGCGTAGCGCCGAGTATTGGAGTCTCTATAATTGATGGGCGATATCGCCGCGTTGTTCGATCGCCACCAAACTGTTGTGCCACCACCTCATCGATTTTTTAATCCTTTTTATTGGCACTCGCTTTGATAGGCTTCCCACTGAAACAGCCGGTAGGGCCACCGCATGAAAAAAACACCACATCGATTGTCCATAAATTTTAAACAAGGTGGGAAGGTGCGCTCCAGATTCCCGTACGGCACTCATTAGTCACGGGGAGGGGTTGGGGCGAATTAGAAGATCCAGGTTCGTTTTCGTGGTAGTCACCAGAGTGCTAACCAGTAATACAGCTTTCATATCATTTCCACAAGCCAGAAATCATCATATTAATGCATTTTTTATGAGTTTATGTTCTTCCTTACCGTTCAAGACCTCATTAGAAGAGACAGATTTCAATTGATTCAGAAACGTTTTATTCCAGACTATGCGACGCTTCCCATATATAGAGTTCTGGGTTCGTATCCCGCACGCAGGTTTTGGATATTTATGGAATGGTGAGGTGATGTGGATGCCCTAGTTCAGAATTCTGTTGGTATGGTTTGGTAGGACAAGTGGATTTCTTCGCGTTAAAGATTGTTCTTGAATTCGTTTATTCATTTTTTTCTCACCTTCTCCAACGTCGAACAGACACACATTCCTCCTAAAGTTTCCCTTTTCAGCGCCTATCATTCCGTATTACGTTTGGACGTTTTCTGGTGTATGAAACAAACGCTGTTTCTGTCGCGGCCATATGTAGCCCGTTCGGCCCCACCACGGACTCAAATATCACGTCTTAACCCCACGAAACTTCCATGGCTATTGAAATCGTGTCGATCGACCAACAAGAGAACCGTTTCTATTTGCTTTGTTATGTTCACCCTCGGGTAACTGGACTTCCAACCCCCTTCGGTTCATTGCCCTGCCCTTAACGGTACTATTCAACCTGGATCGAGTTCCAGCTTGTAGTAACTGTCTTTTGCCTTCTTAGATGTGTTTTACATTTCTTTCCTCGTCATTTCCAAAATATGTGTTTTGTCTCCTCTTAGTATAATTTATATTATATTGGATATAATTTATATCTCCCTTTTAGACACCTTCTAATTCCATTATAGGACATTTACGGTCTCAACTAGCAGAGCCCGAAGTTCTGCGCGCGCTACTGGGTTAAATGTGGAGCCCTTTTCTGTTCCGTCTCATTTCCACCTCCTTATTGTTTCTCCATCTCTACTTCGTCCACACTGTCTCTTCTCTTTCACTCTCCCTCCCCCCTCCACTGTCCTCTTAATGCATGTTACACATAAGCTATTTTAAAAATTGCTTTGTTTGGTGATACTTCCTGCGCTAAAAGAGTTACTATTTCAGGTTAAAATCCGCCAGAGGGCAACTGGCCTGAGTGACTTTCGTTTTATCCCTCTTGCTTATCAGAGTAGATGATGAGCAGGTCGCACTCAGTGAGGGGTAAAACGAAGGTCATTCTGCCAGTTTCTCATTGGCAGGTTTTAACTTGAATAAGCAAATATTTTAACGCATGCAGGGATAGCCGTACTCAGGTCTACAATATATATTTACTTTCTCCACATGTACGATGTACATAGTGCATAGAGAAGGTATTGTATTGCACCCAAAAATTCGACACCGAGATTTCACGGAAATCCTTTGGGACCCCCCCCCCGAATAAAAAAACATTTTTAGAAAAAATATCCGTATGTCCTTGAGTGAGTGTGTGTGAGTGTGTGTGTGTGTGTGTGTGTGTGTGTGTGTGTGTGGGCAGCAAAGCTCAAAAACAAAAAGTCTCTAAAATACCAAACGTAATATTTAAGTTCAGTATCTTCCAAGGATGCGAAAGGAAGATTTTCAAGAAAATCCCCCCATCCCCAATTACCCTTTACATGGAAAGAATTTGTAGAATTTTCATTTTCTCAAAAATGGCTCTAATGGTTTTGATTAAAATCTCTTATATTTAAGACATTTTCATGACAAATAAAATGTATATCTTGAATTTTCTGGGATTAGCCTCTGAAGATCTATTTATTCTGAATTAATTTTTTTGAATTTTGCATAACTAGTAAACCGTAAGAGATTCACAAAAGGTAAGTATTAATGTAGATCTTGTACCACAAAATTTACGTCATTTACATGTTTTTTTTTTTGTTTTTTTTTCTGATGTTAATCGTTTTCGAGTTAGTCCTTGTTATTGGTTTCAGTTTAACACACACACACAGACACACACACACACACACAAACACACAAACACCCATACCCATGGAGGGACTCGAACTTTTAAGACCTCTTTAATAATAAAACCCTTTTTAGAAAAATGTTTACGGGTGTGTGTCTGTGTCTTTGTGTTTGTGAGTAGCATAAACTCAAACACTAAAGGTCGATAAATACCAAATTTTATATTTTAGATTAGTATGTTACAAAGTTGCGACAGCAAGATTTTCAATACATTGCCCCTCCTCCAACTAGCCTTTACATGGAATATTTTTCGAAAATTTTATTTTCCCCACAACAGTCGTCACAGTTTTAAGTGCTATTATATTAAATAGGTATATTTAAATTGCATCTAAATGAGAAAATCTTAATTTTATGACAATTCGGAAGGAGTTTCATGTTTATCTTAAAACTGGAAAACGTCAAACAATAGACGAAAATGTAGGTATGTTTAAAACGCATAACTATTTCAAATAACTTTTTTTGGAACAAAAATGTTCGAGACATCCGTTATTAATGGTTTGATTTATCCAATTTTTACTCAGTCTTTTGAAGTCCTTTTCATATACCTATATATGCATACTGACACCTAGGCAATAATTCGGACTCATGGAAATTATTACTTTAGTTCATTTGGTTTATTACAATGTGTAACGAGTGTGTGACTTGCATTCTGGAGGTCCCGAGTTCGATCCCCGTTCGCAGCCTACTCTGACCCATGGGTTTTTCAGGTTTCCCCGGATTTGGCAGGCGAATGTGGGGTGATTTATTTTCTACTACGATTATCTTTCCATCATTATCCCTTCATTCCACGGAGGGGTGATGTTGCGATGTCTTTAGCTACCGGGTTTAGACGTTGTGGATCCCTAGCTTTCGTGGTTCTTAAACTGATTATAAGTACGTCGGGCATTTCCGGATGAGCCCTCTGCAGGGAGGAGTTTCAGAATTTATCAGCTGCAGTAGTGCGGGCGCTGCCTACCTCGACCAGTTGTAGTACTTCTAACGTTACTCGGAGTACGCTGGGTCAAACTCTGAGCCCCTCTCGATAGGAAGCTGTTCGGATTGGGTTAGACTCGGCAGGTTAGCGGTTTCAACTCCTCAGTGCCTTCCGACAATAGCCTGGATAGCTAGTGGACGGCACGCTAGACATTTAGCATAGGCTTTTTGGCTTCAGAGGCTATTCCCAGAAAAATTCATCTTATTTTTCATGTAGTTATCTGTAACATACGGTTTGTGACCAAAATCATTAGAGGCAGTTTTGAGAAAATAAAAATATTGGAATATTTTTCTATATAAAAGGTGATTTTTGGGTGGGGTATTTTCTTGAAAATCTTCGTGTCATAAGCTTGGAAGATGCTGATTTTGATACTATGTTCGGTATTTAACCTACTTTTCGTTTTATTGATCGTGTTGACGGACTCACGGACATACATACACAGCCACCTTGCGGACCTTTTTATAAAAATCTGATGTGTACCATTCACATGACTTTCTCCATATCCCTGCAATAAATAATTCTTAAAAACCTTATACTTCTATTTACTTTATGCTAATCAGAAAAAATTAGCAGAAATAGTCTTATTACTCGCTTCCTTGTAAGTAGAAGCGAAATAAGGGACAACCGTAGGTTAAAGTGATAGTCAAAAGCTGGTTTCTATGTCAATGAAGTTCCTTTGTTTATATGGATAGGAGTTGACAAGTTCCTGTATGAGAAAAGTATACGTTTTTCATAGCAGAAACCAAAAATAAGGAATGTCACAAGAACGACAAACTCCACGAACAAAATGTATATAACATAAATTGTGTTTTAATGTGCTCTACATTTTTTGTGAAGTAAGTTTTTGTCCATCTCTTACAGTTTAGCAGTCATTCAAAATTTAGTAAAATTGATCCAGAATAAACTACTCTTCAGAGGCTATTCCCAGAAAATTCAAGATATACATTTCATTTGTCAGGTAAATATGTTTAATATCCGAAATTTTAATCAAAATCGTTAGAGCCATTTTTGAGAAAATCAAAATTTTCGAAAAAAGTTCCATGTAAAGGGTAGTCGGGGGTGGGGGGATTTTTCTCAAAATTTTCGTGTCGCATCCCTGGAAGATACTAAACTTAAATACCAAGTTTGGTATTTTACCGACTTTTCGTTTTTGAGTTATCGTGTTCACAGACACACGGACACACACACACACACACACACACACACACACACACACACACACACACACACGGACCTTTTTGTGAAAATGCTTTTTTTGGATATTGGGGACCCTAAAACATACATTTCCGGTGAAATCTCGGTAACGAATTTTTGGTGGAGTGCAATACTTTCTCTATACACTATGTACATAGTGCGTATGGAGAAAGTAAAAATCTGATGTGTTCCATTCACATGACTTTCTCCACATCCCTGCAACAAATAATTCTTAAAAAGCTTATACTTCTATTTACTTTATGCTAATCAGAAAAAAATAGCAGAAATGGTCTTATTACTCGCATCCTTGTAAGCAGAAGCGAAATAAGGGACAACCGTAGGTTAAAGTGATAGTCAAAAGCTGGTTGCTATGTCAATGAAGTTCCTTTGTTTATATGGATAGGAGTTGACAAGTTCCAGTATGAGAAGAGTATACGTTTTTCATAGCAGAAACCAAACATAAGGAATGTCACAAAAACGACGAACTCCACGAAAAAAATGTATATAACATAAATTGTGTGCTTTAAAGTGCTCTACATTTTTTGTGCAGTAAGTTTTTGTCCATCTCTTACGGTTTAGCAGTCATTCAAAATTTAGTAAAATTGATCCAGAATAAACTACTCTTCAGAGGCTATTCCCAGAAAATTCAAGATATACATTTCATTTGTCAGGTAAATATGTTTAATATCCGAAATTTTAATCAAAATCGTTAGAGCCATTTTTGAGAAAATCAAAATTTTCGAAAAATGTTCCATGTAAAGGGTAGTTGGGGGTGGGGGGATTTTTCTCGAAATCTTCGTGTCGCATCCCTGTAAGATACTAAACTTAAATACCAAGTTTGGTATTTTACCGACTTTTCATTTTTGAGTTATCGTGTTCACGGACACACGGACACACACACACACACACACACACACACACACACACGGACCTTTTTGTAAAAATGCTTTTTTTGGATATTGGGGACCCTAAAACATATATATCCGGTGAAATCTCGGTATCGAATTTTTGGTGGAATGCAATACTTTCTCTATACACCATGTACATAGTGCGTATGGAGAAAGTAAAAATGTGTTTCTTAGACTCAGACGATCTCAAAACATATATTTCCGGTGAAACCTCGAAAAACAAAGAAAAGTATCATTGCATGGTCCATCTATATATGTTCGTGAAAAGACTATCACTCAAGCCTAGGTATCTAAACCAGCAAACATGAGATTTATGCTGATGTACGCCAGAGGGAGAGAGTGGGGGGGGGGGGAGAAAGAGAGGAAGGCAGAACGCTCACCTTGGCCTCTTCTCTCAGTTTCCATTCACGTATTCACATGTGTTGCCTTGCCTCTTCCTAGAGGACGAAGGGAGAAGTGAGCCTGGAGAGCTTGTGAGGATCAAAATGGGAATAATTTTTCGTGGCCACTCAGATCCGGGTACTGGACTCGTTAAACTCAAAACGTCATAAGAGCACCACACTAGCAGTTGTACAGAACTGTGTAGCAAAACTCTGCACTGCCTCGAAAATTTGCAAAAATGAGAATTTTATCTCGACGAGAGAGCTTGCAGCCAAACGTGCGTATAATACTTCACCGAAAAGCATGATATTATTTCGATATCTAGATCCTTAGTTCAGTGCAGTACTCTAAAACAGATACAAAATATCGTACTAATGTACAAACAGAAGACAAGTATCCGATTTCTAAAACAGATTATATAGGGTGTCCATAAAAACATTTTGCGGATATAAACGGGTATAGCGTCACTGCGGTTGTTGGATTTACATGGAATTGGTTCATTAGAAAGTACACATCTGAAAGGCTTCAAAGCGATATTCCCATCGTGCCACAACCAAACCCAAAATATCTACCAGGTGGTCCTACTCCCCCGTATATGAAGTGTGCAGATACTTCGTGCGTTAAAAGAGTTGCTGAACACAACGAGGCTATTTCAAATTAAAACCGGCCAGTTCCCTACTCTTCTGAAACGCTTTTAACGCACAATATCTGCACAAGTCAAATATGTAGCAGTTGAGCCACCTGGCAGAGTATTGAACTCGATGCGGGAGTGATACGAAATCGGAGCTACTGAAGGTTTCCAGGTAGTAGTGTATGTATATGATCTCATTAGAGTCACAAATAGTTAAATCAGGGAGCCGCGGAGGCCAGCTGTTTGATTCCCAGCGCGCCCATTCCATCTTCCAGCATGTTGTTGATGCGGTACATTCTGTAAAGCGAGATGTTATAGCACTCTAAATACTGTAAAATTAACACCGAGATGAAAATGTAACCTTAAGTTCATTTAACACGATTTGCTTATATCCAACAATAGCATTGACAAACCAAATAGCAAAAACAGAGTGTTGCCATGTGTTGTTTCGATCAACAATTTACAATTGCATATATCCTGAAACTATTTAACTTTCTCTTTCCAATGGTATAAAATTCGTGTATATCCAACAAAAACAGTGACATCTTATTTATTTATAACCGGGGTATATTTCCGTGCTCATTCTTTAGATTTCCTGTATCTAAACTATTACAAACTTTGCTCTGCTAAAGTTTAATCTTTTGCGCTCCCTCTCCCTCCTCTTTCCCTGATTGGCCAAAGTACAGACGAGAGCAAAAATGCTCTTGGTTTCCTTTAGTACTTTTCTTCATTAAATGTCGGCAGAATTTCCTTATCAGGTGTGTTCCTCACCTACCCCTCGCCTCTTATTGGTTTGAATAAAGTGCGTGGCGAAAGGGGTGTGGAACGAAAGCATTTTAACTTAGTGGCTTAAGATACTTATTAGCTGTGTCCCTCTCCTATTGAACTTATGTCAAATGTCTGGTACTTATGTCAAATGTCTGGTACTGGAATCTTCACCAGTGAACACAGGGCAGTTCTCTGGACAGTAATGAGAGAAAGCGGAGCACAAGATAAACATTATGCGGAATGATTTCCTGAAATTGTCTTATAAAATTATTCTCTTTGTTATATATCTCATATAAAAACGACAAAGGGATAAGACTGCAACTCGAAAACTATTTCCATTATTGAGCAAGATTAAGCCTCCTATACCCCTTGCGAGATAAAAGGTCACTTATTCAGAATAGGGTATTAAGTTTATCCTAAGGAAATAACCAGCAATTCCTTGAATCTAAAGTTCACAATACACAACAAAACAGGAAGGTAACTAAACAACTAAGACCATATATCGGAAACTGTGTCAATGAGATATATAGGGAAACTGCGCAATTAAAACTATATTTTTCTCTTCGTTAAAAACCAAGAATTTAAATAGATTTAGATGAATTAATACAAAAAGTAGTCAACTTTGGGGAGAAGGGATAAAGTAGGCCCGTGCAAGAACCGGTAAATTGGCAAAGAGCTCACCATACTGGTAAGAGAATATAGGATCTTACGGGCAAAGTCTGCAAGGGCTTGGTAGAGTTAGGAAGTCCCGAGTTTGAACCTCGGTCAGTGGACTTCGGGCTCATTTAAGCGCCATTTCACAAAGGACATTAAATAAATAAACAAAAACGATGTTTTAAGGAATAAAACAGGGAATATTAATAATACACATTGTTTTTTTTTTTTTTTTTTTTTTTTTTTTTTTTTTTTTTTTTTTACGCTTGACTCGACAGAAATTATTCTTTTTTTCCAGTGTAAAGTTTCTAATGTCAAAATAAAAGCAATATATTCTATTTCCTTTTAAAGGAGCGCGAGTGTTTTGAGGTTAGAGGATTGTAACAAAGTTAAACAGCAATTGGAAAGTATAAAACGTAGTGTAGTGGAATCACGCATTTAATAAAATAAACATGCTCTACAAGAACTATTAATTCCAGTGTGGACATAAGACGCTTTCGACCCAAGCACTCTTGAACGACGTTCCCTTCTGTGGTCATTAGTAGGGAACGGGTATTTGGTGATTGAAATCCCTGTCCTCAAGAAGCTGTGTGGCTTTTCACAATATGGAGAAATGATGGTTTCCTGGAAATCTCCGGAATAAGGAGACGCAGGATATCGACTCGGACAATCAAAAAGCCATCAAGTAAACGATGAGCTGCCGGCGGTCACTCGTCATAAAGCGGGGCCCTTGCTACTGAGGGTATCAGGAATTTATCCTGGTGGGATTTGCTGTCTTTGGGCTCAACCCTATGCAAGAAAACTAATAAAAACGGTTTCAATAGACGGCATTATTTTTCAATAAATCCAAATAAAAAGAAATCTGATGTGTTCCATTCACATGACTTTCTCTATTTCTGTATAACAAATTATTGTTAATAAGCCTATTCTTCTATTTACTTCATGCTAATCGAGAAAAAATTAGCAGAAATGGTCTTATTACTTCCTTGTAAGTAGAAGCGAAATATGAGAGTATCATAGGTTAAAGTGAAGTCAAAAGCTGGTTACTAGGTGACTGAAGTTCCTTTGTATGGATACGAGTTGAAAAATATCTGTTTGAGAAAAGTACAAGTTTTTCAAAGCTGAAACCAAAAACAAGGAATATCTCAAAAACGATCAACTCCTCGAGAAAAAAAATTATATAACATAAATTGTGTGTTTTAATTTGCTCTACATTTTTTGTGTGGTAGGTTTTTGTTTATTTCTTACGGTTTAGCAGTCATATAAAACTCATCCAGAATAGTCTTCATTGGCTATTCCCAGAAAATTCAAGATATATATATATATATATATATATATATATATATATTATTTGTGAAATATATATCTTTACTATATGATGTTTTAATCAACATCAACATTTTCAAAAATTTTTCCATGTGAAGGGTAGTTGGGGGTGGGGGGATTTTCTTGAAAATCTTCGTATTCCATCCTTGGAAGATACTGAACTTAAATACCAAGTTTGGTATTTAACGGTCTTTTCGTTTTTGAGCTATGCTGCCCACAGACACACACACACACACACACACATACACATAGACAGACACAAACACGGATATTTTTCTAAAAATGCTTTTTTTGGATTCAGGTGGTGTCAAAACATGTATTTCCGGTGAAATCTCGTTATCGAATTTTTGGGTACAGTGCAATACCTTCTCTATGCAGTAAGTACATAGTACGTATAGAGAAAGTAAAAATGTATGACATAAATTGTGTGTTTTAATGTGCTCTATATTTTTATGTGGTAAGTTTATGTCCATCTCTTACGGTTTAGCAGTTATGCAAAATTCCGTAAAATTCATTCACAATAAAGTAGTGTTCAGAGACTATTCCCAGAAAATTCAAGATAAACATTTTATTTGTCAGGTAAATATCTTTAATATATGATGCTTTAATCAAAATCGTTAGAGCCATTTTTGAGACAGTTAAAATTTTTGAAAAAAGTTCCATGCAAAGGGTATTTGGTGTTGGGGGGATTTTCTTGAAAATCTTCGTGTCGCATCCTTGGAAGATACCAAACTTAAATACCAAGTTTAGTAGTTAACAGGGTTTTCGTTTTTGAGCTATGCTGTCCACACACACACATACCCACACATTTTTCTAAAAAGGTTTTTTTTTTTAGATTCAGGGGGTCTCAAAACATGTATTTCCGGTGAAAGCTCGGTACAATACTTCCTCGATACAATATGTACATAGTACGTGTAGAGAAAGTAACAAGTGCCTCCGAATACTTCCTACCGAAAGAAGATGTTAATCGGCCTGTGAAGAGATATTAGGTTAACTCAGATCGCAACAGGCTAATGGCCTATTTTTGGAACGGAAAATAATAAAGCAATTTATCTATAAATTCTAATTTTCTGTTTAAAATCATGAACTTACAGTTCTAAATGCTACAAGGCATACAACATTTATTAAACAACATAGTAAATTAATTAGGAAAGAAGTCACTAATGCCATAAAGGCAGCCCTACCTCTGAATTAGAATACATTGTGTGGGGAATTGGTCATAACACCGACTGCAACATATGCTCGGGCCCCCCAGCTCAGCACCCCCCCCCCCACACTCCGGCCCACAATTCCCTCTCAACACGCACAGCAACTCGTGATAAACGGATTAGCGTCAAATCGTATCAAACCGAATTGAACTCAAACTGCATTTAAACCTCCCTTCCTCTCTTCTGCCGCCCGCATATGGAATATAAGGGATTTTGGCCGACAATAATGACCTTTATTATCATCATCCAGATAGGATTAAACGCGAGGCTGGGGTGATAGGATGACATCTGATTCACACACCAATTCACATTAAAACCAAGTTAAACTTTTTTTCCAGCCCGTTCCCTGAACGGCCGTTCGACTGATGAATGAGCTCCCATTGTGTTTTCCATCGTGGCGCTCGGATAAAACTTTTAGAGCGCCTTTGTAACGACATTGTTGCTAGATGCTTGTAACAGAGATCTTCCTCTTGTCTGCACGCGGCGATAAAGGAGCACTTGCAGCGAATTGCACTTGTCGGCAAGACTCAGGGTCGACTCAACGCCTTTGTGTAGTACTGCAGCTGGCAGAGTAGCCCTGTAATAGGTAAGGTGCGACACATCGCTTCATCTGACTGCAGCTTTTGTTGAATTTATTCCGACAGCTGTTGAGATGCTTAAAAATTAATATTTACAAGTGTTTTACTATGACTTTAAACATCCTGTAAATCACACAAATCAGAGAACACCATTGTAATAAAAGTCGCCCTAGGTGTTGTAATGGTTACCATGCTAACTTCATATACCCAAGGTCGCATGAAATCCTTAGCATGGCTTCCTTCGGAAGGGAAGTAAATCCGTTGGTCCCGTGTCGTAGATTTACTGCAAGTAAAAGAACCTCAAGCCTGATAGAGAGGCCTCTGAGCAAAATTTTCGCCCAATATGGATATTTTGCACCTGAATTTTCCCTGGACGCGTCCTGCATTGTGGAGAGCTCTTATTTGGACAGTACCTATGCTTGGCTTAGTACCTTGGACACGCCAGCTGTCTGTGTGGTTCCAGCTTTACGAAGTTTTTTGTATGCAGAGCGGTGGCGGATGATTCGAGACAACAGAATCAACGCTGGATATACAAGATATGGGCACCTGATTGATTCTATATCGATCCGGAATGATCTTGGATGCAATATCATGCATTATTCCTCTTTATGCTGGCCTGTTGTGATGTAGAGCTCCTGCTTCTCCTGAAATAAATAAAGTTCCTAATTCCCAAAGAGGGTACCATGCCACTACAAACTAAATAAAAAAGAATAAGTACAAAAAGAAATTTAAAAAAAATGCCCATTGTTCTCCTCCACAAGTGAATATATATATATATATATATATATATATATATATATATATATATAGAATGGGACGCTAAGAACCACAACAGTTAAAGAGCGTCCATAAATAGAACTCCATTTCTTTCTCTTTTTTTGTAACAAAAACTCCTTTTTACTTTCTCTGCACGTAGGTATGTAGAAGATGTTGCATTCCACACAAAAATTCGATACCTAGATTTCACCTTTTTTACCTTTTCTAGCCCGTTTGAACAATATACATGGTGGATAGAGAAAGTATTGTATTCCACCCAAAAAGTCGATGTAGAGATTTCACCGAAAATATGTTTTGAGGTCCCCTTAGTTGGAAAACATTTTTAGAAAAAGGTCCATGTGTGTGAGTGTGTGTGTCTGTGGACAGCATAGCTCACCAACTAGGTATTTAAATTGAGTAAATATCCCCAAGGATACGACGCGAAGATTTGCAAGAAAATCTCCCCACCCCCAACTACCCTCACATAGAAAAATATTTGAATATTTAAATTTTCCCAAAATTACTCTATCGATTTTGATCAAAATACCGTATATTAAAGATATTTACATCACAAATAATATGTGTATATTGAGTTTCCTGGAAATAGCCTCTGAAGACTTTCTTCTGGATGCATTTTTGCAGAATTTTGCAAAACTGGTAAACCGTAAGACGTAGACAAAAACTTACTTCACAAGAAATGTAGAGCTCTTAAAACACGCAACTTATGTCTTTATGCTTTTTTATAGAACTAATCGTTTCTGAGAGTTTCTTATTGGTTTTAGCTTTAAAATACTTATACTTTTTTCAAACGGGGCCATACAGAACGAACTAATTCTGTTCAATTATTTAACATAACTACGAGCTTTTAGGCGAATGTATTCTTATTTCCCTTCTACTTAAAAGGAGGCGAGTAATAAGACTAATTATGCTAATATTTATCTCGATTAGTATGACTTAGATAAAAGAATAACTTTTTTTAAGAATAATTTGTATTAGGAACAGCTGGAGAAGGCTATGTGAATGGAATATAGTGGAGTATAGAAAAGTCCGTGTGACAAATTTCACACGGCATGTGTGAAAAAATTAAATTGTCACTGATCATAATAGTTGACTGAACTATGAAGCCCACCACTTAAAGTATTTATCACACTGTGAGTCGCCATTGGGGTATGTCATCTTAAAGTAATCTGAGATCACTTTGTGATTTACCGGGAAACATGCGAGTCAGTTGAGGAATTTAATGCCCTGCCGGCACGTTGCCATGCTAAAGCTCAGTGGTTAGAGCGATCGGCTAGAGATCGGGATATCCGTGGCTCAGATCTCGGCTATAGCATTGCATTTTTCAGTCTAACTCTACTTACTCGACTATTGTTTTACCCCTCGCTCAGTCTCCGCCGATAGCAAGACATGTAGAGCGAAGGTCACTCTTGCCAGAACTCCGCTGGAAGAGTTTAAGTTGTAACAGCCGTTTAGTTCTGCAGCTCTTTTAATGCACCAAGGGAAATATGCATCAAATTCGGGGGCCACCCTGTATTTAAGTTCAGCATGTTATATAGATGCCACAGAAGAAAATTCCTCCGCCTCAAACAATCCTTTTCCGACGTTGATACTTTGGAGCATCGCCTTATATTTTGTCGGCAGGTTGCTGGCATTTGGTTGGTGCTTTGTAGCTATCTAACCAAATGGTGCCAGCCGGAGGTCCCGTATTGCCTGGAGAAACTCTGGCGCCTGGAATTTCGTTTCCCGAATACCTCCCTACAATGCTGTGTGATTTGGTTGGTAGCGGGAACGCTCCACTAGACCTTGAAAAAGAATATTTGCACTGTGACAAAGAGGGAGGACTTCATGAGACAAGAACACTGGAAGCTGATGAAGTCCGGATTTATCGGCAATATGCAGCCATTTATCACACGGTTTGAGGTTACCAATTAATATTGTTGGTCCCTTTGTAAATATCACCTCAAAACTTAGAAGCCTTGGCGATATGGTTAGGTTGAGCTTTCCGCTTCTGTGAGGAGGACTCATTTTACAAAATACTAACACCACCGAGAAAAGAGCAGTACTCCCCAAGACGTGAAATAGGACTGACCATTATGGCGCGGTCAACACAATAAAATGACATGAAATAAACACAACCAAACATTCAATTGAATTATTGCTTAAATCTATTGTAATCATGTATTAATCTAATGATGGAAAATAATTATATTAAAAAAAAAGAAAAGAAAAAGTAAAGAGTATAACAAGCTTCTCTGCATGAGAGAAAAACAATGGTAAAAAAGAATTAGCTTCAGATTCTGACTAGAATACCGTGAGTTTAAGATATTTTGCATTACCTAATTTTCCGCGAAGAGCATGTTAACTCAAGATATACTTTTATTTAAGAAAGTTATAGCTTATTTATTTTATATCATCTTAAAGTTTAATGATTAAAGAATTTGAAATGCATTAAACGAAGGATAAATCACGAGAATCTGCTCTGTTAAAATATAAATATGTTTAATTTCAAGCTCAAATGTAGTATGTATGTTCTGAACGAATTGTGAATAACTCTGTACAGATGGTAATCCATTAGCTATATACATATATGCATATGTAAAAATATATGTACATATTAATATTTTAGAATTAAGTTGGTGTGTACGAAATTTTGTTCTAAAAAGCTGGTTAATTTTAATGTACTTGATACATTTTGTACATATACATAAAGTTGTTGTTTTTTTTTTTTTTTAGTTCTATAGTGGTTCTATATTGCCTTCTTTTAATTTGTGCTCATCTATACAGCGATTAGAATTTCTCTATTATATACTCCCCTTTTCTCTACGCCTCTTTTCCTTCTCTTTTGTTATTCCTTCTTTAGAGTTTCCATCTGTTTTCTGTTTTGATTTTCTCATATTTTTAGTTTCAGCTTTAATACTCCCCTCTATTTTGTTTGTGTGTTTTGTTATATTTCTTTCTCTCTCTCTCTCTCTCTCTCTCTCTCTCTCTCTCTCCATGTTTCCATTAGCTTAACTTTTATCTATAACCGACTCATTCCTCGTGCTGCTCGTTCTCTCCCTTACTTTTTCTTCTCTTTCATGTCTGTTTGTCTCTTATTTATGCTTTTTCTATTATTTCCTATTTCCTATCCTTTTATCTACTGTTTTCATATTTCTCACTTTTCATATTTCTTTGATTCTCTTTCCTTATTTTCCTCCTCCCCTCGTCTGTTTTCTCCTCTCATCTTTCTCTCACGTCTGGATAACAATGAGTAGCGGGCTTTAAAGCGAGAAATCTTTGACTCAGTGAGTCCCATTCCGCTCCGAACGATTCTTTTTATTGAAGCGGACAACCTGAAGAGGAAAATCGAAAGGGTCTCCTCGTATGTAATAGTTGGCAAGGTATAATCAAGGCGTTCCTCGCTTGCTACCGGGTTTTCTCCTCCACGGGAATGGAGAGAAGGGGGAATGTAATTTCCCTTCCCGTCTCAAAGAATTCTAATATTCGTACCACATGCAGACAGCGGCACGGCGGCTGTACCAAGTAATTAATTATCAATCCGCCATGACGAGGTGGATTTCTGGTAGCCATGACGACCAAGGAATTCCTGCCAGCTTCTGTGTTCAAGTGGCGTAAGTAAGGACTTAATGGAACGCTGCCTTCTAAACAACAACTTGTTATAGCGAGCCTACCTGCACGTTGAATCCACTAACCCACATACAACCTGGAAAATGGGCCCTTTCCTCACTCACTTTCAGAGGCGCATACCTGTAAATATTTAAATTACACCGACAACTTAGCTCAACTAAAAAAAGCGCCAATGCAATGGCCTAGATTAGGCAATTTCAACCAATTCCGATTATCTGCCTGGAGCGATATTGTAGAAACATTTTATCGCAGCTGATGTTCATTTCTTTAGAATCTTGTGGCACCTGAGGTTAGTTTGCTTAATTAAAGTGGCAGTGAAGAAATAAAACCAACACATTCGGTAAAGAAACATGGGCGAATGCATCATTTACCATTTTTGAGAACTAATGTATTACAATCATAACCTCATAAAATCTCCCTTCTTATATATTATAAATTATTAAAACTCTATTTCGCTGAATTATCTTATCAAATACAATTCGTATTTTCATCTCTTAGGACAATAAGAAAAAACTCTTGGTATTAGTTATGATGAAAGCGATCCAGATGGTTTAGGTGTTTCATCGGGAAGTCGAGGAATCGATTCTTGTGGCTAACCTCTCTGACCTGGGTTTTTCGGAGGTTTTCCCGGGTCACTAGGCGAATGCTGGGAAGGTTTTTTTATTCCTCCGAACTTCCTGTCCCTTCATTTCATCTCTATTTCCCCAACCGGTCTCTTTCAGGGTTGTAAGGACTGCAGTGGTGGCGACCTTCCTTAGTGGAAATACATCTCTCAGCGGCACGATGGCGTTGGAAGTCATCTGTAGAGCCATGGAGTTAGGCCAGATCTGGGGCATGGGCTTCTAGCGCTCTCCCCGTAGGGATGATGAACGGCTTGGAATATATTAGAGACCCTCCACGTTGACTCTTCTTCCACCATCCGGTTTCGGCCGCCCTTTAAAATTACTGTAATCTCATCTACTCTCCTGGGGTCTGGCGTACAAGCCAATGGATGCAGCGCGGAATCACCTCCGACATCACACACACACACACACACACACGCACACACATACACCACGATAAAACAATTAAAATATATTCCAATCGAAAATCTGACAAATTCCATTCACGTGCCTCCCTCTACCTATGCTGCAACAACTAGTTCTTGCAGAAGTTAATTCTAGACTCTACTTCTTGCTGATCTAGAAAAAAAGATAGCAGAAATGGTTTTATTATTTAGTTGCTCCTAAGCAGAAGGAAAATAAGGGAATGCACTAGACTAAAGTGATAAACAGAATCTTTTAAAATGTGGTCGTTGTATGATGCTATGTCCTTCTGTTTGCACGACCAGGATGACAAAAGTGAATAACGTTTCCACATTTGTGAAAAGTATAAGTATTAGACATTTTAAAATTAATAACAAGAAATATCTTGGGAAGCTTAGTTCGACAAAAAATGTGGAGGAAAAACTTATTCAAAATTTTTGTGTATTACATTTTTCTATCTCTAAGGTTACCGCTTATGCAAAAATCAGGATTTTGGATGTTTAAGGTAAAATGTACTACTGATTTGAACAAACAAATTATGTTACATATATTGTTTTTGCTTGAGTTAACAGTTTCCGAGATATTCCTGATTTCTTATTTCAATTTTTTACTACTTAAAATTTTCTCAGGCGGAAATGCAAAAGAGAACTGTATTTCAGTTGTTTCACATAGCGATTTATTTAAAAGCTTTTACTATCGCTTTAGTCTAGTGTATTCCCTTATTTCCCTTCTCTTACAAGAAACTTACTAATAAGAACATTTCTATTTATGTTTACCTTGATACCATGATGTAGTTAAAGGAATAGTGTTTTACAAGGAAGGTTTGTGTAACAGCCAGAGAAAGTAATGTGAATGGAACACAACAGATTTTTTTTTCTTTTTGGATACAGGTGACCCTAAAACATGTAATTTCCAGTGTAATCCTTGTATCGAATGTTTGGGTGGAATGCAATACCTTCTCTATGTACTATGTGCTAAGTAGAGAAAGTAAAAATGGAAACCACATGAAAATTGGGACCGATCGCTCCGAAATCGAGTTTTATTTCGGTAAAAATTACATCCAGTGGATATTGTTTTAAAAACTGCCGCAAGATTTCTTTGAAAGAAAATCTGATGAAGAAAGTGTATGATAAAATTGGTGAACTGATAGGCAAATTAACAAAGTAAACATGCTTACAGAATTTAGTGCAGAAAGCCAATGTACACAATAACACAGCCATAGCTGTTGGTGCAAAGAGGGCTGCATTGTTGTCCAAAACAGGTCTGTGAGAGTGAAGCGTAGAGCGCATGCGACACATAACATATTCCATTACCTCAGGGGTGCAGGAATATTAATAGTGATTTCCAGCACTCGTTTGGAATTCAGCCGCGAGCCAATTATACATGAGCTCGCCCGGAACTTGGATGAAGGTTTAATACTGTTTGTTCTGCAACAGTGCGATGTGAGTAAAGGTGGCACTGCATATTCCAGGTTTAACTTCACGTCAACGTCCAGCTGAGAATAAAGAAATCTCATTACACCTTCTCTTCATTGCTGTTACAATCTGATCAAATTTAAAATAAGCTAAAGTAATATTCAACTCTTGAGGGTATTATGTCTGAAATTTCATGAAAAATTACAAAAAAATCCACTTTTTAATTCTAATTCTATAAAATAGTTTCACTATTCCTGAATACAACACACGAAAATCTGAGCAGCCGCCATTTTAAATGCCTTAAGGGTACTGAAATGGGAGTTTCATAATTTTTTTTTCCATTTTCATGTTTTAATTCATATGGAAATTTTGAGTCTTCCACTTATTTTGGTATAACCTTCATCTATAAATAGTTTAAAAATATTGTTGAAAATTATCCTAGTTTTTTAGAACATTTTAGTACATTCACTTGGTAAAACATCTATTATAACTCCATGGCACGACAGCTCACGGGGAACCTTGGCCTACCGCCCGACCGCTGCGTCCCCCATCTCGGTCCACTACAGATGTCATGGATGGGGTGCAGTATTGGAGGGTGACACGTGGTCAGCGCCTCGAGTCCCCCCGGCCGGTTAATGCGGTCCTCATGCTCTGGAGCCGCTACTTCTCCATCAAGTAGCTCCTCAATTGGCCCCCCAGGGACCTTACGAGGCTGAGTACACCCCGGGCCAGGTCTCCCAGCGGGGGAAAATCCCCACGCCGGTACTGGGGATCGAACCCAGGTCTCCCGCTTGGTAAGCAGCTGCGCTACCACCGCGCTAAGGAGACGACCATCTATTACTTTCTAAATATTAGTGTTAGTGAAGAGCTTCTTTTTTATTTTGATCAAAAAGTTTTATTTAGCTATTGGCAGCATTGGTATCCCACTCATATTTCTTAAGTCCTGCGAAGTTGTGTTTGGAAAAATGGTTACCTATTTTTCTTTTTTTCTTTCTTTTTTTTAGTTTTATGTTTGAAAGCTGTTTCTGAAGAAGTAAAATGTTATATACAACTGACCCATTATCTCAGAAGCTAATTGGCTAAGGGCTGAAATGTTTACCATACATTTGCACCTTAAATAGCCCTTATTTTAATGAAAAAGCTGTTATGCAGGTGGATTATTATTTTTTTTTCTAAATTTAAAAATCACAATTTTCAATAAAATTTTAAGAGATTTATTTAAAAAATAATACAGTTCCTTCTAATGAACAGAAGTATTCTATTTTTCATCAACAAACAGCAATGAAAATTTTAGCTCAATATGCTAAACAGTTGCTCAGATAATGGGTCAAACTTTAACATGGGCAAGATAGGGCATTCCGACTCCCCTTAAGCCACTGGAGCTACAGCAAAGCATTAGAGGCGACACTGCACTGGACTGGACAAGAAAACATTTCAGTTCGACGAGATCTCGTTTGCATCATCCAAACTAAAAAACGAACTTGTGCAGAAGAAAAACAGCAATGCAAGAAGAAAAGGCAGCAGCAGAGGAGAAAACGGAATGCTGAGGATACTATCTACCAGCCTAGTGGTTTTTTTTTTTACCCTGGCGCAATTCTTTGTTCTTCACTCATGAGGAGGGGCTAAATCAGAGTACAATATATACGTATATGCAACTTTCAGTTTATGCAATATTCTTACATCTCTGTATTAAAGAATGTTTTGTTCAACAGATTTAATCCATTCTATAGTTCTGTATACGTGAGTAAGGCATAACTCATAGCGCAGTGTTTATATGAATCCTCAATTATAGATTTTAATGCATTCAAATTTGTCCTTGTTTTCCGTTAATGATATTTCAGCATTTTCCTTCCTGTAAAATGCTCCTTGTGGAACAGTTTTTCTGTTACATAAATAAAATTTGCTGTAACTATTCACAGAGATACAATGAATAAGAATTGCCCTAGCTTTTATGTAGATGTATTTAAGCATATGTTTTCTGTTTTCTAACACAAAAATTATATTTTATGACAAAAAGACACATTCATAACTTTAAAATGTTTTGGAGCCTACACGAAACAAGACACAGAGAAATCTAGGGTAATTTAAAAGTAGATACTATATTATGAATCTAGGGTTAAAATATTAATTACCAATTTTAATTTTTTTGTCGCAAGGGACTTGTTTAGTGACATGACAAAAAGATAAACAAATTTGACCATTACTTCCAACCATTACAGCAAAATGGATGCAATTTTCACTGTAACTTATTGGCATTATATTACATTTGTGGTATAAATTTCAAAAAAGTTAGCATTATTAGTTTGGAATTTCAAACTTTCAGCATACATGTCCTTAAAAGGTGTGTTGAATCGGTTTATGAGGGGAGGGTTAACTGAGCCAGGTAGCTCAGGCGTTTCGTCTGGGACTGGCATTCGGGATTTTCCTTGGACCACAGGAATCTACCACAGTTCCCTTCTTCATCTTTCAGATATTCTTGAGGCTTTGCAGGCAGATGACATGGATGCTTTTTCAGAGTATAGCTCTCTTCCCCCTAGTTGAGGCTAGGTACCATTCTAGAGGCCTCTGTATATCTTAGAGCATTAAAACAGTTGCAGATCTCAGGCTATTTCAAGTTAAAACCGACCAGTGAAGAGCAGCTTTAGTTTCACCCTCTGAATGAGCACGACTCGCTCGCCTTCTCCACTGATAAGCAAGACGGAACAGCGTAGGTCGCTTAGCCAATTCCCCACTTATCGATTTTATCTTCAAATAGCCCCATTGAGTTTTGCAACTGGGCCACTTGGTATATATCCGGTGAAGCCTCAGCATCGAATTTTTTTGTGGAATGCAATACCACCCCTACTTACTATATTCACTAGAGAAAAAAGTCTACTGTGTTCCATTCACATGAGTTTCTCTACATCTCTGTAATACATTATTGTTAAAAAGGTTATTATTCTACTTACCCCATGCTAATCAGGGAAAAAATTAGCAGAAATTGCCTTATGACTTGCTTCCATGTCAGTAGAAGGGAGATAAGCGAGTACAAAAGGCTAGAGTGATAGTCAAAAGCTGGTTGCTATGTGACTGAAGTTCCTTTGTTTGTATGGAAAGGAGTTGACAAATTCCTGTATGAGAAAAGTATAAGTATTTTAAAGCTGAAGCTAATACCAAGGAAAATATCTCAGAAACGATTTTTCTAAAAGTGCTTTTTTTGGAAGGGAGGATTCAGGGGGTCTTAACATTTATATTTCCAATGAAATCTCGGTTACGAATTTTTGGGTAGAATACTATGCCTTCTCTATGCACATAGGTGTAAAATAAAAATAATCAAGTAGGCAAGTGCTGAGCTCTGGTCGTCAAGGACTATAGGTGTTCCTATGTCACCCCTTTGTAGCCCCTTAATATTTGTCGGTTGAATTTTGTAACCTCCTGTATGGATGCTGTAGAGGTATAGGTACGTATATTTGTATTGGTAATTAAGAACAATAATATAATGAGCAATATTACATCGATATATTGTCTTTTGATTTTCATTATTAAGAGTAGTATGTTTTCAGGTTGATTAGTTCCTCCAAGTAGGCGTGACAGGCACAAACCGTACGTGTTTATTTTCCCGAGTCTAAAAGTGTAACCTTGTATGGGGTGGGACTGGCAACGAATGTTGAATCGGAACTGAGTTTGAATGCTTTCTGCAAAGCCATTACCCCGCATTACGTGGAAGCAAACCGGATAGTCTATACTGACAAGCGAGGTTCTTTTCACCGCGTAGTTAAGACTATATATAACACATCAGGGATAAATCATGTGATTGGTTTGTGGAAATATTTTAGAAGAAGAGAAAAAAACAACGTGGTTATACATTAAAGCATCATTTAGATATAAACATATGATGCATTTTTTTCTGTTCTGCAAACGAACTAATATTTAAACATTCACATCATGCTAATCAAGATAAACATTACCAGAAATGTCTTATCACAAAAGCCAAGGAAAAGTAGAAGGGAAAATAGAACATGGAAATTCGGTTCTCTTCCTCTCTCAGGGTAAACAAAAACAGAGGACTTCAAGTTTAAGAGATGTAATTGTTATAAATCTGCTTAAGGTATTCTATATATTGTGGATACTCCAAATTTCACAGTATGGAATTTATAGCAGTTACTATATACCATGGTACTGATATTTTTTCATGCATCGAAATTCTAGCTTGCATGGTTATTTAAATGATAATGTTTTACTCTGTAAATTCATTGTTCTGATAAAACTGAGCCATAATTTTAAAACTAATCACATTAAAAAATCGTCTTTCAATAATTGAGTTTATAAATAGACATGTAATACTATATTTTATTATACGACTTTAATTATTTAAGAAAAATTATTACATTTAGTACTCTTCAACATCTTGGTTTTTCAGAACTTAATAATTTATTTATTAAAATTGGAAAAAATAAAAAATTAAAATTTAAAAAAATAAATGTAATTTTGAGAGGTCAAATACAATTTTAAAAGAAATCAATAAAAATTGCATCATGTGGAACGTTTCGAGTATGGAGAATAAGGTTTTGAAATTGGGAGAGCTTATTAATAAGCATAGGACTACACATCTATAGCTGCAGCTAATGGTAGCTGAAGTGCAACAAGTGGGAAACTCTGACGTGTTCCATTCACATGGTTTTCTCTGCATCTCTCTGGCAAATTATTGTTAGTAAGCTTATTCTTCTATGTACTTCATGCTTTTCGAGATAAACATCAACAGAAACGTTCTTCTTACTTAATTCCTTATAAGTAGGAGGGAAATAAGGCTAAACGAACAATCAAAAGTTTTAAAATGTTGTTGCTTTGGGATTGAAATACGTTTCTTTGTGTGGCCATGTGTTGACAAGTACCTGTATAAGAAAAGTTCAAGTATTTAAAACTGAAACCAAATAACAAGGAATATCTCGAAAACGGTCAACTCCAGGGAAAATATGTACCTATATGCCATAAATTGTGATCTATACTTTTTGCGTGTGTTTTTGTCTATCTCTTACGGTTTACATTTATACAACATTCAAAAACATGCATCCAGAATAAAAAGGTCCTTAAAGGCTATTCCCAGAAAATTCAAGATATGCATTTTGTCGTGTAAATGCCTTAAATATAAGAGATTTTAATCAAAATCGTCAGAGCCATTTTTAATAAAATCAAAATTTTCGAATTTTTTTACATGTAAAAAGGTAGTTTGGGTGGGGGGATTTTCCTGAAAATCAAGTGTTGCATCAAAGCGAGATAATAAACTTAAGTAGCTAGTTTGGCATTTCGTTTTTGAGCTATGCTGTCCATAAACACACACACAAACACACGGGCTTTTTTCAAAAATGCTTTTTTCGTACTCAAAACATATATTTTCGGTGAAAACTCGACATTGAATTTTTGGGTGTAACACAATACCTCCTCTATCCACTATGTACATTGTACATACGAGCTAAAGAAAGTAAACATACGTTTTATGGATTCAGGAGGTCTCAAAACATGTGTTTCCGGTGAAATATCGGAATCCAATTTTTAGTGCAATGCAATAGCTTCTCTATACACTATATAGTACGTGTACAATTTTCAAAACAAATTAGTGAACAATTACATCGTGTGGAAAGTTTTAGGTATGGAAAAAATTTCCGAGAAAATAAGGTTTAATATTGAGAGAGCTTATTAATGAGCATGCGGCTATCCATCTATAGACTCAGTTAATAGGTAGCTAAAGTGCACCAAGGGGAAAACGATAGGCATATTTTCTTCAAGTTTAGAATTCATTTCATTTTATTATGCAACAAGTATTCTTTGAATTTTCCACAATTTTAAACTTCTCTGAATGTACTGTGTACATAAAGTATAGAGGAAGTATTGTATTCCTCCCAAAAATTCGATACCGAGATTTCACTGTCAATAATTTTGAGGTCCGCTGAGTCCAAAGAATAATTTTTTTCAAGAACGTCCCCCACCCCTAACTGCCCTTTACATGGAAAAACGTTTGAAAATTTTGTTTTTCTCAAAAGTGGCTCTAACAATTTTGATTAAAATACCGTATAACAAAGCTATTTACATCACAAATAAAATGTATATCTTGAATTTTCTGGGAATAGCTTCTGAAGACCTGTTCATTCTGGATAAATTTTGACGAATTTTGCTTAACTGCTATACCATAAGAGATAGAAAAATAGCTTACAACACAAAAAATGTAGATCTCGTCAAAACACACAATTTATGTCCTATCCGTTTTTTTTTTTGTGGAGGTAAGCATTTCCGAGATATTCCTTGTTATTGGTTTCAATTGTAAAGTATTTACTTATATTTTTCTCAGTTAGAAAAGGTCAGTTTTTTTTTTTTTTTTTTTTTTTTTTTTTTTTTTTTTTTTTTTTTTTTTGGTCTACTCCAGGCCAAGCAAAGAAGCAATTTTCATTGATAATCGCATAATGATAGCTTAAAACATTTGTCTATCACTTTAGTATAGCGCATTCCTTTAGTTCCCTTCTACTTGTAAGGAACTAAGTAATAAGAACTGCTAATGTTTATCTCGATTAGTATGGTGTAGAAAGAAGAATAATCTCTTGTAAGAAATTTGTAGAGCAGCTAGAGAAAGTCATTGAGTGTAACATATGAGATCTTTTATTTCCAGACTTGAAAAAGTGGCTCTATAGAAAACGATTCACATCTAACAATGCCTATTTTGAGAACATTCCGAAATCCTACTTTTTGAAAGGCTTGAAGCATTTGCAGAAACGCTGGGAAAAGTGTATCAAGCTAAAAGGAGATTATGTTGAAAAATACAAAGAAAAAAAAATCTACCAATAATAATTTGTTTTTCTATCTTTTTTCTAAAGACATATTGAAGCCCCTCGCATGCAGCCAAAGTGTACCAAGAGGGAAGAGCGATATATTTCCTTAATGGATTCCACCCAAGAATTCGATACAAAATTTTCACTGGAAATACATGTTTTGGGTCGCCCTGAACCCAAAGATACATTTTTGGAAAAAGGTCCGTGTGTGCGTGTGTATATCTGTGTGTCTGTGGACAGCATAACTCAAAAAGAAATGGCCGTTAAATACCAAACTTGCTATTTAAGTTTGGTATCTTCCAAGGATGCGATACGAAGATTTTCAACAAAACTCCCCCATCCTCAACTTCCCTTTACATGGAAATTTTTTCTAAAATTTTGATTTTCTCAGAAATGACTCCAAAGATTTTGATTAAAATATGGTATACTAAAGATATTTACCTCACGAATATAATGTATATCTTGAATTTTTTGGGAATAGCCTCTGAAGACAACTGTATTGTGGATGCATTTTGCAGAGTTTTGCACAATTGCTAAACCGTAAGAGATGGACAAAAATTACATTTAAATAATGTTAAGTACATTAAAATACACAATTTATGTTGCATATATATATTTTTTTTTCGTGGAGTTGATCATTTTTGAGATATTCCTTGTTTTTGTTTTCAGCTTTGAAAATTGTATACTTTTCTCATACAGGAATTTGTCAACTATGTCCATACAAATAAAGGAACTTCAGTCACATAGCACCAACTTTTGACTATCACTTTAACCTATGGCACTCCCTTATTTCGCTTAGAAGGAAGCAAGTAATAAGACTATTTCTGCTAATTTGTTCTCAATTAGCATGAAGCAAATAGAAGTATAAGATTTTTAACAATAATTTATTGCAGAAATGTAGAGAAAGTCATGTCAAATTTCACAGAGGTATCACCTTAAGCGACAAGGCGTTTGGTTAGCGTGACACCGTCCTCTAATACTCAGGCAGGCTAAGACTATTACCAGATAGCTTTGCTGTCACTCGAGACCACGTGAGAACCTTTCGCTGTGTTTCCAATAAACGGCAGCCTCGAAACATTCATCATGCTGCAGGTAATCAATATGTTTAATGATGGCGCGGTGTTCGGAATCTCAAGGTGAGCCCAGTCATGTCATGACAGCTCCATTAATCATGCCCGTCCGTCCCTTGCACCGCCAGGGCTTCTGCTACACTTATTGAAAATGGCTGCCACTGCCGAGAATTCCACGCCCCAGTTTCAAACTTCTTACCCACCCGTGCCAACTTGTTTATTTGTTCGTGCTGGCCGTGCCAACAAAATTACATTTTAATGATCCATGAGCCATTGCGCGACCACTCGAAGCGCACACATTTTACTTGACCTCGCTGCAGACGATTTCCTCACATGCTTTCTCTGCTGGGGTTTCCAAAGAATATCGTTCAATGTTAACCCGTTCACTAATGTGACTATCGGAATGCTGTCTTCCTTCTTGGTCCTCAACTGCGGTTCAGTTCGCTTTCATCTTCCCTCATGATATCTGCGTATTATCGCCGCGCTCACTATGTTGCGTGCTTACCTATAACTATAGATGAGAGGTTTGTGCGGTTTGTCGTCAGGTTGCATATACGTAGACGTTTTACAGCTGTTTGCCTAATGTCTGTGTTGACTTCCGACGTAAACAAACCACACGAAGCAAAGATAGTCAGAAAAGAGAAATACAACACTCCGCTACGATCTATCTCTAACACATAACGGCAAAGAGGCAAATGAATAACGTGTTTGTTCCCAGTTGTTTATCTGTCTGCCCACCTATTCTGATGCCTAATATTGCCCTGTATCCCTTAACGGCCTCGTGATCTAGTCACCTGTCATTGGTTGCCCCCGTGCGGTACTAAATGGTTCCTTATATACTTGAACATTATCTCATATTTGGAGAAAGGCATCAAATTGATATTCTCATGAACGTATGAATCAAATATATTACACAGGAGAGTTAATTTCCTTACTCACATTCAAGAAGTCCCGAGTTCGAATCTCGGTTAGAGTGAGTTATCCGGATAAGGTTTTTTACCAGGGTTTTCCCTTATTCTGAGAAGACAAACGGCGAGTATGTTTAAACCCCACAGACCCCGGGTTCTTTTGAGCATCATTTTACCGATTTCATTTATCGTCTGATATGAACAACCAGGTTAAATGGCGTTAAGCTTAGAAAGAGAGAGTTAATTCATTGGATTACATGAAAATTATCATTAAATAAATAAGGAGGTAGTTTGTTTCAAACCTGCCACTCAGGTGATGGTGATAGCAAGTGCATCTACGGGGTAGGTTTCAAAAGTTTTCGGCCTGACCCTGAAAATGCGGAAAAGTTATAATGCATTGGGGATGGAGCTAGCGACATCTGTCAGATATGCACACATGAATCTCAGCCCCTACTAAGCTACAGTTATGTGGTGACTCTCGTTTGAGTGAGTCGTTGTGTGCTGTGTTGCTAAAATGGATAAAATCGAGTATCGGGCAGTGATAAAGTTACTAACAAAAGAAAGGCTTGGACCAGCTGAAATGGCGCTTGAATGGTGATAGTTCCTCTTCATATTACACAGTGAAAGAATGGTCTAAACAGTTTCGTCTGGGCAGAAAGAGCATCTCTGACGATCCACTTGTTGGTCGACCTCTTGAGGTGGTGACAGAAGAAACCATCACCATTGTTGAAGGTGATGTGCTGAGTGACAGGCAGCTGAAACTCAATGTTAGAGTTATCTAAAACAACTGTTTTTCGAATCCCTCATGATCATTTACACATGAAAAAGCTCAGTGCAAGATGGCTACCCATACTTCTCTCTCCAGCCCTAAGGAGCAGCGCATGAGTTGTTGCACCAAGATTTTGGAGCTTTGTCGTTGCAACCAGAAAGATGTCCTTGAATCCATTGTTACAGGGGATGAAATATTGTTCTTTATTATGATTCTCTGTGTAAAAGAGGAACTGACATAAACTGGGTGAAGCCCTACCAAGAAAGGCAAAGGTCACTCACTCCACAAATCTTATGGGATTCTAGAGGAAGTCTCCTCATTGATAATAAAGAAAGGAATACCACAGAGAATGCACAATATTAAGCTTCAGTTGTACAAATTACACGACTCTATCAAACAAAAGAGGTACATGCGCCAGTGCACATGGCTGCAATTACAAAGGTTGCAGTAAAGGAATGTAGCTTGAGAGAAATTGACTACCCATCTTACAGTCCAGATCTAGCCCCAAGTGACTACTACCTCTTCTCCAAGCTGAAGACCGATATTCGGGGAAGAAAATTTGATGATGATGATGTGAAAGCTGCTGTAATGGAACATAACTAACCCTGACCGAGAATCAAACTCGGGTATCTTGACTGTGAGGCACACTACAGAAATGGTGGGGTCCATAGAGCTTAAAGCTTTTCATATACCTCTTCTCTGGAAAGAGAAACTCCATATTGAAGCCTTATTCGGTTAACCCCCCTTTTCGAGATTCGAATTAGGGGCCTCTTGAACGTCAATCAAACAAATGTCCTCACACTTCAGAGGCGGGCGATACGCATTTTGTTGCAGTTACAAAGGGGGTTCATAAGTTGATGTGATTATTATATATGCTTGCTTTGGTAAACTGTATATTCTGTAGGATATTAGCAGAAACAAGCAAATGGGACCATATCCTTCAAATAATAGGTACATTAGTTTAATATTGAAGACAATAACAACGAATATCTTGGAAATGATCAATACTACAACATTATTTGAGATAAATTGTGCATTTTAGTGAAAACTGCGTGTTTTGTGTTGTGAGCGTTTGTCTAAATCTCTTATGATTTACCAGTGATACAGAATTATATAAAATTCATTGAAAATGTAGAGTAATATTCGTATAAAATTCCAGGTATGCGGTTTATTTACCTCTTTGGTCAAAAAATATTTTAAACATGGCTTGCCTCAAAGGTTGTTATAAAGTGGTAAGAAGTTAAACACTTTGAATAGTTTGTTTGTCATTGAGTTCTCTGGGAAATATTACATAACAAAAGCTACGCTTATTTTTCTGACCAAGTATGTTGCTAAATTCTGACAGTCCTGTTTTTTTGTTATTAAGCGGGAAACAATGCCACATCTTGAGAGAACGACAGAGGAAGAGAAGTGTGTGGGAAGAGAGAACAAGAGTAAGAGTGTCCAATAAGGTAAGAGAGAGCGAAAGATGGAGGAAAACTGACTGAGGGAAGAGAGAGCAGAATAAGAGAATGAAGCAAAGTCTGAGGAGGAGGGATCGAGAGTAAGAGAGTGAAATAATTAAATAAAGTGAGACAGAAAAAGAGAGGGGTGAAAGAGCTCGAGAGCTAACGCAATAATGTGACCGGAGCTGTTCTACTACTCTTTTAATATTTCGCACATAGTTGAGAGAAACGGTAGCGAGAATGCCTTAGTTCGCCAAATCACGAAATAGGCAACACGCATGACACCATCTAACAGTATGCAGAATAAAATTCTCATGTGTTCTATTCACATGACTTTCTCTACATCTCTGTAACAAATTATTGTTAAAAAGCTATGCTTCTATTTACTTAATGCTAATTGAGAAAAAATAGTGGAAATAGTCTTATTACTTGCTTCCTTGTAAGTAGAAGCGAAATAAGGGAGTACAATAGGTTAAAAGCTGGTTGCTATGTGACTGAAGTTCCTTTGTTTGTATGGACAGGAGTTGATATATTCCTGTATGGGAAAATCATAAGTTTTTTTAAAGCTGAAAACAATAACAAGGAACATCTCAAAAACGATCAACTCCACGAAAAAAAATTATATGACATAAATTGTGTGTTTTATCGTGATCTACATTTTTTGTGTAGTAAGTTCTATTCATCTCTTACGGTTTACCAGTTACGCAAAGTTCAATAAAAAATCGTACAGAATAAAGAGATATCTAGAGTCTATTCCCAGGAAATTCAAGATGTACTTTTTATTTGGCAGGTAAATATCTTATATATAAGAGATTTTAAACAAAATCGTTAGAGCCATTTTTGAGAAAATCAAAATTTTCGAAAATTTTCCCATGTAAAAGGTAGTTTGGAGTGGGGGGTATTTTCTTGAAAATCTTCGTGTCTCATCCTTGGAAGATGACAAATTTAAATACCAAGTTTGATATTTAACGGTCTTTTCGTTTTGGAGCTATGCTGTCCACAGACACACACACATATACACATACACATACGCACGCGCACGCGCACACACGGACCATTTTTTAATTCAGGGGGACCCCAAACATGTATTTCCGGTGAAATCTCGTTATCGAATTTTTGGGTGGAATACAATACCTTCTCTGTACACTATGAACATAGTACTGTAGGCAGAGTAAAAATTGACAACCAAACAGAGAAGAAGACTCATTTGGAGTCCAAACATCATACAATAGATTCATTTTAACTGACCCTGGTTTACACCACTGCCATTCCAGGTGTACAAGATGTGTTCAAATGGCAGCACAATTCACTTTTCACCCCAAATTTTTCCAGAGGATATTATTTCATTATTTCATTAGATATTCTTTTTAGAGATGATAAATAAATTTAATTAAAAAAAATCTGATGTGTTACACTCACATGACTTTCTCTAACTATTCTACAAACGAACTTCTTACGAAAGATAATTCTTCTTTAAACACCATACTAATCGAGATAAACATTAGCAGAATTTTATTACTTAGTTCCTTATAAGTTAGAATGGAAATAACAGAATGCACTAGGCTAAAATGATAGTCAAATGTTTTAAAAGCTGTCGTTATGCAATTGTTATTGCAAATCATTTGTTTTCTTGCCCAGGAATAGAACAAAAGAAGAGCGTTCACTTCCGTCTGAGAAAAATATATAAGTACTTCACAATTGAAATTAATAACAAGGAATACCTCGAAAACGGGAAGCTCCACGAAAAAATGTGTATGACATATTTTGTGTGTTTTAACACGATCAACATTTTTTGTAGTGTAAGTTTTTGTCTATCTCTTACGGTTTACTAGTTGTGCCAAATTCAGCAAAATTCTTTCAGAATTAACAGGTATTTGGAAGCTATTCCCATAAAATTTAAGATATACATTTTATTTGTGATAGAAATGACTTTAATATGTGGTAAATTAATCAAAATCGTTAGAGCCATTTTAAAGAAAAACAAAATGTTCGAATTTTTTTCCATTTAAAGGATAGTTAGGGGTGGGGGGATTTTTTTTTTAAATCTTCGTGTCTCATCCTTGGAAGATACCAAACTTGTATACCAAGTTTGGTATTTAACCGTCTTTTCGTTTTTGAGATATGCTATCCACAGACACACACACACACTGACCTGTTTCTGAAAGTACTTTTTTTGGATTCAGGGGGTCCTAAAACGCGTGTTTCTGGTGAAATCTAGACATCAAATTTTTGGGTGAAATACAATACTTCTCTATCCCTATGCACATTGTACATACCGGGCGGGCTAGAGAAAGTAAGAATCTGATGTGTTCCATTCACATGACTTTCTCTACATCGAGTCAGCTGAGAAATTTAATGTCATTCCGGCAAGTTACCATGGTAGCTCAGTGGTTAGAGCAACCGGCTAGAGACCGGAAGATCCGTGGTTCAAATCCTGGCTGTGACATTGAATTTTTCAATCTGACTCTACCTATCATAATACACATTACTCGTATCAACAGTACAAACTGGCGAGTTTGGATCCCAGCAATGATCTCTGAGTATTTTAATATAACAAGACTTGCATCATAGGTGGTGAGGCAGGTATAATACAGATTTGTAATAGCGTATTTTCTGATACGGTATAGTCTTTCGTCACGCTACTCAAAATAATAAATCAACAATGTTTTTACTACGATAGATTTCTCGCCCTCATCAATGGAATCGAACACAATAAATAAAATTGAGGCTTTACTTCAGATCGCATTTGAAGGCATTTAAAAACGTTCTAAAGAATATGAGTATTTTCCATCAAGTAGGGCGTGTTAAAAAAAAATCTGATGTGTTCCATTCACATGACTTTCTCTACATCTCTGTAACAAATACTTGTTAAAAAGCTTGTGCTTCTATTTACTTCATGCTAATCGAGAAAAAAATACCAGAAATAGTCTTATTACTTGCTTCCTTGTAAGTTGAGGCGAAATAAGGGAGTATCATAGGTTAAAGTGATGGTCAAAATTTGGTTGCTATGTCACTGAAGTTCCTTTACTTGTATGGACAGGAGTTGACAAATTCCTGTTTGAAAAAAGTATGTGTTTTACAGCTGAAACCAATAACAAGGAATATCTAGAAAACGATCAACTACACGAAAAAAAAATTATATAACATAAATTGTGTGTTTTAATGTGCTCTACAGTTTTTGTATGGTAAGTTTTTGTCCATCTCATACGCTTTGACAATTATGCAACTTTCCGTAAAATTCATCCAGAATAAAGTAGTCTTCAGAGACTATTACCAGAAAATTCAAGATATACATATTATTTGTCTGGTAATTACGTTTAATATATGATATTTTAATTAATATTTTAGACCGATTTTTGAGCAAATCAACATTCTCGAAAAGAGTTCCATGACAGGGTAGTTGGTGGCGGAGGGATTTTCTTGAAAATCTTCGTGAAAGATACCAAGTTTGGTATTCAACGGTCTTTTCGTTTTTGAGCTATGCTGTCTACAGACACACAGGACCTTTTTCTGAAAATACTTTTTTTTTGGATTCAGGGGATGCAAAACATGTATTTCTGGTGAAATTTCGGTATCGAATTTTTGGGTGGAATGCAATACCTTCTCTATACACCACGTACATACTACGTGTAGAGGACGTAACAAGTTTCAGCTTATGATCTAGAAGCAACCTCTTTTTCAAGAAAACAATTCATGATGGATGTTTCTTCATTAGGAGAGGGATGGAAAACTCAGTAGTATTAGTTGTGTTTGATTTAGTGTATATTATCAAGGAGATTTCTTGGTCAGCTCAATCTTTTTCTACCGAACACTGTGTACCTCTTAAGTTGGTAGAGAAGATATTGTATTCCACCCAAAAATTCGATACAGCGATTTAATTATAAGTACAATGCACAACTCATAAACGAAAAGACCATTAAATATCAACCTTGGTATGCAATCTTCCGAATATGCAATACGAAAATATTAATGAAACCCTCCAAAACAAAACTACTCTTTACATGGACAATTTTTTCTCAATAGTGGCTCTAGGTAATAGTTTTGATAAAAATAGCGCTCGTATTAAAGATGTTTACACGACGAATAAAATATACAGTAAGTGACTCAGGAGATTAGCTATGATCTCATGGTTGACAGAAGTAAATCTGAGATAGCGATATACTGTTGTTCTCCTTCGCTCCGGCCGCACCGTGGTCGAGTGGTTAGACCACACGCCTCTCGATCCCAAGTGACCGCATGTGAGATTTGTAGTGGACAAAGCGGCGCCAGGCGGGTTTTCTCCGGGTTCTCCGGTTTCCCCCGCTACCACATTCCACCGGTGCTCCAGCTTTATTTCATGTATCATCAGTGTCATCGCCTGAGGTGCTACAAATAGTAAAAACGGGCATTAAACACTAAAAAAACATCTCTCGCTCTAACGTTTTGCACCCTGCTTCAAAAGTAACTTAACCTTTCTTTCCCGAGACATCAGCTATTTTCGAAAGCTAGCCATATCACTAATGAATTGAGTTTATTGGACACTCACGAAACCATGCCACATAACGATGTTGCTAAATGATACTGCATACAGTTCGATTGCATTTGTTGACGATCATTTTGAACCACTGATGTTACCTATTTGCATCGTACCAAGAAGCTCCCCACTATTCTATATGATTGCAGTTCAAAGACTGAGACAATTACCTGAATAAACTGCAGTATATCTTAGCTTTCCTGGGAATAGCCTCTGAAGTTCTCTTCATTTTGGATGACTTTTGCATTACTGGTAAAACCGTTAGAGGTAGACAAAAACTCACTATACAATGTAAATCTCATAAAAACACATGTTATAATCCTGTACATTTTGATGTGGGGTTAATCGTTTCCAGAATACTCCTTGATGCTGGTTTTAGTTTTAAAATACCTAAACTTTACTGAAACAGGAAGTAGTCATAGGTTTTTTCTTTTGTTTTACTGCTGGCTATGCATATAGAACCGAATTACAATATCAATTATATAGTCACATTCATAAAAGATTTGACTATCCTTTTAAATTAGTGTATTCACTTATTTCTCTTCGAGTTACAAAGAACTAAGTAAAGACCTTTCTGCTAATGTTTATCTCGATTACTCTGAAGTAGATAGAAGAATAATCTTTCGTAAGAAAAGAAGTAGAGAAAGTCATGTGAATGGAACACGTTAGATTTTTATAAGCTGCACTGACATTGTTTTAAATGGGAATCTCATTTTTCTCGGTATATTTTCGCATTAAAACAAACAAGGATTGCTTAATTTTTTACTTTCTGTATACTCACTATGTACATTGTGTATAGAGAAGGTATTGCACTCCACCAACAAATTCGATACCGAGATTTCACCGGGCCCCCAATATCCAAAAAAAGCATTTACACAAAAAGATCCGTGTGTGTCCGTGTGTCAGTGTGTCTGTGAACACGATAACTCAAAAACATAAAAATCGGTAAAATACCAAACTTGGTATTTAAATTTAGTATCGTCCAGGGATGCGACACGAAGATTTTGAGAAAAATCACCCCACCCCCAACTACCCTTTACATGGAACTTTTTTTGAAAATATAGATTTTCTCAAAAATGGCTCTAACGATTTTGATTAAAGATATTTACCTGACAAATAAAATGTATATCTTGAATTTTCTGGGAATAGCCTCTGAAGAGTTGTTTATTCTGGGTGAATTTTACTGAATTGTGAATAACTGCTAAACCGTAAGAGGTGGACAAAAACTTAACACACAAAAAATGTAGAGCAGGTTAAAACACACAATTTATGCTATATACATTTTTTTCGTGGAGTTCGTCGTTTTTGCGACATTCCTTATTTTTGGTTTCTGCTATGAAAAACTTATACTTTTGTCATACAGGAACTTGTCAACTCCTATCCACATAAACAAAGGAACTTCATTGACATAGCAACCAGCTTTTGACTATCCCTTTAACCTATGATAGTCTCTTATTTTGCTTCTACTTACAAGGAAGCAAGTAATAAAACTATTTCTGCTAATTTTTTCTGACTAGCATAAAGTAAATAGAAGTACAAGCTTTTTAAGAATAATTTGTTGCAGGGATATAGAGAAAGTCATGTGAATGTTACACATTAGATTTTTTTCCAAGAGTTTAGGTACGTTATGACGCTTTCGTTTCTTACAGTAAGAATAATTCAATGTGCTTAACAGGTGTGGTGCAGACATTCTATTACTATTATTTGATATATCTTTAAACCCTTAGGGCATTTCTTTCTTTAATGTTATTATTCATCAAAATCATTAACTCGCTAAAAATTTAATGGAGGTGCCAAAGATGTGACTTTTGCTGTGGTATTCTTCATGCCCACAAGCCATAAGGAACTCTATATCCCAAATAAATATAGCACGTCACAGTTTAAGGCTCAGCTGTTAGAACGCAGTATGTTCCTGAGATTTGTCTATTAAGAATGTTGCTAGTCACATCATAAGGTTGCATAACTGTGCAATTTACATCAAGTTGCACGCATAATTTTGCTGTTCGGCTTTTGTTTGCACAATGATTACTTGTGAGCACTGTTTTATTTGTTTATCAAGTGGTATGCCTGCAAGGAGCTCATCGGAAGGGGACGCTCCAATTGCTGAGAGCGATGCGGCAAGTACAACTCCTTGAGAAGATGTCTGTCTGAGACTGTTGGCTTCCTTCAAGCACTGCTCACGGCCGATTAAACAAATGAAACTCCTTATTCTGAAGCCACACAATGTAATTCCCAATTGGATAATTTGATTTGGAAGGAGAAGGAAAGAGGGCCGTGTGCGATTCGTCTTTTGTGTCACGGCGCTGCATTATGGGAACGGGCCCAGCTGTGACGTCTCTCCAAACCACCGGAAATGCCCCTCCGCTGGACCGTGAGACATTGAGACGATATTAAACCGCCCGGGAGGGCGAACGGCGGGCGAGATGCACTGTAAGACGCGAGATCCGTAAAACAGTCCAGTGCCCAATTGAAACACAATGGTAGCAAGTGTCACTTTAATTGCCCAGATCGCTGTCCCACTTTTCCAATCTGTATTGTTGCTGGCACCGCTTCCTCTGTCTTATGCACGGAAATCTAAATGGGGCTACCCTGGGTTTGAAAGGGTCAGCATATTTCGTATCTTTAGTCTCCAGCATCATTATTGAGGGAATAAACTTAAGACAAGATACTTTAATTATGAGAAATTCAACTGATTTTGTCTTTCAAATAACCTTCCTTGGAATTCATCGATATCAAACTGTATGGAATGTTCTTGTATTAACTCAAGCCTAAATGCTCCAATCTAAACTTACTCAATGTGTTTTGCTGTGCTTGAACAAATCAGTTATCTTTAATGTCCATTCAGGGTGCACAAGGCACCACAGTAGATGGACAGTAATGATCAAATGACAACTAAGGAAGGAACTTTTGGAGAAAACGTTCCAGGCCTAGGTTTAGGTAGGTACACTATTTTTAGAACATGATAAAGGTGGCGTGATTTTAAAGTTTGGGATTAGGAAATCTGCAGTTGGAAACCAACCCTCGCGGTTATCAACTGGTCCCTTAGCTGAGGCGCGATTCTCGACTTGCAAGCACTGTCTCCAAGAAACAGATTTTACTGCGTACAGGGTCGTATTTTGTATGATAATGGTTATTGCCCAGTGACAGGGAGAGCGGTCCCGTTTGAAGGCCATTCTGTTTTGGAAAAAACTATAGCTCCCAGTATTTGTCATACCTCGGCTTCTCGTGTCACTACTGGTATCTTCTATAAACCTCTCTGCTAAATAACATCATTTGCAGCGTATGAGTAGGATTGTTTCCTATTTTTGCATCTTTCGTTTTATTCGTTTATAGCTTGACAGGTGGTAAGTTTTTAACTATAGTAATCGATTATGGACCATATCTACTGCTGAACACCATAAGCCGCGAAATAAGCGAGATTTTGCACAGTTACTTGCGGGTAACCGTAGACGCTAAAACCACGTGCCCGACGCATATCACTACTATACGGCAGCAAAGACCCTAATAGCGTAACAAAGCATTTTCAGTTATTTGTCGTGGCGTGGCTTTAAAAAAACCAGAAGGACTTCAATTCCACTTACGTGATGATCTAATTTTATTTCGTACAATTTTTGTAGTTAACACTGCGAAGTTGGTCGAATAAATTTGGCTTTGTAGAAACACCCAGAATACGAACGCACTACCTAACCTACAACTCTTCAAACTTCTACACAGCCTGAAATTGATTTTGCCATCATGGTGTCAGACTATGTGAGAAAAGTATGTTTGTGGAACGCCACTGATATTTGTTCTGTTTTTCTTTCATAATTGAAGAAATACTACGCAAACCCTTACTAGGTTAAAATTTAAAATTTATGGAAGGAAACCCATGGAGACCCTGTAAACAACAATAGCAACCAAACGCATCAGATATCTATATTTTAGATTTGTTTTCAAACCGGAAATACATCGCAACTCTTATCACTTGCATTATCTAACTCCAGTCTATAACTCTCCAAACTTATTCCTGAATTACTTTCCTACTTTTATTAATATAAAAATACGCATATTCTTTAATACATCGTTTTCAATGTCTTCAAAAGTGGCAATTTGAATTTGTCTTTCATTTTATGTGCGCATGTTTGCCAGCTTCAGTGTTTAGTTCACTTCGCACACCACCGAGCTGCATTCACGTGACTCACAATGAGGAACAAAGGGATCGATTCGTTTGTACAGTGAATGGATAACATATGCTGAGTTAGCAGATATTTAATTTACTCCAAAACTAGGAATCGCCATGCTGCGAGGGGCTATCATTGGCGATTTCTGTATTGTCAAATTTTCAAAAGATGAATGTTAACTGCCGTGCAACAAAGGATCTGTACACTCGTTCTGTCATGCTTGGAGGTTTTTAAGTGTTGAAGTATAATTTTAATTTCTCACCTTTTAGGAGCAATAAGGGTGATTTCGTAATTTAAAGAACGGAAATGCAGATGATTTCATCTTAGTTTGAGTTAGGTATGCTTTTGTTTAATAAAACCAAATCTTATTGAGTATAATAATTACATTGTATTTAATATATTCAACTTGAACTCTTAATACATTATGACTCCTAATCAGACAATATTGTATGAAAATAAAAACGTATAGTTACGTAGGTTGAAGTTTCAGAGCGATCGATTATCTTCCCTCACATCACACTGCCTGTAGTCGGGCAGGTTAAAGTTTAGCGAAATTTTCCTTATGAACAATCTTTAAAAAAAACTGCAAATACTGGATCTTCACATCGTCATCAAACACCGATATAAATATTTGCACTTATTCACTTCCCAGCCTATAGATGGTAGAACAGATTATGAAGCTATTTGCCTTCGCAAATGATGTTAGCAAAATTGGACATCTGTATCTACTTCCAAAAGAAACAAATCTGTGTTCCATTCTCATGACTTTCTCTACATAGCTGTAACATATTATTGTTAAAAATAATGTTTTTCTATCTACTTCATGCTAATCGAGATAAACAGATCCGTTTTATTACTCGGCTCCTTCTAGGTAGAAGGGAAATAAGCGGATGCACTAGGCTAAACCGACAGGCAAATGCTTTAAAATATAGTTTCTATAGTATAGAACTCCAATTCTTTGCGTGAACGGGTGTTGCCGTATGAGAAAAGTATTAAGTAGTTTAAAACTGAAATAAATAACAAGGAATATCTTAAAAACCGTCAACTCCAGGAAAATATGTATATAACATAAATTGTGGTTTTAATGAGTTCTACATTTTTTGTGGAGTAAGTTTTTGTCTAGCGGTTTACCAGCTATGCAAATTCCGCAAAATTCATTCAGAATAAAGGTGTCCTCAAGGCTATTCCCAGAAAATTCAAATATTTGTCATTTTTAATATACGATATTTTAATCAAAACCGTTAAAGTCATTTTTGAGAAAATGAAAATTTTCGAACATTTTTCCATGTAAAGGATAGTTGAAAATATCCATGTGGCATCCTTGGAAGATTCTGAACTTAAATACCAAGTTTGGTTTTTAACGGACTTTTCGTTTTTACTTTCTCTAGCCCCGTATGTACAATGTACATAAAGATAGAGAAGTATTGCATTCCACCCAAAAATTCGATATTGAGATTTCTCCGGAAATACACGTTTTAGGACCCTCTGTATCCATAAAAAGCATTTTCAGAAAAAGGTCCGTGTGTGTGTCCGTGTGTCCGTGAATACGATAACTCAAAAACGAAAAGTAGCTAAAATACCAAACTTGGTATTTAAGTTCAGTATCTTCCAGGGATGCGACACGAAGATTTTGAGAAAAATCCCGCCACCTCAAACTACCCTTTACATGGAACTTTTTTCGAAAATTTTGATCTTCTTAAAAATGGCTCTAACGATTTTTATTAAAATATCGTATATTAAAGATATTTACCTGATAAATAAAATGTATATCTTGAATTTTCTTGGAACGCCTTCTGAATACCTGTTTATTCTGGATGAATTTTGCTTAATTTGACACAACTAGCAAACCGTAAGAGATAGACGAAAACTTACTATACAAAAAATGCAGGTTTTTTTTAAAATACACAAGTTATGTCACATACACTTTTCTCGTGGAGCTTACCGTTTTCATTGTTATTAGTTTCAGTTGTGAAGTACTTACACTTTTCTCAGACGGGAGTGTCCGTTTTTCTTTTGTTCTACTCCTGGCCAAGAAAAGAAGCGATTTGTAATGACTATCGCAAAACGACAGCTTTTAAAACATTTGACTATTAGTTTAGCCTAGTGTATTCCCTTATTTTCTTCCTACTTATACGGAACTAAGTAATAAGAACATTGTGCTAATAAGTACCTCGATTAGCAAGGTGCAGAAAGAAGAATTATCTTATGTAGGAAGTTTGTAGAAGAACTAGAGAAAGTCATGTGAGTGTAACACATCAGATTTTTAAGATATGCTATCCACACACACACACACGGACCTTTCTCTAGAAATGCTTTTTTTGGATTCAGGAGGTCCCAAAACTTATATTTCCGGTGAAATCTCGGTATCGAATTCTTGGGTGCAATACAATACCTTCTCTATACACTATGTAAATAGTACGTGTAAAGAAAGTAAAAATTAAAACTTTGTGCCACCTGCATCTCAGTTTACATGTAAATCCGATAAAGACCACGGCTACTTGGACTCTGGCGGCTAGCTTTGAACAAAGGGATAAAAAGAAGAAAAGAAAAGACATTTTATAAAAATGCCACTTGAAGGTGCTGTGTTTATGATTCCATTATTTATCCCTTTTTTTCCCCCTCGACTGAACCCCGAGCCTTTAATGGCCGCGTCTGAGAATGCAAAGACTAAGATATAAGCTGCACTTAGGTTTTACGAGCGCTCATAACGTGGGCTAGCATCGGTATGCACAGTCGTTAGGAAAATATGAAAACAATCCCGTGAAACTCCTTAAATTTTATTTTTATCCGACTATAATAATTAACTTCATTGTAAATCAAGACTTAAGCACGTGTGTGGGGAGCAGGACTCCTGGTTTATGTGTGTTGATACAGCCCAAGGTGCATGTTGTGATCAAAGCATGTAAATCACAGCAGGAGCGGTCTGCTGTATATATTAGGGCTTAGTGCAGTGCGTGCATGGCTACTTCACATTGCGAACCCAAGCCAAGGAAACGATTTTCATGTCACGAGAGGGCAGTAGTGGTAGCCTATACTAAAAAACCTATTCAGCCTTTTTTTTTTTGGAAAGACGTTAATCACAAATATAGGTATATTTCCCCTCCCCCTATTTTACTTTCTCTATACGTACTATTTACATACTGTATAGAGAAGGTATTGCACTCCACCAAAAAATTCGATACCGAATCCAAAAAAAGGTATTTCAGAAAAAGGTCCGTGTGTGTGTCCGTGTATCTGTGAACACGATAACTAAAAAACAAAAAGTCGGTAAAACACCAATCTTGGTATTTAAGTTAAGTATCTTTCAGGGATGCGACACGAAGATTTTGAGAAAAATCGCCCACTCCAAACTACCCTTTACTTGGAACTTTTTTCGAAAATTTTGATTTTCTAAAAAATGGCTCTAACGATTGTGATTAACATATCGTATATTAAAGATATTTACCTGACAAATAGAATGTATATTTTGAATTTTATGGTAATAGCCTCTGAATACTACTTTATTCTGGGTCAATTTTACGGAATTTTGCATAACTGCTAAACCGTAAGAGATGGACAAAAATTTACCACACAACAAATGTAGAGCGCTTTAAAACACACAATTTATGTTATATACATTTTTTTTTTTCGTGGGGTTGATTGTTCTTGAGATATTCCTTGTTTTGGTTTCAGCTATAAAATACTTATACTTTTTTCATACAGGACTTTGTGAACTCGTGTCCATACAAACAAAGGAACTTCAGTCACATTGCAACCAGCTTTTGGCTATCACTTTAACCTATGGTAACCCTTATTTCGCTTCTAATAACAAGGAAGCAAGTAATAAGGCTATTTCTGCAAATTTTTTCTCGATTAGATGAAGTAAATAGAGTAATTTGTTGCAGGGATGTAGAGAAAGTTATGTGAATGGAACACATCATATTTTTCACATGTAGTACTTTATTAACTGTTAGCGGTTCGTTTTTAAAAAAAGATATTGTGCACTACAACGCGAATTGCATTCTTCATAAAATCATCACATTCTTGCATCGTATATTTCACACGCTTTCTTTTTTCCCGGATGCAACCACTTTTTCCGTTTCAGGTTTTTCTTTGTGAGCAGTGTTTATATTTGTAGCCTAAACACCGGTGAACTCCGATATTAATTTCATCACTTCTTTCACGAGAAGTGTTGGTTATTTCTCTCAAGACTTCATACATTTTCAACACTATAGTTTTTACTTTCTCTAGCCCCGTACGTACAATGTACATAGGGATAGAGAAGTATTGTATTCCACCCAAAAATTCGATACCGAGAGTACACCGGAAATACGTGTTTTAGGTCTCCTGTATCCAAAAAAAGCATTTTCAGAAAAAGGTCCGTGTGTGTGTCCGTGTGTCTGTGAACACGATAACTCAAAAACGAAAGTAGCTAAAATACCAAACTTGGTATTTAAGTTTAATATTTTCCAAGGATGCGACACGAAGATTTTGAGCAAAATCTCCCCACCCCAAACTACCCTTTACATGGAACTTTTTCGAAAATATTGATTTTCTTAAAAATGGCTCTAACAATTTTGATTAAAATACAGTATATTAAAGATACTAACCTGACAAATAAAATGTATATCTTGAATTTTCTGGGAATAGCTTCTAAACACCTGTTTATTGTGGATGAATTTTGTTTAATTTGGCATAACTAGTAAACCGTAAGAGATAGACAAAAGCTTACTATACAAAATAGGTAGGTCTTGTTAAAATACACAAGTTATGTCATATACATTTTTTTCGTGGAGCTTACCATTTTCGTGGTATTCACTGTTAGTAGTTTCAGTTGTGAAGTACTAATACTTTTCTCAAACGGGAGTGTCCGTTTTTCTTTTGTTCTACTCCTGGCCAAAAAAATAAGCGATTTGTAATGAAAATCGCATAACGACAGCTTTTAAAACATTTGACTATCGGTTTAGCATAGTATATTCCCTTATTTTCATCCTACTTATAAGGAACTAAATAATAAGAATATTGTGCTAATGAGTACCTCGATTAGCAGGTGCAGAAAGAAGAATAATCTTATGTAAGAAGTTTGTAGAACAGTTAGAGAAAGTCATGTGAGTGTAGTCCACGGTTTACCAGGCTTATGCTCTATGTTAATCGAAAATTGCAAGAGAAAACTCAGGCGACCCTCCTCCATGATTCTAAACAGTTGCAACTGTTACTATGTAAGCAATATTGCGGAAATCAGGTGACTCATACAATAGCCTGTAGCTCTGTTTAACGGTACAAATCGGCGTTAAGTTGACTCTTTGGCAGTTGTATAGAACATTGTACAATTTAAGAATGAATTCATTCTGTTATTTAGATTGTAGCATGGATTACATTCTTACGCGCACTACTTCTGTGTTGTACTGCGGTGAACTGACCACGTGGGTCTGTTTTGGCGCGGATCAACCTCAGAATGAATAGAAACTAATATAAATTGCACAGGATTGTTACCAAAGTTTGTCTTTGCAGTCACTCTCTCTCTCTTTCTTAGAAACATTACTCTCTCTCATCACACCGCCTATAGTCGGGTAGGGTAAAGGGCAGATAGCCGATGAGGATCAACCGTGAAACCTGTTACGTAAACATTCACCGGATGTGTGTGGTAGGGAATAATAGCGTCCTAAGACTATAGTGTCGTTTTCCTTATGAACAATAACTTTAGAAAATAGCGCAAAGATCCAAATACTGGATTATCACACGTCATGAAACGCAGATACAAATATTTGTACTTATTCATTTCCCAGTCTGTAGATAGTAGAACAGATTATGAAGGCATTTGTGTTGGGACTCATAGATAATATTAGCAAATAATAATATTTAAGCAAAACGCAGCATCTGTGTCCTAAAGAAAATAATCTGATGTGTTCGATTCACATGACTTTCTCTACATCTACTTAACAAATTATTGTTAAAAAGTATATTCTTCTATCTACTTATGATAATCTAGATAAGCATTAGCAGAAATAGTCTTAATTACTTGCTTCCTTGTAAGTAGAAGGAAAATAAGGGAATGCACTAGACTAAAACGAATGTCAAATCTCTTAAACACTGGTTGCCATGTGGTTGGAGTCCGTTCCTACTCCCCCCCCCTCTCTCTCTGTCTTAGAAAATGGAAGATTTTGAAATAAGCTCATGTAAAAGGTAGTTGTAGGGGGAAATAAATGAAATGGTGTTTTATTTGCTATGGTTTTCAGCGTCCCTTTCTATACTAGGCGTGAAAGACAGCTTAATTTTGCTCAGAGGCCTCTCTATCAGGCTTGTGGTTCTTTTATATGCCGTAAATCTACGACACGGGACCTACGGCTTTATTTCCCTTCCGAAGGAAGTCATGCTAAGGATTTTTACGCCCAAAAAAATCTATCGTCCTCCGCCGGGTTTGAACCCGCGATTTTGGGTATTTGAAGTTGGAATGAGTTTTACGGGGAGTGTCTTCCTGAAAATCATCGTGTCGATGCTGATAATGAACTTAAATACTTTTTCGTTTTAGAGTTATGTTGCTTACACAAACACACACATGAACCTTTTTCTAAAACTGCTTCAGTTGGATTGAAGGATCCTCACAATCTGTATTTACAATTAAATATCTGTACCAAAATTTTTGGTGCAATACAATTTCTCTTCTACCTTTTATGCATAGTGTACATTCATGCTAGAGAAAGTAACAAGTTTTAGAAAATAGTCCTTATGTACGTGTGTCTAAGAACAGGATGACTCCAAAGCAAAAATTCGGATAAAAACCAAACATGGAATTTAAATAGAAGAGGTACATCTATGCTGATCTGTTGTGGTTAACACTCCCAGGAGGGATAGGATGAAAGATGCACGGAGGCCGCAGGCAGACAGGCCACCAGAGACGAGCGGAATCCCCTTTCCAAGCCCGGTGACGCGTCAGGAATCTAGAAACAATCTGAAATAAGGAAATCCTGGTACATGAGAAACCACCACAGAATTCGCCTGACGACCCCGTGTCAGAGTAGACGGTCGCCGGGAATCCAACCTGGATTCTCCCGCATTCGAGTCGCACACGTTACCGCGGCGACACATTGTTCTGTAACTTTTCTACACAAAAAATGTAGATTTCGTTAAAACACACAATTTATATCATATATGTTTTTCTTAGAGTTGACCATTTCTTAGATATTCCTTGTTATTTGTTTCAGATAAAATTTTCTCACGTGGAAATTTGTGAACTCCTGACCGTGCATAGAAATATTTAAGTTTAGCATCTTTCAGGCATGGGATACGAAGATGTTTAAGGTACCTCCCTCTCCCAAACTACTCTTTACCTGGAAGATGCGTATAGGTATACGGCGTGACGCAGAGTGACCTAAGTGCGATACATTATGCTTAGCCTCCTCAAGAAAACGATGTGAAGTGAAAGAACTATAGGAGGCTACTGCTAGACAGGCTACAAAGACGTGCAAAAGTCCCTAACATTTCCCAGCTCGAAGAGCCCTACCATTATCAAGCAGCCCAGGGAACGCGATGAACAACCTATTGAACCAGATAGGTTTTTAGAGTCCATAAGAAATACTGTTTCCTTGAAGCAAGCATCCACACCATCTATCTGTCACCTAGGGGCACACCTGTAACATAAGAAAGAAACGGAATAGTGGTGAAATGAGAGAAAGACAGTAGTATTATATGTGAAACCACCTCAGCATTCACCTACCGATCAGGTAAACAGAGAAAACCACAAAAAAGCACATGGTCAGAGAGGGCGGTCGACTTAAATAGACCTCCTGAATGCGAGTCTTATACGTTCTGCGGAGCTAAATAGGCCTTTGAAATATATTATCTTCTCAAAGAGACTTAACAAGTTTTGTAATATATATTTGCATAAACAGTCTGCTCTTCATTATAAAAGAATTGCAAAAACTAGTCGCTCTATACTGGCCTTAAAATTGCATACCTACTCTTTCCATGACTGAGAAACTAACGAATCTAAAACCATGATAACGTACTGAAAAACGAATAATAAAGGATATATCGGATATGGTAGATACCACCGGAAAAGTTATCTGAAAATAAATTGTGATTTTCAAAAAGAGCTACATTTTGGTACTAAGTTTATGTTAATTTTGGTAAAATGTCATAATTTGCAACAGGGCTAATATTACGTGACCCACAAAAATACCTTCATACTTGATTATAAATGGTAGCCGGGCTTGTAGGCCGCGGTCCCAATGATATAATTACCGACGTTTCGCCGAAATCTATCACAACTCTTGTAGTCTCCGGAGCTAATAGCTTTGTTCCCTGAAGATGCCGGACGCAGTTTACGACGAAACGTCGGAAATTATATAATTTGATCCACGGCCTACAAGCCCGGCTACCACTTCTAATCAAGTTGACAACGCCAGCCGTGAAAGTCTAAGTATTAATGAAATACCTTCATAATCTATCTACAGGGTGGGAGGTGATTAAGTGCAAATATTTATAGGATATCAGCGCTTCAGAACATGTGATGTCCACTATTTGCGGTTTTTTACTTTCTCTAGCCCCGTATGTACACTGTACACAGGGATAGAGAAGTATTGCATTCCACCCAAAAATTTGATGTCAAGATTTCACCGGAAATACATGTTTTAGGACCCCCTGAATCCAAAAAAGGCATTTCCAGAAAAAGGTCCGTGTGTTTGTGGACACGATAACTCAAAAACGAAAAGTCGGTAAAGCACCAAACTTGGTATTTAAGTTTAGTATCTTCCAGGGATGCAGCACGAAGATTTTGGGAAAACCCCCCCACCCCAAACTACCCTTTACATGGAACTTTTTTCGAAAATTTTGATTTTCTTAAAAATGGCTTTAACAATTTTGATTAAACTACCGTATTTTAAAGATACTTATCTGACAAATAAAATGTATATCTTGAATTTTCTGGAAATAGCTTCTAAAGACCTGTTTATTCTGGGTGAATTTTGCTTAATTTTGCATAACTAGTAAACTGTAAGAGATAGAGAAAAACTTACTATACAAAAAATGTAGGCCTTGTTAAAATACACAATTTACGCCATATACCTACATTTTTTTCGTGGAACTTATCGTTTTCGAGGTATTCATTGTTATTAATTAAATTTGTGAAGTACTTATACTTTTCTCAGATGGGAGTGTCCGTTTTTCTTTCGTTCTACTCCTGGCCAAGAAAATAAGCGATTTGTAATGACAATCGCATAACGACAGCTTTTAAAACAGTTGACTATCGATTTAGCCTAGTGTATTCCCTTATTTTCTTCATACTTATAAGAAACTAAGTAATAAAAACATTGTGCTGAATACCTCGATTAACAAGGTGCAGAAAGAAGAATAATCTTATGCAAGAAGTTTGTAGAACGGCTAGAGAAAGGCATGTGAGTGTAACACATAAGATTTTTTCCACTATTTTCCAAAAATTATGTTCATGAGAAACATGTCACGATGCTTTTAGATTGGTTATTATTCCCTATCGCAGAAGTTCGGATATTTTTATAAACATGCTTTTTAAGACTCAGGGGACTTCAAAACATATATTACCGGTGAAATCACGACATCGAATTTTTGGGTGGAATTCTATACCTTCTCTATCCACTATGTACATTGTACATACCGGCTAGAGAAAGTAAACATAATCACAGATAACGAGATGTAGATGTGACCGTCGCACATTGTAGTTAGCTTTCGTCCTCTGCCTCACTGTAATTTTATGGGCTGTAAGAATTGCCAGAATAAGTATCTAAGAACCCTCGGCACTGAGTCAAGCTCTACCTTGACTCAGTAAATAGGATGTAGCAAATCGTTCAAACAAATTGTGGCCCTACATTGATGAAGGGTTTCGCTACAACTCCTGAGGGCGAGAACTAGCTCACTACGGTCTGACGTGGTTCAGAAATCCAACCTGACAACACAGTCCATTGTTTCCTTGCTTCATGTGGGGAAGGCTTAAGGAACCCCCTGCTGTTGCCGTGCTGTAGATTAGGCCTATAACGTTACGCAAGTATCAGGAGATGGTAATCTCTCTCGCTAAAGGAGTCTTGATATTAATTACAAGAGGAACATTTCTGCCCTTTGTCGCTTCTTGCGCGCTCGATAAACTTCCACCTGACAACTAAACGCCACGTTCCGGAGCCCTGAGCTTTTCAATCATTGTTAATATTAGCCAGGATTATCTTGTATCGCAGGATTCTCTTCAAATGCTCTTACTTTCTCTACACGTACTATAAACACAGTGTTTAGAGAAACTATGGCATTCCATCCAAAAATTCCATACCGAGATATCACCAGAAATATAGCTTTAGGCTCCCCTGTATACAAAAAAGGCATTTAGCAAAAGGTCCATATGTGTCTCCGTGTGTATGTGAACACATCACTCAACAATGAAAAGTCGGTAAAATACCAAACTTGGTATATATAAGTTTAGTATTTTCCAAAGATGCGACACGAAGATTTTGAGGTGGCCGCGCCGTGGCCGAGTGGTTAAACCACTTGCCTATCACCGAGACGGCCGGGTTTCGATCCCGAGCGACCGCATGTGAGATATGTGGTGAAGAAATTGGCGCTGGGGCGGGTTTTCTCCTGGTACATCGGTTTCCCCCGCCATTGAATTCCACCGGTGCTCCATCATCATTCATGTATCATCAGAGTCACCGCCTGCGGTGCCATAAGTAGTTAAAGCGGGCGTTAAATAATACAAAAAAAGAGAAGATTTTGAGAAAAATCCCTCCACCCCAAACTTTGTTTTACATGGAAAAAATTTAGAAACATTTTGTTATTCTTAAAAATAGCTCTACCGGTTTTGATTAAAATATTGTATATTAAACACATTTATTTATATAACAATAGCCTCTAAAGATCTCTTTATTCTGAATGAAATTTTCTGGATTTTGTATAAGTAGTAAAACGTAAGAGATAGACAAAAACGTTGTACACAACAAATGTAGATCTCGTTAAAACACAGAATTTTTGTCATATACATATTTTGGTGGAGTTGATCATTTTTTACTTTCTCTACACGCACTATGTACAGAGTATAAGAGAAGGTGTTGCATTCTACCCAAAAGTTCAATACCGAGATTTCACCGGAAATACACCTTTTATGGCTCCCTGTATAAAAAAAGAAGCGTTTTAAGAAAAAGGGTCGTGCGTGTTTATCCGTGAACATGATAACTCAAAAACGAAAAATTGGTGAAATGCCAAACTTGGTACTTAAGTTTAGGATTTTCTAAGGATAAGAACACGAAGATTTTGAGGAAATTCCCTCTACCCCAAACTACGCTTTACATGGAAAAAATTTAGAAAAAAGTTTGATTTTCTGAAAAATAGCTCTAACGATTTTGATTAAAATATCGTATATTAAACATAGGTATTTATTTACGTAACAAATAAAATGTGTATATTTTCTCAGAATACCTCTGAAGACCTCTTTATTTTGGATGAATTTTGCTGGATTTTGCATAAGTAGTAAACCGTGAGAGACAGACAAAAACTTACTACACAAAAAATGTAAATCTTGTTAAAACACACTTTGTCATATACATTTTTTTTTCGTGTGTTTGACCATTTTTTATATATTCCCTGTTATTGCTTCCCGTTTTAAAATAAGTAAAACTTTTCACATACCGGAATTGGCTAGCTCTTGGCAATGCAAAAAAAAAAAAAAAAAAAAAAGGATTTCATCCACATAACAGCCAGCTTTTAAAATATTTGACTATCGCTTTAGTTTAGTGTTTTTCATTTTTCTCCTTCTACTTACATTAAAGCATTTCTGCCAATGTTTATTTTGATTAGCATGGAGTAGATAAAAGCATAACTTTTCTAACAGTAATTTGTTACAGAGTTGTAGAGAAAGTCAAGTGAATGGAACACATCAGATTTTTAATTTTAGCTAACTAATCTATTCGCATTTGGGAGGTCCTGAGTTCAATACCCGGTGACCGCCTACTCTCTCCCACGGGTTTTTAGTTGCTTTACTGTGGCGCCAGCAGAATGCTGGGATGCTTCATCTATCGGGGTTTTTTCCATTGCATCCTTTTCGTTCCTTTCCCTCTCATCTTTAAATTTGTTTACAATTTCGTGTTGTATGACAGTGCGGCAGATGGCGCAGATGCATGGACAATAAAGCAGTATTCTCGTGGGGTATAGGTAGCTGTCAGGTCGACAGGTTACTTTGCATGTTCTTAGATCTAGGAAAGATAGTGTTAGAAATATTTTTGGTTAGATATAGCCATTACAAATTATTTATACAGGAATCCAGCATAAATATTTATACTGAATTTTTAAAAAGGATTATTTTATAGTCTTATTTTAATTTAAATATAAAAAGTTTGAAAAATATAAAACAATGTTCTAAAAATATTTAAAAAATAAAAAAAAAAAAATAATATAAAATAATGCTGGAAATAAATTGAATAACTATAAAGTTAAATTAATTAAATATTATATTTTAAATTGTATCACATAAATAAAAACATTAAATGTTCATTATTCAGTAATTGAGAATTTAATAACAAATTACATTTATATTTAAAACAGCTTATTATCACTTCAACACGGCTATATATTTACGCATATTTTTATTATATTATTAATTAATTTAAAACTTTTATTTTTAAATTACTTCTTTATTTATTTTAATTTACATAATTTAAAACATAAAACATAACATAACTCAAAAACGGAGAGTTGGTTAAATACCAAACTTCAAATTTAAGTTTAGCATCTTCCAAGGATAGTTGACAATTGATACACACATTTTGACCATTTATATATATATATATATATATAAAATCTGTGGCAGCGCGACTACTTACCAAGCAGGAGGCCTGGGTTCGATTCCTCAAAACATGTATTTCCGGTGAAATCTCTGGATCGAATTTTTTGGTGGAATACAATAGCTTTCTTTTGGTTAACTGCTAAACCGTAAGAGATAGACAAAAATGTACTACACAATTAATATATATATATTCATTGCTATTGATTTCGAGTCATCTTACGTTTCATCTCTCTTTGTTTTACTCCTGGCCACGCAAAGAGAACTGAACTTCAGTCGTTTAACATTTCGACCAGCTTTTAAAGGATCTTCCTATTGATTTAACCAAGTGTATTCTCTTATTTCCTCTCTTCTTACAAGGAAGCAAGAAATAAGCACATCTCTGGTAATCTTATCTCTACTAGCGTGATGTAGATAAAAGAGTAAATTTTTGTAAGAATAGTTTGTGGAACAGATAGAGAAATCCAACTTAATGGAACACATCACATTTTTTGCTTTCTCTACACATACTAGGTTGATAGTATAGGGAAAGTACCTATTTATTGCATTCCATCCAAAAATAAAAATTCGATGTCAAGATTTCAGCGGAATATGTGTTTTTAGGTGCCCTGAATAAAAAACCGTTAAATACCAAGCTTAGTATTTAAGTTTGGTACCTTCCAACAATGCGACAAGAAGATTTTCAAAAAAATCACCTCACCCCAAACTACCATTTACATGGAACATTTTTTGAAATTTGCGATTTTTTAAAAATGGCTCTAACGATTTTTATTAAGATGACATATATTATAAATGTTTTAATGCAAATAAAATGTATATCTTGAGTTTTCTGGCAATACCTTCATTGTGGATGAATTTTGCTAAAGTTTAGTAAACATAAGAGATAGAAAAAAAACGCACTGTACATGTAGACCTCGTTAAAATACACAATTTAAAGTGATATACATTTTTGTTGTAGAGTTGACCAATTCGGAGATATCCCTTTTATTGGCTTCAATTTTAAACTAGTTATCTTATCAGACGGGATCAGCTTACGTATCATCTCTCTTTTGTTTGTTTGGTAATGGAAAGCGAACCGAACTTCGACTTTTAAAGGATTTGACTATTAAGTGAGCACAGTGTACTCCTTTATTTCCCTTCTACTTACAAGGAAGTGATACGATAGTTTCTGCTGATGTTTATCTCGATTAGCATAATCAGATAAACGAATAATCATTAGTAAGAATAGGCTGTTAGCAGAACAGGCAGAGAAAATCGGTGAATCTTACACGATCAGGTTTTTAAAAAGTGTTTCACTTCATTGCCCATATATTTACAGGTATAATTATGGTAAATGTTTTACAATATATATTTTACTGCTATGGTCGTCTCCTTAGTGCGGTGGCAGAGCAGCGGGAGACCTGGGTTCTATCCCCAGTACAGAGAGACCTAGCCCGGGGTGCACTCAGCCTCGTAAGGTCCCTGAGGCGCTACTTGATGGAGAAGTAGCGGCTCCAGGTCATGAGGACCGCATTAACCGCCCGGGGGGTTCGAGGCGCTGACCACGTCTCACCCTCGAATACTGCACTCCATCCATGACGTCTGTAGTGGACCGAGATGGGGGACGCAGCGGTAGGCCAAGGTTCTCCGTGAGCTGTCGTGCCATGGAGTTATATTTTACTGTTATTTAGAAACAATATATTCCACACCCATTGCACAAATCTAAATATATATTGTGATGTCAGCCTGGGAGTACATTACTCAAGTTGCAAGAGCGGAACGGAGGATAGAGACGGGCCACAGTTTGCCAACCCGGACCCCCTTTCTAATTGCCTAATTAATCTCGCTAGCCTTAAGACTGTCTCCACGCAGTGTTGTGTCGGAAACAAAGCCTAGTAGCGGTAATGCATAGCATTAACATTTCATTAGCCAGCCCAAGTTCAAGTCCCATCTTCCTGAGCGCAGAAACTACTGACCATTTTCCTGATGTGTTACACTCACATGACATTCTCTAGCTACTCTGCAAACAAACTTCTACAAAAGATAACTCCTCTTCCAACACATGCTAATCGAGATAAACATTAGCAGAATTTTATTACTTAGTTCCTTATAAGCTGACTGGAACAAAGGGAATACACAACGCCAAAGTGATAGTCAAATGTTTTAAAAGCTGTCGTTATGCGATTGTCATTGCAAATCTCTTCTTTGCTTGACACTTCCGTCTGAGAAAAGTATAAGTACCTCACGATTGAAACTAATAATAAGTAATAATTCGAAAACGGTAAGCTCCACGAAAAAAAAAAAAGTATATGGCATAACTCGTGTATTTTAACAAGATCTACATTTTTGTATACTAAGTTTTCGTCTATCTCTTACGGTTTACTAGTTATGCTAAATTAAGCAAAATTCAACCAGAATAAACAGGTATTTAGAAGCTATTCTCAGAAAATGTAAGATATACATTTTATTTGTAATAGAAATGGCTTTAATATGTGGTATTTTAATCAAAATCGTTACAGCTATTTATAGGAAAAACAAAATTTTCGAAAATGTTTACATATAAAGGGTGGTTAGGGGTGGGGGGATTTTCTTGAAAATCTTCGTGTCGCATCCTTGGAAGACACCAAACTTAAATACCAAGTTTGGTATTTAACCGCCTTTTCGTTTTCGAGCTATGGTGTCCACAGACAGACAGACAGACACACATACACACACGCGCGCGCGGACCTGCTTTTTTTGGATTCGGGGAGTCCTAAAACATGTATTTCCGGTGAAATCTCGACATCGAATTTTTGGGTGGAATACAATACTTCTTTATCCATATGTACATACGGGGCTAGAGAAAGTAATAAAAAGCTGACGTCATGCTAATCGAGTAAAACATTAGCAGAGTCTTATTGCTTGCTTCTTTGTAAGTAGAAGGAACTAAGCTAAAGTGATAGTCAAATCTGTTTGAATCTTATCACTGTGTGTAACAATTGAGGTTAGGTTGGCTCAGCATGGTCCCATTTGAGAAACGCTAGGTGGTTTAAAATTGAAACCAATAACAAGGAATATCTGAAAACGGTCACCTCTATAAGAAAAAGTATATGACATAAATTATGTGTTTTAACCAGATCTAACTCTTTGCTTATCTCTTAGGATTCAGCTGCTATGCGAACTTGTGTAAAAGTCATCTAGAATAAAGAGGTCCTTCGAGGCTATTCACAGAAAAATCAAAATATTCATCTTATTACTTTCTCTACACTTACTATGTACATAATGGATAGAGAAGGTATTGCATTCTACCTAAAATTTCGGAATCAGAAGTTTTAGGGTCCTCTATTTCAAAAAAAAAAAAAAAAAAAAGCCGTGTGTGTATGTGTGTTCGTGAGTCTGTCAAAAACTAAAAGTTGCTAAAATACCAACTTGGTATTTAAGTTTAGTATCTTCCAGGAATACGACACGAAGATTTTGAGAAGGATTCCCCCCACCCCAAATTATCCTTTGCATGAAACAAATTTCCAAAATTTTGATTTTCTCAAAAATGGCTCTAACGATTTTAATTAATATATCTACCCTATGTTAAAGGTATTTATATGGCAAATAACATGTATATCTTGAATTATCTGGGAATAACCTCTAAAGACTTCTTTATTCCGAATGAATTTGATGAATTTTACGTTAAAACACACAATTTATGTCATACATTTTTTCGTGGAATTGACCATTCTATGATATTCCTTGTTATTTGTTTCAGGTTTAAAATACTTAAACTTTTCTCACACGGAAAGTTGTAAACTCTTGGCCCTGCATAGGAACGGATTTCAACCAACTGGTAACCAACTTTTAAGAGATTTGGCTATCGTTTTAGTCTAGTGTATTCCCTTATTTTCTTTCTGCTTACAAGACAGCAAGTAGTTAAGACAATTTGTGCTAATGTTTATTTCGATTTTAATAAGATAGAAGAATAAGCTTTTTAACAATAATTTGTCAGAGCGATGTAGAGAAAGTCATGTGAATGGTACACATCAGATATTTGAGCTATGTTGTTCACAGAGACATACATGAACACACACACACCAGCAGACATTTGACTAAAAAGACTTTATTTTGGGTTCAGGGGCCCTCAAAACATGTGTTTTTTTAAAAATAAATTTTGGCTGGAATACAATACCTTCCCTACCTATGTAAATTGTACATACGTGCTAGAGAATGTAAAAAAGAAAAGGTAAATAAGAACAAATACAAATAAATCTTATCTTTGAACATTGGGCATTTTTAATTTATTTACCTTTGGTATTTATTATTATTGTTAGATTACTCTAGCTTGTCTGTGTCACATTCTAAAGGTCCCGGGTACGAATAAGACTTTTATGGGGGTTTTCCCTTAACCTGAAGACGATTTTAGGTAACTTCATGATCCCCAAGCGTATTTGAGCATGATTTCATGTTTCAATATATGATTTACTAGTTTCGGGGAGAAAATCAAATATTAGGTAAATCTGGATATGAATATGGCAAGATAGCAGCCTGGGCTGATGTATTTGTTGTTATTCTTTGTATTTGTGGCTTAGGATAAATAAACAAATTAAAAATCTAATGTGTTCCATTCACATGAATTTCTCTACCTCTCTGCAACAAATTATTGTTAAAATGCTTATGCTTCTATTTACTTCATGCGAATCGAGAAAAAAGTTAGCACAAATAGTCTTATTACTTGCTTCCTTGTAAGCAGAAGGGAAATAAGGGAGTATATAGGCTAAACTAATATCCAAAAGCTGGTTGCTATGTGACTGAAGTTCTTGGTTTGTATGTACAGCAGTTGATAAATTTCTTTATGAGAAAAGTGTGTTTTTCATAGCTGAAACAAAAAACTAGGAATATGTCAAAAACGATCAATTCCACGAAAAAAATGTATATAACATAAATTGTGTGTCTTGATGTGGTCTACATTTTTTGTGTGTTAAGTTTTTGCCCATATCTTACGCTTTAGCAGTTATGCAAAATTCCGTGACATTCATCCAGAATAAAGTAGTCTTCAGAGGCTGTTCCCAGAAAATTCAAGATATACATTTAATTTGCCAGGTAAATATCTTTAATATACCTTATTTTAATCAAAATCGTTGGGGCCATTTTTAAGAAAATCAAAATTTTCGAAAAATGTTCCGTGTAAAGGGTAGTTGGGGGTGGGGGGATTTTCATGAAAATCGTCGTGTCGCATCCTTGGAAGATACCAAACTTAAATACCAAGTTTGGTATTCAACGGTCTTTTCTTTTTTGAGCTATGCTGTCCACAGACACACACACGCACACACACACTGACCCTTTTCGAATTTTTGGGTGCATTACCTTCTCTATACACTATGTACATAGTACGTGTAGAAAAAGTAATAATTAAATTGTTTAAAGTTCAACATACGTTACATACGTTGGGTTTTCCAAATTTGACGGATGCATTACCGTAACTTCTATGGAAATCTAAATTATAAGGTAGAATTACAAGATAAATTTGGCAGTCTGTTGAGAACTGTGCGAGGCTGGCAGACAGACATAAAGAATGGGAGAATAACCGAGACCTGTGTGAGGGCGACCAATAAATTGGCCTCAGCCACCCACGTCTGGTTATGAGCTCCATAACTGAGCTGCTGCAGCAGCCGCAAGGACGTTATTGGAATGTGAGGGAGATTCCTCTTCTTGACAAATAATGATCTCCCCTCTCTGGACCAGTTACCTGCCCGACATCCTGGATAATTGGGGAAGAGCATTCCTTTCTGCTTTCTTTTTATGGTACACATTCAGAGATATATAAAGGAACAGAAACTACAACATGCCCAGTACCACCTTGAATTTGCTTTTTCTTTCTCTAGCACTTATGTACATAGTATATAGAGAAGGTTTTGTATTGCATCTAAAAATTCCATATCGAGATTTCACCGGAAATAAGTTTTCGGTCCCTCTGAATGAAAAAAGAGCATTTCAGAAAGAAATTCTATGTGCATGTGTGTCTGTGTGGTGTGTGTGTGTGTGTGTGTGTGTGTGTGTGTGTGCGTCTGTGGACAACATAGCTCAAAAACGAAAAGTATTTAAGTTTGGTATATTTCAAGGATGCGACACGAAGATTTTCAAGAATATCCCTTCACACCACACCACCCTTTTCATGGAACATTTTTCGAAAATTTTGTTTTTCTTAAAAATGACTAACGAAGAGCTTTTCATGCTGGATGATTTTTATAGAACTGGCAAAAACTTAATACACAGAAAATGTAGATCTCATTAAAACTCACAATTTATAATCTATAAATTTTTGTTTATTTGTAGAGTAACCGTTTTCGAGATATTTCGGATTGTTTGTTTCAATTTTAATCACCTAAACTTTTCTCAAACAGAAAGACATCATTTTCTCGGTGCTCGTTTGTTTATTCCTGGCAAGCAATAAGATTGGAATTTCATAGCGAACGGATTTTATAGGACGAGACTAACGCTTTAGCCTGTGCATGTTCTTGCACGGAAGATAGTATTAAGACTAATTCTGCTTATGTTTATCTTGATTAGTATGAAATAGAAGAATAAGCTTTTTAACAATAATTTGTTACAGAGATGTAGAGAAAGTCATGTGAATGGAACACATCAGATTTTTCTTATCTAGCACGTATGTAAAATGTACATAGCAGGTAGAGAAAGTATTGTATACCACCAAAAATTGGATACTCAGAATTCACCGGCAATACATGTTTTAAAACCCCTGAATTAGAAAAAAAAATTAGAAAAAGATATGTGTGCGTATGTGTGTTTCTGTGGACAGCATTACACCAAAACGAAACGTCTGTTTAAAGTGATAATATTTCAAGACTCTTCCAGGGATGCGGTACGATTATTTTCAAGAAAATTCCCTGTCCCAAAAATGGAAAATTTTTCGAAAATGTGGTTTAAAAACAGGCACAACTGTTAAACCGTAAGAGCTAAGAAAAAACGTACTAAACTAAAGATACAGATTTCGTTAAAATACACAATTTATGTCATATACATTTTTTCGTAGAATGAACCATTTCCTAGATATTCCTTGTTATGGTCCTAATTTTAAAATATTTGTACTTTTATCAAACAGGAAGTCATCCGTATTTCTTTTTACTTCCAGCCATCCAAAGAGAACCAAGTTTCAATCACATAGCAACCAGCTTTTAAAATATTTGATTACCGCTTTAGTCTAGCCCATTTCCTTACTTCGCTTCTGCTTACAAGAAACTAAGTAATAAGAGCGTTTTATGCGCGTTTTACCTTTATTAGCATGAAAAATAGAAGAATAAACTTGTAAGAATAGTTTATTACACAATAGACAAAGAAATTCATGTGAATGAAACACACCAGATTTTTTAAAATTCTGTACTAGTTAAGCGGAAGGATTTCATTCCAGCCAAAACTTTCAATGTCGAGAATTCACCAGGAATTTATTCTTGAGGCCCTTAACTCTAAAACTCTGATGGTCTACATCCAAATGACTTTTTCTACCTATAAAAAAAAAACATTGTTAATAACCCTATTCTTATATCTATTTCATGCTAATCGAGATAAAAATTAGCAGAAACGGTTTTATTACTTAGTTCCTTATAAGTAGAAGGGAAATAAGGGGGTACACTAGGCTGAACCGACAGTCAAAAGCTTTAAAATGTGGTTGATATGGGATAGAAATCAGATTCTTTGCGTGGCCAGATGTTGGAAATTTCCTGTATGAGAAAAGTATTAATTATTTTAAAACTAATTCCTGTATAAGAAAAGTTTTCAAAGCTGAAACCAAGAAAAAGGAATATCTCAAAAACGATCAACTCCACGAAAAAAATGTATATAGCATAAATTGTGTGTTTTAACGTGCTCTACATTTTTTGTATGTTAAGTTTTTGTCCATTTCTTACGGTTTAGTAGTTATAAAAAATTCATCCAGAATAAAATAGTCTTCAGAGGCTATTCCCAGAAAATTAAAAATATACATTTTATTTGTCAGGTAAATATCTTTAACTTATGATATTTTAATCAAAAGCGTTAGAGCCATTTTTTAGAAAATCAAACTTTTCTAAAAAGTTTCCCTGTAAAGGGTAGTTTGGGGTGGGGGAGTTTTCTCAAAATCTTCGTGTCGCATCCCTGGAAGACACTAAACTTAAATACAAAGTTTGGTATTTTACGACTTTCCGTTTTTGAGTTATCGTGTTCACAGACACACGGACACACGGGCACACACACACGCACCTTTTTTCTGAAAATACTTTTTTTGGATACAGGGGACCCTAAAACATATATTTATGGTGAAATCTCGGTATCAAATTTTTAGTGGAGTGCAATACCTTCTCTATGCACTATGTACATAGTACGTATAGAGAAAGTAAAAAGGAACTTCAGTCACATAGCAACCAGCTTTTGACTATCACTTTAACCTATGGTACACCCTATTTCGCTTCTACTTACAAGGAAGTAAGTAATAAGACTATTTCTGCTAATTTTTTCTCGATTAGCACGAAATAAATAGAAGCATAAGACTTCTAACACTAATTTGTTGCAGAGATATAGAGAAAGTCATGTGAATGGAACACATCAGATTTGTTTTGCTTACGTATAGCAGCGTTTAGCTTAAAAAGAAAACTATATGAAAGTTTTATGCTAATAAACATGAAAGTTAAATCGTGTTGTGAAGTATTCTTTTTCTCTTTCCTTTCGACACAGTAGTCTAACAACGCTGAGGTCTGTTATTATTTAATTGTACGCCACTTCGCATGTAACGGTGACGCCCCTGTGTGAGGGCTCACGGCCCCCCTACAATTTGGGCTCGCGGCTCTATAATTTAGATTAGAGAAGGCTGCACAAACATGCCGGCATGTCACTCAAACGCTACCAGGAATTCTAAAGAAATGGCAGCTTTATCGTCCTCTGAAATTACATCTCTGGAATCTCGTTTTAAATATTAAACACTCGAGGTAAATATCACGAAAACTTGACTCTCAATTGTTTTTGTTTTAATTGTAAAGAGAGAGTAATTTGTTTATATTCTCAGTCAAATTTTCTTTCTCTACCTATAGTAAAAATCTGATGCGTACCATTCACATGACTTTCTCTACATCTCTGCAACAAACTATTCTTAAAAAGCTTATACTTCTACTTACTTCATGCTAATCAGAAAAAAAAAAAAAATAGCAGAAATAGTCTTATTGCTTATTTCTTTGTAAGTAGAAGCGAAATAATGGCCTACCATAGGTTAAAGTGCCAGTCAAAAGCTGGTTTCTATGTCATTGAAGTTCCTTTATTTGTATGAACAGAAGTTGACAGATTCCTGCATGAGAAAATTATAAGTTTTTCATAGCAGAAACAAAAAAAAAAAAAAAAAAGAATGTCTCAAAAACGATGAGCTCCACGAAAAAATGTGTATGACATAAATTGTGTGTTTTAACGTGCTCTAAATTTTTAGTGTAGTAAGTTTCTGTCCATGTCTTAAGGTTTAGCAGTTATTCAAAATTCCGTAAAATTCATCCAGAATAAACTACTCTTCAGAGGTTATTCCCAGAAAATTCAAGATATACATTTTATTTGTCAGGTAAATATCTTTAATATATGCTATTTTAATTAAAATCGTTACAGCCATTTTTGAGAAAATCGAAATTTTCGAAAAAAGTTCCATGTAAAGGGTAGTGTGGATTGGGGAGATTTTTCACAAAATCTTCGTATTGCATTCCTGGAAGATACTAAGCTTAAATATTAAGTTTGGTATTTTACCGACTTTTCGTTTTTGAGTTATCGTGTTCACGGACACACACACACACACACACACACACACACACACACACACATATATTTCCGGTGAAATCTCGGTATCTAATTTTTGGGTGGAGTGCAATACCTATACCTCTATACACTATGCACAAAGTAAGTGTACAGAAAGTAAAAATTAGAATAATGTTGTTCCAACAAAGCATATTGTATCGAAATTCCACAATCCAAGAAAAATGTACGCACGCGGTCGGGAGTTTTTTGAAAAGTATGATTCAAACACGCAAATTTGTATTTGAACCAGATAGAACGAAGATTCCAAGCGAAGAATCTTAGGACGAGCCCTCTACTACAAATAAAACATTCACATGGATTTTTGCTTTTTTTTCCTCTCTCTCTCTCTCTCTCTCTCTCTCTCTCTCTCTCTTTTCTTTCAAAAATGGCTGTAAGAATTTTAATTAAAATGCAATATTCTTAAAATATTTGCGAATTTGTAATGATTAGACATAATTACATAGTTTGATGAATCGTGGTCTCTCCCTTTCGTTTGTAAGAGAAAATTATCACGAATCATGATGCAAGCATTTGAATTGTGCCCGCAAGTTGTGTTATAATAAGCGCCTACAGTTTAGTTGAAATAAAGTCTAATTTAAACACCTATATCTCATTTATATATGGACAGGAGAATAACTTTTGTTTAAATAATATGTAATTTACAGGGTGAAAAGTGAATAGGTGCAAATAATTTGATATATTAGAGATCAATAAGTGTAACACAGGTGTATCTTATTTTGTTCGCTTACTGACAACATTGTCATAAATAGAGCACAAATTTCGGGGTCTAATGTGTTTGAACCGCCCTACTTTATGTCTCTGTCTTCTGTGTAAATACCTACTTCATGCAAAAGCCAGCTCCTATGATTAATACAACTCGCACACCGCCGACCTGTATTCCCTTGATTCGGAGTGAAGAAAAGAGGAACCAATTCAGCTGCAAATATAACTTTACACAATGAATCGCTTTTCATATGCGAAATAGCATATACTCATTTAATTTACCCCGCAACCAGGGAATCTTCCAATGCTGTTAGACACTGTATCATCGGCGATTTCTAAATCGTCTTTTCAAAAGCGAATATTCACTGCAGTGTATCAAAGGATCTGTGAATCGGGTTCTCTTAATTAGCAATTTGAAATTTTTTTAAACTGTTGAAGTTTAAATTTAATTTCTCACCTTTAAATTCTCTTACGGTTTACCAGTTACACAAAATTCAGCAAAATTCATTCAGAATAAGGAGGGCTTTAGAGGGTATTCCCAGAAAATTCAAGATATAGATTTTATTTGCCATATAAATATTTTTAATGTGGGGTATTTTAATAAAAAGAGCCATTTTTGAGAAAACCAAAGTTTTTTAAATTTTTTCCATGTAAAGGGTAGTTTGGGGTGGGGGAATTTTTCTCAAAATCTTCTTGTCACATCCCTGGAAGATGCTAAAGTTAAATACCACGTTTGGTGTTTTATCAACTTTTCGTTTTTGAGTTATTGTGTTCACAAACATACGGACACATACACATATATAAAACCATAGGTATTTAGAAAAAGGCCCGCATGCGTGGGTGTGTATATGTGTATCCGTGAATACGATAGCTCAAAAATGAAAAGTCGGCATTGGTAGGTATTTAAGTTTAGTATTTTCCAAGCAACCTATTACCTGGAAAAAAATAAAAAATTTTCATTTTCTCAAAAATGGCGCTGACAATTTTGATTAAACTACTTTAAATTAAAGATATGTACCTGACAACTAAAATATAGGTAGATACATATATCTAGAATTGTCTGGGAATAGCCTCTGAAGACCTCTTCATTCTGGATGACTTTTGTGTAACTGGTAAACGGTAAGAGATAGACAAAAACTCACTACTCAAAAAAATGTAGGTCTGCTTAAAACATATAATTTATATCATATACCTCCCTACGTCTTTTTTTTTTTAGTAGAGCAAGCAGTTTTTAAAAGATTTGACTATGGCTTTAGCTTAGTGTATTCTCTTATTTCCTTTCTACTTAAGGGAAGCAAATAATAAGACCAATTCTGCTAATGTTGACCTCGATTCACACGATAAAGAAAAATAAGCTTTTTAAAATTAGTTTGTTATAGAGATGTAGAGAAAATCAAGTGAATGGAACACATCATATTTTTCCATTCTGTATCCCGTATTGTAGTTAGTGTGTTAGATGAACCACTTCTCGAAATATTCTGAGCAGCTACTGGAACGTTAGATGCCCTGTTCTGTTGAAGTGTATAACTCTTCCACCCTCCGAGTGACACATATATGACAGACAGACAGACGGATATGAATCCTTGTTCACAATGGCGCCATTTGATTGACACAGGCTCCTCCCTTGGACGCGGGCGTTCCCCCAAGTGGCCTGCAATTAATTACTTTGTCGACAAACATACCTAGCTTCTGAGTCTTCTGTGCAAGCCAAGGAGATTCTCACACTTCTAGAGGGTCGTCCAGAAAGTAACGAATGTTTTGGCACAACTAAATAATAACGAAAGATATCAACCAAAACTTTATTTACTAAATTATATCACCTTACTCTAAAATCTCGACGTACCTAGTCTCCATTCTGTCAAGACATTTATTGTCAGATGATACCAACTTTTCAATGCTGATGTTATACTTTTCTACCACCAAAAAAACTATTTATTACTTTCTCTACACGTACTACGTACATAGTGTATAGAGAAGCTACTTATGTATTCCACCCAAAAATTTGATATCGAGATTTCACTGGAAATACATGTTTTGAAGTCAACTGAGTATAGACAAAGGTTCGTGTGTGTTCCTGTGGACATCATAGCTCAAAAACGAAAAGTCGGTTAAATATCAAACTTGGTATTTAAGTATCACATCTTCCAAGGATGCGACACAAAGATTTTCAAGAAAATTCCCCCACCCCCAACTACCCTTTACATGGGCCTTTTTCAAAAATTTTCATTTTCTCAAATATGGCTCTAACGATTTTGATTGAAATATCATATATTAAAGATATTTACCTGACAAATAAAATGTATACCTTGAATTTTCTGGGAATAGTCTCTGAAGACTACTTTATTCTGGATGAATTTTACGGAATTTTGCATAACTGCTAAACCGTAAGAGATGGACAAAAACTTAGCACACAAAAAATGTTGAGCACGTTTAAACACTTAATTTATGTTATATAGATTTTATCGTGGAGTTGATCGTTTTTGAGATATTCCTGTTTTTTTGGTTTGAGCTTCGAAAAACGTATACTTTTCTCATATAGGAATTTGTCAACACCTGTCCATACAAACAAGTCGCATAGCAACCAGCTTTTGACTATCACTTTAACCTATGGTACTCCCTTATTTCGCTTCTATTTACAAGGAAGCAAGTAATAAGACTATTTCTGCTCATTTTTTCTCGATTAGCATGAAGTAAATAGAAGCATAAGCTTTTTAATAATATTTTTTTTCAGAGATGTAGAAAAAGTCATGTGAATGGAACACATCAGTTTTTTTCGTTGTTTTTAATGCATAAAATATTCTTCAATTGAATTCTAGTAGCAAATAACGCGTGTAAAGTGATAATGCAATGAAAGGGTCTTCAATGAGGAAATGGAGCATAATTTACAAGTAATCAACGAAGAACCACTGTGCTTGACAAAGACCGGAGTGGAAGATCTTCAATGTTGATTAAAGAATTCAGAAAAACCGGTGTTTAACTTTGGACACCCTACATGACTTTTTGAGTGGAAAATATTTCCCATCCAATGAATACTTCAAAGGGGCTCAGATCTCTAGTGGTGGAAGAGCATAATGTCTGCATTAAAAAAAGAAAAAAGTACTACGTGACAATAAATACTTGATAACAATGGGCATTACCTTGAGAAATAAAGTACTGTGCTCTTGTAAATTAAGTTTTGTGTTATTGTCTTTCATTATTATTTAGATATGCCAAATCGTTCGTTACTTTCTGATGATCCTCGTAGCACTGAAGCTGCTTTTGTCTCTGATCAGAAATTAGGAAAATCGTTCTTTTACTTTCTCTATGTACAAACGTAGTATGAAGAAAGGTATTGTATTCCACCCAAAGATTCGATATCGAAATTTAATCGTAAATATATGCTCAAAAACGAAAAGTCGGTTAAATACCAAACTTCATATTTAAGTTTTGCATCTTCCAAAGATGCAACACGAAGATTTCCAAGAAAATACCCCCAGCTCAAACTACCCTTTATATGGAACATTTTTCGAAATTTTTTATTTTCTCAATAATGGCTGTAACGATTTTGATTAAGATATTTTTATTACTCACTAATGTATAGGTATCTTGAATTTTCTGGGGGTAGCCTCTGAAAACATTTTAAGCCACTTAAACTTTTCTTAAGCGGGAAAATATCTTTTCTCTCGTTTCTCGTTTGTTTACTTCTGGCAAGCAGAGAGACTGGAATTTCAATTGTTTGTATAGCAACTTAAAGGACTAGACTACCACTTTAGGTTGTACATTTTCGTATTTCCCTTCTACTTACAAGGAAGCTAGTAATAAGACCAATACTGCTCATGTTTATCTTGATTAACATGATGTAAATAACGGATTAATGTTTTGAATAAGGTTTGTTTAACAACAGCTAGAGGACATAATGTGAATGGAACACATTAGATTTTTGTGCTTCTGCTTACAAGTAACCAATTAAAGAGGAAAATTTCTGCTGATGTTTATCTCGATTAGCATGATGTAGATAGAAGAACAAGCTTCGTAACAATAATTTGTTATGGATAAGAAGAGAAAGTCATGTGAATGGAACATATCAGATTTTTTTTTTTTTTTTTTTTGGAACGCACGAAATGTTCAGCCAATTGCATTTTATTAGCAAATAACCCAAGTGTAGGGCGATAATGCAATGAACGGGCTTTCAGTAAGCAAATAACTCGTAATTTACAAGTGAGTAATCAAAAAAGAACCAGTGTGCACGGCAAAGACCGGAGTGGAAGTTATCAATCGTTATGGAGGAGTTGAAAAGAAATGTTGATTAAAGAATTCAGAAAAAACAGTGTTTAACTTTGGACACTGTATATGATTTTTTGGGTGGAAAATATTTCGCATCCAATGAAGATCTCAAAGGGACTCAGATGTTTAACGGTGCAAGAGCATAACGTCTGCATTAAAAAAAATGCCACGTGACAATAAATACCTTGATAGCAATGACCATTACGTTGAGAAATAGAGTACGGTGCTATAACTTTGTAAATAATTGTTGTGTTGATTTCTTTCGTTATTATTTAATTGTGCCAAATCGTTCGTTGCCGTCGTAGCACTGAAGCTACTTTTGACTCTGATTAGAAATTAGGTAAGACATTCTTTTACTGTCTCGATGTGGGTACATAGTAGGTAGAAAAAAAGGTATTGTATTCCACTCATCAGAAATGTTATCGGAAATTTATATTCTGAGGTTCCCTGAATACAAAAACATAAAAAGAATTTGGAAAAAGATCTATTTAAGTTCACCATCTTCCAAGGATGCCGTAAATTAAAAGTATTTACATAACAAACAAAATCTAGGTATATGTTGAATTTCCTGGGATTAGCCTCTGCAGACCTCTCCATTCTGAATGCCACATATATAACTTAGTGCATTTAATCTCATTAAAACACTCAAGTTTTGTCATATATCTTTTTTCATGGAGTTGACCATTTTTTAGACATTCCTTGTTATTCATTTCAGTTTTAAAATACTTAAAATTTTTCTCATACGGGAATTTACCAACTCCTGGCAATGCAAAGAAATGGATTTCAAACACATAGCAACCGGTTTTTAAAATACTTGACTGTAGCTTTAGCGTAATGCAATCCCTTATTTCCCTTTTACTTTAAAAGAACTAAGCAATAAGACCACTTCTGTTAATGTTTATCTCAATTAGCATGAAAAAGATAGAAGAATAAATGTTCAACAATAATTTGTTATAGCGATGTAGAGAAAGTCTTGTGAATGGAACATATCAGAGTTTTTAATGTATTATGCATGGTACCTTAAAGGTCATGTAAGGAATGGCAGGATGCTGGAAAAACTGGAGGCGTGCATTACGTCCCTGTATTTGAATGACGCTGCACCATCTTCTTGAGCGTTCCTCAGCAGCCGGAGGAAGGCAGGCCACAAAGAGGTGACGGAGTGTCTCCGCTCTAAGTTTTATGTCAAGTGTGAGGCTCCAACATGGCAGTTTACTGTCAGGTCACAGCTCCAAGTGGCTCTTTATTTCCCAGTAGCGTGCTTCTTGAATTTAATGCACGGAATTCCAAGTATGGTAGCCGGATATAATGTTTTATGGCAAAACTGATGATGCTTGGTATTTCATTGCCGTGTAAATCTATGTTATTGCCAGGCAGGATTTATACACTTCATTCGAGAAGTGACAACTTGCCATTTACCTTAACGATGCCTACACTCACATAAAATTTGAGTTAGCGATACTTTCGGAAATTTGAATAAAGAGAATAACACTGAAAAGGTAGAATCAGACTGCCCTAGTAGGGGTTGAACCATTGATCCTAGATGTACTGTACCGCTCCTCTAACAAATGAGCGACTATTTTAACAGCCAACATGACATCAACTCGAAAATCTAATGCTTTACCGGCAAGTTGTTACAATAGCGGCACGACAAACTGAATATCTGTGTTCCAGATCCCGGTGATAGCATTCGATTTGTCAATCTAAATTTGCCTTTTCAGCCTTAGCCTATACAGGGCATGTTTGAAAGATCATTAAAAACAAAAATGCATTTAAAATACTCAAATCAACTTCTGAGATACAATCAGCTAGACGAGTCAACCGCCTGGGTAGTGGTAGCGTATCTGCTTCACATTCAACAGGCCGCGAGTTCGGCTCTCACTTATGGTGAGTTACACCGATAAGGTTTTTTTTTCGGAGTTATATATACGAGGCGACACCACCTCACTAAATTTTGTGTCGCAAAGCAGGCTTGCTCCGTGCATACAGTGGGTAAATATATAATAGCAGAGATTGTCTCTCTTCTTTGTACAGTGAGTCGTGTGTCAGTTTAATGTCGGAACAGAAAGCAATCCAACACGGAGGCCATCGACTCCTACGTTTATGTGGTGGATTCTTGCCTAGGTGGTATCTTTCTTATTTATATAAAGTGGCGGAATAAGTGTTCAGTTTGTAGCAAAGTTCTGCACTCATAATATTCAATTTGCAACGTCACTGCGCAACCCATGCAACTGACTATGACTTTTACCAAGGAGAAATGCATTCAATTCTAAATAATTACAATTTTTTTATACAAATTATTGTCGTTACAGTGCGATTACAATGGTATTAACCAAATTAAGGAGCTTATTGTTTTAATATTATTTTAATAATTGTCATTATTATTAGATATTATATTATTGTTATTATTATTATTATTATTTTGCAATTATGTTATGATTACCATCAAACCTGTGAAAATATGCCATTCGAGCATGTCATTGTTCTGCCAATCGTGGGCCTATAAATAGATCTAGTGAAATGTGGATTCCATATTTTCAACGCAAAATGTTGCACATTGCTACAGCGCTGAAGGAATTATCGGTACCTGATTTCCGCGTAGTTGTTGATGCAATGCACCCAAGCGAATCCCAGGAAAACTGAGCAAAGCAGAGAGAGCAAATTTGCTCAAAGATCAACCAGTTGGCGATACCTGATCTAAATCATGAGAGAAGCTGTTGAAGATCGAACAATTCGATTCGTGTACAAGTTTTGAAAATTGCATGTGGGCAGGGCCACCCATAAGAAAGGGCAAAGCGAATTCCTGTCGGCAAACTCAAGACTTATTAGCCCGTAAGACTCTCTATAAACATCTTAGAGTAGTATTACAGGTATTATACTTCTACTGCTAGAGAAGTATAATTTATAGTATCCTCCCATTAGGTATACAAGAACTTTTTGACTGCCTAACTTTCAAATCAATGCTAATGGTTCCACCCGGAGGTACCGGGTTCGATTCCCGGGTGGATGGGGAAGTTTTCTTTAGCCAGAACTTTTCTCTATCCCCCACAGAGTCTGGAAGTATGTATGTGAGGGTGAATGTGTGTGTATGTGTGTGTGTGAATGATTGAAACTAAACGTAAAAAGAACCTACAGACAAAGTGTTGTTTCAAGCGCAAAGCTCCCGACATGACCTTAGATGTTAAAGGTGGCTATATAAATGAAACAAAGAAAAAAGTGATAATGGATTTTTGGAAATGGTTGTTACATTAAAATGATCTTCATTCACATGACATTCCCTACTTATTCTACATACAAATTATTCTTCTAATTTTTCTCTACATATAAATGTAAATGGCGTGTTATTTATGAACGCTCTTTAACTACTGTGGTTCTCAGCGTCCCATTCTAAATTGGGCGTTAAAGACCGCTTAATTTTGCTCAGAGGCCTCTCAATCAGGCTTCTACGACACGAGACCAATGGCTTTACTTCCCTTCCGAAGGAAGCCATGCTAAGGATTTTACGCCATCGTCCTCCGCCAGGTTTGAACCCGCGGGTATATGAAGTTAGCGTGGTAACCATTACACCACTGAGGGCGAATACTCTACATTATGCTAACCCAATTAAATATTAACAGAAATATTATTTTTATATACTTTCTTGTATGCAGAAGAAAAATAATATAATCCTCTAGGCTAAAGTAACAGTCAAATCCCTTAAAAGCTGTCGCTATGCGATTAACATGAAATTCAGTTCTCTTTGCATGACCAGCAGTAAAAAAACTGAAACGAATGGCGACTTCCCGTTTGAGAAAAATAAGTATTTTAAAGCTGAAAACAATGACAGGGACTGTCCCGGAATATTACAACAAAAATGTAAATATATTACATAAATTGTAGGTTTTTAACGAGATCTACCTATAGTTTTTGTGCAGTAAGTTTTGTTTTTACATAATCTTGGGACTTAGTAGTTATACAAATGTTATCAGGAATGAAGTATTCTCCAGAGGCTATTCCTAGAAAATTCAGGATACAAGTTCATTTCATTTGTCGTGAAAATATCTTAAACATCTGGGGCATTTTAATAAAAATCGTAAGAGTAAATTTTGAGAAACATTTTCCATATAAAGAGCAGATTTTCCAGAAAATCTTTATGTTGCATTTTAAAAGATCGTATATCTTAAATACCAAATTTGATATATAACGCACTTTTCGTTGTTGAGTTATGCTGTCCACATACCCACACAAACGCACGCGTGCGCATAGACACACACACACACACACACACACACACTCACACACAGAACCACATATCTAGGCGCGAGCCTGTTTTCTAAAAATGCTGTTTACGGATTCGGGGGGTCCTCAAAAGATGTATTTCCAGTGAATTGCAGAATACAATTTCTGGTAGAATAAACACCTTTTCTACCTACTATGCACATAGTACTTGGTAGAGAATATAATGTCGCGTTTTAAAGCGATCAATTTTTACTTTCTCTACACGTACTATGTACATAGTGTATAGAGGAAGTATTGTATTCCATCCAAAAATTCGATACCGAGATTTTATCGGAAATACATGTTTTAGAGCCCCCTGAATCCAGAAAAAGGATTTTCAGAAAAAGGTCCGTGTATATGTGTTTAACGAAAATACCGTTAGATACGAAACTTGGTATTTAAATTTGGCATCTTCCAAGGATGCGGCACGGAGATTTTCAAGAAAATTCCCCCAGCACAAACTACCCTTTACATGGAAAATTTTTCGAAAATGTTGATTTTCTTAAAAATGGCTTGAACGATTTTGATTAAAGTCCGGTATATCAAAATGTATATCTTGAATTTTCTGGGAATAGCCTCTGAACGATAGCTTTTGAAACATTTGACTATCACTTTAGCCTAGTGCATTCCCTTAGATCTCTCTTACTTATAAAGACGTTATAAAAACATTCTGCTAATGTTTATATCGATTAGCAGAGTGTAGAAGGAAGAACAATCTTTTGTAAGAAGTTTGTAGAGCAGCTAGAGAAAGTCATGTGAGTGAAACACTTTAGATTTTTCTGTTTTGGTACTGTTAACCATTTCCTATATTTCTTGTTGTTGATTTGAAATATCCAATACTTATATCTACTTTTCTCAAAAAGAAAGTCGTTATGTTTTTCTCCTGGTCAAGCAAGAGGAACAGAATTTCGAAAGCTAACATTTATAGACCAGTTTTTAACAGATTTCATTACGCCTTAAGTTTAATGTATTCTATTATTCCATTTTATTCACAAGGAAATATGCAACTATTTCTTAAAATGTTTATCTCGAGTAAGGTGAAGTAGATGGAAGAATAAGAATAGTTTCTCTTAAGAATAGTTTGACTAAGAATGGGTAGAGAAATTCATCTGAATGTAACACGCCTACATTTTCAATGTATATTAGGTATTTTAATTAAAATCGTTAGCATTTGAAAAGAAAATTACAATTAATTTAAAATATTCCATATACATATAGTGCAATAATGGTATGAGAATTTGCATTAAAATGTTCGTTGCAAGGTAGCGTACTTAAATAGATACTAGGGCTGGTATTTACCCATATGTTATTTTGCACACACATACACAACTTTTTCTGCAAACACCTTTTACTTTCTCTAGCATATATATACATAGTAGGTAGAGAAGGTATTGCACTCCACCCAACATATGAATAACCAGACTTCACCAGAAATACATGTTTTGAGGATATCTGAATCCAAAAAGAATTTTTAGAAAAAGGTCTTTGGGGGAGCTTGTATGTCTGTGGACAGCATAGCTCAAAGGCGAAAAATAATTTCATTTCAGTATCTTCCTGGATGCGGTATGAAGATTTTAGGTAATCTTCTCCACCCCAAACTACCCTTTATGTGAAAAATGGTTATAAATGTTCGATTTTATCCAAAACAGCTCAGAATATTTTGATTGAAATACCATATGATTAAGATCTTTAGAATTTTCTGGGAATAGCCTCTAATACTAAAACGTAGTACAACAAATGTAGGGCTCGCTAAAACACACAATTTATATCTTATACTTTTTGGATGGGTTAGAGTTAACTCTTTTCGAGGTATTCGTTGTTATTGGTTTCAATTTTGAACTACTTAATCTTTCCTAAAATAGAAGTCATCTCTCGTTTCATCTCTCTTTTGTTGTACTCCTAACCATACAAAGAGAGCCAACCGAAGTTCAGTTGTCCATATAGCAGGCAGCTTTTAAAAAAATCTGATGTGTTCCATTCACATGAGTTTCTCTACATCTCTGCAACAAATTATTGTTAAAAAGCTTATGCTTCTATTTATTTAATGCTAATCGAGAAAAAATAGCAGAAATATACTTATTACTTGCTTCCTTGCAAATAGAAGTGAAAAAAAAAGACCATAGGTTAAAGTGACAGTCAAAAGCAGGCTGCTATGTGACTGAAGTTCTTTTGTTTGTATGGACAGGAGTTGACAAATTCCTGTGTGAGAAAAGTGTTTTTTCAAGGTTGAAACCAAAAACAAGGAATATCTAAAAAATGACCAATACCACGAAAAACATTTATATAGCATAAATTGTGTGCTTTAATGTGCTCTACATTTCTTGTTTGGTAAGTTTTTGTCTATCTCCTACGGTTTACCAGTTACACAAAATTCCGTAAAATTCATCCAGAATAAAGTAGTCTTCAGAGGCTATTCCCAGAAAATTCAAGATATACATATTATTTGTCAGATATATATATATATATATATATATATATATATATATATATATATATATTTAATATGCGATATTTTAATAACAATCGTTAGAGCCATTTTTTAGAAAATCAAAATTTTCGAAAAATTTTCCATGTGAAGGGTAGTTGGGGGTGGGGGGATTTTCTTAAAAATCTTCGTGTCGCATCCTTGGAAGATACATAACTTAAATACCAAGTTTGGTATTTAACGGTCTTTTCGTTTTTGAGCCCACAGACACACACACGGACTTTTTCTAAAAATGTTTTTTTTTTGGATTCAGGTGGTCTCAAAACGTGTATTTCCGGTGAAACCTCGGTATCGAGATTTTGGGTGCAATGCAATACCTTCTCTGTACACTATTTACACGGTATATATAGAGAAAGTAAAAATTGACTATTGCTTTAGTTTAGTGTATTCCCTTACTTCCCTCCTACTTACAAGGAAGCAAATAATAAGACCATTTCTGATAATGTTTATCTCGATTAGCATGAAGCACGAGTACAAACGAATAGTTTAGATGCAGAACAGAGAGAATGAAATACCTACATCAGATTTAGAGGGTCTCAGAACATACATCGAATGCAACGCCGCCTCTACCTAAGTGTACGTGGTAGAGAACGTTATAAAAACATAATATAGTAGCAGCAGAATGTTGGTTTTATTGAGGTCACGAAGCAAGGCATTCTCCTCGTCAATTTGATGGGCGGCCCCGATCGATGGAGTGCAAGGGGATGGGATAATGTGCTTTCTTTTTGAAACTCCAATTGGCCCCTGATGGCAAACGAATCGGAAAAGTTAAATCCGAATCTTTCTCCTTGCAAATGTTTGTTTTCTCTTCAGGAACACTGGAAATTGTTATTATTGTTATTATTATTGTTGCTGCTGCTGCTATTTCCTTCGCTGCCGGGTTCGGTTCTAGTGCAAGTTGTGAAATTCAATTAACTGAAAAGGGCTGCTGCCAGTGTCATCTTCTCCTGGACCAGCTTCATCATGCTAATGCTGCAGTGGTGTAATTTGTGATAGTCTGAAAAGCGAGCACGGAATTCCGTGCCCATTCATCCGCTGTAAAATGATGATTATACCCCCTCCCCCCGCCGTACCGCCCCGTAATGTGATTGGTGTACACAGCTATAGCGCACTCTCCCTGAAAAGAGGTAGTTCTTGTTTTTTTTCTCTCTCTCCCTCTACCGCTCTCTCCGGCAACTAATTTCTTACGCACCCTCGTCTCTCTCTCTGTACGTCCCAACATTTCATCCTCTCTGCGAAATAATGATAAAAAAATAAGAAATGAATTCCCCACTTCAGTGTTTGTAATGTATAATGCTGCTGTTTGTTTTCATCAGGGGCAATTAATTTCCCTACATGAGATGGAAGTTGATTTTAATTGCGAGGAATGCACCCTTTTCAGATCACTAGTACATGCACCCGATCCGTTTAGCAGCGTTCGGTTCCCAAAGGAACGTTTTTTTACTTTCTTTGTTCGCTGCAGGACCGTGGAGTTGGTAAAAAAAAAAAAAAAAAACTGGCTCTCCATAAAATGGTTAATGAATAGGTTCTTAGTGAGAGATGCATTCGTTGCCTGGTGAATTTAATACACACAACAGAAGCGCATATCAACATTCATTGTTTTAACACAGCATCATGTTAACGAGATCAATTCCTATTCTTAACGTTTTAGCTCGCTGTGATTGGTCAACTGCTCATGCCCCTCCTATATATGAATATGTATCCTTCTAAAAGCGAGACGTGCTTAAAATCAAAAAAGTAATGAAAAAATCTGATGTGTTCCATTCACATGACTTTCTCTATATCTCTGTAACAAATTATTGTTTATAAGCTTATCTTTTATTTATTTCATGCTAATCGAGAAAAATTAGCAGAAATAGTCTGATGTTCCTTTGTTTGTATTGAAAGGAGTTGACAAATTCCTGTATGAGAAAAGTTTTTCAAAGCTGAAACCAAGAAAAAGGAATATCTCAAAAACGATCAACTCCACGAAAAAAATGTATATAACATAAATAGTGTGTTTTAACGTGCTCTACATCTTTTGTGGGTTACGTTTTGTCCATCTCTTACGGTTTAGTAGTTTGAAAAATCCATCCAGAATAAAGTAGTATTCAGAGGCTATTCCCAGAAAATTCAAAATATACATTTTATTTGTCAGGTAGGTACATAACTTTAATATACGATATTTTAATCAAAATCGTTAGAGCCATTTTTTAAAAAAATCAAAATTTTCAAAAAAAGTTCCATGTAAAGGGTAGCTTGGGGTGGGGGGATTTTTCTCAAAATCTTCGTGTCGCATCCCTGGAAGATACTAAACTTAAATACCAAGTTTGGTATTTAACCGACTTTTCGTTTTTGAGTTATCGTGTTCACAGGCACACAGACACACTGACACACGGACACACACACAAGGACCTTTTTCTGAAAATACTTTTTTGGATACAGGGGACCCTAAAACATATATTTCCGGTGCAATCTCGGTATCGAATTTTTGGGTGGAGTGCAATACATTCTCTATACGCTATATGCATAGTGCGTATAGAGAAAGTAAAATTTTGATTGTATTACAAACGTGTTACTTTCACTGCCTATTATACAACAAATTATTCTTACAGGAGCAGGTATTTTTGCTTTCTCTACACGAACTGTGTACTTACATTGTATAGAGAGATATATTGTATTCTACCCAAAAATTCGATACCTAGATTTCACCTAATAGACGTTTTAGGGTCCCCTGAATTAAAAAAGGATTTTTAAAAAGGTCCGTGTTTGTCCGTAGGTCTGTGAACACGTGAACTAAAAACCCTGGTGTGTTCCATGCTCATGACTTTCTCTACATATCTGCAACAAATCATTGTTAAAAAGCTTATGCTTCTATTTACTTCATGCTAATCGAGAAAAAATTAGTAGAAATAGTCTATTAGTGTAAGTAGAAGCGAAATAAAGGAGTACCATAGGTTAAAAGGATAGATAGTCAAAAGCTGGTTGCTATGTGAAGTTCCTTTGTGTGTATGGATAGGAGTTGCCAAATTCTTGTATGAGAAAAGTAAAGCATTTTTAAAGCTGAGACCAAAAACAAGGAGTATCTCAGAAACGACCAACTCCATGAAAAAAGTGTAGGTATATAACATAAATTGTATGTTTGAACGTGCTCTACATTTTATGTACGGTAACTATACCTCTTACGTTGTAGCAGTTTTGCAAAATTGCGTAAAATTCATCCAGAATAAAGTAGTCTTCAAGGCTTCTCAGAAAATTCAAGATATACATTTCATTTGTCAGGTAAATATCTTTAATATACGATATTTTAATCAAAATTGTTAGAGCCATTTTTTAGAAAAACAAAATTTTCGAAAAATGTTCCATGTAAAGGATAGTTGGGGAGGGGGATTTTCTTGAAAGTCTTCGTGTCACATCCTTGGAAGATGTCAAACTTAAATGCTAAGTTTGGTATTCAACGGTATTTTCGTTTTTGAGTTATGATGTCCACACACACACACACCCACACACACACGCACACACGGATCTTTTCTACTTTTTTTTTTATTCAGGGGGACCCAAAAAATGTATTTCCGGTGAAATCTCGGTATCGAATTTTTGAGTGGAACGCAATACCTTCTCTATACACTGTGTGCATAGTATGTGTAGAGAAAGTAAAAGGAACAGAGGCTTATCCTCCTAAAATAATCAAATATGCCCAACATTCTATTTTAGGAGTATTTTAAAACATTGGTCTATACTATAATTTCATTCTACAGAGATTCCTAAGAAGACGAATATCGTGTAGCTTTAAGCTTTGAGTACCATTTCACCGATTTCATTCATCGTCCGATATGACCAATTAGTGTATCAAGTTTTTGTCCATCGCGTACGGTTTACCAGTTATACAAATCATCCAGGATGAAGAGATCTTCAGTGGTTATTCCCAAGGAATCCAGGATACGTATTTAGTTTTTAATATATGTCGTTCTCCGTGGTGTAGTGGTTACCATGCTAGCCTTATATATCCAAGGTCGCGGGGTTCAAACTCGGCGGAGGACGATGGATTTTTTGGGCCGTAAAGATTCTTAGCATGGCTTTCTTCGGAAGGGAGGTAAAGTCATTGGTCTCGTGTTACTTTATGACAAGTAAAATAATCTCTAGCCTGATAAAAAGGCTTCTGAGAAAAATTAAGCAGTCTTTCACGCCCAGTATAGAATGGGACACTAGTTAAAGAGCGTGCACAAATAAAACTTCAGTTCATTTCATTTTCAATGTAAACCTCTTTAATATACGACATTTTAATCAAGTTCGTTAAAACTATTTTTTATAAACAAAAAACGAAAAGTAGTTTGGAATGGGGTTTTTCTAAAATCTTTCTGTCGCAACACTTGAAATATATAAACTTGAATACCAGGTTTATATTTAACCAAATTTTGTTCTTGGGTTATGCCCTTAACCACAGACACACACACACACGCACAAGCCGACCTTTTTCTAAAAATGCCTTTTTTATTGGCACAACAAAAAGCCACCCTCAGCGGGAAAAGGGGTGTATAATTTTCTGTTTAAAGCCATTTTGAGAATTCAGCACACAGGACTTTTCTCAATGCTATAGGTATAAATGAAAAAAATGCTCCCTTAATTTTTAATGGCATGAAGGCGTTGAAAATTATTTAATGGCAGGAACTGTTGTGGATTTTCAGCATAAATGAGAAATGTTATACTAATATACTTTAGGACAAGAGCAGCACTACTGTGAGGGTTCATTTATAAATAATTCTCATCCTAACAGAAAAAGAGAAGGATTCTGAGATTTTTTTTCTCAATTCGTTTATAAAATAAAAGTATAAATAATTCTTTTCTCATACTTTTGGGACAACATAACGAAAATCCACCCTTATTGGAGAAGAGGGTGAAAATGCTCGGTGAGGGGCAAGTTTACAAGTATTCAGCATGAAAGTTCCTGCATTCTTAATAAAAAAGATGTGTTGCTCTTTTAATTTTTAGGGCTGATAATGATAGAAACCACCCTAATAAAGTAATTGTTCTAATTCATTTAAGAGTAATAAATATATAAACAATTGTTATGTTAGCAAAACTGTAAATGAGTTAGAGCATCTTCAACATATAGCCACTAACATCCGTTTCCTCTTTGCAACTATGTATTTTTCATAGTAGGGAGGTGAGCCCAAGCGTTTGCTATAAATATATTTTAGCAATGAAAGCGAACCCAGATGCTGTGCCATCGTAAAGTTCTAACCAGGGGGTCAGTGGTTCTGCCAGATTTACAGCTGTCATTAACCATACATAGCACTTCCTTGTCTGAATTGGAATTTAGCCTTTATGCCTTCCGAAAATATTTCGCTGAATTCTATTTGACGCTTTATGTGTTTGATATTAAACCTTGCAGCCTTACCTGAATACAACATATTAAAGGAATGGTTATTACCTACATAGTTTACATAGGCGTGGCAGGATAGAAATGTTTCTGCTGGGAGAGGGAAGGGTGGTGTGGTCCCTCTGATTTTGAAAAGTCAAGTTTGGGGTAAAAATGTATGTCCTTATTTTGTATTTATTTTTAACTTTCTCTACACGTACTATGTATACAGTGTATTGAGAAGGTATTGTAATGCTCCCACAAATTCGACACAGAGATTTCATTGCAAATATATATTTTGAGACCTCTTGAATCCCAAAAAAGCATTTTTAGAAAAATTTCCGTGTGTGTGTGTCTATGGACAGCATATCGCAAAAACGAAAAGTCCGTTAAATACCAAACTTGGTATTTAAGTTCAGTATCTTCTAAGGATGCGACACGAATATTTTCAAGAAAATCCCCCACCACAAACTATCCTGTACATGGAAACATTTTCGAAAATATTGATTTTCTAAAAAATGGCTCTAACGATTTTTATTAAAATCTCTTATGTTCAAGATATGTACATGCCAAATACATATGAGTTTGCTGGGTTTAGTCTCTAAAGACCTCTTTATTCTGGATGATTTTTATTGAATTTTGCACAACTGGTAAACCCTAAGAGGTAGACAAAACTTACAACAAAAAATGTACATTACAATAAAACACACAATTTTTGTCATACCTATACATTTTTTTCGTGGAGTTGAAGGATTTTGAGATATTCCTTGTTATTGGTTTCAGCTTTAAAAAAAACTTATTTTTCTCATACAGGAATTTGTCAACTCCTGTCCATACAAACAAAGGAACTTCAGTCACATAGCAACCAGCTTTTGACTATCAGCTTAACCTGTGGTACTCCCTTATTTCGCTTCTACTTACAGAGAAGCACGTATGGGTATAATAATTAATAAACAAAATAACTTACATAAAATTGCAAATTTTATCTGTTCATAGGGTTTCTTAGAAACACCCATTACCTACTGAAGGTGGGGGGAAGAAACTTAGTTGTGGCAAATTTTATCTTTTGAATATGAAATTTTGATTGTAATTTGTCTTAAGTGCGGTCTTATGGGCGAAGTTCATTATCAGCACCTAGTTTACTAGAAGGCTGATCGTTGGGCGGAAGACAGGTCTAAAGTCAGTCATTACAACTCAAAGCTTTCTTATATGTTCCGTCTATTACGGAGAGATAGCCGAAACACGGGTGTGAATGTTTTCGATGGAGGTTTAGTATAAAAATCTGGTGTGTTCCATTCTCTACATCTCTGTAACAAATTATTGTTGAAAAGCTTGTTCTTCTGTCTACTTCGCACTAATCGAGATAAACTTTAGCAGAAATGCTTTCTTGTAACCTGGAAAGAAATAAGTGAATACACTGGGCTAAAACGGCAGTCAAATCTTTTAAAAACTGGTCGCCAAATGGATGAAATCCATTTCTTTACATTGCCAGGAGTCGACAAATTCCCGTATGTAAAAAGTTTTAAGTATTTTAAAACTTAAACCAAAAACTAAGCATATCTAAAAAATAGTCAACTCTGCGAAAAAAAGTTTATATATACACAAATTGTGTGTTCTACATTTTTTGTGCAGAAATTTTTGTCTATTTCTTACGCTTTGCTAGTTGCACAAAATCCAGCAAAAGTTATCCAGAATAAAGAGGTCTTCAGAGGCTATCCCCTGAAAATTCAACATATAAAATTTATTTGCCATTTAAATATTTTAATATACTATATTTTAATCAAGATAATCATTTTTGTGAAAATAAAAATTTCGAAAATTTTTTCATGTTGTTCGGAGGGTGGGGGGATTTAACTCAAAATTTTTGTGTCTTATCTCTGAAAGATACTAAACTTAAATACAAGTTTGGCATTTTACCAACTTTTCGTTTTTGAGTTATCGTGTTCGAAGACACACGAACCATTTTTCTAAAAATGCTTTCGTCTATTTCCGACAAAATCTCAGCAACGAATTTTTGGGTGGAATGCAATACCGTCTCTATACACTTTGTACATAGTACGAGTAGAGAAAGTACAAAGGGGAAAAACGCATAACAGTCGACTGAAGTGTGAGTATATCACTTCCTCCCCAAAAGTCAAGGGCCACTGGTTCCGTGTATACTGACTCAAAATTCACAACCTAGTGGGCTCTAATCCCAAGATTGCGGGCTCAAACTTGGTCCAGACTTATGGTTTTTAATTGTGTCTGAAATTGACAGCCTCGTATCAGTATTTTTGTGTATAGAGAAGGTTTTGCACTCCACAAAAAAATTCGATACCGAGATTTCACCGGAAATGTATGTTTTAAGGCCCCCTGTATCCAAAAAAAGTATTTTCAGAAAAAGGTCCGTGTGTGTCCGTGTGTCTGTGAACACGATAACTCAGAAACGAAAAGTCGGTAAAATACCAAACTTGGTATTTAAGTTTAGTATCTTCCAGGGATGCGACACGAAGATTTTGAGAAAAATACCTCCACCCCAAACTTCCCTTTACATGGAACTTTTTTCGAAAATTTTGGTTTTCTAAAAAATGGCTCTAACGATTTTGATTAAAATATCTTATATTAAAGATATTTACCTGACAAATAAAATGTAATATTTTGAATTTTCTGCGAATAGCCTCAGAAGACTACTTCATTCTGAGTGAATTTTACGGAATTTTGCATAACTGCTAAATCGTAAGAGATAGACAAAAACTTACTGCACAGAAAATGTAGAACACGTTAAAACACACAATTTATGTTGTATACATTTTTTCGTGGAGTTGATCGTTTTTTAGATATTCCTTGTTTTTGTTTTCAGATTCGAAAAACTTAACTTTTCTCATACAGGAATTTGTCAACTTGTGTCCATACAAACAAAGGAACTTCAGTCACATAGCAACAGCTTTTGATTATCGCTTTAACCTATGCTACTCACTTATTTCCCTTCTACTTACAAAGAAGCAAGTAATAAGACTATTTCTGCTAGTTTTTTTGTCGATTAGCATGAAGTAAATAGAAGCATGAGCTTTGTAAAACTAATTTGTTGCAGAGATGTAGAGAAAGTCATGTGATTGGAACACATCAGATTTTTCTGAGATATAAATGAAATCTAATGGGACGAAATTCGGGCGCATCAGCGTCGCTGACATGATTAACAATTAACAGAATCGTTAACAACTAGTTTGATAATCTAAACCCCATTCAATACTCGCAGAGGAAGCGGAGTGCTCCTCAATTCACACAATTGGTCGCACAATACTACTAAGTAGTTTGTCAAACCCAAATTGAATACGTAAATAAAATCGCTTCTAATACACTCTTGAGCACCTAAACGAGCACACAATGCATGAAGAGAAGTTGGCAGCCCTGGAACCTCCCGCGGTTGTCTGTATAGAGATCGGAATGCGTCACCAGATGGCAGGGACAGGTTTGGTGTGAAAAATGCTTCAGACTTGCTTAACTTGAACAGTCGTATGCCCTTCGTCCAATGATGACGTTTTTATATCGTCATTAAAAGTTACTGCCCTGTAGAGCGGGCAGGTAATATGGGTTAAAGCCTCCCTCATTAATTGTTAGGTCTCTGGAGCAAAGCCTCACTCAGACTGCCTCTGTGGTCGAGTGGTCAGCGAGCTAACTCCTCACTCGGAGGTCCCTGGTTTGCTTCCCGGCAAGGCCGAGAAATTTTTCTTTAACCAGTTATTTTCTATTATTCCCAAAGAGCCTAAAAGTATGAACGTGAGGGTGAATGTGTGTTTAACGATAGATATAAAATCGATTAACCTAATATTCTAAACTTACAGTAATATGAGTTATTTCACAAGTCAAAGCCCCCGATATGACCATTGAAGTAAGTACAATGTACATTTTTTTTTTTTACCTAATTTGTTTACTGTGATTACTTTCTGTTTTACTTTTTACACACATACACAAACATATAACACCCATGCCCAAGGCGGGACTCGAACCCACGATCCCCTGCGTTGCGAAATACCAAAGCGAGACGCTTTGGCGAGCGCGGCCATGGAGACCGGCAAAAATTTCCCGCCCCAGCCGGGAATTGAACCCGGGACGACATAGTTAATAGAGAAGCTTTGTATTTCACCCAAAAATTGTATATCGTGATTTCACTGGAGATATATGTTTTGAAGTCCCCTGAGTCCGAAAAAGCATTTTTAGAAAAAGGTCCGTGTGCCTGTGGACAGCAAAGCTCGAAAACGAAAAGATCTTTAATAAACAAATTTGATATTTATGTTAAATATCTTTCAAGGATGCGACACGCAGATTATCAAAAATATCCCCCGGCCTCCTATCACAAAATACAGTTTAAATGGATATTTTATCAAAAATTGCTCTAACGATTTTGATTAAAACACCGTACAACCTCTGAACAGCTCTTTATGCTGAATTTTGCATAGCATAGCTAGAACACAAACGTGTAGATAATTTATATCATATACATTTTTTTTCGTGGAGTTGACAAGTTTGGGCCGCGGCGTGGCCGAGTGGTTAGACCACGCGCCTCTCACTTCCTGGTTTCGATCCCAAACGACCGCATGTGAAATTTTTGGTGAACAAAGCGACGCTGGGGCGGGTTTTCTCCGGGTTCTCTATTCTGCCTCATCGCATTCCACCGGTGCTCCGTCTTCATTCCATGTATCATCAGTGTCATCGCCTGCGGTGCCACAAGTAGTTAAAGCGGACGTTAAACACTATAAAAATTGACAATTTTTAGATGTTCTTTGTTATTTGTTTCAGTTTTTCTCATATGGAAATTCCTGACAATACAAAGAAACGAATATCAACCACATGGCACCAGCTTTTAAAATATTTGACTATCGCTTTAGCGATTTCCCTTCTACTTAGAAGGCAAGTAATAAGACCATTTCTGCTAATGTTTATATTGATTAGCATGAATTAAATAGAAGTATAAGCGTTTTAAAGATAATTTACAGAGCTGCAGAGAAAGCCATGGAACACTTCAGATTTTTGTGTACTGGTTTATGTCTATCTCTTACGGTACACCAGTTATGTAAAATGCAGTTAAATTCAGGATACACATTTTATTTCTCATATAAATATCCTTAATATACGGTATTTTAATCAAAATCGTTACAGCCATTTTTGAGAAATACATTTTCAAAAATGTTTTAATGTAAAGGGTAGTTTGAGTGGGTAGTTTATTATTAAATATTCGTGTCGCATCCTTGGAAGATATAAAATAAAATTGGGTATTGAACTATCTTTTTTGTTTTTGAGCTATGCTATTCACAGACGCACACACTCTCACAGATACATACATGGTTTTTAAAAATGCTTTTTTTGGACTCAAGAGATTTCGAAACATTTATTTTCGCTGACATTTCGTCATAGAATTTTTTGGTGGAATACAATACATTCTCTATAGGTAGTTGCTATGTAAATAGGATGTACATACGTATTAGAGAAAGTAGAAATACGTCTTTTTTTTAATGTCACTTCACAAATGCCCAGAAGGGCAAAATCATAATGGATCCAATGTAACTTACATTGAGAATTTTTTTCGATATCGTTTCAAAAGTGATTTTTACTTTCTCTACACGTACTATGTACATAGTGTATAGAGAAGGTATTACATTCCACCCAAAAATTCGATACCGAGATTTCACCGGAAATATGTGTTTTGGGTCTACCTGAGTGCAAAAAAAGCATTTCTGGAAAAAGATCCGTATGTGTGCGTGTGTGTGTGTGTGTGTGTGTGTGTGTGTGTCTGTAGACAGCATAGTTCAAAAAGGAAAAGTCTTTAAATACCAAACCTCATATTTAAGTTCAGTATCTTCCAAGGATACGACAGGAGGATTTTTAAGAAAATCCCCCACCCCCAACTACCCTTTACATAGAAAAATTTTCTAAAATTTTGATTTTCTAAAAAAGCGTTCTAACAATTTTGATTAAAATATGGTATATTAAAGATATTTACCTGACAAATAAAATGTTTATATTCAATTTTCTGGGAATAGCCTCCAAAGGCTACTTTATTCTGGATGAATTTTACTGAATTTTTCATAACCGGCAAACCGTAACAGATAGACAAAAATTTACTACACAAAAATGTAGATCAGGATAATACAGACACTATAAGTTATATACATTTTGTTCGTGGAATTGCTCGCTTTTGAGATATTCGTTGTTTTTGGTTTCAGCTTTGAAAAACGTATACTTTTCTCATACAGGAATTTGTCAACAAATACAAACAACGGAACTTCATTCACATAGTAACCACCTTTGACTACCGTTTTATTCTATGGTACTCCCTTATTTCGCTTCTACTTACAAGGAAGCAAGTAATAATGTTAATTTTTTCTTGATTAGAGTGAAGTAAATAGAAGTATAAGCTTTTCAACAATATTTTGTTGCGGAGATGTAGAGAAAGTCATGTGAATGGAACACATCAGTTTTTTTTTTTTTAATCTGATCGAATATTCAATATCGAGTTCTCTTAATGACTAATATTTATTTGTAACAGGAAAGTTATTACTGTTAGTTGAAAATAATGCCACCCTCATATTAGAATCCATTTCAACAGTTAAAGCTGAGATACTGGCTTTTGCGTCACTTGAAAGCAGAAAGTTGAAGGAAACGGTCACTTGACTGAAAAGTGTGGCAGTAAATAAGAGGTTGTAAACGGCACCCAGGCATCTCGGAAACCACGCCGAAGTTGGGCGCCAAGCTCTATAACAAACGGAGAGTTTGTACCAAGTAGCTGGGTTGTCGGTCTTATCTCCGTGCCAAGAACGTGAGAGGAGAGATGATGATCCTCCGCAGCATCCCTCATCATCAAGAGAGTGAGAATTCTCTCCCTCTCCCCCCCCCCATTCCCAGAAACACACACTCCCTCCCGGTCGCTGAATAGCAACTAATGAAGCTCCATTATATGATAGTCGACGTAGACGGACGGACAGACGGATGGATGGATCTGGGAGAGGCTGAGTATCCGCTACCCCACCTCTGATAATGAGTTGATGTGTTCCCATCCGTGTGCATTGCGTTGTTTTATCGTCAAATTGCCAAGTGTTGCTGACCAAAAGGTTGCATAGCTTCTCCTACTGTTGTACATGCTTATGTAGTCTTCTTTGTTTGGATCCTGCAAACCTGAACCTTTATCATTACCAAGCTCCGAACTTTTAGGTTCTATAGAGTCGTTAAATTATAAGGTAACCCCTTTCACGGCCTCTCTCCACTGCGCGAGAGATCCGACAGTCGCCGGGGAAGTTATGCCGGCAAATGCGCACTAAAATACTTATCCTAAGATAAATTCCGGAAATGCTCATCTTCTGATTACATACGGGCAGCACATTTTGGGAAAATATTTTCGCCCACTGGTCTAAGCTTAGCAGAAGGAATCCTAGTGATTTCTTGCATGGTGCTATCACTAAGTTTCTGTAGATTACACAGAGATTTCTGCTGCTGAGCTTAGGTAAATGACCGAGAACATCTTTAACTTGTTATACTGTCGGTATGGGAGCAGATGTCAATATTTTCAGCATTTATTTAAGGCATGGACTGCAGTGTGTCACTTTCTCGGTGACTCTTGCAAATGGAAGTGCTGTGGCTCTCAGCGTCCCATTCTATATTGGGCATGAAAGACCGCTTAATTTTGCTCAGAGGCCTCTCTATCAGGCTTTAGGTTCTTTTACGTTCCGTAAATTTACGACTCGGGACCCACTGCTTTACTCCCATTCCGAAGGAAGCCATGCTAAAGATTTTTACGCCCGAAAAATTCCATCGTCCTCCACCGGGTTTGAACCCGCGACCTTGGGTATATTAAGTCAGCAGGGTGATCATTACACCACGGAGAGTGACTCTGTGTCTCTTGGATCCGTCGAGTAGTGCAGAGGCCGCGAGAGAGGTTGCCTTATAATTTGATATGTAACTATAAAGGTATATAGGTTTTAGAGGATATTAAATGTTTAATTAAGAAATTTATAGGATTTTTACTCTCTCTACTTAGTACACAGTACAGTATTTTTCAGAACATGATAATCCTACCCGACTCTTATACCAAAATTTGGGATTCGGATGTGTGAGGCTGGAAACCAACTCTCGCTATTGCCAAGTTTTTCACCTACTGGCCCCTTAACTGAGGCTCGATTATCGATTTGCAAGGAGAGCCTCCAGGAAACAGTACAGGGTCGTCTTTTATTTTCTAATGTTTACTGCCCATAGGCAGGGGGAGCGGTCCCGTTTGAGTGTCATTAATGTTTTAGAGAAAGCTATAAATATATAGACAAAGTATTGCATTCCACCCAAAAATCTTTCAGAAAAAGATTCCACAATAGCTCAAATACAAAAAATCTGTAAATACCAAACTTAGTATTTAGTATCTTCCAAGGATGCGACACGAAGATTTTGAGGAAAGCTCCCCCACCCCAACTACCCTCTACATGCAACAATTATCGAAAATTTTGATTTTCTCAAAAATGACTAACGATGATGATTGAAATGCCATATATTAAAATATTTACATACAAATAATATATCCTGAAATTTCTGGGAATAGGATCTAAATATATTTTCATTTTTGCATAACTGGTAAACCATAAAAGATAAACAAAAACGTTTCGTTTCGTTTCGTTTCGTAGTCAGCTTATTTTCCGCTATATAAGAGTTATAAGCGGATGCTTAGGGGTGGAAGCCTGTTGGAGAGACAACAGCACGAAAACATAAATTGGAGAACCTAGAGCGAATGGTCCGCTCGTAGCCAGGCATGAATGTGATGCAAATGGATGAAATGAAATGCACACTAAATTGATAATAGGAAATGTGATTATGCTTTGTCCACCACAAATACCACATATGGATGCTGGAAATCGAACCCGGACCGCTAGGTTTAACCACTCAGCCACAAAAACTTACTATACAAAAAATATAGAACTCATCAAAACACATTTATATCATATAAATTGTTTTTGTATAGTTGACCATTTCCGAGATATTCCTTGTTTTTAGTTTCAGTTTTAAAATAATTTTCTCATTTCGTCGTCTCATGGTCTTACAAAGAAACGAATTTAAAAACACAGGAAACCACCTTTTAAAAGATTTAATTATGCTTTAGCCTGGTGTACTCCTTTATTTCCCGTCCACCATTTCTGCTAGTTTTTATCACGATTAGCATGAAGTACATAGAGGAATAAGTTTTTCTGCAATAAATTGTTACAGAAGTGTAGAAAAAGTCATGTGAATGGGACACATCATATTTTTGAAATATATATATTCGAATAAATCACTGGGCTTTTCAGTGTATTTAAAACAGTGTACCTTTAAGTTGTAAAACTTTAAATAACTGCAATTGATGCACCATATTGATGTTTATGATGCACCAAGTGAAGAGGGTTTTCTTCGGGTACCTGAAAATACATTGCAAATAAGAAATGTGTCACTTTAAATACCTACTACAGGCAAATATTTATGTAATTAAATAATTTTGGTTATGTGGCGAAGTGTAAAAAATATGATGTGTTCCATTGAGATGGCTTTCTCTGCATCTCTGCAACAAATTGTTGTTTAAAAGCTTATGTTTCTATCTACTTAATGCCAATCGAGATTAACTTTAGTAGAAATGCTTTATTGTAAGCAGAAGGGAAAAAATGTACCACACTAGGCTAAAACGATAGTCAACTCTTTTAAAAGCTGGTTGCCATGTGGCTGAAATCGTTTCTTTGCATTGCCAGGAGTTCACAAATTCCCGTGTGTGAAAAGTTTTAAGTATTTTAAAACGGAAACCGATAACAAGGAATTTCTCAAAAATGATCAACTCTACGTAAAAAATGTATATGACAAATCGTGTATTTTAACGAGATCTACATATTTTGTATACTAAGTATCTTTAATGTACGAATTTAAACAAAATCGTTAAAGCGATTTTTGAGAAAATAAAACATTTCGAAAAGTTTTCCATGTAAAGGGTAGTTTGGGGTGGTTGCTTTTCTCAAATATTCGTGTCACATCTTAATAATACTGAAATTATATACCAATTTTGGTATTTTATCGACTTTTCGTTTTTAGTTATCGTGTTCACAGGCACACACGGAACTTTTTTCTAAAAATGCTTTTTTGGGTAAACTTAGTAAACTTAGGTTTCCTTCCGGTGAAATCTCGGTATCGAATTTTTGGATGGAATGTAATAGCTACCTTCTCTATACACTATATAGTACGTGTAGAGAAACTAAAAGGCGTGTTTTAAGCTGCACTACAATATTATTTAATAAAAATCGTTGAGTGAAGAATTGTAAAAACGCATAAAATACAGGAAATGATTCTTTTCTGCTCCGACGTGCGTTACAATAAATAAAAATCTGATGTGTTCCATTCACATGTCTTTCTATACATCTCTGCAACAAATTCTTGTTACAAGGAACTAAGTAATAAGAACATTCTACTAAAGTTTATCTCGATTAGCACTGTGTAGAAAGAAGAATAATCTTTTGTAAGAAGTTTGTTTGTAGAGCAGCTAGAGAAAATCATGTGAGTGTAACACATCAGATGTTTTTTATTAATATAAACCACGAAATAGTTTTTAGTAATATTAGTTGTACAAGTGTAAAGCAAACAATTTAGCACTTGATTTGCGTAAATAGTACACAGGTCTTGAAAAGTCCATTCCTAAGATTTGCACATACTCACATGCCACCCAAACAAATGTGTAGCATTTTGATGGTAATGACACTTCATGATGAATTGTTTGTTTGTAATGACGGAACTGGCAGTCCTTACTTATACAAGTTCAGCAAACACTAGAATCGGAGGGACACAAAGTGCCCGAATATGGTGTTACAGCAACGATTTTTTCCGTTGGATAGATAGAGTAAGCCTGAAAAATCTGATGTGGTCCATTCACATAACTTTCACTTGACATACACTGTACATGGTAGCTAGAGAAGGTATTGTATTTCATTTAAAATTTGATGTTGAGATTTCACCGGAAATATATATTTTGAGGTGCCCTGAGTCTGGAAAAAATTAGGAAAAGGCGTGTGTGTGTCTCAAAAACGAAAATACTGTTAAAAATCAAACTTGATTTTCAAGAAAATCCCCCACCACTACCCTTTAGATAGAACATTTTTTGAAGAAATTGTTTTTTCTCAAAAATGGCACATATTAAAGATATTTACATCGCAAATAAAATTTAAATTTTTAATTTTATGGGAATATCTTCTGGATGAGTTTTTCATAACGGTTAAGCCATAAGAGACAAAAACTGTAGATCTCGTTAAAACACATAACGTATGTCATAGACGTTGGTGTGGCATCAGCACGGTGGTAGCGTGTGCTATTTGCATTCGGAAGGTCCCGGGTCAATAGCCATTTTTTTTGGCGCGAACGGTTGCGGGCTCGGATCCTGCTATGAGCATGTATATTTAGTGTTGTGTGCTTCTCTATTTGTGTACGAAAGCCGATGTCTCACGGTCAAATATTTTGGTCCAATACTCTTCAAACTACAAATTGGATCGTGGGACATTGGATAATTTCATTGTGTACAATTTCCGTCCTATTTTTTGATCCAATTCCAGTTTGCTATAACAGGATACAGCGGTTTCTAATTTTTGTTCCAAACGTATGAAATCAACCAATGAGCGACCCGATGATAATGGCGTAATAAGATGGTAACTAGCGCTGGGTGTACCTTCCCGCCAACGTTGCTGCATCTTGTAGACTTTTTCCTAAATAATAGGGCTGAGCTATGGTTGAAATACAATTTTTTTTTTTTTTTTTTTTTTTTTTTGCGGCATAGATTTATGAAATAATAACTCGGTAATAGCTCCTGCAAATGTATTTTATCGGATCCATTTGTACATAACCTTCTTTTCTCAACAGAACTATACAGACGTGATTGCTGGTTGATTTACGGGTATGGACTGCCTCATATTTGTGTCTTGGCGAGTGACTTTTGTCCCAACTAAGGACAGCAACTGTCCAACCAAACTTTCGTCCATTCTAAGGAAGTTAAAATATTTTACAGGGTAACTTTTTGGGCAAATTTCTTTTGTTGAATTAAAGTGGTTCAGATAATTTCTGTATTAGTAATTATTAATGTTGTATATATTATTCGTATGTAGTTAAAAAGAGTGATTAAAGATGATATAATAAGGATAGTAGATGTAAAGATTATGAGGTTTTGAGCAGTATATCTCGTACACCTCTTCCTTGGCCCGCATTCCTACGTTCCGGCCATAGTCTAGTCCACCAACGCCTCTTTATTGATGTTTTCTTTCTATTATAATATGCTCTTGCAATGGATACATAAACTAAGCTTGCGACAGCGAACATAAACGATTCTATCAGCTGTTCATTTGCACGAGAGAAATATTTGGACCAATACACACTCCCGTGGGAATGGAATGGAGAAATTGTACACAACGCTCAGGTTGTATAAAAATGTTGGAACAAATTTTGACCGTGGGACATCGGCTTAAATTATTTTGTCTTGTTATATACAAGTAGAAAGCCAATTCTAAAAGCTAAAAAAGATATGTGCGTAAAAAATGGGGGCGACCAACCTAACTGAATATTTTTACGCAGTCATCCTCGGTCGCTAGGCGTACATCGGATTAGATAATTTGATCCTGGAATTTTCCTTCAGCCCCTTACACTTCATTTGCTTCTTCTTCAACGCCGTGCTAGGCACTGGGCTGATCACCCAGTTTGCTTGCTCCTGGACAGGCTACTGAGCCAACTGGCACCCTTGGTGGTGTAAATCCTACAAATGAAAAAATGAGTGAAGAAGAAGCAGAAAGAGAAAGAATGATTACACATTTTCTGCAGTGAATATTTTACACGTTCTAAATGTAACGTCATCACAATAGTATTGTCATTCTGAGGTGTAGTGGTTACCATGCTGGCCTCTGGTACCCAAGATTGTGGGTTCAATTCCGCCTGAGGGTGGAGTCACTAGCATATCTTTCCTCAGAAGGGAAGAAGTTGGTCCTGTACCATGTACATTATTTGTAGGTATTAAAACAACTGCATACCTTGTAAGAGAAGGTCCTTGAGTAAAGTTTCACCACCGTGATACTGTCTATTGATGTCATCAATGGGTAACGAAGTGATCTCTCGTCAGTGTGCTCATAGTGGCTCAATCGCGAACAAAAAGTTCCACCAAATATAGGAAAACGCCGCAAGGTGTCCCAAAATATGTCCATATGTCGTGATGGAACATAACTACATCTTGTTGACCCCTTAATCGCCACTCTTGTGTTAACGGTTTGCCTTGGTACGCTTATGGCTTTATTGTTGCATATTGCGGTCGGCTCTCTTTATGTAGCCGCACTCCTTGTCGCAGGCGTCGTAAGTTTAACACGTGAAGAGCGGCCAAAGAATATCACAACGCCTTAGAATGCCACACTTAGCATAGGACAGTGCTAGAAAGTTCGCTATTTCTGGAAATTTCTATCCTCATCAACTACGGTATTAAAAAGGAGCTGCAAGCCAGAACTGAGTCAGTTTCGACTGGGAGTACTGAGCGTCCAGTAGTGTGACCAGTCATCTGTCAATGCGTCGGGGTGACGAGAGAAAAGATTGTATTTACTGCAGAACTGATGTGAAAAAAGACTATTTGTAATCAGATTTTAAAGTAATAAAAAGAGTTTTGTAAAATACAATATTATTACAGCCAAGATTATTCCCTATGGAAAAATGAATAAGAATGTGAATGTATGTGCACGATCTAATGAATGAAGTCCAATAATAAACAGAAACCCAATAACGGCAGTATACGAGTTAACACCATTGCCGATAAGCAAAATAATCCAAAGACAAACGTCCGATGCTAAATGGCTATACACTTAAAGTCGGGAATAAATCGAACAATTATAGCCAAGCTCCAGAATTTTAGATTCTAAAACATTATAATTAGGTTCCATTAGTATATTAGGTGTTTATGGGATCTTATATGTTCAATTTAGAAATGTATACCATTTTTGGAACATAGATTTGCATAAAGAGGGTTTACACTTTCAGTTTTCCTTAAAAATGCGCTTGAAAACGGTGAAATTGCGTTTCACTTCACATAATGTAAGAGGTAGGAACTCAATTCGGCTATTTCCTGAGGGTTCTAAAACAATGTTTATTGCACTTTTTTCCATCAAAAACTCGTCCAATTGTTATTACTACCTTGAAATGTGGATTATACACTAAAACAACTTCTAATTTCATAAGATTTCATAGGATTATAATTATTTAAAAGTTTCATTACTGAAACGATCTCCTTTCCTATGAAAAAATTGTTGGAGAAACATAAGTATAAATATAAATAAAATAAAAAGTTGAAAGGAAAACTCAAGCAGCGCAAATGAGCTTGCTACGGCCTGTGAAGGGTTGTACAAGGGAAGAACATATTACGAAAATATTAGAGAAGAACTAAAAATACAACCACTTCTTCAAGTAAAAGATATCAGGAACAATTGGATAGAGCATCCGCAAAGAATGACCGAGAACAAGATGGCATTGATGTATAATCCTGGAGGAAGAAGATGGGTAGGAAGACCAAGAAAACCCTGGGCTGAACAGATGTGAGATCAGAACAGGCGAAGATCTAATCCGTGAAAGATGATAATTCACGATTTATTTTACTTAAGTAAACGAATTGAGTCTTATTGGGCTCTGTCACGGAAAATAGGTCTTATTAGGTAAATTTAGATTCTATAAAATTAATTACATTACTTGTTGGTATCTGCAACATTAAGATAAACATGAATGTGTTTTGTTGTTTCATTTATATATCCCCATCTAACATCTAAGGTCTTATTGGGGGCTTGCATTAGAAATAATTCGTCTGTAGGTTCTTTAGGTTGAGTTTAAATCTCTCTCTCTCTCAAAGACACATATTAATTCTCACATACATACTTCTAGACTCTGTGGGGGATAAGGACAATTCTGGTTAAAAAAAAATTACACGCCCCAGACGGGAATCAATCTCGGGAGTTCGCTGACCACTCGACCGCGGTGGCAGTCACCTGGAATTTGTAGAGTAAGACGTTCGGGAATAAAATACGTCTAGGGCTTGATTATTACAGTTTAAGTGAATAAGAGAAAATGTTATTTGTTTAGTTTCGTAAGTCAGCAGCTAAGTTAATCAGATTTATTCTCGAATAGTTATACATGTATGTGTCAAATCAGCCTTTTATATTACTCCTGAGTGTCTAAACTAACACACTAGCCCTATTACTTAGACCTAAGGATAACGGTCCGGGTTCGAGGAAAATCCAAAAACAAGCCCGCAACAAGCCAGAACCTTGGAGAAGACGTGGAGTAGAGCATCTAGGATATTCTGTGGAGAGCGAGAACTGAGGAAGGACAGTAGTGATGTCTGCAGGCACAAGACAGTCTTCTCCACTTCTTTTGTTTGTTTTTTGTTTCTTGTTCTTCATATTCAGGTGTGAACCCTTCTCCTTCGTCTCAAAAGAGCTGTGCTGTCAACTCGTCTGGAGAAACTTTGGATCTTGTGATGGGAGTAGCGATAGACTCCCCCACTCCAATTGGAGTCTGAATAACACGTAATCAATGGCCATCCTCTGGGATTTCAAGGCACACCATTCATATCCACCTTCGCTCGATTTAATTGTTTTAGTTAGGCAGCCATTCGATAGTAAACAATTTACTGGCTCTCTTGGTTAGCGACCTCGATAATTATATATTATTTTTATACTTATAAATTCGATATATATAAGTACTAAAACTTCCAAAATGTTCGTGAATTATGCTGTCAAAATCTTTAAAATACACCCTAATAGTTTCGGATGTAACGTGTAGTGTGGACTAAAAATTGTTCTTGAATTAGGGTTATAAGTACAAACAAGAAGACCTTTTTACTTCCTCTTAACGTACTATGTACATAGTGTATATAGAAAGGTATTGCATTCCACCCAAAAATTCGATACCGAGATTTCACTGGGAATAGACATTTAGGTTCCCCTGCACCAAAAAAAGTATTTTCAGAAAAGGGTCCGTGCGTATGTGTGTGTGTGTGTGTCCGTGTGGCTGAGAACACGATAACTCAAGAACGAAAAGCCGGTAAAATACCAAACTTGGTGTTTAATTTAATATCTTCCAGGGATGCGACACGAATATTTTGAGAAAAATCCCGCCCCCCCCCACAAACTACCCTCTTTATAGCAAATGTTTTGAACATTTTGATTTTTTCAAAAAAGACTAACGATTTTGATTAAAATACCGTATATTAAAGATATTTATATGGCAAATAAAATGTATATCTTGAATTTTCTGGGAATAGTCACTAAAGAACTCTTTATTCTGAATGAAATTTGCTCGATTTTGCGTAATTGGTAAACCGTAAGAGATAGACCAGAGCTTATTAAACAAAAGCATGTAGATCACGTTAAGACACATTTATGTCAGATATGCTTTTTTTTCGTTGAATTAGCCATTTCTGAAATATTCCTTGTTATTTGTTTCAGATTTAACTTTTCTCACATGGACAGTTGTAAACTCCTGGCCTTGTATACAAAAGCGGATTGCAACCACATGGCAACCAGCTTTTAAAGGATTTGACTGGTATATTTCCTTATTTCCCTTCTACTTACAGGGAAACAAGAAATTAAGGCAGTTTCTGCTAGTGTTTATTCCGATTACCATAAAGTAGATAGAAGAATATGCTTTTTAACAATAATTTTTTACAGCGGTGTAGAGAAAGTCATGTGAATGGAGCACACATTTTTATAAAAATCTAATGTATTCCATTCACATGACTTACTCTTTGGTAAGGGGTGCATTGGTTTGGTTGGTGAGGGGTGATTTAAGTAAAATTAAAAAAAAATGCCTATCCTTCCAAAATAAAAGAATTTGCCCAAAATTCAAACCCAAAAAATAACAAAACGACAAAAATTATTAAATTTAATTATTCATAATCTTTAGGTGGATTACTGCGCTGTTATACAATCAACTTACCTCAAAAAAAGATTATTCTTTTATCTACGACACCATTAGCTCCTTGGCACGACAGCTCACGGGGAACCTTGGCCTACCGCCCGGCCGCTGCGTCCCCCATCTCGGTCCACTACAGACGTCATGGATGGGGTGCAGTATTGGAGGGTGAGACGTGGTCAGCGCCTCGAGTCCCTCCCGGCCGGTTAATGCGGTTCTCATGACCTGGAGCCGCTACTTCTCCATCAAGTAGCTCCTCAATTGGCCCCCCAGGGACCTTACGAGGCTGAGTGCACCCCGGGCCAGGTCTCCCAGCGGGGGAAAAATCCCCACGCCGGTACTGGGGATCGAAGCCAGGTCTCCCGCTTGGTAAGCAGCTGCGCTACCACCGCGCTAAGGAGACGACCATCTACGACACTATAATCGAGATAAACATTAGCAGAAATCTCCTTATTACTTGCTTCCTTGCATGTAGAAAGGAAATAAGGGAATACACTAGGCTAAAGCGATAGTCAAATCTTTTAAAAGCTGGTCCTACGTGAAACATTTGTATGGCATGCCGTAGAGATGACACGAAAAGTCACTTCCCGTTTGTGAAAAGTTAAAAGTATCCAAAATTGAAACCATTAACAAGGAATATCTCAGAAACAGTCGACTCTACATAAAAAACGTATATGCGATAAATTATGTGTTTTAACGAGATCTACATTTTTGTATAGTAAGCTTTTGTCTCTCTTCGGTACGTTTTATCCATTATGTAAAACTCGTCTAGAATAAAGAGGTCTTCAGAGGCTATTCGCAGAAAATTCAAAATATAGAGTTTATTTGAGACGTAAATATCTTAAATATGTGGTATTTTAATCAAAATCGTTAAAGCCATTATTGAGAAAACGCTGCTTTCAAACATGTTTCCATGTAAAGGGTAGTTTGGGGTGGGGGGATTTTCTTGGGACCTTTTTCTAAAAATGCTTTTCTCGGACTCGGTGGGTCTCAAATCATATATTTCCGGTAAAATCTCGACATCTAAATTTTGGTTGGAACACAATACCTTTTCTATCCACTATATATATATATATATAGTATATACGGGATAGAGAAAGTAAAAATCTGATGTGTTACATTGTCATCCGTTCTGAAAACGAATTATTTCTGCAAAAGCTCAAATTTTCTATCTTAAAAAGCTTAAAAACTCTAGGTGGAACAGCCCACGAGGGACTAGGGTCGGCCGCTGCGTCGCCCATCTCGGCCCAAGACAGTCATCATGGATGAGGAGCAGTATTTGAGGGGGAGACGAGGTCAGCGCCTCGAGTCCCTCCCGGTCGGTTAATGAGGTCCTCTCAACCTGGAGCCGCTGCTTCTACATCAAGTAGTCCCTCAATTGCTCCCCTCACCCCCCGCCATGGACCTCACGAGGCTGAGTGCACCCCAGAACAGGTCTCCCGGCTTGGGAACAATTGCGAAGCCTACACCAGGAATCGAACCCAGGTCTCCAGTTTGGCAAGCTCTCACCGCACCCAAATCTTCTATTTACTTCATGCTAATCAAACTTTAGTGAAATAAACATTAGTAGGAATGATAGCATTAGCTAATTCCTTGTAATTTCAAGTCAAATAAGTGAATATATAGGCTATAGCGATAATGAAATCGTTTAAAAGCAGTCACTATGTGATGCAATTGTAATTACGTGTTCTTTGCATGACCAGGATAAAAAAATCCTCAAGTGTTCTATTCACGTGATTTTCTCTATCTGTTCTGCCAGTAAATTATTGTTATAAAAGATTATTTTTTATCTACACCATGCCAATCAACCACTATTATCTCCTTAGTGCGTATGAGTAGAATGGGAAACAGTGAACACACTAGCATAAGCGATACTCAAATGTTTTATAAGTTGTCGCTATACGATAGACATTGAAATACGGTTCTCTTTCCAAAATCAGGAGTAAAGCAAAAGGTGTATGAAACTGTCGAGGACTTCCCGTTTGTGTAAGGTTTAAAACTTCAAAATTGAAACCAATAACTCGGAAATGGTTAGCTCCACAAAAAAAACAAAAAAAAAAAAAAAAAAATGCATATGACATACATTCTGTATTTTAAAGAGATCTACATTTTTGTAGTAAAATTTCTTCTACCTCTTACGGTGTACTAGTTATGTAAAAAATTAATCAGAATGAAGTGGATTTTATTTTCATGTAAATAGCTTTTGTGTATGGAAATTTAATCAAAATAATAACTTACCAAAAATTTCTTATGTAAAGGGTAATTTCTGATAGGGGATTTCCCTAAAATCTTCATGTGGTATTTAACGGACTTTTCAATTTTGAATAATGCTGTCCGCACACACACAAACACACACACATACACTCACAGACTCGCCAATCCTTTTCTAAAAAGGCTTTTTATACTCATTGGTCCTCAAAGGGATTTCCCTAAAATCTTCATGTGGTATTTAACGGACTTTTCAATTTTGAATAATGCTGTCCGCACACACACAAACACACACACATACACTCACAGACTCGCCAATCCTTTTCTAAAAAGGCTTTTTATACTCATTGGTCCTCAAAAAAGTATTTCCGGTGAAATATCGCTATACAATTTTTGGGTGAAATATAATACCTTTTCTACCGAACTATACCGAAATATTTTCACAGAATATGTAGATTACTTAAATAAGTAATTTGAGATAGGAGACTTATGACCTGTTTATTGAAATTTCGAAAAGTAGCGGCTAAAAGTTTCAACACGTATCGCGGCACTTCGTCTGGAATGAAAAAAATAGTAATAAACAAAATTTACTCTATAACAGTAATCGAACTCATGACCTTTAGGATAGCAGCTTCCCGCGTTACGAATTCAGCTACCAGAGCAGTTGAAAAAACTCCTCCTGATCAGGCTACATAACGTAGTTAATGATTGCTGAGTGTCGCACTGTCAACTGATTAATTCGAGATTTTACAGATTTTTGCAACATTAAATCTTGAGAACGCTAGTAACGAGCTGCTAAAAATCGATATTTCTATACTCGTGCAGCAGTTTTAAAGACATTCTAAGCCATGTTTTCAACCTGCTTTGCTTTAACACCGACTTATCGGCACCTGATACCCACATTTTAACGCTATGTAGCTGCGTTGTGTTTATCCGGACGTTGATCTCAAATTACTTATATCAGTCACGTGCACAATCTCGCAAATTATTTCTGTGTAGTTCATTAACACCCTGTATAGATACATTGTACATATGTGCTAGAGGAAATAAAATGCCTTTTGGAGAAAAAAAGAGTGTAAACGGCGTGTTATTTATGGACGACCTTTAACTGCTGTGGTTCTCATCGTCCAATTCTAAATTGGGCGTGAAAGATCGCTTAATTTCGCTCAGAGGCCTCTATATAAGGTTGAGGTTCTTTACGTGCCGTAAATTTTACGGGACTATATGGCATGCTAAGGATTTTTACGCCCGAAAAAATCCATCGTCCTCCGCCGGAAAATGCCTTTTGGGCCTTAGTAGCCTCAAAACATATATTATAGGTGAAAACTCGATATTGAATGTTGATCTGGAATGCAATATTACCTGTAACTTATATGAGTGTCGTAGGTAAAGTAAAATTGAAGCACACAGTATGCCATGGAAGCTAATACAATCTCCCGTATTTGCGAGAACTTAATCGCTTTCCAACACAAAGAGAGGGAGGGATCCTTCTTCCCGGACTGAACATGAAATAAAAAGGCTCACGTTTGAGGATTTTCTTTCTTGGCCCGAAGCATTACAGGAACTGGGTATCGATTGGTAAGGTGTGCGCGAGAGATGAAGAAAGAGAGAGTAATATTGTCTGGATGGTTTATTGTGTGGATACGGAAATAGCTTCTTCACTCCATTTCTCATGCGGAACGTGGAACAAACTTGTAAACCGTCCGCTCCCTCTGCATATGAAATATGGAAACGCACTGCGTTCCTCTTTTATTTTACTTTATAAAACTGCGAGAAGGTCCCGGCGTGTAATGCGATGGTGCGCAACAGCGCGTATATTTCAAGAAGGGCTCCGAAAAGATTTGTTTCCATGGTGTGCTCACTTTGTTGAGGGAATCCGCCCGCCCTTTGAGGAGTCCATATTTACCGCCTTTGTTTCACCTGCTCTGCCAGCAAGATGGATGTATCAGTTTTCCTTTACAGCTAAGCTCAGATGTGTAATAAATAAACTAGTATTACATTCACATGACTTTCTCTACATATCTGCAACAAATTATTGTTAAAAAGCTTATCCTTCCATTTCTTTCATGCTAATCGAGAAAAATTAGCAGAAATGGTCTTATTACATCCTTCCTTGTACTTAAAACACAAATAAGGGAGTACCATAGGTTAAAGTGATAGTCATGTTTTAAAAGCTGAAGTTCCTTTATTTGTATGGCTAGGAAAAGTATAAATATTTTAAAACTGAATCCAATAAAAAGGAATATCTCAATTAACTCCACGAAAAAAATGTTTATAGCATAAATTGTATGTTTTAAAGCTGAGCTCTAAATGTTTTGTGTGATAAGCTTTTGTCTATTTCTTACGGTTTACCAGTTATGCAGATTGCAGCAAAATTCATTCACAATAAAGAAGTCTTTAGAGGCTATTCCCAGAAAATTCAAGATTTACTTTTTATTTGCCATATAAATATCTTTAATATACGATATTTTAATCAAAATTAATATATCCATTTTTGAGAAAATTAAAATTTTCGAAAAATTTTCCATGTGTTGGGGAAAATTTCTTGAAAATCTTCGTGTCGCATCCTTTGAAGATACTAAACCTAAATATCAAGTTTGGTATTTAACGGTCTTTTCACTTTTGAACTATGCTGTTCATAGGCTCACACGGACCTTTTTCTAAAAGTGCTTTTTCGGGCACAGCGGAACCCAAAACATATATTTCCGTAAAATGAAATCTCGAAAATGAATTTTTGGGTGGAATACAATAGGTACCTACCTACCTACCTACCTACCTTCACTATCCATTATGCACATTGTACATGCGGACTAGAGAAAGTAAAAATCTGATGTTTTCCATTCACATGACTTTCTCTACAGCTCTGCAACAAATTATTGTTAAAAAGCTTATCCTTCTATTTCTTTCATGCTAATCGAGTAACATTAGCAGAAATTGTTTTATTACTTTCTTCCTTGTAAGTAGAAGGCAAATAAGGAAGTACTATAGGCTAAAGTGGTGGTCAAAATCTTTTAAAAGCCGGTTACTATGTGATTGAAGTTCCTTTGTTTGTATGGCAAGGAGTTGACAAACTCCGTATGGAAAAGCATAAATATTTGAAAACTGAATCCAATTACAAGAAATATCTCAAAACGGTGAACTCCACCAAAAAAATTATAACATAAGATGTGTGTTCTAACGAGCTCTACGCGTTTTGTGCAGTAAGCTTTTGTCTACCTCTTAAGGTTTACCAGTTATGTAAAATTGTGCAAAATTCATCCAGATTAAAGTAGTCTTCAGAGAATATTTCCAGAAAATTCAAGATATACATTTTTTTTGTCACATAAATATCCTTAATATACTATATTTAATCAAAATCGTAAGAGCCATCTTTGAGAAAATCATTATTTAAAAAAAAAATGCAATGTAAAGGGTAGTTGGGGTGGACGGATTTTCTTGAAAATCTTCATATCGCCGAACCCTTGGAAGACGCTAAACTTAAATACCAAGTTTGATATTTAACGGACTTTTCGTTTTTGAACTATGCTCCCCACAGACACACACATGTACATTTTTCTAATTTTTTTTTTTTTTTTTGATTCGGGAGGTCTCAAAACATATATATCCGGTGAAATTTTGGTATCGAAATTTTGGGTGGAATACAATACGTTCTCTGTAACTATGTACATAGTAGTACACGTAAAGAAAGTAAAAAACCTGTTCAAGAATTTAAAGCATTTACTTGAACAGTCTGATGTGTTCCATTCACATTACATTCACTATCTATTCTACAGTAAAGCATTGTTTCAAAAGCTTATTCTTCTACTTCATACTAATTGAGATAAACAATACAGAAATGGTCTCTTTACTGAGTTACTTCTTACTAAGAGAGAAATAAGGGAATACATTATGTAAAAGCAATAGTCCAATCTTTTTCAGTTTCTCTAGCATATAGGTAGTAGACGGCGGCGCCATGGTTGACTGGCTAGACCTCTCGCCTCCCATCTAGGCAGCCCGTGTTCGATCCTAAGCGCCCGCACGTGAGATTTGTGGTGGACGAAGCGGCGGCTGGGCTGGTTTTCTCCAGGTCGCCCGGTTTTCCCCACCACTCCTTCCACTAATTGCCCCATCATCACCTTTCCAATTATCAATTTCGCTTACATTTCATATCATGCTCATGCCTGACCACGAATCGACTTCTCGTAAAAGGTTATCCATTCTGTGTTTTCGTGCCGTTGGCTCCCCGACAGGCTTCTCACCCCTAGGCATTGGCTTATAAGTCCTAGAGGGGTGTCAGTCTCACGAATAAGGGGAGGGTAAGCCAATTACGAAACGAAACATAGTAGGTAGAAAAGATATTGTATTTCACCCAAAAAATCGATACCTAGGTTTCACCGGAAATATGTGTTTTGAGACTCCCTGAATCCAGAAAGAAAAGAAAAATATTTTTAGAGAAGTTCAGTGTATATATGTTTGTGGGGACAGCATAACTCAAAAACGAAAAGTCCATTAAATACTATACTTATTATCATCTAATGATGAGACACGAAGATTTTCAAGAAAATCCCTTAGGTACCCCAATCTACCCTTTAATTGAAAGATTTTTCGAACATTTTGATCTTTTCGGAAATGGTTGTAACGATGTTGATTAAAACGCCGTATATTAAAAACATATGCATGACAAATAAAATGTCCATCTTGAATTTCCTGGGAATATCCTTTGAGGTCCTCTTCATTCTGCATGATTTTTGTATAACTGATAAACCGTAAGAGATAGACAAAACTTAGATACTATATAAAGCTTGTAGATCTCCTTAAGGGGAGTCGAAATGGGATTCTGTATTTTTTTGCATTTTCATGTTTTAATTACGTAAAAATATTTGAATCTACTGCTCATTTAGCTATAGCTTTCATAGATGTACGCTAATTGTAAAATAAATGTTGAAAATAATTCAGGCTTATTTGAAAGAACAGTTAATCACCATGTACTAACCTAATAGTTGGTTAAGCCATGAAGTCTGGAATTTAAATTGCAATTTTTGTATGTACCTTGCACTTTTAAAAACTCCAGAACCAAAAGTTAAGTGAGAGCGTCATTTCCGCCTCTGGTGGCAACCTCTGGAACTACGTTTACAATTATTGAGATCGAGGGGGTCACCAGTCACCATTGTTGACCTTTTGTGACTTACTTATCCCTTCGAGAAAGAGATGAGGGGGAGACCCGAAGGTGATTGGATCTGGAAGACGATACGCTCTAGCAAGAACGAGCTGCCTATCCGAACACTGGCGCTACCCCCCCCGATTAGATTTGTGCTCGTGCCCTCTTCTCTAAATATGGGGAACCAGCCAGCCGTCCAAGTTTAAGGAGAGATCTTTGCGCAATGTAAGTGCCAACGTTATGCCGCCACCTGGTCTTGTAATCTGAAACAGATGAAAGGAAAGGTGAGTTATAGAAACGGAACTATCCCAGCAAACGTCTACCGATCTAAGAAAACCATAAAAGCCCCAAGGTCGGTCCACCTCGCAGAATCTCTTTGAGATTCACATTTTAATTTATTATTTACTAGTGTTACCGTTGTTTATTTATGATCCCCTAAACACTGCTCTCTAACTGTGGTCACACGATAGTTTAGTTATACAGTTCCGAGGTGAAGTTCGCGAAATTTTAACCAATGGAAATTATTGGTAACGATTTCTTCAAACAGAAACAAATACTGATTGAAAGTTATTATTTTTTTTTTCTCGCACAAACCGTATATAGGACAGGAATTGAAAAATGCAGTACCTTAGCAGGGATTTGAACCGTGTATCCCCCGTCCTCTTCCCGATCAACCTAACCACTGAGTTACCGGCAACATATTGGCTTGACATTAAATTCCCCAACTGACTCGCATTGTTCCCAGTAAGCCTCAAGGAAATCTCACATCTTTTCTTGGGCGCTGGGTTTACATCTTTTCTTGGGCGCTGGGTTTACGGATAGTCGACCAAAGAAAGTTTTCTTCTTCGAGGCATCCAGACATTATTGTGCACAGGTTGTCTAATTTACTGCGAATTAGCTGAATTATTAAACGAAACACAGTGCGCATACTAGTGTGTGAACTCTGGGAATAGCAGACTGAATGAAACCTTAGCTTTAAAGCTGAGGTGTACTTCATGTCTCAATTTGTATCGCCTTCTCTTCTTCCGAAATTGCGTGAGACCTTCCTTATGAAAAATTAGGAGCCGAGCGCCCAAGAAAACGTGCGCATATAGTACCTGAAATGTGTCAGGGAATTTAATGTCGTGTCGTCATGTTGCCACGATAGCTCAGTAGTTAGAGCAATCGTGGTTCAAATCCCGGCTATAGAAATTCATTTTTTCAGTCTGACTCCACCTTTCTAACGCTAATATGAAAGTTGTTTTAACAATCAGAAGACAGCTGATTCTGCAGCGATGATATTAATGGAGGTCCAGAGAGATCACACAATTTTCGGTACTCCGCATGCCAATATCGGCTCCACTGAGCATTGTTGGTGAAACGTCTTGAAGGTATTTTGGCTGTCAGAGATCATAAAATCGATTTCCGGTTGTCACACCGAACTCCCCCAATGTCCTTGGGTCCCGGTCCATAACTCTCCCTGTACACTGGCCGGCATGTTTTCACACGGAGATGTATCGCTATCTCTGTCCATCTTAAGACCAACCTTGGAACAACCCTCACCCCTAACTCACTTTTTTTCAATGAAGTTGAAAGTTTTGTGTGTCCTTTCCCACCTTTCCGATGGGATAAGGGTGGAGGGAGGGGTTTGGTTCAGGTAATTTATTTCGCTACATTCCACAGAACTACCCCTCCGGGGGTTGGGAAAAGGACACCTGGATTTCTTTGTGAAGCCTCCCCTCTACTTAAAGGTAGGGTAAATGTAAACAAGTGTTCCGGTAGACAGCCTTGCGCCGTCCGATCCCCGTGTACCTGGTCGTATAAACGGCCCAATATTTCAAGTCTCCATTGTGAAGCACATTCCACGGGTAATGTGGAAGTCGATAACAGCTGAAAGGCAGCTAGAGGAGTACTCCATAAACTTGCATTACTTGTTAATGCACAGAGGAATCTGTCAGATTTCCGACTTCAGTATTTGTTGCTGTTATAATACCTGGTAAACACCACGGTCATTCCCTCAACTTGAGAGTAGGTACATCTTCCAGCCTCGTGTCTATAGCTAAGTTCATTTGGTCATGCTGCTTACATGGAAGCAAGTAATAAGCCAATTTCTGCAAATGTTTATCTTTAAGGTATATACATAATAGCTAGAGAAGGTATTGTATTCCACCCAAAAATTCGCTGTAGAGATTTCACCGGAAATATATGTTTTGAGGTCTCCTGAGTACAAAAGAATCTAATGTGTTCCATTCACATGACTTTCTCTACATCTCTGTAATAAAGTATTGTTAAAAAGTTTATTCTATCTGTGTCATTACAGAAACTTTCCTTATTACTTAATAACTCCATGGCACGACAGCTCACGGGGAGCCTTGGCCTACCGCCCGGCCGCTGCGTTCCCCATCTCGGTCCACTACAGACGTCATGGATGGGGTGCAGTATTGGAGGGTGAGACGTGGTCAGCGCCTCGAGCCCCTCCCGGCCGGTTAATGCGGTCCTCACGACCTGGAGCCGCTACTTCTCCATCAAGTAGCTCCTCAATTGGCCCCCCAGGGACCTCACGAGGCTGAGTGCACCCCGGTCCAGGTCTCCCACGCCGGTACTGGGGGATCGAACCCAGGTCTCCCGCTTGGTAGGCAGCTGCGCTACCACCGCGCTAAGGAGACGACCTTCCTTATTACTTGGTTCCTTATAAGTAGAAGAGGAAAAAAAGACGGTGTTTCATTCACATGATGTCCTCTAGTTGTTCGGTAAACAAACCTGTTATTCAAAATATTAATGTTATCTACATCATACTAATCAAGATAAATACAAAAAGAATTAGTCTTATTACTAACTTCCTTGTAAGTAGGAGGAAAATATGAAAATACAGGGCTAACGCGAGAGTCTCATTCTACAAAACTCGGTCGTTATGTGAAACAATTGAAATTCCAATTTATTTGCTTTCCAGGAGTAAACAAACGAGAAACGAGAAGAAAGATATCCTCCGTTTGAGAAAAGTTTAGGTGGGTGGGTGAAATTGAAACCAATAATCCGGAATGTGTTGAAAAGGTTAATTCTACAACAAATGTATGTGACATAAATTGTGTGTTTTAATGAGATCTACATTTTTTGTGTAGTAAGTTTTTGTAATATCCCTTACCAGTTATATCAAGGTCTTCCAGGATGAAAAGGTCTTCGGAGACTATTCCCTGGGAATTCATGCTATGCATTTCGCTTGTCATAAAAATATCTTAAAAAAATTGATGTCTTCCATTCACATGACTTTCTCTACATCACTGCAACAAATTGTTAAAAAGATTATGCTTCTATTTACTTCATTCTAATCGAGAAAAAATTAGCAGAAATAATTTTATACTTGATTTCTTGTAAGTAGAAGCGAAATAACGGAGTACCTTAGGTTAAAGTGATAGTCAAAGGCTGGTTGCTATGTGACTGAAGTTCCTTTGTTTCAATGGATAGGAGTTTACAAAATCCTGTATGAGAAAATTATACGCTTTTTTCGAAGCTGAAACCAAAAACAAGGAATATCTCAAAAACGATCAACTTCACGAAAACAATGCATATAATATAAACTGTGTGTTTTAACGTGCTCTACATTTTTTTGTGTGGCAAGTTTTTGCCCATCAATTACGGATTAGCAGTTATGCAAAATTCCGTAAAATTCACCCAGAATAAAGTACCAGGTCTCCAGAGGCTATTCTCAGAAAATTGAAGATATACATTTTATTTGTCAGGTAAATATCTTTAATATACGATATTTGAATCAAAATTGTTAGAGCCATTATTGAAAAAATTAAAATTTTCTAAACAACTTCCATGTAAATGGTAGCTGGGGGTGGGAGATTGTTCTCAAAATCTTCGTGTCGCATTCCTGGAAGATATTAAACTTTTTTGAGCTATGCTGTCCACAGACACACGCGGATCTTTTTGTAAAAATGCTATTTTTGGATTCAGGGGGACTCAAAACCTGTATTTTTGGTGAAATCTCTGTATCGAATTTTTGGGTGGAATGCAATACCTTCTCTATACACTATGTACATAGCATGTGTAGAGAAAGTAATGTTATTTTAATCAAAATCGTTACAGCCATAGCAACAGGTTTTAAAAGATTTGACTATCGCTAATCGAGATATTGGTAGGTACATTAGCAGAAACGCTCTCATTACTTTGTTATAAGTAGGAGGAAAATAAGGGAATACACTGGGCTAAACCGACAGTGTAATGATTTTTATTTTCTCTACACGTACTATGTACAAAGTGTATTGCAATGCAGCCGAAAATGCAATACCTAGATTTCACCGGAAAAAGGTGAATGGGTATTTGTACGTGTGTGTGTCAATATGTCTGTGATCAGATAGCTCTAAAACGAAAACCAAACTTAGTATTTAAGTTTACTATCTTACAGGTATGCAACACGAAGATTTTGAGAAACAACCCCCACCCCAAACTACATGAAAAAAATTTCGAAAATTTTGATTTTCTCAAAAATGGTTAAACGTATTTGAATAAAATACCGTATATTAAAGATATTTATATGGTAAATAAAATATATAATGTATATCTTGGGGATAGCTTCTAAAGACTTCTTTATTCTGAATGAATTTTGTTGAACTTAGTGTAACTGATAAATCGTAAGAGAGAGACAAAAACTTACTACATAAAAATTGTAGATCACATTAAAATACAGGATTTATATCATATACGTTTTTTCGATGTCCACTTATGAGATATTCCTTGTTATTTGTTTCAGATTACTTATGATATGATACTTTAAAAAATGGATTTCAACCATATGGCAAGCTTTAGTCTATTGCCATATTTACCTTCTACTTACAACGAAGCAAGTAATTAAGACAAATTCTGCTAAAGTTTAGCTCGATTATCATATAGTAGATCGAAGAATGTGCTTTTTAAGAATTTGTTACAGAGATGTAGAGAAAGTTGTGTGAATTGAACAATTCAGATTTTTGGAAAAATTCCCGTGCGTGTGTGTGTGTCTGTGAGCAGCATAGCTCAAAAACGAAAAGTTCGTTAAACACCAAACTTTATATTTAAGTTCCGTACCTTTCAAGGATGTGACACGAAAATTTAAAAAAAAAAAAAAATCGCCCCACCCTAAACTACTCTTTACATTTTCGAAAATTTTGATTTTTTTAAAAATGGCTCTAACGATTTGCATTAAAATATAATATGTTAAAGATATTTAAATAAAAACCAAATAGATCTTGAATTTGATGGGAATAGTCTCTGAAGATATCTTATTCTGGATGAATTTTGCGAAATTTTGCATAACTGGTAAAGCATAAGAGATTGACAAAAATTACTGTGCAAGAAATATAGAGCTTGTTAGAACACACAATTTATATGATATACATTTTTTCGTGGGGTTGACTGTTTTTTTAGATATTCCTTCTTATTGGTTTCGGTTGTAAAATATTTATACTTTTCTCATACGGGAATTTGTCAACTCCTGGCCATACAAATAAAATGAACTACAATCACATAAGTACAATCACCAGTTTTTTTAAAAGATGTGACTATCGATTTAACCTATGGTTCTCCCTTATTTCCCTTCAACTTGCAATGAAGCAAGCAAAAAGACCATTTATACTACTTTTTTCTCGATTTGCATGAAGGTTTTTACCAATAATTAGTTGCAGAGTTGTAGAGAAAGGCATGTGAATGTAACACATTTTAGCTCCATGGCACGACAGCTCACGGGGAGCCTTGGCCTACCGCCCGGCCGCTGCGTCCCCCATCTCGGTCCACTACAGACGTCATGGATGGGGTGCAGTATTGGAGGGTGAGACGTGGTCAGCGCCTCGAGCCCCTCCCGGCCGGTTAATGCGGTCCTCACGACCTGGAGCCGCTACTTCTTCATCAAGTAGCTCCTCAATTGGCCCCCCAGGGACCTCACGAGGCTGAGTGCACCCCGGTCCAGGTCTCCCAGCGGGGGAAAAATCCCCACGCCGGTACTGGGGATCGAACCCAGGTCTCCCGCTTGGTAGGCAGCTGCGCTACCACCGCGCTAAGGAGACGACCTTGAATGTAACACATACGATGTTTTAAAATGTGGTTGCTATGGGATTGAAATCCGTTTCTTTGCGTAGCCAGGAGTTGATAAATTCCCGTATGATAAAGGTTAAAGTATTTTAAAACTAAAACAATAACGGGAAATATCTCGAAAACGGCCAACTCCACGAAAAAAATGTATACATAAATTGTGGGTTTTAAGGAGATGTATATTTTTTATGCAGTAAATTTTTATCTATCTGTTACGGCTTAGCAAATGAAAAATGCAGAGAAATTCATCCAGAATAAAGAGGTCTTCAGAGGCTTTTACCAATAAATTCAAGATATGTATTTTACTTATCACGTATATATTTTAAGTATAAGAGATTTTAATCGAAATCGTTAGTTATTTTTGAGAAAATCAATATTTTATAAATGTTTTCCATGTGAAGGGTAGTTGGGGGTTGGAGGAGTTTCTTGAAAATCTCCGTGTCGCATCCTTAGAAGATACTGATCTTAAATATTAAGTTTGGTATTTAACGGACTCTTCGTTTTTGAGTTATATTGCCCACAGACACATACACACTTGCACACGCAGACAGACAGACAGAAAGATAGACACACACGGAAATGTTTCTATAAATCCTTATTTTTTTTTTTATTTTTTTGGATTCAGTGGGTCCCAAAACATGTATTTCCGGTGAAATCTCGGTATTGGAGTCTTGGGTGCAATAAAATATCTACTTTATACACTATGAAAACTGTACGTGTAGAGAAAATAATAAGAGTGTATTTCCCTCCTCCCCTCGTATATATTAGGTATAATTTATTACAACCACAAAATATAGCTTGTTAGACACTAGTTACCTTGGAAATGTTTTGATGTGTTGAAATTCGAAAATGTTTCTGTGTAACATGGGAAAGGCAAAGAAAGCACACGATGGTGCAAAAAGTATATTTGTCTAAATGTAGAAGTAGTCCTGTAACGTCTAAGGTATGTTTTGATTAAGTTCCTGAGTGCTTTCATAGCGCATCTCTTTAACTACCCTGAATTATACTAATTTTAATCTCATTAAATCAACAAATGAATCGGTAATGTGGACATTCAAGAGGTCAGAGTTCAATCTCGCTTACAGTGAGTTACCCGAATAAGTTATTTTTGGGATTCTCCTTTATCCCCATGGCCACGCTCTCTAAGGCGTCACGCTTTGGTGCTTCGTGGGCAGGGGATCGTGGGTTCGACTCCCGCCTTGGGCGTGGGTGTTATATGTTTGTGCAATGTGTATATTTTTGTGTAAAGGAACAGTAAAACCAGTAATCATACAGTAAAATTTAGGGGGGGGGATATAAACAGTGGATACTTTCGAGTAACTTTAAGTTCCATGAACCCCGAGATCATTGAGTATCATTTCACCGATTTCATTTATATGACCAACTTTTGTATCAAGCTATGATCAGATCTTTGATCTTTTTGAACAAAATAACGTTGTACTTCCCAATATGAAAGCTTCTTATTATTATTATTTATCTTTTATGTAGGTTATTAACCTGTATTTCTTCACATTTTATCTCACTAGATTTAAATTTGATATGCCTTCTTTATTTTGTTCGTGATATCTCTGGTTTTGGCTCTACATAATCGATCTTCCTATTGTTTTATATATTTTAACTTTTCCTTGCTTCCTCTCTTAACTTCTTTATACGTTTGACGATCACTTGATATATCCCCTCTCAAGTATTGAAACTCCATTATTTTCTCGGTGACTTTTCCTTATATTTATACCTTACATCTTACAGGCTCCTTGGATATAAGCTTCGTTTTAGTTTTTACTTTCTCTACTCGTACTATGCACATAGTGTATAGAGAAGCTATTGTATTGCACCCAAAATTCGATACCGACATTTGACCGGGAATGCATGTTTTGAGATCCCTTGTCCAAAAAAAGAAGACTTATTAGAAAAATGTCCATCGTGTGTGTCTGTGTGTGTGTGTGTGAGCAGCATAGCTCAAAAACGAAAATCGATTAAATATCAAACTTGTTATTTAATCGATCTTCTATCTTCCATTGATGCGACATGAGGATTTTCAACAAAATCACCCATCCCCAACTACCCTTTAAATAGAACATTTTTCTAAATTTTTGATTTTCTCAAAAATGTCTCTGACGATTTTCGTAAATATATCTTATGTTTACGATACTTTTATGACAAGGTAATGTATATATTGAATTTTCTGGAAATAGCTTCTGAAGACCTCCTCATTTTGGATAACTTTTGTATAACTGGCAAAGAGATATACAAACACTTACTACACATTAAGACACACAGTTTATGTCATATAATTTTTTTTTTTTTTTGTAAATTTAACCGTTTTCGAGATATTCCGGATTATTGGCTTCAATTTTAAGCCACTTAACCTATCTACTCGTTTTTCGTTTGTTTACTCCTGGCAAGCAGAAATCGGAATTTCAATTGATCCCCATAGCAACCGGCATTTAAAGGACGAGACTGTCGCTTTAGTCTGTGCATTTTCTTATTTCTTTTCTACTTATAAGAAAGCAAGTAATAAGACCATTTCTGCTAATATTTATCTTGATTAGCATGCTATATGTCAAAGAATAATCTTTTGAATAAAAGTTTTATTTGCCATTTAGCTAGAGGACATCATGTTAATCGAACAGATCAGATTTTGTCTACTTACAAGGAAAACCAAGTAACAAGGACAATTTCTGATAATGTTTGCCTTATTATCAATAAGTAGTTAAAAGAATAACATTTTTACAATAATTTGTTACTGATATATAGAGAAAGTAGTGCGAATGGAACACATTAGATTTGTTTCTTCTTTTCACAACTTTGTTAATATCGATTATTTCACCGTCTTCCTTCTTATCAATGTTAAAGCATTCATTTCCATGTTTGATTTAGCTGCTTTATTTTTTTCGTGACAGCTCGGGTTTCGGCTCCGTATGTCAGAATCGATCTTACAATTGTGTTATATATTGTAGCTTTTCCTTGTATACTAAGATACTTATTTTATCAGGTTAAATCTTTTAAGTACCCTGATATGCAAGCTCCTTTAATTGCCTCCTCTCTAGCTTATGTATATGTTTGACCATCACTTGGTATATCCCCCACCAAACATTGAAACTCCATTATTTTTTCATGACTTACATTTTACCAACTCCTTGGATATAACCATCGTTTTAGTTCCTTCTATTGAGAGTAAATGTAAATGGCGTGTTATTTATGGTAGCTTTTTAACTACTGTGGTTCTCAGCGTCCGATTCTATGGTATTAAGCGTGAAGGACCGCTTAATTTTGCTCAGAGGCCTCTCTATCAGGCTTGAGGTTCTTTCATGTGCCGTAAATCTATGATACGGTACCAACGGCTTTACTTCGTTTCCGAAGGAAGCCATGCTAAGGATTTTTACGTCCGAAAAAATCCATCGTCCATCCATCGATTTAACCCGCAACCTTGAGTATATGAAGTTAGCATGGTAACCACTGCACCACGGAGGGAGACTTCCATTGAGAGTGTCATGTTACATCTGTAATTTTGATGTCTCTGGAATAATCTTTGCAAATTATCTTCAGTCTGCCAGGAGTACCACACACCTGCATAAACTTCTATATTTATCAGGTTACTACCCCTTACATTATTTTAGACTGTCAATTAAGTTATCCATTATTAAGTAGAAAATTACTAGACTTAAAGAATTGTCCTGGAATATTGCACGTTCACTTTTTATTTTGCCTGTAATCTGGCCATCCTTGTATATGGCTTAAATGATTCATAGGCACTTTATTTCTTAATATTGTAGTAAAATCTCGAAGTCTTAAGTCAATCAAATGCCTTTTGAGTCTAAAAGCTTGTATCAAGTAAAATCAGGAAACCCAAGTTAAACACTTTTTTTTTCGTCTCATCTCCCTCTCAGAGCTTCTCCGGATAAAGGAGACATTCTCAGGTTCACAAACATTCCAGCTATGTCGGCATTCTTCCCAGGAGTCTTCTCAATGGAAAAGTTACCTGCGAAAGAGAAAAGATCAGTGACTCTCCTGCCCACATCAATGGCTGTGTTTTCATTCAATCTTTAGCTGGACCGTTCTATCCAGTTAACTATCCTATACCATTATATGCTTGTCTCAATAATCTCAACATGATCACGTCCAAGTAACACATCATAGCAAAGATGGGCTATACTGTACACAAACTCTTTTTGATTTAAGAGGACTGACGCCCAAAAATACAAATAAATTAAAGAGTATTATATTTCCATGTTGTATTCTGTATTAATTCTCATATGACAAATTTCTTTTAATATATTCTGATACACAGTCACATCTAATTCTTCAAAAACGACTCCTACAAAAGCTTATATTTCTGTACCTATACTTCATGATAACCGAGATAAATGTTTACAGAAATGCATTCAATACACATTTGGGATACAGAAGACTGAAATGATAAGCAAATCTCCAAAAAGTGGGTCGTTATTTGCTCACTGAGATCACGAGAAACAAAATATTTATGGTTTATTACTTCAAAATTAATTCCTAAAATTTCGTAAGCGAAACAGCATCAAGTGTCTCAAAAATATTATGTGTATTCAAGATATTTGTCTATTTTTAGAATTTACAAATTAATAAAAAATTTACAAAATTCATTAAGGATGAAATGCAATTGGAAATAATGCAAGATATTATATAACGTATCTTGCCGGGCTTGAACCCGTGACCTTGGGAGCTAGGGGCTTGTATGTTACGCCTAGACCACGGAGGACGACAGTGAAAAATAAGAGCTTTACTTTTAACGAATAACTTTTATGCTGTACACTGTACAGTTGTGTATTTAGCATGCAATCGAATGTTTTGAGACAAATCTATTGTAATCTTGCCTTACTTATGACGCTAGAAAGTTATTATTATTATTATTATTATTATTATTATTATTATTATTTCTAATTTCTAAATTGTGCCTGTGTAAGAGAACAGGACTGCAAAATGCAAATACCATAGCCGGTATTTGAACCACTGACTCCGGTCTCCGACCGGTTGCTCAAACCACAGATCTGTAATAGTAATATGTCGATAACTGACTCACGTTTTGCCAGTAACCAACAAGGGGTTTCAAACTATTTTGAGATAGCAATGGAGACTTTAAATGCTGCATAGTAATTCAGGTCAGTTCGTCACTGAAGGATTTTAACTTAAAATAGCCCCGTCGAGTTCTGTAACTCTTCTAATGCACGAAGGGGTATCTGTACACGTCAAATACGGCGCAGTTTTCTTTTGTCCCTGTCTCCCTACAATGGGATACACTTTTGGGAGTCCTCTGTCGTCCATTCGAATTTATGTATTGAAGCTAATTGTTACGACATTCACTTTTATGTCATTCACTCTGAAAATGTTCAGTTCTTTCTAATATCACCGTTTCCTAGCTAGTATAATCCCGGGCATCAGTTGTCTCTTAAAGAATACCATTTCAGCACTTTGTATTTTATTTGAATTTTCTTTGAATTTGCCCATGCTTCCGATCCGTAAAGGATAATGGGTGTAGCCATTGTTTTGTAAAACTTATTTCCGATCTGTTTTCTTGTTTAATTGCTTAAAGTCCGATGAATGGTGCCGCATATGGTTTGAAATGTTGATAGTTTCTTTTATCATTATCTTCAGTGTCATTTCTCGTATCAACACCACAACCTAGATAGTTAAAATTTGAAACTTGTCCCTGTGTTTCCCTTCTAAAATAATCTTTGAACGTATTTGTGAGTTTCCCCAAAATACAAGGATTTTAGTTTTCTCTGCAGGAATTATGATATTGAAATTTATGTTTTTACTGTGGTAGATCAATAATGAACACTCGTTTCAGGTTCTCCATTCTATTGTCTAGACAGGCTTCTGACCACTAGGCATCCGCTTGTAAGTCCTAGGGAGGCGTCAGTGCTAAATACGGAGAAGATAAGCCGATTACCAAACTAGATTAATAATAATTAGCTATTATTATTATTATTATTATTATTACCACTATTACTACCACCACTACTACCACCACTAGTACTACCACTACTATACATACTTTAATAACAGGTTCCAAAATAAAAATAATCGCGAATGAATTTTAGAAATTGATCAAAACGGTTGTTTTTTCTACTGATTTTTATAGGTATTTCTAATTTTTGCTAAAATGTTGCCTTTTTCTTGAATATAGATAGTATTTTTATTTCAGAACCACAGAAAAACACACGCATTATACTGTTATATTAGGTATTGTTATTATTATTCTTATTATTTTATTATTTTAACTATTATTATTGTTATTATTATTAATTCTACTATAATTACATTAGCCGCAGTGTTCCGATACAAAAATAATCGTGAATGAATTTCAGAAATTTGTCAAAGCGGTGATTTTCTCTACTGATTTTTATAATGCTAAAATTGCTAAAATGTAGCAATTTTCTTGAATATAGATAATATTTACATTTCAGAACCACAGAAAGACACGCATAATACAATTATATTAGGTATCATTGTTGTTGTTGTTATTATTATTATTATTATTATTATTATTACTATTATTTCTACTATAAATGCATTAACCGCAGTGTTCCAATACGAAAATAGTCGTGAATGAATTTCAGAAATTTATCAAAGCGGTGATTTTCTCTACTGATTAATTATAGGTATTTCTAATTTTTGCTAAAATGTTGCCTTTTTCTTGAATATAATACTTTTATTTCAGAAACACAGAAAAAGGCGCGTACAATAAGTTGTTATTATTAATGTTGTTATTACTAATCTGTCACAATAAATACGTGCTACAGATGAAGTTACAAAACACGGAAGTCACTTCCTGGATACAACTATTAAATGCAACTGATTCGCACTGAAGCTTTCGTGTACAATGACGTGTTGCCATGTTTTGTTGGAATTCTGGATTCAGCTTTGATGCTGTCCAGCTCCTTTTAATTCTTCGGCTTTCAGAACATGACGAACACGCGAAGGGGTCTATGCCCCCGTTTCGTGCTTGTGCGAAATATGATCAGGATATGTCTGGAAGCAATAGGAACGGTCCATAAATCACGGCGTGATGAAGAGCCCCGGAAGAAACTCGATACCAACATCCATATTTGAGTGAGGTGTTGAGCTACCGCGGTTTACAATACCTGTATATGGAACTGACACTTTAATCAACATCTAATTACCTGTTGCCCAAGGTTTCATTATTAACAATGCGTTGTTGAATTTGGTGATGAGAGAGGAGTCCACAACAATAGCCGGCAGGGGGTCTCTCTGCGCTCTGCTTGACAATAGCCAAGCTTCTGTCTGCCACACTGGCTTCCTACATTCTTTAAGCGGGACCAGGTATTAGCATTTCTTCTTGTTTAATTGCGTGTCCAGGCTTTTAACATTCCAATAACATATCTACTTGTTCTACTTCGTATACAGTACATGAGAAATTTCCATTCCACTCAAAAGTTCGATACCGAAATATCACTGAAAATACGTTACTTTAAGTTTCCTTGAATCGAAAAAGTACTTTTAGAAAAAGTGTATGTCCATGCTCAAAAAAAAAAAAAAATCTGATGTGTTCCATTCACGTGACTTTCTCTACATCTCTGCAACAAATTATTGTGAAAAAATTTGTGCTTCTATTTACAAAATAAGGGAGTACCATAGATTAAAGTGATAGTCAAAAGCTGGTTGCTATGTGACTGAAGTTCCTTTGTTTGCATTGATAGGAGTTGACAAATTCTTGTATAAGAAAAGTATGTTTTTTAAAGCCGAAACCAAAAACAAGGAATATCTAAAAAACGATCAACTAGACGAAAAAAATGTATACAACATAAACTGTGTGTTTTAATGCGCTGTACATTTTCTGTGCGGTAGTTTTTGTTCCATCCCATCTCGTACCGTTTAGCAGTTATGCCAAATTCTGTAAAATTCATCCAGTATAAAGTAGTCTTCAGAGGCTATTCCCAGAAAATTCAAGATATACATTTTATTTGTCAGGTAAATATCTTTTATATAATATTTTAATCAAAATCGTTAGTCATTTTTGAGAAACTCAAAATTTTCGAAAATTGTTCTCTGTAAAGGGTAAGTGAGAGTAGGGAGATTTTCTTGAAAATCTTTTTGTCGCATCCTTGGAAGATACTGAACTTAAATACCAAGTTTGGTATTTAACGGACTTTTTGTTTTGAGCTATGCTGTGGAAAGACACACACGCGCACGCGCGTGCGGAACTTTTTCTATAAATGTTCTTTTTTTAGGTTCAGGGGGTCCCAAAACATGTATTTCCGGTAAATATCAGTATCGAAACTTTTATTGAAATATAATAACTTCTATATACACTTTGTAAATAGTACGTGTAGAGAAAGTAATTAAATACCGAGATGTTACTGGAAATACGCGTTTTAAGTTTCCTTGAATCGAAAAAGTATTTTTAGAGAAAGCTCTGTGCCTGTGTGTGTCTGTAACATCATAACTCAAAAACGAAGAGTCAGTTAAAGTAAAACTTCATATTTAAGTTCAGCATCCTGCAAGATACAACATGAAGATTTTCAAGAAAATCCCCCCGCTCTTAGGTACCTTTTACAAGGAAAACTGTTCGAACATTTATATCTCAAAAAGTCTTAAAGTTTTTAATAAAAACACTATATTAAAGATATTTACGTGACAAAATCATAGAGTAAATGTTCTGCGAATAGGCTCTGAAGACCTCTCTATTCAGAATGACGTTTGTAAAACTTGTAAACTGTAAGACATAAGCAAAATCCTGCTACATAAAAATGTAAATCTCTTTAAAACACACAATTTGTTTCATTATACACACAACGCTTATAAAATTAACCTACTACGAGATATCCCTTAATATTGGTTTTAAAATGTCCGGTACTTCGATTTTTCTCAAACGGAAAGTTTTTATTCACTTTTTCATTTTCCGTCCATGCAAAGAGAAGGGCATTTCAATTCCATCACATAGTGATCTGCTTTTAAAATATTTGACTGTGTCTTTAGCTTAGTGCGTTCCCTTATTTCCCTTAAAAGGAACTAAGTAATACAACAATTTATGCGAACAGTTATCAATTATAGCATGAACTAGAGAGAAAAAATAATTTTATAAGAATAATTTGTTGCGAAATAGGTTATATACCCATGCGTCATAAACTTTGTCAGGCGTCACCAAAGTTGCTGAGTAAAGCTAAATGTGCGCTGCGTGAATAATTGTACGAGAAGCAGGAACTCCTCGTGCAATGGCAGTATGCAACATTTTGCGTTTGAAATGCACCGTTGGCTATCGTAATGATGAGAGTTGACCTTAACACTAAAACCTTAGAGACAACTCTCCTAACACTATTGTTTTATTTAAAAAGTTCTGTCCCCTTACTTATGGATAATACTTTTGGACTAAATTTTCTTTAGAGAAATTATCATTTTAGTTTATTAAAATTTTCCATAGATTGGTAAAACAAATTGTAAATTATAAAGTCTCTTATATTAGTCTGTTTTATGTCTGATATGAATATAATGTTTTTATATGTTTGGTATTTGTAATATAAATAATGCAAAAAAGAAAATTATTGTAATATTAACATAATAAAACAACAAAAGTTCCATAATGGTCCGCCTGGGTAGTGTGGTGGTAGCGTATCTGCCACATTCAACAGATCGGGAGTTTGAATTTCGCTTAGGGTGAGTTACCTGGATAAGGGTTTTTCCGGGTTTTTCCCTTATCTAGAGAAGACGAATGTCAAGAAACTTTAAGCTCCATGGGCCCCGAGATAATTTGAGCATCATTTCATCAATTTCATTCATCGGCCGATATGACCAACCAGGTTAAAGGAGTTAAGAAAAAAAAAAGAAAAGGAATGTTACTCTTCTGGGTTTAACCCGTAATATTAAATGCAACATTTGTGCATTTAACAGCAACTTTAATTGATATTTACAGTAGTTGTTGAGAGTTTACTATTAGGATAATTGCAAAATTGTTAGTACAATGTACTCTGTTTAGAATAAAATACACATGTTTCACATTCAAGAACAACATCGAAACCATATGAATCATAAATAGTCTTTTGAGTTTGTTACCGTCCTTTGCCCCTTTACGAAGAAGAAAAAACCTATTTTTTACTTTGTCTGCACAGTGCATGTCACATAGAGAAGGTGCTGCACTCTATCCATAATTCGATACCGAGATTTCACTGGAAATACATGTCTTTATAAAAAAAAAACAAAAAAAAACCACCTTTTTAGAAAAATGTCCGAGTGCGTCCATGTGACAAGGTAACTCAAAAACGAAAAGTCGATGAAATACCAAACCTGTAAACTACCCTTTACATGGAACTTTTTTCGAAAATTTTGATTTTCTCAAAATGGCTCAAACGATTTTGATTAATGCCGTATATTAAAGATATTTATTTACATTACAAATAAAATTAATATTTAGAATTTTCTGGGAATAGTCTCTGGATGAATTCTTGATGAATTTTTCTGAATGTTACATAAGTGGTTAACCGTGAAAAGTAGACAATAACTTACTACACAAAAAATTTAGATCTCATTAAAGCATACATATTATGGCTTAGTTATACAGTTTTTCTTGGAGTTGAACATTTTTGGGATATTCCTTGTTATTGGTTTCAGTTTTAAAATGCTTAAAACTTTTCTGATATGGGAATTTGCAAACTTCTGACCATGCAAAAGAAACCGATTTTAACCACATTTCGATTAGTTTTTAAAATATTTGGCTATCGCGTTATTTCCCTTCTACTTACAAGGAAGCATGTAATAAACGCCATTTCTGCTAATGTTTATCTCGATTAGCACGAAAAACAAGGGTTTTATCAATAATTTGTTACGGAGATATAGAGAAAGTCATGTGAATGGGACACAGGTTTTTTTTTTTCGTGACACGTGCATGCCAGAAATACCCTCCGAGGTGTGAGTATATGGATGTCACAAACTGGTGCTTCGTGGGCTGCCTAATCTCAAAATGATGTAATCTTCAGTGTTAAATATACGCTTACCCACAATAGTTTCGAAGCTGCAAAATTAAATCTCGGAGTAGTTCAAGTGTAGGATATAAGACTGTTATATTATTAGGGTCGTTTCGAAACAGCCTGTAGTTGTGTTTAGCCACAAACTTTCCCATACTAATTGCGCAATTTCTCAAATTGTTAACAGTGTTGTTAATTGATGTTTTTTAGTAACAATTCATTTCTTCTTACTATATAAAATTCGTTAAATTCATAAAGTACTTCTGTTCGTTTCTCTTAGGATTTTGAGGCTTGGAATTCTCTATTATTTCATCTACTTCATGCGAGGATTTACCAAATTGTTTAAATGTTTCTACTATCCATACTATGATTTTTACTAATTATAGATTGCTACTTTATCAATAGTTTGAACAAACAAGTTACGTACGGAGATATGTTTCATTTGGAGCGTTAACATTGAAAATAGCAACTGAATTTGTGTTGGCAGCACTGAACGGAAGCATTGGATTATCAGCAGTACGTCGTAAATTATCAAGATGCCGTTGACTATCGAAACCACAAGAAAATATTCAACATAAGATTCCGTTTTTACCACAATGATACTTTCATATACCTCAGCCATCTGGTAATTCTATGGAACCAAAGAAGGTGAATTTGCGTTATACCTCTGAAGGTAAAAAGTAGGACAGAAACCCCAAGATACAGGTAGACTCAAACCCTTTCATCTTCATCAGATCCTCACCCCATTAGCAGAAGAATGCTTGAAAATTCCACAGTCGGATGTTGGTCAGGTGGATCGCCCCAGCGGGTGGTGTTTATCTGCCTTCAGAATCGTTGCTACCGGTCGTTTTCAAGTACCCTCCTGGTGATTTTTGGAACCCTTTCTAAAAGAAAATCTCCCTCTTTCTTCTGGCCTGTATGCGCATTTATTATCCGTGAAGAGAGGTTTTCGGATACGACTTGTCCTGTTGTAGAATACTTTATGCCCTCGGTCAAAGTGAAATATATTGCGCTGCGATTTATAGCTAAATGCAAATAAATATTGTGCCAGTCCATAATGTCTTGCAGCGAAGTTTTGTGTTCACACGGCACATTTATGACTTACAGACTTGTTTCTGTTTTGTTGGTTTTAAGCACAGTACTATCAGATTTATATTGGGTCCATTTGATTACTTCACCATTTACAACTCATTATTCACTTTAGACTGTTAATTCTCACTGAAGAGCAGTGGTTTTGCTATAAAAATAAATATATTATATTTGAGTAAAACAAAAATCCCATATAAATCATTTAAAATGACTACCTAACTCAAGTACTGTAAAAATTAATAAATATTTCCTTTATTAGTAGTTATTAGTAATATGTTAAAGTATGAGGCCAACAAAATCCATAAAAACCTTATCAAATTATTGCTAATTCCTTCCCATCCCATTCCATACCATTACATATTAGTCAATCCCAAACCCCATCTCATTCCATCGGATCCCATGCCATTGCATGCCATCCCAAGCTAATCCATAAACCCAATCTCTAACCACACCACATCTCCCCATTGTGTCCCATGCAATCTCATTTCAATACAAGCCATCTCACCTCCTGCCGCAACACAAACCATCGATCCATTCCATTCCATATATTCCCAAACAAACAGATCCATTTCAACCCATCCCTCATATCCCACACCATCTAGCCTAACCTATGTCGTTTCCAGTCCAGCGCATCTATTACATCCCAAATCTTCCTCCCTCGCATTTTAATTCAACCCATACCGCCCCGTCTTTTCCCATACGACCCCAACTAATTCCAAACCATTCCATCCCAACATATTTCATCTCAACCAATTCCATCCCATACTATTTTCCTCACAACCTATCCCACCCTGATACCACTTTAGCCTATACCATTCCAAAGCATTCATTTCTCCATCTCAAACTAAACCAAGCCGAACCATTGTCCTATTCCATGCTAACTCAGTTCCCATGACATCTAATTTAACCCATATCATATCATTCCACCCCAAACTATTTCATCCCAGCCCAGCCTATGTCACAACATCCCACCCAGCCCAACGCTCATCCCATAGCATTTATACCTTCCAGCCCAACCCAATCTATATGATCCCATACTATAACATTCCAACCCTTGTCATCGCATCCCATTGCTTAATATTCCATTCCATCCCAAACCATAAACTGAATGTTAATTAATTATTCTCACAATTACTTTGTAGGCTAACATTGGAAAGATATATCACACAGTGAGAGTCAGTTGGGAAATTTAATGTTAGCGTGGCAATTCTGTTAGTCAGAACAGCGGCAGGTAAGCAGAAGAACCTTGCTTCAAATTTGGAATTGGACTTTCCGCTTTAACAGTTCTTTGTTTGTTTGAATATGTGTGTGTGTGTGTGCCTGCGTCTGTAGTTTTACATTTTCGTTCAAGAACGGCCGAAGATGCTATAAAATTTAGTATTTAAGTACACAGGAGGGGTGGTGAATCAGTGCAAATAAGTTGATATTTATAGAGAACAAGCGTAAAACATATATGTGTATTTCATTTTGTCCACTTACTAATAATATTGCCATAAATGAAGCACAATTATCAGGGTCTAATGTGTTTTGAACGGTCCTGTGTTATGTCTCAGCAGTGTTTACATACAGCATACCACTTATAGTCGGACAGGGTAAAAGGCAGAGGCCAGAATAGGTTCAACTGTGTGAACTGTTACGACAACCGAACGCCTGAAATAGGGAATAATAGCCACCCTAAAACATTGTGAAATGTTCTTCATGAAGATGAATTTAGAAAATAGCGAAGAAACTACAAATACTAGATCATCACATCGACCTCAAACTCTGATACAAATATTTGCATTTATTCACCTTCCAGCTTGTATAGGTAACTTAGATATGGAAAATAGGCTTATTTGATATCTAATTACAGTCTCCAAAAGAGATGCTATAATGACTGATTATTTAATTTTGTGAAGCAATTAAACATACTATACATTTTACAAGTCGTTTTTGTAGCCATTCATATTTACAAAATATCTGCGTTAATAATTAATTCTGTTTTTGTTGTTATTGGGGAAGACATTCTAATTTTGATATTGTTTTGTTTATTGGTTACTTGATAAAAATTAATTCCGAATTATATTGGTAATGCTTCTTCTATATTTAAATTGCACTGGGTATTGAATTTTACTTTCTCTACACTTACTATGTATAGTGTATAGAGAAGGTATTGTATTCCACCCAAAAATTCGATACCAAGATTTGATACATGTTTTGGATCCCCCTGAATCTAAAAAAAGCATTTTTGGAAAAAGGTCCATGTGGGTGTGTGTGTGTGTGTCTGTGGACAGCAGAGCTCAAAAACGAAAAGATCGTTGAATACAAAACTTGGTGTTTAAGTTTATCTTCCAAGGATGCAACACGAAGCTTTTCAAGAAAATCCCCCACCCCCAACTACCCTTTACATGGGAAAAATTTCGAAAGTTTTGATGTTCTCAAAAATGGCTCTAACGAGATTGATTAAAACATCTTATATTTAAGATATTTACATGTCAAATAAAATATATATCTTGAATTTTCTGGGAATAACCTCTGAAGACTACTTTATTCCGGATGAGTTTTTCAGAATTTTGCATAACTGCTAAACCGTAAGAGATTGACAAAAACTTACGACACAAAAAATGTAGAGCATGTTAAAACACGCAATATATGCTATATACATTTTTTTCGTGGATTTGATCGTTTTTGCGACATTCCTTGTTTTTGGTTTCAGCTTTGAAAAACTTATAAACTTACACTTTTCTCACACAGGAATTTGCTAACTCCTGTGCATACAAACATTGGAACTTCAGTCACATAACAACCAGCTTTTGACTATCACTTTAACCTATGGTACTCCCTTATTTCGCTTCTACTTACAAGGAAACAAATAATAAGACTATTTCTGCTAATTTTTTCTCGATTAGAATTAAGTAAAAAGAACCATGAGTTTTTTTAACAATAATTTGTTGCAGAGATGTAGCGAAATACATATGTTACAATCAGATTTTTGTTATTAGAATCAGCTGAAAAATGCAGTCAGAGCCAGAATTTGACAACATCCTGGTATGGTATTCAATCCTCAAGCTTATTTAAGTTATGGTTGAGCGTGTAAAAAAAACACATAAATATCTACTTACGATGATAAGTCGCCATTAAGGTTGTTCTCCGAAGGGAGCCTTACCGCCTTGTTGACCGAGTAAAAGACATATGTATCAGCTGGAGGACTGAATGTCATTCCGGCATGTTGTCGTAGTAGTTCAATGGTTGGTCAACCGCACCTAATTGAAATCCCGTAAGTGTCATTGAATTTTTCAGCTGTTTCTAATACATAAAATCTGATGTGTGCCATTCACATGACTTTATCTACGTCCCTGCAAATATTGTTAAACAGCTTCATGCTAATCCACAAAAAAATTAGCAGATATAGTCTTATAACATCCTTCCTTGTAAGTAGAAGGGAAATAAGGGAGTGCCATAGGTTAAAGTAATAGTCAAAAGCTGGTTGCTATGTGACTGAAGTGTATTTGTTTGTATGGACAGGAGTTGACAAATTCTTGTAAAGCTGAAACCAAAAACAAGGAGTATCTCAAAAGGGATCAACCCCACGAAAAAAAAAATGTATAAGATATAAATTGTGTGTTTTAATGTGCTATACATTTTTTGTGTGGCAAGTTTTTGACTATCTCTTACGGTTTACCAGTTATACAAAATTCCGTAAAATTCATCCAGATTAAGGTAGTCTTCAGAGGCTATTCCCAGAAAATTTAAGATATATATATTATTTGTCACGTAAATATCTTTAATATACGATATTTTAATCAAAATCTTTAGAGCCATTTTTGTGAAAATCAAAATTTTCAAAAAAAGTTCGTTGTAAAGGGTAGCTGGCGATGGGGAAATTTTCTTCAAACTCTTCGTGTCGCATCCTTGGAAGATACCAAACGGTTTTTACCGGACTTTTCGTTTTTGACCTATGCTGCCCACGAAAAAAAAAAAAAAAATGTAAATGGCGTGTTATTTATGGACGCTCTTTAACTGCTGTGGTTCTCAGCATCCCATTCTATATTGGGCGTGAAAGACCCCTCAATTTTGCTCAGAAGCCTCTCTATCAGGCTTGAGGTTCTTTTACGTGCCATAAATCTATGACACGGGACCAACGGTTTTTACTTCTCTTCCGAAGGAAGACATGCTAAGGATTTTGACGCCCGAAAAAATCCATCGTCCTTGCCGGGTTTGAACCCGCGACCTTGGGTATGCTGCCCACTGACACTCACAGGGACATTTTTGTAAAAATGCCTTTTTTTTTATTAAGGGGACCCAAAACATGTATATCCGGTGAAATCTCGCTATCCAATTTTTGGGTGAAATACGATACCTTCTCTATACACTATGTACATAAGATGTGTAGAGAAAGTAAACAATCTGATGCGCTATATTTACGTGACTTTCTCTAGCTACTCTACAAACTTCTTACAAAAGATAATTCTTCTTTCAACACCATGCTAATCGAGATAAACATTAGCAGAATTTGATTACTTAGTTCCTTATAAGTAGAATGGGACTAAGGGACTGCACTAGGCTAAAGTGATAGTCAAATGTTTTAAAAGTTGTTATTCGATTGTCATTGAAAATTGCTTCTGTGCTTGGCCAGGAGTAGAACAAAAGAAAATAGGACACTTCCGTCTGAGAAAAGTATAGGTACTTCATAATTAAAACTAATAACAAGGAATACCTCGAAAACTGTAAGCTCCCCGAAAAAAGTGTATATGTCATAACTTGTGTTATTTAACAAGATCTAAATTTTTTGTAAAGTAAGTGTTTGTCTATCTCTTACGGTTTACTAGTTATACTAAATTACGTAAAATTCATCCAGAATAAACAGGTCTTTAGAAGCTATTTCCAAAAAATTCAAGATATACATTTTATTTGTGATAGATATGGCTTTAATATGCGGTATTTTAATCAATTTGTTACAGCCATTAAGTTCAGTATCTTCCAAGGATGCAGCACGATATTTAAAAAATTCTTCCCATTCTGACCTATGCTTTATATGGAACATTTTTCACGATTTTCTAAAAATTGGCTCTGCCGATTTTGATTAAAATATGGTATACTAAAAATATTTACATGACAAATAAAATATATATCTTGACTTTTCTAGGAATAGTCTCCGAAGACATCTTTATTCGTGATGAACTTTGCGGAATTTTGCATAACTAAGAAAGAGAGATAGACAAAAACTTACTACATAAAAATGTGGAGTTTCTTAAAACACACAATTTATGTCATATACATTTTTTTTTAATGGAGTTGACCGTTTTCGAGATATTCCTTGTTATTGGTCTCAGTTCTAAAATGCTTATACTTTTCTTATAGGTGAATTTTCAGCTCCTGCTCATATAAACAAAGGAACTTCAAACACATAAGAACCAGCTTTTGATTATCGCTTTAACCTATGGTACTCCCTTATTTCCCTTCTACTAACAAAGAAACAAGTAATAAAACCATTTCTGCGAATTTTTTCTCGATTAGCATGAAGTAAATAGAAGAAGGTTTTTGACAATAATTGTTGCAGAGATGTAGAGAAAGTCCTTGAATGGAACACATCAGATTTTTACTTTCTCTATACGAACTATGTACATAGTGTACCCAAAAATTCGATACCGAGATTTCACCGGAAATACATGTTTTGAGACTCCCTGAATCCAAAATAAGCATTTTTAGAAAAATGTCCATGTGTGTGTCTGTCTGTGTGTATGTGTGTGTGTCTGCGTGTCTTTGGGCAGTATAGCTCAAAAACGAAAAGACCGTTAGAGCCCAAACTTGGTTTTTAAGTTTGGTATCTTCCAAGAATGCGACAAGAAGATTTTAAAGAAAATTCCCCCACCCCAAACTACCCTTTACATGGAAAAAATTGTGAGAATTTTGATTTTCTTAAAAATGGCTCTAACGATTTTGATTAAAATATCGTATATTAAAGATATTTACCTGACGAATAAAATGTACATCTTGCATTTTCTGGGAATAGCCCCTGAAAACTACTTTATTGTGGATGAATTTTACGGAATTGTGCATAATTGCTAAACCGTAAGAGATGGGGAAAAACGTTTTACTCAGAAAATGTAGCTCACGATAAAATACGCACTTTATGTAATATCATTTTTTGTGGAGTTGATCATTTTTAAGATATTCCTGGTTTTTCGTTTTAGCTTTGAAAAACATACTTTTCTCATACAGGAATTTGTAACTCCTGTCCATACAAACAAATGAACTTCAGTCATATAGCAACCAGCTTTTGGCTATCATTTTAACCTATGGAACTCCCTCATTTCGCTTCTACTTACAAGGAAGCAAGTAATAAGACTATTTCTGCTAATTAGCATGAAGTAAATGCTTTTTAGCTACAATTTGTTGCAAAGATGTAGAGAAAGTCATGTGAATGGAACACATCACTTTTTTTACTGATATACTCACACACACACGTTTTCAAGAACACAAACACTCATGCCCGTGGTGGGAGTCGAATCTGCGCCTCGTAGCACCAAAGCTACACATTTTAGAGAGCGCTGCCGGGGGACGGCCATATTCGAATCTCGGCAGTGGGATTGAATTTTTCAGCTGGTTCTAATAAATAAATAATTCCGAATGCCTGAGAAAAACGTATTTATCTCACAACCTGTTGACCTAATTTTAACTTATTAGAACCTAAATAATAGATCCTTGTAATAAGTAACAACCTTAATAATTGTATACAGATAAAGGCACCTTATCCATGTGAATAAATTGTTTCTTCCATACCACCCAAGTGTGAGACAGGAGTTGGAGAGGCAGTTAGACTGAAAAATGCAATGCCATACCCGGGATTAGAACCACGGATCTCCTGGGCTCCGACACAGCACTAAGCTCTCCAATTGACCACAAGCATATCCCAAATTACTTTGAGATGACATAAACTTAATGTAAGTATAAACTTAGTAAGTATTGTGACTATGCCCAGCGGCCTAATAGCCGAACGCTTCGTGAATCATAGCTGATTGTTAGTCCATTGTTACACGCGCGTGATTGTTACCCATGTGCAAATGGAAAGTTCCTTGTCGTCGAAGCCGCACATTGTTAAGTCTGAGGGAGTGTGTAAATGCCTGCGGTGTACTGCACGTGCGTGGCTTCTGGAAATTTCTAGTGACGTGGCCAACAGATATAAAAAGGCAACGAAGCCCTGTTCAGTTTTTATTGGTTTTTCGCATGCAACAATTAAGTGAGTTTGAGGGTAGTCAGCCAATTCATCGCCGTAGCGAACGTCGAAAAGAAATTATACGGTAGAATTGTTACGAAAGACAGTTATTTGTATGCAGAGTGCAATCATTTTGTGGGAAAAAATCTGATGTATTGTATTCACATGGCTTTCTTTGCTTGTTCTGCAAACATTATTCTTATAAAAGATTATTCTTCTACCTACTTATACTAAACAAGATAAACACTAACAGAATTGGTCTTACTATTTAGTTCCTTATAAGCAGATGGGGCAGTTCCTTATAAGCGACAGTCAACTCTTTTAAAAAGCCGGTCGAAATATAAACAATTGAAGTTCGGTTCGCTTTACATTTCCAGAGAGAGAGAGAGAGAGAGAGAGAGAGAGAGAGAGAGACGAAACGAAAAGATGCTACTTTAAGAATATGCGTAGTCAAAAATTGAAACCAATAACAAGGAATATCTTGGAAACAGTCCACTCAGCAACAAAAATGTATATGATATAATTTGTGTGCTTTAACGAGATTTACATTATGCAAAATTCATCCAGAATGAACAGGTCTTCAGAAGCTAGTCCCAGAAAATTCAGGGTATACATATTATTCGTGATGTAAATAACTTTAATATTCGTATTTTAATCAAAATCGTTAGAAATATCTTGGGGAAAAACAAACTTTTCAAATCATTTTCCATGTAAAGGGTAGATTGGGGGGATTTTCTTAAAAATATTCGTGTCGCACTCTTGCAAGATACCAAACTTAAAAACCCAGTTAGATATTTAACGGCCTTTCAGTTTTTGAGCTATGCTGTCCAGACATATAATGAGCTTTTTCTAAAAATGGTTTATTTGGACACAGGTACCTCAAAACAAATACTTCCGGTAAACTATCGCTATCGAATGTTTGGGTGGAATACAATACCTCCTCTACCCACTATGTACATTGTACTTGCAGGCTAGAGAAAGCAAAATCCAATTCCATAGCCGAGATTTAAGTCTCATGTCTCCGAGCAATTGCTCTGAGCTGCTATGGTAACATGAGAATTTAATGTCGTGTCGGCAGGCTTCTATTGTAGCTCAGTGGTTAGAGCAGTAAATCGGTGGTTCAAATCCCGGTCATTGAATGTTTCAGTCTGACCTATCTTTCTAATACCTAATTCTCAAATTTCTGGCAACCAAATGCTGGTTCTATTCTTGTCTGCCAGCTCCCTTGAGCGATATTGCGGATAAATTCTGAAAGCTGATCCTACGCCGTAGCGATGGTGCACGTAATTATCTTCCGATCTTAGGATGAAGAAGGCGCCTCGAGCTGGGCCTTGTCAATCATCAATTGCCACCTGCTGATTTGTGGCCTGGGATGAGCGACCTTCTATTGTTCCTAGTTCACGGACATGCAGCACCGGATTTCTGGCTGCCTTTGATGTAGGCTGGGGAAAATTGCTTTCCAAATACATGCACTTCCGTCTCCCGTGTCGGCGTCCAATTGATGTAAGAATTATGCAACTTAAATCGCAGCGCGACAACGGAGAAGTAATCTAACTTCGCTTTAAATTACATAGTATACTTACCTTGTTTTCACCAATCTTTGTTTTACTTGCGTTAAATATGTCCTGACAATCGCCTTTTTGCTTTCTCTACACGTACTATGTGCATAGTGTATAGAGAAGGTAGATATTGCATCCCACCCAACATATCGATACCGAGATTTCACCGGAATTATATGTTTTGAGGTCCCCTGAGCCCAAAACGTTTTAGAAAGAGGTACGTGTGCGAATATGTGTGTGTATGTCTGTGTGAACATGTGTCTGTAAACACAATAGCTCAAAAACGAAAAGTCGGTAAAATATCAAAACTTGGTATTTAAGTTTTGTATCTTCCAAGGACACGACACAAAGAGTTTGAGGAAACCCCTCTCCATCCAAAACTATCCTTTATATGGAACAATTTTCAAAAATTTTAATTTTATCAAAAATGACTCTAGGCTCTAACGATTTTGATTAGAATACCGTAAATTAAAGATATTTACACGCAAATAAAATGTATGTTTTAAATTTTCTGGGAATAGTCTCTGAAGACCTCTTTATTCTGGATGAGTTTTGCGAAATTTTACATAGCATGTAAACCGTAAGAGATAGACAAAAACTTACTCCACAAAATATGGAGTTCTCGTTGAAACACACAATTTGTCATACACATTTTTTTTCGTGGAGTTAACCATTTTTGATATATTCCTTATTATTAGTCTAAGTTTTATAATATTTAAACGTTTCACCTACGAGAATTTGTCAACTGCTGCCAATGCAAAGAAACGGATTTCATGCACATGTCAACAGCCTTTAAAAGATTCGAATATCACTTTAGCCTAGTGCCTATTTCTGTTCTACTTACAAGAGAGCGTCTCTACTAAGGTTTATATCGATTAGCATGAAGTAGACAGAAGAATAAGCTTTTAAACAATAATATGTTACAGAACTGTAGAAAAAGTCATCTCAATGGAACACAGAGGTTTTACTTTTCTCTAGCACATATACACAATGTGCATACATAGTAGGTAGAGACGGTATTGTATTCCACTCATAAATTCGATACCGAGACTTCACCAAAATTACAGTCTTTGAACTCCCCTGAAACCATAAAAAGCATTTTTAGGAAAAAGTCCGTGTGTCGGTGGGTAGCATAACTAAAACAACCAAAAACCCATTAAATACCAACCGGTCCCCGTGGCGCCTTCGCTAAAGTGCCTAGCTTTGATGCTTCAAGGCGCAGGGAATCGTGAGGTAGGTAGGTAATGTTTAATGCCCAGTTTAACTATTTATGGCACCGCAGGCGGTGACACTGATGATGCATGAATGGAGATGATGGAGAACCGGTGGAATGTGATGGCGGGGGAAACCGGAGTACCCGAGGAAACCCGCCCCAGCGCCGCTTTGTCCACCACAAATCTCGCATGCGGTGGCTTGGGATCGAACCCCGGTCTAGGTGAGAGGCAAGTGGTCTAACCACTCGGCCACGGCGCGGCCAAGGGATCGTGAGTACGACTCCCGCTTTGGGCATGGGTATCTATGCGTTTGTAAATGTGTATATGCATGTGTATTTGTAAATAAAAAGAAAACGGTAAAAACAATAGGTCAACAACGGAATTGTAGGGAACCTAGAGAAAAGAGGAAAAAGAAAAAAAGGAATAAAGCGCCGGAGTACCGGCAGAATTCGGGAATTGCATTTTAATATATTCTTTCTTTTTAATTGTTAAAATAAAAAATAATAATCTTGGTATTTAAGTTTTATATCTCCCAAGGAAGCGACATTAAGATTTTTAAGAAAATCTACCCATTACTTCGACAATTTGCGAAAATTTACATGTACTCAAAAATGGCTCCAACGTTTCTATAAAAGTACCTACCGAATTTAAGATGTTTACATGACAAATAAAACCTATATCTTTAATTTCCTAGGAATAACTTGTAAGTCCTCTTCATTCTGAATTCTTTTGCATAACTGGTAAACGTCAAGAGATAGACAAAAACTTACAGCACAAAAATGTTGACCTAATAAAAACACAGAATTTACGTCCTATACATTTTTTTGTGGAGCTAATGATTTCCGAGATATTCCTTGTTATTGGTTTCAGCTTTAAAATTCACTCCCGTATTTTACGTGTGGCAGTATCCCTTCGTGGGTTAAAAAAGTTGCGAAACTCAACGAGGATATTTCAAATTAAAACCAGTCAAAAGGGAACTACCATCGTTCTACCATTCCTGTTTATCAGCGAAGACCGTGAGTGGGTCGCGTTTATTGCCTTTCAGCAGTCGTGTTAATTTCTACTGTTGTTATGGATTTGTACTGCTGATAAGCAGTACTAGTTCATAGCAGTGCGGCTGTTTCTATAGATTTTAATCATAAAATCACATTCACACAATACTTTCACATTCTGGGAAGGGTAAGAAATAAGCTTGCTAGAAGAAAACAGGAATCGAACCCGGATTTTAGAGCTAATGAATAAACAATCATAAAATACATAGTTGACTTTTAAATATCACATTTGACATTATTTCAACCTCTTGGCCGATTGGTGGCCTGCTACCAAGGAGGTGTTCGATCCCAGGGAGCAGCATGTGGAATTCTGGACGGTTTTTTTCCGGGTTCTCCGGTTTCCCCACCTTTCATTTCACCGCCTGCTCTATAATCCTCCTTCCTTTATTCCATTTTACTGTCATTTCATATTATATTCTTCCTCACCCTCATACCATGCGCCGGGCTGATTAACCATCTCTCTCTGAACCAGAATCTCTGCTCCTCAGCAGGTTTATATCCAAAGTGCTGTTTGGGTGTCCAGGGGGGAGTAACAAGTAATAAGAATATTTCAGAATAGTTTTGCAAATTTTCTCACCTAAATATAAGGAATAAATTTCATTCGTAAAAATTTAAACAGAAAAAAAATCTGATGTGTACCATTCACATAACTTTCTCTACAACTCTGCAACAAATTGTAGTTAAAAAGCTTATGCTTCTATTTACTTCATGCTAATTGAGAAACATTAGCAGAAATAGTCTTATTATTTGCTTGCTTGTAAATAAAAGCGAAATGAGAGTGCCATAGGTTAAAATGATAGCCAAATGCTGGTTGCTATGTAACTAAAGTTCCTTTGTTTGTATGGGCAGGAGTTAACAAATTCCAGTAGGAGAAAGGTATGTTCTTCAAAGCAGAAACGAAAAACTAAGAATATCTTAAAAATGATCAACTCCACGAAAAAAATATATATGACATAAATTGTGTGTTTTAACGTGCTCTACATTTTTCATGTAGTCAGTTCTTGTCCAGCTCTTACGGTTTAGCAGTAATGCACAATTCCGTAAAATTCATCCAGAATAAAGTAGTCTTCAAAGGATATTCCTAGAAAGTTCAAAATATACGTTTTATTTGTTAGGTAAACAACAAAAGTTCCATGTAAAGGGTAGTTTGGGGTGGGGGATTTTTCTCAAAATCTTGGTGTCGCATCCCTGGAAGATACTAAACTTAAATACCAAGTTCAGTATTTTACCGACTTTTTGTTTTTGAGTTATCGTGTTCACAGACACACGGACACACGGACACTCACACACACGGACCTTTTTCTGAAAATGCTTTTTTTGGATACAGGATAGCCTAAAACATATTTCCGGTGAAATCTCGGTATCGAATTTTTGGGTGGAGTGCAATACCTTCTCTATCCCTATGTACACTGTACATACTGGGCTAGAGCAAGTAAAAAGAAGGCAGAACTGGAGAATTTCAAGATAATTTTTTGCCTTTATGTTATGGTTCAAGGTATTGCAAAATTATATCTCAACTTATTCCAGCTTATATTTCATTTCTGACACACACACACACACACACACACACACACACACACACACACACACACACTCAATCAAAACACCCACATTTTGTAATAAAATTACATTATTTATCCTATCACGATAACCCTTTTAAATCAGGAATTTTACTAAGTGTTTTCCTCTTTTTAGAAAAAATGTTATTCATTGGGATAAATTAAGATTTTTATGCTTTAATTGTTGAATTAAGCAGATTTAAGTAAAAATTGTACTATGGTGAAATCACAATATCTAGTTTGGGAATGGAATACAATACTGCCTCTTTCTACAATGGATGTTTTCTTGGAAAAAAAACAATAGTGAACAAGCAACATAGGTTGAGCTGCCAATTTTTTTAAGAACACTTTATTGTATTTAGAATTTCAACGTTCAATTGAAGATGTTAGATGTATTATTTTACTTTTTTACTTCCTTCTCTCTATCTCACTATTAACAACAACGTTCGCAAGTTTTAGGTTTATTCCGGTCTCATAGTTTTCAATGAAAAATTGAATTAATCTCCCGCATGATCTGCCAACATTGAATTTAGCATTTACCATAGTCGAATACCTATAATATTTGGCGTGCGACGTTCTTTCATCCTTTGTTCACCTTCTTTCAAATTATTTATATTTCGATTTATGTCACCCTCAATGGTGTAATTTTACCATGTCCACATACCCAAGTTCGCGGGTTCAAACCTTAGTGTGGCTTCCTTCGAAAGGGAAGTAAAGCCGTTAGTTTTGTGTCGTAGATTTACGGCACGTTACGGAACCTCATGCCCGAAAAAGAGCAAAATTAATCAGTCTTTCAAGGCCCAGTATAGAATGGGACGCTGAGAACTACAGCAGTTAAAGAGCAACCGTAAATAAAACTCCATTTCATTTTGTTCACTCCTAATACCTTGAGTTTTTCGTCTGTTCGAAACATAAAAATATTTTTTCGGTTGCCTCTACGATCTTTCTTTCGTTCCTTATTTATTTATTTATTTATTTATTTATTTATTGACATGTATACATTCATAGAACTTCTTCCTATTAGATCAACAATAAAAATAAATAAGTTCTAACGCTTTCAACCAGAGGAATGAAACAAATGCAAAATAACCTCAGCCACTTAACTGGGATTTCAACCCAGATCCACTGCCAGAGTGGTAAGAACGTTATCCTTATATAACCTAAGTCCATGACAAGTGAATATAAAATGGTTCTTTTTGTTCACGACACTCAACTGTTCAAAGGTATAGAATAACCGCTTTTGTCACTCATGGTCTTTCAAAGAAGAGAAGTGAAACCTTAACGAACAATATAACTTAGAAATAGGAGAGAGTAGGCGGGTATAAAGAGGAATTACGTTTTTTTAACGATTACCTGTCATTATTATAGGCGCCTCAACTGGTGCGCTTATGGTAATTCTAAACCTCCGTGAGAAAACTTTGAAAGACTGTCCTTGAACGTTTATTCTCAGCAGGACATTTGGTGAACCTCAGTAACCTCTAAACTTGCAGTCCTCTGTCGGTATTAGTGAAAATCGGTCTTTAGTTTCCTACCTGCCCAAGATACTTGAGCCAAACAAACAATTTTCCCCTTCATCAGTTTCGGGAAGCAAGTTTCTCACGAGGATACACTGAGGTATTCTGCTGCAGTTTGGAAAACAACAGACAGATTTGTCTGATAAAATTGTCGGAACTCAATTCAAACAAAAGATGGAATTAGTTTCTGAGTACTGGCACTGTTAAAATAATCCCATTATATTCTAAAGTTTCAATAATTTAAAGTAACAGAAAATGTAGTATTCCAGAAGGGCAAATTTTCTATCATTTATGGTGCTAGAAGCGATGCATGTGAGATTCGAATCCAGCCTCATAAAAACTCAGAATCTTCATATAACATTGCCCCGTATTCCTTAACTGTCGTAGTTAGTAAGGTCTGCTCCACATAATTTTGATTTTTAACTCTTAAATATCACGTGATTAGTAGCTTCTCATTGGTTGCTGCGGTGGTATACGTAAAAAAGTATTTCCTTATTAAGGTGATACATCTGTGAAATATCATCAAAAATAGTGAAAAATTAAAAATTTATTTCTTTCATAATAAAATGATATGAATTCTAAAATTTAAGAAAATATATTCGTTTTCGCATTTGGCGTATTTTGACTACCAATTAGCTGAAGCTATAAATGGTTATTTGCATGCTTTTTAATAGGCACACCCAGCTTTAAACCTTATTTTTTCACAAACTGCTTTCCAACACTATTCAAAATGTTCCAACGATGCAATTTTTCAATAATTTGTTTCAAAATGTTAGCACTCATTTTCAAAAGCACGTTAAAGAAAATGATCATATTAATTTTTCGAAACAATGCTCCAATTTTCTAAATAAATTATTACATTTTGAAAAATCAAGTGTTTTGGGGAGTATGAAAAATAATAATTCTTTGTCATATTAGAGATCATATATACAAATATAACATGATAGATCTATTTTTAAACTCATTTTGTGCAAACCTGGATTTTTTATGTAAATATTTTTAAAAATGCATCACTAGTTCTTTTTATTAGAACAATGAATTTAGACAGTAAAAAATTATTATTTAAAGAAACGTGTGAGCTAGAATTTTGATGTGTGACAAAAATATTTCTAGTAGTGTATATAATAACTTTTGTACATTTCAATAAGACTGTTACATGCTCTGGATTTTCCAGATTTCACAGATGTATTACCTTAAAATGAATATTTACGTTAACAAAGCTGAAGAGAACTGTCAAATTTACATTTTCATAGCCGCATGAATCAGATGAAAGGATACTTTTTTGTAAGTAAAGTTTATTTGTGGAACAAATGGAAATGGAGTTTTATTTATGGACGCTCTTTAACTGCTGTGGTTATCAGCGTCCCATTCTATACTGGGCGTGAAATACCGCTTAAGTTTGCCCTTTCACGTACATGTTTGAATTTAGTTTGAGGTGTTATCTGCTAAAAGGATTATTATAAAGCAATGTTTAGTAAGAGGTACTTTTTGTCAAAATAACTGATTTTATTTGAAAATGTAGTGTGCCCAGCACATCAGTTTGAACAGCCATGCCATTATTGTCAACCAGAAAGCGACTCTACTTTTGGATCACGAAAAGATGACCACCGAGGTCAGAGGGGGCTTACTGCTCACATAGTATATTAGTTTACTATGACGTATGTATAGTGGTACAATTGGTCGATCAACTTGCAAAGGAGGCTGCTATACAGGTATGGTAAGTTTCCCTTCTGCCATATTAAACGATTATGTAACATTCAAATGGTGGAAAAATGGAATGAAGAGTGGATTGCCAGAAGTACTGGTGCGATGACTATGGGGCTGTTCTTTAATACCGTTCTTACTGCTTGTGAATCACTAAAAATGATTAGTGTAACACGAAGGGAAATTTTCTAGCAAATGTGATCTTGATGCAAGATACAAAAAAATCTGATGTGTTTCATTCACATGACTTCCTCTACATCTCTGTGACAAATTATTGTTAAAAAGCTTATTCTTCTGTCCACTTCATGCTAATCGAGATTAAGCTTAGCAGAAATGCTTTCTTGTAAGTAGTAGGGAAATCATGGAATAAACTAGACTAATATGGTAGTCAAATCTTTTAAAAGCTGGCTGCCATGTGGATGAAATCCGATTCTTTGCATTGAAAAGTTTAAGTATTTTAAAACTAAAACAAATAATAAGGAATATCTAAAAGATGTATACGACATATATTGTGTGTATCAACGAGATCTACATACTTTGTGTAGTAAGCTTTTGGCTACATCTTATGGTTTACTAGTTATTCAAAAACAGCAAACATCCTCCAGAATAAAGAGGTCTTCAGAGGCTATTCCCAGAAAATTCAAAATATACATTTTATTTGTCATGTAAATATCTATCCTTAATTTACTGTATTTTTATCAAAACCGTTAGAGCCATTTTTGAGAAAATCAAAATGTTCGAAACATTTCCATGTAAAGGATAGGGTGGGGAGATTTTCTTCAAAATCTTCGTGTCGTATGCTTGTAAGATACTAAACTTATATACCAAGTTCGGTAGGCTTACCGACTTTTCGTTTTTGAGTCATCGTGTTCATCAACACAATGGCACACGCACCTTTTTCTAAAAATTCCTTTTACTTTCTCTACACGTACTCTGTACATAGTGTATAAAAAGGTATTGTAATGCACCCAAAAATTCGATACTGAGATTTAATCGGAAATTCATGATTTAGGTCACCCTGAATCCAAAAAAAGCATTTTAGAAAATGTGTGTGTGTGTGTGTCTTTGGGCAGCATAGATCAAAATATCCAAACCACCAACTACCCTTTGCATTGAAAATTTTTGATTTTCTCAAAAATTGCTCTAATAATTTTGATTAAAATATCCTATATTAAAGATATTTCGGTGACAAATAAAATGTATATCTTCAATATTTTGGGAATAGCCACAGAAGATATGTTTATTATGGATGCACTTTGCGGAATTTTGCATAACTGGCAAACAGTAAGCGATAGTAGAGCTCATTAAAACACACAATTTATGTTACATGCATTTTTTCCCTGGAGTTCACCTTTTTTGAGATATTTTCCATGTTATTGTTTTTTAGCTTTAAAATATTACTACTTTTCTCATACAGGAATTTGTCAACTAAAGGAAGTTCAATCACATAGCAACCAGCTTTTAAAATATTTGCCTATCGTTTTAGCCAGTGGTACTCCCTTATTTATCTTTACTTCCAAGGATGCAAGTAATAAGACCCTTTCTCCTAATTTTCTCTCGATTAGCATTAAGTAAATAGAAGAATAAGCTTTTTAACAATAATTTATTGCAGAGATGTAGGTAAGTCTGGTGGATGGAACGCATCAGCTTCTTTTTGGATACAGGAGATCGTAAAACGTCCATTTTCGGTATCGACTTTTTGGGTGGAATGCAATACCTTCTCTATGCATTATGTATATAGTAAGTGTAGAGAAAGTAAAAATTTTACATTTTATTGAAAGCAGATTGCAATAGTTCTCAATGCGCAGAGTTGAGGTTCACATCCATTTTGCTACAAAAAGAAATCTGATGTGTTCCATTCACATGACTTTCTCTACATCTCTGCAATACATTATTATTAAAAAGCTTATGCTTCTATTTACTTCGTGCTAATCCAGAAAAAAAATTATCAGAAATAATCTTATCGCTTGCTTCCAAGAAAGTAGAAGCAAAATAAAGGAGTACCATAGTTAAAGTGATAGTCAAAGCTGGTTGCTATGTCACTGAAGTTCCTTTGTTTGTATGGACAGTGGTTGACAAATTCCTGTACGAGAAGCTTTTTAAAGCTGAAAAGAAAAACAAGGAATATCTAAAAGTGATCAACTCCACGAAAAAATGTATATAACATAGATTGTGTGTTTTAACGTACTCTACATTTTTGTGTGGCAAAATTTTGTCCATCTCTTACGGTTTAGCAGTAATGCAAAATTCCGTAAAATTCATCCAAGATAAAGTAGTCTTCAGAGGCTATTCAAGAAAATTCAAGATATACATTTTATTTGTCAGATAAATATCTTTAATATACGAAATTTTAATAAAAATCGTTAGAGCTATCTTTGATAAAATCAAAAGTTTCGAAAAAACTTTCATGTAAAGGGTATTTTGGGGTGGTTTTTTTCCCTCAAAATCTTCGTGTCGCATCCCTGGAAGATACTAAACTTAAATACCAACTTTGGTATTTTACCGACTTTTCGTTTTTAAGCTATCGTGTTCACAGACACACGGTCACACACGGACCTTTTTTTTGGATACAGGGGGCCCTAAAACATATATTTCCGGTGAAATCTCGGTATCGAATTTTTGTGTGGAGTGCAATATCTTCTCTATACACTATGTACATAGTACGTATAGAGAAAGTAATAACTTCGTGAAGTTCCACTTGAAGTTGCTGGACACCGTATCTCAGGCCAGCAGAGTGTTCTGGGGTGGGAAGGGGGTTGCTGAGAACGGTCCGCCCGGAGCTCAAGTTACAGATAATTTGAGCACAAGAGCACCGTATTTTCCTCCCTCTCTGCCCGGGTGAAACGAGTAGGTACACCAAACAAAAAGGGCACTACATTCTTTCATCCCTGTCGAGGCTGTGTTGTGTTGGGTCTTGCGGTGGTGTTTTCTTTTTCTTTTTTTCTTCTTCCTTCTCTTGGTAATCCAAAACTTCAAACGTAATTTTCGTAATGAGAGGCGTGTACCTTCTGTCATCCCTCCATTTTCTGAACATCAGAGTCGGTTTACTTAATGATGACCCATTTACATCACCATTAGCTGGAATATGTAAACATCTTAAACTAAAAACATCTGATGTGTTGCACTCACAAGACTTTCTCTACCTATTCTGCAAACAAACTAGGTATTCTTATAAAAGTTTATTCTTCTATCTACATCATGCTATATGAGATAAATAATAATAAATTTGGTCTTGCTACTTAGTTCCTTATAAGCAGAAGGCAAGTAGGGGAATATACCAAGCTAAAGCGTTAATCAAATCTTTTAAAGCAGATCGATATGTGAACAACTGAAGTTTGGTAAACTTTACATTTCCAGAAAACAAAAGAAAGATGGAATGAAAGGGAGTCTGTTTTTGAGTTTAAAATTGAAAAAAATAACAAGGAATGTCTCAATTAATACGATATAAATTGTGTGTTTTAACGAGATCTGCATGTTTTATGTAGTATTTTTTATGTATCTCTTACGGTTTACCTGTTATGCAAAATTCAGCAAAATGTATTTCTAATGAACAGGTCTTCAGAACCTGTTCGCAGAAAATTAAACATATACATTTTATTTGTGGTATAAATAGCTTTAATATAGGACATTTTATCAAAATTGTTAGAGATATTTTTGAGAAAAACAACATTTTCAAAAAAATGTTCCCTATAAAGGATGGATAGGGAGATTTTCTTGCAAGATTGGTATTTAACAGCTTTTTATGTTTTTGACATATGCGGTCCACAGACACTCACGTGGACCTTTTTCTCTCACGGGGATCTCAAAACACATATTTCCGGTGAATCTCGATATCGAATTTTTGCGTGGAATACAATACTTCCTCCATACCTACGCTATGTGCATAGTACATGTAGAGAAAGTAAAAAGCAACATTCAATGCCATTTATCCTTTACTTGGATAGGCAGAGTCAGACTGAAAATTCTATACCATATCCGGAATTTGAACCAGGGATCTCCCGGTGCTTAGCCGGTTGCTCTAATTACTGAGCTACCATGGCAACATACCAGCACAGCATTACATTCCCTAACTGACTCGCATGTTTCCCGGTAAACCACAAGGTGATCTCAAATTATTTTCAGATGGCATACCCCTATGGCGACTTACAATGTCGTAAGTACTATTAGATCAATTAGTGTAAATTTAATTATTCCAATTTAACGGTGCTCGATTCTCCTTTTTGGATAGGATTAAAACAAATGGAAAATGAATAAGAACTGGATGTTTGAAAGTATAAGTATTTTAACATTGAAACCAAAACAAGGAATTATCACGGAAATCGTTAATTCTACAAAAAATGTATATGATATTTATATACATTTATACATGAGACCTACATTTTTTGAGTGCGGTACCGAAGCCTCCCGCACCCAGAAAATTAGCCCCGAAGTCTCCAGGACCCTCAGAGGTCCCTAATTACACAGCCCCCAAGCCTCCCCAAAGCAGGTAACAGTTGCAGTTTGGTGTTTATAATATCTGATGAAGCATTACATACTTCTAGTGGAACCTTTTTTGCGTTTATGATTAATAACAAAGAAACACGACTCTAGTACCATAAGAAAACGAACATCTAATGCTTAAATTTGAAGCAGTGGATGTTGTTCCAGTTCGTTTAGTGTTACTCAGGGTGCACCACGAGGAGGCGAACTGGCTCGCACACCATTTATCAGCTTCATCATTATTTCTTTATTTTCTGTAATTTACTCACAATGGATCCGCATTTAGATACTTAGTTGTTTTGACATTCTAAGCCTATATCATGCAGTAATATGTATTTTCGTCTTTAAAGTAAGCGGTATTTTTCCTTTTATATTTTTTTTCCATGTATTTCCAGGTTTAGTTCTATAAGAAATTGACTTCACGTATTCCATTCTTGAAATGTTTCCAGCTTTGAAATTTTCTACTTGCTGCATCATGAGTTGGAAGTGTGGATAAGACCTTTCCTTTTTTTTTTTTTTTTTTTTTTATTTATTTATTGATGAATTAATTGCAATTTTAGAATCCAATACTTCAAGAAATCTATACTGATCTGGGCGGCGGGAGTAAAAGTATAGTTGTATTTGTTGTGGAAACCCCACCTGCTGGCTAATTACACCGGTTTCGCGGGAGGCTTGGAGGTTGTTACCTGCTAAGCTTACCTGGGTACGGGAGGTTTCGGTCCTGCGCCCCATTTTTTGAGCAGTAAGTTTTATCTATCTCTTACGGCATGGTAAAAGCCATTCAGAAGCCCCTCGGAAGCTATTTCCAGAAAATTCAGGCTATACATTTTATGTCACCCTATCTTTAATATACCTATATTTTAATTAAGGTCCTTAAAGACATTTAGAAGCGTCGCCCTCTGCTGTTTAGCCACATAATTCCTAACCCTAACGGTTCTTCTATATAGCTGCTGTTATATACTACTTTCTCTATACGCACTATGTACACAGTATATAGAGAAGGTATTGTATTACACACAAAAAATTCGATACCGAGATTTTACCGGAAATATATGTGCCTCGCTTTGGTGTTTCGTGGCGCAGGGGATGGTGAGTATGAGCTACCGCCTTGGACATGACTGCTTCTTTGTTTGTAAATGTGTATATGTGTGTTTGTATTAGAAGCAAAAATCTTATGTGTTCCATTCACATGACTTTGTCTACAAATGTAGACAATCAAATGCTTTAAAATGTGGTTGCTGTAGCATAGGAATCCGATTCTTTGCGTGGCCAGCAGTTGACAAGTTCCCGTATGAGAAAAGTATTAAGTATTTTAAAACTGAAATCAATAACAAGGACTATCTTAAAAACGGCCAACTCCAGGGAAAAATGCTTCTAACATAAATTATGTATTTTAAAGAGCTCTACATTATTTGTGTAGTAAGTTTTTATCTGTCTCTTACGGTTTACCAGTTATGCAAAATTCATTCAGAATGAAGATATCTTCAGAGGCTATTCCCAGGAAATTCAAGATATGCGTTTTGTTTGTCATGTAAAATATCTTTAATATACGATATATAGCCGTTAGAGCCATTATTGAGAAAATCAACATTTTGGAATTTTTTTCACGTAAAGGGTAGTTGGGAGTAAGGTTTTTATTTGAAAATCTTCGTGTTGCATTCTTGGAAAATACTGAACTTAATTGGTATTTAACGGACTTTTCGTTGTTGAGCTATGCTGTCCATAGGCGCGCGCGCGCACATACATACACTGACCTTTTTCTGGAAATGCCTTTTTTGGATTCAGGAGGCCACAAAACATGAACTTCCGGTGAAATCTCGGTATTGAATTTTTGGGTGCAATACAATATCTTCTCTATACACTATATACATAGTACGTGTCGATAAAGTAAAAAGGTAATCAAATAGAAAAACATTAGACCACTCGCCTCTCACCGACCCGGGTTCGATCCCAAGTGACCGCATTGAGATTTGTGGTGGATAAAGCGGCGCAGGGCCAGGGTTTTCTTCGGGTCATCGCCTGCGATGCCACTGTAGTAAAAGTGGGCGTTAAACACTATAAAAAAAGAAAAACAAAGGAAATATTGGGAAAATGGAAAAAAAAGAATTTAGCGCTATGTTAGCGTCTGGGCATCGGGTTAAAAAATCGAGGGAGTGGAAGGCTCAAGCGTCCCTAAATACGTTTATTCCCACGGCCATACGTTTATTGGTGCTTCGTGGCGCATGGGATCGTGGGTTCAAGTCCGGCCTTGGGCATGGGTGTGCTTGTAAATGTATTTGTGTGTGTTAGAAGTAAAAAGCAAAACAAAAAGAAAAGACATGTTAGGGAAAATGGAAAAAAAGAGAAAAAAGGAATACAGCGCCGGAGTCCCGACAAGACTCCGAAACTGCATTAAAAAAAAAAGACAACCTTGGTGATTCAGTTCTAGTAATGCGCGAATTGGTCGTATCTCGTAAAACAAGGATTGCAACAAACATGATACTATTAAGGCAGGTGCTATCAAGCTGGAACCAATCGCTAATTACCCGTCATTACCTGCGCCGGAAACAATGGCGCTACCGCGCATGTCTGTTTCCGTCACGCCGACATTAATAATTTTACACACTTCCCTTTCGTTCATTTTTCTCTTTCGTTGAGCTCCGATTTTCGATCGGGGATAATTTATCATAGCCGATGTGTACAGTCTTTATAAATGAGGTAACATTTTATCCGTCTTACCAGCAAGGCAATTTGAACCGCGTTTACAAACCTCGTAATAAAACTTCGATAAATTATATGTTTCCGTCGAATAACAATGCCTAAATTAAATAATTGTACAAAGTAATTTAAAAAGACTTTCTTTTATATTATTACATTATGGCAACTTATTGGATCAGAATGTATTGGATCGGCTTGTGAGAATGTACTGGATTGGTTTATAAGGAATGAATTGTATGGGCTTGTAAGGCATGTATTGGATCGCTTTGTGAGAGACGTACTGAATAAGTATGTAAAAGGTGTATTGAAGCGTCGGGACAACAAGGCTGCGGCCTCACTATACCCGATACTGAAGTCCACGATACCGGTTTCCCTAAAGTTGCGCCTTTTGAGGGCCCTCGTAATCCCCTTATTAATCTACGCCTGTGAGATCTGAGGCATGGCGGCAGATTCCAGTCTGCTGTTGCTTCAGCGGGCCATCTATTCTGTGCCTCGACTATTTCCTACGAGACTCCTGCACGAAGCCTCTGGTCTACCATACCTGGAGGACGAGATTAGGCGTTTGGCAACAAAATTCAATGTGCGCCCTTGTTAGGCCTCTTGGGGATGACGATCCCACAAACCGCCGCTTCAGGCAATACCGGCTTCCCCGCATGGCTTGCGGGCATCCCCGGTAACGAAGGAACACCTCCAACAGCTGCTACGGCTAAGTTCCTTACAATCCTTCAAGATTGCTTGGATATCAAAATTAAAAACTCAAAATAAACTTTTTGAATAAACTCCACATCAGCCGTTGCACCATAATAGGCAACCGTCGAGGAGCAATACTTGCCTCCTCCTGTCACTCCACAACCCCAAACCTCACCTGCCATCCTGCAAACACCACAATCCCGTCAGTACGTGGTCAAGTTCTCTCCGAGAACAGGGACACGTCTAACACACCTCGGGCTGCCCTCAGCCTGCCATTTGCTCTGGGAATCTGCTTGTGAATGATATATTGGATCGGTTTGTAAGGCATGTATTGGATCGCTTTGTGAGAGACGTACTGGAACAGTTTGTGAGAGATGTACTGAATAAGTATGTAAGAGGTGTATTGAATCCGTTTATGAAGGATATATTGGATCGGTCTGTAAGGCTGCATTGGATCGATTTACGAGGAAGGAATTGAATCGGTTTGTAAGAAATGAACTGGATCGATTTTAAGGGGTGTATTGGATTCGCTTGTGAAGAATATATTGGGTCGCTTTTTGAAGGATATATTGGATCGGTTTATGAGGGATGTAATGCATCGTTGGTGAGAAGATATTGAATAAGAAAAGTCAAAAAGTATATCCTGCTATCAAACTTTGCTTACATAGTTATACATATATTATTAAAACAAACAATAATAATATAAAAACCTATGAAATCAGATGTGCTACAATCAGATGTGCTTTTTGAGAGTGTCAAAACTTTTCTGAAAATGTTCCATGTAAAAGCTAGTTTTGGGTGGGAAGATTATGTTGAAAAATTTCGTGTCCCATTCTTGGAAGATGCTGAACTTCAATATCAAGTTTGGTGCTTAAGCGACTTCTCGTTTCTGAGCTGTGCGCGCGGACACAAACACGCGTATACACAAACGGGCCCTTTTTGTAAAATACTTATTTTCGATTCATGGGACCTAAGAACACGTATTTTCGATGAAATCTGGATGTGGAGTGCTTAGGTAGAATAAAATGCCTTCTCTACCTACCATGTACATTTTATTATGTACAGTATCAGAAAAAGTAGTGATAATAATGATATAATAATAATAATAATAATAATAATAATAATAATAATATAATGTAATTACGTGTTCTAGTATTTGCTTAAGGTAGGTAGAACAAGTAGGTACTAAACGTCACTCAAAACTTGGATATCGAAAATTCACCGGAAATACAAACTATGACCACGTGCGCGACGTTACCGGAACTCCTCCGAACCCTCCACCCATTGTTAGTAGAATATCCGCGTGCGCGCATAGCTAAAAATCTGATGTGATGCATCAGTTTGCTTTCTTTACCCGTTTTTCAACAATCTATTCTTAACCAATCTGATGAATTCAGTTAACGTGGCTTTCTTACTGTTCTTACTATTATTATTAACTCTACTTACAAAAGCTTATTCTTCTCTCTACTTCATGCTAATCAAAATAACCATTAGTATAAATGATTAGTTCCTACTAAAAAGAAGTAAAAAAAGAGAATACGCTAGGCTAAAGCGATAGTAAGATATTTTAAAGGCTGTCTCTATGAAGAGCTATGAAAAGCAAGAAAAACTAATAACTACATCAATTTCAGGAAGGTAAAGCATTTTAAAATGGAAGCCAATAACAATGAATATCTTAGAAAGGGTTATATCGACAAAAAATGTATTTGACATAAACTGTGTGTTTTCAAGAGAGCTTTGTTTTTTGTGAAGTAAGTTTTTGTGTATCTCTTACAATTTCCCAATATATATGTCAAAATGATTTTAACAATTGTAATTAAAACACCACATATTAGGAGAAAATCTAAAATTTTGAAAAATGTTCCTTGTAAAGGGAAGTTTGGGATGGGGATTTTCCTGTAAATATTCGTGTCACATCCCAGGAAGATAATGAATTCAAATATCAAGTTTGGTGCTGAACTGACTTTTTATTTTTGAGTTAATTTGTCCACACACATACGCACGCACGGACCTTTTTCTAAAAATGATGTTACTGATTCAAGGGTCCTCAAAAATTCATTTCCAGTGAAATCTCTATATCGAATCATTCGACGGAATGCAATGCATTGTACTACTATGCATATTATATGGCAGAGAAAGTAAAAATGGAATAAATACCGAATTCAGACCTTCCAAGAACTAAAAATGAAAATTTTAAGAAAGCCCCGCAACTCCAAACTTGGCATTTCTTGTACGTTTGTTTTGTAATTTCTTCAACATTCCTTATCCAGCACCCTCAGGTTAGTTACACTTCCGCCAAAGGGGCAACTTCGTTGCTGATGGATTTCAGAAGAGGTCTATCAGCATTTGAATGAAAAACACGTTGTAAAGCGACAGGTTCCTCGAAATTTAACCCGAATTTAGGTTACGATACTTTGGATACGTGTATAATGGGGTTCAGATAACCATTTTCGCGGATTACATTGATGGTATCTCTTGGGTTGGCTCTTTCTTCTGCGCCTGCGCAGTATTAACGTAAAGTTCTTCGTGGATATTGCGGGATTTATCTACGAAATATAGCTTCTTAAAAAAGGCAAAAGGGTGGCTTCCAGACATCTACTAAACCTCTAATTTGCATACTTTTATTATATTTATTCGCATTTTTGAGTGGGCTCGATACACCAGTGCAGCCCGTAATTTTGCAACTATGCTTCCCGATTTAAATTTAAACACCGTGTGTAAGATATTGCATGACTTACAAACTGTATAAATGAATTTTCTACAAATAGGTTGTGAGGTGCCATTAATTCAGAATTAATTTTGTATAAGTAATAAGTCGCAAAAGCGGGACGATAACTTCATCAATGGTAAAATTTAGTGTCCTGTATTGCGTAAATATTTCCATACACATTTTGGCGTATGCTCAAAGGGGACATTACAGGAATTCCAGCGAAAATTCGATTCTTAAAAACGGATTACTATATGCTTATCTAGAAATTCCATACATTTCCATGACATTGAAGGAGAAAATTGAATGACGACTGCACCTATAAACTTTTTTTAAAAAATCTGATGTGTTCCAGTTACATGACCTTCTCTATATCTTTGTAGCAAATTATTATTATTATTAAGCTTATTCTTCTATTTTATGCTAATCGAGATAAACAATAGCACAAATGGTCTTATTATTTCGTTCCTTATAAGTAGGTAGAAGGGAAATAAGGGAATACACTAGGCAAAAGCGACTGTCAAATGTTTTAAAATGTGGTTACTATGGGATTGAAATCCGTTTCTTTGCGTAGTCAGAAGTTGACAAGTTCCGTATGAGAAAAGTTCAAACTGAAACAAATAACAAGAAATATCTCGAAAACGGTCAACTTCACGAAAAAATGTATTTGACAGAAGTGTATTTTAACGAACTTTTCATTTTTGTGTAGATAATTTTTTGTAAATATCTTAAAAATAAGAAATTTTAATCAAAATTGTTAGCCATTTTTGAGAAAATACATTTTCTCGAATTTTTTTTCTCTGTAAAGGGTAGTTGAGAGAAGGGGATTTTCTTGAAAATCTTGGAAGATACTGAACTTGAATATTAAGTTTGGTATTTAACGGACTTTACTAGGCTGCCCACAGAAGCACACACACATACCCAGAGACATTTCTCTAAAATGCTTTATTTTCTTTTTTCTTGTTTGTTTTTGATTCAGGGTGCCCCAAAACATATGTTTCCGGTGAAATTTCGGTATCGAATTTTGCGTGCTGTACAACACCTTCTCTATACACTATGTACATAGTACGTGTAGAGAAAGTAAAAATGGCATGATATATGCTGGTCTCGAAATTCCATACGTTTCCATGACATCGTGTTGAAAACTCAAACTAATAATAACTATGACGTGACTGAATTCTGGTATCTGCCACAAAACGTTTTTTAATAAATTGTGTGCTTTTGTGCATTAATATTTTCTTTGGGTATTTCAGTTTACCAAATATGCAAAATTATACAAAGCTCCCTAAGAAAAGCTCAGAAAATTCAAGATTTAGGTTTTTTAATATTTTAAAGGCATTCGAAAGGGCCAATTTAAACAAAATCTATAATGAAATATTTTCTATGTAAGGTGTAGCCTGACATGATACATTTTTGAACATTTTTTTTAAATAATAGCTATTTGACTTATATAAAAAACGGAAAAATAAATAATAATTGTTTTAACCATCTTCAAACACATGGCAAATGGTAGATGACGCTTACAGATATAACCCTAAAATGTCATCCCTTGCAGCAATAGGTATAATTAACAACTAAAAACTGAAACTGAAATAGCTGTTAGATGACAGTAACTTAATATGAATATAAGGAGCTTAGGGCTTTACTTCAGCCTTACGTATTAGATACTTATCCATTCTATTTATGTTTTGGATTACGACTTATTTTCTAACAAAATACATTTAAAGGTTTAATTATTCACACGTGCAAATTGCCCGTCTCCATAGCCGCATCGATAAAGTATCTCGCTTTGGTGATTCGTGGCGCACGGGATCGTGGGTGCAAGTCCCGTGTTTGTAAATGTGTATATGTGTGTGTGCATTAGAAGAAATAAGCAAAAAATGTAATGAAATAGAAAAACAAAAGAAATGTTGGGAAAAGGAATACAACGCAGGAAATTAAAAAAAAAAGGAAAGCATTGGTTAGATTAATGGATAACAGGTGGCAGCAATAGTAGCACTAAATGCAGGGTGCCGATGTCTTGCCGTAAGCAAAAGATTTCTTTGTTACGTTGTTTAAATATCACTATCATTAACACTTCTCTCCGACCTCTTTCTCTTTCATCTTTTTGTCTTTCTGGTTACTTTTGTTTGCTTAAATTTCATATTCATAACGAAACTCCTCCTCCCTTTTGCGAGTTCCTTTTCTTTTTCTTTTCTTTTTCTCATATTTACGTTATGAATGGGCGCGTTTACATTGAAAATAATTTGCCGCCATTGTAAAGTGGGGGAGAGGTTCTTTTTGCCCGCGATTACCTTCCCCTTTGTTTCAGTGAGAAAGAGGACCTGAAGAATAACATTGTATTTATTGTACTGGAGGCACGCCATTCACAAGGAACAGAATAAAAAGCTCCTCTCCTCTCCTCTCTTCTGCTCTTGCCTTGTGAATGGCACAAAGTGACTGAATTTTTTGCATGCACAAGTCACACGGCATTGTTTCGCGCCGAGTAGTCCTCGTGGTGATCGCACAGGGAATGGACGTGGACTCTGGAGCGGCGCCCCTGCCTTGAGGTGAGTAGCAGGTGTTTAGTTCTGCTTGACGGTGCTTGGCAGCGCTGTCACCTGCCTCTTTATTGGTCCGCACTTCCCGCACGTGGATTGGAATTGGCTGTGCTTGTGGATGTCGGATATCCTTTACAGATGTCTCTTAAAACATCAACTAAGGACATTAATGATAACCACCGGAAGTCAGTTTGATGCGTTGTAAGAAACAGCTGCAGAGGAAGATGGGATATACTTATTTAGAGTGTGCAAAATGCTCGCTAATTCGCCTACCATGGGAAGAGCCATAACAGTGACCGGTCCTGTTTTCACTTACCTAATCTACTTCTCCGTGGTCTAGGCGTATGTGTGTTTTTGGAGGGTTATTTCACACATCAGCCACTGGTTTATTGTACGTCAGACCTCTAGAGTACATGATGAAAGGAATGTAATTTCAAAGGTTGATCGAAATCCGGATAGAGAGGGAGCCGCCGGGGAGGGTCCTTAACAGTGTCCAAGCAGTTCATCTAGACGCAGGGAACTACAACACCCCATGCCTCAGGTCCTCCTGGTAAACCTCCTGAGTCTACATGCAGCCACCAACGCCGTCCCGCCGCCGAGAGCTTATTTCCAGAGCGCAAATACCTCCATGGACTGGCACCTCTACCGCAGTCCTCGCTGACAAAACTCTGAAAGAGATCGTTTGGGATAAAATGAAGGGACAGGAAGTTCGGAGAAATTAAGAAATGGCCTAGTGACCCCGGAAAACTCCAACATTCCAAAAATAAGTAATTACGTTCTTTATAGTTTTTGTTTTGTTTTTTTTTTGTTTTGTATTTTTTTTAAATTAAGTCCCAGGACAAATATTTGTTTTTATTTGCTCAAGCCAAGGACACTGAGGATATTTGCTGTAGGATGTTTATTTTTCACGGTTGCCATTTTCGTGTTTTCCAAATAGAAGTAATTACTCTATGAAAACCGTATATATGGCATAAATTGTGTGTTTACCACATTTTTGTGTGGTAAGTTTTTGCGTAGCTCTTGCGGTTTACCATTATAAAAAAGTCATTCAGAACGAAGAGCTCCTAAGAGACTACTCCCAGGAAATTCAAAGCATATATTTCTTTTGTCATCAAAATATCTTAAACATATGACATTGTAATAAAACTCGTTACAGCCAAATTTGAGAAAATTTGAGTTGGGGGTAGGGGGGGATTTTCTTGAAAATCTTCTGTCGCATTCTTTGAAGATATTGAACTTAGGCATCAAGTTTAATATTTAACCGATTTTTCGTTTTTGAGCTATGCTGCCTACCCACACATACACATCTAAAAATGCCTTTTTTGGATTATGGGGAATCGAAACATGCATTTCTGGTGAAATGTCGGTAAGGAATTTTTAGGTGGAATACAATACTTTCTCTATCCACTATGTACAGCCTTGGACAAAAATGATTCCTGTCTGAAACGCCACATTTGTCTTAAGTCCTACACGGCACAGAGCCTTGTGCACACCACCCGCTATACAGTTGTGTAGGGGCAGCAACAAGTTGCAAATCTTAATATTACTTATCCCATATGATCAATAAGGATAATAAAAGTCATAACTTTAGTATCTTCAATAACAAATTATCAATCTTATTTAAAAATATCAAGGACAAAAAACATAATACAGTTTTTAATATACGCCATTTCTAAACCTGCCATCTTCCTTGTGTATTCACTGTAGCGCTGTGGCAAAACGTAGGTTACTCCTCTGTTCAGGGTCGCAGGTTTGTTTTCGCATGTAGCAAACATTAATTTTTCCTTCTCTTAATGATGTTGAATCAACACCTAGCGGCCCTTTTATTTTAGACATATTTATTTCATACACGACATTCGGTACAGTCAATAGTATATTTATTATAATGCTTCTTTAAGAGCCTATTCTACCGATCAGCAGTATGCTGCTACAAAAGAAAGCATGTGGTACGGAGAATGGTGCGCAATCGCATCAGGCGCAAAATGGAATCTGTATGGAATGAAAAAAGTACTAAAAGTATTGTCAAGAAAACCTATGCTTTGAAACTTTGGTTTTCTTATTTGTTTAATTCAACACACCCTTCTAAAATCGATCCATCAGCAAAATGCCAACCGCAACTGGAATAATGTGATCTTCTCAGATGAGGTGAGATTTTCTTCCACACATAAGCGAGAGGTGATTGTCTGTCGTCCAAAGGGGTCCCGATACGATACAAAATACATGGCTTCACAATTCTATCATGGTCGTGTATCTGTATCGTGTTGGGGCTGGATATCAAGGAGTGATTAGGCGTGCTGTGACAGCTTGACGATACACTGAACGGTGTGCAGTACACGGTAATACTCGATAATATTTTGATTCTTTCTGTGAGGATGATCATCCTGTCCACATACCTCGAAATGTTTCAAATTAGTTTTCAGAGAGGCAGGATTTCAGCGTGGTAGACTGGCACATTGCTCAGCAGATTTGAACTCTATTAAGAAAGTGTGGGCTGAGGTAAAAAGGAAGCCTCCATATCTATAGTGAAGGACAAAAGATGGCTTTGGACACAAATTCAAGAAGCCTGGGATCTTGTAGCTCCTAGTCCACATTACTGCAGGCATTTAATTGTGTGTATACTCCGAATATTGAAGGTAATTTTCCGGGCTGACGGTTCATACACCCGATTTAATTGTGTTTATTTTTTATGTTTCAGTTTTAGAAGATAATAGTACATTTACACATATTTTTTAAATTATTTAACACGAGTGTTAGTAGAATTATGTTTTTGTGTGCATAGATAGGCCCATAACTTCAAATGCCAAAGTTAAATTAATGCAATACTATGTTCTACATATCCAGTCATAAAATTAACATAAAAAATCACAAGCAGCGTGAGATTTGAACCTAGGAACTCAAGAGTGGAAGCCAGGCCGTCTTAGCCTCTCGGCCACCGTAACGTTTTCTGTGATCTGCTTTTAGTACTCATATTATACTGTCAGTCACAGACCATTGGTAGTTCTTTCCTGTGCAGTGCGAGCATAGCTTTTACGAAGATATACGAAGCTCATCGTTCGATATACGGAATCTGAGGATGACACATTTTTTTGTATCTACGGCTGTACATACAGGCTAGAGAAAGTGGAAATGTAGATGTCGTTAAAACACACAATTACAATCAAGAGAAGTTTTAAAGCCGTCCTGATTGTTAGTAATTTGAGTAGGTAACTGGCATTTGCCCCTTTACTTGAAACAGTACAAGTTTGCTGATAACAAACCCGTTTGTTTTTATGAGACCTGCTTCCCAAGAACACCTTCTGAGCTGTGAGTATTGATAATTACAACTATGCTTCAAGCGCTGTCTGATTAATACTGAAGTAATTTTCACTGTTACAGAAATACATATTTAAGAGAACTTGGAATCTGCGACATCAAATTTCGGACTAGTTCAAGTATTAACTATAAAACTGTTATTACTTTCTCCAGCAAACATGTATACAGTGTATTTAGTAGATAGAGAAGGTATTATATTCCACCCAAAAATTCGATACTGGAATTTAATCGGAAATATATGTTTTGAGAGCCCCTAAATCCAAAAAAATGCATTTTTAGAAAATATTCAGTGTGTCTTTGGATAGCATAACCCAAAAACGAAAAATCGTTTACATACTAAACTTGGAATTTAAGTGTAGTATCTCCCAAGGTAGCGACACAAATGTTTTCAAGAAAATCCTCCACCCGACTACTCTTCACATAGACACTTTTTTGAAAACGCTGATTTTCTCAAAAGGGATCTAACGGTTTTGATTAAAACTCGGTACATTAAAGATATTTACATGACAAATAAAATGCTTACCTTGAATATAGCCTCTTCATTTTGTATGAATTTTGCAGAACTGGTAAATCGTAACATATAGATAAAAACTTACTACACAAAAGCTGTAGATGTCAAAACACAAATACTTTTCTCAAACGGGAAATCGTCCATGTTTTTCTTTTGTTTTATTGCGGGTCATGCACAGAAGCAAATTTCAATGACGAACGCATAGCAACAATTCCAAAACATTTCACAATTGCTTTAGGAAAGTGTATTCCCTTAGTTCCTCGTCACCGTCCGTGGTGTAATGGTTATCATGTAATCCAGCTCGCGGATTCAAACCCGGCAGAAAACGATAGATTTTTGCAGGCGTAAAAATCCCAAGAATGGCTACCTTCGGGAGGGAAGTAAAGCCCTTGATCCCGTGTTCCTTTTCATTTCCTTAGTTCCTTTCTAATTATAAAGGGCGAAGTAATAAGACCATTCTACTAATGCTTATCTAGATTAGCATGGAGTAGAAGGGAGAATAATCTTTTGTAAAAAGTTAGTTTATAGAACAGCTAGAGTAAGTCAAGTGATAGAAACACATAATATTTTATTGTTATGTATTATTTCGAAACAGCCTGTACTGGGATGCACACTGTTATGAACAATTGCGGCTGTGAGGCTACTGCAGAGTAAACATCCTTGGGGCATTTGAAGACAGAATATCTTGGACAGGGGGAAGCTAAGCGGCATTTGCGTGGGACAGTGTCGTTTGATGGATGGCGCCGCAAGGATTAGAGAGGCTGTCGTCATTGCCATCCGGGTGCGAGAGATGAATTTGAAAAGCGTGCTCACGTCACGTGGGGATCAGACTGGATGATGTATCACCGACAGTACACGTGCACCTAGCCCTTCCTGTCAAACCTCACAGCTTTTAGTTTTAATTTAAACTGAGCGTTTGACTCAGAATTCCCTGGTCTGTAAAACTTCTGTTGCTGGTAGCCTGTTTCAGCATCCCAGATCAGATGAAATAAATCTCTAGTTTTGGTGATCGATTGTATTAAATCTGAATTCTATTTGGGAAAACGTAGTCTAGTTTAACTGCACATGCAAGTAATTCTTCGCTCCTTCTTCTAGAATGTCGACCTGTGTTAGTTTTTGCCTGTGTACCAAAGGTAGCGAAGCTTTCAAGGAGACAATATTCGTTCCACCCCTACATTTCACAACAATTACGAGGGATGATCAGAAACTAAAGTTACAATGTCCATATTCTTGGTGCTTAGTCCTTCACAGCAAACTTAGTAGTGTACGGTAATTCTATTACATGTGGTTGGAAACTGTGCAGAGTTTCAGCCAACAGCCACCTACAGTACAACTGCAGGTGAAACACAAATGCCGACTCATTTAGAAATCTGGTCTCGTGAAGAAATCCGCTTAGTTATTCGATTCTGTGGGCGAAACATGTAACCGCAAAACGTTCACCAACAGCTGGTAGATGTTCATGGAGAGACTGTAATGTCTCTCCAGCACGTCGCAGAATGGTGTCGAAAGTTTGCGATCAGTAGAGAAAAACGTCACGTCGCAGTGGCTGAACCAACACGTCATCCACAGATTTGAGCACACTTCACGAAGAGGAGCTGTTTAAGGACAACAAGAGGATCACGTTACGGCATATTTGGATAAAACTGGGAATATCTTTTGAAAACATTCATCACATTGTTCACGATATTCTGCAGTACCGGAAAGTTTCTTCCCGATGGGTTCCACGAAATCTTTCCAACCAACACAATAAGATGCGCTTAGAGGCGAGTCTGCAATTGCTGAAACGGTTCTCCACGTAAGGGAACAGTTTTCTTCACCGAATTGTCACGGGTGATGAAACATGAATCCACCACGATACCCCAGCAATAATCAGTCGTCAGTGTTTTGGAACACCATGGTGTCATACTCATGGAGCTTTTGGAAAGAGGTCACGCAGTGATCGTTGACCGATACTGCGAGACTATGACATAATTGCTCGAAGTAATCAGGAGGAAACGACTAGGACTCCTTACCGAGGGTGTCATTTTCCTGACCACGCCTGACTTCATACAGCCAAGAAGGCCACCATCCTGTCGAAGCAGTTTCGCTGGGGTGTCATCGACCACTCTCCCTACAGCCCAGATTTCGCTCCAAGCGATGAGCACCTTTTTCCTCACTTAAAGGAACACCTAGTAGGCCGACGATTCGCTTCAGATGACGATGTGCAACACTTAACGGCAACGTAGCTGAACACGGAAGGACAGGATAACTAACAAGAGGGAATATTCAAACTCATCCGAGGAAGCGACAAGTAACTCAACTGATATGGAGACTAAGTGGAAAAATAACCTAAAGTATATACTACCAGTATGGCCGTATTAGTTTTTGATCATCCGTCGTACATCACCGATATGTATACACACGCGCGCACGCGCACAATCCCTATGCTATGCAAGTTCCGGTGATAAAAGCTATATAAACACTCCGACATATAGATGTATTTGCGGTCGTCATCCGCGAAGCAGGTTTAAAAGGAAGGGTCTTCCTATATTCGTATGTTTTAATTGATAAAAATCTGTTGTGTTCCATTCACATGACTTTTTCTAGCTGTTCCACAAACTTTTCTTACAAAGTATTATTCTTTTCTCTATATTATGCTAATCGAGATAAACGTTAGTAGAATTGGATTTATTGTTTGCTTGCTTATAAGTAGGAGGGAAATAAGGGAACACACTAGACTAATGTAATAGTAAAATCTTTGAAAAGCTGATCGTACCTGAAACAATTGAAATTCGGTTCTCTTTAAAAGCCAGTTGTATAAAAAAGAAAGATAAAAGGAAAGAGGACTTTCCGTTTGAGAAAAGTTTAAGTGATTTAAAATTGAATCAATAACAAAGAATATCTCGGAAACGGTTAGCTACAACAGAAAAAATGTATGTGACATAATTTGTGTGTTTTAACTAAATATACACTATTTGTATAGTAGGTAAGTCTCTATCTATCTCTTACGATTTACCAGTTAGACAAAAGCAATCCAGAATGGAGAGGTCTTCAGAGGCTATTCCCAGAAAATTCAAGATATACATTACCATGTGTAAAATTTGGTCATGTAAAAGTATAATTGGGTTGGGAGCATTTTCTTGAAAATCTTCCTGTCGCATCCTTGGAAGTTACTGAACTTAGATACCAATTTTGGTGTTTAACTGACTTTTCGTTTTTGAGTTATGCTGTGCTCACATGCACACACATACCCACCGACGTTTTTCTAATTTTTTAATTCAGGGGACCTTAAAATATGTATTTCCAGTGAAATTTCAGTATCGAATTTTTTTGGTGGAATACAATACCACTTCCAGCTACTATGTACATTGTATGCACACGTGCTAGAGAAAGTAAAATTTTACAGTATTTTATACACATTAACTCTTTTTGTGTAATGTATTTGATTCATATGACTATGAAAAATGCGATTTTGATAATTCCGTTTGGATATATTAACATAATATTCGCGTTAAATAAGGAAATGCTTTCTGTCACACAACTGCCTCTTCCTCCAAGCTGCTAATGAAGGGTGACTAGTCAGTTGGGATACCGGGAAAAGTTATGTGGAATAGACCTTAGTTCTTAGTTCCTGTTTCTTTTTCAGTCCAGTCACTTAGAGAACTGATAACGGTTGGGAAGGGTTACCTTATGCTATTATGATCTAGCGAATGAACTACTTCATGCACTCAAGTGTAGGTACATCCTTATCTTAAGTAATATCACGATTTGTATTTGATAAGATAATTCAGCGAAATAGACTATTAATAATTCAAAATCTTCTCGGGCTTCTAGCCAGGTAATAACTTGGCTTGACACCAACGTTTCGAAGAAGTGCATCTTCCTCGTCTTCAGGGTGAAGACGAGGAAGATGCACTTCTTCGAAACGTTGGTGTCAAGCCAAGTTATTACCTGGCTAGAAGCCCGAGAAGATTTTGAATTAACACGTCGCCAGGAAAGCTATAGTTCTTATTTTAGACTATTAATAATTTATAATATATAGGAAGGGAGACTTTATCCGGTTATGATTGTAATATTTACATTAGTTCACAAATGATAGATGACGCATTTGGCCATGTTTATTTACCGATTTTTTACTTTCTCTAGTCCCATATGTACAATGTACATAGGGATAGAAAAGGTATTGTATTCCACCCAAAAATTCGATACCGAGATTTCATCGGAAATGCATGTTTTATTACCCCCTGAATCCAAAAAAAAAGCATTTTCAGAAAAAGGCCCGTGTGTGTCTGTCTGTGGACAGCATAGCTCAAAAAAGAAAAGACCGTTAAATACTAAACTTGGTATTTAGGTTTAGTATCTTCCAAGGACGCGACACGAAGATTTTCAAAAAAATCCTCCCACCACAAACTACCTTTTACATGGAAAAAAATTTAGATCTTCTTAAAAATGGTTCTAACGATTTTGATTAAAATCACGTATATTAAAGCTATTTATGTCCGAAATAAAATGTATATCTCGAATTTTTTGGGAATCGCCTCTGAAGATCTCTTTATTCTGGATGAATTTTGCTTAACTGATAAACCGTAAGAGATAGAAAAAAAAAAAAAAACGTACTGCATAAAAAATGTACCTCATGACAAAACACAGAGTTTTTGTCCTTTACGTTTTTGTTGTGGAGGTAACCGTTTTCGAGATATTCCTTGTTATTGGTTTCAATTGTGAAGTACTTAAACTTTTCTCACACAGGAAGTGTCTGCTTTTCTTTTGTTCTACTCCTGGCCAAGCAAAGAAGTGATTTGCAATGACAATCGCATAATGATAGCTTTTAAAACATTTGACAATCACTTTAGCATAGTGCATTCCCTTATTCCCTTCTACTTATAAGGAACTAAGTAATAACATTCTGCTAACATTTATCTTGATTAGCATTGTTTACAAGGAAGAATAATCTTTTGTAGGAGTTTTGTAGAGCAGCTAGAGAAATTCATGTGAGTGTAACACATCAATTTTTTTTACTTTCTCTACACGTACTATGTATATAGTGTATAGAGAAGGTATTGTAATGCCCCCAAAAATTCGTTACCGAGATTTCACCGGAAATATATGTTTTGGGACCCCTTGAATCAAAAAAAAAAAAAAAAAAGGATTTTTAGAAAAAATGTCCGTGTGTGTCTGTCTGTGTATGTGTGTCTGTGGGCAGCATAGCTCAAAAACGAAAAGACCGTTAAATACTAAACTTCGTATTTAAGTTTGGTATCTTCCAAGGACGCGACACGAAGACTTTCAGGAAAATCCCCCATCCCCAACTACCCTTTACATGGGACTTTTTTCGAAGATATTGTTTTTCTTAAAAATGGCTCTAACGATTTTGATTAAAATCTCCCATATTTAAGATATTTACATGCCAAATAAAATGAATATCTTGAATTTTGTGGGAATAGCCTCTGAAGACTACTTTATTCTGGATGAATTTTACGGAATTTTGCATAACTGCTAAACCGTAAGAGATGGATAAAAATTTAGCAAACAAAAAATATAGACCACCTTAAAACATACAAATCATGTTATATACATTTTTTGCGGTGTTGATCATTTTAGAGTTATTACTTGTTTTTGGTTTCAGCTTTGAAAAACATACTTTTCTCATACAGGAATTTGTCAAACCCTGTTCATAGAAACAAAGGAACTTTTGTCAAATAGCAACCAACTTTTGATTATCACTTTAACCTATGGTACTCCCTTATTTCGCTCCTACTTACAAGGAAGCAAGTAATAAGACTATTTCTGCTATTTTTTTTCTCGATTAGAGTGAAGTAAACAGAAGCATAAGCTTTTGAACAATAATTTGTTGCGGAGATGTAGAGAAAGCCATGTGAATGGAACACATGAGATTTTTTTCTTTCTTTTTTCACTGCCTCCTGAATTTGATGACCGACAGTGTCTACACCCAATGTACGAATATCTATACCAAAAATATAAATAGGTAGCACTTATTTTATTTCAGCGTTTATAAGTAATACATGAAATAGAAACACAAGTTATTATTGTATTCGTCTCATACATAAGAAGTACAAATATTTTTTCACTCCTTTTTTTGAACTAAATACATTATGAACTGGATAAAACTTTAAATAAACATTGAAACTGAATTAATTGAAAGTACAATTGTGGAACTGACAGTTATTAAAGGTGAAGGTTGGCTGACTGGATTATCACCTTGTTACCAATAACCATTGCGGGAGATTAAACATACGAACGTCAGATGCGACAAGATTTCAAAGAAATGAACATCAGATTTTTCGACAATATCGCTCCAGTCAGATGACCGCGATTGGTTGAAATTGCCTAATCTCGACCATTGCATTGGTGGTTTAATAGTTGAACTGAATTGTGGCTAAAATATTTACACAAACTGACAGCATGAATTAATGAATCAAATGATATATAATTTCATAGTCAGTGGTAGGTATACTCCAAAGACCATAGCGAATCTCTGCAATTCTGAAAATTATATGAGGCACGCTTGTTTGCCACGCCACTGTCCTGGCAGGAATCGAACCCGCATTTGGCACCCACGCAGACGTCAGAGGCAAAATCTTACTCTTTGGAACTATACATTCATCTTTTTACTTTCTCTATACGTACTATGTACATAGTGTATGGAGAAGGTATTATATTGCAACCAAAAAATCGATACCGAGATTTCACAGGAAATACTTGTTTTGGGACCCTCCGAATCCAAAAAAAATAAACATTTTTAGAGAAATGTCCGGTGTGTGTGTCTTTGGAGAGCATAGCTCAAAAACGAAAAGATTGCTTAACATCAAACTTGGTATTTAAGTTCAGTGTCTTCCAAGGATGAGACACGAGGATTTTCAAGAAGATCCACTACCACATGGAACATTTTTCGAAAATTTTGATTTTCTCAACATTGACTGTAATGATTTTGATTAAAATATATTTTGATATTTTTATGACAAACGAAATGTGCCTATATCTTAGATTTTCTGGGAGTAGCCTCTGAAGAACTCATTCTGAATGACTTTTGTATAACTAGCAGACCGAAAGCGATACACAAAACAATGTAGAGCTCATTAAAATACACAATTTACGTTATACAGTTTTTGTAGAGTTAACCGTTTTCCAGATATTTCGGAGTATTAGTTTCAATTCTAGCCACTTAAACTTTTCTCAAACGGGAAGACATCTTTCTTCTCGTTTCTTGTTTGTCTACACCTGGAAAGCAAAGGGATTGGAATTTAAATTGTTTCACATAGCCCGGCTTTTATAGGATGAGACTATCGCTTTAGCCCGTACATTTCCTCATTTCCCTTCTACTTGGAAGGAGCTGGTAATAAGACCAATTCTACTTATGTTTATCATGATGTAGATAACATATTAATGTTATCAATTAAGGGTTTGTTTGACGAACAGCTAGAGGACATAATGAGAATGGAGCATATTAGATGTTTTCCCTTCTATTTACAAGGGACCAAGTAATGCGTACAATTTCTGTTAATCTTTATCTCGATTAGCATGAAGTAGAAGAATAAGCTTTTTAACAAATTTTTACAAAGATGTAAAGAAAGTAATGTGAATGGAACACATCAGATTTTTACTTTCTCTACATATACTATGTACTTAGTGTATAGAGAAGGTATTGTAATGCACTCAAAAATTCGATAATGAGATTTCACCTGAAATACATGTTTTGAGACCCTCTGAAAAAAAAAAAACATTTACAGAAACATTTCCGTGTGTGTGTGTCTGTGTGTTTGGGCAGCATACCTCAAAAACGAAAAGTCCGTTAAAAACCAAACTTGGTATTTAGGTTTGATATCTACCAAGGATGCGACACAAAGATTTTCAAGAAAATCCCCCCAACCCTAACTACCCTTTACATGGAACTTTTTTTCGAAAATTTTGATTTTCTCAAAAATAGCTAACACTTTTGATTAAAATATCGTATACTAAAGACATGACAATTAAAATGTATATCTTGGATTTTCTAGGAATAGCCTCTGAAGACTAATTTATTCTGAATGAATTTTACGGAATTTTACATAACTGGTAAACCGTAAGAGATGGAGAAAAATTTACCTCACAAAAATTTAGAGCACGTTAAAACACACAGTTTATGTTATATACATTTTTTTCGAGGAGTTTATCGTTTTTGAGATATTTCTTGTTATTGGTTTCAGCTTTGAAAAACTTATACTTTTCCCATATAGGAATTTGTCAACTCGTATCCATACGAAGAAAAGAACTTCAGTCACATAGCAACCAGCTTTTGACCACCATTTTAACCTATGGTACTCCGTTATTTCGCTTCTACTTATAAGGATGCAAGTAATAAGGATATTTCTGCTAATGTTTCTGAATTAGAATGAAGTAAATAGAAGCATAAGCTTTTTAACAATAATTTGTTGCAGATATGTAGAGATAGTCATGTGAATGGAACACGTTGGATATTTATTTTTGGAACATAGCAAAACCACCAATGACAACTTCGATCACAAACATTTAAAAATGTTATTGTTAGAGTTTCCTCTGCTTTAAGAAGAGACATCGGAGCAGATGGCTGTTCGTTTCGAGGTGCAGGAGAAGGAAGAGGGGGGTGCATCTTTGTGCGAGTGAATGGAAGAGGCGATAATGTCAGCTACAGGGATGACGAGGTTAGCGCAGAATGTCACCTTGTCTGTCCGGAAATGGAGCGGGAGGGTCCGGCAGGTCGCCTTATCTCCCAGCACCGGAAGATACGTACCTCGCTCCTCGGATCTCCATACCGCAGCCTACAGCAACCACCAAGAGCTGTGCTCTCCCAAACACTGGCTCCTGCTTACGGATAAATCTGTGGCGTTAAATCGGAACCTATTACCACTGAAATACTATCTTCAACATAACATACATCTCCGGCCTATTTGACGTTACTTCGTACATAGTACATAGAGGGCGTATTGCATTCCACCCCAAAAAAATCTGATGTGTTCCATTCACAAGACTTTCTCTACATCTCTGCAACATATTATTGTCAAAATGCTTAAGCTTCTCTTTATTTCATGCTAATAGAGAAAATATTATCAGAAATAGTCTTATTACTTGCTTCCTTGTAAGTAGAAGCTAAATAAGGGAATACCATACGTTAAAGTGATAGTCAAAAGCTGGTTGCTATGTGACTAAAGTTTCTTTGTTTGTATGGACACGATTTGAAAAATTCCTGTATGAGAAAAGTATATAGTACGTTATTCAAAGCTGAAACCAAAAACAAGAAATATCTCAAAAACAATCAACTCCACGAAAAAAATGTATATAACATAAATTGTGTGTTTTAGCGTGCTCTACATTTTTGTGTGGTAAGTTTTTGTCCATATCTTACGGTTTAGCAGTTATGCAGAGGCTGTTCCCAGAAAATTTAGGATATAAGTACATTTTATTTGTAAATATCTTTAATATATGATAATTTTCACCAAAATCGTTAGAGCCATTTTTGAGAAAATCAAAATTTGCGAAAGATGTTCCAAAGGGTAGTAGGGGGCATTTTATTGAAAATCTTCGTGTCGTATCCTTGGAAGATACCAAACTTAAATACCAAGTTTAATATTTAACGGTCTTTTTGTTTTTGAGCCATGCTGTCCACAGACACACAGAAACACAGACAGACAGGCAGACAGATAGACAGCCAAACACGCACAGATGTTCTTCCAGAAATGCCTTTTTTGGATTCACGTGGACCCAAAACATGTATTTCCTATGAAATCTCGGTATAGAATTTTTGAGTGCCTTACAATACTTTCTCTATACACTGTGTACGTAGTACGTGTAGAGAAAGTAAAAACCTGATGTGTTCCCTTCACATGATTTTCTCTACATCTCAGTAACAAATTATTGTTAGTAAGCTTATACTTCGATCCACTTCATTCTTATCGACCTAAACACTAACAGAAACGGTCTTATTAGTTATTTTTTTTTAAAGTAGAACCGAAATAAAGGGAATACACCGGGCTAAACCGACAGTCAAATATTTTAAAATGTGGTTGCTATGTGATTCAAATTTGTTTCTTTGCGTGGCCAGGAGTTGACAAGTTCCTGTATGAGAAAACTTTTAAGTATTTTAAAACTGAAACCAATAACAAGGAATATATCGAAAACGGTCAACTCCACGAAAAAAATGTATATGATATAAATTATGTGTTTTGATAAGCTCTACATTTTTATGTAGGTGATAAGTTTTTTCTATCTCTTACGGTTTACTGGCTATCCAATATTGAAAAAAACATCTACATAAAGAGGTCTTCAGAGGCTATTCCCAGCAAATTCAAGATATATTTCTTATTTGCCATTTAAATATCTTTAATATATGGCATTTTAACCAAAGTCGTTACAACCATTTTGGAGAAAATAAAATTTGTCCATATAATGGGGTAGAGGGATTTTCTCAAAATCTTCCTGTCCCATCCCTGGAAGATACTAAACTTAAATACCAAGTTTGATATTTTACCAACTTTTCGTTTTTGAGTTATCCCGTTCACAGACACACACACACACTCTGATATATTTCCAAATATGCTTTTTTTTCGATACATGGGACCCTAAAACGTGTATTTCCGGTGAAATATCGGTATGGAATTTTTGAGTGGAATTCAATCCCTTCTCTATATACTATGTACACAGTACGTGTAGAGAAAGTAATATGATATCTAGGTCCCCTTTATTAAAAAAAAAAGCATTTTCAGGAAAGTTCGTGTCTGTGAACACGATAAGTCACAAACGAAAAGTCGATTAAATACCAAACTTGAAATTTAAGTTTAGCATCTTTCAAAGATCACCTTGAACATCCCCCACCAAAATACATCGCTTTAACGGTTTTGATTTAAATGCCATTTGTTTAGGATATTTTATGACAACTGAATCATGTATCTTGAATTTTCTGAGAATAGCCTCTGTAGACTGTAAACTTTACCAACAAAAAATGTAGATATCATTAAAACACACAATTTATGTCATACACATTTTTTGTAAACATTTTCTCAAACAAGAAGTTCTCATAAGTTTCATATATCTTTTGTTTTGCTCCTGGCCATGGAAAGACAACCCTATTTCAATGTCAATAAAGCACAGTGACTGCTTTAAAAAAATTTGAATGTTGTTTTATCCTAGTGTACTCCTTTATTTCCCTTCTAATTACAAGGAAGCAAGTTATAGGACAATTTCTGCTAATGTTTAGGTATATTGATTAGCATATATCAGAATAATATTTTTTAAGAATAGTTTGTTTGCAGAACAGGTAGAGAAAATCATGTGAATGGAACACATGAATGGAAGGTTCAAAATAATGATGCAAGGAAATAAAGCTTCTGAAGCAGTACAACAAATCATTAAGGCATTGGAAAATACTACTTTATTTTTGGTGTTTGAGCAGGAATACTAGATACATCTTTAAGAACTTTCATTTGGTTCTTCTAGTATTCCTTATTAAATTGTAAAATTTAGCTAAATCAATATAACTAGGTTTCAGATATGGCTTTTAAGTGATATGCTGCTTACAAGCAAATGGAGAGGGGAGAGGTAGAAGTCCTGTGCGTACCGAGTTTGCACTATAGATATAGATAGGCACAGAAATAAGTATCTATACAGTTCTGCAGTAAACATAGGTTTTACTTACAAACTATAAAGAACACCAACAAAGTAATATATCTGCACTGTAGCATACGAAATAATCAGTTTCCTGTTGATTTACATGCGTAGACAACTATTGAAATGGATTAAAATGTATTTTCTGAATGCATAAAAAGCAAAAACGTCTTCTATTGGACTTCGTATCTTCAGGACAGGCTGTACATGCACTGATTGCTTCCTTAGATTGAATGATTGGCTGTGCTTAAGGAGGGGGAAGTTCCATTGAAACCTTGTGCGCACCTGTATTCCAGTACAACACAAACATGTTCACAGCTATGCTCCGTATCCTTAACTCTCTTGTTACTGATCTCCCCTGATTTGCTGTTGTCGTGAAATAGGTTTTCTGCGTTATGATCATTTATCTTAACATGCATATTTGAAGAGAATTGTAATTTACATTTTCATAACCGTAATAATTAAATATATTACGTAACAAAGTTAAAGCATCTGGATAAATATAATTCTATCTAAAATAGACAAAATAATACCAATAATAAGTTTGCAACAATTTTTCTCTGAAAATATGTTTAGCTTTCAGGATTAAGCGTTCTTATTGTTTTATTACTTTCTCTATCACATATGTATAATCTGCACTGTAGATAGAGAAAGTTGTGTATTCCACTCAAAACTTCTATACTGCTATTTCACTGCAAATACATATTTTAAAACCCTCTGAATAAAAAATTAGAATAAGATCCGTGATGTGTTTGTGTGTGTGCGTGTGTGTGTCTGTCTGTGGACAGTATAGGTTAGAAACGAAAATTCAGTTAAATACCAAAGTTGGTATTTATATTCAGTAATTTTCCAAAGATGCAACACGAAGATTTTCAGGAAAATCCCCCTCTCCCAACTACCGTTAACATGGAACATTTTTCGAAAATGTTTACTTTCACTTTTTCTACACGTAGGTACTATATACATAGTGTATGGAGAAGGTATTCTATTGCACCCAAAATTTCGATACCGAGATTTCACCGGAAATGTATGTTTTGAAACCCACTGAATCTATTTTTTTTTTTTTTTGCGAAAAATGCACGTGTCTGCGATTGTCTTTCAATGTGTGTGTGTGTGTGTGTGTGTGTGTGTGTGTGTGTGTGTGTGTGTGTGTCTGTGGGCAGCATAGCTCAAAAACGAAAAGTACGAAAAATACCAAACTTGGTATTTAAGTTCAGCATCTTCCAAGGATGCAACACGAAGATTTTTCAAGATTCGAAAATTTAGATTTTCTCAAAAATGGCTCTAACAATTTTGATTAAAGTATCGTGTACTAAATATATTTACATAACAAATAAAATGCATATATTGAAATTTCTGGGAATACACTCTGAAGACATCTTTATTCTGGATGAATTTTGCGCAACTGGTAAACCGTAAAGGATAAACAAAAACTTACTTAACAAAAAATATAGAACTCGTTAAACCCTCAATTTATGTTATATACTTTTTTTTTGTGGAGTAACCGTTTTGTGATAAATTCCTTGTTATTGGTTTCAGTTTTAAAATATGTACTTATACTTTTCTCATGTGGGTGTTGGTCAACGTATTTCAATCCCATAGTAACCACATTTTAAAACATTTGATTGTCGGTTTAGTGTAGTGTATTCCCTTATTTTCCTTCTACTTATAAGGAACTAAGTAACAAAACCGTTTCGGCTAATGCTTATCTTGTTTAGAATGAAGTAGATAGGAGAACAAGTATTATATTATCAATAATTTGTTACAGAGATGTAGAGAAAGTCATGTGAATGGAGCACCTGAGATTTGTTTTCAAACATGGATCTAACTATTTAGATTAAAATACCATATGATCTTAAGATATTTTTATTAGTAACAAAATGTACATATTGAATTTTCTTGGAATAGCTTCTGAAGATGTCATCGTTCCGGATTACTTTTGTATAACTAGTAAATTGTAAGAGCTAGACTACAACATACTACACCAACATTTGCATCTCGTTTAAACACACCATTTGTTATACATATTTTTTCAAGAGTTAATTCCGAATTATTTCTCTTCAGTTTTAAATTACTTAAACTTTTCTCAAAGGAAAGAAAGGTATCTTTAGTTTCATACCTCTTTTGTTTTACTCCTGGCCTTGGAAAACAGCCAAATTTTAATTTTATCATATAATAGTGTATTCCCTTATTTACCTACTTACAAGGAAGAAAGTAATGTTATGTGATTTTAATAGAACAGAAATTTGTATTCAATTTGCTCATTATATTTATTTAAAATATATTTTTGTACAATTTTTGTTGGTGGTTCAAAAGCTCCAATTGCAATTTTCAAATTAGCGTGACGCGCTTTGAAATTATGATAGTAAGGCATATTTACATAATAACATAATAATAAGTTAAAGCCTCAAAGTACCTATTCAGTTTGAATAAAATTCGGTATACATATTAATTAAACAGGTATACAATTAGAGTAAAGTTTTAAAGAAATTACAAAAATATAGTATTTTGAAAATTTATTCCCGGTGTCCCTTAAGCATCCTCGTTTATCTTCCTGAAAGTCTTTTTGGCAGTGAAACAATTAGCAAAAGAACAGATGAAAGCTCGCGTGATACTTAATATGCACATATAACAAATATACTGATAAATAAATACTTAAATATTTTCAGAAGTAAATTTTCTAATAATCAAAAACCTAAATTTATATACCGTTGCTGAAATATGATGATAAATATAGTAGTTGATTGCGCTTCACTATTATTTCACTGCCTTGTCGACATTTGTTACCTATGATGCGATAGGCATTTTTGGAAGGGATTTGTTACCGATCTTCTGTGGATATTCACGGAAATGACGCCTCTGGGAGGGAGGGACGAGGTGAAATGAGAGTGGGAACCAGGAGTGACGGCACAACACCGGGTTCCTACATTTCCAGACTGAAGCGGTCCATATACCCGAATAATTAGCCGAGGGACAGAGAAAGTTCCACAGAGAGCATCCTTTTCCCCAGCCACGCTGCACCGAAACATCATCGGAATCCTGCCAACTCTGAAACAGACTAAACTTAGGGAAGGATTAATGAAATGATGCGAGAAAAATTATTAACCTTAATCATAAAGGTAAAGCAATGTATAGGCTAATAATAATAAATAAACGAGAAGTATAACATAATGTTAAGTCTATATAACAATATTACACAATTATATTAAGAATCATGTAAATAAATCTTGGTTGATAAGATCTTAAATGTGAAAAAGGCTAAATATATAATAATATAAAATATTATAAAATATGTATTTTATAACCTAATTATCTTTCAGCATTTAAATTGTAAACTATTTTTGCATTATTTTATCAATCAGAAAAATTACATTCGCCATTCCCATCGCCCCCCCCGCCCCAAAAAGCCATTGACCAGAATAGGCTGTTATCGGGAATTGAACACGGGACGGCGAGAATGGGAGTCGCTCACGTTACCGCGGCATCTCAATTATTTGTTGCGTGACTACTGGTTTAAGAAAAACAGGAAAAATATAATTCAGCGTTTATTATTGCAAATTTCGAATATGAAATTACCGCACGGTGATGGCAAATTTGGGTTCTCTAGGGGTATTTGTAGTAAATGAAATTGTCATAAGTAATACCTCGAATGTTTTCATCTTGTCGATAATTCACGACCGGAGTGAAACGAGAAAATACGAGCTGTATTTGATAAGACAATTCAGCGAAATAGACTATAAATAATTTATAATATAGGAAGGGAGATTTTATCAGGTTATGGTTATAATACATTAGTTCTCAAACGTTAGATGACGCATTCGACCATGTTTATTTACCAAATGTATTCCCCTCCCCCCCTTTTTCACTGCATCCTGAGTTATAATACGGCTACTGTGTCTGCACCCAAAGCACGAATATCAATAACAACAATAGAAATAGGGAAGTTATTTTATTTCAGCTCTTCAGCTTTTTATAAGTAATACATGAAATGGCAACAAACGTTATTTTATTTGAGGTTATTGCACTCATCTCATAGAAAAGAAATACAAATAATGATTGTTTTCACTCCTTTTTCTGAACCAAATACATTATGAACTGCATAACTTTAAATAAACTGAATTAATTTAACATACAGTTATTAAAAGTGAAGGTTGGCTGCCTGGATTTTCACCTTGTTACCAATAACCAAGACAGCAGATTAAAATACGAACGCTAGGTGAAAGGATTTCATAGAAATGAGTATCAGCTACGATAAATGTTTTGACAACCGCTCCAGTCACATGACCGCAATTGATTGAAATTGCTTTTTCTCGGCCATTCCATTGGCGCTTTAACCCTTTCAAGCCCAATGGTGCCATATGGCACCACTATCTGTTGTGTTGTTCGAGATGGGTATAGGTTAAAGTTCAATAATGCCTTACTCTCACTGTGTATATTTAGGTATTGTATTTAAATTTATTTATATTAACACTGCTTGAACAAGTAAAAACGAAAATATATCCCTTCAAGTATACCTTTTTCTTAAAAATACAGCACTTCATTCTGCTACAATGTTACTAAGGTGCAGTCAACACTTAGATATGCCAATCAGCATTTATTTAACCTGGGCTCATCCCTTCCGTTAACACCGTATCATTGTAGCAAAGATTCAAAGCTTGGTTAACCTGTGACGTTGAAATCTAGATCAATGATGTTCAGAGTTTTAGAACTGAGCTATCAATAAGAGATCAGGTAAGATAAATATTCGTTCTATCGCACCAGTTTTCAAAAATCACTTTCAATATAAAGTAAATCGGGCTGGAATTGGTTAATAGTTGAACTAAATTGTCAAAGTAATAGAATTATCATTACTTCTTGGTTTGTTGATGCCTATAAGATTATTGTCTTTTAATTGGCAAATGGTGGTTTACGGAATTACTGCAGAAAAAAAAATAGGTCATCAATGTGTTAAACAAGGGTTATGAACTTCAAAAACAATATATTGGCTGTTTCTATGGTATAGGGGTAGCATATACGCCTTATACTCAGTAGGTCCTGATTTCGAATCTCGATTAGGGTAAGTTGCACGGATACATTTTTAGTTTCTCTATACGTACTATGTACACAGTGTATAGAGAAAGTATTGCACTTCACCAACAAATTCGATATCGAGATTTTACCAGAAATATATGTTTTAGGGTTCCCTATACCCAAAAAAAGGTATTTTCAGGAAAATGTCCGTGTGTGTGTGTGTGTGTGTGTGTGTGTGTGTGTGTGTGTGTGTGTGTGTGTGTTTGTCCGTGTGTCTGTGAACACGATAACTCAAAAACGAAAAGTCGGTAAAATACCAAACTTGGTATTTAAGTTTAGTATCTTTCAGGGATGCGACACGAAGATTTTGAGTAAACTCCCCCACCTCAAACAACCCTTTACATGGAACTTTTTTCGAAAATTTTGATTTTCTGAAAAATGGCTCTAACGATTTTAATTAAAATATCGTATATTAAAGATATTTACCTCACGAATAAAATGTATATTTTGAATTTTCTGGGAATAGCCTCTAAAGGCTACTTTATTGCGGGTCAATTTTACGGAATTTTGCATAACTGCTAAAGCGAAAGAGTTGGACAAAAACTTACCACACAAAAAATGTAGAGCACTTAAAACACACCATTTATGGTATATACATTTTTTTCGTGGAGTTGATCCTCTTTGAGATATTCCTTGTTTTTGGTTTAAGCTATAAAAACGTATACTTTTCTCATACAGGACTTAGTGAACTCATATCCATACAAACAAAGGAACTTCAGTTACATAGCAACCAGCTTTTGACTATCACTTTAACCTATGTTGCTCTCTTATTTCGCTTCTACTTACAAGGGAGCAAGAAATAAGACTGTTTCTGCTAATTTTTTTTTCGATTAACAGGAAGTAAATAGGAGCATAATATTTTTAAAAATAATTTGTTGCAGAGATATAGAGAAAGTCGTGAATGCAACACATCAGCTTTTTTCCAGGATCTTTCTTTAGCCTAAAAAGATGAAAGTCGGATAACTTAATGCTCTATGCATTCCGGTTTGATTTGAGTGACATCTAACCCATTTAATTAATTCATCGATCGATATGTCTTAACCAGTTAAAGGGCATTCAGTGCAATAACCACACCCTATTTGGCGCAAATCTTGGAAATGGTTAATCAAGAAGATGTTTTAACGAAATCTCTGTACATTTATTCTGTAGATAGTTTTGTCTATCTCTTATGGTTAACCAGTTATATAAAAGTAAAGAGGACATTGGAGAATATTCCCAAAAGATTTATGTTTTTCATTCACATAACTTTCTCTAGATATTCCACAACCTAGATAAACATTAGCGGGATTGGTCTTATTACTAGCTTCCTCATAAATAGAAAGGAAATAAGGGAACACATGAGGCTAAAGTGGTAGTCAATTCTTTTAAAAGCTGGTCGCTTTGTGAAATAATTGAGGCTCGGTTCGCTTTGTAGAAAAGTTAATTAGTTCAAAATTGAAACCAATAACAATGGATATCTCGAAAACGGCCAACTCTACAAGAAAAATATATCTATCGTAAATTATGCGTTTACATTTTTTGTGTAGTAAGTCTTTTCTATATTTTAATGTTTAACCGTTATGCAAAATTTTGCAAAACTCAACCAAAACAAAGATCTCTTCAGAGGTTATACCCAGAAAATTCAAAATATAAATTTTTTTTGTGATGTAAATATCCTAAATATACGGTATTTTAATCAAAATCGTTAGTCATTTTGGAGAAGATCGGGATTTTTAAAAATATTCCATGTGAAGGGTAGTTGGGGTGAGGGATTTTCTTGAAAATCTTCGTATTGTATCTTTGGAAGTGAAATTAAATACCAAATACATCATTTCGTTTTGAGTTACATACACTATACCTTTGTCTAAAAATGCTCCTTTCGGACTCAGGGCACCTCAAAACATATTTCCGATGAAATCTCTGTATCGAATTTTGGGCAGAATGAAATCCACTGTGTACATTGTATATATGGGGTAGGGAAAATTAAAATGAGCACAGGGTTCTCTCAAAAGACACTAAGTTCGTTCTCATAGGTATGCCTTTGGTACAAGTATTGTCCTACTTTTGGCTTTGAGTGTACCTTATGTGAAGCGTCTGGAAAACGGGAACGGGTAAAGGTGGAGAAAAAAGAGAAGATGAAAAAAAGAGGGGAAAAAAAGCGGGCGGGTGTCAGAAAGTCAAGCAAGCTCTTGTGTCCGTCCGGTAAGACACGTCCAGGAAACATGCTGACGTCACGGGTGTAGATAGCAGGGTCGTAACCTGCTCCTGGAGTTTATGCAACCTCCTACTCTCCCTACAGATTTCCTACGCTCTCTAGGCTCTGCAGGGATGATACTCAGGCAAGTGTTTCAGTGTACCAGAAAGATGTTTGGATGCAAATGAGAATTTAGTTTCCTTTCGCCTTTCGAGAAACACTCAAAGATAAGGAGGTAGTTTTGCAAATGGCTGTCTGTAGTAACACAGTAAGTTTAGGATAAGTAGAGTCGGACTGAAAATTTAAATGCCATAGCCATAGACGGTTGCTCTACATGGTAGAGCATGTAGCGGTACAGCAACGCGGCTAGGGACCGGGAGATCCGTGGTTCAAATCCCGGCTATGGCACTGAATTCTTCAGTATGTTTCAACTTAACCAATTCTTGTTCTACACACGGCTTGTGTCAAAAAACAATTAAATTAACACTAATTGACCATAATAGTTGACTATACTATGAAGCCCGGCATTGTAAGTCGACATTAGAGTATGTCATCGCAAAATAATTTGAAATCACCTTGTGGTTTACCGTGAAACATGCAAGTCAGTTGAGGAATTTAATTCCATGCCGGCACGTTGCCATGATAGCTCAGTGGTAGAGCAACCGGCAGAGACCTGAAGATCCGTGGTTGAAATCCGGCTATTGCATTGAAGTTTTCAGTCTGGCTCTACTGATCCAACTCCTGTCCTACACACGGCTTGTGTGAAAAAACAATTAAGTTTAATGCTATCGAAAAGGCCACGTCATCTTCTGTGACAGATGGACTAAAAACACTGCCTAAAATATACTTAATATAATTGTTAGCTTAACTAACTAGTAACTAATTAAAATCTTTGCATTTGTACACAAATCTTCCAACTGAAATGAATGCAAGACACAAGCAAGGGAGCTGGAAGTGAAATTTCGACTACAAGTGGTTAAAAGTTTAGGGTTGTGGGATTTTCCTCAACATCTTGTATCGCATCCTTGGAAAATACTGTACTTAAATACCAACTAGAGCTAGAGAACATCTTGTGAATGGAACACATTAAATTTTACTTTCTCTACACGTACTATGTACATGGTGTATAGAGAAGATATTGCATTGCACCCAAAAATTTGATACCGAGATTTCACCGGAAATACATTTTTTGGGTCCCCCTGAATCCAAAAAAGCATTTCTACAAAAAGGTTCGTGTGTGTGTTTGTGTTTGTGTGGACAGCATAGCTCAAAAACAAAAGGACCGTTGAATACCAAACTTGGTATTTAAGTTTGATTTCATCCAAGGATGCGACACGAAGATTTTTAAGAAAATTCCCCACCCCTAACTACCCTTTACATGGAACTTTTTTCGAAAATTTTGATTTCCTCAACGATTTATTAAAATATCGCATATTAAAGATGTTTTCCTGACAAATAATATGTATATCTTGAATTTTCTGGGAATAGCCTCTGAAGAGTGCTTTATTCTGGATCAATTTTACGGAATTTTGCATAACTGCTAAACCGCATGGACAAAAACTTACCACACAAAAAATGTAGAGCACATTAAAACACACAATTTATGTTATATAATTTTTTTTTTTCGTGTAGTTGATGGTTTTTGTGATATTCCTTGTTTTTGGTTTCAGCTTTAAAAACTTGTACTTTTCTCATACAGGAATTTGTCAACTCCTGTCTATACAAGTTGGGAGCTTCAGTCACATAGCAACCAGCTTTTGACCATCACTTTAATCTATGGTACTCACATATTTTACTTCTACTTACAAGGAAACAAATAATAAGACTATTTCTGCAAATTTTTTCTAGATTAGAATGAAGTAAATAGAAATATTAGCTTTTTAACACACATTTTTTGCAGTGATGTAGAGAAAGTTATATGAATGGTACACATCAGATTTTTATTAATAGTAAATAACACTCTAACGAAACAGAAGGATGCAGCGTTCGAAGAAAATGTCACATTGTTACCAAGCAACGACTGTACCGCGGCACGGTGTTGTGATCGGCAGGTAGTAAATTGCGCAGGGCCAAACGTGGCGGTATCTATCAGTTAAAACCCGAATCTGCTGCCGATGAGAGGGTGAGAGAGGTAAGTTTATACTTGTTATATTGATCGTAAAAAAATAGCCGCAATAAAAATCGGCGTGGCTGTAAACCGTGTTACGAGCCGACACAGCGACTACAGACCTAGAGCTGGAAACGACTAAATTAGTCGTTAAAGTATTTTATTTCCGAGGTCGAATACTTCCATCCTGTAAGGATTTACGTGGCGCACTTTTCATTTATTCCTTTTATATTTCCATAACTGTGAGTATATGTCACAACTCGGTTATGCACTTGATTGCATTCGAGTTTACTCTGTCCCAATACCTGGAATGGTTATATTGGTGTCATTCAACCAGCGAACAGAAAAACGAAAATTGAACATGCCTCATAGCTCAGTCGGTAGTGCACCTACCTGCTGTACGAAGGGTCCTGTGTTCGATTCCCCGCTAGGTGGGGAATTTTCTCCTGCCAACATTATTCCCTATACTGTACAAAGTCTGGAAGTATTAAAAGAGTATGAATGTGTGTAATCTAATGTACGATAGGCTATAAATAAAAGACAAGTTCATAGAAAACAATTATTTTATTACTAAAAGTTTTGTACACTTATGGTTACTTTTCAACATAATCACCGAAAAGATTGAGACATTTATCGTACCTGTGCACAAGCTTTGCAATACCCGCTTCAAGAAAATGTTACCACCAATGATTTCAAATGAGCCTTGACGTTGTTTTGAAGATCTTCGTACTTTACGAGTTATCAAAAAGCCATTCAAAACAAAGAAGATGAATGCTGACTTCAGGAATTGTGTTGATCCATGACAACGTTCGTCCATACACTGCTGGCACAACCCATCGGCTCCTTGAACAATTTCAATGGGACATTTTCAATCATCTGTCGTACAGTCCTGACCTGGCATCCAGCGAATTTCACATTTTCCCTGAACTGAAGACGTGGCTATGAGAGCAGCACTTTCAAAACAACGTCAATGCTCATTTGAAATCATTGGCGGTATATTTTTTGAAGGGGGTATTGCAAACTTGTGCACAGGTATGATAAATGTCTCAATCTTTTCGGTGATTATGTTGAAAAGTACTCATAAATGCACAAAGCTTTTAGTAATAATATAATTGTTTTCTATGAACTTGTCTTTTATTTATGGCCTATCAAAAGTTGGGGAAAAAAAACAAAAAGAAAAAAAAACGGCTTTGTATAACACCCAATGACGCCAATAAAACACATAACAACATTTCCAAAACGGACCACTCTATAAGAAAAATGTTTATGACATATACTATGTGTTTTGACGAGATCTACGTCTTTTGTGAAATAATATTTTTTCTATATCTTACGGTTTAACTGTTATCAAATATACTGCAAAATTCATCCAGTAGAAAGTTCTTCAGAAGATATTTCCAGAAAATTGATAATAACATTTTATTTGTGATTTAAATACCTTTAATATGTGATATTTATTCAAATTCGTTGGAGCCATTTTTCAAAAAAAAAAAAAAAAAAAAAAGAATGTAAAGGGTAGTTTTGGTTGGGGACTTTTCTTGAAAATCCTTGGAAGATACTGAAATTAAATAAGTATTTTATATGTAATACCTAATTAAGTACCAATACACACAGACACAAGGAACTTTTTCTAAAAATGCTTTTTTCGGACTCAGGGGATCTCAAAACATAGCTTTCCGGTGAAATCTCGACATCGAATTTTTGGGTGAAATGTAATACATTCTCTACCTACTCCGTGGTAGAGAAAGTAATAAATGAGAGGGTGGAGTAAGTCATATGTTTGACACATTATATTTTTAAATGAATGTTTTCTTACATCAAAATATATGTTACTGAACCTGAAATGTTATTCTTTGTTGCAGATACCGACGAGGACAGCGCATTCGTGAGGTGAGTAATTTTATTTAACTTTTTGTGAAGTTGGAAATATAGTTCGTCTATATATTATATGATAGCTTTTGTCGCTTGTTACTCTGTTTCTCCTTTCTGTAGCTTAGGTTAAACGCTCTGTCTCAAAAATGTAGGAAATACTCAATACAATATTTGAAAAGCAAAATAAATTGATAAAAACACTGAAAATATTTCTTCTTTCTTTGTTACTTTCTTTATTTTCTTAATCCTTTCTTTCTTTTTTCAGTGTTTAAAATCTTTCAAACGTTTGCGATTCATTTTCAGTACAGCTACATTTTAGTGGACACTTCTTGGCAACCTTAAGAATTATTCAAAGCAGTATATAGGGTTCAGAGAAAGAGATTCCAATATTTACAGAGAAGGGAGAAAAACAATACACTAATAAACACTGTTCACATACTCATACTTGAGTTCTGATCTACCACATTACCATCAATGATTACCAGTCTTTGATCTACTCTTTAAAATTTGTGCTCGATGTGACCGCTATCCACTGCAATGCAGACTCTGACCCTGATTCTTGTGAACTCGCGCATTCTTTGCAGTACCTATGGTTGTTGCCTGGTTGCGTCTGGGATAGTACATGTCACCGGCTAAAAGTTATCTAAAAGGGAGATATAATTATATCCAATATAATATAAATTATACTAAGAAGAGCAAATATACATGGGAAATGCCCAGGAAAGAAATGTAAAACACATCTAAGAAGGCAAAAGACACAGTTGCCACTCGACGTAGGTAGGATGGAATCGTTAAGGGCAGGACAATGAACCGAAAGGGGTTGGAAGTTTCATTGCCCGAGGGTGGATATAACAAAGTGAGCATAAACAGTCCTCTTGTTGATCGAGCCACACGATTTCACTAGCCATAGAAGATTCGCGGAGTTAAAATGTGATATTTGGGTCCGCAGTGGAGCCGAACGGGCTACATATGGCCGCGACGGAATAGCGTTTATCTAATACTCCAGAATACGGTCAAATTGACTAGACATGGAAGATTAATGGCGTTAAGAATGATAGATGATTACGCGGTGGAAACGAGCGGACAGAAGACGGTCAAGGCGCGGTCCCGTAAGGAGTAATTGAAAAGGGGAATACGTGTGTGTTCGACGGCAGCAAAAGGTCGAAGAAAATGAATAAACGAGTTCAATAACAATCTTGAACTTGAAGAAAACCACACTTGAGAAAGATTCAATGCCAACAAAATCCTCAGCTAGGGCACCCACATCTCCACACCATTCCATAAATACCCTAAACCTACACGCGGGATTCGAACCCGAAATCCCTATATTAGGGAACCACTGCACGTCACAGGCATTTAACTCGCGTTCTCGCACAGTATGCATATCATTTATTGCTAACACCGTAGTCTGTAAATATCTCCAAAGCCAAAAATCTGAAGTGCTAAGCTCGGAGAACGAAAAGGCCGAGGTATAGTCTCTCCTCGACCAATCCAGCGCTCATGAAAGACTCGAGCTAGCCGCTGCCTAACTCTATGGATGTGCTGCATAGTGACAAACCTTTAGGTACAATGTGTTCTCATTCGTTCGTGCCAAAGCGCTCTGAGTGCAAGATAAGCCCGTCATACAAAATAAGACCAAAACTCTAAAGATATTAGGTTTACGACCAATGTTTATAGGGACAGTTTTTACTTTCTCTACATAGTGTATAGAGAAATTATTGCATTCCACCAAAAAATTCGATACCGAGATTTCACCCTGTATCCAAAAAAAGTATTTTCAGAAAAAGATCCGTGTGTGTGTGTGTCCGTTTGTCTGTGAACATAACTCAAAAACGAAAGTCGGTAAAATGACAAATTTGGTATTTAAGTGCCGTATCTTCGAAGGATGCGACACGAAGAAAATCCCACCAAACCCAACTACCCTTTACATGGAAAAAATTTCGAAAATTTTGATTTTCTCAACAAATGGTACTAACGATTTTGATTTAAATTGTCATATATTAAAGATATTTACATGACAAATGAAATGTATATCTTGAATTTTCTGAGAATAGCCTCTGAAGACATCTTTATTCTGGATGAATTTTGCAGTTTTTGCATAATTGGTAAACCATAAGAGATAGGCAAAAACTTACTTAAAAGAAAATGTTGAGCTCGTTAAAACATACAATTTATATAATATACATTTTTTTGTGGAGTTTATAGTTTTTGAGATATTGCTTGTCATTGGTTTCAGCTATAAAATACTTGTACCTTTCTCATAAGGGAATTTGTCAATTCCTGTCCATATAAACAAAGGTACTTCAGTCACATAGCAACCAACTTTTGACTATCACTTTAGCCTATGGCACTCCCTTATGTCCCTTTTGTTTACATGGAAGCAAGTAATAAGACGATTTCTGGTAATTTTTTCTCGGTTAGTATGAAGTAAATAGAAATATAAACTTCTTAACAATAATTTATTGTAGAGGTGTAGAGAAAGTCATGTGAATGGAACACAGATAATTTTTTTTTTTAGTTCAGTGTACACTTTACGTAAGGGAACAAAGGAGAGTGGCTGGCGTAACCCGTCCTTCGAACAACTCCCTGATATTGGGGTACTCAGGTGAATTTGCTGGCTCTAACGTTATTTGTTACGCAACGCTCGATTTCGCCTTTAGAATCGTGACCAAGACGTGACGTCACAGTCTGTTGCCTCCCCGTGATTTTGTTGACCTTCAGATGTCACCCCCTGTGATCACTATATTATGTGGTAATAGGAGTAAAGACTTTGTTGTGCTTGAGATTAAATTCTTCAGTAAAGTCGGTACTTGTAGTGCTCTAAGCAATTTTGCTTGCTTTCTTCTTTATTACTTTCTCTAGCCATGTGTACAATGTATCAGAAGATACTATATTCCATTCGATACCGAAATTTCATCGGAAATGTACGTTTTTGAGGCCCCCGAGTACGAAAAAAAACTTAGAAAAAGATCCCTGTGTGTGTCAGTGTACAGCATAGCTCAAAAAACGAAAAGTGCTATTGAAGTTTAGTATTTTCCAAGGATACGATACCAAGATTTCCACCTCCAACTACCCTTTACATAGAACATTTTTCGAGCATTTTGATTTTCTCATAAATAACTCTAACGATTTTGATTAAAATACCGTATATTAAAAATATTTACATCACAAATAAAATGTATATTTTGATTTTTCTGTGATTAACCTCTGAAGAGCTCTTTATTCTGGTTGAGTTTTGCAGTTTTTTGAGTTTTGTATAACGGTTAAACCGTGAGAGGTAGAAAAAACCAACAATACAAAAAATGTAGATCTGGTTAAAACACACCATCTATGTATGTCATATAATTTTTTTTTTATCGTGGAGATGACCGTTTTTGAGATATTTCTTGTTATTGATTTCAGTTTTAAAATGCTTATACTTTTCTCATACAGGATTTTGTCAACTCCTGTCCATACGAACAAAGGAACTTCAGTCACATAGCAACCAGCATTTGACTATCACCTTAACCTATGATACTCCCCTAATTCGCTTCTACTTACAAGGAAGCAAGTAATAAGACTATTTCTGCTAATCTTTTTCTCGATTGGCATGAAGTAAATGAGCTTTTTAACAATAATTTGTTGCAGAGATGTAGAGAAAGTCATATGAATGGAACACATCAGATTTTTTTCTTGGCATCATATCTGTATCACTTTATCGCCTTCGGGTGCTTTTGGACTAGGGCGCTTATGGATTATGGAAGATCGGGGCATATGGATTGATCCTGGACGGCGTCAGAGGATTTCAGTTTGGAACGTTAGGGATCCCGCTTATGGTTGCGCCCGTTGATATCCGTATCTGGTTGTCCTTTCACTTTATACCGTCATCTCACTCACAATGAACTTAATAAATTAAGTGATGTTATGAATAAAACTTTTAATAAAACCTGTGCTTGGTTTGAAGCTAATGGTTTCTGCCTCAATTCTAATAAAACTCAACTTATACTGTTTTCCTTAAAAACGAAGCTGTTGAAAATTTCCAACTACCTGCCAATCTTTTAGGAGATATAATTGATCAGAAATTAACATGGAATGATCATATTAATGAAATGTGTATAAGGCTCCCAAGAGCTGTCAACCTATTGTGAAGTTTAAAATATTCTGTACCGCAGGATTTTCTTAAAAATATTATTATGTTATTTCAATAGCATTATTAGTTATGGTATTCACGTATGAGGAAATTGTTCACATATTCATAAGTTACTAATTTTACAAAATAAAACATCTGATGTGTACTATTCACATGACTTTCTCTACATCACTGTAACACATTCTTTTTAAAAACATATTCTTCTATATACTGTATGATAATAGAGATTAACATTAGCAGAAATTGTCTTAATCAATTTCTTCCTTGTAAGTAGAATAAAATTAAGGGAATACATAGGCTAAAGTGAATTAAATCTTTTAAAAGCTGGTTGCCATGTAGTGGAAATCCGTTTCTTTGCATGGCTAGGAGAAAACTGTGAGAAAAGTTTAAGTATTTTAAATCTGAGACAAATAATTGAAATATCTCAGGAATGGCCAATTTCACGAAAAAAAAAAACGTATATGAAATATATATCCATCTATATTATATATGTAGTAGGTTTTGTCTATCAGTTACAGTTTACTAAATATGCAAAATTCAACAAAATCCATCTTTAGAGGTTATTCCAAGAAAATTGAAGACATATATTTTATTCGTCATGTCGCGGGATCGGCGTCTCGTACCTGTAGTGTCCTCAGCTCCGGCGTTGATGTAGGTTCCACTCCTAATCTCCTAATTACACTTAATCTCAGGGGTTTGTGGGTGAGGCTGATATATTAAAAACACTGCAAGTTCCCTTACGACATTATTTTTTTTAATCTAGATTTTAAACGGTCGGCTAGCTTGTTTCTTAAAAATGTGTTATAATAAATGCCATCCCACCACTTAATTATTCATGAGGAGCCTAATCTAACCCTCTGCACATCGCTCCCCCAGCACGTGCACACAACTTAGCGTGATGTGAACACAATACAATATCACCTTTAGAGTCAGAGTGAGTAATTCAGAGTAAGAATGTAGAGATCTGCCTTATATAGTAAACCTAGGTGAGCCAACAGCATCTCTTATTGGTTCTGAGTTAACATCACCCCACAAGTTATGAGAATAAATTGTGGCAAGTTCTGACGTCATAGCGTGAACTTGACGCGTTTGGAAATACCCAGTAGTTCCTTCTCACTTTAGCATTATGCTTTCTTTGTCTGTCTTTCCAACTCCCTGTGCTACTTGGAACACAAGTCACTATTCCTGTCTCACTTCTTTATATGTCTGTTCTATTCTATCATGCATCCTTTAGCCTAAACCCTTTGCTCATTAGCAGGTGCTGTTTGGTGAACTTATACCTGGAATTAAGCTAGCCCGGCTCACCTAATCACCTCAGTTTCAACTTGCATTTATGCATATTTCTACTCTGAAATATTTACAATTACTTTCCCTGGCTTTCTATAAGCTAACATTATTATTTACATTTTCTCTTTTTATATTATTTTGTGAGCATGTGGTGTGTGCTCCTACAGTCATGTAAATAGCTTTTATATACGGCAATTTAGTCAAAATCGTTAGAGCCATTTTTGAGAAAGTAAAAATTTTCGAATTTTTTTCCATGTAAAGGGAGTTTGGAGTGGGGGATTTTTCTCAAAATCTTCGTGTCGCATCCCTGGAAGATACTAAACTTAAATACCAAGTTTGGTACTTTACTCAGTTTTCGTTTTTGAGTTATCGTATTCACAGACACACTGACACGCGGACCTTCTTCCAAAAATGATTCTTTTTTTGGAAACAGGGGACCCTGAAATATATATTTCCGGTGAAATCTCATAATCGAATTTTTGGGTCGTATGGAATACCTTCTGTACATAGTACGTGTAGAGAAAGTAGAAAATGTCATTTGTATACTATCAGAATCAAATTGATTCTCACTGCCGTGCTTTTTTTATTTCTGAGAAAATCTTAACGCTCATAAATTTGTATATATTTAAATGTTTAATGTTTCATTATAATAATTGATTTCCATCATTATTCCACAAGACACAATTACCAACTTGTCACGCCAAGGGTTAGGTTAACTAACTTTCCTTTTCAACAAATTACCATATTGTCACTTATGTGATTGACGAGCATTTTTAAATTAGCTTATTGTTTGTTTTAAGTCACATTATTGTAAATGTTTTAGAATTCCATTTTCTTATAAATTTCTATATTTCTTAACAACCGGATTCTTGGGTTGAACAAGAGGAAGCTTTGTGGTTTGCTTTGTTATTATAACCGGATGTGTCTTCCTCTGATTAATTCAACATTTTACCACATTTTGCAACTTATGAGCTTGCGTGGGCTTTCAACCACTTCCCGGAACCTACGTGACATTTCGTAGGTTAGGACAGACTTTAATCCCAAGCACGTCATATAGGAAGCCCTGTCTTATCTTTTAAATACTGTATTTTAATTGGTGGATTTATTAAGAGCCTGGGCGTAGATTCTGAAGAATCCCCTAGAGACAATTGTCTAGTATAAAATTGTCTGGAATCTTGAATTCCGTGCGCTTTTGATTCTCAGTGCTTGACAGAGACAGACAGACAGACTCGCTGCCCGAGGGACGTCCGAGGCCCCACCCCGGGTGACTGGCTACCATACCGACACACATATTTCTTCTCGTCGAGCTAATCAACCTAAAAGGTAAGAACCTTTTGTTGTATATTAACTATTTTACCAATTCTTGCCTCTGGTATTTGGAATTAGTTCTCGCTCGACACGAAACGCCTGACACGCTTGTCTTGTTTATTGTAATTTATCTTACTATTTTATTGTAAAGTATTTTGGCATTTCGCTATTTGTCAATATATTTATATTATCAGGATTCCCTTTGCGTTGTTGTTGCCTTCCTTTTACCACCCTCTAATAGCTATTCCTCCCTGTGTCCAGCTTTAGTTGTGACAATATGAGATGCATGTTTTAAATACTGATGTTGTCAAGAAAAGAATCAAGGATTGTTTAACCAATAGCCCTTTTTATGACATAAGAGGCTTTTATACATCCTCTCTAAATGTATTATCTTAATTTTTGCGTAAGTCATCACAACTGTATTAGCAATAAACTCAAATTCAAATTCACTCCTAACTTGGGGTCAATTATGTCACAAAGGGCCTCCAGGGTGCACATTAGGTACCTGGAGATCCTCTCCATAAGTTAATCCTTATAATAATTCTACTATCCTGAACTGTGCTCTTGAAAAACTTAGAATTCTCAGCCTCAAATATAAAACTTGAATGGAACACATAAAATTCCAAATTTTCCTGGCATTCCTCAATGGGTTCGAAATGGCCCGACAAGAATCGAAACAGGAACTACCGTTTGCAAGCTTTACGTGCTATTGCGGAGTCATCCTGTTCTGTCAGTTTTGTACAAGAATGTTGTATACGTCACAGCCCTGATTAGCAGAAAAATGTTTATATGTCACTTTAAAAACCGATAAAACTAGCTTCTATCCTTGCATCTCTAATTACGTCGGAGATCCGCTTTAAAATTAGAGAGGGGGGAGAGAACCTTTAGGCCTTTGTGGTTTAACTTCAGCCATAGTGAATTTACATCGTATGTATAAAATAATCTCTTCTGATTGATATTAACACACTCAAGTTTCATTGGTATCATCCTCCTTTAAAAAAACTGATATGTTCCCTTCACAAGAAACAAATTATTGTGAATAAGCCTATTCTTCTATTTACTTCATGCTAATCGAGATAAACATTATCAGAAACGATCTTGTTACTTACTAATTTATAAGTAAGAGGGAAACAAGGGAATACACTAGGCTAAACCGATAGTGAAATGTTCTTATGTGGTTGCTATGGGATTGAAAATCTTTTCTTTACTTTACGTAGCTAGGAGTAGACAAGCTCCCTGAAAGTGTGAGAAAAGATCAAGATTTTAAAACTGAAACCTAACAAGGAATATTTCCAAAACGGTCAACTCCACAAAAAAAATGTATGAGACATAAATTGTGTTTTAAGAAGATCTGTATGTTTTGTGTAGTAAGGTTTGTCCATCTCTTACGGTTTATCAGTCATGCAAAATCAGAAAAGCTCATCCAGAATAAAGAGGTCTTCAGAAGTTAATGTGATTTATCACAAACTGTAGTATGCAATAGAATATATAGCAATACAGCAATAAGTTCTCATTATTTTCCAACAATTTTACAAACTTCAATCAGAATGAAGAGGAGTCTACAGGAAATTCACCCGGCGGAGGGCAATGGATTTTTTCGGGTGTAAAATCCTTAGCATGGCTTCCTTCGCAAGGGAAGTAAAGCCGTTGGTCCCGTGTCGTAGAACCTCAAGCCTGATAGAGAGACCTCTGAGCAAAATTAAGCGGTCATTCACGGCCAATTTAGAATGGGAGCTGAGAACCACAGCAGCTGAAGAGCGTATATAAATAATACGCCATTTACATTTTACAAGAAATTCAAAACAAATATATTTTACACATGAATATCTGAAAGAGGGCATTTAAATCAAACCCGTTAAGAGCCATTTTTGAGAAAATAAAACTTGAGAAATTATAAATGCAGCACATACTTTGGAATGGAAGAATTTCATAAAACTCTCGTGGTTTTTAATTTCCTCGGCTGCTTGGAATATTGAACGTTAATGATAACTGGAAATAACCTCCTTGACGATAGCAAATACAGCTTGTTACGTACTCGTGTTTAAGGATTCGCAAATGAGATTCTTGAGAAGTGTTACTGGAAATATAGGCACTAGAGAGAAGTACGATTAAGATGAAGCATGGAAGAAGGGTTACAGAGGAAAAAAATATCTGGTTTTAAGAGCTTCTCCTATTCGAAGTTATTTTACGTAACAGCTGAAAAATAAATATTATGGTAGGAACACTTATTAGTTAAATTTTATTATCCCTTGCACGTATATATACGTATGTACAGAGTAGCTAGAGAAAGTATTACATTCCACCCAAAAATTAGAATTCGAGATTTCCCGAAAATATATGTTTTGAGATATTCTAGATCTCAATAAAAAAAAAACATTTTTACAAAAAGCTTCGTGAATGTGCGTGTGTGTGTGTGGGGGGGGGGGATGACTGTGGGCAGCGTAGTTCAAAAAACGAAAACACCGTTAAATACCAAACTTTGTATTCATATTTAACATCTTCCAAGGATACGACACGAAGTTTTTCAAGAAAATCCCTCCACGCCAAATTACCCATTACATGGAGAGAAAGAATTAAAAGTTTTATTTTTCTCTAAAATGGCTGGTCGCTATGTGATACAATATAAATTCGGTTCTCCTTGGCGGAGTAAAACAAAAAAGATATATGACATACTCTAGATATAAAAACATACTCTAGAGCTACATTTTGTTAATTATATCATATCATAAAGTTATGTTATTTTAAGTATAATTGCTAGAGCAACCTGAGAACTTAAAAATGAGGAAAATGTTTTCATATAATTCCATATTTATTTAGGGCAGTGTAAAATCCTTAAAAATGACGTTGAATGTTTTTAGATCTACCTAGTTAGCTTAAACGTTTTTTTTTTGTTGTTTTTTTTTATTATATAGGTCATCTGACACCCAAAAACACGCATTTCCAATGAAATTTGGAGATCGGGATTTTATATCAGTGACCTAGCTCAGGTGAGCAGTTGTCCTCGGTGGTCTAGGAGTAACATGCTAGTCTCTGGTTCCCAAGGTTCTGGGTTTAAAACCGGTGGAAGGCAATGGATTTTTTTCGGGCGTAAAAATCCTTAGCGTGGCTTCCTTTGGAAGGTAATTAAAGCTGGTGTTTCCGTTTTAGGGCACGTAAAAGAGCCTAACCTTGTTAAAGAGTCCTCTAAGCAAAAGTAAACTTAGAAAAACCACAGATGTGGGAGAGCGTTAATAAATAAAATTCGATCTCATGTCATTTCTTTGGTAAGTAGTTGAAAAATCTGATGTGTTTTACTCACACGACTTTCTCTACATCTCTGTAGCAAATTATTGTTAAAAGGTATTCTTCTGTCTACTTCATTATAATCGAGACAAACATTAGTAGAAATTGTCCTTATTACTTGGTTCCTTGTAAATATAAAGGTAAAAAATCTAATTTATTCCATTCATAAGTTGTCCTCTAGCTGTTCGGTAAACAAACCTTCTATTCGAAGCATTAATCTGTTATCTACATCATGCTAATCAAGATAAACATTAGCGGAATTAGTCTTATTACTAGCATCCTTGTAAGTAGAAGGGAAATAAGAAAATGCACATGCTAAAGCGATAATCTCATCCTTTAAAAGCCGGTCGCTATGTGAAACAATTAAAATTCCAATCTCTTTGCTTGCCAGAAGTAAACAAACGTGAAAGGAGAAGAAAGATGTATTCGCGTTTGAGAACATTTTAAGTGGCTAAAATTGAAACCAATAATCCAGAATTTCTCGAAAACAGTTAACTTTATAAATAAAATTATATGACATAAATTGCGTGTTTTAATGAGATCTACATTGTTTTGGGTAGTATATCTCTTACGGTTTGCCAGTCATCCAGAATGAAGACGTCTTAGAGGTTATTCTCAGAAAATTAAAAATATACTTTTTGTTTCTGATAAAAATATCTCAAACAACGTATTTTAATCAAAATCGTTAGAGCCATTTTTGAAAAAATCAAAATGTTATAAAAATGTTCCCTGTAAAGAGTAATTTGGGGCAGGGGGATTTTTTTAAATCTTTGTCGCATCCTTGTTGTCGCCCTCCGTGGTGTAATGGTTACCGTTCTAACTTCATATACCCAAGCTCGCGGGTTCAAACCCGGGCGTAAAAATTCTTAGCATGGCTTCCTTCGGAAGGAAGTAAAGCCGTGAGTCCCATATCGTAAATTTACGGTACGTAAAAGGACCTCAAGTTTGATAGAGAGGCCTCTGAGCAAAATTAAGTGGAATTTCACGCCCAGTATAGAATGGGACATTGAGAACTATAGTAGTTAAAGAGCGTCCATAAATAAAACGCCATTTTATTTCATTTTGCATCCTTGAAAGATACCGAACTTAAATATTCACAAAAACACACGGAACTTTTTCTAAAAATGTTTTTTGGGACTCAGGTGGACCCAAAATATGTAGTTCCGGTGAAATCATGGATCGAATTTTTGGGTGCATTACAATACATTCTCTGTACACTATGTACATAGTATGTGTAGAGAAAGTAAAAGGTGAAAATACTATGTATGAGTGAAACAACAAATGGCATTTAAATGTCGTTATCGATGTCATGTTTGTTGACACATAAACGATGAAGTAGACCATGTTTGGACTGAAGTGCTATCAAGGTGGACTTGCTTGATTTGCCGTGAGCATCACGTTCCGATCACCGGCGTGTAACTCGATTAGGTCAATGTCAAGCTTCACTTGCACTCAAACTGGGAACACAAACAACAAGACTTTTGTTAAAGATCTTGGCGTCTTTCACGAAACAAAACCTTTTGTTTTCCCCCTTGCAGCGGTGTTTGGCCGTCCGTGGCGTGTTTGACGCGCCGGAAACGATGGCTTGTCCCTTGGTCCAGTAGTTTGGATTGATCGTATGAGGTTGTGCTCAATCGAATGCTTGCATTCATTATGAGGCTGAATTGATAGCTTCAACTTTCAAATTGCATTCTGACATTTACCACACCTAAAAGTAATAATTAGCCCAACTCTGCGGTGCGAGGGTAGCGTGCGAGATCCCGAACTAGTCTCTATTAGGGTTAGTTGTCAACCTGGATATGTATTTTTTACTTTCTCTAACCCGTATATACAATGCACATAGGGGATAGAGAAGATATGTATTCCATCCAAAATTCTATGTCGAGATTTCACCGGAAATATATGTTTTGTGATCCCCTGAGTCCGAAAAATATTTTTAGAAAAAGATCTCTGTGTGTGTCTGTGGACAGCATAGCTCAAAAACGAAAAGACCGTTAAATACCAAACTTGGTATTTGGGTTTAGTATCGAAGATTTTTAAGAAAATCCCCCCACCCCCAAACTAACCTTTACATGGAAACATTTTCGAAAATTTTGATTTTTTTGAAAATAACACTAACGGTTTTGATTAAAATCCCGTATATTAAAGTATAGTCAGTCCATGATGATTGTAGTGCTTAGTGCACTGGCTACCCACAATTGAGTTCAGCTGAAACGGCACTGGAGCATGTGGGGTTTCTGAGCAACCGCAGCTTCTTAGCTGCTAAGAAGAAAATTCCGCAATCGTTTATTGGACCTCAACCAGTGTGAGTCTGCCTGTGTGTGTGAGTGAGAGAGACAGAGAGAGATTCCGGAGGGTGTTCGACACTGCAGCCACCATGGGCATAGGTGTGTCACACCCTAGGAGGATAGGAGGATATTATGTGACTCCAATGAGCAACCGAAACGGTCCGCGGGGAAAGAGCAAAGGTCGTGGCTCCCTTATATAGCCCGAGCAATGCTTCATCTTAACGTGGGGAGGAGCTCGCCTGATTTTTTTTTCTTCAAAAATGCAGTTCCGGAGGCTTGTCAGGACTCCGGCGCTGTATTCCTTTTTTCTCCATTTTTCCCAGTTTCCTATATTTCCTTAGTAGACCTTATTATTCTTAACGTTTTCCTTTTTACATATACATACACAAACATAGACACATTTACAAACACAGAAACACCCATGCCCAAGGCGGGACTCGAACCCACGCTCCTGTGCACCACGAAGCGCCAAAGCGAGTCACTTTAGCGAGCGCGGCCACCGAGATCGGCAATATGATTGTACTTCCCAAATACTATAGACGAGTTCAGCGCCACCCTTCAAGCGAGAGCTGTATCTTCAAAGCACGTCCAGCACCACGGAAGAGCAACATACCGTAGTCACGTGTACACTTACAACCCTGAAAGTAACCGGTTAGAATGAAATGGAGAAGAAACGAAGGGACAGGAAGTTCGGGAGAATGAAGAAACCTCTCCAGCATTTGCCTGATGATCCGAGAAAAACCCCGAAAACCCCACGTGATTCGAAGAAGTCGCCCGTGGGAGTCAAACACAGGATCTCCCGAATGCCAATCCTAGATGAAGTGCCTGAATCACCTGCCTCCGTACCTGAACCAGTACTGAATCGGTTAACCTGTCATTAAGGATTGGTTGCTCAGAGAACACGAGGAACACTGGAAGACAATATCTGAAGGTTTCAGACACTCTAAAGGTCTTACTTATATGGAGATTAGACTGAAACAGACCACAAGAATGCTAAAATTAAGCAGGTAAAATCTGTCGTGAGTAACGGGCCTCTATACGGGACACTGCACTCTTAGAGGACACCTGCATTTTGATGTCTCCTGCCAGTGGCAGTGTCAATAGGCAGATCATGCCACTACACGTCTATTGTGCAAGCGCCATGCTCTCAGTTTGCAAAATTGGACGAGCGTTCAACCATTACGATCCAGAATCTGATAAAGTTCATTATGCAGCCAGTCTTATGGATCGATTATAACATGGGGGCGCTCAAAGGTTGCAATGCCCCTTCCCCCCGACCCAATCATACTCATGCGTTTAAAGATAAACTAAAGTGATATTAACAAAACAAATTAAAGAGTTATTTGATTTTACAGTTTATACTTGGAATCTCATTCGAACCATCTCCAATATGGATATAAGTTACACAACGGAAGGGAACATCTCGCACACTGCGACCTATACATATCTATTGTGACTGAAGGGATGAAGTGAGAGAGCTACAGACCACACAGAGACCATAGAGACGCACGGAAATCCCTAACAATTCCAGGCGCAAAGACCCGTCCCAGTGCTAAGGCTTTCCAAGAGGACAATCAATGGCTTGTCGATCAGACTGCGCTCACTATCCATTGAAAGCACTCTTTACTTCGAGCAGCATTCGCACCATCTGTCCATCATCACCATACGCCGCGAACCTAGAAGCTCACCTGAAAAATGAGAAGGAAACGGAACGAAGGGGAAATTGTGAAGATGAAATCCAACATCACTTTCCATCAAGGGGACACAAAAAAAAAGAAAGCTTATGCATTTCATTCACGTGACTTTCTCTATCTGTTCTGCAACAAAATACTCTCGCAAAAGATTATTCTTATATCTACATCATACTAATCGAGATAAACATTAGCTGAAATTGGCTGATTATTTGCCTACTTGTATGTAGGAGAGATTTAAGGGAATGCACAAGATTAAAACAATACTCAAATCATTTAAAAGCTGGTAGCTATTTGACACAATTGAAATTCAGTTCTCTTTGCAGGAGTAAAATAATAGAGACTTGAAACAAAGACTTCCCATTTGAGAAATTTTAAATATTTCAAAGCTGAGGCTAATAGCAAAAAATATCTCGGAAATATTTTATTCCAAAAAAATGTGTAACATAAATTTTATGTTTCAACAAGATCTACATTTTTGCTCAGTAAGTTTTTGTCTATGTTTCAAGTTTGCTTTACCAGTAATACAAAGGTCATCCAGGATGAAGAGCTTTTCCCAGAAAAATGCAATATACACACACACATACATATTTTTCATCTATCATGAAAATATCTTAAATATATATTGTAATTTAATCAAAATCGTTGAAGCCATTTTTGAGAAAATCAAAATTTTCGAAAAATATTCCATGTAGATGATGGTTTGGAGTGGGGGATTTTCTCAAAAACCTTCGCGCTGCCTCCTAGGAAGATGCTGTATATAAATATCAAGTTTGGTATTTAAACGACATTTCATTTTTGAGCTATACTGTTTACAGTCACACACGCACTCTCAGATCTTTTTCTAAACATTATGTAGGTATTTCTGATGAAATCTTGACATCGAATTTTTGGGTGAAATACAACAGATACCTTCTTTACCTATATATGCATAGCACGTGAAGAGAAAGTAAAAGGTATTGGTCAGCGTAGGCGATCGCCAGGAATCGAACTCAGAACCTCCCAATTGCGAGTCGCACACGTTACCTCCGCGCCAACTAGCTCTTTTACTATCATTTATGTACTTATCAAATGAACAAAGACCTAGAGTAAACTTGATAATGCCCGCCTGGGTAGTGTGGTGGTATCGTGTCTGCCTCACATTCAACAGGTCGCGAGTTCGCTTAGGGTTTTACCGAATAAGGTTTTTATGGGGTTTTCCCTTATCCTGAGAAGACGAATGTTGAGTAACTTTAAACTCCATGGACCCCGAGATCATTTGAGCTTCATTTCAACAATTTCATTCATCGTCCGATATGACCAAATGAACAAATCAAATGAACAAAGACCTAGAGTAAAGTTGGTAATGCCTACCTGGGTTGTGTGGTGGTAGCGTATCTGTCTCACATTCAACAGGTCGTGGGTTTGAATCTCGTTTAGGGTGAGTTACCCGGGTAAGGTTCTTTCGGGGTTTTACCTTATCCTGAGAAGACGAATGTTGAGTAACTTTAAGGTCCATGGATCCGAGATCATTTGAGCTTCAAGTCAACAATTTCATTTATCGTCCGATGTGACCAACCAGGTTAATGGGCGTTGGAAATGTTACTCAATAGTTGCGAACCCCTTGAAGGCAACGAAAGTGCATGGTAACACTGAGGAAGAACAAGATGGCAGCGTTGTTTTTCAGAGCTCTGTGCGTCACTCACGTGGAGCGGAAAAGAAGGCCCTCTTTTCTGTCTTCTGCTTGAGCGAGCTTCCCTTGTCGGCTTCTAGGAGTCTGCAGGGCCGTGTTATTCCTGATAAGAAATCTGGTCAAGAGGAAACGTGAGCGATTTCCGGCCGTCAAGCTTCTTCCACTTCGCCGCATCTTCTTGCCTTTAATTGTTCAAATTGCGCGCCGCTTACCAACAAACAACTCTGCGTTTTTACCGAAGATTGCTTCTCTGCACGTTTCAAAGGTCTCTCTACGACTTTGTCCACCCATTGCTGCAGTACAGATAACCTGAACAACATTCACACAACAAGATTATTGCTTTCTGTACTGCTTAGGTAAACTACGGTATTACAGCCCAAAAAAAGTCTGATGTGCTCCATTCACGTGACTTTCTCTACATCTCTGTAACAAATTATTATTAAAAAGCTCATGCAATAATCTTATTACTTACTTACCTGTAAGTAGAAGCGAAATAAGGGAGTACCATAAGCTAAAGTGATAGTTAAGAGCTGGTTGCTAAGTGACCGAAGTTCCTTTGTTTGTACAGACAGCAGTTGCCAAATTTCTGTATGAGAAAAATATAAGTTTTTCCAAGCTGAAACCAAAAACGTGGAATATGTAAAAAACGATCAACTCCACGAAAAAAAAAAATGTATATAACATAAATTGTGTGTTTTAAAGTGTTCTACATTTTCTGTGTGGTAAGCTTTTGTCCATCTCTTACGGTTTAGTAGTTATGCAAAATTCCGTAAAATGTTCCAGAATAAAGTAGTCTTCAGAGGTTATTCCTAGAAAATTCAGGATATGCATTTTACTTGTTAGGTAAATATCTTTAATATACGATAATAAAATCGTTAGAGCCATTTTTAAGAAAATCAAAATTTTTGAAAAAAGGTCCATGTAAAGGGTAGTTAGGGGGGAGGCATTTTCTTGAAAATCTTCGCGTCTCATCCTTGGAAGATACTAAATTTAAATACCAAGTTTGGTATTTAATGGTCTTTTCGTTTTTGAGCTATGCTATCCACAGATACATGCACACACACGGACCTTTTTCCAAAAATGTTTTTTTTATATAGGGGAACCCAAAACATGGATTTCCGGTGAAATCTCGGTATCGAATTTTTTTGGGTGGAATGCAATACCTTCTCTATACACTATGGATGTAGTACGTGTAGAGAAAGTAAAAGTCTGACGTGCTCCATTCACATGACTCTACATCTCTGCAGCAAATTATTGTTAATAAGCTAATTCTTCTGTCTACTTCATGCTAAAATATTAGCAGAAACGGTTCTATTACATAGTTTCCTATAAGTAGAAGGGAAATAAGGGAATACACTAGGCTAAAGAATTAAGACTACAAATGAAGACTTAAATTCATTATCGACTTGGTCATTAAAATATGGACTACAGCTGAATCCAGGAAAGTCACAGGCAGTCATTATGGGACACGAGCGTTGTTGGAAACTCTAAATTTGGATAATATACAACACATTCCATTAAATAATTCTGAAATACCATTTTCTTGGAGTTTATATGGATCAAAATTTAAACTGGAAGACGCAAATTACACATGTGTGTAAAAATTACACATTGCTTCTCAATAGTCTATCCTTTAAAATGTATAAATGATTTGCTACCGACTTCAATAAAGAAAATATTAATACAAATGCTTGTGATGCCCCATTTTGACTATTATGACTCTCTTTTTACTAACCTAAGTGAAAATTTGACTCTAAGAACTTCAACGGGCTGAGAATACGTGAGTACGCTTTGTATACAATCTCCGTCGATTTGATCATGTTACACCATCGCTCAAAACACTTAAATGGCTCCAGCTTAGGGATAGAAGAAAGTGGCATTCTTTATCGTTTCTCTATCAACTCCTTCATTCTCGCATTCCAACTATTTAAACGTTCGCTTCAAATATTTTTCTGACTGTCATAATCAAGAAACTCGCTAAAACACTCTTTCCTTTTTGTTGCTATACCTGCTCAACATACAACCTTATATTCATCATCATTTACAATAGATATAGCTGGTCTTTGGAATTCCCTCCCTGAAGACGGAAGGGACTGCCGGAACGTTATACTGTTCAAGCAGAAAATTAGGTCATACAATTATACATCACTAATTTCATTTATTGTAATTAATATTGTATGTGCTAGCAAGTAATATGCATTTCAATTGTAAATATCACTAATATGTGTTTCGACCTCCATGAATATTTCACTTGAACTACTTTTTTTTACAGTTTTTATTTTCTTTTCATTTCAGGATACTTGTTGCACCTTTTTATTAAAGTTTTTATTAAGTTGTATATAATTACATTTTTGTTCTTTATTTCTTTATTCATTGTATCGTTGCTGTGTTGAATTTGATGTATTGCCTGGTAGAGTGGAATAGAAGGCATTATGGCCTAATTTCAACCAGGATAAATAAATAAATAAATAAATAAAATAAATAAACCGACAGTCAAATGTTTCAAAATGTGGTTGCTATGGGATTGAAATCCTTCCTTTGCATGGCCAAGCGTTGACAAGTATTAGAAAAGTTTAATTATTTTAAAACTGAAATCAATAACAATTAATACCTCGAAAACGGCCATCTCCACGAAAAAATGTATATGACATAAACTGTGTTTTATCGATATCTACATTTGTTGCGTAGTAAGTTTTTGTCTATCTCTTACAGTTTACTGCAAAATTCAATAAAATCATCCAGAATAAAGAGGCCTTCAGAGGCTATTTCCAGAAAACTCAATATATACATTTTATTTGTCATGCGAATATCTTAAATATATGATATTTTAATCAAAATTGTTAGAGATTTAAGAGAAAATAAAAAAATTCGAAAATTTTTTCACGTAAAGGGTAGTTGGGGTGGAGGTATTTTTTTTTAAAATCTTCCTGTCGCATTCTTGGAGGATAGAGAGCTTAAATACCAATTTTGGTATTCAATGTTCTTTTCGTTTTTGAGCTATGCTGTGCACAGACACACAAGAACCTTTTTATTAAAATGCTTTTTTTTAGAATCAGATGTATCCAAAACATGTATTGCCGATGAAATCTCAGTATCGAATTTTTGGGTGCAATACAGTACCTTCTCTATACACTGTACATAGTACGTGTAGAGAAAGTAAAAATTCGACGCTGACATTTCATTAGAGATACACGTTTTGACACTCTGAAACGAATATTTACTTACTCTACAAGGTACATAGATAGAGAAGGTGGTGCCCTTCACTCAAAAAATTGATACCGGAATTTCACCGGAAATACACGTTTTAGGATCCTCTGTATAAAAAACAACACATTTTTATGTGAATGTCCGTGTGTCTATCAACCGGATACCTCAAAAACCAAAAGTCGGTAAAATACCAATATTGGCATTTAATTTTAGTGTCTTCCAGACATGCTACACGCAGAATTCAATGAAACTCCCTTCCACACCAAACTACCCTTCACATGGTACTTTGTTTTTGAGCTATACTGTCCACAGACACACACACACACACGAACACACTCACGAACCTTTTTCTGAATCTGCTTTTTTGGATTCAAGGGGACCCAAAACATGTATTTCCGGAGAAATCTCGGTATCGAATTTTTGGGTGGAATGCAATGCCTTCTCTATTCACTACGTGTGTAGTATGTGAAGAGAAAGTAAACATTTGATGTGCCCATTAATGATTTTCTCTACGTCTCTATAACAAATTATTCTTTTATGTAATTCATGTTAATCGAGATATATAGTAGCAGAAACCTCTTATTCTATTTCCTGAAAAACGGCTCTAATAATTTTTATTAAAGTGGTGTATGCTAAAAATATTTACATGACAAATAAAACTCATATTTTGAATTTTCTGGAAATATCCCTTGGTGGGCTCTTCATTTTGTATGAATGTTGCATAACTGGTAAACCGTAACACATATACAATAATGTATTGCACAAAAATGTAGATCTCGTTAGAGGATACAATTTATGTCATATAGGTATATTTTTTCGTAGAATCGACCATTTCCGAGATATTCCTTGTTATTGGTTTCAGTTATTAAATACTTTAAACTTTTCTCATACGGGAATTTGTCATCTCTTAACCATGCAAAAACATGGATTTCAACCATATGGCAACCGGTTTATAAAATATTTGACTATCGCTTGAGCATGGTGAATACCCTTATTTCCGTTTCACTTACAAGGAAGCAAGTAGTAAGAGGTTTCTGCTACTGTTTATCTCGATTAACATGAATTACATAAAAGAATAATTTGTTATAGAAATGTAGAGAAAACCATATTAATGGACACATCAAATGTTTACTTTCTCTACACGTACTATATACATAGTGAATAGAGAAGGTATTGCATTCCACCCAAAAATTCGATACCGAGATTTCTCCGGATATATATGTTTTGGGTCCCCCTGAATCCAAAAAGGGAGTTTCAGAAAAAGTCTTGTGAGTGTGTTCGTGTGTGTGTGTGTGTGTGTGTGTGTGTGTGTGTGTGTGTCTGAGGACAGTATAGCTCAAAAACGAAAAGAAAATCCCCCACCCCCAACTACCCTTTACATGGCATTTTTTTTCGAAAATTTTGATTTTCTTAAAAATTGCTCTAATGATTTTGATTAAAATATCGTATATTAAAGATTTTTACCTGAAAAATAAAATGTATATCTTGAGTTTTCTGGGAATAGTCCCTAAAAACGACTTTATTCTGGATGAATTTTACGGAATTTTGCATAACCGCTAAACCGTAAGACATGGACAAAATCTTACCAGACAAAAAATATAGAGCACGTTAAAACATAAAATTTATGTAACATACATTTTTTCCTGGAGTTGATCGTTTTTTAGATGTTCCTTGTTTTTTGTTTCAGCTATGAAAAACATACTTTTCTCATACAAAGGAACTTCAGCCACATAGTAACCAGATTTTCACTATCTCTTTATCATATGGTACTCCCTTATTTCACTTCTACTTAGCAAGTAATAACACTATTATGCTAATTTTCTCTCGCTTTGCATGAAGTACATAGAAGCATAAGCTTTTTAACAATAATTTGTTACAGAGATGCAGAGAAAGTCATGTGAATGGAACACATCAACATTTTTAAACAGGACTGTGTGATTTGGACGCTCCATTGGATCCTGAAAAAGAATATCGGCACTGTGACAAAGAGGGAGGACTGGTTCGGCTTCTTGAGACAAAAACGCTGGAAGTTGATGAAGTGCGGATTTATCGGCGATATGCAGCCATTTATCACACGGTTTGAGGTTACCAATTAATATTGTTGGTTGCTCTGTTGACTATCACCTCAACATTAAACAGCGCTGCTTCTAAAAAAATCTGATGTGTTACACTCACATGACTTTCTCTAGCTGTTCCACAAACAAACTTCTTACGAAACATTATTCTTCTTTCTACACAATGCTAATCGAGATAAACAGTAGCAGAATTTCCTTAATACTTAGTTCCTTATAAGTATTAGAAAGCTTAAGGAATGCGCTATGCTAAAGTGATAGTCAAATGTTTTAAAAGCCATCGTTTTGCGGATGTCATTGCAAATTGCTTCTTTGCCTGGCCAGGAGTAGAAAAACGGGCGTTTCTTGTATGAGTAAAGTAAGTACTAAGTACTTTACAATTGAAACCAATAACAAGGAATATCTTGGAAACGGTTACCCCCACAACAAAAACGCAAAGGACATAAATTGTGTGTTTTGTCGAGATCTACATGTTTTTTGTAGTAAGTTTTTATCTATCTCTTACGGTTTAGCAGTTAAGTAAAATGCGGTAAAATTCATCAAGTATAAAGATGTCTTTAGAGGCTATTCCCAGAAAATTCAAGATATACATTTTATTTTGGGATGTAAATATTTTTAATATACGGTATTTTAATCAAAATCGTTAGAAGAATTTTTTAAAAAATTTTGAAAATCTTCGTGTCACATTCTTGAAAGATACTAAGGATAAAGTCCAAATTTGGTATTTAACGGTCTCTTTATTTTTGAGCCAACTGTCCACAGGTACACAACACACACGCGGACCATTTTTTCGGATGCAGGCGACCCAAAACATACATTTCCGGTGAAATCTTAACGTCAAATTTTTGGATGGAATACAGCACCTTCTCTATCCGCTATGTACATTGTACATACGGGCTAGAAAAAGTATCAAAATCCACGCAACTGTAGTCAAATGTAGTTGCTCTCCCTCCTTTATCACAGGCATGTTTGATCTCAGTTAATGGGATTCAATCTCACGTTTATTTTGGGTGGGGGGATAGTTGGCTCTACCCCATTCCCCCCCCCCCCCCCGATAAATCACAAGAAGATCGCACATTATTTTGAGATGGCATTCCCCAGTAGTAACCCAGTGGTAAGAGCAACCAGACGGAGACCGGGAGAGTCGAGGTTCAAATCCTGGCGATTCATTTGTGTTTTTAAATCTGATTCTTCCTTTCAAACTCCTATCCTATGAACGACTAGTGCGAAAAAAAAAACACATAAAATACATTTCTACAAATGTTTAACTCGATTTATATAAGCTTTTGTAAGAATAGTTTGTCGCAGATTGGTTAGTATTTTGAATTGAGTTTTTTTATGGACGCTCTTTAACTTCAATGGCCTCAACGTTGCATTCTATATTATTGAATTTCCATTTATTTAACCATCTTTTATAAAAGTATATTAGGTTTATATGTTTATAGATATGATAACATATATAATAACATAATAGACAATAATATTCTATATACAACAACAAAATGAACTATCATATTTGATTCAACAATACAATATACAATAAAGAGAACCTAAAATAAACTTTTAAGTTTAGAAAAAATAACATTAATACATTTTTCAAACTCTTTTAAAAAGCACTTAGATATTAAAATATGTTGTTGTGGAGGCCTATAATCCTTATTGCAGTTGTTTAAATGTGTAATTGAATCTGCGAAAAAAACGACAATCAAACAAGATGTGTTCCACATATAAAACACATTCTTGACACATACAGAGAAAGCAAGTTCTAACATTTATTTTAAATCGCTCAAAATAATTTCCGAAATTGCCATGTCCAGAAAGAAACTGTAAAAATATTGTTGGTTATAAACTTTCTACATTCGAGTTTATCTTGCACAGTATTAAAGAACAGCTGCCTAGTCAATTGCATCAGTATTGCATTGTCCCACTCTATATTGGACGTGAATGAGCGCGTTTGCTCAGGGGCCTCTTAATCAGGTGAGGTTCTTTTGTGTGCCGTAAATCTATGACACTGAGACTAACGGATCTACTTACCTACCGAAGGAAGCCATGCTAAGGATTTTTACGCCCCAAAAATCAATGGTCCTCCGCCGGGTTTTGAACCTTCGATCTTAGGAACCAGATGCTAGACTATTACCTCTAGACTACGGAGGGCGACAGAGAGATTGGCTAGAACAAGTCGTATGAAGGTAGCACGTCAGAATTGTTATCGACTTGTGATACTATTCGATTAAATAACCTTCTAAAAATAATTATTTCACTTTATATCCTTTCTGAAATAGTTATCCACTTTAAAATCTGTGTTGTTCTTAATTTAGCTACGCAGCTTCATACTCTGCAAGTTTGTACATTTTCACACTTCACTCTTTGTGATGTAACACATTCGTCGAAAAGGTTAATGAAAAACGCCTGCTCATTCCCTTTTGCACTGAATATTGAATTCAGCCATAGAATACTATCTTTAATTTCTTCCGGGTGTAATGGCGGTTTAATAGAACCTCGCTAAGTCGTTAGGGATGGTCATTTCAATTTGGATGAAACTGCCAAATGAAAAAGCAGCGAAACATTTAAGAGAATTCGAGAGCTTGCTTGAGGAATGATTCATCCCAGTGCAGAGTCTGACAATGCTACTACATTTGTTGCTTCTGTGGCCTCACGAGTCGGTCGCTAAACAAACAGAGCCGTGGCTAAAGTGGTATGATGTCCTGGTGCGCCACTGATGTTCCGTGTCCATCGCCGATTAGCGCCCTACAGCACGACCATTGCTGGACCCTGCATTGGTGCATCGTGAAGGAATGTGTGTGGCGAAATAGGTGGTCCGTGTAAACGCCGATGATGAACTGTCTCTCTGTGCTTCTGATGCTCGAGGAATCGTAGCGAATATGCCGATCACGTTTTGACAATACGCATTGATATCGGCGTTTAACCATCAAATGGATCCTGTGCTTTCTTGAACAGATTTTAGGTTGTCAAGGGAGACAGTTTCCTTTTTTTTTTTTTTTTTTTTTTTTTTTTTTTTGTAGTGTTTAACGCCCGCTGTAACTACTTATGGCACCACAGGCGAAGAGGGAGACAGGGTAGAGAGACAGTGACTACCATCAATTTGGATACAAGCGTCATTTTAGCTGTTTTTATTACTTTCTGTACACGTACATAGTGTACAGAGAAGGTACTATATTGCACCCAAACATTTTAGAGCGAGATTTCACCAGAAATGCATATTTTAGGTCCCTGAATCTTCTTAAAAAAGAAAACATTTTTAGAAAAATGCCCGTGTGTGAGTCTGTCTGTGTTTGTTTGTGTGAATGTGGGCAGCATAGCTTAAAAACTAAAATTCCTTTAAATACCAAACTTAATATTTACCACCAAAATTTGCAGCAAAATCCCCCCACTCCCAATTACCCTTTACAACAAAAAATATTCGAAAATGTTGGTTACCTCAAATATAGCTCTAAGGATATTGATTAAAACCTCTTATATTTAAGATAATTACTTGACAAATGAAATGTAGGTATATCTTGAATATTCTGGGAATAGCTTCTGAAGACCTCTTTATTCTGGATGAATTTTTCTGAATTTTTGCATAACAGGTAAACCCTAAGACATAGACAAAAACTTACCGCACAGAACATGTAGAACATAAAATTTGTGTCATATACATTTTTTTTTAGAGTTCACCGTTTTCCAGATATTCCTGGTTGTTGGTTTCAGTTTTAAAATATTTAAAACTTTTCTCGTTTGCCAGCTCCTGGCTACGCAAAGAAACGGATTTCAGCCCCAATAGCAAGCATATTTTAAGACATTTGATTGTGCGTTTAGCCTAGTGTATTACCTTATTTCGCTTCTACTTAAGCAATAAGACAGTTTCTGCTAATATTTTTTCGATTAGCATGAAGTAGATAGAAGAATAATCTTATTAACAATAATTTGTCACAGAGATGTAGAGAAAGTCATGTGGATGGAATACATCAGATTTTTTTCTCTCTGCTACGTAAAATTAAGAGAGGAAGCATTGCACGACCCACTCGCCTCTCACCTCTCACCTAGACGGTCCGGGTTCGATTCTAACCGACCGCATGTGAGATTTGTAGTGGACAAAGCGGTGCAGGGGCGGGTTTTCTCCGGGTTCTCCGGTTTCCCCCGCCATCGCATTCCACCGTTACTCAATCTTCATTCCATGTATCACCAGTGTCATCGTCTGCGATGCCACAAGTAGTAGAAGCAGACGTTAAACACAACGAAGCATTGCATTCCCCCAAAAATTCAAAACTTAGATTTGATCGAAAATACGTCTTTTTGAGACTCCCTGAATAAGAAAGGCATGTTTTACTTTATCTACTTCATACAGAGTACTTAGGTAGAGAAGGCATTGCAATCCACTCAAAAATTTGATATCCGATTTTCACTGAAATACACGTTTTAGGGTCCTGAATCCATTTCTGTGTGCGTGTATATGTGACCATGAAGACTCAAAAATAAAAATATTGGTTAAATATCAAACTTGATATTTAAATTCAGCATATTTTAAGAACGCAACAAGATTTAAAAAAAAATCCCCATCTCTAACTACCCTTTACGTGGAAAACATTTTTGAACATTTTAATTTTCTTAAAAATGGTTCTAACAATTTATATTTAAATGTATATTAAAGATACCTACACGACAAATAACGCGCATTCTTGAATTTTCTGAAGTCCACCTCACTCTGAATGATTTTTGGCAAACAGCAACAGATAGACACAATCTTACTATAAAAATGGATCTTGTCAAAACAGATAATTTATGTCAGATTCACTTTTTTATTTATTTATTTTTTTGTTCAAAATCTTCTCGGGCTTCTAGCCAGGTTAAAACTTGGCTTGACACCAACGTTTCGAAGAAGTGCATCTTCCTCGTCTTCAGGGTGAACTGATGCACTTCTTCGAAACGTTGGTGTCAAGCCAAGTTTTAACCTGGCTAGAAGCCCGAGAAGATTTTGAATTAACACGTCGCCAGGAAAGCTTCAGTTCTTATTTTATTTTTTTGTGTTAACCACATCCGAGGTATTCCTTGTAATTTATTTAAATGTTCCAATAGTCATTACTTTTCTCAATGAGAAATCGTTATTGGTTTATTTTTATCTGGTCACACAAGGATAACGCAATATCAAGACCAGCAACCTGCTGTCAAAAGATTTGACCATCGGTTAAACCTGTGTACTTCCCTGTTTCCATTCAGTCTATAAGGAAATATGCAAATACCCATTTCTGCTAAGTTTATCTGCATAAGCATTAGGTGGATAAAAGAATAATATAAATGTTTCGATATTTTAGAGTTTTTAAATTCTTACGCGTTTTCGATCAGTATAAAAGGGTATCTGCGGCGAAGGAGATCATAAGATGGATTACGTTCTATGCGAGTGGGCTTTATTCAATTTACAGCGCAGCTATTCAAGACAATATGTAAAACCGAAAAAAAAATATTACTGGATAAATAGTATAATGAAATGCAACAACATTACTTGAAGTCATTTGGGCGATTTGTTCAAATGGTACATTTTAAACTGTCCTAAGCAGAACTTTAAGTAATAATAGATAATAATTAACATTATAATGACACCGTAAAACAATTTAAAAGCTGTGAATGTTTGAAAATATCTCCAGTCATTTTAAAAACGATAAAAAGGATTGTTCAACATAATGGTTGGAATAATACCGAAGAAATTTCCCAACAGTTTTAAAGTGACTTTTATTATGTAGCTAATTAGCAGTTTGCGGCATATAATTGTTGAAAACAACTTGAGTTATAAGAATTAGGTTCTACACCGTAGGACCTGTTTACCAATATCAGTCAAGAGTTTGAGAGACAGGTTTCCCAATCTACCATCACCGTCTCTAAACTTTCACTCCTGCCGGCAGTTACTACAACTCAAGTTTTTCTTAACCAACACAGCATCTAGAAAATCTACCTGCCTATGCGTAGGTTGGCCCGCGGGAAAGTCACAGAATACTTCTACGTTAGGTATTGCTGTATATATTGAGTTGTTTACTGCACTGCCAACTGATTGTTTTCCTGACAATTACAATAAATTGATGAATAGACTGTATTCGTTTATTTGCATTTTGAAACAAACTGTTGACATAAAATGTTTTCTTAATCTGTGCTACTGGTTGTCACATAGCAAAGCTACTTGGTAGGAGCTATAGACAACACTGCTTTCGTTCTGCTAACTTAATTTAAATTCAAATTTGTGGTAAATTTTCTCAAGCTTCTGAGATCCCTGAAGAACTAAAAAAGCTGCCATCATCGTACTGTGCAGCTGATTTGGGCTTGAGCTGTGTGCCCCGTGGTTAAATTGTCACGAGGTCACTTGAAGGGGACAATTTGCGTCATCAACTCTATATGGCACGTGGCCACCAATAATGTGGCGCGGTGTAATCGAAGATTCGTGCTGCAATTAGCATAGTTGGGGCGTGGAAGGCTGGCAAAAACAGATGTCTCTCGGATCGCGAGTCCCCGTACACCCTCAAGAGGCCCTCCAGAGTGGCGGGGGGTTGTGGGAAGACGGAGATCGCTTGGGAGGGGCACGCAGTCACTGTTGCTGACAGTTAAAACCCATTTACAGGAGCCCTGACACGCAAAACGAATCTGCAAATAATTGATTTTGGCTTAGAGGAGGACTGGGTGACTTGAGTGGTACCGCAACACCCTCAATCCACAGCAGGGGAACAGGCTGTTCTTCTCACTCACATGGTCTTGCCGGAGTTCGAAACGATGACTGAAAGATGATACCAAAAGTTCTCTTTCTCTACATTAGATACAGATGCTTATGAATTACACCAAAAATTTCGATACAGAAGTTTCAATAGAAATACAGGTTTTAGGAAAAGGCATTTTCCGAAAAAGGTTCTTATGTTGAAGTTTGTCCTTGTGTCTGTGAACACGATAGCTAAAAAAAATCTGATATGTTCTATTCATATGACTTTCTCTACAGTGCTGTGACAAATCATTGTTAAACAGCTTACTCTTCTATCTACTTTATGATAATTGAGGTAAACGTTAGTAGAAATTGTCTAATTGCTTGCTACCTTGTAAGTAGAAGGTAAATAAGAGAATACACAGGCTAAAACGATAAGCAAATCTTTTAAAAGATAGTTGCCATGTGATTGAAATCCACTTCAATTCATGGCCAGGAGTTTACAAATATCCGTGTGAGAAAAGTTTAAGTATTTTAAATCTGAAAGAAATTTACTAACTAGGAATATCTCAGAAATGCTCAACTCGACGAAAAAAACGCATATCACATAAATCGTGTGTTTTAACGAAATCTATGTTTTTTGTGAAGTAAGATTCTGTCTAGCTCTTGCGGTTTATCAGTTACGCAATATTCAACAAAATTCATCCAGAATAAAAAGGTGTTTAGAGGCTATTCCCAGAAAATTCAATATACATTTTATTTTTCATGTAACTGTTTTTAATATGCCTGCGGTATTTTAATCATAATCGTTAGAGCCGTTTTTGAGAAAATCAAAATTTTAGAAAATGTTTCTATTTAAAGGGTAGTTTGGGTAGTTTTTTCTGGCAGAAACTAAACTTAAATACCAAGTTTGGTATTTAACCGATTTTTCATTTTTGAGCTATCGTGTTCAGAGACAAGCGGACACACACGGATTTTTTTTTTCTAAAATTTCTTTTAGTATTCTCGGTGAAACCTAGAATTTTTGGGTGGAATGCAATACCTTCTCTATGCACTGTACATAGCACGTGTAGAGAAAGTGATAATGTAACATATGTCAAAATGTAGTCACAAATAAAGTCTTACATTCACTGCTGCAAATAATTCACTTGACGCGTAGAAAGTTTATATCTGCACGCCCTCTATGACTCGCGCTCCACTGCGCGCTAACACTCATTTCACTCACGACTCGTAATATACACAACAATACTGCACTGTAATCATTCCTCCTTTATAGCTAGAAAATGATGTCACAAACTTCCTTGAAATTTGTTGAGGATACTGGAAGGCGAAGCTTGGAGGATCATCTCAAATATCGAGTAGAATCATGATGCCACGAGAAGAGTCTCGCATTCCGAAGGATCCTATTACGTCGCGCACTCTTCCATGTTGTTGACGCATCCCAGCTGCGATGACTTACATACCTAGGAGAACATCAGAGCAGTCATATACATGGCTGCTATTGTCACAAAAATATCGTGAATTAAAATATTTATGTGCCAAGTAAATAGAGTATGATTTTGTAGTACAATTTGTAAGATCAGTCAGTATAACTTTTACAGTTTACTGGTTATGCAAAAGTAATACAGAATGAGTCTCTTCCCAGAAATCCACAAAACATTTTATTTTCCATGTAAAACTCTGAAATATGTGACACTTTAATAAAAATTTTAGAAAATCGAAAATTCCCAAAATGTTCCACGAGAAGGATATTGGGTGGGGGGATTTCCTAGAAATCTTCATGTTGCTCGTTGAAAAATACTGAACGCAAATACTCAGTTTGGTACTTAACCAAATTTTCGTTTTTGAATTATGCTGTTCAAACAAAACACTCAAGGGCTCTTTTCTAAAAGTCTATGTTCCATTCACCTGACTCTCTCTATATCTAATCTGCAACAATCGTGCTATTCCACATAAAATTTAGCAGAAATTGTCTTGTTATTTAATAGAAGGAAAGCAAAACGATAGTAGAATCCTCTAAAATGTGGTTGTTGTGTGATTTAAATTCGTTTCTCTTTGCATGGCCAGGATATAGACCAAAAAAACAGGAATGACAAATTCTTTTATGAGAAAAGTTTAAGTGTAGCTATTTTATTTACTAGGAACCAATAAAAATAACTTTATAACACTCTAAATGGATGAATACTTTGATCTCTTGGTGTTAGGATTCCCCTGTGTGGTTCTACCGCACGTTGAGGGAGAATATTCGTTAAGCCACCCTTCAGTTCTAATTTAATATCGCAGTCAATAGCATAATCTCTGACATTCCATGTGCCTGAGAGAATATGCTGTTTTACGGCCGAGTACATCTGTGGGGAAATCGTTCTTGACAGTAATCAATTAGCAATTGTATTTTCCCTGAGGATATTGCCCAGGAGTCTTCACGCTGACCCTCGTTCGCTGCCACTAGGGAATGGTTACTCGACTCTTAATGTGTTTTCTAAACAGTCCAACTCAACTCGACATTACATTTGCATTTCAACTCCCTCTTGTCTTTTTCTCCTGTTGTTTTTTTTTTTTTTTGTATCCCATCCCTTTGCTTCACACATTTTCTGTGTCTTCCTCGCTTTTTATTCCCCCTCTAATTTGTTCCATTAGAGGCAGTAATCCCAAATCCAGAACGCGATAATGGGTTTCAGCAGTTTTGCTTCCAAGCAATCTGCCCCCGCACGCTCCCAAATTGGGGCCAAGAAAGGGGGATATAATTTAGTAATGCGCCCAATAGCCCCGGCAAGGGGAAGAGACCATATATTTCCTTGTTTTTTTTAAAGTGTGGGTTCTTAATGTGTTTGGGTTGAGAAAAGCTGCGATATGAGACGTAAGGATTTCATGCCAAAATGAACTACGTCGAACTTTGAAGACGTTTTTCTTATCGCTGAGACCAAGGCTACAATAACCTTCCTTGCATATACTCCAGCATTTTGGGTTCACTTAACGTACACTATAGGACAATTTTCAGCATCCAGGAAATATAAGTTTAAAACGCAATGAATTATACGAGAGCGGTGCTGAACATTTTGAAATGCTATGTTTTAAAGAAAACTATTTTATGTGTGTTTTTTACTTTCTTATTTAGTACATACTACATAGGTAGAGAAGGTATTGCACTCCTCCCAAAAATTCGATACCGAAATTTCACCGGAAATACAGGTTTTAGAGTTCCCTGTATCCAAAGTAACAATTTTAGAGAAAAGCCCGCATATGTGTGTGTGTGTGTGTGTGTGTGTGTGTGTGTGTGTGTGTCTGTAAACAGGATAGCTCCAAAATGAAAAGTCGGTAAAATACTAAACTTGGTATTTAAGTTTAATATCTTCCAAGGATGTGACAAGAGGATTTTGAGAAAATATTCCAATCCCAAAAATCGAAAATTATTTCCTCTAAAATGACTCTAACAATTTTGATTAAAATACCATATTATAGATATTTACATGCCAAATAAAAGGTACATATTGAATTTTCTCAGAATAGACAATGAATCAAACTCTTTACTCTGGATGAGGTGTAGAGCTCGTAAACCGTAAAATATAAACAAAAGCTTACTGCACAAAAAACAGTAGATCTCGTTAAAACACACAATTAAGGTAATATACATTTTTTGTGAACTTAAACATTTGGGAAATATTCCTTGTTAATGGTTTCAATTTTAAAATGCTTATACTTTTCTCAAAGTTGTTAATTGTTTCATTTCTTTTGTTTTACTCCTGGCCAGCGAAAGAGAACTGAATGCCATTCGTATAGTGATAGCTATTAAAGAATTTGACTGTACTCAAATAGGCATTTCTTCTACTAATCCCTTAAAAAGTGCAAAATCAACACACTATGAAGTAAAATACGAAAATGAGCAAATGTTTATGACATATTAAAGGTTTTATAATTGCTGACTTGTAGTTAGACAAAAAGTATATTTCATAATTGTTTATGTGCCTATTTTAGTAATTTAACTCTGGATCGACAGCACTGAAAGGAATACTTGAAGCAAATGAGGAACATCAGCGTGCTGGGAAGGGAAACGGAAATAATAGGAAATACGTCAGTGTTCGGTTTATGAAGGTTGTTCACTTCATCACCAAGACTCCGTTGTTACATTGGAGCGTCAGTCAGCCTCCCTTTGTACGTACGAGACAGAGGTAGAAGCACGTTTTCCGGCTCACGAACATAAAGTCCTCTAATGGGATTCATGAGCAAGGTGGACTGGACAATTGGACATTTTGTCACCAGCACTCCGTCACGCTCACGTCGCTTCTGCGCTTGCGCTCCAACTGAGGAAACACGAGATGCCTACCTTCCGTTGCGATTTCTGCGAGAATTTCCCCTTTTGCCCTAAATTGGCAAAAAGTGACCAATCCTCTTCTTTAGATGAAAGTAAGAAAGGGATATTTGCATAACAAATTTCTGCTATATTTACTTTCTCTACACGTACTATATACATAGTATATAGGGAAGGTATTTCGTTCCACCCAAAAATTCGATACCGAGATTTCACCGGAAATAGACGTTTTAGGGTACCTTGTATCCAAAAAAGTATTTTCAGAAAAAGTTCCATGTGTGTGTGTGTGTGTGTGTGTGTGTGTGAGCGCGCGCGCGCGCGTGTCTGTCCGTGTGCCCGTGTGAACATGATAACTCAAAAAGTTAGTAAAATACCAAGCTTGGTATTTAAATTTAGTATCTTCCAGGGATGCACACGAAAATTTTGAGAAAAATTCCCCCAACCCCAACTACCCTTTACATGGCAACATTTTTCGAAACTTTTGATTAAATTACCGTATATTAAAGATATTTTTATGGCAAATAAAATTTGTGTTTTGAATTTTTTGGGAATAGCCTCTAAAGATATCTTTATTTTGAATTAATTTTGCTGAATTTTGCATAAGTGGTAAACTATAAGGAGAGACAGAAACTTACTACACAAAAAATGTAGTTCACGTTAAAACAGACACTTTATGTGATATAGTTTTTCGTTGAATTGACCATTTCTGAGATATTCCTTGTTATTTGTTTCAGATTTAAAATACTTAAACTTTTTTTACATGGAAAGTTGTAAACTACTGGTGCTGCATAGAAACAGATTCCATCCACATGGCAACCGCTTTAAAAGATTTGACTATCGTTTTAGCCCTGTGTATTCCCTTCTACTTACAAGGAAGCAAGCAATTAAGACAATTCTGCTAATGTTTATCTCGATTATTATAAACTAGATGGAAGAATATGCTTTTTAATAACAATTTGTTACAACAATGTAAAGAAAGTCATGTGAATGGAACACATCATATTTTTAATTAATTTGCCTTTGTCTAAATAGATCATTATGCTCAAAACAGTGTCACTATAAATTAACCCTTTCACTAGTTACAATTTAAAAACGTTTCACTTATTTGAAACGTTCTCAAGAAAACAAATTATGGAGAATGTTTATTTGAGAGCAAAATAGGTATATCAATAATCAAATTAATAAGTATAAGATGATTCAATATTAATCTTTTAAAAATAGAAACCTGAGCCGTTACCCTCTTGTACGTTCAAACTGAATCTGCTGATGCCTACGTCATCAGCAGATGACGTTACACGGTTATGGCCTAAACAAGATCGTGCACTAATCTCAGAGTGATGTAAATTGAGATTTTGCCGAGACCCGGTGGCAAAATGGTAGAACTAACTTTCCTCCGCTTCCCAAGCAGGTCTTCGTGGGAGAGAGAGCAAGTCAGTCCGCTGGAAAACTCGCTGTGGGACAGATCATCTTCTAAAGCACAGCGAAGCTTTACTGCGTAGCAGCTAAGGGTGGGTTTCTTTAAGCTTGGGCAAAATTGAGAGTTATACATGTTTGGTATGTCTAAATTGTTCATTGTGGATATCCACTTCTTGCTCGGGACAATCGGGCGATATTTATTACTATATTTTGTTCAAATTCTGTTTCATTGCCTTAACTTATGAGTCTGATTTGTATACTGTAAATTAAACATGGAAGAATGTAACTTTCCAACTAAAAGTATTCATGGAAAAATCAAATAGATTTTTAATTTATCTTTGTTAAAATAAGTTATTCCAATAAACATTGTGAAACACTGCCAGTGTTTTTTTGCAGTTTCCTATAAATTTTTTCCCTAGGTCTTTTAGGAAGCTTGTTAATTTAAAGATTCCCTCTTTCCCCACCCTTTTTTGTATACATTAGTTTTGCCTAGCATTACTACAGTACAAACCTCAATTTCAATACGCTGTTTTCGTTGTACACATAAAGGCTGATACATTTTGTGATAAGATGTTTTATTAAACTAACTTTATTTTATAACAAATTCTTAAATATTTTATAAAATAATGTTTTAATACACATTTCGACTAAGATTTGTTTACTTTCATACATAAAAATCAAAATCTGCCCATGAAATGAACTTAAAAGTATGCACTAAATACGAGTAAAAGGTATCTAATATAATGACTTTTCCTCATAGTTGAAGAAACAATCATCATATTTTTTTTTTCTTTAAAACGTGCTGCTTTAAAGATAATCAGTTGGAAAGTTAAAAATATAAAATAAAAGAAAAATGTTAATTTGTTCAATTCACACGTCTATCTCCACAAACTGTTACACATTATTCCTTTGTCTGCATAGTGATCGAGATAAATATTAGCAATAATGGTTGTATTAATTAGAATAATAGAAAGAAAATAAGATAATACTCTAGCCTAAAGCGATTGTCAAATGGTTTAAAAAACCGGTCACTATGTGAAAAATTGACATTCGGTAAAACAAAAGCGAGATGAAACAAAAGATGACCTCCACGTAGAGAAAATTTTAAGTAGCTTAAAATTCAGCCCAATATAATGAATATCTCGGAAACGGTTAACTCTATAAAAAATATATATGACATAAATTGTATGTTTTAAGGAGATCTATATTTCCTGTTGGGTATGTTTTTGTCCTCTTACGGTTTATCATTTATGTAAAATTCAACCAGAATGAAGAGATCTTCAGAGGCTTTTAAGATATCCATTTTTTTCATGTAAATTTCTTTAATAAATGATATTTTAATCAAAATCGTTAATCATTTTTAAAATAAAAAAATGTTAAAAAATTATCATGTAAAGGGCTAAGGTGGGAATTTTCTTGAAAAACTTCGTATTTCATTCTTGAAAGATACTAAACTTAAACACAAATTTGGTACTTTCGTTTTTGAGCTATACTGTCCGCAGGCACATACGCACACATACAGACCTTTTTCTAAAACTGACTTTTTTGGACTCGGGGGATCTCAAAACGTATATTTCCGGCGAAATCTCGACATCGAATTTCTCTCCATTGATACGATTTACTTAGTGCGTATAGAGAAAGTAAAACACACTATGTATGCACTATGCGCTTGTACTAGCAGCACTTGTTTTATGGGAAGTAAGTATGGGGGCGGGGGGGCGGGGGGGGGGGGGGCGGAAGAAGAATGGTCCGCCGCCTGTCTTTCTGTACTGTTGTCAACCAAGAAATTATGGTGAATAGGTTATCTAATTTACCGCGTAGTAGAATTGTCAAACAAAACTCAGCGCATGTGCGTCAACTCTTGGATCTACTGACAGGATGAAAATCTAGCATTGAAGGGTGTATAGTGTACTTTATATCGAAATGTGATCGCCTTGCTCTGCTTTCGAAATTTTGCGAAACCTAACGAATGAAGACCAGGTATCGAAGCAAGAAAAACCAAGAAAGCGTGCGCGTATAGTTTATCCATCGTAGCGCTGGTTTTTTATGGTCTGCGATTCAGTTTTCTCGACATAACAAATGTGTACACTGGAATGTACCTTCTGTGTTCTAAATTGTGACAATGCCGTCCGGTATATGATCGTTCTCCTGTTCACTCTGGTATGCGGCGGTGTAGCTGGAATGTGAAACATTGCAGTTGAATGCGTAAGCAATGGCGCGCCACTACAGGATCCTTTGGAACACGAGACTCTTCTCACGAATCATGATTCTTTCCGATAATCGAGATGTTTCTCCAAGCTTTGATTTCTAGTACATTCGACAAGTGTCCAGGCACTCTGTGACTCATTTTCTCGCTATATATATATATATATATATATATATATATATATATATATATATATATATATAGTTTTATGTTATGAATTTTACCAAGTCGTGAGTGACTGGAGGATATGCGCAGTGGTGCGCGAGCCATGGATGGCTGCAACCATAAAGGAATAAATGGAAATGGCGTGTTATTTATGGACGCTCTTTCACTTATGAGGTTCTCAGCGTCCCATTCTAAATTGGGCGTGAAAGACTGCTTAATTTTGCTCAGAAGTCTCTCTATCAGGATTGAAGTTCTTTTACGTGCCGGAAATCTACGACACGGGACCAACGGCTTTACTTCCCTTCCGAAGGAAGCCATGCTAAGGATTTTTACACCCGAAAAAATCCATTGTCCTCCGCGACCTTGGCTATATGAAGTCAGCATGGTAACCATTACTCCACGCAGAGCGACACAACTATAAAGTGTCTACACGTTGAGAGAATTATTTACAGCAGTGATTCAAAACTTTACCTGTAACTTCATTCTGAGTCAATATAGACATTTATTACAAAATTATATATGATCTTGATTTAGACCTCATTTGTCACTCATAATTGATTAGAATAAGAAATTGGATTCTCTATTTAGACAGAAAAATATTCCTTTTTATAAGCATTTTATATAGGTACTATTTGTCTCTTTTAATAAGATTGTTGGTTCGGTTGACTATTGGCATGACTCTAAGAAGGCAAGTTGAGCAAGCAGGACATTGCACTGTTAGTTGGTTGGTACACTACAGCCACCTTTGGAGGATGGGATGATATGAGAGTATTTTCGTCGGGAAGCCGAAATCTGAATTCGGGAAAAGAGCCACCATGGTGGGTCCCTAACATAGTACAAGGAGTTCATCTCTTTGCGGGGAGCACTAGGAGCCCCCGCACTGGATCTGACTGATCCTCCCAAGTTCCGCAGATGGCTGCAAACGCCAACCTGCCACCGAGAGCGGTAATCTCAAAGCGCGTTCACCCTAACATAAGAGCGTCACTACAGCAGTTTCGCCGACATTTATAACCCTAAAAAGACCGGTTGGAATGAAAAGAAAATGAAATGATGGGACAGGAAGGGACAAGAATCGAAACTATGACCTCCCAATGCCATTCCTAAACAAAACGCCTGAGCCTTGATGCACTGTGTTGTACTCCTGCTTGCATTCTAGAAAACAAACACCAGGTGGCCCATTTGCGCTGTATTTGACGTGTTTAGATATCCCTTTGTGCGTTAACCCAGCAGAGCTATTTCAAGTTTAAAGTTGTCAGGGAGAAATTTGCCCTCTCAATGTGCGTGAACATCTCCGCTGATAAGCAAGAGGGGTTTAACGAAGGCCGCTGACTCAGTTCCCACTAAACGGGTTTAACTCAAAATAGCCCCGTTGAGTTCTGAAACTGTTTTAATCCTTGAAGCGATACATACACATGTCAATGGGCAGCTAGGCCACCTTGCAGAAGTCACGCCAGCATTCAGCAGAGCTAACGTAATTATCATAAGAAGAAAATGGAACAAATAGCAAACTAAGGATACAGCCCCAAATCGCTCACTGAGGTTTCCAGCAGCAATTCAGTAACCCTCGTCACGAAAGTGAAAGAATTGAGGAATTGATTAATAAACATTAATAACATTATTTTGGAATTAGTGAAGAAAGAACACTGCCCAAGAAAAGGACAGAAATTACACAGGATTTTGAATGGGAAGAAACTTTTAGAAACTAATAGAGGTTCACGAGCTAGATGGCTCGGACGGTTTAGTCTATGTTCTGCATTCGGGAGGTCGTTAGTTCCGTGTGACGCTCTGAGGTCGAGTGGTTAGACTCCTCGCCTTCGATCCCAAGCGACCGCATGTGAGATTTGTGGTGGCAAAGCGGCGCAGGGGTGGGTTCTCGCCGGGTTCTCCGGTTTCCACCGCCATCGCATTCCACAGGTGCTCCACTTTCATTCCATTCTCATCAGTGCCATCGTCTGCTGTGACACAAATAGTAAAATCGGGCGTTAAACACTATAAAAAAAAGTTGGTTCCGTTTCGTAGATCTATGTAAATAACCTCAAGACTGATAAAGAAGCCTCTTGCAAAATTAATGGGTATTTTCACGCCCAATATAGAATGGGACGCTGAGAACCAGAGTAATTAAAGGACGTCCATGAATAAAACTCCATTTTTCATTTGGCAGGTCGTAAGTTCGATCCCTGCGACCGGTTCACCTGACTCAATGCCCCCCCCCCCCTAGGTTACTCTGGATTACCAGGCAAATTCTGGGCAGGCTCATTATATTTCCCGAATTTTTGGGTCCACCGTTTCCTGTTTCCATAATTTTCTAATCATCTCTGTCACGAGTTGTGGCTAGATGGTGATTTGTGCATTGTTAAAAAATAGTGTTCCTGGCGTTGCCGTCGCAAACACTCCATCGAGACCCGCATTCCGGTTTCAGGGCTCCCTCTGGGGTCTCGCCAATAGGCTCGGGGATTCATGAGCACGGCCTAGGGCGGCGTCGGAAGCGCCCGTCCATGCTTCTTCCCGTCGTCATCCAGAACTGCCTTGCCCTTCGGGTCTCTCCATTCATCCCTTCCTTCCTGGGGTCACGTATGCAGCAAAGGACCACAAGGCCTATGCCCGGTGCTTTACCCAGGGTCTTGAAGGGAGAGTTTTGGAGCAGAAGAGTATTAGAATAAATTATTCATATCTGAAGATAAAGATAAGCAAAAGGAGGGAAGAGTGGTGAAGGATGCTTAGAGACGGACCTGGTTTTGCCACATTAACAATCACTTTTGTTTTATCTCTTATAATATACTTGTAGGCAATACGAGTGACAGTATTTGCGCATCTTATATGCTTCTTCCGAAAGGCACTGACTGATTGAATCAGGCAAACTTTTTTTAACTCCTTTGGTCATATCGAAAGCTCTGACTTCAGAAACAACTGATCTTCGGAGCATAGTCATATACACTCATGGGATTTTATTTTTTTGAGTTTTATATATCACAGTTTCATTCATATTTCCAGGCTCTGGGGATTATGGGGAAAAATAGAGAAAATGTCTTTTCTCCCAGCCGGGAATCGAACCCAAGACCCATCGCTCGCTAGGCAGCTGTTCTACCGACTAAGCTATAGTGGCCAACTACTGATGGTGTAATTGCTTGCTGAACTGTAGGTTTTCTTATGGTTGATTTATAAGTTTTTTTTTTTTTTTGCTATTAAACCACTCACACTCAAATCCCAGACTCTATGGGAGGTAGAGAAACATTTTGGTTAAAGAAAAACAGTGTATTAAACTCAGGATCTGTGGGTGGGAAAGCCTGAACATTGACAACTCCCCACAGATAGTCGACTAAACTTCCTTTCCCGAACAGAGAGTGATAAAGGTCAATCCGAGCGCCTAGAGCTGAGAGAGATCTTTGTCCATTGAATCCTGGCACGTGAAGCAAACCTCCACCGGTTAGCTATCCGTGGCCGGCCTTCCTAGCCCATGTTTTTTTTCGGGGATTTCCACGGGTTGCCAGGAGAATGCTGAGAAGGTTTCTTTCCTCCCAGGATTTTAGAAGTGTCGGCGACTGTGTCCGTTGCGGCGTAATAGGGAAAAAGGATGCTCAAAGTGGCTATCTCGCCCCCGCTTCGGCTGATTGCTGGGTTGATGACCGCTTGGCGGGGGCATTTGACCCTGTGTGGGGCGGGGAACCCGGTCTGCCTGTCCGATTGTTGGGGTGCTTCTATCTGGAAACTGTGGTTTAACAAATGTTTTTATTTAGTTCAAAATATGGTTACAAATAATTGTTTAGTTCATTGCTGTATAGCACTCCACTCGATGCTTCGACGCGTAGATAGTTGACGGCTCTCTCTCACGCCACTACGCGCAAACACTTCAATTGAAGATTGACTTACGGTTCCTAAATTGACTTTCAAATCTTTCTTATATAGCTGTGAATGACGCAAGTTGAAGCTAGTAGAAGATTTTGAGATGTTCTCGTTGATGTCTGTATTTCAGGGCGGACCGTTTATTGTGTTTACTACATTCTAAGGCCTCCAACCCCGTTGACTCATATACAAAGACCAACATGAGAACGGCTGCACACGACACTGTCATAGTAAAGACCCTGTCATTGCTGAACCGTTGCTCATGGTACCGGCCGTCTAGTATATCCTCTCATCTCATTCCTTCCTCCCGGGGGCGCCCCTTTTGCAGCATAGGTACAATAAGCTTAAGTTCCTTTCCGAGTCCCCATCAACCGTATCTATCATATCCTCCAATGCATTGAGAGCTTTGGTTCGTTTCCGAGTCCCCATCAACCGTATCTATCATATCCTCCAATGAATTGAGAGCTTTGGTTCGTTTCCGAGTCCCCATCAACCGTATATATCCTATCCTCCAATGAATTGAGAGCTTTGGTTCGTTTCCGAGTCCCCATCAACCGTATCTATCATATCCTCCAATGAATTGAGAGCTTTGGTTCGTTTCTGAGTCCCCATCAACCGTATCTATCATATCCTCCAATGAATTGAGAGCTTTGGTTCGTTTCCGAGTCCCCATCAACCGTATATATCCTATCCTCCAATGAATTGAGAGCTTTGGTTCGTTTCCGAGTCCCCATCAACCGTATCTATCATATCCTCCAATGAATTGAGAGCTTTGGTTCGTTTCTGAGTCCCCATCAACCGTATCTATCATATCCTCCAATGAATTGAGAGCTTTGGTTCGTTTCCGAGTCCCCATCAACCGTATATATCCTATCCTCCAATGAATTGAGAGCTTTGGTTCGTTTCCGAGTCCCCATCAACCGTATCTATCATATCCTCCAATGAATTGAGAGCTTTGGTTCGTTTCTGAGTCCCCATCAACCGTATTTATCCTATCCTCCAATGAATTGAGAGCTTTGGTTCGTTTCCGAGTCCACATCAACAGTATCTTATCATATCCTAGCCTATCCTCCAATGAATTGAGAGCTTTGGTTCGTTTCGGAGTCCCAATCAACCATATCTATCCTATCCCCTAATGAGTTGAGAGCTTAGGTTCCTTTCCGGGTCCCCATCAACCGTATCTATCATATCCTCCAATGAATTGAGAGCTTTGGTTCGTTTCCGAGTCCACATCAACAGTATCTATCATATCCTAGCCTATCCTCCAATGAATTGAGAGCTTCGTTTCCGAGTTCCAATCAACCATATCTATCCTATTCTCCAATGAATTGAGAGCTTTGGTTCGTTTCCGAGTCTCCATCAACCGTATCTATCTATCCTATCCTCAAATGAATTGAGAGCGCTAGGAGCCTGCAAGCCAGATCTGATCAAACTCCCTGAGTCTACAGGGACTTCCAACACCATCCGCCACCGAGAGCTGCACCACGGAAGGGCGCCACACTCTCAACCCTGAAACTGGTTGGATGAAATGGAGACGAAATAAAGGGTCAGTAAGTTCGGGGGAAGGAAGAGACTTCCCCAGCAATTGCCTAGTACCACGGAAAATCCCCGATAAAACCCATGCATCAAAGAGGACGGCCGCGGGAATCGATACCACAACCTTCCGAAAGTCAGTCACAGACAAAACAACTAAGCCAACTGGCTCGATTATTAGCATTATCATCATCATTATCCACAACTCTTCATAATTTAGGATAATACTTCTGTTCTGGCCTTATATTTCTTCCCATAGGAAGAGAATTAGACTTACTTTCGTTAAAAGAAAAGACACAAATAAATAGAGAACAATGTAAAAGTCATTTACAACCAATGGATAGCTCTCGCATTCCATTACAGTCACACAAATATAAACCTTTAGGCTATATAACAATAGAAAGACCAGTTATTAGCATTCTTGCAGATAAAATAATCTTTAGTAAGAATAGTTTGTAATATAATAATAGCAATAATAATAATGAAAATAATAAACTCGTCTGATACTGGTAGCATAAATATTTAGTCATGAACGAGTAATGTTGCCCATCAGCTTGTCCATGATGGATATTGAAGCTGTGAAATGGTTTGCAGAAAGCGCGGATATTCGGATTCGGAACAAAGCCAACGGTTTGCACCGAAAGTAGGAAACATTTAAAGTAGCTGCTCCCCCGCCGCCAGAAAATGGCAGCTAGGTACGACCTTCGCCGTCGTCGCGGTAAATAATGGTGGAGCACGAGGGTGAAGCATTCTCATGCAAATGTTCCTGTAGGGAACCGTCCACATAACTCAATCTCTGTAATTGTCGCCCTTCCGCTTCCTCTGGGGCCACCGAGATGCAATCAAAACTGCTCCTGAACACCAGCCGCGTTCCCTGTCTTGCGTGTCCCTGCATATCTTCGGGAGAGCGCGCGGGGGGCATCAGATCTTTGGTCTCTGGGCGCTCTTGTTTAGCATTCCGTGACATGGTTCACACTAAGCTTAGCGAGGTCTCAGTTTTGCTCGATGAGGTCTTAGCTTTGTATTTCTTCAACTTAAGTTGAAGAGCAAGGATTTACTTCTCATGTTCCAACTACGCCCTTCAACCCCCCCCAAAAAACATTAATGGTTCCATCTGTGATCTGGCATCTCATGTACAAAGTACATAGTGGATAGAGAATTCGATGAAGCAATTTCACCGGCAATATATGATTTGAGGTCCACTGAGTTCGAAAAAATTCAGTTTTAGAAAAAGGTCCGCGCGTGTATGTCTATGGACAGCATAGCTCAAAACGAAAAGTCCTTTAAATATCAAACTATGTATTTAAGTATAGTATCTTCCAAGGATTCCAGACGAAGATTTTCAAGAAAATCCATCTACATCCAGCTACCCTTTACATGGAAGAATTTTCGAACATTTTGATTTTCTCAAAAATGACTCAAACTATTTTGATTAAAATACGGTATATTAAAGATATATACATCACAAATCATTTGTATATCTTGAATTTTCTGAAAATAGTCTCCGAATTGACCGTTTCCGAGATGTTCGTTATTATTGGTTTCATTTTTAAAATACTTATATTTTTCTCATGCGGGAACTAGTCAACTCATGGGCATGCAAGGAGAACGAATTTCAATCCCATAGCAACCAGTTTTAAAAGATTTGGCGATCGCTTTTAGCCTAATGTACTACCTTATTTCCCTTCTACTAAAAACAAAACTAGTAATAAGATCATTTCTGCTAATATATATATATATATATATATATATATATATATATATATATCTCGATTAGTATAAGTAGACAGAAGAATAAGCTTTTTAACAATAGTTTGTTACACATATGTAGAGAAAGTTATGGGAATGGAACACATAAGATTTTCTTTATCTAGAATCATTCGCTATCCATCACAGAGTCTGGAAGAATGCATGTCAAGAGAATGTGTGTATCTTGCATGGTAACAGGTGGCCCAAACTGTCCCGTATTTGACTTGAACATCTTTCCCTTCGTGCGATAAAAGAGTTGCGGAACTCAACGGCGCTATTTCAAGTCATTTTAATGGTGTTTAACGCCCGCTTTTACTCCTATGGCACCGATGATACATAGAACGAAGATGCACCTGTGAAATGCGATAGCGGAGGAAACCGGAGAACCCGGAGATAACCTGCCCCTACACCGCTTTGTCCACCACAAATCCCACTTGCAGTCACTTGGGATCCAACTCGGGCCGCTTTAGTGAGAGGTGAGTGGTCTAACCACTCGAACACGACGCGGCCATATTTCAAGTCAAACCAGTAAGTTCGGAATTAGCTGAGCAACCTTCGTTTTATTCATCTTGCTTATCAGTGGAGATGGCAACCGGATCGAGCTCATTGAGAGGAGTAAAACGAAGATCGCTCTCGCCAGTTTTCCACTGCCAGGTTTAAACTTGAAATAGCCTCGTTGGGTTCTGCAACTCTTTAAACTCTCGAAGGCATATTTACAGGCAGCGCCGTTGCCTGGTGGTTAGACCGCTCGCCTCCCAACAAGTTGGCTCGGATTCGATTCGAAGCGCCCGCATGTGGGATTTGTAATGGAGAAGCGGCGTCTGGGTGTTTTTTCCGGGTGCTGCGGTTTCTCCCGCCAATCATTCCACCAATTACTCCATTATCACCTTTTCTATCATCCATTTTGCTTGCATTTCATATCACACACATCCTCATGCTTATGCCTGGCTATGGCCCGACGTCTCGTTCCAGGTTCTGCATTCTGTGATTTTGACAGGCTTCTGATCCCCAAGCATCCGCGCTTGTAAGTCCCAAATATGGGTAGGGTATGCCGACTAAAGAAAAAAAAAAAAAGATATCTAGAATCGTCAAATATTGTTAATTGGATCGTCTAGTATAATACTGAAATAACTAGCGTTAATAAACCCTACTGTTCAGTGAGAAAACACATCAATTATTTCAATATCAAAGTCCCGATATGAAAATAGAAGTTAAAGAGGGCTATATAGATGGAACAATGAAAAAACTAACATTACCACAATGCACTAAACTACTATGTTACTTTTCTACTGCGTACACAGTAGGTGGGTACCCAACTTTCGATACCGAGAGGAAAATATAAGTTCTGGGGTCCCTGGAGCCAAAAGAAAATTATTTTTGGAAAAAGATGGGTATGTGTAACGCTTGTGTACCTTTGTCTATGAACAGCATAACTCAAAAAATCAAAAGTCCATACCAAGCTTGTTATTTCTTCCGAGGATGCGATACAAAGATTTCGAAGAAATTCTCCAACCCAGAATTACCCTTTACATGAAAGGTTTTCGAATATATTGATTTTCTAAAAAAATAATGCATTAAAATATCATATTACAATAGTTATATCTTATTCTTGATGATTTTGCATAGCTGGTGAACCAAAAGATATATTTTTGCATTAAAAGTTTAGAATTCGTTAAAACACACAATTAATGGAAACATGAGTTTGTAGAATTAATCATTTTGTATTCTTGTTGTTAGTTTTAATTTTAAAAATCTTATGCTTTCCTCATATGAGATGTCTTTATTCGTTTTTCTGCTCGTGAGCTATCATCAGTTAACGTATCAGGGAAGACTTTTTTTTTTTTTTCCTCTCTTTAAACTAATAGGTAAATTTAAACATTAGATAAATTAAAGCGGTGAAATGAAGCTTTTATGATCCTGACGGTCATAGAGCTTAGAAATATCGGACATTCGTCTTCACGCTACGGATATTCGAATTGGGAGTTCTTAAATGTGAAGCAGACACGCTACCACCACACTGCAGAGGCGGACTTTAAAGATTTGAAAATCGGATTTTTGCTCTGCAAAGGAAATAATAATTTAATGCATTTTAAAATACCATTATTGTTGATATAATTATACATTAGCTTTGTGATTCTTCCTTAAGTCCCTGTGAGATAAGGAAGAAAAAGGGGGCAAAAATCGACAGAGAAATGAGCATGAAGTGACAAAAGCTGTAACTATAGTGGGATCCGATTATATTTTACAATTGTGATGTATTTCGATTCAATTTTCAGTGCAATGCGTTAAAAGTCGCATAGTTACCTACCTATTTATTCAGACAAATACTGGTAGAGTTTAACCCGAAAACATTAATTCACAGTAGTATTTCTCAAAGCGTATTTCCTGGAAGCCGAAGGATCTGCGAACAGCTGTTAGAATTATGGCCTGCTTTATCGATCTGAAAGCAGAAACGGTTTCATCAATGAAACCGAGTATTACAATACTCATATGGATACTTTAATATCGAGCCTGCATGCATCGATTTCTGAGTACCTTGTCGCACTACAAAACCACCACTCTCTGTACCGTTAGGTAGACACTCTCTAACGATTTAGGAATCGAATCGGCACCCTTGCTTTCTCCGGCTGATCCTTTATGCGTGAACTGATCAACAGCACCCTAAAAGTCCGTAGAGGCCTCTGAACAAAATTAAGCGAGCTTTTGCACCCAATGTCGAATGGGACCCTGAGAACCACAGCCGTTAAAGAGCGTCCATAAATAAAACTCAAATTAATTTTATAAAACTCCCTGGCAGTCTAATCTTTAAGATATACTGAAGATGCTTTGAATGGAATTTCTGCAACAGATAGTTTTTATTAATAGAGCTTACTAGCCGATCAGGAATTTCCCGCTCTGCAGGCCTAAAGATGATGCTCTACTACACTATGATGCACAAAACAAATTACAAATCAATAAATATGAAATAAAAATGAGGTCATCCTCACTCGGGTCCTTCAATGACGAAATGACCGAGGTGAGACAGTCCAAACAAGTTAAACTTCCATATTGCTGTGAGGCAAAAACAGATCTTGCGACAGACGACTGCAGATTCTCATGGGCTTGAGGCAGTTCTTATGGATCCAAAATGACATGAAGAAATCAACATATGTCATTGTTTGTTGTTAAGGTCATGATGGAGACATACATAGAGATTATATTATATATTACTCGGGATAATCTGTTTTGCAAGAACGAATGTATTTTATGACTTCTATCTGTTTTGGTTTCATTCAGAATAAGCTAAAGGTCATCGGTCTCAGTTAACTGTCAAATAAGTTTCTTACCCAGATTGTTTTCTTCAGATTAAGGTGAAATTGAAAGTGTCTTCAGAAAATTCAAGGAGTATCATTGATAATTCCAGTGTTCCAGATAGATCAAATTCCATATTAAGTAAATAAATATACAAATAATAATTTTATTGAAATGTAAGCCAGTTGAGAAACATATTTTTTATTTTTTGACCACTGAAACAGCACAATAATTTTTAAGAATTTCGAAGGAATTTCCTCCGCAGTGAAGCTTGGATTAGGGAACACGCCCAAGTTGTACGCAATGCGTGTCGTGGTTGGCCTCCCCCTGTAGCCAGCATCCTCCAACCCGATGCATCCCGTTGGGGTGGTGGCGGTACATGCGCAGTTGTGCCGTAACCACAATCAATGCCTGGTACTGTTTCAACCCTCAACTCGGAGTTTTCCAATCCACTCGAGAACACAATGCCTGCCCCGTTACTATGGGAACGGAACCCGCGCGCGCGCAACCTCCTGCCTGCAAGAAAAGTCAATCCCAACACATGGTTTGTATCCAGCGTCCTGTCTTCAAAACTTGTCCGTGCAGGCGAAGAAGGCGAATCTTGGTCGTCGTTTGCCTCAACAGAAAACTTGGTATCTCATTTGCTTCACTATACTAAGTTCCAACATTTATGTCACAAAACTGTTATCCCAAAACTTCCACATTTTGAACTTGTTTTGTTGAATGGTGCATTATCCAACCATTATATTGTGCATTGTAACAAGTTTGGATTCAATTCCATAGGGATGCATTCCCTTTTCAGTTCAGCAGCCTGAACCTTAACAGCTGACACAAACAACATTGCGCATTCAGTTCTACATTTTGATCAGCTGACGCCAAGGTCAAGGGAGTTTTTGCAACGCCTCTAAATTTAACAAACATTTTTATCTCTGGATATAAAACTATGATGAATCTTTGGACTCAGTAACCAAAAACAGGAAGAATTGATGTTTGAGTTTATGTACAATCGAGAAAACGTCACCACGAATGTGTTAAACGTAACTGTTTAAGAGTTTCTTCTGTTTCTGTGCATACTTTAGTATAATTTAAATCTAAACTAAAGGCTCTTTTCAACAAACTGGCGGCTCCGGTCCCTTCCCCGTATATCAAACTTCTCATTCGCTGCGCATTCTCTGTTTACTTTCTCTGCATGTACTATGTACATAGAGTATAGGGAAGGTATTGCAATTCACCCAAAATTCGATACCGAGTTTCACCGGAAATACATGTATTGAGTTCCCCTGAATCCAAAAAAAATATTTTTAGAAAAAGTCTTGTGTGTGTGTGTCTCTGGACAGTATAGCTCAAAAACGAAAAGACCGTTAAATACCAAACTTGGTATTTAAGTTTGGTTTCCAAGGATGCGACACGAAGATGTTTAGAAACCCCTCTACTACTCTTTACATGGAAAACATTTCAAAAATTTTGATTTTTTCAAAAGTGAATAGCAATTTTGGTTAAAATTTCTTATGTTTAAGATATCTACATGCCAAATAAAATGTATATCTTGAGATTGGCAAAAATTTACTGCACAGAAAATATAGATCTTGATAAAACACAGAATTTATGTCGTATATATTTTGTTGTGGAGTTGGCCGTTTTCGAAATATTCCTTGTTATTGATTTCAGTTTTAAAACACTAACCAATTGTTGCCCTCTGTGGTGTAATGGTTACTATGCTAACTTCATATATCCAAGGTCGCGGGTTCAAACCCGGCAGAGGACGATGGATTTTTTCGGGCGTAAAAATCCGTAGCATGGCTTCCTTCGGAAGGGAAGCAAAGCCGTGGGTCCCGTGTCGTTGATTTACGGCACGTAAAAGAACCTCAAGCCTGATAGAGAGGCCTCTGAGCAAAATTAAGCGGCCTTTCACGCCCAGTATAGAATGGGACGCTGAGCAGTTAAACAGCGTCCATAAAAAAACACGCCATTTCCATTTAAAACACTAACTTTTCTTATAAGGAACTTCTCAACGCTTGGCTACACAAAGATACGGATTTCAATCCCATAGCAACCACATTTCAAAACATTTGACTGTCGGTTTAGCCTAGTGTATTCTCTTATTTCCCTTCTAATTATAAGGAACTACGTTTCTGTTAATGTTTTAGCATGAAGTAGAGGAATAAGCTCATTAACAATAATTTCTTACAGGCATGTAGAGGAAGTAATTGAATGGAGCACATCAGATTTTTGGTTGTAGCACTTGATTGAATCCTAGCTTTCTGTGCTCGGGATTCTAGTTTAGATCCCTGGCAAGGCCGATAGCATGTAGATGTGATTAGATACAGTAGATTTACTAGGATGTAAAGCCCTGACAATTGCTGACATTGTTAAATGAACAAAGTGATTGATTGTGACTAATCTACAGATAGCTAGTATAAAAGCAAAATATCAGATGATTAAATTAACTAGGTGCCTGGAAATTTAAAGTACTTAAAACTTGTAAGTTATCTTAAGGGTATACCAGGAAGGATGTAGTAATTTGGCTCTTTAGAGTACACCTGAATTATGAGAGCATTAACTTCTGTTTAATTTTTGTTTCATTGAAACTGCAAAAGAATAACTTCTGCTATGAGACATTCTTTAAAATCGGTGAGCCGTCATTTGTCTATATCAAAGTCTGAGATGTATTTATTTGTGGGCTTATATTGGATACAAACCCACGGTCCAATTTACAAGGTCATTATAACTGCTCAGACTTTCATTATAATGTTCTTTATAGTTGTGTCTATTATAATTATAGATTTTGGTAATTGGTTAATACCTTTACACCCAATGCTATCTCCATTTCGATAAATTTTATACAGATAACATTTGATAAAATGGCAAATACACTAACTTAATTTTATATTCCGCACTGCAACATCTTATTCTCTCTCTCTTTATTCTCCCTCCCTCTCTCTGTATCATATTCCAAGGAAGTATCTAAGTATATCTTCTATTACTTCATGCTAATCAAAATATACATTAGCAGAAACGGTCGAAATCTCACTATTGAATTTTTGGTTGCAATTTCTTCTATATGCATTATATACATAGCGCATGCAGAGAAAGTAATAGATAGGTAGATAGATAAAGATAGACAGATAGACAGTTAGTTTATTTTTAGTCATTAAGTATAAAACAACTACAGTGGCTGCGTCATAAGAGAATAAAAATTAATTAAACATTTTACATACAATGCTGTTACAACAATACATTTAAAATGGATAAGACTAATCCCATTTCAGGTGATAAATTTCTGAAATGCGATAAAGAGAATTTGCCTTCAAGATTGCTTTAATTCTCCTCTTAAAGTTTAACAAATGAAGAGTGTTGATATTCTGATGTAAGGTGTTGAAAATTTTAACTGACATACATGACAAACTGTTGAGGGTTTTACTATATTTACATTTGTTAATATAAATATCAGAGCATTTTCGAGTGGGATAATTATGGACAGAAGAACATATTAAGGAAAGTTTGACATTTTTTGAACATATAAGACGGAATCCAGAACAAAAACCTGATTTACAGTGATTTCTTGGTGAAGCTCCAAATATGATACGTACAGATTTCTTCTGAAGAATAAATAACTGACCGGCAGAGGTGTAGTATATAAGTCGAGATTAATATCGAAATATTGGCTGATCATACGCCAACATTAATACTGAATTCTTAGTGTTGTTTCACTAGCCTGTATGTACAATGTACATAGTGGATAGAGAAGGTATTGTATTCCACCGATATCGAGATATCACTGGAAATATGTTTCGAGACCCCCTGAATATAAAAAGTGATTTTAGAAACATGCCCGTATGTACATTGTGTGTGTGTGTGTGTGTGTGTGTGTGTGTGTGTGTGTGTGTGTGTCTGGAAGTCGGTTAAATACCAAACTTGATATTTCCAAAGACGCGACAGCAAGATTGACGAGAAATTCCCTCCACCACTAACTGCCGTTTACATGGAACATTTTTGAAAATGTCGATGTTCTCAAAAATGGCGCTAACGAATTTTATTAATATGAAATATATTTAAGATATTTTCATGACAAAGTGTATATCCTGAATTTTCTGGCAAAAGACCTCTTCACTCTTGATGAATTTTGTATAACTTTTGTATAACTGGTAAACCGTTTGAGATCAAGAGAAAATTAAAAACTTACTGCATTAAAAAAATGTGGAAGCCATTAAAACACCTTAATTTATGACTACACATTTTTGGTAGAGTTAACCGTGTTATTGGTTCCAGTTCTTACTTTAACTTTTCTCAAACGAGGAATTTTCTTTTCGTCTCACTTTTGTTTATTCCTAGCAACCTAGTGGCCATCCTTTATTTCTCTTCTACTTATATAGAAGCAAGTAATAATTCCAATGTTTATCTTGTTTAGTATGACGTATAATCTTGTATAAGAACATTTCGTATGTGGAACAGCTAGAGAAAGTATATCAATGAAACGCATTAGACTTTTATTGTTTCAGTACACAACACTCTTATTCTTCTTTTTATGTTAATACGAAAACTATACTTGTTTTGAAGAGGTAATAGTTAAATAAAACAGACAGTAGACAAATAATATAATCCTCCCCTTTCACTTTTCCATCTTCTTTTATTCATATTTTAATGTTTATTAGCATATAGAAACAGCAGTTTTACACTGATTGTCAAAACATCAGGAAATGTAAGTTGTATAGAGAGAAGGAAGGAGGGTAAATGTGTAGCAGACTAGGGAGGAGGAAGAGGGACAGTTGAGGAAGAAAAGAAAGAAACTGATAAAGAGGGAGGGGGAGGGAGAATAGGGAGGATTGAACGCAACCATCCGAACAGAGCTGCCAGTTTTTCTAGTTCCTTATAAAGTCATTTTACTTACATTTATTATTGTAAGTCAGTGGAACTAGCAGCTTTATTCATTGTATTGCGTTATCGGCGTAGGCACATTATTCCCACCATCTGTGTTCCATTCCCTCTTTCTCTGTCATTCGCCCGCTTCTCCACTCTCACTTTTTCTCTCCTCCTCTTTCATTCTCCCCTCCATCGAGCCAGGTGGCTCAGGGGTTTCGTCTGGGACTAGCATTCGGTGGATCGTGGGATCAGTTCCCCGCTATTGACTTCTCTGACTCACGGGGTTTTCGGGGGTCACTAGGCGTATGCTGGAGAGGATTCTTTATTCCCCCGAACTTCCTGTCTCTTCATTTCATTTTCGTTTCATCCCGAGCGGTCTCTCACCGGGTATTTAAGTGTCGAGGAGGACTGCGGTAGAGGCGCCATTCTGTGGAGGTGATTGCGCTCTAAATACAGCTCTTGGCGGAAGGATGGCGCTAGTGGTGGTCTGCGGATTCAGGTGGTGTATTCGGCTTGAGTGGCAGGCTTTTGCCGCTCTCCGTGTTCAAATGAAAAACTGCTTGTGAACTGTTAGGGACCCTCCACGACGGCCCTCTCCTTGTCCGGGTGTTGGCCCCCTCTGAAAAAACACTCATCTCATCCTTCCTCCAGGGGTCTGACGAACAATAAGCCCACGGCTGCAGTGTGGAATACCCCTCCGTAACGTACTCTCTCTCTCTCTCTCTCTCTCTCTCTCTCTCTCTCTCTCTCGCCTTCTCTGTTCAGGATGTATGTATAATATCTGGTGTTTTAACTCCAGGACTTCCAGAGGAAAACTTGGTTGGAAATCATTTAAGTATTTGGTGGGAAATGTACAAAAGAATATATTTTGACAATTTGAGGATACCAAATTCTGGATAAACAACATAAAGTTGGTGATGTACATAAGAATAAGGAATCTCATCAATATATAAAATGCTTAGCATATGAAGGAGGATGAAATTTCAAGAAACAGACATGAATTTTGTGGCAAAAAAGAGAGGATACTCATAAACGTTGTGAAAATGAAGGTAGAAAGGTCCTAAAAAGGGATAATATGCCTATTTAAAATATAAATCGAAGTGTAAAATATTGCTCTTTCTATGCATTTTGGAAAACAAAAGAATGGTATGCTATTTTTAAAAAAAAAAAAGTGTGCCCATTCACATAACCTTTTCTACAAACTTCTTACAAAATTATTCTCCTTTCTACTGCATGTTAATCGAAATAAGCATTAGTAGGATAGTCTGTTTCCTATAAGAAGAGGAATACAGGAATATACTATGCTAAAGTCATAGTCAAATGGTTTAAAGCTGTCGCAATGCAGGAGGAGAAATACAGACGACTTCCTGTTTGTACTATAAGTATTTTAAAACTGAAACCAAAAGCACGAAATATCTCGGAAACGGTTAAGTGCACAAAATGTGTGTTTTATCGAGATCTACATGTTTTGTGTGGTGAACTTTCGTCTATCTCTTACGGTTTACGAGTTATGCAAAAGTCATTAGAATGAAGAGGACTTCAGAGATTTCCATTCCGTTATTGTGACGCCATGTGCAAGTTGTGACGTCATTGGAAACATTTTAAATTATATCATATTTTTACTCTCTCTCTCTTTCTATTGTATTGTATAGGCAAAACATTGCATTCTACCCATCCCAAGAAATTCTGATATCATTTAATTTGCCATGTAACATCTTTGGGGTATGGTATTTAAATCTAAATCGTTAAAGCCATTTTAAGAAAATCTAAAGTTTCGAAAAATGTTCATATATGGGGATTTTTCTGAATATCTTCGTGTCACATCCTTGGAAGACATTAAATTTAAGTACCAAGTTTGGTAGTTAAAGAGTTTTTATTTTTTGAGATATGCTGGCCACACATGCACACACAAACAAATACAGACAGACACTCACTTGTTTCTAAAACATGAACTCAAAACATGTATTTCCGATGAAATCTTGCTATCGAATTTTTGGGTGGAATACAAAAGTTTCTGTTCTTACTATGTACATTGCACATACAAGATAAAGAAAACAAATAGCTTCTATGACTTCTGCCCTAACCCTGGTATATATCATGCGCGTCATAACTGTGTTTGGTATATTCTTAGTCACGTGTGGCGTAGGCTTTTCTGTTTTTCGCGATTTGTACATACAGCGTGGGTTTATAGTGAGCCCTTTAATACATTACCTTTTCTTTTTTATCTTTTCTAGCCCGTATGTACAATGTACATAGTGGATAAAGAAGGTATTGTATTTCACCCAAACATTCGATATATATGTCACCGGAAATACATGTTTTGAGATCCCATGAGTCCGAAAAAAGAATTTTTAGAAAAAGGTCCGTGTGGGTGTGTTTGTGGACTGCATAGTTCAAGAACGAAAAGTCGGTTAAATACCAAACTTGCTATGTAAGTTCAGTATCTTTCATGAATGCTACACGAAGATTTTCAAGAAAATCCCCTCACCCCCCCCCCATTATCTACCCTTTACATGGAACATTTTGATATTATCAAAAGTTGCTCTAGCGAATATGATTAAAATACAGTATATTAAATACATATTTTGAATTTTCTGATAATAGCCATTTTTCTTGTTGAGTTTTGCAGAATTTTGTATAACATTGAAACCGTAAGAGATAGACAAACACTTACTACACAAAAATTGAAGATCTCGTTAAAACACATAATATACGTCGTAATCGTTTTTCTAGTAGAGTTGACTGTTTTCGAGATATTCATTGTGATTGGTTTCAATTTTAAATTAATTAACTTTTCTCAAACCGGACCATGCAAAACGAACCGAACTTCACATATTTCACATAGTGACCAGCTTTTAAAAGATTTAACAATCACTTTAGCATTATGTATATTCCCTTATTACCCTTCTACATACAGGGAAGCAAGTAATAAGAGCAATTCTGCTAATGGTTTTAAAATTTAAAAATTTCGGGCTGTTTTGCCGTGGTCTGTAGGTTAAAATATTTCTACCTAACGTTTCGTCCCTGTCTGTGGGGGACATCTTCAGAGGCACTGCTTCTTTCCGAGTTAGCGACGTGAGTGCAGTGCCTCTGAAGATGTCCCCCACAGACAGGGACGAAACGTTAGGTAGAAATATTTTAACTGAACATATTTTAACCTACAGACCACGGCAAAACAGCCCGAAAATTTTAAATTTTAAAACAATGGACACCGGCCGTGAAAGCTTACGCATATATTTAATTCTGCTAATGTTTAAATTAGACTGGTATAGATAAAATAATACTCTTTTATAAGAAAAACAGCTAGAGAAATTTATGTGAATGGAATACATCAGATTCCTATATCTATGGTTTTTCATATTTAATCGTGTCTCGCTACTACTGGATAATTTAGGAGTATGCAAAAGTCGTTTCTAAATATTGAGGAAGTGAGTTAAGCTCTAGGCTATATACTCACTTCCAAGTGTGAAACCCTTCTGTAGATAGTAATTCCTCCCCTGGATATTTTCCCTATCTTTTATGACCCCCACAGGTTCCTTGAGCCTAGGGGACTGGGCAGGTAAGTGTTCCCTGCAGGTAAGGGCTACGTTGGAGGTTGGCAGGGGTTAGAATTCAGAGACCTTTATAACACTCTCTGGGGGTAGGAAAAGCTCAGTCCAGCTGCAAAATTTGGAGCGAAATTTAATAGTTTTCGACTTTTAATTATGAGTACGAATTCCGCCGGGAATTTAAGTCTAACCAGTACCTAGATACGAAAGGCAGATAGGAAATGAATGTTGAGTACAAAAATATGAAATATTTTTACTTTACTTTACTTACTTTATTCTATACCATGCAGAACGGCCAACCTATTTCACATCTACACTACTTAATTGTACAGATTCTCCTCTCTCATCCCTCCCGTCAAAGTCTCCTATTTCCACTGCTTTCTCTTTGTGCTACATTATATAATGTAGATATTTCTCCCTCTTCCCCCTCCCCTTTTTCCATTTTCCCAACATTCCCTTTGTTTTTTGCTTTTTGCTTCTAATACACACACACATAGAAACATTTACAAAAACACAAACACCAATGCTTAAGGCGAGGCTCAAACACATGATCCCCTGCGCCACGAAACACAAAGCTAGACATTTTAGTGAGCGCGGCCAAGGGGATAGACAAAGTATAAGTCACCCTCCATGGTGTAGTGGTTACCACGCTAGCTTCTAAAACTCAAGATAGCAGGTTCAACCTAGCGGAGGGTGGTGAATTTTTTGGGGCACAAGAATCCTTAGCGTGGCTTCCTCCGTAAGGGAAGTAAAACCGGTGGTCCCGTTTAGTTATTACTTTTACGGAAAAGAACACATACCGTGAAAGAAGAATGTTCCTAGGCAAAACTTTAGATTTCGCGTCCGCAAGTTGTGATTTTTTACTAGTGCCATCTGATGGCGACGAGCTGATCCCTCGTCGCCATGGCGCATAGCGATGAATTCACGAACTTGAAAATTCAAATCCGATCACGAAAACATCGTAACGATGCCGTATGCTCCACTAAGGTGGTACAGGAATAACTAATATATAATGCATTAGAAGCCGTTGGATATTGATAAGAGCGTTCTCCACTTAAGAGAACAGCGTGCTGAGGATATTAATTTTACTTCACTTAAGATAACACCTGTGAAAATCGAAAAAAAAAATTGAAAGTTCTGAATCATTTTAACACATTAATTACCTTATGTGTATGAAAATCTGTATACTGCATTAACCTCAACGAACACCTATTTCATAGATTTTTTTTCTCTCTAAAAAGTGTGTGTTAAACTTTTTATTTCTTCCAGAGCAATAAACTAAAATACAAGAAATGTAAATGTTAGGCTTACTCTACGGTTGTTTTAACTATGTTTAACGGTTTAACACATATGTTGAAAACTGCATCGATGTTTGCGAGAAAACAAGATTTAAAATAGGCATGCACCTGTCCATTTATACGATGCATTCAGTTATGTGATAGTTAAACTCGCCAAGAAAAAAATAAATGTATATACCGATTCTTAAAGCTTAAAATTTATATTATCTTATCGTGAAGAATATAGTTTTTTTAACTTTTCATAATTTTTAGTCAAATATCTCAGACATGACCTTAACAAAGGTTATAATTTTCCAAATACTGTACAGTATTATATTTTTACGACACAAGCAGAAGAAAATTTGAATTAATTTGGTTTTGTCTTATGGTTCTAACTATTATAGTTAAATTTAAAGGGGCAATAAAAAAAATATCTTCAAAAATACCTAATAAAAACCTCTTTCCCTTGGAGCTTATTTAAAAAAAACTAATGTATATTGTGAACGTGTTTTATATCTCTGGGAAGCAGAATCTTTAGAATATACCAATTAGTTTTATCCAAAAATAATGACTAAAATATATACTATATTTTATCAATTTTACAACAAATTCTCAAATTGTAAAACTATTTATAAGTACTAAACTTCAAAACATCTACTTCACAAGACAAATTTATGTGTGGAAAAAGAGTGTACAAAAATTCAAGCTTCTCTGAGAAAGAACAGACAGGAAACATTTTATTTTATTTCAAAAAAACATGTTTACAGTTTGGTGATAGTCAGCAGAATGTGGCATGTCTTAAATTTAAAACACACAACACGACCTAGTTAAAATCCCTTTAATATTTGTAAAAACGCCATAAATGTTTATCAATTCTGTTTCAGTAAATTTCAGAGAATCTGTAAGACAAAGAAAAGGAAATGTTTGTTTTTATTGTTAATTATTCTGAAATATTTATTATTGGTTGCATTTATTCACATCTTGTACAGTGTACTTTGAAATGTTAGGTGCTAGTTATCTACTATAAGGCTAAATAATGTCTTAATATTTCCAGCAAACAGTTGTCTTCGTTAATTGGAAGTAAGTTAAACAATTGTAAAAAGGGGTAGAAAGTTGCGTGAATGTTACACCAGATATTGCTACTGTATTTTCCAATGTTTAATCCTAATTATGTTGACACTACAAAAGCATTCTACAGATTATGTGATATGTTTGAAATGATCTTGCAAAGACGAAGAAAGGCAAAGTGTTCACCTAAAGTAAACTTTTTTTTCGCTTTTAGTGAATATCTAAGATATAATCCTAATTTACTTTTTAGGTAACATTTGTTACTCGGCAATCTTGCTTTCTGTTACTTCAGCAATTGCAGATTTATTCTTAAGGGCGTCTCGGAGGACCGGAGCTTAAACCTCGTTTAGGTGAGTTAGCTAGATAAAAGACAGCGAATGATTGTAACACGTGAGTGTCGTATTTGGACATCGATTCCCGGCCACTCTGTAAATGGAGATTTTGTGGTTTCCCCTGATCGTTAGGTGAATGAGGAATTTCCTATCCATCATTTCCTTTCATGTATTTCACCTCATCTGTTAGAGAGATAGAGAATCTGGGGATGGCGGTTGGTTTGCTGCGATAGGACGGTTGAATTTACCCTCTAGTAAGATTTTTCCCTGGCACTTGGACTATTCTAGCCTTTTCCTTCCTGGGATAAATCTCATCTACACCTGGGACAACCAAGGGTGGCTGAGGCAAGTTAGTGAAAACGTTAGAGGAAACCCCGTCCTTGCTAGTCATATCGTCATCGAATCTGGAAGTTTGCCTTCATCCCTTCCTCCCAGGGGTCACTTTGGAACCACAAAGGGTCCACTGGGGTCTATGTTTGGCTGATGGGCTCATCCAGCTCCTACCTGGATAAAATCTTTGTGCTCTCTCTCTCTCTTGATCTGTAAATAACAATTGATAAGTAATATTTAGATTCTCTACACATACTATGTACATCGTATATAAAGAATGTATTGTATTGCATCCATAAATTCTATACCGATATTTCGTCGAAAAATTGGTTTCGCATAAATAGAAGGAAAATAAAGGAATAACACTAGGGAAAACAAAGAGTTAAATGGTTTAAAATGTGGTTGCTATGTGACTGAAATCTGTTTCTTTGCTTGGCCAAGAGCTGACAAGTTCCTGGATGTTTTAGAATACTTAAACTTTTCTCATACGAACATTTGTCTACTCTTGGTCATACAAACAAAGGAACTTCAATTACATAGCAACCAACTTTTAAAATACATGACTAGGGTTTTAACCAATGGTACTCCGTTATTTCAGTTCTGCTTACAAGGAAGCAAGTAATAACACAATTTCTGCTACTGTTATTTGATTAGCATGAAATAGAAGATAAGCTTTTTAACAATAATTTCTAACAGATGTAGAGAAAGATATTTTCTGGAAGTCGCCACTAAAATCTTCTTCCTGAAGGTTTTCTCTTGCATAGTTGATAAACAAATAATTAAAAATATATTAACAATACAAATATAAAAACCAAAAATTAAATCGATGAAGTATTACATAATAAGGTCCATACAATTTTTCTACACAAATATTGTAGTCTTCACTTAAGCGAATAAGTTAGTTATGGACGTAATTTTTGTGGAGTTAACCATTTTAGAGATATTGTTTTTATTGGTTTTAATTTACCAATATTTATCTGTTTTCTTCAAAAGGAAAGTCGCTATTCTTATTATCCCTGGATAAGCGATGGGAATGGCATTTCAACCAATTACATAGCGACCAACTCTTAAAAGATTAGACTGATGTTGAAAGTGTGTTGTGTTGCCCTATTCCCATCTTACCTAGAAGGATGTATGTAACAAGACGTTTCAACGATTGTGAGTAAATAAAGTAGATAAAAGAATAAGATTTTCTGAATTCAGGGGTCTCAAAACATACATTTCCGGTGAAATCTCGGTATCGAATTTTTGGGTGCAATACAATATCTTCTTTACACACTATGTACATAGTATGTGTAGAGAGAGTAAAAAGAGTTCTCATGCGAAGCTAATAGGTGCCTCGCAGCAGAAGCAATCTACCTTGTCGTATCTCATCTTGTCCCAAAATAAAATGCACGGACGACGAGCACTGCATTAGAACTTGAAGTTTAAAGGTCCTCTTATACTTATTACAAATTTTATAGGGTTAGGAACATGAAAAGAAAATTAGATTGTAAAGAAGATAGTTTCATTAGGAGTATTATGCAGAGAAACAGCGCGCTGCGTGTGAAAATTACCGCGGGGCCCTTAAAGGAGGGCGCAGGGTGGCAGTCTCCATCTTCTGCCGATTCCAGTAGCATTTTACGGCACATTAGGGAAGAGGGGGTTAAATTCATCGGCACACTCAATTTACTTTACACCTTCCTGTATGGAGACGTAGTGTCGCAGTCTGACTCCTTTTGTAGCACCTGCTTAGACAAGACGGTAGTATTCTCTAATGTAAGGTGATAGCTAATACCAGATGACAGGGCACTGTAATATTTTTCAAATAGGAAGAGTTCTACTCTGCAGCGAATGAGATGCGTTTTCGTACTCTGCGTTGCCAGGTCGCTACCCCCACTCTTTTCATATTTACCTCTCACTCGCACACTGAGCATGCATGGCGACATAAACATTTATTCATGTGTATTATGAAAACTATTTGAGCTAACATTCTGTGGTTTTTACGGCTCTGCTAAGAACATTACTCCCTATATTTCTCTTGAATTATTTTTTTTTGCAAAATTTGAATAGTTTGTCTTAGCACAAGTAGTATTTATGAGAGACGGAAGCGCGTTACTCCCCAATTAAGCGAGAATGCAATACCTCAACACAGCAGCACTCCAATTGGCTGCCGGCCTGGTGGCGCTCAAAGACAAACCTCATCCCATTTGAAAGCCACTGTAGACAACGTATTCTATGGATATCGACAATAGCATGTTTCCCATATGACAGAATACTTAGGATAAATACGCGGAAGCCCAGCACCAAACTTTTGTACCTAAGTCACGCAATTGGATGCCCAGGGAGGGAAAGATGAGGCGAGAGGAAACACCGGGTGGTCGGAGCCAGGAGCGACGTATAGCTATGATACCAGAATGAAACTCCCCCCACAGTAAGACGGGGATGCAGTACTTATAGGGTCCAACGCCCCCTGGGGCATTTTTATATCTCAACAACCAACTAAAATCGCGGGATACAATAATTGATGGTAGGTTAATATTACATTACTCCAATTTTTATTTATGATACGTTGTTAATTATACCCGTTAGGTTGTGTTAGGTTTTTATTGTTTACTTTCTCTACACGTACTATGTACCTAGATAATGTATAGAGAAAGTATTGTGGAAATACACGATCTGCATAAAAAAACATTTTTAGAAAAAGTTCGTGTGTTTCTGTGAAAATATAACTCAAAAAAGAAAAGTTGGTAAAACATCAAACTTGGCATTTAAATTTAGTACCTTCCAGCGATGAGACACGAAGATTTTGAGAAAAATCCCTCCACCCCAAACTATCTTTACATGGAAAAAAATTCGATTTTTTATTTTTTCAAACATGGCTCCAACGATTTTGATTAAATTACTGTACATTAAATATATTTATGTGGAAAATAAATCTTAAATCTTGAATTTTCTGGGAATAGCCTCTAAAGCCCTCTTTATTCTGAATGAATTTTGCTGAATATTGCGTAACTAGTAAACCGTAACAAATAGACAAAACTTACTACAAAAAATGTGGATCAAGTTAAAACGTGTGTTTCGTGGAATTGACAATTTCTGAGATATTAATTGTTATTTGTTTGAGATTTAAAATACCTAAAATTTTCTCACACGGAATTTGTAAACTCCTGGCAATACATAGATACGGATTTCAACCACATGGCAATTGGTTTTTAAAAGATTTGACATTTGTTTTAACCTAGTGCATTTCCTTGTTTTCTTTCTACTTACAAGGAAGCAAGTAAATAAGACAATTTATTCTAACGTTTATCTTGATTACCACAAAGTAGATAGAAGAATATGCTTTTTACTTTCTCTATACGCACTATGTACATAGTGTATAGAGAAGGCATTGCACTCCACCCAAAAATTTGATACCCAGATTTCACCAGAAATATATGTTTTAGGGTCCCCTTTATCTAAAAAAAAAGCATTTTCGGAAAAAGGTCCGCGTGTGCCTGTGTGTATCCGTGTGCCTCTGAAAACGATAACTCAAAAACGAAAAGTAGGTAAAATACCAAACTTGGTATTTAAGTTTAGTATCTTGCAGGGATGCGACATGAAGATTTTGAGAAAAATTCCCCCACCCCCAACTACCCTTTACATGGAGCTTTTTTCGAAAATTTTGATTTTCTCAAAAATGGCTCTAATGATTTTGATTAAAAGTTTGTATATTAAACATATTTACCTGACAAATAACATGTATATCTTGAATTTTCTGGGAATAGCCTCTGAAGAGTACATTATTCTGGATGAATCTTACGGAATTTTGAATATCTGCTAAACCGTAAGAGATGGACAAAAACTTACTACACGAAAAATGTAGAACACGCTAAAACACACAATTTATGTTTTGTAATTTTTTTTTTCTCGGAGTTGGTCGTTTTAAAGATATTCCTTGATTTTGGTTACAGCTTTGAAAAATATACTTTTCTCATCCAGGAATTTGTCAAGTCCTGTCCATACAAACAAAGGAACTTCAGTCACATAGCAACCAGCTTTCGACTATCACTTTAACCTATTGTACTCCCTTATTTCCCTTCTACTTACAAATAATAAGACTATTTCTGCTAATTTTTCTCGATTAGATGAAGTAAATAGAATACATTTTTGCAGAGATGTAGAGAAAGTCATGTGAATGCAACGCATCAGATTTTTCTCAAGACTATCTGTGAGTCTGAGAGTATCTTCTTGAATAATGGACACCCACTCTTCCAACACTCTGGCATCCGGTTCATTGGGATTTCTTACTCTAGATGTTCAAACACTGTTCTGTAGTTTGTTCCATAGGTGCTCTATGAGATTTAAATCGGAATAACTTGAAGGCCAGTGTGTACAGCCTCGGACACCAGAATCCTTTATTGTGTCCAGTGTATGCTTAGCTATGTGAGCCGTGGCTCCATCTTACATAAGAAACGAAATATGTTGCTTTCGAAATTTAGTGTCATCCTTAGAATAATATGCAGGGAGAATGTGTGTACAACTAACATGCACCAATTGTACTGACCAACTGTTGTTGGTAACATTAACAAACTGGCAATCTCACGTACTACTGATTTTCCAGTCTTGATCAAAGCTTGAACCTGAGGCCGTTTTGATTGCATTTAATTTGCTTACTAGTCGAGAAGTAAGAACAATTTATTTTCGTAAGGATTAACAAAACATGCCAGAAATTTTTGTTATATTTTTTAAATTGAATTATCGTATTGAAAGAAGATGACGGACGCTTAATTTTAATTCTTCTACACGAAAATGTATTTATTAAACAAAAAGAATGTACTCACTAAAATTAAATACACAAAATGCACAAAAAATTAATGGCCCGTAATTTACACTCTGTACCTAATTTTATTTACAATAACTCACACAGTAAGATATTGAACAGCTGCTTTCAACTTTATAATATATACCACCAAATTATAAATAACGATAAGCTTACACTACAATCAAGGAATATAAAATTTGGTTATAGTTGCTGAGAAATTGGGTTATAGTTACTGAGAAATATGGTTATAGTTACTGAGAAATTTGGTTATAGTTACTGAGAAATTTGGTTATAGTTACTTAGAAATTTGATACTAAATAAGATAATTGTTTAGCTGTTTGTAACATAATTCCTATTTACACTTTAAAAGTAAACGCGGTAAACAGAGAAACTCACGTGGATAAAAAATAAGAGTTTCACTACGTGGGGTTTCCAAAATTACATAACGTAGTACCAAGTTTTGTTACAAGCAGCCTGGCCAAACTCTTTTTGAAATTGATCCTAATTGATAAAAAATGTCAAGTTGGTAAAATAAAAATGTGCTGTGTTAAGCTTATTCTATTATCCACATCATGCTAATAGAGATAAAAATTAGCAGGAATGGTCTTATTACTTGCGTCATTATTAGTAGAAGAGAAATAAGCAATGGTGAAATCTTTTAATAGCTGGTCCCTATTTATCCTCGAAACGGTTAACTCTGCAAGAAAACGTAAATGACAAATTGTATTTTAATGAGATGCATTTTTTGTGTATTAGTGTTTGTCTATTCTTTACGTTTAAATCGTTAGTAACAATTCTACAAAACTCATCCAGAATATAGAGGCTTCCGGGGCTATTCCCAAAAAATCCAAAATATGCATTTTATTCGTGATGTAAATATCTGTAATGTATGGTATTTTAATCAAAATCGTTAGAGCCAGTTCTGAGAAAGCCAAAATGTTTGCAATTTTTTCCACGTAAAGGGCAGTTGGGGATGGGCAGATTTCCTTGAAAATGTTCGTGTTGCATGTTTGGAGCTTATTGAACTTAAATATCAAGATTGAGCGATGCTGCCCACAGACACACATACACAGGCACAAACACATACACACAGACACACACATGGACATTTTTTCCAAAAATGCTTTTTTTTTTGTAGTCAGAAGATCCCAAACATATTTCCGGTGAACTCTCAGTATGGAATTTTTGGGGTATGCAACACCTTCTCTATACACTAGATACATATTACGTGTAGAGAAACTAATTAGTCCATATAAAAAGTAGTTTGTTGGAGGGTGGATTTTTGTTTTGAAAATCTTCCTGTCGTAGTATCCTTGTAAGATCCTAAATGTAAACACCAAGTTTGGTTTTTAACGGTCTTTTCGTTTTAAGCTGTGCTCTTCACAGACACACACGGACTTTTATCTAAAGAGGCTTTATACGGACTCAGGGGACCTCAAAACATATATTTCCTGTAATATCTCGAGATAGAATTTTTGAGTGGAACACAATACTTTATCTACCTACTATGTGCACTGCATGTAAATCCTTTGGAAGTACTTAACGTAATAATAACCAAGTTTTATAACAAGCAGTATGGCCCTTCTGTTGTAAAAATTCATCCTAATCGATAAAAATATGAAGTAGGTCAAATAAAAACCGGACTATAAAATTCTTCAAAGATGCACTGTATTAAGCACGTGATTTTTAACCTGGTATGACGTAAGAGCCCTCGTTATGAAGGCAGTGCAAGTTTATAGTTGCCATGGTTACGAAACTGGAGGTGCAAAAAAAAAAAAAGTGACTGCTGGTAGCATAACTTGTTGCTTGGCTGTCTGTGACTTTGAACCCTACCTCCCTCTCCCTTCCCTCCCGCCCTTCCTCCCACCCACCATCTCACGAAATCCTTGAGAATCTCCAGTCAATGGTTCGCCGATTTGCATCCGAATGAGCTGTGAATGCAAATAGAAGCGGGCTGAACGCGAGTGTGTTCATTTGCATGCCGGCAACGTTGCTGCAGGGACTTATGTTTTAGAACGCGCTTCCCTTGTGATTATAGCGCGAGGTTGTACACCCCCACCCTACTTTTATAGCCTTCATTTCTCCAACGTGCGACATTTATGTGCGCGTCTCATAAAATGCTAGAATTTTCACCGGAAGGCCGAGGAGCGTAATAACAAGTGACGTTTTCATCGAGCGATTTGTCTGGCGCTCTACGAAGATGAAATAAATGAACATCGAATGTAGTTATTCAAATGTTCTCTTATTTTCTCATTCAGGTCAGTGTCAGTCGAAGCAGAGTGCCAGCAACTGTGTTCATATTATTCTGAAGTATTTCCTGTTTCATGTTCTTCTGTGTTCCTTATTTCATTTCTTATTTATAATCTGCAGTGTATGCCCTGAGGTGTTTCCAAATTCATTTTCTAATTAACCTTTTTATTGCTTGGTCGTCCAGCAAAAATCAGTGTGAATAACATAAATACTAAGAAAAACTGATGGAAATATTGAGTTTTGTCAGATGTAATCTTCGAACTAATGATGAGAAAACAAACAGTTGGTTATTCAAAAATCTGATGCCCATTCACATGACTTTCTATTCTGCAAACAAGCTAGTCTTACAAAAGATTATTCTTTTATCTTCATAATGTTAATCGAGTTCTTTTAAAAGTTCTATGCGATTATCATTCAAACTAGTTATATTTCCATGACCAGGACTACATATGAAAGATATGTCAAAGATCAAAGTTATATGAAATGGACGAGAACTGCCCTTTTGAGAAAAATTGTAATTATTTTACAATTGAAACCACTAACAGGGATTATCTGACATTCTTGCAACATGTTGCATCCATTGATTCTGACACTTTTACCTTCTACGCACATATTATGTACATAGTGTATAGAAGAAGTATTGTATTCCACCCAAAAATTCGATACTGAGATTTCAACTCCCTGAATAAAAGCACTTTCAGAAAGAAATCCATGTGTGTGTGACTGTGGGCAGCATAGCTCAAAATGAAAAGACCGCTATGTACCAAACTCGGTATTTAGGTTTGGTATCTTGCAACATGATTTTCAGAAAATCCCCCCACACCAACTACTCTTTACATGGAAAAATTTTCGAAAATTTTGATTTTCTAATAAATTGCTCTAACGATTTTATTACACTCCCGTATATTATGTCCTTTACATTTTTGTTGTGGAGGTAACGGTTTCTGAAATATTCCTTATTACTGGTTTCAGTTGTGAAGTACCTACTTATATTTTTCTTAAACAGCAAGTGTCCGTTTTTCTTTTGCTCTACTCTTGGCCAAGCAAAGAAGCGATTTGCAATGACAATAGCATATCGACAGCTTTTAGAATATTTGACTATCGATTTAGCCTAATGTATTCCCTTATTTTCTTCCTACTTATAAGGAACTAAGTAGTAAGAACATTCTGCTAATGATTATCTCGTTTAGCAAGGTGCAGAAAGAAGAATAATCTTATGTAAGAAGTTTGTAGAGCAGCTAGAGAAAGTCATGTGAGTGTAACACATCATATTTTTCTATTTTACAACTGATTGATCTATATTAAAATCTGGGTCGTCTCTGTGCGGTGGTAATGCGGCTGCTTACCAAGCGAGAGACCCAGGTTTGATTCCCGGTACCGGCGTGGGGATTTTCATCCGCTGGAAGGCCTGGTCCGGGGTACAATCAGCCTCGTAAGGTCTCTGGGGGCGAGTTGAGGAACAGGTAGCGGCTCAAGGTTGCATACACCACATTAATCGGCCGGGAGGGACTCGGGGCGCTAACCATGTCCCTCCCTCCAGTGCTGTACTCCATCCATGACGCTTGTAATGGGCAGAGATGGAGGCAGCGGACAGCAAGCCTTGGCGCTACTTCGGGCTGTTGTGCCACGGAGTTTATTATGCTCTTCTCTTATATCTTCATTTCAAATAAAGCTAATTAATGTGTGCTTTTGTTTTGCTCAAAAACTTCATCTCTGCATTTGTAATCGGCTTTTCATTTTCTTTGTAATGACTCACGTCTTACTTCCATACTAAAGGAAGGAGAGATGTCGACCGACCTAGAAAAATGTGAAGGAAATAACTGTGATACAGATCGGACTTTATACCCATGCCTTGAAGTGAAGAAGAATAAGAACAGGGATTATATAATGTCTTTTAACAAGATCTACTTTTTTGTGTAGTAAGTTTTTGTCTATCTCTATCTATCCTGTCCGGACGCCGGCGCTGTATTAATTTTTTTTTTCTTTCTCCATTTTCCCATTTCCTTTGCTTTTCTATTTGATTGGCGTCTTTGCTTTTTGCTTCTCATATGCACACATACATACCTACACATTTACAAACACACAAATACCCAAGCTAAAGGCGTGACTCGAACCCACGATCCCCTGCGCCACGAATAACCAAATCGAGGCATTTTTGCCAGTGCGGCCATGGGGACCGGCAGATTTTTTAAAAGTGGTGGATACCAAACGGTCGCCCATCCAAGTACTCACCACGCCCAATGTTGCTTAACTTTGGTGAGCATGGTATAGCCGTTGTCACAGAGGAGTTAAGTTAAAAGCCGCCAGTGGAGAACTGGGCGAGATGAACATTTTTACCTCTCGCAAAGAGCATGGACAGCTCACAGTCTCCGCTGATAGCAGGACGTGTAAAGCGACGGTGACTCTGGCCAGTACTTCACTGGTAGGTTTAAACTTTAAATAGCCCCTCTGAGTTCTGCAACTCCTTTAACGCACCAAGGGGTAGTTGAACATACCAAATACGAGGAAGTTGGGCCACCAGGTGTAAAAGTCATTCAAAATGCAGATGATTTCAGGAGCTATTTCCAGGAAACGCAGGTTATAGATTTTAATTACCAAGTAGACATCTTTAACTTAAAGCATTATAATCAAAATCGTAAGAGCCAGTTTTTAGAAAATCGAAAACTTCTAGAAGTATTCCAGGTAAAGTGTTGTTTTTATGAGAGGATTTTTCTGAAAATCTTTATGTCATATCCTTGAAGATGCTGAAGTTAAATATCAATGTTGGTAATTTTGGTATTTAACGGACTTTTGATTTTATAGTTATACTGTCCACAGACACACACACATGCATGGACATCTTTAAAAATTCTTTTTGGATTCAAGGGTCCTCAGAATGTGTGTTTCCGGTGAAATCTCGATATAGAATTTTGAATGAAATACAATACCTTCTCTACCTATGTACCTACATTGTACATACATGATAGAGAAAGTAAAAAAGGTACACTACGGTTGAAAATCCTCAAGATTTAAGTGACTAAGGCTGGTCCAGGGTCACTTAACAGAATGTCTTGCGGCACTTTTCGCTTCAGTCTGGTTGGTTGGCGGTTGCAGGCACCGAGGTTGTCCTCCACAGCTCCTTGAAGACGTTACAGACTGGTGAAGAAGGACATGCAGATCTTACAGATATACTGTCCAAGACTTATGAATTCCAGTTCTTTACACACCTTGTGATTTCAATGAACCAGGGAGCTTTAGTGAAGGGCTACTAATTATGCTCCTCGGAAGAGCTAATGAGGGCTTAAGTAGCCTCTTAATTACGGAAAAATCTGATCCGTTTCATTCACATAACTTTCTATACCAGCTCTGCAAACAGATATTTACAAAATAGTATTGTTCTATCTACTACATACCAATCAAGATAAACAATAGAACAATTGTCTTATTACTTAGTTCCTCATTCGAAAACCTCTATACATCTGTCTTTGAAATTCGCTTCTTTGCATGACCAGGAGTAAAACAAAAGAAACAAGGACGACTTCCTGTTTGATAAAAGTATACGTTCTTTTATTTTGAAACCAATAAAATTAAAATCTCGAAAATGATTAACCCCACAAACAAAATTGATGTGAAATAAATTGTGTGTTTTGATGAAATCTACATTTTTTGGTCTAATAAGACTTTGTCTATCCCTTACGGTTTACCAGTTATACGCAAGTCGTTAGGAATTAATAAGATTTCAGAGGCTATTCTCAGGAAATTCAAGATATATTTCATTTGTAATTTAAATATATTTAATACACAGTAAATAACCAAAATGGTTAGAGCCATGTAAAGTTTGGTATCTCCCAAAGATGACACGAAGATTTTCAAGAAAACTCTCCCATCTCAAGCTTTTGCTAGAATATTTTTCGAAATTTGGATTTTCTCAAAATGGTCCCAATGATTTTGATTAAAATACCGTATGCTAAATATATTTACATGACAAATAAAATGTATATCTTGAATTCCTGAATAACTCTGAAGTTTAGTATCTTCCAAATATCAACGCTAAGATTTAAGGAAAATTCCCCCACCCCAAACTACCCTTTACATAGAACATTTTTAAAAAGTTTTGTTTTTCTTAAAAATAACTCTTTTGATTAAAATGCCGTATATGAAAGTTAATACCAATAAATAAACTATATATGTTAAATTTTCTGAGAATAGCCTCTGAAGAGCTCTTAATGCTGAATGAATTTTGCATAACGGTAAGCAGTAACAGATAGAAAAAAACTTACTCTACAAAAATGTAGATTTCGTTAAAATACATAATTTATGTCATATACGTTTTCCTTGTAGAGTTAAGCGTTCTTGAGATATTCATTGTTATCGGTTAACTTTTCCCAAACGGGACTATGCAAAGAGAACCGGTCCTCAATTGTTTCGCATAATGAGTAGCTTTTAAAAGTTTTGACCATGGAGCATTAGCATAATACATTACCTTATTTCCCTTCTACTTACAATGAAGCAAGTAAAAAGACCAATTCTGCTAATGTTTATCTCGATTAGCATGATGTAAAATAATAACTTTTTGTAAGGATGGTTGTATTTGGAAAAAATAGAGAAAGTTACGTGAATGGAACACATCAGATGTTCTACTTTTATTATTTTACATTGTTTACCTTTGCACTTACGTTTGTTTCAGTTTCTCACACTCCATTAAAGAAGATACTCGACTGAGAACAATGCTAGAAAGCTGGAAAAAACAGTTTTAATGAAATACGAACGTACCGAACCGCCACGCTGTGGAAAAATAAAATTTGATGAGGGGGTGCATCATTAGTTGTTGACATCGGAATTCGATATGGCGAGCGCTGTGTGGCAAAGGCGAGTGAGCATGCGCCCGTGTTTATTGACCTCCCCGCTGACCCCAAGAGTAGCCACCTTTTTCTTGTTTGTGCGCATCTCGCAAAGAATACCCACCTTCCTTATCTAATTCCTAATTAACGACATCAACCATCTGATACCTACATTCGTGACACATCTGAGTTCCTTACTCGCAGAAATATACAAATTGGCAACTGTTTTCTGGAGACCTATGCACACATATTAAAAGGGTTTATAAAAATCCGATGTGTTCCATTCACATTATATTCTCTACATCTCTGCGGCAAATTATTGTTAAAACGCTAATTCTTCCATTCCTTTCATGCTAATCGAGAAAAAGTGGTATTTTTACTTACTTGTAATTAGAAGGGAAATGAAGAAATACACAAACTAAAGTGATAATCAAACTTTTTAAAAGCTGGTTTCCATGTGAATAAAGTGCCTTTGTTTGTATGGCCAGAGGTTAACCAAGTCCCGTATCTATATCTTAAGGTTTACTAGTTATGCAAAATTCCGCAACATGCATCTAGAATAAAAATGTCTTTAGAAACTATTTCCAGAAAACTCAAGATATACATTTTGTTTGTCATATAAATTTCTTTAATATACGGTATTTTAATCGAAATCGTTTGACCCATTTTAGAGAAAATAAAGATTTTCTTAAAAATCTTCATGTTGCATCCTTGGAAGATAAACTTAAATACCAAGTTTGGTATTTAGCAGTCTTTTCGTTTTTGAGCTATGCTCTCCACAGACGCACACACACTTACCGCACACCACACACAAAACCACACACGTACACACGGACCTTTTCCTAAAAATGTTATTTTGGACTCAGGGGGACCCAAAATATTTTTTTCCGGTGAAACCTCAGTATCGAATTTTTGGGTGCAATACAATACCTTCTCTAAAGATTTTTTATAGAGTACGTATAGAGAAAGTAAAAATATGTATTTGTGTGAGTGTTAGAGTGTGAGCTAATCATGGTAAAAATTAGTATAAAATGGGTTTTATTATGAATTTCTTGTAAGTTCCTTTAATGGTTTTAAAATAAACGAGATGAGCCAAAAAATTCGTATTAGTCTTAAAACTATTAGAAACAATCAACCTATTGTTACAGTTAAACTATTAAAAATGTGCATTGATTCTAAATTGAACTGGAAGGATAATATTAATTTCAGAGTATATTAACAGAAATTATAAATGTTTGTGTATTTCGAATTTAAAATATTTAATTTAGTTGTTTATTTTAAATGATTATCCAGAGTAATATATTTAGCTATTTAATAAATTACTTTCCTAAATTTTATTTAAGACAAGTCCCTACATATATATCGGCTTATTTCAGAGATTTTATACTTGTGGCCTTATATTTTATGGCAGCATTTTCATTTTAAAATATCCTCTAACGTGTTCCATTCACACAACTTGTCCGCGCCGTGGCCGAGTGGTTAAACCACTCGTCTCTCACCTAGACCGCCCGGGTTCGATCCCAAGCGACCGCATATGAGATATGTGGTAGACAAAGCGGCGCTGGGGCGGGTTCTCTCCGGGTTCTCCGGTTTCCCCCGCCATCGCATTCCACTGGTGCTCCATCTTCATTCATGTATCATCAGTGTCACCGCCTGCGGTGCCATAAGTAATTAAAGCGGGCGTTAAACACTACCAAAAAAAAAATTCACCCGACTTGCTCTGGCTGCTCCGTATACAAACTATTCTTAAAAAAAATATTCTTTTATCTACGTCACGCTAATTGAGATAAACATTAGCAGAATTGGCATTTCTTGAATATACGTCATTTTATTCAATATCGTGTGGACCATTTTTGGGAAAAACAAAACGTTCAAAAATTTTTCCATGAAAATCTTCGTGTCACATCACTGTAAGATGCTAATATTAAATACCAAATTTAGTTTTTAACGGTCTTTTTGTTTTTGAGCAATACTATCCATACACACACAATATTTTTTCGGACTCAGGGGACCACAAAATGTATATTTCCGGTGAAATCTCGACATCGAATTTTTTGGTGGAATACAATACCTTCTCTAGGTACTATGTACATTGTATGTACATACGTGTTAGAGGAAGGTATAAATATAGACATACCAGTTAGTAAAGCTACACATGGCTACAATATCAGAAGTGTAAACTAATAAACCGAGTTATAGTATATATGTCATTACTATATACAATAAGGTACCCGACGGTGTTAAATTACAAATATATGTTTGTTGAAAATTAAATTAAAAATCTGATGTGTTACACTCACATGACTTTCTGTAGCTGCTCTACAAACGTCCTACTAAAGATTATTCTTCTTTCTATGTAATGCTAATCGAAATAAACACTAGCAAAATGCTAGTATTACTTAGTTCTTATAAATAAAAGGGAACTAAGGTAATGCGCTAGGCTAAATTGATAGTCAAATGTTTTAAAAGCTATCGTTATGCAATTGTCTTACAAATCGCTTCTTTGCTTGGTCAGGAGTAGAACAAAAGAAAAACGGACACTTTCTGTATGAGAAAAGTTTAAGTATTTCACAATTGAAACCAATAACAAGGAATATCTCGGAAACGGTTACCTCCACAACAAAAACGTAAGGAACATACATTTTTTGTTTTGATGTGATGTACATTTTTTGTGTAGTGAGCTTTTATCTCTCTTACAATTTAGCAGTTAAGCAAAATTTCGCAAAGAGGTCTTCAGAGACTATTCCCAGAAAATATGAGATATACATTTTATAGTTTTAATATGTGGGATTTTAATCAAAATCGTTTGCGCCATTTTTTAAAAAATCAAAATTTTCGAATTTTTTACATGTAAAGCGTAGTTTCTGGTGGGAAAATCTCTTTTTAAAGTCTTTGTGTCGCATCTTTGGAAGATACTAAACCTAAATTCCAAGTTTGGAATTTAACGGTCTTTTCGTTTTGGGGCTATGCTGTCCACACACACACACATACACACGGACCTTTTTCTAAAAATGCTTTTTTCGGACTAGAGGACCCCAAAACATATATTTCTGGTGAAATCCCGACATCAACTTTTTGAGTGGCTTACAGTACCTTCTCTATTCCTATGTACATTGTACATATGGGGCTAGAGAAAGTAAAAATTGGCTCCTTATACATCACTTTTATAGGTTGGACATTTTAGTGAAAATGTTGTATTCCAATATTTTTTTAAAATGATAAATCCTTTTATTATTTGTATCAGAACTTAATAAATTGAATGTTGTACTTTAAGCAGAAGGGAAATAAAGGACGCAATAGGCTAAAGCAGTACTTAAATCTTTTAGCTGGTCGCTGTGTGATTGAAATTCGGCTATTTTACATGGTGTTATAAAGGGTTATCTCGGAAATGGTTAACTGTACAACAAATCTATAAAACATATTTTGTGTTTTAACTAGATCTTCCTTTCTATGTGGTAAGTTTTTGTCTCTCTCTTACAGTTTACCTGCTTAGCAAGTCATCCAGAATGAAGTGGTCTCCATAATCTATTTCCAGAAAGTTCAAAATATATTTCTCCCGTAAACATCTTTAATATATGGTATTAGAATAAAAATCCTTAAAGTCATTTGAGAAAATCAATATTTTTGAAAAATGTTTCCTTGAAGAGGGTAGTTTTGGTGGGGATATTTTCTTCAAAAGTTTGGTGATGTATTCTTGGAAGAAGTTTAACTTAATTATCAAGTTTGATATTTAACTGACTTTTTGTTTTAGAGTTATGTTGTTCACGACACACACATACAATCGTTTTTCTAAAAACGGATTTTTCTTTTTACGCAGGGGACTCTAAAACGTGTATTTTCAGTGAAATAACTGTATAGAATTTTCCGATGGAATACAATACCTCCTTTACATATTTACTAAGTAGAGAAAGTGAAATTTTCATTTGCTATACCTTTATATATTCATTATAGCCCCTTTAACTCCCATGATCATATCGGAGGATTTTCTCTGAAACATTAGTGATTTACTCGTTGAACTTCTACAGTAGGTTTTTCACACGCGTATTCACTCTCATATGCATACTACCAGATTCTATGGAGAGCAAAGAATAAACTCGATTAACGAAACATTTCCAACCTTCCAGCCGGGAACCGAACTCGAGACCTTCAGATGAGAAGTCAGCTCGCTAACCACTCGACCACGGAGGCAGTTTTATCATTTTAATAATGCTTTTTTTTGTTCAATTGTTTCATTTGTATAGCCCCCTTCATATCGGGGGATTTGATTTATGAAACAACTCATATTACTGTAGGTTTAGAGCGTTAGGTTAATCAATTTTATTACTAAACACGCTCACATTCCCTTTCATATTCATACTTCCAGACTCTGTTGGGAATAGGGAATAATTATGGTTAAAGGAAAATTCCCCGCCCCAGCCGGGAATCGAACCCAGGACCTCCGGATGAGAAATCGGCTCGCTACCCCTCGAGCACGGAGGCAGTTTTACCATTTTACTAATGTTTGCTAAGTATAGACAGTAGATATTATAATACAAACGAACAACATTTTTTGATAATCTTTATTTGTTCTTTGTTTTACTTATAGACCAATAAACATCTGCAAATCAATAACATTTCTAACAAATTGGCAAAGGTAAATATACAACTATACACAGAACGAGCCTTGGAAAACGTGATGAAAGGCCTGGATGCAGTGGATCACATCTCAATCATGTCTGACCGCAGATGTTTACCTTAGCTCTTTAATCCGGAAGGGAAGCTATCGATTAATCCTGTAGAAGATATCCGTGTCAGAGAGGGTTGCAGTGGCTAAGCCCCTGGGATCACAACTAATGCACCATTACCGGCCCAATTGGGTAATTGAGGGAGTACCAGGGGAACCCTTAACACGGGGTCAGTGCTGCGTCTTGCAACAAATCGGGTGCGACGTGTCTGTCACCTTATACTGTATTAGCTGTATTAGGGTGGATCTTGGCGAGGGAAGGGCAAGTGGTAATGGATATTATAGTGTCTTTCAGTCGCTCTGGTTAAGAGTATCCATTAGTGACAGAGCGCGTGCAGGTGACATCGCTGCATGCGGCGACACGACGTGTCCTCAGGGTTTCGTTCTGGCTCCAACTCTCTTTCTGCAACATCAAAACAGTGGAATGGTTGGGTGCAATAAAGACATATGTGCAGATCAAGTGTTTTAATTCATAAATATCTGATATGTTCCATTCACATGACTTTCTATACATTTCTGCAATAAATTATTGTTAAAAACTTATTCTTCTATTCATGCTAATCGAGATAAACATTTAGCAAAAGTGGTCTTACTACGTGCTTTCTTGTAAGGAAAAGAGAATTAAAAGAGTACCATAGGGTGAAGTGAATCAATTCTTTAAAAAGCTGGTTGCTATATAAATGAAATTCCTTTTTTTTTTTTTTTTTGTATGGCTTGGAGCTGACAAATTCCTGTATTAGAAAAGTAGGTAAGGTAAGTATTTTAAAAATGAAACCAATAAAAAGGAACATCCCGAAAACGGTCAACTCCGCGAAAAAAATGTATGTAATATAGATTGATAGATTGTGTGTTTTAACGGGCTCTACATTTTTTGATAAGTTTTTTTCTATGTCTTACAGTTTACCATTATGCAAAGTTCCGCAAAAATAGTAAGATATTTTAATCAAAATTATTAGAGATATTTTTGAAAAAATCAACATTTTCGAAATGTTTCCATGTAAAGGGTAGTTGCGGTGGGGTTTTCTTGAACATCTTTGTGTCGCATGCTTGAGAGATACTGAATTTAAATACTAAGTTTGGTATTTAGCGCACTTTTCATTTTTGGGCAATGCTACCCAAACACACACACACACACACACACACACACATACACGGACATTTTCTAAAAATGCCTTTTCTGCACTCAGGGGGGTTTCACAACATGTATTTCCGGTGACATATATCGGTATCGAATTTTCGGGTGCAACACAGTATCACTATAGTACGTAAAGAAACTAAAAATTCAATTTCATGGCATAAATATTTTAATCTGCTCTTCTTTTGAATATGTAACACGCGTTTTTTTAAGTCCAGCGTCAGTAGAATATTTTTTCAAAGCAGGGCTTTAGAATATTTTTATCTAATTCGTGTTTAAAAAGGCGGCGCCATGATAGAGTGGTTCGACCGTTCACCTTCCACCTAGGCGGCATGTGTTCGATCCAAAGCGCCAGCATTTGTGGTGGACGAAATGGCATCTGAGCGGTCTTTCTCTGGATCCTCCGGTTTCCCCTGCCACTCGTTCCACCAATTGCTCCTTCATCACCATTCTTATCATCCATTTCGCTTTCATTTGACACCATCCACTTCCTCATGCCTGGCGCTTTCGAGGTCTTCATTATGAGGTTACGTGCCAATGGCTCCCCGACAGGCTTCTGAGCCCTGGGCTCCCTCTTGTAAGTCCTACGTATGGGGAGGGTAAGCCATTTATGTAACGTGGTGTAAATGTATTTAAAATCACTTTTAACCATGATTTCATGCCGGAGAAGGTTTTTAACATAACTTGATGTTTATAGTCACTTATTTATTTACTTTAGGCTCATGCAGTCATACTGAAGAATACAGTGCTGCCAAATTGTCTATCTTGTATCACTTAATGCAATGCTGCCAAGTGTCTTTTTCGTTAGTAAATTAACTAACTCTATAACTATGTACACTAACTTAACTAAACCTTGCCTCTATGACTTCCACAAGTTCCTGGAAAGGATCTGCTGAACGATTTTTAGATGTCACTATGCCACGTGTGAGCATCTAAAAATGTACACCCTGCATAGACGTTGCCGTAGAGTTATTATAACAGTATTGTTGTTGTTTAATTATTATTCTTGTTATTATATTCAGTTTAACGTCCTGTAACCCTGAATGTCATCTCGGAGGATAGGTGTAATTATACTCGAATGAACTCGTGGTAATGGAGTTTAAAGCTAACATGATATTCGATCTTCTCAAAATAACGTAAAACCCTAACCAAGATTCAAATTCCGGACCTCTTGAATGTGAGGCAGACACGCACCCCCACACTAAGGAGGCAAGTTGTTGTTGTTGCTGCTATTATTATTATTATTATTATTATTATTATTATTATTATTATTATTATAGTAGTAGTAGTATTATATTCTCGTAATCGGAGAGCTCGTCATGCAGAGGTTTGCTGTGATCGTGACAAATGAAGCGCATGCTATGTGAGAAGTAATGGGGCTTCTACTTTCTGTCTGCTTACGCACCCGCATTGGTGAATCTTCATTCATGAAACGCATTTTAGCTGGTGATGAGACGTGGGTTTACGAGTTTGACACTCAAATCAGTCAACAAGCTTGGGAATGGCGCCTTCCAACTGAACCAAAACTGGATCAAAACTGAAGGTCATGTTGACAGTTTTTTTCGATTATCGCGGTGTCGTGCATTCAGAGTTCTTGCCAGAAGGTCAGATGGATGGTAAATAAAGACTATTATCTGAGCGTTATGTGGGTTTGAGAGAACAAATACGGCGAAAAAGGCCAGATTTGTGGAACGACAACTAATGGATTCTGCACCAAGATAACGCACCAGCTCTCAAGGCTATTATTGTGAATGAATTTCTGGCCAAAAACTCAACAAATTTCATCGAACAACCACCGTATTCACTTGATCTGGCTCCTGCTGATTTCTTTCTCTTTCCAAAACTCAAGTTACCACTTCGAGGCACCCGTTTTCAGTCGATAGAAGACATAAAGGAAAATTCGCGGCGACAATTGACATCGATTCCTAAAAGTGCCTACAAAAAATGTTTTGATGACTGGATTATTCGTTGGCATAAATGTATACTTTCAGAAGGGGCCTACTTTGAATTCGATAAAATAAAAGTGGATGAATAATTCATTTTTTTGTGTTTTATTGGCAAATTCTCCGAACTTTCTTGACACAGTAGTACTTAGAAAAATTGCTCACCTACTCGCGTCACATGTTCGAAAGTAATTCTATATTATTAATATATATTATTAATATACATCATTGAAATTCTTTCCTCCATATTTAACAGATCGTAATTTTGGTCGTATATAGGTACTAAGTATATAACTGTGTCATATAAAATACTTAAATTTAAATAACCAAAATTATTGAGAAATAAAATTACTTGTTTAAAATAAATCAAATAAACCATAGCTACCAATATAGCCAAAAGTATATCCTACAGTATTGTGAATGGGTTTTAGTAAAACTTTAAAGCAGGGATCATCAACCCATTGTCCTTTGAGTAAAGCAGAGAGCATATTTGTTAGATATTCCGTTGCAGTATCCAATATTTTGCGTTTGAAATCTTAATCCATCTTACATACCTAGTTTAACACACCTGTGAATGATAGAAAAATTGCTCTAGTTCGTCTCTTGCGTTATTGTTATAACAAAAGCCCTTGTTCGCCAATACCAGAATCTGCTCACAAATAACTGCCTTCATTGTTTTTTTACATTTCTATCATAGAGTTTCTTGTCGACGTCGCTGCGACGACGATACAGCTCGCTACGAATTTCCCGTCAAACTCACTAAACTGTTGTATGCGATGCAGTCCCAGTGCAAACTGAACGCGGATCAGGGCTTCATTGTCCCCTTAATACCGTTGCTCACGTCATTGAAAACTTCTAAAAACAGTCGCCGGCACATGTGTCCACTAATCACATGCAACAATGGATGACAACAATCAGTTATGACTTAGGAAGGAAACCGTGCACACACGTTCGGCGACTGCAGCCGCAAGAATTAGTCATAATATGTACTTATAATTCGAGCATTTATGTACATATTTTCATAGGTTTGGTGGTAATCGGTTAGTCGTAACATAATAAAATTGCAAAAAAGTTAATGAAAATTATACAATATTAACATAATAAAACAGCAAACTCCTTAACTTGGTTAATACCATTATAATCTCATTGGTATCGAACACAATCTGAAATAAACATTCCTATTCTTTGTAACTGTTGTATTCACTTGCATGAGTTGCTTATTGGCGCTGCAAATTGAATCTTCTGAGGGAAAATTTCCGCAAACTAAACACTTATACCACCAATTTCTATAAATAAGAAAAATTCTTACTATATATGAATAAAGTTAGAAGTTCATTGCTTGCATGTTGGATTGCTTTCTGTTCCTACATTATAAATTACTCCACAATGCACTATACAAGGAAGTGATGCAATTCATTTAGTCACGTGCATGGAGCAAGCCTATTCGCCCTGGTACAAAACCAAGCGAGTTAGTGATGCCTGCTTTAAATTTCAGGTATGAAGCGATGATTACATTTTAGTTTTCATAACCTACATGTTTTGAGTTAATTATGTTTGTTAACATATTTTGTAACCAGCGCAAAATTAATAAACAGTTCCATATTCTGAAGGCTGTTTGGGAAATTTTAAGAATCTCTACAACATAGTTTATGAGAAAAACTATTTAAATTGTCTGAAAGTATATAAAACATATTCACATACAATTCCAACGATTAAAATAGATGTAATATTTAATGAATCTTCCATTCAAAATTTTTCGTAGGTGCAGGAACATTTTTGAGACAGGTTTCAAAATCATACAATATTAACACATTAAAATATTTCAACTATAACGAAATGCTTATATGTTTCAAATTTAATACTACTATCCAAAGCCATTATTTAATGATATGCAAGGCAAAAAGGAATGTTAATTTCATGGTCATTAATAATTTTCTTTAATTTTTGGTCCATGTACAATACATATTTGTCGATGATAAAGGCACATTAAAACACAAAAATATGAATAAAAATATATATTTATAATCATGTTTCCTAACACAGTTTTCATATACATATATATCATATTACCTGCTTGAAAGCATAAATTGGAAACGAGATTTGAAAAAGTAGTAACATGCCGGAGCTCGAAGCTGCAACAATTCATTCAAAAATATCAAATGGAATGTCTTGAAAACTTCGTTTATAACACTTCCTTAAATTCGAAGTGTTTAAAGTAAATATTTAACTTGTATAATTTGAATATATTATACAACTAATCACGTATGGAACACGCAAAGAGCTGCAGAACAGCTTGCGTTTGGGACGCTACTATCATCTGTGACCGATATATTTTTTGGATGTACTGCAAATATGAGACTGGAATATTAATTTACATAGGAACGAAAGAAAGAAATTGAAAGATACGTGAGCAGAATATCGAGCGAACTAACTCCGGGCTAAATAAATATTAAGCAGAAAAATCAGGGCATTTATTGTTCTTCATAGGGAAGTGTTTAGTTACGAGCCCCAATGCTGATGAAGCAAAAAACTAGTTATTATTCTGACGCCGAAGATTTTTAAACCCAATTACATAACACGTATATTCTGTATATTTTACTGGTCACCTTTTATTGTTTACTTTTGCCAGTACGTTACAATGAGCAGAGTAGATAGAAAAGGTATTGTATTCCAACCAAAAATTCGATACCGAGATTTCACTGGAGATGCATGTTTGTCTATGTATAGCTGTCAGTTTGTAAACAGCATAACTAAAAAATTTGACGTGTTCCATTCACATGGCTTTCTCTATATCTCTGCAACAAATTATTGTTACAAAGCTTATGCTTCTTTTACTTCGTGCTAATCGAGAAAAAAAATTAGCATAAATAATCTTTTACTTGCTTTCGTGTAAGTTGAAGGAAATAAAGGAGTAGCATAGGCTAAAGTATTAGTCAAAAGCTGGTTGCTATGCGACTGAAGTTCCTTTGTTTGTATGGACAGGAGTTGACAAATTTCTGTATGAGAAAATGAGAGTAGGTATTTAAAAGCTGAAACCGATAACAAGGAATTTCTCAAAAGCGATTAACTTCACAACATAAATTGTGTGTTTTAACGAGACATAGTAAGTGTTTGTCTATCTCATGGTTTAGCGGTTAAGCAAAATTCGGTAAAATTCATTCAGAATAAAGAGGTCTTTAGAGGCTATTCTCACAAAATGCAATATATACATTTTATTTGGGATAGCTTTAATATACGGGATTTTAATCAAAACCGTTAGAGCCATTTTTTAGAAAATAAAAAATTTCGAAAGTTTTTCCCTGTAACGGGAGGATTTTCTAGATTTCTGCTTTAAGTAAGCAGTAGAAAAAATTAAAAATGTAAAATTACTGTAAGTGTGTCTAATTAAATTACTATTTTACTTGAGTTAGTGCTATGAAAAATAAAATGTGCCCGATTAATTAAATGTTTTGTAAAGTTCTTTTGAGCTATAAATTCATGTATTTAAATATTATTTACCAAATTGGGAAACTATAAAATAACGAATGCATTATCAGCATTCATTATCTGATGGGTTTAAACACATAAGTTCTCATCAAGGGATGGTACGTGCTGCTACCTGGAGAAAAATAAGGAATTCACAATGCACATTGTTTTTTTCGTTGCTTCCCACATTAGCCTTCTGTGACTTCCGCAGGCAACGCTCCACAGACGACAAGTGTGTCATGACGTCATAGGCTTTGTGTCTTCCTTGGCCTGGAATTCTTGTCACGACATCTTCTGCATCAAGGTTAAAGAGGAAAAAGAGTTTTAGGCTTAGAGTGAAAACAGGAGTTAATAAAACAGAATCGCTATGTAAAATGCATACATACTCAACAAGGTTGAATAAAACGGAGAAATTTTATTACTTAAAACCCTTAAAATTATAAATTTGTGCGAACTTTCATTAATTACTCGTATAAGATGAATTGAAAGTATGAGTTTATTAATACAACCCGAACCTAATTGTGTTTATAGATTTACTTTCTCTACACGTACTATGTACATAGTGTATAAAAAGGCAATGTATTTCACTAAACATTTTTAGAATTGTGTCTGTGGACATTATATCTAAAAAACGAAAAGACAAATTTAGGAGGTGTTGGTATTCTCAAAAATGGCTTTACTATTTTTATTAAAACACTGTACATTAAATATATTTATATGACAAATAAAATCTTGAATTATATCTTGAATTTTCTGAAGACATCTTCATTCTGGATGATTTTTGCATAACTCGTAAACCGTGAAAGATAAACAAAAAACTACTACAAAAAAGGTAGATCTCATTAAAATACACAATGCGTGCCATGTACATCTTGCAGCTGACCATTTTCGAGATATTCCCTGTTATTGGTTTCAGTTTCAAAGTACTTAAACTTTCTCATATGCGATGTTATCAACTCCTGGCAATGAAAAAATTGGATTTTAATTACACAGCAACCAGTTTTTAAAATAACTGACTATTGTTTTAGCCTAGAGTATTCCCTTATGCCATTTATGCTAATCAGATTAAGCTTTCTAACAATAATTTGTTACCGAAATGTAGAGAAAGTGATGTTATTGGACCACATCGGATTTTTACTTTTTCAACTAGGCAGATTCTCTTATCAGCGAAACTGGAGTTTCCTACTTAAAATAAAAAAAAAAAACTAATAAAATTGTACCATACAACTTCATCTAAATATTCCCATTTACTTTCGTATATATTTCACAGAATGAGGAAATATGTCAACTACCTAAGATGTGACATTTCAATGAATATATAAAAAACTTACCTTTCCTTTTTACTTTCTCTATTCGCACTATGTACATAGTGTATAGAGAAGGTGCTGCACTCCACCCAAAAATTCGATACCGAGATTTCACCGGAAATATATGTCTTAGGGTCTCCTTTATCTAAAAAAAAGCATTTTCTGAAAAAGGTCCGTGTGTGTGTGTCCGTGTGTCTGTGAACACGATAACTCAAAAATGAAAAGTCGGTAAAATACCAAACTTGGTGTGTAAGTTTAGTTATCTTCCAGGGATGCGACACGAAGATTTTGAGAAAAATCCCCCCACACCAAACCACCCTTTACATGGAACTCTTTTCGAAATTTTTGATTTTCTAAAAAATGTCTCTGACGATTTTGATTAAAATATCGTATATTAAAGATATTTACCTGACAAATAAAATGTATATTTTGAATTTTCTGGGAATAGCCTCTGAAGACTACTTTAATCTGGGTCAATTTTGCATAACTGCTAAACCGTAAGAGATGGACAAAAACTTACCACACCACAAATGTAGAGCACTTTAAAACACACAATTTATTTTATATACATTTTTTTCGTGGAGTTGATTGTTTTTTAGATATTCCTTGTTTTTGGTTTCAGCTGTAAAAACATACTTTTTCCATACTGGACTTTGTGAACTCCTGTCCATACAAACAAAGGAACTTCAGACACATAGCAACCAGCTTTTGACTGTCAATTTAACCTATGGTACTTCCTTATTTCGCTTCTACTTACAAGGAAGCAAGTAATAAGACTATCTCTGCTATTTTTTTCTCGATTAGCATGAAGTAAATATAAGCATAAGATTTTTAACGATAATTTGTTGCAGAGATATAGAGAAAGTCATGTGAATGGAACACATAAGATTTTTTCATACAGGAATTTTTCAATCCTAGACCATACAAAGGAACTCCTATCACATAGCAACCAGATTTTAAAAGATTTGACTATCGCTTTAGCTTATGGTACTCCCTTATTTCCCTTATACTTAAAGGGAAGCAACTATTAAGACCATTTCTGCACATGTTTTCTTGATTAGCATGAAGTAAATAGAAGAATCACCATTTTTTACAATAATTTGTTGTAGAAATGTAGAGAAAGTCGTGTGAATGGAGCATATCATATATTTTGACAAAGTATTCTTACATAAATTTTCCCTAAAATTATTTTAATCACTCATAGAAGCCAGTTTTCTATATAAAATACCGACAATTTCTAGCCACGTTTGCCTTCACATTATCTTTGTACTGGCCATTTAAATTTCAATGTGCAAAAAATATCAAATTCAAAACAAGAAGAACGAATGTTTGAGAGGAGATAATAACGAAAAGGTTTTTAATATTAATCCATTCATTCATCTTTAGCACTACAGCCCATGAAGGGCCTCGGCTTCCTCAATTAATTGAAACCATTCGGCTCTGTTGCGCAAGGCGTCCCCATCTTCTCCACCCAACTCTCCGTAGGTCCTCCCCCACACCCCGTAACCATCTCAATCGTGGTCGAACTCTACTCCTGGTTGTCCATATATTGCTCGTCTGGGCCATCTTTCCTCCGCCATCCTCTCCACATATCCCAACCATCTAAGACTTCCTCTTCTGATGAAAGATACTATTCCATGTTCTTTATACTAATTATTTAATATTAACTGTAGTTATTAATTACCTAGTCTTTCTTTAATATTTCAAGATTTTCATGTAACCAGCATGCATACTAATTGTGCAGATAATACAAACATGTGATATTTAATACAGTTCCTAAGAATCGTTTTTGGAAATATAAAATAAAATAAAACAAATTGTCATATAAAATTTAAACAGTAAACAAGTCCACACCCAGAATTGAAAGAGGGCCCCAGGAGTTCAAACGTAATTTTGGGATGTAATTTGGGAACGGTGTAAATTTTATGTCCAACTTATGCACATGAGAATTTAAATTTTCCAGTGTCAAAATTTCAAAAGTTCAACAATAGCAACAGTTTAATCACAAATAACTCCATAACAATTATAAACCCATCCTCAGTGGTCAGTTTAGGTTGGACCATTTTCAAACGAAAGTCAACACAAAATGATAGTATAGAAACTCTTCTAATTAATAGAATACCTCGATATTGTCTATTGTCTACTGATGGTAATGAGGACATTATGTTTCCATTAGATGATCACATCAAACCTTGACGTTGATATTTATTAAACTACTGATTACGCCTAGAAAGCATTTAATACTTCCCGCATGTCTCATGTGTTGCTTGGGCTGCCTACAGAGAAAGTTAACAACCTAAATCGCGCAAATTGTAGGAATAAAAAATAAAAAATAAGGGTTTTTTTTACTTAATTTTAAGAAAATAACTACAATCAGCGATATTAAGAACCAATCTAAATAATAACCGTTCTATGAGATAGCATTTAATAATTTATATACCATTTACCTCAAAGAGATTATTATTCCATTAAAATGAAATTTCCATCCAAAATGTACATAAGAAAAGCACTTATACCTCAGTTGTGATGTAACTTATGACCAAAACCAAGATATAAACAAAAAAATACAAAAATTCCAAGCGGAACTATCAAACAAACCTTTAAGAAGGTAAGGAAAAACACACAAATAAGATTCTACAAAGTGATGTATTATGCGAGTGGAGCATGAACTGTGAAGAACAAAGATACTAGCAGCTGAAGTGAGTTTTTACGATCAGTGAAGGGCTGTACGAGAGAGGAGCATATTAGAAATGGCACAATTAGAGAAGAGCTAAAAGTTAACCATTACTAGAAGAAATTGAAAACTACAGAAGAAAATCATCTCCACGCATGTCACGAGAAAGAATACCTAAACAAGCCTTTGGCTACAATCCTACGGGACGAAGATCAATAGGACGACCTCATAAAAGATGGCTTCAACAAACAAACATAAGACTGGAAAAGGCAAATGCCTGAAGAAGAAAAGCACTTTTAGAAACATACCTGATTTGTTATTTACTTGAATGTTTTTAATCGTAGTTTTTAATTTTATTTTTCCCCTACAAACTATTGCAATAGTAAGATACCTGCATTGCTGTATTTATTAGACAAAGGAAGCAAAAGGACTTATAAGAAAACAACCTGAGATTAGGCTGAAGCGTCTTCCACGACTGTATGCCATTTAACTGTTGACAGAAGCTTTTAAATAAAGCATTAGGAGAGTGCTGGTATTTTTAGTTAGAGTAAAACTTAAATTACCAATAAATATATTGGATTGTTAAATAATACTAGAATAACAGTTCACAAAATACTCCAAACTTTTGCTATATATTCTGGTAGTTTATTGGTTAGCTGTAATACTACGCTTTGTTTTAATATGTCGTAAATTACCTTTATCACAAATATATGAATACTATTCCATAAGTTTTACTAACAGTTTAAAAACGGATAGTTTTAAAAGTTATGGAAAACAAGAAATTACTCCTAAAATGTCACGAAGATGTTTTTCTTCTTCTTTACTGATCTACAGCAACACGACAGTCCATTCAAAGATAGCTAGGAATTCACCAATTTGCTTTTGCCTACAAGATGGTCAGAAATCATAAATATATGTATTAGATTTTCAGTGGTTTGCTCACTCCAGCCACATTCAATGGCTGGATTTATAGTATAATGATAGTATAATGATGATGGCGATGATAATAATAATAATAATAATATTAGTAATACTACTACTAATACTAATATAAATAATAATAATAATAATAATAATAATAATAATAATAATAATAATAATAAGAGCACAGGTGTTACCATGCTAACTTCATATGCGGGTTCAAACCCGGCGGAGCACGATGCATTTTTTTGGGTGTGAAAATCCTTAGCATGGCTTCCTTCGGTAGGGAAGTAAAGCCGGTAGTCCCCTTGTCGTAGATTTACGGCACGTAAATGAACCTCAAGCCTGATAGAGAGGCTTCTGAGCAAAATTAAGCGGTCTTTCACGCCCAAATTATAATTTTTTTTTTATGGAATACAAACTACTTTTTACGATATATTTAGAATATAGAAACACATATATATTGAATACAGAGTTTTAACGAGCTATAAATTAATTTGATTTTCATTTATGGACGGTCTGCAACTGCTACGGTTCCTAGCATCCTATTCTATACTGCTTAATTTTGCTCACAGGCCTCTCTATCAAGCTTGAGGTTCTTTTACGTGCCGAAATGGGACGCTGAGAACTACAACAGTTAAATAGCGTCCATAAATAACACACATTTACATTTAAATGTTGGTGCTTTCTGCTAATCCACCCTTAACAATCTTTCTTCTTCGTCTCCGCGTATGTATCATTTAGCTTAATATCATCCATTATCTGCTATTTTCTCTATCCACAACCTTTTCGCCATTCACCATTCCCTAAATGGAGTGGGTGAGAATACAGTGTTTAAAAGTACACAGAAATTCTGTTTTTTTTTTAATGTTTTAATAAAAAGATATATATTTTTGGATTTTAGGTGCCAAAAATGCAACTTACTAAGTGCATTCCTGAAACCTTTCATTCTCCTGGGGCGGTTGCAACACAATGTTTTGGACAGCTTTTTAAAGCATTGCGTTGATTAAATAACTCTATGTTAAAATTTAGCCATTTTTCTTAGATTGAATTCAAAGTCTACCTTCTCCTACAAAAATACAGCTAGAAATACGAAAAGTTTCCCAAAGCACTGTAGAGTGAGTGTAATAAAACATCTGGTTGGGTTTTTATAGTGGTTCATAAATTAATTTTCAAAATTTAATTATTGTAATCCGGCTCTGTTTTAGAGGTTGTTTTTTATTTTTTCCCACTTTGTGATATACTATAACTTTGTCAAAAATACTATCCACCATTGGAAAATTTCAATAAGACAATTTGTTAAAACATATTAAGGAATGCTATTTTAAAAATCTTATGTGTTCCATTCACATTATTTTCTCTACATTTCTGTAAAAAGTATTATTAAAGAGCTTATTCTTCCTTCTACTTCGTGTTAATCAAGATAAACATTAGCCGAAATGCTTTCTTATAAGTAGATGGAAAATAATGGAATATACTAGGCTAAATCGATAGTCAAATATTTTAAAAATTGGTTGCCATTTGGATGAAACCCGTTTCTTTGCATTGCCAGGAGTTGACAAATTCCCATATGTGATAAATTTAAGTATTTTAAAACTGAAACAAATAACATAGAATACTTAAAAAATAGTTAACTCCGCTAAAAAAAATGTATATGACATAGATTGTGTGTTTAAAAGACTTCTATATTTTTTATGTTACAATGTTTCGTCTCTCTTACGGTTTGCTAACTATGCAAAATCAAAAAAGTTCATCCAGAATGATAAGGTCATCAGAGGCTATTTCCACAAAATTCAAGATATGCGTTTTATTTGTCGAGTAAATATCTTTAGTATACGGTATCTTAATCAAAATCGTTGGTCATCCTTTATAAAATCAACACTTTCGAAAATTGTTTCATGTAAAGGGTAGCTTGATGTGGAGGGATTTTCCTCAAAATCTTCGTGTCGCATACCTGGAAGATACTAAACTTATATACCAAGTTTGGTATTTTACCGACTTTTCATTTTTGAGTTACCATATTCAAAGACACACTGGCACACACTCACACGTATGGAGCTTTTTCTAAAAATCTTATGTGTTCCATTCACATGACTTTCTCTATATCTCTGTAACAAATTATTATTAATAAGCTTATCTTTTATTTATTTCATGCTAATCGATAAAATTAGCAGAAATAGTCTTATTTCCTGCTTTATTGTAAGTAGAAGCGAAATAAGGGAGTACCATAAGTTAAAGTGAAAGCCAAAAGCTGGTTGCTATATGACTGATGTTCCTTTGTTTGTATGGACAGAAGATGACAAATTTCTGTATGAGAAAAGTATGTTTTTCAAAGCTGAAACCAAGAAAAAGCAATATCTCAAAAACGATCAACTCCACGAAAAAAATGTGTATAGCATAAAATGGTGTCTTAACGTGCTCTACATTTTTTGTGTGTTAAATTTTTATCCATCTCTTACGGTTTAGTAATTATGCAAAATTCAACCAGAATAAAGTAGTCTTCAGAGGCTATTCCCAGAAAATTCAAAATATACATTTTATTTTTCAGGTAAATATCTTTGATTTACGAAATTTTAATCTAAAGCGTTAGAGCCATTTTTGAGAAAATCAAAATTTTCGAAAAAAGTTCCATGTAAAGGGTAGTTGGGGGTGGGGTGATTTTTCTCAAAATCTTCGTGTCGCATCCCTGGAAGATACTAAACTTAAATATCAAGTTTGGTATTTTACCGACTTTTCGTTTTTGAGTTATCGTGTTCACAGACGCACGCACACACACACACACGGACCTTTTTGTGAAAATGCTTTTTTTTTATATTGGGGACCCTAAAACATATATTTCCGGTGAAATCTCGGTATCGAATTTTTTGGAGGAGTGCAATACATTCTCTATACACTATGTACATAGTGCGTATAGAGAAAGTAAAAATGCTAATTCAAAATTAGCTCCTCCTTATTCATTATCCTACGCAGTCTTTCTATCTCTCACATTTCATCAATGTTCTTTCTAAAACGGCTTATTACTTATTTTGTGACCATTTTATGTCATAGTCTTATGAATAATAATAATAATAATAATAATAATAATAATAAACATACCTACATACATACACACATACATCTCGTATATACACACATAAAAGCTTACCCAGCCAGCTACCAGCCGCCACTGCAACAGACTCATCTCCACTTCTTATGGACATCACGAGGTATATTGCAGCATGAATGTAACCCCACTCACCGTGTAATTTATTGCCCAATCACCCCACGGCTTCGTCCTGGTAATCTGTGCCATAAGCTGGCGTAATGCTCCTTGCTATGCTTGCATACTGATGGATTTCAGTAGCTGCTCTTTATTAATAATTTATCATGGAATGCTAAAAATTGTTTTAACCCCATCATACAGATAAACAAATTAATATCTCCTCAAAAGAAGCGAGGGATATCCACAAATTACCTCCCTTCGTACTTGGAGCGGTTCAACATATTTAAGGCTGATTCCGTAGCTCAACTAGCAGAGCGCCTGCCTGCTATTGTAGGGATCCAGGGTTTGATTCCCGGTTAGGATCTAGGGATTCTACTCTTCCCCAGATTATTCCCTATCATCTCCAGTGTCTGGAAGTATGAATCTGAGTTTGACGTAATGATAAAAATTAAAATCTGATGTGTACCATTCACATGACTTTCTCTATATCCCTGCAATAAATTATTCTTAAAAAAGCCTATACGTCTACTTACTTTATGCTACGCTAATCTAAAAAAAAAATTAGCAGAAATAGTCTTATTACTTGCTTCCTTGTAAGTAGAAGCGAAACAAGGGACTACCATAAATTAAAGTGATAGTCAAAAGCTGGTTACTATGTCAATTAAGCTCCTTTGTTTATATGGATAGGAGTTGACAAGTTCCTGTATGAGAAAAGTATACGTTTCACATAGCAGAAACCAAAAATAAGGAATGTCTCAAAAACGACGAACTCCACGAAAAAAATGTATATAACATAAATTGTGTGTTTTAACGTGCTCTAAATTTTTTGTGCAGTAAGTTTTTGTCATCTCTTACGGTTTAGCAGTTATTCAAAATTCCGTAAAATTCATCCAGAATAAACTACTCATCAGAGGCTATATCCAGAAAATTCAAGATATACATTTTATTTGTCAGGTAAATGTGTTCAATATATGATATTTTAATCAAAATCGTTACAGCCATTTTTGAGAAAATCGAAATTTTCGAAAAAGTTCCATGTAAAGGATACCTAGTTGGGGATGGGGGGATTTTTCTCAAAATCTTCGTGTCCCATCCCTGGAAGATACTAAACTTAAATACCAAGTTTGGTATGTTACCGACTTTTCGTTTTTGAGTCATCGTATTCACAGACACACGGACACACACACACACACACACACACACACACACACTGACCTTTTTGTGAAAATGCTTTTTTTGGAAAGAGGGGACCCTAAAACATATATTTTCGGTAAAATCTCGGTATCGAATTTTTGGGTGGAATACAATACATATGTACATTGTACATATGGGGCTAGAGAAAGTAATAAAGACTAACAGAAACCTTGGGTTTACAGGACAAAAGTTAACACCAGTGCCGATAGGTAATAACTTCCACAGGAAAATGTTGATAGGACCATGTAGTTAAAGCTGGGGTATAAATAGAACAGTAAAAGAAATCTGATGTGTCCACATAACTTTCTCTTACAAGTTATTGCTGAAAAGTTTATTATTTTATCTACTTCATGCTAATCGAGATACGCATTAGCAAAAATGGCCTCATTACTTGCTTCCTTGTAAGTAGAACGGAAATAAGGGAATAAACTAGCTAAAGCGATAGACAAATCTTTTAAAAACCAATTGCCACGTGTTTGAAATCCATTTCTTTGCATGACCAGTAGTTGACAAATTTCCCTATGAGAAAAGCTTGCTCAAAATCTTCGTGTCCCATCCTTGGAAGATATTAAAATAAATACAAAGTTTGGTATATTTACCAAATTTTCGTTTTTCAGTTATTGTGTTCACAGACAACGGACACAAGGCATACTGATATACACATGCGCGAGAATACTTTTTCAAAAAAAAAAAAAAAATCTGGATACAGGGGACCCTAACACTATATTTCCGATGAGATCTCGGTATCGAATTTTTGTGTAAAATTCAATGACCAATATGAGTATAGGTATATGTTTGGGTGGACCGAGAGTGAAATTAAAACAGTTAGTTCCAAATCTAGGAAAATAAGGAGGTAGTTACGCTGTAGTAAATAAACCAAAATGCTCTGAACGACCTGATGCTGTCCCTAATTTTTATTTTCTTTACTGCGTATATTGAGTAGTGGAATTAAGCTTTGTATTCCACTCAAAATTTTGATGTAAAGATTTCACCGGTAATATATGTTTTGATCTCTCGTGAAAATTCCCTCCACCCAAGAAAACATTATCAGAAACAAGTGCGTGTGTCTGTGTGCACTTCAAAAACAAAACAAATGTGAAATACCACTCTTGATATTTAAATTCTGCATCTTAAATATGTTACACGTCAATTTTCAAGAAACCATCCATTCTAAACCACCCTTTACATGGAAGACTTTTCGAAAATTTATTTTTTTTTTTCAAAAATGGCTGTAACGACTTTGATTGTACCACATGTTTAAGGTAAGTTTATGACAGGAAATGTATATCTTGAGTTCCCTAGAAAAAAACCTCGGAAGTCCTCTTCATGCCGGATTAATTTTAATAACTGGTAAACTGTAATAAATGTTTCGCTTTTAACGGCGTCATCAATTGCCAGAATCACATCAGAGCCAAGTGCTAGATAAATTATGTTTTTTATATACTAGTAAGTCTACAGACATGGGTCTGGCCCGGGTTTCAACCCGCGATCTTGACATCAGATGATTGCCCAAACAGTAAGAAATAAACAAAGTCTTACTATTGTTAAAAAGTTCTTCTGTTTATCTTATGCTAATAGAGAAAAAATTAGCAGAAATAGTGGTATTACTTGCTTACTTGTAGGATATAAGGGAGTACCATAGGTTAAAGTGATAGTCAAAATCTGGTTGCTATGTGTAGAGAGAGTAAAAAGAACTATTAGAGGCTTTCAATAATCATTAAGATCCCCTTTTTGCAATATGAAAATTTGGGGGGGGGGATTTTCGTGAATGCTCACAGGTATACAGTTTGTGTTAGTGTTATACGTCAGATCTGTTTAAAGCAAGTCGTAAGGACGTATGATATTACTCCCAATATTGGGTAGTGACAGCATATTCAATGAAATATCTATTTTCCAGAAATTGATTTAGAAAGCAGCAACAAAGGTAAAAGCAAAGCCCCGTGACCCATTAATGCTTCAGTCTCTCGGAACTTGCTGGAACACGACGTAACATTTGAACCAATTTTGCTGAAGAAAATACTCGTTACAAAGCCTATTTACTCTCTTTTGTTTCCCAGACTGCGCGTCTTTGTTTGTGCGTGACTGCGCATGCGCCACTATTGCGATACCTCGCTGCCACTGGCGCATCCCACTGCGGTCCGACGGTCTCCTAGCCCCTCCCCCACTCTTTTTTTCCTTACCCCCGTTATTTATTTTCTCTTTACCCCACAGGGCAAGAAAATATATATCTGCTATGCTTTATCTTTCCGGCAGAGTTCCGTTTATTTTTCAAGTTGTCAGGGTGGCAGCACGAGGAACAAGAACCTCGCAGTCATTAATTTCACCCCAAATTACCGGGCCGGCACAGTGGCACACCGCCTGCAGTGCTACCAACCTCGCGGCATCAACACAAAAACTAATTACCGCTTCATGGTGTTAATATATTCAGTTCGCCAGGCGTAATGCTAAATTATTTAATCGTAATTAAAAAACACGTAAACAACATAGAAAAACAATTCGAAATCTTATATTCGAATTTTAACCCATAAAAGGACTGAAAATTGCTGTTCATTAGATATTTTAGCCAAAAATGTCGAATTTTAATGTACATTGTAGTTAGAAGAGGTATTGTACTCCACCCAAAAAATCGATACACATGTTTTGAGAGCCTCTAAAACGTAGGTATTTTAAGAAAAAGATACGTGTATGTGTGGAGAACATAACCCAAAACGAAAAGTACGTTAGATACCAAAGCAGGTAGATATTTAATTTCTTCCAAGAATGCGAAACGAAGATTCCCCCAATCCAAACTACCCTTTACCCACATGGAACACTTCGAATTTTTCCGATTTGCACCAAAATGGCTTAACGATTTTTAATAAAAGCCGTATATTTAAAATGTCCACATACCAAATAGTTCTTGTCCTCTTCATTCTGAATGACTTTAGCATAACTAGTAAACCGTTAGAGATAGACAAAACTTCTACACAAAGGTAAATATTTAAGGATTTTTTAAACATTTTATAGAACTAACCATTTCAGAGCTATTCCCTGTTATTTTTGTCAATTTTAAAATTCCTTTCTCAAACGGGAGTTCCTCAACCTTTTCATATCTCTTTTGTTTTACTCCTGACCAAGGAAAGATAACCGAATTTCAATGACAAAGATATGACTAGGTATTGCTTTAACATACCTTGTAGTACCTTTTTACTTTCTCTTCACGAGATACCATGTACATAGTGTAAAGAGAAGGTATTGTATTCCACAATTCGTTACCAAGATTACACCGGAAATACATGTTCTGAGAGCCCCTTAATGAAAACCTTTTTAGAAAACTGTGTGTGAACAGCATAGCTTTCTGACGAAAGTTCGTTAAATATAAAAAATGTTGCTATTTAAATTTATGGATGCGACACGAAGTTTTTCATCCCCACCCTTTGCATGAAATTTTTTTTGAAAATTTTGATTTTAAAAAAAAATGACTAACGATTTTGATTAATATATCGTATATTAAAGATTTTTACGTGGCAAATAAAATGTATACATTGAATTTACTGAGAATAGCATCTGGATGAATTTTGTATAAACGATAAACCGTAAGAGATAGACAAAAACTTACACAAAATATGTAGATGTCGTTAAATCACATAATTTAGGTATAATACGTTTTTTCTAGAGCCGTTTCTGAAATATTCTTTCTTATAGGTTTCAGATTTAAAATACTTATACTTTTCTCATACGGGAATTTGTCAACTCCTAGCTATACAAACAAGTGAATTTCAATATTTGATTATCGCTTTAGCCCATGGAACTCCCGTTTTTCGCTTATGGTTACAAGGAAGCAAGTAATAAGACCATTTCTTCTAATTGTATCCCGATTAGTATGAAGTAAATAGAAGAATAAATGTATTAACAATACTTTGCAACAGAGGAAGTCATGTGAATGGAACACATAAAATGTTTCCCTTCTACTTACAAGGAGGTAAGTAATTATACCCAGCCCGCCTGGATAGTGTGGTAGTAGCGTGTCTGCTTCACATTTTTTTTTATAAATAAAATACAATTCCGGAGGCTTATCAGGACTCCGGCGCTGTATTCCTTTTTTCTCCATTTTTTCTAGTTCCCTATATTTCCTTAGTAGACCTTATTATTCTTAACGTTTTCCTTTTACATATACAAACATAGACACATTTACAAACACGGAAACACCCATGCCCAAGGCGGGACTCGAACCCACGAAGCGCCAAAGCGAGTCACTTTAGCGAGCGCGGCCACCGGGATCGGCTAACATTCAAAAGGTCGTCAGTTCGAATCTCGCTTAGGGTGAGTTACTCGGATAAGATTTTTTTCCGGTTTTCCCTTATCCTGAGAAGACGAATGTCGATTAACTTTAGGCTCCATGGACCCCGAAATCATTTCATCAATTTCATTCACCGGCCGATATGACCAACCCGTTTAAAGGACGCTATGCTACAAAATAAAAAAAAAAAAAAAAAACAATTTCTGCTAATGTTTATTTTATTATCATGATGTAGATAAAACAATATCTACAGAGTTCGTTATAGAACAGGTAGAGAAAGCCATGTAAATGTAGGTATTACACCTGACTTTCAAAATTTGTGGCTAAACTCAAGGTTAATATTTATATATATATATCTTAATATTTATTACCTGTCATGTAGTTTAATGCTTGTCTTCTGGTTATTATTTGTTAAATCGTTTACCCGGTGGATGAAGCCAAACAACTTGGTTCGACCCCTAAGCAAGCGCACTACCCCTTTTCTGACCGCCGAGGAAAGGGGTTGCTGGACGGACGGACAGACAGACGGGTGGAAGGAAATGAACCAAGCAGTGCTTTGGTTTGAGCAGATGCAAATGGATGTCGCTGTGGCAGTAAATTCCGTTTTATTCCATTTTGCGGGGCGGTGGATCAGCTTTGATCCTCCCTCCCTCCTAATCGTCAACATCTCCTCCTCGTCGTCTACTGACGCGTGTGTTTGTGTGTTTTGTTCGCTCCATGCGGTTTTCGAAATGGGAGGATAATTACAGAATCGCAGCGGGAGCCGCCTTGCCGAGGACACTGTCACAAAACAAGCGGCGTGCTCTGCATGGGGTAAATTAAGTAGTTGTATGCTGCAGGAATTGATTTCATTTCATCTGCATTTGCACGGACGAGGGAAAACTGTTCTGACAGTTACACATGTCCAAGTGTGGCGTTTGGCACAGAAAAACACTTCTGGTCAGCTAAATGTCTGCTTTTTGGGCAAAACGTCAGTACACACAGATGATTTGCACGTACCTATGCATAATGATGATAATGGTCATAAAAATGTATATAAAAATCACCAGAAATTCTAATCACCTGCAGAGAATTAACCGGAACTAAATAGTTATATCATTGCCATATACCTACACAAGAGTGTGTCGTTTGGCACAGAAAAACATTTCTGGTCAGCTACATGTCTGTCTTTTTGGGGAAAACGTCTGTGCAACCAGATGATTTGCACGTACCTATCTCTGCATAATGATGATAAAGAATGATCATAAAGAATGTATTTTTTCTAATACATAAAATCACCAGAAGAGAATTAACCGAATAGTTATACCGTTGTCATACAATTGTTATACACAAGAGTGTGGCGTTTGGTACAGGAAAACACTTCTGGTCAGTTACGAGGGCCATCTTTTTTTCAACCTCCGATAGGCTATAAATAAAAGACAAATTGAAAGAAAATTATTTTATTACTACAGGTTTTGTACACTTATAGTTACTTTCAACATAATCACCGAAAAGATTGAAAAATTTATCATACTTTTGTACAAGCTTTGCAGTACCCGCTTCAAAAAATGTTGCCGCCAATGATTTTAAATGAGCATTGAAGTTGTTTTGAAGCTCTTCATACTTTATGACGTTTGCGGAAAGCCATTCAAAACAAACGAATAGGAATGCTGACTTCAGGAATTGTGTTGATCCATGACAGCGCTCGTCCACACACTGCTGGCACAACCCATCGGCTCCTTGAACAATTTCAATGAAACCTTTTCGATCATCCGCCGTTCAGTCCTGACCTGGCACCCAGCGACTTTCACCTTTTCCCTGAACTGAAGACGTGGCTAGGAGGGCAGCACTTTAAAACCAACGAAGATGGTGCAATGCTAACTCCATATACCCAAGGACGCGGGTTCAAATCCGGCGGAGGAGGATGGATTTTTTAGGGTATAAAATCCTTAGCATGGCTTCCTTCCGTTGGTCCCGCGTGTAGATTTACGGCACGTAAAAGAATCTCAAGCCTGATAGAGAAGCCTCTGAGCAAAATTAAGCGGTCTGTCACGCCGAATTTAGAACGGGACGCTGAGAACCACAACAGTTAAAGAGGATCCATAAATGAACGTCATTTCTATTTCCTAATATATGTAATGCGGCTCAAGTTGTGATATTGTTCCAAACGCTAAATTAAGTAAAAAGAAATTAGAATTATTATTGACCGAGGATGTGCGGTCTAATTCCAAACCTCCTGGACTTATAATACTTCTGTCTGAACCATAGAAAATGTTCATAACATGTTTATTTTGAGTAATGTTGAGTCTTAGTTAAACAAACAATACTAGTTCTAATGCAAGGATGTACCTAAGTTTAGATATAGAATGGAAACGGAAAACTGTAAAAGTGAAGAAACAAGGAAAAGAAGAATATCTGGTAAAGGTTGTGTAAAGAGATAGACAAAAGATACAGAAGTTCCAAATAAACAGGTGTCAAGCTATGATCTATTTGTGTTACCTGAGATAATTCCAAGAAAAATGGCGTAAGTACAAACTGAAGTAAATGTTGCAATTTGTTCATGAATAATGAAGTAGTACTTTGAGTCGCCTGTAAAAATTCCCCTTCGATGACTGACTGTGTCCTAGAGTCTGTATTTGTATTCAGAGAGCGATAAGGATTCTTCGAGCTTGCAGGCAATCAGTGGCGGCTGTTGTGTAAGTGGACAGCTTTTAACACCTTGTGGATTTATTTGGTTCTTTTTTTTTTCTTTCTTTCTTTCAATGCTATTAAATATAACGTATATGCAGTAATTTAAAATCTACGGGGTTTGAACCTATCGCGCCACTCCTCCAAACTCGATCAGACGTGGCAACATCGTTCCTAGCACATCATGGCTCGTGCACGTTTTTTAGGAACGTATGCGCATGCGCAATTGGTAAGACGTGATTGCCTTATGGGTGGAATATCTACATTTTTGGGCGTCATCAGGTTGTGTACATGTTTACCAACTCTCAACTGCAAGTTCACGTCAATGCCACTAGATGGAAGCACAGTGCAACAAAAGCTTCATATGCGTCAGCTGCAAGTTTGTGGAAAGCTAGGAATTCCCGCTCAGATTTCATGTTGCATAAATTCCACCAGGTGGTAGTATACTGAACAGTTATGCCAATTCACTTACTCTATATACAGTGACATTTAGATTTGACGTTAGTATATGTTACATACTTATAGAAAAACCTATTTTATATTCTGGGTGTATTTTTACTTTCTCTATACGCACTATGTACATAGTGTATAGAGAAGGTATTGCACTCCACCCAAAAATTCGATACCGAGATTTCACCCGAAATATATGTTTTAGGGTCCCCAATATCCAAAAAAAGCATTTTCACAAAAAGATCCGCGTCTGTGTGTGTGTGTGTGTGTGTGTGTGTGTGTGTGTGTGTGTGTGTGTGAACACGATAACTCAAAAGCGAAAAGTCGGTAAAATTTAAAAATTGATATTTAAGTTTAGTATCTTCCAGGGATGCAACACGGGGATTTAGAGAAAAGTCCCCCCTCACTCCAAACTACCCTTTACATGGAGCATTTTCTCGAAAATTTTAATTTTCTTAAAAATGGCTCTAACGAGTTTGATTAAAATATCATATTTTAAAGATATTTACCTGACAAATAATATGTATATCTTGAATTTTCTGGGAGTAACCTATGAAGATTGCTTTATTCTGGATGAATTTTACGACAATTTTCATAACTACTAAACCGTAAGAGATGGACAAATACCTACCAAACAAAAAATGTAGAGTATATTAAAACACACAATTTATGTTATATAAATTTTTTTCGTCATTTTTGAGACATTCCTTATTTTTAGTTTCTGCTATGAAAAACTTATATTTTTCTCATACAGGAACTTGTCAACTCCGATCCATATAAACAAAAGAACTTCATTGACATAGCAATCAGCTTTTGACTATCATTTTAACCTATGGTAGTCCCTTATTTCGCTTCTACTTACAAGGAAGCAAGTAATAAGGCTATTTCTGCTCATTTTTTCTGATTAGCATAAAGTAAATAGAAGTATAAGTTTTTTAAGAATTATTTGTTGCAGGGATATAGAGAAAGTCATGTGAATGGTACACATCAGATTTTTATATTAGTATATTATGTTACGTGTTTTATCATACACTGTTCGGGTTCCTAGTTTTTAATAGTAAGGCATCTGTTTTACCTTTAGCCAATTAACCATGTTGGTAATCATTGTTATTTTGCTATTTGATATCGAGCATTTCCTTTAACGGCAGTTTGATGGTAATTGTGTACGTGGGCGGATGATACTCCCAGTATGAAATAGTGATCCGTATGATATCAATATGAATTCCCCTAAAATTCTTTTTATAGGGCCTCCCTGACCAGATCTGTTGATTGAAATAATGACGAAATCTAACAAGCGCGACAATAAGCTAACATTCAACAAAGAACTGTAAGAAATTCAGTTTTCCATTTTCGATTTTCAACCCGGAAGTTGAACTGTGGGCTGATGTCGCACATTTGTCCGACAAACTAAAGAAGCACGAAAATGCGAACATTGAACACAGAATGCTTGGTCAAGTCAGCTTGGCAGCTTATATAGAGTGTCTGTGAGGAAACACAACATAAAATATATATTAACAATTTACCAAAACTAACCTTTCTTCCGTCAGACAAGTTATGTACTATTATAACTATTGTTGTTTGTTGCTGAGAGCAACTGTGTCAATTTTTCGTAATGATAAATTATGCAGTAGATCTACTTCACATTTTTTGGGCTATCAGAATCTAACATTTTGTGAACACCCAAAATATATACTCACGAGCCGCCACTGCAGGCAAGAAATTTAAATATGACTAAATTTGTTTTAGTTGCACGTCTGCCTGGCAAGGACGTTTTAAATATGGCTAAATAAATTGGTATTTACAAGTAAAACATCGATTTTGCTCTCTCACATTGTGGTTTATGTCTTTTTTTGGGGCTCCAAAGTTATGTCATCACTTCGCGACGATCTGGAAGCTGAATGAATTTATATTACCTCTAGCTGACCTAATTTCTGTGCGTTGTATGGTTCTTATAAAAGTACTGTATAATAATCTAGAGCAAGCACGTCCAATTACATTCTCGCGACATACTGACGTCAGAATTTGTTTTTTCCGACTCCGCTAAGGACTTGGTGAGTCAGATTCAGCACTCGGTGACGAATGTGCTGTTTTTAATGGAACATAAAGAGAATACCAGCTTGAAACGCAGGAAGTATCATTTTCAGAGACTCCACAAGAACTAAAAAACTGATGTGTTACACTCAACATGACTTTCTCTAGCTGTTCTACAACCTTCAAGATTCTTCTTCTTTCTGCACCTTGGTAATCGAGGTACTCTTTAGCACAATGTTCTTATTACTTAGTTCCTTATAAGTAGGAAGAAAATAAGGGAATACACTAGGCTAAATCGATATTCAAATGTTTTAAAAGCTGCCGTTACGCGATTGTCATTATAAATCGCTTCTTTTCTTGGCCAGGAGTAGAACAAAAAAGAAAACGGACAATTCCCGTCTGAGAAAAGTATAAGTATTTCTCAACTGAAACTAATAATAATGAGTACCTCGAAAACGGTAAGCTCCACGAGAAAAATGTATATAACATAACTTGGGTATTTTAAAAAAAAAAAAAAAACCTATATTTTTTTGTATAGCAAGTTTTTTGTCTATCTCTTGCGGTTTACTAGTTATGCCAAATTGAGCAAAATTCATCCAGAATAAACAGGTCTTCAGAAGCTTTTCCCAGAAAATTCAAGATATACATTTTATTTTTCAGGTAAATATCTTTAATATACGATATTTTAATCAAAATCGTTAGAGTCATTTTTAAGAAAATCAAAATTTTCAAAAAAAGTTCCATGTAAAGGGTAGTTTGGGGTGGGGGGATTTTTCGATTTTTCTAAAAATCTTCGTGTCGCATTTTTAGAAGATATTAAACTTAAATACCAAGATTGGTATTTTAGCTACTATTCGTTTTTGAGTTATCGTGTTCACAGACACACCGACCTTTTTCTGAAAATGCTTTTTATGGATACAGGGGGTCCTAAAACATGTATTTCCGGTGAAATCTCGGTATCAAATTTTTGGGTGCAATACAATACTTCTCTATCCCTATGTACATTGTACACACGGGGCTAGAGAAAGTAAAAATTGAATAAAATTCTACGACAAAGAAGATGTTTGAATGAAAGAGGCTGGGAATTATTTACATAATAGCCTAAGGATTCATTTTCTAACCTGTGATTATTTGCATTGCTTGGTTTCCTGTACATTTGCGAGCAAATCTTCTCTAAAATGAATTGTATCGAAAGCCAGCATCGCCGTAGACTACGAGACGATCATTTGGTCCGTATATCAACGTTCAGTACATTATCCTTAACAGCAGATATTGATGGGCTCATCCAAAGTAAACATATCACCGAAGTAAACTATTTACTTTCTCTTTACCTACGCACTATGTGTATAGTGTATAGAGAAGGTATTGCACTCCACCAAAAATTCGATACCGAGATTTCACCGGAAATATATGTTTTAGAATCCCCTGTATCCAAAAAAAAAGGTCCGTGTGTGTCTGTGAACACGATAACTCAAAAACAAAAGGTCGGTAAAATACCAAACTTGGTATTTAAATTTAGTATCTTCCAGGGATGCGACACGAAGATTTTGAGAAAAATCCTCCCACCCCAAACTACCCTTTACATGGAACTTTTTTTCGAAAATTTTGATTTTCTCAAAAATGGCTGTAACGTTTTTGATTAAAATATCATATATTAAAGATATTTACTTGACAAATAAAATGTATATCTTAACTTTTCTGGGACTTATCTTATTTTCTTTATTCTGGATGAATTTTACAGAATTTTGCGTAACTGCTAAACCGTAAGAGATGGAGAAAAAGTTACGACACAAAAACTGTAGAGCACGTTCAAACTCACAAATGATATTATATACATTTGTTCCGTGGAGCTGATAGTGTTTTTGATATTCCTTGGTTTTGGTTTCAGCTTTAAAAAACTTTACTTTTCTCGTACAGGAATTTGTCAACTCCTATCCATACAAACAAAGGAACTTCAATCACATAGCAACAAGTTTTGAATATCCTTTCAACCTATGGTACTCCCTTATTTCGCTTCTACTTACAAGGAAGCAAATAATAAGACTATTTCTGCTATTTTTTTTTTTTTCTTGATTAGCATGAAGTAAATGGAAGCATAAGCTTTTAAACAATAACTTGTTGCAGAGATGTAGAGAAAGTCATGTGAATGAAACATATCAGCTTGCCGCACTGAAATATAACTTCTGACCACAATTCCCTTCCCCTTGAATGACTAAGTACACCTTGAATGGCGATGTGCAAACCCTATCTAGAGCAAGGCCAGGAGTTAAAAACGATATAACCACTCCGCCATGACAGATATATGAGCTTACTGTAGGTACTATAGCGTATTGTGTAGAAAAATGTAGGGCTGTTTAAAACTTATGATTTGTGGCAAATACTTTTTTCTTGAAATCACCAGTATGCGAAGTATTGTTAAATTTTATATGTTGAAGTTTACTTTGATACCTTATAGCATGTTTGAAAATGATACATTCATTTATTTATATGTTTTCTTTCTCTGTTTACTCTCCTCGTATGTATAACTTCCATCTCCAGGACTTATAAGCCAGCGCAGATCTTGGGGAGCAGAGGATCTGGATTAGAGAGAGAGAGAGAGACAAAGGGATTAAGAATGGGTGATCAACCTTATGCCTGGTATGAAAGTGGGAACATGGATGATATGAAATGACGGTGAAAGGGATGACATTGGAGCAATTTACAGAATGAATGGTGGGGGAAACCGGAGAAAACCCGCCCAGACGCCGCTTGGTTCATCACAAATACCAATGCACTCTCCTTGAATCGAACCCGGACCTCCTAGTTGAGAGGCAAGTGGTCTATTTGTGATTTAAAGAGTAACTGCACCTTAAATGTTTCTATAAGTTATAGTATAAAGAGGAGGACAAATCGCGTACTGCGATTTAGATCTATTGTGGTTAACACCCAGTAGACCATAGGTCGCAGATAGACAGGACATAGACATCCTTCATTTCCAGGTTTGAAAACCCGTTCCACTGCTGGAACTGCCTAGAAATAGCGATGAACAATCCGTCGACCAATCAGTCCTCTAGTGTCCACGGGAAACACTCCCTTGAGCGAGCATCTATGCCAGGTACATCGTATAAGTGCATCTGAAACGAGAAGGAAACAAACCAAATGGGAAATGATGGAAAGGAAATAATTGTAGATGAGAAACCAACCTAGGATCCCCCCTATCGACTAGTGAAAACAACGAAAAACCCAAGGACAGAGTGCGCTCGAATCGGCAGAAATAAACTCGGGACCTTCCAAATGTATAAATGGTACAAAATCATAACTACTGATTTGAAACTATTTAGAAGCGTAAATTTATATTGGTTAAGTAGATATGCCAACAGTACTAGTATCAACCATAGTAATACAAATTAAACGCTAAATTGAAGTCATTTTTAAAAATTTCAAGCATCAATACCTTATCACAAGGGGCATTGGGGCTGAAATGACAAATTTCTAAATTTTATATGAACATTTTACTGTGATTGCATTGTTGTTATATTAGTGTGAATACCAAATTGTAGACAAATTGGACATATATTTTGCAAGAATAAATAATTTGATAAATTTTATTAGTATATACCTATATTGCACAATCAAAATGTTACGCACGCCGAAAATTTTCAGAAAATTGATTGGTTTTAAATTGAAGATTCAGCCACACACTAAGCTCTACGTGACAATATTTCAATAACATTGATTACTGAATTATGATAAGTTGTTTAAACTCTATCATTTATCATAATTTTTTAATTTTTTAAAAATTGCTATGTTTGTTAGAATAATTTTGTTGCCTTTAACATTATAATAGACACTTCTGCACATTCTGGGCAATGTTAGGTATATCTAACAAAACTGAGAAGAGTGGAACTGTAATTTAGAAAAACGCTGTCTTGTAAAATAGTATGTTAGGACGAGATGTATTGCACAGCCATTAAATGGCTGTAGAGCCCAAAGCAAGGGAGAGAGGGGGAACTAGTGTTGATCCTCTATAGATGCCAAAAGGCTGTTTGCTATAAAAAAGGTATTTTTTATTTTTTGCCAAATTATTGTTAAAAGTTCACTCCGAGTGTTCTATAATATATTATCTATTGATTTACTCAATTTAGTAAAACTGAAAATTCTATCGGTAACGGTTTTAAAGGAGATCAAAAGGATTATAAAAAGGTAATTTAAATTTGAGTTCATAGCTACTTTTATATTCGAAAGCATTTTTATGTAACAAATGCTTTAATTAAAAAATAAGGAGGTAACAAACATGATTTCTCTAAAACTTATAAACACTGTTTAAGCATTTGATAGATATCAAATACAATATAAGCTAGGTGGTTTTATTTTAGACATTACTTTATTTGCATACGACCAATCTATCCTCTTAGATTTTGAAGTAAGTTTACAAAATGCTTTACAAAAATTAATATAGTTTAAAACATCTACAGCTAAATCCAAACTGATGTTTTTAAGGAAATCAATTTAAGTGCAATTTAATAAATTTAATTATTTAGGATATTTTATTTCATATGAAGAACAACGCGATTTAGAACTCAAATTAGCTAAATTTAAATATATGTGCGATACTATCCACAGAGAAACCAAAAATAGAGACAGCTTTAAGATTTTAAAAAGTTCATCTGTTCCAATTCTAACATAAGACAGTGTGAATTCGATAGAGATGAAATCTTTAAGATAAACACTAGGATAAATTTAAGAGATCTAACATACAATACAGATATGAGACCAATTAAAAATCATAGCCTACAAAAAGTAACCTTTTGAAACAAGAATAGCACAGACTTATTGAAAGAAGCAAATATAAGAAGACCGGGATCGCGATGGGAAGGAGTAATTGAAATGGAACAGACCATAATTTTATCCTTGAAGTGGAAGAATAAAAAGAAGGACAGTATAACGTTTCATGCGTTAAATGATTTAATTTACCTCATATTTTCACAGTTTTGAAACATAGGATGTCATAGGAAGTAGGAATAATGAAATTTTCTAAACAGTAGTACGATAATTCAATGGCTTTCAAATAAATAACTTATTTCAAAAGTACAGATACTATGAAGCAATGCAACACACTTAATTTCTGTAATAATAATATTATTAATGGCTTAACTAAAGCCAGTTTTACTCTCTCTATCACGTATATACAATGTACATAGTAGGTAGAAAAGGTTTTGTATTCCACCCAAATATTGGATACCGAAAAAAAAAACAAAAAAAAAAACGGTAACTGTCCGGTTACTACGTGTGTGTCTATGGACAGCATATGAAAAATCTGACGTGATTCATTCGCTTGACTTTCTCTACATCTCTGCAACAAATTATTGTTAAAAAGTTTGGGCTTCTACTTACTTCATGCTAAGTGAGAAAAAATTAGCAGAAAGTAGAAGGGAAAAAATGAAGTACCATAGGTTAAAGTGATAGTCAAAAGCTGGTTGCTATGTGATTGAAGTTCCTTTGTTTGTATGGACAGGATTTGACAAATTCCTGTATGAGAAAAGTATATGTTTTTCCAAGCTGAAATTAAAAACAAGAAATATCTTAAAAATGACCAACTTCACAAAAAAATGTGTAAAATATAAATGGTGTGTTTTAATGTGCTCTATATTTTTTGTGTGGTAAGTTTTTGTCCATTTCTTACGGTTTAGCAGTCATGCAAAATTCCGTAAAATTCACTCAGAATAAAGTAGTCTTCAGGGCTCTTCCCAGAAAGTTCAAGATATACATTTTGTTTGTCAGGTAAATATCTATAATATATGATATTTTAATCAAAATCGTTAGAGCCATTTTTGTGAAAATCAAAATTTTTGAAAAAAGTTCCATGTAAAGGGTAGTTTGTGGTGGGGGGATTTTTCTCAAAATCTTCGTGTCGCATCCCTGGAAGATACTGAACTTAAATACCAAGTTTAGTATTTTACCGACTTTTGGTTTTTGAGTTATCGTGTTCACACACACAGACAAACACACACACACACACACACACACACACATACACACACGGGAACTTTTTCTGAAAATGCTTTTTTTTGGATACAGGAGACCCTAAAACGTATATTTCCGGTGAAATTTCGGTATCCAATTTTGGATGGAGTGCAATACCTTCTCTATGCATTATGTACAGAGTACGTATAGAGAAAGTAAAAACTCAAAAGTTTTTCAATTTGGCATTTGGATATTTTCCAAGGATGAGATGGCTCTAACGATTTTAAAATGTCGCATTAAGGATATTTTCATGTTAAATAAAACGTATATACTTAATTTTTTGGGTACAGCCCCTGAAGTCCTCTGGATTCTTAGTGATGTTTGCATAATTGGTAAACCGAAACTGATAGGCAAAGACTACATAAAAACAGCGATTACGTTTAAACACACAAAAAGTCATATACATTTTAATGGGGTGAATCTATTCATTGCTATTTGTTTAAATCTTAAAATATTTAAACTTTTCTCAAACGGGAATTTGTCATTCCTGCAAAGAGAACGTAATTTCAATCACATAGCGACAGTTTTTAAAAGATTTTACTTTCCTAGTAAGCCTAGTGTATTCTCTTATTACCCTTCTGATTATAAGGAAATAAGAAATAAAACGTTTATCTAAATTAACATAAATTTTGTAAGACAAGTAAGTACAGAATAGGCAAGAAATTCATCTCAAAGGAACAACAATTTTTCCATGATATTCCATATTGGAATATTCTTGGAATAAAACCAATCCGATGAAATCATCTCTTTATTACTTTCTCTATAGGTATTATGTGCATAGTGTATTGAGAATGTATTATATTGCAACCAAAATTCCGATACCAAGATTTCCCAGAAATATTTGTTTTGGACCCCATGAATACAGAAAAAAAAAAAAAATTAGAAAAATGTTCATGTGTGTGTCTGTGGACAGCATACTTCAAAAACAAAAGCCCGTTAGACACCAAACATGATATTTAAGTTCAGTATCTTCCAAAGATGCAACACGAAGATTCTCAAGGAAATCCTCCCACCCCCTAATAACCTTTACATGGAAAATGTTCCGTATAATTTGATTTTCTCAAAAATGGCTGCAGCGATTTTGATTAAAATGTGATATATTAAAGATATTTACATGACAAATAAGATATATGTCTTAAATTTTCTGGAAAAAGCCTCTGAAGACATCTTTATTCTGAATAAATTTTCCGAAATTTTGCATAACAGGTAAACCGTAAGAGATGGACAAAATCTTACGTCACCAAAATTGTAGAGCTCGTTAAAACACACAATTTATGTTATATACATTTTTTCGTGCAGTTGGCTGTTATCTGATATATTCGTAGTTATTAGTTTCAATTTAAAAATACTTTCATACAAACAAAGGAACTTCAGTCACATAGCAACTAGCTTTTAAAAGATTTGACTATCGCCTTAGCCTATAGTTCTCCCTTATTTCCCTTATACTTGTAAGGAAGCAAGTAATAAATAGCATTTCTGCTAGTTTTTAATGAAGAAAATAGAAGAATAAAATTTTAACAATAATTTATTGCAGATGTGTAGAGAAAATCACGTAATTGGAGCACATCAAAGGTGTTTTGTTTGGCGCTAGAAAAAATATTAACAAACCACTCAAATGGCATAAAGGCAAGTTTAGGTTCTAATATCATAAAATATGCGTCAATGGCATTTTAGTTACAACAAAACCCCTTCCACAAATTTACATTTTGCACAAAACGTGTTCTAATTTATTTTTACATATAAAATAGGCATTTAACCTAAAATCCAAGTCTAGTATAATTCCATCTGTAAATTTCTGGAATAAGAATGCTATTACGTGGTTTAATTAAAGACAGATTTTCACTTGTTTTATTTGGAAGCATTTACTGTTACTTTTGAGGCATGGATATCGGTTGAGAAAGCAAGCGAACTGGTAACCCCGTCCAAGGGGTTCCCTCCCCGGACCGGTTTCCTCTCTCACCCTTAAAAAATCCCTCTTATACTACTACCCCATCCCCCAGGCGAAGGGTAGTGGCCTGGCCATACAACAACCATCTGCAGGCTGAATAGAGTACGCCGCACTAGCAAGGGGGAGCTGCAGTTTCTTTTGTGTGGAGAAGGGTGAGGGAGGGGGAGGTTGTTGTCGAGCTTGCAACACACACACACACACACACACACACACTGCTCGTGCTGATCGCGGTCTGTAGCGCGTCTTCCCGCGATTTTTCCCAGGACAGCTGTTTACTGCTTCTTGATCACGGAAACGAAAACAAAATTACGATCACAGTCGAGCATCTGTGTACAACTATTATCTCTGATTAAAGGTCCACTAGAGACCCCGCCAACATTCGAGAGAGCAACGAAAACAAATCTGATGTGAATCCATCTGCAATAAATTATTATTAAAAGCCTAATGCTTCTATTTACTTCAAGCTAATCGTGAAAAACTAGCAGAAATAGTCTTATTACTTGCTTCCTTGTAAGCAGAAGCGAAATAAGGGTGTACTATAGGTTAAAGAGATAATCAAAAGCTGATTGCTGGTGACTGAACTTCCTTTGTTAGTATGGACACGTGTTGACAAATTCCCGCATGAGAAATGTATAAGTTTTCAAAAACAAGGAATATCTCAAAAACAACCAACTCCCGAAAAAATATATATAACATAAATTCTGTGTTTTAAGTACTCTACATTTTTGTGTGCTAAGTTTTTGTCAATCTCTTACGGTTTACCAGTTATACAAATACCGTAAAATTCGTCCAGAATAAAGTAGTCTTCAGAGGATATTCCCAGAAAATTCAAGATATACATATTATTTGTTAGGTAAATATATTTAATATACGATCTTTTAATCAAAATCGTTAGAGCCATTTTTGAGAAAATCAAAATTTTCGAAATTTTTTCCATGTAAAGGGTAGCAGGGGTTGGGGGGATTTTCTTGAAAATCTTAGTGTTGCATTCTTGTAAGATACCAAACTTAAATATTAAGTTTGGTATTTAACGGTCATTTCGTTTTTGAGCTATGCTGTCCACAGACACACACACACGCACACACTCGGACCTTTTTCCAGGAATGCTTATTTTGGATTCAGGGGACCCAAAACATGTATTTCCGGTGAAATCTCGGTATGAAATTTTTGGGTGCATTACAATAACTTATCTATACACACTATGTACATAGTACGAGTAGAGAAAGTAAAAATCTGACTTTATCCGCATATTCTATTCTTGCACAAGCTTATTCCTCTATCTACTTCATGCTAATCGAGATGAACATTTCAACAAATGGAAATACAGAGCAAGCCGGAAAATTTCAATGCCGTGACCAGGATTTGAACTACTAGTCTCTTGGTTGTGTTAGCCACTCAGCTACCATGGCAACATGCCGACAGGACATTAAATTCCCCAACCGACTAGAAATTTTCCCGTTAAAACTCAGAATCTCATTTTTACTTTCTCTAGCAAGTATGTAGGTATATATTATTTACATAGTGTCTTGAAGGTATTGCCTATATTCCACCCAAAAATGCTATGTCGAGATTTCACCGGTAATATATACGTACTTTGAGGTCCCATGAGTCCGAAAAAAACGTTTTTAGAGAAAACTCCGTGCGGGTGTATGTATGCGTGTATCTGATGGCAGCATAACCTAAGAACGAAAAGACATTGAAAACCAAACTTAGTATTTACATTTAGAATCTTCCAAGAATGCGACACGAATATTTTCAAAAAAGTTCCCCTACCACAAACTACCTTTTGCATGGAACATTTTTATAAAATTTTCATTTTCTTAAAATTGGCTCTAACGATTTTGATTAAAATGTCGAATATTAAATATATTTACATCACAAATAAAATGCATATTTTGAAATTTCTGAGCCTCTCAAATCATCTTTATTCTGGATGAATTTTGCTGGTAACTGTTTAACTGTAAGAGATAGACAAAAACTTACTACGCAAACAATGTCGATCTCATTAAAATACACACTTTATGTCATAAGCATTTGTTGTTGTTGTTGTAGAGTTAACATATTTCAAGATATTCCTAGTGATTGGTTTCAATTTTAAGGTAATTAAACTTTTCTTAAACGGGATACATGTTGATTTTCGTCCCTCTTTTGTTTGTTCCTAGCAAGTAAAGAGAACGAATTTCAATTGTTTCACGTAGCGACCGGCTTTTAAAAGATGTGACTATCGCTTTAGCTTGGTGTGTACTCTTATCTCTCTTCTACTCATAAAGCAGCAAGTAATAAGACCAATTCTGGTTATGTTTATCTTGATTTGCATGACATAGAGGAAAGAACAATCTTTTGTAAGCAAAGCTTGTTTGTGGCACAGCTAGAGAAAGTCATGTGAACGCAACACAGTAGATTGTTGTTTCATATTTCCTTATACATAAAAAAACAAAAAAAAAAATAAAGGATTACACTGGGCTAAAGCGATAATGAAGTCCTTTAATAGCTGGTGCTATGTGAAACAATTGAAATTCGGTTCTCTTTGTAAAGAAACGATTAACTCTAAAAAAAAAAATGTATATTGCGTAAAGCGTGATTTTACGATATCTACCTTTAAATGAAGTAACTTTTTGTTTATCTCTTACGGTTTACAAGTCATCCAGAATGAAGAGGTCTTCTAGAAAATTCAAGGTAAATGTGTGTGATATTTTACTCAAAATCATTAGAGCCATTTTTGAGCAAAAAAATTCAAAAAACTTTTTGAAAAGCTTTTTGTCACATCCTTGAAAGATAATCTCAATTAGCAAATTTTATATCTAACAGACTTCTTCGTTTTAGAGCTATGCTGCTCACAAATACATGCATACATACATACATACATACATACATACATACATACATACATACACACATACATACATACACACATACACACATACATACATACATACATACATACATACATACATACATACATACATACATACATACATACATACACACACTGTCTGTCTGTCTGCCTGTCTCTCTCTCTGACTTTTTTCTAAAAATTCCTTTTTACTTTTTCTATACTTACCATGTACATAGCGTATAGAGAAGCTATTGTATTCCACACAAAATTTTGATGTGAAGATTTCACCGAAAATATATGTTTTGAAGTCCCCTATATTCGTGAATTTTGAGAAAATAGTCCGTGTGTATGCGTGTGTGTGTATGTGTGTGGACAGTATTGCTCAAAAACTAAAAAACCGTAAAGTACCAAACTTGATATTTAAGTTTGTTATCTTTCTGGGATGTGACACGTAGATTTTCAAGAAAATCCCCCCACCTCTTAAATATCATTTACATGGAAAAAAATAGCAATTTTTGGTTTTTTAAAAAATGCTTCTAACGGTTTTAATTAAAATCTTTATATTTAAGATATTTTAATGCCAAACAAAATGTATATCTTGAATTTTCTGGGTATAGCGTCTGAAGTCCTCTTTATCCTGGATGATTTTTTCTGAATTTTGCATAACTGGTAAACTGTAAGAGATAGAAAAATACTATACAAAAATGTAGAATTCGCTAAAACATAATTAATATATGTCATATACATTTTTTTTTTGTGGAGTTAGGCGTTTTCGAGATATTCCTTGTTATTGGTTTCAGTATTTAAATTGTTACATTTTTCTCATACGGGAACTTGTGAACTCTGGCTCCCAAAGAAACGGATTTGAATCCCATAGTAACCACATTTTAAGACATTTGACTGTCGATTTAGCCTAGTGAATTAACCTATTTCCCTTCTATTTATAAGGAAGTAATTAATAAGACAGTTACTGTTAAAGTGTATCTCGATTAAACAGAAGAATAAGCTTATTAGCAATAATATGTATATGCAATCTGTTCCATTTCCAGTAACTTTGACGTGAATTAATTGGTTTATGTGTGACTGGTGTCGTAGAGTTAGCCTATAGATATGTGAATAAAACACATCAGATTTTTATTTTGTTGCAAACATGTATTTTCGGTGAAATGTCGGTATCGAATTTTTGGGTGGAAAGCAGGACTATGTACACAGAAGTGAAAAGAAAATGAAAATCCATACAGAAATGTGGTATTTTGAAAAGTCACTCTGAGTGTCACTTAACGGCTACCAAAGCAGCATTAGGGTTAAATATTTGCAGTTTTGTTTAAGTGCAGCCAACTAATGAGCTGCTAATGTGCTCGTATTCACCACACAAGGACAGTTTTTAAAGTCGCTCTGCACTATTGCGTGAATAAACATCTGCCGTGTAAACCGTACTATTAACGCTAAAGCAAACAGGTGGTTTTAACTTTGTGAAAACAATGAAGTAATTGTTTTAAACCATTTGTTGCCCTAACTTACCGCATAGGACGTTTTATTTCCGCTAGAAGGAGCATTATGTAGCTTTCATCGAAAGGCCAATACAGCCAACCCCATTTAGACAAAACATTTACACAGGTTGAAAGCCAAAGGCTACTCGCATTTTCCGTTCGTTTCATTACATTAATGAACGAGGTAAACACGAGGACCGTGTTTGGCTTCTAAACGCCGAAAGTCAGCCACGCGCTCACGCACGCACGCATAGTAAAGCCGAGTTTCAAGGGAATTGGACAGTCCACGGAAGGGACAGACAATGATGTGCTGGGATAACAAAAGGAAAATTGGGGAGAGAAGGTCGCCACATTGTCTAAAGCGGGTCAGTTTCGGGGCCCCGGTTTAAGTGAATGGGGCTAGGTCATGGACCTCTTCGGTGTCTCTTCTAGGCTTGGGATTTGTTTCTGGGGATTCCTAGAATAAACAAACATTTACGTGCGAACTGACAGTGTTGAAGCGAAGAATAGAGATCAGAAGAATTAGTTCTCTTCGCTAGTAGCATTTTATGTTAGGTTTAACGTGACACTGGTACACAAGGCACAGAAAGAAACCAACACTGTCTTGTTCCGTACACCGCATTCCTTACCGTAGGGTACTTTATTACGTCATGTTTTTATTTTATTGCTGATACCGTCACCTTGCAGGTGAGTGTTTTATATCGAACCAATAGAGCATACCTATGATGGGTTTGTGAACTCATTCACTAACCTTACTCATTTGGAAGCGAGATAAGGTAACGTGTACTACAACAGTAAGCTACAACCCTCCTCCTTCCCCAATTAGAGTCTCGGAGCGGCCAGCGAATATCAGAAGACACGTCCTAAAAATTCCCTACAGACAATCAGAAATTCGATGTCTAATACTATTTGTGCTCTGTGTACCAAAATACCAAACAAAGGGGATTTTGGGGGAAACTATTAAATCGAGTAGATGTTTTATTAATAGCTATTGTGTTCATATTACATTTTTGGAGACGAAATTGTATTTATTTGAATTGCATAATAAATAAAAAGTACCTTCTGTGTGACTTTCTCTACGTCTCTCTAATAAATTATTGTTAAAAACCTTGTTGTTCTATTTACTTCATGCTTAACGAGAAAAACAATAGCAGAAATGCTGTTATTAGTTGCTTCCTTGTAACTAGAAGGGAAATAAGGGAGTACCATACGTTAGACAGATAGTCAAAAGTGTCTTTGTTTGTATGGACAGGAGTTGACAAATTTCCGTATGAGAAAAGTATATGTTTTTTCAAGCTGAAATCAATAACAAGGAATATCTAAAAAATGATCAACTCCGCGAAATAAATGTATGCAACATAAATTGTGTGTTTTACGAGATATACATTTCTTGTGCAGTAAGTTTTTGTCTATCTCTTAAGGTTTAGCAGTTAAGCAAAATTCGACAGAATTCATCCAGAATAAAAAGGTCTTCAAGGCTATTCCCAGAAAATTCAAGATATAAATGTTATTTGTGATGTAAATATGTTTAAAACAAGATATGTTAATCAAAATAGTTAGAGCACCTTTTGAGTAAATCAAAATTTTCGAAAATGTTTCCAAGTAAAAGATAGTTTTTAGTGGGGGTACTTTCTTGAAAATCTTCCTGTTGCAACATTAGAGAACACTAAACTTTAATACCAAGTTCGTTCTTAAAAAATGTTTTTTTCTGACTAAGTGACCCCAAAACATATTTTTTGTGAAATCTGGAAATCCAATTTTTGGGTAAAATACAATACCTTCTCTATCTACTATGTAAATTGTACATACGGGGCTAGAGAAAGTAAAAATTTGGATTTGGGGAGAAACCCCTTTAACAAATCGAGAAGATGTTGCTTTATTAACATCTATTGTGTTAATATTACATTTTAGGAGATGAAATTATATTTTATTTGAATTGCATAATAAATACAAATTAATTAAATTTAATTTCATTTGTTTTTAAGATCTAATTCATTTTGGGAAAATATATATGAATCAAGTTCAATATCTGAAAAATCTGAATATTTATCCTTTTGTTGGAAATAGATTCTTGGTGTATATAGAATGTATTCATTCATGTGTATAATGTCTTTCAAAAGTCATTTAAGCCTTTAAATCGTTATAAATATAATATTTGAGATAGGAAAAAAAAAAAAAAAAACAAAAGAAAAGAAATCAAATGCTGGTCAAACAAGACATTGTTATAAGACATTGTGAAGATATCTTTCTTCTCTTATTCAACATATGCCATTCTTTCTGCGAATCCATGCACAGGATTTTGTAGATGACTGGAAACATTAGCAATTCTTGCTAGATAGCATTTTGTAGCTGCTGTCATGCTGTTGAATGTCAGGAAAACACATTCTGTATGGTACCTCACAACCAAAAGTAGGTCAAATTGAGATCTGGAGAATCGAGCGGAATCTTTATTGGAAAGTGCCTACTGATTACTCGATCGCCAAAGATGTGGATAATTGTTTTGCAGTGCTGTAGATATGAAACGCCTCAGCAACAGAAACATTGATTACCTTTTGGTCTTTCAGAATTATTCTTATCAGCAACAGAACAATTTTTCTCAAATTTCCTGATTAAATATCCATGATTACAAATGGAACATGTGCCCGGTCATAAATTATGAAAAGTTCTAAGTTTCCTCAAACCCTCAGAAAGCGTCTTTTGTTTTCTTGGCAGCATTGAAACTGCTAATTAATTAATGTTTTATCCAACAAACTGTAATAACGGTAACGGTGAACTGAAAAAAAAAAAAAAAGGAAAGCCCAACACCATTGTCAGTCCAGTATGTGATTTCTTTTGCTTTTATCCCAAGTGAATTATAATATTTATAGCAGTTTAAAATGTTTGAAAGGCCCTAAATATTACTTGCTGAAAAAAAAATAATTTTTAATACCCAAAGTATTACATTGAAAGTGTTACAGCTTTCATTCTCTTTTCTCTCATCCAACATGTTTAACTTCGCTATTATGTGCCAAATAATATATTTCTTATTATGAAATTAGTAGAAAATTGTATTTAGATTATAATTATTGATATTGGCTTTTTTTTTAAATTTTCAAAACATTATTATTAAAATTATGTTTATATTTACTTTCTCTATTTACACAGAACATGTTGCATACCACCCAAAAATTCGATGTCGAGATGTCACCGAAATGGTCACATGAATAAAAAAAGAGGTCATGAAAATATCTAATGGGCTTGTAAGCAATGTTAGTCATTTTTGAGAAATATAAAATTCCTGAAAAATGTTCCAGCAAAGAGAAATTTAGAGTGGGGAATTTTCATAAAAAACCTTTGTGTCGCATCTTTGGAACATGTACGAAAATTTAAACATCAAGTGATGTATATAACAGAATTTACGTTTTTGAGTTATACTGTTCTCGAAATTTCGACATGGAATTCTTGGATGGGATACACTATGTACTTCCTGTACTTCCTAGTAGAGAAAAGTAAGTTTCATGCGTAATTATCCTACTTTATTTTATTTATAATACATTGCAGATGTGTGCAGGAATTAGCCTCGTCAAATTTAAAAAACAGAAAACGTTTTCATCACTTTCAAAACGAGCATTAAAATGCTTAACTCAAAGAAGATTGTATACTTTTTAATTCTTTCGTTTTTTATACACACCTTTTTTTTTTTTTTTGCTTTAGTGGTTAGAGGGTTTTGACTTAAATAGCTTCTTTTTCGGGCGTAAAAATCCTTTGCATGGCTTTCTTCGGAAGGAAAGTAAAGCTGGTGGTCCCGTGTTGTATGTTTACAGCCCGTAAAAACACCTTAAGTCTGACATAGAGGCCTTTGAGCATAATTAATCGGTCTTTCACGCCCAACATATAGAATGGAACGCTGAAAACCACAGGGGTTAAATAGCGTCCATAAATAAACTCCATTTCATTTTTAATATTTTTTGTTTGCTACTTTGAAATATTATATACATTTTCTCCTATATTGATACACTCAGATTCTTCGGATGACACAAAACCAAATTTATCAAAGAAAAATTCCTTCAGCAAAGTCGGGAATCGAACCCTGGACCTTCGTGCCGAATAACTAGGATGCTAACTATTCAAAACCAAAGTGTTCCAGCTTAGGCATTTCCATAAACTGATATTCAAAACACATGAAACATTGTAAACTCCGCTGCTTAAGTTGACAGAAAGATAATAACGTTCATCTTAACAAAAGAATTGCATTTCCTTTCACGGAAACATGTGCTTCAACTGTTTCACGTCAGTAGCTATGACATCATAACAAATCAACTAATTTCAACTAATATACCTATACTTTTCTGCATATACCTTTACATCACTCATAAATCTATTATTATTATTTTTGTAACAAAAACTCTTTTTTACTGCAACACACACTCTTTATTTCTTCCACAAACTGATTACAATCAAAATCTGCTCACAAATAACTTTGTAAGAGTTCTGCCGTAAGGTTCTTTTCGAGGTTGGCTGTGGCGATTGCTGCTCGCTACGAATTTCCCGTCGAAACTCGCTCAACTGTGGCATATGATGCATTCCCAGTGAAAACTAAACGTTATGCAGAGCTTCCTGTTGGTCATTTGTTTGAAAATTTCCAGAAGTCGTCGCAGATGCAGTACACCGTAGATGATAACCAACACTCCGGTGTAACAATGTGAGTTTCGACGTCAAAGAACCTTCCAACAGAACACCACGTGTCTACGTGTAACAGTCTCAAGCTGTGATATCAAAAGAACTTGCCGCCAGCACAGGTGTCCAATAACGCAGTGTAACAATGTGTACCAACAGTCAGCTATGACTTTACAAAGCAAACCGTACGCACACGCTTGGCGATTATGGCAGTAGGGTATAGTCAAAATATTAATTTTATTATTATTATTATTATTATTATTATTATTATTATTATAGGTGTCTCTGAAATACTAATAATGCAAATACAACATTATTGTTATATATCTACGCTCCATAGGCCTGTTACATAAATGGCTCATATATTATTGTTGTTGATATTACTATTGGTTGTCTCCTTAGCGCAGTGGTAGCGTTGCTGCTTCCCAAGCGGGAAACCTGGATTCGACTCCCAGGGGATTTTTCCCCCGCTGGGAGATATGAACCGGGTGCACTCAGCCTTGTAAGGTCCCTGGGGGGGGGCCAATTGAGGAGCTACTTGATGGAGAAGTAGCGGCTCCAGGTCGTGAAGACCGCATTAACTGCCCGGGGGGGTCGAAGCACTGACCACGTCTCACCCCCCAATATTACACTCCATCCATGATGTCTGTAATGGACCGAGATGGGGGGACGCAGCGGCCGGATGGTAGGCCAAGGCTCTTAGTGAGCTATATTACTATTATTTATATATTACTATTATTTGATGTTTTAAAGCTTTGCTTTGAGGGACAGCCAATAGTTTTGCTTTTGAGGTAACTCACAATACAAACCGTCAAAAGCGTTAAGATGCGTTTAACGGTCTTAGTTACCGCGAAATGAATTACTGTGGGCGGAGAAAGCCTAAGAAGAGAACACTGCCATAACCTCAAAGCAACGGAGACCGCCTGACCCTCAGCAAGGCCCGCGCGGCGCCCGGTTTCGACCACAAGGGAGGCGCCAATGGACAATCCACCGAGACGCCGCTTCCTCTACCACAATCCTACATGGGATCGAAACAACCACCTAGGTGAGAGGTGAGTGGTCTGACCACTCGGCCACTGTTCCGCTAGTTATACATACTTTGAGAAAGAAGTTCACGAAATATAACTCGTGCAACAATTCTTAAAACTAATCTTGTCGCATCTTTAGAAACTATTTTTGACTCTCGTAGGGGTTGCCAAAAGACACGGAACAGCAAAGTATACATTCAAATTAAAATATTATAAATTAAAAACGTAAATCTGCTAGTAAAACATGAAAACTAATCACATAAAGATAACATCAATAACAAAAAGTTCAGTATATATACGTCATCCGACTTAACGTGTGCAGATATTATTTTCTATAGTATTTAACGCCCGCTTTTACTAAATATGACACCGCAGGCGATGGCACTGATGATACATGGAATAAAGATGGAGCACCGGTGGAATGCGTTGGCAGGGGAAAGCGGAGAACGCGAGAAAAACCCGTCACTTTGCCCACTACAAATCCCACGTGCGGTCGCCTGGGACTGAATCTGACTTAGTGAGAGGCGAGTGGTCTAGTCGCTCGGCCATGGCGCGGCATATGCAGATATCCATCAGTGCATTAAAAGAGTTGCAGAACTTAATGGGGCTATTTCAAATTAAAGTGGCGAACTGGCAAGGGCAACCTTCATTTTACACCTCTCAGTGAGTTTATCCACTCGCCTTTTGCTGATAAGCAAGAGGGATAAAGCGGAAGTTGCTCAGACAGATCCTGACTTACTGGTTTTAACTTGAACCTGCCCCATTGAGTTCTGCAACTCTTTTAACGCACGAAGGGATATCTACACACGTTAAACACGGGGCAGTTGAGCCACCTGATTGAATATATGAATACGAAGTATTCGAATACGAAGTTTGTTGCCCATCTTTTGTTATGCTGCAAAGCCAAATTCTAAAATTGTAATTTTGCGGGGTTTAGGGGAACTTATTTAGGACAAAATCCCTTTATAAAATGTAACTTTAAAATAAACAAAATAAGGGAACTCGATTTTTGTAAGACAGGAAGTAGCTCTAGGAGGCTTCGCCATAGAAAATTATTTTAAAAAAATGCAAGTTCCTTAAATAAAAATAAAAGCTAGGGTTAGAATTTTGTGTAACCTTAAGGAGTTGCAATAAAACTGCAGCTCCATGGCGTCGTTCGTAGTACTGAGGGATAATAAGCCAAGATGCTGTGCTGATAAACAAAAGACAAAACGAAAATAAAATACACAAGCATCTCTAATTACCTAACCAGTAAAAAGAGAATATTCTAGTGTATCAAGTTTGGTATAACCTGGATAACTTCCCTGACAAGCAGTATTTTAACAAAACGTGGATAGACGGGTTCTTGGTTGCATTAATTAAAAGCAGACCCGAAGAAAGATGTAACAGTTCCCTGCAGAGATAGTTGCACAGAGATGCAGTCGTGTATTGCGGGTAAGTGTGTTGTAGGGGAAGAAACAAGCAAGGACCGTAGTCGCTGCAGGCCAGGTCGAGTCCTTGAAGACGAGTTTCATAAATATTGCACCTTTTTAATCTGAACGCTACTGAATAAGTAAAACAGTGGCTGTTTGTACAGGAGAGCTAGGAGTCCCGTGGGCTTCTCCAGAAGGTAATATCCTGGCCAATATCCTCTCGAAATGAAGCCCGGGTCCAATATCCCACCCCCACTGCGTGCTGCACGGAATCGAGAATTCCGAGAGCGAACAGAATCTGACATGGGGAGGGACAAAATGGAGAAAAGTTTCGTTACGGGAAACAGACATTGGGGGAAAAAACGAGCAGTAAATATTTTGTATGGGTCTTGGCAAATAACTAAAGTAAAGTAATATCGCTTAAAGGATTTTCCATTCGTATGTAGTACCTACTTATAAACAAAGACATAAAAATTATACTTATTTTTACTTTATCTATACCTACTAAGTACATAGTGTATAGAGAAGGTATTATATTCTACCCAAAAATTCGATACCAAGATTTTACTGAAAATGTATATTTTGATGTCCCTTGTGTCTAAAACTTTCTTTAGAGTAAGGTCCCTATGAGTGTGTGTGTGTGTGTGTGTGTGTATATAGCTTATAAACAGTCGCCCTCCGTGGTGTAATGGTTACCATGCTAACTTCAGATATCCAAGGTCGCGGGTTCAAACCCGGCGGGCGTAAAATCCTTAGCATGGCTTCCTTCGGAAGGGAAGTAAAGCCGTGGGTCCCGTGTCGTAAATTTACGGCACGTAAAAGAACCTCAAGCCTGATTGAGAGGCCTCTGAGCAAAATTAAGCGGTCTTTCACGCCCAATATAGAATGGGACGCTGACAACTACAGCAGTTAAAGAGCGTCAATAAAAAAAAATAGCTTATAAACGAAAGAACGTTTAAATATCAAACTGGAAATTTAAGTTTATTATATTCCAAGGATGCGACACGATGTTTTTCAAGAACATTCTCCCAAAATACCCTTCACAAAAGCAAACATTTTCGAAAACGCTTTTCTCAAAAATGGCTCTAGTAATTTTGATTAAAATACCATATATTAATTATATTTACATCACAAATAAAATGTAAATTTTGTATTCTATGGCAATAGCTTTATTCTGGATAAATTTTATATTACTTGTAAGACGTACGAGATAGACAAAAATTTACTACACAAAACATGTAAATCTGGTTAAAAACTGTTTCATGTATGTATACTTTTGATAGTCAGTTCCGATATATTCCTTGTTATTGCTTTCAATGTTAAACTAAAAAGGTTTTTATCATACGGGACGTCATCTTTTGCTTCATCTCTTCTCTTGTTTTCCTCTGGCCGGGGAAAACGAAATTCGAATTTCAATTGTTTCACATAGCGATTGATTTTTTAAAATATTTGACTATCGCTTTAATCTAGTGCATTACGTTACTTCCCTTGAAGAAACTAATACAACCACTCCTCTTAATGTTTAACTCAATAACCACGATGTAGATAAAGGAATACTATTTTATAACAATAGTTCGCAGAGAAAGTGTTGTGAGAGACTTTCTTCTGCTAATGCTAGCAACTCAGATTAGGTAACCACTCTTTCTTGCACAGTGAGCAATACTGTTCTATAATAATCTTCAATGTCTCATAAATTCAAAGAAAGCAATACAAGAACCTGTAACGACTATGTTTTAAACTACTAAAGCAGATAACTAGTATAGTTTTATATTATTGATGTAGATAAATAAACATCTCGACGAATATCGAAGGAGCATCTTCCTGTTTCTCTTTTAACTGTATTAATTTTTAGGCATATAAAGACAAATATTTATGAGAGCAATCTACGACCACCACTATTATTATTATTATTATTATTATTATTATTATTATTGCTATTATATTTACTATTATTGTTATTATTATTGCTGTCGACCACCTTGACTAGGAACTTTTCGTGGTTTCCTTCAGTCGCCAAGACAAATACGGATTGAATATTTAATACCACCACCCAAGTTCCAGCTTAAGTCTAAAATAATAGTAAAACCGAAAATAGATGGTGATAGGGATTGCTTTGCTATTTATCCAGTTAGAAAAAACAGTTAGATATAATACACTAATACCATCTGGTTGTTGCGGAGAAAAATAATATGGTTTAAAGGAAGAGAACTCGAAGGCTTGCTGTATACATATATAGTAATGAACATTTTCCCATATAAAATGGGTTTCGGAGTGGAGGATTTTCCTGGAAAATACTTTTTTGGCATTGTTAAAGAATATCTGATTCGTGATCGGCTTACACCCCCTTACAAGCCAATGCCCATGGGTCAGAAGCCTGTGGATGATTAAAGTTTAAACGAAATTGATGACTAGAAATGTGATGATGGAGCAATTGGTGGAATGAATGGCGGGGGAAGCCAGAGGACCCGGAGAAAAGCGCCTAGACGCCGCTTCGTCCACCACGAATCCCACATACGGACGCTCTGGCTCAAACCCAGGCTGCAGATGGGAAGCGAGTAGTCTAACCATTCGCTTACGGCGCCTCATCAGGTATAAAATTTGTAATGTATCCAACTTGTCATCCTTAGTTACGCTGTTCATTCTAAAATAACTCGGATCTCCCTCTCTCGAAAAAAAAGCATTCTGTACTCAGAGGGTCGTCTCAAAATATACACTTTAAGTGAAATTTTGGTTAAACAAGAACATGTAAAAATCGGTTAGTTCTAAATAGAAGGGGAAACTTAAGCATAGCATAATAGGATTTATACTAATGCAAAAATAAACTTCTCTTAATTTTGTTTTGAAGTTGGTTTTAACAAAGAAGTTTAATTTAGCGAGGTGCTAATAAATGAGATATATTTGCAGACAACGCACTCAATTCTCAAGGCTTTCCAGGAGTTTCTTTGATATTTCTGCGCTTTTTATCATATATGACATACATTTATTTGTTGGCCAACATTGGGCTGGAAATTACTTGCTCTGTTGACGACATCCTCTTTGTGAAGGATCAGAACTTCGGACCTCCGCTATGTGTCTCATGGGTTGTTGACTTTCTTCAACCTAGACAACAAAAAAATGTTATAAGTATACTCCCTATATACAGAAACAAAACAAATTCCCACAACAAATAGGTATAGTTTGTGTTGCATTTCCATGATTTTTTCTACCCAGTCTTCAACCAACTATTTATTAAAAAATCTGATGTGTTCCATTCACATGACTTTCTCTACAACTCTGTAATAAATTATTGTTAAAAAGCTTAGGCTTATATTTACTTCCTGCTAATCGAGAAAAAATTAGCAGAAATAGTCTTATTACTTGCTTCCTTTTAAGTAGGAGCGAAATAAGGGAGTACCATAGGTTCAAGTGATGGTCAAAAGCTGGTTGCTATGTGACTGAAGTTTCTTTGTTTGTATGGACTCGAGTTCACAAAGTCCTGTATGAGAAAAGTATGTTTTTATAGCTGAAACCAAAAACAAGGAATATCTCAAAGACAACAACTCCACGAAAAAAAGGTATATAGCATAAATTGTGTGTTTTAAAGTGCTCTACATTTGTTGTGTGGTAAGTTTCTCTCCATCTCTTATGGTTTAGCAGTTATGAAAAATTCCGTAAAATTGACCCAGAATAAAGTAGTCTTCAGAGGCTATTCCCAGAAAATTCAAAATATACATTTTATTTGTCAGGTAAATATCTTTAATATACGATATTTTAATCAAAATCGTTAGAGCAATTTTTTAGAAAATCAAAATTTTCGAAAAAAGTTCCATGCAAAGGGTAGTTTGGTGTGGGGGGGATTTTTCTCAAAATCTTCGTGTCGCATCCCTGGAAGATACTAAATATAAATACCAAGTTTGGTATTTTACCGACTTTTCGTTTTTGAGTTATCGTGTTCACAGACACACGAACACACTGTCACACGGACACACACACACGGACCTTTTTATGAAAATACTTTTTTTGGATACAGGAGACCCTAAAACATATATTTCCGGTGAAATCTTGGTATCGAATTTTTGGTGGAGTGCTGAAGAAACTGATTGCTTCTATCAGCTTCATTTTAATTAAGATAAATGTATAAATGGTTTTATTATATATTTATATAATTACAATGGGAATACTGTATACGTGGGCTTAAGCGACAGGGAAGTACTTTAATAGTTGGTCACTATATGATGGCTTAAAAATTAACCGAATTTCCATTCAGGAAAAGTATAAGCATTTGAAAACAAACATAATATCTCGTCAATGGTTACCTTTAACAAACCAAAATATACTAATCATGAAATTTGTGCTTAAACGAGATCTACGTTTTAGTATAGCAAGATTTTGTTTATCTCTTACGTTTACCGATTACATAAAAGTCATTTTGAATGAAGAGGACTTCAGAGGCTATTACCAGAAAATACAGTACAAATCAAATTTCTAGAAAATATATATTTTACAAACATTTTACATGTATAGGGTAGTTTTGAAAATCGTAATATATGCATTCTATGAAATGAAAGGATTAATTTGCAATCCCTCACACGTTACCCCATCTGTTGTCTTTATTTAATTATAATATTCATTTCATAACATTTACTCATGTTAGTGTCAAACTATTACATTATAATTATTAACAAGTAAAATTTCAGAGTGTTTTGACAAAATAATATTTTTACTATTATTATTTTAACTTCGCTTTTACTTGTTTATGATATCATATCATTGTAGGTTCATTATATGACACATAGATGACCTTAGTGGCATACTTACCTTTCTATAAGTTCTAATTTTTACTTATTTTGTTCTGTAGGTGGTCTTTTCATCTTAGCACTGAATATCCAAACTGCTATCCACAAAATAGGTTACTAGGGCAATAAGACTAATATTTTTGCCATGTATCAAAATTCTGTTTTGCATGGTTATTTAAATAATAATGTTTTACTGTCTAAATTCACTATTCTAATAAAAGTGAATCACATGAAGCGTTTTTAAAAATATTTTACAAATAATAAGTTTATAAATAAATGTGTCATATATGTTTATATCAGCTTTAGTTAGCGTACAAAATTAATTTCTTTTCATACTTTCTAAAACTCTTGATTCTTCAAAATTTAATAACTTAACTTTGACAATTAGAGCATAATAAAATTAGAAAAAGCAATATAACCATTTACTTTAAGGTGCCTTTGAGAGGAAGTATATAAAATTTTAAACAAATTAGTGAACGATTACATAGTGTGGAATATTTTAAAAACGAAAGTGTTGGGAAATGTTTGTGCGAAAATAAGATGAAAAGTTGAAGAGTACCTATTAATAATCATACGTCTACCTATTTATAGTTTCAGTTAATTGGTAGTTAAAGTTCACTAAATGGGAAAATCGATATATTTTTTAAAGTTTAGAATTCATATCATTTTATTGTGAAACAGAATAATTTTTAATTTGTTAGTCAAATTTCATATAGGTAGCAATTAAAGAAGAAAAACTAGTAGCAAATTTGGAACATCACAGGCCCTTCCATGTTTAATCTTAATCTGGAGGTACCAATGAAATGAATACGGCCCAATAAAGCCACCTGTTGCAAAAAGCAGCTGTTAAGACTTTTTTTTTTTGTCTGGTGGGCTCTCAAGCGTTGCCTGTGCTTGCAACAAGGTCATTCTCTAGTAACTTAGTTACTTGCTGAGGAAACTGACTCAGTTTTATGGATGAGTCGCCCTCCATAGTGTAGTGACTACCATACTAGCCTCTAAAGCAGGTTCAAATCTGGCGAAGGGTGATGGATTTTTTCAGACGCAAAAAACTTATCATGGCTTCCCTTGGAAAGGAAGCAAAGCCGGTAGTCCCGTTTAATGTGTACTTGCAAATAAAAGAACCTCATACCTTGAAAAAAGAAGGTTTCGGGACAAGATTCCGCCATTTCGCGTCCTCAAGTCTGATTTCGTCCTATGTGCATAAACATAGAACATCAGAGAGCAATATTAATAAAATTAATTATTTTGAAGAAATATATCTGGCCTGTCAGTAATCAACAATTAATATTCCGGAATTTACGATGCTTTGGTAAATATATTAAATCCATAGTTATATAAACCAAACAAACGTATAAATAACTTGTAGTTATAATTAATATGTACCATTTCTGTAGGAAGCTTGTATAGGTAAAGAAATTCACATAAATGGAACACATTTTATTATTAAATAAAAAAAGAAAATATATGTTTAGTAATAAGAAATGCAGATTTGCTCCACAACTTAGGGTTTTCAGTTGACTGTGCACCTGTCCACTTAAAAGCTATTATCATTGTGTAGGAGTTTATATGGATCAAAATTTATACTGGAACACACAAATTACACATGAATGTAAACAAATATTCTCAATAGTCTATCCTTTAAAACATATAAATGACTTTTTAGCGCCTTCAATTAAGAAAACATTAATCCAAACGTTTGTGATGTCCCATTTTGACTATTGTGACTCTCTGTTTACTAACCTAACTGAAAATTTGACTCTAAGACTTCAACGGGCTCAGAATACCGGTGTACGCTTTGTATACAATTTCCGTCGATTTGATCATGTTACACCATCACTCAAAACACTTAAATGGCTCCAGCTTAGGGGCAGAAGAAAATGGCATTCTTTATCATTTCTCTATCAACTACTTCATTATCGCATTTCAAACTATTTAAACATTCGCTTCAAATATCTTTCTGACTGCCATAATCGAGAAACTCGCTCACAACACTCTTTCCTTCTTGCTATTCCTGCTCATCATACAACCTTCTGTTCATCATCATTTACAATAGATTTAGCTCGTCTTTGGAATTCCCTCCCTGAAGACGTAAGGGACTGCCGGAACGTTATACTGTTCAAGTAGAAAATTAGGATATACATTTATTATCAAACCTAATCTGCTGCTGTATTAATATGATAAATACATCACTACTTTCGTTTATTGTTATTAGTATTTTATGTGCTGGAAAGTATTATGCATTTCAATTGTAAGTAACATGTATTTCAACCTACATGAATATTTCACTTAAAATAATTTTGTTTACAGTTTTTTCTTTTCATTTCAGTATAGTTGTTTCACCGTTTTACTTTCTCTACACGTACTATGTACAGAGTATATAGAGAAGGTATTGTAATGCACCCAAAATTTCGATACCGAGATTTCATCGGAAATACATGCTTTGGGCCCCCCTGAATCCTAAAAATGCATTTCCGGAAAAAGGTCCTGTGTGTGTGTGTGTGTGTGTGTGTGTGTGTGTGTGTGTGTGTCTGTCTGTGGATAGCATAACTCAAAAACGAAAAGACCGTTAAATACCAAACTTGGTAATATAAAGATTTTCAAGAAAATCCCCTCATCCCCAACTACCCTTTACATGGAAAAATTTTCGAAAATTTTTATTTTCTCAAAAATGGCTCTAACGATTTTGATTAAAATGTCGTATATTAAAAATATATAAACAAATAATATGCATATCTTGATTTTTTTGGGAATAGTCTCGGAAGACTACTTTATTCTGCATGATTTTTACGGAATTTTGCATAACTGCTAAACCGTAATAGGCGGAAAAAAAACTTACTACACAAAAAATGTAGATCACGTTAAAACACACAATTTAAGTTATATACATTTTTTCGTGGAGTTGATCGTTTTTTAGATATTCGTTGCTTTTAATTTCAGCTTTGAAAAACTTATACTTTTCTCATACAGGAATTTGTCAACTCCTGTCCATACAAAGGAACTTCTGTCACACAGCAACCACTTTTGTCTATCAGTTTAACCTATGATACTCCCTTATTTCGCACCTACTTACAAGGAAGCAAGTAATAAGACTATTTCTGCTATTTTTTTAAGCTTTTTGACAATAATTTGTTGCAGAGATGTAGAGAAAGTCATGTGAATGGAACAATCAGATTTCTATATATGTTTTATTAAGTTGTATAGAATTGTATTTTTGTTCCTTATTCCTTGTATCATTGCTGTATTGAATTTAATGCATTGTCTGGTAGAGTGGGTCTTATCGCCTTATTTCAACCAGGAGAAATAAATGCATTATTTTGTCTATTTGAAGTATTAACTAATTTAATTGAATGCCTATTTCATGAGAAGCAGTTGAAAGTCTGTTATGGTTGCTATGCGAGAGGGCAATCGCAGGTGAAGACCGCGGGTATAAAAGCGAGCTGTTCCGCGGATTAGATTCGTGACAAATGGCCTTCTCATCTTGCTACATCACGAAGCCACGCTCCATTGCGCTAATCACTAAAGTAATTAACAGCACCACGTGTTTGTTTAGCCAGATCGTACAACAATGGTACTAAGTCGTGAGCAAGGCGCTGCGCTGCTCACAGTCTCTTGCTTGCATTAACAACCGAAGGTCTAGGGGCGATGACCAACATGACCCTTACGTTGCAACACGTGACTCAAGACTTGTAGTAAAACTGGAACAGAGTACCTCAACCACGTTGAAGATTGAGGCTCGAACCCCGTCTTTTTATTTTTTTTTTTTTGTAATGTATTTATTTTAAGTCGCCTAACTGCTAGGTCTTATAGCGACTTTAAAAACATATGGGATAAACATATAACATTATACAGTACATTAACTTTACAATATTTCCCAAGCTAAAATATTAAACAAATTCACATATATTGTTTACATGGAGATTGCATTGTGAAGCAGTTTTACAATAATTTATCATACAATTTGGTGCATTTAAAAAACTGTATCAGTCTAAGACGAGCTCGAGTCCCTCATTGACAGCTTTAGGTTATCTGGGATCTTGAGTTTTCTCCTGTCGAGTTGCTTTGTCGGAACTCCGGCGCTGTATTCATTTTCTTTTTCCTCCTTTTCAATTTTTTTACATTTCTCCAACATTTCTTTTGCTTTTCTATTTGATTATCTTGTTTCTAACACACACATACATATACACATTTACAAACTCTCTAACACCCATGCCCAAGGCGGGAGTTTTACCATGCTAACTTCATATACCCGGCGGAGGACGATGGAGTTTTTCGGGCGTAAAAATCCTTAGCATGGCTTCTTTCGGAAGGGAAGTAAAGCCGTGGGTCCCGTGTCATAGATTAACGGCACGTAAAAGAACCTCAAGCCTGATTTGAGAGGTCTCTGAGCAAAATTAAGCGGTCTTTCACGCCCAATATAGAATCGGACGCCAAGAACTACCGCAGTTAAAGAGCGTCCATAAATAAAACGCCATTTCATTTCCCAAGGCGGGACTCGAACTCCCGATCCCCTGCGCCACGAAGCACCAAAGCGACGCACTTGAGCGAGCGTGGCCACGTGGACCGGCATTCCATTCGTACGCCTTCAGTCCTAAGGCTAAGCAAATTATGAGGGCCAGAAAATGACAGAAGATTTGGCATAACTAAATGATAACGAAATATATAAACACAAAACTTTATTTACAACGTTACAGTATCTTACTGTATTTTTTCAATGTCGATGTTTTATTTTTCTACCGCCAAAGAGTTTATTCGTTTTTCTGAATGCACAACATGTTCGATCAATCGAATTTTATAGGCAAATAATGCAAGTGTATGGTGATAATGCAATGAGCTAATCTTCAATGAGGAAATGGCGAATAATTTACAATAATCAAGGAAGAGTCATTGTTACCATAAATACCAGTGTGAAAGTTCATCAATCGTTATGGAGGAGTTGATAGCAAATGTCGATAAAAGAATTAAGAAAAACTGGTGCTTCACTTTGAATACCGTACATGACTTTTTGGATGAAAGGCTCTCCTAACCGATGAAGACCTAAAAGTAACAGTGACATCTTGGTTCACATCTTTAGCGGTGGAAGAGTATAACATCTGCATTGAAACACTGGTACCATGTGACAATAAATACTTTGATAACAATGACGATTACGTTGAAAAGTAGAGTTAGGTACTGTAACTTTGTAAATAAAGTTTTATGTTGATAACTTTCGTTATTGTTTAGTTATGCCAAAACCTCTGTCACTTTCTGGTTGACCCTAGTAAGTTAAATTGAGTTTTATTTACGGACGCTCTTTATCTGCTGCGGTTCTTAACGCCCCATTCTAGATTAGGAGTGAAAAACTGCTTGAGTTTGCTCAGAGACCATTTTATCTGGCTTGAGGTTCTTTCACGTGCCGCAAATATACGACACGGGACTAACGGCTTTACTTCCCTTCCGAAGGAAGCTATGCCTAGGATTTTTACGCCCGTAAAAATCCACCGTCCTCCGCCGAGTTTGAAGAACGACTTAGGCTAAGTAGTTTTAATCTTCTATGCCCTGTAGTACAAGCACGCAATCATGATTTGTCCTCGGATTTAAAAACATATATTTTCTTACATTCACTGATCTCCTATTATGCAGCAAATTATTCTTATACAAGTTTATTCTTCTATTTGGTGCTAATCGAAAAAAACGTTAGCAGAAATGGCTGTAACACTTAGTTCCTTTTAAGTAGAATGGAAATAAGATAATGCATTAGGCTAAAGCAAATTCTAAAAGCTGGTCGCTATGTGATTCAATTGAAATTCCCTTCTCTTTGCATAATCAGAATGAAAAGTGAATAACAGCTTCCCATTTTTGAAAAATTCCAAGTATTGGGAATTTTAACTAATTTTAACGAATTTCTCAAAAATGGGTAGCATTACAAAGCGCATCTAAAACAAATTGTGTGTTTAAATGAAGTCTACAAATTGTGTGTAGTAAGTTTTCGTCTCTGTTCACCAGTTATGCAAAATTCATTCAGAAATGTTCTCTAAATTTCTGTAAATGTTTCAAAGTTTTAGGGATACTACAATCAATAACTCTAACGATTTTGATTAAAATACCACATATAAAATATTTGTATTACAAATAAGATGCATATCTTGTATTTCCTGGAAATAGCTTCTGAAACCCTCTTCATTCTGGGTGGCTTTAGCATAACTAGTAAACTGTAAAAAAAAAGACAAAATGTTACTATACAACGAATTTTAATCTCGTTAAATCACAAATTTTATGTCATATACAGTTTTTTGCAGAGCTAACCATTTCCGAAATATACCCTGTTATTGATTTCAGTTTTAACCACTTTTTGTTTACACATATTTAGCATTCAGCATAATCTAATTGGTCACCAGTGCAGAAAGAATGCCTTACATAGAACACACAGCACAAACATCCATATTCATAGCGGCATTTGAACCCACGCCTCTTTCGCGGCAGAGCGTCAACACCAAACGCGCCACCGAATGTCGGCTAATATATATATGAAATGAATCGCCGAAACGTATATACGCGCACCACTTACGATCGACTGTACCAAATTGAAAATTCTTTTTTGTTGTGTTCGTTATTATCACAAGGTTTGCGGAAAAGAAAATGTTTAAAAATAGTACGGAAAGTGTTTAAAGTCTCACAATATGAATCAACATATAGTGCCAAGGCAACGCATTTCGGTAAATAGCCACCAATGGCAGTGGTACCACGGTTAGTGAAATTCAAATACATTTTTATATATTAACTGTTCTCTCCTTACTCCTATCATTTAAAATAAAGAAATAAAGAAGCTTTCCTGGCGACGAACACCTAAGTGCGTACTTATTTATTTACCGTTAAATGGCCGTAGTACTGCTTAATTTTCTTCCCCTTTCAATGCTAAGGGAATGCACCTGGTTATGGAGTCATAGGTAACAGAGAAAATAAAATATATTTCTTAAGTTTTAACTATCATTCCCTTGGTCACAGCATTTAAATAAATAAATAAGAATTTTTTTTTGGTGTAATTCTTTAAAATGAACAAGTTATAAACTATGCACACAACCGATAATCCTTCTTGGAATCTGAAAATGGCGGGGAAATGACAGGACCCGGAGAGTAAACCATTTTAGGTTAACTTCCTATTGCAGATGTTAGTTATTTGAGGTTATGTGGTACATGAGCTAGCTAAAGGTGATTTCATCAGAACATGCAAATACCTCTATCATTATCACACTGCAATTGCGTTTCTCTTAAAACATTTGATCAAGTAATATTTTGGGTTAAATGGATAAATTTAATACACAAAGCTATCATCTAATAAAAACTTATTACTTGCCCAATCTGATCTACTTGCTCTTTAGTTATGTCATTGTTAGACTTAAAAATGGTTGTTTTGACACAGAAGAAAATAAAGAGGTGGAAAACATTAGGAGTAAAGGAAAGAAAGATATTAGGAGGAAGCATGAATGTTACTTTGTGACTTTCTCCTTAATGTATTTCAGCGTTTGCCCGCCACTTTATGAAGGTGCTGCCATTATTGTTATTACGCCAACGGCATCCTTGCTTACCCACGATGTTAACTGTATATGTCATCCTTTCAACACTACCTTATGGGTGCGTTGATTTCGTCCTTTTCGCAATACCAACTATGTATGCTATATTGCGCAGATTATTGCGCTTTGCAGATGCAAAAGCACTATTGGCAATGGGAAAATTCTGTAGATACTTCTACAGGCCTCATTTCGTTTCCACCAAATTTTGTCACTTCACAACGTCAAAGGAAGAATTAATTTAGCCATTTTAGCAACAACTAATAAGAATGTAGATTATTTGAATATAAAAATTAAGAGTAAAATTTATGGACAAATGCAATCATTTAAGTCGATCGACTCCATTACCGATCCAAATGAAGTGGTCAATTATTTAACTAAATTCCAAATTCATTGGATTTGCCAGGATTCCGCCACACAATTTACAGCTCAAGGTTGAGTCGGTAATAATTGTGCTACGCAATCTCGATCAGCCGAAATTGTGCAATGGAAGAAGACTCGCTGTTAAAAAATTATGAAAAACATTTATATATGCTACTAGAATCATAGGAAAGTTCAAAGCCGAGGATGTGCTTATTCCAAGAATGCCACTAATACCAACCGACTTTCCTTTTCAATTTAAGCATGTTCAGTTTCCCGTGCGCCTTGTACTAGCAATGACAATAAATCCCAAGGTCATTCGAAAGATATGTGTGAAAGTACCTTGAATTGCAGTGTTTTTCACATGGACATCTGTACGTTGCGTGCTCGAGAGTCCACAAACCATCGGCGCTATTTATTTGCTCTCCGGAAGGAAAATTGTACATTAAAGGCATCACAATAGAGTATTGTGAAATTGTTTAATGTAATTTTATTTCATTGCGTGGTCATAGTGTAAACGGAAGATTTTGTCTCAGTTTTTTCATTAGGTACACCATCCATGCGAAGCTCGGGTGGGCAGCTAGTAGATATTTATATATTTCTCAAACAAGAAGTCCTCATCTGGATGGTGGGATGAGGTTGGGTGAGCTGAATTCTATTTTATGTTCATTTAAATTGAATTTCGATTTTAAGTAAAAAGACTTACCCGTTATATCCATTTTGTTTTTCTCCTAGCTATGGAAAGAACCCAATTTCATTGTCAATCGTATAGCAACAGCTTTTAAAGATTTGCCTATCGCTTTAGTCTAGTGTATTCCCTTATATCCCTTCTACTTAAACGGAGATAAGTAATAAGACCATTTCTGATAATGATTAACTTAATTAGCTTGTTATAGGTAAAATAATAATCTTTTTTTTTAAGAATAATTTGTTTGTAGAACAAAAACGTGGAGAGGAATATTATCTAAATATGTATTTAAGGACACTTGGTATGTCAGAGTAGCAATTTCCATGTAGAATTTGAATCCAATATATGTTAGTGTTTCTTGAAAGTAGTGCAATCTATCATAATGAAACTTTTACCACTTATATATCAGCCTCTTGTGATTTAAAAGCCATAATCAAATCATAAGTAAAGTTAATAATTTTTGCTCTATTGATATCCCAATAAACACAACATTTTCAAAAAATTTCATGCATTTTCTTTTTTAGGTACACCTTTCTAGAAAACTATGATAGATAGAGATTTGAATTTTTAGTGCATATGCAGAATATACTGCTATAAACAGTTGGTAAAAGCTTTATATATTAGACTTTCATGAAATAGTTCCATATATAAAAAATTAAAAAAATAAACAGTACATTATTATTTACTTTTTAAATTGCTATTATTGATTAAAATATGTTAATAGTTCACCAGCCATGTTGAATAGCATGCTTGTAGAGTGATCACAAAGTTTGAAATGTATCATTACACTGTTTTGGAGAAAAGTGCACCTAAAGAAGAAAATTTTTGAAAATTTTGTATTAATTAGAATATCAATAGAGTAAAAATTATTAACTTTATTGATGATTTGATTATGGTTTCTGAATCACAAGAGGCTGGTATATAAGTGGTAAAAGTTTCATTATGATAGATTGCATTGCTTTCAAGAAACACTAACATATGTTGCATTGAAATTCCACATGGAAATTGCTACTCTGACACTACCAAGTGTCTTTAACGAATTTGAAACTTATAAAATACTAGATCTAAACATGATTTGCTTTCGGTGACCTTGATATTGATATTTCTTTGACTGCTGGGAAGAGCAGCTCACGCGAAAAGCTGCTGAACATCGAGGAAGTCTGAAGGAATGTAGGTAAGTACATATTTAAAGTGGTGGTATCATCACGACACAAAGACCGAGTGCATGTGGGGACATCGATTTAAATCTGAATGAAGCTGCTTCTCGTTTGATGCCGTCTTTTGTGCCCCCCTCCATCCTCGCTTCCACCCGGCGTGCGTTGTGTACACAAACGGGGTCAATATACCACAAAACGTGTCGTTCCTTCGCACCATTTCGATTTGTAAGGCAGTTTTAATGTTCCCTCGCCAGCTGTGCATCAACAGTTGACGATTAAAACACACGCTTTTGGAGAAAGCAAACCACTTCCGGTTAAGAAGCGAAAGTGAGTTACAGGTCCAGGGTTTGAAGGTTGAACACAATGGGTTATGTCTACACGTCTTTTAATGCAGTTATTAAGAAGAAATGTTTACACCAACCATGCCAAATTAAAGGAGTATTACCCGTCTGAAGAACGAATGCAGACGGCCACAAGTGGAAGCTTGCATAAACACGGTATTACGTCACCACTCCCGGTGCATGCCCTGTACAGTTCTGCAAAAATTAATATTCATTAGTAATAAAGAAAACAGCAAGTTTAACCTATTCTTATTTAGTTTATTCCTGTTTACGTACGCTGTGCGGATATTTTGATGGCCAGATTTCTCTGACCGCTTTAAACCGTGCCGTGCTCACCAGGGACCTCCTCTAACAACTACATTCTTTCGCCAGTCAAGTAGCAGTAACTCATTCCACTCCGTGTGAAGCATTGGGGGCATACCGCTCTGCGACGCAATGAAGTCGTAAACACAAAACCTTACCTACTTTCGTTTACTTTCTATATGCATGCACATACTAGATGGAGAATTTTTTATTCCACCGAACATATGGGTACAAATATTTCACCGTAAATACTTGTTTTGAGAATCCTTTGAACACAAATATAATGTTTAGAAAAAGATCCCCGCACGCGCGCGCGTGAGTGTTATATGTCTGTGAACAGTATAACTCAAAAACTAAAAATCGGTCAAGCACCATCCTTGTTTATAAATTTAGTATCTATCAAGGATACGACACGAAGATTTTCAGGAAAACCCCCGGCTACCTTTTACATAACAAAATGCTCCAACATTTTGATTTTCTAAAAAATTGCTTTATCGATTTATATTAAAATACCATATGTTTTAAGATATTTTATTGACAAACGAAATTCATGTATATCTTGAATTTCTGGAATCCTCTTCATTCTGAATTACTTTTTATAATTGTAAACGTGAGACAGAGGCTAAACTGCTTCACACAATTTGTCATACACAGTTTTACTTTTTATAGCACGTATGTACAATGCAATAGTATATAGAGAAGGTATTGTATTCCACCCAAAAATTCGACATCGAGATTTCACCGTATGTTTATAGGTATGTTTTGAGGACTCCTGAATCCAAAAAAGCATTTTTAAAAAATGCCAGTGTGTGTGTGTGTGTGTGTGTGTGTGTGTGTGTGAACATAATACTCAAAAGTCCGTTAAGTACCAAGAATACGACAGGAAGATTTTCAGAACTATCCTTTACATGGAAAAAATGGTGAAAATATTGTTTTTCACAGAAATGACCCTAATGATTTGGATTAAAATGCCATTATATTAAAGATTTTTACATGCCAAATGAAATGTATATCTTGAACTTTCTTAGAACATCCTCTAAAGACTTCTTCAATCTAACTTTTGTATCAATGATAAACTGTAAGAGATAGACGAAAACATACTACACAAAAATATAGATCTGGTTAAAACACACCCTTTATGTCATATACTTTTTCTTTTTCTTTCTTTAGTTCGTGATATCTCTATTTTTAATAAAAACTTACATTTACTACAGAACTTTATATTTACTATTGTGCATAAAATTTTCGAAAAAAAATTCCATGTAAAGGGTAGTTTGGGGTGGGGGAATTTTTCTCAAAATCTTCGTGTCGCATCCCTGGAAGATACTAAACTTAAATACCAAATTTGGTATTTTATCGACTTTTCGTTTTTGAGTTATCGTGCTCACAGACACACGGACACACACACACACACACACACACACACACACACACACACACGGACCTGTTTTTGAAAATACTTTTTTTGGATACAGGGGACCCTAAAACATATATTTCCGGTGAAATCTCGGTATGGAATTTTTTGGTGGAGTGCAATACATTGTCTATTCACTATGTACATAGTGAGTATAGAGAAAGTAAAAACCGTAAAATACTAATACACATACCTAAGGTTCAAACCTGGCGGAGGACGATGGATTTTTTCGGGCGTAAAAATCCTTAGCATGGCTTCCTTCTCAAGGGAAATAAAGCCGTGAGTCCCGTGTCGTAGATTTACGGCACATAAAAGAACCTCAAGCCTGATAGGACTGCCTCTGAGCAAAATTAAGCGGTCTTTCACGCCCAGTATAGAATGGGACGCTGAGAACCACAGTAGTTAAAGAGCGTCCATAAATAAAACGACATTTAATGTGTACCTTCAGTAATAAGACAAAAAGTAAACTTGATTCTCGCGTATAAAAACAATAATGGTTTTATTCATTGGCTAACCCACATTCTTCTATCACTTACAAATTCAAACCCGTCCTTGGTACGCAGAAGAAAATACTTTCTTTTCCTACACAAGGGGACTGCTTTGTATTCACCGAAGTTTCTGAGCTGGGCCGATGGGATTATTTTCCTTTTCTTTTCTTACTTGTTTACCTGAAAATCCTTGTCATGCTCGAGTTCGCTGATTGAGCAAAACTTCAGAAAGAAGCGAACCATAAGACCTCGGTTAATTGGTTCCGCACCCACAAAGGATATCGGTTATTAATACACACAACGCTTATAATTAAATAAATAAACGTGGGCAATTAAGACATTTTGCCGGAAATATATAAATCATCTATGAAATTGACAGTTTTATATTGCCTTAATAGTGAAAGAATCTTGAATTTAACTTGTAAAATTTAAACTTGTAAGCTGAAGTTGATTATTCTTAAATAATGCACAGTAATTGGACTCGTATTTTCATTGCGATGAATTATTTCATCCATACACAGAGTGGATATGTCTTTCATTTCATTAAATGTTACGAACATCCTAATTGGCTTGTTATCAGTAACCCGATTAGCTAGATTATTGCTGTTGTACATTTTGTGCTGCTAATTTGTTATGAACTTCGAAATCCTGCGAAACATACTTTATATCTGCGTGGGCTTCTAAATTCATATTTCTTCTTCCTGCATCCATAAGTGCATTGTTCCCCAACTTCCCTTTCCATCTTTTTTCCTCAATTACTTCAATAATATTATATTTAACACTAATTCTCATGCTGTTTGATTGATAAATCCACCAATTTCCCCCTCATAATGGTGAAATTTCTCTTTGTATTTCTGTTTCATCGTGCAGGAAATCGTTCGTGTTTCCTTTGTTTTACTCCTGACCATGTTAAGAAACGAATTTCAGTGACAGCTTTTAAAACATTTGACTGTCGCTTTAGCCTAGTGTACTCCCTTAGTTTAAGAAAGCAAGTAATAGCAGCATTTCTGCATGAAGTAGAAAGAAGAATAAACTTTTGTCAAAAGTTTGTTTGCAGAAAAAATATAGAAAGTCATTTGAATAAACACATGCAATTCTTATTACTTTGTTTTAAGTGCCGTAAAGTATTTTTCCAAGCATGGATATAATAAGGATCCTGAAAATGTATTAAATTATTATTATATCAATATTTACATGTTGTTCTGTTGAAAAGCACCGAATTCTCGTGCTGTTCGATTGAAACGGCCCCCAATATTCCCCATAGAGTGGCGTAATTTCTCTCTGCATTTCTGTTTTATCGTGCAGTAATCCTCTCATATTTTAATTTGTGGGGGGAAAAAATTACATGCTTAATTTTAAACAAGTTTAACCCTCGTGTGATATAAACCGCTTAGCTGGTAGCATTATTATACACATTACATAAGCAGATTAGCTGCAGATTTGTGAACCACGTGCTTTCGGCATACCGCCATTAACCTATTACCAACGCAAGAGATGAAAATTTAAATGTGGCCACTATAACAAAAGACTAACTGAGAACAATACATTTCCGTATTTACCTAACATTTGCTTTGTGCGTTCATTTCACCTGGCAGGGCTGCCAACAGATTTTGTTTTATCGCCAAATTTCAGCGCGTATTTGTTCAACACAACTTGGGGATCATTTAGGAAGGAAATCCTGAATTATTTATACGCTGTACCCGCTTATGTGGTTTCGCTCTCAGAGGTTCAAATATTTACGTGCATACGCCAGATCAAAACGTTGGGCATGCATATGCAAAAAATAAATATCTAAAATATTCAGCGCAAAATATGAAAGAATAACTGTGGAAAAATTATAAAACTTTATCATAAATTTCTGCGATGCTCTATCAAAACATTTATCAAGGAACAAATAAAGGCATTCTTACTATGCATAAAAGAAACACTAACCCTTGCTACTTATAAGCTTGCCCCGCTGTTATATAACCTTTCGCGTACAATTCACTTCTCCGTTCCCCTGAATAGCTAATTCTTATTTTTATAAGCTTAACCGACATGCCTAGAAATATCCACCCGCGTTCTCTCATAGCACGTGGAGTGAAGAGATAACATAACTTAAATGGAAACTTACACATGACTCTTGCAGATTAAGTGTTGAAAACACGCAAAAAATGTATAACGGATATTTAGCTCTCAATTATTAAGTAGGTGTAAGGTAGTGCAGTAACTCCTGCCTTATAGGAATCTGCTTTTGTGACGTCAGTTTTGTTGTTAGATGTACTTTCGATAAGGTTAATGACAACGTTCTCTATAATATTGTCACCCAGCTTCTATGTTTTATTTTATCTTTGACCATGTGAGTGGTCCTTTCCAATTGATGTATACCTGCGACAACGCTGTATTAAGCAGCGCCCTAACCTCTAGCAGTTTGAATGTGTGTTGCCATGAAGCTGTTTTCACGACACTGTCAACTTATTACACTTTCCTAATACGGTTTTTTCTCCTCTTTTCCTCTTTTTCCATTATACCTACACGATTTACTCATATAATATGAAACATATGCTTTTCACAAACTGTGAATAGCGGTCGTTAATAAACTGAACCTTCAACTCAGCTTGGTCAGTGAAGATTCAGTAATGTCTTACGCGCAGTTATAAACATTTCAGTATGTAAAGTGTGATAAAGCTCGCCTGCATACCTACATACCTATGCGTCATCGCTTGAAACAAAGGTAATACTTGAATGCGAAGCATAAATTGTTATTTTAACCAGGGAACTAGTTTCTACGGTGTAATGCAGTTATAAGACCAGCAGCTAATAGGATAATCCTATATCACGTTATACTGTTAGCATGTGGAGTAAGGTAAGGAAAAATCTAATGTATTACACTCACATGACTTTCTCTAGCTGTTCTACAAACTTCATACATAAGATTCTCCTTCTTTCTGCACCTTGCTAATCGTGGTACTCATTAGCACAATGTTCTTATTATTTAGTTCCATATAAGTAGGAAGAAAATAAGGGAATACACTAGGCTAAACCAATAGTCAAATGTTTTAAAAGCTGTCGTTATGCAATTGTCATCACAAATCGCTTTTTTTCTTGGCCAGGAGTAGAAAAAAAGAAAAACGGACACTCCCGTCTGAGAAAAGTATAGTACTTCTCAACTGAAACTAACAACAATGAATACCTCGAAAACGGCAAGTTCCACAAGAAAAATGTATATGACATAACTTGTGTATTTTAACAAAACTTAAATTTTTTGTTTAATAAGTTTTTGTCTATCTCTTACGGTTTAAGAGTTATGCCAAATTAAGCAAAATTCATCCAGAATAAACAGGTCTTCAGAAGGTATTCCCAGAAAATTCAAAATATACATTTTATTTGCTAGGTAAATCCCTTTAATATATGATATTTTAATCAACATCGTTAGAGCCATTTTTAGGAAAATCAAAACTTTCGAAAAAAGTTCCATGTAAAGGGTAGTTTGAGGTGGGGGTATTTTTTTCAAAATCTTCTTGTCGCATCCCTGGAAGATGCTCAACTTAAATACCAAGTTTGGTATTTTAGCTACTTTTCGTTTTTGAGTTATCGTGTTCACAGGCACACGGAAACACACACATACACGGACCTGTTTCTGAAAATGCTTTTTTTTTTATACAGGGGGTCCTAAAACATGTACTTCCGGTGAAATCTCGGTATCAAAGTTTTGGGTGGAATACAATACTTCTCTATCCCTATGTACATTGTACATATTGGGCTAGAGAAAGTAAAAAACAGACTTTAAGTATACCTTTGAATTGCAATATACCTATAAGCCCTATTCAGTGCAATGTCAAACGTTATAGCGATATAAACACTAGATATATCTATGTATATGCTTTCGTCATCCGAGAGGCAGATTTAAGCAACAATGACAGTGAAATTTTTACTAAAATCTGTCAAAAATCAAACATTCCTTTTTTACTTTCTCTATACGCACTATGTACATAGTGTATAGAGAAGATATTGCACTCCACCAAAAAGTTCGATACCGAGATTTCATCGGAAATATATGTTTTAGGGTCCCCTGTAACAAAAAAAAAAGTATTTTCAGAAAAAGGTCCGTGTGTGTGTCCGTGTGTCTGTGAACACGATAACTCAAAAACGAAAAGTCGGTAAAATAGCAAACTTGGTATTAAGTTTAGTATCTTCCAGGGATGCGACACGAAGATTTTGAGAAAAATCCCCCACTCCAAACTACCCTTTACATGGAACTTTTTTCGAAAATTTTGATTTTCTAAAAAATAGCTCTAACAATTTTGATTAAAATATCGTATATTAAAGATGTATGTCAATGTATATTGAATATGTATGAAATGTATATTTTGAATTTTCTGGGAATAGCCTCTGAAGACTACTTTATTCTGGATCAATTTTACGGAATTTTTCATAACTGCTAAACCGTAAGAGATGGACAAAAACTTACCACACAACAAATGTAGAGCACTTGAAAACACACAATTTATGTTATATACATAGTTTTCGTGGAGTTGATCATACAGGACTTTGTGAACTCGTGTCCATACAAAGGAACTTCAGTTACATAGCAACCAGCTTTTGACTATCACTTTAACGTATAGTACTCTCTTATTTCGCTTCTACTTACAAGGAAGCAAGAAATAAGACTATTTCTGCTAATTTTTTCTCGATTAGCAGGAATTAAATAGAAACATAAGCTTTTTAAAAATAATTTATTGCAGAGATATAGAGAAAATCATGTGAATGTAACACATCAGATTTTTATTACAAATAAAATCTTTGGACGTCTATAGGTTCAGCATTTAGCTGTTCTTCCCTTCCTTTGGTCTCTGCAGCCATTTAAACATTCTATATTACACTCTTCCGAACATACTATATTTTAAAATAGGGGTTTTTCTCAAAACTATATTTTTACATCTTCAAAACAAACTCTTTTGTTTAAATGCAACTAACATTTCCCAGAATGCGTAGAAGTATCCATTGCAATATTAAAAAATAACAAAATTATCCTAACACCAATAATAATTTTTATAATATATATTTGTATGAAGAAATGATTAACTTTAAAACTTAAGTGATCTAAGTTTCATAAAAATTATTATAATTCAGTAATAACATTATTTAAATAACACAATTTAATACTTTTGTGTGTGGTTCAAATCTCCAATTCAGAAAATACCAAAAATGTTTTCAATTTTTGAGGGCCGTGGGAGTTTTGATTATGCAACACATTTGATACTAATGCGGTATAAATATTACAACAGCAATGCAGTCACAGTAAAATTTTCAGAAAAAATCTATACAGAAATATAGAGTTTGAAATGTCTCCCTCATATATATAAAATGTTGATAGTAATTTGCATGTATTTTAGATGCATTGTGTGTTACATAAACTATTTGAATAACGCGGCTATGAAAACGTAAATTTGACAATTCTCTTCGTAGATATTGATGTAAATATTCATGTTAAATAAGGAAATACTTTGTACCGCACAACAACTTATTCTACCACAACAGCCAATGAAAAATGACTAGACCCTTGACAGGTAAGAGATGCCGGAAAAAGCTATTTGGAACACACTATAGTAAACTGCCGTAGTTTTGAAATCATAAATATTTAAATATTACAACATAATATAAAAGAAACTATTTTATCTTAAATTTTCGATAATATCTACCTAAAACTTATTTAAAATTAAATGAATTATTTGTATATTGTTTCAGTTACTATCATTTTCATGTGCTAAATCATCTTTTTATTTATTTTTGCGTTGTCAAATAAGTAGTAAGGTGTTTAAACTCAGAATTTAGCGTCCCTTATCTTAAGTATTATAGTATATCTTCAGTCTTCTGTATTACTTTACACCTACATATGTACACTAGTACGCATAAAATGTGATTCTTCTCCCTGTAATAGTGTTTTTCTCTCCGTAAGGTTTCCACCTAGCGGTAACCAAACTCCTCCCAGCCTATGTCAGTTCTCCATGAGTCTGACTGGATAAGAAAACTGGGGCATAAGAACTGAACAGTTTTATAATCGTTGTGAAATGAAGGATGGGTCTTCACGAAAGAGATTTGCTACGAATGGTAAACAAAGAAAGGCTAAACCAATTACAAAATTATTCTGCATTCTAGAGGAAGGGCTGAGGGATTGATTGCATGGCTCGTTAAATTAAATTACGACTGACACATTTGTGGGTATTTTTATCAGCGACATGGAGACGAATCTAGAGCCACATTCACAATGAATTGCAAGCGCAAACATAACGCAGCATAAGCGCAAGCGCGAGGGAAGTCTATTCACAATGCAGTCGTAAGCGTTGACATGGGTTTCTAGATTTATAAATTGCATACATGCGGATGTCTTCCAAGTGCTCCGCAAGTTTCAAATTGAATAACTTAACATAAAATACGATATAAGAAAATTCAACCAATCTTTTAAAAATAAATAGGTTATAAAATTACATTCTAACAACTGAACGCTCGTGGAAGCGACGTCATAAAATTGTTTATAAAAATATTGAAAATAATGCAAGCTTAAAGACTGCAGAAAGCGACAGTGAACTGTGAATTATCTCTTTGCGCCTTACGATTTATGAGAGTCAAGAAATCTAGACGCAGATGGTGGGTACATCCATTAAATCAAAGGACGATTCACAAGGAGACTGTCATCATAACCTCATGAGGGAAATGAGAGATGACGCGGCACGGCCGATAGAACCGATATACAGGTGGCTCTATTAACAGCAATATAGTACAATAGGCCCTGTAAAATCTTGATTGTGCTCGTTTATTGTTGAAGAGCAGGCAAGGCATAGAGGAAGGAATGCAGAATTCCTTCTCTGCGTACGCAACGCAAGGTAAACGTTTGGGGTTTGCAAACTCTTGTGTTGCATTGCTTGCGTAGCGCTTACACTGCATCTACACTTACATCTTATTATGAATGGGGCATTTAAGTTATTGCCGCTATCGAACAGAAATGCCAACTCGATGTTAAGAAAACGACAGTGTACTCGAAAAGAAGAGATTTAAGTTGCAATATTACCTTTCGGCAGTTCGGCAATAGAGATTGTTAGGGTTATACGCGCTGATATTTGAGAGTAATATGCAACATTACATCAATATTTGCTTCGTTTGCGAACTTAATTTTACTTATTAAGAGTATGTTTTCAGGTTGATTAGTACCTCCAAGATACACGTGTTTATTTTCTTTAAGGTCATGGGACAGAAGGTGTAACCTTGAATGGGCAGACCGATCTACAATGAATGTTGAATTGGGACGGAGTTTGAATGTTTTCAGCAAGACCAATGACCCCGCACTACCTAGTCCAGCGGGTTACGTATTGAGGTACGAAAACGATGAAGCAAAACGGATAGTCTATATTGACAGGCGTTCATTTCGCGTAGCAAACCATACCAGATAGTAAATTATGTGATTAGTTTGTGATAAAAGTGTTAGACGAAGAGAACATACAACTAACACTTCGGAATGGAATATCTAAATATTTAGCTACTATTTATCTGTAGTATCTATAATCCTAGCACCATTATTAAAGACCATAGCTGTGAGGGGTGTGTTGGATCCATATGTGAGGGATATATTAAGTAACAAAAAGTAAAGGCCTATTCTCCCGACATAATGAAATTTGCCTGTGTTTAAGGTAGCCAAAGTACCCTCCCAAAGTACCCTGGCTAGAATTATGCTCGGGGGGGGGGGGAAAGGGGATAGCATTTGTAGAGGGTGGGGCGAGAATTTATCAGCACCAACATAAACAGCTCCGTTCAATTATGGGCCACAATTTATTCACTCGAATTTACTTACGGATGAATATTGAAATCATTTCCGCCAACATTTATCTCGATTAAGAGGAAGCATTTATAAACAAAACTTGTAGAAAATAGGTTTTAAAAACAAGTGATAGTTAAACAGGTATTTTATAAGCTTGTCCTGCTTGTATGTATCCTTCCGCGCACAGGTCCTTTCCTTCCCCTTGAACAACGAGCGGTATGCAAGCACTATGTAGTTCAAGGTCAGGCGACAAAAGCTGCATAAGCACTCTATTATGATAGATCTATGTGCTTACGTCATCTGAGATGCTGATTTAAAACGAAGGATCCTCAAATACGCATTTAATGATAACAATTTACAGGTTTTTATTTGTAATAATTGTTGTTTCATACCATATTTGATTCATATGGTTATGAAAATGTAAATTAATTTGACAATTCTCACAACGGCCTATTCCACTCAGGAAGCCAATGAGAGGTGACTATTTACCTAACAGTTAAGAGATACAGGGCTGAGTTTAATGGAACATATATTAGCTGCAAGTATCATGTGAATGAAATGCATTACATTTTTGTAATTAATATTTTAGTAGCCCTTTACTTTCTCTAGCATGTATGTGCAATGTACATAATTGGTAGAGAAAATATTGTATTCCATTCAAAACCTTGACACCGAGATTTCAACGGAAATACTTGTTTTGAGACCCATTGATTAAAAAAAAACCATTTCAGTGTGCGTGTTTGCTACTTATATGAAACAGTTTGTTAGTTTTCTAGAAAATGACTAACGATTTTGATTACACCGTGTATTATAGATATTTATATCACAAATAAAATGTATATCGTGAATTTTCTGGGTATAGCCTCTGAAGATCTTTTCATTCAGGATGTCTTTCATATAACTGGTAAACGCAATTGATAGACAAACATTTACTACACACAAAATATAGGTGTCGTTAAAACACAATATGTGTCATATACTTCTTATTTAATGTATTGTTTTTTTATATTTTTTTTTGTAACAGAGTTGACTGTTTCCTAGGTATTCCTTGTTAGTGGTAACTACTCAACTTTTCTCAAAGTCACCTTCCGTTTCATCTCTCTTTTGTTTTACACTTGGCTATGCAGAGCTAACCGAACTTCAATTGCTCACATATTGGCCAGCCTTTAAAATATTTGACTATGGCTTTAGCCTACTTTATACTCAAGTAATAAGACTATTCCTGCTAATGTTATCTCGATTAGCATGATTTAGATAAAAGAATAATCTTTGGTAAGCATATTTTGTTTGCAGAACAGGTAGATAAAATCATATGAATGCAACACATCAGAATATTTTAGGTAAATCATTTAATTTTTTACCGGTTCACTGGTTAAACAAATATAAATATCTAAATTTATAAATAAATCTGCCCCATATGATTGTTTCATGACAATAACTTGTTAAAATAATTAAACTGTTAAATACGGTTGTTGTAACTCTGACAGATAAATGCTGTGTTTTCTTGAATACTTCTATAATAATAATAATAATAATAATAATAGTAATAATAATTTTTAACCTAAATTTAAAACAAAATTTCTAACCTTATCAGGCTTGTGGATACCCTTGTAAGCAGTGAACCCTAAATCACATCTCCAGAAACAGGATATATCCACTCTGTTTACGTCTCGAACGCGAATCGAACTAATGATTGGCCGGCGGTACAGCAGGTGGAATCTCTAAACAATGGAAGAAGGCGCCTTCAGTAGCCACAAGCTCATAAAGCAACCCCAAACAAAGGGAGAGTAGTACGCACCCTATCTTTTTGTTCTGCCTCCCTCGTGGATTAGCATCCCCATCTCTACTGCGCAAATTAGCAATTCATTGTTATTACCACAATAAAGTTGACGATCAGGACGAGATTTTTAGGTAACTGTTACTGACCGAGCGATTGATTCCTTGTCCTCCGATAGAAGTTAATCGCTTTCCGCCGTTTATATCTCTTTGTTCTTTTGTCTTCCATCTTTCACACTCATCTCTAATGGTTCATCTTTGACATCAAGTACAAAAGCAAATGGACGCCTTTCCGCACTGCTCGCCTTCATTTTGTGTCTCTAAGGTTCTGCAGTTCTGATGAAGGGTGAGGTACGTATTTATTTATTGGCATGCATATCTAAGACAGACGAAACATATTTTTTAGAAAAATACAATTGATTAATTTTCTTTCTAGTTTTACTATTTTGATGAATAATATTCCCAAGAAAATGAATACAAAAACATTAAACAGGTAGTGTATGTAACATTAAATATTTGCGTGATAAAATAATACAGATTTAACACATCTACTACTTCTAGGACAAATATGTTTTGAAAGCTGTACTTCCTTTACATTTATGCATGCTTACCTTTCTTAGCATATATAGTAGGTACAGAAGCTGTTGTATTCCGTCCAAAATTTCATGCCTACCGATATTTCACCGAAATCCGCCCTAATTAAAAAAAAAAAAAAAAAGAAAAAAAAAACAAAACGAAAACTACTCCTGTGTGTATGTATGTACCTATATTGGTATTTAAATTGAGTTTCTTTTAAGGATGCGACACGAAGATTTTCAGGAAAATCTCTTCATTCTAAACTACCCCTTATTATGGAAACATTTTCGAAAATGTTGGTTTTCTCAAAAATGAGTAACAGTTTTGTTTAAAATATCTTATATTATATTAATATGTTTAATATGTTATATTAAACATATTTATATTACAAATAAAAGTTCAATCTTAAATTTTCTGGATATAGCCTCTGAATATCTCTTCATTCTGGCTACCTTTTGCATAACTGTTACATCGTAAAAGATAGATTGTTTCATTTTTGTTGTAGAGTTAAACTTTCCCTGATATTTAATTTTAAAATGTATAAAGCTTTTCTCAAACGGGAATCATTAATTCTTTTTTTTTTTTACACCTGAAAATGCAAAGAGAGCCGAATTTCAATCACATAGCAACCAGATTTTAAGTGATTTGACTATCGCGTTAGCCTAGGGTGTTCCCTTGTTTCTCTTCTACTTCTAAGGAACTATCTAAATAATTACAATTTTTTAATATTTATCTTGATTAGCATAAAGTATTAAGATAATAAGCTTTTGTAAGAATAGTTAGAATAAGTAGAGACTGCCATATGAATGGAAATAATATTTGTTTAAAAAGTGCAATTAAATAATTTTGCTTCCAATTTTACAATTTTGATAATTAATATTTCCAATATGTGTGTATGTGTGTGTGTGTGTGTGTGTGTGTGTGTGTGTGTGTGTGAGAGAGAGGGGGGGGCAGACACATATAACAGCATACCTAAAAACGGCAATATCTTATCAATAGCAAACTTAGTATTTAAGTTCAAAGATGTAACACGAAGACTTTCAAGCAAATCCCTCAATGATGTACCTAGGTACTACATTTACACATTTTATTTTCTAAAACTAACTTAAGGTTTTAATTCAAATATATATTAGATATATTGACATGACAAACAAAAATGTATAACTATCTTGAATTTTCTGTAAATAACTTGTAGTGTCGCTATTTTGAAAGAAATTATGTATCTTGTAAACTTAGGCACTTAACAAAAACGCCCTGCAAAAAATATAGGTAATTTGTTTAAAACACACAATTTATTTCAAATAGCTTTTTTTGTTGCATTAGATATTTTCGAGATATTTGTTATTAATTGTTTACATTGCTCAATACTTGGTCTTTTAAGTCCAGTCGATTTTCATTTCTACCTCGATGTCGTGGAAAGAGGAAGTATTGAATTTTAAGGCCAACGTATAGCGTCCAGCTCTTAAAGATTTGACTATCGCTATTCCGTTTCTACCTATAGCTAAATGTACCTTTAATGCAGCTATTTCCAGAAAGATCTGGCATCTCTTTAAGTGAATTAGATAGAAAAATAAACTTTCGTAAGAATATTATGTATACCCTAATAAACAATTGAAGACAGAGAAAGTCATGTAAGTATAACACATTGAGTGACAAGAGAAAAGAACGCAACATAGGAAGCTACAGACAACAACAATATAAGTTTGCACACTGTCTTACTTTCCTTACCACGTTCTTAAAAGGCAGAGGAATATTGTATTCCACCTAAGAATTTGATTTGATATTTCAGTGGAGTACAATATGTTTTAAGGCATTCTGAATCAAAAAGAAAAGCATTTTTGGAAAATGCCCATTTGTATGTGCATGTGTGTGTGTGTGTGTGTGTGTGTGTGTGTGTGTGTGTGTGTGTCTGTCTGTGAACGGTCTGTAAATTCAAAAATGGAATATCGAATAAATATCAAATTGGTAAATTCGCCACGAATTTCAAATAAGCTCTCCTCCCCAAACTGTCGTTTCAACATGTTTAAGTTTCTCAAAGATGCTTCTAACGATTTTTTTTTGTATAGCCCCCTTTTACTTCAATGGTCATATGACTTGTGAAACAGCTCGTATTACTGTAGGTTTAGTACACTAGATTCATCAATTTTATATCACTAAACACACGCACATTCATATTTCCGAATTCTGTGGGGGATAGGGAATAATTCTGGTTAAATAGAAATTCCTCGCCCCAGCTAGGAATCGAATCCGAGACCTCCGGATGAGACCATTCGACCACGGAGTTAGTCTCTTAACGACTTTGATTAAAATACCTGTATTTTAAGACTTTTATATACTTATCGATTTTTAAGGTCAAATGGATTGTGTTAGAAACAAGTGGTTGTCTGTAGGTTCTTTACGTTGGGTTTAATTCGTTTTATTTTCCTCAAACATACACACATTCACTCTCACATACACACTTCCAGACTCTGTGGGGGGATAGGGAATAATTCTGATTAAAGAAAACTTCCTCATCCCAGCCAGGAATCGAATCCAGGACCTCCGGGTGAGAAGTCAGCTCGCTGACCATGGAGGCAGTCATATCGAATTTTCTCAGCCTGTAAACTCTTTTCAATCGGAAGAAGTTTTGTGTATTTGGAAGGCCATCAAAGATAGACAAACTGTATTAGAAAATTATAGATAAATCTCTTTAAAACACAAATTCATGTCATATAACTTTTTTTATGATATTCAGCATTTCCAAGATATCCATTGTTATTAGTTTGAACAGTTCAACCGTCGGTTGTTTCTTACGATATCATGGAAAGAGTATCGAATTTATGCTTGTAGCTTCCGATTATTAAACATCTGACTGGCAACAAAATGTTTACCTAATGAAACTATTTATAAAATATCTCAATTAAGCTGAAGCAAATAAAGGAACACATTTTACTTTCTCTAGCCCCGTATGTACAATGTACAATTCGATACCGAGATTTCACTGGAAATACATGTTTTAGGACCCCCTGTAGATATCCATAAAAAGTATTTTCAGAAAAAGGTTCGTGTGAGTGTGTACGTGTGTCTGTGAACAATAACTCAAAACCGAAAAGTAGCTAAAATACCAAACTTGATATTTAAGTTTAGTATCTTCCAGGGATGCGACACGAAGATTTTGAGAAAAATCTCCCCACCCCAAACTTCCCTTTACACGGAACTTTTTTTTGAAAATTTTGATTTTCTTAAAAATGTCTCAAACGATTTTGATTAAAATATCGTATATTGAAGATATTTACCTGAAAAATAAAATGTATATCTTCAATTTTCTGGGAATAACTTCTAAAGACCTGTTTATTCTGGAGGAATTTTGCTTAATTTGGCATAACTAGTAAACCGTAAGAGATAGACAAAAACTTACTATACAAAAAATGTAGGTCTTGTTAAAATACACAACTTACGTCATATACATTTTTTTCGTGGAGCTTACCGTTTTCGAGGTATTCATTGTTATTAGTTTCAGTTGTGAAGTATTTATACTTTTCTCAGACGGGAGTTTCCGTTTTTCTTATGTTCTACTCCTGGTCAAGAAAAGAAGGGATTTGTAATGGCAATCGCATAACGACAGCTTTTAAAACATTTGACTATCGGTTTAGCCTAGTGTATTCCCTTATTTTCTTCCTACTTATAAGGAACTAAGTAATAAGAACATTGTGCTGAATACCTCGATTAGCAAGGTGCAGAAAGAAGAATAATCTTATGTAAGACGTTTGAAGAACAGCTAGAGAAAGTCATGCGAGTGTAACACATCAGATTTTTAGTTTTGTTCTAATTTTGCGTTCAGAAGTAGGTATTGTAAATTATTTTTACTTTTTCTACCAGTAGATAATATGTGAGTACATATACCTACATAGCAGATAGCGAAGGTATTGCATTAAACTGAAAAATTCATTGATGAAATTTCATCGGAAGTAAGTTAGAAGTTTTGATAACACCCACACAACAAACACACACATAATATCTAACCATTTACAAAAATGCTTATTTTATAATTCAGTGAGTCTCAAAACGTGCATTTCTGGTGAAATTTCGTTGTCGAATTCCCTATTCACTATACGAAATAATGTATCCGCTTTTGTTTTTATGCAAAGGGAACAGCTGCGCTCATTTTGCTGCAACGAAGTGAAATATTTTGACAGAACCGTTCTTTCTTTATTTTACTTAGAATTTTAAAGCTAGGCTTGAATACAGGACTATTGATATTAATATCTGTATTGTTTATTTTTCCCATGTTAGTTTAGATTTCAGTTAATTGTTTAAACCTTATTGTTGTAGGTTGTGAGTTAGATTTCACCGCAGGTGTGTGTGTTTTTGCCTATCTATCAGTTTTTTTAGTTTTAGCAAATGAGGTTACGTTTCTATTCATGAATTTTTAAAATAAACCTTACTAAGGAAATGATGATATGAATGTACTTGCAATTCCAAAATTCTTGAACAAGTTTCGCTGATATGATATCCTGAATTTGAGGTTTTCAATGACTTGCACACAGTTCTTATTTTGATTTAATTAAATGAAATAAACGGAACATCCCTTTGTAAGTTTTAAGCATTCTTATACAGGCATATGTTTCACTGATTTATCAGTTGCTAAAAAATCAAAGCTTTTTAAACAGTTAATAGTAGAAATAGATCTTTAACATTTAAACTAAAATATTAAAACAATGGCACCGTGCGCTATATAAAATAGTCCTCCAGTGTTACCAACTTGGTTGTTAACAAAAATAAACACTTATTGTGTTTCTTAACAAAGCTGTTATGATCGCTGACGGTATTCTGGTATTTCGTCCCGTATGAGTTCTTTTATGTGCCTCTCTATTGTCACTGAAGCAAAAAAAAAAAAAAAAAAAGTTGGGTTTAAACCTGCGTCTTTGAGATCTGATGGCCAATATCAAACCGCTCGAAACCGACAAATATATAGATTAGGTATTAACATTTTTCAGCCTGTGTAAATTATAAATTACGAACATTTATTTTGTTATATACCTACATGTATTTTATTGATTGCTATAATGGTAGAGTTAGATATTATTTATTTCTTGGTAGGATTCACCAGAAGCACATTTTTTTTTGCAAACAGTGGAACGCAAAAAGCTGAATAATTACAAAAGACATCTGGAAAATAATCGATAATGATGCAACTAATTCCCGCAGTGGTGAAATTTTAAAACGCACTTTACCTTACAATAGGTCCTTATAATATTTGCATTATATTTTCAAAGTGAATAAAGGCAACGAAATAAAACAATTTTTAACATGTCTTAAATACTTACTATTTAACATACGATATTCACATTTTATTTTTTATTTTTCAGTTGTCACCCGCTCTGATGACGTCAGACAGCACTATGACTCTGTTAGGTACGTACGACAAAAATCACCAACACACATACCCTTTTAGTTTTCCATTAGAATAATTTTATATTATTATTATTACTATCATCATCATAATATCTAATATGTTATAGAATTTTATCTAGTTTATACTGTAATACTTCTGCATTGTTTTAAAAATGTATAGCCGCAACCTGTTAATGTTGGTATTACTGAAAAGTGTTCGATTTGTAAATAACTTTTAAACCGCGGTAGAAAACTAATTGCTTACATTTGCCTACACGAACCAAATGCAAAACTTACATATAAGTAATGCATTCTGAAAGTAAACATAATTCCTTAAATAATAAATTATGAATAAATTAATATATGGAAAAATTAAAAATAGATTATTATTATTACTTTATAAAAAATTTAATAAGGGAGAATGTTAAGAATCATGGAAATATTAAAATAAAATAGAAATGTACTGTAGGAGTTGAATGTTTGTTTAATTTTAAATTAAATAATTATTTTTGAATTGTAAAGTTATATTTTAAGTTTATTTTGGTTAATAGTTGTTTATTATCTGTAGAATAATTATACAAAACTGTAGATAACGATTATTGAAAATAATTAGTAAGAGTTGGGATATTTGTCCAGGTACCTATAAAAAATTTGCTAGCAGAGTAATGTGTGTAGACCTTATTTTGTTTTGTGTACCCTAAAATATGTTTTCATTAAGCTTGATAATCAATATAGCTACCGCAAATATCCTCGAAATATCCATATTTCATTTCACACGGCATTTTTATGATAGTTTTTCTGGTAGCATTTGCTTTTTACAATACACAAACCAAAACTAAAGGCATTGCTTTTCTCGTATAAGAATACCTAACTAATCGATTTGTTTAAACCTTTCTAGCTTTCATTTGTTCAGTTATTTTATTAGTGAAGGCAAATATAGATAATTTGATTCTCAAGAAGAGCTTAAAATGGTCATGTGATAGCGACTGTATTTTGTTGTTAGTAATGCTGTTTTCGATTTGTATTATTACGCACAAGGTAAATGAACACTGCCTTAAAAGTAAGTGAGGTTAGAAAATAGACTTACGTTGTTCACTGGAAAGATAGTTTACGCTGCTGTAATATAAAAGGTCAGTAATGTGTTAAAATTCGCAAAGAATAAAGAATATCACATAATATCGTCCTTTCGCAATATAGAAACAATAAAACAATTGGCACTCAACGCGGGTGGTAACACTGTCGAGATGATCACTATCGCTCGTTGAAACAAATGAAATACATATCTCGGATGTATTAGTTATAAATTTCGGTTTAGATTTAAAAGGAATGACAAAAAGCTACAGGGAAAACAGAAGAAACATCAGTACACTTCGGAGGTTTACAGAATGGAGACCACTATGAAATGTTATCCAAAAATAACTTAAATTCTATATTTTTTAAGGGACCTATATGTGCTATGGTGTTAGGCCACATGCAACATGGATCTTGGTGTGTCTACATGCTAAGTAAGTGCACGTGGGTGTGGAACTCACCTGGTCCGGCAGAATCCTGGCTGGGAACTCACCGGGCGGCCACCCGGGAGCGTGGATCCTCATGGCTCCTCCCATAGAGAGCGACGTCACCAGCCTGCCCCTCCCCCGAGCGCCAGCGCCGAGTGGCGATTGGCCGGTCCGAATGATGGCAGGCCCGTCACGTCGGTCGCAGGGGTAGGGCTGGAGGAATAGAGCGAAGGAAGAGGTTCGGCGTACAGACGAGAGAGGTGCTCCGCACGGTGCAGTGTCCATGTGTTCGTGGTGACTTGTTGCGTCGTCAGTTGTTTCGTGTCGTGCCGGTCTCGCAATCTCGGTCCAAGCTGTACTCGCACAGGGAGGAAGATATGCTGACGATGGAGACAGACCTCAAGGGGGGTAGTTTGCATGCGAACATGCCGCCCCACCACCCGGGAACCTTGCACCCGGGTCACCCGGTCTCCACGTACGGCGCACTCGGTTCCATCGTGCACGGCAACGTGACCCCCGTCATGAGCAGCGTCATGAACCTCGGTCAACCACCGCCTCAACAGCTACATCAACAGCAGCAACAGCAACAGGCGCCGCCGTCCCAGCAACAGCCACAGCATCAACATCCACTGGCAGGCCATCCTCAACACCATCACCCACAACAGCAGGCTCAGCATGGCCCCCAGGGAGGCGGCACTACTCAGCAACAGCAACAGCAAGCCATGGCGGCCCACCATCACTCGCACCCAACTCAGCATCCTGGGGGTGGCGGGGGTGGTCCCACCAACAACAATAACAGTACCAACAAAAATCAGAACGTCGACCGCGTCAAGAGGCCAATGAACGCCTTTATGGTGTGGTCCAGGGGCCAGAGACGCAAGATGGCTCAAGAGAATCCCAAGATGCACAACTCGGAGATCTCCAAGAGACTAGGGGCAGAGTGGAAGCTCCTTAGCGAGGCAGAGAAGCGACCGTTTATCGACGAGGCCAAGCGGTTGCGAGCAGTTCACATGAAGGAGCACCCGGACTACAAGTACAGGCCTCGTCGCAAGACGAAGACCCTCCTGAAGAAGGACAAATACCCTCTGGGGGCAGGTTCCCTGTTGCCGGGATCTGACGCCGCCTCCAGGTCGGCCGCCACGGCAGCCGCCGCCGTCCAGCAAGTAGTGGGACGGGACATGTACCAGATGCCCAACGGCTATATGCCTAACGGTTACATGATGCATCATCACGACCCCTCGGCCTACCAACAGCACCACTCGGCCTATGGTAGCCACATGGCTGCGGCGGCTGCAGCGGGCGGTTACCCTCGCTACGACATGGGCCAGATGCACCCCAACTCGGGTACGCTCAACTCCTACATGAACGGCTCGTCATACGGCATGTACTCCACAGGCGGAACGGTCCCGGGCGGTGCGGGATCGCCCTACCACTCTGCAGCCATGCAACAACAGCAGCAACAACAGCAACCGGGTTCCCAGATGTCATCCCACAGCCCCAGTGGCAGCAGCATCAAGTCCGAACCCGTGTCCCCTGGTTCAGCAGGCCTACACACTCCGACGCCAGTGCCTGTAGGTGGCATCACGGTGAAGCGCGAATACGTCAGTGGGGGAAATCCTGGAGGCGGTGCGACGGCCTCCCAGGGTGACCTTCGCCAGATGATCTCCATGTACCTTCCGACGGACCCGTCCGCAGAGCACCATCAGCAACAACAGCAACAACAACAGCAGCAACAACAGGCACGTCTTCAGCAGATGCACGCGCAGTACCATCAGCACGCCGGCGGCTCCCCCGACCCCATGGGCCCAGGAGGCACCATGCCTTTGGCGCACATGTAGGCCTTCGCCGGGGCAGTGGCAGATATGACCTACCCCGGCTATGCGGACATCATGTTGATGGACAGATGCTGAGGAGGTCGTTGCCGCTGCCCAGAGTCCTCCGGTTGGTTCCCCGCTTTTAGTTCCTTCCTCGATGGACCATGTGTAGTGCATTTACTCGGGCGGTTGGTTGTTTCTTTTCCGATTGTGCCAAATAGTCTTTAAGTTGAGCGCCTCCGCCTTCGCCGCACCAGTGGAACTCGTGGGAGAAACTCTGCTCTTCTGTTTCAACAAAACCGTTTTGTTTCTTGCCTTCAACACAACAAACTTAAAAGACAAAGACAAGAGAGACCGCTGTGCACGGAACAGAATGCATGTGTGATATATAGGTATGTATGTTGTAAATAGTCCAAGAATTGTTTATTTGTTTTTTTATCATTATCATTCCTCATGGACTTTTCAGCGCCAGTGCGCCCAAAGACATCATAGAACTGTATCATAGGTAATACATATAATAATAATTATCATTACTATTACTATTTTTGTTTTTAATTTACTTCTATTTGAAATGGCAGTATTGCCAGGTTGTTTATGTTGATTCCTGGAGGTTCATTATCAAAAAAGTATACGTGTGTTTTTATAAGAAATTTAAGATTAAGATCTCCTCCATCTGCTTTTTCTGTTAATTAAAAATGATGATGTAATGCATGTGGTGCATTCTCAGATATTGCTTTCCTAATGGATGTCAAAAGCTTAACATCATGCGTGCTTAAAAAAAGTCGTTTTATGAGTATTGTTATTAGTATACACGATGTTTTGTTTACTGTTGCCGAAAACGGTTTAGTAACGAGAATTGGTTCTAAATCTCAGTGAAAACGGTTGTGGGATGTAGCAGTTGTGTCAGATTCTTGTAATTCTCCAATATCTCATCGCTGCTTGATGGACGGAATGATTTGATTTGGTTTTCTCATTAGTTTTGTTTACTCAACGGCTGCCGTCAATTAGGGTGGTATCGAACGCTGCAGGTCAGCTAATGGGTGTCCAGTAAATCCGTTTGCATTTAGTTAACAGACTCAATCTGTCGTCTGCTTTTCTCACTGAATCTTTCATCAGCTAATTATGTTTTTAATTTCGTTTCTGTGTTCAATAATTTAGTTTGAGATCATTCAGCCATGTACCTGCAATATCAGCGCGATTCTAATCCATCATCTCTTGAATTATGATTGGTTTTCCTTTGCTGCAATCTGATATTATACATTTTACACAATCTTTAAAATGCCGCTGCCTCATGTTTGAATACTACATCATGACTATGATTTTCAAATTCAGATCTAGAATCGTATAAGATGTTTTAGCGCATAAATTGCACCTTACGCAACTAAAGCAGGTTTTGAATATTAAACCAAGCTGCAGCATTCTGAAGATACGTACTTAGCTTTTTTAAAAAAAATTAACCGCAGGTTTTTTTTTCTAAATAAAAATCGAAGAAGAATGGATTCAATCACATTCAGAACTTCATACCCTTGAACGCTTTGTTATGCCATTTCTCTTTCTATTTAAAACTCGATTTCGTGACAATAAGACTGACATTCTTTGATTTTGCTTTAAGTATTTTAGTAGGTACAGATATTTTTTTTTAAAAATGCAGTGCATGTACCTGAAGTAGAAGAAAAACACTTAAAATATTTTCTTGTTATCATACGTAGAGATCATGGGTTAGAATTGATGTGCAGTGCATGTGTGTTTATACTGTTAATATCAGAAATAGATTATTTATACTTGATGTTCATCTTTTACTTGAAGTTTAGTTTAAGAAAAGCAGAGGACAGATCAAAGAAATTGCACGAGATGTTAACGTTACTTAATCTATTCGAAATACACATTTACAATTGTACTGTTTCTGGGAAAAGTGGAACGAATATTTCTTGAAAACTAGGAGGCATATAGGATCTTAATAATTGTTCTGGCTGAATCTAAAGTGCTCATTTATATAATTAAAAAAAAAAGTCTTGATAATTAAGTGACGAAATTCTGTCATGGTACAAATTCACTTATTCCTTTTTGCTTTATTAATTTAAATTGTTCCATTTTTATTCAGGACTGTCCAATTATAAATGCTTAGCTCTTCCGTGAAGAAAAGTTTTGCAATAAATTCTTGAAATAAGGCGACATAGTTACCTATTAACGAAAGTGCACGTTATATATTTAATGCTACGTTTGCAGTAAATAATTATGTGCACTTTTAATTTTCGTGAGGGAATAGCAACAGTAAATAAAACACCGTACATTTTTAGCGTATTCATGTAGAAAATTAGCATTTCAAAACTGTCGTTACATAGAAGTACGAACTAGAATATTATCTATATGAATACTTTGTTTTCAAAGGCAGCTGAGAGTGCACGCATCGTATATTTTTCTAAATTGATTACGTTAGTTTCTGAGGTCATGTTTGTACAAAATCAATCTCTGCAAATGCCGATAAGTTCAGCTCTATCGTTTCAAAATGTACAGTGAGTGTCATATAGTCAATGGCAAACAAAGGAAATGTGAAAAAGTTTATAATTATTATTATGATGATTATGATTGTTAATAGTCTGCATCGAACATTTTTAAAGACATGAACTCTCACTACGTCTTCTGCAAGCCTTCGCAGCGCGGAAAATATTTGGATTTTGCTTTGCAAAGGTTTGCACCTCTTCCTTCACGGCCTCCCCCCCCCTAAATCCTCCCCTCTCCTTCTTTGTGTTCGTTACATATCCATCATCATCAATGTCACCATTCATCATCTCTTTACCCAATCTTTCCCACCTCACACGAACCCACACTTTACACACGGTATTATTATAATTAATTAATAACTGATAAAAATGACTTTGTAAATAATATTGCACCACAAATCTTGTTGTACATATATTATATAAAACATGAGGATTTTCACCCCCCGTTTGAAAAGATCTGAATAAATTAAATACTTCAAATGGAAAACTGGTAGTGATTTTCTGACCCACTCACACCATTCCTAAACTCATTGGTAGTACTCAAAATGACTTTGAAGTACCTAATGCCTTAATGCACTAGAAATACCAGCAACATTAAATGTTGTTGCTTCTTTCTTAAAGCATGCATATTTGAGTTTCTCTAAGGATTTACGAACCGTGAAGAGTTGGTTCCGGAGGAGAATATTTTGGATGGAGCTGAAGATATTGCTAAATGTTTTAATTTGATCTAAAGTTAGATGATTTGTTTTTATATGAATTTTATATGAAAGTTTGAACCTGTTGCCTAGCGGCAGGAAGACTATTTTAGTCTTAGAAAGTTGAATGTGCAGTAGCTTTTCGTGTTATTTGTAAACCACGCATTGAAATTCCCAGAATATTATTTCTGCTAAACCCAGCTAATAGACGAATACACTTTGCTTATACCTTTTCATTTCTTTTAACGTGAAACATTTGCAGGTTATTTGGTTCTTTGTGAATGTTATACTAGAAAATGTACTCTCATTAATTTTGAAGGTCGTTGCCCTCGGGTGTTTACCATAATACCAGTTCGCAGCAGAATAATAATTCCTGGCAAATTGGTGTTACAACTTGTCATAAATAATTCATTGTACAGGTTTGCTTTCTTAAAGAGACAAACCTGTGTAAGTTGACCAAAATTCTTAAAAATGTTGCTTTTGGAATTTAGCACATTTATATACCGTTGTCTTTGTAAATTAATATGCCGAAATTTACTTTCAGCCACTTGCGTCACCTTTTAAATAGAGGTTTTAATGGTAACAGATGACACTTCAAATAATAAAAGACATGTTTCTCTAAATACATTTTCCAAAGCATATAAATGCTCAAAATGCTCCTTGCAGCGCAACCAGTCATTTTGATTTGTCTATCACAGACACTTAACATCATAATAAATAAAAATTAATCGAACTTGTTTTCTATGTAACACCAATTATCTATGTATTTGTATTAAAATTAATCCACAAAAATAATGAAAAAATTATTATGAACGAATAATTTACCTTTTCCTGCAAAATATTTATCATCCGATATTTTTAAAGTGATGTTCCTGGAGTGTAAATATGGAAATATGAAGTTTTGTTACAAAATTGAATGAAACACAAGATTTTTTAGTAGAGTAATTAAAAAACCAAAATATTTTTTTCCTCAAAAATGCCTAATGTATTTGTCTCAGAATTTCAGAATTAGTTACACAGCAGTTGAGCCATGTGGGAAGAAAAAAAAATGAACGCAATTACTTAAAAGACAATGGATTTGGAATTTTCACACGTTGGTCCCCTTAATCCTTTCAGATACATCTTTTCAATGAAATTTAAAATTTCTGTATTCCCGTATAGGTTTTTCTGAAGTTTTATTGTGATTGTATTGCTATTTTAATATGAATCCCAAATTTCATTCAAACTTTACAAGATATTAATTATTTCATAAATCTTGTTAGATATGTAAATATACATATTGTATAGGAAAAATGTTCCACTTGCACTACAATTTAAGAAAATTCGTTGGCATTTTATGAATTAGAACTTTGAACCATGCACAAAAAATTAAACAGGGATATTCTAATAGCTTTGGTTGCTGAATTATTATACTTTACAAAGTTAAAAATTTAAATCTCTAAAAATAACCGCTTTTTATAATTTTTTTCTAAAAATTACTATTAATGTTAGGATAATTTTGACCTTTGTAATATTATAATATATACTTATGCACTGTGTGGGAAACGCTGTTATATTTAAATAAAAACCAAGACACGTGGAACATTTTGAAAACGTAACATCCAGTTTTGAGATAAAAACAATAGGCCACGATGATGTGCAGGTTACGATGTATAAACATTTCCAGTTCCTTAACGTTTTGGCAACTTTAGCGTGTTACAATTCAAATAAAATGTAAGAGAACATCTGCTGCATATTTCCAAGGTTTTAATTGCACATTTTTCAAGAGCCTTTTGTTGTGTGAGTTAACATATTTAGCTCTGATAATAGCGTAACACCTCGCTGGCTATTTCAATATTAACTAGAGGAAGTAAACATAAATATCAGCCTATAACTTCCAATACTAATATCTCAGTGCAATACAATCAGACTATATTGCAATAAGTGACAAACGGGAACTCATTAAGATGGAGTGTGTATTTATTTATTACAAAATAAAGACCCAGAAAACCTTACAGACTGTCCTAATGGAACAAATCTGAATATTTAAATGCGGCAGTGATTGAGAAAGTTATCTTATGATCAACATTTAGATACATTGACATTTATACACAAACATGGATTACATATAGTAGCTTTAACACAGAATATCCATAAATACTCGTATATAAACCCAGGTAATAAATGATACCTGCATTTTAATTTATTTCAATAACAGCTATAAAATATATATTTACCTGTGTAAATTAACCAAAATGTTGATTTTGTGTTTTAGAACATTAGTATGCCATTGTCCTTTTAGATCAGTGTGTCGAAGTTATTTTCAACTTACAATTTAAACACTTTGCGTGTCCTTTTAAATTGAAGTTTTAATGTTAATGGTAACAAACGACAGTTCAAATATTACAAGGCGTATTATTAGAAAATAATAATACCATGGTTCTAATAATAAAAATCATTACCCAGTGTAACATAAATATAGGATGAGAATTATCAATACAATAACAATTATAATGCATTTTCTAACACGTGTCAACGTTCAAAATGCTCCTTGCGGCGCACATTTTAACCAATCAGTCTGATTTTTCTACCAGAGAACCTTAATATCATAATAAAACAATAATTATTGAATTACTTTTGTAACAAAATAAATTATGTATTTGCATTTATCCAAAAAAATAATGCAAAAAAATATGAACGAATAATTTATCATACTTTTTCCTACAGTAATATTTAATTAATTTGAAACTCATCCAATAATTTTTATATTGATATTCCTGGAGTGCACATATGAAGTTTTGTTACAAAATTTTGAAAGCTGAAGCGCAATGAGCTTTTTTGGTAGAGGATTTAAACGGAAGAAAAATAGTTTTTTCACAAAAACTACTTAATGCATTTATGTCATACTTGCAGAATTACTTACACATTACAATAGAAGTATGTGCTAAAAAATGAGGATAATTGTTTTAGAAATATTGAATTTTAATTTTTAACAGGTTGGTCCCCTTCAGTACTTCATTTATGAACAGGTTATGTAATAACTTAATTTGAACTAGAGTCAACTTGGGCCACTAAGACTTAACACATAAATCTCTGCAATACTCAAGAAATATCGGATGTACTCCATTCACATGACTTTCTCTACATCTCTGTAACAAATTATTGTTAAAGAAAATCGTTCTTTATCTCCTTCATGCTATTTGCGATAAAAATTAGCAGAAATTGGGTTATTACTTTATTCCTTATAGGTGAAATTGGAGAGCATTCTAGGTTAAAGCGATAGTCAAAACTTAAAAATTGGTTGCATTGTGATTGAAAATTACTCTGTTTGCATGTCCAGGAGTTGACAGAAGTTTAAGTATTTTAAAATTGAAATCAATAACAAGGAAATGGTTAAATCCACAAAAACAATTGTATATGACATAAATTGTGTTTTAACTCAGAATGAAGAGGGCTTCACAGGCTATTCCTAGAAAATTTGATTTATTTGTCATATTCTTTAATATACGGCATTTTAGTCAAATCCGCTAAGAGCCATTTTTGAGAAATACATGTAAAGTGTAGTTTGGGGTGGAAGAATTTTCTTGAAAATCTTCTTTCCACGTCCATGGAAATATTAAATATCCAGTTTGGTATTTAACCGATTTTTCGTTTTGGAGTTATCGGCGCGCGCATGTATCTTTTTTTCCAAAAGTAATTTTTTGGATTCACGGAATCCTAAGGCATGTATTTCCAATTAAATCTTGGTATCGAATATTTGGGTAGAATTGTACTAGGTGTATGCATTAGAATATTTCACCTTACAGTGAGAACATTACACATATAAAGTCATAGCGTAGATTTGAGGTTTGCGTGAGTTAAAACTTATCCAAAATAAAGTTTTCCTCAGCCTAATAATACTTACATCTTCAGTACAGATTTTAAATATTTAATCAGAAATATAATTTCTATATAATGAGGGCAAGATAGCATTAACAGCTGTTAACGCAAACGTTCCATTCACATAAAATTCATTTACCTAGAGTAAACAATGGAAGAAACATTCTTGGTTTGCGGATGTGGATTTTAATCCCTAGTTGGAAAAGATTATCACTTTATAGGCCCCGAGTAAAGGTCTGTGCTTCGAATGTAAATGTGAAGGCAGGCTTTTATATGGTCAAAACGAAGGCGATATGTTTTAACTGTCACAATAAATAGTGTAAACTGTATAAGAACGTTGCCAGATGCATGTTATACCAAAAAACATGATGTTTTTGCTCTTGTCGATCCGACGATGAATAAAAATTACTTTCATTATCCCAGTAAGTGTTTCGGTATATAATTAGAATGAATGTGGAATGTGACATTGGCCAGAAACCAGAAATTCTGTTTGATTTATTCTAGGTACGAGAAGGTGGCTGTTATAATATTCTGCTTGTATGTGTTTATCCGCGGTATGACAGCCTTCTGCTAAACCTGCTATTCATTATCGATTCCGTCTAAGCCATTAGTTTCGAAAATATAGTGGCGGATTAGCGTTCGGCAAATATGATCCGATCACAGAGAGAGCCGCTCGCTTCAAGGCGTATATAAAACTGATTTGTTGATAGTTTCGAAAAACGAAACTAAAACAGTTATTCTTGTTATGCTTTTTAGTTTCTTTGTTCATCACACACTAAAAATAAACTGAGAATATTTCTTCCTCTATTACCTTTCCTAGAGTAGAGAGAATATAGAAATTTCAGTAACAAATGTCTCTGCAAGAAAAGTCATCTAAACACAAAATTTCTTATCTACAACCCAAACAATTGTTTTACTTTCTCTGTCACGTATGTTCATGAAGTATACATAGTAGCTAGAGAAGGTATTGTACTGCACCCAAAAATTTGATGCTAATTACTTCATGCTAATCGAGAAAAAAATAGCAGAAATAGTACTATCGCTTGTTTCCTTGTAAGTAGAAGCGAAATAAAGGAGTACCATAGCTTAAAGTGATAGTCAAAAGCTGGTTGCTATGTAACTGAAGTTCCTTTGTTTTTGTGAACAGGAGTTGACAAATTCCTGTATGAGAAAAGTATAAATTTTTCGAAACAAACCAAAAACAAGGAATGTCTAAAAAAGGATCAACTCCACGAAGATAATGTATAGATATAACATAAATCATGTATTTTAATGTGCTCTAAATTTTTTGTGTAGTAAGTTTTTGTCCATCTCTTACGGTTTAGAAGTTATTCAAAATTCTGTAACATTCATCCAGAATAAAGTAGTCTTCAGAGGCTTTTCCCATAAAATTCAAGAATACCATTAATATACAATATTTTAATCAAAATCGTTAAAGCCATTTTTGAGAAAATCAAAAAAAATTGAAAAAAGTTCCATGTAAAGGGTAGTTGTGGGGGGGGGATTTTCTTGAAAATCCTCGTGTCGCACCCTTGGAAGATACCAAACTTAAATACCAAGTTTGGTATTTACCAGACTTTTCGTTTTTTAGCTATGCTGTCCACAAACTCACACACACCTTTTTCCAAAAATTCTTTTTATTTTGGGATTCAGGAGAACCCAAAACATATATTTCCGGTGAAATCTCGGTGTCGAATTTTTGGGTGGAATACAACACCTTCTCTATACACTATGTACATAGTACGTGTAGAGAAAGTAAAAAAGGTATGTATATGTGTGTGCATAGCTCAAAAAAACGTTAAGTACCAAACTTATAATTATGTTTAATATCTTCCGAGAATGCGACACAAAAATTTTAAACCCCCCCCCCCTCTCCACCACAAACCATGCTTTCCATGGAAAATGTTTTGAACATTTTGTTTTTCTCAAATACGGCTCTAGCAATTTTGATTTAAATCCGTATATTAAAGATATTTACACCACAAATAAAATTCATATTTTCAATTTTTTTTTGGAATAGTCTCTGAAAAGCTCTTTATTTTGGATGAGTTTTTTTTAGAATTTTGCATAACGCTTAAACAATAAGAGATAGACAAATACTCAAAAACACAAAAAATATAGATCTCGTTAAAACACATAATTTAGATAAGCCATATACGTTTATCTTGTGGGATTGATTGTTTTTGAGATATTCTCGTTATTGATTTCAGTTTTGCTCAAACGGGATCATACAAAAGAACCGAACCTCAATTGTTTCACATGCTACCAGCTTTTAAAAGAGTTCACTCTCGCTTTGTATACCCTTGTATCCCTTCTATTTACAAAGAAGCAAGTAATAAGACAATTCCGTTAATGTTTATTTCAATTAGCATGATGTAGATAAAAGAATAGTTTATTTTTGGAACAGCTAGACAAAGTTATGTGAATGGAACAGATTCGTTTGAGAATGGCTCCCAATGAATTAAAATATCTGTATTTAAAATAGTTGCCTGACAAATGAAATGTTTATCCTGAATCTTCTGAATCCTTTACCTTCTAAATGAATTTTATATAACTAAAAGCCATACCAAGAGATAGAGAAAGCCTTATTATACGAAACTGAAGTCAAATACTTCTTCAGTAGCTTCAGCTGGAAATGAACATATAAAATTGTTTTATTTAATAATTGAGAAAATAGAAATTCTCTTATAATTTTTGGTATTAATAGTTTTAACTGATTTCTCATCCCTTATTTTTAAAACAGATAACTTTTTCCGGTTGAACACTATGCGGTATCTATAAAGATCTTACACGATCCTACTTTTATTCATCCTTGCATGAGTTGATTAGTACTGACACGTGTGTGTACAATCTCTGCATATAATTAAGTTCGTGTTGCTTGATTTCAGATCGTTTTTTGTCAAAATTGAATATTATTAAGGTGCACAAATATAAGAATCGTTTTACATGGAGAATTAAATATATACTACGGTAAATATATGAAGTATAATGGATAGAGATGTATGACACTTCAACTTTTGAAATTATATTTTTCATTGTAAAATACTTTTTTCTATTATGTATCAGTCATTTTTTCCTTATATTCCTGTTTTAGTTATCAAATGCAAAAAAAGTTGTCTCACGTAATTTATGTATATTTGTATTTAGCTACTTCATAAATTGTTCCTGACATTACAAAGTTTCTAGTAGGTAACTTCCTTGTTTTTAGTGCCCTTTCTGCTCTAGAGACTTAGATTTTGTTAAAACGTTACTGGATAATTATAACAATAATAATGGTATACCATTTTTAATTTGATTTTCCTAAATGTGACGCTTATATTAAAACTTAAATTAAAAATTTAATCATATTCTATTTTCCTGCAAAACTTTCCGGTTTCTTATAAAATATATATTTATGGTAATATATACCTATTTGCATTTATTTTGTGAAATAAGTGAACTAAAATTATTCTATCTTCTCCCTTAGGTATACAGACCTACAAAGTTGATTTAAACAACAAAATGAAGGGCAGCATTGGCCTAAGTGGTGCCCTCAAATAATTTTGGAGATTATATAACTGCCAAGATTGTTTTAATGCACATTTTTAGGTAAACTTTCACTCACTTTGATCAAGATACTTATGGTATCTTTATGCTACTGTTTTTATAATCACGTATTACTTTCTCTAGCGCGTATGTATGTACATACAGTATACGTAGTAGTTAGGGAATGTATTGTATACTACCCACAGTTTTGATATCGCGATTTCACCGGAAAAATATATTTAAAGGTTCCTGGTTAAAATAAAAAGAAATTAGAAAAAGGTCCGCGCGCTTGTGCGTATGTTCGTGTACAGCATAAGTCAAAAACGAAAATTCGTTTAAATACTAAACCTGGTACTTAAAGCCAGTATCATCCAAGGATGCGACAGACAAATCCACCCACCCCAATAACCCTTTTCATGCAACACTTTCGAAAATTTTGATTTTCACAAAAATTGCTCTTAACAGTTTTGATTAAAATACCATATGTTTAAGATATTTTATGTCAAACGAAATGCATATTCTGCATTTTCTGGGAATATTGTCTGACAATCTCTTTATTCTGGATGATTTTTCCATAACTGATAAACCGTACCAGATAGATAAAAACTTACTACCTACACATAAAATGTAAATCCCGTTAATATATACAATTTAAGCCCTTTACAATTTTTTGTAGAGTTAACTGTCTCTGAAATATTCCGTGTTATTGGTTTCAGTTTTAATCTACTTAAATTTATCTCAAAAGGAAGCTCATCTTTCTCTTCGTCTTTCGTTTGTTTTCTCCTGGCAAGCAAAGAGAGCCAGATTTCAATTGTTTCATATAGTGACCAGCTTTTCAAAATTTGACTACCTATAGTTTTAGCTTAGTGTATTCCCTTTCTTCCTTTCAACCTACAGATAAACTTAATGATGTTTATCTCGATTATCATGATGTAGATAAAATAATAATCTTTTATAAGGAGAGTTTATTTGCGGAACAACCAGAGAAAGTCGTGTGAATGGAACACATTAGTTTTTTTTTTTCGTTTTGACAGCTCACGTGTGGATAATAAATTGTACGCAAATTCGCCCAAGCGTCCTGCAAAAAGTGCTAACGGATAATACCTACATGGGCAGCATATGATAACTTTGCAGGGCATCATTTCAACATTAGTTTTTATTAGTTTTTAGATATCATAATAATTTGAAATGATCTTCAAACAAAACCAGTAATGTGGTTACATCAGTATAGATTCGTAGTGGATTTATGCGTTTTAACACTTTGAAATGTTAAGCTAAACAATACAATGTAATATATAATCATATTACTTTAAACAAATTATGTTTATACTCGTATTTGACAACTGACATATCATTTGACTCAAGTGCAATATATGTCTTTCATCAATTGTATTATGATAAGCTACAATGGAAAACACTTGTGGAAATTTTTAATCTGTTTAATCAAAGAAATATCTTGTTCAATTCGCATTTACATTCACATATAAATTTATGCAGCTGTTTCATAAACATATCATTTGCCTGTTTAATTGAACAGAATATACTATTATTGTAATTATGAAAAATCTGATATGTTCCATTCACATAACTTTTCCTAGCTGTTCCATATAGCTACTAACTAATCGAGATAAACATTAGCAGAATTGGTCTTATTACAAGCCTACTTGTAATTAGAAGGGAAATAAGGGAACAGGTACATTAGGCTAAAGCCATTGTCAAATGTTTTAAAAGCTGGTCGCTATGTGAAGCAACTGAGGTTCAACACGCTTTGGTTGCTGACGTTTGAGAAAAGTTAGGTAGTTTAAAATTGAAACCAATAATAAGGAATATTTCGAAAACGGCCAACTCTACAACAAAATTGTATATGACATAAATTATGTATTTTAACGAGATCTACATTTTTGTGTAGTAAGTTTTTGTTTGTCTCTTACAGTTTAATCAATATGCAAACTTCTGCAAAACTCATCCAAAATAAAGAGATATTCAGAAACTATTCCCAAAAAATTCAAAATGTAGATTTTATTTTAATTGTAATCGAAATTATTAGAGCCATTTTTGAGAAAAATACATTAATTTTTTTTTTCTATTTAGAGGATATTTGGTGGTGAGATTTTTTTAAAAAAAATCTACATGTTGCATTCTTTGATGATACTAAACTTAAATATTAAGTTTGGTATTTAACATTCTTCGTTTTTGAGCTATGCTGCCCTTAGACATACCTACACACATACCTTTTTCAAGAAATGCTCTTTTCGGTCCCAGAGGACCCCAAAACATATATTTCCGGTGAAATCGCGACATCGAATTTTTGGATGGAATTCAATACCTTCTCTATCCACACTGTACATTGTATATATAGGCTAGAGAAGGTGTAGAATTATACTTTACTGCAGGAATTTACTTTGTTAAACAACTCAATTTCCTTATACACCGGCGTTTGTGTATTGCCGTTCCAAATAAACAAATAGAAATACACTTTCCTTATATAAGGTTCCGTTGTTAAAACTTATTGTAAGAAACTATAACTCATACAAGTGCTAAAGAAACTGTCGTTTGGAAATAAATACTATTGCCGTAGTTTAGAGCAGAAAGCCATATCTTAATATATTTACTTTCTCTAGTACGTGTGTACAATTTATATAGTGGGTAGAAGAGGTATTGTATCCCACAAAGATTCTATGCCGAAATTTCACCAGATATAGATGTTTTGGGGATCCTGAATAAACAAAAGCATTTTAGAAAAAGGTCCATGCGCGCACGCGTGTGTGTACAATAACTCAGAAACGAAAAGTCAGTTAAATTCCAAACTTCCGAGGATGCACATTTAATATACGTATTATAAGTAATTGGTAAACTTTAAGGACATAAATAGAATATTGCTACATAAAAATGTGCATCTCTTTATGTCATATAATCTGTTATAGAAGACTTAACGATTTCCGAAATATTCCCTGTTATTGATTTCAATTTTTCTCACACAGAAAGACCTCATTCGTTTGATATCTCTTTTGCTTTACTCCTATTCATGCAACGATAACCAAATATCATTGACAATCGCTTAGCGACAGCTTGTAAAATATTTGACTGTCAGTTTAGTCTAGGTATTCCTTTATTTACATGCTACTTGCAAAGAAGCAAGTAGATAATAAGACCAATTCTACTAATGTTTATCTCAATTAGTATGATAAAGATAAAAGGTTAATCTTTTGTAAGAATAGTCTGTTTGCAGAAAAGGTAGTGGTAATGACGTGAATGGAACACATCACATTTTTTATAATATTGTAAAAATAGATGTCTAACACATGCAATCACGGTGAGAAATAAATTACATAAAACTAAAATTTCACTTCAGAATCTTTTGTTTGTTTAAAAATTAAAATATAGGTGCTCAACTATGCCTACTATGAAACCATTTTTGTATTGAACGTTTACTTTCCTACAACGTGCTATATATAGTGAGTAAAAAGTATTGCATTTCACCCAAAAGTTAGATGTCAAAATTACATCGGAAATATGTAAGTTTTGAGGTCACCCGAATAAAAGAAAACATTTATAGAAAAAGGTCAGTGCGCGCTTGTAGGCATGTCTGTGTAAAGTAAAACTCTAACCGTGCACATGGAACCTTTTTTGAAAACTTTTATTTTCTCAAAAATAGCTCTAAAGAGTTAGACTAAAATACCATATTGTTAAGATATTTTCATTACAAATATAGTGTATTGAACCGTAAGAGTTAGAAAAAAAACTTATTGCACAAAAGATGTAGATTACATAAAAACACACAATTTATGCATATGCATTTTTATGGAATTAATCAGTGCCAAGATATTCCTCGTTATTGATTTTTAAATTTGAAATGTTTGGCCTTTTTCAAATGGGAGAATTATTCACTTTTTCATCCTGGTCATGCAAAGAGAACGGTATTCTAATTACATCGCATTACGACAGCTTTTAAACGATTCTACTATCGATTTAGCCTAGCCTCTTCTCTTTGTAATTTCAAAGAACGAAGTAATAAGATCATTTCTAATAATGTTTATCTCTAGGTATATTAGAATTTGCAAGAAGCGTTTTTTGCAGAATAGTTAGAGAAGGCTATGTGAAAGAAGCACATCAGACCTTTATTTTTGCATTGCTAATAAATATTAACCTGTTGCTATCTGGAACATCCTAATAAAACATTTTCCTGGCGCATTTTTGATAACGTATAGAAAGGAAATATATTTCAGCACAGTATGGAACAAGAATCTATTATCGACTTTCAGTTATACCTTTCCATTAATAATAATAATAATAATAATAATAATAATTTAGAAATAGTAAGCCACACCAGAAATACACATCATGGTATTTTTGTTTTTATGGATTAGGCGATTAATTCATTTCGAAATGAAAAATTCGTACCATTTATCTACAGATTATAACATTCTTGATTTAGTGAACTCGGAGTTTTCACAAATGTAAAACGTGATTGGGCTATGATTTTGGGTTTGTATTAAGATTTTTTGTCATGGATTTTTTATATCAAGGTAATTTGTTCCAAAGTTGAGACAGCACTCTAAAATGAAATTAATATGTCTTCATGCTGCCAAATATTAAAGTGATGTTATGTGAAATTTGGAAGATCCACTGTAAGTAATATATCATATTAAAATGTATATCAGTTATTATACACAATAATAGTGATATTTTTGCCAAATATCATGATTATTTAAACAATAACTTTATATTGTCTAAATTCATTGTTATAATACAAATAAGCAACTTGATGCATTTTTCAAACTATTCACATAACAATTTAAGTGTTACAGTGAATGAGCGTATACATATCGCATTTTTATATTAACCCTAATTAATGAAAAAAAAAAACACTTTTTGTTCTCTCCAAAACTCTTGATCTTTAAAATTTATTTCTCAAATTTGGAGCATTATTTCGGAAACCTATACGAATATTTTTGTTAATGTGCTTTTAGTGTGAGTATAAAGTTTTTAAAGAAGTTAATAAACAAGTGTATCATATGGAATACTTTGAGAGTGGAAAAATGTTGAAAAAAAAAAAGCTTGCAAGAAATCAAGCTTTATATTGGGGATTTACCTATTAGTAAGCATGCATCTGCCCGTTTGACGCATAGTTAAAATGCCCTAAGTAGGAAAAACGATATATTATCTTATAGTTTAGAGTTCTTATTACGTATACTATTATGGATTGTTTTTTGACTTATCACAATTTTGGTCAAGTTTTAAAAACGCATCACATTAAGATTAGATCAAAAACAGTAAGTTTATTAGTTGAAATCACTGCTGAGGTGCTAGAAGTGCAAGGAAGACCAGATATATGATTTTGCAACGTTTCTGGTTGCTGAGTTTACATAAGCATAAATTTACTTTGTTTGACGCCGTTCAACATACACAATTGTGGGCCCAAACATATATGTATATTAAGCTTTGAACCCAGCAAGTTCTTTTGATATACTTTTCGCCATTAAAACCCCAATTCTTCCCGATGGGCATAATTCCTAAATGACTGAGAGACTAAAAAGGATTAAACGGCCTGTATATAAATGCTAATTTATAACAGAACATACTTGCGAAAGGTTGGCTGTAGGTATAGGCTGTTATAGGTAAAAAATAGTTCTTAATTTAACATGAATATTTACATTAATTTATCCAAGAGAATTGTTAAATTTACATTTTTATAACTGTATGAATATAACTTACTATGTAAGAAGAGTTAATTCATCTAAAATCATCTACTGACAGAGGTATCTAGGAATTCTTGCGGAACTGCATCTTTGTTACCTTCCCCATAGAACTCATTCGCGAACCGCATTCCAAAAGTTTCGATTTCGAAAATCAGGAATTCAAGTTTTATAAATATCATGCCACCATATAGATGTAGTTTTAGTTAGGTATATCATATATGGTAGGTCTGTGATTTCCAAGCTCCGCTCTAACAACGCTCCCTCCATATTACTCAGCGCATCACGTGCACAACATATGCATTCGTTATGCAATAACTGCTCAGTTTCGTAAACTGATTGGCTCCCATTTCCAAATAACAATAAAATACAGCATGTTGTAATTAAAACATTAAACGTAGCCTCTTGCGCATTTTAAAAGTAATGATAATAAGAAAATATAGGATTTATATTCTACTCTTAGAATGGGTGTAGCAGTCAGTTGCCAATGAGAGCATTCACTACGGCTGCATGCTTGGTGCTGTCACCTTTGTTTATCTCAAGTGTGCTTCTTATTTCGTGAGGAGTAGGTAATAGTATAACTGTAATGGTAAAAATAAAGGTCTACTATGTCTCATTAACAATATTTTCTCTTGCTGTTCCTTACAAAAGATTATTCTTTTTTCTACGGCATGCTAATCAAGAAAAAACATCAGCAGAAACTGTGCATTACTTGCTTTCAAACACTGGCTAAAGTGATAGGATAGTCGAATCTTCTAAAAGCTATCACTATGTGAAACAGCTTAAATGCTGCTCTCTTTGCAATTCCGGGAGTAGAACATAAGAGATGAAAAGTTGACTTCCCGGTGCAGAAAAGTTTAAGTAGTTTAAAATTGGACTAATAACAAGGAATATCTCGTAAACGGTCAACTCTACAAAACTGTGTATATGACATAAATTTCGTGTTTTGATGAGATCTAAAATTTTGTGAGGGAAGTTTTTGTCTATCTCTTACGATTTACAAGTTATACAAATGTCATTCAGATTAAAGAGGTCTTTAGAGGCTATTCCCAGAAAATTCAAGATAGCCTACACATTTCGTTTGCCATGAAAATATCCCAAACATATGGGGTTTTACCAGCATTATTGAGAAAATTAAAATGTTCTAAAAATGTTCCATGTAAAGGGTAGTTAGTTCGGGGGGATTTTCTTGAAAATCTTCGTGTCGTATCTTTGGATGATACTGAACTTAAATACCAACTTTTGCATTTAACTGACTTTTTGCTTACGAGCTGTGCTACTCACATGCACAGGGATATTTTTCTAAAAAACTTTTTTTTATTTAATGGGCCTCAAAACATGTATTTCCGGTGAAATCTTGGTATGAGCATTTTGAGTGGAATACAGTACCTTCTCTTTCAACTGTATATTGTGCATACGTGTTAGAGAAAGTAAAAGCGAATAAGATAATTATAGCAATAATAATAATTTAACTAATGTGTATCCTATTTATCTTAATTCATACTACATTTTGAAATTGCAAATTTCTAACATGTATGTCTAAATAGCTTATTGAAAACTATGAAAGTGTGAGTGTTGATGTTCACTTTTGACTTTCTAAGAATAGATTACATCCAAGGCTGTACTTATAAAAGATCATCATATAAATTCAGTCAATTTGGCCTAAAAATCAAACAATAAAAAGTATAAAATATGCGATGTGATTATAAACTGCAGTATGTATACAACAGAGAAGGTGAATAAATATTTTATATAAATATAAATAAGTATAAGAATGATGCACTACCTCGTCGTTTAAATTTCTCTGCATAACAGAATATTTATACAATTTTACTAATACTTCTACATTGCCATACATCTGAAGATTTTCTTCTTAGCTTTATGACTGTTCTGTGGCAGATATTAAATTCTGAAATCATTTTTTAATTTGCTTGTTAACAGAACATTTTGAGACTATAAATTCGCTGTATACATTTAATTTGCAAGTAGTAGATATTTTTTTACGAACGTAATTTACAACAACGACAGTGTAAATGTAAAATTTTTTAAAGGAAGAAAAGAAAGACTAATGTGATATCATATCGTCGTAGGCTAAGGTTGGACTTTGTATCCTATTAGAAGCCACTGCCCGGATCCTTTTGTAGAGTTCAGAACACTTAAATTAGAAGTATTAAGTTTTTAACCAACTTTATTGGCTATTATATTGCCTGAGAGGTGTATTATTTTCTAGTTCTTAGTAAACTTAGGCTTTTTAGCTCTTTTCAAAATTAACGAAAATAAATTTCTCCTATAACCTCAGGATGCCTATTTTCCTTAGAACAGTTTTATAAAGAATAAAGCTAGAAATGGTTCCAAAAAGGGAAGATTATTTACCAGGGCTGAGAATATATTTTGCTAAGATTACAAAAATACACTTGCAGCAATTTTTATGCTCTATAACCAACTTTTTAAGCTTCAAGAGGCAAAATTGATTGATGGTTTTGAGTTACTGGAAAGAAAGTGATATGAAACAGTCACACTTGTTTCTCTACCATAACATTTATATTCATACCGTTGTACACTATATTTATATACCAGTTTTATATGGCTATCCCCTTTCTGTTGATTGTGGTGAACATTTGCCGAAAATATATGATTTTATAGACATACCGAAATGATTTAAAAAAAAAATCTGATGTGTTCCATTCACATAACTTTCTCTACTTCTGTGTAACAAATTATTGTTAAAAAGCTTATTCTTCTATTTAATTCATGCTAATCGAGAAAAAATTAGCATAAATAGTCATATTACTTGTTTCCTTGTAAGTAGAAGCGAAATATGGGAGTATCATTGGTTAAAATGAAGTCAAAAGCTGACTACTAGGTGAATGAAGTTCCTTTGTTTGTATGGACACGAGTTGACAAATTCCTGTATGAGAAAAGTACAAACTTTTCCAAGCTGAAACCAAAAAACAAGGAATATCTCAAAAACGAACAACTCCTCGAAAAAAGTTGTATAACATAAATTGTGTGTTTTAATGTGCTTTACATTTTTTGTGTGGTAAGTTTTTGTCCATTTCCCACGGTTTAGCAGTTATGTAAAATTTCGTAAAATTCATCCAGAATAAAGTAGTCTTCAGAGGCTATTCGCAGCATATTCAAGATATACATATTATTTGTCAAGCAAATATCTGTAATATACGATACTTTAATCAAAATCGTTTGAGCCATTTTTGAGAAAATCAGAATTTTGAAAAAAGTTGCATGTAAAGGGTAATTGGGGGAGGGGGGATTTTCTTGAAAATGTTCGTCTCGCATCCTTGGAAGATACTAAACTTAAATACCAAGTTTGGTATTTAACGGTCTTTTCGTTTTTGGCTATGCTGTCCACAGACACACTCACGCGGACCTTTTTCCAAAAATGCTTTTTTTGGATTCATGGGGGACCCAAAACGTGTATTTCAGGTGAAATCTCGGTATCGAATTTTTGGGTACAATACAATACCTTCTCTATACACTATGTACATAGTACGTGTAGAGAAAGTAAAAAAATAAGCTAACTGTGTGCTAACAGTTATATTACACACTCCGCACAATCCCATTACAATGAAAAGAACGACCACTTTATCCTACATAGTGTGCTGCTTGAAATGATACAAAACGAGTGAATCGTTTTCCTATAGTACCTAAGTTTTTGCTTACCTCCTATAGTTCAAGAATTCTACAAAATTCAGGAGAAATGAATAGTGCCTAAAAAGGTATTTATAGAAACTCCAAGTTATAACTTTTTTTCAGTATTTCAAGTATTTCAGTGGCTAATGAGACGTAAGAAAATAATTAACTTAAAAATTAATTAAAGCAATAAAAACCTTTCCATCTAAAAGACCGTTTGGTGTAGAGGGAATTTCAAATAAGTTACATTTATAAATCGAAAAGAAATAATGTCCAATTACTATGGTTTTTGAAATTGGGTAAATTTATTATCCTTTTATGAGACTTTGGAAACATACTCAGGAATACTAATCAACGTTTTACAATTGGGAGTTAAAGCTCGCAATTGTTGATGCAGTAAATAAACATACAAACAGATAAAAACAGTATTTCCAAATTAAATATCGTTCGTTTCGTCTTACCTAGCAACCTAAAACAGTAAACATTTCAAATGTTTCAATCCACTGCTACAATCTTTTTTTTTATTTCTGAAACTGTATTATACAAAACAACCAGAGGTCTTAGGGATCATATACTCGTATACTTACATATATTTATACTACGCACCGTCAATTTTGGTTCATTAATATCTATTATCTCCAGGCCTGTCAGCATTTCTGCAGCTACATATTTAATTAAAATGATTACTCTGACCTACTATATTGTATGCGACACAGGACTAAATGATATTTAAAATTTCGTGAAAATTATCAACCTTGGCATGTCTCAGACATTAAATGTTTCCTTTCTCTGCCGTACTATGTATGTAAATAATGAGAAGTCAAGGTAGTGCCTATTAACCAAAAATTCAATAGCACGATTTCACCAAAAGTGCGTTTTTGAGAACCCCTGAATCTAAACAAGAATTTAAAAAAAAGTCCATGTGTCTGTGGACAACATAAGTAAAAAGGAAATACAAACATTGGTATTTAAGTTTAGTATCTTCCAAGGATTTTATTTTCTCAATAATTGGTTTCACGATTTTGATTAAAATACCATATATTAAATATATTTATCTACATAACAAATAAACTGCATAGGTGTCTTGAATTTTCTAAGAATTTCCTCTGAAGACTTCTTCATTCTGGATAACATTTGCACAACTCTTAAATGTAAGAGATTGATAAAAACTTACTAGGTGTACAAAAATATTGATCTTGCTAAAACACACATTTACACTTTTTTGTAGAGTTAACCATATCCGAGGTATTATTTTTAATGGCGTCAATGTTAAAATACTTTTATAAAATGGGGGTTTGTCATTCTTTTTTTTTATTCCTGGTCATGCAAAGGGAATTGGATAACAATTCCATATCAATCAGCATTTAAAAGATTTTTGACTACGTTTTTGCGTATAGAATGCCCATTATTTCCCTTGTACTTAAAAGGTACTAAGTAATAATCTCTTATTTCTGGCAGATAAAAGAATAAGATTTTTAAAGAATGGTTTTACAGAATATGCAAAAAAGTCATGTGAATGGAACAGCTCATTTTTTTACTCAATATTAACATATATTTATATTTTTTCTAGGAGTATTGAGTTTTTGCAACTGTGATATGGTACGTTACGTTCATTTCTATTTTAATTGTTCACAACTTTTAAATCTATTTTAATGCGCTTTTAAAATGTAATTAAACGGGAATCACATTGTAAAAGCTATACTAAAACGCGAAAAAATTCGTAGCTTCAAATAAGTTTTTTCTTTCTTCCTTTGTATTTTTCTTTATTGCTTCTAAAGGCTTAAACCAAGGAGTTTATATGCCCTTGAATATTATGTGCACTTAATCAATGTTCTGGCATGCGAAAATGTGCTGTGAGAAAGGGAGCAGTTTCCTTTGTTCAGTGTAATTACCATAACCAATAAATTTTACTTATTTCGTTATGACATTTAAAATAACTTCATTTATGGACGTTTAAAACCATAATTTTAGCCGTATTGTGATATTAGTGATGAATTAATTATTTTAAAGTGTCTAGTTGTGGACTTTTTATTTTCTCTACCACGTATAATAAGATAGGAAGGTATTATATTTCCCTAAAATTTCGCTATTGAAATTTTACCCAAACACAGAATCGGAGGTAAATAATTGCAAATAATTTGATATTTAGTAGAGAACGATGCGTATAAGACTTACTTAAATGTATCTCATTTTGTTTGCTTACTAATGCATAGCATTGTCATAAATGATGCACGAATTTCAAGTCTATTGTGTTTTGAACGGCCTGAGCTATGTCTCTGCTGAGTTTACAATCATCACTCCACCTTTAGTTCGGGCAGGGCAGAGGAGAGCCAATCGTGTAACTGTTACCTAAACAACCAAACGTCTAAGATAGGTATAATAGCCGTCCTAAAAGCATCGTGAAGCTTTCCTCATGGACATAACTTTATAATATAGGGAAAAACTGCAAGTATTGGACCATTACATGGTCTTTAAAAGCCAATGGACATATTTGACTTATTCACCTCCCAGCCTGTAGCCTCTGAATCAAAAATAATTTTAGAAAAATATCTGTATTTTATGTCTGTGTTTTTGAACTACATAATTCAAAAACGAAAAGTCGGTTAGATACCAAATTTGATAGTTAAGTTCAGTGTTTTTCAAGGATGCGACACGAAGAATTTCAAGAAAATACTCCACTTCAAACTACTCTTTATATTAAACGTTTTCGAAAATTGGTACTATCTTCTTAATTAATGGTAAACAAACAAAATAAGGAGTTAAATTATTCAATTTAATATATTTCCTCCAAAATTGGCAAACACTCTTAATCCTAAAATTCCATAAATTCTTATTCATCTCTCTTCTGTTTTGATTTTCTTAAAAATGGCTCTAACGATTTTGATTAATATATCTGCTGTCTATTAAGTATATTTACAACACACACTGTATATTTCGAATTTCTGGGAACAGTCTCTGGAGACCTCTTCATCTTGAATGATTTTTAATTAAATGGTAAATCATAAGAGATAAATGTAGATTTCGTTAAATCACAAATTTATGCCACACGCTTTTTCTAATTTGTAAAGATGACCATTTCTAACTTATTACTTATTATTTATTGGTTTCAATTTTAAAATACCTGCTTAAACTTTTCTTAAACGGGGGTTGATCATGTGTGCCATATTCCTTATCTTTTGCTTCTGACCAGGCAAAGAGAAGCGAAATTCAATTAATTGAATTAATTCGAAATTCAATTAATTCGAAATTCAATTAATTACTCAATTAGGATTTGAGTAATGTTTTAACCTAGTGCATTCTCTTATTCCCCTACTTATAAAGAATTATCTTGAATGTTCACGGTATAGTCACTGAAGACTTTTTCATCCTGAATAACTTTTGCATAACTGTTAAACGTAAGAGATAGATAAAAACTTACTATAAAAATGTAGAGCTCGTTAAAACACATAATTTCCACTTTTTTGTGGAGTTAACCATATCCGAGATATTATTTTTATTGGTCTCAATAAATGCTAATGCTTACATTGATTAGTAGATATAAGAACTTCTGTATCTGTTACAGAATAGGTACAGATAGCTATGTGAATGGAATACTTCAGATTTTTATCCCTCTGTGTTGCTTTAACTTATAGGTATGAATTCAAAATTTATTTTAAGAAGTTTCACTTTTATATAAATTTAATTTTAATTTCATTTTAGATAATATTAATTCAAAACATATCAGTTGTTTATGGAAATGATCTTTTTTTTCAAAATGTCAATAATAAATTGAAAACTATAAACAATACATTTGCTAAATATACACATACACCCGATTTTAGAATGAAAACTCATAACTACGTATACCATTAACTACTATTATACGTCCGTTGATAATATACGAAGTATAAAAAGCAAAAGCAAATATAACGTGTATAATCAAATTTTCCCAGGATTCGATTTTGAAAGTATTTTAAAATATTGGTTTGCTTAACAATACTTTGTATTGTTTCATACTCCAGAAATTCCATTTTCTACAAAGTACATGATACGAGAAGGTAATTGCTCTTCACAAAAAAATTCGATACCAAGATTACACGAAAATACACGTTTTAGGGTCCCCTGTATAACATACTTTCTCTAGCCCGTATGTACAATGTACATAGTGGATAAAGTCAATACCGAGGTTTCATAAATGTTTTGAGATACCTGAATCCAAAGAAGCACTTTTAGAAATATGTCCATGTGTGTCTGTGGACAGCATTGCTCAAAAACGAAAAGCCCTTTTAATACCACACTTTGTATTTAAGTTTAATATTTTCCAAGGTTACGACACAAAGACTTTGAGGAAGATTCTGTCATTTCCAGCTATACTTTGCATGTAAAAAATGCTAGAAAGATATTTACATGACAAATAATGCAAATCTATATCTTAAATTTTCTGGGAATAGCCCCTGAAAACTTCTTTATTCTGAATGAATTTTGCATAACCGTAAGATATTCACAAAAACTTAACATATAAAAAATGTAGGTCTCGTTAAAACACATGATTTATGTCATTTATATATATTATAGAGCTTACCGTTTCTCAGATATTTCTTGTTATTGTTTTATAATACTTATAATTTTCTCATACGGGAATTTCCCAAATCCTGGCCTTACAAAGGAATTTTAATCTCATAGCAGCGAGGTTTTAAAAGATTTGATTATCGCTTTAGCCTATCGTATTCCCTTATTTCTCTTCTACTTACAAGGAAACAAGTTCTAAAACGATTTCTGCTAATTTTAATTTTATCTTGAGTGACTAGAAGTAAATAGAAGAATAAACTTATTCGCAATAATTTGCTACAGAGAATAGTTATTTATATTACACGTGGCTAAATTAGACTGTAATTTTGAGTGGAATGTTTAGTACACGAGTGCGTAAGTGCGGGAGTTCTAATTTCTCGAGAGCTAATAATAGTCTAATAAACGACGTATAATATACAACGTTTTATTCTATCCTAATATTAACAGAAACACTCTTATATTTATTAATATTATTAAAGTCGTCATTACGAGGAGTTGAATTTTAGTCGTGACGTAGGTAGTGTTTTGTGTGTTCATTGCTGTGTATCCCCGCCGGAATAAACAGTTTAAATTCTGGTTGTTTAAACTGCAGCAAATGAATGAAAATGGATATTCCTGAAGAAGTTTTAGATTATGCTAAAAAGCTGTGAAGTTGATGGCTTATATGACAAGGAATGGGGACCGAGATGGGGGACGCAGCGGCCGGGCGGTAGGCCAAGGTTCCCCGTGAGCTGTCGTGCTGCCATGGAGTAAAGGAATGGGGAGCTGCCAAAGGTGTTAAAATAATTTATAATGAAATAAAGACTCGTGTTTGTTGTTTCTTAGGATGCATGAAAGGTGCACATGAAGTCTATAGGATAGGTTAAAGTAATTTGAATGGAATAAATCAGATTTGTTTCCCCTTTATTAAATGGAATCTGTGTATGTAAAGTCACAACTGCTTATACCATTAAGTACTATTAGCCTGTTAACAATATATGAATAACATCCAAAAGGAAGTATAATTACTATCAACGTAACAACTACATTTCGTTACTGTAAACTCATTATTGTTTATGACGTACCAAACATGAACTGAGAGCAGGAACTTACAGAACGCTGGTACGAACATATGTGGCAGTAATATCAATAGTTGGCATGACTGTAGTTATTTTAGTTGGTTATGTTGGTAATGCCAAGGTTGACATTGAGATTTAATGAATGTTTGCTGGAAGTAAGCGTGGAAAGCAATAACAAAGGAAGGTGAAAATGCGAACCATTTCATTTCCGCTACGATTCATGCATCATTGTTAAACTCGGAGTATGCTGGGATTCCATAATTGCTTACTTACACCGCCTCTGTGTAACGGTGACCTATACTGTTTATTTACTCCCACATTATACAATTTTTCCATTTTCAAAAGCTGTTTATTACTGATACTTTCACCGCAAAATCAAAGATATGTATAATTTTGAGATTTAATTGGACTTTAGTACGAAATATACGTAATAGAAACTCCTGCATTGAATTTGAGCAATAGGTATAGATTTTATAGTTAGTAAAACTATCTAAAATATACCTGTCATCAATCTACAGCCGGAAATAACCTTTAAATGTGTATAAACTATGTTTATTCTGGTTAAATTATCTTGAAGGTTTTGTTCAAATATGTTAAATATTATTTAATTAACTAATATTGTAATCAAACGTATCAATATATAAATAAACGCATCAATAACACATAAATGTATCTCATTTTGTCCGCTTACTAATACCATTGCCATAAATGAGGTACAAAATTCAGGGTGTGATGAGTTTTGAATGGCCCTGAGCTATGTCTCTGCTGTGTTTATATACATCATACCACCTACAGTCGGGCAGGACAAAGGACAGAGGGTAGCAGAGGGTCAACCGTGTGACTTGTCACGTAAACTATCACTGAACCTCTGAGACAGGAAATAATAGCCATCCTAAAAACATCGTGATTTTTTCCTTACCAATATAACTTTAGAAAATAGCGAAAAAACTGCAAATACTGGATCATCAAATCGTCCTCAAACGCTAATTCAGATATGTGCACTTATTCGCCTTCAAGCCTGTATGTATATTAATTGTAATAAGGATTGATTTTGAAGTAATAACTACATAGTGACGCTTTTTGTCTGACTCTCATGTCAAACTTAAAAAGGATGCACTTTGAACTGTAGAGCAAATACATTTACTATCGACATAATTGCATACTTAACCTAGTGTATAAGTTTGCCTAAATCAACAAAATGTAAAACATACAGAGACCAAATTAGCTTTGGTATTTCTAATAATAACGAATATTGTGTGTTCTCATTCAATGAAAAAAACAAAAGTCATTCTAACAATGCAACTCCAACCTTACATGTGGATCAATACTTTTACTTTCTCTGCTATGTACATACAATTTATAGAGTAGGTAGACAAGCTATTATATTATCCCCAAAATTCGATACCATGATTCACCGTAAATGCATGTTTTGAGATCTCCTGAATTAAAAAAAAAAACATTTTTAGTAAAAGATCCATATGTGTGTATGTCTGTGAAAAACATAATTAAAAAAAGTTGGTTAAAAACCAAACTTGATATTTAAGTTCACCATTTTCTAAGGATTCGACTCAAAAATCCGCTCATCACAAATTACCTTTTACTTGGAAAGTTTTTTTTAAAACAATTATTTTATCAATAATGGCTAGCAATTTGTAATAAAAAAACACACATGACCTTTTCTACATCTCTGTAGTAAATTGTTGTTTAAAAGCTTATTCTTCCTTCTACATCTTTCTAATCGAGATAAATATTAACAGAAAAGTGGAAGAGAAATAAGGGATTACACTTGGTTAAGGCAATTGTAACATTTTTAAAAGTTGGATCCTATGTGATTGAAATTGGTTTCTTTTTATTGGACAGGAGTTGACAAATTCCTGTATGAGAAAAGTGTAAGTAGTTTAAAGATGAAACCAGTAACAAAGAATATTCCAGAGACGGTCAGCTCTTCACAACAATTAAAAAAAAAAAAAAAAAAAACTTATGATATAAATGATGTGTTTTAATGAGATCTACATTTTTTGTGTAGGTTTGCCAATTATGCAAAATTCAGCAAAATTCAACCAGAGTACTTTGGAGGCTATCCCCAGAAAATTCAAAATATACATTTTATTTTCATGTAAATTTCCATAATATACTTATGAGCCATTTTTAAGAGAATCAAAGAATTCTAAAATTTTTCCATGGAAAGAGAGTTTGGATTGGGGGGATTTTCCTCAAAATCTTTGTGTTACGTTCTTGAAGATACCAAATAAATACTAAGCTTGGTATTTCCGACTTTTCATTTTTGAGTAATCATGTTTACAGACACACACACACAAACACACACGCGCGCGGACCTTTTTCTAGAAATGCTTTTGTTAAATACAAGAGGCCCTAAAACGTGTATTTCCGGTGAAATCTCTGTACCGCATTTTTGTGTGGAGAGCATTATCTTCTCTACCTACGTACCATGTATTATGTAAAGAAAAAATATATTTATAAAAGACCTGCTACTGCGAGATTATGTAATTTATAGTCGATGCATATTTACTATTTGCCAGCAATCTTATTTTGCGTATCTACATTTATTATACATTATAAACTAGGTGTACTATTTCTTGCAAGCTTAATTATAAATACTAAAATAGTTGGCTCATACATGTAACAACAATGTAATATTTTTTTTCAATGTGCCTTTTAGTATATGATTCAAAATGAACTACATTCTTTAATAAAAATATGTGGATAATTACCTCTGGAGAGATAAACGTTTTTACTAACTGAAACGTTTATTTTCGAAATAATTAAAATTCGTTATGTCATTTGTGAATATATTTCATTACTTGGCCACTGGTTCGGGAAAACTAAGTGTTCTAATGTTAATTTGAAAGCTGATTAACTTGGATACCTATGTTTTATAGCTTTTTCTCACGTACTATACTTAATATATTGCACTTTCTAATTTATATATTACAATGTTATTTGGAATGAAATATGAACTAGCAATTAGAATAGGTGAAAATTTGACAAACTATTAGCGATAAGTGGTAAGGAAACATATTTTAAAATATGTTTAAACATGTGGGGTTAAGTAAAAATTAATATGGTAAATAAAAGGAATGAAGATGAAATGTGCTTCTAGTTTTAGGGAAACGAAACAATACGCATTACCTACTCAGATTCCTGTCCATAAAGCTTATGCTTATTTTTAAATGACTAGTAACAAAGATGTTGTGAAGTATACTAAATATTTAATTGTTATTTATAACGCCCAAAGACTATATATATATATTTATTTTTATAATATACAGTTTTTTATTTTTACTTTCTTTAAACGTACTATGTACATAATGTGTAGATAAGGTATTTTATTCCAACCAAAAATTGAAAGCGAGAGTACACCTGAAATTCGTATATGTTTTTGGTCCCCTGAGTTCAAAAAAAGGCAGTTTTACTTTCTCTGGCGTATGTACAATGTACATAGGGATAGAGAAGTATTGTAATGCACCCAAAAATTCGATGTCGAGATTTCACCGGAAATACATGTTTTAGGACATCCTGAATAAAAAAAACAGGTGAATGTGTGTGTGTGTGTGTGTGTGTGTGTGTGTGTGTGTTTGGACAGCATAGCTCAAAAACGAAAAGACGGTTAAATACCAAACTTGCTATTTAAGTTTGGTATCTTCCAAGGATGCGACACGAGGATTTTCAGGAAAATCCCCCCACCCCTAAACTACCCTTTACATGGAAAAATTTTCGAAAATTTTGTTTTTCTTAAAAATGGCTATAACCCTTTTAATTAAAATACCACATATTAAAGCCATTTCCATTACAAATAAAATTATATCCTGAATTTGCTGGGAATAGCTTCTAAAGACCCCTGTATTCTGGATGAATTTTGCTTAATTTGGCATAAATGGTATACCGTCAGAGATAGACGTAAACTTACTATACAAAAAATGCAGATCTTGTTAAGATCACAAGATGTATATATCATATACATTTCTTTTGTGGAGCTTATCGTTTTGGAGGTATTCCTTGTTATTAGTTTCAATTATGAAGTACTTATACTTTTCTCAGATGGAAGTGTACGTTTTTCTTTTGCTCTACTCCTGGCCAAGCAAAGAAGCGGTTTGCAATGACAATTGCACAACGACAGCTTTTAAAACATTTGACTATCACTTTAGCCTAGTACATTCCCTTAGTTCAATTCTATTTATAAGGAACTAAGTAATAAATTCTGCTAACGTTTATCTCGATTAACATTGTATAGAAAGAAGAATTATCGTTTGTAAGAAGTTTGTAGAGTTGATAGAGAAAGTCATGTGAGTGTAACACACCAGAGTTTTAGAAAAAGGTCCTTGTAGAGTTTTTTCAGTGCCATAGCTGCAAAACTAAAGACCTTAAATACCAAGCGTCAAGAAGATTTTCAGGAAAATCCCCCACCCCAAACCATTCTTTACACAGAAAAATGTTTGAATGTCTTGTTTTCTCAAAAATGGCTCTAACTTTTGATTAAAAAATTGTATATTATAGATATTTACATAATAAATAAAATGTATGTCTTAAGTACTCTGGGTATAGCTTCTGAAGACCTGTTCACTCTGAATGAATTTTGCCTAAATAGAAAACCAAAGAAATAGACAAAATATTATTATACAAAAATGTAGATCTCATTAAAACGCACAAATTATGTCATGTGCGTTTTTGTTTGTAGAATTGACCGTTTCCAAGACATTGCTTGTTATTGTTTCAGGTTTAAAATACGTAACCTTTCTCAAACGGGGTTACATTCCTTTCATCTCGCTTTTGTTTACTGCTGGCCTAGCAGAACGAATCGAACTTCAATTGTTCACATAGCGACCAGCTTTTTAAAGATATGACTATCGCTTTGGCCATATTTCCCTTATGCTTACAAGGAATCAAGTAACAAGACCATTTCTGTACTGCTTATCTCGATTAGCATTGGCTTTTATTAGAATAGTTTGTATAAAGAAAAAGTCGTGCGAATGGAACAACTCAGGTTTGTTTCTCATTTAAAAAGATTTAAGAATTAATTTAACTCCATGGCACGACAGCTCACGGGGAACCTTGGCCTACCGCCCGGCCGCTGCGTCCCCCATCTCGGTCCACTACAGACGTCATGGATGGGGTGCAGTATTGGAGGGTGAGACGTGGTCAGCGCCTCGAGCCCCTCCCGGCCGGTTAATGCGGTCCTCACGACCTGGAGCCGCTACTTCTCCATCAAGTAGCTCCTCAATTGGCCCCCCAGGGACCTCACGAGGCTGAGTGCACCCCGGTCCAGGTCTCCCAGCGGGGGAAAAATCCCCACGCCGGTACTGGGGATCGAACCCAGGTCTCCCGCTTGGTAGGCAGCTGCGCTACCACCGCGCCAAGGAGACGACCTAAGAATTAATTTGCGCATCGTTAATTGAATATTTTATAACTTTATCACAATGATGCAATAAATGTTTTAATCACAAGTATGCGCTTCTTTCAGAGGAGAGATAAAACTGTTGCTTTTGTGAAAATAAACCGAGCGTTTAAGCTTTGTTCCTCCTAAGAACAAGCAATTGATTGTTTGTAGGTATAACGAGAGACGGATGTGCTGATTGTGTTAATGTGCTCAAGGAAATAACACTTTCTTTGCTTTCTCTACACGTGCTATGTACATAGCATATAGAGAAGGTATTGCATTGCTCCCAAAAATCATTATCTGGATTTTACCGGAAATCCATGTTTTAGGGACCCCTGAATCCAAAAAGCATTTTTAGAAAAATATCCGTATGTGTGTTTGTATGGGCAGCATAGCTAAAAAACAAATAGTCGGTTAAATACCAAACATGGTATTTGAGTATTCCAAGGTTGAGACACTAAGATCTTTAAGAAAATTTGGTTTTGTTTTGATAGTGTTAAACTCCCGCTTTTACTACTATGGCACCGCGGGCAATGACACTGATGACTTGGAATGAAGATGGAGCCCCGGTGGAATGTGATGGCGGGGGAAACCGGAGAAAACCTGCCCCTGCGCCGCTTTGTCCACCACAAATCTCACATGCTGTTACTTAGGATGTTTATGTGATCAAGAAAATCCCCCCACGCCAAACAATCATTTATGTGGAGCATTTTTTGAAAATCTTGATTTTTTTTTTAAAACTTGGCTGTAAAGATTTTTATTAAAATGCCTTTTGTTTAAGATATTTTAATGTCAAGCGAAATGTATATATTGAAATCTCTAACAATAGTTTTTGAAGACCTCTTCATTATGGATCACTTTTGTGTAACTGGCAAAAATTTACAAAAAATTTAGATCTCATTAAAAAACACAATTTATGTCATATATGCAGTTAACCGTTTTCTAAATATTCCGGGTTATTGGTTTCAATTTTAAGTCATTTAAAGTTTTCTCAAAAGGGAATACAGTTTTCTGCTCGTTTTAGGTTTGTTTGCTCTTGGCAAGCAAAGTTTTGCTCTTGGCAATTGTTTCACATAGCGACCGGCTTTTAAAGGACGAGACTCGTTTTAGCCTTGCATTTTCTTTTTTCCCTTGTACTTACAAGGAAGCAAGTAATAAGGCCATTTCTGCTAATGTTTATCGTGATTAGCATGCTGTATATAAAAGAATAATCTTTTGAATAAAAGGGTTGTTTGCCGCACAGCTAGAGGACGTCAAGTGAATGGAACTCATTAGATTTTTCCCTTCTACCTACAAGGGTCCAAGTACTAAGGACAATTTCTGCTAATGTTTATCTCGATTAGCATGACATAAATAGAAGAATAAGCTTTTAAACAATAATTTGTTTCAGAGATATAGAGAAAGTCATGTGAGTGGAACACAGATTTTTTTCTGTATAATTGGCCCTTAACACGGAATGAACATTAGAGCTGTGAGCACTGAAAGATTACAAGAAGTAAATATAACCATGGCAAGCAAGTAATTATTTGTCTAGTTATTGAATTTAAAGAGTCCCCAAGTATAAACCATGCATGGGCAAGCTAAGGATAGTGAATAATAATAATAATAATTATTATTATTATTATTATGCAGGTATTCTCCCATAGGCTTTCACCCAACAGAACGGAAATGCCGCGCTGGGAAGAAAGATCCCATGTGTACCAATCTCACGGTTTTCTTTGCCAATTATCGTTTATTTTCACAGCTATTCTTACGATTTTATCTTTACGATATGATTCATGAATCACTTCTGACGAACACTTATCACGTATTCGTCAGAAGTGATTATGAAGTTTTGTTCAAGGTAGATATTGTATCGGAAGTTTCAAGTAAGTGTCGAGAAACAACTTGGAAACGATTAATGCTATAGAATAAAGTTATTTAACTCAAATTGCATGTTTTAGTAATTTCTACATTTACGTTTCTGTCCTCTTCCTCTCTCTCTCTCTCTCTTTCTCTCTCATGATTTACAGATATTATATACAATCACCAGTTGTACCAAAAGTAGGTAATAAAAGCGGGCGTTAAACACTACCAAAAATATTTATATATAATATAGCATACGAGAATTTAGAGGACTTCATGTTCTTTCAGAGAAAGATAAAATTATATACACACACACGCACATTTGCCATGCATATAGCTCTAATGCATGACATAAATAATACAAGCCATTACGAATGCTGATTCCTGGAAAATAAAATGTAAGGAAATTATCTAAAAACCTTCACCTAGTTTCCTTAAAACATGCTAAACTTTATTACGAATTTAAGTGTTTAACTGTCTTTTGATTTTCATGTTAAAATTTTAGGAGCCTCCTTGGTGAAGCTTTTAAATCTTGTAGATTTCTCTAGCAGTTATATACAACATACATAGTTGGTAGAGAAGGTGTTTATTCCACCCAAAAAAATTCGAGATTGCGAGAAATTTCACAGGAAATGTACTGAGACCCCATGAATAAAAAAAAAAAACATTTCTAGCAAAAGTTCTGTATGTGTTGTGTGTGGACAGCTTACTCAAAAACGAGAAGCTCGTTAAATACCTGGCTTGGTATTTAAGTTTAATATCTTCCAAGGGCGCGGAACGAAGAGTTTCAGGAAAATTATCTCATCCCAAATTACCCTTTACATGGAAGATATTTCAATTTCATTCAAAAATAGCTATAATAATTTCGATAAAATACGCATATAAGATATCTACATGGAAAATAAAATATATTTATTAAATTGGTTGGGAATATCATCTGAATTCCTTTTCACTCTGAATAAGTTTTGCATAAGTGGTAATCCGTAAGATATAGACAATAATGCACAATACAAAAATGTATATATTTATATATATCATTAATACACACACGTAATATCATATACTTTTTTTGTAGAGCTTACCATTTTAGAGATATTCTCTGTTATTAGTCTCAATTTTAAAATACTTACACTTTTCTCAAACAGGAATTTCTCATCTGCTTCATATATTTTTTGTTTTACTCCTAGCCATGCAAAGGATACCGAAGGTCAATGTCAATCACATAGCGACAGTGCTCTAAAGTTTTGAATTTCGCTTTAGCCTAAAGTGAACCCTTATTTCCCTTCTACTTATAAGGCACTAAGTGGATAATAAGATCATTTCTGATGAAGTTTACTCTGATTTGTATAATGTAGATAAAGAATATTCTGTTGTAAGTATAATTTAATAAAGAGACAGAGAAGGTCATATGAATGGAATGGAACACATCAGATTTCTTTTTACTTTCTCTATGCGTACTATGTACATAGTGTATAGTTGTATTGCACCCAAAAATTCGATACCGAGATTTCACCGGAAATATATGTTTTGGGATCTCCTGGATCCAAAAAAGAAAGCATTTCTAGAAAATGGCCCGTGTGTGTATGTGTGTGCCTATGGGCAGCATAGCTCAAAAATGAAAAAGTCCGTTAAATACCAGACTTGGTATCTTCCAAGGATGCGACATGAAGATTTTCAACAAAGTCCCCCAATCCCAACTACCCTTTACATGGAAAAAGTTTCGAAAATGTTGATTTACTAAAAAATGGCTCTAACGATTTTGATTAAAATTTCGTATATTAAACATATTTACCTGACAAATAAAATGTATATCTTGAATTTTCTGGGAATAGCCTCTGGAGTGTAGTTTATTCTGGATGAATTTTACTAAATTTTGAATAACTGCTAAACCGTAAGAGATGGACAAAAACTTACTACACAAAAAATGTAGAGCACATTAAAACACACAATTTATGTTATATACATTTTATTCGTGGAGTTCGTCGTTTTTGTGACATTCCTTATTTTTGGTTTCTGCTATGAAAAACGTATACTTTTCTCATACAGGAACTTATTAACTCCTATCCATATAAACAAAGGAACTTCATTGACATAGCAACCAGCTTTTGACTATCACTTTGACCTACGGTTGTCCCTTATTTCGCTTCTACTTACAAGGAAGCGAGTAATTGGACTATTTCTGCTATTTTTACTGATTAGCATAAAGTAAATAGAAGTATAAGCTTTTTAAGAATTATTTGTTGCAGGGATATGGAGAAAGTCATGTGAATGGTACACATCAGATTTTTATACCATAGCAACCACATTTTAAAGCATTTGACTGTCGGTTTAACCTAGTGTATTCCCTTATTTCCCTTCTACTTATACGGAACTAAGCAATCAAATTGTTTATTCGATTAACATGAAAGGGGGAAGAATAAACTTATTAACTATTTTTTTAATTATAGGCAGTTTATTTTTACTTTCTCTTGCCCCGTATGAACAATGTACATAGGGATAGAGAAGTATTACATTCCACCCAAAAATTCGATGTCGAGATTTCACCGGAAATACATGTTTTAGGACCCCCTGAATCCAAAAAAAGCATTTCCAGAAAAAGGTCCGTGTGTGTCCGTGTGTCTCTGAACACTATAACTCAAAAACGAAAAGTAGCTAAAATACCAGACTTGGTATTTAAGTTCAGCATCTTCCAGGGATGCGACACGAAGATTTTGAGAAAAATCCCCCAACCCCAAACTACCCTTTACATGGAACACTTTTCGAAAGTTTTGATTTTCTTAAAAATGGCTCTAACGATTTTGATTAAAATATCGTATATTAAAGATATTTACCTGACAAGTAAAATGTATATCTTGAATTTTCTGGGAATAGCTTCTAAAGACCTGTTTATTCTGGATGAATTTTGCTTAATTTGGCATAGCTAATATACCGTAAGAGATAGACAAAAACTTACCATACAAAAAATGTAGGCCTTGTTAAAATACACAATTTACGTCATATACATTTTTTTCGTGGAGCTTAGCGTTTTCCAGGTATTCATTGTTATTAGTTTCAGTTGTGAAGTACTTATACTTTTCTCAGACGGGAGTGTCCGTTTTTCTTTTGTTCTGCTCCTGGCCAAGAAAAGAAGCGATTTGTAACGACAATCGCATAACGACAGCTTTTAAAACATTTGACTATCGATTTAGCCTAGTGTATTCCCTTATTTTCTTCCTACTTATAAGGAACTAAGTAATAACAACATTGTGCTGAATACCTCGATTAACATGGTGCAGAGAGAAGAAGAATCTTATGCAAGAAGTTTGTAGAACGGCTAGAGAAAGTCATGTGAGTGTTGTACTCATTAGATTTATTTTATGTTAACATGGTTACAGAATCTGATATTATTTTACTGCAAATTTGCAGCAACTGGTTCAAAAACGCTATTAAATCCTCCCACATTTATAAATGCCTAAAATATCTTTGTGGCTATAAACGTCGGTTTCCAAACTTTGAATTATATCCTTTCTCACTTGGGCTGGCTTTAAGCACTGGATGATAATTGGCACGGGGCTGCGAGATTTGGCACCTCCCCAGAAGCCCAATCTGCTGGTCGGTGTAATTGCCTGTAAATATTACTCGCTCCATACAGTGTAACACAGGCATCTGTTACCGTAGTCCTCGGTTCCTGCTTTTTCTGCATCTCTCTTTGTGTACAATTCCTCTTGTGCCCTTGCAGCTTTTAGGCAATTTACGCGCTCAACTGTGAGCCATTAGCCCTGCCCGCGCACGCACACACGCACACACTCACGCACGCATGCAAACAGTATTCTATAATGTCTTCATTAAACATTTTGTCGCGTACTATGTACATAGTGTATAGAGAAGGTATTGCATTCCACCCAAAAATTCGATACCGAGATTTCACCGGAAATACATATTTTGGGTTCCCCTGAATCTAAAAAAAGCATTTTTACAAAAAGGTCCGTGTGTGTGTAGGTGTGTCTTTGGGCAGCATACCTCAAAAACAAAAAGTCCGTTAAAAACCAAACTAAGTATTTAGGTTCGGTATCTTGCAAGGATGCGACACGAAGATTTTCAAGAAAATCCCCCACCCCCAACTACCCTTTACGTGGAACTTTTTCGAAAACTTTGATTTTCTAAAAAATGACTAACGATTTTGATTAAAATATCGCATACTAAAGATATTTACCTGACAAATGAAATGTATATCTTGAATTTTCTGGGAACAGCCTCTGAAGATTACTTTATTCTGAATGAATTTTACGGATTTTTGCATAGCTGCTAAACCATAAGAAATGGATAAAAACTTACCACACAAAAATGTAGAGCACGTTAAATCACACAAAGTCCACTCGTGTCCATACAAATAAAGGAACATCAGTCACATAGCAACCAGCTTTTGACTATCACTTTAACCTATGGTACTCTCTTATTTCGCATCCACTTACAAGGAAGCAAGTAATAAGACTATTTCTGCTATTTTTTTCTCGATTAGCATTAAGCAAACATTTTTAACAATAATTTATTGCAGAGTTGTAGAGAAAGGCATGTGAATGAAACACATCCGATTTTTTACAACAGCTTATACTTCATTCTACTTGATACTAATTGAGAAATGGTCTTATTACTTTCTTGTAGTTAGAAATAAAGAAGAGAATACTCGACGTTAATGCGATAGTCAAATCTTTTAAGAGCTGACCGTTATCTGATGACGTTGGAATTGGGGTCTCTGTATGACCAGGAAAAAAGAAAAAGAAAAAATATTACCAAAGACGAATGACTCTTTCCGGTCTGAGAAAACCATAAATGTTTGAAAATTTAACCCATTAATAAGTAATATCCCGGAAATAGTTAACTAAAAAGACTGACATAAATTTTATGCTTTAAGGAGATTCTTCGCATAGTAAAATTCTGTGTATCTATTACGGTTTACTCTTTATGCAAAAATCATCCATAATAATGAGGACTTGAGTGGTTATTGCCAGGAAATTTTAGATATACATTTGTTTTGTCATGAAAATATGTTAAACATATAGTCTTTTAATCAAAATCGTATACTTATTTTTTAAAACATCAAATTGTTATAAAGGTTATGTTGAGAATTTTGGTGGCTCAGTTTTGGAAGGTACTGAACTTAAATACCTTTGGTATTTAACCTGCTTTTATTTTTTACTTTCTCTATACGCACTATGTACATAGTGTATAGAGAAGGTATTGCACTCCATCCAAAAATTCGATACCGAGATTTCACCGGTAATATATGTTTTAGGGTCCCAGTATCCAAAAAAAGCCTTTTCACAAAAATGTCCGTGTGTGTTTGTGTCCGTGTGTCTGTGAACACGATAACTCAAAAACGAAAAGTCGGTAAAATATTAAACTTGGTATCTAAGTTTAGTATCTTCCAGGGATGCGACACGAAGATTTTGAGAAAAATCTCCCCCCACCCCCAACTACCCTATACATGGAACTTTTTACGAAAATTTTAATTTTCTCAAAAATGGCTCTAACGATTTTGATTAAAATTTCGTATATTAAAGATATTTACCTGACAAATAAAATGTATATCTTGAATTTTCTGGGAATAGCCTCTGAAGGGTAGTTATTCTGGATGAATTTTACTGAATTTTGAATAACTGCTAAACCGTAAGAGATGGACAAAAATTTACTACACAAAAAATGTAGAGCACGTTAAAACACACCATTTATGTTATATACGTTTTTTTCGTAAGTTCGTCGTTTTTGAGACATTCCTTATTTTTGGTTTCTGCTATGAAAAACATATCTTTTTCATACAGGAACTTGTCAACTCCTATCCATATAAACAAAGGAACTTCATTGACATAGCAACCAGCTTCTGACTATCATTTTAAGCTATGGTAGTCCCTTATTTCGCTTCTACTTACAAGGAAGCAAGTAATAAGACTATTTCTGCTCATTTTTTTTCTGATTAGCATAAAGTAAATAGAAGTATAAGCTTTTTAAGAATGATTTGTTGTAGGGATATAGAGAAAGTCATGTGGGTGGTACACATCAGATTTTTTTAGTAAATGATATTCATAGACGCACAGACTGGGGCGTACACATACATTAATGGAACTTTTTTATAATTGCGGTTTTCGTCGAATAGAGGGAGGGAATTCAGGTGGTCTCAAACGTATATTTCCTGGGGAAATGTTATAAAAAGTATTTGGATAGAATGCAATAGGTGTATACTTCCCCTGCTTAGCATAGGGAATAAAATTAAAAATATAATTGCTGATACATTGGAATCAAACGTTTTAGAACTAAGAAACTTCTATATTAATGAACATCATTATTATAAGACACTGAATTTTGATAGATTTTAATCATTTGAACATGATATCTTAAATAAATAGCAAGTTTTGCTTTATCGGAATAGGTCTTAATACTTAATGTTCAATTAAGTTTTGGAACAAACGAAGAAACCAAAAGTATATATCTTGAACTACAAAATTAATTTTGGGATTTCTAGTGTGCAAAACATCTCCAAAATTATACCCAAGTGCATAGAATCGGCAGTACTCCTAATTTTATTTCATATTTTCTATACTGATTTCAACTTTTAATAAGATATACGAGATTCGACCAAATTTGGCAAAAATTACCTTTGAAATCCAACAAATTTAACTGTATAGCTTAGTATTAGAAATTCCGTTTCATTTCACACGATTGACTATTTAATTGTATGTAATTATTAAATTGTATGTACCGTAGGACCATTTACATATTTCTCAATTATAATAGTTATTCCTCAATATTCATGGTTTTGCGACATCACAAAATACATATAACAAAGGAAGAGTGCGCCCTTCTGATATTGATCATGGATTAATAAATGTCATTATCCGTTGTTTAGGGATAACTTGCTAGTATCTGATTCCCTCACGGAGGACGTTGGATTTTTTTTTCGAATGTAAAAGCCCTTAGCATAGCTTCCTTCGAAAGAAGAGTAAAGCCGTCGGTCCCGTTTCGTATATTTATGGCACGTAAAAGAACGTTCTCAAACCTAAAAAATCTGATGTGTTCCATTCGTATAACTTTCTCTATATCTCTGTAACAAATCATTGTTAATGAGCTTATCTTTTATTTATTTCATGCTAATCTAGAAAAATTAGCAGAAATAGTCTTATTTCTTGCTTTATTGTAAGTAGAAGCGAAATAAGGGAGTACCATAGGTTAAAGTGAAAGCCAAAGCTGGTTGCTATGTGACTGATGTTCCTTTGTTTGTATGGACAGGAGTTGACAACTTCCTGTATGAGAAAAGTATGTTTTTCAAAGCTGAAACCAAGAAAAAGGAATATTTCAAAAACGATCAACTCCACGAAAAAATATGTATATAACATAAATTGTGTGTTTTAACGTGATCTACATTTTTTGTAGGTTAAGTTTTTGTCCATCTCTTACGGTTTAGTAGTTATGCAAAATTCATCCAGAATAAAGTAGTCTTTAGAGGCTATTCCCAGAAAATTCAAAGTATACATTTTATATGTCAGTTAAATATCTTTAATATATGATATTTTAATCAAAATCATTAGAGCCATTTTTTATAAAATCAAAATTTTCGAAAAAAGGTCCATGTGAAGGGTAGTTTGGGGTGGGGGGATTTTTCTCAAAATCTTCGTGCGTATCCCTGGAAGATAGTAAACTTAAATACCAAGTTTGGTATTTTACCGACTTTTCATTTTTGAGTTATCGTGTTCACAGACTCACGGACACACACACACACGGACCTTTTCTGAAAATACTTTTTTGGATACAAGTGACCCTAAAACATATATTTCCGGTGAAATCTCGGTATCGAATTTTTTGGTGGAGGGCAATACATTCTCTATACACTATGTACATTGTGCGTATAGAGAAAGTAAAAAGAGGCATCTGAAGAAAATTAAGCATTATTTTGTGCCCAATATAGAATGGGATACTAAGAACTTCAGCAGTTAAAGGGGTTCCATAAATTTAAAAAAATAGTAAACACAATCAAATAAATAATTACAACTGCAATGCCACCTGTGGCTATAATTGCGCAAATACAAATTCTTTTAAGAATTATAAAATGTCCAACTGTGTGATGTATTATAATAACAGAAACAACGTGAAACCAAACTAAAAGCAACTTCTTTTGTTAATTTGGTATTTCTTTTGTTTTGTCTTTCATACGTTTTTTAAGTAATTTTGTGTACTATGTGACTAGCCGTTAGTTAATTAAACCGCTATTATTTATTTCCAATTGAGGTTTTCTCTATAATCAGCGACGAGGCAGTCCAAATGTAACACGTCGAAGTCTCTCAGCTGCATTCACAAGAAATTATCACTATAGACTGAGGTATTTGTGTTTGTTTAATAATGTTTTTGCATATATAGATATTACTTTGGTAACAATCCAGAACGTGTGTAGCAAATTCTTTATAGTGTCATGAGAAATTGAATTAAGTCTGCTTAAAAAGATATTGGATAAGTGTACCTAAGGCTAAAATGTTAGCTCTAGGGATTATTTCATACATAGAGACAATAATTTATCATGTCCGACTCTTTTATTTAGTCAAGTGTCACCAGGTTATTTCGCTATACATTTAACATTCTTTGGTCAAATCTTTGCGATATAGTACATTTAAATTCATATTTTATTTATGAAATAGTCCAGATAAATATCGTTCAACAGTCTGATCTTCCCAACTAATTCATGATATTACTTGTGATAAACTGTCAAACCACAGGCAACGCTAAGCGTTTCAGCTACTTCATATAAATATTTTACTTTCCCTAGCCGTATGTACATACAATGTACATAGTAGCTCGTGAAGGTATTGTATTCCACCCAGAATTTCGATGTTGAGATAATATACCGGAAATATATGATCTAAGGTCCCCTGAGTCCGAGAAAAGAATTTTTAGAAAAGATTCGTGTGTAGGGGTGTGTGGGTGTGTCTGTGGACAACATAGCTTAAAAATTAAAAGATCCTAAAATAGCGAACTTGGTATTTAAGTTTAATATTTTGCAACCATGCGACACGAAGATTTTCAAGTTGATTCCTCCACCCCAAACTTCCCTGCCCATGAAAACAATTTTGAAAATGTTGTTTTTCTCAAAAATTACTCTAAATTTTTAGAATAAAATACCATATATTAAAGATATTTATTTACACATGAATGAAATGTATATCTTGTATATTCTGGGAGTAGCTTCTAAAGAACTGTCCATTCTGGATGAATTTTGCTTAAATTTACTTAACTGGTAAACCGTAAGAAATAGTCAAATGCTTACTTCACCAAAATGTAGAGGTCGTTAAAACACACAATTTATGTAATAAGAATTTTTGTTGTAGAGTTGACCGTTTCCGGGATATCTCATATTATTGGTTTCAATTTTAAGCTACTTAAACTTTTCTTTCGTCTGTCTTCTGTTTATCTATTCCTGGCAAGCAAAGATAACCGTTTCACATAGCGACCGGATTTTGCAATTATTGACTATCGTTTTAGCCTAGCATATTCCCTTACTTCCCTTTTGCGTAAAAATAACCAAGTAATATGACCAATTTTGCTAAAATTTATCTTGTTTAGCATGATGTAGATAAAAGAGTAATCTTTTGTGAGAAAGGTTAGTTCAGCTAGGGAATATTTTGTGAATAGAACTCATCGGATATTTCTTTTGTTCGCATTATGTCAATCGCGATTAATGTTTAGAAATGTTTTTAATGTAGGAAATACAGACTTGATTAATATACAATACCGTTTATATGTATGACGTTATGTTACTAATGGATTCCTGAATAAATCATTCTCAAATTGTCTAATTAGAGTTGCAACGAAGTAAACTGCAATTTTGAAAAATATAAATACACAGTAACAATGTTTTAGAAAAGCTGAAGCTATGAACAGCTATTTCAGTTATTTTAATGAGATATTCATTTTTCCGGCAATTGGGTTTTATATATTTCTTATGGTTTCCTAATTATATAAAATTCATGAGAATTAAATTATCATTATAGCTAATCCTAGAAACTTAAATTAAATATTTGCATGCCACAACTCAAATACATTATTTCTTCTCGTGTTTCTGATTCAAAAGTCCTACTATTTTCTCTCCATAAATCAGCATAATTTGTTGCTTCTTGGAGATTCCCTGTCATATATTCTTTCACTCTATTCTTTACATTTCACTCTATTTTATTGTTTAATGTGTAAATTATATGTCAAATGATATTGTTTTAATTAAATGGTGGAAGATAATTAAAAATTAAGAAACAAATAAAATTATAAATATCCTTGTAAATAAATGTTGGAAGACCTTAAAAATCATTACCTGGGCTCCTTATGTGGTATTTTACTTCAGCTGGAAATTTGGTATTTATCAAGATAATTTAATTAGGGTGTGCAAACAGGCTGACAAATTCATACTAAATTTTGTCAAAAACACTTTTTATGTGTCCAAAACGTATATTATAATAATAATACTACAGATATGAATTATGCTCTTGAGAAGAATGCAATTTTTCCTTTCCTTTAGGAGGCTAAAGGATAAAAAACAGTAAAAATCGAGACTCTTTTCAATCCGGAAAGTGATTAAAGTTTCAGTTTAGAGGCATGCCATAGGTAACAGATTGTAATAATAATAATAATAATAATAATAATAATAATAATAATAATAATAATAATAATAATAATACATATTTTAATTATCATTATTATTAATATAAATATAGGTCTCATTCGTCTTTCATAATTATTTAAATATTGTTGCACAATGTGTAAATTATTACTTTTTGAGTTATTGAGGCTGAGTTTATGCATTTCAAACAAAAAACGAATAGCCAAAATAATTATTTCTATTACCCTAATATTTTCCTCATCAACAAATCTGATGTGTTCCATTTACATAACTGTTCGTACAAAGAGTCTTTTATCTACATCATGGTAATTCAGATAAACGTTAGCAGAATTGGTCTTATTTTTTGCTTTATTATAAGTAGGAGATAAATAAGAGAATACATTAGGCTAAAGCGATAGTCAGATCTTGCAAAACCTGGTCGCTATGTGAAACAAGTAAGATTCGCGTTTAAGATGAGTAAGTATAAAACTGAAACCAATATCGAGGAATATCTAAAAAAACCGCCAACTCTGCAAGAAAAACCTATATGACATAAATTATGTGTTTTAACGCGATGTATATTTTTTGTGTATCAAGTTTCTGTTCATCTGTTTCGGTTTAACCGTTACGCAAAATTCTGCAGAACTCATCCAGAATAAATAGGTCTTCAGAGGCCATTCCCAGAAAATTCAAGATCTACATTTTATTTGTCATGTAAATTACTCAAATATAAGAGATTTTAATCAAAATTGTTAGTCATATTTAAGAACATAATTTTTTTCTAAATTTTCTCCATGTAAAAGGTAGTTTGTGGTGGGGGGATTTGTTTTTTAAAATCTTCGTATCTTGGAATACTAAGCTTAAATGCCAAGTTTGGTATTTAACGGACTCTTCGTTTTTGAGCTATGCTGTCCACAGACACACATACTGACCTTTTTCTAAAAATGTTTTTTTTTATTCAGGGAGTCTTAAAACATGTATTTCCGGTGAAATCCGAATTTTTTGGTGTAATATAATACCTTCTCTGTACACTAGAGGAAGTAAAAATTAATTGCAATACTATAGTTTTGCTACCCTAGGATTTACAAACATAGTTCCATTAATAGATAATCAAGAAGATTAGCCAGAGATGTTCTGTCAGATACTGGAAGTGTAATATGATCACTACAGATGAAGCTGTAAAAGCGTGACTGTGTCCAGCATAGCATAGTGTAAAGTTAAAGAAAATCGTCAACGTAGCTTGAAATTGCTGGTACGTTAAAGGACATCTTATGCTAGCAGAAATAAGTGACCAGACTTTAAGATAATGGTGGAGTACAGTGGACAGAGCAACGGAGCATGTGATAGACTCAGCACGCGAGCTTAAAATGCTGATCACATGGACACCGTTGAGGACTCATTCATCTTCCAGTCCAGTACAGAGAATGGAACATCCAACAGATTTCTTTCAACAATAACAATAATACACGAAACCCAATGAGATGCTTCAAGTTTGTGGCTTGCCTTCGTAAGGTGGAGGGTCTAGCACAATAAGCCCCAGGCTGAAGTGCGCCCGGAGAAATGACGGGAATCTGTATCGTAAATGAAGAAAGTGGAGAGTCAAATTCGCGTACTGGCCAATTTGACTAGATTCTTCTGGTTTCTTTCAGCTGCCTGGTAAGTAACTGATTATATATTCCGTCACATGACCTAAAATTCCACATGTAGAATAAAACAAATACACAAAAATATTTTTGTTAAATTCACATTACTTTTACTATCACTCTTCTACAAACTGTTCTTACCAAATCTTATTATTCAATTTACTTCATGTTAATACAGATTAAGATTTACATAAGTGATTATACATATATTTTTTGTGGGTACAAGGGGAATAGGGGCATATAGTAGTTTTAAGTGATATGCAAATGAGTCTTTTAAGAACGGTGACGGCTTAGGAATGGCGTTCTCTGCATGGTCACAAGAAAAAAAAACGAATAACGACTTTGCAGCTGAAAAAGTAATTTGAGACCAATTGTAGAGAACATTTCTAAAGAAACGGCGAATTACACAAAAATTTGTAATTGATATGATTTCCTTGTTTCAGCGAGATCTAAATTTTTGCATTATAAGAACCACTTAATTACTTTTATTGTTTTATGGTGGAATGAGTGGCGGGGAAACCGGAGAAAACCAGCCCGGACGCCGTTTCGTCCACCACAAATCCCATGTGTAGACACTTTAGATCGAACCTGTGCCGCCTAGGTGGGAAGCGAGCGGTCTAACCACACAGCCACTGCACCACCCTACTTTGAATACCTCAAATACCAAGTTTTGTATTTAACGGACTTTTCGTTTTTGAGCTAGGCTGTCCCCCGCCCACACACCGCGACCTTTTTCTAAAGGTTTTGTTATTCAGGGGTCCTCAGAACATGTACTTCTGGTGAAATGACAATATGGTAATTTTGGATGGAATACAACAACTTCTCTGGCTACTATGCACATTGTGCATATCTGCTATGATTGGAATATACTTTACTTTCTTTATTTTATGTTAATTATTCTCATTTTGTGTTAATTAATTAATTTTTAGTCATTAGCATATAAGTAATATCTGTAAAACAATGATGTATGACAAGAATTTAAAATTGGGAAATAAATCATAAAGTTTGCAATACACTTCCTGGTATACGGAACTAGATGTAAATACTTTGTACTGCAGATTTTATTTGATTTTTACTTTCTCTAGCCCCGTACGTACATGTACATAGTGGATAGAGAAGGTATTGTATTCCACCCAAAAATTTGATGCCGAGATTTCACCCGAAATACACCCCTGGATCCAAAAAAAGCATTTTCAGAAAAAGGTCCGTGTGTATGTGTCTGTCTGTCTATATGTATGTAAGGACAGCATAGCTCAAAAACGAAAAGACGGTTGAATACCAAACTTGGCATTTAAGTTTGGTATCTTCCAAGGGTGCGACACAAATATTTTCCAGAAAATCCCCCCACCCAAACTATCCTTTACATGTAACATTTTTCGATTTTTTTTTCTTCAAAATGCCTCAACGATTTTGATTAAAATATCATCTATTAAAGTAATTTCCATCAGAAGTAATATGTATATATTGAATTTTCTGGGATAGCTTCTGAAGACCTATTTATGGTGAATGAGTTTTGCTTAATTTTGCACAACTATTAAACCTAAGAGATACACAAAAACTTACTATACAAAAGATGTAGATCTTGTTAAAATACACCACTTATATCCTATACTTTTTTTCGTGGAGCTTACTGTTTTTGAGGTATTCCTTGTTATTAGTTTCAATTGTAAAGTACTTATACTTTTCTTGAACAGGAAGCGTCTGTTTTTCTTTTGTTCTACTCCTGGCCAAGCAAAGAAGCGATTTTCAATGACAAGGCATAACGACAGCTTTTTTAACATTTGACTATCACTTTAACATAGCGTATTCCTTTAGTTCCCTTCTACTTATAGGAACTAAGTAATAAGAACATTCTGCTAATGTTTATCTCGATTAGTAATCTTTTGTAAGAAGTTTGTTTGTAGAGCAGCTAGAGAAAGTCATGTGAGTCATTAGGTTTTTTATTTTTAGTAAGTACATATGTGCTAGGGAAAGTAAAACTAAGACAGTTATTAACTGCACTTCGTGTAAATTTTGGAAGAAAATAAGCAAGATAGAAATTTCAGCATTCCTTCGCCTTAAGACATTTTTCGAATGGTAATGCTATGTGACTCACCCCTGTATTGAATCACGACAGACCCGGGTGAGAAGTGCGTACCACGTCTTCCTCTTTTTCCTCTTGTAATCTGCTTCCCCTTGCTTCTCCGCTCTACATGCCATGACGTTTTTCAACAGTGCTTACAATCAAAGATTTACGGAGCCATAATGAGTTACTTCTTGACACCGTAATACAGTGCGTCGTACCCTTCTTATTTTATATAACCACACCACACCTAGTCCATACATAAGGCCTTCTCATTATAAGAAATGCTTCACAAGGGCACATATAAATACAAATTTATGTAATGTGTGCACCGTATTTGAGATAAATGAAGGAAATACGCACAGTGACTGGTTAATGATAAAAGAAAAAGAACCAGATTTTCCAAAATCTACTGAGACTTTTGGCATTGTTATGGATTATGCTGAACATTTTGATGCATATATGTTAAGTCATTTCTAAATTGTTTGCAAATGTAGACAAACTTTTCTTAGCCATTAAAAGAATACAAGTTGTAATCGGATTTGTTATACACTAAGCACAATTCATTGTAAGTAGATCTCTAACAATTTAAATTAAAAATATTAATTTAAGCAATACTTAGAACATAGCAGCACGAGAAGGTATTGTAATCCACCTAAAAAAATCTGATGTTACATCTCTAAAAAAATATTGTTAATACTTCATGCTAATCTAGATAAACATTAGCAGAAACGGACTTATTACTTAGTTGCTTATAAGTAGAAGGAAAATAAGAGAATACACTAGGCTAAACCTACAGTTAAATGTTTTAAAATGTGGCTGCTAAGGGTTTGAAATCCATTTCTTTGCGTGGCCAGGAGTTGAAACATTTCCGTTTGAGAAAAGTTTTTAGTATTTTAAAACTGAATCCAACGACAAGGAATATCTAAAAAAAAAACGATTGATTCCAGAAAAAAAATGTATGTGGCTTAAATTGTGTGTTTTAAGGTGATCTACATTTTTTGCGTAGTAAGTTTTTGTCTATCTCTTACGGTTTACCAATTATGCAAATTTCAGAAAAATTCATCCAGAATAAAGTGGTCTTCAAAGGCATTCGCAGAAAATTCAAGATGTACATTTTATTTGTCATATAAATATCTTAAATATACAAGATTTTAATCAACATCGTTAAAGCCATTTTTGAGTAAGCCAAAATTTTCAAAAAATTTTCCATGTAAAGGGTAGTTTGGGTTTAGTGGATTTTTCCCAAAATCTTCGTGTCGCAAGTCCCTGAAAGATCTAAACTTATATACCAAGTTTGATATTTTACCGACTTATCGTTTTTGAGTTATCGTGTTGACGGACACACACACACACACACACCACACACAAACGCGCGCGCGCGATCATGCACGGACCTTTATCCCAAAATGCTATTTTTGGTTACATGGGGTCCTAAACGCGTATTTCCGGTGTAATCTCGGTATCGAACTTTTGGTTGGAAAGCAATACTTTCTCTGTACACTATGTACATAGAACGAGTAGATAAAGTAAAACTTCGATGTCGAGATTTCAGCATCTTCCAAGAGTGCGACACGAAGATTTTCAAGAAAATCTCCCCACCCCAAGCTACACTTTACGTGAAATTTTTTTTAAAATTTTGTTTTTCCCAAACTTAGCTCTAACAATTTTGGTAAAAATATCGTATATTAATAAAATATTTATCAATTATATTATTAATAAAATGTGTAACTTGAATTTTTTGGGAATGGACTCTGGAAGTCGTCTTTGTTCTCGATAAATTTTACATAACTGATAAAGCATAAGAGATAAACAAAAACTTAGTCACTAAAAGTGTAGATCTCGTTAAATACATAAGCTATGTTATAAACATTTTTCTTTTAGAGTTGGTCGTTTTTGAGATTTTCCTCAATTGTTTCACATAGCGACCTGCTTTTAAAAGATTTGATTTTCGCTTTAGTATAATGTACTCCCTTATTTACCTTCTATTTACAATGAAGTAATTAATAAGACCAATTCTGCTAATGTTTATCTCGATAAACATGAGGTAGATATAAAAATAATCTTTTGTAAGCAAAGTTTGTATTTTAAACAGCTAGAGAAAGTTATGTGAATGGAACACATCTGATTTTTGTTTATCTTTCTTCACATTCTAAAATTGTCGCTTCTTATAAATACAATTATAGATTAGTACAGATTAGTAATATGTTTAGATAGTAACTTTCCTACCATCCTATATTAAATACAGTTCCGGAATCTTGTCGGACTCCAGCACTGATTCCTCTTTTCTTTTTTTTCCCCTTTTTTTTTAACTACACGTACAATGTACATGGTGTATAGGGAAGATATTTGTATTTCACCCAAAAATTCTATACCGAGATTTAACTGGAAATACATGTTTTGGGTACCTTGAATCCAAAAAAAAAAAAAAAAACATTTTTAAAAAAGGTCCGTGTGTGCGTCTGTGTGTGTCTATGGACAGCATAGCTCAAAAACGAAATTACCGTTAAATACCAAACTTGGTGTTTAAGTTTGATATCTTCCAAGGATTCGACATGAAGATTTTAAAGGAACCTCCTCCAACCCCAACTACCCTATAGGTGAACATTTTTTCGAAATTTTTGATAATCTCAAAAATGACTAACGATTTTGATTAAAATCTCTTATATTTAACATATTTACATGACAAATAAAATGTATATTCTGAATTTTCTGGAATATTTTCTGTAGACCTGTTTATTGTGGTAGAATTTTGCATAATTAGTAAACTGTAACCGATAGACATAAACCTGCTACATAAAGAATGTAGATCTCGATAAAAGTCACAATTTATTACATACACATTTTTTCGTGGAATTGGCCGTTTTAGAGATATTCCTTGCTATTTATTTCAGTTGTAAAATACTTAAACTTTCTCATAGGGAACTTGTCAACGCTTGGCCACACAAAGAAACGAGTTTCAATTCTATAACAACCACGTTTTAAAACATTTGGCTGTCACTTTAGCCTTGTGTATTACCTTATTTCCCTTCTACTTATTACTGAACTTAGTAATACGATTGTTTCTGCTAATGTTTTAGCATTAAATAGAAGAATAAGCTTATTAGCAATAATTTTTGACAGAGGTGTTGAGAAAGTCATGTGAATGAAGCACACCATATTTTTTCTTAGTCCTCATAACGGCAAATGCTGGACAGGTACCTAAACTTAGCCTGAAACCTTCCCTTTCCAGTTATCGACGTCCTCTAGGTCTAGGAATAACATAGACTAGATCTCGATAATACACAATTTATATCATGTACTTTTTTTTTCTTGTATTTGGCTGTTTTTGAGATATTCCTTGTTATTTATTTCATTTTTAAAATACTTAAACTGTTCTAATACGGGAACTTGTCAACACCTGGCCACGCAAAGAAACGGATTTCAATCCCATAGCAACCACATTTTATAACATTTGACTGTCGCTTTAGCCTTGTGTATTACTTTATTTCCCTTCTACTTATAAGAAACTAAGTAATAAGACCGTTTTTGCTAATATTTTAGCATGAAATAGAGGAATAAGCTTATTAAAAATTGTTTCTTACAGAGATGTAGAGAAAGTGAATGGAGTACATCAGATTTTTTCCCTCTTTTTTCTTATTTTCTTAACATTTCCTTCGTTTTTCTATTTATTTACTGTTTGATTCTTATACCACACAAATATACATTTATTTACAACACACAGAAACGCCCATGCCCAAGTCGGGACTCGAACCCATGATCCCCTGCGCCATATCAGGTACTTGATAGTTGCAATGGCAGTGGAAAAGACAGAAGCAGAGCGGTGGTTGATCAGTGATGGAGTTTGCAGTAAACCCCAGTTGCAGCAATCTTTTGTTAATCTCCTGTGATTATTGCCTGTTCCCTCTCACAAAGCAGTAATCTAAATATGACGCAGTGGTAATCTCTTGGCAGTGGCCACCCGCCCACTCATCGGCATGCCAGAGAGTAAACACAGAGTGGTGTTCCGAGTGTTTACATTCTCATCGTGAAGACTCCGCTAAGAAATGGAGTAGGGCCGGGGAGGTTCATGAACTCTTCAACACTGCAAGTCCTTCAAAACATCCAAACTCAAGACATTAGTATCTTCTCCAGTTTTGTGCAACTGAACGTCTACAAAAGAGAAGTGATCTTCATTTTCGAATCCTACACTACTCGGTTCGATTCTCAGCCATAAAGGTGAGTATATAGTTTTAATTAATTGTTTTTTTTTTCACACAAGCTGTAGGACCAGAATTGCAGCCGTAAGGGGACTAGAAATAGTAAAAAATAACATTTTTTGTTTTAGACACTAATAAAACCTCTATTATTTCTAGTTTCAGAAAATGTATACTTTTGAGGAGTTAAGAGGATTTTAATCAACTTAAATTTATTTTAAATACTAATTTGCATTTCTTTAAAGCTGTTATTCAATACCCCTTTTAAGAACATTTGTATCTTTAAGTTCAGTTTTCTCAAAACTGCATTTTGCTTGCTTGTGTATCTTTTTTTCAGAAACTATGAGAGCTGGAAAGCTAAAATTTTCAGCACATATGTACAAGACATAGTTGAACTTTCTGAACCACAATCGTAATATTATATATAGATCATATTAAGAAAGCAACAACATTGCAAAATGTCTACATTTTTACTTTTCTGAATTTGCAAATATATTTCTTTTTTAATGTCTACTGAAATTGTATCATAACGAAACACTTGAGGTACAGAAAATAGTTTATTATAGTACTTTAGAACAAGCATGCAAAAGTGGTTATGTATTTCAAGTAGCATAAGAGAAAAAGATACATGAATTCACACGTTTTAAGACCAGGTTTTATTACTTTTTTGTTGAATGAAATACTTTTTATAGACTTAAACACATAAACTATTAATGCAAACAACCAGTTGAAATAATTATCATGATTTATAGAATAATTCATACAAATTTCTGGTAAAACAATTGGATACTTTAAGAGCAGTTGTAGTTCAACTCACTTTAAGTGTCATTTCCGTATGTTCAGAACTACCTTGTCCCCTTAAAAGAAAACAAGAAACGCAATACATTAATAAATAATATTCATAATGCTAGTATGGTGCTACAACGACGTTACTGGACGATGCACTACAGTTGGGTGAAGGTCCATATTGGTATCGTAGGTAATAAATTGGCTGACAGATTAGCTAAAGTACCAGAGAAGTAATAATATACAATACAATTCCATACTCCACCATCAAATCAGAAATTAAAAGGGCAGGTATCGAGGAATGGCAGACTAGATGGACCACCAAAGGAGTAGTAACTAAATCCTTTTTCCCGCTAATTAAATAAAGATTGAAAATGAATCTCCTAACAATTCTAGAACTTATAGCCATTTTGTCAGGCCACGGTAAAACTAAATCCTATTTACATCCATTTCACATAATAGATGACCCTATGTCACATGTAAAAAAGCCCAACAGACAGTTAACCATACGACTGTATTAACAAAGAACACCAGAGAGCAATATTAATCAAAAAAGTATTCAGAATGGAGATACCAGGCCTATAAGTAATCAACAACTAATATTCTGGCATTTACGAAGTTTTTGAAAATATATTAAACTAGCTGCCCACTCCGGCTTCGCACGGGTGATTAACCAATTAAAAAAACTCAGTCAAAATCTTCCGTTTACAGTACGAATCTGCAATGGTACGAAATTACAATTACATAATTTGACAATACTTTATTGTAATGCCTTGTAATGTACAATTTTGCTTCCGGAGATAAAACAAATAGCGGCGATGTTTTGCCGACTCTCGAGCACGCAAAGTACAACTATCCATGCGAAAAACACGACAATTGAAGGTATATTGCACACACTTCTAACGGTTGACTTTGGGATTTATTGTCATTGCGAAGCAAGGCGCGGCGGAAGCAACACGCTTAAATTCAAAAGGAAAGTCGGTTGACATTAGTGGTATTCTTGGAATAAGTATATCCTCACCTTTGAGCTTCTCTATGTTATAGTAGCTTAAATCAAAATTTTCATAATTTTTTTAATAGCGAGTTTTGTTCCGCTGCATAATTTTGGCTGATTGAGATTTCGTAGCATAATTATGACCGAGTCAACCTTGACATGTAAATTGTGTGGCGGTATTCTTGGTAAATCCAATGAATTTAGGAATTCAGTAAGATAACTAACGACTTCATTTGGATTGGTAATGGATCTCCATTTAACCCAAAATATTACTTGATCAAATGTATTGAGAGCAGCGCAATTGTAGTGTGATGATGACGCGGGTATCTTCGTGTTCTTTAGCTAGCTCATGTACCACATAACGTCAAATAACTAACATCTGCAACAGGAAGTTGAAACTAAATCGGATTCCGTTATTTCTCCGCCATTTTCAGATTCCAAGAAGGGTTAATGGTTCTGTACGTTGTTTATAACGTTGTTTTAAATAGAACAAAAATATACTTATATCTTTATTTATACGATATGACCAAGGGTACGATAGTTAATACATAAGAAATATTTTTAATTTTCACAGTTATCTTGCGTCATTGTCTCCATAACCGGGTGCATTCCCTTAGCACTGAAGAAGAAAAATAGAGCAGGAGGTATTACGGCCATCTGGTGGCAAATAATAAGTACGTATTTAACGTTTTCGTCGCCAGGAAAGCTGCTTTATTTTAAACGATAGGAGTACGGAAAGGACAGTTAATACTTAAAAATCTGATGTGTACCATTCACATGACTTTCTCTACATCTCTGCAACAAATTATTATTAAAAAGCTTATACTTCTATTTACTTCATTCTAATCAGAAAAAAATAGCAGAAATAGTCTTATTACTTGCTTCCTTGTAAGTAGAAGCGAAATAAGGGAGTACCATAGATTAAAGTGAAAGTCAAAAGCTGGTTGCTATGTCACTGAAGTTCCTTTGTTTGTATGGACAGCAGTTGACAAATTCCTGTATGAGAAAACTGTAAGTTCTTCATAGCAGAAACAAAAATCAAGGAATGTCTCAAAAACGACCAATTCCACGAAAAAAATGTATATAACATAAATTGTGGCTTTTATTGTGCTCTACATTTTTTGCGTAGTAAGTTTTTGTCCATCTCTTATGGTTTAGCAGTTATTCAAAATTCCGTAAAATTCATCCAGAATAAACTACTCTTCAGAGGCTATTCCCAGAAAATTCAAGATATACATTTTATTTGTCAGGTAAATGCCTTTAATATATGATATTTTAATAAAAATCGTTAGAGCTATTTTTGAGAAAATCGAAATTTTCGAAAAAAGTTCCATGTAAAGGGTAGTTTGGGGTGGGGGATTTTTCTCAAAACCTTCGTGTCGGATCCCTGGAAGATACAAAACTTAAATACCAAGTTTGGTATTTTACCAACTTTCGTTATTGAGTTATCGTGTTCACGGACACACACACGGACCTTTTTCTGAAAATACTTTTTTTGGATACAGGGGACCCTAGAACATATATTTCCGGTGAAATCTCGGTATCGAATTTTTTGGTGGAGTGCAATACATGCTCTATACACTATGTACATAGTGCCTATAGAGTAAGTAAAAATGTATTCGAATTTCACTGCTGCGTTGTGTCATCTCGACAAACTGTTTCGTTACCTTAACATTGGATGGGGAGGGAAAATACCACTATGTCCATCTAGTGGCAAATAAATAAGTACTTACTCTAGCTGTTAGTCGTCAGGAAAGTTTCTTTGCTGCTTTATTTTAAACAACAGGAATAAAGAAAGGACAGTTAATATATGAAAATGTATTTGAATTTCATTGCTGCGTTGTGTCATTGTGTCGATAAACTGGTGCGTTACCTTAACATTGAATGTGGAGGGGAAAATATAGCAGTACAACGACCATTTGGCAACAAGTTACCGTGATACCACTGCCATCTGGTGGTTATTAACAGAAATGCGTTCGCTTGGCACGATTTCAAATACTTTCCCGTACTATTTTTAATAATTTTCTATCCTACAAAGCTTGTCGTGACAATAACGAAAAAAAAAAAAAAAATGTTCAGTTTGATGCAGTAGTTCGGAAGTGATACGCGTGCATACATTTCAGCGATTCATTTTTATATATAATAGATTCATAGATATCTAAACCAAATATATTTATAAATAAATTGTATGATTAATATATAGTAATTCTGAGCACAGAGTAATTCCAAAAATAATTTAAACAGTCAAATGTGGTAATACAAAATTGTTTTAATGACATTCAACTGCAATAAGCTTATTTCTAAAACAAAATTTAAGTTTGTATTAGTATATATTATTATTTATTGTAATGTTTATCACTATTTGACTGCAATGAGTTTACTTCTAAAACAAAATGTAAGTGTATATTATTATTTATTGTAATATTTATCACTTATATAATGACAAACAAATGTAAAAACTAGTGTGCTGATAGTATGTACTAATGGGGCAGGCAGATGAATGTTTCATTTAAAAAAAAAAAAAAAGCCGTAGGACCAGGTTGGATAGATAGATTGAAAAATTCAATCCCATAGCCAGGATTTGAACCACGAGCTGCCGGTCTCTCTAGTCGGTTGCTCTAGCACTGAAATGTTTTTATGGACGCTCTTAACTACTGTGGTTCTCAGCGTAAAAGGCTGCTTAATTTTGCTCAGAGCTCTCTTTTATCAGGTTTGAGGTTATTTTATGTCCCGTAAATGTACACGAGACCAACGGCTTTACTTCACTTCCGAAAGAAGCCATGCTAAGAACTTTTACGCCTAAAAAAATCCATCGTCCTCCGCCGAGTTTGAGTCCTCGACCTTGGATATGTGAGGCTAAAATGGTAAATGCTACACCACGGAGGGCGACTAACTGACTTGCATGCTTCCCGGTAAACCACAAGGTGAGTATCAAATTATTTTGAGAAAAAACCTTATCCGGTTGATTTACCCTAAGCGAGATTCGAACTCGCGACCTTCAGAATGTAAGACAGGCACTCTGACCCCACACTTGTAAGGCGGGCCTGTAATTTATTGTAATAAGCTTACGGTGCGTTATAACTTTAGAAAATTATCGGTTTTAAATAAAAGTCGTTTTAGATTTTTGTTGAAACTGTACAAAAGTATTCAAGAATTACTTGCCTGAGGGGGTGTCTCACTGGCCGCACTAATTTCCTAACCTGTTTTTAGATTTTAGTACTCGTATAGCAGAGCAAAATATTTTAACATTGTAATTTAAGATCCTGAATGTACTAGCTGTAACACATTAGAAGACAAAACAAAAGGTAGGGCTCGCATTCCCCCCTTCCTACTCTATAATCTAACTTTACAGTATTAAAATATATTTTGATGAGTTAAATAATGCTATAGTTTTATTCACGGCAAGATTACATAAAAATCTTCTTAAATGTTTACTAAACTTTATGTCAAAAGAATTTCTTGACACCTTATATGGGTATATTTATGTATAAATTATGAAGATTTTCAATATATAAAATTGAAGGGATTGATTACAAAGGTATAATAGTTAAAAGGAGGCCAAACTGCCCCATATTCGGCGTATGCAGATATCCCTTCATGCATTAAAAGAGTTGCAGAACTCAACTTTTTCAGGTTAAAACCGGTCTGTAAGAAACTGGTGTGATCGACCTTAGTTTTACCTGTCTTGCTTATCAGCGGAGACAAACGTTGTTCATACAATTGCTCTTGGATCAGTGTTTATCTGTTACGGTAATCGACAGGGTAGCGTATTTTATGATGCAATGTTGTAGGAAATCGAATTCTTACTTTTTCTACATGTACGATGTAGGTACATAGTGGATAGAGAACTTATTGTATTCTACCCAAAATTTTGACACCGAGATTTCAATGGCAATGTGTGTTTGAGGTTTCCTGAATTAAAAGAAATTGTGAAAAAGGTCCATGTCTGTGTGTGAACGCATAACTCAAGAATGAAAAATCCGTTAAATACCAAACTTGATATTTAAGCTCAGTATGTTCCAAGAATGTGACACGAAGACTTTCAAGAAAATCCCCACTCCAAACTTTACATGGAACATTTATTTAAATGTTGGTGTTCTCAAAAGTGACATTTTTATTATAGTATCATATGCTTGAGGTATTTCTAAGACAAAAAGTATATATGTAAATACTTATTTATTTTACTAAGAATAGGTCTGAAGTCCTCATTCTGAATGGCTTTTAGACAGCTGATAAACCATAAGAAATTAGGATTATGAAGTCGCAGATAGGAACCCTTGACCACTGGGACAGAACACCGGCACTGTGCATTTTACGTGATTCCAGGAAGGGATGGAGGGAGGGTTGAGGAGAGAGGCCCGAAGGTCGACCAGATCCGGAAAACGACGAATTCCTAACTGCTACAGTTAGAACGCCTCTAACAAGTCCTAGAACACCGCGATGGACCCCCGGAGGGATCACCAAACCCGAAGGCGCGTTCCCATCATGTGTTCCCGACGACGACGTCCGGATAATCTTTAACAATGTGAAATCAATCATCCAGCCGCAATCCCCGAATACCAGCACTTGGTCCTTCAACCCTGAAAGAAAAATAATTATGAAATAATATAAACTGGAAATGGCGGTTCAGAAAATTGGGGGGGTTACAATGAATCTACCCAGCATTTGCCTGCCGACAGGGGAAACCCTCGGAAAACACATGTGTTAGGTAGGCCGGATACGGGGATCGACCTCTGAGTGGGGGCCACTGACGAAATCATCTCTTTTGTTACCTAGGAATAGACAACATCTTACAGCACATACAAAAGCACACAGTTATTCAGATACCTACAATTTTTTGACTCAATATTTAGAGTTATTCTTGAAAATTTTCTGAAACAGAAAGTCGTCATTCTTTTCTATTTTGTTTTACTCCAAACCATACAAAACAAACCGTATTTAATTTATCACATAGCAATCAGCTTTTAAAATGTTGGATTATCCCTTTAACCTAGTGCGTTCGCTTATTTCCCTTCTACCAACAAGGAACTAAGTAAGAAAATTTCTGCTGACACTTAAAATAAAGAGATTCTCGTAGAAGAATGAACCTTTGTAAGTATAGTTTGTTGCAGAATATGTAGAGAAAGTCATGTGAATGAACACGTCAGATTTCTAAGCAACGGTTGTCTGTTGTTTTACATTAACATCCTATACAACTCAATGCTGCAGATTTTGTTCACGTTGACTTTTAGAAAGAAACACACGAGCAGGTCATTAAGAGTACCCACGATGAAATTTGCTGTTGTTTTGTTTTAGCTATGAACGGAAGCCCGGTTCTATGTGTGACCTTGAGTGAAATCAGTGACATGTGGTGAAAAGTGGGGAGAACTGCTCCTCCATAATTTTGGCAGTGATGTTGGTTAATTACAACCTCGCTTCTTTAGCTGTCATGCCAGATACCAGGATGATGATTCCTAACTTTTCATCGTGGCTGCAGGAAAATGAAACTGTGGAAATGACATACTGTCACTGTTTCTATTAGAGTGACTCTGTGCAACAGTTGCTTCGATAGAAAATAGCATATTCACTACAGTCAAGTTTTACTTAAGAGTTATGCGTTATTCTATCGGCCTTAGAGTTCCTAATTCTTGAACGTGTAAGGAAAATACGCAGTTCGTATCTGTACCACTCAACAATATTATTATTTTCTTTAAAAAGTAATAAGACTATATTTCAGGGACATTAAGAGTGAAAATGTGACTACAATCGATCATTTTTAGTTTCTCTACACATAGTGTATAGGGAAGGCATTGTACTCCACCTAAATATATCTCCGGAAATACATGTTTTGAGGGCCCATGAGTCCAATTTTTTTTTTTAGAAAAAGGTCCTCATAAATGAAAATACCGGTATTTAGAACTGGTATTTAAGTTTGGTATCTTCCAAGGATGTGACACAAAGATTTTGAAGAAGTTTCACCCACCCCCAACTACCCTTTACATGGAACATTTTTTGAAAATTTTGATTTTCTCAAAAATGGCTGTAACGATTTTGATTAAAATACCTTATGTATAACATCTTTTTATTATAAACGAAATGTATATCTTGAATTTTCGGGAAATATCTTCTGAAGACCTCTTAATTTTGGATGACTGGCAACAAAACAGATCTCATTAAAACCACAATTTATGTCACATACATTTTTTATTGAGTTAACCTTTTTCGATATATTGATTTTAAGCCAGTTTATCTTTTCTCAAATGGGAAGAGAGCTTTTTTTTTTTTTTTTTTTTTTTTTTTTTTTTTTTCAGTTCTCGTTTTGTTTTTTTTTTTTTTTCTCCTGGCAGGCAAAGAGATTGGAATTTCAACTGTTTCGCATAGCGATCGGCTTCTAAAGGACGAGACTATCGCTTTAGCCTGTGCATTTTCTTATTTCCCTTCTATTTGCAAGGAAACTAGTAATAAGACTAATTCTGCTCGTAATAAGAGATTTGTTCTTGATTAGCATGCTTTAGATAACAGATTAATGTTTTTAATAACAAGTTTGTTTACCGAACAGGTAGAGTACATCATGTGAACTGAACACATTATAGCTTTGTCCTTCTACTTACATGGAACCAAGTAATATGGACAATTTCTGCTAATGTTTATCTCGATTATCATAAAGTTGGTAGAAAAATAAGCTCTTTAATAATAATTTGTTACAGAGATGTAGAGAAAATCATGTGAAAAGAACACATAGATTGTTATAAGAAATAGTTATTGGAACCTTTGGGTTTAGCTGCCCACCCTTGCTTTGGGCTCCACAGTCATTTAACATCATAAAAAATAACATTGTTTCTTAGCATATTCTGTTTTTCTCAGAAATATATTTTCACTTCATCATTGCATTTTCACATTCTCACTCAGTTTTTGTTAAAATACAATTAAAATTTCCCAATATGTGCAGACGTATCTATTGTAATATTACAGCCTACAAAATAATCCTAACACCAATAGTAATTTTTAAAAAAATATTTTTATGAAAAAATGATCAATTTTAGAGATTAAATCACGGCGGCGCCCTGGCCGAGTGGTTAAACCACTCGCCCCCTATTTAGACGCCCGCATGTGGGATTTGCGGTGGGCAAGGCCTGTGCGAGTTTTCTCCGTGTCCTCGGTTTCCCCCGCCGCTCTTTCCACCAATTGCTCCATCATTACCTTTCCTAACCATAATCATAATATAGTAATCAAACTTATTGAAATATTAACGCCTTAATTTTTGTATGTGGTTTAAAGCTCCAGTTCAAAAAATAACGAACACATTTTGAGGCGTTGAATATATTGGTTACGCAATTTAGTATTTACATAATCAAATTTAGCTAATAATTTATATCTTGCAGAGTATTTATCCAATTTGAATGAAACTTGTATTTTATACTAACCTAACAATAATAAAGTAAAATTGTGTATATTAGTGTAATTCTAGTTTTTTTGTTGTTAAATACCAATATATTTAGTACACTCATGATTACTTAGAGCACATATAGAAGCGCCTGCACCAGATGTTGATAAACCAATAATTTTTCAATCATACTCAAAATTAGCTCCCCATCCTGATATAGGTCTTCAGATTCATTCGGCCATTACCGCTACTCATTTGGCCACACATGACGTCTCTTACAGAGGACTAGCGAACGATGAGTAGAAGGGGTGAATATCGACAGTTTCAAGATGACCTTATGAAATGGAACTTCATCGTATTTTTCCATTATTTACATTTGGAAAATTCGCTTACGACTCGTGAACTCGATATCGCAGCATTTATGCTGATAGGTAAATCATTTAGTTGGATGGTTATGGTAACGTAGAGGGCTTTAATGGCACAACTTCCCCATTACAATATACGCTTGTTCATAATCTTTACAGCAGTAAATAACTGAGTGGTTAGACCAGTCGCCTGTCCGGGTTCGATCCCAGGCGACCGCATGGGGATGGTGGACAAAGTGGCGCAGGGGCGGGTTTTCTCCGATTTCCCCGCCATCTCATTCACTGGTGTTTCATCTTCATGCCATGTATCAATAGTATCATAGCCTGCGGTGCCATACGTAGTTAAAATGTGGGTTACACTCCATCAAAAAGACAAAACATCAGTAAATAAAAACTGATTTACACAGAATAAATTAAGAAAACAGACAAAAATTAAAACGCACAAAATATCCTGGTGAAAAGCAGTTCTACATCAACCTTTTACGAAGTCGGCAATGCATGCAGTTCAAGGTTCAACTCTGATCCTCCCCTTTGAGACAAGGGGCTCGATGAACTAATAATGACGACTTGCATTTAAACTCACTGATGCTAAAAGTCCAATAAATATGAAGACTCAGTATAAATATTGTCAAAAATCTGCATAAAATATAGAATTTAAAGTTTCAGTTCCAGTGAGATAGCCACTATTTAAGTTTACAGAACATTTCAGGTGAATTTTCTTATGCAGTTCAGAATGCAGACGTATTTTGGAAGTCTCTGTTGCGGAGTGAAGCTGAGAAGGGAGAGAGGAAGCCCACGTGGCTTTTCACACATCCGGACACGCAGCTCCCAAATTCAATTTGCATTTGTCTGACGGAATGCGACAGAACAAGCGAGCGCTTTCAGATGCTCGCCATTCCTGGACATTTAGCGGCTCCTTTCTTGCACTTGTTAGCGGTGCTGCGTCAACGTTACCCTCCAGAGTCTTTAACCGCGTTAACGGCATATTCCATACTAACGGCTGGTGCTTTTCTTTTTATTGTTACCAGATTTATGTTTCAATTTACTCTCTGTTGGATCCTGGCTCGGTGGATGAAGTATGACGCCAGGTCGGAGTCAAGCGTACTTCATCAACTGATTTATGGGCTATTAATTACGTGGCTCCCTTTATTCAAACCTTAATTTCAGGACATTATTTACTACTGGTAGTCAATTCTTTGTATCGCTCTATATAGACTCACTATGGAATGTCCCCAAGGATCTTCCGAAAAATGTAGAATTGCTTGACTAATGCGCTCTTCATAAATGCGCAAATAATCCGTGTTTAAATAATTGTAACAATAGAATCGCGTATGCTTTTTGCTCAAGCCATCACTACCCAAGGATTTTGGAACATGCAACAACCCAATTTTCATTTTTACATTCTCAATGGAGTCCTATGTACGTACGTACATAGAAGGCACAGAAGGTATTGTATTTCTCCTAAAATTCCTATTTCGATATTTCACCGGACATACATATTTTGAGGTCTTTTGAATAAAAAAGCTATTTATAAAAAGGTACATGTATGTGTGTATTTGCGCTTGTGGATAGCTTAGCTAAACAAAGTCTGATGTGTACTATTTACATGACTTTCTCTACATCTCAATTATTCTTATAAAGCTTATACTTCGATTTACTTCATGTTAATCAGAAAACATTAGCAGAAATAGTCTTATTACTTGCTTCCTTGTAAGAAGAACCGAAATAAGGGAGTACCATAGGTTAAAGTGATGATCAAAAGCTGGTTGTTATGTGACTGAAGTTCCTTTGTTTGTATGGACACGAGTTCACAAAGTCCTGTATGAGAAAAGTATGTTTTTATAGCTGAAACCAAAAATGAGGAATATCTAAAAAAAACAATCAACTCCATGAAAAAAGTGTATACAACATAAATTGTGTGTTTTAATGTGCTCTACATTTTTTGTGTGGTAAGTTTTTGTCTATCTCTTACGGTTTAGCAGTTATACAAAATTCCGGAAAATTCACTCCGAATAAGGTAGTCTTCAGAGGCTGTTCCCAGAAAATTCAAAATTTACATTTTATTTGTCAGGTAAATATCTTTAATATACGATATTTTCATCAAAATCGTTAGAGCCATTTTTTAGAAAATTAAAACCTTCGAAAAAAGTTCCATGTAAAGGGTAGTTTGGGGTGGTGGATTGTTCTCAAAATCTTCTTGTCGCATCCCTGGAAGATATTAAACTTAAATACCAAGTTTGATATCTTACCGGCTTTTGAGTTATCGTGTTCACAGACACATGGACACACAGACACACACACGGACCTTTTTCCGAAAATACTTTTTTTGGATACAGGGGACCCTAAAACATATATTTCTGGTGAAATCTCGGTATCGAAATTTTTGGTGAAGTGCAATACCTTCTCTATACACTATGTACATAGTGCGTATAGAGAAAGTAATAAAGGCCCCTTAAATACCAAACTAGATATCTTCCAAGCTTGCAACACGAACATTTTTAGGAAAATTGTCCACGCTTAACTATTCTTTACATGGATGATTTTTAGAAATTTTCGATTTTCTCAAAAATTACTCTTAACGACTCTGATTAAAGTACAGTATATTAAATACATTTACATGAGAAATAATATGGTCTTGCATTTCCTGAAACTGCCAATCTTCTTAAATCTGGATGACCTTTGCATAGCTGGTAAACCGTTAGACAGGGACAAAAGTTTACCACTAAAATGCAGATCTCGTTAAAATACGCTTTAAGACAATTTTTTTCAATTTATATTCAAAATTAGCTCCCAATCCTAATATAAGTATTATTAAAATAGGAATGACTAATAAGAATTTTAAAAAACTAAATATGTTTTATTGTCAATGAAGTGGTTATCTTTTTGGAGGATATCTAGTTTTTAATAGACGAATTTAATTCAGGGATTATACATTATTTTAATATGATTACATTTTTCATGTGAAAATATGTTCATGGTACTTTCTCTATACGAACTATGTGCATAGTGTATAGAGAAGGTATTGTATTGCACCCAAAATTCGCTTCCGAGATTTCATCAGAAATATATGTTTTGCCACCCCCTGAATCCAAAAACAGCATTTTTAGAAAAATGTCCGTGTGTGTGACTGTGGGCAGCATAGCTCAAAAACGAAGAGACCGTTAAAGCCTAAACTTGGTATTTATTTGGTTTCTTTCAAGGATGCGACATGAAGATTTTTAAGAAAAACCCCCCTCCCCAAATTACCCTTTACATGGAAAAAAAATTTCGAAAATTTTGATTTTCTTAAAAATGGCTCTAACGATGTTGATTAAAATCTCTTATATTTAAGATATATACTTGCCAAATAAAATGTATATCTTGAATTTTCTGGGAATAGCCTCTGAAGACTACTTTATTTTTGGATGAATTTTACGGAATTTTGCAAAACTACTAAACCGTAACAGATGGACAAAAGCTTACCACACAAAAAATGTAGAGCACGTTAAAACACACAATTTATGTAATATATATCTTTTTTCGTCGCGGAGTTGATCCTTGATCCTTGATTATGGTTTCAGTTATGAAAAACATACTTTTCTCATACAGGAATTTGTCAACTCCTGTCCATACAAACAAAGGAACTTTAGTCACATAGCAACCAGCTGTTGACTATCACTTCAACCTATGGTACTCCCTTATTTCACTTCTACTTACAAGGAAGCAAGTAATAAGACTTTTTCTGCTAATTATTTCTCGATTAGCATGAAGTAAATAGAAGCATAAAGTTTTTAACAATTTTTTTTGCAGAGAGGTAGAGAAAGTCATGTGAATGGAACACATTATATTTTTTGTTATTGATTTCAGTTTTAACATACTTTTCTCAAACATAAATCGTCATCCCTGTCTCTTTAGTTTTACTCCTGGTCTTACAAAGAGAACCACATTTTATCAAACGCTTAGCGACAGGTTTGTAGGATTTGACTATCGTTTTAGCCTAATATATTCCTTTACTTCCAAACTACTTACAAGGAACTAAATAATAAGAGTATTAATGCTCATGGCTACCTCTATTAGCATGAAGTATACAGAGGAATAATCTTTTGTAAGAATTTTGTTTTTTTAAAAAATCTAATTTGTTTCATTAACAAGGCTTTGTCTATCTATTCCACAACAAATAATTCGTACTAAAGCTCTCTGTACTTCATGCTAGTCGAGATAAACATTAGAAGCAATGGTTGTATTACTTAATTCAAAGTAGAAGGGAAATAACGGAATTCACTAGGCTAATATAATAGTCAAATCTTTTAAAATCTGTCACTTTGTGATGCAGTTGCAATTTCTTTCTATTAATATGACCAGAATGAAAGAAAGTGATTAATGACCTACCATAAGAGAAAAATGATATTTTATAACTAATAAAAAGGAATATCTCGGAAATGGTTAGCTCTTAACTCCCCCAAAATAAATGAATAAATAAAATAATAATAATAATAATAATAATAAAAAAAAAATAATAATATAACATGAGTGCGGTTTAATGGGATCTAATTTTTTTATGTAGTAATTTTTTTCTACCTTAAGCCGGTTTACAATTTATGTAAAAGTCATTTAGAATTAAGAGGACTTTATGTAGAGATGTTATTGCATTTATATTTTGCTAAACTATATTTTGGCTTTATGACTCACTTTGGGAAGTTCGGTAAAGAAAAGGTGACATAATGCTTATTATGGAAGGGAATTATTTCACCAGTTGTAGTTTTTACGCTTGACAAATTTGAGCTTTTTCTGTTGAAACATTTTACATCTGGCGAAAAGAAACTGCAAGTTTAAAGACAGGATGTGTTGTCATTTGTAGCGATGAAAATGCAACTTAGTTCAGCGTGTATACAAAACTAAGCAGTTATTACTGCGTCCCGGAAGTAAAGCTAGGATTTCCAGACTTGGAAATAAAGTGCTAGTAATTTAATGGGGAAAATTTATTTACAGAACATGTAACGCAGTCAGTTCTGCTTTTGTTTATGAATAGCTTAATGTGCACATAACATAATTAGCTTATAGTTTATGCATAGATGTATTGTATTATACTCCCACCTGGTCACATAAAATAGTACCATTTCTTCTTTATATGTAACATTTATAATTATTTGTTCTTTCTTAAACCATTATTTATAACGTATTGTGCTCAAAAAGTGAAGGGGAACTTTTGATACCTTTACTCTTGATTTGACTATCATTTTTACCTTCTCTACTTAGTACATAGTACATAGATAAAGTATTTCATTCTACCCAAAAATTCGATACCGAGATTGCACCGGAAATACACCTTTTAGGCTTCCCAGAAACCAAATTAAGCATTTTCATAAAAAGGTCCGCGTGTGTGTCCGTGTGTCAGTGAGTCTATGAACACGATGACCCAAAAAGAAAAAGGCGGTAAAATACCAAACTTGGTATGTAAGTCGGGTGTCTTCCAAGGATGCGACACAAAAATTTAAAACAAAATTTCCCCACCCCAAAGTACTTTTTCGTGGAAAAAAATGTTAAAAATTGCAATTTTCTCAAAAATGACTCTAACGAGTTTGATTAAAGTACTGTTTTTAAAGATATTTACTGAGAAATAAAATTTATATCTTGAATTTTCTAGGAATAGCCTCTGAACACCTCTTCATTGGATGACTTTCGCATAATTGGTAAGCCTAAGAGATAGACAAAAACCTACTGTACAAAAATGAAGATTCCGTTAAAACACTCAATTTATGTAATATACATTTTTTTTCCTGGGGTGACCATTTTCGAGATACTCTTTGTTATTGGTTTCAGTTTTAAAATAAACTTTTTTCATACGGAAATTTGTCAACACCTGGGCGTGCAATGAAACGAATTTTATTCATATTCCAACCAGCTTTTAAAAGATTTGACTATTGCTTTAGGCTGTGGTATTTCGCTCCTACTTATAAGGAAGCAAGTTTTTACTAATGTTTTTCTCGATTAGCAACAACAGTAATCTTTTAAACGAAAAATTTTTAGTGAGAGGCTGAGAAAGCCATGTGAACGGAACACAGAGTTTTTGCTCTAATGTATTCCTGTTTGAGATGACACCCATGAAGTTGAAAGTTTGGTATTTAACGGATTTTTCGTTTTTTATTTATGTTGTGAATAAATACACCCAGAGATATTTTTGTAAAAATTCTTTTTTTGAATTCAGGGGTTATCAAAGCATATCTTTCTGGGGAAATCTCAGTATGTAACTTTTGTGTAGAATTCAATTCCTTCTCTATCTACTACGTTCAATGTTGTACATATGCGCTAGAGAAAGTAAAAACTCTTATGTGTTCTATTCACATGACTTGCTCCTTATCTTGGTAATTAATATAAAAAGCTTAGTCTTCTGTCTACTTCATGCCAATCAAGATAAACTTTAGCAAAATTGGTCTTATTACTTGCTTCCTAGTAAGCAGAAGGGAAATAAGGGAATACAAGCGATAGACAGATCTAAAAGCTTTGTATTACCAGAACATGACAAACTCCCGTATCTGAAATGTTAAGTGTTTTAAAGTTGAAAACCATAACACGGAATATCTAAAGAAATTATCTATTCCATGAAAATATGTGTATTACACAAATTGTGCGCTTTAATGAGAGCTACATTTTTGGTGCAGTCAATTTTTATCTAACGCTTACGGTTTACCGGCTATGCAGAAGTCAGCAACATTCATTCACAATAAAGAGATTTTTAGAGGTTCTTCACAGAAAATTGAAGATATACATTTTAATTGTCAGTAAATATATTTAAAATAAGTTGTTTAATCAAAATCGTTAGAACCATTTTTGAAAAAATCAAAATTTTTGAAAATTTTTCCATGTAAAGGGTAGTTGGGGGAGGATTTTACTACAAATCTTTATGTCGTATCTCTGCAAGATATTAAATTTAAGTACCAAGTTTTGTATTTTACTGAACTTTCGTTTTTAAGTTATCGCATTTTTTTTTTTAAATACGGTACCGGAGTCTGACTCCGGTACTGTATACCCTACTTTTATTTACTTTTTTTTTCTTCTTTTTACTTTGTTTTTCTGTATTATTACTGTATTGCTGTTTTCTAACTGTTACAACACAAACATATAGCACCCATGCCCAAGGCGGGACTCGAACCCACGATCCCCAGCGCTACGAAGCACCAAAGCCTTGGTGAGCGCGGCCATGGGGGCCGGCTTTTTTTTTTTTTTTGGTAATATATTTTATTGTATACCTACTTTTTTTTTCGCAATACTTACTAATGTGTTGAGTTATTTAGTATCTAGCATCATTCACAGGCACACGACACTCGGACACACATACGCATATCTTTTTCTACAAATGCTTCTTTTTTGGATTCCCGGGACCCTAAAACGAGTATTTCCGGTGAAATGCCTGTATCAAATTTTTGGTTGGAGTGCAATACCTTCTCTACCTACATACCGTGGACTATGTAGAGAAAGTAAAAGCAAAAGAAAACGAAATCCCATTGCTTGCCAAGTACGTGGCTTCTTTTGTTTTTATCCTACCCTAGATATTATAAACTTTTATAGCGGTTTTAAATTTGAAGTTACTTTTGAAATACCCCATATTATATTGTCTATGTATTCCATTATCTGCCGCGTATTTTTTACTAAACAAAAAATTTAGCAATGCCTCCTCGGGTTTAACCAACACGTTGAGATCTCTAGGTAGAGTCCCAGACATGGCATTTAATTATGTCGCAGTCTGATTTTTACTTTCTCTATACGCACTATGTACGTAGTGTATAGAGAAGGTATTGCACTCCACCCAAAAATTCGATACCGAGATTTCACCGGAAATATATGTTTTAGGGTCCCCAATATCCAAAAAAAAGCATTTTCACAAAAAGGTCCGCGTGTGTGTGTGTCCGTGTGCCTGTGAACACGATAACTCAAAAACGAAAAATCGGTAAAATACCAAACTTGGTATTTAAGTTTAGTATCTTCCAGGGGTGCGACATGAGATTTTGAGAAAAATCCCCCCACCCCCAACTACCCTTTACATGGAACTTTTTTCGAAAATTTTGATTTTCCAAAAAATGGCTCTAACGATTTTGATTAAAATTTCGTATATTAAAGATATTTACCTGAAAAATAAAATGCATATCTTGAATTTTCTGGGAATAGCCTCTGAAGAGTAGTTTATTCTGGATGCATTTTACTGAATTTTGAATAACTGCTAAACCATAAGAGATGGACAAAAACTTACTGCACAAAAAATATAGAACACATTAAAACACACCATTTATGTCATATACATTTTTTTCGTGGAGTTCGTTGTTTTTGAGACATTCCTTATTTTTGGTTTCTGCTATTAAAAACTTATACTTTTCTCATACAGGAACTTGTCAACTCCTATCCATATAAACAAAGAAACTTCATTGACATAGCAACCAGCTTTTGACTATCATTTTAACCTATGGTACTCCCATATTTCGTTTCTACTTACAAGGAAGCAAGTAATAAGATTAGTTCTGCTAATTTTTTCTGATTAGCATAAAGTAAATAGAAGTATAAGCTTTTTAAGAATAATTTGTCGCAGGGATATAGAGAAAGTCATATGAATTGTATGCATCAGATTTTTAACTATAGTTATCAATCATGACTGATATTTTATTCGAAAGGTTGTCTCTATTTCTGAACGATATGGAAGCTCCCTAAGAGCTTCTGTGTACCACGAAAGATGAAAGAAAGAGCAGAAACCGCAGAGACGAGGCAATGTAAACATAAAGCGTTATTTTTTTGTTTTAGCAAGTGCGGCAGCGAGATTGTCAGTTGTCTGGTATCTCTGTGTCGTGAAGCAATCCATTTGCTGCATAGTCCAGTATCAGCAGCAATTTGTCTCCGGAGAGAATGTTAGCAGGCCTAATCGTCCCTTCGCATGCCCAGAGCTCACCAACCGAAACTTTCCTCTTTTTTTTTTCTCTCCCTCTCCCTCCCACTCTCCCTCGCAGGCCCCCGTTAATTAACTACATGAATTACCCGATGTGCTGCGCTGCATTGCCATTTCCCAGATAAGGGCCCTAGCTCCATATTGAGACCACAGTTATTCCAAATGTTTCATGCAAATTCCAGCGCGCTGTCATCGGAGTATTGCTGCCGCCTCCTGGGTTATCGGCCCTATTAGTTATGGATATGGGCTCGAGGGGGGGGGACATTGCGGTACTCGCGATTTAATGAACGTGAGGGAGGGGGGAACGTGCCCCTTGGGTTGTAAGGGTAGCAGTAGCAGCAGTTTGCTTTCTCCAGCGCAATTATATCATGTGCTTCTTGCACTGTGCTGTACCATCAGTTGATAGATGTGCTGACTGATCCTTTATTTATTTGTATTCATTACCAACCGCATCATTTTGATGTATTTATGCGGGCAATAACTGTAGGTAATAGTGGTTGCTTAACTGTTTGCGTTGTTGTCCATTAAGCTATAAAGGGTGTTTCAACGTCAGTGTATGCAGCTGCAAAAGAACTATTTCCATAGCTCAGCTTGCAGAGCATAGGCCCAGGATTCAATCCCGGGCTGTACTCGGGTAAGTTTTCTGCGTAGAAGCTTTCTCTCTGTATGTGTAGAATCTGATGTTGAAAAATAGTTTGTGTTCTACTGTGAATTATATAATAAACAATTAAATCCGTCCATAATATACATTTTTGCTGCATGAATACCTGAGTACAAGTGCGAAGTAGAAAAAAAAACCAGAAATTAATAAACGATGACAGTTATGAGAAAATAATATGTGTTGGGAAATTTGAACCAAAAATAAGGCATATTTAGGAAATGATTAACTCTACAAAAAATGCATTTCACTTAAACTATGTTTACTTAAAACATCCTTAGCATGGCTTCTTTCGAGACGGAAGTAAAGCCATGGTCCCCTGTCGTAGCTTTACGCACGTAAAAGAGCCTCAAGCCTGACAAAGAAGCATCTGAGCAAAATTAAAGAACCTTTACGCCCAGTAAAGAATGGAATACTGATAACTACAGCATTAAAGAGCATCCATAAACAAAACTCAATTTAATTTAATTTAGAGGCTATTCCCAGGAAATTCAAGATATACATTGTTTGTTATGTAAATAGCTTTAATATACTCTATTTCAACTCAAAATCGTTAGAGACATTTTTTAGAAAGTCGAACATCCCAAAAATGTTCTATATATGGTAATTTGGGGTGGAAGGATAGTATTGAAAATCTTTGTGTGGCATTCTTGAAAGAAATTGAACTTGAATACTAAGTTTGGTGTTACCGACGTTTGCTGTTCACACACACATACGTACTCAGTGGATCATTTTCTAAGAATGCTTTATTTATTCATGCGTCCTCAAATCTGTAAATTAACTTGCAAAATAGATGTGAAATGTAAATCATAATGGTCAGACAATGCCATGGCCTTGTAATATATCCGTTCGTTCAAGTAATTATATTTCTAATACATCAAAACCGTTCATCGCATTCAAGAGGTCGCGAGTTATCCGGATAGGTTTTTTTTTCGGGGTTTTCCCTTATCCTGAGAAGACGAATGCAGATGGTTCCATCTGTAGTCAGATAGTAAAGTGTAGCTGGTCTTATAAGAGCTCCTCTCCTGATGCCAGTTTTACCACGTAACTCCGCGACAGGCAGATGGGGTTTGGGGGGAGGCATCCATCAAGCTGGAACTATTTGTAAATAGATGGCAGCGCATTCGGAATTACCAAGTATTTTTACTTTCTCTATACGTGCTATGTACATAGTGTATAGAGATGGTATTACACTCCACCCAAAAATTTGATACCGAGATTTTACCGGAAATATATGTTTTAGGGTCCCCTGTATCCAAAAAACGTATTTTCAGAAAAATGTCCTTGTGTGTACCCTTTACATGGAACTTTTTTCGAAAATATTGATTTTCTAAAAAATGGCTCTAACCATTTTGATTAAAATATCGTGCATCAAAGATATTTGCCTGACAAATTAAATGTGTATTTTGATTTTTCTGGGAATAGCCTCTGAAGACTACTTTATTCTGGATGAATTTTGCAAACTACTAAACCGTAAGAGATGGACAAAAACTTCCTACACAAAAAATGCAGAGTACGTTAAAACACACAATTTATGTTATATACATTTTTTTCGTGAAGTTGATCGTTTTTGAGATATTCATTTTTCTTTGTTTCAGATTTGAAAAACTTATACTTTTCTCATACAGGAATTTGTCAACTCCTGTCCATACAAACAAAGGAACATCAGTCACATAGCAATCAGCTTTTGGCTTTCACTTTAACTTATGGTACTCCCTTATTTCACTCCTACTTACAATAAAGCAAGAAATAAGACTATTTCTGCTAATTTTTGCTCCATTAGATGAAGTAAATGGAATAATTTGTTGCAGTGATATAAAGAAAATGTGAATGGAACACATCGGATTTTTAGTTTCGTTATTGTTTTAGAACTAAAGGTGGAACTTTGAGTAGTGGTATTAAGTATCCAATCTGGTATTTATCTTGGCACGGAAGAAAAGAAAATCACGGAAGAAAAGAAAAAAAGAAAAAAAAAACAGCCAGCCAGATTGGTCGGCCCGTGGGATTTGAATCCAGGATCTTCTCAATGCGAGTCATGACATAGCAATCACGGATAGAGAAGGTATTGTATAACACCCAAAAATTCTATGTCGATATTTCACGGGAAATATATGTTATAACTGCTTCCGTGGTCGAGTGGCCAAAGAGCTGACTTCTCACTCGGAGGTCCCGGGTTCGATTCCCGGCTGGGACGGGGAAGTTTTCTTTAGCCAGAATCATTCCCTATCCCCCACAGAGTATGGAAGTATGTATGTGAAAGTGAATTCCAATTTCCTCAAAATTTGGTTTAGATAATTTTATTTTCCTCAAACACAATTTTGCTTAACTGTTGGACCGTAAAAGATGGACAAAAGCTCTAAACACACACAAAATGTGGAGCAGATCAAAGCAGACAATTTATGTTACATACATTTTGTTCGTAGAGTTGATCGTTTTTGGTTTCAGCTTTGAAAAATGTATACTTTTCTCGTACAGGAATTTGTCAACTCCTATTCATACAAACAAAGGAACTTCATTGACATAGCCACCAGCTTTTGACTATCATTTTAACCTATGGCACTCCCTTTCGCTTCTACTTACATTGAAGCAAGTAATAAGACTATTTAGGCTAATTTTTTCTCAATTTGAATTAAGTAAATAGAAGCATAAGCTTTTTAAGAATAATTTGTTGCAGAGATGTAGAGAAAGTCACGTGAATGGAACACATCAGATTTTTTTGTATACCTTTCCCTTCAGACATCCTCACAGGAAGAAGTCGGGTGGTGTTAGGTCAGGAGATATTGATGGCCAAAGATTTTTTGAGATGATTCGATCTTAGAAAAGTTTTCGATTTCCCTTCAAACTTGTACGTGACGTATGACTTGTTGCACCGTCTTGTTGGTGATATCCGTGAGATAATTCATTATCTGTTAACTAATTGACAAAGTCTGTGAATATTCTAATGTATTCTCAATATTTACCATACTCTCAAGAAAAATAGGATCAATAATACGCCTATGAGAAACTGCGCACCACACTCTAATTTTCTGTGCATGTAGAAGTTCTGTGAACGAAGTACAGTCCAAAATCCCAGGGTTCTGATTGTTAAAAGTTTGAAACAATTCACAGAACTGCACACGCCAAGGTCAGTGGAACAGTCCAAGTCTATTGGGAGCGGTGGGGCACGTTCAAGGCATGTCCACACGGGTTTTCATCACAAAAGTGAATAGTTGGAATATGGGCCCTTATTGAGAGAATCACACTGTATATAAAGCTATATAAAAGAACCTTAAGCCTGATAAAGAGGCCTCTGAGTAAAATTAAGCGATCCTTCATGCCCAATATAGAATGGGACACTCAGAATCACAGCAGTTAAAGAGCAGTAAATAAAACTCCATTTCCATTTCCACCAAGCGACCTGAAAGTAATATAGCAGGAGCCGCCACTGCTTACCGTAACCAAATCTATATCGGCAGCAATGTAATTAGTGAACAAGAAGAGTTTTTGCTGCTCCACTTTGGTTCTCTGGGAAACGTAATTAATTCCACACACACACACACAGACAACAAACCGCGACAAACAGATGTTTTGCAGGTCCCTCGTACGTACGACAACTGACTTGTGGTCTGGCCTTCCACCGCCTTCTTTATAATGTTACTCACGCTATGAACTGCCGTGCCCACTTTCCTTACTTCAAACAAATGTATGTGTTTGTACGCAACATCTGCGCCTTATTGAATAAAAACAGCTTGCATTTATACCATATAATAATATAAAATAATACATAAAATCAAAACAAATTCTAATCTTAATAAAGTCATTAATAAATGTTTACGTTTAGAAGAAAATAACCACAAATGACCAAAAAGAAAATCTGATGTGTTCCATCCACATGACTTTCTCTACATTTCTGTAACAAATTATAGTTAACATGTTTATTCTTCTGTTTAATTCATGCTAATCGAGATAAACATTAGCAGAAATGGTCTTATTACTTGCTTCCTTCTAAGTAGAAACTAAATAAGGCAATACACTAGGCTAAAACGATAGTCAAACCTTTTAAAAGCTGATTGCTGGGATTGAAATTCATTTCTTTGCATGACCAGGGGTTGCTTCGAATGATGAGATTTCACACGTTATTTCCAGAAAATTCATATAAGTATTCATATTCAGAGTTTAGGGTGAAGGGATGCAGGTACTTGAACATTTTTCTGCAGCATCTTTAGAAGGTACTGAAATTAAACACCAGCTTGGTATTACACCGACTTTTGTTTTTGAGTTATGCTGTTCACAAACACACGTGAACACATGCGGAACTTTTTCTGAATTTGCCTTTATTATTACTTTCTCTATTCCCATATGTTTAACGTACGTAGTGGATAGAAAAGGTATTGTATTCTACTTAAAAATCGATGTCGAAATTTCAACGGAAATATATGTTATGGTGTTCCATGAATCCGAAAAAAGCATTTTTAGAAAAAGATTCATGTATATCTTTGGACAGCATAGCTCAAAAACGAAAAGACTGTTAAACACCAAACTTGGCATTTAGGGTTAGCATCTTCCAAGAATGCGGCACGGAGATTTTCAAGAAAATCCTCCCACCCCAAACTACCCTTTACATGGAATTTTTGTGAAAATTGCTTTTTTCTCAAAAATAGCTCAAACGACTTTGATTAAAATGCCGTGTATTAAAGATATTTACATTACGAAAAAATGTATATTTTGAATTTTCCGGGAATAGCCTCTGAAGACCCCTTTATTCTGGATGAGTTTTGCATAACGGTTAAAGCGTAAAAGATAGACAAAAACTTACTATACAAAAAATTTAGATCACGTTAAAACACATAATTTATGTCATATAAGATTTATGTAGAGCTGACAATTTTTGAGATATCCCTTGTTATTGGTTTCAAATTTTAAACTACGTTTCGATTCATCTCTCTTGTTTTACTGCCGGCCATGGAAAGTGAACCGAACTTCTGTTGTTTTATATAAGACCAGCTTTTAAAAGATATGTCTATCGATTTATACTAGTGTATTCTCTAAGGGCCCTTCTATTTACAAGGAAGCAAGTAATAAGACAATTTCTGCTAATGTTTATTTTGATAATTAATGTCGTAGATAAAAGAAGAATAAGCTTTTGTAAGGAAAGTTGTTTGTGTAACAGCTAGAAAAAGTCATGCGAATGGAACACATCATATTTTTACTTTTTCTATACGCAATATGTACATAGTGTATAGAGAAGGTATTGCACTCCACTCAAGAATTCGATACCGAGATTTCACTGGAAATATATATTTGTTAGGGTTCCCTTTATCTAAAAAAAAATCATTTTCGGAAAAGGTCCGCACGTGCGCGCTTGTGTGTGTGTCCAAATTTGGTATTTAAGTTTAGTATCTTCCATGGATGCGACATGAAGATTTTGAGAATAATCCCCCCACCCCAACTACCCTTTACATGGAACTTTTTACGAAAATTTTGATTTTCTCAAAAATGGCCCTAACGATTTTGATTAACATTTCGTATATAAATTTTCGTATACAAATAAAATGTATATCTTGAATTTTCTGGGAATAGCCTCTCAAGAGTACTTTATTCTGGATGACTTTTACGGAATTTTGAATAACTGCTAAACCGTAAGAGCTGGACATAAACTTGATATTAAAGAAAAATGTAGAGCACGATAAAAGCCACAATTTATGTTATATCCACTTTTTCGAGGAGTTCATCGTTTTTGAGACATTCCTTGTTTTTGTTTTCTGCTTTTAAAGACATACTTTTCTCATTCAGGAATTTGTCAACTGCTGTCCATACAAACAAAGTAACTTCAGTGACATAGCAACCAGCATTTGACTATCACTTTAACCTATTTATTTCGCTTCTCTTACGAGGAAGCTAGTAATAAGACTATTTCTTTTAATTTGTTCTGATTAGCATAAAGTAAATAGAAGTATAAGCTTTTTAAGAATACTTTGTTGCAGATATGTAGAGAAAGTCATGTGAATGGTACACATCAGATTTTTTTTTTTTATTCAGGGGGTCTTAAAGCTTGTATTTCTGGCAAAATCTTAGTACAGTTTGTTAAATGTAGTTACAATAGATGTGCAGGCCAGAAAAAAATACGTAACAATTCTATTTAGGTTTATCACTTTCTGCAATCACCTAACTTCAGAAAGATATGCGTTTTTAAGGTTCTCTGACTAGGAAAATGGTTGAGAAACAAGAGAGCGAGCATACGAAACTGAAATACAAAATTGCAAACAGCAGAAGTGAAGAAGTCGAGGCTGTGTTCCGCTCACTGCAAGACATATATCAACATTATCCTGAGGAATAAGGGACAAGCGGGGAAAAAGAACACGAGTAAAATAATAGCCCGGAAAGAGGAGAGGGGGAGGGAGGGAGGGAACTTGCCACGTCTGTTACAATCTTTACGGTTCTCCACAGAGCAGATCCAACATTTTATCCACGGATATCTCTGTCGGACAATTAGGAGTCTGTTGACATGTTTCGAAATTATACCCTTCTCGGCTGCTGCCCATCTTAACACCACAATGTGGGCCGTGACCGTGAACTCACGACTCCAGGCTTCCGAAGAGGAGCCTCATCAAAATAGCTACATGAAAATAATACGGCTAAGTATGTGCAAAAAGAGACATTACTAATGTTCGTAACGATGCATGAAACGTCAAGGATGTGCAAGGGAAATCAGCTGTTGTTACATAATTTTCTTTCTGCACCTTGTTAATCGAGGTATTCAGCACAATGTTCTTATTACTTGGTTCCTTACAAGTAGGAAGAAAATAAGGGAATACACTAGGCTAAATCGATAGTCAAATGTTTTAAAAGCTGTCGTTATGCGATTGCCATTACAAATCGTTTCTTTTCTTGGCCAGGAGTAGAACAAAGAAAAACGGACACTCCCATCTGAAATGTATATGACGTAAGTTTTGTACTTTAACAAGGCCTACATTTTTTGTATAGTAAGTTTTTGTCTATCTCTTACGGTTTACTAGTTATGCCAAATTAAGCAAAGTTCGTCCAGAATAAACAGATCTTTAGAAGCCATTCCCAGAAAATTCAAGATATACATTTTATTTGTCAGGTAAATATCTTTAATATATGATATTTTAATCAAAATCGTTAGAGCCATTTTTAAGAAAATAAAAATTTTCGAAAAAAGTTCCATGTAAAGGGTAGTTTGGCGTGGGGGGAGTTTTCTCAAAATCATCGTGTTGCATCCCTGGAAGATACTGAACTTAAATACCAAGTTTGGTATTTTAGCTACTTTTCGTTTTTGAGTTATCGTGTTCACAGGCACACGGACACGCGTACACATTCACACACACAGACCTTTTTTGGAAATGCATTTTTTAATTCAGGGGGTCCTAAAACATGTATTTCCGGTGAAATCTCGACATCGAATTTTTTGGTGGAATGCAAAACTTCGCTATCCTATGTACATTGTACATATGGGGCAAGAGAAAGTAATAAGTACCCTCCAAATAAATAAAGGCCTAAAAATTCTGCTATTCGTAATATATATGAATGGAATTTTAGAAAAATGGTTAAAGAAAGACCCGCAAGGAATTGGCCTAAATAAGGAGAGCAAATAAAAGCAAGATTGTTTGCGGATGACCAGATACTGTTTGCAGATTCGGAAGATAAATGAAAAAGATTGGCGAATGTCTTGAATTAAATAGTAAACGAATACGACATTAAAACATCTTCCCAGAAAACTAAATGTATGGGAAAAATAAAAGATGAGTAAAAATAAGAAGGGATAACAAAATAATAGAATAGATATCCACTTTTTACTTTCTCTACACGTATCATGTATATATAGTGTATAGAGAAGGTATGCACTCCACCAAAAAATTCAATACCGAGATTTCACCGGAAATATATGTTTTACGGTTCCCTGTATCCAAAAAAAGTATTTTCATAAAAAGGTCTGTGTGTGTCCGTGTGTCCATGTGTGTGTCCGGTGTCCGTGTGTCTGAGAACACGATAACTCAAAAACGAAAAGTCGGTAAAATACCAAACTTGGTATTTAAGTTAAGTATCTTCCAGGGATGCGACACGAAGATTTTGAGAGAAATCCCCCCACCCCAAACTACGCTTTACATGGAACTTTTTTCGAAACATTTGATTTTCTCAAAAATGGTTCTAACGATTTTGATTAAAATATCGTATATTAAAGATATTTACCTGATAAATAAAATGTTTATTTTGAATTTTCTGGGAATAGACTCTGAAGACCATTTTATTCTGAGTGAATTTTATGGCATTTTGTATAACTGCTAAACCGTAAGAGACTGACAAAAACTTACTACAAAAAATGTAGAGCACAATTAAGTATCATCCCCCATAAATAAAACATAAAAGGAATTATAATAATTATGCAAAATATATATATTAACACAATTTATGTTACATACATTTTTTTCGTGTAGTTGATCGTTTTTGAGATATTCCTTGTTTTTGTTTTCAGGTTTGAAAAACTTAACTTTTCTCTTACAGGAATTTGTCATTTTCTGTCTAAACAAACAAACGAACTTCAGTCACATAGCAACCAGCTTTTGACTATCGCTTTAACCTATGCCAATCCCTTATTTCCCTTCTACTTACAAGGAAGCAAGTAATAAGACTGTTTCTGCTAATTTTTTGTCGATTAGTATGAAGCAAATATAACCATGAGCTTTTTAAAACTAATTTGTTGCAAAGATGTGGAGAAAATCATGTGAATGGAACAATCAGATTTTTATAGTTTGGAATGCCAGATAAGTACGGAACGAATGAATGAAGAATTTGGAAACATATAGTAAGGTATAATCAACTTAATGGAGTATTAAGAAATATTTTGGAGAAAATATGAGAACGGAAATAAAACAGGGGCTGTAGTGTCTAAGTCAGCCTTGAAATATGGGAGTGAAACCTGGACTTTGAGAAGTCAAATAAACGGGATTAAAAGCAGCAGAAATGTACTTTGTGCGGTATTTGGTGGGGAAGGCTAGGAGAAATAGAATTAGAAACCTGGATATAAGAACACAGTTGGGAGTCGAAAATATAGTTGACAAAATGTGCAACTACCAGAAGCAATGGAGTGAGATTGCCACTTTGTTGATTATCTAGGCTAGCAATATATTACAAACATAAGGAAACAAGAGACATAGGACGAACAAGAAGACGATTCAGTGACCTATGCTACTGATATGGAATTACCCTCAGAACATGTCATTGGCCTAAGCCTTGGAAGGAAGAAGAAGAAGCTTACCCTCCTCATATGGAGGACTTCGATTTACACTTGGGCACTAGAGTTCGAAGCATGTCTAGAAATCAAGACATTTTACCCATACAGTGCCTTCTTTTACTCCAAGGCCGCGGATCGCGCGAATGCGTACTCCGCACTGAGTCTACAACACTCCGGGGTTTTCCATTCCGTAAATCCCGCTTTACTTATGAGTGCTAGTAAGTTATATATAACGAGTAGGGATAGCATCTTGGGGACCGATATCGGGTGGACTGTGGTGTTTTCACTAGCAGTGGAAGGCGATTGAGGTTGGGTGAGTGGTAAACATAAATAGACTGATTTACAGTAACTAACAATTTTAATATTTACATACATTCAATTGATGTTGAGCAACAAATCATCAGCATCATTATCCATTTTATTTTCTCTCAAGATACATAGACTGCAATGCACAACAACATACATTCGTGAAGTCTCAAATGTGAATCGTCTCCGATTGGCACGTAAACAGGCGTTATATTGTGAAAAACTTCGCTCCACATCCCAGGATGTGATTGGAGCAAAACGGAAATAGGACACACCAGGCACTACTCCATAAGTTCGTAGCACATTTCGTATTACATGCATTATTGAAAATCCTTCACTTTTTTCCAAACACTGTCTTTACTTTTTCTTTTTTTAGACGATCTTAAAGAGATGTCAAGGTTCATAAGTTATGTGTTTTAACGAGATCAAAATATTTTGCGTAGTAAGCTTTTTTTTGTCTCATAGTTTAACCGTTTTGCAAAATTCTGCAAAACTCGTCAAGAATGAAGAGCTCTTCAGAGTCTATTACCAGAAGATTGAAAATATACATTTCATTTGCAATGTAAGTATCTTTAATGTATGATGCTTTAATCAAAATCGTTGGAGCTATTTTTGAGAATAATACAATTTTCAAAAGATTTTCCAAGTAAAGAGTATTTTTAGTGGGGGATTTGCTTAAAAATCTTTGTGTTGCATCCTTGATAGATACTAACATAAATACAGAATGGGTATTTAACGGTCTTTTCGTTTTTAAGCTCTTCTGTCCACAGTTACACACACAGATATTTTTCGGACTTAGGGGACCTCAAAACATATATTTACTGCGGAAAATCTCGATATAGAATTTTTGGGTGGAATACAATACCACTTCAACGTGCATACGATCTAGATAAAGTAAAAAAGATATTCAAGAAAAGGTTGTACGTGTAAGTTTAGTTTTCTCATCCATCCAAACTGTTTTTTTCGGTTTCTGTTGTCATTAACGATAAAACAGAAAGGAAAATATTTGAAGGTATGACCGCAAAAGCCTGCACAATTTGCGATTCGCTTTATGCGGAGCGAATGTAATGCATAAATTAGGAGTCCGGACTAATTGGAGAATGAAACATTAGCCAAGCGTGGGGCGTTCAGGCAAACAGCAAGCAGAACCAATTAAATCTGTGAAAGTACTTTACTATCTCTGCTTCTGGAAAGCGAGAAGGATTTTCCACTTAATGCAACTGATTCAAAGATTCCTCATTTACTAGAAAGATATTTTGTCACAATTTAAAAAATTCAAATCTCAAGCTTATAATAAGAAGTGCGTCACTTCCATATTTCTCTAATACTGCTTTATTCCATTTTTCATTTAAACTAACAGAAAAATTTGAAGCTATAATGCAAGGCGCATAAGGAAAATTGTTCATAAAACAGTAGAAATCACTGCCACGTTCGTAAACTGGAAGGTTTACTAGTCTCTTATTTCCCACTCCCTGATCCCCTCCTTTATCGTTCTTTCCTTCTTCATTCCCCTATTTATCTTTTCTTCCTCTTTCTCTTTTGCCCTTCCCCTTCCTCCCCTTCAGACTCTGTGCAATATGTGATATATACCTGTAAACCAAATGTGTATTAATGTGCTTTAGTGTAGTGTCAAAATTTAAAATACAAATTAAATGTTACAAATCTGACGTATTAAACTTGCATTACTTTCTCTATCTACGTTGCAACAATCACTTCTTAGAAACGCTTCTTCTTTAATATACTCTTTGTTAATCCAGACAGGCATTAGCAGAAGTACAAAAAGCATTAGACTAAAGCGATAGTCAAGCTTTTCAAAAGCTGGTCGCTAAGTGATGAAATCCCATTCTCTTTGCATACCCCGATGTAAAAGAAAAAAATCTGGTATGTTACACTCACATGACTTTCTCTAGCTGTTCTACAAACTTCATACATAAGATTCTTCTTCTTTCTGCACCTTGCTAATTGTGGTCCTCATTAGCACAAAGTTCTTATTATTTAGTTCCGTATAAGTAGGAAGAAAATAGGGGAATACACTAGGCTAAACCAATAGTCAAATGTTTTAAAAGCTGTCGTTACGCGATTGTCATTACAAATCGCTTCTTTTCTTGGCCAGGAGTAGAACAAAAGAAAAACGGACACTCCCGTCTGAGAAAAGTATAAGTACCTCACAACTGAAACTAATAACAATGCATACCTCGAAAACGGTAAGCTCCACGAGAAAAATGTATATGACATAACTTGTGTATTTTAACAATACCTAAATTGTTTGTATAGTAAGTTTTTGTTTATCTCTTACGGTTTACTAGTTATGCCAAATTAAGCAAAATTCAACCCGAATAAGCAGGTCTTTAGAAGCTATTCCCAGAAAATTCAAGATATACATTTTGTTTGACGAATATACGATATTTTAATCAAAATCGTTAGAGCCATTTTTAAGAAAATCAAAATTTTCGAAAAAAGTTTCATGTAAAGGGTAGTTTGGGATGGGAGGATTTTTATCAAAATCTTCGTGTCGTATCCCTGGAAGACACTAAACTTAAATACCAATTTTGGTATTTTAGCTACTTTTCGTTTTTAAGTTATCGTGTTCACAGACACGCGGATACACACACACACACGGACTTTTTCTCAAAATGCTTTTTTTGGATACAGGGGGTCCTAAAACATGTATTTCCGGTGAAATCTCGGTATCGAATTTTTGGGTGGAATACAATGCTTCTCTATCCCTATGTACATTGTACACATAGGGCTAGAGAAAGTAAAAAAGTTCGTTTTCCCATTTAAGGAAAGTGTAAGTATTGAAACATTTAAACCAATAACTAAAAACACCTGGTAATAACTCCACAAAATTGTATTCGACATAAGTTATGCGTTTTAAAAATATCTATATTTTCTTTGTATATTAAGATTTCTTTTATCTCTTATTTTACCAGCTATGCAAAAGTCATTTGGAATATAAAGCACTTCAGAGGATTTTTCTAGAAAATTCAGTTATGCATTTCGTTTATCATATGTTGTTATTTTAATCAAAATCGCTGGATACATTTTTGAGAAAATCCAAAATTTCGAAAAAATTTTCAATTAAATGGTAGTTGAGGGTCACGATATTTTCTTGAAAAGCCACGTGTTGCATCTTAGGAAAATACTAAACATAAATACCAAGTTTGATATTTATTCAATTTTTCGTTTTTGAGCTATACTGTTCACAGATACACGGACAGACACCAAACTTTCTCTGAAACTCCGATGTGTTGCATATACAGGAATTTCTCTACATATTCTGTAATAAATTACACTTACAAAAGCATATTTTTCTATCTACAACTTCATAATATTCGAGATAAACATTAGCGGAGATGGTCATTTGTTTTAGTTTCTTATGCGTAGTTGAAAAATAAGAAATACATTAGACCAAATAGATAGTGAAATCCCATAAATGCTGGTTGCTATATGATTGAAATTGCGTTCTTTTGAATATCATGAGTAGAACAAAAGAAACAAAAGTGACTAATTCCGTTTGAGAAAACTTCAAGTATTGAAACAAACAACAAGAAATATCTTTAAAATCGTGAACTCAACAAAAAACATATATGACAAAACTGTGTTTTAAGGAAATCTACAGTTTTTGTGTAGCAGGTTTTTGTCTATTTCTTACAATTTACCTAAAATGCAAATCTCACCAAGATTGAATGGGCTTCAGAGGCTATTCAAAATTTGCATTTTATTTTTATGTGCATATCTTCTTATACAGTATTTTAATGAAAGTCGTTAGAGCAATTTATAAAAATCTTCCATGTAAAGGATAGTTTGAGGTTAGGAGAAAAAGCTTCGTGTTGCATCCTTGGAAGTTACTAAACTTAAATACACACACACACATATAGACGTATATGTACGGACCTTCTACTAAAAAGCTTGCTTTTCTTTGGATTCACGGGTTGTCAAAACGTGTATTTATGGTGAAATCTCGGTACCTACCAAATTTTTGGGCGGAATACAACACCTTCTCTACTCACTATGTACAGATGTAGTACTTGGTAGAGAAAGTAAAAATTGTCAGTGGTAATATGAAATCAGTCTTATTATATGATTGGAAACATGGAAACCAAGTAACTCTTTCAAAGAATTACGGATTACAACAGATATCCAAAATGAATTTTAAGAATAAGATGTCCAAATAGAAATTTAGACCTACAAAATAACACATCCAAACTAAATTACAAAATAAATAAAAAAACAGTAGTGGAATTGAATTGGACACGCAATCAGAAATGAAGATAAAACAGTGGAAAGAAGGGCTTTCAATTGGGATCCCCAGGATATTAGAGGGAAAAGAAGACCAAGAGACACAGTATAGAGAACATTTATCGAAAAAATTGTTAAAGAAAGGGAACATGCAATGAGGTAAATACTTTGGCAATTAATGGAGTCCGATGCAGCTATTTTGCGAGTACAGGAGATTGAATGATAAAATGAATACTTAAGAATATTTTTCAACTTTTAATTCTTTATTTACGGACTAAATCTATTAAAACGAGAAATAGATAGGTCTTATCACATTACAACTAAAAGGAAGAAGCACAGTTTTGTATACTAGAGAAATTGTCTTATTGAAGGGGGAGATGGAGAAGAGGTGACCTAGAGGTCGGAATTAAGGAGTGATAATAGAAAGGGCGAGAAGGGACAAAACGAGTGTAATAGGCAAGGGGGGGAGACTTAGGTTATGATTTCAAGACATAAGCTTATTCATTAAGTTTATAACTGAATATTATTGATAAAGAATATTATCTCATATTTTAATAATTAAAGGATTTAAAATTTAGGGCTGAGAGAGGGAAAGACAAAGTAAAATCTCCACAGTTAATGTAATAACGAGCAGAGCTGCGGGTTCTGTTAATGTTTTTTACCTTTTCTAGCACATATGTACAATGTACATAGCGTATATAGAAGATATTGTATTCCACCCAAAAACTCCATCCAAAAATGTGTTTATGTGTGTGTGTTTTCGTGGGCAGCATGGCACAAGAACGAAAAGTCCGTTAAATAGAAAACTTGTACATAAGTATAGTATCTCTCAAGGCTGCGACGGAGACTTTCAGGAAAATTCCCCCACTCCCAAATACCCTTTACATGAATATTTTTCGAAAATTTTGATATTCACTAAAATTGCTCCAACGATTTTGATTAAAATAGGATATGTTTAAGATATTTTCATGACAAACGAAGTGTATGTCTTGAATTTTTTTGAATTAGCCTCTGAAGACATTTTCATTCTTGATGAACTTTATATAACTTCATACAACTGGTAAACTTTGGTAGATAGACAAAAAACTACTGCAAAAACAATGCAGATCTCGTTAAAACACAAATGTATATCCATTATGTAATATACTTTTTTTTAGAGCTAACTATTTTCGACATATTCTGTGCTTTTTAGTTTCAATTTTAAGCTAACTACTTAAACTTTTCTCAAACGAGAGGACATCTTTTCGTCTCTTGTTTGTTTTACTTCTGGCAAGCAAAGAGAGCCGAATTTCAATTGTTTCACGTAGCGACCTGTTTTTACTATCGCTTTAGTCTAGTGTATTCCCTTATTTCCTTTCTACTTACAAGGAAGCAAGTAATAAGACCATTGCTGCTAAGGTATATCTCGATTCGCATCGTGTATTCTTTTGTAAGAATAGCTTTTTCTGGAGCATCTAGAGAAATTCATGTGAATGGAACGCATCAGGTTTTTTTAATATTCTGATTGACAAAATAGTAACTACCTATAGTAGGTATAGAACGTAAAGAGAAACAAACCCCACATTTGTACGGTATTGAAATTTTTATATTTTGCTAACGCAAATATTGTAATATGCTTTAAAGTTTAAAATGGAAATTTTTAAGCCACTATATATGACAAAATCTGATGTGTACCATTCACATGACTTTCTCTATATCCCTGCAACAAATTATTCTTAAAAAGCTTATACTTCTATTTAATTTATGCTAATCAGAAAAACATTAGCAGAAATAGCCATATTACTTGCTCCCTTGTAATTAGAGGTGAAATAAGGGAGTACCATAGGTTAAAGTGATAATCAAAAGCTGGTTGCTATGTCACTGAAGTTCCTTTGTTTGTATGGACAGGAATTGACAAATTCCTGTATGAGAAATGTATAAGTTTTTCATAGCACAAACCAAAAATAAGGAATGTCACAAAAACGACGAACTCCACGAAAAAAATGTATATAACATAAATTGTGTGTTTTAACGTGCTCTACATTTATTGTGTAGTAATGTTTGTCTATCTCTTACGGTTTAGCAGTTATTCAAAATTTAGTAAAATTCATCCAGAATAAACTACTCTACAGAGGCTGAGCCCAGAAAATTCAAGATATACATTTTATTTGTCAGGTAAATATTTTTAATATACGAAATGTTAATCAAAATCGTTAGAGCCATTTTTGAGAAAATCAAAATTTTCGAAAAAAGTTCCATGTAAAGGGTAGTTGGGGGTGGAGGGATTTTTCTCAAAATCTTCGTGTCGCATCCCTGGAAGATATTAAACTTAAATACCAAGTTTCGTGTTTTACCTATTTTTCGTTTTTGAGTTATTGTGTTCACAGATACACAGACACACACACACACACACACACACACACACACACACACACACACACACACACAAGGACCTTTTTCCGAAAATGCTTTTTTTAGATAAAGGGGACCCTAAAACATATATTTCCGGTGAAATCTCGGTATCGATTTTTTTGTATACACTATGTACATAGTGCGTATAGAGAAAGTAACAAGACGAAGACGTAGCTAACGACTGGTGACTTATGTTTAAAGAACATATTGTTACATAACACGCAGGTGAAACTATGCAGAGCCAAACAACCTGGCGACAGGTTCTCAACTTCTCGTTTTGAGCTGTCACTCCTGAACGGAATACTAACACTTGTCACTCCTCCAAATGCACGATACGCATGCGTGATTTTATGACACAAACAGGAAATGGGCCACATCCGTTCTTCCGGACCGAACCCCAATAATTTATAGCGCACAGTTTTTATGCTGCACGATATTTTTTAGACCTTGCAAATCCACTGGCATCCTACACTTTGCAAAAAACATACGTGTTGATTATTTATCTAACGGAAGCTGCTTGTTCACTGGGAAGCACTACATGAAAATAAATATAGCATAACACCAGTTATATGACCACGGTATAATAATACATACGTAAAAGTTAATTTTCTTATAGAACTGGAAGTATTTTATTATGTTATCACGCTCACTAATTATGTATTATTTAATATAAGAAAACAATAAATTAAACTATCACATAAAAACATAAATTATATTATATCAGTATATCTAATATTTCATGCCAGATGGTGCACCGCCTCATTACAGTCTTACTTCCTAGAGTGGACTTGCCATAGAGGACGTGTGAGTGGGCTCTTCAAGCCCCGGAGTTAAATCCGTTCACGATTCAATGTAAAAGAAGAAGAAAAACAGTTAAAATACTGATGCTTTATATGGTATTAATACATTTGCAAATTTTGATTTTTCCACAACAGCAGAACATTTGAAAACTTTAAAGCATAACAGTAAAATGTCTATACAAACCTTTATGTATGGAATTCATTAATTTGTCTATTTACCACAGGCAATTGATTGAGATTGTAAAAGCATATAGTAAGAAAGAAAGATGTGCTATTAAATTATAATTGAGATTATGTACTAAGAGGGCAGATTTGAGTATATTTGGGATGTGCTATAACTCAATAAATACTAAGTCGTCAAGACATTAAACAGAGGATAAAAATTCAAAGAAAGAACAGGTAAAGAAGCGATATTCTGTGAGCTCTTGAAGAATAGGAATTAAATAAATTAGAGCCACAATTTGTGTGGTATATATCATAGTATTACATAGAAATGTTTATGATTCGACGAAGTGGGGAAACATTGTACGAACGAAGACAAGCACACTATGAAGTATACAGCCTCCGACTTGAATTAATTTTATCTATGAAAATTACCTAAAGCTACATTTTACACCTACATTTATGTATTAGCAGATTGTCTAAAGTAGCAGAATTAGTCTAGCCACAAAGTGGTCTTGAAGCATGAATCTGGGAGTGAATGTGATTAAACGTTAAAAATTAATAAAATATTAAGCTAACACAGCTCAGCGAGCGCTGACATTATCAGCTATGTCTCAAGCCAAACTTTCGATCTGACCTATCAAATTAAATCACGTTTAGCTACATATATACTTACATAATCAAATAATAAAAATCTGTTGTGTTCCATTCACACGACTTTCTCTACATCGCTCTAAGAAATTCTTGTTAAAAAGCATATACTTGTATTTACTTTAGGATAGTTAATGATTAGCAGAAATTGTTTTAATTATTTGTTTCCTGGTAAGTATAAGGAAAATAGGGAATGCACTAGGCTAAAACGATGGTCAAATCTTTTAAAAGCTGGTTGCTATGTAGTTGAAGTCCGATTCTGTGCAGGGCCAGGAGTTTACAACTTTCCGCGTGAGAAAATTTTTAAATATTTTTAATCTGAAGCAAATAAAAAGGAATATCTTAGAAATTGTTAAGTACACGATAAACAAAGCTTATATGACATAAATTGTGCGTTTTAACGCAATCTACATTTTTTGTGTAGTGGATTTTTGTCTATGACTTACGACTTACCAGTCATGCAAAATTCAGCAAAATTCACTGAGAATAGAGAGGTCTTTAGAGTCTGTTTCCAGAAGATTCAAGATATACACTTTATTGGCAAGTAAATAGCTTAACTATAAGAGATTTAAATTAAAATCATCAGAGCCGTTTTTGAGAAAATCAAAATGTTCTAAATGTTTTCCATATAAAGGGTAGTTTGGGGTGGGGATATTTTTCTCAAAATGTTCGTGTCGATCTCTGGAAGATACTAAACTTAAATATCAAGTTTGCTATTTTGTTGGCTTTTCGTTTTTGAATTATTCTGTTCATATATATACACGGATCATTTTCTAAAAATGCCCTTTTGTTTTTATACAGAACACCCTAAAACGTGCATTTCCTGTGAAATCTCGGTATTGAATTTTGGCTGGAATGCAATACATTCTCTTTACAATATGTAATCTTAATCCAACATCGAGGTCACAATCTTTTCTTTCAATAAGAACTCTTAAAAAAAATTATGCTGTTATCCCCAAGGTAATTTAATCTTTTAATCATTATCAATGGATCATATAACTAATCATTATATTAAATCTTAAAAAGAGTTTTATTTGAATGCATAGAGAAAGTAAAAACAAAAAAAAATCTGATGTGTTCCATTCACATGACTTTCTGTATATCTCCGTAACAAATTATTGTTAGTAAGCTTATTCTTCTATTTCATGCTAAAACATTATCAGAAACGGTTTTATTACTTGGTTTCTTATAAGTAGAAGAGAAATAAGGCAATACACTAGGATAAACTGACAGCCAGATGTTTTAAAATGTGGTTGCTATGGGACTGAAATCCGTTTCTTTGCGTGGCCAAGCGTTGACAGGTTCCAGTATGAGAACGTTTAAGTGTTTTAAAACTGAAATAAATAACAAGGAATATCTCGAAAACGGTCGACTCCAGGGGAAAAATGCATATGACATAAATTGTGTGTTTTAACTGGCTCTACATTTTTTGTTTTGTGCGTTTTTGTCTATCTCTTACGGTTTACCAGTTTTTCAAAATTCAATAAAAATCATTCAGAATAAAGAGGTCCTCAGGGGCTACGCCCAGAAAATTCAAGATATACATTTTATTTGTCATGCAAATATATCAGTCAAAATCATTAGAGTCATTTTTGAGAAAATCAACATTTTCAACATTGTTCCATGTAAAGGTTAGTTAGAGGTGGGGGTAATTTTCTTGAAAACCTTCGTGTCCATCCTTGGAAATTACCGAACTTGAATAACAAGTTGGTATTTAACGGAGTTTTCATTTTTGAGCTATGTTGCCCACACACTCACATACACACAGACATACGGATATTTTTCTACAAAGCTTTTTTGTAATCAGGGGCCTCAAAACATGTATTTCCGGTGAGATCTCAGTATAGAATTTTCAGCATATTACAATACTTTCTCTATATACTATGCCCATAGCACGTGTAGAGGAAGTAATAAGTACAGGTTGAACCTAATGTGTCGAAGGAGAAAGGTTTAAAATAAACATAAATATTATAATTTTTTAAAAAAATCTTCTGAGCTACATTCACATAATTTCTCTACTTATGCTGCAACAAATTATTCTTACATAAGCTGAGTAGCTCGCCTCGGTAGGCCTCACTTTCAAGAGGACGCGAGTTCGAATCTCACTTAGGTGAGTTAACCGGATGTGTGTTTTTTTTTTGTTTTTTTTTTTTCGAAGCTTTCCCTTATCCTGAGGAGAAGAATATTGAGTAACTTTAAGCTAATGGACCCCGAAATCATTTGAGCATCATTTCACCAATTTCATACATCGTCCAAAACTTGGTATTTATGTCCAGTATCTTCTAAAGAAGTGACGGGTCGCCGCCTGCGGTGCCATAAGTAGTTAAAGTGGGCGTTAAACACTAAACGATGTGACACGAAGATTTGTAAAAAATCTCTCCCACTCCAACTGCCTTCACATGGAACAGTTATGAAAATTTTCATTTTCTCAAAAATGGCTCTAACAATTTTGACTAAAATACATTTTCATAGTTAAAGAAGACCTATTCATTATGAATAACGTTTGCGTATCTGGGAAATTGTAAGAGATAGAACAACCTTACAAATATAGATCTCGTTAAAACATACAATTTTTGTGATGTATATATTCAATTTTAAAATATTTATACTTTTCTGAAACATGTTCTGTTTAACTCCCTTTAGCCTAGTAGCATAACAGTCCACGGGGTCGCAACGTGGCCGAGTGGTTAGATCACTCAACTCTCACCTAGACCGCCGGGGTTCGATCCCAAGCGATATTTGTGGTGGACAAAGCGGCGCTGGGACGGGTTTTCTCCGGGTACTCCGGTTTCCTCCGACATCGCATTCCACTGGTGCTCCATCATCATTCATGCATTATTAGTGTCACCGCCTGTGGTGCCATTAGTAATTAAAGCGGCGTTAAACGCTACCACAAAAAAAAAAAAAAAAGACAGTCCACAAGGGAACTTGGCCAACCACCCGGCCGCTGCCTTCCCCATTTCGGCCCGAAGGCGTCATGAATGGGGTGCAGTGCTGGAGGGTGACATATGCGGTCTTTTCGATCTCGATCTCTATTTCTCTATCAAGTAGCTCCTCACGAGGCTGAGTGCACCCCCCAATGGGAGAAAATTCCCCACACCGGTACCGGGAATCGAACCCAGGTCTCCCGCTTGCCAAGCAGCCGCGCTACCACTGTGCAAAGGAGACCACCCTTTAGCCTTATTTCCCTCCTACTTATAAGGAAGTAATAAGATATATTCTCTTATTTTTATGCCGTTGAGCATGAAGCAGATAGAAGAATAATCTTTGATAAGAATAGTTTGTTTGCTGAACAAGTAGAGAAAGCCATATGAATGATACACCTCAGATTTTTTAATTTCTTTTCAACAGAAGATATATTCTTGTACGTAAATGTATCAACAGCTTTATTTTTCTGCTGGGGGTACCCACATGTTCAACCCCAGTTACTCCACCCCTGTTTTACACACCCACGAACTGTTGGCGCTGTGGTAGTTAACAGCCTAAATAAGTTTCTGCAACACGATTTGATACGCACGCCAACACGCCTATGCTCAACCTCTATATTTTGTTTTACTTAAAGCGTGCTCACAGCTACTGATTTCTGTACCCTTATATTACCAGAACCGAACTTTTAACGATGATGACTTAATTTCTGCGAACGCGGTTGCCGCAAAGTGCTATGGGGTGGGCGCCCCTGATGGGACCTTTCTCACGCGATACTTGCATTAGGTGTTTCTAAATGGAACGTTACCAGATTAGCACCGTCCACGTGCTTCATCAAGTGCAGCAGTACACGTTGATTCGGTGCAGCATACTGTTCTACTGACCTAGGTCATCTCAGGCCTACCTCAGGCACTCAGTCCGAGAAACTCAGGATTTAGTTATGGTTTTACGCAATTTGCAATCCATTATCTGTTTATTTTTACTTTCTCTACACGTACTATATACATATTCGATACCGAGATTTCACCGGAAATACATGTTTCTGGTCCCCCGAATCCAAAAAATAGCATTTTCAGAAAAATGTCCTTGTGTCTGTGTATGTATCTGTGAACAGCATAGATCAAAAACAAAAAGATCATTGAAGATATCTTCCAGGGATGCGACACGAAGATTTTCAAGAAAATCCCCCCACCCCTAACTACCCTTTACATGGAACATTTTTCGAAAATTGTGATTTTCTTAAAAATGCCTCTATCAATTTTGATTAAAATGTCGTATATTAAAGATATTTACCTGACAAATAAAAGGTATATCTTGAATTTTCTGGGAAAAGCCTCTGAAGACTGCTTTGTTCTGGATCAATTTTACGGAATTTTGCATAACTGCTAAACCGTAAGAGATGGACAAAGACTTACCATACAATAAATGTAGAACATGTTAAAACACACAATTTATGTACTATACATGTTTTTCGTGGAGTAGGTCGTTTTTTAGATATTCCTTGTTTTTGGTTTCAGCTTTGAAAAACTTATACTTTTTATACAGGAATTTGTCAACTCCTGTCCATATAAACAAAGGATCTTAGCAACCAGCTTTTGATTATCACTTTAACCTATGGTACTCCCTTATTTCGCTTCTACTTACAAGGAAGCAGGTAATAAGACTATTTCTGCTATTTTTTTTTATTTTTTTTGATTAGCATGAAGTAAATAGGAGCATATGCTTTTTAACAATAATTTGTTGCAGAGATGTAGAAAAATTCATGTGAATGGAACACAAAATTTTTATGGTGGCACTCTTTTGGCCTATTCCTCTCAACTCACCTTTCTTATATTTTCGGTGGTTCGAACTATACGCAATGATATTTCACTTACGCGACATTGCAATGCATGTTGTGTCGGGCAGGAATTGGATAGGTAGAGTCAGACTGAAAAATTCAATGCCATAGCCGGGATTTGAACCACGGATCTCCCTGTCTCTAGCCGGTTGCTCTTCCTTTGTGCAACCATGGCAATCTGACGGCATAGCATTGAATTTCTCAACTGACTCGCACGTTTCCCGGTAAACCACAAGGTGATCTGGGACTTAAGGTACTTGCAACATTGTAAGTCGCCTTTGGGGTTGTCATCTCAAAATAATTTGAGATCACCTTGTAGTTTACCGGGAAAAATGCGAGTCAGTTGAGAAATTCAATGCTATGCCGGCATATTGCCATGGTAGCTCAGTGGTAGAGCAACCAGCTAGAGACAGGGAGATCCGTAGTTCAAAACCCGGCTATGGCATTGAGTTTTTCAGTCTGACTCTACCTATCCAACTCCTATTCTACACACGGCTTGTGTGAAAAATAATGACATCAATACACATGGGAAAAAGTTCTATAACATTAGACTTCATCACTTTACTCACTGTCACATTCTCTATTGATAGCAGAGATGGTGACCACTACCATTAATGAAGTGCAGAAATAATTACAAATGCTGGGTATACTGTACACATGTGTGTGTGTGTGTGTGTGTGTGTGAGAGAGAGAGAGAGAGAGAGAGAGAGAGAGAGAGAGAGAGAGAGAGAGAGAGAGAGAGAGAGAGAGAGAGAGATTCCGATGAGGATTCCACGCTGCAGCCATTGGCTTATTGTGCATCAGACCACAGGAGGATAGGATCAGATGAGGGCGCCGAATACAGAAATGAAGAATTTACGGAAATCTATAGGAAAAACCAGGTTAAGAAACTTGTCAAATAAAGAATATCCTTAAGCAAGAACCAGTGATAAAAAGGATAGAGGCAAATGTTTAAGATGGTTTGGACACATAAATAGGATGAGAGCAGGAAACCGAAACAGGTAAGGTTGACCAGAGGGGAAGGAAGAAGAGCGAGTCAGTGACCTAGAATAGAATGGAGTGATTATGTAGAGAAAATAATGAATAAGAAAGGTAAAACCTTTGAGGGAACTTAAACTGCTAATTAGGGATAGGACAACATATATGACCGGCTGAGGAAACCCGACGCTGGAAAGGGCGTAGGGAGAGGAAAGAAGAAGAAGAAGAAAAAGAGGGCGGCCGAAACCGGACAGCGGGCAAATAACCATCATCAAAAGTTCCTACCGGAGTCCAAGTAGTTCATTGGACACGGGGAGCGTTAGGAGACCACGTCCGAGGTCTGACCGAACTCTCTGAGTCTGCAGATGACCACTAACGCCATCCCGCCGCTAAGAGCTCTATCTCCAAAGCGCATTCACCACCAAGGAAGGGCGCCACCACCGCAATTCTTTATCGACACTTACAACTCTGAAAGAGACCGATTGGATGAAATGAAGGGACAGGAAGTATAGAGGAATCAAGTAACCTCCCCTGGTGTCCAAGGAAAACCCCGAAAAAACCCATGAACCAGGGAGGTCGGACGCGGGAATCGATCCCACGACCTCCCAAACGCCAGTCTCAGACGCAATGTCTGGATCACTTGGCTCGATGTAGGTATTCTATACTCTATTTATATACCAGATGGCCCAACTGGCCCTTAATTGAACATGTACAGACATTTTTTCGTTTCGTAATATGCTTACCCTCCCCATATTTGTGGGACTGACACCCTGACACTTAAAAGCCAATGCCTAGGTGTCAGAGACCTGTCGTAGAGCCTACGGCACGAAACCACAGAATGGAGAACCCGTTACAAGGGGTCGGTCTGTAGCCAGGCATGAAAATGAGGAAATGGATGATATGAAATGTAAGCGAAATTGATGATTGGAAAGGTGATGATGGAGTAGTGGAATGAATGGCGGAGGAAACTGGAGGACCCAGAGATAACCCGCCCAGGTGCAGCTTCGTCCACCACTACCAGTAATCACACATGCGGGAGCTTGGGAACGAACCTGGGTCACATAACAGGTATTTCTTCATGTGTTAAAACAATGAAGAACTAAACGGGACTATTAAAAGTTAAAATCGATAAAGTGAGGAACTAGTTGAACGACCTTCGTTTTACCCTGTTGTTTATCACGGATATGGTGAGAGGAGTAAAACGAAGGTATCTCTCGCTAGTTTCCCACTGGCCAGTTTTATCTTTAAATAGCTCCGTTGAGTTCTGCAACTCTTTTAACGCACGAAGGAATATTGCAGATGACAAATAGCGATAGTTGGGGCATTTGGTAGTAGGTTTCCCTTTCTGTATATTTCCCAAATGTTTAAACAAAACTGATACTTTACCGTCCTAATTCAGTATAACTTAAAATTATTCTTTGACAACAACAAAAATGTTAAATAATTTTTTTTGTTTTCAAATTTAATCTAGTAGTGAACTAGGGAAGCTTTTTATAAAACTCCTAAGGAAAGCATATCAAGACAGAAAAGTAAATTGTAAAAGAAACTTCTACGTTACAGGAATACTGTCATTAGAAAACAGTACAGAAGATGGAAAGCCTTAGACTGTGCTCCTCTTAAGAAATATCTGATGTGTTCTATTCATTTTCTCTACATCTCTGCAATGAAGTATTGTTAAAAAGGTTATTCTTGAATCTATTTTATGCTAATCGAGGTAAAATGGTTTTATTATTTGCTTCCTTGTAAGTAGAAGGGAAATAAATAAATACCATAGGCAAAAGCAATAGTCAATTTTTTTAAAAGCTGGTTCCTATGTAATTGAAGTTCCTCTGTTTATATGCACAGGAGTTGATAAATTTCCACATGAGAAAAGTAAGATTTTATAGCTGAAACTAATAACAAGGAGTATCTCAAAAACGATCAACTCCACAAAAAAATGTGTATAAAATAAATTGTGTATTTTAACAAGCTCTACATTTTCTGTTCAGTAAGTTTTTGTCTATATCTTGTGGTTTGCCAGTTATACAAAATTCCGTAAAATTCATCCAGAATAAAGTAGTCTTCAGGGTATATTCCACGAAAATTAATGATTTACGTTTTATTTGGCATGTAAATATCTTAACTATAAGAGATTTTAATTAAAATCGCTAGAGCCGTTTTTGAGAAAATCAAAATTTTCGAATTTTTTTCTATGTAAAGGGTAGTTGGAGATGACGGCATTTTTTTGAAAATCTTCCTGTCGCATCCTTGGAAGATACTGAACCTAAATATTAAGTTTGGTAATTAACGGATTTATAGTTTTTGAACTATGCTGCCCACAGACACACACACACGCACGCACACACGCACACACACACATATACAAACACACGACAGTTTTCTGAAAATCTGATGTCCTTCATTCATATGACTTTCTCCACATCTCTGTAACAAATGATTGTTAATGAGCTTATTCTTCTATTTAATCCTAAAACATTAGCAGGAATGGTCTTATTAAATAGTGCCTTTATAAACAGAAGAGAAATAAGAGAATACCCTAGGCTAAACCAAAAGTCAAATGTTTTAAAATGTGGTTACTGTGGGACTGAAATCCGTTTCCTTGCGTGGCCAAGCATAGACAAGTTCCCGTATGAGAAAAGTTTAAGTATTTTAAAACTGAAATCAAGGAATATCTCGAAAACGGCCATCTCCACGAAAAAAATGCGTCATAAATTGTGTATTTTATCGAGATCTACATGTTTTGTGCAGTAAGTTTTCGTCTATCTCTTACGAATTAGCAGTTATGCAAAATTCAATAAAAATCATCCAGAATAAAGAGGTCTTTAGAGGTTATTCCCATAAAATCCAGATATACATTTTAATTGGCATGTAAATATCTTAAATGTAAGATATTTTAATCAAAATCGTTAGAGCCATTTTTGAGAAAATCAAAATGTTCGAAATTTTTTCAAAGTAGATGGTAGTTTGGGGTGGGGTGATTTTCTTAAATCTTCGCGTTGCATCCTCAGAAGATACTGAACTTAAATATTAAGTTTGGTATTTAACAGAGTTTTAGTTTCTGAGCTAATCTGCCCACAGACACACACACGCACACACAAATATATACACGGACATTTTTCTGAATTTTTTTTATTTAGGGGGTCCCAAAACAGTATTTCCGGTGAAACCTCGGTATCTAATTTTGGGTGGAATGCAATATGTTCTCTACACTATGTTCATATATGTGTAGAGAAGGTAAAAAGGAACAGAAAGAAAGTATCAGTTGTATTATGTTTGACATCTTTGGGGATATTAAATTAGTTGTATAACACTAAATTCCAATCTCATTCAGTATAACTCTGAACATATATTTGTAGAACGTTTACACGATGCAACTATTCCACCTTGACATACCTACATTAATAATTAGATGAGTCACCGGGTGCGTGGATGAATGGTTGCCGTAAAGCAACTTATAGACCGAAAAACGCTATTGTGATCTGGACGTGTCACTTTTTTCTCATGTCAATTTACAAATAAAATCTGATTTATAAATGTGGAAAATCACCACTCCTAAGGACATGTAGAAATACAAATTAAGGGATCACCGAAGTAATAGAAACAATTTTCTAAATTAAAAAAAAAAAAAAACCTGATGTGTTCCATTCACATGACTTTCTCTACATCTCTGCAATAAATGATTGTTAAAAAGCTTATGGCTTCTGTTTACTTCGTGCTAATAGAGAAAAAATGATTAGCAGAAATAGTCTTATTACTTGCTTCCTTGTAAGCAGAAGCGAAATAAGGGAGTACCTAAGATTAAAGTGATAGTCAAAGCTGTTTGCTATGTGACTGAAGTTCCTTTGTTTGTATGGATAGGAGTTGGATTCCTGTATGGGAAAAGTAAAGGTTTTTTAAAGCTGAAACCAATAAGGAATATCTAAAAAGCGATCAATTTCACGAGAAAAAAGTTATATAACATAAATTGTGTGTTTTAATGTGCACCACATTTTTTGTGTGTTAAGGTTTTGTGTATGTCATACGGTGTAGCAGTCATGCAAAATTACGTAAAATTCATCCGGAATAAAGTAGTATTCAGAGGCTATTCCCAGAAAATTCAAGATATACATATTATTTGTCAGGTAAATATCTTTGATACACGGCATTTTCATCAAAACCGTTGGAGCCATTTTTGAGAAAATCATAAGTTTGGTATTCAACTGTCTTTTCGTTTTGAGCTATGCTGAACACAGACATAGAAACACACACACACAGACCTTTTTGTAAAAATGTTTTTTTTTTTTGATTCAGGGGGACCATAAAACATATTTCCGGTGAAATCTCGGTATCGAATTTTTGGGTGTATTACAATACCTTCTCTATACATTATGTATATAGTAGTGCAGAGAAAGTAATATTACAAATAACAAAATTATCCTAACATGAATAGTAATTTTTAAAAAAATATATTTTATTAAACATTTTTAATTTATATAAAATATAAGTGTTATTGCAATATCACCATTTTATGCTTTTATGTGTGGTTCAAAGCTCCAATTCAGAAAATGTCAAAACCTATTTGATCAAATTTTGCGGGGCGTAAAACATTTTGATTATGCAACATATTTACATAGTAAAATGTATGAAATACTTTATATTTTGCAAAGTATTTATTAAATTTGAATGAGTTTTGGTATTCGCGTTACATAACAGCAACCTTAAAATTTAATAAAAGTCTGCACATAAATATGGAGATTGAAATTTCCTCGCAGTGTGCCAGGACACGCGACGAGAAGATGCCCACGTGCGTGTATACTAGTAGAACATCGCCTGTTCCGACTGGGTGATGCCACTGCTACTCTTGAAATTACATCGCATAAGGAAGGACCCGCAGACATGGAATCCGTGATGCGGGTCGCCGACCGGCCTGCCCGAGTCTCACATTTCCACAGAGGAAGAAGTGGCGGTCCTCGCCGATATCAGGTGAGTCCTCTGCTTCTGGTCAGCATGCACACAGAGGCAGTGGTCATATACCTACTTCTTTCATACAATAATTCACAAAACAAATATTGCAGTCACAGGGCCCTCACTACCCATTATCTATAGTTGAATTTTACGTTCCCTATTTATTGCATAGTACATAGAGAAAGAATTCCTTTCCACCAACAAATTCGATACCGGCATTTCTCTGGTAGTACAGTTTTAGGGTGTCCTGTAAAACAAAATAGTAAAAGTCTATGTGTATATGTGTGTGTGTGTGTGTGTCCGCGTGTCTGTGAACAGCATAGCTCAAACGGTATTTCTGTATAGTACATTTTTGTCTATTTCTTATGCATTACCAGTAATGCAAAATTTAGCAAAATTCATCCAGAATGAACAGATCATCAGAAGCTATTTCCATAAAATTCAAAATGTATATTTTATTTGCGATGTAAATAGCTTAAACGTGTGTTATTTTAATAAAACTCGTAAGAGCCATTTTTGAAAATCTTGAATTTTCTGTTAATAGTTTCTAAAGCTTTCTTCATTCCGGATGACTTTTGCATAACTGAAAAACTGTAAGACATAGAAAAAACTTAATATGTACACAAAAAATGTAGATATCGTATATATTTTGTAGAGTTAACCATTTTAGAGATATTCCTTACCACTGGTTTCCATTTAAAATACTTGTACTTTGCTAAAATGGATGTCATTCGTTTTTCTTCCTCTGGTTAAACAAAAATAAAACCCATCACATAACGACCAACTTTTAAAGATTTAACGTAGTATATTTCTTTTCTCCTATGATTAACAAGGAAATATTTAAAATGTCAAAATGTAATTCTTGTTTCTTTTTTAATTTAAAATGTGTAACTTATGTATTAAAATGGTAAGTTTAATTTTAGTATTTTAGAAAGGATGATTAAATTAGTAAAATATTTAGGTTAACTGATATATATATATATATATATATATATATGTATTAAGAATTAGATAATATTTCGCTCACCTGTAATAAAAGCATGTATGCAAACGCTGATTTGGATAGTCTGAAGAAGTTAGAATACTTTTTTTTTAAAGAACAGTTTATTGTAGAATAGCTAGAGGAAGCTATGTGAAAAATAACATTAGCTTTTTATAAACGGTGACACAAATCACCTTACGCTCTGTTCGAATATATGTATAGGCAATCCATAACTCATCAGGGAGATTAGATTACTAAGCACTAGTTACTTTTTACTTTCTCTACAGGTACTATGTACATAGTGCATACAGAAGGTATTGCGCTCCATCCAAAATTTTGATACCAAAATTTCACCGGAAATAAAAAAAAAAAGATTTTCAGAAAAGGTCCGTGTGTGAGTCAATGTGTCCGTGTGAATACGATAATTCAAAGACGAAAAGTCGGTACAATACCAAACTTGGTATTTAAGTTTAGTATCTTCCAGGGATGCGATTTTTCATTACTGCTAAACCGTAAGAGATGGAAAATAGTTGCCACACAAAAAATGTTGAGCATGTTAAAACACACAATCTATGTTATATATATTTGTTTCGTGTAGTTGATCGTTTTTTAGATATTCCTTGTTTTTGGTTTCAGCTTTAAAAAAACTTTACTTTTCTCATACAGGAATTTGTCAACTCCTGTCCATAAAAACCAAGGATCTTCAATCACATAGCAACCAGCTTTTGACTGTCCTTTTAACCTATGCTACTCCCTTATTTCGCTTCTACTTTTAAGGAAGCAAGTAATAGTACTATTTCTGCTAACTTTTTCTCGATTACCATGAGCTTTTTAACAATAACTTGTTGCACAGATATAGAGAAAGTCATGTGAATGGAGCACATCAGATTTTTTTCAAATATTCTTTTAAAAGGGTTCTGGTATTGCTAACAAAGCATAACGAGAGACGCACATTTTGGTGTTCTTAACATTTAGGTTTGACTGTTGCATCGATCTAACCGACACGTTATTCGTGTGTTATTAATGGTATACTTTGTAAAGTAACTTTTATATGCTTATACTATGAATATATACTTAACTCGTTTATTAGAGTTAAGAATGAAATACATCGAAACTTCAAGAAGAAAGTCATCTAATGTGTTTCATTTACACGATCAAAATATTATTTGAACGGCCGCTGTAATTTGACTGTCTGAGGTGGCATAATCATTAGTCTTTTAATTAAAGGCTTGTGTGGATGTATGGATGAGGTGAATTCTGTTTTATGTTTATTAAATTGAGTTGGATTCTAAGTAAAGCTATTTAAATATGATGAAGAATCGCCCGCCACTGGGATATCTGGCCTGCCCTGTTCGCCATAAAGGAGGGATAGCGTAGAATATTTCCCTCTTTTTATAGTAACCAAGGGAGACTTAAAGCTCAGGATTACACTTAATCTTCAATACAGATAAACTTTTACAGAAATAGTTTCATCTCGTTTTACTTACAAAGAGGCTAGATGAGCCTGGAGCAAAGTCAGACCTATATAAACCGGCTTGCTATAGGTTAGCTTTGATATTCCATTCTTTGTGTGACCAAGTGAGAAACAGAAAAATAATGACTGAGCGATTGAATTCAATAAATAAACATTCTACATATCAGGTAGAAATTGCTAAATTTAAATACATATAAACATTTCGGAAGTGGTTAATCTCACGAACGTTTATGTGACAAAATTGTATATTTTAACTGGCCTTATGTTTTGTTATACCTACCACATAAGCAAAGTTCATTCAGAATAATCCCAGAAAATTCAACACACGCCTAAATTTCACTTGTCATAATTTAAATATATATATAATTTATATCAATATTTAGTTTTGATCAAGAATATTTAGTTCAAGAAGATACGCTAAAAGGATAATACTGGAACGACTTTTGTTTTACTAAGAATGTTTAATTGGAAGTTAATGTAGGAACAGATAAAAGTAATACCAGCAGAAACCAACCGAACGCCAAAGGACAAAGAAAGCTTTCAAAGAGTGTCCTTCTTCTCAGTCACGCTGCACTGAAACACCATCGCCGACGCTTCCAATCCTGAAACAGACCAAGGGGTAAAGGAGGAATGACATGACACGCTAGGAGAGCAACAAATAAAATAAAATTAAGGGAATGATAAAAACCACTCCAGTACTCGCCTGATATTTAGGATGATCCTCCAAAGAATATGAATCAAAGAGGGCGGTCGCCCGGCATGAAATTCGGGACCTCCTGAATATCAGTCGCATGCGTTATCGTCACTCCACCTCGCTGGCTTTGAATTGTGTAATAAAGAATATTAATAAAATAAAAACATCAAGAACTATGTAAACGAAGAAAACTGTATTGGTGACATTACATTTTTATCGAGGGCTAAAGTTGCAAATTTACAGAAAGGAAAAAAAAAAAAAAGTAAGAAGGTTAAAAGATCTGATTCTTCTTTCAACACCATGCTAATTGGATAAACATTAACAGAATTTTATTAGTTATATCCTTATAAGTAGAATGGAACTAAGGGAATGCATTAGGCTAAAGCTGTCGTTATGCGATTGTCATTGAAAATCGCTTCTTTGCTTGGCCAGGAGTAGAACCAAAGAAAAACGGACACTTTCGTCTGAGAAAAGTGTAAGTACTTAACAATTGAAACCAACAACAAGGAATACCTCAAAAACGGTAAGCTCCACGAAAAAAAAAAATTATATGACACAACTTGTGTATTTTAACAAGATCAACAGTTTTTGTTTTGTAAGTTTTTGTCTATCTCTTACGGTTTACTAGTTATGGCAAATTAAGTGAAATACATTCAAAATAAATAGATCTTTAGAAGCTATTCCCAGAAAATTCAAGATAAAAAATTTATTTATGATAGAAATGGCTTTAATATGTGGTATTTTAATAACAATCTTTAGAGCCATTTTTAAGAAAAACAAAATTTTCGAAAATTGTTCATGTAAAGGGTAGTTAGGGGTGAGGGGATTTTTTGAAAATCTTTGTGTCGCATCCTTGGAAGATACGAAACTTAAATACCTAGTTTGCTATGTAACCGTATTTTCTTTTTTTGAGCTATGCTGTCCAAACACACACACAAACACACAGACCTGTTTCTGAAAATGCTTTTTTTTTATTCAGGGGGTACTAAAACATGTATTTACGGTGAAATTTCGACATCGAATTTTTGGGTGGAATACAATATTCCTTATCCCTATGTACATTGTACATACGGGGCTAGAGAAATAATAAAAATATTCAGAAATAACTGAGAATAAAGAAACTAAAGGAAAAATTATTACATATAAGTTAGAAGTAGGACTGGAAGGAACACTTGAAAGGAACATAAATAGCGGCCCCTGTGGTCTAGGGATAACGTGCTAGCCACTGGTTCCTCAGACCTCACTTCTTTAGAGGACGGGATATGACAAAGGTTTAAACTGCGATAATGATGGCAATAAAAGTAATACACCTATGTATTATTACTATTATTATTATTATCATTATTATTTAATTTTATACAAATATACCGCAACAGACCTTCGGTCTCCCTTTTGTTTATGCATTTCTACATAGTATTAGTATTTCTACTTCAGTCTTTCTGTCATTTCTTAATGTGGGTAATAAATTGTCTTTAAAATGAGGTTATCGCATAAATTATATAATGTAATCATGCATTAAAATATGTTCTCGATATAAGATATAAGAAAATATAAGGTCCATAAATATATCTTTTAAGCAGCACGTGTCAGTTATCACAAATTAAGTGAAATGAAATGTTAGCGTAAATTCATTTCTAGTTCTTTGGATATGTATTGCTCAGTAGAAGGCAAACTACTTCAACGACGATGGTATGTTTCCTGGAAATGTTGCCTTGTGATTTAGAATGCTGCTTACCTACACTCAGAGTTAATAATGTCTTGGGCTTTAATCTCAATTGGCACCTTTTTACTTTCTCTATACGTACTATGCATAGTGTATACAGAAAGTATTGTATTGCACCCAAAATTGATACTAAAATATCATCGGAAATATATGTCCTGAAGTCCCCTGAATAAAAAAAAAAGAATTTTTAGAAAAAGGTCTGTTAAATACCAAATTTGGTATTTAAGTTTATTATCTTCCAAAGATACGACACGAAGATTTTCAAGAAAATTTCCCAAAGCCCAAACTACCCTTACCATGGACAATTTATGAAATTTGTCTCAAAATGGCTCAAACTATTTCGATTAAAATACCTTTACATCACAAATAAAAAGTATATCTTAACATTTCCGGGCATAGCTTCTGAAGACCTGTACCTTCTAGGTAATTTTTTTGAATTTGGTATAACTAGTAAACCGTAAGAAATAGACCACATAAAATGTAGATATCATTAAAACACAATTTATGTCTTATGCATTTTGTTTCCAAGATATTCCTTGTTATTGTTTCAATTTTAAAATACTTTTACTTTTCTCAGACAGAAGTGTCTGCTTTTCTATTGTTCTACTCCTGGCCAAGCAAAGAAGCGAATTTGAATGAAAAACATAAGATAGCTTTTAAAACATTTGAACTGTCAAATAAGGATTATCCTTAATCAAGAACCAGTAATAAAAAAATTGGATGTGTTCCATCCACATGAATTTCTCTAATCCATAACTAATTATTGTTATAAAGCTTGTTCTTGTGTCTACTTGATGCTAATCGAGATAAACATCAGTAGAAACATTTTTCTTGTAAATAGAAGGGAAATATGGAATACACTAGGCTAAAACGATAATCAAATCTTTTAAACGCTGATTGTCTTGTGGTTAAAATCTGTTTCTTTGCATTTCCTGGTGTTGACAAATTCCCGTATGCTAAAAATATTCTAAGACTGATACGAATGACAAGGAATGTCTCAAAAATTATCAACGCCACGAAAAAAACTTATATGACATAAATTGTGTTTTTCAACGAGATCTACATATGTTGTGCAGTAACTTTTTGTCTATCTCTTATGGTTATGCAAAATCAAACAAACTCCATCCAGAATAAAGTAGTCTTCAGAGGCCATTCAAATATACATTTCGTTTGTTGTAAAAATATTTTATACATTAGGTATTTTAAAAAAAATCGTAAGTCATTTTTGAGAAAATCAAAATTTTCGAAAAATGTTCCCTATAAATTGTAGTTTGTGGTGCTGGGATTTTATTGAAAATCTTCGTTTCGCATAATTGGAAGATACCAAACTTAAACACCAGGTTTGGTATTTAACAGTCTTTTCGTTTTTGAACTATGCTATTCACAGACACACACACACACACAAGAATCATTTTTTAAAAATGCTTTTTTTTTTTAATTCAGGGTGCCCCAAACATCTATTTCTGGTGAAACCTCGCTATCGACTTTTTGGGTGCATTACCATACCTTCTCTATACACTATATACATAGTACGTGTTGATAAAGTAAAAAAGCTCATCCGTAAACACCCTAACGGAGATTCGCAATTGGGACCTCTTGAGTGTGAGGGAAGCACGCTAACAACACACCACAGAGGCGGTCCATGTATTTCTTATTAATTAGCATAAACTTCTATTGCGCATTTAGCTGTAAAAATCTGATGCGTTCCACTCACATGAATTTCTCTACCGGTTCTGCAAGCTATTCTTACAAAAGATTATTCTTTTATCTATGTCATGCTAATCAAGATGAACATTAGCAGAAATCGTCTTATTACTCGCTTCCTTGTAAACAGAAGAGAAATAAGGAATACGCTAGGTTATAGCTATAGTCAGTTCTTTAGAAAACCGGTTGCTGTTTGATAAAACTGAAATTCTGTTCAATCGCTAGGGGTACAAAGAGATATGAGATAGGAAACGAATGATGACTTCCCGTTTGAAAAAAGTTTAAGTATTTTAAAACTGAATCCAATAACAAGGATTATCTCGGAAATGATTATCACTGCAAAAAGGAAAAAAAAATACTGTTATAAATTGTGTGTTTTCAACATTTTTGTGTAGCAAGCTTATGTCTATCTCTTATGGTTTACCAGTTATGCAAAAGTTATACAGAATGAAGAGATCAGAATCTCTTTATGGAAAATGTAGGATATTCATTTTATTTGTCACAAAATGACTGAAATATATAATGCATTAATCCAAATCGTTAGAGCATTTTTTGAGAAAACAGTGAGGGTGAGAGGTTTTTCTGAAAAGAAGTGAAATACAAGTTTGGTATTTAATCGACTTTTTGCTTTTGAGTTATGCTGTTCACAGCATAAAAGGCTTTTGTTGGATATAATGGACCTCAAAACATATATTTTCAGTGAATTCTCGATATCGGATTATTTATCGTAATGCAATAATTTCTCTACTTACTATGTACATGATATATACGTTGTAAAGAAAGTAAAAATATACTAAGCTAATGCGACTAACTACATGAAAAAGATAGAATATTTGAAAATTAAAATCAATTATAAAGAATAGTTAAATATTTTACATAAAATGTATTCATTGACGAGATCTGCATTACGATTTTGTGTACTCTCCTATGATTTATTACGAAAGGGATTCAGATTGACAAGCAATTCACAGAGAATTCAAAAACGTGTTTTATTTATCTTGGAAATATCTTAAACCTACGTTACATCTCTTTTGAGAAAATAGAAAATAACGGAATTTATTATTCCATATAAATGGTAATTTGGGGTGAGGGTTTTCTTGAATAACTTCGTGTTGCAAACTTGGAGGAGGTTGATCCAAAATAGTAGGTTCGGCATTTAAGCGACGACTCTTCGTTTTTACAGAAAAACAAACAGATATATTTCTACGAATGTTTTCTTTAATTTCAAGGGCTCTTAAAACGTGTGTTTTGCTGAAATCTCAATCGGATTTTAGGTGAATACAAGATTTTGTATTTTCACACATCAAACCTGGGAATCTTGCTCTCACGGAGTACAACTATTGCCAACACTTCCTCTATGCCTGTTTAGCTGTGTACATGACGAATAGCAACAGACAGTGGGCAGTCAGTGACGTTTCATTTACACAAATTATCAATATGGAAAACTATATGCAACTGTTTTGCAGATTAAAAATAAGGTAGAAATAAAAAGAAAATATATTTTATCCACAAAAAATAAAATATAATTAATAGTATTAAAATTAGAAATAAAAAAATTCATTCTAACATTTATAACAAATGGTTTTGTTTTCAGAGAAATAGATACCCCATTTCAGTTACAATTATAGCTAATTACATGAGTAGTATCTACTCCTTTAAAACGGAGCATTGCTTGCAACTTTACCAAATGTTGCCAGCCGATACATACCCCAAATTGAGAGATTTTAAAATCTGTATTTTGCAATGTTTGGTTCCATATATACATGTGAACAACTATTTTCTAAATTGAACTATAATAAGAGTGGTACACGTAACACTTTGAATGATGATACCCTTCTATAAACACTGCGTCTCTCTGGGTCTACAAATTATTAAGCCAGGCCTGATAAAATCAGTGTCGAGGAAGAAGAATCAACCAGAAAGAAAGGTTTTTAAAGTCTCATTTGAGGAAGAGGGACTGCAAGATATATTTTGATACTAGGTCACTCGCGGAATTGATTCCGCCACTGTTTTACTTTTCATGGTGAACAGCAGATTCGATAACAAGTCACACTACTTCTCTATTCACCATCACCACAGGGCTTACTTACACTATAGATGAAGGTAGATAAGGTAAAACTGGACGTGTTATTCCCGTTGGTTGTCGCTACCACTTTCTATTTCGTATATTGAAGATATTAGGAATAACAGTAGTGAGAGTAGGGTGAATATGTCTAATTAAGGCCTTCAAAATACGTTTTTGATTTAATTTGTGATCAAGAAATCACATAAGAAATGCATAAATAAGGTGCATTTTCTTTGTTCACCTGAACCACCTTAAACCCCAAAATACTCTCTGGAGAAAGGAAGATAGAGATCCGGTGTAGATGTATGACCAGACAGACATGGGCTATCAATATTCCAAATATTGCTACAACATTTCTTCTTAGTCCTTTAGATATTGTTGATTTGTGGTCCACAGGCGTTTTCTAGGATTTTACCTCACAGAAGCTGAGGATGATTTCCGTTAATTCATCTTTAAATTGTGTGTTAATGTTGACTTCTTTTTTAAGGTTAATATAATACTGGTTTCTTGCTCTGTTTACTCTGACGTTTCTTTTGGCAAACAAGTCTGCCTTTTCGCGTCTATGGTTTGGGAGATTCAATATGGCTGGTTGATTTTTTTTGTAGTTTCCCTCAGTCCCCAAAGTAAATATCGGATCGAATATTTAATACCAAGACTAAAAGTTCCATCTTCAATCTAAAAAAAGAAAACAAATTGAAAATAGGTAATAATTGCGATTACGCTTCCATCTAGTGAAAGTAGCTAGACCGGAGGGCACTCCGGCACTATATACTTGTCACGGAGCAAAATGGTATTGTGTAAAGGGATAAGAACTCGAATTCTAGCTGCATTCCTCTGAGTACAGATGGTGAAAAAGCAGCTCGACTGGATGACAACATCAGTGTCTATCAGATCTGTAGCTATATGACTAAGTAGTTAATGCAACATTAAACAATAGACCCTGAAGAAACTTTGCATTTTCATTTCTTTGAAGTTCGCAATGAAATCTGACCAATTATTGCATTTCTTATGTAAACAATAAGACCGATGGCAGTTCTTAAGGCGAATTGTTTTTGTGTCAAACATGGTACTATTGCACTAGTTGCACTGCTTGAGTTGCAGAAGATGACAGCATTTTTAACTTGTTCAGAAGGTTATTTACTTGGGTAAGTTCAAAGCAGAGAGCTTCCATTTCTCCACCAAAATTTATCCAATAAGGATCTAATATTTGACAAAGAAAATTATTCTTCTATGAATCCCTAAACAGATATGTTCATCTACCTCCACTAAGGATCCACTTGTATTCGATATTGCAGGGAACCCGATGACCATATTGAATAAATTACACATTTCAGAAACAAGAAGTAATGTCCCATCAATTTAAGCAATTGATATTGGAGATAATGACATAGTCGTGGCCTTCTAAGAAACTCTGGCCTAAGCTGGTTTTAGCTATAAGCCCCTAGATGCAACGTATTCTTTGTGGGGCCGGAGTTACCACTGCCACAGCGCAGCGTTAGGGGATAGTAGGTACAGAGCAGAGCTATCGTGAGCATGGGAAGAGGGGAGGTAAGTGAGGATGTAGGAGGGGGGTCATTCGGAGAGACGGCGAAGCTAAAAAATAAATACACCAAGGGGTGCGGTGAGGCACAGTCTTTTACCAGTACTGGCACTAATAGGGATGAACTAAAATACGCGTGCGTGGTTGAGGAGATATGGGAAAGCCCAGTGGATTACCTTAATTTCACAAAACTCACCTAGTATACTCTGCTCTGCTGAAAAGTAAACTTTTAAATAGCACTGTGAGCTTTCTCTCAGCGTCGAACAAGAGTGCGTTTGGCTGCGTCTGTGGTTCAGATGTAGGCCAGCGTTGTTTAAGTGGCCACGACTGTGTCACCGTTTACATCTTGTCACCAATATAGACTGCTCAAACCGATTCAAAATTCTTTTTATCTTCATGAACTATCAAATTTCAGCAACATGATAATTGGATATCCTACAATATATAACCATTCTTCTTCAGGATACTTCACCTGGGAGAGCATAAAATTAATTCCAGAGCATGCCACAAGGTGGCCTTATCGCCGTTGTTCTCAACACCTCAGAAAATAGGTTCATGTTTAAATTCTAATGCAGATAGCACACATTTTTCGTCAGCGAATGAAATTATCGGGTCTAGAGATCAGTAGAGCGGACATGTCAAAAGGGTGAGAAAGACATTACACCCCAGTCCACCCTCGCCGTGTTAACGGATTGATTTTCTAATTCAGAGACAAAAGAAAGGCGTACTAGGTCTTTGCATGACACGCTCACTTTATGACGGCGTTGGAGCTGGCGTGTGATTTCCATACCATTAGCCGAACGTTGTGGATCAATTCCACGGCCTCCTAGAATGCATACATAAAAAAGCGACTTGCCAAAAGTACACCAGGATTTATGGTGATGAAATGCCAACATTAAAGGTGGTTCAGAAATTGACAAGATAAAAGTAATACAGCTAGTGAGTGATTGCTGAAGAAAGCCCCCAGATTATAATAAAAGTATATTTTCTGTAATTCAATTACTTTAAGAAAAAATCGTAAGCGTTACATTCACATGACTTTCTCTACATCTCTGAAACAAATTATTGTTAAAAACTTATTCTTCTATCTACAACATTCTAATCGAGATAACCAGAAGAAATTGTCCATATTACTTGTTCCCTTGTAAGTAGAAGGGCAAAAATCTGATGTGTTTCAATCACATGATGCTCTCTAGCTGTTTGGTAAAAAAAAAAAACTTTTATTCCTCTTTTTTCGACATCATGCTAATCAAGATAAACATTAACAGAATTAGCCTTTTTACTAGCTTCCTTGTAAGTAGAAGGGAAATAAGAAAATCCACAAGTTAAAGGATAGTCTCGTCCTTTAAAAGCCGGTCGCTATGTTAAACAATTAAAATTCCAATCTCTTTGCTCGCCAGGAATAAAGAAACGAGAAACAGAAGAAAGATCTCTTCCCGTTTGACAAAAGTTTAAGTGAAATATCTCTACAAAAAGTTATATTTTTAATAAGATTTACATTTTTTGTGTAATATGTTTTTTGTATATCCCTTACGGTTTGCCAGTTATGTAAAAGTCGTCCAGAATAAAGAGGTATTCAGAGGCTATTTCCAGAAAATTAAAAATATACATTTCGTTTGTCATAAAAATATATTAAACATAAGATATTTTAATCAATATCGTTAGAGCCATGTTTAAGAAAATAAAAAATTTCGAAAAATGATCCACTTAAAGGGTAGTTGGGGGTGGGGGATTTTCTTTAAAATCTTCGTGTCACATCCTTGGAAGATACCATACTTGGATACCAAGTTTTGTATTTAACCGACGTTTTGTTTTTTGGGCTATGCTACCCACAGACACACGCGCGTGCACACATACACACAGATACACACATATGGAACTTTTTCTAAAAAAAAGGTTTTGGACTCAGGGGACTTCAAAATATATTTTTCCGTTGAAATGTAAGTATCGCATTTTCGGGTGCAATACAATATCTTCTCTATACACAATATAAATAGTACGTGTAGAGGAAGTAAAAATACCTAAGCATTTGTACATGCAGGGTGTCTCGCTTAAAAAAAAATAAAATAAATCTGATGTATCACATTATCTATTCACAATAGTTGGTTTTTACTTTCTCTACACGCACTATGTACATTGTGTATAGAATGGTATAGTTTTCCACCCAAAAATTCAATACCGAGATTTCATTGGAAATAAATGCTGAGGCCCCCTGGATCCAAAAAAGTGTCGGTGTCTGGGTGCATGTACCTTTGTGTCTGTGAACACGATATCTCAAAAATGAAAAGTCGGTAAAATACCAAACTGGGTATTTAAGTTTTATATTTTCCTAGGATACGACACGAAGATTTTGTAGAAAATCCCCCCACATCAAACTACCGTTTACATGGACAATTTTTTTAAACATTTTGATTTTGTCAAAATGGCTCTAATGATTTTGACTAAAACACTACATATTAAATATATTTATATAACAATGTATGTTCTGATTTGAATAGCCTCTGAAGATCTCTTCATTCTCGATGAATTTTGCTGAATTTTGTATAACTGGTAAACCGTAACTGGTTGTGAACCGTACTTCAATTATTTCATATGGGATCAACTTTTGAAATATTTGACTATTGATTTAGCCTAGTGTATTCCCTTGATTCCCTTCTACTTACAAGTAAGCAAGTAATAATGTCATTTCTTCCATTGTTTACCTTAATTAGCATGTCAAAGATAGGTAAAAGAATAATCTTTTGTAAGGTAAGTCGTTTGTGTAAAAGACATGTGAATGGAACACATCAGATTATTTTATTGTTCAGTTTATATAGCCCCTTTAACACCTATGGGAGGCTTTGACTTAGGAACAACTCGTTGACCGTAGGTTCCTGAACGTTGTGTTTTTCATCTTCTTTTCTTCACACGCACATTCACCTTCATATAAGGTAAGTCCGGGGGAGATGGCCATATTTTTTAAAATGTTGCATTATATGAAAAATTTCGAAAGAAAAATATATTTACGTAGCTAAGTGTAGGATCACATTCGTTTATTTTGGATGGGCAAATTCTGAATTTTGAAAACCTATGCATAGGCCATCTTATCCTAAGAGTACGGGGAAATGGCCATGTTTTAATGGAATACACGGCCACAATTTTTCGTACTTAAAGAGTATGCTTATGTCCACCACATTCCGTTCTGGTTTTCGAGGAACAAAATGGTTTCTCAGCCAGTCAAAGAATATATTTGTGTTTACATATGCGGATTTTTCACACAGCTGATCCTGGAGGCATTCCATCTTTTAATTCCTGCTTTTTGTTTTTACCTTTCATTATGGAAACGGCAGAAAGAAATATCCCTTCGAAATTACAGCAAGTTATAACTGTAATAGTTTCACCTTTTTTTCTGAAGATGTTACCATTGGAATCGCTTTAGGCCCCTTTTCAGGGATCACCTGCCCTGGACGATTATTCAACTGTAGACCGCTTCATCCATGTTAAAAACAGCTGAGTGTTTATTGAAGACACATTTCTCTTCTAGTAGATGAAAGTAATATTTGACTTGCGACTCATCCCTCGAATTCGTGCTAAAAAAACGCCTTCGGATTTACATAAAGAAAGACCAGGAAGCCTGAATAGAAACAGTTTCAGCCAATCATATCCTGCTTTTCTGTTTCTTTATTAAGTATTTCAGGCCAAGTTCTTCAGCGAAATAGTTCGCTAGTATGCGAATATCATGACTTGTTAGAGTAAAACCATCCATATATCTTTAAAAAAAGCAAAATATACCTTCGAAAAGACTGTTTAACTCTCCCGGAATATTGTAGGACATCTCTACTATTTGAAGAGGTGAGAAGGTCACAGTCCACAACAAAAATATGAGAACAATATAATTATGCAATAAATGCTAGTAAAATACTTAATATGCACTTATACTCTCCACAAAGATTCCAGCAGCTGTTTTGAAAAGACGTTGGGTTTTCACTTAGTTTATTCACCAGTGGAAAAATAACTGACTGTGAAAAGTAACATCAGAAATAAACAGGTGGAAATGCTACCATAAACAGTGCGCGTTATCATCAATCAATAACGATGGAAGGATTGCCGGCAGCCGATTTTCAAAAGCTTCCCTCCACAGCTGTGACAATGAGAGCCATTGGTCATCTCTCCCTATGGCCATCTCCCCCAGAAGTATCTTACATACTTCCAGACTCTGGGGGAAAGGAAATGATTCCGGTGAAAGAAAATTTTTCTGCCCCAGCCGGGAATCTAACTCAGTTGTGAAGTCAGTTCGCTGACCACATACTCAATACATCTTATTTTGCCTTTAACCTTCCTAAAGTGCTATTCTTCCAATTCACCTTGCAGTTCTTGAAAAGGATCGAGACATTTGCCTTCTTGAACCAAGTTTTTGCAACCCCAAAAACGCGACAGGTGGCGCCTACGAAACTCAGAAACACCCTTGCCAGACTGCAACAAGTGGGTTATATAACTGCTATAGGATTTGTCTTGCCTCAGTTTTTGCGCTTATCCTTGAAGAAAAAGAATGAAGCCGAAAGTATGTACATATATTTCATACGCACACGCGGGGAATGACAAATGTGGCACCAAGTCACGGGGGGTCTCTCTCCCCCCTCCCAAAACAAGAACTTGTAAAACAGTTTGCTTCATAAGTAGCCTTGGATTCTTGGAGGAAAAATCCCGACTACGTGGGTAATTATTATAATCATATACTGTTTTGGGAAGTCAGGTAATTTATACGGCAGGGAAGGTGCAGTATCCAGTTTGTTTTACTGAGACTGCAAGAGTTATATGCTAGTAATTCAATCGGTGAGAAATTTACAGGAAGTTTATTTATACATTCAACCTTACCGAGTTCATATACATGCTAAATTTCACACTTCCTATCGAAATTAAACAAGAATTTATCCTCCTCTCCTCTCCCTGTCCCACATCAAGAAAGATGCTATACTGTATTTTGATGAAAATCTGATGTGTTACATTTACACGAATTTCTTTACCTGTACTGCAAACAAGTTATTCCTACAAAAGTTATTTTATCTGTAGTATGCTAAATAAGATAAAAATTGGCAACCATTTTCTTATTACTTGCTTCCTTCTAAGTACAAGGGAAATAAGGGAACGCACCAGCTAAAGAATTGTCAATTTTTTTTTTAGCTTAACGTCCTTTAACCTGGTTGGTCATATCGGACGATGAATAAAATCGGTGAAATGATGCTCAAATGGTCTCGGATCTCATGCAGCTTAATTCGACATTAGTCTGCTCAGAATAAGGGAAAACCCCGAAAAAACCTTATCTGGGTAACTCACCCTAAGCGAGATTCCATCTTGTGACTGTTGAATATGAGGCAGAAACGCTACCACACCCTACCCAGGCGGACTGTCAACTCTTGTAAAGGCTGGTCGATATGTGAACAATTGAAGTTCGCTTCGCTCTGCATTTCCAGCAAAACAAAAGAAAATTGAAACACAATGTGATCCCGTTTGAGAAAAGTTAAGTAGCTTAAAATCGAACCCATACACAACGAGTATCTCGGAAACAGTCAACTGTACAACAAAAATGTAACTGTTATGCGCCATATGGTTTGTCTCTACTGACGTCACGCATTTACGGAATAAACAGGACCTACCAAAACCTTCACAGTGACGCTTGCGACAAGATTCAGCGGCAACCTAGTGGGGAAATGTTCGAACCACTCATTCCTTCGCTCTTCGGCGAGCCACGATGGGAAAAAGTCCTTCAGCTTTAGCTGGAAATTCGCCGAGGGAAATATCGTCTTTAAGAGCACAGCAAAGTTTCGGTGCTTAGCCCCCAAGGGTAGGCAAAGGTGGATTTTCTTTCGGCTTGGGCAAAATTATGGGATTGAATATGTTTTGATGAGTTTAATTTATTGTTATTATTATTATTTTGAAAAACACCACTTTGCTAGTCGGGACAATTAGGTGTTCCTTTGTTCGCAAGATTTAGTTTTCAAATTGTTAAACTCACAAATATACTTATCCGAAGCAAAAAGCATTAGCAGTATAATCTGAATGGTTACTTATTAAAAGACTTCAAGTAAATAACAATTGATACTCTGCCAATGTTGTCTTTTTCTTTCAGTTTACTTGAATTTTCTCCTAGGACTTTAAGGAAACCTTTTCCTGCATTTCGCTCTGGGTTTTTGTACCTAAGTTATTTGCCTAACGACAGTACAAAATGTATGTAACATAATTTCTGGTTTTAACATTATCTCTATTCTTTGTGTAGTAAGTTTTCGTTTATTTCTTACGGTTTACCAGTTATGCAAAATTCAGCAAAATTCATTCTGAAGCTATTTCCAGAAATTTCAGAATATACAGTTTATTTGTGATATAAATATCTTTAATACAATATATTTTAATCGAAATTGTTAATCATTTTTGAGAAAACAAAAACTTTCGAACTTTTTTCCATGTGAAGGGTAGTTTGGGGTGGGGGATTTTCCTCAAAATCTTAGTGTCATATTCTTGGAAGACATTTAACTTAAATACCAAGTGTGATATTTTATCGCATTTTGTTTTGAGCTATTGTGTTCACAGATATATACACGGACTTTTTTAAAAATGACTTTTAGGATACAGAGACCCTAAAACATGTACATCCGGTGAAATCTCGGTATCGAATTTTTGGGTGGAGTGCAATACATCCTTTACCTACGTACCAAGCATTATGTAGGGAAAGTACGTAAAAAATCTGAAAAATAATCAAGGCAACTAACTGCTTGAAGTAAAATTTCACACACCATTTCCAAGAAAAGTCTCGGCCATCATTAACAGGTACTACTCACTCGACTAAAGGCTGGCCACACTAAATTAGCTCACGATTGTCTATTTACTAAACAGGACCCCAATTTGTGGACATTGCAACAAAAGACTGACAGTGAAACACATTAGTACCCAGTGTGATAACTCTAAGGAGCTCTTCATTCTGAAATACGTTTGCTGAATTTTCCATAACTGATAAACCGTAAAAACTTACTACACAAAAAATGTAGATCTCGTTAGAGCACGCAACTTATGTCAAATACATTTTTTCGTGGGGTTTACTATTTTTGTGATGTTTTCTGTTTTTGGTTACAGTTTTAAAATACTTTTCTCATGCCGAAACTTGCCAACTCCTGGAAATGCAGAGAAACGGATTTTAATTAGCTTTTAAAAGATTTGACTATCATTTTAGCCTAGTGTATTCCCTTATTTCACTTATACTTACAAGGAATCAAGTAATAAGATAATTTCTGCTAATACTATTTCGATCAGCATGAAGTAATTAGAAGAATAAGCGCTTTAAGAAATAATTTGTTATAGAGATGTAGAGAAAGTCATGTGAATGGAACCCACCAGAATTTTTAACTATTGAACAGCAATAATACATATTTTATGGGCACTAAATTCGATTTATACATAATTCCCCTAGATTAATTAACTCCTTTGATATCGGACTTTCTGAAGTATCTAATAGGACTTCTTCTGCTTCTTCTTTCACTGCATACATTAGACTTATTAGTAGGAAGAGTATCTTGGGGCCCAATAGCGGTACACATGCGAATACCAGTTGCATATCTATCTATTGAGTTGAGACCAACCTGCATTGGTGAATGCACGCGCCGCATGTAAACAACCTGTAGTAACGCGTTGGGGAACGTGTCTCGTTGCAGCAGTATACTACACTGAATATTACAATACTGAAGGAGTATCTTACTCAACAGTCGATGGTGTGTCCTATTTCCGTTTTGCTCCAATCACATCTTGTCATGTGAAGCGAAGATTTTCACAATATAAAGCCTGTTTACGTGCCAATCGGAGACGATTATTGTACATTGTAATCTATGTGTCTTCAAAGAAAATGAAACGGATAATGATGCCGATGGTCTGTTGCACAACAGCAATTAAATGTATGAAAATATTAAAATTGTTAGTTCCTGTAAATCAGTGGTATTTATGCTTACCACCCACCCAACCTATATGACCTTCCATTGCTAGTGAAAACATCAGCCTACCACGCCACCAATGCCTCATTTTCCTCCTATTAGTACCACTACGTACACATTGCACTGTCAACATATTACAACTATATACCATGCTGCGCTAACTTCGATTCTGTCCCGCTATCGGTCCTCAAGATTCTATCCGTACGTATTAGCCTGTTGCGGACCGTCCAACTCTTGTAAGGTCTCTTCCTATGTTTCACTATCCTCTTGGTTTGTACCTTGAAGCTCTCTGTGGGTAAATTTCTGCTAGCATTGGTTGTACGTGTCAATAATCAAACAACTTTACCAATAACATTTTTAGCGGATTCTTAATTAACTAACATCTTTAAGATGCGACTCATACTTTTGAGGTCGTGAGTTCGATTTCCCTTTTTGACCCTTGGATATTTTCGGGGGATTTCCCGAGTCTCCAGGACAATGCTGGGAAGGTTCATTACACCGCCCGAATTTCCTGTCCATTTGCCTGTCCTTCCTGGTCATGTATATCAGGTTTGAAAGATCAGGTGACTGTGGTCAGCGGGTTGCGTCTGGACGGTGGCTTGTACACTATGAGTCCATACTAAGCAATGGTATAACGTGTGCTATGATACTTAGAGTTATACATTATAAGTGATAAAAGCAGTATTCCACTAACTTCCATACGTAATCCGGATTTAGTACTTTTATTATTCTGCCATTAGAGCAACTTTTTGGTTACTTACTGGTATGTAATAAACTTTTAAGCAGAAATACGTAGCCGAGGTGATGTTAAGCTAAAATCCCAATGAACCCAAGAAGAAGAAAAGACAGTAACCTAGTAGATTTCAAAGCATTATTATTATTGTTGTTGTTATTTTTCACATAAACCATGAATAGGACAGGAGTTGGAAGGTATTATATAGGCAATTTTAACTTAGTAATAATTGATCTAATAGTTGGCAAAACTATGAAACCCGGGACTTAAAGTACTTATGACATTATTAGTCACCATTGGAGTATGTCATCTCAAAATAATTTGATATCAGCTTATCGTTTACCGGGATACATGCGAGTCATTTGAGATATTTAATGCCACTCCAGCATATTGCTGCTTTTGATGTTGCTGTTATTATTATCGTCATCATCATCATCTGTTTGCTTTCGTTGGAAAAGGGTGCAAGTATCCTTAAATTTGGATCCAACCTGAATTCCTACAATTTTCCTTGCAAATTTTTAAACTTATATTATTGCCTTATATGGAATGGGCGATCAGTATTATGAGAAGTACTCACAAGCATTGGAATATTCAATAACAAACGACATTATTGAGGACACTTGCAGTTAACAACCTGGCAATACAAATGGGTTAACGATTCCAAAACGTAATTAAAACATACTCAAAATACGCTTGTTTAGAAATAAACCCAATAACTTTACAGGTTTCTCTTCCTTTAAACCAGGCAGTACGTTTAACATGTGGCTTTATGTGTAACGATTTAAAACCCCGTTTAAAACCTATGAAATGTCGCTCGCATTATCCACAAGTCACGTGGTTTCAATTTTGTCTCCACAAGCAAAACTGCCTACTCTTCTTCATTAAGTCACTATTCTTTTATAAACCTATAAACTGAATCCGGGCTGTAGCCACTTGTGGTTCACTCACTCTAAACCTTCCTCCTGGGTAGGGGGGGGGGGGTTGTTGACGCACATAGAGCTTATAGGTCGTGATGCACTAAGGTGTTCTCCGTTGTGTCTAGTCTTAGCTTTACTACTCTTACAAAAGCTTATTATTTATCTACTTCACACTTACCAAGATAAACATTACCAATAATGATTTTATTACAATATCTTTTCCTTGTATAAAGGAAAAGGAAATACAACAAGGACAAAAGAGCGTCAAATCTTTTAAAAATGTTCACTATATGATTGTTTGTTGTTTTTTTTTTTTTTTTTTGGTAGTGTTTAACGCCCGCTTTTACTGCTCTAGCACCTCAGGTGATGACACTGATGATACATGAAGATGGAGCTCCAGTGGAATGAGATGGCGGGGGTAACCGGAGAACCCGGAGAAAACCCACCCCTCCGCCGCTTTGTCCACCACAAATCTCACATGCGGTCGCTTGGGATCGAACCCGTGTCGTCTAGGTGAGAGGCGCGGCCTCATGATAGTATTGAAATTCCATTTTCTTTGCATTGATCAGGATAAAAAAATGTGATGTATTCCATTCACATGATTTTCTCTACATCTCTGCAACGAATTATTGTTAGAAAGCTTATGCTTCTAATTATTTCATGCTAATCGAGAAAAAAATAAAAATAGCAGAAATGTTCTTATTACTTGCTTCCTTGCAAGTAGAAGCGAAATAAGGGAGTACAATTGTTTAAAGTGAAGGTCTAAAAGCTGTGACTGAAGTTCCTCTGCTTATATGGACAGGAGTTGACAAATTCCTGTAGGAGAAAAGTATATTTTTTAAAGCAGAAACCAATAACAAGGAATATCTCAAAAACGATCAACTCCACGTTAAAGTGCATATAATATAAACTATGTGTTTTAATCTGCTGAACATTTTTTGTGTGGTAAGTTTTTATCCATTTAATCAAAATCGTTAAAATAATTTTTGAGAAAACCAACATTTTCGTGTCGCAAGCTTAAATACCAAGTACGGTCTTTTCGTTTTTGAGCTATGCTGTCCACAGACACACACGGACTTCCTTCTAAAAATATTTTTTTTCTTTTTTTTTAGGGGGACCCAAAATATGTATTTCCGGTGAAATCTCGGTATCGAATTTTTGGGTGCAATGCAATACGTTCTCTATACACTATATACATAGTAGCGGTACAGAAAGTAAAAATTAAAGAGAACTTTCCATTTGAGACCAGTATAAAGTACTATAACATTTAAACCCATAACAAGCAAAATTTTGTAATCGTTAACTCCACAACAAAAATGTAATCTACTAAATTGTGTTTCACAAGATCTAAATTTTTATGTGAAAAGTTTTTATTTCTTGCGGTTTAACAGTTATGCAAATATCATTCAGAATAAAGAGGAGATTAGAGTCTATTCCTAGGAATTTCAAGATACCTACATATATTTCATTTGTCAAATAAATACCTTAAAAATATAATACTTTAGTCAAAATCTTTAGAGCCTTTTTAGAAATAAAAAACTAATGTGCTCCATTCATATTACTTTCTCTACATCTCTGCAAACAAAGTATTGTTTAAAAGTTTAGTCTCCTTTTTGCTTCATGGTATCAAAAAGTATAGCAGAAATGGTCTAATTACTTGCTACTTTGTAAGTAGAAGGGAAATAAGGAAGTAACATTCACTAACGCGATAATAAAATCTTTTAAAAGCTGGTATCTATGTGATTGAAGTTCCTTTGTTCGTGTGGACAGGAGTTGACAAATTACCGTATGAGGAAAGTATAAGTATTTTAAAACTGAAACCAATAACAAGGAATATTTCTAAAACGGTCAGCTCCGCAAAAAAAAAAAAAAGTACATAACATATATTGTGTGTTTTAACGAGCTGTACATTTTTTGCTAAGTAAGTCTTCGTCTACTTCTTACGGTTTACCAGTTATGCAAAATTCCGGAAAATTCATCTAGAATAAAGATGTCTTCAGAGGCTAATTCCATAAAATTCAAGATACACATTTTATTTGGCATGTAAATATCTTTATTATATGTATTTTAATAAAAATCGTTCGAGCCATTTTTGAGAAAATCAAAATTTCCAAAAGTTTTCCATGTAAAGGAAAGTTTGGAATGGAGAATTTCCTGAAAATCTTACTGTCGCCTCCTCGGAAGACATGAACTTGAATACAACGTTTCGAACCTAACCGGCTTTAATTCATATGTATCAGAACAAACTCTCTTACAAGACTCTCAGCTGGAATCGAATCCGGCTCCGGAACCGAATCGACTCCTCGCATACAGATTCCAAACCTGTTACATTTACTTCTACCAAAATAGTCAAAAATAAAATTCAATATTAATAAAATTATTTTAAATACCTGGCTATTATTTTGGATTCAGGGGCCATGTATTTGAGATGAGACCTTGGTCTCTAATCTTTGGGTGAAACACAAAACTTTCTGTACCTCTTATGTACATTATACGTGGTGTATAAAGTAAAAGTCTGATGCGTTCCATTCACATGACTTTCTCTACACCTCTGTAACACATTATTATTAAAAAGCTTATACTTCTATTTATTTCATGCTAATCGAGAAAAAATTAGCAGAAATAGTCTTATTACTTACTTATTTGTAAATAGAACAGAAACAAGAGAGTACCATAGGTTAAAGTGATAGTCAAAATCTGGTTGCTATGTGACCAAAGTTCCTTTGTTTGTATGGAGAGTAGTTGGCAAATTCCTGTATAAGAAAAGTGTGTTTTTCAAAGCTGAAGCCAAAAACAAGGAATACCTAAAAAACGATCAGCTCCACCAAAAAAGTCTATATTACATAAATTGTGTGTTTCGACATGCTCTACATTTTTTGTGTGGTAAATTTTTGTCCCTCTCTTACGGTTTAGCAGTTATCCAAAATTCCGTAAAATTCATCCAGAATAAAGCAGTCTTCAGAGGCTACTCCCAGAAAATTCAACATATACATGCTTTTTATCAGGTAAATATCTTTAATATACGGTATTTTAATCAAAATTGTTAGAGCCATTTTTTTAAGAAAATCAAAATTTTCGAAAATCTTCCTATCACATCCTTGGAAGATACGAACAGTCTTTTCACACACACACACACACACATACACATACACACACGGACCTTTCTCCAGAAATACTTGTTTTGGATTCATTGGACCCAAAACATGTATTTCCGGTGAAATCTCGGTATTGAATTTTTGGGTGGGATACAATACATTCTCTATGTACATAGTACGTATAGAGAAAGTAAAAAATGCTCTGATAATTGTATTATTAACTTTGCCTCGTAATGTCTTCATAAGAATGACGCCGGTTGGTTGGCCCTGTAGCTTAGTTTATAGAGCACTTATCTGTTTTTTTTTTTTTTTAAAACAATAACGGAGTCTGATCAGGACTCCGGTACTGTATCCCTATTTACATTTCCCCCCGTAGGTTTTACTGATTACTGGTTTTACTGTTTCTTTTACAAACATATACACATTGCACAAACATATAACACCCATGCCAAAGGCGGGCCTCGAACCCATGATCCCCTGCCCACGAAGCACCAAAGCGAGACGCTTTAGCGAGCGTGGCCATGGGGACCGGCTCTGTTGTACCAGTGGTTGCGAACTCTATTCCCGCCTGGGAGTAGCAATTTTTCTTTAGCCAAGTATCCTCCCCAGAGCCTAGAAGTTAGAATGAGTATGTGTGAGTTTAAACTTAAAGATAATAAACCAATTATTAACACAAGAGTAAACGAGTGAATATCATTGTCATGGGCATTTGTTCTAAAGACAAAGCGCCGATGTGGCCTAGATGTTAAAGGAAAAAAAGAGAAAAACCAATGACGCCCTCCATAGATTTGTTGACGCTCATGAGTGCTTTTAAGAAAACACGTTGCAGGCGAAAGTAGTACAGAGTGTTACGCCCACGCTCTGATAGAGAAGGTAATATCAATGCGTGGGCGTTTACTGTGAACTGTTCCCTCTGATAGAGAGACAGGGAAACTGTAAGATGTGTTGTTATTGCATCACGGTTCACTTACTTCAGCTAATGAGAAACCAATATTCCACGAGGGTCAGAGATTACCTTTGTTCATTAAGACAGTTCTCTTAGAACTGCAGCGCGAGCTAAACTAAGTACCATCACAGTTTCCTCTACTTCTTGTCTACTTTTTAGACTCTCTCTACCGCTTATCGAAGAAAGAGAGGGTTCTGAATGACTCGCACGTATAAAACAATCTTAAATGCTGCACTCAAAATGACTTTCTCTACTCATTCTTGTACAAACTATTCTTACAAACACTTACTCTTATGCATTTCATATTAATCAAGATAAATATTTGCAGAAATTTTGTGATTGCATATTTTCTTATAGGGGAATATAGTTTAGGGAATCACTGCGCTCCTAGTTAAATATTTTTTTTCGTTTATATAGTCCCCTTTATCATATAAGGTCATATCGGGGCTTTGCATTAGAAACAACTTGTGTGTAGGTTGTTTACGTTTTATTCACCTCAAACACACACACACACATTCACTCTCACATACGTACTTCCATACTCTGTGGGGCATAGGGAATAATTCTGGTTAAAGACAAATTTCCCGGGAATCGAACCCGGAACATCCGGATGAGAAGTCATCTCGCCCATCACTCGACCACGGAGGCAGTCTAGTTCAAATTGTCGCAATCCCTCTGGGAAATATTAATTAAACCATCGTTTTTTAACAAACAGGCAAGGGATGTGACGGGACGCCACAAGCTTGGCTGCGAGGGTTGGTACTAAGATCAAGGAAAAACACTAACTTTGTGAATAAAGAAACACTTAAAAAAAACAAAAAAAAACAAAAAACATCAGAAACGATTCCCACGTGGTCCCAGAGAAATGGAGTATGTTGGTGGCCATCTTACTCCACAGTGCACTAATCTATCAATATCGCTTTTCAAAGGTTGCGTTCCTAAAGAGGCCTAGCCCAACTGAATTTATAAAGGTTACTGCCAAATTAAGAAACTTAAAATGGCAATGTGAAGAACTGAAGAAGGCATCTCCTTAGAATATATACCTTGCATCACGGTTCTGCCGAAGTATTAAAACTAAGCTTCGATTAATTTATTTTGGAGCGTTTGGTGGCGTCTAATTTCTTGAGCCAATAGCTAAAATTTGAACGTATTCTTTAGGTATTAACATCAATGTAACTTTTATTTTATTACGAGAGTATCACAGTCATCTGCTAGCTTTCTGTTTTTTAGCCCAAGGACTACCTAGCTGATAGAATATACCAGCGGCCGGAACCAGGAGCGGCGATACAGCATTGACAGGTTCCCTACAGTTTCCAGATTGAAGCATCTCGACAGTCGAACAGGCAGACTGGGTTCCCACGCCCCTCTTCCAGGAGCGGTCCTCATCCCGTCAACCAGCCGAAGTCAGGAGACGGAAATAGCGATTTTGAACATTCTTATTTCTTGCCGTGCCGCACTAAGTACCATCGCCGAAACTTCCATCCCTGAAATAAACCAACATTATGAATAAAATGACAATTGAAACGACATGTAGGGATAGGGGAATGAAAGAAACCTACGCAGCATTCTTCCGGTGACTGAGAGGAACCCCCGAAATAACTCATGGGTTAGGTAGGCCAGCCACGGGAATCAAACCCGCGGCCTCCCGAATGTGGAACACAGACCAAACCGCCTGAGCTATCCCGCTCAGTAAGAAAGTCTTTGGAGAATTAGAAGCTTTCCTGCTTAGCTAAACCGGAAATGATGGCATTTCTAGTTATACAAAAATAATCTCTCCCTTGACATCAGTACTTCCTGTTTCTTTGAGGTCGAAACCAGTTGCTGAGATTCCAGGTGCCTAACAGGTTAACAAATAGGTGGCAGAACTCTTGACGCAACAAAGCTGATGCTAATTGAACAATCAGTTTACCAGGACAGCTGAGATGAATATCGCGATGACGTGAACAAGTGGGGCTGTTTGTCTTGACGCGACTGTACCTTCATCTGCTAGCATGCCACTTGACCTTTAGTGCAGTAGACTTCTCATACTATGTTAACGTCACTGGATACTAATTATTTAAAGAAAACTGTAAATGTTAAAGGGTTACATGCATTGCTGCCAAGTTCTTTGAACACTTTTGTATTACGCATCTGCAGTTTAAAAACTGTCAGTATTGATAAAGTTTGGACAACGAAGGGAGACACCTCAGGCTCTGCGACCAACGCAGAAATATTGAACCAGGAGGAAGGGATGAAGTGAGGGAACCGCAGGAGGCTACAGGTCGAAGGCAGACCGATCACAGAGACACTTCCTAACATTAGAGTTGACATGAGAGATAGGCAAATGACATTTGCGCTGAAGTAAAATTTCGTGAAATTTCCCCCAAGGTGCGATTAAGAGTAATGCTTCCAGGAAGCTTGCCACGATATCTTGCTTGGTCACTATTCTTCAGAATCCTCTCTCCAATCAAGTAACTGACAGTGAGGTATATATATTTTTACTTTCTCTCCCCCGCATGTACAAAGTATATATTGGATAGAGAAGGTATTGTATTGCACCCAAAAATTCGATGTCGAGATTTCACCGAAAAATATATGCTTGGTGTTCACTGAGTTCGAGAAAAGGATTTAAATAAAAAGGTCCGTGTGTGTGTCTGTGGACAGCATAACTCAAAAATGTAAAGACTAGTATCTTCCATGGATGAGAAACGAAGATTTGCAAGAAAATCCCTCCACCAGAAGCTACCCTTTATTGCGACACATTTTCGAAAATTTTTATTTTCTTAAACATGGCTCTAACAATTTCGATTAAAATTCTGTATGTTAAAACTATTTACATCCCGGATAAAATGCTTATCTTGAATTTTGTGAGAATAGCCTCAGAACATCTCTTTATTCCCGGGTGAATTTTGCCGGATTTTGCTTCACTGCTAAACTTTTAGACATAGACAAAAACTTATTACACAAAAGCGTCAAAACGCACAATTTATGTCCTCTACATTTTTGTTGTGGAAGTAACCGTTTCCGAGTTATTCCTTGTTATTGGTTTCAATTGTTTCTCAGACAGGAAATTCTACTCCTGGCCCCAAACAAAAAAAAAAAAAAAAAAAAAAAAAAAAAAAAACCAGAAAAAAAAAGAAGAGCGTTTTGCAATGACAATCGAATAACGATAGCTTTTAAAACATTTGACTATTACTTTAGCCTAGTGCATTTCTTTAGTTCCCTTCTACTTATAAGGAACTAAGTAATAACATATTGCTAACGGTGTAGAAAGAATATCTTTTGTAGGAAGTTTGTAGAGCAGCTAGAAAAAGTCACATAAGATTTTTGACAGTGTTTAACGCCCACTTTTACTACATATGGCACCGCAGGCGATGACGCTGATAATACATGTAATGAAGATAGAGCACTGGTGGAATGGGATGGCGGGGAAACCGAAGAACCCGGAGAAAATCCACCCCTGCGTCGCTTTGTCCTCCTCAAATCCCACATACGGTCGCCTGGAATCGAACCTGAGGGCAAGTCATTATTGGTTTGCAATGTCCATAGATATTGAAAGAATTACATGATTAAGGAAAGCATGATTCATTGGCGATGTATAAATGACAAGACCAAAAGCTGCAATGGACGCATTTCAAGAACACTATTCTTCAAGCTTAACTGGTTTTTAGGTACATACAAATGGTCTTTTTCAAAATATTTTTCTTGTTCTCTAAACGTGTATTTCCAGTGAATAGATGTATAGGGCTTAAGGGCGCTCAACGACTAATGGTTATAAGCGCCCGTTTCCGGTGAAGTCTCTGTACAGAATTTTTGAGAAATGCAACACCTTCTCTACATACTATGTATATTGTACATGGTAGAGAAAGTAAAGGAGTAAAAGTCGTAAAGTATTGAGTTTTATATAAAAAAAACTATTTTATATGCACTTGGTCTCTACAGATGGGCTGAAGGTGGGAGAGGGAAAACTATATTTATTTTAAGTCTGGCTACCTGGAACCTGAAGTAATTAAAAAAGGGACGGGTTAAGCTGATCTGTCATTATGCGCAAAAGTCATTCAGCGGAATTGTCCCGCTCCCTAACATTTCTATTCCCGAACCTGGAGCTTCCTAGAGAGGCGATTTAGTGACCCGTCGACCGGCAGCCCTCTAGTGTCCACGGGGAGTATTCTTTCCATTAAGCATGCACCAGCCTCATCTGCCCGAATCCCCCCTGAACATAGTTGCACAAAAATAAATAAACCCTGTATGTTATACTTCGCCACCCAATTTCTTATAACAGGGACAACGCCCAGGTCTCACTATTTATATTCAACCTATTTATCTACAGTTTTATACAATTATTCTACAGATAAACTACAATTACTAACAAAATAAACTTAAAACAAAACAATTTAAAAAATGCAACGGAAGAATCCACGTAAGCATGAATTCTAAATATTATCATTTAGAAGTAATTAAAATTAAATATTAATGGAAGTTTAAAATTACTCTACACAAGTCAGAAAAATCACTATTTAAATGTTTGTTACATATTTTGCTTATGCATGGAAAATGTCCGAATCGCAATGTTTATTTCTTTATGTAATCCTATAAAGCAGAAACAATTATGGCAAAATCTAAGTTAAATCAGAAACTGTATAAAGGAGAGTTATTTTCAGTGTAATAACGCCCAAAAGTAAGCGTAATTATGTTGTAAATTGTAGTCAGAATAATGGTATGTATACATTTGTAAGTGAACTAGTATCCATACGCCAAAAGCATTCATAAGATCTGACAAAAGAAATCAGCTTTCACTGTATAATAAATGAAATTTGTTTGTTTGTTTTTTTTACCATAGAAACATAACACGTTAGTGTTTTTTGAACTAATGAAGAAGCAACGCTAAGAGGAAGCTACCATTGGAGAGTGTGGTTTAAAACCTGCGCTATATTGATTTACGTCGCAAAAAGATAATTATATAACAAAATTTGTATATAATTAATATGTGTACACTGTAATTCTACATTTGTAATGATCTTCACGTAAGTAATGGAGAAAGTGTAAAATTCAAAGAAAATTAAACTTGCTCTAAACTGCGTTAAAGCCATTTTGCGTTCGCATCGAACTGAAATAAAGTAAATATATTTGAAAAGAAATCTTACCTTGTAAGATCAGTAGATTGGCTATCCTTCATTCCACGACCTTTGGAGAAAACTCTTGCGGTATAGATAACACTAATAAAGCTAATAATCTGCTTAAAGTTAGCCGAGGCACGAACACAACGAACCCAACTGTAAAATCTACTGAAATAAACTTATTCTTGAAGCAGACGGAGGGAGGCAACTTTACCGCTAACGACAGGTGAGCTAACAGTGGAAAAAGCCTATAGTCATACCAACCACTGCATGAACCTACTGCTGCAAAAATAAATAAATTTACAACTCAAAAACAATTATTATCCATCTAAACCTAAAGAAAATTTCAATTAATACAGTTCTCTTTTTATTTTATTTTAATATTTTCATAATTCGTAATATTATTATAACTGCCATGTATTAAATTATTTGCAAAATAATTTAAAATAATTATATGAATTATAATCCATTTATAATGATTTAATTTTAATGAATTTTTATTTACCAATAACTTTATCTGATAAGGTATTATATGATATGCTTATTTTTAATTTTATAATTGTTTAAAATATGTGATATTTTATTTACATTATTATTTATAATATATATTTATTTTACTTTATGTGTAAATCTATTCTAAATCTTATAAATGTAAAAAGAAACTAGTAAGAGTGAAGTATCACAAATATTAATATAATAATTAATAATTATAACAAATCTTCACTTATCTTTTGGAATCCAAGGACTAGCATCGCAATAAATTGATCTATTGCATCCTCAGCATAGTTTCTTGTTCTTTCTCCATACGCACTATGTACATAGTGTATAGAGAAAGTATTGCACTCCACCAAAAAATTCGATACCGAGATTTCACCAGAAATATATGTTTTAGGGTCCCCAATATCCAAAAAAAAGCATTTTCACAAAAAGATCTGTGTGTGTGTGTGTGTGTGTGTCCGTGTGTCTGTGTGTCCGTGTGTCTGTGTGTCCGTGTGTCTGTGAACACGATAACTCAAAAACGAAAAGTCGGTAAAATACCAAACTTGGTATTTAAGTTTAGTATCTTCCAGGGATGCGACACGAAGATTTTGAGAAAGATCCCCCCACCCCCAACTACCTTTTACATGGAATTTTTTTCGAAAATTTTGATTTTCTCAAAAATGGCTCTAACGATTTTTATTAAAATTTCGTATATTAAACATATTTACCTGACAAATAAAATGTATATCTTGAATTTTCTAGGAATAGCCTCTGAAGAGTAGTTTATTCTGAATGAATTTTACTAAATTTTGAATAACTGCTAAACCGTAAGAAATGGACAAAAACTTACTACACAAAAAATGTAGAGCACATTAAAACACACAATTTGTTATATACATTTTTTCGTGGAGTTCGTCGTTTTTGTGACATTCCTTATTTTTGGTTTCTGCTATGAAAAACGTATGCTTATCTCATACAGGAACTTGTCAACTCCTATCCATATAGACAAAGGAACTTCATTGACATAGCAACCAGCTTTTGACTATCACTTTAACCTATAGTTGTCCCTTATTTCGCTTCTACTTACAAGGAAGCGAGTAATTAGACCTCGTATTTCTGCTATTTTTTTCTTATTAGCATAAAGTAAATAAAAGTATAAGCTTTTTAAGAATAATTTGTTGCAGGGATATGGAGAAAGTCATGTGAATGGTACACATCAGATTTTTTGTCTCAGTTTCTTTTTGCTCTTGTTGTTTATTTAAATTGTTATGGTTACTGCTACTAGGTGGATTGTACACTAAGGTATTGCTAACTACTGGACTCAAAACAAATTTGGTGAGAGAGTCATTTGGAGGTATATCAAAGGTCATTGCATGATTTTTATACTTTAATATAAAAATGTTCTCCCAAACCATTAAATCTATGGGCCCATTTAAGTGTTTTAATAATTTAACATCTTGATTTATTTCAAGATTAAATTTCCAAAAATGTTCTGCCAATTACAATTTGTTAATTTGTTTGTATTTAATATTCCTAAACTGTTCTTTTACTCTGGTTTCTAAATGACGTTTAGGCTTACCAATATAAACAAGGTCACAATTTAAACAATTTAATTGATAAATACCAGTTTTTTAATTTTTGAAATTTTATCCTTTTTAGAAAACCTTAACAACTTATTATACTGCATTTATTTTGAGGAATATTATACCATGCTCTTTGAAAATATTTGTGAATTTTTTATTTGCCCAAGGGTTATAAGTAAATTTCGTTATTTACTTATTCACCCTTGGGCAAATAAAAAATTGTGTCCGTGTGTCTGTGAACACGCCAAGTCAAAAACGAAAAATCGGCAAAATACGAAACTTGGTATAACTTTAGTATCTTCCATGGGTACGACACGAACATTTTGAGGAAAATTCCCCACCCCAAGCTACGCTTTACATGGAATTTTTTTCGAAATTTTGATTTTCTAAAAATATTTTTGATTAAAATATCGCATATTAAAGATATTTATTTACCTGGCAAATAAAATGTATATCTCTAATTTTCTGGGAATAGCCTCTGAAGACTCCTTTATTCTGGATGAATTTTATGGACTATTTCATAATTGGAAAACCGTAAGAGATAGACAAAACCTAACTTAGCAGAAAATGTAGAGCTCGTTGAAACACCTAATTTATGTTATATACATTTTTTTCGTGTAGTTGGTCGTTTTGGGGATATTCCTTGTTATTGGTTTCAGCTTTAAAATACTTATACTTTTCTCATACGGGAATTTGTCAACTCCTGTCCATACAAATGTATTTCAGTCACATAATAGGCAGTTTTTGACCAACTTTAATCTATGGTACTTCCTTATTTCCCTTCTATTTACAAGCCGGCAAGTAATAAAACTATTTCTGATAATTTTTTTCTCGATTAGCATGAAGTTAATAGAAGCACAGTTTTTTAACAATAATCTTTAGCAGTGATGTAGAGAAAGTCATATGAATGGAACACATCATAGTTTTTATTTTCGCTAGATATCTTATAGTTATGTATAGGTACATGAGTAAACGCTCACGATGATTTTACGTTTGCTATTATTCCCTCTCTCCGACGTACGGTTGTTATCGCAATAGGCTACATGATTGGCACTCCTATGCCCTTTACTCTACCCGACTATAGGTGGTGTGATGTATGTAAACACAGCTTAGGAGCGTTCAAAACACATTAGACCCTAACATTTTTGCTTCATTTATGACAAAGCTATTAGTAATTGGAGAAATTCTCTAGTAATTATCAAATTATATGCACTTATTTATCTCACACCCTCTGTGAAATAGCAATTATTTATTACTTCATGGCATTCTCAACTAAAAGTCAATAAGTCTTTAGCAAGAATGTTATTTTATAAGTACAATGTGTTCGTATTCAAGCACCTTTTTGTGAACATACTTTTTTTGAATACAGAAGACCCTAAAATATATATTTCCTATATGTTTTAGGGTCTCCTGTATCTAGAAAAAGCATTTTCATAAAAAGGTCTATGTGTGTCCGTGTGTCTGTGAACACGATAACTCAAAAACGAAAAGTTGGTAAAATACCAAACTTGGTATTTAAGTTTAATATCTTCCAGGGATGCGACACAAAGATTTTGAGAAAAATCCCCCCCTCAAACTACCCTTTACGTGGAACTTTTTCGAATATTTTGATTTGCTTAAAAATGGCTCTAACGATTTTGATTAAAATTTCGTATATTAAAGATATTTACCTGACAAATAAAATGTATATATTGAATTTTCTGGGAATAGTCTCTGAAGACTACTTTATTCTGGATGAATTTTACGAAATTTTGCACAACTGCTAAACTATAAGAGATGGACAAAAACTTACAGCACAAAAAATGTAGAGCACGTTAAAACACACGTATCCTTTTTTTCGTGGAGTTGATCGAATTTTAGATATTTCTTGTTTTTGGTTTCAACTGTGAAAAACTATACTTTTCTCATACAGGAATTTGTCAACTCCTGTCCATACAAAGAAAGGAACTTCAAGTCACATAGCAACCATATTTTTACTATCACTTTAACCTATGGTACACCCTTATTTCGCTTCTACTTACAAGGAAGCAAGTAATAAGTCTAATTCTGCTAATTTTTTCTCGATTACCATGAAGTAAATAGAAGCATAAACTTTTAAACAATAATTTGTTACAGAGATGTAGAGAAAGTCATGTGAATGGAACACATATGATTTTTTTCTATTATACTATTAATATAAATAACAAATTTATCTACCATTATAAGAATTTGTCATTCGCATAGAAAGATGTTTAAATGAAATGCATCGTATACTCTCTCTAGCACGCATATACAATGTTCATAGTGGATAGAGAAAGTATTGTATTCCACCCACAAATTCGATACCGAGATTTCACCGGAAATACATCTTCTGAGACCCATTTAACAAAAAACAAAAAAAAAGAAGAAGTCTTTTTAGAAACATGTCAATATGTGTGACTGTGTGTCTGTGAGCAGAATGGCTCAAAAACGAAAATTCGGCTAAATATCAAATGTATTAATTAATTTTAATATCTTCCAAGGATACAAGACTTTCAAGGACTTTCAAGAAAACCCTCCCACCCAAACTACCCTTTACATGTAACATTTTCCGAAAATTTTGATTTTCTCAAAACATTTTCTAATGAGTTTATTAAAATGCCATATGTTTAAGATATTTTTATGGCAAGCGAGATGTACATTTTGATTCTTTTGGGAATAGAGCTTGAAGATTTCTTCATTCTGGATCACTTTGTATAACTTTTAAAACATAAAACGCGTGACACAAAAATTGTAGAGCTCATTAAATTACACACTTTATGCCATATACATCTTTGTATGGTTAACCGTTCCCTATATAGTCCTAGATGTTGGTTATTTTAAATTAATTAAACTTTTTTCAAACCTTAACTCAATTTTCGTTTCATACCTTTTGTTTTACCTCCGGGAAAGTAAAAGAGAGCCGAATTTCAATTGTTTCACATTGCGATAGCTTTTAAGAGATTTGACTATCGCTTTAGCCTAGTGAACTCCCTCAGTTCGCTTCTGCTTATACGGAAGCAAGTAATAAGACCTATTCTGCTAGTGTTTGCCTTGAATATCATGATGTATATAAAAGGATAATCTTTTATGAGGAGGGTTTATTTTTGGAAACTCGTGTCAATAGAGCACATTACATATTTTTCGTCATGGTATTACCAACTAAACGTCAAGTAAGGTCTTTTTAGCAAGAATGCTATTTAATAATTGCAATAAATTCGTAATCAAGTACAAGTGCTTTGTAAATTCTTTTTAGTCATGGTAATTTATGAATGAACTTAAAAAAAAATTATATCCCCATGTCCGTTATAAGGGAATTTGGCCTTTTAATGTAAGAATCAGATTAGTATTTTCTGAAATTACTCAGAGGCAGGCGCGCGCAAATGCACACAAATATACTTTCTGTATTTATCCAATTGATATGGACAATACATCTATAGGAAGTTTTCACTGGCATAGAAAGAAGTTTTAGTATTACACATCATTTTTACTTTCTTTAGAAGTCAATAAATATACAAAGTGTATAGAGAAGGTATTGTATTCCACCCAAAAATTTTATTCTGAAATTTCACCGGAAATACATTCTTTGGAATCCCCTGAATCAAAAAAAAAAAAAAAAATAGAAAAAGGCCCGTCAGTGTATGCATGTGTGTGTCCGTTTTTCCATGTGTCAGAGTGTCTATGAACACGATAACTCAAAAACGAAAAGTAGATAAAATACCAAATTTGGTATTTAAATGTACTATTTTTCAAGGATGCGAGACGAAGATTTTGAAGAAAATCCCCCACCCCAAACTACCCTTTACATTGAAACATTTTCGAAAATTTTAATTTTCTAAAAAGTTGCTCTAACGATTTTGAATTGAATACCACACATGAAAGCCATTTCCTTCCCAAATAAAATTTATTTTTTGAATATTCTGAGAAGAACTTCCGAAGACTTGTTTATTCTGGATGAAGTTTGCTATATTTTGTATAACTAATAAACTGTAAGAGATAGACCAAAACTTGCTAAACAAAAAATATAGATCTCGTTAAAACTCACAATTTATGCCATATGTGTTTTTTTCGTGGACTTAACCGTTTTCGAGATATTCGTTATTAGCAGAGCGAGGAAGTTCGTACCAATTTCCTTATGCAGAGTAAGAGCGGCCAGACTTAAAAATACTATGCGGCGCTACTTGTGCGAGCAAAGGTAAACGAATGTTGAAAACCAGGTATCAGTGCATAACAGAGAACCACGTCAGTAGAAAGGAAGGCGTTCGAATAACATCTTTGTTCTACTCAAATGTGAGCAAAATTAATTTGTTTTACAACCATAGTAAGTTTTCTAACAATGTACTTATTAACGTACTTATTTAGAAAGCGATGACAGTTCTAGTACACAAACTGCCAAACGTCTAGTAACAGAACAGTTTCACAGAAAGTGTTATTGATTGCAAAGTTATTCAAAGAATTAACTTACAACTATCACACTGTATGGAACTGAACTGAATCTAGGCGGCAAGTAGAAGAACTGTCAAAATGTATCTACCAATCCACTACCATCCTACCTCAAATGAAGATGAAAATGTGTAATTGAAAATAATGTAGGGTTCAATGTGATGTATCGCATACAAGCTGCACTTTTAGATCCCAACAAACGCTATTTGCTTGGTGATACTGATAGGGAGCTGATAAAATATTTCAAATATTCCCCGACAACATCATGCTAAGTGGAACGAACTTTTTCTGATTATAACTTTTGTTTATCGGAACATAGAATGAAGTTATCTTTTGAAAGGCTTTAGAAGTACATATAGTTTTCAGTAATACGGCTGTAGACGAGTAAAGATTTAGTTTAATTGCAGTTTTCGTTTTTACCTAGTAAGAATCTGAAGATATTTAAGAAGTTGATTTTATTATTTGGATGTTATTTTACATTCAATCAGTAAATATTACAATCCGTGTTATAATTGCTTGAGTGTTTTCATAATGCACATATATATAAAGAAAGAAATCAGAATCACCCTTATATATGAAATAATTTGTATGTTATACTTAATGATCTAGATAGGTGTGCTTATACGAATATCTCATAAGTCCCTTTCGTTCTCTGAAAACCGTACTGATTATTTCACAGCAGGTTTGTTTACCTTTCCACAGCGCGTTCTTATCATGACCTATTTTGATGTGGCGAGACGGTTGGTCGCAACCTATATACGAAACGGCGAACGGTGCGAACTTCCTAGCTCTGTTTATTAGTTTCCGTTTCATACGGAACTTGTCAACTTCTGGCCACGCAAAGAAACGGATTTCTGTACCATAGCAACCACATTTTAAAACATTTGACTATCGGTTAACCTAGTGTATTCTCTTATTTCCCTTCTACTTATAAGAAACTAAGCAAGAGACCGTTTCTGCTAATGTTTATCTCGATTAACATGAAGTAGATAGAACAATAAGCTTATTAACAATAATTTGTTACTGAGATGTAGAGAATGGAGCTCATCAGATTTTTTAATTTCAGTTTTTTTTTTATCTAAATATAATAAGACGACAATGACTGGTGTTCATTACAAGTAATAGGCAGTAAATGAAGGAAAATAAGAGAGGGCTATCTCACCCTGTAGAGCGTTATTCATCGGTTTCGTGGCTGTAATTTATACGATAGCGGCATGTAATTATGAACGGCACGGAAGTTCACACCTCGTGGCGGGCCGCTGCTTTGTGCGAAGTGTGAACAGTGATGGTATCTGGCAGTGACTTGTCAGTTGCAATCCTTACAGTTTATAATTACACACCACTTCTAGCGATAGCACCGTGTTAGTAGGTGAGAGAAGTGTAAGGCACTGGAGAGATTGCCTTCTTTCATAACGTCATAATGCCTGTGTTCCTTATTTCTAGCAACTGGATCGATGTCCGTATTTCACTCTAAATTCTCTTAATCGGTAGCATTCAATTCACCTTATAGGTACAATTCTATAGGCGGCGCCGTGGGTGAGTGGTTAGAACTCTCGCCTCCCATCGAGGCGTGCGTATGTGGGATTCATGTCCTCCGCTTTCCCTCGCCATGCATTCCACCAATTGCTCCATCATCACCTTTCCAATCATACACTTCCTCATGTTCATACCTGGCTACGGGCCGTAACTGGTTCTCCATCCTGCTATTTGTGCGTTGGCTTCACGACAGCCTCTAAACCCTAGGTATTGGTTTATAAGTCCTAGGGGGTGTCAGTCCGATTACGAAACGAAACCTAATTCTGTGTTTTATTTTCTCTACACATACTTTGTGCGTAGTGTATTTAGAATGTATTGTATCGATACCGAGGTTTCCGTGTGTTTGTGAACACGATAACTCAAAAATGAGTAAAACAACAAACTAGTATTTAACATAGTATCTTCCAAAGATGCGACACGAAGATTTTATTAAAGATCCCCTCACCTCAAACTACTCTTTATATGAAAAACATTTTGAATTTTTTTCTCAAAAAATGGCTCCTACGGTTTTGATTAAATTACCGTATATTAAAAATACTTACTGGACAAATAAAATGCGTATGTTCAATTTGATGGAATAACCTGTAAAGACCTCTTTATTCTGCCTGATTTTTGCATAGCTGAAAACCGCAAGATGTGGGTAAAAACTTACTACACAAAAATGTAGATCTTGTTATAACACACAATTTATGCCATATACATTTTTTGCTTGAGTTGAACATTTTTGAGGTATTCCTTGTTATTGGTTTCAGTTTTAAAATACTTACTCCATGTAAAGAAGCTAACTTCAACCACTTTGCAACCAGATTTTAAAATATTTGACTATCGCTTTAGCCTAGAGTATTCCTTTATTTTCCATCTACTTATAAGAAAGTAGTTAATACGACCACTTTTATTATCTTCTGCTTATCTTTATTGGCACGAGTTAGAGAAAGGGAAGCTTTTTAAAGAACAATGTGTTGCAGAATAGTTAGAGAAATTAATGTGAATGGAACATAACATTTTTTAAAAATTTCCGCGCGCGTGTGTGTGTGTGTGTGTGTGTGTGTCCCTCCCTCTGTCTGTGAAACGATACCTCAACAACGAAAAATCTGTTAAATACTAAACTTGATATGTAATTTCAGCATCTTCGAAGCACGTAACAAGAAGACTTTCAGAAAAATCCTCCAAATACCCTTTAAATGAAGCATTTTTAAAGAAAAATTTATTTTCTTAAAAATCTTTATTAAAATATCCTTTGTTTAAGACATTCTGAAGCCAAATGAAATTAATATCTCTAATTTTATGGGAAAGCCTCTAAAGAACTCTTCGCTCTTCATGTTTTATGTATAACTGGTGAACTACAAGAGATAGGCAAACAGTTACTAAAAAAAAATTGATATTATTAAAACAGAATTTGCTATTACATGTTTTTTTAAATTAGCCATTAACAATATATTCATTATTCTTGATTTCAATTTTAAAATACTTAAACATTTCTCAAACAGAGAGTCGTATTCGTTTCATATTTCCTTTGTTTTTCTCCCCGGTATGCAAGGAGAATTGAATTTTAATTGCATCACATAGAGGCTAGTTTATGAAAGATTTGATTAGCGCTTTTACCTAGTGTATTCCCTTATTTCCCTTCTTCTTGCAAGGAAACAAGTAATAAGACCATTTCTGCTAATGTTTATCTCGATTATTATTAAATAGGTTAAAGAATAATATTTTACAAGAACAGGTAGAGAAAGTCATGTGAATGGAAATACAAGATTTTTTAACTATACGACTACCCAAAGGCATTTGGAGCTCCTGTCCCCAATGCTGTCTATCAGCAAGTATCAAAGACTTATACTGTGCTCAATTCAAAACATTCATTAAACGAAGTTACTCAACCATGAATGTTTTATTATTGCATCTAGTTTTCAACAACTGACATTGATATACATCCATATTCTATAACAGCACTAATATTGAATAAGTATATAAATAAATAATCTATTTTACTTATACATCTATACATAAGGACAGTAAAAATGTGTTTAAAACAACACATATTAATCTTTCTGCTGACAAGCTAAAATGCTATGCTACTGCTTAAAGTGCCCAGCTCTGGTAAAATGTAAGGTTTTTAAAAAGGATTTTAATCACCTCAATTTTTGAGAGTTTTAGCAATTGCTCCCGATTTTTTATTTGTATTTTTTATTTGTAGCTTAACGTCCTTTAATCTGGTTGGTCATATCGGACGATGAATGAAATTGATGCTCAAATACTTTCGGGGTCCATGGAGCTTAAAGCTACTTGACATTCTCTTCTCAGGATAAGGGAAAACCCCGAAAAAACCGTATGTGGGTAAGTCACCCCAAGCGAGATTAGAACTCACGACCTTTTGAATGTGAGGCAGACACACAGAACCACACTACCCAGGCGGGCGTATTTATACACTTTTAAGGACGTTACCTGAGCTCTTGTGTATTAAAATTTCAATTAAATTTGAAGTTTTAAACTTTCCTTATTTTGATGTCACTTTTAAACTTTCCATTTTATATTGTGTCAAATGCAAACATTTAAGTGAAGGAAAAAAAAAACATTTAACATCCATATTTTAAAGAACACTCAGGATACAGTGCCTTTTCTTAATTTTTACACAGTGTTCTAGATCTTTTTACTTTCTCTGCATAGGTAGAAAAGATATTTTACTCCAGTCAAAAATTCAATACCGAGATTTCACGTTTTAGGGTCATCTGTGTGCAAAAAAAAAAAAAAGCATTTTTAGAAAAAGGTCCGTGGGTCCGTATGTCTGTGAACACGATAACTCAAAAATGAAAAATGATATTTAAGTTTAATATCTTCCAAAGATGCGACACGAAGATTTTGGGGAAAATCTCCCACCCTAAACCACCCTTTACATGGAAAAAATTTCGAAATTTTCGATTTTCTCAAAAATAACTCTTAATTATTTTTATTAAACTGTCATTTGTTTAAGATGCTTTCACGAAAACGAGCTGTATGACTTGAATTTTCTGAGAATAGCCTCTGAAGACCTCTTCATTCTGGATGAACTTTGTATAACTGGTAAACCGGAAGAGATAAACATTTCGTTAAAACAGGTAATCATTTTTTAGTAGTCCATTTTTGAGATTTTCCTTGTTATTGGTTTCAGTTTTAAAATACTTACTTTTTTCACACGGGGATTTGACAACTACTGGTAATGCTTAGAAATGGAATCCAACCATTGGCAACCAGCCTTTTAAATATCTTACTATCGCTTTAACTTAGTGTATCTCCTTATTGCCCTTCTACTTTCAAGGAGTCAAATAATAAGACATTATCTGATGATGTTTATCTGGATTAGGATGCGGTAGATAGAAGAATGATCTTTTTAACAATTATTTGTTATAGAGATGTAGAAAAAGACATGTAAATGAGACACATCAGAGTTTTCCTGTACCCATCCCTCCTTGATCACACGCAACATTCTCTTTCTTTAGTTCCATTGAGTTTGTGTTAATATCACTGCTTGTTCCGTTATTGTAATCATCACTAAGACAAAATATCATTATAACTGTAATTTACCAAAATGCTGCCTCAACTTTATCCTCTGTCAATGACTTCTTGTTCCAGCAATCTATTCTGTGATCTCGCCTGCGGTGCCACAGTAGTAAAAGCGAGCGTTAAACACTACCAAAGAAAATTCTGTGATGTACAGTAACCAAAAACAGATCAATGTAATAAATTAAACAAACAAGTCCAGCACAGAATGGGGTAACAGATTATATAGTTAATTGGTTTAAAGAAAATTGCCATATTAGGAACAATAGTGTTGCTGTAGGCTTTCTTGTAAAATAAATAAAAAATGCAAGTAGCTTACCCTCCCCATATGTATCACTGACACCCCCCTAGGACTTTCAGAAGCCTGTCGGGGAGCCAACGGCACGGAACCACAGAATGAAAAACCTGGAACGAAATGCAAGTGAAATGGATGATAGGAAAGCTGATGATGGAGCAATTGGTGGCATCAGTGGCGGGGGAAACCCGAGGATCCGGAAAAAACCCGTCAGACGCCGCTTTGTCCACCACAAATCCTACATGCGGGTGCTTGGGATCGAACCCGGGCCACCTAGGTGGGAGGCGAGCGGTCTAACCACTCAACCATGGCTTTAGTAACTATTGCATATATAAATATATAAAATTAAATTTCTTAGGCTTTGTGTTGATAGGAAGAATTTTATTGGAGAATTCATAATTTTTTATCTAAAACATTTATACCAAATTTGTATTGCATTATATATTATAAGATCATCCGATAATCTTGATGAGCTTAAAATAGCCTACTCTGCATACTATTACTCTCATTTATCCTATAGTATAATATTCTCAGTTATAATAACACAGTTTTTGTAATACAAAATATATCCACCCATACAAGCCCTAGAACGACTTTCAAATCATTAAATATTTTGACAGTTTCATCTATCTACCTTTCTGAAACGCTAGTGGCGACACACGCAGTTAAACAGTTTTGTCGCAAATTCTGAAATTGATAATTATAATTCTAGAGGTAAATCACAATGTCACATTAAAGAACCTCGTATGTAAAACGTCCGCTTTATAGTTCTATTAAATTGTATAACAAACTCCCCGCATCTTTTAAGAAATTAGCAAATTCAAGGATATTAAAAAGAATTTTAAAAATGTCTATTATAGGTTGTTTTTATTCTGTGAACAGATAACTTGAAATTGTCTGGGTAATTAGTTCTATTACAAATGTGTATTATATTTGAAATGTATTGCAATTTGTTGTACCTAAATAGGTAGCATCACTTTACCTATACTTTTATCTGTTCATTTATTTGCTATTAATCTGCACTTATAACTTAATTTAATGCAGTATTTTTCAATTTTCTGTTGTTTATAGTTGACGAAACCAATATTTCTGTAATGAAATCTTACGGTGAATTAACTTGATTTGATTTGAATAAACAACACAATACATACTGCTATCTACTAACCTCGCACTACAATGACCAACACAGGAAAACCTATAAAGAAAAAGCTGATGTGACCCATTCGCAAAAAAATATCTCAAAAACGATCAACTCCACGAAAAAAATGTATATTACATAAATTGTGTGTTTTATTGTGATCTACATTTTAATGTAGTAAGTTTTTGTCTATCTCTTACGATTTACCAGTTATACAAAATTCAATAAATCCATCCAGAATAAAGAGGTCATCAGAGGCTATTCCTAGAAAATTCAAGATATTTGGCATGTAAATATCTTAAATATAAGAGATTTTAATTAAAATCGTTAGAGCCATTTTTGAGAAAATCAAAATTTTCGAAAAAAGTTCCATGTAAAGGATAGTTTGGGGTGGGGTGATTTTCTTGAAAATCTTCGTGTCGCATCCTTGGAAGATTCCAAACTTAAATACTAAGTTTTTCGTTTCTGAGCTATGCTGCCCACGCACACACACACACACACACACGTGCGCGCACACACAGACACACACGGACTTTTTCCACATTTTTTTTTATTCAGGGGGACCCAAAACATGTATTTCCGGTGAAATCTCGCTATCGAATTTTTGGGTAGAATACACCTTCTCTATACACCATGTACATGGTACGTGTAGAGGAAGTAAAAATATCTGCTTTTTTTGGATTCAGGGGACTCAAAACATGTATTTCCGGTGAAATCATGGTGTTGAATTTTTGTGCGTAATACAATACCTTCTCTATACTCTATGTACATAGTACGTGCAGAGAAAGTAAAAATGCTACCAACACGCAGTATAAATATCGTAGTTGCCGCGCCGTGGCCAAGTGGTTAGACCACTCACCTCTTACCCAAGCGATCGCATGTGGGATTTTGTGGTGGACAAAGCAGCCCAGGAGGCGGGTTTTCTCCGGTTTCCTCCACCATAACATTCCACCGGTGCTCCATCTTCAGTCCATGTATCAACAGTGTCATATCCTGCGTGGCATTTGTAGTAAAAGTGGGCGTTAAACAGTATCAAAAATAAAAATAAATAAATAAAAATTGTAGATCACATAGAGGCAGGCACTATTCACAACTGTTGCATGAATTGTAAGTTATTTGAACGTAAAAACCAACCTCCGGATCAGATCGGTACACAGTAATCGCCACGCAAAAATTATATTAGCTCAAATCGGATCTTGGAAGCCAAAGGTTAACCAAATCTTACATCTGTGTTGCATAGCAGATGTAAGCTTTAAAATGCTGCAGTGTAAGAAGGATAAAGATCCTATTTCCTAACACCCGAAAAGAACCAGATCGTAACAAACACTTGAGACAAAGTCGCATCTAGCTGGTCTAATGATGTTAATGTACCAAAACCAAGTCGCTGTGTTTACTGCAGCTTTTTTCACCATCTGGCCTGCATTTGGCGGAGACTTTGAGTTCACTTCGCACGTTGCAAGTACTGCCGACATTCCAAGGCAAAACTCATTCCGACGTAACGGTCTCTAAAGTTAAGTCATTTTTCTTACACCTGCTACAGTGTCTTAGAAAGCCTACTTTTCATGAAATCTCCCAACTTAGGTAGCATTACATCGAAAATGCGAAACCTTGTAGGATGAAGTTCAAACAGAATTTAAGAGTAAAACTGAATAAAGTCGTGTTGAATTCTTCTGAGCTGTCAGCATGTTAACTTCTCAACCCATAGCTTTCGGCTTCGGTTACTTAATACAATTATATGTTGAAAAATTGTCGTGAAAGGGTCGTAATGCGTTTCAAAGAAATAAAGTATATTCCTAAAGTAACATCCAATATAATTAAAGGGTGACGAACACAAATTTTTGTCAAAAACTGATTTTTTATAATATTTATATTTGATAAGCTAGATATTTAAGCAATGTCCCAAAGATATTTTGTTTATTTTCCACTTCTAAATTATTTAAATAATTTACGAGGGCAATATGTGAAGCCCGCTTTTCAAACAGCCACCAGCTCTGTATTAATTTCCTTGAACTATAATTTGTTATTCATACCATTAAAATCGTAATATTTTTTAAATAATTTACAATTACTGTTCAGAATACAGTTTTAATCAATCAAGTGACTATAGTAAACTTTTTTGAACATTTAAAAAATAATTATCACGATGAGGGCTTCTACTTGTTTAATTATCATCCAGGCATGCCGAACCACCGACTATTTAAATTGAGCCCACCGCATCCTTAATTCACAGGTGGGCGAGAGAATTCAAGTATAACCCATAAAGTGAATACACAACATACTTAAAGACTATCATTTTAAAATGTTATTAACATTGAATTACAGATTAGTGAAGTATGTAGTGGTGTGATGTTGTAATTTATAGGAATCAAATGTGAATAGTGTACATAGATTATATTAAATATAATAAAATAACAAGAATGAATACACAAGGAATGATAATACTAAACTAAGCAGTTAAAGCAACCAAAAGCTACAACTGGTATGATATACAGTAGCTTTTATACATTCTCTTCCAGTTTACGTAGTAGGTGGGGAATGTATTGTGTTCCACCCAAAAAGCGAAAAAGTCGGCTAAGTACCAAACTTGATGTTTAGGCTCGGAATTTTCCAAGAATGCCACACGAAGATTTTCAGGGAAATCCTCTCATCCAAAACTACTTATTACATGGAAAATTTTTTTTTAAAAATTTTGACTTTTTTCAAAAATAGTTCTAACGATTTGGTTAGTAGATCATATATTAAGATATATTTATGCTAAAAATAAAATGTATATCTTGAATTTTATGGCAATATCCTCTACTGTTTTATTCAGTCTAAATGACTGCTGCATAACTGGTGAACCACAAAATAGATAAATTCTTACTACGTAAAAATGTTGATCTGGTTAAAACTAACATTTATGTCAAATATTTTTTTTTTGTAGATTTAACCGTTTCCGAGCTATTGGTTTCAATTTTAAAATATTTATACACCACCCAGTTTGAAAATTGGTATTATGTTTCATGCACGTGGTCAAGCAAAGAGATCAGAATATCAATGCATACATCAAGCAGGTCTTGAAACATTTGACTGTCGCTTTAGCCTAGTGTATTCCCTTATTACCGCGCAACTTCAAATTCATTTAAAAATTTAAACAGCCTAGGAGTTATGTGATACCTCGTTTTTCAAACTGGCATCAGCTATGTGTTAATTTGTATCGTATTATTGTTGTGGCCACCACGGTAGGGTGCCAATATGTCGTAGTATTGTGTGTTGTCACCACGTTAGGGTGCCAATATGTCGTAATATTTTTGTATGTGCGTCACGTTAGGGTACCAATATGTCGTAGTATTGTTTAGTATAGTGGCGTCGTTGTGACAGTATGGCGCTATCAGGTGATTCTACTTGGAGTTGGTCGAGGGTTAATGCTCGTGAAATTCTCTATATTAAGAGTGTATGTACATACCTTGCAGATTCCCTTTGTTGCACTGGCTAAGCTCGTTCTAGTAGACCAGGAGTTGTCTCTTACTCAGGGAGGAAAGAATGACAAAGGTGTGTAACTCTTTTGGTAGGCTTAAATAAAAGGGAAATTCCACTTAATTCACTGTAGACTTCCTTTACTGATGAATTGTTGTTCGTTTGAGGCACTAACCCACGAGCGACATAGAACCGTATGGTATAAAATGCAGAAAGTATGGTGTAATAGCAAAAATAAATGCAAAAGAAATGTTAAAACAAAAGAATACAACAGAGATATATGTTGGTATCATATACAACTGTTTTTTTTATGGGTGTCTAGCCGCTTCTTACTCCGCTATTAACGAAAAAATTGGGACTTGTGTATCTTGTCTCGAGTATTTTCAACAGCTTTAATCAACACATTAAAAGAAAACAATGTCTAGTTGTAGTATACATATGACGTATCAGTGTTTGTAGAAGGGAAGAAGTTTATTTGGTTCAGAAAGGAGAATATATCATCCAATGAAATATATTATCATGGATAAGGAAATTAATATCGTGAGCGATACAACAATCAATTCATTTTGCACACTTCAGCAATGATGATCAAAATCTTATCCCCGCTTTGGGAGAATCTAATCTGATGTATTCCATTCACCTAACTTTCTCTACATCTCTGCAACAAATTATTGTTAAAAAGCTTATGCCTCTATTTACTTCATGCTAATCGAGAAAAAATTAGCAGAAATAGTTTTATTACTTGCTTCCTCGTAAGTACAAGTGAAATAAGAAAGTACCATAGGTTAAAGTGATAGTCAAAACCTGGTTGCTATGTGACTGAAGTTTCTTTGTTCGTATGGACAGGAGTTGACAAAATCCTGTATGAGAAAAAATATACGTTTTTTAAAGCTGTAACCAAAAACAAGGAATATCCTAAAAACGATCAACTCCACGAAAAATTTGCATATAACATAAACTGTGTGTTTTAACGGGCTCTATATTTTTTGTGTGGTAAATTTTTGTCCATCTCTTACGGTTTAGCAGTAATTCCATAAAATTCATCCAGAATAAAGTAGTCTTCAGAGGCTATTCCCAGAAAATTCAAGATATACATTTTTTTATTAGGTCAATATCCTTTAAATACGATATATATCAAACGTTTCGAAAAAAAATCCATGTAAAGGGTAGTTTGGGGTCGGGAAGCAAATCTTCATGTCGCATCCTTGGAAGATACCAAACTTAAATACCACGTTTGGTATTCAGCGGTCTTTTTGAGCTATGCTATCCACAGACACAACATACACACTCGGACCTTTTTCTAAAAATGTCTTTTTTTGATTCAGAGGGACCCAAAATATATATTTTCGATGAAATCTCGGTATCGAATTTTTAGGTGGATTGCAATACCTTCTCTATACACTATGTACATAGTACGTGTAGAGAAAGTAAAAATGATATAACTGTAGAATGTATCCGAAAGTGGTGCCCATCAAGAGTAATTGCAGCAAAGCATAATACATTGTTTTGTAGCTGCTTCGTGTTTTTCGAATCATGGTTTTACATACATCTGATTTAAATACCTTTGTTTCTTAGTTACACGGTAGTTGTGATACATCCATAGGAAAGTATTTGAAGAACTGTAACAAAAATCGTAAATAAAAGATTATAAAAGAAGTATATACAATAAAAACAGAAGACAAGCTTTCATATTTACTTAAAAATTGTACGGAATGAGTCAAAGAATGCAGTAAGTAATACAAATCTGATAGGCTATATTCACATGGTATGTTACATTCTATGCATTCAACAAGTAAGTTTGAAAACCTAAATTTTCTATCTGCCTCGTGCTAATCGAGATAAACATTTGAGAATTAGAATTGGTTTATATACATATTTTCCTTGTAGTCAAAAGGGGGACCAGCTGCAGCCTTAAGCGATAGTGAAATATTTTAAGAGTTGGTTGCTATATGATGGCTTAAGATCCCAGTCTCTGCTTCCCTAAAGGAAAAAACAATAAACGACATCCTATTTCAGAAAAACTATCTTATAAGTCTATAATTTAAACAAATAACCATAAATATGTCGGTAATGGTTAACTCGGAGAGAGAGAGAGAGAGAGAGAGAAAAAAAAAAAGGAATCCCTACTTCACATACTCCTAATATGTGTGCTTCAATGAAATCTATATTTTTTGTGACATCAGATTTTGTCTGTCTTTAATGGTTTGCCAGTTATCCAAAAGTTATGCAGAATAAAGAGGACTTCAGAGGTTGTTCCCAGAAAATTAAACATGTACATTGTATGTGTCTTGAAAATATTTTAATGTGTTTAGTTTTAATAAAAAAAAAAAAAACAGTGGGGGTGTCAGTAATGCAGTCATTGTGTAAAAAAAATAATTATTTCTTTCTGTCACTCTGTCTCTCTCTCTCTCTCTCTCTCTCTACCCTCCACACATCACGACAATAAGGTGACCGGGGCCAGAGGTACGGGGGCTATTTTCTCAGATGGCCGCGTAGGAGGCCCGGGTTCGATCCCCAAGAGAGCGCATGTGGGATTTGAGGTGGACAAAGCGCTGAGGGTTTTTTTTCCGGATTCTCCTGTTTCTCCCACCAACACATTCCACCGGTGCTCCATCTTCATTCCATGTATCATCAGTGTTATCACCTGCGGTGTCATGGTAATAAAAGTGGGAGATAAATACTACAAAAAAAAAACAAAAAACTATTTGCTCAGGTAGTAGATCCATTTACTACGAAACGTACATTGTATTGAGTCAGCAATGCTGCATATCCAACTGTTGTGATAGCTATAATTACTTATTTCCAGAATCACGACGATCATTACGAGCAAAGGTTCACCCGTCCAGTCGCCATCTGGTGGCCTCGTGCTGAGCCTAGGCTTTGTTGCTGCCTACCTGTCCCCTTATCGTTGTAAGACTTAACAACAGGAATGTTTTTCGATGGTTGTTAGTTTGGTATTGTGGATTTAAAGTTGAGACGTAGGTTCCTCTAAGTTACTTTTTCAGGAGCAGCATTCTTGCCGCTGGTCCGTTGGTGTCCTGTTTTCAAATTAGGTGGTGTAACATTTTATCCTTAAGTGGAGGTATTTATGTTCAGCTTTTTAGCTGTTGGCTGGTTTAATCCTTTCGTTACCCTAGATGCCCACAAACCATGCGAGGAGCTCGGGAGGAACTCTGCCTGCAGCGATGTTCAGTAATCCGACAAGAGATTCTCATGATGGTCTAATCTAGCGTAGAAATCTTGAGCCCGTTGCCTAATCACATTCTCCATATAGGGAGAGCCAAAGGTTCGTTAGTAGCCTCACTGGGAACACGGCAGACAGAGAAAATGGACCGGAGTCCCCTATCTTGAAACTAGGGAAGATAATAGACGGCTCCAGTACTCCACACGTCGCAGGCATATAGCATCAAAAGGATTATTAGCGCTCTGAAAAGTCGTAACTTTAAGTAGACCAGCATTTGGGAGGCCAGAACAGGATATAATGCGGCCAATGCCCCTTAGCCCTGATCGTCATTCCCCACAAAAGTTAGACCCTTATCAAGAGTGACGCCTAGCTATTGAATGGAATTCCCCCATTCTATTATTTGACGCTGGTAGAAGTTGGATATCTGAGCTGCGGAGCTGCATCACCTGGTAAACAGAAAACTATGGTCTTTGCCCTGATTTACGGACATCTGCCATTGCCTGCACCAGTTCTGGACGAGGCGGTGGAGTTTATGGGACTGAAGGATCTGAATTGGTTCCTATCTGTTCAGTAGAGCAGGACGTCATCAGTTAATTTGGCTACGTTGATGACCTGCGCAGAAAGAAAGTCTGCCATAAAAAAGCTAAACAGAGTGAGCAAAAGGGCACTTTTTGGGGCACTCTAGCTATCTAACAACTCTCCATTCTGTGGCCAGCATTGGGGCTGGGTTTCTTTTAATAGCCACTTGGATATTTATACGACAACCCAAAGTTCCACTTTCACTCTAAAACAACAGCATAAATTGAAAGTAGTTGGTATTTGCCCTTGCACTGACAGTAGACTAGCCAGCTCCTAACCCCATCTACCTGTCGGTGTAGATATAATGTGCAGACGAGAACTTAAAAGGCTAGCTGCTTTTTGCCATCTGACTACAGATGGTAGAGGAGCTAATCTCAACGGCACTCTAATGCCATGTGTTTGGAGCGAGGCGAAGGTAGCTTTGGTTCAGGGATGAAACCTTAAAAGGCTGCTGTCCACCACATACTGTCTACGAGTTATATTGTCGAGCAGTTCCGTCGCTATTATAATCAAGTTCTTAAAACGACGTAAAATAAAATAGAATTTAAGGTGATGCTAATGTGAAATTTGACCAAAAACTGTGTAAAATTAAAAAATGATTTCTTTTGCACGATAAAGTTATATCAATTCTAAACAATAAATATATAATTTTCCTCACTTGCTGAATTTTAGCTATAATTTAACTGAAGCTATAGATGACTACGCATATGTTTATTAATAGTCACTCCCAAATTTAAACCTTATTTTCTCACAAACTTTTATTCAATATTTTCTCACACCCAAAATTTTCACACGATGCAAATTTTCACCAATTTATTTAAAAACTTTTATACATGCCTCTCAACACCACATTGAAGAAAATGATCATATGAAATGGTCACTATTTTCAAAATAGTCCTCAAATTATATATAATTAAGTATATAATTAAATTGTCAAAAACTCAAGAGTTTTAAAAATGTTTTTTCGAACTCAGGGGACCACAAAACATATATTTCCGGTGAAATCTCGGTATCGAATTTTTGGGTCCATTACAATACCCTCTCTGTACACTATGTACATGGTAGGTATAGAGAAAGTAAAAAGTGTAAGGAATTAGCAGCCTGACATTCAAAGTTAACTCCGCCTTTTAGCGCTTCATGGTGCAGCCATTTCTGTTTATGTACGAAACACGAATGTTGACGAGATTCAATCTCGCTATGTTAGAATTTACTCGTTAAAAATATTATAACGACACCTTTATCATTCTCTGCCATCGTCATCAAAAAGGTCGTTGTATCCTGCCTTAGCTGTACTTGAAAATAATTGTTGTCGCCCTCTATCCCGATCCAACCCCTCGGCTGTTGGCCTCAGATGTGTCCTCGTAGCAGCGACTCCTTACTTTCTAATTCCTAGCCATTATTCAGACATAGTCTGAACATTTTATTTAGATTTCAGTGAATTTACAAGTAGTTTAACTCGGAATAAACTATAACCCTAAAGCTTTCCTCAGCTTCATGCATGCCGGAGAAAATAACACAAGTATTAACAGAAACTGACTCAACACACCTCAAATTTGTTGTTTGAAATAGATACATAACTAAGAAACATTTTTATTATCTTTGAGAGTTTTAGATAAACTATAAATGATATTAAATGCACTTGACATAAAAATCTGATGTGTTCCATTGGCATGACTTTCCCTACATCTCTGCAACAAATTATTGTTAAAAAGCTTATGCTTCTATTTACTTCATACTAATCGAGAAAAAATTAGCAGAAATATTTTTATTACTTGCTTCCTTGTAAGTAGAAGCGAAATAAGGGATTACCATAGGTTAGAGTGATAGCTAAAACCTGGTTTCTATGTGACTGAAGTTCCCTTGTTTGTATATACTGGAGTTGGCCAATGCTTGCATGAGAAAGATATAAGTTTTTCAATGCTGAAAAAAAAAGGAATACATAAAAAACGATCAACTCCACGAAAAAAAAGTTATATAACATGGGTTTTAACGTGCTCTACATTTTTCGTGTGGTAGGTTTTTGTCCATCTCTTACGGTTTAGCAGTTATACAAAGTTCCATAAAATTCATCCAGAATAAAGTAGTCTTCAGAGGCTATTCTCAAAAAATTCAAGATATACATATTATTTGTGAATTAAATATCTTTTATATACGATATATTAATCAAAATCGTTACAGCCATTTTTAAGAAAATAAAATTTTCGAAAAATCTTCCATGTAAAGGGTAGTTTGGAGTGGGGGATTTTTCTCAAAATCTTCGTGTCACATCCCTGGAAGATACTAAACTCAAATACCAAGTTTGGTATTTAACCGACTTTTCGTTTATGAGTTATTGTGTTCACAGGCACACGGACACACTGACACTCGGACCTTTTTGTGAAAATGCTTTTTTTTTTGGATATAAGGGACCCTACTTCCGGTGAAATTTCGGTATCGAATTTTTGGGTGGAGTGCAATACCTTCTCTACACACTATGCACATAGTGCGTGTAGAGGAAGTAAAAAAGTAATACCTCAAAAACGATCAACTCCACAAAAAAGGTATATAACATAAATTGTGTGTTTTAACGTGCTCTTCAATTTGTAAGTTTTTGTCCAGCTCTTACATTTTAGCAGTTATGCAAAATTCCGCAGAATTCATCCAGAATAAAGTAGTCTTCAGATGATATTCTCAGAAAACTCAAAATATAAATTTTATTTGTCAGGTAAATATTTTTAATGTACGATATTTTAATCAAAATCGTCAGAGTAATTTTTGAGAAAATCAAATTTTTCTCAAAAAGTTCCATGTAATGGGTAGTTTGGGGTGGGGGATTTTTCTTAAAATCCGTGTTGCATCTCTGGAAGATACTAACCTTAAATACCAAGTTTGATATTTTACCAACTTTTCGTTTTTGTTCACGGACACGGACATATACACACACGGACATTCTGCTGAAAATGCTCTTTTTAGATATAGGGGGCTCTAAAGCATATATTTCCGGTGAAATCTCGGTATCAAATTTTTGGGTGGAGTGCAATACCTTCTCTATACACTATGTGCGTAATACGTGTAGAGAAAGTAAAAAGTAAATAGGTATCTATAGTTAGCATGAGAAGCCTACAGAACCACAACTTTTAATATAAGTATATGCGAGTGTCATTTGTCCTGTCAGGAAATCACTGTTATGTGAATTACCATAGATAGTCAAGCTGTAATAATATTCTACAATACGCAATTTTATTTCTATACTTCGTACACAGTACATATGTGTTGCATTCCACCCAAAATTTTGTTACCGAAATTTTACTGTAAATCCACTTTTTAGGGTCCTCTGAATAAAAAGCATTTTAGAAAAGGACCCGTGTGTGTGTTTGTGTGTGTGCGTGAGTGTGTGTGTGTGTGTCTGAAAGTATGACTCAAAAGCGAAAACTCGCTTTCAAATTTGCGACCGAAGATTTTTAAGAAAATTCTTCACTCGAAACTTACCTCTTACATGAAAAGGTTTTCGAAATTTTTTTTTTTTCAAAAATTAAATAACGATTTTTATTAAAATACTATTCATTAAATACCTTTAAGTTACAAATAAATTGCATACCTTGAATTTTCTGGGACATCTTCATTCTGGATGACCTTTGTATAACTGATAAACCGTAACTTACTACACAAAAAACGAGAGATATTGTGTGTTATTTGTTTCAATAATAAAATACTAAAACTTATCTCAGTGTTATCTTCTTTAATATCTATTTTGTTTTCTTCTGGCCATGCAAAGAGAACCGAATATCACATGGCGACCAGCTTTTAAAATATTTTACTATCGCTTTATTCTAAGGTATCCCCTTATTTCCCTTTTACTGACAAGGAAGCAAGTAATAAGTCAATGGAATATATAAAAGAATAATCCTTTCAAGAATAGTGTATTTGGCGAACAGGTGGAGAAAAAGTCATGTGATCGTCAGATTTTTCTTCTGTTAGGACACTTCTTTTTCGTTTCTTAAGCTTGGCGTTTGGCGATCCCGTTGTTCTAAGCTTATGTTTTCTTAGCTGGAACTGGAATATTAGAAAATTTTTCCTGAATGAAAATACGTTAATCTATAAAACTTAATAACAAAAAATTTGACGTGTTCCATTCATTGACTTTCCTAGCTGTTCCACAAATAAACTTTTCTTACAAAAGATTATTCTTTTATCTTCATAATGTTAATCAAGATAAATATTAGCAGAATTGGTCTTATTACTTGCTTCTCTGTAAGTAGAAGAGAAATAAGGGAAACCACTAGGCTAAGAGATAGTCAAATATTTTAAAAGCCGATCGCTAAGTGAAACAATTCAATTTCGGTTCTCTTTGCTTGCTAGGAGTAAACAAAAAAAAAAAAAAAAAAAAAAAATATGTCTTCCCATTTGAGAAAGGTTTAAGTGACTTAAAATTGAAACCAATAATTCGGAAAATCTCTAAAATGGTTACTCTACAACAGAATGTATACAACATAAATTGTGGCTTTAACGAGATCTACATTTCTTGTGCAGTAAGTTTTTGTTTACCAGTTATATAAATGTTATAAAAAAATCAATCACAATGAAGACGTCTTCAGAGGTTGTTCCCAGGAAATTCAAGATACACATATATTTCGTTTGTCATAAAAATATCTTAAACATATGGCATTTAAATAAAAATCTTTAGAGCAATTTTTGAGAAAATCAAATTTTCTATTTATAGGATGTTTGGGGGGTGGATGTTTTTCTTTCTTCTAGAGCACTCAAAACATGTATTTTCGGTGAAATCTCGGTATCGAATTTTTGGGTCGAATACAACTATGCACATACATGCTAGAGAAAGTAAAACTATGTTGCTCATCGAAATGTGCATTCCATGCTGTGATCCAAAATGATAGAGGATGTTAGACAGGTAGAGCCAGACTGAAAAATTCAATGCCATTGAATCTTAGATCTCATGGTCTCCGGCCAGTTGCTCTAACCACTGAGTTGCCATAGCGACATGCCTGTGGAAGGAACAATTAATTAACGTTGTTTGATCTTACACTTGCTTGAACTATAAAGGCAGGGAGTGAAGTACTTACATTGTGCGTAAGTCGCCATTGAGGCATGACATCTCAAAAACAAATTGAGATTACCCTGTAGTTTACCAGGAAAATTACGAGTCAGTTGGAGAACTTGGTGCATATCCATGGTAGCTCAGTAATTAGAGCAACTGGACAGAGGCTGGGTTCAAATCCAGACTATAGCATTGAATTTTTCAGTCGGACTCTAACTCTCCAACCACGGACCTGTACATGGCTGAATCGGAAGAAACAATTAATTCATATTGAATCAAGTTGTTAATTTATAGTACGGGGGGCGTTCAATAAGTCATTTGAAGAAGGTAGAAAAACAAATGAATTTTGGTCAATAATTTTTATTTTTCAACATAATCTCCTTTTAGTAGGATACACTTTTCTCAGCGATTCTCGAACTGTTTTAAACCTTCCAAAAATTAGTATTTCGGAAGATCCTCAAAATAGGCATCTGTTTGGGAGATTACCTTTTCGTTAGACGTGAATCGTGTTCCGCCGAGCTATTTTTTCAAGTTTGGAAATAAAAAAGTCACTGGGAGCCAAATCAGGTTAATATAACTTATATTGTAGTAATTCAAATTTTAATTCTACAATTTTCGCTATTAAAACTGTGCATTGCTTGATGAAAGCGAGTTTTTTGCTTTGAGGCCATTTTATCTTGATTTCTCCGTTCAACCGGAGCAATAATGATGCATAGTACTCTTCATGTATGGTTCTTCCTTTCTGCAGTAATTAATATAGATGATTCCGCTGTCAGCTGATTTCACCACCTTTGCGTTCTTCTGAGCCGGTTCGCCTTTAAAACCCCACTCTTAGTAGCGTATCCATGTTTCATCCACAGTTATGTATTATTGCAGAAACTGGTCAGATTGCGATGTAAAGGGTTCGAACCAGCTTCCGAATCGATCACACGGTTGCGTTTATTATCTATTGAGAACAAACGCGGCACCAGTCTTGCGAAGAACTTTGTCAGTCCTAATTTTTGGTGCAAAATTGATTGGTCTCTACTATTTCGCAAGCTTTGATTCGTAGATCACTTAAAAGCATATCCTGGATTTGTCAACAATTTCGGAGGAAGTCACTTCTACTGGAGGTCCGGAACGATGTTCATTTGTGGATGTACGGTTACGTTTAAATTCATGAATCCAATTGCAAGCTGTTACGAACGCAGGAACAGACGTGCCAGGAACTCATCGGCTTTTATCTCTTTCGCTGTTAAGCCTTTTAAATAGAAGTGTTTCATCACGGCACGAAACTCATTTTTTTCTATCTTTCTAAATAATCACAATGTTGTTAGATTCAATCGCATATGGCAAATAAGCACATGATGGATGTAGCTGAAATTTTAAACTGCCTTCTAGTAAGAGGCGACGGTTACCTGAATACAAACTTTTTTCAATGCTATGAGCGTAATTTTTTGGACATTCTAAGGACTTCTTCTCTCCCCAATATTCCACTGCAATAAAGAGTAGTAGGCGAAGATATAAACGGAGATTTATGATGAAATGCGCATCATACTGAACCCAGCATCATAAACTGCTGTACAGCAGGCTCAAAAGATGTCCGAAGACATCACGTTGGACACGGCTGGAGACTTAACGTGCTACCAGATTCCCGCAAACTCCAAATAAAAAGACACGCAGTAGGTGATGAAGTTACTGGGTCACACTGGAGCTGATGATGACGATGACTAAGAGGAATGGCTTATGGAGACAGTAGCCATCGCAGTTTTCCTGATTACTTCATACCACGAGGGAGACAGTCTTTGTTGTAACTTTGAAGTTGCTCAGAATACATCTTGAAGATTTTATGTCTCCCTGTTGTCTCATTCTTGCTTTGCAGTTTCTGAGAAGCTCTGGTATCGATTTGACCAGCCTCTTTTAGGCTTGCGTTTCTGCACTTCCAGAACAGTTTCTTTCCGGAATTGTTTTTTATTGATATTCCCAATTTTTGCTTTATCTACACGTACTATGTACATAGTGTATAGAGAGGGTAATGTAAAGTACCCAAACATTCCATACCGATATTTCATCGGAAATACAGTTTTGGGTCCCCCTGAATCCAAAACAAAAAGCATTTTTGGATGTGTATGTGTGCGTGTGTGTGTTAAATACCAAACTTGGTATGTTCCAAAGATACGACGCGAAGATTTTCATGAAAATCTCCCACCCCCAACTATCCTTTACATGGACAAATTTTCGAATATTTTGATTTTTTCAAAAATGCCTTTAATGATTTTGATTAAAATGTCGTATATTAAAGATATTTATCTGACAAACAAAATGTACATCTTGACCTTTCTGGGAATAACCCCTGAAGGCTACTTTATTCTGGACGAATTTTACAGAATTTTGTATAACTGCTAAACCGTAAGAACTAAACAAAAACGTACCACACAAAAATGTAGAGCACATTAAAACACACAATTTAAGTTATATACATTTTTCCGTGGAGTTGATCGTTTTTATGACATTCCTTGTTTCCGGTTTCAGCTATGAAAAACTTAATTTTCTCATACAGGAATTTGCCTACTCCTGCCCATACAATAAATATTGAATGATCGTGAAAGTATATAAGTTGTTCTATTAAAGGTGAGGTACTATCTTGTAAACCTAAATTTGCTTGTGTGGACAAAGCTCTAAAAAAGTATAAACTTTGTTTATGGAGCTTAAATCCAACAAAGGAACTTCAGTCACAAAGCAACCAGCTTTTAACCATCACTTTAACCTATGGTACTCCCTTATTTCGCTTCTACTTACAAGGGAGCAAGTAATAAGAATATTTCTGTTAATGTTTTCTCCATTAGTATGAAGTAAATAGAAGCATAAGCTTACTAACAATAATTTGTTGCAGAAATGTAGAGAAAGTCATGTGAATGGAACACATCAGATTTCTTTATTTTGGAAGATTCTATTTATTGCTTGATCAGGGACTGATACCACATTATTTTTGCACTGTTCACACTTACAAGTGAGTAGCAGGCAGGTTTTGGGTCTCTGAATTAATTTGTTCATTCATCAGCAAATTCTGTCCAAAGCCCTTCTAGGTCTATAAATGAACTAGAAGAAACTGAAACTGCGCTAATATTCTCAGAGTGAAAACAATCGGAAAAAATTCAACAAGTCACTTGATACTCAAACGTTATTGATGACCATTTTGAGAAAAATTATGAAATAATTTTCGAAGAAATTGTCAAATGTCTCCATACCCTGCAGCTACTTTTACTGACAATGCTATATAGAACTAATTATATTTAAACATTTATTTGCTGCATTCACATGCCTTTCTCCAACCTATATCACTTATTAGTTTGTTATGATTACCTTTTACTTTTTCTAGCACACATGTACAATGTTCATAGTGGGTTCTGTATACCTCTCAAAAGTTCTATACTACTATTTCACAAAAACATGTTTTGAGGTCCCCCTAAATCCGAAAAAAATTTTAATATCAAACTTGGTGTTTAAATTGAGCATCTTCCAAGGATGCGACACAAAGATTTTCAGGCAAATCCCCCACACTAAAATAACCTTTATATGGAAACGTTTTCGAAATTTCGATATTATAAGAATATCCTCAATTTCCAGAAAATAGCCTCTGAAACCTCTTCTTTCTGAATAGCTTTTGCATAATTGATTGGCTTAGATATAACCAAAAACTTACTATATAAAACTGTAGATCTTGTTAAAACACAATTTATGTGATTTACAATTTTTTAAGCTAGTCTTTTCCGAGATATTTAGTCTTATTAGCTTTTTATGTTAAAATACTTAAAATGTTCTCACAAGGGAAGTTCCCGTTTGTTTTATATCTCTTTTTTTTTACTCCTGGTCATTTTAGTGACAGTCGCATAGTGACGGCTTTTAAAAGATTTGACTATCAGTTTATACTTAATGCCTTAGTTCCCTTCTACTTACAAGGAAGTAATAAAACAATTTGCACTAATGTTTATCTCAATAAGCATGATGTAAATAAAAGAATTTTGTAGGACGGGTTTGTCTGCAAAACAGATAGGGTAAGCCATGTAAATGGAACATACAAGATATTTTGAAACGTATATTAACGTCCTTTATTGACGAGATCAGGCACTTTTGTGTGCACCTTTTAGAAATGAACTCTGTACACCTTTCCTATTCAGGATCTGCATTCTTTGTGGCTCGCAAAGGTAGAGGTTTGAACTATCGTTTTACAAGCTCATGCATCATAATCGATATCACTTGAAAGTTGAAGATCGTGGGCGTGAGACTCGATCACAAGGTGACAGGGTTCCCGTCACACCCTGAGGCCCCACGTCAGAACCCGTTAACTGCTACCGTGTTACCCAGGTGCTGCCGAGAAGGATGTAGCACTTAGTCGCGCAACGTGGCGCACGGGAGGGGATCCCCCACAGGGGAACAAAAACACCAGTTTGTTTGTCAAACACGACTTCAAACGCTGAGTAAATTTCATACATGAAGGAAACTTCATAGCATTCCTCCAGAGGTGAGAAGCCTTAGGGAAGCCATCAGCATTATCATCACACTGACACTGGTAGCCGAAGTCATTACGGCACGGACCCGTGAACAGGAGTTCCGCCGTTCAAATTCGTGTGGACCCATCCTTCCTAACTGACTGTCTTTGCAGATTTTCTCAGTCCTCCGGAAAGCCTAAACTTAGGCCTGAAACCTTTCTTTTCCAACCATTGCTATCTTCCGTGGTCTAGGGGTAACGTTTTTACTTTCTCTGTAAGTACTATGTACATAGTGTAAACAGAAGGTATTGTACTGCACCCAAACATTCGATACCGTGATTTCATCGGAAATGCATGTTTTGAGACCCCCAAATACAAAAAAAGTTAGAAAAATATTCGTGTGTGTTTGTCTGTCTGACTGTGTGTGCCAGTAGGCAGCATAGCTCAAAACGAAAAGTCCGTTAGAACTTGGTATTTTCCAAGGATACATATTAAGATATTCAAGAAATTTCCCCATCCCAAACTACTCTTTACATGGAAAACGTTAAGAAAATTTTTATTTTCTCAAAAATGGCTTAACGATTTTGATTAGAATCTCTTATATTTAAGATACTTACAAATGTATATCTTGAATTTTCTGGGAATAGCCTCTAAATATCTCTTTATTTTGGATGATTTTGTTTAACTGGTAAACCACAAGAGATAGACAAAAACTTACTACACATAAATATAGATCACAATTAAACACACAATTTATGTCATATACATTCTTTTCGTAGAGTTGATCGTTTTCGAGATATTCGTTGTTAATGGTTTCAGTTTTAAACACATACTTTTATTTAACAGGAATTTGTGAACTCCTGTCCATACAAAAAAAGGAACTTCAGTCACACAGGCAACCAGCTTCTGATTATCACTTTAACTTTTGGTACTCCTTTATTTCGCTTCAACTTGCATGGAGGCAATAATACTATTTCTGCTAATTTTTTCTCGATTAGCATGAGGTAAATAGAAGCATGAGCTTTTTAACAATAATGTGTTACAGAGATGTAAGAAAGTCATGTGAATGGAACACATTAGATTTTTGTAATTATTACTTTCTACATACGCACTATGTACATAGTGTATAGAGAAAGTATTGCACTCCACCAAAAATTCGATACCGAGATTTCACCGAAAATATATGTATTAGGGACCCCAATATCCAAAAAAAGCATTTTCACAAAAAGGTCCGTGTGTCCGTGCGTCTGTGAACACGATAACTCAAAAACGAAAAGTCGGTAAAATACCATACTTGGTATTTAAGTTTAGTATCCTCCAGGGATGCGACACGAAGATTTTGAGAAAGATCCCTCCACCCCCAACTACCCTTTACAAAAATATCTGTAACGATTTTGATTAAAATTTCGGATATTAAACATATTTACCTGGCAAATGAAATGTATATCTTGAATTTTCTGGGAATAGCCTCTGAAGAGTAGTTTGTTCTGGATGAATTTTACTAAATTTTGAATAACTGCTAAACCGTAAGAAATGGAGAAAAACTTACTTCACAAAAAATGTAGAGCACATTAAAACACACAATTTATGTTATATATATTTTTTTCGTGGAGTTCGTCGTTTTTGTGACATTCCTTATTTTTGGTTTCTGCTATGAAAAACATACTTTTCTCATACAGGAACTTGTCAACTTCTATCCATATAAACAAAGGAACTTCATTGACATAGCAACCAGCTTTTGACTATCACTTTAACCTGCGGTTGTCCTTTATTTCGTTTCTACTTACAAGGAAGCGAGTAATTAGACTATTTCTGCTATTTTTATCTGATTAGCATAAAGTAAATAGAAGTATAAGCTTTTTAAGAATTATTTGTTGCAGGGATATGGAGAAAGTCATGTGAATGGTACACATCAGATTTTTTTTTATGTTTTTAGCTTAACGTCCTTTAACCTGGTTAGTCATATCGAAGGATGAATGAAATCAGTGAAATGATGCTTAAATGATCCCAGGGTCCATGGATCTTAAAGTTACTCGAATTCGTATTTTCATAAGGAAAAACCCCGAAAAAACCTAATTCGGGTAACTCACCCTATTCGAATTCGTAAACTGTTAAATGTGACGCCACCACCGCACTACCCAGGAGGGCTTTTTCCAATTTTCCTCAGTCCTCCGGAGAGGTACCTTAATCTTAGGCCTGAAACATTTCCTTCTCAATCACCGTCATCCTCGTGGTCTAGGGCAAACGTGTCAGCCTCTGGTTCCCAAGGTTGCAAGTTCAAATCCGTTAGAGGACAATGAATTTTTTTTCGGGCGTAAAGATCCAAAGAATGGCTTCCTTCGGAAGGAAAGTAAACTCGTTGGTCCCGTATCGTAGATGTTGGACACGTAAAACAACCTCAAGCCTACAAAAGAGGCCTCTGAGCAAAATTAATCGGTCTTTCACACCCAATATAGAATGGGATGCTGAGAACCACAGTAGTTAAAGAGCGTTCATAAATAAAATTCCATTTCCATTTTTCATTAATGCTCGTTCAGACCACTATAACCACCCACCTTTTACTTTCTCTAGTATATATGTAATAGGTAGAGACGACATTGAATTCCACTCAAAACTTCCACACTTATATTTCACCGGAAATATGTTTTGAAACCCCCTGAATCCAAAAAAAAAATAAAAAAGCATTTTTAGAAAAAAGGTCAGCCTGTGTGTGTATCTGTGGAAAGCATAACTGAAAAACGAGAAGTCCGTTAAATGTCAAACTTGGAATTTAACTTTAGTATCTCCCAAGGTTACGACACAAAGATCTTCAAGCACATTTTCCCCACCCCAAACTACCCTGTATATGCAAAAGATCTTTACATGGTAAATTAAAGTGTATAACTTGAATTTCATGGGAATAGCCTCTGAGGCTCTCTTCATTCGGAATGACCTTTCTGTAACTGGTAACTTATAATAATAACTTCATGGCACGACAGCTCACAAGGAACCTTGGCCTACCACTCGGCCGCTGCGTTCCCCATCTCGGTCCATGACAGACGTGCAGTATTGTTGGGTGAGACGCGGTCAACGCTCGAACACAATTTGGGTTTTTGCATTTTTGCTGTGGAACTATTTCCGAGATATTCCTTGTTGGTTTCAATTTTAAAAAAGACTTCTACTTTTCTCTAGCAGTAAGTCATCCGTGTTTCTTTGGTTTTACTCTTGATCTGTCAAAGAAGCGAATAGCAATAACTATCACATACCAATTGCTTTCAAAATATTTGACTATCGTTTTCGAAAATGTTTATTTACTCAAAAATTGCTCTAACAATTTTGATTAAAATACAAATTAATTAAGATATTTTGAAAACAAATGAAATGTATATATTGAATTTTCATGGAATAACTCTGAAAAGCTTTTCATCTCAGATGACTTTTATATAATTGCTAAACTAGTAAGAGAGACAAAAAATTTCTGTACAAAAACAAGGGTCCTCTTTCTTTTCACATCTCTTTGTTTTATTGCTAACCATGCAAAGAGAACCCAAATTCAATTGTATCGCAAAGGCAACACTCATATCCCGTCTACTCACAAGGAAGCAGGTAATAAGGTAATGTTTAATTCGATTACAATTAGTACATAAAAGAATAAGCTTTTGTAAGAACAGTTTGTTTGCAGAACAGGTATAGAAAGTCATGTGAATGGAATACATCAAAATTTTACATTCCCTAATCCATGTGTACAGAAGTAATTCCAATATTACTATAATCTGGCTTAACAGACCATTACTTGCTTTTCAGTGATCTGTTAATTATTGTTCTTCATATAAATTAATACTTCATTTAATAAAATTATTGTATATTGCATCCCACCGAAAATTGGAATTTAGGATTTCACAGAAAATACATGTTTTCCCTGAAACAAAAAGAAAGCATATTTAGAAGCATGTTCATTTATGTGTCTGTGGTTATCAGAGCCTCAAAATACGAAAAGTCAGTTAAATACAACTCTGGTATTATGTTCAGTATCTTCCAAGTATACGGCTCGAAGATTTTGAAGACATTTTCCCCTACCCAACTACTCTTCATATGGAACATTTTTTGAAGAAATTGATTTTCTCCAAAAATGGTTATAAATATTTGTATTAAAATGACATATGTTTAAAATATTTTACGAAATACGAAATGCATTTCTGAAATTTTCTAAAAATAGTCTCTGAAGTATCTTCATTCTGGATGACTTTTATATAACTAGTAAACCGTAAGAGACGGCGGAAATGTAGCCAATCAGAAAATGTAGATCTCATTAAAATACACAATTGAGCCATACGCCTTCTTTTTGTGTGTTTAGAGTTAACCATTTTTGAGATATTCCCAGCCTGCTTAATTTTCTCAAACGGGAAACATTTTTCCTTGTTTACCCCTAGCAAGCAAAGAGAACCGAATTGTTTCACTTAGAAACCAGCTTTTAAAAGATCTGACTATCGGTTTACGGTAATGTATTCCCTTACTTCCCTCCTACTTACAAGAAAGCAACTAACAAGACCAATGCAATGTTTAACTTGATTAGCATGACGTAAATAAAAGAATAATCTGTTGTAAGGATTTTTTTTTTTTTTTTTTTTTGGCGTTACAGCTAGAGAAGGTCATATGTTGAGCCCGGATGTTAGGCAAAACGTCTTTTTTAACCAGAGAGTATATATGAAAGACCTATTAGGAATAAACACGTTTCCACACATTTGGGGATGATAAGTGCAATTTTTAGTTTTCCTTTTTTGCCTGTTTTAAAGTTAACTGCCTTTTTTTAAGCCTTTTTACCTTGTTATTTTATATTTCCTTTATTTTGAATACATTCAAAAAAAGCTTGCATGGATTATATAAAAAAGAAAACAGAAAATAATGGTTTTACAAATTAAAAATCTGATGTGTTCCATTCACATGACTTTCTCTATATCTCTGCAACAAATTATTGTTAAAAAGCTTATGCTTCTATTTACTTCATGCTAATCGAGAAAAAAAAGAAGTCAGAAATAGTCTTATTACTTGCTTCCTTTAAGTGGAAGCGAAATAAGGGAGTATCATAGGTTAAAGTGATAGTCAAAGGCTCGTTTCTATGTGACGGAAGTTCCTTTGTTTGTATGGACAGGAGCTGACAAATTCCTGTATGAGAAAATATAAGTTTTTTGAAAGGTGAAATCAAAAACAATGAATAACTAAAAAACGATCAACTCCACGAAAAATTTTTGTGCAACATAAATTATATGTTTTAACGTGTTCTACATTTTCTGTTTAGTAAGCTTTTGTCATCTCTTACCGTTTAGCAGTTATGGAAAATTCGGCAAAATTCATCCAGAATAAAGAGGTCTTCAGAGGCTATTCCCAGAAAATTCAAGATATATATTTTATTTGGTATGCAAATGTCAGTAATATACGGATTTTAATCAAAATCGTTAGAGCCATTTTTTTAGAAAATCAAACTTTTCGAAAAAAGTTCCATGTAAAGGTTAGTTTGGGGTTTGGGGATTTTCTTGAAAATCTTCGCGTCGCATCCTTGGAAGATACCAAACTTAAATACCAAGTTTGGTTTTTAACGGTCTTTTCGTTTTTGAGTCTTGCTACCCACAGACACACACGTATATACATAGAGAGACAGACACACAGACAGACACACACACACACGGGCCTGTTTTTAAAAATCCTTTTTTTGGATTCAGGGGGTGTGAAAACATATATTTCCGGGGAAATCTCGGTATCGAATTTTTGGGTACAATACAATCCCTTCTCTATACACTATGTACATAGTAGATACGTATAGAGAAAGTAAAAATATGTATTCACTTTACACAGATATTTGCTGTGAATCTTACTCTCCAGCAATACATATATTTCCAAGAAGTGTTTGAACAGTATAACAAGTTACTTCTGAGTTTACCAGCGAAAGAAAGTATTACGTGGCGGATGTAGAATACATGTTTGCAAGTGTCTTTTGTAAGATTTGTATTATTCGCCTCCCTCGTCCGATGGTCAACTCACAGCACTGCAAAGTTACGTTTTTCTCCAGATCCCGTTAATGCGCAATTCGAACTCTCTAATCTCTTCTCACACCCCTCTTTTTGAGACAATACACAGTCGGATTTTCCCGATCTCTGAAAGAAAGTAGACGCACTCAGGCCTCAGCAAGTGGAATCTGCTAGTTATAGACTGAACTTGTATTAAACAACTTAGTCATTAGTGCAATATTTACCCTGCCGAAAGTGATGCTCAGTTAAGTAGTAAACTGCATGGTTATGTCCGCGAATTCAGTTCAGATACGCTATCAGATGTGCAAAGTTTGTGAAAAAACAATTAACCATGAGAAAAGGGATTTTATGCTTCAACATTTTGCAACAGCAAAGCATAAGACTAGAATTACCAAAATGGACGGGCAGAAGAAGCTCTGTTTAAATCAACAGCAACTACAACAACTAATAAACAATTTCAGTTTTCTCTGGAATTGTGCAAGGCTTTTTCCAGCATGAAAAACCTTCTCTATGTCAGTTGACAACTTAAAAAAACAAATTGTTGTGGCATGTAACCAAGAAAGTAAGTACATATGAGATAGTGTATTAAGTATTTGTCTATTTTGGTCTGTTTCCGTGATTAATAAATGCTTATTTCACTGCATATTTTTACTATTTTTCGTGCCTATATATTTGTCTATTTTAACCAAAATAAATGCATAAACATCCGGGCTCTAGTCATATGATTTTTATAAGAAAAGAAACAGAGAAAAAGTCACTCAATGTATTCAGTAAAATCAGTTTCCTCTTCTTTGGCACCTATCCTTCCTTTGCTGCGCTAATCTATAAGTGAAATGTAGTGGTGTGAAAATTCCTGTTTACATATCCAAAATATGGAATACTGCGCAGTGTGGTAACACTATTGTGAACTCGTGCCTATTACTGTTATACGATGTATGGAATGCTACAATATGAACAGTGCAGTGAAGCTGAGGAATGCAATGTCAGTTTCATTTGTGGTCTCTATGCAAAGATCGTACGAGGGCCGTTTTTTTAGCCTCCGATAAGCTATAAATAAAGGATAGGTTCATAGAAAACAATTATTTTATTGCTAAAAGTCTTGTACACTTATGGTTACTTTTCAACATAACCAGCGAAAAGATTGAGACATTTATCGTACCTGTGCACAAGCTTTGTAATACCCGCTTTAAAAAATGTTGCCGCCAATGATTTCAAATTAGCATTGACGTTGTTTTGAAAATCTTCGTTGGTTTGAAAGTGCTGCCCTCCTAACCATGTCTTCAGTTCAAGGAAAAGGTGAAAGTCGTTGGGTGCCAGGTCAGGACTGTACGGCGGATGATTGAAAGGAGCCAATGGGTTGTGCCAGCAGTGTGTGGACGTTATCATGAATCAACACAATTCCTGAAGTCAGCATTCCTCTTCGTTTATTTTGAATGGCTCTCCGCAAACGTCGTAAAATACGAAGATCTTCAAAACAACGTCAATGCTCATTTGAAATCATTGGCGGTAACATTTTTGAAGCGAGTATTGCAAAGCTTGTGCACAGGTACGACAAATGTCCCAATTTTTTCGGTGATTATGTTGAAAAGTAACAATAAGTGAACAAACATTTTAGTAATAAAATAATTGTTTTCAATGAACTTGACTTTTATTTATAGCCTATCAGAGGTTGAAAAAAAAAATGTCCCTCGTATATAGCTCTGGCGAGCTTTGAGGAAGGCACGAGGATGAAGACATTACTCTTCATGTTCTGCCTGGTCCATGTGTTCCATCTCGGATCGCTTTGCAAATCATGCAGCTACTGTTAACAACGGTGTTCGTGCATTACAAGAGCGTGACCTGTACCATTTCAACAGAGCAGACTTGGGCGGTACCCCCGTGATGTGTTATCATTCCAGCTAGCTCATTTCCTGAAATGCTAGCAACGTCAGCCTACTGCGCAACACCTCCTGCTTTAGCAAAACTGATAAATATATGAATTATTTAATTTGTGTTATACTTCGTCATTCCAAAATTAGTGGCAACCCTGCCTGAATTTGGCGTCACCAAAACTAATAGCAATAAAACAGAAGAGCATCTAAAGTTTGTTAGCGTGAGTTTGAAGACAATGCTTTTATTTACCCTACAGATACTTGTAATAGACCGTTGCTATATAGAAACGACATCGAAAAACTTGAAATTTAAATAAAAGTTATAGTTTATCAGTACAACGGGTGAGATAAAGTAAACAAAACTCACTCATTGCTCCGGTAACAAGTGGGATAAAGTAAATAAACAAATGGTTGATAACTACAACTTTTCTATAACTTTTTAACACCAACATTTTATTCTTTAACTGCATTACTTACTTGGAGAATCTTGATGTCTTCAAGCACTTTTAATGTTGATTTTAACATAGAAGATTTACTCCCCAGAGAAGAAGACTGGCAACTTTTTGAAAGAAAATTAAAATAAGCAAGAATCGCTTCTTCATTAATGCTCTGATATTTCTTCGTATCTGTCAATCCTTAAAGTGCTGAAACTCTTTTTCGTATAATTTTCGTGAAGTCGACGGTAATAAAGCCTCAACTGCTTCTTTTGCTTCATTTAATATATCATTTGGAACCGATATATGAACATTCTCAACGTCCAGCGTAAACTTAAACAATTTGAAACTAGCAGCAATAAAAAAAATTCAATGCCTTATTCCTTGTTTAATTTATTGATATCTGTTGTAAAATCATTAACTGAATGTTTGTCATATATTAATTTATCGTATCTGTAGGATAAAATAATGTATTATACAAGTGGACAAACCTGTATTATCCACTCGTTGAACTTAAAACGCTCCCCTTCGGGCCACGTTTTAAATTGTTCTACTCATGGATAAACTCTCTGTTTACCCACTTGTATAATCAATATCTATTATAAGACTTTTTAGTAAGTTTAATTATACATTGTTATCTTTAGTGCTCTAAATATATTTAGTAAATACGAACAAAGAAGCTTCACTAAAATTCAGTTGCAAGAGGTGCTCAACAATGCTCAATGCTCAACAATGCCATATAGATTTATTGGAAGCTTGTGGTAGATACTTTACCATATCATACCATGGCTAGCCGGGCGAATGCATTTCGTAGTGGAAGGGAAGATGTTCTAACAAATCTGATGTGTTACATTCACATGACTTTCTCTACATCTCTGTAACACATTATTGTTAAAAAGATTATTTTTTGCTGTTTACTTCATGCTAATGGAAAAAAGAGTCTTTTTACTTGCTTCCTTTTAAGTAGAATACTAATAAAGGAGTGCAAGTTAAAGTGATAATAAAAAGCTGGCTGCTATGTGATTGAAGTTCCTTTGTTTATATGGACAGGAGTTGACAAATTCCCGTGTAAATATTTTAAAGCTGAAACCAATAACAAGGAATACCTAAAAAAAGATCAACTCCACGAAAAAAAAGTGTATATAACATAAATTGTATATTTTAACGAGCTCTACATTTTCTGTTAAGTTAGCTTTTGTCCATCTCTTACGGTTTACCAGTTATGCAAAACTCCGTAAAATTCATCCAGAATAAAATAGTCATGTGAGGCTATTCCCAGAAATTCAAGAAATGCATTTTATTTGTCACGTATATATTTTTAATATGCACTATTCTAATAAAAATTCTTATAGATATTTTTGAGAAAGGTTAGTTTGGGGTGGGAAGATTTTCTTGAAAGTTTTGGAATCGCATCATTTGAAGATACCAAACTTAAATTCCAAATTTGGTATTTAACGGTCTTTTGGATTTTGAGCCATGCTGTCCACAGATACACACATATACACTCATGCGCACACAAAGGCGGGGTTTTTTCTACTTTTTTTTTTTTTTTGATTCACATAGTACTTGTAGAGAAGTAAAAACTGCTTTTGAAAAACTGGTAAATACATGAATTATTTAATTTGTGTTGTATAGTACTTTCTTTACTGTAAGGGAAATCTTGTATTCCACTCAAAATTCGATTAATTGATTTAAGGATGTAAAATTTTATTGTTCTTTTTTTTTTTAAATTTGTGCTAAATTTATATTGTAAATGCAGAATTTATTGATGAAGCAATGTTTCATTAAGTATAAGCATCTAGATAGTCTGGATATCGTCGGGGTTTTCCGGCTATACGTAGAAAGTGTTGAGGAAAGAATTTTAAATCAACTACAAATATTGTTAATAATTGAGCTTTAAAGCAGTTGGGATTAAGATGGATTGCTGATAATGGAATTGCATTTTCTACTGCTATTAGAATTGGTGTTAATACTTTTATTTGTAAAGTTCTTCGAACTTTAGAAAGCTGTAAGAATTTCCGTCAATTAAATAAAGAATTCGAAGGGAGGATAAAGCAAGAAAAACTCGCATTCAAAGGGGGAGTTTTTTTCAAGGTTTTCAATAATTTTTACACAAACTTTATTTATTAATGGATTGTTATTGAAATAATATAATTTGAATGTGGATTTAATTTTACATTATTAGACTTTTTGATTGGAAATCAGGCGTACTTATTATACTAGATGGGAATTTTTACCTTTATATAATATTGGATTTGGGTAATATTGTAATCCTCGAGAGTTTATAATGGAATGCCTCGGCAATATTTAGACTATCCAGAGGCACATATCTCATGAAATATTATTTCATCACTAGGATCTTTTCTTAACGATTCTTCTTAAGTGTAATCACCTTTTTAATTTTTGACGTTGAAATTGCATTAGATTGCGTTTGAAACATGTTTCGAGGTTCTTGAAGAAAATTGAAAATTAGGCACAAGAGGTTATGCACACTATTTAAAGTTTATTCTAGTTTAATTGCATGGACTAGAAAATCCAACATATTTTGCACGATGTAGCATTTGTTCAAAATAAAGTCTAGAATAAATTGATGTAGGAAAATTCTCTGCTTTTAACAGAGCCATTAAAGACTGTCTTCTCTCCCTGAAGAAATTTAGTAAAAGTCTGAATATAGTAAATGTTAGATAATATACTGTAAATTATACTTAAGTGTATGCTTGTAATATCTTAAATTCACTGAACGCACCCTATTCTAATGCTGTGAAATAAATAACTCTTGGTGAATGGCTCAAACTTAACCTCAAATGTATTTCATCTTCCGTTGCTTTTCTTTTAATATCAGAAAATTCCCGTACAAAAAATTGTATGATACGCGAAGTTAAAGTTCCTTTTTGATTCGAATGCGTCTCGCTTCACAATATTCCCGCTCGAATCGAAAGTCATAGCTTTACGCTCTTTCATCATAAATAACTATTGGAGGTAATGGAGCGTAAAGTTACTCGATGTTGTCTTCTCAGAATAGCGGAAAACCCCTTAAAGAACATTTATTCAGGTAACGCGCCCTAAGCGAGTTTTTCTTAATTGAATAACAAAATGCTCCGTTACAAAATAATACAACATGTTTTAGATTTCTTTTAGTTATGTTTCTATTGAATAAAGTGTGTATCTTTTAAATATATAATGCAACAAATATGGATGTGGAAAATTGTTACTTGTATTAAAATAAGCGTAATTTCTAAAAGATAACTACTACATGCTTACAAATTCCAAAGATATTAAATTCCAACAAGTCTTTGATTTAAGGTTACTTTTATGTTTTGTTTCCATTTTGTTGAACATTAGTGCTATTCTAATTTGTCAAGATCTATTGAATTCACGAATCTGTAGAAGATTGTGTGTAGTGCCAGTTCCTGCCAGTAGCTTCTTGTTTAAGAATTGTGCGTTGCCTATTCAGTATTTGCAGTTATATATCAGACAGTCTATTGTCTGTTCTCCTAGATGCAGGGATACGTTGAGTTGTCTGTTTGTATTTTTATTTTTTCGGTGTAAAAATCCCTAGCATGGCTTCCTTTAGAAGGGAAGTAAAGCCGTTGGTCCCGTGTCGTAGATTTACGGTACGTAAAAGAACCTCAAGCCTGATAGAGGGGCCTCTGAGTAAAATTAACTGGTCTTTCACGCCCAATTCAGAATGGGATGCTGAGAGCCACAGTAGTTAAAAACTGTCCATTACTCTGAACAAAATTAAGCAGTCTTTCGCGTCCAATTCAGAATGGGACGCTGAGAACCACAGGAGTTAAAAACCGTCCATTACTCTGAGCACTGCTTACCAAGCGGGAGACCTGGGTTCGATCCCCAGTACCGGCGTGGGGATTTTTCCCCCGCTGGGAGACCTGGCCCGTGGTGCACTCAGCCTCGTAAGGTCCCTGGGGGGGCCAATTGAGGAGCTACTTGATGGAGAAGTAGCGGCTCCAGGTCATGAGGACCGCATTAACCGGCCGGGGGGGGGCTCGAGGCGCTGACCACGTCTCACCCTCCAATACTGCACCCCATCCATGACGTCTGTAGTGGACCGAGATGGGGGACGCAGCGGCCGGGCGGTAGGCCAAGGTTCCCCGTGAGCTGTCGTGCCATGGAGTAAATTACTCTGAGCAAACTTAAGCAGTCTTTCGCGTCCAATTCAGAATGGGACGCTGAGAGCCACAGTAGTTAAAAACCGTCCATTAATAACACGCCACTTCCATTTACATGTGTGTTTAGTTAAAATCTAACACATCTAAAACTCTAAAGCATTTGAAGGAAGAAAGTCTTGACAAGAGACTGTGTTTTAGCTGGATGTAAGGCTACATAGTTACATCAACGTTGAGGACTTCATCGGGGAAGCTGGACAGGAGCAGCATCCTCGCTTTGAGACGTTTCGGCAAGTTAACGTTGTCTGTTTGCATGGTTGGGCACCAGAATCATGACATGTGACCTGTGACGAGAGAGGGACAAGGAAATTGAGCCTTGTCTCGCGGCCTGCCTCATCAGGTGGGCCGGCATCCGTATCAACACAGTGCATCGTTATCAGCGGCGGACTGGCTCATTGTCCTTCCTTTAACCAAAGGCTTTGTGTATACAAAGCCAAAACATACAAGACGAGGTTCTGTAACGGCTTTTGAAATCTGTAATATTAAAATCGAATTTGTTTCCAAATGTTGTGGAAAATATTGTGAGACAAGTTTTTACGTTTCAGCCTCTCATTGAAATCAAACATCCATGCTAATGTTCATTATATAAATTTGGTTGATAAGAAAAACTACGATTATCATCAAAAAGTAATTTGATTGCTATAATTCGCTCTGGGGCGCAAATTTGCAAAATATTCCGCGCAGTTTAAAGACCACTCCCTCCAATGTGTGTTAATTTGATACATTTATTACACACAGACGCACAAACTCATAGATATATCAGAGACTTTTTCTAAAAAAAAAAAAAAAAATTGTATATTTATAGGGCTCAAAACCGCATTTTTGAGATTTCGAATTCAGTTTTGGTAAACATATTTTTTTAAGCTACCAAATGTTTTATTTCATAAAGTAAACTCCGCTTGTAAAATATTTTACTAATAAGTTGATAACATTATCTCAATTTTTGTCTTCAGTGTAGAGCAAAATACTCTTATGGGGAGAGGTGATCGTCCCTTTTCAGCCCCATAAAGCTCATCCTCATTACAGGCTGCAATGGGAATGTGGAACTAACCTAAAACAAAGCGTAATGCTTATCAGTGCATGATTACCTGCGTAATTACCTTCTCTACACGTACTTTGCACACAGTAGGTAGAGAAGGTATTGTATTTCACCGTAAATAAATAATTTGAGGTCTCTCAAGATATATAGTATAAGTTTCGTATATTAAGTGTTTCAAATGTGCATGCGAACAGCATAACTCAAAACCGAAAAGTCCATTACCAACCAAACTTTAAGTTTAATATCCTTCAAGGTAACACGAAGATCTTGTTTAACATTTAATATATTAAAAATATTTATAAAAACAAAATGTATGTATTGCATTTTCTAGGAATAGCCACTAAAGAGCTTTTCAATCTGGAGGATTTTTGCCATTTTGCAAGAGATAGACATAATTTTACTGCACCAAAATTTAAATCTCCTTCAAATACACAATATATGTCATATACATTTTTGTGAAGTTAATCATTTCTGATAATTCTTGTTATTGGTTTCAGTTTTAAAATACTGGAACGTTTCTCAAACAATGACTAGTCATTCTTTTCATATTTGTTTTGGCCGTGCAAGTACCGGATTTCAATTTCGCCACATAGTGGCAGATTATAAAAGATTTGACTATCACTTTAGCTTAGTGTATTCCCATTTTTGCCTTCTACCTACAAGGAAGGAAGTAATATTTTTTGCTAATGTTTATCTTGATTGCATGATGTAGAGTAAATAATAATCTGTTGTAATAATAGTTTATTTGCAGAACAGGGAGAGAAACTTATGTATATTGAACACATCAGATTTTTTTAGCTTATATTTTATATGTTTAAAAGCATTGACACTTTGCAACTTTAAATAGTATAAATAACTGCTTTAAACAATTTTCAAGGTGTGTGACTTTGGAACGTATGACTGTACTCATATTGAAATAAAGTATTTGTGTGGTTATGTAACATACTGAAATAATTAAAATTACACCCATTTATAAAGTATCAATTTCATATAAAGCAAAAACATATTTATACCAAATTATACGCAAGCTGCTGAGATTTAATCGAAAAATATTACTCTTGAACGTCCCTCCTAGGTCCAAAGAATACGTAAGCAAGTCTTAATTCATTCCGTGGTTGAACAAATCATATCATGGATAATATATGTAATTACAAATTGTTATCATTGGTATTTGTACATATTCTGATTCTGGCTTTATAGATTGTTAATTTTTTTGGTAACCCAAGCATATATCCACTTAATTTTCACAATCTTCTTTAATATTTTACGATGTCTTAATTCCTTGAATTTATGGATCTATGGTCTCCTTCTTTTCTTCCTTTTGAAGGTTTTCAATCCATGAAACATTGCCGTTAACCATTCCTCTAATATTCTTTTTATATGTCCAATTCATATAGTTTGTTTTTCACAAAATTAATGACGAACTTTCAATATCCATTTGTCCTGGTGATTCATTTCTAAGTATATCCAAATTTATTGTTAATAAAGAATATTATCTCAAATTTTAATAATTAAAAGATTTAAAACATAATAAAGGAAATATATATATTTAAAATTTGGCTCTGATAACCCACTTTATTGTTTCAGAAGTCTTTTCCATTCTTTTGAACATTTTGCCCATCTCAGTTGCCATCATTGATATTATTACTTGGGATTTAATTGCTCATACTTCTGAACCATGTTAGGGATGTTACATTGTAATAATTTTCAGTTTTCAAACACTCAAATTAAAAAAAAAAAATCTTTCCATGAGGACATTTGTTTAAAAAAAACTGTTGTGTTCCATTCATGTGTCTCCCTCTCCCTATTCTGTAACAAACTATTGTTATAAAAGCTTATTCTTCCATCTTCTTTATGCTAATCAAGATAAATATTAGCAGATATCACCAAGCTAAATCAATATAATCAAATATTTTAAAACCTGGTTGCTGCGTAATTGAAATTCGTTCTCTTTGCTTGATTCGGAGTAAAACAAAAGAAACAGAAATTACAAATTCCCTATGAGAAAAGTTTAAGTGTATATATGACATAAATTGTGTTTAACGTGGTCTAACACGTTTATATTATAAGTTTTTTGTCTATCTCTTACGGTTTACAGTTATGCAATAGTAATCAGAGTTGAAGTGGTCATCAGAGGTCCAGAGGTTTCAAGGTACATCTACATTTGGTCATGTAAATATTTTTAATATACAATCATTTAATTAAACTTGCAGGAGCCGGTGTTGAGGTAATTAAAACGTTCGATTGTTTTCTATATAAATGATAGTTTGGAGTGTGGGAATTTTGTTGAAAACCTTTGTGTCGCATCCTTGGAAGATTCAGAACTTAAGTATCAAGTTTAGTATTTAACCAAATTTTTGTTTTGAGATAATGTTGTTCAGAGACGCACTCACACACACACATACACATTCACATGGATCTTTTTCTAAAAATGTTTTTATCCGAGGGCCTCTAAAACGTGCATTTCCATTGAAATCCGATATCCAATTTTTGGGTGGAATGCAATATCTTCTGCACCTATTTATAAGTAAAGAAAGTAAAACTAGCGTCGAAAGTTTGAAGATTCATTTACGTATGAAGACGTTACTTTACTCATTCTGAGAAACTAGCCTTGATAAATAAAAGGGGGGGGGGAGAAATTGTGTTTTGTCACATTTCGTAAAAGTTTTATTAAAATCTAACACATACTCTCCTGCAAAGAATATTTTGTGTGAGGGAATACTGAAAATAATTAAGGGAAGAAATGAATCCTTAAGCATCAAAACGCGTATTTAAAGCATTAAGTTTGTAAGTGATCCACTGAGTTATATTTCGAATCCTGACTACATAGAGAACAACAAGCTCTCCATTTTTTTTTTTAAATTTCTATCTCATACAATTCTGGTTGGTTTTAATATAATTTACTATTTTCATTATTTAATAATGGATATTCTGTGTGAAATGGACCCATGTGTTCGGAAATTTTTACGTTTCTACAGTCGGTTACATTATCAGAGTTAATATAAAAATGGCTTTAATTCCCCTAAAACGCAATACATAATTGTCTTTTCTATAAACTCTAAACAGGAGGAGCATCCCTTTTGTGTCCAAACCAACGTGCGTTCATGTGCACAGTTGTTACAAAACTTTTCTTGCTTTTTTTTTTTTTTGTTGATATAGCTTTTAGTTTCTGTTCTTCAAATTAGGACATGTTCTAATTTACTTGTTTTTTTAACGAATTCGCGATTTTTTTAAATATCAAAGTTTTTATTTGTAAGTTAGAATAACTATTTTGTTGTTCTATTATATATAATAATATTAAGTATAGGTAAACAAATTCATTACTTTTTATTCACAAATTAACCTCAGTTTACCAGTTGAATTCATTTATGTTATTACTCATAGCTAGAGACTTGCAAAGAGACAAATTTTCCTAAATATGAACATATGAATAAAATCCAAAAATATTAGAAAATTATTTAGTTTAAAACCAAAAATATTATACATTTCACTACGCAGGTTTACTTCGTTAGTTAAAAATAGGAAAATAGGTGCTGCAGATTTTTGCACTCAATAAAATATAAGATTATGCTGCGTCCTTGCTTAATATTAATTGTATATGGCAATGGTTGACAAAAATAACATTTCCTCAAGAATAGAGGACGATAGATATGTACGTGACATCACAAGGAGGATATGTTATAGTTTTTCAGCCGAATATTACTTGTTGGGAAGTGGGCGCATTATCTGCGTCCGGAATTTTGTAGAAAACTGCCTAAATAAAATATCTCGAAAGCTTTATTCAGGGCCGTCCAGAAAATAAAGACAGTATCGACACAAAAACTTGATTTACAAAGCTACAATACATGCTCTATTTCTCAACGTAATCACCAATAATACATTTCATTTGTCATGAAAATAAGTGTCTTAAATATGTGACATTTTAATTTAAATCCTTATACCATTTTTAAGAAAACGAACATTTTCGAAAAATGTTACACATAAAGGGGAGATTTTCTTGAAAACCTTAAGAGTCATATTCTTGGAAATATCAAATTTTAGCTATTGTGTTCACAACGACACAGAACCATATACGTGCGAGCACGGAGTTTTTTATAATTTTTTTTTTTTTTTTTTTTTTTTTTTTGCGCGTGTGCGTGTGAATGTGTGAGTCTGGAACTCCATAACTCAAAAACGAAAAGTCGGTTAAATTTTAAACTTCATATTTGAGTTCAGCATCTGTCAAGGAGTTTGAAGAACATCCCCTCACCCCAAACTATCCTTTAAATGGAAAACATTTCGAAAATATTGATTTTGTCAAAATGTATTTTGATTAAAATACCATATGTTTAAAATATGTTTATGACAAACAAAATGTATATCCTGCATTTTCTGTGGATTATAGCGAGTATATTCATCAAATGTGATTGAGTGATGAAAAACTTAAGGTTTTACAGATAAAATTTTGGTAAAGTCCACCAATAGCTTCCATAAATACAGAAAAATAGTTGATAAAATAATTGTTAGTTAATATGTAGGAAATTAATAGTAATGGAGAAATTGTTTGAATTGATAAAATAATGAAGCAATTCAATAGCCCTTGAATCCTCTTTATTTCAGATAACTTTTGCCTAACTGCTAACGCGTAGGAGATAAACAAAACATTCCTGCACATTTAGATATCGTTAGAACCCACAATTTATATCATATACACTTTTTTGTAGCATTAACAGTTTCCGAGATATTCCTTGTTAGTATTCTCAAACGGGAAGCCATCATTCCTTTCATATCTCCCTTGCGTTTTTTTTTATTCCGGGGATTCTAAATGTATATTTCCAGTGAAATCTCAGAATCGAATCTTTGGATGGAATACAATACCTTCTCTGCCTATGTACTAAGTAGAGAAAGTAATGAGAGACATGTGAGATGAGTTTAGTTCCGTATTGCAAGCATCAGTGTGATGGTGCAGTCTGCCACTGAGTGCTTGTTGCCTCCAGTGTCGAACAAGTCTTCCTTCTCTCCACTTCCAGTTTCATTAGCATGACCCCTCTCTGTAAACAGAGGAACACCCGCCCAATCTAAATGGAAATTTGGGAAGTGACGTCCCTAACCGCGACAAGACAGCTACGTGTTCCAGAAACAAGCGACACTGGGTGTCTTGTCATTGGGTTACTCAACAGGGGTCGTCCGAAAAATTCATCTCTTGATATGACATCCATTTGCTCAAGGATTTCCTTCACAGGTTGTTTCGTCAAGGTTTACAGCTTCAGAACTTCCAAATCTGACGAAAAATTGGCACAGGGTGTAATTAGATATACAAGAAAGTTTAATTTGGTGAGCATAAATAAACCAGTATAACGTTTGAGATTGCGATAACAGCCTCATTTAAAGCACACCTCTACAGGTAGTTTACAACGCATCCGCTGAGTGACAATTACACGGATATACTAATGCTTCTAGGAAACCTGCTTACAGCTCTTTTCCTTAACACCACTCCTCAGAATCTCCTTTTTGCTCAAGTAACTGGCGGGTAGAGACCGGCTTTGAAAAAAAGTCTGACTATCGTTTTAACCTAATATATATTTCTTATATTTACAACGAAATGTGTAAATGGAATAATGAAGCTTTATCTGCATTAATAAGCTATAGCAGGATCAGCTTTTATATAAGAGTAGTTTGTAGAAGAGTGATGGAAAAGAAAGCTGTGTAAATGCAACATATGCATTTTTTTCTTCTCTTGATTATTTTTTACTTTCTCTAATTAGTACATAAGTAGAGAGGGTGTTACATTCCACCAAAAAATTCGATACCCAGATTTCACTGAAATACTGTTTTAGGTCCCCTGGGTCCCTACGTTTGTGCGCGTGTCTCAAAAACGAAAAATAGGTTAAATTTCAAACTCCATATTTAAGTTCAGCATCTGCAAAGACTTTTAAGGAAAATCCCCCACCTCAAACTACCCTTTAAAAGGTAACATTTATGAAAATATTGATTTCCTCAAAAATGGCTGTAAAGTTTTTGATTAAAATACCGTATGTTTAAGATATTTTTATGTCAAGTGAAATATATATCCTATATTTTCTGGGGATACCTCCTGAGGACCTCATCATTCTCGATGAATTTTATATAATTGCTAAAGCGTACGAGATATACAAAAAAAAAAAAAAAATTCCACATGAAAGATCTCGTTAAACCCCACAATTTATGTCATATACGTTTCCGAGATATTCATATTTCCTTTCATATATCTTTTGTGTTACTCTTAGTATGCAAAGATAACCTAATTCCAATTCTTTCATATAGCAACCCGTTTTCAAAACATTTGACTCTTGCTTTAGCCTAGTGAATTCCCTTATCTCCCTTCTACTTACAAGGAAGCAAGTAATAAGACTAATTCTGCTAATGTTTAACTCGATTAGCATGATATGCGTAACAGAATACTCTTTTGTAATAAACTTTGTTTGCAGAACAGGTAGAGATCGTCATGAGATTAGTTCCAGTTTATGGTAAAAGGCTCAACACTTATGGCAACATTTCCTGGTCTAATTTAATAGAAAGGAATGATTCTGAACGAGAGATGAATGCAATATTCAAATTTGGAAGTTAATTTAACAAAATTAACCAGATTTAATATCATGTCGTGGAAAAATGAGTCTCCAAACGCGTATTAATGTTAGAAAAACTTGTTTGAGAATTATGAAGTCTGCAATGGAAACTGGCCGTTAAAGAACTGTTAAGACCGTATTTAACACTTTATAATTACGATCTCCAATATGAATGAATTAGGATAGAAACTTAATTCGTGTTCAGAAGCACTTTTTGTAGGACAGTTGCCATCTCCAAAGATTAAGGACGAGAAACAAAGGTATCAGAAAAGAGAAGCACCAAGATTTTTGGTGATAGAGCACAGTGCCTTTATAATCAAAATGAATGTCATGATACCACCAATGCGGTCGATCCCGGGACGTTCTTCTATCACTAGCTATTGCAGACATTGTGACGAGTTTGATGCTCTTCCTGCTGGGGAATTGCCATCAGGGACATCTCCGCATCAAGAGACTGACAGTGTAAGAACTTTGCTATCAAATGATTTCCGCTCTAAAGAGTTGGAAGTTTATAAAGAAGTGCATTGCATCGCTGATGATGACAGCAACAGGCACATAGACATCATCTGCATCAACAGAAAGAAGAACGAGGTAGAAATTATATACCCAACAATCAGGTTTGAACAAATAACCAACACAGCCTGAAGAAGTTGATGCAGAAAAGAAGAGTATACAGAGTGATTCAAAAATGTCTTTACAACGTTTGGGAATGGATTCCTGGCATCAAAATAAGAAAATAGGTTCATATAAACGCTTTGTTTTCGAGTTATCAATTTATTAACGTAAGTCACCTTCAACGGCTTTCCGGGTCCAACCTAATAACTTCATTTATTTATGCACTCATTCATAGAAGGCTTTGACCCATTTTACCCTGCGGAATTGGCCTTGTGTTGCCATGGCTACTTGTTAAAAGTTGTCATTTGACAAATGTATATAATACATCACTTAGCTTGCCTTACAAGTCTACAGGGACTTCTTTTAGAACACCCTTCCAGACTTATTAGAAAACGTGTCTCTGAAAATGAGAAAAAACATGTGGTTTATCTAACACATTATAGTTTTATTGAACGAGATACACCGACTGATATCTAGCATGACAAATGGATTGGTAGAAGGGGTACCAGTTGATGGACTGAACGTTCCCCCGACCACAATCCTTTGGAATTTTATCTTTTGGAGGCACCTTAAACCACTGGTTTATGCAGCAGATCTCCCCGATCCAAGAAGAAGACATTTGGGTCATATGTTATAAATGTTATTTGTATGGAGCACCTCCTAACAACTTCAAAAATTGAATAATGTGTCACTTTAAAATGATTTTATTAATAGCATTTTGAACCTCAATAAATCGAGACACGTGTTCATATGAACATTTTTTCTTGTTTTCATATAAGGATCCTGTTCCCAAATTTTGTAAAAGTATTTTTGAATTACTCTATATATGAGTAAGCAATTCCATATTTTCTATAACATGCCAAATTCAAAACATTATTGTGAGTAGTCTCCTCTTTGGCACATGGGAAACTATTACAAAACATTTTATTTCATGTTGGGGAAAACATAAATTAGAAAAACACAATAGAGTACCATATTGTCACAAAAATAATAAGATATTCTATTGCCATTTTGAGAAACCAGCTTTATGGGAAATACGTTGTTTAATTATATACTTTAACTAAATTTGAATTTATACCCTTATGTAATATTGATAACAGAATTTGCACTCTTATTTATTATTGTTGTTGTCTGTAAAGATTTCTTTCCAACGTCACGTTGTTTTATGTGATTATTTCACTTTATTCTAGAGAAGTTAATTATATGTGAATACATACTAATCATCCTTTTCATTGATTACAATTAATTTGCTTCTTACTTAATTTCAACTAAATAAGGATATTTATTTATCTTGTCTTTTGGCAAACACTAAATAGTGTCATGGTTAAATGAATAAAATTCTAAATACAGAGAGACTTTCATTACACGAGTTTAATTTTGTTGCCCTTTTTGTTTAAGGAAATGAAAACAAAGATAAACTGTTATAACAATTTAAAATATGTATATAAATTAGTATCGTATTACGTAGTTGCTAGATGGCTCCGTGGTAATGCGAGGCTAACATTCTGTAAGTCCAGGGTTCGATTTCTTTGGACCACCTACTCAGACTGTTTCATATTTTCCCTGCTCAGTAGATGAACGCTGGGTTACTTCATATCTGCAATGATTTACGTTTCATTCCGTTTCCTTCTCATCTGCTAGGTTTCATAGTTAATGGCAGTGCAAACAGATGGCGCGGATACTTGCTCAAAGGAAATAGTACTTCTTGTGGACACTAGAGAGTTGTTCATCGTTCTTTCTGTGCAGCTGCAGCCGAGTGACGTATTTTCGTGCCTGGAACTGTTAGGAACTTCCGCGCGTCTCTGTGGCCTGTCCTGAGGCCTGTAGTTTCCTGTGGTTCCTTCATTTCATCCGTTTATCTTGAGGGGTAGTAGGAAATTAATCTATGTAGATCACAGTGTGCCAGCATCCCCCTCCATTGTAGAATCTATTCTATTCATTTCTTATGCTAGCCGTCATAGAAATTAAATCCTGATATCCTGGTCCACTTCATATTCATAGCATTACAATTCGCAAGAGCCAACTTGAATCCTCAACGAAAAGCAGAAACGGAAGAAATAATAAGGATTGTCCAGCAATCAGCCTAATTTTTCACATAAATTAAGATGTTAAATTTTATAACATATATAATACAATGGACAACATCGTAAATTTGTTTACATGGGAGGAGAAAGTTACACATTTGCGGGGCAATTTTTGCGAGACCTCAGAAATTTAGGTGCCCACTCTTACTAGATATATATGCACAAGTTTCATTTTGTATCAGTACTATTGACACAAAACAATTGGCGGTAGTTATTGCATAAACATTTTTGAAAGATAATAGTTTCAAAAATATAAAAATCAGAAACATTGGTTTCAAAATGTTCAATAATAACACTTTTTCGACAAACTTCTTAAAGACTGATCCTTAATTCAGTTGCTGATTACGTCTTAGGGGTGGTTGGTAGAAACCTCAGATGATATTCCTCGAGTTATAACATGAAGACTATTATCCTGTAAGACAGTAACTGAATGTCCATTTGATGCGGTTTGTTTGCGGTTGTCCGAGAGAGAGAGAGAGGATATGCGCCGTTCCGAACGAAGGACGACGATCTCTCCTCGAGGGCGGGCGGATGTGGCACTGGACCAGCCCGCGGACGTCCGGTGTACGCCACCCACATACCTCGGTGTCCTTCACCACGTGTCCCTCCGTCCTAACAGATCGATATCCAGCATCGCCCTTAATCGTCCTATGGCGATTACCTTCAGGTTTATGGTCTTAACACACAGAAATAACTCCAAAGCTATTGTTTTCACCGCATACAATAAAATAATATTTAAAAATAAAAATAATAATATCTAATAATAATAATAATAAATAATAATAATAAATGATAATAATGATAAATGTTAAATAATAGTGCCTAGGACAGCATCTCCAAGTATCCATGCTACCTAGTTATGTTTTTCTTTCTTTTTCTTTTTTTTTTTTCTACACTTTCTTCAGCATCTGCATAAAGTAGGCAAAAGAAGGGTTTTTCTCAAACTTTCATGTCGAGATTTCAGCAGAAGTACACAGTTTTACGGCTCCAGAATGCTCCAGTAATTATATTTAGAGAAATTGGGTGGAATACAACATATATTTCCTTTTCTTCCTTAGGTAGACTGTAGCCAGGAAATCAGCTGAAACAGCTGACTGTAAAAACAAAAATCTCCACATCTTGTTAACAAATTATTGTTGAAAGCGTATTCTTCTATCTACATCATGCTAATCAAGATAAACTTAAGCAGAATCACCTTATTTCATGCTTCCTTGTGAGAAAAAGGAAATATGGGAATGCAAAGGCTAAAGCATTAACCAAGTCCAATTGAAACTCCATTCTCTTTGCTTGCCAAGAGCATACAAACAAGAAACGAGATATCACGGCAAATACATGTTTTAGGGTCCCCTGTATTGGGTAAAATACCGTATATTAAAGATATTCACATGGAAAATAAGGTGCATATTTATAATTTTCTCTGAAGATGAATTTTGCTGAATTCTGCATAACTGGTAGACAAAAATGTACTACACAAAAAATGTAGATCTCGTTAAAACACACAATGTATATCATATACATTTTTGTCGTGGATTTCATACGATTATCGAGATTTTCTTGTTATTGGTTTCAGTTTTAAACACTTAAACTTTTCTCACACGGGAATTTGTCAATTCCTGGTTATGCTAAGAAATGATTTCAATCACACGACAACCGGCTTTTAAAATATTTGACTATTGCTTTAGCTAGTGTACTTCCTTATTCCTCTTCTATTTACGTGGAAGTAAGTGATAATATCATTTCTGCTCATGTTTATCACCATTAGCAAGAAGTAAGGAGAAGAATAAGCTTTCAAATATAATTTGTTACAGAGATGTAGAAAAAGCAATGTGAATGGACACATCCGATTTTTAAGATCATGGTGTGGAAATGCTCATGGTTATTGATATGTCATAATCTAAAATCACTAAATTTCCCAATTTAAACTGAAATATATATTTATAAAATTATGTATTCTCCAAACCTACCCGTTAAGGGACAATTAGTTTCTAATTATTGTAAAAGGTTCAATACAGCATTATGGTAGAACTTCTTGGTATAATTTATCATATAAGAATAATCCTGAACGAGAATTGAATTGAATAATCAAATTTAAAAGTTAATTTTAAGAAGTCGATGTGTTCCATTCACATAATTTCCGTACCTGTTACTCCAACATCTTTTCTTATAAAATATTATTCTTTATCTATATCATGCTTATCAAAATAAACAGTATTATAATTAGTCTTATTACTTGTTTCCTTATCATTAATGGGGAAATAGAGAATGTACAAGCCAAAGTGATAATCTAATTCTTTAAAAGCCAGTCGCTATGTGGAACGATTGAAATTTGCTTCTTTGATTACCAGGAGAAAACAAAAGAGAGACGAAAAGAAAGATGTCTTCCCGTTGGAGAAAAGTTTAAGTACTCAAAACAGAAACCAATAACTTGGAATATCTTCAAAGCTGTCAACTCTAACAAAAATAGCATATATAAATTGTGTTTTAATGAGATCTACCTTTTTATGTAGTAAGCTTCGTCTATCTCTTACAGCTTACCAGTTACACCAAAGTAATGCAACAGTCATCCAGAATGAAGAGGTCTTCAAAAGGTATCCCAAGAAAATTCAATATATACATTTCGTTTATCATGAAGATATCTTAAACATATGACATTTTAATAAAAATAGTTATAGTCATTTTTAAGAAAATCAAAATTTCATAAAAACGTTCCATGTAAAGGATAGTTGGTGGTGCGACGATTTTCTTGAAAATCTTCGTGTTGCATCCTTGGAAGAAGCTTTCTTAAATACCAAGTTTGACATTTAACCAATGTTTTTGTTTTTGAGCTATGCTGCCGCCCCCCCCACACACACAAATACACATACACACGCAAACTGGCAGACACATGACATATTTCTAAAAACTCCTTTTTTGGAACATGGGTCTCAAAATATTTAGTTCCGGTGAAATCTCGATATCGAATGTTTGGATGAAACTTGCCATACTAGCTTAGCTATGTGTAGTAAGGAATAGTTAGAAAATTTAGTCTCAGCATTCCTTAAATTCTTGTTAGAATAGAGAACCTGTGCAGACCACGCTCTGATATTTTGGAAAAACCCGGGCAATTGATATGATCTGTACCCCAGCCGTAAAACATGTGACATGTGACACAGCGCTCCTCCGCTAGGCCATTATCCGCATTTGCGAAAGGGTGAAAACTGAAGGCAGGTAAGGGTTACAGAACTTCCGAACGCGTCCCGATATACCTGCTCCTCAAAGATTCTAATGATAAGGGCAAACGACGTTTCTTTCCTGGAAAAATCTTTCTTGTAGCACTCACTCCTGTACATACTTTTCTTACAAATGCTTCTATTCCACTTACTATTTTATTTAACCAAGATAAATATTTGCAGAAATTATCTTATTGCATATTCTGTTGTAAACCTTGTTGTTTATAACCTGAAAGATGATACAAATAGAAGCACATAGCAGAAGTGAGCTCCATTCAGTACTTCGTTATTTTTCCGCAATATAGTTCCACATTTTATTAAACTTTCACCTTTCTTTATATTCTGTAAAGCACTGAAGGTATTATTATAATTCAATATATAATATTACTGCAGCATTGCGCTGTATGTTTATCGTTAGTTATCGAGAAACGTTATTACAACATGATCAGCTGTTTGCTTTACCGCCATCTTAACGTGCAAGTTCGAGTTCAGAGGAAATTGTAGTATATCAATATATATTACTTATAATAGTTCCTATAATACATTATGTGTATTGATGCAAATCGGATCGGCTTTTAGATACGATAATATGCAATGGTTCGATGTTTATCATCTTATGTGTTCTACTCACAGAACTTTCTCTAGCTGTTCTGCAACAGATTATTCTTACAAAAGCTGACCCTACTCTTTTTTACTTTTTTTTTTACACGTACTATGTACATAGTGTATAAATAAGGTATTTTATTGCACCCAAAAATTTAATAGCGAGATTCCACCGGAAATACATGTTTTGGGAGCCCCATAATCCAATAAAAGGCATTTTTAGAAAAAGTCTGTATGTGCCTGTGGACAGCATAGATCAAAAACGAAAACTCCGTTAAATAGCAAATCTTGGTATTTTAAGTTCAGTATCTTCCGAGGATGTGACACTGAGATTTTCAAGAAAATCCCTGACCCACAACTAGCGTTTACATGGAAATATTTCGAAAATGTTTATTTTCTCAAAAATGACCTTAACGAATTTGATTAAAACACCTTATATTAAAGATACTTACATCCAAATAAAGTGTATATCTTGAATTTTCTGGAAATAGCCTTTAAAGACCTGTTTATTCTGGATTACTTTTTCTGAATTTTGCATAACTGGTAAACCATACGAGATTGACATTAACTTACTACACAGAATATGCAGATTTCCTTAAAACACACAATTTATGTCATCCATTTTTTGTGGAGTTGACCGTTTTACATATATTATTGTTATTAGCTTCAGTTTTAAAATACTTAAAACTTTTCTCATACGGAAACCTGTATATTACTGGCCACGCAATCCCATAACAAACACATTTTAAAACATTTGACTGTCAGTTTAGCCTAGTGTATTCCCTTATTTTCCTCCTACTTACAAAGAACAAGTAATAAAGACCATTTGTGCTAATGTTTATCTGGATTAGGATGAAGTAGATAGAAGAATAAGCTTATTAACAATAATGTGTTATAGAGATGCAGAGAATGTTTTGTGAGTGGATCACATCGGAAATTTTTAAATAGTGTTTAACCCTGCTTTTACTACTATGGCTCCGCAGGTGATGACAGTGATGATATACTCGTATGAAATGAAGATGGAGCACCGGTGGAATGCGCCCCTACGCCAGTTTGTCTCGCATGTGGTCCCCTAGGGTCGAAACCGAGCTGTCTAAGAGTAATGCAAGATAATGGATAGAGAAACTTATGTGAATTCAGCAGATATGACTTGATTCTAAACACGTAACAAAACAAGTTAAATTATTAAACAGTTCTGAAAATACATAAACATAAATAAATATTTCGAAAGGGAAAGCTGTTTACTTGTGTAAATAAGAAATGAATGTTGCAGGTTGGTATAACTGTAGGGAGAATTCGGTTGGCAACGGGCAGAGGCGTTGTCATGCTCTGTAAATACACACACGCGCGGTGTTTGCTTTCTCCGGGAAACTTGCGTCTGTAAACTGAGTGAAACACAATATTAGTGTTGTTTCTTTGTCGCCAGGGTTGTCATATCAGGCACACACATAGCGCTGGCTTCTCCCGGACCGAGCGCAGTTTGGACAATTCATAAACCTATGTGAAAATTGAAGGGCAGTGCTTCCACACGTTAATTTACTGTTGTGTGAACTGCTGACGTTTTATTGCTTGGGACAATACGACGGGTAGATGCACCCCTTGTTCCGCGAGCCATAGATGACCCGCGTTCCATTTCGGATTATTCATAAAGCTGCGCGCAATTGAAAGAAACTGCTGCCGAGTTTCATCAGAAATATAGCTTTTGAGGCTATCTGAATTAATGTTTTACTTTCTCTGCCACATATGCGCAATATACAGTATATAGAGAAGCTATTGTATTCTCACAAAAATCCATACAAAGATTTCACCGTAAATTTTTGTTTTAAGGTATTAATACGAATTCTAGTTACTTCTGAATATGTAATTTATTCATGAACAATATTTCCTAGTATTGGTATACAGGAACTGCAATAATGAGATTATTGATTACATTGATGAAACAATATTTCATGAGGTACAATCTCAATATCGTCGAGGTATACCTGAGGACTATTGACTACGTTACAGATTCCTCTAAATAGAATATAGCACCGCCACCTTTTTTAAGTCTAAAAATAGTTTATATAAACATTATATTTTCATTGTAAAAATAAAAACTAATTTTTATAATATACCCAAAGATAGTAATTATCCTCAGAATAAAAAGAATAGTTTTTACAAAAGGGTGAGCGCGCGTGCGCGTGTGTCTATGTCTGTCCCTTGTCTGTGCCTGTGGACAGCAACCTCAAAAACGAAAAGTCTGTTAAATAGCAAAATTAGCATTTAAGTTCAGTATCCCCAAGGATGCGACACAATGATTTTCAGAAATATCTCTCCACACCCCCAACTACCCTTACATGGAATAATTTTCTAACAATGTTATTTTCTGAAAAAAAGGTTCAAATGGATTTCATTAAAATTATATATGCTTAAGATATTTTTATGACAAACGAAATATATGTCATAAATTTTTTGGGAATAGACTTGTTCAGTCTAGCGCTAGATATAGAAATGTAGATCTCATTAAAACACACACTTTGTGTCAAACATTTTTGTAGAGTTAACGGTTTCCGAGATATCCCTTATTGATTAAACTTTTAAACTACCTACTTAAACTTTTCTGAAGCGGGAAGACAACTTCGTTTCATCTATTTCGTTTTACCCCCGGGAAGGCAAAAGGGAATCCAATTTCAATTGTTTCACATAGCGACCAGCTTATTAAAAATATGAATATCGCTTTAGCCTATGTATTCCCTTTATTTCCTTTCTACTTACAAGGAAGCAAGTAATAACACCGTTTCTGCTAATGTTTATCTAGATTAATATGATATAGAGAAACAAATAATCGTTTATAAGGAAAGTTTGTTTCTGGAAGCTAGAGAAAGTCATGTGAATGGAACAGAACATACTTTTTTACTTTCCCTACACGTACTATGTAGAGGAGAAGGATTGCATTCCACCCAAAAATTCGATACCGAGATTTCACCGGAAATGGACGTTCCAAAGTCTCTTAAATAAAAAAAAAAAAAAAAAAGCATTTGTAGAAAAAGATCAGCGCGTGTGTGTATGTGTCAGTGTGTTCGTGTGTCTGTGAACACGATAACTCAAAAACGAAAAGTCGGTAAAATATCAAACTTTGTATATAAATTTAGTATCTTCCAAGGATGCGACACGAAGATTTTGAGGAAATTTCCCCACTCCAAGCTACCCTTTATATGGAAAATTTTTCGAAAATTTTGATTTATCAAAAATGGCTCTAACGATTTTGAATAAAATACCGTATATTAGAGATATTTACATCACAAATACAAAGAATTTATATAATGAATTTTCTGAGGATAGGTTCTAAAGGCGTGTTTATTCTTGGTGGATTTTGCTTAATTTTGCGTAACTAGTACACCGTAAGAGATAGACAAAAATGTAGATCTCATTAAAACACACACACACACATATATGTCATATGTCATTTATGTCATATACATTTTTTTCGTGGGGTTGAGCTTTTCCGAGATATTCCTTTTTATTAGTTTTAGTTTTAAAATACTTAAAATTGTCTCATACCGGAACTTCTCAACTCCTGATCATGCAATAAAACAGATTTCAATCCCATAGCAGCCAGCTTTTAAAATATTTTACAATAGATTTTGCCCAGTGTATCCTCTTATTTACCTTCTTCTTACAAGGATGCAAGTAGTAAGAACATTTCTGCCAACGCTTATCTTGATTAGCATAAAGTAAATCATTTTAACAAATTAATTAATTACAGAAATGTAAAGAAAGTCATATGAATAGAAACATCATATTTTGTTACATTTGTAACACTTAAATATGCGATTAAAACTTTCATTGAGAAAGTATAGCGCATATAATTAATTATATTCCGGGGCTGTGTAAATTTTCAGTGAATACGGAATATTTTAGCTTTTCTTTTTAGTAATCGCTTCATAACTGCCGATTTTTTTTCCTGAAAAAATGCGGGAGAATTCCATACATCTTGAACTGGTCAACAACATGGATACACATTGTAAAGCACTTTTGTAACCACCTGTACCACCTATCTATAATTTTGAAAATTAAAACAATAAATAAGTGAAGGAAGATAATTTAATACGTGATTTGAGTTTTCCTTGAGAACGTTACGTGGCGGCTTGTAGAATGCTGACTCATTAATTGGACATTTCATAGGCGTGAAATACAGCGCATGATTAGGAAATTCTGCTTTCCACACCTTGACCGTATAAGGCTCAAGGAAAGAGGACTAAAAAGAAAAGTAGAGTTATCGATACCTTACCTACAGAACATTAATTAAATGAGCAAACTGTCAAAGTACAAAAAAGCGCTGGAACAGAAACGGGTTGGCAACCTGTGTATCGCGATCCGTAATCTTTGAGCCAGATACAATGTTCCAGTTGAAGAAGAAACAGAGATACTGTTCTTCATTATTGGATCGCTGTGTAAAACAGCTGCTCTTCGGACTGTTATCCACAAAAAAATAGTGGTTGAGCAGCGTAATAATCAAAATCTACTGATTAGAATATCAAGTTTGACAAGCCTTTAAACAAAACACCTTAATTCACAAGAGAAATACTGCTTAGAGTCTTTAAATATAATACATTCCTTCTCATACTGCTGCTAAGATTTCGCTGACAGCAACTCCGGATTTGTATTTCTGGTTCAAACTGAAATTTCCTCGGTAGTTGCACCCATATCTTCATTCACAAGCTTATTGTTTAGAAACGGGCACTCAGAATAAGCACTGCCATCTACATTCGCATTTTGTATTCATACGGTCAACGCTACCTATAGGATTCTGCGATTCTGAGACTGTGTCAACAAATGACGACTATGCCTTCTATATTATATCAGGCATCACCAACTTGTTCTTTGACTGTAGCAGACAGTGTAAGTTTACTCATTGTTTGTACTGATTCAGCTAATCTACATTGCGTGACTTTCAACTAGCACGGAATAATTTCAGTGCAGTGGCGGTATGCAACATTTTGCATTTGCAGTTATCCAACGTTTATAGGTTAATATACTTATTATAGGTTCATAATTGGTAAAATAATTTCTCTTGCATGTCATATATATAGAATTTGGTAATTAATATCCAACACAATTCAAGTAAACCATAACGTACTCAATAATTGAATTAACCTAAACTAGATAAAACACAATAAATGTTAACCCCGTTCTATAAATAAAATAAATTCCTTCTAGAGGACCTTAAACGTAGAATTGCTTGTATGTTAGATTGCCTATTGTATTTATAAACTGACACACGACTCACTGTGTAAGGAAAGAGAGACCCACTATAGCTGTGCAAGCTTGCTGCAGAGCAAAATAAAGCCTATTGATGACGCCTGTTTTATACTATACACATTTAAATATGTATTTGTTTCATTTTATTTATTTAGGGAGCTTTTACTGAACACTATTATATCCATCACGTACGCAAATGCTTTAGGGGAATCATTTAGTATTTCGGACTCGACTGGAATACTTAATTCGTCCACCGAAACTTTATTTAGCGCAATGATATATAAATACTTATTAACGTTGGCAAAACAAGGAATAGAAACTCTGATCTGTTGATTTACATGACTTTCTCCACCTATTTTGTAGAAAAATTATTCTCACAAAAGATTATTCTTTTATCTACATCATACTAATATAATAAACATAAGAGAAATTTACTTATTACTTCCTTCCTTGTAAGTATAATGGAAATAATCGAACACGTTAAGCTAAAGCGATATTCATACATTTTAAAAGCTGGACGCCATGTGAAACAATTCAAATTAGTAAATTTTGTGCAGCAAGTTTTACCAGCTATGCAGAACTTAGCAACATTTGTCCAGAATAAACAGGATTTCAGAAGCTATTCCCATAAAATTAATTTTATTTTATGATGTAAATAACTTTAAAATACGGTCGTTTTAATAAAAATCGTTACCACCATTTTTGAGAAAAACAACATTTTTAACAATTTTTCCATGTAAAAGGTTCTTTGTGGTGGGGGATGTTCCTTCCTTGGAAAATACCAAGTTTGGTATTTAACTGTAGTTTAGTTTTTGAGCTATACTGTACACAAACACAGGCGCGCACGCACGCACACACACATACACACACATGATCCTTTTTCTAAAAAAAAAAATTATAATCCGGGGGCCTCAAAATATATTTCCGGTAAAATCTGGTATCGAATTCTTCGGTGGAAAATAATACTTCCTCTGTACACTGCATGCATAATACGTGTAGAGAAAGTGAAAAAGCAGTACCTGTATTGCGTCCCCCTTAATCAGCTGTTCTCAAACTCTCTCTCTCTGCTACGTATATAAAGTAGAAGATGTATTCTGTTCCACCCAAAACCTTCAGGGTCGAGATTTCATCGGAAACACATGTTTTGGAGCGCGTTGAATAAAAACGTCTGATGTGTTCCTTTCACATGACTTCTTCTAGCTGTTCCACAAACAACCTTTCTTACAAAAGATTATTCTTTTTTCCATATCATGCCATTCGAGATAAATATTACCGGAATTGGTCTTATTACTTGCTTAGTTGTAAGTTAAAGGGAAATAAAATGAGGGAATGCAAGGCAAAAGTGATAGCCAAATCTTTTAATAGCCAGTCGCGTTGAGAAACAATTGAGATTCGATTCTCTTTACTTGTTATGAGTAAACAAAAGAGAGAAGAAAAGAAATATGACTTACTGTTTGAGAAAAATTTAAGTAATTAAAGCTGAAACCAATAATTCGGAATATCTTAAAAACGATTTACTCTACAAAAAATGTAGACATATGACATAAATTGTGTTTTTAACGTGATTTACATTTCTTGTGTTCTAAGTATATTGTCCATCACTTACGTTTACCAGTTATACAAAAGTTGTACAAAGTCATCTAGAAATGGCTATTCCCAGAAAATTCAAGATATACATTTCGCTTGTCACGAATATCTTAAACAATTTTAACCAAAATTGTCAGCCATTTTTGAGAAAATCAAAATTTTTGAAAAATATTCCAAGTAAAGTGTAGTTTGGGGAAGAGTATTTTCTTGGAAATATTTATTTCGCATCCTTGGAAGGTACAGAACTTATACCAAGTTTGGTATATAACAGACTTCTCAATTTTAAGCTAAGCTGCCCACACACACACGGACATTTTTCTAATTGGGGGGGGGGATTCAGGGGGTTCCAAGACATGTATTTCGGTGAAATCTCGGTATCGAATTTTTGGGTGCATTACAGTACCTTCTCTATGTGCTATGTACTATGTTCATAGTACGTGTAGAGAAAGTAAAAAAGCACATGAACAGAATGACTAAAAAGAGGACAGAGGACAAGATGTTGGACGTCCTAAGAAGCGTTAGGGTGATGTTTTATAAATCCGGGCCGGAGAACTGCCTAATCCTTACAGTGCTGATATTATTATTATTATTATTATTATTATTATTATTATTATTATTATTATTATTATTATTATTATTATTATTATTATTATTATTATTATTATTATTATTATAATATTATTATTATTTATTATTATTATTATTATTATTATTTATAGATGCTGTTTAACGGCTGTGATTCTTAGCTCCACAACATGCGAGTTGGTTAGAAATTTAATGTTGTGCTGCCATGTTGCTGTTGTAGCTCAGTGGTTAGAGTAACCGGTTAGGGACTGGAAGACCTGTGGTTCAAATCCCGGCTATGGCACTGAATTTTAGTCTGACTCTTCTGTCCAACTCCTGTCCTACACACTGTTTGTGTGAAAATACAATTAAATTAACACAAATTGACCATAATAGTTGGCTAAACTATGAAGGCCGAGACTTCAATTACCTATTCATTGTAAGTCGCCATTGGGATATGTCATTTCAAAGTAATATTGAGATCATCTTGTAGTTTACGAGAAACATGCGAGTCAGTTGAGAAATTTAATTCCGTACCGGAAGGTGGCCAGGATAATCAGTGGTAAGGGTAACTGGTTAGAGACCGTGAGATCCGTGGTTCAAACCCCGGCTATGGTAATGCATTTTCAGTTTGACTGTACCTAACCCTGTCATCAGCTAAGTTTCTGGGCATCCATAGCGAAACTGCCTTGGGTAGACAGATCCATAGCAACTACTTATCTAGTAAAATAAATAAAACATTATTCTTATTAAGGTCACATAGACATAGTGTCTTCCGTTGTACTCCTTCAACAGTGTATCATGCTCATGTTCATAGTTACCTAAGTTATGGAACTCTGTTATGGGGCAAGCATACCTCTGCCGGTCAGTTATTTATTCTTGAGAAGAAATCTGTACGGATCATATTTGGAGCTTCACCAAGAACTCACTGTAAACCAGCTTTTATGCAACTTGGTATATTAACATTGCCTTCAACGTTCCCTTCTATATGTAAAAAAAAATCAAACTTTCCTCAATATGTTCTTCTGTCCATAATTATCCCACTCGAAAAAGTTCTGATATTTATATTAACAAGAGTAAATATATTAAAACCCTTAACAGTTTGTCATGCATGTCAGTTAAAATTTTCAACACCTTACCTCAGAATATCAAGACTCTTCCTATGTTAAACTTTAAGAGCAGGATCAAAACAATCTTGAAGGCAAATCCTCTTGTTCTATGTAGACTGTTTAAATAATTTTTATTCTCTCATGACGCAGCCTATGTATGTTTTGTACTTAATGACTGAAAATAAACTATCTATCTGTCTGTCTATCTATCCAAAGCATGTCCTATATGCGACTCTATATGAAAAAAAAAAAAACAATTAAATGAGAATTAAATTAAAATGATACTAAATAATGGTTGTTTTACATAAAAGAAATTTCTTCTTGCCAAGTTTGCTTGAAGGCAGTGTTATCTGTACAAGTGTAAAGGCGTTTGTTTTCATGATGGAACGCGGGGAAATCCCTATCTTGTGAGCCGATCTTCAGGTAAAAAAGACTATCATTCTTTTTGGAATGCGTTTTAAAACGTCTGAGAGATGTCAACTAATTATAATTTACCTGCAGTTTGGAATTTTTAGGTAAAAGCATTTTGTCGCTCTGGTATTGCAATATTGTAATTTTCTCATGTGAAGTGTTAATTGTTGCAAGAGCTTAAAAATATCTGTGTATTAAGCTACAGGCGTTTAAAGTTCGCACGTGCAAGCCCGTGTGTGTATGTGTGTGTATGTGTCATTATGTCTTATATGTCTATCTGTGAACAATAAAAAACAAAAATGAAAAATCTGATGTATTCCATTCACATGATTCTTTCTAGCTGTTCCGCAAACAAACGTTTCATACAAAATATTATTCGTTTATTTACAACATGCTAATCCAGATAAACGTTAGTTGTCGCTATGTGAAACAATTGAAATTCGGTTCTCTTTGCTTGCAGGAGTAAACAAAAGACAGACAAAAAATGATTTCCTGTTTGGTATGCTAATAACATTTGTTATAGCCATTTTTAGAAAAACAAACACTTCTATGTAAAAGGTAGTTGGGGGTAGTTGGATTTTTCTAAAAATCTTCATGTCGCATCCTTGGATATTGCTGAATTCAAATACCGTGTTTAGTGCAAAATTAACCGTCTTTTCGTTTTTGAGTTATTCTGTCCACACTCACAAACGCGCGCGCGGTTCTACACCCCTGCAAAACAATTACACAGATGTCTGACGATCGTGTTATCACCAGATACTTCTCAACAATGTGACCTCCGAGCTCCAGTTCCCAATCCAGCCCACTTCTGGTTGTGGGTTCACCTTGAAGAACGAATTTTCCTAACACTTCCAACACCCCGCTGCCATTTCTCAAGAAATTACCAATATTCTAAGACATTATAATATGCTAAATGCTGCTCTTTTGTCGCAGACAAAATGCCATATGTGAATATGAGAACAGCGAGCGTTCTTCTCAATGTTTTGTAAACCCCATTGTTTGCCCAACAGTGTGATTCTTTTCCATATCTGAAATGTTAGATTTATAGCGGTTTAATGGTTTAAATACATTTTTGAACGACCTCTTTATTTGATGTGTAAGTTTATTCCACAAAATACTGCTTATAATGTGAAAGACTTACCTAAAACTCTTGGTGGTAGAGGGGTTAGACCGCTCGCCTCCCATCTAAGCGGCCTGGGTTCGATTCCAAGCGCCGGCATGTGGGATTTGTGGTGGACGAAGCGGCGTCTGGGCGAGTTTTATCTGGGTCCTCCGGTTTCCTGCGCCACTCATTCCACTAATATCTTTTCCAATCATCAATTTCGCTTACATTTCATATCAACCACTTCCTCATTTTCATGCCTGGCTGCGGGTCGACCCGTCATAACAGGTTCTCCATTCTGTGTTTTCGTGCCGTTAGCTCCCAGAATGGCTTCTGACCCCTAGGCATTGGCTTGTAAGTTCTAGGGGAGTTGTCAGTCCTACAAATACGAGGAGGATAAACCGATTACGAAACGAAATGAAATGGGATTTTAATATCCATTGGTGTATAAATGTGAAGCGTACTGAAATCGTGTACATCATAATTATGCTATGAGTAGCTAAATTAAAATGATTCTCGAACTTAAAATTCAGTGAATCGTAAACGTAACTCCGGGGCACGACAGCCCACAAAGAACCATTCCCTACGGCTTTGCCGCTGCATCCCCCATCTCGACCCGAAGACCTCATGAATGGGGTGCAGTGCTGGAGGGTGAGACGTAATCAGCACCTCGAGTCTCTCCCGACCGGTTGATACGGTTTTGTCAATCTGGAGCCGCTACTTCTCAATGAAGTAGTTCCTCAATTGGCCTCCAGGGACCTCACAAAACCGGGACTCGAACCCAGGTCTCTCGTTTGGTTCAAAATTGCTCTCTTTTCGTACTCGGTAATTTATGCAAGCATATCGAACTTAAAACAAAATTTAAATCAATTTCATCCCAGCAGTAAACAAAATTTTGCCAAATATGAGAACCCTTATCTGGGCTGCCTTATCGAAAATATATGAACCTCCAGCCTTGGGTATGTAATTAGGAAGAGCATTTTCATGTGAGTGCCTTAATGAGATTGTGTGGCTTTTTCTGCCTGGAATATTATTAGGGAATACTAAAATGAGATATGTGTACTTTACCTGCTTGAAAATGCGTTCCTAAATGGAATATATACACAGTGAAATAGGGCTCTTGAAAACCTTCAAACAATATTCTCATATTTTTTTAGATAATTTTACAACACTTATAGATGTTAGTTTTCATAACGTTTCATTGATTTTGGTAAGACTTTCAGAAGTAATAATTATTACCATGTTCAGTTATTATAGGAGAAAATACTAATTTAAACGTTTATCTAGTGTTATTATAGTTAAATAGTCAATAACCTGACATAATAGTCAATCAGTTGATCATGGCTTTCTGCTTAGGAAGGCCTTCATTGCAAACCCTGCCTACTCCATTCTTTGCTTTATTTACTCCGCATCTTAGTGTCAGTTTCACCAAAAACGATAATATGTTAAATCCGCGTTTTGATAAAATAGCTGATTGTGTATTTTCCCCTCTTTTTTTCCTCCGGTGGACATTTCTTTTCACTGATAAGTTAATTAATACAAAAATAAGATAATTCACATTTTAATCATGTGTATCCAGTGTTTTTTCTTAAAAAGAAACCGAAAGAAGGAAAAACAGAAAACTGCGGATGGTGGTTTTCGCTTGTTATCCATGAGAAATTGCTGGTTCGTATAGAAGATGTACACCAAGTCGACGGGACTTACAACCTCTTGGTGAAGCAGCGCTTCTTTAGTTCCGCGAGACACTAATATCAGAGTTTATATAAACTAGGATAACAGGAGAAGTTATCGTTGTTAAAGAAAACGGTCCTTAAAATCTGTACCTGATGTTTACGCTGTATTGTCATAGAAATTTCAGGCCATAGTTTAAATAGACTTTAAAAATCAACTATAGTAAATGCTTAATATCACGCTATAGAAGTAAGAAGATGCATTTAAAGTATTTTTTGCTAGGGATTTTCTTAGAGCAACAAAAGAAAACAGATCCTACATTAACTGACAATTTTTTCTCAATTAGCATTAAGTAAATAGAAGCATAAGCTTTTTAACAATAATTTGTTGCACAGATGTAGAGAAAGTCATGTGAATAGAACACATCAGATTTTTAAGCTATATTTCATTTAAATTTAACTCATGCTTCATCATCTTCTTCTGCAGACTAAGTGTCAAGTCATTCCTCTCTTATTTCTGTTATTTATTTTCTTTTATCGCTTTACTGCTAGAAGATCCAATGGCTTGTTCTAAGATTCTTTTTCTAGGTCTTGCATTAGGTTTCTTCATCAGTATTTTCTGCTAAAAATGTATTGTAGAAATTTGTTATGGCGTAATATATGTCTAAAACATTTTATTTCTATTAATTGCTAATGGTTAGACTCCATTTTCACCAATTTCGTTTTATATTTATATGCTGAACTGTTTATCTACACATTTAAAGTTCATCATTCTTCTCCATACCTTCTAAATTTTATTCGTGCTTTTGCAACTCAGCTAATTATAATCTATGTTTGTGTTTTAACCACTTACTTGCATTTTTATAACATACCTACAGAATTATAATATTGGTCTCGACACCCTTAGAAGAATTCATAATTATTTCAATGCAAAATCTATGCAAAGTTCAATAAAACAAGTACTTGAAAACGAGGCAGTTAAATAAGAAATAATAACATTCAGGAGTATAAGTTGCACGCATTTACGCGTTTTAATAAAATAAAAGCTTCAAACAATAAAGAGTTAAAATTAGAAACAATAACAGTTGAGGGATAATAATTACGTAAACAATTTAGAATATTAGGCTTCGCAAATTTCAATAAAATAAAAGCTAAAACACACCAAACAGTTAGAATAATAAATAACGACAGTTCAGGGATAGCTGATCGAGCAAGCAATGCAAAACTTACACGATTTTCCATGAAATAGAGCTAGGTAACCTAAGAGTATTCAATTTAACCTAACAGTTAAAATAGGATAATAACGTTCAGGCAAACCAATGTTTCCGTGATGACCATACAAAAAGTCTGATGTGTTCCATTCACATGACTTTCTCTACAGCTCTGTAAAGCTTATTCTTTTTTTTATCTACTTCATGCTAATCGAGATAAACATAACAGAAACAGTCTTATTACTGACTTCCTTATAAGTAGAAGTACTAGGCTAAACCTACAGTCACATGTTTTAAAATGAAACCCTTTTCTTTGCGTGGCTAGGAATTGAGTTTCTGTATGAGGAAAACTTCAGTATTTTATAACTGAAACCAATAACAAGGAATATCTCGAAAACGGTCAACTCGAGGTAAAAATGTATACCTCATAAATTGTGTGTTTTAAGGAGATCTACATTTTTTATGTAGTAAGCTTTTGTCTATTTCTTATAGTGTACTAATTATGAAAAATTAAAAAAAAGTTCATCCACAATAAAGAGGTCTTTAGAGGTTATTCCCAGAAAATTCAAGATATACAATTTATACGTCAGAAAATCTCATAAATTTAAGAGACTTTAATCAAAATCGTTAGAGGCAGTTTTGAGAAAATCAAAATGTTTGAAATTTTTTCCATGTAAAGGGGGAATTTTCTTGAAAATCTTCGTGTTGCATCCTTGGCAGATACTGAACTGAAACATCAAGTGTAGTATTTAACGGACTTTTGTTTTTGAGTTATGCTGCCCACAGACACACACGAACGTTTTTCTAAAGATGCTTTATTTTTTATTCAGGGAGTCCCAAAACGTGTATTTCCGGTGAAATCCCGGTGTTGAATTTTTAGGTGCAATACAATACAATACTTTCTCGGTCGTCTCCTTAGCGCGGTGGTAACCAAGCGGGAGACCTGGGTTCGATCCCCAGTACCGGCGTGGGGATTTTTCCCCCGCTGGGAGACCTGGCCCGGGGTGCACTCAGCCTCGTAAGGTCCCTGGGGGGCCAATTGAGGAGCTACTTGATGGAGAAGTAGCGGCTCCAGGTCATGAGGACCGCATTAACCGGCCGGGAGGGACTCGAGGCGCTGACCACGTCTCACCCTCCAACACTGCACCCCCTCCATGACGTCTGTAGTGGACCGAGATGGGGGACGCAGCGGCCGGGCGGTAGGCCAAGGTTCCCCGTGAGCTGTCGTGCCAAGGAGTTAACAATACTTTCTCTATGCACCATGCACATAATATGTGTAGAGAAAGTAAAAATCTGAAGTGTTCCATTCACGTAGCTTTCTCTACATATCAGTAAAAGCGTATTCTTCTGTTTCATACTAATCGAAATAAACATTGGCAGAAATTGTTTTATTACTTCCTTGCTTGTAAGTACGAGGGAAATAAGGGAATACATTAGGCTAAAGCGAGGAAGACCGGAGATCCTTGGTTCAAATCCCGGTTCTGGCATTGAATTGTTCAGTCTGATTCTATCTATCAAAAATCTAATTGTTTACCTCAAGTGTCATAATATCAATTTGCTCACTGGTTTGTATGTTACAATGAGAAGAAATGGGCAATGTGCAGTTTTTGTTGTGAAGAAGCAGCTTTAGGGTACAAATCAATGATTTTTCGCAAATCTGCATCGGTGTTGTTGTCGCTTTCTCTGGCGTTTAGCCGATAATTGGATACCTCATAGAGGTGATTTAGTTTGGCAGAATTGGTATCTATTGGACAACTGTGCATCTCCACAACATAAGGAGTCTGTTGTTGCTTACCGATCTACAGCCTGTTTTTGTACAACAGAAAGAAATGCTGGACATAACGGAAAGCTTTTCAGGAGATCTTTTTTTGAGTGAGGGTATTTAATCCCTCAGAGTTTCCGCCTGCCCAAAACCGCCTCCTCCTCCCCCTCAGTAGCTGCTGCAAGTTCTTTTTCCTGTCAATCACATAAACATCCCCTGCTAAACAGGAAAACCCGGCATGATCAGCTTCTTCCCTTTCATTTGCTTTTCTTTCCTGCTTCCTTCCTTTCATTCCTTTATCTTTCGTTTCACCACGCAGTCTACTGAGGTACCTTCTAATTTCGGCCGTCTTCATTCACCTCACCTTTAGGAAAAAAACAATTGACAGCCGACCTACTGGTTGCTAAGGGCGGTAGACTTTGATTTTACCTCGCTTTATTAACGGCTTACTGAACTAAGAAATGAAATTTCAGCATTGGATGATTCTTGTTGAAGTTGTTTTTCAAACTGACGAGCCTTTTATTAAATATGAAGGTTTAACATGACATCGTCATTGATGTTCCAGAGATTTAGAAAACAAACATGTAATCTTTACTGCTTGTTGTTTTATTTTACACACTCTTTGTAATTCGATGATCTTTAAACGGGTGGCTTCTAAAGTTTCATATTTGATACTGAAGTAGGAGCAGTTATGAAAAAAATCTGATGTGTTCCATTCACATGACTTTCTCTACATCTCTGTAACAAATTATAGTTAAAAATGTTATTATTCTATCTACTTCATGCTAATCGAGACAAACGTTAACATTTTTAATTTATGATTTGCTTTCTTGTAAATAGAAGCGGAATAAGAGAGAACGCTAGGATAAAACTATAGTCAAATCTTTTAAAAGCTGTTTACCGTGTGGATGAAATCCATTTATTTGCATTGCTAGGAGTCGATAAATTCCTGTGTGTGAAAATGTTTTAGTATTTTAAAACTGAAACCAATAAAAAGGAATATCTCAAAAATTGTCGGCTCCACGATATATATATAACCGCACGGAATGTGATTTGTAATTCGTTACCGCACTATATGTGATACGTAATTCAGTATAGCAATGTATGTGATGTATAATTTATTTATATTATATATATATATAAATTATTTATCACATATAGTGCGGTAACGAATTACAAATCACATTCCGTGCGGTAATGCATTACATATCACGTTCAATGCGGTAATGAATTGCATATCATATTCAGTGCGGTAAACAATTATAAATCGCATTCAGTGCGGTAGTGAATAACTTATTGCATAAATAGCGACAGTGAATTACATATCACATACAGTGCGGTGAAGAGTTACATATCACATTCAGTGCGGTAATAAACAGCATATCGCATCCATTGCGGCAATGAATCACATGTCACATTCAGTGCGATAAAAGATTACATATCACATTCAGTGCGTTAATGTATTACATAACGCATACATTGCGATAGTGAATTACATATCACGTTCAGTGCGGTAATGAATTACATATCGTATTCAGTGCGGAAACGAATTCCTTAAACCATAAATAACGATAATGAATTACACATCACATACAGTGTGACAATGAATTACATATCGCGTCCAGTGCGATAATGAATTACATATTGCATACATTGCGGTAAAGATTTATATATAACATTCAGTACGATAATTAATTAAATATCACATTACGGTAAACATTTACAGTCCGCGTTCAGTACGGTAATTAATTACATATTACATACATTACAGTAAAATTTACATATCACATTCAGTGCGGTAATTAATGACGAATTAAATATACCTATATACTTAATTATAATATCTCGTTCAGTACAATAATGAAATACATATACATAGCGGTGATGAATTGCATATTTCATACAGTGCGGTAACAAATTACGTATGCCATTCAGTGCGGAAATTAATTACATATGTTGCGGTAAAGAATTATATATCTCATTCAATAATGATTTACATGTCGCATACAGTGTAAAATGAATTACATATGTGAGTTATACCCTACTAGTGAAGCAATGTATTACGTATCGCACTCCCTGCAGCAATAAAATGGCATTATCATAAGTAATGTTTTCATCTTGTGGACAACAATTGCCCTAAGAAATGAAAACACGAGTTGTATTTGATAAGACAATTCAGCGGAATAATCTACTACTAATAATTTATAACATACAGGGAGGGAAATTTTATCAGGTTATGATTGTAATACATTAGTTCTCAAAAGGTTGATGACGCATTCGACCATGTTTATTTACCAAATGTTTTCTTCTTTCTTTCTTCACTGCTTCCTGAATTATGATATGGTTGACCAATGTACGTATATCGACAGCAACAATAGAAATAGGGGACAATTATTTTATTTCAGCTTTTAATAACTAATACATGAAATGGAAACAAACGTTATTTTATTTGTGGTTATTGCTCTCATCTCATACATAAGAAATACAAATAAAGATTATTTTCACTCCTTTTTTGAACTAAATATTATGAACTGGATGAAACTGTAAATAAATATTGTAACTGAATTAATTGAAAGTAGAATTGTGGAACTGACTGTTATTAAAGTGAAGGTTGGCTGACTGGATTGTCACCTTGTTACCAATAAACAAGACAGGAGATTAAACAAACGAACGTCAGGTGCGACAGATTTGAAAGAAATGAACATCAGCTGCAACAAGATGTTTCGACAATATCGCTTAAGTTGCAATTGACTAATCTCGGCCATTCCACTGGTGCTTTAATAATTGAGCCGAATTGTCAAGGAAATAAGAAATTGAATAAGCAGGCATTACTAAATGTTTGCGGTAAAAATGTATCGGGTATCTTAGCCAGTTAAAACGTTGTATTAAACATATTTATTGAAACAAATGGAAACACAGAGGGGTTTCTTGTGAAGGAATGAGATCTAGTGACGCGCGCACTGTCACTTCCAATATTGCCCATCCCTTTCTGGGTAATCCAGATGCAGCTACCGAACTATCTCTGTCTCTTTCTCTCTCAGGCCCAGGTGGGTCCACAGGTAAGGCGGGGTTCAGTTTCAACAAGGGAAGAAAACCTATCCAGCTCGTGTGCAAAAAGAGAACAAACACGCTATACGGTGTTCCTTCACACACTGCGCTCCTCTTTTGTTTTTCAACTGCTAACCGAAAATATTGATACAGTCGAGCAAATACAGAAGCTATTTCTCAATTTTAATGTAGAGTAAATTGCCTCATAACTATGGTTGTAAAATATAGCCTGATGTGCTTCATTCACATGACTTTCTCTACATCTCTGTAACAAATTATTGCTAATAAAGTTACTCTTCTATCTACTTAATTTGTATTACACACACACACACACACACACACATATATGTATATTTGAGTGATTTTTTATATATTTCGTGTTAATCAAGATAAAACACGTCTTTAGAAAGTTAAAATGTCTTGTTGCAGGTATACTAGAGCACATATGAGTCGGGTACAACAGTTAACTACTTAAAAACAGGTAAATGCAAAATTTATATTACATTACGCTTAATATTTATGATTCTAACGGGGTAAAATAATGTAAACTTTTCACTCTTATCCCATTCTATTCTTTTATTATTGTTTTAATTAGAAGTTCAATAGAAAGATCAGTTTTCCAGCAAATAGCACTGAATATTTTCGAAATGAAATGAAATGGCGTTATATTTATGGACGCTCTTTAACTGATGTGGTTCTCAGCGTCCCATTCTACACTGGGCGTGAAATACCACTTAATTTTGCTCAGAGGCCTCTCTATCAAGCTTGAGGTTCTTTTACGTGCCGTAAATCTACGACACGGGACCCACAGCTTTGCTACCCTTCCGAAGGAAGCCATGTTAAGGATTTTTACGCCGGAAAAAATCCATCGTTTGAACCCGCGACCTTGGGTATATAAAGTCAGCACGGTAACCGTTAAACCACGGAGGACGACGAATATTTTCGAAATATTTGTTCCCCAAACATATAATCTTCTTCTTCCTTAATGCATTATACATTATGGTCTGTAGCAATCTTATTCATAACATCGTTTTTTACATCTTTCAATATTTTTCCCTACGATACCTGAATTATGCCCTTCTTGCCTGCGCGCGCGCGCACACACACACACACACAAATGCACAGGCGCGCCGTGGCCCACTCGGTCTCTCACCAGGTTCCATCCCAGGCGACTGTATCTGAGATTTGTGGTGACAAAGCGGCGGAGGGGCGGGTTTTATCCGGTCTCCCCGCCATCTTCATTCCATGTATCATCAGAGTCAATGCTGCGGTGCCATAAGTAGTAAACAGAACTTTAAACTCTACCAAAAAGAATCACACACACTCACCCACCCACCCACACACACACACACACACACACACACACACACACACACACAAGGAATCTAAAAGGTGAGTCTGTGGTAAAATCTCTCCTTTAGAATGTTCAGCTCGAAACATTTCGCCTATCTGAGGCGAGAAATGTAGGAATAGGATACGCCTGAGAGTACTCGGCTCCGAACTAATGCGGTTATTGCACCTACACCATATACGAAGAAGCTCTCCGGGGAGGGAGGGATGAGGTGAAAAAATGCACCAGGCGGCTGGAACCAGGACAGCGGAACAATGCCAATGTCCCTGCAGTTTCCAGATTAAATCACTCCGACTCTCCTAGGATACAACCCTACAAAACATCCCAGGCCTCGCCAGGAGTGACTCTCATCCGTGCAGCCAGCCGAAATAGGGGGAACGGAGTCACAATTAGAATCCTTTTCCCCTACCACGCCGCACCGAGCACCATCGCTGACACTTCAACTCTGAAAGAAACCAAAATTATGGAAACTGTATGAAATGACAACGTAAACGACATGGAGGGTCAGGAAAAATGGGGCCTTGAAACCTAACCAGCCTGGGAAATCCAGAAAAGCGCATGGGTCAGGCAGATTGGCTATGAGGCTTGAACCCGTGACTTCCCGAATGCGGGTCACAGACGAAATTTGAGTCAACCCTCATGGGTAGGAGATGGAGAAAGTAAAGTAGATTCTATGCATATAGAGGGTGAAAATATGCTTTAAATGAATAATCAAATGTAAAATAAAACTCAAACGGTGGTCTATAATTATAAGATTGCTATTGGTTAAAAAGCGCAGGAATCCTGTTTCACTCTCTCTACTGCTTAGCTTTAGTAAGTACTAAGTAGTACTTAACACCACCCAAAAATTCGATACTAACATTTCACTCCTGTTGAGAGTCCATCCGAAAAAAAATTGCTTTCTCTGCGGCGTACATAACAACTGAGAAAGAAATAATCTCTGATCAATTTTATTTTTCATTTGGTTGTATAAACGCTAATCAAGGATCAGTGAACGTTCCTCAATTGATTGCTGAAAAGGATTTAGCAAAAGTATCTTTTAGCAACGCCACCTGAAACCAGCAGGTGTTGGTTCTAGCAGCTACAGCAACCGACGCCTTTTCTTTATTTAAAAGCTGGTTGCTATGTGACTGAAGTTCCTTTGTTTGTTTGGACATGAAATGAGAAACGTATATGCTTTTTAAATCTGAAACCCATAACAAGAAATATCTAAAAAACGATCCACTCCACGAAAAAGTTATATATAACACAAATTGTATGTTTTAGCGTGATCTACATTTTACTTTGATTAAGTTTTTGTCTATCTCTTATGGTTTTCCAGTTATGCAAATTTCCGTAAAGTTCATTCAGAATAAAGTAGTCTTCAGAGGCTATTCTCAGAAAATTCAAGATATACATTTTATTTGATACTTTAATCAAATCGTTAGAGGCACTTTTTTTTAGAAAATCAAAATTTTCAAAAATGTTTCATGTAAAAGGTAGTTGGGGGTGGGGTATTTTCTTGAAAATCTTCATGTCGCATCCTTGGTAGATACCAAGCTTAAATACCAAGATTGGTATTCAGCGGAATTTTCATTTTTGAGCTATGCTGTCCCCAGACACGCAGACAGACAAACTGACACACATACACACACTGACCTTTTTCCAAAAATGTTTTTTATTCGGGGGGACCCAAAACATGTATTTCCGGTGAAATCTCGGTATCGAATTTTTGGCTGCATTACAATACCTTCTCTATACACTATGTACATAGTATGTGTAGAGAAAGTAAAATGTATCTATATTCATCTGATTACCATAAAGCTAGCTATAGCCAGTAAGCACAACTCAAAACAAAATAATTTATTAAGGCGTTTGGAAACCATCAAAAGAAGCACACCTCTAAATCTCATGAAGAGTTGCAGTTTTCTTTCCTAGGGGAGCAGCTGACCTTGTGCCCATCAATTTGTCCGTGAGTGATTTAAGGTAACATTTTACCTGCCTGTCTGTCTGCCACCCAGGAAGACATGCCAAACAGTCTCTCCCAACGCTGACCGGAATGCATAAAAACTGTAAAATCAGCAGGGGCAAACCCCTGTGAATACCTGCTTCACTGGCCCATCTTATTTTGCTGTGACCTGGTTTATTCCTTCGTTACCAACATCTGGCATAGTTATTTCATCTTCCTTAACAGTTATATGTATAAATATTGTGATTGCTAAATATATTTTTGGTTTTATGGGTATACGTTGATTTTTGAGTGAAAAAGTGTAGAAAAAATTATATTTTATTATTAGACAATTTGAAACCTTCATAAGTAGCTTTGTGGAAACTACATATTAATAAGCTGATTTAAAATAGACGTGCATATAACAAGGTAAACCTAATATATAGAGAAGGTATTGCACTCCACCGAAAAATTCGAGATTCACCGAAAATATATGTTTTAGGGTCTCCTGTATCCAAAAAAAGGAATTTCAGAAAAATGTCCGCGTGTGTGTGTGTCCAAGTGCCCGTGTGTCTGTGAACACGATAACTCAAAAATGAAAAGTCAGTAAAATACCAAACTTGGCATTTAAGCTTAGTATCTTCCAGGGATGCGACATGAAGAGTTTGAGAAAAATCCCCCCACAACAAACTACCCTGTACATGGAACTTTTATCGAACATTTTAATTTTCCCAAGAATGGTTCTAATGATTTTGATTAAAATATCATATATTGAAAATATTTACCTGATAAATAAAATGTATATCTTGAATTTTCTGGGAATAGCCTCTGAAGACTATTTTATTCTGAATGCATTTTACGGAATTTTGCATAACTGCTAAACCATAAGAGATTGACAAAAACCTACCACACAAAAGTATAGAGCACGTTAAAACACACAATTTATGTTAAATACATTTTTTTCGTGGAGTTGATTGTTTTTGTGATATGCCTTGTTTTTTTGTTTCAACTTTAAAAAACTTACTTTTCTCATACGGGAATTTGTCAGCTCCTCCTGTCCATACAAACAAAGGAACTTTAGTGACATAGCAACCAGCTTTTGACTTTCACTTTGACATATGATAGTCCCTTATTTCGCTCCTACTTACAAGGAAGCAAGTAATAGGACTATTTCTACTAATTTTTTTTCGACTAGTATGAAGTAATTAGAAGCATATACTTTTTAACAATAATTTGTTGCTGAGATGTAGAGAAAGTCATGTGAATGGAACACATCAGCTTTTTATTTTCCTTTCTTTATTCTTTTCTTTTAATGAGAGGTGATATCTAATAATCGATATTATCTAAATAGCACTCCACTATATTAAGTACAGCATTACTCTTTGAAAGTTTTAATAATTTTAAATGATTTGTTTATTTGGTATTCGCAATGAACCAGTGTACCGCTGATGACGCATTAAACAAAGAAAAGACGATCAAAATATATTCTTTTGTTTTTCCTATGTTTGTTCAAAGGTTTTACTTTCTCTTACACTTAGCTGTTTTCCATCGATGATTGTATATATTCACCCCAAAATTTACTATCTGATTTACCAAAAATAAATGTTTGGAGATCCCCTGAATCCCCCAAAACATCTCTAATTTTTCTACCCCTACAATGTACATAGGGAAAGTATTATATCCGACCCAAATGTTCTGTACCAAGATTTTATCGGAAATAAAGTTTTTAGCACAGAATACAAGAAAAAGGTTTTTTAAACAAAGGTCAGTGTGCTAGTTTTTGTGTCGTTGAACAACAAACCTCCCGTTTTCCCCGTCACTATTTCACCAATTGCTCCATCATTATCTTTCCTATCATGCGCATACTCACGCTCTTGCCTGGCTACGGGCTCGTTCCTGATTCTTCATTCTGTGGTTACGTGCCGTTGGTTCACCAACAGGTTTCTGACCCTAGGCAGCTGTTTGTAGTTCCTAGGAGGATGTCGGTCCTGTATATTTTGAGGACAAGCCGACTACAAAAAATATTTAAAGTATATTTAAATCCATAGGAATTTTCTTTAATATCATACATATGAAGCCCAATTCATTCGGAAGGAATTCCGTCAATTTTTGCTATACTTGTAAAACATCAAGCATATTTTTTATTTAATCGTTCTGTAATATTTTAGGGACAATGTTCAGAAATCTGCAGTACCAACCATAGATTTATGCCTATTGTAATTGAATTTTGCTAGTTAAAATATAAAGTTTTTCCACTGGGCGACGCTCCAATTCAGGTTAATAATATAATAATTATGACCATGGCTTAGAATATAAACTGGTTAATTGGATGGTCTCTTTAGCTCGGTGGTGGAGCAGCTGCTTACCAAGCGGGAGACTTGGGTTTGATTCTCGGTACCGGCGTGGTCCCTGGGGGGGGCCAAATGATGGACAAGTAGCGGCTCCAGGTCATGAGGACCGCATGTACCGGCCAGGGGGGTTCGAGGCGCGAACCACGTCTCACCCCCAATACTACACGTCTGTCATGGATCGAGATGGGGGAGCAGCGGCCATAGTTCCTTGTGAGCTATCGTGCCATGTAGTTATTAATTGGATGTTATTGGAATCCCCGAGAATTTGTAATGCTGGGAGACCTGGTTCGGGATGAACTCAGCCTCGAACGGTCCCTAGGGGGGGGGTGCAATTGAGGAGCTACTTGAGGGCAAAGTAGTGGTGGACAAAGCCACGCAGTAAATTGTACAATACTGAAATTTCAAGCCAAAGAACCAAAGTAATGGGATTCCATGGCAAATTGCCAGTTAAGAACAACATTTTAACTGAAAACAGTATTATTGAACAAGTGTCGTATTACCAATATCTTGGATGTGTTTTAAGCTATGAAATAGAATATAAATAAAAAATCTGATGTGTTCCAATCAAACGACATTCTCTATATCTTTGTAACAAATTATTGCTAATTAGCTTATTCAACTACCTTCTTCATGCTAATCGAGATAGCATTAGCAGAAACAGTCTTATTACTTAGTTGCTTATAAGTAGAAGGGGAAAAGGGAATGCACTAGACCAAACCGACGGTCAAATGTTTTAAAATGTGGTTGCTATGGGATTGAAATCCATTTCTTTGCGTGGCAGAAGTTGAAATGTAATGTATAAGCATTTTAAAACTGAAACTAATAACAAGGCATATCTTGAAAACTGTCAACTCCACGAAAAAAAAAAAAAAAACATATATGACTAAATTGTGTATGTTAACGAGATCTACATTTTTGTGGACAACCTTTTGTCTATCTCTTACGGTTTACTAGTTATGCAAATTTCAGCAAAATTCATACAGAATAAACAGGTCTTCAGAAGCTATTCCCAGAAAATTCAATATATATTTTATTTGTGTTGGAAATGTCTTTAATATGTGGTAAAACCATTTTTGAGAAAAACAAAATTTTCTAAAAAGTTTCCATGGAAAGGGTAGTTTGGAATTGGGGGATCTTCCTGAAAATCTTCGTGTCGCATCCTTGGAAGGTACCAAATTTAAATACCAAGTTTGGTGTTTAACGGTCTTTTCGTTTTTAAGCTATGCTGTCCACAGAGAAACAAACAAACACACACACACACACACATACACACGGACCTTCTTCTGAAAATGCTTTTTTTGAATTCAGGGGGTCCTAAATTATGTATTTCCGGTGAAATCTCGGTTCGAATTTTTGGGTGGAATACAATATGTTCTCTATACACTAGGTACATAGTAGGTGTAGAGAAAGTAAAAAGTAACTAAAGTTTAAGCACTATGTGCCACAATTAAACAAACACTGAAGGAAATTAAGAAAAGATACGCAATTAAAATTTTATTCCGTCAGGGCACTTCCTGTTTTACTATATGATAGTGAGGCATGGGCACTAAGAAATAAATATTTCAGCAAACTATACGCAGTTTAAATTCGTTTCCAAAGATCCGTTAAGGGATGCGCCGTATAAGACCGATTTAGAAATAAAAATGAGAGAAAGGAACTAAACATTAAGCCAATTATAGAAAAGTTAATGAAATATACGGAAAACTGTCTTCAACATTTAGAAAAAATACTTATATTCTTAGAATACCACCAGAAAAATCTTATGTGTTCCATTCACATGACTTTCTCTACTTCTGTGTAACAAATTATTGTTACTAACCTTATTCTTCTATTTACTTCAAGCTAATCGAGACAAAATTAGCAGAAATACTCTTATTACTTGCTTCCTTGTAAGTAGAAGCGAAATATGGGAGTATCATAGGTTAAAGTGAAGTCAAAAGCTGGTTACTAGGTGACTGAAGTTCCTTTGTATGGACACGAGTTGACAAATTCCTGTATAGAAAAGTACAAATTTTTCAAATCTGAAACCAAAAACAAGGAATATCTCAAAAACGATCAACTCCTTGAAAAAAAATTATATAACTTAAATTGTGTGTATTAATGTGCTCTACATTTTTTGTTTGGTAAGCTTTTGTCCATTTCTTACGGTTTAGCAGTTATGCAAAATTCCTGCAGAATAAACTAGTCTTCAGAAGCTATTCCCAGAAAATTCAAGATATACATATTATTTGTCAGGTAAATGTCTTTAATATAAGATATTTTAATCAAAATCGCTAGAGCCATTTTTGAGAAAATAAAATTTTTCGAAAAAAGTTTCCTGTAAAGCGTAGTTGGGGGTGGGGGATTTTCTTGAAAATCTTCGAAGAAGATCCTTGGAAGATACCAAACTTAAATACCAAGTTTGGTATTTAAATGTCTTTTCGTTTTTGAGCTATGCTGTCTACAGACACACAGACACACACAGACACACAGACACACACGGACTTTTTTCCAAAAATGCTTTCTTTGGATTCAGGACCCAAAACATGTATTTCTGGTGAAATCTCGGTATCGAATTTTTTGGGTGCAATGCAATATCTTCTCTATACACTATGTACATAATACGTGTAGAGAAAGTAAAAATATCTAAACAAACAATGGAATATAAAGCAAAAGGTCAGAGATTAGTGTGAGGACCTAGGAAACATTGGATTAATGGTAGACTAGAGCAGGTAGTAGGCTATTCTTTGAGTGCTGAGGAGAAGACTCCTACGGATTGCCTACTGTGCATTGCGCGGAAAGCAAAAACTGATAATTACTTCAGTACTGTGACAGTATGTAAATTTAGAATACAAAATCCACCTTCTGTAGATTAATGCACCTATTGTAGGTTCATGCTTGGTGGAACAATGACTCTATTATGTCTTTTGCGTTAGTATTTGCACTTCAATCGTAACATAAATAATTACAATGACAATTAATATTGTATTATAATAAAATGCTATGCTCCCTATTTTAGTTAATACCACTGTAATCGCACTGGATTCAAAACAGCATGAAAATTAATTATAACTAAAATATTTCTCATTTATATTAGTGAATACGAACAGGAGTCTTAGTAATTAATTTGTATCTTAAATAAATGTTTTTCTCCTTGGTAACTGTCATACCTACTCGTATGGTTTGCGTAATGACGCAGCAAATTGAATTTTCGGAGTGAATAACTTTGCCCAAAACTAAACACTTATTCCTCCAATTTCTATACATAAGAAAGACTCCTCTTAGGCAGACATAAATGTAGGCGTCGATAGCTTACGTGTTGGATTGCTTTCTGTTCCCGACTATAAACTGACACACGGTAGAAAAACAATCCCTACTGCCACGTTTCTACCCGTTGGATCCACCGACCAAGGTTATTTACTTCGGCACAAAATTAAGCGAGTTGGTGGCGCATGATTTATTTATCCAGTTAACTACTTGCATTTTAATGCATTGTTCAACACACAATCTCAAATTATGTCATAGGAAACAATACTATTGTACCATGTGTGTATTGGAATCGGCCTCTTAAAATAATAGCCATCATAATCTCAGGAATGTGTGTAAATTTATTGGAAATATATATTTCTACGCTGCTTATGCAGGAATTAGGTATGAACGTTTATGTGTATGATTTGGAGGGTCTATTTTGGAGTAAAATTCAAATGTAAAATATCGTTTTCATTTATAAAATAAGGACACTTTGAAACTATTAAAAGGGAAAGCACAGAAAGTTAAAGCAGGAAAAATGAGACTTCAGGTGTTATCATTCTGTCAGTTTTCTTCAAGATAGTAATTCAATGCGCTCTTCATTTACGTCATGTTGTCAAAGTGCATTTATTTTCCTTGACTGACAAACCATCAAAGAAAAAGAATAATTCTGGTAGAGTACTCTCCGTTGGAAATCTAAATCCCTTGGACGCTTTCATTGTTTCCCAAGAAAGTATTGTAGTTCCAATATCGCATACTTTCCTAGGTCTATCCCGGTTAAAGAGAGGCTCTTCCTTGCCAGGAAAGCACAATTATACAGCATATACGAGGCAGGTTTCTCACACTATTTGTACAATCCAGCGTGTCTACCTCACATTCAGGTCGCCAGTTCGTATTTCGCTTAGGGTGAGTTACCCGGATAAGATTTCTTCGGGGGTTTTGCTTATCCTGAGAAGGTTAATGTTGAGTGACTTTAAGCTCCATAGACCCCGAGATCATTTGATCATCATTTCACCAATTTCATGCATCGTCCGATATGACCAACAAGGTTAAAGTACGTTAAGGTTAAAAAAGAAAAGTTTAAATTCTTCACAATTTTGGTAAACTGTCTAAAATAAAACTCAAATTAAGTGCCAGCTATTCTAAAGTCCCGAAAAATCTCTGCATTCCCGTTGTTACCAGAAAAGCATGCATGTTTGAGTTCGCAGTTCAGGACATATTATCAATACATAATCTCACTGACAATAACACTATAATTGTATTTACGTTTGCACGTAAAGCTGGTAATATGTTCCTTGGCCTAAGCAGCCCTCAGTGTAACTCAATACTGAACATTAAAATTATTTAATGCCCACCTAACCGCTATCCTCATCACAGAGAAATCTGACGGCAGAGCCTTGGGGCGGAATGGAACATTCATTGCACTTGACTCTCTAGTACAGAGGTAGGTATGTATATTTCCGTTTCCGGCCATCTACTCCCCCGATGTGGTCGGCCGATGTCCATGTCTGGCTTCCTGTACGGCAGATCACTACCTGGTTCATCCTGAACTGCCCAATCTCGTTACATATCACCAGAGGCCATTTGCAATGTAGAAATACAAAATTGTCTGCTTTCTCAGAAGAGTATAAGTCAAATATTTTAAAAGCCGGTTGCTATGTAAAACAATTGAGGATCGGCTCACTTTACATGGTCCTGTTTGAGAAAAGTTAGATAGTTGAAAACTAAAACAAATTACAAAGAATATCTCGAAAACGGCCACCTCTAAAAGTAAAACACATGTGACATAAATTATGTGCTTTAATGAAATCTGCATTTGTTGTGTATTAAGTTTTTGTGTATCTCTTACGGTTTAACCGTTATGCAAAATTCTGCAAAACCCACCCAGAATAAAGAGGTCTTCAGAGCTTATTTCCAGAAAATTAAAAAAATATATATTTCATTTGTGATGTAAATATCTTTAACATATTGTGTTTTAATCAAAATCGTTAGAGCTATTTTTGAGAAAAACAAACTTTTCAAACAATTCTCAAATCATATTTCATGCAAAGGGTAGTTTGTGGTAGGAGTATTTTTTTGAAAATCTTCGTGTCGCATCCTTGGAAGGTACTAAACATAAATACCACGTTTAGTGTGTTTTTCTTTCTTTTTTTTTTATTTCTCCCTTTTTGTGCTATTTTCCCAACATTTCCCTCTTTTTTCTATTTGAGTAACCGTTTTGATTTTTGCTTCTAATACACACACATATACACACACTTAAAAAGACACAAACACCCATGCCCAACGTAGGACTCGAAACCCACGATCCCCTGGGCTACGAAGCACCAAAGCGAGGTACTTTAGCAAATGCGGCCATACCGGCATGTTTAACGGTAATTTCGTTTTTGAGCTATGCTATCCACACTCACACACACACACACACACACACACACACACACACACACATACACATAGTTTTCTCCAAAACATGATGGGCCTCAAATGGGACCTCACTCTTCTACCAATAGGCAATAACTATTAGCAAAAGGAAGACGAACCTGTACTAGGGACGAGAGGCAACGAGTAAAATTTATTTCCTTGAGACACTGCTTGCAAGTTGAAAATCGCGCCCCAGTTAAGGAACAAGTAAGTTGAAGACTTTGCAACAGCGAGGGTCGGTTTCCAACCATTAACTCCCTAACTGCAAACTTTAAAGACAGGAAGAAGAGTGGGGCAGGGTCATTATGTTCTGAAAAATACTACACAGGGACCTTTTTAAAAATGTTTTTTTTCAGTCTCAGGGCACCTCAAAACATATATTTTCGAATTTTTGTGTGGAATACAAAACCTTCTCTAGCTATTATGCACATTGTATGTACATACGTGGTAGAGAAAGTAGAAATTATAATAATTAACCGTTTAAAACAGATTATTAAAGCTACCAGTTTAAGGCTTTGTATAACTAGATATAATCATTAATTACAGAAAATTATGAACTCAATAACTATTTTACTATTTCAATTAACTCTCTAACCAATATCAACAATAAGTTTACCATTAGTATTTAGAATAATATGAAATCACAAATATACACAAGCATAGTTTACAATGTGTTATGCAACGTACGGGTATATTGTATTGAGATTTTTCCTAAATTTCTTCTAGGACAGAGGACAGGCTGCTGCAGGCAATTCATTCCATTCTTTATTGGTTCTGTTTACAAAAGAGACTTTTCCTACGCCGGTTCTGCAACTTCCACTCTTAATTTTGTACAAATGATCGTTTCGTGGGTAATAAGTTGGGTTCTCTATTCTGACAGTAACATCCACTTATGCATTTAAACCAGCATAAACTTTAAATACTGTGCATAGCCTCTTTCTTACGCCTAACTTTCAACAACTGCCATTTTTTCTCCTCGCCTTTTATAGACCCAAAATATTTACCAATTTATGTGAACTCTGTAGCCCTTCTCTGAATCGTTTCTAACAATTCATTTAGATTAACTCTTTGGGCTCCCAACAAGCTACTGAGGACTTGTAGTTAATTTCTTTGGACTTTGTACTCCCCCTTTTTAGAATCATTAAGCAATGCAGTGTTTTCCACGCTTTCCTAGAAGCAAAATTCACCTGTTTATCACATCCAGCGTTACTCGCCTGATAAACTCTCAAATATTTTGAGTTGTGTACCTGCGAAATTTATCCCCTGCCTATATTATAGCTATACAGAATTATCCAGATCTACTAAATACAATTCTTACTTTTGCTAGCATTAATTGTAATTTTATATGCAGCAGCCCAATTACTTATTTAAATTCTGAGAATAGGTAGATAATCAATAAACAAAATATTGCAATTAAATATATGTGACATAGAAATGATAACATAACTCCATGGCACGACAGCTCACGGGTAGCCTTGGCCTACCGCCCGGCCGCTGCGTCCCCCATCTCGGTCCACTACAGACGTCATGAAGCCGCTACTTCTCCATCAAGTAGCTCCTCAATTGGCCCCCCCAGGGACCTCACGAGGCTGAGTGCACCCCGGTCCAGGTCTCCCAGCGGGGGAAAAATCCCCACGCCGGTACTGGGGATCGAACCCAGGTCTCCCGCTTGGTAGGCAGCTGCGCTACCACCGCCCTAAGGAGACGACCACATAGAAATGATATTAACTATATTATTAGAAGAAGTTATCATAAACTTAGTTATAAGAGAGACGACATAGATAAAACCATACATAGGCCATAAAAGAGAAATTATTCGCAAGGCTTTTTGGACAATAACCAGGGAGCTGGGGTGAAATGTATAAAAGAAGGCCCTTGAGCTTAAAAAAGCATAAGTTTGAGAGGGTGGTGAGATTGTGAAAGCTACTAGAAAATTACTTGGAGTTAGCAGCCTAAGTGAAATAGGTTTTTATTGGCTTATGAGAAGAGACGCTACTGGGAGCGAGCAAAACAAGCCAATTATAACACTTTTGATGCTTAGGCAGAATAAGGGTGTTCGAATATATTCTACGAAGACAGTTTAGATCGTCCTCATTTGCTGTACACGTCAATTCGTAGCAGTACAGTCAGTTGTTCTGTACAGTCTTCAGTCCTACAATTATTTGCGTAAGAAAAGTGATACCCGACATCTAAATTTAATTTGATAGTAAACGCCTATAATATAGTTTAGTTAGGATCTCAGAGAATTATAAAGGGCATATAAGCTGTGAATATTCTTGACAATTCAAACTAAAACTCACCAACTCTCTTTAAAATAGCTCTTTTTACCATTCACTCCCTGTTAAGAGATGCTTGCTCGACCGAAGAACCCAACTAGCTGGATCAAATATGAACAATATATTAAAAATATAAATAACAATAAAAATAATCAAGGATAACGAGGAATAGGTGTGAACGTCGCAATCCCCCTGAAGAGGGGTTTAATCTGCAATATTCCGAATTCTGTTGTAAATAATATAATGGTCTGCACACTGTCTTATTTGGAATTTCATATTTTTAGTTATGTGTTGACAAAAATAAGAAAAAGTTGCGGAACCAGTACCGAACCTTGGGGTACACCGAAACTTACGTCTTTCTCAGATAACTCTTTACCTACTTTTATCCTTTGTTCTCCTTAAAAAAAATTAATCCATAAAACTACACGTTTATCAACTCCTTTACTAGCTTGCTTCCGGATAAGTAAACTATGCGGCACGACATCAACAGCTTTAGAAAAGTCTATAACTGCTGCATCAGCTCTTCCTCCTGTATCCACCTCCTGAAAGAATGAACTTATTTGGCTTTCGCACCAGTACCCAAGTTTAAACCCATGTTGATCTTCTTTACACCAATTTTATTTTATAATTTCTCCCATATATATTCTGCAATTTAATACTCCATCAGTTTACATACTATTGAAGTTAGACTAACCGGCCTATTGCTACATATTCACTTCAAAGCCTGGTCCAAGAAAATTAAGATACTTATGCATTTTATTTGTCATGTAAATGTCTTTTATATATGGTATTTTAAAACATCGCTAGAATTGCTTTTCAGAAATACAAAACTTTGAAAATTTTCTATGTATAGGGTAGTGGGGTGGTGAAAAATCTTTAAGTCGTTTGCTTTGAAGAGGCTAAACTTAGTTATCACATTTGGTGTTTAACCGACTTATTGTTTTGAGTTATGTTGTTCACTAACACACATAAGCGTGCGTGGATCGTTGTCCAAAAATATTTTATTCGGGGGTCATCAAAATATGTATTTCCGGCGAAACGATTTTTATGTGGAACGGCATTATGGAATACTTCATATATACTTTGTCCGTACGTGCTAAATAATGTAAAAATCAAACAAAAGACTTGACTTACACATATGCAATATAAATAAAGAATTATTAACTTTAGATATAAAGGTTGGAACACGTACACCAAAAGAAATACGCAAAAAGAGCTTTAAATTACAAACCAAGAGGGTGTCAGAACATGGTAAGACCTCACAAGAGATAGACGGACCATTTTGAATACGCAGTAGGATAATAAGTCTACTTACTGCATGCAGTAGAAGAAGATTTATAAACGTTATTGTTAATAGAAAGTCCATACAAACATTTTGTTAAACATTTACTATGTGGTTTACTGTCCTTCTATGCCGAGTCTATTTATATACGAACGCCTAGGTTCAGATGCCTGTCGAGGAGCAGACGAATATTTAATCAGAAAGAAGAACCCGGAATGGGCGATCGGCCTATAGATATATATGAGAATGAGGAAGAGGATGATATGAAATGAAGGATGAAACTAAAGATAATAATGGAGTAACTTTTGGGATGAAGGTCGTAGGAAACTGAAGAACCTGTAGGAACCCCGTCCTAACGCCGCTCTGTGTACTATAAATCCCACATGTTGTTCCCTGGGATCGAATCCCGAGCACTCTGGTGAGAAGATAGCGGTTGAACCATTCGGCAACATGTTTTTGTTAAACACGATTACACAAAGTCATATGTAATGTGTTTTCGTGTGTACTCAGCGACAGTACAAAAGATGGTTGAATATGAGTACTTAGGTTCATTCAAGAGGAGATCACAATGCTAACACATTTTGAGTGAGGTACACGAGAGTTGTAAATATGACGCAGCAGTAGATTATGGTGTAGGGATGCAGGATCTGCGGAGCTTCTTGTAGCTGGTGTTGAGGACTGGGAGAACTAGTAGAAGCCCCAGATAGACATGCAGTTTGATGTTACGAACGTAAAATGCTGCTGTAGTAACGAATGTAGTGTTAGGCAATATGATTGTCTTGGATGGAGCCACCAGTCACTGATGCACGTAAGCCATTGTAGCTCTTTATGACTTACGTCACCCCTGGCAGGGATGAGGGGAGAGATCCGAAGAGTGACCAGATCTGAATAACGACGGAGACAATCATGGACGGGTCTCCCACAATTCTAGATCGAACACATCTTACCCCGCCTTGACTCTACTCACAAACCCCGAGCTTTCGGGGGTACCACGAAAGCATACCCAGCCAAAACATCCGAAGGCGAGTGCTGACAGAGAGGCCACGCAACAACACGAGCAGTTGACAGGCTGAGAACAGCTCGCTGTTGTGATACGTAGACGTGTGCCATTCTTGCTAGAATTTAACCTCGTACCGACGGGAATATGGGGTTTGCAGGATAGTGGGTGAAAATGAGTTTGGGGAGTGAAGTGAGGTAGCAAGTTTGCTCCTCAACGGATACTAGTCACGGTGCAACGGTCCTTGTGCACCGCTTGTGTAAATTGTTTACAAGGTACTTATTTATTTTGGGGTTGAAATTTTGAGGTCCAAGCAACTTTTGAAGGATTGTAAGGTGCTTAGCCGTAGCAGCTGTTGGATTTGCTTTTTGGTTACCGGGGATGCCCGCAAGCCATGCAACGTGGTCTAGTTTCTCAATGCCAATTACACACTCTTCTACAGCTAAAGACTGGTTCGTTTTTTAATGCAAAAAATCTTCGGCCAATCGAAATTTATGGACAAATAACGCAAATGTATAGTGATAATGCAATGAGCGAGTCTTCAGTGAGGAAATTGCGTACATTTAATCAAGATAGAACCAGTGTGCACGACAAAGACCGGATGGGTGGTCTTTAGTTGTTATGGAGGAGTTGAAAACAAATTATGAAAGATTTCAGCCATTTCACTTTGGGCACATTACTTGAAATTTAAGGCGGAGGAGTCCTCAACCAATGAAGAACTCAAAGCATCAGTGACCACCCGGCTCAGCATTCTGGCGGGAGTAGAGTATAAACTCAGCAGTTAAAAACTGGTACCACGTTATAATAAAACGCCTTGGGAGAGATGGTAATAACTAGATCTCGGTGTGGGGTCACGAAATTGTTTGATTGGGATCCGGTGCACACAGAATACAATTATAACACGATGGTGTAGGAGTGGTCTCTATAGCCCTGCTCGAAAGGTGTTTCACTACTTGGTGCTGCTCACTGCCTGGACTCGTTTAGTTTCTGCTAGTAGATGAACCAGTGAACCCTGAAGGAGAGCGCAGATTGAAAACTATTTTAAAAAAAAGGCAGGCATTCAACACTAAACAAATTTGTGGATGCTTCAAACATATTTTGAGTGATAGGAGGAGAGCCAAGAAGATATGTAACTTGAAATTCGTTTTAATGAATTCTGAGTGATTTTGGTTGATTTATGTTCATTTTATTTTCAAAACTCTGCATATATCTAAATTTTTGTATCAAGTTTATACTTTTATTTCTTAAATTACAATGCAGTTTTATTTACCAGTGATATTATGAAATTATTGATTTATTGTGTTGTCTTATGTGTTAGAACGATGCATGTAATGCCAATACATGTAATGCGCTACTTTTGGAATATATTATACCTCAACAAGTACATGTTTACGCTACAAGCCTTACCCAATACTCTCTCTTTATACCGCTGACTGCTCTGTGTGTTCTTAACTATGTGCGCTTCGGAACCCAAGATTCATCCTTAGCGATAACACTAAAAATAGTCTTAATTACTGTAAGTTTGTAAATTATGTTTTGTATTGATATCTTTTGCTGTTATTTAAATATGCCAAACCATTCCTTACTTTCTGGATGAACCTCGTATTTTCATTGTGTGCCTATATGCCTTGGTGTAATTTATCTTATATAAATGTAACTAAAAAGATCCTGTTTACTGCAAGGCCCAAGAGGAGCGCTTGTTTTATCCAGAGAAATGGTATTAAACTTTCCATCTCTTGGATATAGAGAGTGGTGGATAATTCAGGAATATCATTTCATTCCCGCTCATCGCCACAAGATGTCTCTAGCACTGTACTACTCGAGAGGTACAAGCCACAAGCAAGAGGTGCTCCAAACCCGAAGAGGCTGCACGCACACACACACATATATACGTCACCACCACCAGCGACTGGATATTGAAGTGCATGCTGTTAGAACGGAAAATGTAATAAAGAGCTGACTGCGAAGATTGTAAGGGTGCGGTAGGTCAGTTAGGTTCATTGATCTGGGAACAATGCGATTCAAATGGTTGTTCCCAACTTTAGATGATCATGCTTTCAGCTGATTTCTTTTATTTTTGCGTTTACAGAATTTTAGTAGTTTATGAATAGAAATTAGAATGTATTTTGCAGACCATGTCAGCCACAAAGAACAGATCTTTTCAGTAGAGAAGTTTATTTCTAAATCCGTTAAGTGATATTTGAGATTATCTTACTTTTCCTGCCTACCTAGCTAGTACGTACATACATACACACATACACACATACACACTTACTTTACTTACTGACACACACATAGGTATAAGAATATCGCTCTTTATTATATTACTATAATATTTCTATTAGCTAGGCTCCATATAGGAAAATTAGGCTCAATTCAGAACCGTTTGGGTATGCAAATGCAAAGTGATTGTAAGCTTCTTTATCCAAACTATCTGAATATTGTGCTGATTTAATTTAAATACATAATGAACTCCACATTTTCTTCCACTTCTATATAACAGCTCAGCTTCATAGTATTCACGTTGGAGGTTCGATTACAAACAGACGGACAAAACGGCGCTATCAGCTGCTCAGTGTTAGCATATGCACACCAAACAATATCTGATAGGCTACATTTACATAATTTTCTCTACTTACGCTGCAACAAAAGCTTATTCTTTAATATACATACTTCATGCTTATCAACATAAACATTAGCAGAAACAAATGTATTACACATCTGTAATAAGAGCTGTATCATCCAGTAACCCTGAAGATGGGAACAATATATGCTCCCGAAACGTTGGTGCCTCACCATATCGACACCTGGCTGGAAGGCCGAGAGAGCCTTATTACATATCATTTCCTAGAACAACATAAACAAGGAAACATAATAAGAAAACGATGGCCAACTCCTTTAAAAACATTGTGTGTTTTGACGAGATCTACATTTTACGTAGTAAAGTTTTGTCTATCCCTCATAGGTTAATAGTTAATTTTACCTAATAATAACAACTGCTATAAAGTACGTAACTGCGTTATTGAAAATAAATAACCTAATTGTTACTGGTAATCGTTAATTAGAACCGTTAACACAACACAACTGTGTCAGTTGCCTGAAAATAACAGTTTGTCACATTCCTCCGGTGAAGCATATTCGGGCTGAAAGCGATTGGGAACTAAACCCACTGCATTGGACGGATGTGGCAGTTGGGTGCAGAAAACAAATAATTTAATCGTTACTGGTATCCATTAAATGCAACAGTTAAAAACTGTTACTGCGACTGTTATAACTGTTACCCGAAAATAGCTCTTTGCCACATTCTTCTGGCGAAGGCTAATTCAGGGCAACCAGATCAGAATGACTGGGAATTGAACCCACTGCATTGGACGGATGTGGCAGTTGGGTGTGGAAAACAAATAATTTAATCGTTACTGGTATCTATTAAATGCAACAGTTAAAAACTGTTACTGCCACTGTTATAACTGTTACCCGAAAATAGCTCTTTGCCTCATTCTTCTGGCGAAGGCTAATTCAGGGCAACCAGATCAGTATGACTAGGAATTGAACCCAGCACGGATTGGCAGGAGGGTGCAGACAACAAATAAACTGAATCGTTTCTGGTAGCCATTAAATATAACAGTTATAGCACTGAAACTGCGAATGTTACCCGAAAATAACAGTTTGTCACATCCCTCCAATGAAGAAGGAAGTGACATTCTTTTATTATAGGGCGTATAATAATTTACTGTATTAAATAATATTAGTATAATTGAGAAAAATGAAAATAATAAAAATCAATTTAAAGGTATTTTTTCAGGAATAAAGAAATATTAATTTAATAATAATTTTAATATAACGTATTAATGTTATTTTTAACTAACTTCTTTTTCATTGAAAACATATTCGGGACGGTCAGTTGAGAGTGTCTGGGAATTAAACCCAAAGCATTGGACGTGTGCGGCAGTCGGTTATAAAAGCAAATAACCTAATTGTTACGGGTATCCATTTAATGATACAGATAATGCACTATAACTGCTATTGTTTTACAGCAGTTTGTCACATCTCTCCGGCGAAGGCACATTCGGGGCGACTGGGAATTGAACTCAGTGCAGTGGACGAATGCGGCAGGTGGGTGCAGAAAACAAATAACCTGACCATAACTGTAACTGTTACCCGAAAATAGCAGCTTGTCACATCCCTCCGGTGGAGGCATATTTGGGCCGACCAGCTGAGAGCGACTGAGAATTGAACCCAGTACAGTGGATGGATAGGCAAGTGAGTGTAGAAAACAAATAACCTAATAATTAGTGATATCCGTTAAATGTAACAGTAATCGCACTGTAACTGCTACTGTTATAACTGTTACCCTAAAATAGCAGTTTGTCACAATCCTCCAGTGAAGGCATATTTGGGCCGACCAGCTAAGGAATTGCACTAGTGGACGGTTACGGCATAAAGGTGCAGGGAACAAATAACTTAATCGTTACTGGTATCCGTTAAATGTAACAGTTATCGCACTGTAACTGCTACTGTTATAACTGTAACCCTAAAATAGCAGTTTGTCACAATCCTCCAGTGAAGGCATATTTGGGCCGACCAGCTAAGGAATTGCACTAGTGGACGGTTACAGCATAAAGGTGCAGGGAACAAATAACTTAATCGTTACTGGTATCCGTTAAATGTAACAGTTATCGCACTGTAACTGCTACTGTTATAACTGTTGCCCTAAAATAGCAGTTTATCACAATCCTCCAGTGAAGGCATATTTGGGCCGACCAGCTAAGGAATTGCACTAGTAGACGGTTACGGCATAAAGGTGCAGGGAACAAATAACTTAATCGTTACTGGTATCCGTTAAATGTAACAGTTATCGCACTGTAACTGCTACTGTTATAACTGTTACCCGAAAGAAGCAGTTTGTCACATCCCTCCGGCGAAGGCATATTTGGGCGACTGGGAACTGAACCCAGTGCAATGGACGGATGCGGCAGGTGGGTGCAGGGAACTACGCTTGCCTAGCGGAGCCTGGTGCCGGCGCGGCGTTCATGTCCAGATTTTCCCGCGTGGGAACCGTCCCCCATCGTGTCGAGTTTCCTATATCACTCTTCTCACGAACCTGTGCTGTCAAACAATCATCATTATCATATTCACTAAGATGTCATAAATATGTTACAGAATTTTAAGTTTTTCGGGGAACACCAAAAAAGGTATTTAATGCATTCAGTTAAGCTAATTATTTAGTTACCCACAGTACCCGATTTAATTTAGAAAAACTTAATATGTTCCATTCACATGACTTTCTCAACCTATTCTGCAAACAAACTAATCAAACATTAATCTTTTACCTATACCATGCCAATCGAAATAAATATTAGCCGAAATTCTCTTATTATTTACCTCCTTGTAAGTAGAACGGAAAAAAAAGCCATATCTTTTAAAAGGTGGTCGTATGTGAACAATTGCAGTTTGGAGTAAAACAAAAGAGAAATGAAACAAAAATCACTTCCTGTTTCAAGTAGTTTAAAATGAAAATCAATAACAGGAAATAACTCGGAAATGGTCAATTCCACGAAAAAAATATTTAAATTGTGTGTTTTAACTAGATCTACATTTTTTGTACGCAAATGTTTGTCTATCTCTTACTGTTTACCAGTTATGCAAAATTCATCCAGAATGAAGAGGTCTACAGAGACTATTGCCAGAAAATTCAAGATATACAGTTTATTTGTCATCTAAATATTTTAATACTTATACGGTATTTGAATAAAACATACTGTCATTTTTTGAGAAAAAGAAACTTTCAAAATGTTTTTATGTTAAGGGTAGTTTGGCGGGGGGGATTCTCATAGAAATCTTCATATAGCATACGTGGAAGATGTATTTAACGGACTTTTTATTTTTGAGTTATGCTATTCACAGACAGACACACACACCACCCACATACAGTCACACTCACGGATATTTTTCAAAAAATGCCCTTTTTTAGATTCAGGGGACATCAAAACATATATTTCCGGTGAAATTCTCAAAATCGTAGATGACTTTCTTTGCACAATCGTTATATTCTTACAAAAACTTACACTTTTATCTACTTCATGTTAATCAAGTTAAACTTTGTTGAATGGTCTTATTACTAAACAGTTCGTTGTAAGGCTGTATTAGGGAATAAAGTAAGCTTAAGGGATATTCAAATCGTTTTAAGAGTCGGCCGCTATGAGACTAATTTGAAATTTCGTTCCCTTATCAACGAAAATTGGTGAAGAATTGCGGCTTTCCAGTATAATTGTCTAAAATTTCAAACCAATTTAAAAAATAATTCGCAAATTGTAACCAAAAAGAGAAGATATTTTGCATAAATCATTATCTAGTATTTATATATGATCACTAGAATATTTGGTAGATATAATAAATATCTCTAAAATGTTTAGTATATACAGAATATTCTAGAGATATTGAGTATTTACTAGAAATACATGTTTTCAAGACCTCTGAATAACAAAAAAAAAAAAAAAAAAAACTCTTCCAAACACGAATTACGCAAAGAAGGTATTGCATTCCAACCAAACATTCGAATAAGAGTTTTCCCTGAAAATATACGTTTTAAGACCGCTGAACCCCTAAAATGTTTTCTTTAAATGATTTTCTTTTGTGTGCGAAGATGATCACTTTGTTTCCGAGTGTATGTGGGCAGAATAACACAAAGATGAATAGTCGGTTAAATACCAAACTTGATATTTAAGTTCAGCATCCTTCAAGAATGCGACATAAAAGAGTATCTCCAAACTCAAACTACTAAATGTTTCGAAATGTCTGATTTTCTCAAAAACACTCTGAACATTGTATGAAAATATTATATACTTGGGCATTTTCATTGTATATACCACCACCACCTCGACCACCATCACCACCACCACTATTACTAATTAAATTGTTTTCTCACACAAACCGTGTGTAAGATACGAGTTGAATAGGTAGAGTCAGGCTGAAAAATTCAATGCCATAGCCGGGATTTGAACCATGGACCTCGCAGTCTCTAACCGGTTGCTGTACCACTAATACCACTAATTGACTATAATAGTTCGCTATACTATGAATTCTGGGACGGGCGCGCCATGGTCGAGTGGTGGACCACTCGCCTCTTACCTAGGCGACCCGGGTTAGATCCCAAGCCACCGCATGTGAGATTTGCGGTGGACAAAGCGGCACAGAGGCGGGTTTTCTCTGGGTTCTACGGTTTCCCCCGCCATCGCATTCCATACATCTTAAGTGTCATCGCTTGCGGTGCCACAAGTAGTAAAAGTGGGCGTTAAACGGAATAAAAATATCCTGGGACAAAGTACTTACAACATTGTTAGTCCCCATTGGGTTTGCCGTCTCAAAATAATTTGAGAACACCTTGTGGTTTACCGGAAACATGTGAATCAGTTGAGAAATTTAATGCCGTGCCGGCATGTTACCATGGTAGCTTAATGATAGAGCAACCGGCTAGAGACCGGGAGGTCCCGACTATGACATTGACATTTTCAATCTGACTGTACCATCCAACTACTGCTACTGTATCTTGTGAGGGGTGTGTTGAGTAAAAAAGGAAACAAGACTTACCACCACCACCACCACCACCACCACTATTACTAATACTACTACTACTTTATCTATGTGAGGGCTGTGTTAAAGTAAAAATATACTACTACTGCTAAAATTATTATTATTATTATTATTATATTGTTGTTGTTGTTGTTACTACTACTATTTTGTCTAATTTAAGCCCTTCCAACTAGCATCTGTCATATCGGGCGATGAATAAAATGTGTGAAGTGATATTTATACGAGTGCGGATGAAATTATATTCACATGAGCTTCAAATTACCCGACATGTCTTCTCATGACGAGGAAAAGGTGCAGAAAAACATTATCTGGGTAACTAACGCTATAAGTGCCTATTATATTTTGAAAGTGAAATCCAGAACCATGAGGAGGTGCCGGGTTCATTCCCGGTGACATCCCTCTCTGACTATGGGGGTTTTTCGTGATTTTCCTCCAGTTCGCCAAGGCGAATACTCGGGTAGCATATTATATCACAATTCCCCTTTTCTTCATTTCCTCTCATTTCATTTAATTATTTTCTTCTTCATACTTCAGGTTTGCTTTCAGGGTCTGCAGTGTCTGCCGCGCAAATAAAGCAGTTGCTTGCGTTATGAAATTTCTCCACGTGAACGTCGGATTAAGCTATCTCGCTTACTAGGTTGTTGTGTCACCCTCTTGGGTAATTTGGGGTGAAGGGATTTTCCTGAAAATCCTCGTGGCGCATCCTTAAAAGATGTTAAAAATTAATATCGTTAGGTATTTAAGCGACTTTTCGATTTTGAGATATATTATCCAAAAACACAAATACCCTCACATGGACACTTTTCTTAAAATACTTTTTTGAATTCAGGGGTTCTGAAATTGAATATTTTCGGTGAAATCTCTGCTATCGATTTTGGGGCGGAATACAATATCTTCTCTACCTAATGCATACATTCTATGCTAGAGAAAGTAAAATGAATATCTATTCAGTTTTAGAGAAAAGTGTACCTGAATATACTAGTCCCAGTAATCATTTAAAAACAAATTAAGTAATTTTGATTTGTATGTAAAGTATTGCATGCATATGTAACTTTACATGGATTATGCTTGGAAAAAATTGATGTATTCGGCGTCAAAGTCTTGAGAAACTTAAAACCACAGTTGGCCCACAAGCAGCAGTAAAGAGCCTTACAGCCACCCAGTGTCCTTAATTTTCCAGTACTGTACATCAATAAGTTCTTTCAAAGGAACTGGAAGCAATAAGTTTTCGTTACATTCACATTAAATCGATTTTAGACCCCTGATATTCGCAAAAATTAAATTGGATTTTTATTTTCTCTATACATACTATGTACATAGCTATAGAGAAGGTATTGCACTCCACCCAAAAATTCGATACCAAGATTTCACCGGAAATATATGTTTTAGGGTCCCCTATATTAAAAAAAAAAAAAAAGCCTTTTCAGAAAAAAAGGTCCGTATGTGTATGTGTGTATGTCCGTGTGTCCGTGAACACGATAGCTCAAAAACGAAAAGTCGATAAAATACCAAACTTGATATTTAAGTTTATTATATTTCAGGGATGCGAGGCGAAGATTTTGAGAAAAATTCCCCACCCCAAACTACCCTTTACATGAAACTTTTGATTTTCTCAAAAATTGCTCTAATGATTTTGATTAAATATCACATATTAAAGACATTTACCTGATAAATAAAATGTACATCTTGAATTTTCTGGGAATAGCCTCTGAAGACATCTTTATTCTGGATGAATTTTACGGAATTTTACATAACTGCTAAACCGTAAAAGATGGACAAAAAGTTACCACACAAAAATGACGATCACGTTAAAACACACAATTTGTGTTATATATATTTGTTTCGTGAAGTTGATCGTTTTTTTAGATATTCCTTGTTTTTGGTTTCAGCTTTAAAAAAACTACTTTTCTCATACAGAAATTTTTCAACTCCTATCCATACAAACAAAAGAACTTCATTCACATAGCAACCAGCTTTTGACTATCTTTTTAACCTATGGTACTCCCTTATTTCGCTTCTACTTACAAGGAAGCAAGTAATAAGACTATTTCTACTATTTTTTTCTCGATTGGCAAGAAGGAAATAGAAGTATAAGCGTTTAACAATAATCTGTTGCAGAGATGTAGAGAAAGTCATGTGAATGGAACACATCAGAATTTTTATAACCTATTTGTACTGGGTAATCTGGGAAACATTTTGCGTGAGCGCTTCGTTGTGTAGTTTTTACATCCCACATATCTTTTTTACCTATCTCTTTGTCAGTTGTTTGAATGGGAGCAAATCCCACGCAAATTGTGCTGGACATGAGAAAGCAAAGCTGAAACCGCGTGATACAAATCAGAGCCTGAAAGGAGACTTACGGTACAGATAGAGTTTAACGGTGGCACGTAATATTTCCATCTGATGATACAAAAAAAAACTGATTATTTCAAAACATTTTCCTAACGTGTGAAACAACAATTCATCAGACAGAAGCTTACTTTTTTTACTGTTATGTAAGTGTTCATTTACTAATACATAACATGGAATGTTCACTTCTTTTCTCTCGCTCCATAGCCACCATAATCCATAACTAGATTTTAGTTTTATATATTTACTAGTAGTAACTATTATGTCGATAATTAGAAAACTTTCATCTTTCATTACATCAGTGTTACATATAGTGAAATTATATTTGTTTATACATTTTAACACAAATTTTTGATACTTTTGTTTTATGTGCATGAAGAAAAACAAACATATGCTTTTATAGCGCACATTAAGTATTGTGCAATGACGTACAGAGCTTTATACATTGTTTTTAGTTTCTCTAGCCCCCATATGTACAATGTACATAGTGATAGAGATTTGTATTCCCCCCAAAAATTCGATACCGAGATTTCACCGGAAGCATTTTCAGAAAAAGGTCCGTGTGTGTCCGTGGGTCTGTGTGTCTGTGAACACGATAACTCAAAAACGAAAAGTAGCTAAAATACTAAACTTGGTATTTAAGTATCTTGAGAAAAGTCCCCCCACCCCAAACTACCCTTTACATGGAACTTTTTTCGAAAATTTTGATTTTCTTAAAAATGGCTGTAATGATTTTGATTAAAATATCATATATTATAGATATTTACCTAACACATAAAATGTATATCTTCAATTTTCTAGGAATAGCTTCTGAAGACCTGTTTATTCTGGATGATTTTTGCTTAATTTGTCATAACTAATAAACCGTAAGAGAGAGACAAAAACTTACTATACGAAACATTTAGATCTTGTTAAAGTACACAAGTTATATCATATACATTTTTCTCGTGGAGCTTACCGTTTTAGAGGTATTCATTGTTATTAGTTTCAGTTGTGAAGTACTTATACTTTTCTCAGACGGGAGAGTTCGTTTTTTTTTTTGTTTTTTTGTTTTTTGTTTTTTTTCCTACACCTGGCCAAGAAAAGAAGCGATTTGTAGTGACAAGCGCATAACGACAGCTTTTAAAAAATTTGACTATTGGTTTAGCCTAGTGTATTCCCTTATTTTCTTCCTACTTATACAGAACGAAATAATAAGAATATTGTGCTAATGAGTACCACGATTGGCAAGGTGCAGAAAGAAGAAGAATGTTATGTATGAAGTTTGTAGAACAGCTAGAGGAAGTCATGTGAGTGTAACACATAAGATTTTTTTCAGTAGTATATAAACATATGTATATGCCTTGACAAGTTCTATGTTCAGTGGCTTCCTGTCCTAAATGAACCTACAGAATGCTTTCTAATCTAAGCTAATTTTATAATGGATAATTAAGAGCTTCAAAACTGCTTTAAGTATGTATATTATCGTGAAAGGTCTTACAGATTTTTACTTTCTCTACTTAGTGTATAGAATATAGGTAGTGAAGGTATTGCATTCCGCGCAAAAACTAATAAAAGTCTCATGTATTCCATTCACATGACCTTTTTAGCTGTTCCAAAAAAACTTTCCTTACAAAACATTATTCTTTTAGCTATGTCATGCTAATCATGGTAATGCTTATTACCAGAATTGATCTTATTACTTCCTTCTTTGTAAGTTGAAGGAAAAAAATCTGATGTGTTCCATTCACTATATCTCTGCAATAACTTGTTTTTAAAACGTTTATGGTTCTATTTACTTCCTGCTAATCGAGAAAAAAATTAGCAGAAATAGTCTTATTTCTTGTTTCCCTATAAGCAGAAGCGAAATAAGGGAGTACCTTAGGTTAAAGTCATAGTCAAAAACTGGTTGCTATGTCCCTGAAGTTCCTTTGTTTCAATGGACACGAGTTCACAAAATCCTGTATGAGAAAAATATACGTTTTTATAGTTTAAACCAAAAACAAGGAATGTCTCAAAAACAGTCAACTCCACGAAAAAAAAATGTATGCAACATAAATTGTGTGTTTCAATGTACTCTACATTTTTTGTGTGGTAAGTTTTTGTCCCTCTCTTACGGTCTAGCACTTATGCAAAGTTCCGTAAAATTCACTCAGAATAAAGTAGTCTTCAGAGGCCATTCCGAGAAAATTCAAAATGTACATTTTATTTGTCAGGTAAATATCTTTAATATACGATATTTTAATCAAAATCGTTAGCCATTTTTTAGAAAATCAAAATTTTAAAAAAAAGTTCCGTGTAAAGGGCAGTTTAGAGTGGGGGGATTTTTCTCAAAATCGTGTCGCATCCCCGGAAGATACTAAACTTAAATACCAAGTTTGGTATTTTACCGACTTTTCGTTTTTGAATTATCGTGTTCACAGACAAACGGACACACGGACACACACACGGACCTTTTTCTGAAAATACTTTTTTTCGATACAGGGGACCCTAAAACATATATTTCCGGTGAAATCTTGGTATCGATTTTTTTTGTGGAGTGCAATACATTCTTTATACACTATGTACATAGTGCGTATAGTGTTTGCTTGCCAGGAATAAACAAAAGAGAAACGAAAAGAAAGATATACTTTTCTCAAACGGAGATTTAAGCAGCTTAAAATTAAAACCAATAGCATAGAATATCTCAAAGACTGTTAACTTTATAAAATATGTAAATTGTGTGTTTTAATGAAATCTACATCTCTTGCGTAGTAAGTTTTTGTCTATCTATTACGGTTTGCCCGTTATACAAAAGTCATTCAGAATGAAGTGGCCTTCAGAGGCTGTTCCCAGAAAATTCACCATATTCCTTATTTGTCATAAATATGTCTTAAATATATGGTATTTAATCAAAATAGTAATTTTTGGCAAAATCAAAAGTTTCAAAATATGTTCAATGTAAAGGGTAGCTGAGGGTGGGGGACTTTTAAGAAAAGACACGAAGATTTTCAGAAAATTCCCCCATCCTAAGCTACCCTTTACATGCAAAAAATTATGGAAATTTTGTTTTTCTCAAAAATATCTGTAATGATTTTGACTAAAGTGTTGTATATTAAAATAAAATGTATATCTTGAAATTTTTAGGAATAGATTCTGAAGACCTGTTCATTCTAGATGAATTTTGCTGACATTTTCGTAACTGGTAAATTGTAAGAAAACAATTAGATCTCGTTAAAACACTCAGTTTGTGTTATATACATTTTTGTTGTAGAGTTGATCGTTTTCGAGATATTCCGTACTATTGATCTCATTTTAGGCTGTTTAAGACTTTTCTCAAACTGTAGATCATCTTTCCCACCTCTCCCGGAAAGCAAATAGAAGGGAATTTCAACGCCTTCACACAGCTGCCTGCTCCTATAAGATTTGACCATCGCTTTAGGCCCTAATTTCCTTCTGTTTACAAGAAAGTAAGCAATAAAACAAAGTCTATTAATGTATGTCTCGGTTAGCTTGATTTAGATAAAAGAAAATACTAGAGAAAGACAAGTGAATAGACCAGATCAGATATTTAACATGCTGTGATGTGTTCCATTCACTTCTACTATAAGATATGGATTTTAAAGCGTCTTTGCAGGCACTGCTTTCCCGCCTACTCTTGATTATCTCCTGCAGTGGAGTAAACTAATAATTTAATGATCCATTATATCTTGTACAAAGTATTCTTAAAAATTCTGATGTGTTCCATTCACATGACTTTCTCTACATCTTTGCAACAAATTATTGTTAAAAAGCCCATGCTTCTATTTATTTCATGATCATCAAGAAACAATTAGCATAAATAGTCTTATTACTTGCTTCCTTGTAAGTAGAAGCGAAATAAGGGAGTACCATAGGTTTAAGTGAGTCAAAAGCTGGTTGCTAAGTGACTTCTAGCAAGCAAAAGGGAAATATGGGAAATAGGCTAAAGTGATAGTCAAGTCTTTTAAACGCCGTTTGACATGTGATTGAAATTCCTTTTATTTGAATGACCAGGAGTTGACAAATTCCCATATAAGGAAAGTATAAGTATTTTAAAACTGAAACCAAACTAGGAATATCTCAAAAACGGTCAAAAATGTATATAACATAAATTGTGTGATTATCGAGCTATAAAGTTTCTGTAAAGTAACTTTCCGTCTAACTCTTACAGTACAATTTTCCCAGAAAATTGTAGATATACATTTTATTTGTCACGCAAATATATTTAATACACGATATTTTAATCAAATTGTTAGAACTACTTTTCCATCTAAAGGGTAGTTAGATATGAGAGGATTTTCTTGAAAACCCTAGTGTCGCATTCTTGGAAGATAGTGAACTTAAATACCAAGTTAGATATTTAACGGACTTTTCGTTTTTGAGATATGCTGCTCACACACACACGAACATTTTTCTAATTTTTTTTTTATTCGGAGATTTGAAAACATATATTTCCGGTGAAATTTCGGTTTGGAATTTTTGAGTGCAATGCAATATCTTCTCTGTACATAGTACGTGTAGAGAAAGTAAAAAGCGAAGAGTTAAATATATTTGAAAAACATTTATAGAAGAGTTAAATATTTTTAGATGATTAAACAACATAGTTGAAAAAAGAAATAGTTTGGAATTACCTACATTTACAATGGATGGAACACTCTAAATCAGACAGGTCCAACCGTGACCCGTGCGAGTTAGTGAACTGTGGACTCTCCACCTCCTTGACCTGAGGGGAGAGGTCCAACGGACATGCTTGTTTCCTTTGTTCGAAGTCGTATTTATGACGTTCACAAAGTTCAGCCGCATTGGCAATGCTTTATGAGCTCACATTTTGCATGGACATAGTCAGAGATGTCCAGATATATGTTGCACCAATCATGGGAAATGGAATATGTTTGAGCCCAAAGAAATTACCTAATAAAATGCTTAATTTGTGCTAAACAATTGAAATTGAAGTCGTAATACAATATCAAACGATAATTAGAACTATTTGTATTACAGAATTCTACTACAGTTAAATAGTATAATAAAGAAGGGTGGGAATTCTTTAAACCACTGCCCTGTGGTATATATCCATGGTTGCGTGTATTTGCAATAAATGCAATGAAATCTTAGGATCCATACCTATACATTTACGAGTAAAATATTTTCAAAATGAATTACATTAAAGACCAATAGGATAAGCTACACAGCAGAGGTTTGATGGGCGGCCCTGGGGGATTTTCCTATTTTATATACCGGCCTCCCTTGCTCCGCAAGGACGGAATTGGATCACCATTAACGCGTGTCAACACCAAACGGTGGGGGCGACAACTACCAGCTTCTATTTACTAATTCTGCAGGTTTGTGCGGGGAACATTAAGGCATCTCACAGGTGAACTCAATCCATTGCTCTGCTGAGTCTAACCCAATGCGAACAGCTTCTTTCGGCACGGGCTCAGATGTTCTGCCCGGCATACTTCTAATAACGTCAGATGTACCACGGATGTTCGGGGTCCGCCACCTAAGCGACGATCACTTGCTTAGCCTTCTGAGACTTTATACTTCATTATTGATGGTGAATATCGATGACTTTGTTAAATACAAGATGTGCAAGAAATGTCACTAAGAGAAATTGACGTACAAACGGTACAATATCGACGTTGTATTGTGTTAAATATATTTAAAGGATATCCCATGGATTTAAGCTATCATGAAACTCGGCGAAACTAGGCTTGCATGTGAATAATATCATGTCAGAGCCTGAGGATGGAGGCTTGCTTATCTTCCCTTTTTCCGACTGCGGTTGGGCATCCCTGAAATTTTAGAATACACGGCGGTAAGAAGAATAGGATGCACATTTCTGAGATGAAGAGTTTTCTTCAATGACCATGAGGACAGAATAGTTTATTGATAGAATCAACGGTGTAGATTATTATTATTATTATTATTATTATTATTACTACTACTTTTATTGTTGTTATTATCACCATCATTACTACTACTACTACTACTGCTGCTGCTGCTACTACTACTACGACTTCGACTCCTACTCCTCCTACTCCTGCCGCCACCACCACCGCCATCGCCACCACTATTTAAATGTTTCCGAAGTAAAATTACATTTATCATTTTAGTAATATTTCAAAACTAGGTAACATCCTTGGTTTACCATGAAAGTACCACATTTAACAACGCGTCAACTTGGAATCTCTTCCCACCCTTCAGATGGTTCGGCAGGGTGAAGGCTGTTTTAACATGAGCAGGTACACAGACACGCAAGTCTTGGGGATGCCGCTGCCCGAAATCGAAACGAGCGGCCTGCTTTCAGAAAACTCGGTAGCTAGCTAAGACTTCATTTTCATTTCTGACAGGAGCTACATGGACCGTCACATCGGGGGAAGATTCTGTGCTTATCGCGGCTTTGGGAAACAAGGGTTCATCACAGGGTGATCAACAAGCACGGCTTCACACCGCGCTGAGGCAGTTTCGTGTTTCAGTTGCTGTCTTATCCACTCATTGAAGTCACCAGCGAAGCAGATGAAATTGCCTTGCCTAAAACCGGTGTCATAAGTTCCTTTCATCAGATGTTTTTATTGATTTTATTTAAAAAGGAATATTTATTTTAAGAGTTGCAGTATTAAATGTGCTTCTTTCAAAATAGCGTTTTTCCTGACACTTATAAAAAATTGATATATTCCATTCGCAAAACTTTACCCTCTGTCGTTTATTAGTGGATATACATGTTTCTTCTAAGTGCTGCTTATTTTTCCATTTGTTTTATTTTATGCGATATGATTAAACTGATGTCAAAAGCATTGACAAAGTGAATCATTAATAAATGTACTGGAAATGGTTTATACCACAAAAAAGTTCTTTCAATTAAATTGTGTGCAAATACATCTACAGATTTTGTGCCGTTCATTTTGGTCTATTGTTTAACGTTTACAATGATTGAAGTTAAACAAAACTCTTCCTAATGAAGGAGATTTTATAGACTATGCCTAGAAAATTTTATATATAGGGGAACCCGGGGCAGGATGGAACACTTAACATTTAAAATGTTATAACAAATTAAATATTAAAGAAAAAGAACTATAAAATGAGATATAAATTCGTTGAACATGTATTAAAATAATATGAAACTTTCAGAATTATAGCAATAGCAGTATTAAAGCAAAACATTACAAAATGAATTAATGCAGACTAGTCCGTTCAGCCCCGGCAGTGGGGCGGAATGGACCACCCTATACAATTTCGATATGTAATAGGTAAATGATGACACTTTTGAAGGTTGAAATTGTCCTAAAGTTTAGAAATCAACTTACTGTTTGCAAACTGCACAAGTTGGAACTGTCTCATCATCATCGCTGTCTATTCCTGCGCATGAGTTGTGCGCCCACTTGTGACACTTTGAACAAAATACCCATCCCTCAACTGATTTCGAGTAAAACTCATGACAGTACAGACACTCTGTCACTTGTCTCTTCCTCACTTGATGCACCTCTTGTGTTTCTTGATGGTTTGACTGAGTTTCTCTTGGAGCGTCCAGTTTTCTTTGAAGAAGCAGTCGTCTTCTTTTCCTTTCTTGGGGCTTCTTTTCTTATTTTTGAGTTGGAAATTGCAGACTCTAGATCTTTTTTGTATGAAGATGACGTTAAGATTACTGCTCTCCCACGTTTTCTTGATGTCTTTCGTTTTTCTTGAGCCACTACTTTAGGAACAGCAAGAACATTTTCTGGAATAGCACAAGGAAATGAAGTCGAAGGAGATGGAATGACAGTTTCCAAATTCACTGCCTCCTGTTCAGTTTCCTTTAAAGCTGAGGATTCTTGAGGAGTTGGTGTTGAAGGAGCTTCAATTGGTGTCTTCTGTTCAGAAGTTTTAGGCCTTATTTGGATGTCAGTGGGGTCTGATGGTACGAATCTAAATCAGTGAAAACATCCATATTCACAGGCCAAATACCAGTTGCTTTGAAGCCATGCACTGCTGCAGAGCGCATCGTTGCTGCGTTGACAAATGCCCTACCGAAGAGTGAAGCTACTTGAAACAAAGTGATGCCCTTCCTGGATTCGTTCTGAGTCATGTTCTTGTTTCATGCTCATAATGAGTGCTCAGAGATTTCATCAACGCAACATCAAGTGGCTGCAGACGATGAGAAGTATGAGGAAGCAGACAGAGCATTATAACACCATTTTCTCTGGCAAAGTCAATAATCGACCCTCCATTTCCTTCAAATAGTTAACAAGCTCCTTCACCTGCTCTTTCGTAAACAAAGGATTAACATTTGCCTTTACTCTAGTCAATTAGGCCTACAAAAGTTTCGTTTTTTCCATACTTTTTCACATATCGTTGCAGTGTGGTTTTTGAAACATTATATTGCTGAGCAGCCCTTTGAAGACCCATTTCCTTTTTAACAACTGTCTCTACGGCCTGCTGCATACTCTCCTCTGACCATTCTTAGCGATTAGTCTTTCTCTTATAATCTCTCACCATCTGACAATTAAAAATGATAAATTACTAATCATTTTATTCATTATTAATGTGTGATATGTCTATATTATCTTATACGTTTAATTTAAGTATTATTCCTTTACTATAGACAATTGCGGTATATCATGTGTACTGTACACCATAATTATAATAGCCTAAGAGTCCTAAAATAATAGTAATAATAATAATAATAATAGTGATTTTAAAAATTAGTATGATTAATTATAGAACAAAATAATTGTTTCTTGTATTCACACAATTATAATGCACCTTTGTTATCAAAAGTACATAATATGGAACAAAATAATAATAAAGTAATAACATTAATTATTACCTAATATATATCATTCTATAAATAAATAAAATCATTCCTTGCGTTTACATAATTATATAACACGAGAACCGTACAGTGTTTAATGTTAAACGGAGCATAATTTGAACTTTAAAGGAATAATACAATAAATTGACAACACGGGGCAGAATGGAACCTAGTTCCAACACGCCCCGGCCCATTCTGCCCCGTGCAGAAACCTTATATAAAATGCGGTTATAACAAGAAACGGCGGGGATATAAGGAATAGTAAATATGACAAACTGCAGTAGAAACTTCATGTTTTATATAGATATAATTAAAAAGCATGTTTAAATAATGCAATTTATGTTACCTTAGGTGTTGAGATGTCACACTTTTACAACAAAATGTAGAAATTTAACAAGAACCTCACAGACACGCTCTTACTCACACAAGATGGCTCCAACGCAGGCTACAGTCTCTCTAGCTGCTGTTTATTAATTCCACAAGTCACCGCTATCCTGCGCCACTTTCAGAGAAAATAAATAGGGGGGTTCCGTTCCGCCCCTGGGTTCCATCCTGCCCCGAGTTCTCCTATATATAGTAAACATATTTAATGCATGGTGTTTTAATAAAATAATTTAAGCTATTGAGAAATGTTCGATGTGAAGAAAACTTAAGGGTGGAGAATTATATTAAAAAATCTTGTACGCTTCTGTAAAAAAATCTGGATTTAAACACCAAAATATTTATACGATTTTGAGGTATGCTGCCAAAATACATATAAACATACCTTTTTCTGAAAGTATTATTCTTATCCGCGGTTTTCAAAACATGCTATCTGGTTAAATCTCAGTAAAAAAAAGTTTAGGTGGAATGCAATACATGCTTTACCTGCATTTACGTAAAAAATATCCTAGGGATTTACAAAACAACTGAAATATTTCCAGTAATTTTCGAATAATCTATATTAATGCATTGCTATGAAACCAAAATAAAGGCTATAAAACTTATTTATAAATGTTTTGTCTGTGTGTAGAATATATGTGTTCACTTTCAGTAAACATACCCTAAGGGCTGTTGTGAAACATGGTATATAAATATAGGTTCTTCAGATTTATTCGGCCTTCACCACCAGCCGTTGCCAATTGCAGAGGTCAAGTGAACGATGTGTGGAAGGGGTGGATATCGACAGTTTCGAGGCCACCCTACTGAAATGGGACTTGCATCTACCTTTCCAATATTTACATATGGAACATTCGCTTGTGTCTGTTAGTTCGCAATAGCAGCATTAATGCTGATAGACAACTCATATAATTGTTCGGTTATGGGTTTGTTCATACTCTTTGCAGCAGTAAACGAAAACTGACCTACACAGCATAAATTAAGAAAACACAAATTCTGTGATCGGTGGTCGCTTCCACTTCGCGTGCAAAGAACGCATAAATGTCCAGGTGAAAAACAGTGCTCCACTGCATCAACCTGTTTACGAAGTCGGCAATGCATGCAGATTTTTTTTTTTTTTTTTTTAAATACAGTTCCGGAGGTTTGTCAGGACTCCGGCGCTGTATTCTTTTTTTTTCTCCATTTTTTCCAGTTTCCTATATTTCCTTAGTAGACCTTATTATTCTTGACGTTTTCCTTTTACATATACATACACAAACATAGACACATTTACAAACACAGAAACACCCATGCCCAAAGCGGGATTCGAACCCACGTTCCTGTGCACCACGAAGCGCCAAAGCGAGACACTTTAGCGAGCGCGGCCACCGGGATCGGCATTTAATTTTTTTTTTTTTTTTTTTTTTTTTTTGTAGCTTAACGTCCTTTAACCTGGTTGGTCATATCGGACGATCAATGAAATTGCTGAAATGATTTCGGGGTCCATGGAGCTTAAAGTTACTCGACATTCGTCTTCTCAGGATAAGGGAAAGCAGTTCAAGCTTCAATTCTGCGCCTTCTCTAAGAGACAGAGGACTCGCTGAATTAATAATGACATCATGCATTTAAACCCATTGGCGCTAAAGACCCAGTATAACAGTCCATAAATTCGATTTGGAGTTGTTTTAAGCCACTTTGCGGCGCCTATTAGTGTCATATGATTAAAGGACTTGGCAGGTATGTTAAATCGACTTTTTCCCAACGATAATACTGTAATGTTGTTAATGAGCGCACTCTATTCCACGCCTGACACTGGTCATATCCATATATCTTGTTTCGAGAGAAAAAAAATCTCGAAACTGACCGGGAATCAAAAGTCCTTTGCACAGTCACTACACTATCTATGCTACACAACCAATCCGCAATTTAAAAACTCTTGTGTGTTCCAATCACATGACTTTCTCTACATCTCTGCAAAAAATATTATTAAAAGGAGTTGACAAATTCCTGTATGAGAAAAGTATAAGTTTTTCAAAGCTGAAACCAATAACAAGAAATAGCTCAAAAACGATAAAGTCCACAAAAAAGTGTATACAACATAAATTGTGTGTTTTAACGTGCTCTACATTTTTTGTGTGGTAAGTTTTTGTCCATCTCTTACGGTTTAGCAGTTATGCAAAATTCCGTAAAATTCATCCAGAATAAAGTAGTCTTCAGAGGCTATTCCCAGAAAATTCAAGATATATATTTTATTTGTCAGGTAAATATCTTTAATATAAGGGCTTTTAATAAAAATCATTAGAGCCATTTTTAAAAAAATCAAAATTTTCCAAAATTTTTCCTTGTAAAGAGTAGTTGGGGGTGGGGGATTTTCTTGAAAATCTTCGTGGAAGATACCAAACCTACAAACCAAGTTTAGTTTTTAATAGACATTTCTTTTTTGAGCTATGCTGTCCACAGACACACACACATACACACAGACATACAGACACACACACACAGGGAGTCTCAAAACATGTATTTCCGCTGAAATCTCGTATGAAATTTTTGGGTGCATTCCAATACTTTCTGTATACACTATGAGCATAGTATGTCAAACATACATATATTAGGGCAACAAACTGAAAACTATCGAAGTGTGTCACTCATTACTATTGAGCCTTTTCTTACAAAATTTCGATACTCGAATATTATACTGTTCGTCATACCGAACAGCTCGCACACAGAAGGTCCCGGGTTCGATTCACAGCACTTAACCGAGCGACTATAATAGTTGTTGTTATTTCCGCAAGAATAACGTAGCAATAACGCAAGTGTGTTATTTAACATTTACAATTGCGGTTATGGCAGATTAAAATTACCTTGCTGTGATATATGTCTTCAACGAAAATCCTGAATAAAATTTGCAAGGAAACATACAGAAGCTTCCGCCTTCTTCAGTAAAAGACAATATAAGGTATTAAGCTTATTACTTTATATATTATTCTTAAAACAGAAATATTTCAGTTAACACTAATTATTCATTCAAATACGCAATTAGTCAGGTGAGAAATCATTTACACTAAAATTTGCCATTTTTGTTTGTTCTTGTTTACTAAATCAGCTATCTGGAAAACCACAAAACCGACCAATTATCAATGATTAATAAACTTTTCATGATTTACGTAGATTAAGAACTAGCATCAATTATACAGAACAGCTGACAACAGATTGTAATAATGAAAGCTAAGAAAAACGACTAGGTACTTCAAAACATTTCAGAAGGAAATAGCGCCATTTACACAAGGAGAAAACAGTTTTTGGACTCATCACGTTAACTTTAAGTTCAGTGCCCAAAATTTTCCTTCCCATTACGTTAAGTTATATTTCACGTGCTAAACGGTGGAAGAAGTAGCATAAAATAATAAAATAACTACAAGAAATTGTGTTAAATTGTATGTTAAACTTTAAAATCTATTTTCTCGTGTTTTTATTTCTCAGCGTTTTCAAAACTTCAAATTTTTCCACACGCTGCAGTTTTCAAAACAGAAATTTGAACATTTTTATATAAAAATAGTATAAAAGAAAATTAATGAGATGATTTTTGTGTAATATCACCAGTGTTCTTGTAATTAAATAATAAACTTCATACTTCCATAGCAAAAATAAAAACATAATAAAATGACAATTAAATAATTTTTTTCTCCTAAACCAATAGTCAGATAAAAATTTCATCTCATCAATTTACTAATACTGTGTTTGTCAGTATAGCTGCAAAGTAAAATATATATGTGTAACTGAAATTGCATCGTGTGGAACGATTTAATTAAATGACAATAAAATACTATAAATATGTTAATATCACAGGAACTATTTTGAATAAAAGTCTGAAAATTAGTATGTAAACTATTCTTAATACTGCAATTGCTGTGTTAAAGTGTCAAATAAATCCAAGCAAAATTGTAGATTTTTTCACAGATGGGTATCCTTAAGGGACACTGGGAGTGGAATTTTGACTAGGATTGGTCAAAAAGTCGAAAAATGCCTTGTAATACAAATACTTATTGGAAGCCTCGGGCATCTATAGAAAACCAAAATTTAAATGTCCTCCCCTTGCTTCGAGCACTGCAGCCATTTAAATAAAAATTGTACAATACACCTATTTCCTAGCAAACTATTTCATCAAACAGCGTCTTTCTCAAAACTACATTTTCACACTTTCAAAATGTTCCACGTGTGTCAGTTTTAGTTTAAATGCAACTAAAATTTCCCAGAATGTGCAGAAAAATCTATTCTGACATTCCAAACGGCATAGTTATGCTGACACCAATAAGAAGTTTTAAAAAAAAATATTTTTGCGAAAAAATGATTAATTATTCAGATTAAACTTTCTAACTTAAAAAAAGTTTGATTTATTCCATTCATACAACTTTCTCTATATGCTATAAATAATTATTGTTAAATAGCTTGTTCTTCTCTCTACTTTATGATAAATAATCGAGATAAACATAGCAGAAATTGTCTTAATTACTTGCTTTATTGTTAATAGAAGATAAATAAGGGAATACACTAGGCTAAAACGATAGTCAAATCTTTTAAAAGTTGGTTGTCATGTGGTTGAAATCCATTTCTATGCATCGCCATGAGTTTAAAAATTTCCGTGAGACAAAAGTTGAAGTATTTTAATTCTGAAACAAATAACAAACAATATCTCAGAAATGATCAACTCCACGAATTGAACCTATATGGCATAAATTGTGTGTTTTAATGATATCTAAATTTTTGTATAGTAAACTTTTCTCTATCTTTTACGGTCTAACAGTTAGGTAAAATTCAGTAAAATTCATCCTGTATAAAGAGGTCTTCAGAGGCTATTACCAGAATATTCAAGATATACATTTTGTTTGCCATATACATATCTTTTTAGGTGCGGTATTTTAATCAAAATCGTTAGAGCCATTTTGGGAAAATAAATTTTTTTTAAAATTTTTTTCATGTAAAGGGTAGTTTGGGGTGGGGAGATTTTCTTCCCTATGGACACATACACTGAACTTCTTCTAAAAATGCTTATTTTGGGATACAGGTGACCTTAAAATGTGCAGTTCTAATGAAATCTCGCTATCGAATGCAATAACTTCTCTGTTTAGTTCGTGTAGAGAAAGTAAAAATTATATTAATTCAATAACCGCAGATATTGCAATATTCCACTTTAAAATTATTGTGTGTGGTAGTAAAATGTCAACCAGTTTTTTTCAAATGACCAAACTGGAATCCAAAAATGAACACCTCACATCATAGGATTTTAATATCCGTGTCCACAGAAAACAAGTAACTGTTATAGCCAAACAAAAGACGCCTAATTTGAATCGCTATTTCCATAAAACTCAATGTTCCCATAATCAAGTGACGAGAAATACCTATATCTGTAGATGTTAACTCCTGCAATCTCCACCAACCTGTTAACCAATAGCAGCGTTTGGTTTACTAGATCTTACGATAAAATTCCAAAGTTTCAAACTAATTTTTACTATTGGCAGTCTTAATGGACTTTTAAAGGCTGTTTAGGGCGTAAAATTGACCATCCTCAACAGCTAAGGTTCACAGAACATTAGAGAAAGGATGCATCCTTTTGGCATGGGAAAATCCAGTGAGACCTGGCAATCCCAGCAAAATGTCATTAAAGGTGAGAAATGAATCTCCAGCAGGCTGACATGACTTTGCTACAGTATTTCCTTATTGCAATATTTTATATTTACACTTTTGTAATAAATAAATATCTGCTTATGGTTGCAACCATAATGTTTACTTCTCTACACCTACCATGTACACAGTGTATGGAAAAGGTGTTGTATCTCACCCAAATATTCGATACCGAGATTTCACCGGAAATACATGTCTTTGGACCCACTGAATAAAAAAAAAGCACTTTTAGAAAAAGATCGTGTGTGTGTGTCTGTGGGCAGAATAGCTCAAAAATGAAAAGTCAATTAAATACCAAACTTGAATTTTAAGTTCAGTATCTCCCAAGGATGCGACACGAAGATTTTCACGAAATTCTACTTCTCCAAACTACTTTTACATGGCACATTTTTTTGTTTTGTTGTTGAAAATATTATTTTTCTCAAACATGCCCCTAACGATTCTGATTAAAATTATTAAGATATTTTCATGTATACCTTGAATTTTCTAGCAACAGCCTCTGAACCTCTTCATTCTGGAAGGCTTGTATAACTGGTAAACCGTAAGAGATGGACAAAAAGATTGATTAGACCGCTTGTCTCTCAGCAAAGCGGTTTGATCCTAGGGGACCGGATGTGGGATTTGTGGTAGACAAAGCGGCGCAGGGGTGGGTTTTCTCCGGGTTCTCCGGTTTTCCCCGCTGCTCCATCGACATTCTATGTATCATGTGTCAATGTCTGCGGTGCCACAAATAGTAAAACGCTGTCCAAAACAAAACAAAAATGGGTAGAGAAAGTAAAAAAGTCAAATTTTCCATGTAAACAAAATCTCGGGGAAATACTACTTGTCGCATCTTTGGAAAATACTGAACCAAAATTCCTTATTGGTATCTAATAAGCATTTTCTTGCTTATGCTGTCCACCCATGTGCGCATACAGATGTATTTCCAATGAAATCCTAAAATCAACAGGTATTTGCCCGTCTGGGCAGTGGGGTGGTAGCGTGTTTGCCTCATATTCAAAAGGTTGTGAGTTCGAATCTCGCTTAGGGTGAGTTACCCGGATAAGGTTTTTTTCGGGGTTTTCCCTTATCCTGAGAAGACGAATGTCAAGTAACTTTAAGCTCCATGCACCCCGAGATCATTTGAGCATCATTTCACCAATTTCATTCATCGTCTGATATGACCAACCAGGTTAAAGGGCGTTAAACTACAAAAAAAAAAAAAAAAAAATATATATATATATATATATATATATCGAATGTACTACTTTCTACTACTATAAGTAGCTGGCAAGGAAAATAAAAAGCAATAGTAAAAATCTGATGTGCTCCATTTCCAAGTCATTCTCTACATCTCTATAATAAATTATTGTTAATAATTTCATGCTAAAACATTAGCAAAATGGTCTTATTACTTAATTCCTTATAAGTAGAATGGTAATAAGGGCATACAGTACACTAAACCGACATGTTTTAAAATGTGGTTGCTGTGGGGTTGAAATCCGTTTCTTTGCGTTGACAAGTTCCAGTATGAGAACAGTTTAAGTATTTTAAAACAAATAACTAACAAGGAATATCTCGAAAACGGCCAACTTTACGAAAAAAATCTGATGTGTTCCATTCACATGACTTTCTCTACATCTCTGCGAAAAATTATTGTTAAAAAGCTTATGCTTCTATTTACTTCATGCTAATCGAGAAAAAAAGCTAGCAGAAATAGTCTTATTACTTGCTTCATTGTAAGTAGAAGTAAAATAAGGGAGTACCATAGGTTAAAGTGATAGTCTAAACCTGGTTGCTATGTGAATGAAGTTCCTTTGTTTGTATGGACAGGAGTTGAGAAATTCCTCTATGAGAAAGTTCAAGTTTTTCAAAGCTGAAACCAAAAACTAGGAATATCTAAAAAACAATCAATTCCAGGAAAAAAAATATATAGAATGTAAATTGTGTGTTTTAATGTGCTCTACTTTATTGTGTGGTAAGTTTTTGTGCATCTTTTACGGTTTAGCAATTATGCAAAATTTCGTAAAATTCACTCAGAATAAAGTACTCTTCAGAGGCTATTCCCAGTAAATTCAAAATATACATTTTATTTGTCAGGTAAATATCTTTAGTATACAATATTTTAATAAAAATCGTTGGAGCCATTTTTGAGAAAATCAAAATTTTCGAAAAAAAGTGCCTTGTAAAGGGTAGTTTGGGGTGGGGGATTTTTCTCAAAATCTTCGTTTTGCATCTCTGGAAGATACTAAACTTAAATACCAAGTTTGGTATTTTACCGAATTCATTTTTGAGTTATCGTGTTCACAGACACACCGGACACACACACGGACCTTTTTCTGAAAATACTTTTTTTGAATACAGGGGATTCAAAAACATATTTCCAGTGAAATCTCGGGTTCGACTTTTTGGTGGAGTGCAATACCTTCTCTATACACTATGTACATAGTACGTACAGATAAATTAAAAATTTATGATATAAATTGTGTGTTTTATCTAGATCTGCACTTTTATGTAGCAAGTTTTTGTCTATCTCTTACGGTTTACCAGTTATGCAAAATTCAATAAAAATCATCCAGAATAAAGAGGTCTCTAGAGGCTATTCCTAGAAAATTCAAGATATAAGTTTTATTTCTCATGTAAATATCATAAATATACAAAATTTTAATTAAAATTGTTAGTCATTTTTGAGAAAGTCATCATTTTCTAAATGTTCCTCCATGTAAAAGGTAATTTGGGGCGGGGGGATTTTCTTGAAAATCTTCGTGTGGCATCTTTGGTCCACAGACACACACACACACACACACACACATACACACACACACACGGAAAACTTTCTAAAAATGCTTTTTTTTTGTTTTTTTTTTTAATTCAAGGTGTCTCAAAACATATATTTCCGGTGAAAATTTGGTATCGAATTTTTGGGTGCTTTACAATTCCTTTTCTATACACTAAGTAATCCAGAAAGTAATTGCTGCCTCTTGGCTCTAGGTAGTAGTGTACCACATGTAAAGAACGCAGACATCACAGGCGTTGGCTGTAGTCCGCGTGGGAGATCTGAGCGTCCGGCAAGCAGCACAGGAGCGACAACTTCCCAACATAATATATCCCCTCCGCACAGCGTCTTGAAACTACCATTTAATTATTCACTGGGAGCAAGTTTTATGTTCCTCCTGACACATAACTCATACCAGGCCAGCCAGTCGCGGGTACGAGCCCCGTTCAAGTCAGGTTCCTGGGCGAGGTCGCAGATCAACTTGTGTGTGTTATTGAAATAGCGCGTGCGCTGCCCTGTGCTTACGCAAGGCAGCTGAAAATGCTATATATCCTGGAAGAAGACCTTTTTTTTTCTCTGCCACTTAGAGGAAGTATGTAAAAGTAATGCATCCCACTCAACAAACAACATCAAAATTTGCTCAGAAATACAAATGAATTAAATTATTATTTGAAAAAGAACAAAGTAGTTTTCATATTATAAGATTTACTATAGGTAACATTTTCATTATACAGCAAATATTTTTGTAGGCAAGAGGAGAGGAAAGGAGTGGAGAAGGGACGAGATGAGAAGGGAAGGAAAAAGAAGGAAAGAGACGAGAAGAGAAAGGAAGGGAAGCGAAGGGAAAAGATGAAAACAGAAGAAAGAAAGAGAAAGGAAGGGAAGGAAAAAGAAGAAAAGGGAAGGATTAGGAAAAGAAGAAAAGGAAAAGAAAAAACGAAAAGGAAGGAAAGAGATGAGAAGAGAAGGAAAAGAAGGAAAGAGACGAGAAGAGAAGAGAAGGGAAGAGAAGGGAAGAGAAGAGAAGAGAAGGGAAGGGAAGAGAAGAGAAGGGAAGGGAAGAGAAGGGAAGAGAAGGGAAGGGAATAAAAGAGAAGGGAAAAGAAGAGAATAGAAGGGAATAGAAAAGAAGGGAAGAGAGTAAAAAGGAAGTGAAGAGAAGAGAAGGGAAGAGAGTAAAAAGGAAGTGAAGAGAAGGGAAGAGAAGAGAAGGGAAGAGAATAGAAGGGAAGGGAATAAAAGGGAAGCGAAGAAAAGGGAAGGAAAGAAAAGCTAAGAGAAGGGAAGGGAAGAGAATAGAAGGAAAGGGAAGGGAAGAGATTAGAAGGGAAGAGAATAGAAGAGAAGAGAAGGGAAGAGATTAGAAGGGAAGGGAAGAGAATAGAAGGGAAGGGAAGAGAATAGAAGGGAAGGGAAGACGATAGAAGGGAAGAGAAGAGAAGGGAAGGGAAGAGAAGGGAAGGGAAGAGAATAGAAGGGAAGGTGTAAAAGAAGGGAAGTGAAGAGAAGGGAAGGGAATAAAAGGGAAGCGTAGAAAAGGGAAGGAAAGAGAAGCTAAGAGAAGGGAAGAGAAGAACAGAGTAGGAAAGAAAAGAGAAGGGAAGAGGAGAGAAGGTAAAGGAAATGAAAAAAAATAGACGAGAAGGGAAGGGAACAGTAGGGAAGGGAAAAGAAGGATTGTGAAGAGAAGAGAAGGGAAGGGAAAAGAAGAGATTGGAGTAAAAGGGTTCCAAAGAGAAGGGCTGAAAAGAGAAGGTAAAAGAACAGAAGGGAGAGAAGGGAAGGGAAAAGAAGAGATTGGAGTAAAAGGGTTCCAAATAGAAGGGCTGAAATGAGAAGGGAAAGGAATAGAAGGGGAGAGGAGGGAAGGAGCAGTCGGAGAGAAGAGAAGAGAAAATTATCAACGCAGGTAGCCTTAGTATATTTCCAGAAAGCGTTCGATAAAGTAAACGTGTATGAACATTTTAATATTGCAGAGTATCCGATGGTCATGTTGGGTAAACTAAACATCTCATGAAGCAAATGGTAATGTTGCAGCAGTTTGAGCAATAGATATTGCAGGCAGCATGTCATAAATAATGACGTAGTCGTGGTGTCATAGGCAGCACTGGTATGAGCATGGTTTAGCTATGCAGACCCCGAGAAATAGGACAGAATAAGCCCTTACTTTTGAGCTATAGAGCGACAAGATCAACGTTGAATACAGGTACAAGCTCTGTTTCAAAGTGTCCTACTTTCAGCAGTCAGAATGCACAAAGTGAGCTCTGTGCAATTAGGGTAATCCAATGAGTTTTCCCATATATTCTCAAGCATGTATTCTCGTTCAATTTCTCTGAGTGGCAGTATATATGTACTTAAGTACCCGATCTCTCCCCGCATGCGGCCTTAGTTTACTGGTTATACCACTCGCCTCTCGCTTATGTGGCGCGGGTTCGATCCCAAGCGACTGTATTTGGGATTTGTGATGGACAAAGCGATAGGTGCCCCTCTTTATTCCATGTATCATCAGTGTCATCGCTTGCGGTGCCATTAGTTGTAAAAACGGGCGTTACAAACTATTAAAAAAAGAAAGCAACCTTCCTGCACTGTAAGACTAGGCAACCTGCTTCCGTTCTTGTACCTACTATCTCTTAGCCATGCACAGTGGCAGGTGTAACTCCTACCCCATACTGGGTACGTTACTATGTACGTCCGTATGTGTGAGTTATGCTGACCAGAGACATACACACACACATACAAACATGCGGTTCATTTTCTAAAAGTGTTTTTTGACTCAGAGGACCCTAAAACGTGTATTTCCTGCGAAATCTCGATATCGAATTTGTGGCTGGAATACAATACTTTCTCTATCTACTGTTGCACATACCTGAAAGAGGAAATAAAAACGAAATGTGGCATAAATAGCAAACTGTGTTTAAGTTCAGTATTTTTACATTCTCTACACATTCTATGTACATAGTGTATAGCGAAGGTATTGCATTCCATACAAAAATTTGATACCGAGATTTCACCAGAAATACACGTTCCAGGGTACCTTGTATTCAAAAAAAATCAGAAAAAGGTCCGTGTGTGTGTTCATGTGTCTGTGAACTCGACAACTCAAAAACGAAAAGTAGGTAAAATACCAAACTTGGTATTTAAGTTTAGTATCTTCCAGCGATGCGACACGAAGTATTTCAGAAGAAATTTCACTACCCAAACAACCCTTTTTGAGAAAATTTGTCCCACCCCAAGCTACTCATTACATGGAAAAAATTCGAAAATGTTTATTTTCTCAAAAATGGCTCTAACGATTTTGATTAAAATACCCTTTTTTAAAGATATTTATATGGCAAAGAAAATGTATATGTTGACTTTTCTGGGAATAGGCTCTAAAGACCTCTTTATTCTGAATGAATTTTGCGTAGCTGGTAAACCGTAAGAGATAGACAAAAACTTATTACACTAAAAATGTAGATCAAGTTAAAACACACAAATTATGTTATATACGTTTTTTTCATGGAATTTACTACTTCTGAGATATTCCTTGTTATTTGTTTCAGATTCAAAATACTTAAATCTTTCTCATACGGAAAACTGTAAACTTCTGGCCCTGCATAGAAACGGCTTTCAACCACGTCATAATCAGCTTTTATAAGACTTGACTATCACTTTAGCGTGTGTATTCCCTTGTTTTTCTTCTACTTACAAGGAAGCAAATAATTAAGACAATCTCTGCTAATGTTTATCTTGATTATCATAAAGTGGATAGAAGAATAAGCTTTTTAACAATAATTTGTTACAGTAAGTAGAGAAAGTCATGTGAATGGAACACATAAGATTTTTTAAAGATGCTACACGAAAAGAAACCTTGTAAACACTTCCCTATAGTGGAGTGCCGATTTGGTGACATAAGGTAAAATGAATATGGCAACCTATGCTCTCGAGGACCCCCAGCTATCAAAATAATACTTCTTATAAGTTGTCACTCCTGGTAAGTTTTAAGAGGAGACAGAAGAAGTTCGATGTCGAGGAAGTTATTTTAGTTGACTCGAGCAGTACTTCAACACTGGCAGGCAACGTCCGAGGTGTGAATATCTTGTGCCAACAAACACAACGTCCCATCCCAACTTAATGTTTACATATCCTTCCTCACATTCCTGGCGACATGGGAACCTGTAGTCTTGCCCAGATTCGCACAGTGGTTCGGCGCGTTCGTCAATTTATTGCACAACTTCCAAATATGTAGCAAGAATGGAGACTTCAACCCAGGTGATTCAAACGTTTGGGAAAATGTATCAGAAGAGCCAAACCTATGATGCTTCTTTAAGGATTTATTTTACCGAACAGCAATTTGTTGCACACCGGAGCCCAGAATAATGTGCAAACGCGTCAGTTACGAACAGTTCACTCTCTTATATAAAAAAAAAAGAGGTGGAATCTATATAGTATGAAAAAATAATAAAAGTATTGTTAAGAAAACCAATGTCTTGAAACATTTTTAGGAATCCAATTTAGAGAAATGTTTATTTTTTGTCAGGTAGGAACTTTGTTTCTGTTTTGGTTCAATGTTTTTCAACAGGAAAATCCCAAACGCAACTGGAATAACGTGATATTGCGTCAGTTACGAACAGTTCACTCTCTTATAAAAAAAAAAAAAAAAAGAGGTGGAATCTATATAGTATGAAAAAATAATAAAAGTATTATTAAGAAAACCAATGTCTTGAAACATTTTTAGGGATCCAATTTAGAGAAATGTGTATTTTTTGTCAGGTAGGAACTTTGTTTCTGTTTTGGTTCAATGTTTTTCAACAGGAAAATCCCAACCGCAACTGGAATAACGTGATATTCTCAGGCGAGGTGACATTTTCTTCCATACGTAAGGGAAAGGTCTATCATACAAAGAGGTACATATATGATGCAAAATATGTGGCTTCACAATTCCATCATGGTCGCGTATCTGTATCGTGTTGGGGATGGATGTCAAGGGGTGGTAAGCCGTGACAGCTTGACGATACACCGAGCGGTAACCAATAAACGGTAATAAACTTTTGATTCGCTCACTGAGGATGGGATATCCTGATGGAATTGTTAAATTTATACAGGATAATGACCCTGTCTACATGTCTCGAAAGGTTTCAAATTGGCTTTCAGTGAAGAAGGATATAGAGAGGTAGACTGACTATCTATTCATAAGATTTGAACTCTTTTGAGACTGTTTGGGTTGTGGTAAAACAGAAGCTGCGCTCCAAATTACCTGTAGATGACAGAAGGACAAAAGATGACTTTGGACACAAATTCAAGAAGCTTCTCGTCCACATTACTGCAGACATTTTGTCTATGCCCCGAATATTGAGGGTAGTAATAGAGGCTGAGGGTTCATAACCCGTTATTAATTATATTTATTTTTTGTTTTATTGCTAGAAGATAACAGTTTATGTACACACTTTTTAGTTATTTAACAGGAATGTTAGTAGAGTTATGTTTTTGTGTGCAAGATAGGCTCATAACCTCAAACGCCAAAGCTATATTAATGCAATAGCATGTTCTACATATCCAGTCATAAAATTCACAAACATAAAAAATGACGAGCAGGAGATTTGAATCTAGGAACTTATGAGTGGAAGAGAGGCCTTTTTAACCTCTAGCCACACTAACTTTGCTCTGAGATCTGTTTCTAGAACTAATAGTTAACTATTGTGCTGTCAGTCACGGACGATTGTTGAGTTCTTTCGTGTGAATTGTGAATACAACTTTTACGAAGATACATGAAGCTCTTCGATCGACTCATAGAATCTGGGAATGACTCATTTTTTGTATCCACGGCTGTACATTGTACATTTGCACTAGATAACGAACGTATTTTTTTAATTTTGTATTCTGGAAAACTCAAAACATATTTGCGGTGAAATATAGACATCGAATTCCTTTAATTAAACACATAATCTTCTTTACACACTGAGTGCACAGTATGTGGTAGAGAAAGTAACTAACTACTTTCTATGCTGTTTTTAAACATCTGATTGTCTACCTTTTCTTTTCTTCCCATACATAATTTGCCTTCAGGCGTAATCTACTTGGTCATCAGGAGGAGAGAATGACGGAGTGCAAGAGCACAGAAACAAATAACACTGCACATCCATGCCCATAGGTCATAGGGAATTAGAATGTAGATTATCTATCTTACAATCAAATGTGTAACTAAACTATTTATGAAAAGGATTTCTCGATTAAATTATAAAAAAAATCTGACCTGTTCCATTCACATCTCTTTCTCTACATCTCTGCAACAGACTATTAATAAAAAGCTTATGCTTCTATTTACTTCATGCTAAACGAGAAAAAAATTAGCAGAAATAGTCCTATTACTTGCTTCATTGTTAGTAGAAGCGAAATAAGAGAGTAGCATAGGTTAAAGTGATAGTCAAAAGCTGGTTGCTATGTGACTGAAGTTCCTTTGTTTGTATGGACAAGAGTTGACAAATTCCTGTATGAGAAAAGTATGCTTTTCAAAGCTGAAACCAAAAATAAGGAATATCTCAAAAACGATCTATTCCAAGAAAAAAATGTTTATAACATAAATTGTGTGTTTTAACCTTCTCTATATTTTTTGTGTTTTAAGTTTTCGTCCATCTCTTACGGTTTAGCAGCTATGCAAAATTCCGTAAAATTGATCCAGAATAAAATAGTCTTCAGAGGCTACTCCCAAAAAATTCAAGATATACATTTTATTTGTCAGGTAAATATATTTAATATAAGGTATTTTAATCAAAATCGTTTGTCTTTTTTAAAATAATCAAAATTTTCGAAAATGTTTCCATGTAAAGGGAGTTGGGGATAGGGGGATTTTCTTGAAAATCTTCGCATCGCATCCTTGGAAGATATCAAACTTAAATACCAAGTTTGGTTTTTAACGGTCATTTCGTTTTTGAGCTATGCTGCCCACAGACACACACACACATACACACACAGACAGACAAACACAAAGGGGAATTTTTCTAAAAATGCTCTTTTTTGGATTCAGGGGGTCTCAAAACATACATTTCCAATATCGAATTTTTGGGTGCATTACAATACCTTCTGGTGCACTATGTATATAGTACATGTAGAGAAAGTAAAAATATATGTGTTCTACTCACATGACTTACTCTAGCTGTTCTATAAAAAGTTTCCTGATAAAACATTATTTTTATATAGTCATGCTGATTAAAATAAACATTGAAGGAAGTTGCTTACTTCTTTGAAAGTAGAAGGGAAATAATGGGGATACACTAGGCTAAAGCGCTGGTCAGATCTTTTAAACGCTGGTCGCAAAGTGAAACAATTGAAATTCGATTCTCTTCGATTGCCAGGAGTACACAAACGAGAGACAAAATGAAAGATGTCTCCCGTTAGAGAACATTTAAGTACCTAAAACTGAAACCAATAACTAGCAATACCTCAAAAACCCTTAACTCTACAAATAATGTATATGACATAAATTGTGTGCTTTAATGAGATCTATATTTTTTGTCTTATAAGTTTTTGTCTATCTCTTACGGTTTACTAGTTATACAAAAGTCATACAGAATGAGTGTAGACCACTCGCCTCTCACCGAGACGGCCCGGGTTCAATCCCAAAGCGGCGCAGGGGCGGGATTTCTCCGGGGTATCCTGTTTCCCCCGCCATCGCGTTCCACCGGTGCTCCATCTTCATTCTATGTATCATCAATGTCACCGCTTGCACTGCTACAAGTAGTGAAAGCGGGCGTTAAAAACACTACCAAAAAAAAAAAAAATCTCGTTTTTCATGGAAATATTTTGAATATATGGCATTTTAATCAAAATTTTCGAAAAATATTCCATGTAAAGGGTAGTTTGAGGTGGGATATTTCCTAGAAAGTCTTCGTGTCGCATCCTTGAAAGATACTGAACTTAAATACCAAGTTTGGTATTAAATTGACTTTTCCTTTTTGAGCTATGCTGCCCACAGATACACACGTACATGTTTATAGAAATATTATAACTTTCTGTACACGTAGTACATATAATAAATATATAGAGAATGTATTGTCTGGCACCCAAATCTCGCCAAGATTTCACCAGAAATATATGTTTAAGACCGCCTGAACCCAAAAAGACGCATTTTAGAGAAAATGTCCCCGTGTGTGTGTGTGTGTGTGTGTGTGTGTGTGTGTGTGTATGTGTTTGTGGACAGCATAGCTCAAAAACGAAAACTCCGTTAAACACCAAACTTGGTATTTATTTCAGTATTTTCCAAAGATGCGACACGAAGATTTTCAAGAAAACCTCCGCATCCCCCACTTCATTTTACATAGCCTTTTTTTCAAAAATTTCTTTCAAAAGTGGCTCTAAGGATTTTGATTAAAATATCGTATATTAAGATATTTATATGACAAATAAAATGCTTATCTTGAATTCTCTGGGAATAGTCTCTTAAGACATCTTTATTCTCAATGAATTTTGGTAAACCGTAAGATATAGACAAAAACATACTTAACAGAAAATTCAGAGGTCGATAAAACACACATTTTATAAAATATACACTTTTTCATGGAGTTCACCTTATTGACATATTCCTTGCTATTGGCTTCAGTTTTAAAATACTTATACTTTTCTCATACGGGAAATTGTCAACTCATGTCCATACAAAGGAACTTCAGTCACATAGCAGCCAGCTTTTGACTATTACTTTAACCTATGGTACTCCCTTATTTCTTTCTACTTACATGGAGGCAAGTACTAAAGCTGTTTCTGCTAGTTTGTTCTCAATTAGTATGAAGTAAATAGAATCATAAGATTTTTAACAATAATCTGTTGCAGAGATGTAGAGAAAGTCATGTGAATGGAACATATTGGATTTTTTTGGACTCAGGAGATCTCAAAGCGTATATTTCTGGTGAAATCTCGGTATCTTCTCTATATACTATATACATGGTACGTGTAGTCGAGGTATTGTTTATTATTAGGTTTACAGTAACACATGATTTGCGTCGCACATTCATACATACTTTTTAAAAATTCTTGAATTTAAAATGGTTCTTACATATCTATTTATGTAGCGAAAGTAAAAAGAACTAACTATTATATGAATGATTAATAGATAAAGGTATGTGAATGTAATATATGACGAGGCGAGGAAAGTGCTGTACAAGGAATGAGAAGCATGTGTAATGGGCGGTGTGGCCCTACTCTGCGGTCACCAAGGGGAGGGGGGACTCCACGCACGGTTCACTGGGTCCTTCCCAAGCCAGAACGGATGTGGTGTCTCTTGCCGTTCGTTAATTGCAGCTAGCAGTGCTGTGGATTTATGGCTCCCACAGCCAAACCCTCTGGAAAACAATAAAACAAGAAGCGCTCTCTATCGATACAACACCTGTATCCTTCATTCGTCTTCCTGGGCTTCCAGGGTTTAAAGATCCATCGAGGACAAGTACTGCGGTCGGCCCAGCAGAGAGCTGTGGCTTCTTGAATAGCTCTTCATTTGTTAAGCCTGCTACATTATTATTATTAGTAGTAGTAGTATTGATAACAATGTTTTTATACCTTTGCCATGGAGTTGTGAGTATTAACGATTTGGAACACTGGGGTCCCTCGAGTCCAAAAAAAATTGTTTTTACTTTCTCTACACGTACTATGCACATAGTCTACACAGAAGTACACTACCCAAAAATTCGATACCTGGTTGATGAGAGGTAAATTAAGTAAAATTAAACAAAGGCCCTTCCTCTCTTCCCTTCCTGAAATTCAAACTTTAAAAAACAATAAATAAACAAAGCATTGGACCCATAAACAATTCTTTTAGTGAAATATATTGTTAAGGCTCCCTGAATCCAAAAAACAAAAGTATTTTTAAAAAAAAGTCCATGTGTGTGTGTCATTCTGTCGAACTTTCAGTGTGGTTGCGTGTATCTATGGGCATAGCTCAAAAACTAAAAGTCCGTTAAATATCATACTTGGAATTTAAGTTCAGTATCTTCTAAGAATGCGACAAAAAGATTTTTAACAAAATTTGCCCAACCCAAACTACCCTACACATGGCAAAATTTTCGTAAATTTTGATTTTCTTAAAAATGGCTCTAGAGATTTTTATTAAAATATCTCATATTAAAGATATTTAGATGATAAATAAAATGCATTTTCGAATTTTCTGGGAATAGCCTCTGAAGCTATTAATCTGGATGACTTCGGAATTTTGCATAACTGGTAAACCGTAAAAGATAGACAAAAACGTACTTAATAAACAATGTAGTGTTCGTTAAAATACTCAATTTGTATTATATATACTTCTTCAGTGGAGTTGGCCGTTTTTGAGGTATTCCTTGTTATTGGTTTCGGCTTTAAAATACTTATACTTTTCTCAAACAGGAATTTGTCAACTCCTGTCCGTACAAACAAAGGAACATCAGTCACATTAATAACCAGCTTTTAAAAGATTTTAGTATCGTTTTTGCCTATGATATTCCCGTATTTCTCTTGTACTTACAAAAAAAATAAGTAAAAAGACAATTTTTTTTTTTCAATCAGCGTGAAGTAAATAGAATAATAAGCTTTTTAACAATAATTTATTTTAGAGATGTAGAGAAAGTCATGTGAATGGAACACATCAGCTTTTTAGAAAAAGGTCCGCGTGTGTCTGTGGACAATATAGCTCAAAAACGAAAAGTTTGGTATTTAAGTTCAATATCTTCCAAGTATGCGATACGAAGATTTTCAAGTAAATCCCCCCAACCCAACTAGCCTTTACATGGAAACATTTTCGAACTTTTTATTTCCGCAAATACGTTATAACGATTTTGAATGTATACCGCATATTAAAGATACTCACACCACAAATAAAATGTATATTGAATTTTCTAGGGATAGTCTCTGAAGAGTTCTTAATTCTGGTTGAGTTTTCCAGAGTTTTGCATAACGGTTAAACTATAAGAGACGCACACACATGCACACACAAACACACACAACACACTGACACATACATGGATCGTCGTCTAAAGTGCTTTATTGGATGCAGGGCTCTCTAAAACGTGCACTTCTATTGAAATCTTAGGACTGAATTTCTGGATGGAGGGGAATACCTTCTTTACCTACATTCCATATACTATGTAAAGAAAGTAAAAATGAGTTTTTGGATTCAGGGTTACCTCAAAAAAATTACTTCTGGTGATATCTGGGCAGGTCGTTCCCCTTAGCGCCGTAGCTGCTTGCCAAGCGGGAGACCTGGGTTCGATTCCCGGTACAGGCGTGGAGAATTTTCCTCGCTGGGAGACCTGGTCCGTGTGCACTCAGCCTCGTGAGGTCCACGGAGGGCCAATTGATGAACTACTTGATTGAGAAGTAGCGGCTCCAGATCGAGATGACCGCATTAACCGGCCGGGAGGGACTCTAGACGCTGATCACGTCTCACCCTCCAGCACTGCACTCCATTCATGACGCCTTCTTCGGACCGAGATGGGGGATGCAGCGACCGGGCGGTAGGCTGTGGTCTCTTGTGGATTATCGTGCCACGGAGTTACGTTTTTTACATCTGAATGGAATAGCAGCTTCTCTGTCTACTATGCATATACATAATAACTACTTCGTAGAGAAAGTAAAACTTAACCAATTTTATTAGTGATATTATTAGTCAGTCACTAATATTATACACTGATATCCAATATTAATAACCAATATATTTATGAAACAGAATTTCAATATTAGTAGCTAATATTATTACTTTCTTACTAACAATAGTATGTGAAAGCTTTATGAAAAGGTTAGTTTAATTATTTCCTGTAACTCCTAAGTGGAGTATAGGGCATCATTACGATCGGCTATTGGCATTTCTTGTTCGTGATTTCGCCGCTATGCGCCATATCGACGACGGATCAACTTGTCGCTCACAGATGGCACTGTAGGACGAAATCACGACTTGCGGACACGAAATGTTAAAAATTTGCCCAGGAAGCTTCTTCTTTTAAGATAGACGTTCTTATGCGTGCAAATATGCATTACACGGGACCACTAGATTTAGTTCCCTTCCATGCTAAGGATTTTTGCGTCCGAAAAAAGCCATCACCCTCCGTCAGGTTTGAACCAGCAATCTTGGGTTTTAGAGGCTAGTATAGTAATCATTACACCAGGGAGGGCGATTTGAAACAGGCCCCTCTTTAAAGAGTTTTGAGAAATACAAATGTGAGCGAATGAAAAACATGAATTCAAAGAACGTAGAATTGTGTCCATTCGCATGCGCGAATACTAAACAGGTCCTGTTTTTTGCATTTCGGTAAAACACTGAAAATATTTTGTAGGGCAGGAAGCTGCGATACTCCTGGGATACGAAGTGGTGGAAGCACCAAGCAATTCCTACATTAACACTCCTTAATTGCAACATTTGCTGTTCCAGTTGCTAGCCGAGCTAGAGGTGTTCCTCGAGACATTTATTTTTTTTTTTTCGCAATAAATCTGGCGTGACGGACAGACAGACACGAGGCGGTGCAACGTCGTGAGTCGCCGCAGGTGGGCCTCGCCCCACAGCTACCGTTACTATCCCAAAGACAATGGAGATGATTTGAGCAGCAGGTGGAATGTACACCTGGACACGCCCGGGAATCGAACCGGAATGAGGAGCATTGCTTAGGTCTTGGACCCCTGTTGCTTCCCACTTACAAAGTTAAAGCAAAGACTTTCGCCACAGGTAAGCAATTTCAAAATGGACCAGCTATTACAGAATATTATATTGTGATATCAATACAGTAATTAAACCATACGAAAAGGAGGAAAAAATTGAAAATATAAGATATAATCGAATAATGGTATTGCCTACTAAATGTTGGTGATGGGATGAATAGAAATAATAGTTAACGCGAAAATAAATCAATTACTCTCATTTGTTAAACAAGGTGATTCCAGATGGAAGGTCACCAACATTAACAATGTGGCGAGTTAACGATTGATTATATCTACGTCCTGACTTTAAGAAATCTGATGTGTTCCATTCACATGACTTTTTCAACATCTCTGCAAAAACAAGTATTAAAAGCAGATATAGTCTTATTACTTGCTTCCTTGAAAGTAGGAGCAAAATGAGGATTGTCATAGGTTAAAGTGATAGTCAAAAGTAGTTGCTATGTGACTGAAGTTCCTTTGTTTGTATGGACAGGAGTTGACAAATTCCTGTATGAATAAAGTTAAGTTTTTCAAAGCTGAAATCAAAAACAAGGAATATCTCAAAAACAATCAACTCCAGAAAAAAATGTATGTAACATAAATTGTATGTTTTAAAGTGCTCTACATTTGTTGTGTGGTAATTTTTTGTCCATCTCTTACGGTTTAGCAGTTATGAAAAATTCCGTAAAATTCACCCAGAATAAAGTAGCCTTCAGAGACTATTCCCAGAAAATTCAAGATATACATTTTATTTGTCAGGTAAATATCTTTAATATTCGAAATTTTAATCAAAATCATTATAGCCAGTTTTGAGAAAATCAAAATTTTCGACAAAAGTTCCATGTAAAGGGTAGTTTGCGGAGGGGGGATTTTCATCATGTTTACAGACACACGGACACACGGGCACAAACACACACGGACCTTTTTCTGAAAATAATTTTTTTGGATACAGGGGACCCTAAAACACATATTTCCGGTGAAATCTCGCTATGTAATTTTTGGGTGGAGTGCAATACCTTCTCTATACACTATACATAGTGCGTATAGAGAAAGTAGAAATCAATAAATTGTGGCTTTTGCTTAAGTGCTGCATGAATTTAATCCTAAATAAATATTAAGAAATGAACAGAAAGTAAACATTTCAATATAAAATTAATTTTCAAAAATCTGATATTCCATTCACAAGAGTTTCTCTAATGTGTATAAAAAATTATTATTAAGCTAATTGTTAATAAGCTTAATTAGTTCAGGCCAATTGAGATCAACATTATCGTCTTATTACTTATTTTCTTATAAGTAGGAGGGAAATAAGGGAATACACAAGGCTAAACCGACATAAAATGATTTAAAATGTGGTTGCTATGGGATTGAAGTCCGTTTCTTTGCGTGCCCAGAAGATGACAAGTTCCCATATGAGAAAAATTATTTTAAAATTGAAGCTACGAAAAATGTATATGACATAAATTGTGTAGATTTACACTTTTTGTAGGGTAAGTTCTTATCTATTTCTTACGCTTTACCAGTTATGGAAAATTCAGAAAAATTCATCCACAATAAAGATGTCTTGAGAGACTATTCCCAGAAAATTCAAGATATACACTTTATTTATCATTTAAATATCTAATATTTAAAAGATTTTAATAAAAATCGTTAAAGCCATTTTCGAGTAAACCAAAGTTTTCTAAATGTTATACATGTAAGGGGTAGTTAGGGGTAAGGGGATTCTCTTGAAAATCTCCATTTAGTGTCCTCAGAAGATACTGAACTTAAATATCAAGTTTGGTATTTAACGCCCTTTTCGCTTTTAAGCTTTACTTTTTAAGCGTTACTGCTAGACACACACACACACACACACACTCACGGACATTTTTCTAAAAATGTTTTTAGGGGGGTCCCAAAACATGCATTTCTGATGAAATCTCGGTATCGAATTTTTGGGCGCAATACAATACTTTCTCTATATACCATGTCCATAATACATGTAGAGAAAGTAAAAACAGTTTTTACATGTTAAATTCCATGTCTGCACTAACAAATATATCAAAACTTAGAGAGGATATAAAATAGCTCTTGCACATTACTGTTGCAAAATGTCAACATTTGCAACAGGTTGAAGCACTGAACACAAGTGCATAATTCAATTTTTCACCATGATAGTATGAGGGGGAAGTGGTTAAAAAACCAATATTGTAACATAAACTCTCTTTTTTTCTCCAACAATTTTTATTTCTTCCACAAACTGATTACAACCAGAATCTGCTCACAAATAATTGTCTTTCTTAACAATTCTGACGTATAGTTTCTTTTCAACGTTCGCTGCGATGACGGTACAAGTCACTACGAAATTCCCGTTGAACTCAACTGTTGCATGCAATTCAACCCTAGTGAAAACTGAACGCTGAGCTTAGTTGCCCTTTTCATATCTGTTGGTCACATGACTGTAAACTTCCAGAAGCCATCATAAGTGCGGAACACCGCAGTTGTTCACAAACTCACTCCAACGTCAAAGAGCCTTCCCAGATCAGTGTCCACTCGCAGAGGTGCAACAATCACAGCTGCAATGCCAAAAGATGTTACCGCCGGCACAGGTGTCCATTAACGCAGTGTAACAATGGATGCCAATAATCAGGTATGACTTGCGAAGAACACTTTCGGCGATTACGGCTACAGAACGTAATGAAAATATTGTATAGAAAGAATATTTTTACCGAAGGTAAGTTTCTTAGGTAGTTCGCATTTCTAAGAATTATACAGATTATACAGATTAATATATATATTCTCTGAAAATGTATATTTAGAAACCAAGAGAATGTTAAGAAAAGTGATGCAATATTACTGTAGTCATTGATCTGATTGTTACTGCACTTTTATGACACAACTTTAAGAGTTCTAGGTCAAAGTTAGATCAGTTCAAAAAAATTTAGATGTGGAATCACCTGAGCACTGAAGCCTAGTGTGTTTGTGTGGCACTTTATTTGATAAGCAGGTCACAGTTTTAATTTCGGAATAAAGGTATTACTTTCTCTAGCGCATATGTACCTACATGCAATGTATATAGTACCTAGAGAAACAATTGTATTCCACCCAAAAGTTCAAAGCCGAGATTTTGCCGGAAATATATATTTAGAGGTCCCCTGTGTCCAAAAATAGCATTTTTAGAATAAGGTCCCTTTTTCTGTGTGTGTATGCATAGCCGTATATTAAAGATATTTACATGACAAATTAAATGTATATCGTGAATTTTCTAAGAATATCATCTGAAGACATCTTCATTCTGGATTAATTTTGATGGATTTTACATAATTAGTAATCTGTAGGAGATAGACAAAAACTTATTGTAAAACAAAATATGAAACAGAAGATTACTTCCTGTTTGTAAAAGTTAAGTAGTTAAAATATAAACCAATAACAAGGAACATCTCAGAAACGGTTAACTCTACAGCAAATTATATATGACATAAACTGTCTTAACGAAATCTATATTTTGTGAAGTAAATTTCTATCTATATCCTGTGGTTTACCAGTCCTACAAAAGTGTTCCAGAATGAACAGGTGATCAGAGACTACTCTCAGGATATCGAAGATATAAATTTAATTTCGGTTGTCATGAAAATATCTTAATTTCTAAATATCTTAAACATATTATAATTTTTAAATTTGTTTCATTTATACAGTCTTCTTTAACATCTATGGTCATACTGGGGAATTTGCTTTAGAAACAACTTATTGATGTAGGTACGTTATTTAACTTTGTGTTTTTAAATATTTTCCTTTCTCAAACATATGCATATTCACTCTCACATAGATATTTCCAGACGTAGTGGAGAACAGGGAATGACTCTGGTTATAGAAAAATTTCCCGCCCCAGCAGGAAATCGAACCCAAGACCTCCACATGAGGAGTCAGCTCGCTGACCACTCTACCAGGAAGGCATTCCTTATTGCATTGTTAGTCATTTTTGAGAAAGCCAAAATTTCCGAAAGGTATTCCATATAAAGAGCAGTTGGAGGTACAGGATTTTCCTAAAAACTTTTGTTGTATCCTTATAAGATACTGAACATAAATCTCAAGTTTGATACTTAACCACCATTTCATTTTTGAGTTATACTGCCCATAGACACACACGCACACACACATGGATCTTTTTTTTCTAAAGAAATGCTTTTTTTGATTCAGGGATCCTCATAACATGCAATTCTGGTGAAATCTTGGTGTGAACTTTTGGGTGTCAACTTTTGCAGCACAATACCTTCTCAATCTACTTATGCACATTATACATACGTGCTAGAGAAAGTAAAAAGAATATCTACCCTTGCATCAAAGGTTGTTAATGATTAAATTTTGTCATGGTGTTATTTCGCCCGAAAGCCAAATGGAATTTTTATTTGTCTGTTTTCTTTCTTATGTAACAACATGAATCTTGACGTAGATTATCCTTATAAGTGTCCATGATATGACAGGAAAACCTTGTAATTAATCGAAAATAAACCTCACATAGTCGAGGATTTCTTTGTACATTCAGCTTAAATGTTAAAGCACTCGATGTACGTTCCAATGAGTGCATCTTTTAATAAATCACTTCATAAAACGAAAACAAAGCTTCTCAAGGTTTAATTTGTTTATATGTGGGTATGATTAGATCATCAAGTCTCAAGTGTGCCTTCCTCCTTTAGAATGCTCAGAAAGGTTTTTGGATGAAGTGCTTATCGAGGTGGACATTTAGTTTCCTCAAGGTTGGTCGTTAAAAGTTTATAGCAAATTGCAGCTGCAATAATGGCGTTGTAATGAAATGAAAGTGGTAAAATATGTGATAAAATGCCAAGGAGTTAGCAAGACGGAGTTTAATTACCAATGATCGTCCACTCAGCTATACTCTGCTTTACAATTTAAGCATCCGAAATACTCGGGTTCAAATCATCTAAAGAGATTATACTTCGTTATAATTGACGTTCGTGTGGCAAAAGCAGTTTAAGGGTACTCTGTACTGAAACTCTAGATTCTACAAATTCAATAAATTAAATTAAAACGTTCATCGACGATTGGCGCAACATAAATATGCCAAACAAATTATTAATTTTTCTGTACCGAACTTTAAGAGATTCAATTTCAAAAAATCTTATCTGTTTCATTTACATGACTTTCTCTACCCCTCTACAACAAATTATTGTTAAAAAGTTTATTCCTGTATTTACTTAATGCTAATCGAGAAAATATTAGCAGAAATTGTCTTATTACTTGTTTCCTTGTAAGTGGAAGGGAAATAAGGGAGTACTATTGGCTAAAGCGATAGTCAAATACTTAAAAAACTGGTTCCTATGTGAGGGAAGTTCCTTTGTATGATCAGGAGTTGGCAAATTCCCGCATGAGAGAAGAATAAATATTTGAAAACTGAAACCAATGACAATGAATATCTCAAAACCGATAAACTGCACGAAAAAAATATATACAACATAAATTAGCTCTACATCTTTTGTTAAGTAAGTTTTTTTTCTATCTCTTTTGGTTTATCCGTTATGAAAATTTCCGAAAATTCATCCATAATAAAGATTTCTTCAGAATCTATTCCCAGAAAATTCAAGATATGCATTTTATTTGTCATGTATATAATATACGATATGTTAATCAATATCGTTAGAATCATTTTAGAGAAAATCATAATTTTTCCACGTAAAGGGTAGTTAGGGATGGGGGATTTTCTTGAAAATCTTCTGAAAATCTGTAGCATCTTTGGAAGATACTGAACTTAAATACCAAGTTTTGTATTTAACGGACTTGGATTTTTGAGCTATGCTGCCCACAAACTCACACATACATCCATACTGACAGACACACACGGGCATTTTTCTAAAAATCCTTTTTTTGGTTATTCAGGAGGTCCAAAACATATATTTTCGGTGAAATTTCGGTATCGGAAGATTTTGGGTACAATACAATATCTTCTCTATACACTACGTACATAGTACGTGTAGAGAAAGTAAAAATGCAGCTAAGTCACAAAAGGAAATTTTGAACTTGTTAAACTTAAAAATATGGTATAAACAGTGAAACTCCGTGAAGAAAAAATAAACAAAACATCTTATGTGTTACATTCATATTAATGTCTCTCTCCGTTATTCAATTAATCATTCTTAAAAAGCTTATTCTTCTATTTGCTTCGCCTTAATAGAAAAATATTGGGATATGTCTTTATTGCATATTTCCTTGCAGATAAAATAGGGAGATATAATAAGCTTAAGCAACAGGCAAAACTTTAGAAAATGGTCGCTACGTGATAAAACTTGATATGCAATTCTATTTACTTTACAAGGAGAAAGAAAAACAGCTAACAAATTCTCATTTGAGAAAAATGTAAATATTTAAAAATTTAAACCTGTAACAAGAAATATTTCATAAATGGTTAATTTCACACAAAAACCTACCTTTTACATAAATGGTGGCTTTTAACATATCTACATTTTTGTGTAGCAAGTTTCTGTCTATCTTTTACGCTTTACCGGTGATAAATGGCTTCCAGAATGAAGAAAACTTCAGAGGATATTTCCAGAATATCCAAGACTTAAATGCTATTTGTGATATAATTGTCTTTAATATGTAGTATTTTAATATAAGTCGTTTGAGCTAATTTTGAGAAAATTGAAGATTTCGAAGAGTCTTCCATGTAAAAGGTAGGTTGTGTTAAAAATATTTGTGTCGCATCCCTAAAAGGTGCTGAACTTAAATACCAAGTATTGTTTTTAATTGACTTTTCGTTTTGATTGCGCTGTTCACAGACACACACGTAACTTTTACCAACAGTTAAAACTGTTTAGGATTTTATATAGAGGATCTCAAAGCATATTTTTTCGGAGATATCGGGAAATAAAAATTCTGGGTGGAATACGTATTTTTTTTCTAACTACTATATGCATAGTATTTCGTACAAAAAGTTAACATACGATATGGATAATTTCGATGCCAGTTTCATGCAGGAATAGAAGGGAATAGAATATATTAAAATAGCATGTATTCAGCATAAGAAATATAATGCATTTATAGCCTCGACAAAATAGTTATTTATGACACAAGAGTTAAAACAAAACACTTTTAATTTGAGTGTCATACACTATTTTTAGACAGCATAATATTTCTAGATTTATCAATAAATTGATAATATAAGGTTTAACATTCCTTTTGTTCAAAGAAAAGTACCTTTTCCTATCGCTTGAAGGCGCGCGTGTGTGTATATGGGAATAGAATTCGTCTATCGATATAGATTGGTAATCGATGTAGTAATGTCAGTTCTTTACTCTTTACCATAAATCTTATAAATTAATAATTCCATTCCATTTCTTCTGCTATTAAATGATAAACTAGAGTATGTTCAACCAAATACCCAGCAAACACGTTTTATATGTTTGAAGTTGTCAATCGAAGAACATTGTTGTCTAGTTGAGCATGTTTAGACATGAGAACGGACTAGTAAAGGTGACCCATGTGGGATTTGTTGTGGGCAAAGCGGAGCAGGGGCGGGTTTTCTCTGGGTTGTCCGGTTTCCCCTGACATCGCATTCCACTGGCGCTTCATCTTTATTCCAATATCATCTATGTCTTCACCTGCGGTGCCATATGTAGTAAAAGCGGGTGTTAAACACTTTCAAAATGCGTTTATTGATCGTCAGAACCCAGGAGAATAGAGAGTATTATCGACGGGCAGCCGAAAGCGAACCGCGGGGAAAGAGCTACCGTGGAGGGTCCCTAACACAAGCCAAACAGTTCATCTCGATGCCGAAAGAGATAGAAGCCTGCGCCTCCGGTGTGACCAAACTCCCTGAGTCCTATAGACGACTCCAACACCATCCTGCCGTCGAGAGCTCATTCACCAACATGGAAAGGCGCCAACGGCGCATTCCTCACGGAAATTCACAACCCTGAAAGAGACGATGAAATAAAGGAACTAGAAGTTCGAGGGAATAAAGAAATCTCCCCAGCAATCCCTAGTGATGAGGAAAAACCCCGAAAAAACCCACGTAGTTCCAGAAGCTACCTGGCCCCGTTATCTACGTGCAGAGTGTCCTTCATGTCTAAATGATGTTCGGCTGTGGTTCCGAAATTGCGCGAAAGCTACCGAATGAGGTCACCCAAGAAAAGGTGCGCGCATAGTAATACACATACATTAAATAATGATACAGTTACATGACTATATATTAGTTCGACTCTGGATTCCATACATCTATATGTGTATAGCTTTTTTGTTAGTCCATAATGTAAACATTAATCCAGCATTATGTTTCTCATGTAGCAGGTGTTTTGATATTTGAAACCCACTGTTAGGGTGTGCTATTAAATGGCTGTTGTTCACAGGGCGGAACCATTGTAAAACCGTTTTGCAATCTTTCAATTTGCACAAAGAAGAAAACACGATGTGAGGTTTTGGGTACGCGGCTATTAAGCATAATTTATTGCGGTAGTGAGCCGCAGCTTGCGGTGTTGCCGAGATTATAGCTCATTATCAATTTGTCAAACCCGATTTCATCAATTCGTCGCAGTCTATTGTTCTTAGCATTTTTATGGGTAAATGATGACCTTTTGAAGAGCCGCTGTCGTGCTTGTCCACTTTCCCCTGCTTTTGTTTCCCGCAGCTCAACAGGTGCATCGCTTAAAACGTCATAGTATTTAATGTGCAACTGTAGAAAATGTTTCCTTTTTTCTTTTTTTAATATCTATTAAATACCCACTTACCTTTGGTTTACCAAGAGGCCTTCGCTGAGGTAAATATTTTCACGCTCGCAAACAGTTGCTGATAAAAGTCAGGGACTTTGGGTAATTGTTGGATTTACAATTTTTATAGAAAGAGAAACACTGAAAACTATATTAAAATCAGATATGTACCATTCACATGAATTTCACTACATTTCTGCAACAAATTATTCTTAAAAAACTTATACTTTTATTTACTTCATGCTAATCAGAAAAACTTAGCAGAAATAGTCTTATTACTTGCCTCCTTGTAAGTAGAAGCGAAATAAGAGAGTACCATAGGTTAAAGTGATAATCAAAAGCTGGTTGCTATGTCACTAAAGTTCCTTTGTTTGTATGGACAGCAGTTGACAAATTCCTGTATGATAAAAGTATGTTTTTCAAAGCAGAAAACAAAAACAAGAAATGTCTCAAAAACGGTGAAATCCACGAAAAAATGTATATAACATAAATTGTGTGTTTTAACGTGCTCTTCATTTTTCGTGCAGTAGGTTTTTGTCCATCTCTTACGGTTTAACAGTTATGCAAAATTCCGTAAAATTGATCCAGAATAAAGTAGTCTTAAGAGGCTATTCTCGAAAATGCAAGATATGCATTTTATTTGTCAGGTAAATATCTTTAATGTACGGTACTTTAATCAAAATCGTTAGAACTAATTTTAAGAAAATCAACATTTTCGAACTTTTATTCCATGTAAAGGGTAGTTTTGAGTCGGGGGATTTCTCTCAAAATCTTCGTGTCGCATCCATGGAAGATACTAAACTTGAATACCAAGTTTAGTATTTTTCCGATTTTTCGTTTTTGAGTTTCGTGTTCAGAGACACACGGACACACACACACACGCACACACACCCACACATGGGCATGTTTATAAAAATGCTTTTTTTGAATATAAGGAACCCTAAAACATATATTTCCGGTTAAATCTCGGTATCGAATTTTAGTACGTGTAGAGAAAGTAAAAACCAGTTAAATACCAAACTTGGTATCATCTAAGAATGCGACACAACGATTTTGAGGAAAATCTTTCCACATAAAGACTGTGGCCTCCTTAAAACCCACTATGTATGTATGTGACATTTTTGTGGAGTTAACCAATTGTTATTGATTTACATTTTCCAGTAAACAATTTTTTTTTCAAACGAGAAGTTTTCGCTTGTTTTTATTTTTACTTTCTTCTCAAATGATATTTACATAGTGTATAGAAAAAATATTGCATTCTACCCAAAAATTCGATAGCAAGATTTCACCGGGAATACAGTTTTAGTCCCCTGTAAAAGTTTGTAAAATGCAATATCTGATATATAAGTCTTCCAAGGATGTAACACAAAGATTTTGAGAAAAATATCCTCAATCCCTTTACGTGGAAAAAAATTACGATAATTTTGGCTCTCTCAAAAATGGCTCTAACAATTTTGATTAAAATGCCTTATGTTGGAAGAATTTTTATTATAAACAAAATGCACATTTTTATTTTTCTAGGAATAGCCTCTGAAGACCTCCTTATTTGGGATGACTTTTGTATAACTGATAAACAGTAGGCGATAGACAAAAACTCAATACACAAAAAAATATAGATCTCATTAATACACACAATTTGTCTCTTATACTTTTTTTTCCTTTTACTTTCTCTACATGTACTATGTACTAGTGTATAGATAAGCTAATGCATTCCACCCACAAAGTCGATGCTGAGATTTCACCGGAAATGCATGTTTTAAGGTCCCATGTATAAAAAAAGCATTTTTAGAGAAAAAAGACCGTGTGTTTGTGTTTCAGATAACTCTGTGAACGAAAAGTTGGTAAAATACCAGACGAAGATTTTGAGAAAAATACCCCACCTCAAACTACCCTTTACATGGAAAAGGATTTCGAAAATTTAATTTTTTCAAAAATGGCTCTGACTATTTTGATTGAAATATCGTATATTGAAGATATTTTTATGGAAAATAAAATTTATATATTGAATTTGAATTGTTTGGTAATAGCCCCTGAAGATCTCATTATTCTGATGAATTTTACTGAATTTGCGTAATTGGTTAACCGTAAGAAATAGAAGAAGCCATTTTACACAAAAAATGAAGATCACGTAAAAGCACACAATTTATGTCATTTTTTTTTTTTTTTTTTTTTTTTTTTTTTTTTTTTTTTTTTTTTTTTTTTTTTTTGGAATAGACCATTTCTTACACATTCCTTGATATTTGTTTGAGATTCAAAATATGTACTTCAACTTTTCTCACACGAAAAGGTGTAAAATCCTGGCCCAGTAGAGAAACGGATTTGAATCACATGGTAACCAGCTTTTAAAGGATTTCAATATCGTTTAAGCTTAGTGCATTCTCTTATTTTCCTTGTACTTACAAGGAAACAAATCATTAAAACAATTTCTGCTATTCTCGATTATCATAAAGCAGTAGGAAGAATATGCTTTTTAACAATAAGTTGTTACAACTATATAGAGAAAGTCATGTGAATGGAGCACATCAGATTTTATTTCTTTTCGAAATATTCCGAGGTATTGGTTTCCGTTTTAAGCCACTTAAATTTTTTTCAAACTCGAATACACCTTTCTTTTCGACTCTATTTATTCCTAGCAAACAAAGAGAATTGAATTTCAATTGTTTTACTTAGCGACCGGTTTTAAAAAGATTGACTATAGCTTTAGTCTAATATATTCTCTTATTTCCCTTCTACTTATAAAGAAGCAAGTAATAAGATCAATTCTGGCAATTTTTATCTTGATTAGCACGACGTAGATAAATGAATAATCTTTTGTAAATAAAGGTTTTATTTGTGGAACAGTTAGAAAAAGTCATGTGAATGAAACACATCAGATTTTCCTTTCTATTTACAATGAAATCTGTAAAAATATCATTTATGCATACTTTAGCTGGATTAATGTAAAGTAATTTAGAGTATGTCCATTTTAAGGTTAATTTGGCAGAAGTTTCATAATAGAGTTCGTTAAAGATTCAGAAGGCTGAATTGATAAGGCAATTCTTAATAAAGTGCTGGTGCTATAATACCATGATATCGCGAGAAACAACTTAATGTTTACCACTTCCAAAAATCACATACGCGTTGAATATTTCAAAACAATAGTGGCGAGTATTTAAAAAATGGTATACTTAAGATAAGTTTTGTGTTTTCAAGATCTACGCTTTTGTGTAATAAGTTTCTGTCACGCTATTAACGTTATTCGCCAGCAAAATTATAAGGAACACCTTCTGAAAGTAGAGGATATTCTCATAAAATAGAAGTCATACATTTTATCTGGATACAAACATCTTAAATATACAGCATTATAATTAAATTTCGTAGAGTCGTTTTCAATAAAATAAAAATTAAGAAAAACATTATTTAGTTAAAGTAGTTTAGGTTTTGAGGATTTTTTGGAAAATGCTGAACTTAAATACCAAATTTAGCATTCATACTTATATTCGTTTCTGAGTTATTGTTTCCAAAATTTATTGTTTTTTTCAGATTCAAATTCAGTCATGTATTCCGGTGGAATCTGGAATTTCAGTTTTTGAGTAAAATTCTTCCTCTGCGTAACATAGGTAGATGCTAGACTGAGCTATAAGGTCCTCTTTTTCATGGTTGTGCTGTTGTAAACTTATCCCTAGGCTAATTTCTGTGACATTTAAGGACTGGCAGTAAAGGAAGTGTTACTATAATGTTGGTATCACATAACATAACTGGTCACCAAGGTGTGTACCAGCTTATCCCTTCACATTCCTGACTGCTGGAGCATGGTCCCGAAGGAGTTGCGGTCTCAAAGCGAGGACAGCCTGATTTATGGGACACGGTGTCTGGATTTCCACGGGTTGACTGTACGTGGCTAATTGAGAAACAGTGCTAGCAAGGTCCAAGTTCAGTCCAGCCAACATAAACGTCCCTTCGCCGTCTCAGGGGAGCACAAACATTCTCAAGGGTTGAAGGGCATTCAGGAATACGGTCTCTGCTTTCTCAGAAACGTCTTGGATCAGTGGTTTGGATTCTCCTAGTGGTATTGCCTTTAGAAATCCTTAACGAAGGTAAATTGCTAGCTAGTATTTTCTATCAGTACGTTATAACTGATAGTTCAGGCGTGGCGAAAAGGTGAATTGCTAGGCTCCACCCCCACCTCTGGCAGTTGACATAATTTCCAAGTAGGTCCAATCAGCGTTGTCTGTTTTACTTCCTATACATAGAGAAAACATTGCACTCCGTCCAAAATTTCGACACCGAGGTTTCACCGGAAATACACATTTTAGTGTTCCGAGCCAGGTGGCTCAGGCGTTTCATATGGGAGGTTGAGGGATCGGTTCCCCGCGGCCAGCCTCTCTGAACCATGCTTTTTCGGGAGTTTTCCTTCTACTTATAAGGAACTAAGTAATAAGACCATTCTGCTAAAGCTTATCTAGATTAGGATGGAGCAGAAGAAGAACAATTTTTGTAATAAGTTTGTACAACAGGTACCAAAAATTGTGCAAATAGAATACTTTGGATTTTTACTTTAATGAGTCTCTTCCTGGCCGTCATACGCGAGAAAGTTATTTGTCAATATCTAATGCTTTTTTCAGATATATTTACGGTAAACTTTTTAAGGACCAGCGTATACACCAGTATATTTAAATACTGATTTTTGTATAGTCATAAAAAGCAAAACTAAGCTTATGAAACACGTTCCGATGTACTTAGAAACGATCCTCGGGGAGAACTTCTTAGAGTTAAGAGACACAACACAAGATCCATCTTGGCAAATGTACTATGTGAAACTGGACAAGAAATTTATGAGGAAGTTCTCCGCCTAGCTGATGGTGTACCAATCGTCGTATAGACATCACTACGATAAATAGAAGAAAATCAGAAGCAGAGATAATATACCCAGCCTTTCGCTTTGAATTGAATAAAGACAAACCTTCATTTGGAAAACAGAAAATATTGAGCCCACCATACCTTACTTTAAAGAACAACACAATCTCAGAAAAATAACAGTGGTAGGCCTGTTTTTTGGATCTCGAGGAACAATCATAAATATATTTGTGAAATGGATGGCCAATTATAAAATTAATAGAAGAGTTAAACAAGCTATCGCACAGAACATCATAAAACATTCAGTAGCTGTTTTTGGAAATCACTTGTATGGTTTAAACAGAATGAAAAATGTATTATGGTTTAGAAATCGCTTTATTTTTGTAATTATTCTCTTTTATTGTTATAACTGTTATTGCTGTTGCACAGGTTTTATAATCTTTGTTACAATTTGTTCCCATGACTTAATTTTTGGCGACGCCTTGGCCGAATGGTTAGAGCGCTCGCATCCCATCTAGGCAGCCCGGTTTCGATTCCAAGCGCCCGCATATGGGATTTGTGGTGGACAAAGCGTCGTCTGGGCGGGTTTTCTCCGGGTTCTCCGCTTTCCTCGCCACTCATTTAACGAATCACTCCATCATCACCTTTCCTATTATCCATTTCGCTTGCATTTCATAACATCCACTTGCGCTCATGCGTGGCTACAGGCTGACCACTCGTTCTTGGTTCTCCATTCTGTGGTTTCGTGCCTTTGGCTCCCCGACAGACTTATGATCTCTATCATTCGCTTGTAAGTCCTAATTACGGGGAGGGTAAGCCGACTACAAAAAAAAAAAAAAAAAAAAAAAAAAAAAAAAAAAAACTTAATTTTTATAACTATTATAGTATTTGGTAAAATGAATTTTATTAATACTTATAGCATGTTTTGTTAAAACTTCTAAATGTATATTTTTATTTTCTGTCACTAGGCAAACGCATTTATGAGTCAGACTAATAAAGAAATAAAGACAATATTTTAAGAGTTAAGTGTTTCATATAGTTTCACAATAGTTTAATTCATGAGACGATACAGAGAATTGCTTTAACCGTTAATTTTATGTTAATATGATGTGTTAATATATTTAATATGTTCATATTTGTGAAGTATATAAACGTATTGTTATTAAAGGGATTATTACAATATAAAGTTCCTGTCCTTGCATTATTTGTAATATTTAAGAATTTCTATTAGAAGCAAGTTACAGAAAATGCACGGCTGAAATACCTAGCTTCTTTTTGTTACAGATGCTGGCCACGTGAAATAGGGTGCAGTTATGGAATGCAAAATATGATACAGCACTCATATATCTAGGTAATTACAGTATTTCATACTATTATTTTTATAAATGACAGTTATCTGTACTGGAACTTTCTTTAAGATATTGAGGCAAAAACTTTTTTCTTTTGTCCAGCAACTCTATTTCTTCCACAAATCGATTACAGCCAAATCTTCTCACAAATAACTGTCTTTCGTAACGATAATTCTGCCAAATAGTTTCTTTTCGACATTCACTGCGGCGACAATACAGCTCGCCACGAAATTCGCGTCGAACTCGCTCAACTGATGGACGTGATACAAACTGAACTCGTGGCAGGGCTTCGTTGTTCTTTTATACCTGTTGGTCACGTAACTGGAAAATTCTAAAAACAGCCGCAGGTGCAAAACCACCACAGCTGTCACAAACTCACTCAGGCTAAAAATGAGCGGCTCCGTCGTCAAAGAACCTTTCGACAGAACACATGTCCATTCGCACAGGTTTAGCAATCACAGTCGCGATATCAAAAGAACTTGCCGGCACACGTGTCCACTAACGCACGTGTAACAGTCAGCTATGACTTACGCCGTACACACACAATCAACGATTACAGCCATAGGATGTAGTCACAATATATGTTTTGACAATTTCAAACAAGGTTTTGAGCTATTAAAGCCAGAGGAGAAAAATTTTGCAGGTTTGTTGAAATATTAAATATATAACTAAACTATCTCAGACGAGGCAGGAGTGAATTTATCTGATGAAATTTACATCTTCTAATGTGATTTATTAATACTTCCCAAGAATAGCATTTAACAGATATTACAGTGTTCACAGAAATATTCCCCGGTTACAAACATATGTAGCGTCACTGTCAATTGTTGGCTTCAAGCAAAATCGGTATCGCTAGAAAGATACATTCAGTTTCAAGAGATTTGCAATGATTAATAGTTGACCGAAACAACAGTTGGCAGCAAAATAAGAAAATAAAAAGGTATGTTTCTTTTGTTCCCTCTATTTCATTTTTCATTGTATGTCATGTAAATAGTCTCATTATCGAGATATCAACTTGATGTGAATTCTACAGCATTTAGAGAAGACATGCGAAACAGTGGTCCAAAGTGCCCCTACACTGAAAAACCGTTTTGCCTCACTCCACGTCCATTCCCTCTCCTTCAAAATTTTCTTTCACCTATATTTCGACACGGCATATTCAATGGCGGATATGGCCTCGAACTGAGACGTCAGTTTCACGAATGTGTCACGAATGGAGCTATTGACATAATCAGAATGACAAGTACTAACCTTGCAGCCCGTTTGCCACAGTGCAAATGCTTAAATGCTGCCTCAGTGCGGGCTGCGCAATGGGAGCGGTCGGTTTATCCTTTGTAGCATAGGAAGTCAATATATCAGCGCCGTTTTGTAACAGAAGGGCACTCGCTGAAGCGAATTGCGCTCACGCTAAAAGATTATTTTCTCTCTGAATGGTACGCTTCGTACTTCTTCGTGAAATGTAGTGGTGGTTCCGTTTGTTTAACTTGTCATAAACGCTGAAACGAGTTAATCTTCATGCGTCACATGCTAATGATTATTCGCACTTGAAAATGAATTCACTTTTGAATTTATATTCGTTTAATTTGAAGTCCCCGGTGTAATATTATCACTGTACAGTAAGTTGTATTATGCAATTTTATATTTTTGCAACTTTTAAAGAACTAATTTTGCTAATTTCCAGTAACAAACTACTGTTTCGTTCTTATAGCAAAACATATTACAGATATCATTTGTTTGAATAAGGCTATAATTGTTTTGTATTAGGTTATTTTGTTTATACCAAGCTCAAGACGAATATTAAACTATGTATAACACAGTTTGAGACTTACTCCTTCTCTACTGTCCTATCCTTAATATTTAAATGATAACGCAAGTACAGATTACCGGATATCTCTGAGTGAAATAGTGATTGACTCATAGGCGTACAGCTTGCCAGTACACCATGGACCTTCATGCGCATAGTACAGTTAAGGTGAGCTTGGAAGAATGCCAGTACGGGCAATTAATGTTAAAGTATGTTCAATGAAGATATTATTTCCTGTGGACACCAGAGGTCTGCCTGGTTGACGGGTCGCTGTTTGCTCTAGTAGTGCGGCAGATCGTTGTGCTTAGAAGTCCGGGACTTGTGCGCCTCTGTGGTTTCCTCTGGTTCCCTCACTTCATCCCTTCCACCTTTTAGCCACAACAGATCTATGTAGGTCGCAATGCGCGAAATATCCCCCTTCGGCACGATAATGTCAGGGTCCCTACAGTTTTCAGTCTGAAGCACCCCAACAGTCGGACTGATAGACCGGATTCCCGACCCATTTAGGTTTTCATCGGGCAAGCAACACTTTCTTGTGAAGTTTTATTGTCCTTTATTTTTACTTTCTCTAGCAGCTATGTATGATGCACATAGTAGATAGAGAAGGTATTGTATTCCACCCAAAAATTCGATACCGAGATTTCACTGGAAATAAATGTTTTGAGACCCCTAATCCAAAAAAAAAAAATTTTTAGAAACATGTCCATATGTGTGTGTCTGCGGCATTATAGCTCAAAACCGAAAAGTCGGTTAAAAGTACCAAACTTGGTATTTAAGTTCAATATCTCTCACCAATTATCCTTTACTTGGAACATTTTTAGAAAATGTTGACTCTTAACGGTTTTGATGAAAATACATTATGTTTAACTTATTTTAATGACAAAGAAATGTATATCTTGAATTTTCTGGGAATAACCTCCCATCTCTTCATTCTGGTTGATTTTTGTATTACTTACAAACCTTGAGAGATAGACAAAAACTTACCACTCCAAAAAGGACATCTGATTAAAAGACACAATTTATGTCATATACATTTTTTGTAGAGTTAACCGTTTCCAAGATATTCCTTGTTGTTTTTTTCAATTTTGATCTACTTAATCTTTTCTCATGCGGGAAGACAATTCGTTTCATCTCTGTTGTTTTACTCCAGGGAGGGAGCGCAAAAGAGAACCCAATTTCTATTGGTTCCCATAGCGACAGCTTTTAAAAGATTTGATTATCGCTTTAGCCTAACGTATTTCCTTATTTCCTTCTACTTATAAGGAAGTAAATTACAAATGTGTATCTCGATTAACATAATGTAGATAAAAAAATAATTTTTTTAGAAAAGTTTGTTTGTCGAACAGCTAGAAAAGCCATGTAAATGGTACAATCAGATTATTTAAATTAGAAGTTAATCCTTACTTGATTTTTTTATAACAACTGATAAACTTTCTATAAAACTAATATCCTGAAACATTTGTTGCACTATGAATTTAAGAGTTCAAGGGAAGGAATATACAGCAACATCGGATTAACATTGGTTTTTAAATAATCATCGTTTATACTATTATTACATAGATATGAAGAATTAGGCAAATATTTCGCTCCCTAATTATTAAATCGCGGTTTCTTGCCGAATTCGTGAAACGAAGATTGTCACTTTAGGTATTCTATTTCCCAACCACGTCGCACCGAGCAGCATAGCCGATACTTCCAACCCTAAAAGAATCCAACAGGATGAAAATGAAAAAAATGACAATGAAAACGACATGAGAATTCGGGGAATGAAATAACATACTCAACATTCTGACAAACCTAGGAAACCACCGTAAAAAAAAAATCTTATGTGTTCCATTCACATGACTTTCTCTACATCTCTATAACGAATTATTGTTATAACACTTATGTTTCTATCTACTTCATGCTATTCGAAATAAACATCAACTGAAATGGTCTTATTATCCTGTTTCTTGTAAGTATAAGGGAAATAAGGGAATACACCTGGCTAAAGTGATAGCGAATTGTTTAAAACCTGATTGCCATGCATTTCTTTCTATGTACTGTAGGAGTTGATAAATTCGCGCATGTGATAAGTTTTTTTTAAGTATTTTAAAACTGAAACTGGTCTATTTCTTACGGGTTACCAGTTATGAAAATTTAGGAAAATTCATCTAGAATAAAAAGGCATTCAGAGACTATTCTCAGAAATTTAAAATATGCAATTTATTTGTGTGACTTGTATCTTTAAGATATCATTTTCATCAATATTGTTAAAGCCATTTTTATAAAATAAACATTTTCGAACTTTCTTTCATGTAAAGGATAGTTGTGGTGGGGGATTTTCCTCAAAAATCTTCTTCTTGCATTCTTGGAAGATACTTAAATTAAATAGAAATTTTGAAACTTTACTGACTTTTTGTCTTTTAGTTATCGTGTTCACACACAGACACACGGACATACCAACACAAGGAGACACACACATGGATCTTTTTCTAAAAATGCTTGTTTTGGATACATGGAACCCTAAGTCGTGTATTTTCTCAGTGTCTAATTTTTGTGTGGAATGGAGTACGTTCCCTACCATGTATTACGCACCGTGTATTATGTAGAGAAAGTAAAAAGTAAAGAGAAACCATGGGTTAGGTAGGCCGGCCTACAACCTCCCGAATGCGAAAACACAGACAAAACCCCTGAGACATCCCGCTCAGTTGTTTTGTAATACTTAAGTTATTAAACTAATAATTTAAGCTATAGTTAAAATACTAACAGTTTTCATGACTCGGAAATTAACAAGGAGTTTGTGAAGATCCCAAAAGAAAAGTAAGTTTTTAATTTCTCTGCACGTATTTTGTACATAGAGTAGAGAGGAAGTATTGTATTCCATCCAAAATTTTTATACCGGAAATATATGTTTTGAGACACCGAATCCAGAAAAAAGTGTTTTTAGAAAAATGTCCGTGTGTGTGTGTGTGTGTGTGTGTGTGTGTGTGTGTGTGTGTGTGTGTGTCTGCGGACAGCTTAGCTTAAAACGAAAATACTGTTAAACACCAAATTTGGTATTTTAGTGTATTCCAAGGATGCGACAGGTAGATTTCAGGAAAATCCCACACCCCATTTTGGAAAGTTTTAAAGTTTCCAAAAATGGTACCAATGATTTTGATTAAAATACCGTATATCAAAGAATTTACATGGCAATTAAAATGAATATTTTGAGTTTTCAGGAATAGCCTCTAAAGATCTCTTCATTCTGGATGACTTTTGTATAACTGGTAAACCGCAAGATATACACATAAACTTACTATAGAAAAAGTGTAGATCTCATTAAAACACACAATTTATGTGCATACATTTTTTACATGGAGTTCGCCATTTCCGTGATATTCCCTGTCATTAGTTTCAGTTTTAAAATACTCAAAATACCAGAATTTGTCAACTCCTGGACATGCAAAGTTTTTAAAAGAATTGACTATTGCTTTAGACTAGTGTACTCCCTTATTTTCGTTCTATTTACAAGTAATAAAGACAAGCTATGCTAATGTTTGTCTTTATTAGCATAAAGTAGATAGAATAATAAACTTTTTAACAATAATTTATTACACAGACATATAAAAAGTTTCGGGATAGAAGACCACTATTTTTTTCTGCGACATAGCCGTGCTGGTTTGCGAATCTTGAGCGGAAGTTACGACGCTGGTTTATCGCACGAGTCCAGACACATTTGCTCGCACACCATTAATCATCAAACCATCATCGCGTCGCATGCGACGTTAAAGCATGTCCGTGCACGCTACTGGAACAAACGACGAGGAAACGGTGTTGGTGGTCTGATGGTTGTGTATGTCCCCGTTCAGTTTCTGTTCACGTCAGTGTAATTCTTAGGATAGTGCACACAACCAGAGGAAGTGTTTTCTTCAACTTCTTCTTCCATATGCGGATTTGGATACATGTACCATAGAGGTGCGCTTACCTGCAGGAAACTATGTGATCCATTCACACGGCTTTCTCTATATCTCTGCAACAAATTATCGATAGCCTTCTGAATACCAAGCTATAGAATATACACAGATTACCAAGCCGGGTAAAAATGTACCCAAACAAACATTTTTACTTTCTCTATACGAACTATGTACATAGTGTATAGAGAAGGTATTGCACTCCATCCAAAAATTTGAAACCAAGATTTCACCGGAAATACATGTTTTGGGTCCCTCTGAATCCAAGAAAATCATTTTTACAAAAAGGCCCGCGCGCGCGTGTGTGTGTGAGAGAGAGAGGGGGAGAGAGAGGGGGGAGAGAGAGGGGAGAGAGAGAACCATTAGAGCCATCTTTGAGAAAATAAAAAATTTTGAAAATTGTTCCATGTAAAGGGTAGTTGGGGATGGAGGGATTTTCTTGAAAATCTTCGTGTCGCATTTTAGGATAATACTGAGCTTATGTACCAAATTTGGTATTTGATAGACTTTTCGTTGCCGCCCGACACACACATTGACACACGTACATTTTTCCAAAAATGTATTTTTTTTCTAAAAATATAGTGTTTTTTATTCAGGGGGTGTGAAAACATACATCGCCTGCGGTGCCACAAGTAGTTAAAGCGGGCGTTAAACACTACAAAAAAAAACCATTAAAACATATATTTCCGGTGAAATCTCGGTATCGAATTTTTGGGTACAATACAATACCTTCTCTATACACTGTACATAGTACGCGTGAAGCAAGTACAAATAAAACGTAACAAATAATACTTCAGAAATACTAATGCTACAGAAAAAAAAATCACATATGTTCCATTTACATAACTCACTCTTGCTGTTCCATACACAAACTATTCTTCTTTTATCTACATCTTACTAATCGAGGTAAACATTAGCAGAGTTGGTCTTATTACTTGTTCCTTGAAGTAGAACGGAAATAAGGGGATACATTAGGCTAAAGCGACAGTGAAATATGATAGTTTAAAATTGAAGTCAATAATCAGAATTATCTCAAAAACGGTCAACTCTACAAGAAATACGTATATGACATAAATTATGTGTTTTAACGAGATATACATCGTTTGTGGGATATGTTTTTATCTATTTCTTATGGTTTAACAGTTATGCAAAATTTTGCAAAACTGATCCATAATAAAGAGGTCTTCAGAGGCTCTTCTCAAAAAAATTCAAAACATACATTTTGTTTTTAATGTAAATGTCTTAATATGCAGCAAAACCATTAAAGCCATTTTTGAGAAAAATAACATTTTCGAATATTTTTCCATATAAAGGGATGATTAGCGTTGAGGGGACTTTCTTGAAAATCTTCGTGTTGCATCCTTGGAAGATACTAAACATAAATACCAAGTTTGGTATGTACCTAACGGTCGTTTCGATTTTTAGCTCTGCTTTCTACAATTACACACACACACACACACACAGACCCCTTTCTACCCGTTTCTAAAATGCATTTTCAAAGCTATATTTCCAGTAAAATTTCGAATTCGAATTTTTGTATGTATATGCGATAAAGTAAAAATCTGATATATTGCATTCACATGACAATCTCTACCTATATTGTAATAAACTACACTTATAAAAGTGTGTTCTTTTATCTACCTCACTCTAATCAAGATAAGCATTAGCAGAAAGGGACTTATTACGTATTTACTTATAACTCGAAGAGAAATAAGGGAATGCACTAGACTAAAGTAATAGTAAAGATTTTAAATACTGGTTATTGTGTGAGAGAAATTCGGTTCTGTTCTCACGAAGAGGAATAAAACAAAAGAGGCAAGAATGGCCAAATCCAGTATGAAAAATCTGATGTGTTCCATTCATATGACTTTCTCTACATCTATGCAACAAATTATTGTTATTTACTTCATGCTAATTGAGAAAAAATTAGCAGAAATAGACTTATTATTTGCTTCCTTGTAAGTAGAAGCGAAATAAGGGTGTACCATAGGTTAAAGTGATAGTCAAAAGCTGATTGCTATGTGATTGAAGTTCGTTTGTTTGTATGAATAGGAGTTAACAAATTTCTGTATGAGAAAAGTATAAGCTGAAACCAAAAACAAAAAATATAAAAAAACGATCAACTCCAAGAAAAAAATGCATATAACATACATTGTGTGTTTTAAAGTGCTCTATATTTTTGTGTGGTAAGTTTTTCTCCTTCTCTTACGGTAAACAGTTATGCAAATTCCGTAAAATACATTCAGAATAAAGTAGTCTTCAGAGGCTATTCTCAGAAAATGCAAAATATACATTTTATTTGTTAGGTAAACATCTTTAATATACGGTATTTTAATCAAAATCGTTAGAGCCATTTTTGGGAAAATAAAACATTTCGAAAAAAGTTCCATGTAAAGGGTAGTTTGGGGTGGGGGTATTTTTCTCAAAATCTTTGTGTCGCATCCCCAGAAGATACTAAACTTAAATTCCAAGTTTGGTATTTTACCGACTTTTCATTTTTGAGTTATCGTGTTCACAGACACTCGGACATACGGACACACACGGACCTTTTTGTTAAAATGCTTTTTTGGATACAGGGAACCCTAAAACGTATTTCCTGTGAAATCTAGGTATCGACTTTTTGGGTGGAGTGCTATACCTTTTTATACACTGTGTAGAGAAAGTAAAACTTTTAAAAATTGTATGATTGAAACCAATACACCACACAAAATGTACTTATATGTGCCATGATTTGTGTGTTTTAACAAGATCTACATCTTTGTGCAGCAAGTTTTTAATGTACCTGTTACGTTTACTAGTTATACAAAAGGCGTTCAGAGTGAGGAGGTTTTTGGAACCATTTGCCAGAAAATTTAAGGCACATATAAATTTAATTAGTCATGTAAATATGTGTAATGTACAGTATTTTTATAGGAATGGTTAGAGCTATTCTTAAAAAAATAAAAATTTTTGAATTTTTTTCCTTATAAAGTAAGTTTTAAGTGGGTGGATTTACTTGAAAATCTTCTGTCGTGTCCGTAGAAGTTACCACACTTAAACTTAACCGACTTTTCGTTTTTGAGTTATGCTATATACACATACTCTGGCACAGGGAATTCTAAAAATGTTATTTTTTGGATCCAGGGGGCTCAAAACATGCATTTCCGGTCAAATCTTGGTACCTAATTTTTAGTGAAATACAATATCACATAATTCCTAGAAAATGTAATAATATATAATGTGTTACATTTACATTATTTCTCCAACTCATTCTTCCAGCAAACTATTTCTAAAAAAGCTTCTTGTGCTATCTACTTCACATTATTCAGGATAAACATTCCTAAAAATTGGATAGAGTCACACTGATTCATAGTATAGCCCACTGTTGTGGCCAATTGATATTGGATTAATTGTTTTTTCACACAAACCGTGAATAGGACTTGGATTTGGATAGCTGGAGTCAGACTGGAAAAATCAATGCCATAGCCGGGATTTGAACCAAGGACAACCACGAATTTTTCAGTTTGACTCTACCTCTCTACCTATCCAACTCCTGTTCTACACACGGCTTGTGTGAAAAAACAATTAATCCAATACCATTTGATCATAATAGTGGGCGATACTATGAATCCTGGGACTAAAGTACCTACAAGATTGTTAAGGCGTCATAGGGGCTGGTATCTCAAAATAATTTGAGAACACCTTGTGGTTTAACGGGAAACATGAGTCGGTTGCCACGGTAGCTCAGTGGTAGGGGAACCGGGAGATCCGTAGTTCAAATCGCGGCTATGACATGGAATGTTTCAGACTGGCTCTACCTATCCAACTCCTGTCCTACACACGACTTTGAAAAAACAATTAACCCATTCCTAAAAATCGTGTATTACCAAACGCCATGGACTTCTTTTAAAACTCTTTTCATTCAGATGTGTTTTGTGTGAAATCTTGGTATCAAATTTTTGGGTGAAATACAACAGGGAGATCCTGTTCTAACTAAATTAACTGGGAGAGAAACTTAAAAGCTTTTGTAAAAACCTGATGTGCTATACTCACATCTCTACCTTTCTACAGACCTCTTACAAAAGACCTCTTACTTCATTCTAATCGAGATCAACATTAGCAGAATGTTCTTATTACTTAGTTCCTTATAAGTAGAAGGGAACTAAAGGAATGTGCTATGCTAAAGTGATAGTCAAATGTTTTAAAAGCAAGCGTTATGCGATTGTCATTGAAATTGGCTTCTTTGCCTGGCCAGGAGTGGAACAAAACAAGAGCGGACACTTCCTGTCTGAGAAAAATATTTTAAAAGTTAAACCAATAACAAGGAGTATCTTGGAAACGGTCAACTCTACAGCAAAAATGCATTTGACATAAATCGTGTGTTTTAACAAGACCAAATTTTTATGTAATAAGTTTTTGTCAATAATTTACGGTTTAACCGCTTGCAAAATTCTGTAAAAATCAACCAGAATAAAGTGCTCTTCAGATGCTATTCGCAGAAATTTCAAAATATGCGTTATTTGTGTTGTGAAAACTTTAATACACGATATTTTAATCAAAATTGTTATAGCCATATAAAGGGTAGTTTGGAGTGGGTGGGGGATTTTCTTGAAAATCTTTGTGTGTTGCTTTCTTGAAAGACAATAAACTTAAATACCAAGTTCGGTATTAACAGTCTTTTAGTTTTTGAGCTATGAGGTCCACCGACACACACGGACATTTTTCTAAAAATACTTTTTTGGGATTCAGAGTGTCTCAAAACATATATTCCCTGTGAAATCTCGGTATCGAATATTTGGGTGCATTACACTACCTCCTCTATACACCATTACATGGTACGTGTAGATAAAGTAACAATAGATTGGAAAGTTAGAGTCAGAATTAAAAGTCAATGCCATTTCCAGGATTTGAACCACATAGTTTGCGTCCCATTGCTCTTATTAAGTGAGCTGCCTTGGAAACATACCGGCACGACGTTTAATTTTCCATCTAGCCCTCATTTTTTCCGGTAAACCACAAATCCATTTTAGATGACCCCATTGCAATTTATAACGTTGTACTTCCAATTCCGGATTAAACAGTTTAACCAACTATTAGCTCAATCTATGGTAACTGTCTTTCACATAAGCCTTGATGTGAATAATAACTTTGGAAAGCTAGAATTACTCTAAAAAATGAATTCTATAGCCGGGATTTAGCCACGGATCCTCCGGTTTTCGTCCGGTTGCTGTTACCTACTTTTTACTTTCTCTACACATACTATATACACAGGTGTTGTAATACACCCAAAAATTTAATACCGAGATTCGCCGGAAGTGCATGTTTTGCCCCCCCCCCCTTTACATGGAAAAATCTTTGAAAATTTCTATTTTCTCAGAAATGACTCTAAAGATTTTGATTAAAGTATCGTATATTAAAGATATTTACCTGACACATAATATGTATACCTTGAATTTTCTGAGAATAGTTTCTGAAGACTGCTTTATTCTGGATGAATTTTACGGAATTTTGTACAACTGGCAAACCGTAAGAGATAGACAAAAACTTACTTAACAGAAAATGTAGAACGTGTTAAAACACACAATTTATGTTATACATATTTTTTCGTGGAGTGAATCGTTTTTGAGATATTCCTTTTTATTGGTTTCAGCTTTAAAAAAATTATACCTTTCTCATACGGGAATTTGTGTACTCCTGTTCATAGAAACCAAGGAACTTCAATCACATAGCAACCAGCTTTTGACTGTCGCTTTAACCTATGGTACTCCCTTATTTCTCTTCTACTTACATGGAAGCAAGTAGTAAGACTATTTCTGCTAATTTTTTCTCGATTAGCATGAAGTAAAAAGAAGCATAAATGTTTCAACATTACTTTGTTGCAGAGATGTAGAGAAAGTTATGTGAATGGAACACATTAGATTTTTTTTGTAAAAATTATATTTTAGAAAGAAAGTCATATGAAAGCAACGCATCAAATGCGTTCTTAAGAGGACACTCCGGTATTAAAAAGGTAAAACATATGATTTTCGGAAAAAATTTACATTTTATTGGAAACTAAATCCTATGTATATAGAATATTTTATTCAAACAGTCTTTTTGTCTTCGTTTATGCTGGAAGAAGTCAAAAGCTTACGCACACCTTTCAATGTATTTTCTCCAAGATTTTTAATTTCAGTATTAGATATATACTAAAAATATGTTTCTTGAGTATGAAATCAGCAGAAAAATAAATATGATTGTTTTGGTTTGTTTCCAAAACATGAAAACGTTATTGTACTGATTTGAAGTAATATTGCATGATGGTAAACAATTTTTGTAACCTCTTACTTTAATTACATTCTCTGGATAGGTATAGTAGATATTGTATTCCACCAAAATTCCATACCGAAATTTCGCTGAAAATACACGTATTAGGGTCCCCTGAATAAAAAAGAGCATTTTTAGTAAAAGATCCATATGTGTGTCTGTGTGCCTAGGAACACATAACTCAAAAGAGATAGTTGGCTAAATACAAACTTGAAATTTAAGTCAGCATCTTTCCTGGATGCCCCCTCAAACTACCCTTTACTTGGAAATATTTTAAAAAGTTTAAACCTGTCAGAAATGACTCTAAATGTTTTTAGAGAATGTATGGCTGAAATTTCATGAAAAATCAGAAAAAATCGACTTTTTAATTTTAATTCCATAAAGTTATTTAAACATTTCTGAAAACAAAAAAGTGTAATTGGGCAGTAGGCCTCGTTTTTAAATGTCTTATAGGTTTGAGGAGATCTCATTCGCACCAGACAAAATACTAAACCAAGTTGTGCAGAAAAAAATGCAGGAAGAAAACGCAGCAGCAGAGAAAAGGAAAGAAATCTTCAGATGCTATTCCCAGAAAATTCAAAATACATATTTTATTTGTTATGCTGGTGTCTTGAATACGCGACATTTTAATCAAAATCATCAGAGCCATTTTTGAGCAAAATTTTCAACAAATTTTCCATGTAAAGGGTGGTTTATGGTGGGGGAGGGTTCTTAGAAATCTTCGTTTCGCACCTTTGGAGCATACTAAACTTAAGTACCAAGTTTGGTATTCAACGGTCTTTTCGTTTCTGAGCTATATTGTCCACAGACACACACACATGGATCTTTTTCTAAATTTTTTTCCGGACTCAGGGGACTTTAAAACATATCTCCGGTAGACTCCCGATATCGAATTTTTGAGTGGAATACAATATCTTCTCTAGCTAATATGTACATTATATATACGTGCTATAGAATATAAAAATCTGATGTGTTCCATTCACATGACTTTCTCTATATCTCTGCAACAAATTATTGTTAAAAAGCGTATACTTCTATTTACTTCATGCTAATCGAGAAAAAAACAGCAGAAATAGTCCTATTACTTGCTTCCTTGTAAGTAGAAGCGAAATATGGGAGTGCTATTGGTTAAAGTGACAGTCAAAAGTTGGTAGCTATGTGACTGAAGTTCCTCTGTTTGTATACTGTTTAAAAGTATAAGTTTTCAAAGCTGAAACCAAAAACAAGGAATATTTCAAAAACGATCAACTCCACGAAAAAAGTATAGCAGATAAATCGTGTGTTATAAGATGCTCTACATTTTTGGTGTTGTAAGTTTTTGTGCATCTCTTACGGTTTAGCAGTTATGCAAAATTTCGTAAAATTCATCCAGAATAAAGTAGTCTTCAGAGGCTATTCCCAGAAAGTTCAATGTATACATTTTATTTGTCACGTAAATATTTTTAATATATGAAGTTTTAATCAAAATCGTTAGAGTCATTTTTGAGAAAATCAAAATTTTCGAAGAAAGTTCCAGGTAAAAGGTAGTTTGGGTGGGAGGATTTTTCTCAAAATCTTCGTGTCGCATCCCTGGAAGATACTAAAATTAAATACCTACTTCGGTATTTTACCGACTTTTCGTTTTTGAGCTATCGTGTTCACAGACACACGGACACACACACGGACCTTTCTCTGAAAATGTGTGTCTGTGTGTGTGTGTTTTTTTAGATACAGGAGACCCTAAAACATATATTTCCAGTGAAATCTCGGTATCGAATTTTTGGGTGGAGTACAATACCTTCTCTATTCACTATGTACATAGTACGTATAGAGAAAGTAAAAATTTGATCAGATCTCGATTTATTACCAGGGTTTACCCATAAATAAAAAGAAGCTTTGAAATCGAATTGAGATGACGTAAATACTATTTCCAAATCCCAGGAATATTGCTTAAGAAAGAACTGATGTACAGATCCAGCGGGATGCTGTGCTATGATTCATCACGATGTGAGGGTGCCGTCACGCTAAAAAAACTAATGCAGTGCGTGTTGTGGGGCGACCTTCCTCGTTTCCGGGACGGCCATAAATTTCAGCTAATTTTTCACGTCTGTCGTTTTACTCCAGGTGCGCGTCACGGCTCAGGGGTACTCAACGTTCCCGCCCTCTAGCGACGACAGGGCGCTATGGCAATTAACACATTGATTTACCTTCAGGGCAAAGTCCATGCATTGTGTCTTGAAAAGTGATGAACAAATATCTTCTTCCTTTTTAATTTCGCACTGCTTGCCTTCTACTCCAGATCTGAAACACACATTTCAGAGTCTCTCTAATTTAAAATAAACAACATTTTGAAAGCTCTGATATATATATGTATATATATTCACATGTTTTTCTCTATCCATTTCAGAAAACTTATCTTAAAATATCTGATGTGTTCCATTCATATTGACTTTCCATGCCTTTTTTTGCAAACAAACTATTCTTACAATAGATCCTTTTGTGTACATCATACTAATCGAAATAAACGTTATCTGAAATAAAATTGTCTTTATCATTTCCTTCCATCCTTCAAAGCAGAAGGGAGATAAAGGAAACAAAGCTGAAGCTATAGTGTGAAACAAATGAAGTTCGGTTCTCTTTGCGTTGTGAGGAATAAAACAAAAGAGAGATGAAAGAAAGATGACTTCTTGAGAAAAGTAAGAAGTATAAAATTGAAAGCAATAACAAGGAATATCTCGGAAACGGTTCATTCTACACAAAAATCGTATGTGTTCTATATTGTGTGTTTTAATGTGATCTATATTTTAGTTTTGGTCTGTCCCGTAGAGTTTACTAGTTATGCAAAAGTCATCAAGAATGAAGAGGTTTTCAGTGGCTATTTCTAGGCAATTTAATATACATATATTAAATATATTGATAAAAATATATATTGAATATATAATATAAATATATATAAAGTAGTGTGTGCAATGTTGGTGTGCCGGAGGGGATTCAGCACGTCAGCCATTATTGGCTTTTTGTACATTAGACCCCAAGAGAACAGAATTAGATGAGAATAATTACCGCAGGCAGCCGGAAACGGACGGCGGGAAGGAGACGTCGTGGAGGGTCCCTAACAGTTTTTAGCAGGGGAACGCTAGGAGACCGCTCCTTATATCTGACCAAACTCCCTGAAACTACAGACGACTTCCAACACCATTCCGCCGCCGAGAGCTGAATTTCCAAAGCTAAGTCACCTCCATGTGAGGGCACCAACCACCACAGTTCCGATGACATTTACAACCGTGAAAGAGACGGTTGGGTGAAATGGAGATGAAATGAAGGAACAGGAATTTCGGGAAATGAAGAAACTTCCCCAGCATTCGCCTAGTAACCTGAAACCCTCCCCCCCGAGAAACCCTATGGGTCAGAGAGGTTAGCCGAACCCACGACCTTCCAAATGTCAGTTCCAGACGAAACGCCTGAGCCACCTGGCTCGGTAAGCTATATCATTTGTCATGAAAATATCTTGAGTAAAACAAAATCTTCAAAAATTATTCCAGTGTTGTGTAAGGAGTAGGGATTTTCTCGGTAATCTTGTGTCAGTCCTTGGAAGAAACTAAACTTGAAGACTATGTTTGGCATTTAACAGTCTTTTCATTTTTGAGCTATGCTGCCCACAGTCACACAGATACATACACACATACACACGGACCTTTTTCAAAAAATGTTTTTATGATTTCAGAGGATACAAAACATATACCTCTGGTGAAATATCGACATTAAAGTTTTGGGTACAATACAATACTTTCTGTCTCTACTATGTATATAGTGCGTGTAGAGAAATTAAAAAGATTTTTATTTAACTACTTTACATTATACGAGATAAACATTTGCAAAAATATATTTACTTCATATTTCTGTGTATATATAACGGGACTAGGGGAATACAGCACGCTTATGCGATAGTATAATCTCTAAAGATCTGGTCACTATGTGAGGGCTTTGAAATGTTGTTCTCTTTGCTTGAAGAGCACAAAGAAATTTTTGATGTGTTCCATTCATTCGACACTCGCTGCCAATTCTGTAACAAACTATTATTATAAAAGCTTATTCTTCTATCTAGTTCTTGCTTATCAATATACACTTTAGCCACACTTCTCTAAGAGTTACAATAGGTAATAGAGAAAGCTACAAATAATACATTTTACAGTCAAAATAAAGTAGTTTGAGAATTTTCCGTCACAAAACTTTATTAAGTATTGTAATAATTTGTCTTCAAAGACAAAGGTGGTGATGGTGGTGGGGTGATGTTATTGTTTATAGAAATTAGTTTTAACTGATATTCTTTGTCGACAGCAACTTATTTATTTAGGAGAAGAAAAGAAAGAAAAATTAGAATTTTTAATAATTTTCTCTTTCGTTGTGGTCATGCAAAGAGCATGGCATTTCAAAGCCATTAAATAACGACATGTAGCGCCTTTAAGAATCTAACTATTGCTTCAGCTAATGTATACCACAGCGAAATGTGTAAATGTTAACCGATACTTTATCTAAAACAGTAAGTTAAAAAATCTGATGTGTACCATTCACTTGACTTTCTCCAAATCCCTGCAACAAATAATTCTTAAAAATGCTTATACTTCTATTTACTTTATGCTAATCAGAAAAAAATAGCAGAAATTGTCTAATTACTCGCTTCCTTGTAAGTAGAAGCGAAATAAGGGACAACTGTAGGTTAAAGTGATAGTCAAAAGCTGGTTGCTATATCAATGAAGTTCCTTTGTCTATATGGATAGGAGTTGACAAGTTCCTGTATGAGAAAAGTGTACGTTTTTCATAGCAGAAACCTAAAATAAGGAATGTCACAAAAACGACGAACTCCACGAAAAAATGTATACAACATAAATTGTGTGCTTTAATGTGCTCTACATTTTTGTGTAGTAAGTTTTTGTCCATCTCTTACAGTTTAGCAGTTATTCAAAATTTAGTAAAATTCATCCAGAATAAACTACTCTTCAGAGGCTATTCCCAGAAAATTCAAGATATACATTTTATTAGTCAGGTAAATATGTTTAATATACGAAATTTTAATCAAAATCGTTAGAGCCATTTTTTGAGAAAATCAAAATTTTCGAAAAAAGTTCCCTGTAAAGGGTAGTTGGGGTGGGGGTATTTTTCTCAAAATCTTCGTGTCGCATCTCTGAAAGATACTAAACTTAAATACCAAGTTTGGTATTTTACTGACTTTTCGTTTTTGAGTTATCGTGTTCACGGACACACGGACACACACACACACACACACTCACACACACACACACACACACACACATGGACCTTTTTGTGAAAATGTATTTTTTTGGATATTGGGGACCCTAAAACATATATTTCCGGTGAAATCTCATTATCGAATTTTTGGTGGAGTGCAATACTTTCTCTATACACTATGTACATAGTGCGTATGGAGAAAGTAATATAAAATAATAAGTTCTATAAAAATAGTTTGTGGCGCAGTGAGCATAAAAGCATATGTGGCTAGAACACATAAGATGTTCTTCTTAACATATTCCCCATTAAAATAGTTTATTTCTAATCCTCAGTCCTCACTATAGGAAATATTGATAGATTAACAACCTGATGTGTTCCATTCACATGACTTTCTCTTGCTGTTCCATAAATCACTTTTCGTACAAAATATTATTCTTTTATCTATATCATGCTAATTAATCCCGCAGGACCCGGGTTCGATTCCCTGCTGGGGCGGGGAATTTTTCTTTAGCCAGAATTGTTCCCTACCCCCCAACAGAGTCTGGAAGTATGTATGTGAGAGTGAATGTGTGTGTGTTTTAAGAAAACAAAATGATTTAAAGCTACTGACAACGAGTTGTTTCAAGTGCAAAGCCCCCGATATGACTTTAGATGTTAAAGGGGCTATATAAATGGGGGGGGGGTGCTAATTAAGATACATATTACGAAAATTGGTCTTATTACTTGCTTCTTTATAATTAGAAGAGAAACAACGTAACATACCAGGCGGTATGTAAATCTTCTAAACCCCATTTATTATGTGAAACAATTTAAATTTGGTTCTCTTTAATTGCTAGGAGTTTGAGAAAACTTTAAAGTACAAAGTTTGCAACTGCAACCAATAACTTAAAATATCCTGAAAACGGTTTACTCAACAAAAAATATATAGGACATAAATGTGAGTTTTAGCGAGATCTACATTTTTGTGTAGTAAGTTGTTTTCTATATCTTACGGTTTATCAGGTATACAAAAGTTGTAGAAAAGTTATCAACAATGAAGAGGTCTTCAGAAGCTATCCCCAGAAATTCAATTAAGATCTTTAGAGTAAATTTTGAGAAAGTCAAAATCTTCGAAGATCTTTCATGTAAAGGGTAGTTGGTGGGGTGGGTGTTCATAAAACTCTTCGTGCTACATCCTTGAAAAATCCGGAACTTAAATACTAAGTTTGGTATTTAACCAACTTTTCGTCTTTGAGCAATGCTGCCCACAGATACACACACACACACACACACACACACACACACACACACACAGAAATATATTTTTAATTTTTTTTTTATTTAGCGGATCTAAAAACACATATTTCTCTATAAATTTCGGTACTGAATTTTTGAGTGGAATACAATACTATCTCTATCCACTTGTACATTGTACATACGTGCTAGAGAAAGTAAAGAGGTAACTTTGATATTGTTTCAATATTGCATACAAATGGAGAGAGTTAAATTAGTGATGCTTTCTCAGGATTATAAATTGAACATTATTATGTATTCATAAACCTATAACTCACACATCTGTATAATCTTATAATCAAGCTTCCAGTGTGCAATACAGAACTCTCTGCCCAAGGGCCCTGCAATTCTATTTTTTTCCCTCCACTTATTCCAATGCACTCAATCCAATACCTCTATACTCTTCTCCATGATTGCTCTTGTGACGTCATACACCCATGTGCTCCTGTCTTCCTCTTTTCCTTCTCCCAGGTGGAAACCACTCTAAATCTTCAATGACCTCTTCTCTCCTATTCTCTGCATATTCCCATGCCATTCCAATTGCTTGTACTTGATGCAATCTAACAAAGAATTCTGAACGTTCATTTTTTTGTCTCATGATTTCATTTCTTATTGCCGACTTCTGAGTACCTTGTGAAAATGTCTCAAGAAGACCAATTAGACTGTTATGTATTCTAGTAGGAATTGTTTCAATTGCGAGATTTTAGCTTCGTAATTGAAATCGTTTGGTGGTTAAAGAAAAGGAATTGCGTTTGTTCTTTAGTGTCTTATAACATTTCGGTATATATAGTTATGCTAATTGTGATATGATAAAACGGAATGAAAGTGAAACTACAAAGCGTTAGCCCTGAATTAACATATACATTTTGATTAAACATTGAAACAAATGGTGTATTAGTTTCTTCTAAGTAGAACAAAAATAAGGATAGTAAAATCTTTTAAACAGACGGTTACTATGTGAAACAATTTAAATTAGGTTTGCTTTGCATGGTCAGGAGTAAAACAAAAGAGATGTGAAAGGAATATCTCAAAAACGGTTAACACTATAAAAATGTTGAGCTTTTTAACGTGCTCTACATTTTAAATACCTGTCTGTTTCTTACGTTTACCTGTTATGCAAGATTTATCTCGAATGAAGAGATTTTTAGAGGCTATTCCCGAAAAATTCATGATATACATTTTATTTCAACATGCGGCATTTTAATCAAAATCGTTACAGCCATTTTTGAGAAAAAATAAGATTTTCAAACATTTTTCTAAATGAAGGGTAGTATTGGGTGGGGATATTTTCTTGAAAATGTTCGTGTCGCAAACCGAAAAATACTCAATTAAAAGCCGAATTAGGTATTTAACAGTCTTTTCGTTTTTTGGATTCAGGGAACCTCAAAATATACATTTCCGGTGAAATTTCAGCATAGAATTTTTGGGTGGAATACAACACCTTCTCAATCTATTAAGTGCATAGCACGAGTAGAGAAAGAAATACCACACATATGCACCTACTTCTGGACAACCTGAAAGACCTGATTTTATCCCTCTCTTACCAGGGAGGATGAACCTCCGTGACTCTTCCCATTAGTGCAATACCTAGGTTACTTAAACCCCCGGGTCGGAAGTGGATATGCGCGTCAACCTAGGTAGAGGCGACAGCCATCTACCGTGCCGTCTACATAACTATCCAGGCTAGTACCGGAGGATATTTAGCTGTCTCAAAACCACGCCCAGGCATCACCACCCCGATGTACCCAATCTCCTATGGTGTCAGGACCACTGCCAGACCGAGTCCAACCCAATCCGAACAGCTCCCTTCTGTTGCCACATCGTCCCGTCCATGGCTACAACACCAAACCTCCCAGTCACTTGGCAGGGGCTCTTCTCTTAAACAATCTTCATTGTCAACTTCTTCTTCATCGTTGCTTCTAAAGTCAATGCCACTTCATCATTGCTTATATTTACTGGGATTACTCGGCACCAATTGAAATTGCAATGAGGAATGTTTGTTACATCTTGCATGGATGACTTCACTGCTTACGTAGCATGAATCTGAGACGTTAATATATGGAAGCCAAGTGTTTTCATACCCAGTGTTTATTTTTGTTAATGGAAGGAAATTGATACCATATTGATTTATTGATTATATGGTAAAAGAAAAATGATTTACTGAAAGTAATTAGTTTGTAAGTGTTCTGTGAATATCAGAATATTGAATTTAATGTGCATTTTAAGTACAACTTCATTTATGATCAGAACTATTTAAAGAAAGTCAACGTGGGTTTACATTGCTACGTGCATGAAAAAGGAAGTTGTTCTTTCTAGTATACCGCATCCCCAAGTGTTGGATACCCATATTTAAAATATTCACTAAGCGCAAATGGCTTATGAAATAAATATTATATGTACTGAAAGTAATTTATTTATAAATAAAAGGAAGTCTGTATTATATACTTCCTTAGAGAATGTTTAATAAGGAGAAACGTGTAGAATAAGCTTTGAGCCAATATAAGAGCTGAACTGACGCTCAACCTTTTTTTTTTTTTTTTTTTTTTTTTTTAAACAGTAACGGAGTCTGATCAGGACTCCGGTACTGTATCCCTATTTACATTTCCCCCCGTAGGTTTTACTGATTACTGGTTTACTGGTTTTACTGTTTCTTTTACAAACATATACACATTGCACAAACATATAACACCCATGCCCAAGGCGGGACTCGAAGCCACGATCCCCTGCCCACGAAGCACCAAAGCGAGACGCTTTAGCGAGCGTGGCCATGGGGACCGGCTACCTTGGGCATTCCTCATTTGTCAGTCTTCATGTGATCATCATTGCTTGGCGCAAGGGTAGCGTCCTAGGCAATGCCGGTCCCCATGGCCACGCTCGCTAAAGCGTATCGCTTTGGTGCTTCGTGGGCACGGGATCGTGGGTTCGAGTCCCGCCTTGGGCATGGATGTTATATGTTTGTGCAATGTGTATGTGTTTGTAAAAGAAACAGTAAAACCAGTAATCGGTAAAACCTACGGTGGGAAATGTAATAGGGATACAGTACCGGAGTCCTGATCAGACTCCGTTACTGTTTAAAAAAAAAAAAAAAAAAAAGGCATTTGGCGGGAACGCGAGCTCTTATACCACGCTAATGGAATGCAATCTTAATTTATCTGTGCCATCATGCAGTTTTAATAATTATTGTATCGAGTGATATTGAAGAATATACAAGAACACCTTACCAGTGAAACCAGTGTATCGTTTACAAGTATTATCTTACCTATAATGCATTATCTCCCAAGCGGGCACGATCCTAAGATAGTAATAATACCTACAACAGTAAATAATACTAAAAATAATCTCAATTACTTCGTCGATGAAGCTAGACCGAGGCAAGTCACAGTTCATCATTAAAGATTTTGTTAGACAGCCACCGTTAAAAGTAAGCTTTTTAACACAAAACACTCGAACTAAATTTTTTTCTTTATAGCTCTAGATTTATAAAATACTTATAACACTCCAATGTTACCAACTTAGGTTTTGTTACTATCACTGTACCCGTTATATAGAATGTTGTGATTTTGAAAGAGTTACGTTGCAAGTGGAGTCCGATCGATATATCGTTATGATTAATGTACAGAGAACTCCATAGAAAATAAAAAGAAAGCTACACTCATTCTTCCAAACACTTTGCTGACGTTGCAATACCACCTGATAACAGTATGATTTCTGAATTTAGCAACACAAACACACCAAGTACCTCATCACAAGGAACCAACATTTCCAATTTTAATAATTATACAAAAGATATCACACTTTCATCATAATTGCACGGTTAAGAACTTAATGTTGGCTATTATTAATAAGAATTGTATATGTTTGTTTTTTGTTATTTATCTGTATAAAAATAAATGAGGTTATGTTCCTGAGAAAAAAAAAATGTATAATAGTACCACTGCCTTCTTTACTAGTCCGTTCTCGTGTCTAAACATGCTCAATTAGACAATTTTCTTGGCAACTTCAAACATATAAAACGTGTTTGCTGGGTATTTGGTTGTAATATACTCTCGTTTATCATTTAGTAGCAGGAGGAATGGGATGGAATTATTAATTTATAAGAATTATGGTAAAGAGTGAAGAACTGACATTACTTCATCGATTACCAATCTATATCGATAGACGAATTCTATTCCCACATACACACACACGCCTCCAAGCGATAGGAAAACGTACTTTTCCTTGAACAAAAGGAATGTTGAACCTTATACTAATCAATTTATTGATAAATCTAGAAATATTGTGCTGTCTAAAAATAGCGTATAACACTCAAGTTAAAAGTGTTTTTATTTTGCTTATAGGATTGCTACTCTCGGCCCTACGGCCTCGTTACGTAAACTTTGCTTCCCACAAAATACTACCACATTTTCAACTCTTGTATCATAAATAACTATTATCAACCCAAACAACACGTGGTAGATAGCAGTGCTATACTGAGTGACGCCACCCTGCAAGTAATTTGTAATAAATCTATTGGCAGAGAATGCCTCTCTATGCCACACACCTCTGATCAGCTGGCTGTCATGGATCACTATAGATCTTCCCACGTTTAGTAACATAAGTAGTACTCGCTCGCACCGTAGCAGCCAAGGATGCCGGAACCTTTCCGATACGGGCCCTCAAAAGACGAATACAAATATTTGCACATATTTACCTCCCACTCTATATCTAATATACTCAATTATGACTTGTAATCATATTTCTCATTTCAAAAGCCAACCTCGTCGGCAACTGCAATGACCCATTTTGCCTAATAAATACATCGAGATCCACTTTTACTCATAATTTATAACGATTTTATAAACTTGTGTTTTGTACATATTGGTGTGAATAATAACACGCCATTTAGTCCAATGAACCGTAAAATAGTACAATAAAAAGGTCATTAATACATTAACAGGCAATTTTGCTGGTGTCGCTTTAAAAATAAGAGTTTCGATAAAGCAAACAATGGACCTCAGTGGTGAATATGTATTTTAATGAACAATAAATACGATGCCCATAATACAAAATATTACATAACTTATAAGAGTTGATTTTCAGAGAACAATAAGGCTATAATTATGTAAAATATTTATACTAAAGTATAATTATATAATATTTATATTTTATGCATGGTAATTCACTAATTATTCAAATCAGCAAATAACAACTATGATGAACAGTCATACAACTTTCGCTAGCTCTTACTGTTTATTACCATAAAATAAAAATCTGATATATTTCATTCACATGACTTTCTCTACATCTCTGCAACGTTTTTAAAAAGGTTATTCTTAAATTTACTTCATGGTAACCGAGAAAAATTAGCAGAAATGGTCTTGTTTCCTTGCAAATAGAAGGGAGACAGGGGAATTCATAAGACTAAAACGGTAGTAAAATCTTTTAAAAGCTGGTTGCTAAGTAACAGAAGTTCCTTTGTTTGTATGGCCAGAAATTGACAAACTCCCGTATGAGAAGAGCACAAGTATTTTATAGCTGAAACCAAAAACAAGAAATATCTCAAAAACGGCCAACTCCACGAAAATAACGCGTATAACATAAATTGTGTGTGTTAACGAGAACTAAGTATATTCTTTAATAAGCAACTTTTTGCCCATCTCTCACACCTATGCATAATTCCGCAAAATTCATCCAGAATGAAGGCTATTCCAAAAAAATTCAAAATATACATTTTATTTGCCATGTCAACATCTTTAATATACGATATTTTAATCAAAACTGTTTGAGCCTTTATGGAAAAATAAAAAATTTTGAATTTTTTTTCATGTAAAGGGTAGCTGAGGTAGCTGAGGGTGGGGGCATTTTCATGAAAATCTCCGTGTCGCATTCTTGGAAGATATTGAACTTAAATACCAAGTTCGGCGTTTAACGAACTTTTGGTTTTGAGCAATGCTGCTCACAGACACGCACACACACAGACACACAGACACACACACGCACAAAGACATACAGGGGAATTTTTCTAGAATTTCTCTTTTTGGATTTAGGGTGTCCCAAAACATATATTTCTGGTAAAATCTCGGTTTTGAATTTTTGGTTACAATACAATACCTTCTCCAACCTCTATGTACATAGTACATGTAGAGAAAGTAAAAATACTGCATCTGAAGATTTCGCATTTACTGATTTGGTGGTGATTTCCCTTTCGCACGCTTTTTACTAAGTTTTATCAAATGCAATCGGTTCCGTTATTTTTACATGAGGGGTAACACGCACATACACACATTTTCCGTGGCCTAGGGGTAACACGGTATCCTCTAGTTTCCAAGGTCGCTGAGGGCGATGTTTCTTCTTCTTCTTCTTCTTCTTCTTCCGATCGTAAACAAGAGGAGAATCTATATATGCAATTCTACACGAGTGCTTAAATTGTTTTCCTGCAGCTAAGCCAAAACGAGGATTTCGAGACTGTCTCCGTGGTCGAGTGGTCAGCGAACTGACTTTTCACGCGGAGGTCCCGGGTTCGATTCCCGGCTGGGGCGGTGAATTTTTCTTTAGCTAGGATTATTCCCCATTCCCCACAGAGTCTGGAAATGCGTGCGTGTGTGTGTGTGAAGAAAATCAAATGATTTAAACCAAACGTAAAAGAACCTACAGACGAGTTGTTTCAAGTGCAAAAGTCCCCGATATGACCTTAGATGTTAAAGGGGGATATATAAATGACAAAAAAAAAAAAAAAAAATCAGGTAGCAAACATGTAAACTCACTTTTTGTTAAAAAAACAAACAGAAAAACCACTCTTTCCTTCAAAACGTTATTCTTCTTTCCGGTCTTATTATTTAGTTTCATATAAGTAGAGGGGAACTAAGCTTAAGCTAAAGCGATAGTCAAATGTTTTAATGTTTGAAATTCGCTTATTGTCTGACTAGAAGTAAGGCAGGAGAACTTCTTATTTAAGAAAAGCAGGTATTTTAAAACTTAAACCAACAAGGAAAAATTGCTCGGAAATGGTTAACTCTAGAAACAAAAATGTATGCGACGTAAATCGTTTGTTTTAATAAGACCTACATTTTTTGTGCTGTAAGCTTTTGTCTCTTATGGTCCACCTGTTATCCAGAATGTAGTGTTCTTTTGAGCCTATTCCAGGAAATTCAAGATTTCCATTTCATTTATCACGAAAATATCTTTAAAGTATGGTATTTTAATCAAAAACGCTAAAGCAATTTTTGATAAAATTACATTTTTCAACAAAATGTTCATGTAAAGGTAGTTTAGGGGGAGATTCGCTTGAAAAGCTTGTGTCACCTCCTTAGAAGGTACTTAACTTAAATACCAAGTTTGCTATTTAATGGACGTTCTGTTTTGAGTTCAGACACACACACACACTCATACACACGCGCGCACGCGGACTATTTCTAAAAATGATTTTTTTATATATATTCTGTGAAATCTCGACATTGAATTTTTGAGTGGAATACAATACCTTCTCTTCCGACTATGTACATGCTACGTGCAGAGAAAGCAAAAATCTGCATTTTAAGATTTTTGACACATTTTTCGCATTGTGCTAAATATGATGTTGCAATCCCTTTCGCAGATTATATATTAAGTTTCAGTATTAGTCGGTTCGATTATTCTTACATAAAAGGATTACAGTCGTACACACGGATATATTAGTTATTTAATTTCCTATAGCTCCTAAATGGAGCATAGGGCATCGTTACGATGTTTCCTAGATCGGATTTGGATTTCTAGTTTATGAGTTTGCCGCTGTGCGCCATGTGGAGAGGTTGGATCGTCGGCCTCAGATGGCACTATAGGACGAAATCACAACTTACGGTCGCCAAAAGAGTGAATTTTGCCCAGAAACCTTCTTCTTTCAAAGTATGAGGTTCTTTTGCGTGCAAATAAACATTACACGAGACCACCGGCTTTACTTTCCTTCGAAAAGAAGGTATGCTAAGGATTTTTGCATTCAAAAAAGTCCATCATGCTCCTCCAGGTTTAAACCTTTATTCTTGGGTTTTAGAGGATAGCATGGCAACCAATGTATCACGGAGAGCGACACAGATATATAAATGAAATTATTTTTAAATGAGTATTGTTTCTGGCTTTAATGTACCATATTTATGTATGTGTGTGTGTGAGTGTGTGTGCAATGTTTTATAGGCTTCTATTCCGTTGCACCGATTTTGACCAATCAGATTACTTTTGGCACAAGGCAAAAATTATGGTTTAGCTTAGAATTTAAAATTCTGTTCCTTTCACAAGATTCTTTCATTTCAAAAGCTCTCAAGACCATTATACATTTCTCAGTAATTATCGTAATAACTGCAATATTGCCAATGTAAAAAAAAACTAATTACATTCCTAAACTTTCGCAAAATAACAAAATTAACAGTGAGTTTACATATTGTTCCTTAATTTAGTATCCTAAATTGATCATGGAATAATAAAACAGTCAAATAATAACAACAGTTATTATGCTTAAAAAAATACAAAGGTGATATAATCGCACAGTTGAAAGATTAATATTATTATTCAAGAGCGGATCGAAAAGTAACGCACAATAATTTTTTTTACAAAAAAGTTTAATAATTGAAACAAATCTAAAACGAACTTACTTTTTATCTACTTTTCGACACGGTCACCAAATTTCTCAAAACATTTGCCCCATCGTGATACCAGTGTCAATATGCCCTGTTCGTAGAAGTCCATCTGTGGACTACTGATTTCAGTTCCGCATTTGTCGCAAAGCATTGTCCGGCCAGGAAGTTCTTCATGGGACCAAATAGATGCAAGTGTGCCGGTGCAATGTCTGGACTGTATGGTGGAGGTTGGAGCACCTCCCAACCAAATTTGAAGCTTTTCTGACGAACAGCAGCAGCAACATGGGGCGAGCATTATCATGAAGTTTGACGCCGCATTAATGTTGTGGCGTTTGTCACGAAGGGCACGACGTAGCTTCACCAACGTTTTAATTTAGACTGCAGCATTCACTGTGGTCCCGTGTTCAGCAAAGCCCACCAATAAAACATCATCCCAGAAGCACTTTCCCAACAGATTGATTCACTTTGGATTTTTTCTTTACTGGGGAACCAGCATGTTTCCACTCCATACTTGCCTACTTTGTTTCAGGTGTGAAGTGGTATGTCCACGATTCATCACTAGTGACGATTCCTTTCGCCAGCCCCTGTGGCTGTCTGTCAGGTTCTTAGACACCCAGCGAACACTAATTTTACGAAATTTCAACATGTCATGAACAATATCATACACTGCACCGTAGGAAATATTGAACTGTTGCGATAAGGTTCCTAGTTACACACGCCGGTCGTTCAAAATTGTCGCCTGAATGCCTCTGCCTTTCTGCGGGGTTGCAGCTAATACCGGTTTTCCGGAGTGTGGCGAATTACTGAGGTTCACATGACCCTCCTGGTAGAGTGCACCAACCACTAGAGACATTGCTACGGTCCATATAATCGTCCTTATACACACCACGCTTGTCCTTCTGAATTTCACTCGGTTTATACCCTTTGGTCCACAAATATAGAACCACATCTCCGCTCTTCACGCATGCGCGCCAAAATTGTTGTGCGTTACTTTTCGATCTGCCCTCCTATTAGACTCTAATAATAGCAAAAACATCAAACCAGACAAAATACTTCTACTTTATTGTTATCACCTTATTAATCTTCATATGATTATTTATTGTATATTGTATATTGGTACACAAAATGATTCAGTATAATCACATTGGTTGCATAAGTTCTGTGGCACTAATAAGCGTACCATAGGTGCATTCATAAAAGTGGATCATTACAAACTGATACTTCATTGTTGTTCAACCGTGCTCTTGCATATTGTTTTCTCAGGTAGTAAATGGTATACGATAAATTAACGTCTCTGTGTATGAAATAGTCAAAGATTTAGGTTAGAGTTGATTATTGATAACACGAAAAACCAATTTCAGGATTGGTGTTATTCCTGTTCTCTTGCCAAGCAAATATTCGAGTAACTATAGAAAGTGGCTTGTACTTGTTCACAATGAGGCATATTTAAATTGGAAGAGGTGGACTTTGCACGCGATATCAAGGTTTGATTAATGAAATGTTCCCCACTTCTGTAAATGTCTTATCGGAAGTCATTTTCTTGACGATCTCTGGCGGCATGCAAGCTTTTCACTTCAGTTAACATGGAACGACCTCTGATTGGGCTGCGGCACGATGACGTTGCAGTTGTTCGCTCTGCTTTCGGCATTCCTTCTGCTCACAAATTCTGTACGCCTTTTAAATCGAAATATTTTAAGGTCGGGTAATAATTACCATTAAATACAAAAAATTTATTTAAACCTGATGTTTTTTATGTCACTGAGGAATCTGATAACCTACATTAGCCTGACTTTCTCTATTCATACATCTATAAGCTATTCTTACAAACATTTTTCTTCTATCTGCGTCATATTAATAGCATTTAAATTTTTGCAGTTTTATTTTATTTACAAAATTTGTAAGTAAAGAGAGTGAAGGGACAGTCAACTCTTTGGAAAGTGAGTCACTATATGTTGGTTTTAAATTTGCATTATTACTGTGACCACGAAAAAAACAAACAAATGATGAGTTAGCACTAAAAATAAAGGATTTATAAATTCAAACAATAATAAGATTCTAGTTAAAGCTAAATGCCATCTTTTATTTTACAAAAATTGTGTTTTTTAAATGTTATAAACGTATTTTTCATATAAATTTTAACACAGAGAAAAACACAAAGGATTCATATAAGGGAGTATATGGAATCAGACTATTTATGAATATACTTTGACAAATTTAATAATATTAGAATATTAAATATTAATTGCAATAGTATTAAAATATCAACATTGATTATTAATAATGTTTAATCACCAAAAATTAAATGGTATAAATGACATTAAAATATTACATTTTAAAAGTTATAAATTCTTTGTTTTCCCATTTAAAAACGTTTTTTTTTTGTTTTATCATTCAGGTTATTGTTTATGTCATATACGTTTTGCAGATTTCGCCGATTTTGAGACAGTCCTTGTTATTGGTTTCAATTATAAGTACATACCTTTTCTTAAAACGGGAAGTCACCTTTCTTTTCATCCCTCTTGTTTTACTGCTGGCTATGTAAAGAGAACCGAACCTCAATTGATTTACATATTGACTAGCTCTTAAAAGATGTGACTGTCACATTAGCCTAGTGTACGCTCTTGTTTTCCTTCTGCTTACAAGAAAGCAAGTAATAAGACCAATTCTGCTAATGTTTGTCTCGATAGCATGAAGTAGATAAGCGAATAGGTATTGTAAGAAACTATTTTACATGGAACAGCTGAGACAGTTATATGAATGGAGCTTATCAGATATTTTGCTCCAGTGAAGGGTTCCTGTGAATAACTGTCCCAATTTTGAGTATCTGGAAAGTGTTATTGAGGAGTTAAACAGAATTTATAGTTCTCAGAGTTGCCATAGGAACTACATGGTGAAATAATAATAGTAATAATAATTATTATAACTATAATTATTATTATTGTTGTTAGTTTATATGCTTTGCATGGCCAGCAGTAAAACGAGAGAGATGAAATGAAATGTGGCTTCCCGTTTGAGAAACGTTATGTAGTTTAAAATTGAAACCAATAACAAGGAATAAGACTACCTCAGTGGTCGAGTGGTCAGCGAGCGACTTCTCACCCGGAGGTCCCGGGTTCGATTCCCGGCTGAGCCGGGGAGTTTTTCTTTTACTAGAATCATTCCCTATCCCCCACAGAGTCTGGAAGTATGTATGTTAGAGTGAATGTGTGTGTTTGTTTGAGGAAAGTAAAATGATTTAAAACCAAACGTAAAATAACCTACAGACAACGAGTTTTTTCAAGTGCAAAGCCTCCGTTATGACCTTAGATGTTAAAGGGGGCTATATAAATGAATAAAAAAAAATAAAATAAACAAGGGATATCTCAAAAACATAAAATCTACAAGAAAAACGTACATGACATAAACAATAACCTAAATGATAAAACAAAAAGGTGTTAAATGGTAAAACAAAGAGTTTGTAAGATTTAAACATTAATATTTTAATATTTTTATGCAACTTAATATTCAGTCTTTAAACATTATTAACAATCAATGTTGATATTTTAATACTATTAATTACTATTAATATTTTAATATTAAATTTCTCAAAATATATTCATATGTAGGCTGATTCTTAATGCTCCCTTATATAAAACCTTTGTGGTTTTTCTCTGTGTTAAAATGTAGGAGATAGGAGAAGCTTATTAGAAAACTAAGCAGATAGCATTAAAAAAAAAACAATTATTTTAAAATAAAAGATGGAATTTACCCTTAACTGACCTGACGTTATATCGATAAATGTTCGACCCTTATCGATCAATCGTAATAATGACGCTCATTATATTGTATAATATTGTTGCTGGCGGAGATAAATTTGAATAGCACTGAGATCTGGCAACACTGCCTGGACCAGTAGTGAGAACAGCGGTAAACAAGTATATAGACACAAGGAACTCATAAATAATTCATTTTCCTTGCTGCTAGGGATCACACATTTCTTTTGGCCTTTTCGTCTTTTTTATTTCACACATCATGTCATACATGGTTAAGGGGAGTGGGGATTCCCCAACATCGGTATCAAAAGCAGGCATATGTAGTTGCCACAGCAACCCCACAGACAAACACTGCCGCAGTTGCAAAGTTAGAGTTTAGGCATTTATCATTTAACTCGAACTTTTGAAGTGTTTAGTTATTTAGAGACCTACAGCAATCTATTTATAAATCTAATGTGTTCTATTCACATGCTTGTTTTACAAACAAAGCTCTTACAAAAGTTATTTTTCTTTCTGTCCACGTTAATCGAGAAAAAACATTGGCAGAATGGTCTTATTAATAGTTCCTTACAAGTAGAAGGAAATTAAGGGGATGCACCATCTAAAGCGATAGTCAAATGTTTAAAAAGTGCATTATGCGATTGTCATTGAAATTTGCTTCTTTGCTTCTTTGCAGGAGTAAAACAAAAGAAATACGGACGACTTCCTGTTTGAGAAAAGTGTAATCATTTTAAAATTAAAAAAAGAAATAACAAAGAATGTCTCGAAAACAATTACTTCACAGCAAAATGTTTTGTAATCGGTTTAATCGTATTTGTGGGATCGACAGCCCCCTAGGACTTACAAGCCAATGCCTAGGGGTCAGTGGCCTATCGGGGAGGCCAAAGGCACAAAACCACAGAATGGGTATCTGGAACGAGTGGTCAACCCGTAGCAATGTACACAGTAGTTGGAGAAGGTATTGTATTGGACCCAAATTTCACCGGAATAGTATATATTTTTAGGTTCCCTGTTTCGGAAAAAAACATTTTCAGAAATAGGGCAGTGTGTGTGTGTCTGTGTGTGTGTGTCTGTGTGTGTGTGTGTGTGGACAGCAAATCTCAAAAACGTAAAGACCGTTAAATACCAAACATTGTATCTATGTTTGGTATCTTCTAAGGATGCGACAAGATGTTCGAGAAAATCCCCTCACCACAAACTAGCCTTTAAATAGAATTTGTTTTTAATTATTTTCTCAAAAATAGCTCTAACGATTTTGATTAAATAAGTTAAAGGCCTTTACATGACAAATAAAATATATATTTTGAATTTCTCTGGGAGTAGCCTCTGAAGACATCTTTATTCTGGATACTGTTGCTAAATTTTCATAAAGGCTAAGCCGTAAGAGATAGATAAAAACGTAATACACAAAAAAGCTGATGTGTTCCATTCACATGACTTACTTATTGCTTGCTTCCTTGTTAGTAGAAGCGAAATAGGGGGGTACCATAGCTTAAAGTGATAGTCAAAAGCTGGTTGCTCTGCGACTGAAGTTCCTTTGTGTGGACACGAGTTCACAAAGTCTTGTATGAGAAAAGTATGTCTTTATATCTGAAAAAAAAGGAATATCTCAAAAACAATCAACTCCACGAAAAAAATGTATATAACATAAATTGTGTGTTTTAAGGTGCTCTACATTTGTTGTGTGGTAAGTTTTTGTCCATCTCTTACGGTTTAGCAGTTATGCAAAATTCTGTAAAATTGACCGAGAATAAAGTAATCTTCAGAACAATTCAAAATATAAATTTTATTTGTCAGGTAAATATCTTTAATAAACGATATTTTAATCAAAATCGTTAGAGTCATTTTTTATAAAATCACAATTTTCGAAAAAAATGCCATGTAAAGGGTAGTTTGGGGTTGGGGATTTTTCTCAAAATCTTCGTGTCGCACCCCTGGAAGATACTAAACTTAAATACCCAGTTTGGTATTTTACCGATTTTTCGTTTTTGAGTTATCGTGTTCACAGCCACACGGACCTTTTTCTGAATTTTTTTTTTTTTGGATACAGGGGACCCTAAAGCATATATTTCCGGTGAAATCTCGGTATCGATTTTTTTGGTGGAGTGCAATACCTTCTCTATACACTATATACATAGCACGTATAGAGAAAGTAAACATGTACATGTCATTAAAACGCATAGCTTATATTATTTTTCGTTTTTGTTGTAGAGAAAATTGTATTCTAGATATTCCTTATCATTAGTTTCTATTTTAAACAACCGTTTCTCTAACGGAACAATGCATATGAATTGTATTCTAGATATTCCTTATCATTAGTTTCTATTTTAAACAACCGTTTCTCTAACGGAACAATGCATATGAACCGAACCCCAGTTCTTTCTCATAGTGATCAGCTTTTAAAAGATTTGACTATCGCTTTAGCCCAATGTATTCCCTTATTTCCTTTATATCTACAAGGAAGCAGGTAATTACACCAATTCTGGTAATGTTTATATAAGTTAACATTGCGTAGATAAAAGAATAGTCGTTTGTAAGAATAGTTTGTATATAGAACAGCTAGGGAAGGTTATTTGAATAGAAAATATCAGCGATTTTATTTCCTTTGGCTAAAAATTGCTTTACCTTATCTAGGTTTAATATCGTATTGTAATCCCTACAATTATATTTATAATCTTTCTTTTACAGTTTCGGAGCATCATTTAAGTAATAATAAAATTACTCATTATTTAGAACCTCTCAGGTAAAAGCTATACAGAAAAATTTCTTTCGTATATGGATTATTTCAATGTCCAAAGCCAATGCAGGTACGGAAAGGAGTTGTTAGTCAAATACGAGAAGGAAGCAACAGGTTTTTGGAAACGACATTTCCAAGAACTGGTTCTAGGGGTTGCTGGAGACCTCCCTGGTTGAGCTAGGCTCTCGTTAATTTCTCATTTAAAATAACCGCCCCAAACTGCCCTAATATCCGCTGACAGATTGGTTCCAAAAACCACCGGTAGACTTTGTGATTTAAGTTTGTTCTAAATCCACTGCAGAATCATGTTGCATGACATTAAGTTCCTGCTGAGAGCACAAGTAGGAACATCTTGCACATTTAGGAACATTTTAGCAATTTTTTTTTAAAATGTATTGTATTATTTTCACATGATTTCTCTAACCTCTATTGTTTATTAGTATATAAAACGAAAGTTGATTTTTTCAACTAACTTATTATAATTGCAGAAATAGCTGCATGCATATTTCGTTATAAAGACTATTATTGGATTGGTTATAGTATAGGCTGAATTGAATAAAAAACACATCTGATGTGTTCCATTCACATGACTTTCTGTACATCTCTGCAACAAATTATTGTTAGAAAGCATATGCTTCTATTTACTTCATGCTAATCGAGAAAAAATTAGCAGAAATAGTCTTATTACTTGCTTCCTTGTAAGTAGAAGCGAAATAAGGGAGTACCATAGGTTAAAGTGATAGTCAAAAGTGGTTGTTATGCGACTGAAGTTCCTTTGTTTGTATGGACAGGAGTTCACAAATTCCTAATGAAAAAATTTTGTTTTTTAAAGCTGAAACCAAAAAACAAGGAAATATAAATAAACGATCAACTCCATGGAAAAATTGAATATAACATAAATTGTGTGCTTTAACGTGTTCTACATTTTTGTGTAGTAAGTTTTCATTTATCTCTTTTGGTTTAGGAGCTATGCAAAATTCCGTAAATTTCATCCAGAATAAGGTTAGTTTCCGAGGCTATTCCCAGAAAATTGAAGATATACATTATATTTGTCAGATTCATATCTTGGATATACGATATTTTAATCAAAATCGTTAGGGCCATTTTTAAGAAAATCAAAATTTTCGAAAAACGTTCCATGTAAAGGGTAGTTTGGGGTGGGGGGATTTTTCTCAAAATCTTCGTGTCGCATCCCTGGAAGACTAAACTTAAATACCAAGTTTGGTATTTTACCGACTTTTCGTTTTTGAGTTAAAGTGTTCACAGACACACGTACACACGGACACTGACACACACACACACACACACACGGACCTTTTTTTGGATACAGAGGACTCTAAAACATATATTTCCGGAGAAATCTCGGTATCAATTTTTTGGGTGGAATGCAATACCTTCTCTATACACTATGTACATAGTACGTATAGAGAAAGTAACAAACAAAATACAGAGCCTACCTACCAAAAAAGTCTGATGTGTTACATTCACATAACTTTCTCTAGCAGTTCCGTATACAAATTATTCTTACAAAAGATTACCCTTTTATTTCCGCTATGCTAATCTAGATAAACATTAGCAGAATCGGTCTCATTACTTGTTTTCTCGTAAGAAGAAATAAGGGAATACAAAAGGCTAAAGAGATAGTCAAATCTTTTAAAAGCTGGTCGCTATGTGAAACAATGGAAGTTTCATTCGCTTTATATAGTCCCATTTGAGAAAGGTTAGGTAGTTTGATATTAAAACCAATAACAAGGAGTATCTAAAAACGGTCAAACCCTCGAAAAAACTGTATATGACGTACATTGTGTGTTTTAACAAGATCATTTTTATGCAGTAAGTTTTTGTCTATCTCTTAGGACTTAACTGTAATGCAAAATTCTGCAAAACTCATCAAGAATAGAAGATCTAGAGAGGCTTATGATAGAAAATTCAGGTATACGTTTTATTTGTCATATAAACATCTTTGATATACGGCATTTTAATTAAAATCCTTTGAGTCACTTTTAAGAAAAACAAAATTATCAAAATAACTACGATGTAAAGGGCAGTTTGGGGTGAGGGGATCTTCTTGAAAATCGTTGATTGCATTCTTGAAAGTCATTAAACTTAATACCAAGTTTAGTATGTAACCGTCTATTTGTTTTTAAGCTATGATGTTCAAACACAGACAGACACACACATACCTTTTTTCTAAAAATTTTTGTTTGGATTTAGGTGAAATCTTGGTTGTTGCGGTGCTTTATTGTTTTGATTTAATCCTGCAGTATCGCTAGTCTGTAAGAATAGCGTATACAAATATACATAAAACTAGCTATTGGTGGATACTGAAAGGTGAAAAGAAGAGTTTATAATTACCCTTTAATCTAAAAGCTGGCTTTAATCTCTCAAAAATAAAAGCTCTGAAACTGAGATATAAAACATGTGAACCTTTTCGATTTATTGTCCTTTATATACATGCTTCTCTTGTTTTCTGCCTCCTACATATAAACGACGGTGGAAATACAAATATATTTAGCTGCTCTTGGGAATAGTTCTAAAAACAAGTAATTATTTAGGAGACTCTGCATATGAATATTTTTTGAAATGCATGTTTTGTGAACCTCTAAATAAAAACATTTTAGAAACAAGTACGCGCGTGTGTGTGTCTTTCTCTCTCTGTTTTTTTACTTTCTCTACACGTACTATATACATAGTGTATAGAGAAGGTACTGTATTGCACCCAAAAATTCGATACCGAGATTTCACCGGAAATACATGTTTTGGGTCCCCCTGAATACAAAAAAAAAGAATTTTTGGAAAAAGGTCCGTGTGTGTGTGTTTGTGTGTCTGTGAACAGCATAGCTCAAAAACGAAAAGACCGTTAAATACCAAACTTGGTATTTAAGTTTGGTATCTTCCAAGGATGCGACACGAAGATTTTCCTTCAACTACCCTTTACATGGAACTTTTTTCGAAAATTTTGATTTTCTCAAAAATGGCTCTAACGATTTTGATTAAAATATTGTATATCAAAGATATTTACCTGACAAATAATATGTATATCTTGAATTTTCTGGGAATAGCCTCTGAATACTGCTTTATTCTGGAAGAATTTTGCATAACTGTTAAACCGTAAGAGATGGACAAAAACTTAACACACAAAAAATGTAGAGCACATTAAAACACACAATTTATGTTATATAAATGTATTTCGAGGAGTTGATCGTTTTTGAGATATTCCTTGCTTTTTGTTTCACCTTTGAAATACTTGAACTTTTCTCATACAGGAAATTTTCAACTCGTGTCCATACAAACAAAGGAACTTCAGTCACCTAGTAACCAGCTTTTGACTTCACTTTAACTATGATACTCCCATATTTCGCTTCTACTTACAAGGAAGCAAGTAATAAGACTACTTCTGCTAATTTTTTTGTCGATTAGCTTGAATTTAATAGAAGAATAAGTACTAACAATAATTTGTTACACAGAAGTAGAGAAAGTCATGTGAATGGAACACATCAGTTTTTCTCTCTCTCTCTCTCTCTCTCTCTCACTCTTCCTCTTTGCGTGTGTATGGTGTGTGCTATAGGTTCAAAAACGAAAAGTCCGTGAAATACCAAGGAGGCGACACAAAGGTTTTCAGAAAAAAAAAAATCCCCAAGCTTTCCCTTACATGGAAAGGCTTTCGATTTTTTTTTCTAAAAATGGATATATTGATTTTTCTTAAAATTCCATATATTAAAGGTTATTTACATGAAAAATTAAATCCATATATTGAATTTTCTGGGAATAACCTCTGAGGACCTCTTCATCCTAGTTTTGTATAATTGGTAAAGCACTTTTTGTGGAGTTTATCATTTCTAGTTACTCCTTGTTATTGATTCCAATTTTAAAACACATTTTTTTTAAACGGAAAGTCTTCATTCGTTTCATGTCACTTTGGTTTGCTTCTGGTCATGGAAAGAGTACCGAATTTCATTGTCAACTGAATAGCGACAACTTTTAAAAGATAGATTATCGCTGTGCCCCAGTGTATTTCCTTATTTCTCTTCTATTTACAAGGAAGCAAGTAATAAGACCATTTCTACTAATGTTTATCTCAATTAATATGGTGCAGATAAAAGAAAAATCTTTGGTAAGAATAGTTTGTTTGTAGAACAGGTAGAGAAAGTTATATGAATGGAACATAGCAGAATATAAAGCAGTTTGCTATTTAGTGTCCAAACAGCTACAAGGTTTAAACACAGTTATGGACACAAAACAAAACAAACCTGGTCAACCTTCAAGAAGAGCAACTGTCTATATGAGTGGTATTCTTAGATTGCTATCTCTTCTGCTGATTTTCCTGGTGCATAGTGGCTTGTTTCCCAGTTCAGGGATTTCCACACTTTTATAGAAGTTAAGTGGCTGTAAAAGTATACCACTTAAACGCATTCTTATTTAAACAGCTACGCAAGACCTTAGTAGCCTCCTACGAGATTTCTTCTTTGGTAACTGTTTTTTCTCCTGCAAATTAAAGTTCCACACAGTGTTTAAAGGCAAACTCTTACCTAATCACTGGCGTTTCCTCTGAGATTGCATTCGGCAGGTCGTGGGATCAATTGCCCCCAGTCGACCTTTCTGAGCCATTGGTTTTCCATGTCACTAGGCGAACCCGGGGAGGCTTCTTCATTCCCCTGAACTGTCCCTTCATTTCATCTCCATTTCATCCAACAGGTCTCTTTCAGGGTTATAAGTGTCGTCGGTGTGCCCCTAAGTTTGATCAAATCTGCGGTGCGTCGAGATGAAGAACTGCTTGGGAACTGTTTGAGACCCTCCACGATGGCTCCCTTTCGCCCTCGAATTCCGGCTGCCCACTGTGATTACTCTCATCTCGTCCTATCCTCCTAGATCTGACGGAGTGGCTGAGGTGAGAAATCCCCTCCCATACACTACCATACTAAGTATACTATACTATCTATTCACTAGATTGATACGCATCGCAACGGACACACATGGTCACTACACCGAGGTACAACACAGTAATGCGCGCAAGAAAGTATTTCCTTTTTTTATAATATATTTTTCAGAATGAATTTATTGGTAAATACTAAAATCATCTATACAAATACCTAAGAGTGTAACAAACGCTGATTTCTGTCATTAACCATAATTACAAGTTACAATATGAAATTTGTATGAGTCACCTTTTATCCGGAATATTATATTTAACAGTTATGTTTAGTATCATTGAGGGTGACGCTGTGAAGTTGCTGTTACTTATATCTACGTAAAGCATAAGGCAGGTATACCATTGAATAATAATGAAAAAACTATAGTGTTGAAATAGCCAAATAAATAAATAAATTAATTAATTTTTGGACCTTCTTTAACTGCTGCTGTTCTTGGCACCTCATTCTATACTGGGCGTGAAAAATTACTTAATTTTGCTCAAAGGTCTGCTCTAATGCCTCTTTATCAGCCTGAAGTTCTTATACGTGCCGTAAATCTACGATAGAAACAAGCGACTTCTCTTTCCTTCCTGGAAGCCATGCTAAGGATTTTTATACATGGAAAAAAAATCGATTGCCTTACCCCGAGTTTGAATCCGCGATCTTGGCTAGCATGTTATCCCTAGATTACAAGAGAGGCCATAATGTTGAATGTTTATTATTATAAGCTTCGTGAGAGATGCTCACTTCCCGTAAAATAAGTGACGAAATTAACTTCTGAGTTCACCGGTATTTTAGCTACAGGTACAGTGTTTCTAAAAAGCTGAAACGGGAAATGGTTATATCCCGAAAAAAAAAGAAAACGTGTGAAATATGCGGTGAAGAATGTGATGATTTTTTGAAAAATGCAATTCGGATAACAACACTTTTTTTTTTATTTTCTTTTTGAACCGCCAACAGTCGATAAGGTGTTAGCAAGTTAATGCTCATCCAGATTTGACTAATTTCAGATGAACCGCATGAACATTTTATATGAAATTGAGTTCGAATTTATCAAAGGAGGCCTAAAACGGCTTTAATTGATATGGAACTCGTTACTTTTAGAATGATTATATGTGCGCCCATTTATTTTATTGTAACTGTCAGTATTATGACCTTTAACCGCTAACACAATATGCTAGTCGCCATATAAGTAGTCCGAATAAGGGTTCTGTTCTTTTTGCATTACATGCTGCAAATACTCACCACGTGGTCATGAAAGTATAAAGTATTTCAGGCGCGAATGGCGGAAGTTGAACTGGTCGTCTGTGTTTTGTTTTGGGGGGTCAACTTAAAGGTGAATAGATAACAGTATGGTTGAGATTCACAGTTATCAGAAAAATACTTTTTGAAGTTCTCTGAGAAAAAAAAAAGTGTTCAATTCTCTACAAACTATTGCTACAAGGATTATTCATTTATCCACATCGTGCTAATCCAGATAAACAATATCATAATTGTTGTATTAGTTTCTTCTAAGTAGAAGGGAAATAAGGTAACACACTAGGCTAAAGTAATAATAGTAAAATATTATAAACAGCCGGTGGCTATGTGAAACAATTGAAGATCGGTTTGCTTTCCACGGCTATGACTAAAACAAGAGAAAATTGAAACGAAAGATGAGCTTCTGTTTGAGAAAAGTTCAAGCAGCTTAAAATTAAAATCAATAGCAAGAATATCTCGGAAAGAGTTAACTCTGTATAAAACGTATATAATATAAATTGTGTATTTTAGCTAGAGCAACACTTTTTGTGCAGCAATTTTTTGTGCATCTCTTACGGTTTACCTATCATGCAAAATTTATCCAGAATGAAGCTATGATTTTTATCGTTATAACTATGAGGCTAAGAGCCTGTCATCATTTACATCTTGTCTCCAATATCGGTTGCTCAAACTGATGCAATATTACCTCTTGCTTCTTGGAATATATAGTTTATCCAACATGACCGTCGGGTATCGTACACTATTATTGTGTATAATAACTGTTATAAATGTCAACAACATATCTAACATATGTGGATTTTCCAAATGTCATAGTTTCATTTACCTTAAGAATGGTTTGTAGAAGAGTGAGAGGAAAAAGTAATGAGAAACATATAACATTTTTAGGGTTGGGAGTAGAATTCTCATAAATATTTTTTTCTCTGCCTCTCTAATATATGTTTATGTATAGGCAATGAATTCAATGCCGATATGCAACAATGGATTCATACTCTCTGTGAGAACTCATATTTACAGATATGTTTTATTTCTATTATCGTTTACCTCCAGCTTCTTCACTTTGGATTCTCTGTTGCGATGCAGTCTATACCCATACCATGATGTCATTGCCCGGCTCAGAGCAGTAGGGATTTATGAAATGGAAGCACATACCCAGTTGGCCTCAGAAAGTCGTAGTACCACTTTTTAATCAAATGAAGAGGTAAAGAAGGAATTCACAAATGATTTTCGCATCAAGAAAAATGGTTTTCTCAAGGGATGTATCTGCGTGCTATTGGATTTCTGGAAGAATTGAACAGATTTCAGTGGGGACTTAAGCTATACCTCTAGTGGCAATAAATCAATATATAACACTTTACCAGTTTCCATTTGAACTGCCGTACAAATTATAACATCTACCATAGCCCCATGTCTCGGAGGAGTTTATAATATTAGGAATATTATTCGATATTTATATATTTTTACTTAGTGTTGTATACACCAATACATATGTACCCATATATCTCTTTTTTAACTGAGATTCAGATTATTTGCCTAAGCTTGGATACTTCCCTTTTCTACCAAACTGCCTCCCTCCGATTTGCCAGTTTCCTTACAACCACTCATATACCATAACGGGTTTTATGTGATTTATGTGACTTATTATGTACAGAATGATAAACCAAAGGGAAGTAATTATTTGAGAGTTGTTCTTGCACATTAAAATGAGAAAACAAAACATAAATGGTTACATATACGATGTTTAAAGGTAGAAACAATAAGTAACATTATTGACATTTATTATTACTCATAGAAAATAATCTTATGTGGTTTATTCATTGCATTCTCTACCTATTCTATAACAAAAATTGTTACAATTTTTCTATTTTTCAATCTCTTTACGCTACTAAAGATAAATATTAGCAGAAATTGTCTTATTATTTAGTTTATTATAAGAGAAGAGAAATAAGGGAATATGTTAGGGTAAAGCGTTAATCAAATCCTTTAAAAGCTGGTTCAGATTCTGTTGTCTTTGCGTGGCCAGCAGTAAAACAAAACTAACAAAAAAAAAAAAAAAAAAAAAAAACCGGAATGAGAACTTCCTGTTGGAGAAAAGAATAAATATTTTAAAATTAAACCAATAAAGATGAATATATTGAAAATGGTTAACTACATAACAAATATATGTCCAAAAAGTTGCTCTTTTTAACAATCTCTCTCTCTCTCTCTCTCCCTCTCTCTCTCTCTCTCTCTCTCTTACGATATACCAGTTATGAAGCCATCAAATATTAAGAGTTCTTCAGAGGCTTTTCCCGAATAATTCAAGATATACGTTTTATTTATGATGTAATTTCTTTAATATACAGTATTTTAATAAAAATTGTTAGATCCATTTTTGAGAAAATCATAGTGTTCTATGTAAACGGTAGTTTGGGGAGGGCAGATTTTCCTGAAAAGCTTCGTATCGCATACTTGGAAGATGCTGAATTTATCACTTTTGGCATTTAACAAATTTTCGTTTTTGAGTTATGCTGTCCACAGACACACACGCACCTTTTCTTAAAATAAACTATATTTTGGATTCATGGGACCTCAAAATATATATTTTTGGTGAAATCTCGACATAGATTTTTGGGTGGAATACAATACCTTCTCTACGTACTATATGCATAGTACGCATAGAGAAAGTAAAAATCTTAAAATACAGAATCAAACGCTGAAGCAAATGTTTGCAATTATTCATATCACTCCAGGGATGTAAACAAATATTTTAAAGTATCCTTTAAGTCAAATTTTGGGCTAGAATGTATTTGGGACGGTAGTCCTTTGTTTCCTTTTACTCCATACCCCCTCTCACAAACCAGCACAGCATTTCATTTGTCCTGAAAATATGTTAAATGTGTGACATTTTAATCAAAGTCGTCAGAGTAATTTTTGTGGAAATCAAATATTTTGAAAACCGTATCATGTAATGAGTAGTTTGTGTCACATCTTTGGATAAGTCACAATATAGTTTGATGTGTAACCAGTTTTTGTTTTTACATTCTCTACATAATAAATGGTACATGGGTAAAGAAGGTATTGATTTCACTTCATCGAAAAATTTGATACCGAGATTTAACCGAAAAGAGTCTCCTATATAAACAAATTTTAGAAAAAGGTCCGACTGTGTGTCCATGTGTCTTCGGATACGATAATTCAAAAACAAGAAGTCGCTAAAATCCAAACTTGGTAATTAATTTTAGCATCGTTCAAGATTTTGAGAAAAATTTTGGTAAATTTTCAAAATTTTTAATTTTCTCAAAAATGGCTCTAAGATTTTTATTAAAATATCATATGTGTGTATTTAAAGTATTTTCATGACAAATAAAATGTATATTTTGAATTTTTTGGGAATAGCCTCTAAAGAGCTCTTCTTTCAGAATGAATTATACTGAATATTGCATAACTGCTAAACCGTTACAGACAAAAACTTGCTACACAAAAAAAAAAAGTAAATTTTGTCAAAACGCATAATTATGCCATTTAAATTTTTTCCTGAAATTGACCATTTACGAGATATTTCTTACTATAGGTTTCAGTTTTAAAATACTTAAAACATTTTCTCGTACAAGTATTTGTCATCTCCAGGTCATGCAAAGAAATAAATTTCAATCAGATAGCAACCAGCTTTTAAAGGATTTGACTATTGCTTTAGTCTAGTGTATTTCCTTTCTAGTTACAAGAAAGTAAGTAATACGCCATTTCTGCTAATTCGTGTCTGGATTAGCACGAAGTAGATAGACGAATAAAATTTTTAAAACTAATTTGTTACAGAGATGTAGAGAAAGTTATGTGAATAAAAACTCAGATTTTTACGTTATACTGACTACAGACACTCACACATACACAGACACTTTTCTAAGATTGCTTTTTTTGGATTTAGTGGTCTCTAAAGCGTGTATTTGCAGTGAAAACTACGTAATACGATTCTTGAGAGAAGTAAAGAGGAAAGAATTTTCATGTAAACCTCATTTTTTTTATTTATTTATTTTTTAGAAAACTTACGGTTTATCAATTAATGAAAAACCATTGAGAAAGAAGAGTCGTTCCAAAGAAATTCAGGACATACATGTTATTTGCCATGTAAATAAGTTTAATATGGGTAGTTTTAAAAAATCGAAAATTTTGAAAAACGTTGCATGTAAAGGTAGTTTAGAGTGGAAGGATTTTTCTAAAAATCGTGTCGCATACATTTCTTAATTTTTTTTTAGGGGGAAGGTGGAAAGGAAAGAGGAAGATCCAGTAGAAAAGGCGGCAAAATATAGCAGAAATGTTCACATAAATAGCATTATTCAACAACAAATGCCCAATCTAACGGAAATTACAATGCTTCATAGGAAATTTCCGTTCCTGTCTTGCAGTATTGCATGTGAAGTTCCATGCCTAGGAACCTGAGTTTTTTCAAATATAATTAACGCCTTCAACCAACACGTCAGGCGCATAAGCTCCATCTGTCGGTATCAAGTTAGGATTGAGATGCTCTCAACAAGCGTGTCGGCGATACCAGCATTCATTTGTTTTATTGCCAACGGTATTTGCCACGGGCAATTACACTTGCATTTCTTTGGTTTCTCTTTGGCCGTGTTTGCTTCTTGTTGCTTGTCTTGAAACATCTTTTTTTGCCTTGTACCCAAGGTCGCAATTTAGGGAACACCTCCGTCAGAGTTCGATTTCATGACGATTTGTGTCCAACTTTTGACCACCACGCCCAGTCACGACATCCTCAAGGATAAACACTAGCGCTAGATTGGAATTAGCAAATTAGAGACGTTCTTAAAGCTGATCTTTGGTAGTTGGCTTTGTTTGATGTAATGTGTGTGACCAAAATACGCAGTTCTAAATATCCTATAGAAGCATCTTGTATTTTCCCTTCTGATATTAAGAGATTCAGTAACGCTTACTGAGTTACAATATTATTTGTTTATTTTCTCTACACGTACAATGTACAGAATGTATAAAGAAGATATTGTATTGCACCCAAAATTCGATTCGATACCGAGATTTCACTTGAAATATGTTTTGAGCCCCCCGAATCCAAAAAAAAAAGCATTTTTAGAAAAATGTCCATGTGCGCCTGTTTGTCAGTGTGTGTGTATGTATGTGTGTGTGTGTCAGCATAGCTCAAAAACAAAAAGTCCGTTAAATACCATACTTAGTATTAAGTTCAGTATCTTCCCAAGATGCGACACAAAGATTTTCAAGGAAATACCCCGTCCCCCAACTACTCTTTACATTAAAAATATTCAAAAATTTTGAGTTTCTCAAAAATGGCTCTATTTCAACTAAAATATTGTATATTAAAGATATTTACGGCATAAATAAAATATATATCTCTTTATTCTGATTAAGTTTTACAGAATTTTGCATAACGGTTAAACCCTAAGAGATAGACAAAAACTTACTACGTAGATCTCGTTAAAACACTCAAATTATGCCATAGACATTTTTTTATGTAGAGTCGACCGTTTCTGAGATATTCGTTGTTATTATTTACAATTTTAAACTACTATAAGTTTTCGCAAGTGGGAAGTGATGTTCGTTTTATCTTCACAATAAACAATCTTCACAACTCAATCTTTTCACATAAGACCAGATTTTAAAACATTTGACTATCGATTTAGCCTGAGGAAGCAGGTGATAAGACAATTTCTGTTAATGTTTATCTCGAATAGAATGTCATAGATAAAATAATAATATTTTGTTGTTTGTGTCAGGGCTAGAGAAAGCCATGTGAATGGAACACATCAGTTTTTCTGGAAACTCAACATCTCTTAACCTAATAGATAATATCGGACGAAGAATGAAATCGGTAGCATAATGTTCAAATAATCTCGTAATCCATTGATCTTAAAGTTTCATTTCGTTTCGTAATTGGCTTAACCTCCAAGTATTTGTAGGAATGACAGCCTCTTAGGACTTGCAAGCCAATGCTTGGGGGTCAGAAGCCTATCGGGGAGCCAACGGCACGAAACTACAGAATGGAAAACCTGTTGCGAGCGGTCGCCCTTAGCCAGGCATGAACATGAGGAAGTGGATATGAAATGTAAGCGAAATTGATGATAGGAAAGGTGATGATGGAGTAATTGGTGGAATGAGTGGCGGGGGAAACCGGAGGATCCGGAGGAAACCTGCCCAGACGCTGCTTCGTCACCAACAAATTCCACATGCGGGCGCTTGGGATCGAACCCTAGTTGGGAGGCGAGCAGTGTAATAACACGCTCACGGCGCCGCCTTTAATGTAATATCTGTGACTAAAATACGCAGTTCTAAACATGCTATAGAGGCATCTTGTATTTGCCCTTCTGATATTAAAATATTCTGTAACGTCTACATTATTATTGTTATTATTATTATTTTATTTTGATTTTTGTGTACCTTAATGTCCTTTAATGTGGTTGGTCATATTGGACATTGAATAGAACCAGTGAAATAATCCTCAAATTTTCTTGAAATCCATGGGGCTTAAAGTTACTAGACATTCGTCTTCTCAGGAAAAGAGAAACCCCGAAAAAATGTCCTTATCTGGGTAACTCACCATAGACGAGATTCGAACTCGTGACCTCTTGAAGTTTAATTAGTCCTCACTGCCGAGGCGGGCTCAGAATGATTATCACCATGAACACAATATTCTGCCATGTTTACTTCCTCTACTTAGTACATAAGTAGAGAAGGCATTGCATTCCACTCAAAGGAAGCGCTTTGGCCGCGTGGTTAGTCCATTCACCTCTTACCCAGAAGGACCGGTGGGATTTGTGGAGGACAATGCGGCGCAGGAGCGGCTTTTCCCCGGATTCTCCGGTTTCCTCGACATCGCTTTCCGCCGGTGGTCCATCTTCATTCCATGGTTGTGAGCGTCATCGTCTGAGGTGACATATGTAGCAGAAGCGGGCGTTACAATATAAAGAAAATCCACCCAAAAATTGTATACCTAGATTTCAATGGAAATATACGTTTAGGGTTCCCTGTAACCCAAAAAAGATTTTTAGAAAAAGGTCCGTGTGATTGTAAACATGATTACTCAAAACAAAAGGTTGCTTAAATACAAATCCTGAGGATGAGGCATGAAGGATTTCAAGAAAATTTCCCCACAGCAAACTTCTTTAAATGAAGGGGAAAAAATCCGAAATTTTAGATTTTCTCAAAATAGTTCGAGGTATTTTCATTAAAATACCATACGTATATTAAAGATGATAAATAAATGAATGTCTTGCATTTTCTGGCAATAGCCTCTGAAGTCCTCATTTGAATGACTTTTGTATAAGTGATCAATCGTAAAAGATAGAAAAAAACTTGCTACAAAAAAAAAAAATCTTAAAACACCCAATATAAGTTCCGTATATTATTTGCTTTTAACGTGGAGTTAACCATTTCCGAGACATTCCTTGTCATTGGTTTTAATTTTAAAATATTTAAACTTAAGAGGGTTTGACAACTCTTGGCCATGTAAAGAGAACGAATTTCAATCGCATAGTAATCACCTTTAAAAACATGTGACTGCCTCTTTAGCCTAGTGTATTCCCTTATTTCTCTTCTACTTATAAGGAACTAAGCAATAAGACAATTTTTGCTAATTTTTATCCCTATTATCATAAAAGAGTTCGTTTTTAAAAATCATTTGTTACAGAGATGTAGAGAAAGTAAAGCGAAAGAAGCACATCAAAATTTTACTTTTTCTACTAAGCGGGTGAAGATTATTCATCCAACTTCGTTGGTGATATTGAGACGCTTTTCATATGCAGTCTCATAGTTTTTCATGATACCGCTTTCGCATTGCGTTAGGCATATACCTTTTAGGCTGTTTTTTTCACCATGTGTACTCAGATGGTGCCATCTGTACTCAGACGGTATACAGCTAACCTTCTAGGCTTCATGCCTTATGCACCATACTACTTTATTTCACTACTAGCAGATTGCGCTGAGAGTACCGTATAACTGCTTTTACTATCTGTTGATAGATGGCAGCATAAATACAATTACCATGTACTTTATATTTTAATGTTGTTTTAGACCGAAGATGGACCTTTGGGTCGTGGTATTAAATACCCAATCCCTTATTTACCTTGGCGACTGGGGAAAACCACGAGAAAACCTCAGCCACATTGATCTGCCCTCGGAATTTGATTAAAGTACCTCCTGATTTCAGGCCATAGACGTTACATTCTGAACTATTCCATTCGCTCAGGAAAACTATTTTACTTCCCAAACTGACTCTATCAAGACTTCGTAAGAAACATATATTTTGAAGGTATCTGATACCAAAAAGATCACTTTTAAGACTATGATCAGCATAACTAATGACCCTAAACTCCATTAACTATCTTCCAAAGATGCGACACAACCGTATTCGAAACATCAACCCACACCAAACTAACCTCTACATGGAGCATTTTTGGAAAAGTTTGAATTTCTCGAAGTGATTGTAATGATTTTATCTAAAACACCATATGTTTTAAACCTTTTACGTAAAATCAAATGCATTTCTTAAGTTTTCTAGGAATAACTTCTGGATAGTTTTTGCATAATCCGAAAACTGTTAGAGAAGGTACTTTCCGTTCTGGTTCCAGTTTCCGTTCCTGTACCAAGGCAATTCGCTACCTTGATAGACTTAAAACTAGTTCTAAGTGAACTTTTATATAAATAAATATAAGGAGATTGTGTGGATGGATTGACGCATTCTGACTGATACATTTTCTCGGCTATATCTGAGGATTATCATGATATAAAGATAATTCTTTAACTGGTTTAACTCTCTTGAATTGAATTGAATGCGGCTTAGTGGATGAACCTGTGGTCAGCTTGTATAATAGTTTATTGTTCTTTGAGCCCTTCTAGTGAATTAACTTAATTGCCAGTATTTTTATGAAGATAATTTCCGTAACTTTTATACATATATAAAATCTGGTTGCCCCATTCACATAACTTTTTCTAGTTGTTCCACAACATACAAAAGATTATTCTTTTATCTACGTCGTGCTAATTACTTGCTTCCTTGTAAGTAGGAGGGAAATAAGGGAATACATTAGGCTAAAGAGATAGTCAAATCTTCTAAAATTTGGTTGCTAGGCGATTGAAATCTTTGCATGGCCAGAAATTGACAAATTCCCTTATAAACAAAAAGTATAAGTATTTTAAAATTGAAACCAATGACAAAGAATACCTCGGAAATGAACAGACCTTTTAAAAATTGGTCGCTATGTAAAACAATTGAGGTTCGTTTCGCCTTGCATGGTCCCGTTTGGGAAAATTTAGATGATTTAAAACTGAAACCAATAACAAGGAATATCTCGAAAACAGTTTAACCATAATTCAAAATTTAGTAAAACTCATCTAGAATAAAGAGCTCTTCAGAGGTTATACCTAGAAAACTCAATTTATACAATTTATTTGTGATGTAAATATCCTTCGTTTACCGCATTTTAATCAAAATCGTTACAGTCTGTTTTGAGAAAAACAAAGCCTCCAGAAAATTGTTCTTGTAAGGAGTAGTTTATGGTGGGGGAATTTTAATGAAAATCTGTGTGTCGCATTTCTGGAAGTTACTTAATATAAATACATACATACATACATACATACATACATACATACATACATACATACATACATACATACATACATACATACATACATACATACATACATACATACATACATACATACATACATACATACATACATACATACATACATACATACATACATACATACATACATACATACATACATACATACATACATACATACATACATACATACATACATACATACATACATACATACATACATACATACATACATACATACATACATACATACATACATACATACATACATACATACATACATACATACATACATACATACATACATACATACATACATACATACATACATACATACATACATACATACATACATACATACATACATACATACATACATACATACATACATACATACATACATACATACATACATACGGACCTTTTTCTAAAAATTAGGTATTTTTTGGGCTCAGGGGACAACAAGGCATACATTTCCGGTGAAATCCCTACTTTGAATTTTTGCATGGAATATAATAACTTACCCTCTCTATCCACCATGTAGGTACATTGTACATACGGTCTAGAGAAAGTAAACATGTTTTATTTCGGTCTCAGGAGATCATATATTTCTAGTGAAACCTTGACATCGAATTTTTAGTGTCTTTTCACTGACTCCGCCCATGTCTTTCATCTGTTTTCTATGCTCTTAAGAGCGTGTTGGACAGACCATGTTACCGAAGGGAAGGTTTTGTATATGAAACGTAACAAATGAAGCTCTAAGTTGCGAATTGCTGATCCTTAAAACTTAATGGTTAGACAATACTCCACCCCTGTCACCGGGTGTTACATAATGAGATTAATCTTTTCTCTGCGTGCTATACTGAAGTTCTAATGCCAAGGTAACCACGCACACTTGGTATACTAAAATAATATACTGCTTAGACAAGTCAACTTGTTCTGTGGAAGCGTCGAGCGGGGCAAAGGGATGGAGAGGTGGATTGCCCAATCGATTTTGCATTTTCTTACTCGCGTAGCATGTTGTACCAAAATGGCACCAATGAAATTCGTGGATAGACTTGAGTCCCCATCAAATGTTCAGTAAAGTCATAACACCAGACGTATTTTTACTTTCTCTACACATACTATGTACATAGTGCATAGAGAAGGTACCTATTGTATTGCAACCAAAAATTCGATACCTAGATTTCACCGGAAATATATGTTTTGAGACCCCCTGAATCCAGATAAAGCATTTTTTGAAAAATGTCCGTGTGTGTATCTGTCTGTCTGTGTTTGTGTGTTTGTGTGTGTCTGTCTGTGGGCAGCATAACTCAAAAACGATAAGACCGTTAAAGACCAAACTTGGTATTTAGGTTTGGTATCTTCCAAGGATGCGATATGAAGATTTTCAAGAAAATCCTGCCACCCCAACTACCCTTTACACGGAAAAAAATTCTAACATTTTGATTTTCTTAAAAATGGCTCTAGCGATTTTGATTAAAAGCTCGTATATTTAAGATATTTACTTGACAAATAAAATGTATATCTTGAATTTTCTGAGAATAGCCTCTGAAGAGTACTTTATTCTCGATGAATTTTACTGAATTTTTGCATAACTGCTAAACCGTAAGAGATAGACAAAAACATACCACACAGAAAATGTAGAGCACGTTAAAACATACAATTTATTTTATATACATTTCTTTCGTGGAGTTGGTCGTTTTTAAGACATTCCTTGTTTTTAGTTTCAGCTTTGAAAAACATGCTTTTTTCATACAGGAATTTGTCAACTGCTGTCCATACAAACAAAGGAACTTCAGTCACATAGCAACCAGTTTTCGACTATCACTGTAACCTGCATTGAGTAAATAGTAGTCTATAGCAATTATTTTTTGCGGAGATATAGAGAAAGTCATGTGAATGGAACACATCAGATTTTAATGTCTGTGATTGTACATTCGTGATAGAGAAAGCAAAACTATTTTGCACGAAGAGCTCGTTCAGATAGCATTAGAAATCTGTGTGATATAATGCACCAGACTTTGTAGTCACCTTCAATTATTAAGTACCTACCAACCAAGCTGAAACCAAGTTCAGGTGACTTAGATATAAGAAAGCCATGTACTAATTTTGCAGAAACCTGAGAACACCATATAAGTCTTGCCAGGCAGCAGTTTGTTTTGCTTGAGATTCATCTCATTCCTTGCTGCGGAAAATTTATTGCCCAGGTCCTCGGCGGAAAGGAAGAGAGGCGACGAAGAGAGTAAACGTTAGAAAGAAGAGAAAGAGAAACTAATAGCGACGTAGCACACGGGTCATTTGTCATCACGTGACCGGTAGCAGGAACGTGATTGGTTTCCGCTCGTAGCCCACGTCGGAAATGTTAGGAGCGCGAAAAGTGTCGACCCCGCCGAGACGAACACAAAATAAATGACTAGCGTCGCGGCGAGATTTGTCTTTTTCTCCCCGACGTCCGCCGCGGCGCTCCATTTATCTACAGCCCTGCACGCGACGTCTAACATACAGCAGTCCCCGTATTTCAGGTACTTTCCTTTATGTACGAAGCGAGAATATAGTTCACATATAAAGATGGGTTTATTAGAGTTAAAAGTTAGGCAAGTATGCTTTATATGTATATAAGTACAATGTCCATGGAGGATAGAGAAGGTATGTTTTGAGTACGTGAGTCCGAAAAAAAATTTTTTTTGGAAAATGTCCGTAGTGTATCGTTGGCCAACATAGCTCAAAAACGAAAATATATACCAAATTTGGTATTTTTCTTTAGTATCTTCCAAGGATGTGCCACGAAGATTTTCAAGAAAATCCCCCTACCCAAAACTACCCTTTACATGGAAAAATTTTTGAAAATTTTGTTTTTGTCAAAAAGGGCTGTATATTTTGAATTTTCTGTAAATAGTCTCTGAAGATACCTTAATTCTAGATGAATTTTGCAGAATTTTGCATAACGGTTAAAGTGTAAGAGATAGACAAAGACTTACTACACCAAAAATGTATATATTTTTAAAACACACAATTAATGTCATACTCGTATATGTTTTTTATGCAGAGCTGACCGTTTCTGAGTTATTCAAATTTTAAAATATTTTCTGTTCTCAATCGGAAAGTGACGTTTTATTTCATCACCCTTGTTTTAGGGATCTAATGACCTCGGCAGTTGAGCGCCCTTAAACACCATTATCATCATCATCATCATTATCACCATTCTTGTTTTACTGTAGGCCATGCAAAGCTAACCGAACTTCAATTGTTTCACGTAGGACCAGCTTTTAAAAGATTTGAAAATCGACTTAGCTTAGTGCATTCCTTATTCCCGCTCTACTTACAAGGAAACAAGTAATAAGACACTTTATGCTAATATTAACCTTGATTAGCATTTCGTAGATAAATACAATCTTTTATAAGAGGGTTGTTTGTGTATCAGCTAGAGAAAGTCATGTGAATGGAACACATTCGATATTTTTAATTGTTCTACTATTTATATACCTAAGGTAGAGAAAGTGTTGCACTCGCTCCATAAATTATGTAAAGATTTCACTGAATATACACATTTTGAGAGAATAAAGATATTTTTAGTAAAATGCTCTCAGGCTTCTTTGACCAGTAGGATTAAAACATGTAATGAGTCCAGGTTCAATCCCAAGGGACCGCATTCGGAATAGTGGTGGACAAAGCTGTGTAGGTTTTCTCCAGGTTCTTCGGTTTCCCTGTTATTTATTCCACCAATTTCTCTATAATCGTCTTTCCTTTCATCCATTTCACAGACATTTCATATCGTCCACTTCCTCATATTTATACCAGGTATTGGGCTGATCATCCATCTTGGGTCCTCTCTGATCCAGAGCTTCTCTCCTCAACAGGCATGTGACAGCAGGCACTGGATAGGTAGAGTCAGACTGAAAAATTCAATGCCATAGCGGAATTTGAACCACGGATCTCCCGATCTCTAGCCGGTTGCTCTGCCACTGAGCTCTAGCATGGCAACATGCCGGCAGACTCTACCTAACCAACTCCTGTTCTACACACGGCTTGTGTGTAAAAACAATTAAACCAATACCAATTGACCATAATAGCTGGCTATACAATGAATCCTGGGACCTAAAATACTTACACCATTGTAAGTCGCCATTGGGGTTGTCATCTCAAAATAATTTGAGATCACCTAGTGGTTAATCGGAAAACATGCAAGTCAGTTGAGAAATTCAATGCTGTGCAATGGTAGCTCAGTGGGAGAGCAACCGGCTAGAGATCGGGAGATCCGTGGTTCAAATCCCGGCTATGGAATTGAATTTTTCAGTCTGACTCTACTTGTGCAACTCCTATCTACACATGGCTTGTGTGGGAAAAAAAAAAAACAATTAAACCAATAGCAGGCACTGGCTTATGAGTCTTGGGGACTGTAAGTTCTGTATATGAGGAGAGTAACCAGAGAAAGAAAGAAGAAGAAAATACTGATTTTCTTGTGTTTTACTTTACTGTTTTCAAGAAAAATACAGGACTGTTTCAGCCGACATGGGTAGCCAAATTCGTAAGGTATGGACACGTGAACGGGAGGTCTGCGGTTGAAATTCAGCGGTTCCCGTCCTCGCTCACTGAGATATTTTTAGTTTTTCCCCATATCCTCAAAATCAGCAAATGCTGTGGAGTACTCTGACCATACCTTCCGAAGGGCCCTTCCCCAATTATCACATTATGTATCTTCGGTGTCCACCATCTTATATTGATATTATATTGCTTATAATGATGAAAATGAGGGAGGAGGTATTAGGAAATGATGGAGTTGATTAGGAGAGTGTGGAGGATGAGCCGAGGAGGGACCTGATAGAGGACGGGGTCTAGAAAGTGAGCAATGGAGTCAGGAAAAGGAGGAGGGAAATGATGGCAAGGGAAGTGTTGACGAGAGATTACATTGGAAGTGTAGGAATTGTTATAATTAATAGTGATAAAAGAGATTAGAAGCTGTAGTAATATTGAAAGTGAATACACGGTATGTTTAAGTTTAAATTAAGCATAAAGTACATATAGAGTAAATTGAAGATTAAGTAAAGTGGAGTGATAAATGTTAGTGTTTAGAAAGATATAGAAATATCAAAGTTAACTGAGTTTAAGATGTATTTTAAATTGACATGAGGGTCGATTGTTATTGTAAGATTAAGAGAAGTGAAATGATAGGTATTATTGATATATTATCCTAATGAATATACTACTTACTATGAAGGAACTATTAAAGCAATAAATTGTTAAGTTACCGAGTTTAAAGTTTTGGTAAAATATTTTAACAGCTCATTACCGTTAAGCATTTCCTGGTTAGAAGCAGTTAGTAAATGACTTAGGGTGGATATTAATATTACTTTATTATAATTATCGTAGTATTCATGCATTGTCTATTATTGCTAACATGATTTTTACATTTTATGTATTTTAGGTATATAAAATATGTACAATAACAACTCCATACAGGGCATGGTTACTAATAGAAATGATGGTGGTAGTGGCGGCGGCGAAGGTTATGGTGGTGGTGGTCGTGCAGACGGTTTTGGTGGTGGTAGTGGAGATGATGGTGGTAGTGGCGGCGGCGAAGGTGGTGTGGTGATGGTGGTGGGGGTGATGGTGGTGGTGTGGTGCTAGTGGTGGTGGTTTCTTGAAAATGCACATGCTTCTGCCAACTTCAATTCTTGTGAAGTAGGATAAACAAATTTTGGGTTGACTGCATCAAACAACAAAGAAAGCAATAAGGTTTAGCAAAGAACATGATTTAGACTGTTTTTGGGAGCTGCAGTGATATAAACGGAGCGCGTAAGTTCCTGGATGATGAGCACACTGTCCTTGTAACTTGACTCTCTGTTGCATAACGGTTCCTCGCTGACAGAGATCTGCTCAGTTTTCTGTTACATGAAGAACGATGAGCCTGAGATTGTACGAGACTTACTGAGAAAGTGAATCTTTCTAGCCCAAAAATTCTATGCCGAGATTTCACCGGAAACACATGTTTTAGGGTCCCCTGTATCCAAAAAAAGGTATTTTCAGAAAAAGTTCCGTGTGTATGCGTGTGTCAGTAAGTCTGTGAACACAATAACTCAAAAACTAAAAGTCGGTATAATACCAAACTTGGTATTTAAGTTTAGTATCATCCAGGGAATCGAGATGAAGATTCTGAGAAAAATCCCCCCACCGAAAAACTCCCAAAAATTTTGATTTTCTCAAAAATGGCTCGAACAATTTTGATTAAACATCGTATATTAAAGATATTTATATGACAAATAAAATGTATATCTTGAATTTTCTGGGAATAGCCTCAAAAAACCTCTTTATTCTGAATGAATTTTTCTGAATTTTGCGTAAGTAGTAAACCGTAAGAGATAAACAAAAACGTACTACTCAAAAAATGTAGATCACATTAAAGCATACAATTTATGCCATATTCGGTTTTTTTGTTGAATTGACCATTTCTGGGATATTCCCTCTTATTTGTTTTAAGATTTAAAATACTTAAATTTTTCTCACACGGAAAGTTGCAAACCCCTGATCCAGCATAGAACCGGTTTTTAAAAGAGTTGACTCGTTTTAGCCTAGTGTACTTCCTTATTTTCTTTCTGCTTACAAGGAAGCAAATAATTAAGACAATTTCTGCTAATGTTTATCTCGATTATCATGAATTAGATAGAAGAATATGCTTTTTAAGAATATTTTTTTACAATAATGTTGAGAAAGTCATGTGAATCGAATATATAAGAATTTTACTGTCTATAGTACGTATGCATAATGTACATAGAGGATAGAGAAATGGCTCATCCTTGGAAGCAACTAAATCTAAGTTAACGGTTTTTTCGTTTTTGAGCTAAGCCATCCACAGACACACACGGACCTTTTTATAAAAATGCCTTTTTTTCGGAATCAGGGGACCCATAAGCACATATTTCCGGTCAAATCTCGACATCGGATTTTTGGGTGCAACACATAGTACATTCGGGGTTAGAGAAAGTAAAAAAGTACATGAAATAAATTATATGTTTTAACGAGTTCTACATTGTTTGTGAAGTAAACCTTTGTATTTCTCTTATGGTTTACCAGTTACGCAAAATCCAGCTAAAGTCATCTATAAGAAGTGGTCTTTAGAGGCTCTTCCTGGAAAATTCAAAATATACATTTAAGGGAATTTTTGCTTTTGAGCTATGCTATCCACAGAAATAGACACACACATACACACACAGTGACCTTTTTCTAAAAATTCCTTTTTGGTTTCAAGGGTCTCAAAACACGTATTTCCTGTGAAATCTCAGTATCAAATTTTTGGGTGCATTACAATACCTTCTCTACATGCAAAGTAGAGAAAGTAAAAATCTGATGTGTTCCATTCACATGGCTTTCTCTACATCTCTGCAACAAATTATTCTTAAAAAGCTTATATTTCTATTTACTTCATGCTAATCAGAAAATATTAGCAGAAATAGTCTTATTACTTGCTTCCTGGTAAGTAGAAGCGAAATAAGGGATTAGCACAGGTTAAAGTGATAGTCAAAAGCTGGTTGCTATGTCACTGAAGTTCCTTTGTTTGTATAGACAGCAGTTGATAAATTCCTGTATTAGAAAGGTATACGTTTTTAAAGCGGGGACAAAAAAAGAATATCTAAAAAAACGATCAACTCCACGAAAAAAATTTATACAACAGGAATTATGTGTTTTAATGAGCTCTACATTTTTTGTGTGGTAAGTTTTTGTCCATGTCTTACCGTTTAGCAGTTATGCCAAATACCGTAAAATTTATCCAGAACAAAGTGGTCTTCAGAGGCTATTCCCAGAAAATTCAAGATAAACATTTTATTTGTCAGGTAAATATCTTATATATACGATATTTTAATCAAAATCGTTAGAGCCATTTTTGAGAAAATCAAAATTTTCGAAAAAAGTTCCATGTAAAGGGTAGTTGGGGGTAGGGGGATTTTTCTCAAAATCTTCGTGTCGCATCCCTGAAAGATACCAAACTCAAATGCCAAGTTTGGTATTTTACCGACTTTCCGTTTTTGAGTTATCGTGTCCACAGACACACGGACACACACACACACACACACGGACCTTTTTCTGAAAATACTTTTTTTAGATAATGGAGACCCTAAAACATATATTTCCGATGAAATCTCGATATCGATTTTTGGGTGGAGTGCAATACCTTCTCTATACACTATGTACATAATGCGTATAGAGAAAAGTAAAAAGCATTTTTAGAAACATTTTAGAAACCGCCCATGTGTCTGTGGCCAGCATAGCTCAAAAACGAAAAGTCGGTTAAATACCAAACTTAGTATTTAAGTTAGTACCTACCAACTATGCAACACGAAGATTTGCAAGAAAATCTTCCCATCCCAACTGCCCTTTTTATGGAAAATTTTTCGAAGCATGACTTTTTGTACAACTGGTAAACCGTAAGAGATAGGCAAAAACGTATTACAGAAAAAAAATTATATCTCATTAAAACAGACAACTTAGGTCATACACATTTTTTTGCAGAGCTAACAGGTTTCGAGCTATTTGCGAGTTATTTGTTTCGATTTTAAGCTACTCAAACTCTTTTCAAACGGGAAAATATATTCCTCCGTATCTCTTTTATTCACTCCTAGCTAGCAAAGAGAACCGAATTTCAATTCTTTCACTAGGCGACCGGCTTTTAAAAGACATTACTATCGCTTTAGGCTAGTGTATTCCCTTATTTCCTCTCTAGTTACAAGGAAGCAAGTAATAAGACCGATTTTGCTAATGTTTATCTCGATTATCCTGAAGTGCATAGAAGAATAGGCTTTTTTGCAATAACTTGTTACACAAAGGTAGAGAAAGTCGTGTAAATGGAACACAGGTTGTTAATCATTACTCCCCTCACAAACAACATATACATTTCATTTTCCTGAAAATAAATGTTATGGCATTTGAATAAAAATGAGCCATATTTGAGATAGTCAAAGGTTAAAAAAAAACTCTTCTATGTAAAGGGTGGTTGTGGTGAGGAGCTCATTTCGAAAAGTCTACTCTCTTATGCTTGGTTAGATCTGAACTTAAAATAACAAGTTTGTTTTTTGAGCTATTTACAGACACAGACACACACACACAAAATATTTTCTAAAATTCCCCTTTTTTTAGATTCAGGAACACCAAAAGTGTATTTCCAGTAAATTTTATGATCAATTTTGGATAAGTGGTGGAGAAAAGGTATATATTTATAAATATAAAGAATGTACTACATAGCAATTAAGTATCAGAATAATCCCTATACTGGTTTGTGTTGATTGATTTGTGCAGGACCGAATAGTCGAGGTGAAATTTTCCTTCATATTCTGGATGAGTGATACACCTCTGATATTCTATATTAATTAGCTAAAGTAATTAACAGACACAGCCTTGATGTAACAAAAATATTCGGAAAGAGTATCGAGCTGTTTAATTAGACTAATTACGATTTTTTTTTTTCGATTACAGATATACATTTCATTACGAATCACTCCCAACACGATGTTTGCAAGCTTTCTGTTCTCATTTTCGCAATGATTGCTATTACCAATAATGAAAGTTAGATGATTTACCATCAACAGCATTGGAGTACTATAGATACCGGAGGAAGTGTTATGCAAGTCGATGTTAACACATGTTTTACTTTCTCTACTACACCATGTGCATAGTGTATAGAGAAGGTATTGTAGTACACCCAAAAATTGGATACCGAGATTTCACCGGAAACATGTTTCGAGTCCCCCTGAATCCCCAAAAAAAAAAAACATTTCTGGAAAAAAGTCCATGTGTGTGTGTCTGTGGGCAGCATAGCTATAAAATGAAAAGACCATTAAATACCAAACTTAGTATTTGTATATATAATATATTTGATTTAAATATCGTATATTAAAGATATTTACTTGAAAAATAATATGTATATCTTGCATTTTCTGGGAATAGCCTTTGAAGACTACTTTATTCTGGATGAATTTTACAGAATTTTGCATAACTGCTAAACCGTAAGAGACAATCAAAAACTTACCATACAAAAAATGTAGAGCATGTTAAAAACACACAATTTATGTTATATGCATTTTTTTTCGTGGAGTTGATCGTTTTTTTGAGATATTTCTTGTTGTTGGTTTCAGCTTTGAAAAACTTAACTTTTCTCATACAGGAATTTGTCAACTCCTCATTTACATAGCAACCAGCTTTTGACTATCACTTTAACCTATGCTACTCCCTTATTTCGCTTCTATTTACAAGGAAGCAAGTAATAGGACTATTTCTGCTAATTTCTTTCTCGTTTAGCATGAAGTAAATTGAAGCATTAGCTTTTTAACAATAATTTATTGTAGAGATTTAGGGAGGGTGATGAGAATGAATCACATCAGATTTTTTTTTATCTGTGTTATTACATTTTCTATTAGGTAGAAACAGAATTATTGCAGTATAGCTAAAAATTCGATACGCGGGCGCGCACCTGTTTGTATGTAAAGAGCATAATTGAAACAAAAAGTATGGCATTGAATTTTTCATTTTGACTCTATCTAGCCAACTCCTGCCCTACACACAGCTTGTGTGAAAGAAACAAATAAAATCAATAATTTTACTATAATAGTTGGCTAAACAATGAATCCTGCGACTTAAAAAAAAACTACGATATTGCAAGTCGCCATTTGGTGTGTCATCTCAAAATAATTTCAGATTGCTTTGTGGTTTACCGGGAAACATGTGAATCAGTTGAGAAAGTCAATGTTATACGGGCATGTTGCCATGGTAGCTCAGTGGAAGAGCAACCGGCTAGAGACCGCGAGATCCGTGGCTCAAATCCCGGCTATGGCATGAATTTTTCAGTCTTGCTGTACCTTCCAAAAAGTACAAAAGTTTTTCGAAATGTTTCCATTTTCATCCAATATTTTTAGTTTAAAAAAACAGATATGAAGATTTTAATATGTATTAGTATATTTACAGACCAAATGTATATCTTGATTTACCTGGGAATATTCTATAAACAAATCATACGGAAACATATTGCATAATTTTGCATAACGGATAAACTACAATAAATAAATAAAGTCTTACTGCATAAAGAAATTACAGCTCTAAAACTATTTCAATATTACCTTATGGTGGCATTAGTTATTTCCGAGAAGTTTTAAAGTGCTGTGCCTTTTTAGGATTGGAATTTTAAGGACAGCATATACCTAGCGAGCCACTTTTTAAACATTTGACAATACAATCGGTTTCCTCTATCCCTGAAGGCCCGAAACAAAATATATAATGAAATATCTTCTGTACAGGTTTATCTCGATTAGGTTAGGTTAAACAACGTGCATTGCGGCTTACATCTGTTGTAGCTAAAACCTCCAAGCAGAAAGTGATAACGTGAAGGAGCCTACAGGCCGCAGGCAAACAGTCAAGACGCGCAGAAGCCCCTGAAACTTCCGGGTTAGAAAACTCGATCCACTGCAGGAGCTGCCTAGAGAGGGCGACCAAGCAATCCTCTAGCTTCCAGGGGAGTACCCTTTCCTTTGACCAAGCGTTAGAGTCTCTGTACGCCACAAAACCTTAGAAGCAACTTGAAAGGCGAGAAAGCAATACGTTAAATGGGAAATGATGAAAAGAAATCGTGATAGATGAGAAACTATCCCAGATTTCACCTACCGATCAGGGTAAACCACGAAAGATCAGAGTGGGTGGGCAACGATAATCAAACCTACGATATTTCGATTGCGAGCCTCGCACTTTACCGCAGAATAATTTGTAGAAGTTGTATAAAATAAACGATAACGGATAAGAAAGTCAATATATGTAATGCATCATTTTCAGAATGACATCACGTGTCTTCCTTTGGAAACGGGTCGCTTCTGGTGTAATTCTCTGGTTTGTGAAAAGACTGATTTGTTACCAGAACCTTTCTTTCCTGCAACTTAAGTGTAGCACTTCGATTTACCACTAGGTTTTACAGGAAAGTATGCATAATTTAGTTAAAATAAATTTTGATAGGACATTTATTTAAATTACTTTTATTTAAAGATTTAAATGCAAGACTTTACTTTGTCTAGCACATAGGTACAGTGTACGAACATAGTAGATAGAGAATGTACTCACAGAAACATTTCATCTAAAATACATGTTTTGAGAACCCCTGAATCAAAAAATTAGGAACGTGTGTGTGTGTATCTGGCGGGGGAGGCCTGCGGCCTGCATAGCTCAAAAACGAAAAGTCCGTTAAATACCAAACAAGTATTATATATAAGTTCAGTATCCTCAAGAATGTGACACAAAGATTTTCAAGTAAACCCCTCCACCTCAACTACCCTTTACAAGAATATTTTGATTGAAATGTTATACATTTAAGACATTCTCATGACAGTTGAAATGTATATCTTACTATCCTAAAAATCTCTTCTTTCTGGGCGATTTTTTAGCAACTACTAAAACGTAAGATATAAAAAAAACATACCTCACAAAGCAAGTAGATGTTTTTAAAATACAAATATTACAAATACAATTTTATATATACAAATTAACTTTTAGATTATAGTCGCTGTTATTGGCTTCAATTTTGAAGTACTTACTTATCATCTTTCCTTTCATACCTTTTTACTTTCTCCATACGCAGCATGTACATAGTGTATAGAGAAAGTATTGCACTCCAAAAAATTCGATACCGAGATTTCACCGGAAATATATGTTTTAGTGTCCGTTATCTGTGAACACGATAACTCAAAAACGAAAAGTCGGTAAAGTACCAAACTTGGTATTTGAGTTTAGTATTTTCCAGGGATGCGACGCGAAGATTTTGAGAAAAATACCCCCACCCCCAACTACCCTTTACATGGAACTTTTTTCGAAAATTTTGATTTTCTCAAAACTGGCTTTAACGATTTTGATTAAAATTTCGTATATTAAACATATTTACCTGACAAATAAAATGTATATCTTGAATTTTCTGGGAATAGCCTCACAAGAGTAGTTTATTCTGGATGAATTTTACTAAATTTTGAATAACTGCTAAACCGTAAGAGATGGACAAAAACTTACTACACAAAAAATGTAGAGCACATTAAAACACACAATCTATGTTATATACATTTTTCGTGGAGTTCGTCGTTTTTGTGACATTCCTTATTTTAGGTTTCTGCTATGAAAAGCGTATACTTTTCTCATACAGGAACTTGTCAACTCCTATCCATATAGACAAAGGAACTTCATTGACATAGCAACGAGCTTTTGACTATTAGTTTAACCTACAGTTGTCCCTTATTTCGCTTCTACTGACAAGGAAGCGAGTAATTAGACTATTTCTGCTATTTTTTTCTGATTAGCATAAAGTAAATAGAAGTATAAGCTTTTTAAGAATTATTTGTTGCAGGGATATGGAGAAAGTCATGTGAATGATACACATCAGATTTTTTGTTTTACTCTTACCCGCGCAAGATAAATTAAATTTCAATTGCTTCACATAGAGAGAGCTTTTAAAAGTTTTGATTACCATATTAGCATTGTACCTCCTAATTTTCCTTCTGCTTACAAGGAAACAAGTAATAATGGCTAATGTTTACCGCGATTAGCATGATGTAGATAAATGAATAATATTTTGTAAGAATAGTGTTTTGCAGTATTTGGTGAAAGAATGGAACGCATCAGTTTTTTGTTCTTACAAGACCAATGTTTTATTTGTACACTATTAAAGCATTTAATGTTAATAATTATTTATTATTGTATCGTGAGCATCGTCAACTATTGCTTCATTACATCTCTCCCAGAGAGCTTGGAAGATACCTTTATTTCTATTCCTCCCTTTATATGTAATCTATTTCGAAAACAACTGCTCTACGATAATATTTTATAAGAAGTTGGGGGTTTTAGTTGGTGACTATTTTCTGCTATTTTGAAAGGAAGAAATGTGTTGCCATGGTGACTTAAGATATTCTAGATGTCCCCAAAGTCTCTGAGGTGGTGTGGGGTGATAGAGAGGATGACCAGGACATGGGGGAGAGCTAAGAGCATCTTAATGGAAGGATCGGATAGGGGAAATGTCCAGGAAGAGGTTGTTGGACCATGTCCAGGAAATCCGGAAGATATTGCGAGCGCCAGATTAGAGAATCAGCACAGGAGAGCCACGAAATTGGAGGCCAAGGATTTGCTAGGGACCATGTTGAGGGTAATTTATGTGCGGAAGACGAAACACGCTTTCCTCCTACGACAAATCTTCCAGAACCTCGTCTGCCACAATAGTGGATTGGTCGGTTCATTTCAATGTACTGCAGATGTCACTCAAAGAAAAAAAAAATCTAATTTGTACCAATAGCATGACTTTCTCTACGGGATATTCAAAAGGAAGTGACATATTTCAAACATTCATTTCAAACAAAGTCTGAATGCCAGAAATTCATTCCTTGCAACCTATAAGCTGAGACCAAAAAGCAGTGCTGGTTGTTTATAGAAAAAGCTGATGTGTTCCATTCACGCAGCTTTCTGTATCTGTTCTGCAAACAAAATATTCTTACGAAAGATTATTTTTCTAACTGCTTAATTCTAATAGAGGTAGCATTAACAGAAATGGACTTAATACTTACTTCCATGTAAGTAGAAGGGAAATATGGGACTAATTTTAACCGAGACTCAAATTTTTAAAAACTGGTTGCTATTTGACTGAAAATCTTTGCATGGCCAGGAATAAAAAAAAATAGATATATGATACAAATTTTGTGTTTTAATGAGATCTATACTTTTATTGTAGTAAGCTTATCTCTATCTACTACGGTTAACCAATTATGCAAAAGCCATTCAGAACGAAGAGCACCCCAGAGGCTATTACCAGAAAATTCAAGATATACATTTTATTTGTAATTTAATTATCCTTAATGTACAATATTTTAATAAAAATCTTTTAAACTATTTTTGGAAACAAAAATAAATAAAAATCATCGTAAGGTGTTCCATATAAAGGGTAGTTTAGGATGGGTGGATTTTCTTGAAAGCTTTGGTATCGTATCCTTGGAAAATGCTGAACTTACCTATAGTTTCGTATTTAACCGATTTTCGTTTTTAGTTAAAATGTATTTATATGTATAGAGGATATCCTAAAACGTGTTTTTCCAGTCAAATCTCGGTATCAATATTTTGGGTGAAATGCAATAACTTCTCCTATGTACTGTGTACGAAGAAGAGAAAGTAAGTCTTGTGTGTTTCATCAAATGATGATGTACTTCCAAGTGTTTATTTTTCTACCCAGACCATTAACATAGATAAACGTTGATCTCGAAATGACCTAACAGTGACAAAACTAGTCATTATTGACTATGGAGGGATAATTTAGATTAACTCTATACAGTGTATAAAACAAGATATCTACCACTATAAATTCTGCTAAAATATTTGTTTGGATAATGGCCTTGGATCCACTATATTTTCTGAGTAAACAATTAAAGAATAAATGAAGTTATAATGCTGTACTCTGATACTGGTCTTGATGAACGTACATGGATCTAGCAGTTGAATTCACGGCACATTGGAAAATGAATATCTACACGCCTTGCAATCGACAGTTTCTCGCTACAAGGAAGCCAGAGTCTAGACTTCGAGAATGCCTATGTGAATTACAGCTTCATGGTTTGGAGGGGAGCGGTTGCTTAGAAAGCTTCGACATGCCAGCATGTGCGAGTCTGGCGTTATCCAAACTTCTAAATTTGTATGTTGAAATAAATCGCTGTAGAAAGTCTACTTTTAGACATTGTTTTCTAGTCATTTGCATCCAGCATTTCAATATATAATTTATCGATATTTAGTTTAGGTAATCTTAGATACTTTTATTAAAATATTTTAATTTCAGCTGTGACATCAGTATAACATTAGATTATATGAATTACTGGGGCATATCTGAGCAAGGGCATTATGAAATATGTAGTTATGAATTAAGCTGTACATAAAAGCATATGCAAAAGAAACTAAGTAAAAATGTCTGCATTGAATTATGATAAATTACCTACATTACAGACACTCTTGATAAATATTTACCACAACAATCCTGAGAAAGCTGATATTAAAGGTTTAATCAGAAGTGCTTGTTTCTAACATTAGTTCTGTTTGTAAGGAGTGTGTAGAACAAAAGATAACAAAAGCCCACCCTACCAAAATAATCAAATTTAAATACAGTTTAAAGTGAGGTTAAGTTAGTTATATCAGCAAGAGATGAAAACAACATATTTCAAAACAAACACTGTAGAAATATAAGATAGAGCTAATATTATAAACTGAATTATACTGGCTACTGCCTTTGCAACCCGTTCAGTCTCTATTTGATAATAATCATATCCATGCTGTGTCTTTCTGGACAGCATTTATAGCATCTGCAATGTTTAGTTTCCCTACACCTACAATATACAGGTTACGTGGAGAAGGCATTGTTTTCCACCTAATATTCGATTCGAGATTTCACTGGAAATATTTGTTTTGAGTTCTCCTGAGTCTTGAAAGAACATTTTTAGAAAGAAGTCAACGTTGAAAGTCGAAAATACGTTAACTCAAAAACGAAAAGTCGGTTAAATGCCAAACTTGAAATTTAGGTTTAGCATATTCCAAGAGTGGCACAAAAGATTTACAAAAAAAAAAAATCCCCCACCCAAAATTACCCTTTAAATGCATTTTTTCGAAAATGTTGATCTTCATTAAGGTACTTATACTAAAATAATTACATGGCAAATAAAATGTATATCTTGAATTTTCTGTGAATAGTTCTGTTCATTCTAAATTACATCTGCATAAGTGGTAAACCATGAGATAGACAAAAAATTACAGCACAAAAATGTAGATCTCGTTAAAACACACCATTTATGTATAATACAATTTTATTGTGGAGTTAACGATTTCGAAGATATACCCTAATATTGGTTTCAATTTTAAAATACTTAAACTTTTGTCACACAGGAAGTCCTCGTCCGTTTTATATACATATAAGAACATATCTGCTAAATTTTATCTCGATTAGCATGATGAATATAAAGGAATATTATTTTGTAAGAATAGTTTATTTGCAAAAATAGAGAAAATAATGTGAATAGAACACATTTAGAATAGAATAGATATGTTTGTGTCTCTTGTCTTATATTTCGTTTTTTGTTATCCGTATACGTTGTGTTGTACAGGAATACGTTAGCTTCATACTTGGAAATTGATATTATTATTATTATTATTATTATTATTATTTGTTAGTGTTTAACGCCCGCTTTTACTGCATAGGCACCACAGGCAATGACTCTATTATTCATGGAATGTACATGGAGCTCCGGTGGAATGCGATGACGGGGCAAGCTGGAGAACTTGGAGAAAACCCGCCTCTGCGCCGGTTTGTCCATCACAAATCCCACATGCCGCCTTGGTAAGAGGCGAGTGATCTAACCATTTGGCCAAGGCGCGGCCTCCGAAATTAATATTTTGATTTTATTAATAATGGAGTCGATGTATTCTTCACTAAGTAGTCAACAGTGATTTATACAATATATATTATCATAAAAGTTTTATAAAAGAAAGTTCTTATAAAATAACGACAATTGTCGACATGTTTTATAAAATACATTTATACTACAGATCATGATATGATCATCCTAAATAGGATCTGAAGCTTTCCTGGCGACAAACATATCCTAATTTTAGAGGAATACTAGGAAATGACGCCGAATAAACAGCTTGAAGAGTAACGTGACATGACGAAGTGAAGCGTGCGTGAGTGTACAACAAGAGTGTGACATATGTCGCTGGTATTGTGATATCGCGTGCTGCTGCTCTTCTGTTAGTGACGACACAGGTAAGTAAGGATGTAGTAAGAGGGCCGCAGGCGGTCTGGGAGAACAACAGGCGTCTTAAACCCTAGCACATGTTGTCTGTTGGGGAACGTGCGTCATATCGCTCCCAACTTCCTAAACGTTTCACAGCACTCGTTCTTTTCACTTCCCCTACCGTTTATCTAAGAAGTAGATAAACATCACCTCAAGACATTACTCCTCTCTACTTAAAATATCCCAGCAAACAAATGTATAGGCTCTTTTAAAACCACTTTAATATTTAGGATGGGATAAATACAAAAAAAAAAAAAAAAATCTGATGTACTTCATTCACATGACTTTCTCTACATCTTTGCAAGAAAATGTTATTTAAAAATTTATGCTTTTATTTACTTCATGCTAATCAAGAAAAAATTAGCAGAAATATTTTTATTACTTGCTTCCTTGTAAGTAGAAGCGAAATAAGGGAGTACCATAGGCACTCAAAAGCTGGTTGCTATGTGACTGAAGTTCTTTTGTTTGTATGGACACGAGTTGACAAATTATTGTATGAGAAAAGCATGTTTTACAAAGCTGAAACCAAAAACAAGGAATACCTAAAAAACGATCAACTCCACGAAAAGAAAAGTATATTGCATAAATGGTGTGCTTTAACGTGCTCTACATATTTTGTGTGGTAAGTTTTTGTCCATCTCTTACGGTTTAGCAGTTATGCAAAATTCCGTAAAACTCATCCAGAGTAAAGAAGCCTTCAGAGGCTATTCCCAGAAAACTCAAGATATACATTTTATTTGTCAGGTAAATATCTTTAATATAGGTACGATATTTTAATCAAAATCGTTAGAGCCATTTTTGAGAAAATCAACATTTACGAAAAAAAGTTACATGTAAAGGGTAGTTTGGGGTGTCGCATCTTCGTGTCGCATCCTTGGAAGATACGTAACCTAAATACCAAGTTTGGTTTTTAACGGACTTTTCGTTTTTGAGCAATGCTGCCCACAGAAACACACACACACACACGGACATTTTTCTAAAAATACTTTTTTTTATTCAGGGGGTCCCAAAACATGTATTTCCGGTGAACACTTGGCATCGAATTTACTGTAAACTATGTGCATAGTACGTGTAGAGAAAGTAAAAATATGATGTGCTTCATTCACATGACTTTCTCTACCTCTCTGTAACAAACTATTGTTAATAAGCTCATTCTTCTATCTACGTCATGCTAATCGACTTAAACATTAGCAGAAACTGTCTTATTACTTAGTTCCTTAAAGGTAGAAGGGAAATAAGGGATCCACTAGGCTAAACCGACAGTCAAATACTTTAAAATACGGTTGCTGTGTATAGAAATCCGATTCTTTGCATGGTCAGTGTTGACAAGCTATCATATGAGAAAAATATTAATTTGTTTAAAGCTGAAATCAATAACAAGAAATATTTTAAAAACAATCAACTCCAGGAAAAAATGCATATAACATAAATTGTGTGTTTTAATGAGCTCTAAATTTTTTGTGCAGTAAGTTTTTGTCTACCTCTTATGGTTTACCACTTATGCAAAAGTCCTCAAAATTCATTCAGAATAAAGATGTCTTCAGAGGATATTCCCAGAAAATGCAAAAATAAATTTTATTTGTCATCTAAATAGTTTTGCTATACGATATTTTAATCAAAATCGTTAGAGACATCTTTGAGAAAATCAAAATTTTCGAAATTTTTTCCATGTAAAGGATAGTTAGATATTTTACGGTCTTTTCGTTTTTGAGCTATGCTGTCCACAGGCATACACACACACGAGCACGCAAATGGACCTTTTTCCAAAATATGTATTTCCGGTGTAATCTCGGTATCAAATATTTGGTTGCAGTACAATACCTGCTCTATACACTATGTACATGGTACAAGCAGTACGTTTCATTCATATGACTTTCTCTACATCTTTGTAATAAATTACTGTTAAAAAGCTTATTATTTTTATCTACTTCATGCTAATCAAGATAAACGTAAACAGAACTCGTCTTACTACTTGCTTTCTTGTAAATAGAATGGAAATAAAGAGAATAACTAGGAAGCAATAGCCAAATATTGTAAAAGCTGAGCCGTTAACCCCTTCCACAGTTAAACCACTCTGTTGTTACCTACTGACGTCTCAGCTAGGGATAGGAATATTTTAATGCAAAATGTCGATGTTCTCGAGATATTTCGAAGCCTGAATGGTGTATTCGCATCCTTCACTGAAATACACGGTTCTCATTTGAGAATGTCCTGATTGCTGCACTCGGATATGTGCAGGTGCAGCGAATTGGATCGGGATCTCGCCTCAAGATGGTGCTGGTATAGCTACACCTAAATCTGATTAGCGCTCATACTTGAAGCTTGGCCTGTTCATACGCTTGGAAACTTGCGGGAAGAGCGCAGGAATGTGCTGACACAATAAACGTCCTGGCTGATGATTAATTCTTTTCATTTTATAAAAGAATTATAGCATATTCTGATCTTATAGTTTATAATGTTTTAGTTTTTCATTGACAATAAGTATAAAGCATGGAAACACGCAAAGAGTGTATAAAATTAAAATTATAAACGCATGTGCTTAAATAATATATCTTACAAATTTCTTAACATTTCTGTATTCAAACAAAACGTTTTCCTGCCATGATTAGCTTTAGAATCACTGCAGCACAGCGTCCATACACATAGAGCAAAGCAATAACGGTCGTATGTCATCCAATATTTCCTGCGTATGCAGAATATAGTAAAACCTTGAACCTAATTGTCAGCATCTAAATGTTGTCGTATTTTTCATCCATAATTTGAAATGAATGCTGTATTCAAGAACAACCATGATGAGGAATTTCACTCGAATGACGATAATGTAGCATCCGAGAGCCTTCATACGAAAACAGGCTGATTTGATTAGTAAAAGCATTAACGATTGATTGTAGTATTCGAGAACAACCATAGTGAGAACTGAGAAAATCACTCGACTGACAACAACGTAGCATTCGAGAACTTGCCTACGAATAAAAGCTGATTTCGATTAACGAAAATTTTTATGAGTGATGCTATATTCGAGAACTAGTACTCGAATGAAAGTTTCAATTCTTGAAAACATTAGATTCTGCCCATCACTAGTCTCAGTTGTGCCAGAAACAAGATCACCTACTACTTGCCAGAGTGACGTAATTTGCATTTTTGCTGTGTCCTGGTGGGAAATGGCAGAACTATTTTCCTCCGCTGGCCTAGCAAGCCCTCGTGGGAGTGAAGCTAGTCAATCAGCTGGAAAACTCACTTCTCTTCAAGAAGCACGGCGAAGCTCAATGCGTAGCCCCCTAAGGTAGGCAAAACTGAGGTTACTTTCGGCATGTACAAAATTGGGGGTTATACACATTTTATGAGTCTAAATTCTTATAATTGTGAAAGCCCACTTCTTGCTCCGGACAATCAGACGCTTACTTTAGCACTAAATTCTGTTCTCATTTTGTTTCATCGCCTGAAAAATATCAGTCGGGTTGACAAAGTGTAACTTAAAAATCTGATGTGTTCCATTCACATAACTTTCTCTATGTCTCTTCAACAAAATGTTGTTAAAAAGCTTGTGCTACTATTTACTTCATGCTAATCGAAAAAAAAAAAAGCAGAAATAGTCTTATTACTTGCTTCCTTGTAAGTAGAAGCGAAATAAGGGAGTACGATAGGTTAAAGTGATAATCAAAAGCTGGCTGCTATGTGACTGAAGTTCCTTTGTTTGTATGGACAGGAGTTGACAAATTCCTGTATGAGAAAAGTATTTTTAAGGTGAAATCAAAAACAAGGAATAACTCAAAAACGATCAACTCCACGAGAAAAATGTAGATAACATAAATTGTGTGTTTTATCGTGCTCTACATTTTTGTGTGGTAGGCTTTTGTCCATCTCTTACGTTTAGGAGTTATGCAAAATTTCGTAAAATGTATTCAGCATAAAGAAGTGTTCAGACTCTATTCCCAGAATATTCAAGATATACGTTTTATTTGTCAGGTAAATATCTTTAATATATGGTATTTTAATGAAAATTGTTAGAGCCATTTTTGAAAACATCAAAATGTTCGAAAAAAGTTCCATGTAAAGGGTATTTTAATGTGGGGGCTTTTCCTCAAAATCTTCGTGACGCATCCCTGGAAGATTATAAACTTAAATACCAAGTTTGGTATGTTACCGACTTTTCGTTTTTGAGTTGTCGTGGTGTTCACAGCCACACGGATCCACGGACACACACGGACCTTTTTCGGTAAATGCTTTTTTTTTTTTTTTTTTTTTTATTTTGGATACAGGGGACCCCAATACATATATTGTGAAATGTCGGTATCGAATTTTTGGGTGGAGTGCAATACCTTCTCTATATACAATGTACATAGTACGTATAGAGAAAATAAAAATATAGTGATTGTAATAAATGTTAAAATTAAATATATTTAAATGGCTGATATAGCTTCTTCTAATAAATATTATGAAACTCTGCCAGCGCTTATGCTTTCTAACAAATTTCTCATAGGCCTTTGCGGTTTTGGTACATTAGTTTTGAACATTAGTTTGGTTGCTATGTGATTGATGTCCGTTTCTTTGCATTGCCAGGAGTTGAAAAAATTTCCCTAAGTATTTTAAAACGAAACCAGTAACGAGGAATATCTCAGAAACAGTCATTTCTACGAAAACAAATGTATATGACATAAATTGTGTGCTTTAATCAGATCTACATTTTGTGTAGTAAGATTTTGTTTACCGTGAGGTTTCCGCAAAATCAGCTAAATTCATTCAGAATAAAGATGTCTTCAGAGCCTATTTCCAGCAATTTGTGAATATACGTTTCATTTGCCATGTAAACATCTTTAATATACGGCATTTTAATCAAAAATCTTTAGAGCCCTTTTTGAAAAAAATAAACATTTTCTAGCAGTTTTTCACGTCAAGGGTAGTTTGGGGTGGAGGGATTTTCTTCAAAACCTTCTTGTCGCATCGGTGGAAGATACTAAACTTAAATACCAAGTTAGGTATTTCACCGACATCTAGTGTTTGAGTTATATGTTCACAGGCACACGGACCTATGGTTACACACACACATACAAATGCGTGGACCTTTTTATAAAAATCTGATGTGTTCCATTCACATGACTTTCTCTGCATCACTGCAACAAATTATTATTAAAAAGCTTACTCTTCTATTTACTTAATGCTAATCGAGGAAAAATTGGCAATGAGAACCTTATTACCTGCTTCCTCGTAAGTAAAAGCTGGTTGCTATGTGATTGAAGTACCTTTGTTTGTATGGACAGGAGTTGACTAATTCCTGTATGAGAAAAGTATAAGCATTTTAAAGCTGAAATTAATAACAAGGAAAACAGTCAACTTCAGGAAAAAAATTATATAACATAAATTGTGTGTTTTAGTCACCTCTACATTTTATGGTAAGTTTTTGTCTGTTTCTTACGGTTTATCAGATATGTAAGCTTCCGCAAAATTCATCCAGAATAAACACGTCTTCAGAGGCTATTACCAAAAAAAAAATGCATTTTATTTGTCACTTAAATATCTTAAATATAAGAGACTTTAATCGAAATTGTTTAAACCGTTTTTGAGAAAATCAAAATTTTCTGTTTTCCATATAAAGGGTAGTTTGCGTTGGGGGATTTTCTTCACAACCTTCATGAAGCATCCGTGGAAGATGCTAAACTTAAATACCAAGTTTGGTATTTTACTGACTTTTAGTTGTTGATTTATTGTGTTCACAGGAACACGGACATACCTATACGGATTTTTTTTTCTAAAATACTTCTTTGTGGATACAAAGGAGCCTAAAAGTGCAGTTCCGATGAAATCTGGGTATCGAATTTTTGGACGAAGTGCAGTGCCATCTCTACCTGTGTGCTATGTAGAGAAAGTAAATGGTTACATACAGGCAGGCAATGGAGTTTGGATTTGTTCTTTTTCCTGCAGTTTACCGTTACCATGGGCACAGGTTTGTTGAATAAAACCTTAGTAATTTTAGTCTTACTGTTAAATTGGCTAAAATTACTCCTGTTAAACCTCATACTGTGAATAGGAAGGTAAAACCTAGAGCTCATATTGAAGATGATTTTAGAACCATATATTCTTGCGAGTCAACTAAAAATTTTAATTCCAGTTTTAATTCCAGAATTTGCTAAGACTGAGTAACTAACTATAAGCTCTATGAACCCCGAAATCATTTGACCATTATGTTACCGATTTTATGTATCGTTCGATATGACCTATCAAGTTAAAGGAAACAATGTTGCGTTCCATTCACCTGAACTTCTCATCCTGTTCCATAAACATCCAAAAAAATAAATATATTCCTTTATCTACATCGTACTACTCGAGATTAACATTAAGAAATTCTTTTATTGCTTGCTTCTTTGTAAATAGAAGGAAAACAAAGGAACACACTAAGCTAAAGCGATAGTCGATTCTTTTAAATGCTAGTCGCTATGTGAAACAATTGAAAAACGTTCCTCTTTGCATGACCAGGAGTAAAACAAAACAGATATGAAACAAAAATCACTTACCGTTTGAAAAATGTATAAGCATTTTATAATTGATACCAACAACAAAGAATATATCGGAAACGGTTAACCTCACAAAAAGTATACGCTATAGATTGTATTTTTAACGAGATCTACATTATTTGTGTAGTAAGTTTTTGTCTACTCTTATGGTTTGCCAATTATACAAAAGTCATCCATAATGAAGAAGTCTTCAGAAAATTCAAGACATTTCATTTGTCATAAATATATCTCACCCAGGTGGGTAGTTTAACCAAAGTCGTTAGCGATATTTTTGAGAAAATCAATATTTAATTGGGGTGGCCGAATTTCCTTGGAAATCTTCGTCTTGCATCCTTGGGTGATGATGAACTTTTGTTATTTAGCCGACTTTTAGTTTTTGATTTATGCTGTCCACATACATACACTCATACAGACACATACTGACATGTTTCTAATAATGCTACTTTTGGATTCAGGGTGCCTCATAACATGTATTTTCGGTGAAATCTCGGTATTGAATTTTTTTTGTAGAATACGATATTGCTTCTATCTGCTATGCGCATTATACATACGTGCTAAAGAAGGTAAATATATTTAATTGATATCCAAAAATGTGCGATTCAAAAATTGTAGGCGTAAAATCCAGCATTTGTTTTAAATATAGATAGATACTTTATTTCACTGCTTAGGGCGTGGCCCGGTGGCAGCGCTGTCAATGTAATAATACAATGTGCAATACAATTGAGTTAAATAAACAATAATGTGAATAATACCCTGTTAAAATGCCAATGACATCATAGTATACTAATACATATATACATAATTGTAACAACAGTAATAATAACGTAATATTTTTATTCACTATCCTGACTATAAATCACTCTTCTTTAGTCTCTTTTTAAAACTATTTACACTTTGAGGCAAAGTCTCCAGTAAATCTGCAGGTATTTTGGCCATTCGTTTATTGTTCTATTTGTGAAGGAGGATTTACCTATGTCTGTTTTCTGTTCCCTATTTCTTATTTTTTCCGAGTGATCATTCCTCCCACAGTATAATGGCTTTAATAAACTTTGGATATGTCTTTCCATGCAGGTTCCCCCTTATAGGCCCTAAAAATTGCACATAGCCTTGCTCGTCTCCTACGTTTTTCTAGTGTTTCCCAGGAAGTAGCAGTGGTGGTATGAATTTCGAATCGTTTACTTCTGTCTACAAATTAAGCTGCTCTTTTTTTTAACTCTCTCTAGTGCCAGTTTTTGCCCCACCCGATACGGATCCCAGCATGCAGCACTATATTCTAATATTGGTCGAACTAAAGAAGTGTATGCCAAATTTCGCGACTTTCCACTATACGCTTTTAGGTATTTTTTGTGGATATAAAGATAATTATATTTTATAAATATCAATAATAGGATCTCACCTGTAGATTATTTAGAAGCTTAAGGCTACACTGTTTATATGCAGAGACCTATAATAATTGACTGCTCTTTGAATTATTTAGCAAAGTATACATAAGAGATTAATGCTCCGCATAATCTCCGTCACAAAATGCGCAACTGAAATGCACCGCTATGCTCACTTTTACGATCTCGTTTCTTGTTTGCTGTCGACGCGTCATCAGCAAATGCATGAGGTGAACTGCAAGGCGAGGTGCACATTATGACGGGGCACGCGCGAGTCAAGTAATGTCTGTCGTAAGTGTTGGACCGTGTGGAATGGATTGGACAAGGAGTTCCTCAGGTGTGCTGTGACCTGCCTTCACAAGAACAAAGGGGGTTTAACGTCCCTTGGTATTCACTTGTCATTTCATCAAAATCCCTGGTAACTTGTCATTGTGGTATCTGACGTCTGCTCATTCTGGAATTGTCTTAGATTTTGTTTTACTCTCAAAGGAGACAAGAAGAAACGAATAGACTGCCTCCGTGGTCGAGTGGTTGGCGTGCTGATTCCTCACCTGGGGGTCCCGGATTCGATTCTCGGCTACAGACAACCAGTTGATTCAAGTGGAAAGCCCCTGATATGACCTTAGATGTTAAAGGGGGCTATATTAAAAAAAAAAAAAAAAAAAAAACGAGAAGCAAAAGCTGATGTGTTACATTCACATGACTTTCCCTACATATCAGTAACAAATTATTGTTAAAGCGCTTATTCTTCTATCTACTTCATGACAATCGAGATAAACATTAGCAGAAATTGTCCTTATTACTCAGTTCCTCATAAGTAGAAGAATAAAGCTCTAATGTGTTCGGTAAACAACCCTTTTATTCAAATCATTAATCAGTTATTTACATCTTGCTAATCAAGATAAAAATAAGCAGCATTAGTCTTATTACTAGCTTCCTTATAAGTAGAAGAGAAATAAAAGACTGCACAGGCTAAAGCGATAGTCTCGTTCTTTAAAAGCCGGTCGCTATATGAAACAATTGCAATTCCAGTCTCTTTGCTTGCCAGGAGTAAACAAATGAGAAACGAGAAAAAAGATGTCTTCCCGTTTAAATTACTTAAAATCGAAACCAATAGTCCGGAATGTCTGAAAACGATTAACTCTACAATAAAAAAAAATGTATGTGACATAAATTGTGTATTTTAATGAGACCTTCATTTTTTGTGCAGTTTTTATATATCTCTTACGGTTTTGCAATTATATAAAAGTCATCCAGAATGAAGAGGTCTTCAGAGGGTATTGCCAGAAAATTCAAAATACATTTCATTTGTCATAAAAGTATCTTCTACATCATGTATTTTAATTAAAATCGTAAAACCACTTTCGATAAATGTTTGATGCAAAGGGGGATTTTCCTGAAAATCTTCGTGTCGCTTCCTCGGAAGATACCAAATTAAATGCCAAGTCTGGTATTTAACTGTCTTTTCGTTTTTGAGCTATGCTGTCCACAAGCACAAACAAATGGCGTGTTATTTATGGACGCTCTTTAACTGCTGTGGTTCTCAGCGTCCCATTCTAAATTGGGCGTGAAAGACCGCTTAATTTTGCTCAGAGGCCTCTCCTATCAGACTTGAGGTTCTTTTACGTGCCGTAAAGCTACGACACGGAACCCACGGCTTTACTTCCCTTCCGAAGGAAGCCATGCTCAGAATTTTTACACCCGAAAAAATCCATCGTCCTCCGGCGGTTTTGAACCCGCCACCTTGAGTATATGAAGTTAACATGGTAACTATTACACCACGGAGGGCTATATATGCTGTCACATACGCACACCGACGGACCATTTTCTAAAAATGCTTTTTTTTTATTCAGGGGCCCTCATAACATGTATTTCGATGAAATTTCGAAATAGATTTTTTGGCTGAATACAATACCTTTTCTATACACTATGTGGTGTATAGTACGTGCAGAGAAAGTAAAACAAATCTGATGTGTCGCATTCACATGACTGTCTACATCTGTAAAACAAATTATCGTTAAAAAGATTATTCTTGTATCTTCTTAATGCCAATCGAGATAAAACTGGCAGGAATAGTATTATTACATGCCTCCGTGAAAGTAGCAGGGAAATAAGGGAGTACCATAGGTTAGAGCGATAGTCAAAGCTTTAAAAAGTGGTCGCTATATGATTTAAATTCATTTGTTTGTATGGCCAGGAATTGGCAAATGACCGTATGAGAAAGTATAAGTATTTTAAACTGAAACCAATAACAAGAAATATCTCAGGAACGATCAGCTCTACAAAAACAAAAAGTATATGACTTGAATTATGTATTTTAATGTGATCTATATTTTCTGTATAGTAAGTTTTTGCCTATCTCTTAAGGTTTATCTGTTATGTAAAAGTCATCCAGAATGAAGAGATCTTCAGATGTACATTTTACTTGGCATGTAAATATGTTTAAAATACGACATTTTAATCAGTCATTAGAGCCATTTTTGAAAAGATCAAAATTTTCTAACATTTTTCCATGTAGAGGATAGTTGGGGGGGGTATTTTCTTCAATATCTTCCTGACGTATCCTTGGAAATACGTGACTTACATACTAAGTTTGGTATTTTACCAACTTATCGTTTTTGTTATCGTGTTCATAGTCACACACGGGCCTTTTTCTAAAAATGTTTTTTTGGATACATGGGAACCTAAAACGTGTATTTCCGGTGAATCTCGGTGTCCAATGTTAGGGTGGAATATAATACATTTCTATCTAAATATACATTATAGATATTGCAATTTGTGCTTTATAAAATAAAGATAGAAGAATGCGTTTTTTAAGTAAAGTGAGTAAAAGAATGACTAGAGATAGTCATGTGATTTAATTTAACGTTGCATGCTACTGCATTACTGTCTTCTATTACAAAAAGTCAATAAAGCGTACATTTTCACTTTCTCTATACGCACTATGTACATAGTGTATAGAGAATGTATTGCACTCCACCAAAAAATTCGATACCGAGTTTTCACCGGAAATATATGTTTTAGGGTCCTCTGTATCCAAAAAAAGTATTTTTAGAAAAAGGTCCCAGTGTGTGTCCGTGTGTCTGTGTACACGATAACTCTAAAACGAAAAGTCGGTGAAATACCAAAGTTGGTATTTAAGTTTAGTATCTTCCGGGGATGCGACACGAAGATTTTGAGAGAAATCCCCCCGCTCCAAACTACCCTTTACATGGAGCTTTTTTCGAAAATTTTGATTTTCTAAAAAATGGCTCTAAAGATTTTGATTATAATATATAATAAATTTAAAGATATTTTTACTCCATGGCACGACAGCTCACGGGGAACCTTGGCCTACCGCCCGGCCGCTGCGTCCCCAATCTCGGTCCACTACAGACGTCATGGATGGGGTGCAGTATTGGTGGGTGAGACGTGGTCAGCGCCTCGAATCCCCCCCGGCCGGTTAATGCGGTCCTCATGACCTGGAGCCGCTACTTCTCCATCAAGTAGCTCCTCAATTGGCCTCCCAGGGACCTTACGAAGCTGAGTGCACCCCGGGCCAGGTCTCCCAGCGGGGGAAAAATCCCCACGCCGGTATTGGGGATCGAACCCAGGTCTCCCGCTTGGTAAGTAGCAACGCTACCACCGCGCTAAGGAGACGACCAATTTAAAGATATACCTGACAAATAAAATGTATATTTTGAATTTTCTGGGAATAGCCTCTGAAGACTACTTTATTCTGAGTGAATTTTACGGAATTTTGCATAAGTGCTAAATCGTAAGAGAGAGACAAAAACTTATCACACAAAAAATGTAGAGCACATTAAAACACAAAGTTTATGTTGCATTCATTTTTTTCGTGGAGTTGATTGTTTTTGAAATATTCCTTGTTTTTGGTTTAAGCTATAAAAACTTATATTTTTCTCATACAGGACTTTGTGAATTCAGCCGGTCCCCATGGCCACGCTCGCTAAAGCGTCTCGCTTTGGTGCTTCGTGGGCAGGGGATCGTGGGTTCGAGTCCCGCCTTGGGCATGGGTGTTATATGTTTGTAAAAGAAACAGTAAAACCAGTAAACCAGTAATCAGTAAAACCTACGGGGGGAAATGTAAATAGGGATACAGTACCGGAGTCCTGATCAGACTCCGTTACTGTTTTAAAAAAAAAATAAAAATTCATATCCATACAAACAAAGGAACTTCAGTCACATAGCTACCAGCTTTTGACTATCACTTTAACCTATGGTACTCCCTTATTTCGCTTCTACTTACAAGGAAGCAAGAAATAAGAAAGACTATTTCTGTTGATTTTTTCTCGATTAGCATGAAGTAATAGAAGCATAAGCTTTTTAAAAATAATTTATTGCAAAGATATAGAGAAAGTCATGTGAATGGAACACATAGATTTCTATTTGAAATGTTGGGAATTAAAAGGATAGAGAAAGTAAAAATCTAATGTGTTCCATTCACATGAATTTCTGAACATCTGTGTAACAATTTTCCGTTAAAAAGCGTATTCTTCTATCTACTTATGCCAATCGAGATAAACATTAGCAGAAATGCTCTTATTACTTGCTTCCTTTTAAGTAGAAAGTATATAAATGAATACATTAGGCTAAACCGACATTCAAATCTTTTAAAAGCTGGTTGCCATGTGATTGAAATTAGCTTCTTTGCATGGCTAGGAATTGCAAAATTCCTGTATATGAAAATTTAATCACGCGCCTGGGTAGTGTGGTGGTAGCGTATCTGCCTCACAATCAACATGTCGCAATTTCGAATCTCGCTTATGGTGAGTTACCCGAATGAGGTTTTGTCAGGGTTTTCCCTCAACCTGAGAAGACGAACATCAAGTAACTTTAAGCTTCATGGACTCCGAAATCATTTGAGCATCATTTCTCCGATTTCATTTATCGTCTGGTATGATCAATCAGGTTATACAGGACGTAAACCTACAAAAAAAAAAAAAAAAAAAAAAAAAAAAAAATAAATAAATTTAAGTATTTCATAACTGAATTTAGTAACAGGGAATATTTCGGAAATGATGAAATCCACGAAAAAAATGTAACAAATAAATAGTGTGTTTTTGACGAGATCTACATTTTTGTATTATGTTTTTGTCTATCTATTACGATTTAACTGGTATGCAAAAATTCATCCGGAATGAAGAAATCTTCAGAGAATATTCCTAGAAAATGTAATATATACATTTTGTTTTTCAAATAAATATCTTAAATACACGTAAATTTAATTAAATTCTTTAGAGTCATTTTTTAGAAAATAAAAAATTTCGAAAACAAACAAACACACACACATGGATCTTTTTCCAGAAATTATGTATTTGGATACCAGGAAACTTCAAATATATTTCCAGTGAAATCCAGATACCAATTTGCTTAAGTACAATGAACACAGTTGATAGAGAAAGTACAGTATTCCACTCAAAAATTCGAAACCAAGATTTCATTGAAAATACATATTTTGGGACCCCCTGAATTTCCGTGTGTGGTTTGTGTGTGTGTGTGTGTGTGTGTGTGTGTGTGCATAGCTCAAAAAGGAAAAGTCGGTTAAATACCAAACTTCTTGTATAAGTTCAGTATCTTCCAAGGATGCAACCGAAGATTTCCAAGAAAATCCCCCCACCCTCTACTACCGTATACATTGAACATTTTTCGGAAATGGCTCTATCGATGTTGTTAAAAATTACATACGTTCAAAATATTTTCATCACAAAGGAAATGTAAATCTTGAACATTTCTGGAAATAACCTCTGAAGAAGTTTGTGTAACCGTCGCCATCGTGATGTAGTGGTTACCATTTAAAACCTAAACCTGGCGGACAGTGATGGGGTTTTTAGAACGAGAAATCTTTAGCATGGCTTCCTTTGGAAGGGAAGTAAAGCTCGTGTTCCCGTATAACATTTATTTTCACATACCTTGAAACAGGAAGGTCCCAGAGCAATATTTTCCGCCATTTGGCGTCCGCAAGTCGTGATTTCGTCCTACATCCCTCGTCACTATGGCGCAGAGTACGACTCCGAACTAGAGGTTAAAATCTGATCATGGAAACTTCATAACTAAGCCCTTTGCTCTACTTAGGAAATACTGTTAACTTTGTGTAACTGGTAAACCGTATGGAAATAGACAAAAAAAACTTATCATTAAAACACACAATTTATGTAAATTACAGATTTTTTCGTACAGTTAACAATTTCCAACATATTCCTTGTTATTGGTTTTGATTCTAAATACTTAAGCTTTTCTCAAGCGGTAAGTCACCTTCCGTTTCATCTCTTTTATTTTACTTTCAGAGCGATCTAATATCAGTTGTTTCATATAGCGACCAACTTTTAACTTTTTTCCTGCCCAATGGCGTTATATGACATTATCCGTATTTATAGTTCAGGTTGGTACCGTCATTGTGTATATTTCAATACTTTCTTTAAATTTATTTATATTAACATGGGTTAGAACAAGTTAAAGCTAAAATAAAAATCCCTTCAAAGATGCATTTTTTCTAACAAATACAGAACTTTATTCGGCTACAATGTTACCAAGGTCCAATCAACGCTTAGATAGACCAATCAGCGTTTATTTTCCCTGAGCCCAACCCTCTTTTTAGCACACCCTTCCTGCTTTATCTTAAGTTACTAACAAGAGATCAGGTAAGACCAATTTTTTAAGGCAAATATGTATACTATCACGTCAGTTTTCAGAAAACAATTTCATTCTAAAGCAATTCTAAAGCAATTCTAAAATAAATCTGGCTGGAAGAGGTTAAAGGATTTAATTAAGACTTTAGCCTCGTGTATTCTTCCTTTCTAGTTACAAGAAAGCCAGCAATAAGAGCATTTCTGCTAATGGATAGGTAGAGTCAGACTGAAAACCTTAATGCCGTAGCCGGGATTTGAACCACGGAACTCCCGGTCTCTAGCCATGGTAATATGCCGGTACAGCACTAAATTCCTCAACCGACTCGCATGTGATCTCAATATCGTAAGTACTTCAAGACCCAGAATTCATAGTATAACCAACTATTATGGACGATTGTGATAATTTAACTGTTTTCTCACAGAAACTGTGTGTTGGGTAGGTAGAGTCAGACCGAAAAATTCAATGCCATAGCCAGTTTTGAACCTGTCCTACACACGATTCCTGTGAGAAAACAATTAAATTATCACATCTCTGCTAATGTTTATCTCGATTATTTTTTGTAGTGTTTACCACCCGCTTTTACTATAATGGCACCGCAGGCGATGACACTGATGATACTGATGATACATGTAATGAAGATGGAGCACCGGTTGAATGTGATGGCGGGGGAAACCAGAGAATCCAGAGAAAACCCGCCCCTGCGCCACTTTATCCACCACAAATCTCACATACGGTCGCTTGGGATCGAATACGAGCTGTCTAGGTGAGAGGCGTGTGGTATAACCACTCGGCCACGGCGCGGTCCCTATTTCGAATAGCATGACGTAGATAAAATAATTATCTTCTCTAAGGAATTTTTTTATTGTTTTATTTAAATAGCCCACTTTAACATCCAAGGTCACATCTGGGGCTTTGAATTAGAAACAACTCGTTCTGTAGGTTCTTAATGTTGGGTTTACATAATTTTATTTTCCTCAAACACAAACATCCACTCTCACATGCATACTTTCAAACTCTGTGGGGGATAGGGAATGATTCTAGTTAAAGAAAACTTCCCCGCCCCAGCCGGGAATTGAACCGGGACCTCCGGTTGAGAAGTCAGTTCGCTGATCACTCTACCACTGAAGCAGTCTAAGGAAAGTTTGTTTGTGGAACAGATGGAGAAAGTTGTTTGAATGGAACACATCAGATTTTTGGATGGAATGCAATTACTTCTTTAACAATGTACTGTATACTAAGTAGAGAATGTAAAAATGAAAGGATACAGAAAGAGGGAGCGCACCTAAATATTGACTCGACCTATAGGGTAGTGGATGACGTGTCCTGCCTCATTACTACGTGTGAGAAGATGTGTCGCTAGATAAAGCGAGGGAGGCTATCTGGGGCAACGATCTTGATTGCTACGCGTTCCTAATGCTCCATTACAGAACTTGCCAAGGAAATAGAGCATTCCTTATTCCTCTCAGCTACTATATACTTAGCTGTTTCCTGACTCGACCTTCTAATCTGCATGGCAGCACTCTCAAAGCTATGCTGAATTATTGTTGCCAAAGTAATAAATACTGTTTCTTCTTACAGGTTTACAAAATGTGGGCTTTCATCAACCAAGCCTCTGGTTGAGACACTAACTCGGTGAGTAATACTTTATATTCACCATTCTTTCTATTAAATCTTTTAGCAAGTGTTGCATTCGACTTAAAAATTCGACACTGATCTCGCTGAATGCTAAAACCAATATTAAAAAGTCTAATGCGTTCCTTTCATATGACTTTCTCTGCTACAAATTATTGTTAAAAAGCTTATTCTTCTATTACTTCATACTAAGCGAGAAAATATCTTTTTTGTGGCAAAGCTATTTCCAATATATCCATTATTATGGTTCGAATAATTCCATATTTCATCATTCAACATGTTCGATATTCAACTGTTTCTCGACATGCACAGAGCATCCCTGTTAGTTCTCAATTTTATTATAACTCAATGTGATCAGACCTGATGGGCTAATCCCCGAAAGACATAAAGATGGTGATGATATTTGTGAACCGAGAGGTGTCTATTGCTGTATGTTGTCACTATTGAAGGCCGATTTGCCCGGGCTCTTCATCAGGCGAGGTACTGGGCAATCAGGTCGCGTTCGTCATCTCAATCCGAATGAGCTGAAGGGTCTGGCAGGAAAGGCTTTTAAGATTTTGTTTCGCCTTATGGCTGCTTGGCTACTTCTGGTGTGTTTAATCTTTATCCGCAACTTTATTATTTTCTATTTAATTATCATTATTATTTAGTTATTTATTTATTGCTAATAATACATATGAGATGGCACCACAAGAGTTTATACATGGATATTGTTTACAACCTACCCTACTACCTGCGTGCGAGATCTGATAGATTCGTGGTGAGCCTAGGTGGAGTTGCTGTGTATCTACCTTGGTAAGGGCTTAACCATTGGAATGTAAGGATGGGTTGAGATTAGGTATGTTGGTGGAATTTCGGGTGTTGGTGTTAAGGAGGACGTGATACTGATAGGCCCTCAACGGTTGCTATTTTCAGGATCAGCATCCTTACGCTCCTCCACTGGTGTCTTGCGTATTCATTTCAGTTGATATTGAGTTTTAAATAACCACTCCAAAATTACTGTTGGCTGGTTTAAATCCGTTGCTATCGGGGGTGCCCACAAGCCAGGCGGGGAGCCCGGTACTGACTGCATCGCCGTTCGGTTGGTAAGTAGTCCCCCAGTGGTCTGACAAGGGCGCTATCATGTTGGGCTAATCTGGCGTAGAAATGTTGAGCCCGGCGCCTAATTACATTGTCCACGTGTGAGAGGGCCGAAGCTTCACGTAGTAGCCTCACTGAAGCGGCAACATACAGAGTAGATGGACCGGAGTCCTCTATTTTGTATAAGCGCTTTGAAAAGACATAGCTTGAATTTAACCAGCATTTGGGAGCCAAGAACAGGGCCGCTCACAGCAAATGTTCACGAAAAGTTAGGCCCTTATCAAGAGTGACGCCCTTTGGCCCTGAGAGTAGGGTATTTGGACTGCAATAGGGGGAAGCGTTTCCTAGTAAACAGAACAGCATGACTTTTATCTGGATCGACGGACATCCGCCACTGTCTGCATCAGTCCTGGACGAGACGGAGGTGTCTCTGTAAGGAGTTGAAGGCTCTACGTTAAGTTGTTATCTATGTGGAAGAGCAAACTGGGCCATGTTGACGCCCTGCACTGTATGGAAGTCTGTCATGAAGAGACTAAACGAGGCAGGTGATGAGACACAGTCTTCGAGTCTTCGCCTCGTACCTCACGGTCTATTTATTTCACAGCCATAGCCTTTATGTCCTGATAGTTTTACTGACCTCCTGGGTTGCCATCTAGTTTATTGAGCTAAACCTATCTACTCTATTTACACTAGCGCACTATGTGGCATGTGAACTTGTCTATTTCTGTAGCGGCGTGCCGTTGCACCGCATAAATTCAAATGTTACCTTTCGTGTGCCGCAGGTTGAAAAAGCTTGGAAAACACTGATCTGAGAATACGTTTCTGCTGAACACCGAAGTATATAATAGTGTTCACACTACATGATCAGAAAGGCATCCACACCAACCTACTATGTCCAGCAGGTTAGTTCGCATTTTCACAGCCAGCACACGATATATTTCCGTCGATCGGAAAGCGGTGTTGGTTAACTGGGTACACTGTGCCATCTGTAGGGGGCTGCCCCAGGGGGCGGGGGTGCATCCGGGGCCCATAAAACTTGCGATATGCTCTCCGGCGTATGGACCGGGAGATTTGACTGCATTGCCCGCGACAAATGAAAAATGACGCTTCCCCCACAACGCTGGGCTCTTAATCACGTTTTGCCAAATTACAGCGACTGTGTAATTATGAATGGCTGACAAACAATGCCGTTACATTTTGCGACATTTCATTCCGACCTCGGCTGTGTATTTTTTTCCCCTCCAGTGATAATTTTTTTCTTTCCCCACCCCACTCTGCATCCCTTTGGTGTTTTTTTTTCAACGTGAACATGATAAATGGTACAGACAAGAGAAGCAATCGTAATGCTCAAAAATTAACTTTCCCCCGACTGACTCTGTTTTAAATTCGGCGCTGTCTCTTTTGTTTCGGTTTAAATTGGAGGGCCTCAAACATTGGTACAGCGTTTAGGTACATTCGCAGGTGATTCGGTACCTATTTAACACAAATCATTATCCTAAGATACAGGGCCTTCCAAAAGTTTAAGGACACGAAATGCATTCTGTTCTTAAATTATATTTATAGCGGCCTTATTTTTCGTCAGATGAATTAACTTATATTATAATATGTATTTAATAATGGCATGAGTAAATCTCATTATTTTTGCATGTGTTATGATATTCTTGCAATTTTTAATATTTAAAAAGCATTCTCATTTTTACTTTCTCTACGTAGTACATAGAGAAGGCATTGCATTCCACCTAAAATCGAAATCAAAATTTCACTGGAAATACTCCATTTAGGTCTGCTGTAGCCAAAAAAGCGTTCATAACAAAATGTTTGTGTGTGTGTGTGTGTGTGTGTGTGTGTGTGTGTGTGTGTGTGTCCGTGAAAAACCAATAAAATACGAAGCTTGGTATTTAAGTTAAATACATATTTTCCAAGGATGCCACAAGACGATTATGAGAAAAATACCCTTATTCCAAAATCTGTTTACATGAAAAAAATCGAAAATTTTGGTTTTCTCAAAAATGGCTCTAACGACTTTGATGAAAATGACATGTGTTAATGATATTTACATCACAAATAAAATGTATATTTTGAATTTTCTGGTAATAGCCTCTGAAGACCTCTTTATTCTGGCTGAATTTTGCCGAATTATGCTTAACTGCTAAACCGTAAGAGGTAGACAAAAACTTACTGCACAAAGATGTAGATCTCGTCAAGACAACAATTTATGCCCTTTACATTTTTGTAGTAGAGGTAACCGTTTCCGAGATATTCCTTGATATTGCTTTCAGTTGTAAAGTACTTTTTCTTTTCTCAGACAGAAGGTGTCCGTTTTTATTTTGTTCTATTCCTGGCCAGGCAAAGAAGCGATTTGCAATGATCATCGCATAACGTCAGCTTTTAAAATATTTGACTATCGGTGTATTCCCTTAGTTCCCTTATACTCACAAGGAGGTAAGTAATCAGAACATTCTGCCAATGATTATCTCGATTACCATGGTGTAGAAAGAAGAATAAGCTTATGAAAGAAGTTTGTAGATCAGCTAGGGAATGGCATGTGAGTGTAACACATCAGATTTTTTTTGTTCCACTTATACTTCGCCTTTAAGTGCATGATTCTATCGGCGGCATTTCCCTGTGGAACATTTGCCTATCGGCAATGGTATTAACTCGTGTACTGTAATGGGTAGTTTTCTATTTTGCTTTAATTTTAATCATTAGAGCACGGATTCGCACTCTAATGCATGCTTCCGGGCTCAGGGGAGGATAGGGAATGATCTTGGCTAGAGAACCATCCCTACTCCCAGCCGGGAATCGAAATCAGGGCCTTAAATAGAATATAGGTGGTGCTCTATCGACCGAGCTAAGGGGCCAGTCAAGAAATTACTATTATAAGAAGTCAATTAAATACTAATAACTCCATAAAATGACAATATCAGTTGGCTGTTTCAATAGCAAAATGATGATTTTATGTAAAGTGTATAAATAATTGGATAGGTAGAGTCAGACTGAAAAATTCAATTCATTTGAACCATTGCTCTCCCGGTCTTTAGTCGTTAGCTTTAACCACTGAGTGACAATGGCAAAATGCCAGCAAGGTATATACTTTCTCAACAGACTCGCATGTTTCCCGGTTAACCAAAGGTAATCTCAAATTATTTTGAAATGACATACCTCAACGATCGCCTGCGGTGCCATTTGTAGTAAAAGCGGGCGTTGAGCACTATGAAAAACATCTTATGAGTTCCATTCTCATGACTTCCTCTACATCTCTGTAACGAATTATTGCTAAAAAGCTTATTCTTCTATCTACTTCATAATAATCGAGATAAACATTAGCAGAAATTGTTATTACTTAGTTCCTTGTAAGGAGAAAGGAAAAAAATCTAATGTGCTGTCCTTTAGCTGTTCGGTAAACAAACCTTTTATTCCAAACATTAATCTGTTATCTACATCATGCTAATCAAGATAAATATAAGCAGAACCAGTGTTATTACTAGTTTCCTGTAAGTAGAAGAGAAATTAGAAAATACAGGGGCTAAATCGATAGTCTCGTCCTTAAAAGCCGGTTGCTATGTGAAACAATTGAATTTCCAATCACTTTCTTGCCAGGAATAAACAAACGAGAAACGAGAAGAAATATGTATTCCATTTAAGAATTGCTAAAATTGAAGCCAATAATCAGGAACATCGTGAAAACGTTTAACTCTACAAAAAATATATATGACATAAATTGTGTATTTTAATGATATCTATATTTTTTTGTGTAGTGCGTTTTTGTATATCTCTTACGGTTTGCCAATTATACAAAAGTCATCCACAATAGTTCTTCAGAGGCTATTCCCAGAAAATTCAAGATATTCATTTCGTCTGTCAAAAAATATCTTAAGCATAAAGTATTTTAATCAAAATCGTCAGAGCCATTTTTGAGAACATAAGCATTTTGGTAAAATGTTCCATGTAAAGGGTAGTTAGGGGTGGGGAGAATTTTTTGAAAATCTTTGTGTGCATCCTTGGAAGATACCAAAATTAAATACTAAGTTTGCTATTTAACGGTCCTGCTATGCTGTCCAAGACATACACACGGACCTTTTTCTAAAAAAAGTTTTTTGGATTTATGGGTACCCAAAATATGTATTTCAGATGAAATCTCGGTAAGGAATTTTTAGGTGCATTAAAATACGTTCTCTATACACTATGTAAATAGTACGTATAGAGAAAATAAAAATACCCCAATGACGATTTACAATATTGTAAGTACTTGACGACTGAGCTTCATAGTTTAGCCGACTATTATGGTCGATTAATGTTAATTTGATTGTTTATCATATAAGCCGTGTGTAGAGCAGAAGTAAGATAGGTAAATACATTTATAAATAATGTATAAACAATATTCGATATAGACAATGTAAGATATAAAATCTGAGTTGGTACAGAGATATCAGAAGCATGAATGAAGATAGATTACCAAAAAAGGCTTTAAAATGAGTCTACCTGGAAGAAGAGGAAAAGAGAGACCTTATAACTATTGGACGCTGGAAATAAGAGCAAGGGGGTTGGAAGATATGCAATGGATGGATAGAGAGACCCACGGAAAAAATCTGATGTGTTCCACTCACATGACTTTCTCTACATCTCTGCAACAAATTATTGATAAAAAACGTATGCTTCTATTTACTTCACTCTAATCGACAAAAAAAAAAAAAAAAAAAAAAAAAAAAAAAAAAAAAAAAATAGCAGAAATAGTCTTATTATTTGCTTCTTTGTAAGTAGAAGCGCAATATGGGAGTACCATAGGTTAAACTGATTGTCAAAGGCTGATTGCTATGTGACTGAAGTTTCTTTGTTTGTATGGACAGGAGTTGAAAATTTCCTGCATGAGAAAAGTATAAGTTTTTCAAAGCTGAAACAAAAACAAGGCATGTCTTAAAAACGATCAATTCCACGAAAAGAACGTATATAACATAAATTGTGTGTTTTAATGTACTCTCCATTTTATGTGTGTTAAATTTTTGTCCATCTCTTATGGTTTAGCAGTTATGCAAAATTCATCCAGTATAAAGTAGTCTTTCGAAGCTATTCCCAGGAAATTCAAAATATAAATTTTATTTGTCAGGTAAATATCTTTAATATACGATATTATAATCAAAATCGTTAGAGCCATTTTTGAGAAAATAAAAAATTTCCAAATTAGTTCCATGTAAAGGGTAGTTTGGGGTGGGGGCATTTTTCTCAAAATCTTTGTGTCACATCCCTGGAAGATACACAACTTAAATACCAAGTTTGGTATTTACCGACTTTTCGTTTTTGAGCTATCGTGTTCACGGACACACACACATACGGACCTTTTTCTGAAAATACTTTTTTTGGATACAGGGGACCCTAAAACGTATATTTCCAGTGAAATCTCGGTATCGAATTTTTGGGTGGAGTGCAATACCTTCTCTATACACTATGCACATAGTACGTATAGAGAAAGTAAAAATGCTTCATGCACAGAAAGATGTAAAAACATTAAAACTCTGTATATAAAAATAAAATAATAATTATTTTATCCCATTCCTGTTCAGTAGTAATATCCCTCATTATCAGGCTACAATTTTAACTATGCTATTGTTTGAATTTGACATTCTTTTATAGTCATGTACATCTCAGAAAAAGTTTTAAGATCTGGAACATTTGTTCCAAGAACCTGCTGGTGGCAGTTTTTTTTCCCCCTGGAATATAACTGAGTTTTGACGTTTATATCAGATTTTTAAGCGTGGTCCCTCTTGTAAACCCAAATGGCAGAAGCTCAAAAAGCTTTTAGTTTCAGCAACTTTGGTGTACCGACTCTTTGCGTGCCGTATCTCATCTTTGCATCTATCTGCCTGAAAGCAAACAACACGATTCCCGAAACTGCAAGGAAAGGATGGCACAGGTCCGTAGCCCATAATTTTTCCAGATGGTTTGCTGTAAGCTTCCAACGGCACTATGCTACCCTGCTCAAACATACGCACCAAGTTTCAAGGACAAACATCTGAAGGCCATTGTCGGAGGGTATTGGATAGGAAAATCCTCTAACGGCAGAAAATATGTTACTTACTCTGTTGCTGTCAGCAACTGGGACGTCAAAGATAATTCCTCTGAAATGCGGTGAAGCATGCACTTCTCACAAGATGCACCCTTATGCCTAAAACAATTGCAAAAACTGTGCCATTTTTACTTTCTCTATATGCACTATGTACATAGTGTATAGAGAAGGTATTGCACTCCAACCAAAAATTCGATACCGAGATTTCACCGGAAATATATGTTTTAGGGACCCCTTTATCTAAAAAAAGCATTTTCGGATAAAGGTCCGTGTGTTCGTGAGTCCGTGTGTCCGCGTGTCTGTGAACAAGATAAGTTTAGTATCTTCCAGGTATGCGGCAAAAGATTTTGAGAAAAATTCCCCCACCCCAACTATCTTTTATATGGAACGTTTTACGAACATTTTTATTTTCTCAAAATTGGCTCTAACGATTTTGATTAAAATTTCGTATATTAAAGATATTTACCTGACAAATAAAATGTATATCTTGAATTTTCTAGGAATAGCCTCTGAAGAGTAGTTTATTCTGGGTGAATTTTACTGAATTTTGAATAACTGCTAAACCGTAAGAGATGGACAAACATTTACTGCACAAAAAATGTAGAGCTCGTTAAAACACACAATTTATGTTATATACTTTTTTTCGTGGAGTTCGTTATTTTTGAGACATTCCTTATTTTTGGTTTCTGCTATCAAAAACTTATACCTTTCTCATACAGGAATTTGTCAACTGCTGTCCATACAAACAAAGGAACTTCAGTGACATAGCAACCAGCTTTTGATTATCACTTTAACCTATGGTACTTCCTATTTCACTTCTACTTATAAGGAAGCAAGTAATATGGCTATTTCTGCTAACTTTTTACTGATTAGCATGAAGTAAATAGAAGTATAAGCTTTATAAGGATAATTTGTTGCAGAGATGTAGAGAAAGGCATGTGAATGGTACACATCAGCTTTTTTAACCTCAGTTGTACAGTTTTAACCTCAAATAATGTAGAATTACGGTTCCAATTAGAAGCAGGTGAAATATCATTAGATCACAGGGCGGAAATACTGAAGCACGATTTGTATCCATCCGCCATCTTGTGGCTATACACACTAATATGTACAGCATAAGTAACATCCGTTAAATTAATTGTTTTTCCAAGAGTTTGAAGTAAAGAGCAAAGGACAATGAAAGGGGAGAGAACTCTCTGGCTAAAAGAATATTTAATACAATCACAATTTTGAACCTGTCAGAAGTTATTATTGATAAATTGGTATTTTTGCAGTAAACATAGAGGAAAGATTATAACTTAATTTTATTCTAATTTTAGTCTAAACAACTCTATAAACTATATATATAATGACTTTCACTGTGGACTGCATGCATTGCATTCCGCGTCCGAGGTACACGCCCCCTATTCTCACGCTTCCGGTATCATAAGCACATAATTTGAAGGTAATTATTTTCGCAATAGCTGCTAAATGTGCGAATTAGCAAGAGGTTTTTTATAAACCGAAGTAGGTCTCCAATGTTGTCTGCAAATTTCCCTTTCCTTGGTTTTGCTTCTGCTATTCGAGAAATAACAACCAAACACCGCACACGTATTGACCATTATACTGGTTTAAAACTTACAGTCCAAACGAACTGCTTAATTGACATTTAACAACACAAAATCTTATTTTTGTTTGCACATTTAACTCTCAAAAGCAGTTTTTATAAGCACAATGTGGCGGATTGACAAAAACGTGCTTCACCGACCACAATGCATGGGGATAGGGCATTTTCTATGCATTCTCTCTATATTTGTGCATAAGAGGAAGAAATAGAGCACCGAACTTTGTATTAATTCAGTCATTAAGTATTACGTTCTATACTAAATACTATGTGCGTACGTACTGGGTCGAAATGGTATTGTATTCTACTAATAAATTCGATACCGAGATGTCATCGGAAATACAAGTTTTGAGGACTTCTGAATAAAATTAGGTCAGTGTGGCTCTCTGTGTATGTGTGCGTGTGTGTGTATCTGAGGGCAGCATAGCTCAAAAACAAAAAAATCATTTAATGCCAAATTGGTATCTTCTAAGGATCCTCCAACTCAAAACTATGTTTAACATGGATCAATTGTCAACATTTTTCATTTTCCAAAAATGGCTTTGAGAGTTTGATCAAGATCCGTATATTAAAAACATGTACATGGAAAATAAAATGTATACCAGGTGGCCCAGGTGCAAATATTCCTTAATGCTTTAAGAGAGTTGCAGAACTCAACGGGGTTATTTCAACTTAAACTCTTCCTGGAGAAGTGGCGATACACACATACATACACTCACATTTTTCTATTTTTTTTTTTTTTTGATTTAGGGTTCCTAAAAAGGTAAATTTTGCTTTGAAATCTCGGTGAATCTCGGTATTAAATTGGTGGGTGGAATACCACACCTTCGCTACCTATAACAGTGTACATACGTGATAAAAAAGTAAAAATAATTAAGTAAGACCTTTAACTCATTTGTCCGAAATCACTGATTATAGTGCGCCTGTGACCTGTAGCCTCCTGTTATTTCTTCGCTTCATCCCTTCCTTCTGGGGAGTGGTAGCCACATTTACAAATTGTTAAACTACTAAATTAAATGTTTAAAATGAGAGAAAAACTAAAATGTCTAATTCATTCTTATCCATCTTGATACATAAGATATAATTAATAAAATAGCTTAATTTAATTATGATAGTTCATTAACATTTTCACCACAATATGTAAATAAATAAATAAAGTGTAAAATACATAGGAAAATAAATTATGAATGCAGAAAGTCATATAGTGAGTTGTCACGATTTGTTTTCTCTACAGTACTCTGTACTATGCACATAGAGTATAGAAAGAGTGTATTCAGAGGGTGTATTCAACCCAAAAAATCGATAAAAAGATCTGTGTCTATGTGTGTAGATAGCACAGCACAACAACGAAAAGAACGTTAAATACCAAACTTGGTATTTGTGTTTATCATCCAAGAATGCGATACGAAGACTATGAAGATAATTCCCCCACCTCAGACTACCCTTTAAATGGAAAACATTTTTGAAAATTTGATTTTTCTCAAAAATGGTACCGTGTTTTATACATATTTACATAACAAATAAAACGTGTATTTTGAATTTTCTGGGAATAGATTCTGAATACCTGTTCATTCTGAATTTTGCATAACTAGTAAACTGTAAGAAACAGAGCAATACTTACTACATAAAATATGTAGATCTCTTCAAAACACACAATTTTTGACATTACATTTTTCTTATAGAGTTCACAGTTTCCAAAATATTCCTTTTTTCAGTTTTAAACTACGTAACTTTAACGCAAAGCTAAAGATGACTTTCCTATTATCTCTGTTTTGTTATCTGTTGGCCTTGCAAAGTGGACCGAACTTCAATTGTTCACATAGCAACCAGCTTTTAAAATATTTGACTATCGCTTTAGTGTAATGTATTTCCATATTATCTTTCTGCTTACAACGAATTAAGTAGTAAGAACCTTCCTCTAATGCTTATCTCGATTAGCATGATGTAGATAAAAGAATAATTTTTTGTAAGAATAGTTTGTTTGTAGACCGGGTAGAGAAAGTTATGTGAATACAACATATGATATATTTACTTTCTCTATACGTACTATGTACATAGTGTATAGAGAAGGTATTGTATTGCACCCAAAAATTCGATACCGAGATTTCACCGGAAATACATGGTTTCGGACCCCCTGAATCCAAAAAAAACATTTTTAGAAAAATGTCCGTGTGTGTCTATGTATATGTGTATGTGTGCGTCTTTGGGCAGCATAGCTGAAAAAACGAAAAGACCATGAAATACCAAATTTGCTATTTAAGTTTGATATCTTCTAAGGATGCGACCCGAAGATTTTCAAGAAAATCCTCCCCCCACTCTAACTACCCTTTACAAGGAATAATTTTCGAAAAGTTTTGTTTTCTCAAGAATGGCTCTAACGCTTTTCATTAAAATACCTTATGTTTAAGATATTTTTTTGTCAAACGAAATATATGTCTTGGATTTTCTGGGAATAGCCTCTGAAGACCTGTCTACACAAAAAATATAGATCTCATTAAAACACAATTTATGTCATATACATTTTATTGGTGTCAGTTTTAGCCACTTAAACCTTCTCAAACGGTACAATATCTTTTTTCTCGTTTCTCGTTTGTTTACTCCGGGCAAGCAAATAGATTAGAATTTCAATTATTTCACATTAGCAACCGTCTTATAAAGGACAACACTATCCCTTTAGGCTCTGCATTTTCTCATTTCCCTTCTACTTACAAGGAAGCTATGTAGTAATAAGACCAATTCTGCTTATGTTTATCTTGATTAGCATGATATAGATAATAGATTAATCTTTAGAATAAAAGGTTTGTTCACCGAGCAGCTAAAGAACATCATGTGAATAGAACACATTAGATTTTTTCCCTTCTACTTACGAGGGATCATTAATAAGAACAATTTCTGCTAATGTTTGTTTATCTTGATTAGTATGATGTAAGAGAAGAATAAGCTTTTTAACAATAATTTGTTACAGAGATGTAGAGAATCATTTTCATAGCCTCCTGTATTGTAAAGTTGCCTCATAGACAAAGCTTAATAAATACAAACTTTAACAAGAACATATATAAATGGTTGAATATAGCAATAAGAAATAGCGTAATATACAATATACAGTATCAAAATTAAACTTATAAATTTACAAGTGATGAAGGGGAACAACATGGATGCACTAATTGATGTAATATCTGTGATGTGTATTCCTAGCATCTTGCAGGTGTCCACGAAGAACTTTGGAATAGTTCCACGGGCACCAACATAGTGTATTGCACCCAAAAATTGGGTACCGAGATTTCACTGGAAATACAGGTTATGTCCCCCTGAATAAAAAAAAATATTATTAGAAAAATGTCCGTGTATACGTGTGTATCTGTGTGTCTGTGGACAGCATAGCTCAAAAACGAAAAGACCTTTGAATACCAAACTTGGGATTTAGGTTTGGTATATTCCGAGGTTGCGACACGAAGATTTTCAAGAAAATACCCCCACCCCCAACTACCCTTTACATGGAAAAACTTTCGAAAATTTTTATTTTCTCAAAAATGGCTGTAACAATTTTGATTAAAATATCGCATATTATAGATATTTACCTGAAAAATAAAATGTATATTTTTAATTTTCTGTTAATATTTTTGAAGACTACTTTTAATCTGGATGAAATATACAGAATTTTGTATAACTGGCAAACCGTAGGAGACAGAGAAACGCTTACCAAACAGAAACTGTAGAACTCTTTAAAACACTCAATTTATGTTATATACATTTTTTTCGTGGAGTTGATCGTTTTTGAGTTATTCCTTGTTATGGTTTCAGCTTTAAAAAACTTACACTTTTCTCATACGGGAATTTGTTCAGTCACATAGCAACAAGGTTTTGAGTAATACTTTATTTCCATTCTACTTGTATGGGAGCAAGTAATAAGTCAATTTCTGTTAATTTTTTCTCGATCAGCATGAAATAAAAAGAAGCATATGCTTTTTAACAATAACTTGTTTAGAGATGTAGAGAAAGTCATGCGAATGGAACACATCAGATTTTTCTTTGTAGTATGGAACTGTTAGTTCGTAGATGTTCTTTTTCTCGTCATTGACGAGAGTGGAACACGTCGGATTTTTGTTTTTACACCCAATATACAGAATGTTAATGAACTACACCGAAATAATTAGAGAGATTGTGCACGTGACTGATATAAGTAATTTGAGATCGGGATACATGGTCTCCGGATAAACATAACGCAACTACATAGCGTTAAACGTGCGGGTATCAGGTGCTGATAAGTCGGTGTTAAAGCTAAGCAGGTTGAAAAAATGGCTTACAATGTCTTTAAAATTGCTGCCCGAGTATAGAGATATAGATTTTTAGCTGCTCGTTACTAGCGTTCTCAAGATTTAAGGTCGGAAAAATCTGTAAAATCTAGAACCAATCACTTGACAGTGCGACACTGAGCATTCATTAACTAGTTTTCAGCTGTGCTGGTGGCTTAATGCGTAACGCGGGCAGCTGCTATCCCAAAGATCGTGAGTTCTATTCCTGTCAAAGAGTGAATGTTTTTATTATTATTATTATTATTATTATTATTATTATTATTATTATTATTTACGTGGTGTACTGGCACTTCATAAATTCACAGCCGTTACTTGGAAATTTCAGTATACAGACCATACGTTTCCTAACTCAAATTACTTATTTAAGTAATCTACATATTCTGTGAAAATATATCGGTATAGTTCATTAACAACCTGTATATTTCAAACATTTAAATTCATGACTATGAAATCATGTTTTTAAGATGTGTACTTAAGGAATACCTTTCTTTTATTCGCATTAAGAACGTGTCCTTAGATTGCTCCACAGCTGTAGGGGACCAGGGTTTTTGTGCCCAGAAATCTGTTGACAGGTTGGGTTTGAAAGTTTTATGGATACGAATGATTATATTGCAGTGAAGGCCGTTAAACCCAACAGCTGCAGCAATAGGGGCAACAAATCAAGATCCTTCGAACTGATAGACACGTGGTAGTGAAAGTTTGGGGGTCATATCCTCCCTCACATTCCTCTGGTTTCTGATTTCACCCTCAAGACGATGTGATTAATTGATAAGTCAGGTTTCAGCCTTATAAGTGTATGTACTATATTGAGTTTTGTGTACCTTTTGGTACACACTTCCTCTGCTGAAAATGTCTTTAGAACGAAATGCGTTTACTGTTTTAATTTATTTCGTTCCAAATTTGGGAGAACGACAAGCTTGAGTTGATCCTAATGCAGCACAGAAAAGTCCAAACAGACTTATTTTATTATTAACTTATCTACAGGTACTAGCACATAGTGCGTGGAGAAAAGTATTGCATTCCACCCAAAAATTCGATACTGAGAGTTCACAGTAAATAGATTCATGTTTTGAAAACCCTGAAACAAAAAAAAAATTCTTTCTCTATCTCCGTATGCACAATCTACATAGTGAATAGAAAAATCGATTTTTACCTTTCTCTACTTGTACTATGTACATAGTGTATAGAGAAAGTATTGCATTCTACCCAAAAATTTGATACCAAGATTTCACCGGAAATAGGTACATGTTTTGAGTCCCCTGAAACAAAAAAAAAAAGCATTTTTGGAAAAAGGTCAGTGCATGTGTGTCTATGAACAGCATAGCTCAAAAACAAAAGGTACGTTACATACCAAACTTGGTATTTAAGTTTAGTATCTTTGAAGGATGCGTCAAGAACATTTTCAATAAACTCCCCCACATCAAACTATCGTTTACATGGAAAACGTTTCGAAAATTTTAATTATACTGGATATAAAAGATATTTACAAGATCAATAAAATTTATAGTTTGAATTATCTGGGAGTAGCCACTGAAGATGTCTTTATTCTGAATGAATTTTGCATAACTGGTGAACTGTAAGTGATAGACAAAACTCACAACACTTTTTTTTTTTTGTAGAGCTGGCCCTTTGTAAGTTATTCTTTATTGGTCTCGGATTTAAAGTACTTAAACTTTTCTCATTTGTGAATGTGTCAACTCCTGGCCATGCAAACAAACAATTTCAATCGCAAGCAACGAGCTTTTAAAATATTTAACTATCACTTTAGCTTAGTGTATTCCCTTATTCCCCTTCTACTTACAATGAAGCAAGTAATAACACAATTTCTGCTAATTTTGTGTCGATTAGCATGAAGCAGATAGAAGATAAGTTTTTTTTTAACAATAATGTATAACATATGTTGAGAAAGTAACTGAATGGAGCACACCAAATTTTTAATTCCAACACAGCTTTCTATACACAGGGTTGGAGGTGAATAAGTGCAAATAATTTCATATTTAGTAGGGAATAATACTTGTAACACAAATGCATCTGCTTTTTTTTTTTTTTTTTTTTTAAGTTTACTTACATTATTGTACCTTGACGAACTTGTGGTGGACAAAGCGGCGCAGGAGCGGGTTTTCTCCAGGTTTTCCAGTTCGAATTCTACTTCATTCCATGTATCATCAGTGTCATCAACTGCGGTGCCATTTGTAGTAAAACACTATTAAAAAAGGCTACTACCATTTCATATATGAAGCACAAATTTCTGTGTCTGTGTTTAGAACGGCCCTCAGCTATGTCTCTGCTATGTTTACATGCATCATTTCCCCTCTAGTCTATCAGGACAAAAGGCAGAGGGGTGAGGAGAGCCAACCGAGTGACCTGTTACGTAAACAACTGAGCCTCTGAGATATGGAATAATAATCTAGCTGAGTCATTGATGTCCAATACTTTTTAATGTTAATTTGGGTATGGCATTTCATCAATTAAATAAAGAATTCGAAACGAAGATAAAGCAATAAAAACTGTAACTACTGCCGTAACAAAAAAAAAAAAAAAAAAAAAAAAAAAAAAAAAAAAAAAAAAAAAAAAACCTGCAAATACTGGATGCTCACATCGTACTTGAACGCCATACACGAAATACGTTGTTTACCTTCCATCCTGTCCACGGACTGCCAGTAAGGACAAGCATACCTTACGATAGCAACCAAAAATTGAAATGATACGTACAAAAACGACAAATAAAACAAAAAAATCTGATGTGTTCCATTCACATGATTTTCTCTTCATATCTATAACAAATTATTGTTAAAAAGCTCTAACTCCTGTTTACTTCATGCTAATTGAGAAAAAACAGAAATAGTCTTATTACTTGTTTCCTTGTAAGCAGAAGGGAAATAAGGGAGTACCACTGGTTAAAGTGATCGTCTAAAGCTGGTTGCTATGTGACTGAAGCTCCTTTTTCATAACTGAAAACAAAAACAATGGATATCTTAAAAACGATCAACTCCACGAAAAAATGTATATGACATAAATTGTGTGTTTTAATGTGCTCTACATTTTTTGTGTGGTAAGTTTTTGTCCATCTCTTACGGTTTAGCAGTTATGCAAACATCCGTAAAATTCATCCAGAAGAAAGTAGTTTATAGGCTATTCCCAGAAAATTCAAGATATACATTTTATTTGTCAAGTAAATATCTTAAATTTACGAGATTTAAATCAAAATCGTTTGAGCCATTTTTTAGAAAATAAACATTTTCCAATTTTTTTCCATGTAAAGGGTAGTTTGGGGTGGGTGGATTTTCTTGAAAATCTTCGTGTCGCACCCTTGGAAGATACCAAACCTAAATACCAAGTTTGGTTTTTATCGGCCTTTTCATTTTTGAGCTATGCTGCCCACAGACACACACACACACACACACACACACACACACACAAACATAGACAGACAGACACACACGGATATTTTTGTAAAATGCTTTTTTTTTGGGTTCAGGGGGTCTGAAAACATATATTTCTGGTGAAATCTGGGTATCGAGTTTTTGAGTGCAATACGTATAATACTTTCTCTATACACTATGTATATAGTATGTATAGAGAAAGTAAAATAACGATAATACTATTCTACCTATTCTATATATCATTGGCTACTATGGTAGAATAGGTGGTTTTTTTTTTTTTTTTTTTGGTAGTGTTTAACGCCCGCTTTAACTACTAATGGCACCGCAGGCGGTGGCACTGATGATACATGAATGATGATGGAGCATCGGTGGAATGCGATGGCGGGGGAAACCGGAGTACCCGGAGGAAACCCGCCCCAGCGCCGCTTTGTCCACCACAAATCTCACAAGCGGGCGCTTGGGATCGAACCCCGGCCGTCTAGGTGAGAGGCTAGTGGTCTAACCACTCGGCCACGGCGCGGCCCTAGGTGGTTGTGAGGTACAAAGTAGGTATTTCCTGACTTAACATGCCTATTTATGTTAATATGTACAAATAGAATTTTCAGATTTACATTTTAACTGCCGCGCGAATCAATATGGTATGTAACAAAGTTAATACTTCTAAAATATCTTACATTTTTATCAAAAAATACTTATAAGAGGATCCTTAGTTTTAAACCTGTCTCTCGGATGACGAAAGCACATTTTATATCTGTCATGATGAAGCGTTTATATATCTTTTATCCCCTGACCTTGCACTGAATAAAGTTTGCATATCTCCAAACAAAGGTGCAATTAGCCAATCAGGAGTAAGGGAAAGGGAAGTACACGTTTATACAATGTACATAATAGATAGAGAAGGTGTTGTATTTACTAAACAATTCGATACCGAGATATCTCCGAAAATACATGTTTAATGAATCCTAGATACAAATTAGAAAACGGTCCGTGTATATACCTGTGAGCAGAATAACTCAAAAACTAAAAGTCGGTATTTAAGTTCAGTATGATTCGAGGATGGGGTTCGAAGAGTTTTAAGAGAATTTCTTCACCTTCCAAACTACTCTTTAAATTGAATATTTATTGAAACGTTCGATTTTTTAAAAAATGACTGTAGTGATTTTTATCAAAATGGCGTATATTAAAGTTATTTACATTGCAAATATAATGTATATTCTGAATTTCTTGGGAATAGCCATTGAAGTCCCGTTCAATCTGAATAACTTTTGTTTAACTGATAATGCGTAAGAGATAGACAAAAGCCTACTACATAAAAAAGGTCAATCCTTGTAAAACAATTAATTAATGTCATATGCAATTTTTGTAGGTCTAACCATTTTGAGATATTCCTTGTCATTAGTTTAAAAAAACCAAAGATTTTCTAAAATACAAAGTCGCTATTCACTTTTTATTGGTAGTAATTCAAGAGTTTCAATTATATGACATAGCAACCGATATTTGACCATCGCTTTAGCCTAGAGTGTTCCTTTATTCCCCTTCTACTCACAAGGTATAGCCATTTCTGCTAATGTTTATTTCAATTATCATAAAGTAGTGAGAATAATTTTTTATAAGAATAATTTGTTGTAGAATAGGTAGATAAAGTCATGTGAATGGAACACGTCAAATTTGTTTGAAAGGCCATCGATGTCATATCATTGTACTCGATCTGCGCAGTTAATTGACGTTATGCATAAGCAATATTTGACAAAAAATCGTGAAAAAAATTATAATATGAGGAGCGTTCAATAAGTCCTTAGAACCGATGAAAAACAAATTATTTTTTATAGTTTCTTTTTATCAAGATACCTTTTAGCTCGATACACTTTCCCAGCGCCTCTTTAACTGTTTTAAGCCTTCCAAAAAGTAGGGTTTCGGAAGGTTCTCAAAATAGCTATCTGTTTGGTACTTTCTTTCTTGTAAGTAGAACGAAAATAAAGGAGTACCAAAGCGATAGTCAAACCTTTCAAAAGTTGGTTGCTATGTGATTGAGGTTACTTTGTTTGTATGGACAGCAGTTGACAAATTCCCATTTAACAAAAGCATGTGTTTTAAAGCTAAAACCAGTAACAAGGAATGTCTCAAAAACGATGAACCCCACGAAAAAAATGTGTGTTTTAACGAAAACTACATTTTTGTTAGGGAAGTATTTGTCTATCTCTTACCATTTACCAGTTGTGTGAAATTCCACAAAATTCATCCAGAATAAAGATGTCTTAAATGACTATTCCCAGAAAATTCAAGATACACATTTTATTTTTCCTATAAATATTTTAATATACCATATTTTAATCAAACCAGTCAGAGTTATTTTTGAGAATATCAAAATTTTCGAATTTTTTTCCAGTCAAGGATACTGAACTTAATACCAAGTTTGGTATTTTCGTTTTTGAGCTAAGTTGCACACAGATACATACGCATAGATAGGCATACCCAAGGACACATTTCTAAAAACTTTTTTTTGGAGGGGGGTTCGTTATGTCGCAAAACAAATATATTTCCGATGAAATCTCGGTATCAAGTTTTTGGGTGCAACACAATACCTTCTCTATGCACTAAGTACATAGAATGTGTGAGAAATTAAAACATATAACATTACAGTTCTATTTGTAAACTCATTCACTGTAGAACTTGAAATTTCATGTGAATAGTTTTAAATAGGTATCATGTGGTTCAGTTTTGTTAGAACACTGGATTTAGACAATACATTTTAATTTAAATGACCATGCAAGTTATAACTTTTATAAATGGCACAAAAATCACGTGTATAACTTTCAATATGATATATTACATATGGTGAAATTTCCAAATTTCTGCGATATATCGTCTTAATTTACAGGCGTTTCATAAATAAGCCAATAAACAATTATTGGATATTCTTCTCTGTAAAAATGTACCTATATTTTAGCTTTTTGTGCCCTATTATCTGCCTTCCCGTCCCTTTGATAAGGAATGTCATGAATGTTTTACGTTCTGTTTACTGCATCTCAAATATATTCTGAATGCATGTTACAAAAGAAATAATCTTTCAATATTGAAGTTGCCGTAGCATACCAGGTGCAAAAACCGAATAGAAAAGTGCAGAATATTTTGTGTCTCTAGAAGTGTACCAAGATTATTAAAAAGCAGGTCCAGTGCAGAATGAAATACACGAAATATGCTCTGTTCATATGTTTCCATGGCAACCAGATGCTGCGTGGGTTGGAATAACGCTTGAGAGCTGCCCCCATCTGTGTACAAGCAAAACAAAAGAGTGTTGATGTGTCACGGTCACGTTTTCACTGTGACAGTCGTTAAAGTAACAGCGGGAACATGTGGTATATCATGCGGCCAAGAGTTCCTTGTCACAGGAACGGCAAATTGATCATTTCGTTTGACAGACACGTGCAGAAACCCGAGATTTCAAACCAAAGTCTTACTTTCTCATTTGGACTTTTGACATTCTATTATTTCCCTCGGACGTTCCATTCACGGTATTATCGTTGAGAGCAGAATTCTTTTTCTCTGTATCAGCTTACTCGTGCATGACCCCTTCACCCAGCTTTGCTGTATATTTTCCGCCTAAAATCTCTTGGGTCATATCCACGGCTTTGACTGAAGCAACAACTATTTAAAAAGTTACCTTATTTTACATTGGGCTTTATTATTTACTTCCCTAAACGTTTATGTCAGGCTGTTGCAGCCCGGCTCTTCTGAAGCAGAGTACCTGCGCGTACTCAACAACAAACCTCGGAGCACAGCTGGAAGGTGAGCGTAACAGTCAACACGTCACTGGGCGAAGGTAATAACATTCGCTGTATTTGGAGCGCACCCAGCTGGAAGAGCACTCACAAGGTCTATGATTCTAAAGTTTAAAAACCTATACTTAATCTGATCATTTTAATATCTATTCTTCTTAACACCGAACGAGGTGGTGGTATCCCGGTAATGTGTGCGACTCGCATTTGGGAGACCTTGGGTCGATCCTCGGCAACCGTCTACTCTGAACCATGGGAATCGTAGACAAAACTTTGGACGTTTTAACATCTGCACAATTTCCTTCCCATAATATCCCATTCATTCCGCTTCCTTCTCATCTTTCAGGAGTGCTTTTAAGTTTCGTGGTGTATGGCGGTGCCAGACAGATGGCCCGGATGCATGCTCAAAGGAAAGAGTACTTAGCCTGGATTCTATAGGCCTGCCTGGTCAACAGATGGTTCAGCGCCATCTCTGGGCAGCTTCAGAAGTAGGATGGGTCTTCAGGTCTAGAATTATTTTGGAGTTCCTCGAGTTTCTGTGGTCTGTCTGACTCCTGCGATTTCCTCACTTCATTCTCTTGATCCTGGGGATGTTAGCCACAATAGAGCTCTCGAGCCGCACCGTGGCCGAATGGTTAGACCACTAGCTTCTCACCTAGACGGCTTGGGTTCGGACCCAAGTGACAGCATGTGAGATTTGTGGTGGACAAAGTGGCGCGGGGGCGTGTTTTCTCCGGGTTCTCCGGTTTCCCCCACCATCGCATTCCACCGGTGCTCCATCTTCATTCCATGTATCACCAGTGTCATCGCCTGCGGTGCCACACGTTGTAAAAGCGGGCGTTAAACTCTACCAAAACAAACGAACAAAAACAATAGATCATTAAAGATTACAGCTCGCGAGATGCGCGGGTTTTTGTTGCGGCACCTAAATGTTTTGATTTACCCCTTCAGTAGATCTAGGCTCTAATGAAAAATAAGAGCAGAATGTATCACATAATTATAAAACTAGTTACGGGCGGATATTGATAGGTGAAATAGACTTTTTAATTACCTGTGAATCTATAAGGTAGCTGCTACATTCTGCAATTGAAGTGGAAAACATGTTAACTTTCACCTTGAGCTTACACTGTTCTTGTATATCATCATAGATTCTAGTACAAGCCTGGGAAGCGCCTTTCAATGAGCGACATGATTCCTTCAACATTTACACTTATATCCCAGAGGAGAAGAGCGAAGGTCGCTTTCGCTTACAACACCACTGACTGGTTTATGTTTGGATTTCCCCATGGAGTTCTACAATGTTTATAAAGCACGAAGGGTTGGCTATCTTTATACGCGAAATACGGCGCTATTGGGTCACTATTGGAACTATTTTTGCTCGTATAGCTTCACTAAAGTTTTAAAGCTCTCCTAAAAGCCATTCGTTAAGACTAAAATAAAGTATTCGGTTAAGTTAAAAAACCCATCGACAAGTGGAACATTTTTAAATAGCTTACAAAAACCGTAATTAAGTCTAGAAAGAAAACCGGACGTGTTCCATTCACATAAGTTTCATTGGCTATTCCATTTACAAATATTCTTATAAAAGATTATTCTTTTATTTGTGTCTTGTTAATCGAAATAAACATTAACAGAATTGGTCTTATTACTCGATTATTTGTAAGTAGAAGATTAATAAGGGAATAACTTACACTAAAGTGATAGTCAAATCTTTTAAAAGCTGGTCGCTATATGAAACAACTGAGGTTAGGTTCATGTTGCATGGTCCCGTTTGAGAAAAGTTAGTAGTTTAAAGTTGAAACCAACAACAAGGAATATCTCGGAAATAGTCAACTCTACAAGAAAAACGTATATTGCATAAATTATGTGTTTTAATGAGATCTACATTTTTGTGTAGTGAGTTTTTGTCTACCTCTTACTTTATGCAAGGTTTTGCGATTTGTGTTGTGCCATAAGTTATTTTCAAAATTTCGGCTATTAAGGTTCGAATATGACTCTCATGGAAACAGTACTGCTATAGATAACTAACTATACACTGCACAGAATTCAAAGAATGACTAAAAGGATAAAGCACATTGACAGCTCCTATTTGAAAATATAAATCCCATTTAAGAAAAGGTACTGTAATATGATAGTGCTGACCGCAGGTGTTTTCTAGGTAAAGCGCTCGAGCCCTCGACCGCCCAGTATAATCAAACTACTTCTAAAACATTATAAATTTCGCAATTTATTTACAATATTTTACAGTTTTCAGGAATTAAAGGGGTAAAATCATGCAATATTAATAAGGAACGTTCAGAGACTTTATAAATAGTGAACATGATAGCGTTTTAATTGGGATTATATTTATTTATTCATAACTAACCGGGCTGTTATTTAATGTCTACTTTATCCACTTTATTTAGACATATCTTTAAATGCCATACAATAAATATGTTGATAAACTACTTCAATTTACATATTTAATAACTGAAGATAACATTCTTTCTTAACATTTCCTTCTGGTTTATAAATGTTGGTTTGGACTGTACTGACTGGGACAGGCTGAGTGATGTGTTATCATCTCTCGTGTAGAACACATCAGGAACCTGATGGCACCTTCGATACCCCGGCCGTCAATCCCTCCACTCGGGGTCGCTTACATCTCCATGATCTTCAAGATAGCGGCTCCGGGGAGTTCTCCTGTGACATTTCTGCTCAAAGGTCAGAGGATCGAACACCCTGATACACCCCATTCGTTTGAAAATGACATTAATATGAGGTTGTCCTATAATTACATCGCCAGTTAGAATTGAGCAACTCTGACCTATTGCAAGCAAGATGATGAAAGAATGTTCTTCACATATCTCCCTTCTCCACTTGTGGTTTATTGCTTCATTTCAAGTTCTGCTTGTCCACTGCAGATAGTGATCTCAAAGTCTTTTCCCATTGGTGGTGCTTAAATTATACTAGCAGACCAATCGGGCACCTGCTTCTGATGCGACATTTCAGATTTCCTTGTACACTCAAAGACATTAAACATCTGACGTCTCACACTCTAGCTAGTCTACAAACTTCTTAGAAAAGATTACTCTTCTTTCTACACAATGCTAATCGAGATAAGCATTAGCAGAATGTTCCTTAAAGGTAGGAATGCTCTAAACTAAGGGACAGTCAAATGTCTTAAGCTGCCGTTATGCGATTATCAATGACATAAATTATGTGTTATGATGAGATATACATTTTTTGTGCAGTAAGTTTTTGTCTATCTCTTACGGTTTAGCAGCTAGGCAAATTTCGGCAAAATTCATCCAGAATAAAGAGGCTATTCCCAGAAAATTCAACATATATATTTTATTTGAAATATACGAGATTTTAGTCAAAATCGTTACAGCCATTTTTAAGAAAATCAAAATTTGCGAAATTTTCTCCATAGGGGATTTTCTTGCAAATGTTCATGTCGCATCCTTGGAAGATGCTGACTTAAATATCAAGTTTGGTATTTAATGGTCTTTTCGTTTTTGAGCTATGAAGCCCAGACACATAAGCGCACACACACACACGCAGCATTTTTCTAAACTTTTTTTTTTGTATTCGAGGGGTCTCAAAACATGTATTTCTGGTGAAATCTCGGTATTGATTTTTTGGGTGCAGTAGAATACCTTCTCTATACATATGTACATAGTACATGTAGAGAAAGTAATACGCCTGATGCTGTGATTTTGCTAAAAATGTGAACGTTTGACGGGGACTCTAGTCATACCGTGATTTTTATTGGTGCCATTCTGGTACAACATACCATGCAAATAAGTTGGCAAAACCACCCTTCATCCCTCAACCCCGCTCGACGCTCCCTCTGAACAGGTTGACTTGTATAAGAAGTGTATTAATTTAGTCGACCACGTGCGTGAATCACGTTGGTATTAGAACTTCACTGTGCAGCGCAGAGAAAAGATTAATCTAATTTTGTGAGAGATTGGATTATTGTCCGACCAGAAAGTTTAGAAATCACCAGTTCGTAATTCAGAACTTCATTTATCACAAGTTATGTTTCATGTGCATCTACCCTTCAGTAACGTGGCCTGCCCATACGCTTTTAAGAACATAGTAAACAGGTGGAAGACCCGGGTGGAGTCAGCGAAAAGATTCCGCCTAATATTAAGTATTTTCAGGCGTATTTTTAATGTCTTTGAGTGTATAACCGATTGAACATACCACTTAATGTACGACCCTTTGTAAGGGGTCGTAAAGAAAGAAATGTACCATTTGGCATAACTAAATAATGATGAAACACCTCAATTCAAAACTGTATTTACAAAGTTACAGTATATTTTTCTATTTGTCTACGTAATCACATTTTTGTAACAGGGCTCCATTTTTCATTGTCGATATATAGAGCCTCTCAAAATTCAATTCAAACTTTAAACCGTTATAAATATTATAATCGTTTGTGCACAGAAAGGAAATAGGGCAATATACTAGGCGAAGGCGGCAGTCAAATCTTTTAAGAGCTGACCGCTATGATAATTTTATATTCGGTTGTTTTCACATGAAGGAAATAGAGAAGAATAAAGCGGATGATATCCAATTTAAGAAAACTGATAAGTATTAGAAAATTTAAAGCAATATCAGGAAAATGTATCGAGAAATGGTTAACTCGAAAAAAAAAAAAAAAAAAAAAAAAAAAAAAAAAAAAGAGCTGGCATAAATTGTGTGCTCTTACAAGATCCATATACTTTGTATAAAATAATTTTCTCCTAAAGTTCTCGAGTTATGCAAAAATCATTCATGAAGTGGATTTTAGAGGCTAATCCCAGAAAATGCAAGATATAGGTACATATCATTTGTCATGAAAATATCTGAGCACATGATTCATATATTAATAAAACTCGTTAGTCGTTTTTGAGAAAATACTTTTTTTCTAAAAATATTTCATGTAAAGGATATTTCAGGGTTGGGGGATTTTCTTGAAAATATTCATATCGCAGCCTCGGAACATGCTGAATTGAAATTACAAAGTTTGGTACTTAACGGACTTTCATTGTTTAGTTATGATGTGACACACACAAATACAATGCTATTTTGCGTTCAGGGAGTATCAAAAATGTATTCGGTGAAATGTCAACATCGAATTTTTGAGTGCAATACAACAGAATATAATGCTATACAATACAATATTTTACTTAGTAGAGAAAGTAAAATTAGCTGAAAAAGCACATTATTTGGAAAATAATTTGCATGTTACAAGAATTTTAAAGCGATTAATTTTACAGCTGGATAACAGCGCTTTCTCTCTCTCTCTCTCTCTCTCTCTCTCTCTCTCTCCCTCTCTCTTTCATCCTCGGCTCAATACGAATATGAGAGAGAATATAAAGAGCCTGCTACACGCCCTCTTTTAAAGTTCTTCAATACCATATATATTTCAGTTCCTGTTTTAGCATTCTTCTGGTGGTCTTCCTCTCCCCACTCCAGAATTGTTTTTGGCCATCGGTCCGTCCCCAAGTTGTTTACATGGTCATACTACCTTAGCCATCTGTTTATCACTTCAATGTTTTCAGTTGAAATCCGAAAACTCGTGCCTGGTTGCAAGGCAAGCAAATCTACTCCTCTACTAAATGCCAATAAGTTAATCTCTGATCAATTTAATTACTTTCTCTAAACTTACTATGTACATAGTGTATAGAGGAAGTAAGTATTGTATTCCACCCAAAATTCGACACCGAGATTTCACCGGAAATACATATTTTAGGACCCACCGAATTAAAAAAAAAAACATTTTTAGAAAAAGATTCATGTGTGTATTTGTGTGTGTGTCTGTCTGTGGACAGCATAGCTCAAAAAAGAAAATTCCGTTAAGAACAAAACTTGGTATTTAAGTTTGATATCTTCCAAGGAATGCGACATAAAGATTTTTAAGAAAATCCTCCCTCCACAAACCATCCTCTAAATGCAAAAATTTCCGAAGATTTTGATTTTCTCAAAAATTGCTCTAAAGATTTTGATTAAAATCTCTCTAACCTAAGATATTTACAATATATATTGAATTTTTTAGGAATAGCCATTATGCTGGATGATTTTTATTTAATTTTGCATAACGGATTAACCATAAGAGATAGACGAAAAGTTACTACACAAAACATGTAGATCTCGATAAAACACAGTTAATGTCATACACATTTTTTTCGTGGAGTTGGCCGTTTCGAGATATTCCTTGTTATTAGTTTCAGTTTAAACGTTTTCTCATACGAGAACTTGTCAACATTTGTCTACGCAAAGAAACGGATTGCAACCCCATAGCAACCACATTTTAAAATATTTGACTGTCGGCCTAGTTATTCCCTTATTTTCCTTCTATTTATAAGTAACTAAGTAATAAGACCGTTTCTGCTAATGTTTTAGCATGAAATCGAAGAATAAGCTTACCAACAATAATTTGTTCCTGAGATGTAGAGAAAGTCATGTGAATGGAACATATAAGTTTTTTCCCCCTTTGTGTTGTATATACGTGAATGTAGGATCAGCGAACGTTCATCAACTGCTTATAACTCCATGGCACGACAGCTCACGGGGAACCATGGCCTACCGCCCGGCCGCTGCGTCCCCCATCTCTGTCCACTACAGACGTCATGGATGGGGTCATCAACTGCTTGCCGAAATGAATTCAAGAGTGTGTTTTAATAACGTCACCTGAAAGCAAAGTAGACGAATGGATCATTGCGAGAACCAAATAACCGAAATGAATCTTCCAAAAAGTATTATCTCCACAAAATAATATAGATCTTCTTAATATAGTGGAGGGTTATTTTGATATGATGGGTTTTTAGATATTATCTCTCATTAAAAAAAATCATGTTCCATTCACATGACTTTCTCTACATGTCTGCAATAAATTATTCTTAAAAAGCTTATACTTCTATTTACTTCATGCTAATCAGAAAAGAAAAACAAAAACTAGCAGAAATAGTCTTATTACTTGCTTCCTTGTAAGTAGAAACGAAATGACAGAGTACCATAAGTTAAAGGATACTCAAAATCTGGTTGCTATGTCACTGAAGTTCCTTTGTTTGTATGATCAGCTGTTGAAAATTTCCTATATGAGAAAAGTATAAGCTTTTAAAAGCAGAAACCAAAAACAAGGAATGTCTCAAAAACGATGTATATAACATAAATTGTGTGTTTTAATGTGTTCTACATTTTTCGTGTAGTAAATGTTTGTCCATCTCTTACGTTCTGCAGTTGTTAAAAATTCCGTAAAACTCATCCTCAATAAAGTACTCTTCAAAGGCTATTCTCAAAAAATTCAAGATACGCATTTTATTTGTCAGGTATAATATACGAAATTTTAACTAAAATCGTTAGAGCCATTTTTGAGAAAATCAAAATTTTCGAAAAAAGTTCCATGTAAAGGGTACTTGGGGGTCAGGGAATTTTCCTCAAATTCTTCGTGTCGCATCCCTGGAAGATTCTAAACTTAAATGCCAAGTTTGATATTTTACCTAGTTTTCGTTTTTGAGTTATCGTGTTCATAGACACACGGACACACGGACACAGACACACACGGACCTTTTCCCGAAAATGCTGTTTTTAGATAAAGGTTCCCTAAAACATATAATTCCGGTGAAATCTTGGTGTCGAATTTTTGAGTGGAGTGCAATACCTTCTCTTTACACTATGTACATGTATAGAGAAAGTAAAAAAGTAGGAAAAACAATTAAGGATATGTGTAGATCATATCTAAGTTATTCAAATTTCGGTTTAGGTTAGTTACCAACATATTTTTTTCACTATAAACGTAAAACAAAGCAACTTATGAAAGTTTTCAGACTATATAAAAATATAATATGCAATTTTATAACATTTTTGCTGCTGAAAAAGCCAATCTGTAGATACATTACGAAAAAATATTACTTGAACAATAATTCCACATAACATGTAATAGTGCCCGCCTCTATGGTGTGGGGGAAGCGCGACTGTCTCGCATTTTAAGAGTTTTTGCGTTAACCTTGATAAGACGAATGTCGAGTAACTTTTAACTTCAGGAATTCCAAGATCATTTAAGCACCATTTCACCGATATGAATTAATCAGATTATAGGATGTTAAACTACAGAATAAAATTCACTGATCAAACCACTGATTCAGCTTTCTACACAGAGATTTTACTGATCTCCAATCAAAGTCTGTAAATCGCCGACCAGCTTTGATTTGCTTTCCTGCAACCGGGCATTACTCTTTTACCTATAAGGATACAGAGAGAAAGCAATATGACGAATTGTGTGTGGTTAGAAGGTGATTTCTAAGTAAAAGACCAGTATTTTACTTTCTCTAGATCGTATGTACAATGTACATAGTATACCGAGTAGGTATTGTATTTAATTTTTTTTCTCTACAAATTGTGTAAGTCTAGGCATTGTATTCTTATGAACATGTCCGTGTGTGTGAGTGTGTGTGTGTGTGTGTGTGTGTGTGTGTGTACTTGGGCAGCAAAGCTCAGAAACAAAAAAATTGATTAAATATCATACTTAGTATTTAAGTTCAGTGTCTTCCAAGAATGTGACAGGAAGATTTTCAGCAAAATTCCCTCACTCCAACTACTTTTTATATAGAACATTTTTCGAAAATTTGATTTTCTCAAAAATGGCTCTAAAGATTTTGATTAAATGCCATATGTTTAAGATATTTTCATTACAAACGAAATCCATATCTTGAATTTTCCGGGAATAGCGTCATAGGACCTCTTCATTCTGGATGACTTTTGTATAATTCGTAAAATCGTAAGAGATAGACAAAAACTTACATACTGCAAAAAAAGTGTAGAGCTCATTAAAATACAGAAATTATGTCATATATATTACTTTCTCCATACGCACTATGTACATAGTGTATAGAGAAAGTATTGCACTCCACCCAAAAATTCGATACCGAGATTTCACCGGAAATATATGTTTTAGGGTCCCCAATATCCAAAAAAAGCATTTTCACAAAAAGGTCCGTGTGTGTGTGTGTGTGTGTGTCCGTATGTCCGTGTGTCCGTGTGTCTGTGAACATGATAACTCAAAAACGAAAAGTCGGTAAAATACCAAACTTGGTATTTTAGTTTAGTATCTTCCAGGGATGCGACACGAAGATTTTGAGAAAAATCCCCCCACCCCCAACTACCCTTTACATGGAACTTTTTTCGAAAATTTTGATTTTCTCAAAAATGGCTCTAACGATTTTGATTAAAATTTCGTATATTAAAGATATTTACCTGACAAATAAAATGTATATCTTGAATTTTCTGGGAATAGCCACTGAAGAGTAGTTTATTCTGGATGAATTTTACTAAATTTTGAATAACTGCTAAACCTTAAGAGATGGAAAAAATCTTACTACACAAAAAACGTGCAGCACATTAAAACACACAATTTATGTTATATACATTTTTTTCGTGGAGTTCGTCGTTTTTGTGACATTCCATATTTTTGGTTTCTGCTATGAAAAACGTATACTTTTCTCATACAGGAACTTGTCAACTCCTATCCATATAAACAAAGAAACTTAATTGACATAGCAACCAGCTTTTGACTATCACTTTAACCTACGGTTGTCCCTTATTTCGCTTCTACTTACAAGGAAGCGAGTAATTAGACTATTTCTGCTATTTTTTTCTGATTAGCATAAAGTAAATAGACGTATAAGCTTTTTAAGAATTATTTGTTGCAGGGGTACTTTCTCCAAGTCATGTGAATGGTACACATCAGATTTTTTTTTGTACAACTAACCATTTCTTTGATATCCCTTGTTATTGACTTCAATTTTAAACTACTTAAAAGCTTTGGCTATAAAGATTTAGAAGAAATGAGTAGAAAACTTATTGAAGAATATAATAGATGGGGATTACTTTAAACAAAATAATCTATTTGTCATTTGGAGATGAAGAAAGATATCTGGGGTTCTTTAAAATAACTGAAAAGAGTATGTACTTAGGATTGAAGATAAATTCAAACTGTAATCAAGAAGAGGAACATTAAATATAGATATCAAGAAGGCAGAACATGCTGAATGGAACCAAATTAAAGATTATTTAATCAAGAATTAGAAGTACATTAACTTGGAAGCTGAATAGGAATTTAAGTTTAAAATTGTTATCTACCGAAATGGACTGTTTCAGGATATCTACTAGACACTCTAAATTAGAAAAAAAAATCTCTAACAAAGTGATAAAACAAACCATGAAGGTTCAAAATTCAATTTTAGATTTTATAAGATATAAACAGTACGGACATGTTTGCAGAATGACTGAGATAAGGTTACCAAAACAAGTTTTAGAATGGAACCCACATAGAAGAGGAAGACGTGGTCGACATTCGTGGATGAATATTGAAAGGTCTAGAGAAATTTGATCGAGAGGATAGAGAAGAGTGGAGGAAGAGGATAAAAGCTTGAACTTTGGATACAGGAAGATATTCTTACATTGTAAACCTGCTTATAAATAAATAAACATATCGCAAGCGGAAAGTGACCTTTCGTGTCATTTCTTTTATTTCACTCCCGGGTTAGAAATAAAAATCTCAATTATTTCACATAGCGATAGCTTTTAAAATATTTCGGTGTCACTTTAGCTTAGTGGATTATCTTATTTCCCTTCTACTTACAAGGAAACAAGTAATAAGTAATGTTTATTAACGCAATTGCATGACGTAGATAAAAGAATATTCCATTGATTTAATTGTTGTTGTTTTTTCACACAAGCCGTGTGTAAACAGGAGTTGGATAGGTAGATTCAGACTGAAAAATCAATGCCATAGCCGGGATTTGAACCACCGATATCCCGGTCTCTAGCCGGTTGCTCTACCACTGAGATACCATGGCAACATGCCGGCATAACATTGAGTTTCTCAACTGACTAAACATTTAACATTTTTTATTTAGGTTTAAACATTTTCTTTAAAGTACTTTTAATTTCCAATGAAAAAGGCTATAATATCTAGAATGAATAATTCAAATCTTAACTTCTATATCCTTACTTGAATTAATACTCTCCTTTATTGTCATAAGATTAACTAATTTCCCAGGAAACCACAAGGTGATCTCAAATTATTTTGAGATGACATACCCCAAAGGCGACTTACAATGTGGTAAGTACTGTAAGTTCCTTCATAGAATAGCCAACGATGATGGTCAAATAATATTGATTTAATTGTTGTTTTGTTTTTTTTCACACAAACCGTGTGCAGCACAGGAGTTGCATAGGTAGAGTCAGACTGAAAAATCAATGCCATTGTCGGGATGTGAACCACAGATCTCCCAGTCTGTAGCCAGCTGCTGTACCACTGAGCTACCATGGCAACATACCGGCATAGCATTGAATTTTTGAGCAATCGGCTAGACACCGAGAGATCCGTGGTTCAGATCCCGGCATTGGCATTGAATTTTTCAGCCTGTTTACCTATCCAAAAGAATATTCTTTTTACTTTCTCTATACGAACTATGTACATAGTGTATAGAGAAGGTATTGTATTGTACCCAAAAATTCGATACCGAGATTTCACCGGAAATACATGTTTCGATACTCCCTGAATCCAAAAAAAAGCATTTTTAGAAAAATATCCGTGTGTGTGTCTGTCTGCCTGTCTATGTGTGTGTGTCTGTGGGCAGCATAGCTCAAAAACGAAAAGACCGTTAAATACCAAACTTGGTATTTTCAAGAAAATCCCCCCATCCCAAACTACCCTTAATATGGAAAAAAATTCGAAAATTTTGATTTTCTTAAAAATGGCTCTAGCGATTTTGATTAAATTATCGTATATTAAAGATATTTACTCGACAAATAAAATGTATATCTTGAATTTTCTGGGAATTGCCTCTGAAGACTACTATATTCCGGATGAATTTTACGGAATTGTGCATAACTGCTAAACCGTAAAAGATGGACAAAAACTTACTCTACAGAAAATGTAGCTCGCAATAAAACATACAATTTATGTTACATACATTTTTTTCGTAGAATAGATCATTTTTAAGATATTCTTGATTTTTCGTTTCTGCTTTGAAAAACATACTTTTCTCATACAGGAATTTGTTAACTCCTTTCCATACAAACAAAGGAACTTCAGTTGCATAGCAACCAGCTTTTGGCTATCATTTTAACCTATGGTACTCCCTCATTTCGCCTCTACTTACAAGGAAGCAAATAATAGGACTATTTCTGCTAATATTTCTCGTTTAGCATGAAGTAAATATAAGCATAAGCTTTTTCCGACTGCACAGAGGGAAACGCCCTGCCCACATTACTTCGACACAGACATAAACGCTTGCACAAGACTACATCTTTTATATCACACGGGTAAATCCGCGAGAAAAGCGGATAGGTACCGTGGTGATTTGCCCCCGCCCGAGTACACTCGGGCGACTAGTTCCTGCTCCTGGCAATAATTTATTGCAGAGTTGTAGAGAAAGCCATGTGAATGGAACACATCAGATTTTTACGGTAAGTTTGTGGGGAGCTAGAAAAGTGGCGTCAATTGAACACATGAGGTTTTCTTCCCTTCTGTCTTTTAAGAGTATTATTAAGTGCTTGACATATTTACAGTAGTTAATTTTTTCTTATGTTTTTTGTGGAAGAAAGATGTTACATTGTTACGTAAAAACCAGGTACTGTCTCAATTGTTGGAGGTACTGTTTACAAGAACTAAAGTCTTCGACAGTTGAACCGTGCCCAAGTTTTGACATGTTAGGCACAGTGTAGTTTTTGTAGTCAAGTAACCAGAACGAATGCCAGTGTTACAAACAATACAGACTACCAAAATGACACTTCTATTGCCCACACACGCACCCTTGTTTCTTGCAGGAGGTGTCAAGCTGTAGTAAAGTCACCGACCATCCAAACACACATAGGAGAAAACAATGTCTACTTTGACGTTAACTGATTTATTGCAGCAATGGTTTGCTTTTCACCCTCGCCCATGTCAGTTTAGAAAAGCATGTCGAATTCCAGGGTAAATTTGGTGCGTCCTTCACGAAATGTCAAGTTTATGACGGGCAAGATCCTCCAGACCCGTCCCACCCCCTATTGGGTGGAGAAATCCCTGGGAAGATTTAGTTTAACTGCCAGGAAAACAGGAGACCAAAATATACCAATAAGATTTACAAGTTCACGGTTCTTCCAGATGTTAAATTGATTTTCCTTGAAAATCTGGAACCAAAACAACCTTGGTCCCAAATATATCCAAAAATAAGCTTGTTTAGGATTACAGCAACATGTTTATTACAGAATCCCTTTCAAAGTAAGTGTTACATTCACGTGATTTTCTACTCCCACTATCGTTAATTTTATATCAGTGTTACAAATTACTTCGTCAAAAATGTAATTTTCTATTTTCGTCGAGTCCAATAGTTTCATTACACAGGTAGAGAGATCAATGGCAATCTGTTGTGGTCCTTAATTTGTCTATTGAATATGATTTATACCATATTTTTACTTTCTCTAGCACAATGCAGATATTAGATAGAGAAGGTATTCTGTTCTACCCAAAAATTCGATATCGAGATTACATCGGAAATAAATATCTTAGGGTCCTCTGAATAAAAAAAAAAAAACACATTTAGAAAAAGATCCCTGTGTGTGTATGTGTGTGAGTGTGTGTGTGTGTGTGTGTGTGTGTGTGTCTGTGGACGGCATAATTAAAAACGACAACTCAGTAAAATACTAAACTTAGTTTAATATAAGTTCTCTTCATTCTGGATGCATTTCGCATAGCTGATAAACCGTATGAGATAGGCAAAAAGTTACTACATAAAATGTAGACCTCGTTAAAACACAGAATTTGTCATATTTTTTCTTTTTCTTTCTTTCTTTCCTTTTTTTTTTTTTTTTTTTTTTTTTTTTTTTTTTTTTTTTTTTTTGTCGTTGGCCTATTCCGATACATTTGTTGTTATTAGTTTCCCTTTAAAATACTTATACTTTTTCACACAGGAAGTCACGCGTGTCTCTTTTGTTTTAGCTCTGGTCAGCAAAGAAGCTAATTTTAATGACAATTGTATAGCGGCAAGTTTTAAAACATTTGACTATCGCTGTAGCATAATGCATTCATTTAGTTCCCTTCTATTTATAAGCAACTAAGTAATAGGAACATTTTGTTAATACTAATCTCGATTAGCATGGTGTAGAAAGAAGAATAATCTTTTGTAAGAAGTTTGTTTTAGAACCGCTAGAGAAACTCGTGTGAGTGTAACACATCAGATTTCTTCTCTCTGTTTTCAAATATATTCTAATTAATACAGTAATTTTAAAATATGGGGCAAAGGAAAGGTGCTTTGGCCGTGAAAGCAATATACTTTTAATTATTAACATTAAGCATGATTAATTTGTACGTGAAAGGAATATACTTCTGTTTATCTATTAATTTAAATGAATGGATGGTTTGCTCGTGAAATGAATGCTTTTCAACGAATCATTCATTTAAAGCAATGAACAGCTTATACTTACGTGAAAGGAATATACTTTCATCTATACATTTAAAAGAATGGAAAATTTGCTCGTGAAATGAATGTTTTTCAGTGCATTATTCATTTAAAGGAATGGACAGCTTATACTTACGTGAAAGGAATATACTTCAGTTTATCCATTTAAAGGAATGGATAGTTTGCTCGTGAAATGAATGCTTTTCAATATATTATTCATTTAAAATACTGGACAGCTTATACTTACGTGAAACCAATATACTTTTGTTATGTATTCATTTAAAGGAATGGATAGTTTGCTCGTGAAATTAATGCTTTTCAATGTATTATTCATTTAAAGGAATGGATAGTTTGCTCGTGAAATGAATCTTTTTCAATCTATTATTCATTTAATGAATGGATAGTTTGCACCTGAAAGAAATGCTCTTCAACGAATTATTCATTTAAAGGAATAAATAGTTTGCTCGTTAAAGGAATGATTTTTAATGTATATTTCATTTAAAGAAATTCGTATTTTATAGCTGAGAGGAACATATTTTTATTTTCTCTATACGAACTATGTGTATAATGTATAGGGAAGGTATTGCATTGCACGCAAAAATTCGATACCGAGATTTCACCGGAAATACATGTTTTGAGACTCCCTGAATAAAAAAAAAGCATTTTTAGAAAAATGTCCGAGTTGTATCTGTCTGTCTGTCTGTCTGTCTGTCTGACTGTGAATGTGTGTGTGTGAGTCTGCATAGCTCAAAAACGAAAAGACCGTTAAAGCCGAAACTTGGTATTTAAGTTTGGTATCTTCCAAGGATGCGAAACAAAGATTTTCAAGAAAATCCCCCCACCCCAAACTACTCTTTACATGGAAAATTTTTTTAAAATTTTGATTTTCTTAAAAATAGATTTAACGATTTTGATTAAAATATCGTATATTAAAGATATTTACCTGGAAAATAAAATGTATATTTTGAATTTTCTGGGAATAACCCTAGAAGACTACTTTGTTCTGGATGAATTTTACGGAATTGTACATAGCTGCTAAACCATAAGAGACGGGGAATAACTTACTACACAGAAATTGTAGCTCACGATAAAACACACAATTTATGTCATATACATTTTTACGTGGAGTTAATAATTTTTACGATATTCCTGGTTTTTCGTTTTAGCTTTGAAAAACGTCAGTTACATAGCAACCAGCTTTTGGCTATCATTTTAACCTATGGAACTCCATCATTTCGCTCCTACTTATAAGGAAGCAAGTAATAAGACTATTTCTGCTAATTAGCATGAAGTAAATAGAAGCATAAGCTCTTTAACTGCAATTTATTGCAGAGATGTGGAGAAAGTCATGTAAATGGAATACATCAGATTTGTCTTTATTTATTTAAAGGAAGGAATAACTTGCTTGTGACAGGAATATACCTCTGTTTATGTATTCATTTGAAGGAATGGATATATTTTACATGTAAGGAATACATTCATATATATATATATATATATATATATATATATATATATATATATATATATATATATATATACTTATTACTTTAAAGAAATGCAGTTGAGTGGTGCAGAGAACATTATAGATCACTATTACTAAAACAAGATAAATGAGGTTGAATAGCTGCACAAAACCTCAGACAAATAACAAATATTTAATAAATAATTACGCAACAAAGATATGATGTGTTCACAATACTTTACTTACTCTGCACACAAACTATTCTTACAAAGACTTCTTTATCTATAAGCAGAACTTCTCTTAATACCTGCTTCTTTCTAAGCAGAAGAGAAATAAGGGAAATACACCAGCCTAAAGCGATAGACAAATCTTTTAAAAACTTATCCCTATGTGAGCAATTGAAGTTTGGTTCGCTTTCCACGGCCAGCAATAAAAAACAAAAGAGAGATGAATCTGAAAGCGACTTCTCGTTTGAGGAAACAATAACAAGGAATATCTCGGAAACTGTCAATTAAAAAAAAGTATATAGCTTAAATTTAATGTTTTAACGAGATCTACTTTTTTGTGGAAAACTCTTGTCTATCTCTTACGGTTTACCGCTTATGCAAATTTCATCCAAAATGAAAAGAACTTTCGAGGCTATTCCCAGAAAATTTAAGATATACATTTTATTTGTAAAGTAAATATCTTTAATATATGATATTTTAATAAATATCGTTAGACCAACTTTTGAGAAAACCAAAATCTTCGAAAAATTTTCCATGTAAAGAGTAGTTGGGAAAATCTTTGTGTTGCATGCTTGGAAGATGCTTAGCCCAAATTCCAAGGGATTCGTTTTTGAGTTATGCTGCCCAAGGCTGTCCGAGGACGTCTTTCTAAAAATACAGGCTTTTTGGATTCAGGAGATCTCAAAACGTAATTTTCCGTTGAAATCTCGGAATCAAATTTTGGATGAAATACAATACCTTCTCTAATTATTGTACATACATGTTAGAGAAGTTTTAATTGTACGGTTACATGTATTAGCAAGCCAGAAGTCATGCTGATCACTTCTAATGTCTAGAGACTCGAAATATTGGGCATTAGGAAACAGAGATATCCCAAGCGCTCACATGTGGGATTCGTGGTGGACGAAGCGACTCTGGGCGGGTTTTCTCTGGGTCCTCCGGTTTCCCCCGCCACTCATTCCACCAATTGCTCCATCATCACCTTTCTAATCATCAATTTCCCTTACATTTCATATCATCCACTTCATGTTCATGCGGGCATCCCTCATAACTGGTTCTCCATTCTGTGGTTTCGTGCCGTTGGCTGCCCGAAGCCGATTTCGAAACGAAAAAGAAAAGATAGGTTAGCCCTATAGATGGGATATGAACCCAATTAGTTTAAATAAATAAACTTTAATATAAATAAAATTATTTTAAATATCTGGTGCTCTCGTAAATTATGGGTGACCTTTACGACCATTTTAGGGCACTAAATTAAATAAATAAATGTTCAAATTCACAGGATCCCTTAAACTTAATTATTTATTTTGAATGACAGTTGATGTTTCACAACAATTCTTAGTGTGAGAAAGTTGTATTTCCCAACAATGTTACTATGTCTTGGAATTTACACAGGGAGGTCACAGCGCCTTTGCTTCCCAGAAAACCGGCACGCGCTCCAGTTTGCCACCCCGAGTTGTACATCAATCTGAACACAAGGTTTTTGGGAAGAAGGCAGCAGGAGTCCCGTGGAGAACCCCGCCCCACTTTGCCAACCCTCGAGATGGTCGCCATAAACCAGGGCTGGACTTTTATTGCCGGGGTCGCCTGACCGAACTTGTAAACAAGCAATTCTCAGTCCAGAAAAGTGACCACTAAGTGCGTCTCTGTCAAATACATGCCAAGGGCAGTTCTTCCCCAGTTTTATTGGTGCTTCGCGACCTCCTAATGGCTGGGGTACATACATTAATCGAGAAGAAAACTCTTCCCATTGGCGAGCAATGCTCAACTGACCAAAACAAAAAAGAGATGTGATCTGTCGAGGTTGATCGTTCTGGGAAATTACATACATTTAGTCACGCTTTCAATAAGGGGCCCAGTGCTTGACAAATGATTTCCAGAGTATCAGTCACATCTCTAACCATTATCAATTCATAACTATTCGTAAGAGCGGTCGAGAGGTCTGGCATATCGATTCCCGGCTGGATGAGGAAGTTTTTCTTAAACCAAAATTACACCCTTTACCCACAGAGTATGGAAGTGTGAATGTGAGTGTATTTAATGTAAACAAATTCTGATATGTTCCATTCACAGAATTTTCTCTAGCTGTTCATAAACAAACTATCTACTTCATACCAATCGAAATCAGCATTAGCAGCAATGGTCCTATTACTTGCTTCCTTATAAGTAGAAGGGAGATAAGGAAATACATGAGGCTCAGCGATAGTCGAATCTATGTGAAACAATTGAAATTGTGTTCCCAAGAATGAACCAAAAAAGAAAAAAATGAAAGTTGACTTCCAGCTTGTGAAAAGATGAAGTAAATTTAAAATTGAAAACAATGAGAAGGGATATATATCTAAAACGGTTAATTCTAATTATTTGACATGTAAATATATGAGAGTTTAATCAAAATTGTTAAAGCTATTTTTAAAAAAATCGAGCATTTCGATAAAAGGGTACAGGGTAGTATGGTGTGGGGAATTTCCTGAAAAATCTTTTAATCGAATCCTTGGAAGGTATCGAACTTGAATACTTGCTATTTAATTTTCTTTTTTGGTTTATGTGCCCCTCCACCCCCCCACACACACAGTGATCTTTTTCAAAAAACAATGTTTTTCTTTCTTTCTTGATTCAGGGATCCTTAAAATTGGGTGGAATGTAATACCATCTTTACCGACTATGAACATCGAACATACGTGCTGAGAAAGTAAAATACATTCGACTAAATGAATGTATAAGAATGTTATAAGCTCTATGTGAAAAATTTAACAAACCCTGCATTTTGTAGTAGTTAATGGAAAGTATTGAATATCACTGAATATGAATTGCAATATGTCTTTTGGGTACATTAAAAACAGACGAATGCACATACCTAGAGACACTTGCGGATCTATTTCTTTGTATTCGTGGCACATTAAGTTAGTATTTCCGATAGCTTTGTGTCAAAATCAGGAAGAAAGAAAGCGGGGAAAAAATCGTCAATGTTTTGACAAGATTCAAACCTGAATCTAGCATCTTGGAACACACAGTAACTACGCGCGTTAATCAATTACGCTACTGTTTAGCTATAGCTTGCAGCCCCAAAGTCTATAATGTTGGTATGCAAAAATGAGTCTCGGTGAACGATGTTTTCAGGTTATACTGTAATCTGTGTAGTAACTTTTTGTCTAATCTCTTGCGGTTTATTAGTTACACAAAAGTCACCCAGAATGAAGAGTTTTTTTGAGGATACTCCCAGAAAGTTCAAGAATGTACAATTTGTTTATCATGAAAATATCTTAAATATATGGTATTATAAATAAAATTGTGAGCGCCTTTTTGAGAAAATCAACATTTTAAAAAACAAGTTCCATGTAAAGGATAATTGGGCTGAGGGGGTTTTTATTTCCGGTAATTTATGTTATATACATTTTTGTTGTTGTTGTTGTTGTTGTAACTATGTTCTAGATATTTGTTATTAATGGTTTAATTTTAAAATACTTAAGCTTTTCCAAAACGGAAATTTGTCATTCATTTTCCTTTTGTTATACTCCAGGTCATGCAAAGAGAACCGAATCTCAATCATTGGCAACCAGCTTTTAAAAACTTGACTATCACTTTAGCCTAGTGTATTCCCTTATTTCCCTTCTACTTTTACGGAACTGAATAATAAGACCATTTATGCTAATGTTTATATACATTACTAGAAGTAGATAGAAGAATAAGTAAGCATTTGTAACAATAGTTTGTCCGGAATATGTAAGGAACTATAGTGAATAGAACACACCAATTTGTTTATATTTTCTCTTCCCCAGACAACTTTTAGGTTTTTTCTTTTTTTTTTTTTGTTTTTTTTTTTTTGTTGTTTTTTTTTTTTTTTTGGTGGGGCGTTAGATTTTGTATTCAAAAACGCATACTTAGTGAAACATTACGATTCATATTTGAGGTTTTTGCAAATAGCTTTCCGAAGTTTTTCTTGTTTCCACTGCATTATGTTCAACTGGAAAACATTAGAATTACAAAATGGTTAACGTAATGGAAATGTATAAACCGTTAAAATGTGAGCATACAGTTCATATAAATAACAAGTTTTACTATTTTTTCCAAATTAGTTCGTCTTTAAACGAATTACACTTGAAGTATTATATCCAGGTCAATACAAAGTTATAGATTAGCTCAGTTTTCTTCCTATCATTGTTTCTCTGCCTTCCTGGTATGTAGGAATTACACCCTCAGGACTTACAAGCTCTCACCTAGTGTCAGATGCCTCTGGAGAAGCAGAGGTTCTTGAGAGAAGCCAGGAAGGGCGAGGAAGTGAATGATATAAAATGATGGTGAAATGTATGACAAGAAAGATAACTAGGGAGCAATTAGTGGGAAGAATGGCCGGGAAAGTCAAGAACCCGGAGAAACCCACCTCCGCTTCGTCCTCCACTAATACCACATGCGGTCTCCTGGGATTGAACCCGAGCCTATGACTAAATTCAAAGCTTATAAATATTAATTTAAAGGATCCCGACCAGCAATAATTTGAGTTACCTTTGTGATAGGGAAGGTACATGATTTCGGTTGCTCCCCGGAGAATTATAATTTGTGATGCAGGGGTTACCGGGGTTTCCATAGGAACGTGATGCACCCACAACATAAACAATTCCTGATAATTAGAATTTATGCGTTATTCAATTTGGGCGTAACGTCTGCAGTCGGCTTATGTCGACATGCTCAAGGTGTTAACGGAGGCAGTTGTACAAATCGATTGCATCCATCACCTGTGTGTGATGATGAGGGTCACGGTCAAGATGGCCGCTCCTTCGTCTACGTCACCAGCTTCACCTCTGGAGCAAACCACATATCCTCCTTCTTAACGATGATAAAGATTCTTCGTCTCTGTTTGTACAACCCGGGTCTTCCGGCAGCCTCAAGGGGCATCTAGTGTACCATCCAGTAATTCAGTGAAGGGTCGTCCTCAGAATCTAGTCAAGATCCGCTGCCTTAAATGTTCTGGGACCGTAGTAGTAGGTAGGCCTTTATAAAAATATTGAGATGTCCTCTGTGATCTTGTTCAAGTGTACCATCCTTGCTGCAGTTTGATGTAAGTAATTTTGTAGATGATATTTTGGAATATTAGCATTTTCTTGCGAGATAGCATCTTTCAGTTACTGTAGGGCTGTTGGACGTGTCAGGAACGTTCTTTAAGATCGGGCGGATAGAGATCTGGAGATCGCGGCGGCCACTTTATTGGAAAGTGTCTACTGATGACCCGATCGCCAAAAATCTATGTAATTAATTGTTTTGCAGGAGTGTAGATATGAAGCACCTCAGCAACAGTGACATCATTGATTACTTTTGGCCTTTCAGATTTCTTCTCATAGCAACAGAACCAGTTTCCTCAACCTCACTAATTAAATCCCCATAATTACGAATGGAACATGGGTCTGCTCATAAATTGTTAAAGAATTTATATTTTCTCAGATCTTGAGAAAAACTCCTCTTGCTTTCATAATAACATTGAATCAGCTGTATTCTATCATTTAGTGATCGAGCCAAAATTTGTAACTTGCACTTTTTTATAGGAGTATGAATAAAGTTACTAATGCTTTATTAAAAGAAAACTGTATTCATACTTGCCCAATATGCAATTCCCTTTTTTTATCCTATCTCAAATATTATAATATTCATAGCTGTTTTAAATTTCAAGCGACTTTTGAATTACCTTATACGTGCAGAGTGAATAATTCGTAGATGAAGATGTTTAAGACTAGAGATAACAAGCTGTTTACGCTTTCAATAAAGCAGAAAGATTTTTTAAAATGTTATATGGTTATTTATTTATTTTAACTTAACGTCCTTAACGGGCGATGAATGAAGTTGATGAAATGATGCTCAAATGATCTCGGGGTCCATGGAGCTTTAAGTTTCTCGGCATTCTTCTTAGATAAGAGAAAACTCCGAAAAAAAACTTTACTTGGGTAACTCACCCTAAGCGATATTCGAACTCGCGACTTGTTGAATGTGAGGCAGACATGTTACCTCCAAATTACTCAAGCGGGCAGAGAGAATTACTTATGGGGACACTCTGGTACTAAATCGAACATCCGTTCTATTAAACAGAGCTGATGAAATTTTCAGAAAACTGCATACATTACCCTAAGCACTGAATGATAAATTTGCAAATAATTTGATTAATTATTATTTTTCAACATATGAATTTTTAGTTTTTCAAATTGGATATAAATTTAAGATATACTTAAATAAAATTTTATAAAATAAAAGTTTAATTAGGTTATCGAAAATCTGTATTTTGATAATAGAGGTAACTAGTAATAAATCTGTGGATGGGAGCTTTAAAAATCCTTTATATTGTAAAGTTATTACGTTTTCAGTTTTTTATAGAATAGTAATATGAATTTTTCTTACAATTTTAACAGAAAAAATAATGTAAATCAATGAATTAACGTATCAAAAATTATGTTCCGATACAGATATAGTAAAATTTTAATTTTTATCCGTTAAAAATGAATTGGAAAAATCATACCTTGAAGTGCAAGCTTTGTAATATGTGGGAAAGTCCAATTAAAGTGTAATATTCAAAGAACTTTTGTATGGCCATTTAGAATTATCCTGCACTCTTTTTTTCATTTATTATTATTATTATTATTATTATTATTATTATTATTATTATTATTATTATTATTTGCAGCCTTCTCAACCACTCCTACAGCGTTTTTGTGACCTTTTAATGTAGTACAAAATATATTGGAGAATACGTTACCACACGTTACCAACTTTAATTTAATTAAAATCCCTTGCTGGTGCAAGATCAGGCATTATACTTTTGCTTATAGTGTTAAAATGGTTATTTATTCCACTCAAATTGTACCAAATTAATTTAGTTTGCAGGTGGTGTATGACAAGCAGCGAAAATTGCTGGTTATCATGCAATAATAGTTAAAACCAGTATAGTAATATGTTTTGAAAATTTACTAAGTTGATTAGTAATTATAAAGAAATGTGTTTTTAACATATAACAGTGAGGTTAAAAATGTTTATGGGATAAAATACTTGAAAAGCGTAACTTTTTCAACATAAGAGTTTGAGTAGTGAAAAAAATGAATTGTCTTCCAGTAGGAATTTACAGAAAACCAATATATTAGTACTACATAGTGATACAATTTCCAACTAAAGTAAACTTTCTCCAATATTATATACTTTCAATTTTGGTACAAGAGTGTTTCTTTAATATACCAACTGCAGGTTCATGACTTGTAAACTAGTTGCTCTATTATGGTTTCTGTTACATTAATATCAATTTTTTTATGTGAACTTATAAATGAAATATTCTTCTACTCCAATAAAATTCTATTAACTATTATATTTTCACCAGGTATCCTCTTATGAATTTATTGTTTTACTATAAATTATTCCATAAACCTATATGAAAATTTAGAAAATAGATTAACTTTAAATCTTTTACCCACATTTTTATAGGTATGGTAGTCGTTATATAAGCAGCTACTAAATTAATGACAATTATTTTAGTTAAGTAAACCAACAAGCTCTTAAACTTGGTCTATGCCACTGTAAATCCTTAGAGCTCTAACAGTGCGTGAATTAATTTGTAAAGCATTAATAGTTTTATCACAATTAATTGTTATCTAACACAATTGGGGAAAAAAAAAAAGAAATCGGATATGTTACATTCACATGAGTTTCTCTGTGCTCCAGTAACAAAGTATTGTTAAAACACTTATTTTTCTATTTAATTCATGCTAATCAAGACAAACATTACGAGAATGGGTCTTATTGCTTGATTCCTTGTAAGTAGAAGTGAAATAAGGAATATATTAGGCTAAAGCAATATTTAAATATTTCAAAAGCTGGTTGCCATGTGGTAGAAATTCGTTTCTTTGCATTGCCATTTGCCAGTTGACAAATTCACGTATTAAAAAAGTTTTAAATCTCAAATTAATAACAAGGTATCTAAAAATGGTCAACTCCACGAAAAAACAAAATGTAGTTATGTGACATAAATTGTATGTTTTAATGAGTACAGTTTTTGTAGTAAGTTTTTGTCTATCTCTTACGGATTACCAGTTATGCAAAATTCAGCAAAACTTATCCGGAATAAAGATCTCTTCAGAGTCAATTTCCATAAAACTAAAAATACATTTTATATTTCATTAATTCAAGTATTTTAATCAGAATTGTTAGAGCTAGTTTTGAGAAACATTTTCGAAAATGTTTCTATATAAAGGGTAGTTTGATGAGAGGGTGTTTCCTCAAAATGTTTTTGAAACACTAAAGATAAATATCAAGCTTGGTATTTTACCTACTTTTCGTTTTTGAGTTATGGTGTTCACACACACACACACACACACCTTCTTCCAAAAATATTTTTTGGAGGAGGTATAGGGAACTCGCGTGTATTTCCTATGAAATCTCGATATCTAATTTTTGGGTGGAATAAAATACCTTCTTTATCCACTATGCAAGTTTTCACCTTCAGGTAACCAACTTTGGGCTCCACTCAAACGGTATCAGTTCTCTGTCTTACTGGTCTGAAAAACATTTCAGAGACACAAACACTACAAATGAACGATGCCATAATATGTGAAATTAAACGTTGGCTCCAATATCACTTTGAGGACCTTTTCTATAGTTGGTACCCAAGTAAAGGCTAAATCAATTAAAACATAACCCAGCCTTCTAGAGGAAGAGTTGAATTATTTGCATGTGCGGTTAAACTGAGCAACAGCTACGACATTTACATATATGAGAACTTTTATCAGTGTAATGGAGAGCAAGGTTAAAATTAAAGCCGCTACTAAACGACAGCAAGAAAATCCATATTAAAAAACTTAGGGTAATATGAAAGTATAAAATTTAAATTATGTTGGCGGTTCGGACTTACTTTTGCGAAGGCAAAGCATACAAACAGAGGTGGTCAGGGGTAGGGACAGACTATACAGCTCCGTTCCGTTGACAGCGATATTTTATTCACGCCAATATAATCATCGTCATCGATGATGGTTCCATGTAACAAAACAGTAGTAAATATGTTAACTTATCCTTCTCAGCGCCATATTTGGAAAGGTAAACAGGTGAAATGAAGCCTTTACACTTATATTTCAAGTGCAGTAGAGGAAGGGCAATGTAGAAGATTTTCTTATTGAATAGTCCACCAAAATCCCACATACGGTTGCCTGATATCGAACCCAGGCCGTTTTGCAGAGAGGCCAGTGGCCTAACTACCCGGCCACAGATTGATATCTGATTCCAAATTGACCTCTTGTTCTCCAAGTCGATATACGATAATGAAGAACTTAATGATTCATTAATTGATAGTTCAAAAACTCCAATGGTGTAATTGTGTAGAAAGATGTTTCTTATCTTATACGTCTTACCTATTCTGAAACCAGTTTGTCTTTGTGTTACGCAAGGATTCACTTACTTTACCGTTGAGACTAAACTCAACTAATAGTAATGATTCCTGGATCATTGAATGCGTCATCAATGTGAGATAGGAATTGCTTCTGATGAACTCTGTCTCACATTAACTATGAATCTGATCCACCAGTGGATCTCATTAGGAGATGTCAATGCGCTGTCACATTTCCGGTTATCGTTTTCTGTGCGAACAGACGGCTATAACTTAATTGACCTACCGCCCACACCGATAGTGCTGTGTCACTTTCCTGTAGGCGAGAAGTTTAGGAAACACTTAGGGCCTTTACACCTGGAGGAAGTCCATTTAATATCTTTCTCAGAGATAGCCGAGATGTCTCTCAATGTCTCACAGAAAGGATGATATGGGATGTCTGGATGGTGGCATGACACTGCCAGTTCTCTTCGGCAGGCCGCGTTTGAGAGGTTCGTCTTGCCGCCAGGTCCTCTTGCAAGCCTTCTTTCTTATCTCTTAACGCTTTTGGGACCTCACTGAGTTTTATTTGCAAGTCTTTGTATTCTGAACACGTACTATGTACAAAGTGTATACAGAAGATATATACAGGTGTTAATAAACTACACCGAAATAATTTGCGAGATTGTGCACGTGACTGATATAAGTAATTTGAGATCGGCGATGCAGGCTCCCCGGATAAACATAACGCAGCTACATAGCGTTAAACGTGTGGGCATCAGGTGCTGATAAGTCGGTGTTAAAGCACAACAGGTTGAAAAAATGGCTTAGAATGTCTTTAAAACTGCTGCCCGAGTATAGAATTATCAATTTTTAGCAGCTCATTACTAGCATTCTCAAGATTTGCTGGGAATAGCCTCTGATGACCTCTTTATTCGGGATGAATTTTTCTGAATTTGCATAATTGGTAAGCCGTAAGAGATAGACAAAAACTTAATGTACAACATTTTAGATCTACTTAAAACACACAATTGATGCCATATACATTTTTTTCGTGGAGTTGACCGTTTTCGAGATATTTCTGGTTATTGGTTTTAGTTGTAAAACACCTTAAATGTTTTCATACGCGAATTTTCCAGCTCCTTGCCACGCAAAGAATCGCATTTTAATCCCATAGCAACCACATTTTAAAACATGTGACTGTCGGTTTAGCCTATTGCATTACTTTATTTACCGTCTACTTAAAGGCACTAAGTAATAAACCGTTTGTGCTATGTTTATCTCCATAGCATGAAGTAGATAGAAGAATAATCTTATTAAGAATAGTTTGTTACAGAGATGAAGAGAAAGTCATGTGAATGGAACACATCAAATATTTTGTAATGCTTTTGAATAATTATCCTCTATCTGTTCCTTAAATTTCCCGGTATGTCTTGGCTTTATTAGAAATCATTAGAGTAAAGAAAGTAAATTCCTAGAAAAAAAATCTGATTTGTTCCATTCACATGACTTTCTCTACATCCCTGCAAAAATATTATTAAAATGCATGTGCTTCTATTTACTTCATGCTAATCGAGAAACTCTTAGCAGAAATAATGTTATTACTTGCTTCCTTGTAAGTAGAAGTGAAATAAGGGAATACCATATGTTAAAGTGATAGTCAAAAACTGGTTGCTATGTGACTGAAGTTCCTTTGTTTGTATGGACTGGAGTTGACAAATTCCTGTATAAGAAAAATTTAAATGTTTTAAAGCTGAAACCAATAACAAGAAATATCTCAAAAACGATCAACTGCACGAAAAAAAAATGTGTATATCATAAATTGTGTGTTTTAACGTGCTCTACATTTTTTGTGTGGTAACTTTTTATCCATCTCTTACGGTGCAGTTATGCAAAATTCCGTAAAATCGAACCAGAATAAAGTAGTATTCAGAGGCTATACCCAGAAAATTCGAGATATACATTTTATTTGTCAGGTAAATATCTTTAATATACGATATTTTAATCAAAATCGTTATAGCCATTTTTGTGAAAAAAAATCAAATTTTTTTCCATATAAAGGGTAGTTTGGGGTGCGGAGATTTTCTTGAAAATTTCAGTATCGCATTCTTGGAAGATACCAGTTTGGTATTATTGTTTTTGAGCTATGTTGCCCACAGACACATACACACAGACAGACAGACACACGGGGACATTTTTAAAAAAATGCTTTATTTGGATTCAGGGGTCTCAAAACATGTATTTCTGGCGAAATCTTGGTATCGAATTTTTGGTTGCATTACAATATCTTCTCAATATCACTAAGTACATAGTAAGTGTAGAGAAAGTAGAAAGTGCTGATGAGCTTCATTCACATTACTTTCTCTACTTCTCTACTGCATACTCTTTAAAATATTGTCCTTCGGTACACTTAATGCTAATCGAGATAAGCATTAGCAGAATATTGTTATTACATAGTTCTTTGTTAGTAGAAGGGAAATAAGGGTACACACTAGGCCAATGCGATAGTCATTTAAAGCTGCAGCTATACGATTGACATTGAAATTCGCTTCTCTTTGCAAAGCCAGAAGTAAACCAAAAGAAAAAGTATGAGTATTTTAAAAATGACACCAATAACAAGGAATATTTCGGAAATAGCTTCACAACAAACATTTATAGGACATAAATAGTGTGTTTTGTCGAAATGTTAATAATTGTGAGCCTTGTTTGTAAATATAATTTACTTTCTCTATACGTACTATGTAACGGAGAAGGTATTGCATTATACCCAAAAATTCGATAACGAGATTTCACCGGAAATACATGTTTTGTGACCACCTAAATCCAAAAAAATCATTTTTAGAAAAATGCCCGTGTGTCTCTGTCTGTCTGTGTGTGTCTGTGTGTCTGTGGGCAGCATAGCTCAAAAACGAAAAGACCGTTAAATACCAAACTTGATATTTAAGTTCAGTATCTTCCAAGGATGAAGAAGATTTTCAAGAAAATCCCCCCCAACTACCCTTCACATGAAAACATTTTCGAAAATTTTGATTTTTTAAAAAATAGCTCTAACGATTTTGATTAAAATATTATATATTAAAGATATATACTTGACAAATAATATGTATATCTTGAATTTTCTGGGAATAGCCTCTGAAGAGTACTTTATTCTGGGTGAATTTTTCGGAATTTTGTGTAACTGGTAAACCGTAAGAGATAGACAAAAACTTACCTCACAAAAAATTCAGAGCACGTTAAAACACACAATATATGTTATGCACATATTTTTCGTGAAGTTGATCATTTTTTAGATATCCCTTGTTTTTGGCTTCCGCTTTGAAAAACATAATTTTCTCATACAGGAATTTGTCAATTCAGTCCATACAAATATATAATATATATTATATACTATATTATATTATATTATATTTGTCAATCCAGTCCATATAATATATATACAATATATATATATATATAAATATATTAATTATTACTCATATATAAGTAATAATTAAACAAAATATTTTGCAGCTCACAAATGACACGCAAGTAGCCCACATCACCACTAATGTGATCCACATAATCGCTACCTCTCCTGTGTTAACACGTCCGTTATATAATGTTATAAATATTTTTTTAAGCATTTACATCTTCTCCTCTTAAGTATAGAAAGTTTTGTATTCTTACCAAAATTCAATATCGATATTTCAGCTCCAAACGTATTATCACTAGAGCTCGTGAAGCGCACGCAGTTACAAACACACAGAGCAATAAGCAGTATAAAGAGAGAGCAGTGGGGAAGGGTTTGTAGCGTAAACATGCATACGTTGAGGTATAATCTGTTCCAAAAGTGGCTCGTTACAGGTATTGACATTATATGCATCGTTTTAATTTATAAAGCAACACAATAAAACAATTATCTAATAATAGATTAGTAAATAAAAACGGCTTGCAGGTACTTTTACAAATACTGTAAAGTATGATACAACAAATTCAGGGTAATAATGTGCAAAGCTTTGAAAAGACAATAAACATAAATCAACGAAACTCTCAGAATTCATTGCAGTGAGTTTCAAGATGGGTCTTTACTGTATCGAAAGAAAAGGATCTCCTATTACTCAAAATATGTTTGAATCCTCCAGAAGTTTGTTCAGTGTCGAACGCCTAACCTTTAGTATTATCGACATTTTTCAATCTGAGCTCTCTTTCAGTGCTCATTGCTTTATCTACTGGCAGGAACTGAACGAGGTCAGGCAGTGAGCAATGCTAGATAGTGCAACACGTTTCGAAATGGGCTGTAGAGACCACGCCTACTACAACACGTCATAGTTATACTTGTGTGCACCGAACCTCAATACAGCAATTTCGTGACCGTAGACCGAGCTTTAATTATCACCATATTTTGAGGGCCCTGAATGTCCTCTAAAGGATGTCACATAAATATTAAGTTTGATATTTAACTAGTTTTACAACGATAGAATACGAACTTGAAGATAATTCTACCCTTCATATGGAACATATTTATTTTATTACCTCTAAAATCGCTATATAATCCCACACATTTAAGATGTTTGCATGGCTAATAAGATGTTTTAGCTATATATAAAGAATGATACCAATAGCCTGTAGAGTTCTAATTTCAAATGAGATTTGTTTAGTATTGCAAAATGGTTCTTAAATAAAATAATAGAAAAAATGGAAATAAAAATGAAAGTGGATCCTTTATTACTTTTTTTTTCCAATTAAAAGTTTAAATTCTTCATGCAATTTATTATTTATTAAATTTCACAATAAAAATTATACAAAAACTTGCCAACTGAGAAATGTAAATCTGATTAAAACACACACGTTACGTGAGATAATATTTTTGGCATTAATCATTTCCGAGATATTCGTTGTTGTTAGTTTGAATTTTGAAACAGTTTTTACACTTTTTGATGTTAAAGTCACTATTGTTTTGACTTTCACGATGCAATGCAGGGAGTCAAATTTCAAAGTAAGCATAAGGTGTGCGAACCGCTTTTTAAAGAGGTTTCTTTTCATCCTTTTGTATTCCCTTTGTTACCGCAACTAAACAACTACTAACTTGTAATGAAAGCATTCATTTGACATAAATTGTATGAGGTAAATTTTCGTCTCCCTTATTGTCAGTTATGTTTTACAAATTCGTTTTATTGAAGAGGACTTCCCAGTTTGTTCGTATAAATTCAAGTTATACATTATATTTGTATGGAAATGCCCTAAATTCAGACAATTTAATCAAACTGTTAAAAGAACATTTTTTAAAACATAAAAAGAAACGAAGCTTTTACCATCTAAAGGTATCTAGGCCAAGAGAATCTTCACGAAAAGCTTTGTGTCTCCTTTGAAAAATATGGAATTCTCTTTACCAAAATTATTTTTATTTGCTCTAGAGTACTATGTACATATACAGTAGGTAGAGAAGTTATTGTATTCCATACAACAATTCTATACCGAGATTACCGTAAATACATGTTATGAGGACCTCTGAATTAAAAAAAAAGCATTATAATCAAATGTTTAGCGAGTCACGATAACCTATAATTTTACTCTACGGGGAAACCTTTTGTCTACAACATAAATCATATTTTACTCTGGAAGTTCCCAAACTTAACATGCCGCAGTTATGTTTCCTGATGCTTAAAATTAGAAATATAATCCTAAAACCATCGGTAACCTGTTCTAAGCATCAGTTATTAAGCGCTTAAACATTCTAATAACTTTTAACTGTTTTTAAATACTTATGATCTGAAGACCAAATGAAAATACTGTGACATTGAAGTTGCAAATTTAAATATTATTGAAATTAAGACAAAATTGTATATTCCAAAAAATAAATTATAGAGAAAAAAGCCAAATGTTCGTAATGTTTACGAAATTTCAGCAGTATCGCTGGCTAAGATAATATTGTCATAATATCCTTTACGATACTGTTTTTCATTGCTGAAAAATATGAGTCTCAAACGCTAACAATAGTGTTGGACTTATCCTGTCTGAAATTTGAGTTGCTTCTCTCTGTCACCTTTGGACCTTCTCAAATTGGTGGTACCCCTTTGCTCTTAAAGTACCAGCAACAATGGATAGCATTTTATGATGGGTGCATTTTATATAAATTATATTCAATATAATATAATTTATATTAAGAAGGAATAAATATACTTGGAAATGGCCAGGGAAGAAATGTAAAACAGGTATAAGAGTGTAAATATAGAGTTTACTACGAGCTGGCACACGACCCAGGTTGGAGAATACCGTTAAGGGCAGGACAATGAGCCGAAGGGCTTGGAAGTTCCACTGCCCGAGGGTGAACACAACAAAGCAAATATAAACGGTTCCACTCTTCCATAGCGAAGCGAATTTACTTGCTATGGAAGAGTCGTTGGGTTAAGACGAGATATTCGAGTCCGGGGTCGAACTGAAGGGGCTACAAATGGCCGCGATAGAAACAGTGCTTAATACACCAGAATACAATAAAAGTAATAAGGAATGATAAGCACGGTCGCGTAAAGCATAACTGGAAAGGGGAAAATTTAGGAAGAATGCCTGTGTTTTCGATGGTAGAAAATGTCAAAGAAAATGAATAAACGAGTTCAATAACAATCCTGAACTCAAAAAAAAAAAAAAAAAAAAAATTGTGTCTTACCACGCCTGAGAAAGATACCACACCAACACATCTTGAGCTAGGTCACCTACATCTCCACACCATTCCAAAATATCCTAAACCTGCACGCGGTATTCAAACCCGGAAATCTCATATTTGGGAACTGCTGCACAGTCTGGGTGGCTCAGTTGGTTAGGTGTTGGCCTTCTTATCCCAAGACCCGACCGATAGTTTTTAAGTGCGCGAAACTCCATGTCAGTAAACTCACTGCCAAGTAAAAGATCTCCTGCAGGACAAAATTGGGTGAAGAAATACAAATAGTTTGATATTTAGTAAAGAACAATGCATATAAGACATAAGGTATTTCATTTTGTTCGCTTACTGATAGCGTTGTCATAAATGAAGCATAAATATCAGGGTCTATATGTTTTGAACGGCCCTGAGTTGTTTCTGCTGTGTTTATATTCATCACGCCACCTATAGTCAGGTAGGGCAAAGGGCAGGGATAGAAGAGGGTTAACCGTGTGACCTATTATGTATACAAGCAAACGTCTGACGTGAGAATAAAAGATTTGTCCTAAAAATATCTTAAAAGTTTCTTCATGAATATACCTTTAGAAAATAGCAATAAAAAAAAAAAACTGCAAATATTAGGTCATCACATCGTCCTCAAAAGCTAATACAAATATTTGCACTTATTTACCTCCTGTTCCATATACACACATACAAACAATATACACATATAAACAAAAACCAAAACAATCATTTCGTGATGAGGAAAATTATCAGAGCTAGGGAAAGTGTTTCATGTTTTCAAAAAGTCCCAACAAATATATATAATTCTAGAAAACGGCCGGTTCATCTGTATTCCAATGCTGTTCAACATTTTAAGATAAGTGCAAAAAAGTATTAAGATAAAATTAGTGTAGTTGATATAATTTTACTGGCATATTAATTAACATAGCCAACTAATAACCCAGCACTACATATTAATTATATGCATGTCGCAACCGTACACAAAAATTAGTTCTAAATGTAAATAACTGTTGTATAGGGTTTACAAAAAACGGGAACACTGCGCACTACTTCAAATTTATTGCATCTACCGCTCTTCCCAAGAGCAATGGATAAAGGAAGGATGCTACAAGACGTAAGAACACAAGTCACAGAGATGCACGGAAGTCCCTTACAATTCCTAGTTCAAAGACCCGTCCAACTACCAGAAGTGTCTGAGAGGGCCAGGAAAGAAACTGTTCAACCCATCAGCTCTCTAGTGTCCAAAGGTAATTCTCTTTTGTTTTATCAAGTGTCTGCGTCATCTGTCAACCACTACCTCCGCCACGAAACACAGAATACCCGAAACATGAGAAGGAAACAATAAAAGAGAAATTATGAAAATGTAATCGTGGTAGATGAGAAACCAACCCAGAACCCGCCTACCTACCATGGAATACCACAAAAAAACAGTGTCAGAGTGGTAGCTGTAATACATTTTGTCTATGACTAAAAGAGCTGAAGGAATTTTCATGAACCGCTTACATAAAACTTAAAAATTAATAATTTATTCGTTATATACGTTCGTTGGAGCTATTTGAGTACATCAGAAATATACACAATTTTGGGGGTGGGTTAGTAAAAAAATTTAGACCCATTTCAGAAAAATCAAAAAAGAATGGAAAACGTTTTCATGTAAACAGCAGTTTGGGGTTGAAAATTTTTGTTGAAAATCTTAATGTCACGTCCCTGGAAGATCTGAACTTCCAGTTTTATGTATATGCATGTTTTGAAGTCCCCTGAATATAAAAAAAAACATTTAAAGCTCAGTGTGTGTGTGTGTGTCTTGTGGACAGCATAAATCAAAAATGAAAAGACCGTTAAATGCCAAATCTGGTATTTAGTTCAGTATCTACATCCGCACCCCAAAACAATTGAAGAATGTTGTATAAATGTTGTTTTTCTCAAAAATGACTAACTCGTTTGATTAAATGCCATTAAATTACGTGACAAATGCACTTTCTGGGAAGAAACTGTGAAGACCTCTTCATTCTGGATGACTTTTGCATATTAGGAAAATTCTAAGAGATAGGTAAAACTTACTATACAAAAAATGTAGATCTCGTTAAAGCACACAATTTATACGCTTTTTTTTTATTTTATTTTTTACAATCTATCGTTTGCGAAATATACCTTGTTATTGATTTCAAATTTAAGCTACTTAAACGTTTCTCTTTCGTTTCGTCTCTCTTTTGTTTTGCTTCTGGCCATGCAAATTAAACCAAACTTCAATTGTTCACATAACGGCTAGCCTTTAACAGGTTAGACTATCGCGTTAGCCTAATGTACTCCCTTTCCCCCCTCCTGCTTAGAAGGAAGTAACAAATAAGACAATTATTGCTAATATTTATCTTGATGAGAAGGATGTAGATAAATAATATTTTGCAAGAATATTTTTCTGGCAGAACAGGTAGAAAGAGTCATTCATGTAAATGGAAACATCAGATTTTTTGTTTTATTTATGAATCAGTGCACTCATGCAATTGTTTTCATTTTAAGTGATGAATCAGTGTTTTTCGGGTTATGAATCAATGCAGTTGACCAACTTTTTTTGAGTTATGAATCAATACAGTTATGTAACCGTTTTTAATTCAAATTTTGTTTTAGTTATTTATTTAATCATTTATTTATTTTTTTATTTATTTGTTAATCACTGCCGATGATGAATTTTCCCGCCTTTGAATCATGAATGTGCAGTAGATGCTCAAGTGTGTTTTCACATTATGTTGGTTTTAATCTTTTAAATGTCTTTGTACTTCTTTTAGTTATTTTAGTCTCCCAAATTTTGGAATTTTTCATTTTTTGACTACGCGTTTTTGCTTTCTCTACATGTACAATGAAATAGTGTATAGAGAAGGTATTGCTCGCGACCAAAAATTCGATACCGAGATTTCACCGGAAATATATACTCTAGGGTGCCCTGAATCTAAAAAAAGTATTTTCAGAAAAAGGTCCGTGTGTCTGTGAACACGATAACTGAAAAACGTAAAGTCGGAAAATACCAAACTTGGTATTTAAGTTTAGTATCTTCCAGGGATGCGAGATGAACATTTTGAGAACAATCCCCCCACCCCAAACTACCCTTTATATGGAACTTTTTTCGAAAATTTTGATTTTCTAAAAAATTGCTCTAACGATTTTGATAAAAATATCGTATATTAAAGATATTTACCTGACAAATAAAATGTATATTTTGAATTTTCTGAGAATAGCCTCTGAAGACTACTTTATTCTGTGTGAATTTTACGGAATTTTGCATAACTGCTAAACCATAAGAAATGTACAAAAACTTACCACACAAAAATGTAGAGCACATTAAAACACACAATTTATGTTGTATACACTTTTTTCGTTTAGTTGATCTTTTTTGAGATATTCCTTGTTTTTGGTTCCAGCTTTCAAAAACTTAACTTTTCTCATACAGGACTTTGTCAACTCCTGTCCATACAAATAAAGGAACTTCAGTCACATAGCAATCAGCTTTTGACTATCACTTTAACCTATAGTACTCCCTTATTTTGCTTCCACTTACAAGGAAGCAAGTAATAGCATTATTTCTGCTGTGTGTTGGTCGATTAGCATGAAATAAATAGAAGATAACTTTTTTAACAACAATTTGTGCAGAGATGTAGAGAAAGTCATGTGAATGGAACTCATCAGATTTTTCCATTATTATTGTCTTTCACTTAGAGTCTGTCTTTGAACACATAAATGCTTTGCATCAAAATAACTTAGTGTGTATTTTGAAGAAGCACTTGCCGGTATATTAGAAAGCGTGCTGTAAAGTTCTATCCAGAGCAGAATCACACAGGACCTGTCTACTTGTATGATGCCCCCTTCCCCTGCATTCCTGCGGCCCACATCTCAATCAGCTCTGCATTCCGGCCCTCACACCTTACTAGACAGTCGACGTATCAAGGAATCCCTTGATGTTGCGAAGCAATTGTTTTGGTGCGAAAGCACCTTCTTCACCCCCTGCAGGGACACTGTCCATCAAGCATCAGGGTGGTCGTCCAGCTGTAGCGTCCTCGTGTCCTAATGGGTGAGAACGCGACATTTTCTTCGAATTCCCCTAGTTCTCAGTCACCTGCGGGACTGTTACAAATTACCTAGAAAGTCTTCCTGCCTGCTAACAAGTGACAGTCCTGACTAAGCCATACTTTTCAAGGATAACTTATTTGAAATAATTAATAAAGCATTTATTCATGAATGAATGGAAGTGGTAAATGGGAGTCGTAGATCATGTAGAGAATAGTTCTACTTTTATAAATCATAAGACGTTATTGTTTAACGCAGATTTATTTACAAGTTTTAGTTTTCACAAAGAAGACGCCTTAGCCAAGTGGTCTGACCTCGTCTCTCACATAGGCCACCTATAGTGTACCCAATATGGGCATAGTGGTGGTCGAAGTAGCATCTGGGTGGGTTTCTCCGGGTTCTCCGAGTTATCCGCTTATGCCACCTATTGCTCTATATCTTTTGGATCAAATATCGTATCTTAAAGATATTTACATGAAAAATAAAACGTATATCTGAATTTTCTGGGAATAATCTCTAAAGACCTCTCTATTCTGGATGAATTTTGCTGAATTTTACGTAACTGCTAAACTGTAAGAGATAGACAAAAACTTACGACACAAAAAACGTAGATCTTGATAAAGCATATAATTTATGTCATATACATTTTTGGGGGAGTTGATCAATTTTGAGATGTTTCTATAACTGATTTCAGTTTTAAAATACTTAAACTTTTCACATAGGTGTGGGAATTTGTCAACTCCTGGCAATGCAAAGAAACGGGTTTCATCCACATAGCAATCAGGTTTGACTGTCGCTTTAGCCTATGGTACTCTCTTATTTTCCTTCTACTCACAAGGCAGCAAGTAATAAGATCATTTCTGCTAATGTTAGCATGAAGTAGATATAAAGCAAAAAGCATGTTAATGGAATATATCAATTTTTCATTAGTAAATACCACGAGCGTTTTCATCTTGTCGATAATTCAGGACCGGAGCGAAGCGATGATTTGCGGTCGCCTGACCAAACGTTTCAAATTTTCCGCTATCACGCAATATCACAGCTGACTGGATTGTCACCTTGTTACCAATAACCAAGACAGGAGATTAAACAAACGAATGTCAGGTGTGACAAGATTTCAAAGAAATGAACGTTAGCTGCGATAAGATGTTTCGACAACATCGCTCCAATCAGATGACGCGATTGGTTGAAATTGCCTAATCTTGGCCATTTCATTGGCGCTTTAATGGTTGAGCTAAATTGACACCATTACTTACATAGACACTAAGCATGATTCTGGAGCGTTGGAGTTATTCTCTGGGTTTTTACTTTCTCTATACGTACAATGTACATACATAGTGTATAGAGAAGGTATTGCACTCCACCCAAAAATTCAATACCCAGATTTCACCGGAAATATATGTTTTAGGGTCCCCTAAATACCAAACTTTGTATTTAAGTTTAGTATCCTCCAGGGATGCGACACCATAATTTTGAGAAAAATCCCCCCGCCCCAAGCTCCCCTTTACATGGAATGTTTTTATTTTTTAAAAAAAAATTGATTTTCTAAAAAATGGCTCTAACGATTTTGATTAAAATTTCATATATTCAAGATATTTACCTGGCAAATATCTTCAATTTTCTGGGAATAATCTTTAAAGCTTACTTTATTCTGGATGAAATTTACGGAATTTCGCATAACTGCTAAACCGTAACAGATATATAAAAATGTAGAGCACGTAAAGACACATAATTTATGTTATATACATTTTTTTCGTGGAGTTGATCGTTTTTTAGATATTCAGCTTTAAAAAACTTATACTTTTCTCATACTAGAATTTGTCAACTCATGTCCACACAAACAAAGGAACTTCAATCACATAGCAACCAGCTTTTGACTATCACTTTAATCTATGGTACTCCCTTATTTCGCTTCTACTTTTAAGGAAGCAAGTTATAAGACTATTTCTGCTAATTTTACTCGATTAGCATGAAGTAAACATAAGCATAAGCTTTCTAACAATAATTAGTTGCAGAGATACAGAGAAAGTTATGTGAATGGAACACATCAAGTTTTTCATGTGTGGTTGTCATGGAGGTGAGGGCCGGACCTTGGAATGCTCAACGTACTAACAGCTAAGTACTAGAAAGTAAAAATCGTTTTGTTCTATTACTATAAACCTTTTTATTACATCGAGACAGTCGGCTGTAAGTCGGATCCTTAAGACCGTAGGTAATGAAGTCGTCTGCAATCGTAATTTCCTCTCGTAACGTTTAAACATGATTTGCAGTCTCTCGCTGTTACACTTACCGTAAGTGAGATTAATTTCATTTTATAGCGTACCCTTTATGGTACATTTACACCTAGCGAACAAATGGAAATGAGCGGCAAAATCATCTGTTAACTGTAACGGATTCGTTACGGTTTCGCCTCGAGTCGGCACTTTAAAGAAAACTCTTGTTAAGTGTGATCATCTTGGGTTTATTTTGTCATATCACCGTTCGTAAAGAACAAGAGTAACTTACTTCTGTATATGTTCAGTTTTCTAATCAATGTAACCTAGCCACAACTCGCAAACAATTTTTTTCTGTAACTTACTAATTTATTTTAGTAGGAAGAAATTTAAGACATCAAAATATACAAGCGCAATTTGAAAAGTTGTGTTTGTTGTTGCTTTAGCCATTATTAAACCATTAAAAAGCTGTACGAAGCTATAATTACCAAGACGTTTTTCTTTTTTATTTATTTACAAATGTAGATGTTTTCACATCTTTCTCTGCCTAAAGAATTGTTTTTACTTTATCTCTTTTTTTAATTTCTCTAAACGTACCTACTAACATAGTGTATAGAGAAGTATTGTATTCCACCCAAAAATTCAATACCGAGATTTCACCGGAAATACATATTTTGGAACCTTCTGAATCAAAAAAAAAAAAAAAAATCTAGAAACAGTTCCTTGTATGTCTGTGGATAGCATAGCTCAAAAACGAAAAGACCGTCAAATACCAAACTTGGTATTTAAGTTTGGTAGTTTCCAAGGATGCGACACGAAGATTTTCAAGAAAATCCCCCCATCTCAAACTTCCCTTTACATAGAAAAAATTTCGAAAATTTTGATTTTCGCAAAAATGGCTTAAACGATATTGATTAAAATCTCTTATATTTAAGATATATGCATGCAAAATAAAATGCATATCTTGAATTTTATGGAAATACCCTCCAAAGACCTCTCTATCCTGGATGATTTTATTGAATTTTGCAGAACTGTTAAACCGTAAGAGATAGACAAAAATGTACTGCACAAAAATGTAGATCACGATAAAGCACACAATTTATATCAAATACATTTTTTTCGTGGAGTTGATCGTTTTTAACATATTACTTTTTATTGGTTTCAGCTTTAGAAAACCTAATTTTTCTCATATAGGAATTTGTCAACTCCTATCCAGACAAACAAAGGAACTTCAGTCACATAGCAACCAGCTTTTGACTATCACTTTAACCTATGGTACTCCCTTATTTCGCTTCCATTTACAAGGAAGCAAGTAATAAGACTATTTCTGCTATTTTTTCTCAATTAGCATGAAATAAATAGCTTTTTAGCAATAATTTGTTGCAGAGATGTAGAGAAAGTCATGTGAATGGAACACATCGGATTTTTTTAATGACCTTTGTATAATGTTTATTTTTTTTTTTTATTAATTTTCATATTTTTTTTAATTGGAAAATGAAAGGAGAGGAAAAGTCCCAGTAGAGAAGGCAAGGGAGGGTTATTTGCATTATTATTTTTTATTGTTTATGTTTATTTCAATTCTTTTTATTCTGTTTATTTCGCTATTCTGGTCGTTCCTGTTTTAATGTTTTGGGGAACTTTGTTCTTTTCTTTGATTGTGTTTGTAATTTGTAGAATGAGTACTCCGCCCAGTAGCGGGAAGCTTAAGCCAACAACATTGTCAGCATTTCTTATTGTTGAGGTGATAATCAACAGAAGGACCAACGATATTAGTTGCTTAGTACATAGTATATAGAGAAGGTATTGCTCTACATACAAAATTCCATATCAAGATTTTACCGGGAGTACGCGTTTTAGGGTTCCCTGTATCCAAAACAAAAAGTATTTTTAGAAAAAGTCCCGTGTGTCTGTGTACACGATAATTTAAATAGGAAAAGTCGATAAAATACCAAACTTGGCATTTAAGTTTAATGTCTTTCAAGGCTGTGACACGAAGATTTTGAGGAAAATTCCCACACCCCAAACTACCCTTAATATGGAAATCTTGATTTTCTCAAAAAAGGTTCTAACGATTTTGATTAAAATACTGTATATTAAAGATATTTACATCACAAATAATATAAATATTTTTAATTTTCTAGGAATAGCCTCTGAAGACCTCTTTATTCTGGATGAATTTTGCTTAATAGTAAACCGTACAGACAAAAACTCAGTATACAAATAAATGTAGATATCATTAAAACACATAACTTGTGTCATTTACGCCTTTTGTAGAACTGCCTGTTTCTGAGATATTATTTGCTATTGGTTTCAGCTTTAAAATGCTTATACTTTTCTCAAGGGAATCATCCAAAGCTAACCGAACGTCAATAATTGTTTCATATAGCAATGAGCTTTTAAAGGATTTGACTGTCGCTTTAAACTAATGTATTTCCTTATTTCCCTTCCACTTAAAAGGAAGCAAGTAATAAGACAAATTATGTTAATATTTATCTCACCTAGCATGACGTAGATGAAAGAATAATCTTTTGTAAGAATGGTTTTTATTTGGAACACCTAGAAAAATCATGTGAATGGACCACATAACATTTTTCATCTTTTATTTGTGTACATACACATATTTCTGTGCGTAAAGAATTGTTTCATTCATGCTTCTGATATATCTGCACCAACTAAGCTCTTTATACCTTACATGGTCTAATATTAATTTCTTAATACTCATGTTTTCTCTTACAGCTTTAATTCTTATTTTTTAAAATCTTTTATATCTCAGTGACCTTAAAATTAATTTCCGCCGACATAAGCTTTAATTCTAAGTATTAGTTAAATGTACATGTTTCAGATGTTTATGTGACAGTGCTTTTCACTATTGTATTATACAGAGTAATTTATGTAGAACTGACGCATTTCTTTCTTTAATTATTCCGTTGAAAATTCATTCAATGACCCAATTTTAGCACCAAATTAAGCAGAATGTTCTGGAGTTTCGATTCCTTGTCACTAGATGCTCAGAGGTTTATGTTTTATTTCTAATTGCATTGTTGACAGCTGTTTCGACATTTTGTTCTTGTAGTCAACGTGAAAATGCAGTACAATGTAGAGCTGAGACAAGGATTTTTTCAGCAAGATGGCGCTACATGACATACATCAAAAGAATCCATGATCCTAATTGCAAATTTCTTTGACGACCGGATAATTTCCAGGAAGGTGTGGCCACCGAGATCTCCGGTTTTGACATCGCCGGACTTCTTTCTATGGGGTTACTTAAAATACAGCATTTACGCCACACGTCCCCAGACATTGGACGATTTGAAGCACATCACAAAGGAGATTCAAGCTATTGACAACAGAGTCTCCAACAAGTGGCCAGTAACTTGGAACGACGTGTTGAGTTGTGCCTTATGCAGGATGGAGGACATTTTTAACATTTGCTATAGAGATAAACAATCTCCCAAAATTCCTCTACAATTTAGGTATAATAAGTTGCCACTAACATAACGCGTTTGAAACAATTCATGAAAGAAATGTGTCAGCACTATATAAATCGCCCTGTATGTTTGTAATATTTTTCTCCTCCACAGGATACTATTTAGTACTCTGATGTAACAATTTTAGCTTTTTTGATTCTGTTTGTAATGTCATTTTCCTGTCTATCTTCTTTACCCCCAAATACTGAGGTTCCTCACTTCCTCTAATAAATTTTATTTTGTTCTTCCAAAATTAAATCTTTTGTTTTTGTTCGAAATGTCATAAAAATGTTTTCTCTAAATTTATTTTGAAATTTCGTTTGGCATATGTTTCTAGTAACTTTCTAAACATACGCTCCATGTCTTCAAACTGTTGCAGAATTATTGCTCGTTCATCCACAAATGATAGTGTATATAAATATGTCTGCTGATACATTTCCAATTGATACTTCCATTCCTGAATATTTTTGTTCCAATTTGATAATGCTTTATGAATAAATATCTTAAATAATGTGGATGATATGCTGCAACCCTGACGAAGGTCATTTGTTACTGTGATTTCTGTCGATACAGCTTTTCCAATTTTGATTTAAGATACGCCATTTTTTGTTGTTGTTGCAATTTTTAACAATTAATTCGTTAATATTCTCTAATACTTTGCATAACTTATGTAAAGGTACATAAGGTTTTTCTAAATCCACGAAAGTGAAATGAATTTGAATGCAATTTTATTATAGTCTTCTCAGTCAATTGTTTATATATATAATTTATAGAAGAGGTAAATGGTTAAGCTGATAGGGTATAAAATTGTATATAAATATGCAGGGTCTTAACTCTATGTATGTGATACCAAATTCAGCAATTCCAGGAAAATAATTATATATGTATAATGATAGTAACTTTAAAGGATGAAATAAATTATCTATAAGATTTTTTAAAAGTGTGTTGTTATATATTTTTCTGGCGATGTCATGGAAAGACAATACAGCTATTAGCTTTTAAATATTTGATTACTTGCATTCCGATATGTAATGCAATTATTTCGCAAATTTATATCCCGAATAACGTGAAGTAAACAGAATAAGCTATCTAAAGAGTATTTGTAGAAGCTGAAGAAAAAGAAAAGAATCTGATGTGCTCCATTCACATGACTTTTTTCTACATCTATATAACAAATTATTGTTAACCTTATTCTTCTATTTATTTCATGCTAAAACATTAGCAGTAGCATCTTATTACTTAGTTTATTTATAAATAGAATGAAATAAGGGAATACACTAGGCTAAACTGACAATCAAATGTTTTAAAATATGGTTGCTATGGGATTAAAATCCGTTTCTTTGCCTGGCCAAGCGTTGACAAGTTCCCGTATGAGAAAAGTTTAAGTGTTTTAAAACTGAAATCAGTAACAATGAATACCTCGAAAACGGCCAACTCCACGAAAAAAAGGAGTATGGCTTAAATTGTGTGTTTTATCGAAATCTACATTTTTTATGTAGTAAGTTTTTGTCTATCTCTTACGCTTTGCCAGATATGCAAAATTCAATAAAAATCATCCAAAATGTAGAGATCTTCAAAGGCAATTCCCAGAAAATTCAAGATATACATTTTATTTGTCATGTAAATATCTTCAACATAAGAACTTTTAATCAAAATCGTTACAGCCATTTTTGAGAAAATCAAAATTTTAGAAACATTTTCCATGTACATGGTAGTTAGGAGTGAGGGAATTTTGTTGAAAATCTTCGTGTCGCATCCTTGGAAGATACTAAACTTTATTATCAAGTTTGGTATTTAACGGGCTTTTCGTTTTTGAACTATGCTACCCACAAACACACATACACACACATTTTTCTAAACAGTCTTTTTTTGGGTTTAGGGGATCTCAAAGCATATATTTGTGGTGAAATTTTCCTATTGAATTTTTGGGTTCAATTCAATACCTTCTCTATACATAGTAGGTATAGATAAAGAAAAATAAATATTCAATAAGTTTTCAAACTAATGGATAGCATTTCCTTGCAATATTTTGAGCTAAGTTTTGATATGGTAGTTTTTAATGCATTTGTTGTTTACTTTAAGCCTAGGAACACGGATCCTTCACATAGAACCGTACATCTGAGGTAAACATAAGACTCTGGCTCAGTTGGACCAGAAGAAGCAATGTTTTGTTTATTTCCCAACATAGCAGTAGAAACCACGCTGGGCAAGTTGGTAGCAGTGCCCACGCAGGCTGACAAACAGGCCCTGTTGTACCAGTAATTAATAAAGTTGGCACAAAGTCGTGCGAGGACAAATTGCTGAGAGATTCTGGTTTCCGATTGCAGACGCAACAAAAAGCTTCACGATTAAGTTGTACATGTCCATCTTGATAGTATGTCTCAAGGCTGCTGTACCACACAAAGGGAGGTTATACCGCCCACCTCGACACGGATGTTAACATCCTCCAGGAACCCGTCACAACAAGTCACCTGCTCACGCGGCGGCCACAAAAACATAATGCCCAGGATTGACCAACAAGTCAAGTTTCTCAAAATCGGGTTTCTCCACGCTCTTATGTAGGAAGCGTGGTCTGGATCAGCTTCTAAAACCTTGTATTATATACGTAGTTTGACTGTGAATCTGTATCTGTAGATATTTCTGACAATTTAGCTTAACTATTAAAACGCCAATGCTATGACCGAGATTAGATAATTTCAACCAATCGCGGTCATCTGACTGGAGCGATATAGTCGAAACATCTTATCCCAGCTGATGTTCATTTCTTTGAAATCTTGTCGCACCTGACGTTCGTTTGTTTAATCTTCTGTCTTGGCTACTGGTAATAAGGTGACAATCCAATCACCCAACCTTCACTTTTAATAACTGTCAGTTCCACAATTGAGCGGCTCAGCGCCAGAGGGAGCTATCCCAGAAATAGCTAAATTTGAGAAAAAAGGAGTTTTATTAGAGTTGTTGATTTGGTGAAAAATGTAATATTAAGGTACAACTTTTTAAATCCAGTATTTGATCCGCATTTTGAAATGTTCTAGAAAATACAAAAAAGTTATATTTAACAGTTTTTTTTTGTTTAGCACTGCAAACCGTATTATTTACTAAAATTTTACTTATGCAGAGAGAGAAACTAACCATGATAACATTGATATTCCTCACCTTTGTTGCTTTTTCGTTTAGCAACAATTTTTTTCCATATGTTTTGCTTGCATATTCATTTCTTTCCTTCACTAGCTTTACTATTTACCTCCATTTTGAAAAATAGAATAATCTGCAGCATAGTATAATGCCTAAAATTTCAACTATTTACACAATATTCTTAATGTTTAATAATAATCTTACATATTATTCTGTTTCACGTATTAAGGCCTAAAATCATTATTTCTTGGCCTATAGTTTAAACAATAAACAATACTATTAAAATAGTTAAAGTTCTGTAAGTTTGGTGGCATTGTTCTTAAAATAGCAGGCAACTTCATAATGGGATATGCCAATCAGGCACAAACTTTCTCACTTTGGAAAATGACACAGTTTCTGTAAGATACTGTAGATGGCACTCTAAAACAGTTAATATTACCAAGATTTCTACAGAAATGAGAGATGGCAGAAGCTGTCTAAAAACACAAAGATCTCATTTTTTCACAATGTGTGGGATAGCTCCCTCTGGCACTGAGCCCCTCAATTGTACTTTCAATTAATTCAGTTACAATGTTTACTTAGATTTATCCAGTTCATAATGTATTTAGTTAAAAAAAGCCAATGTATTCCTTTCACATGACTTTCTCGCCCTGTTCTGTAAACAAATTATTCTTAGAAAAGATTATTCTTTTATTTACATTTTGCGAATCGATATAAACATTAGCAGAAATGGTATTATTACTTCCTTGTAAGTAGAAGAGAAATAAGTGGATACTCTAGGCTAAAGCAATAGTCAAATCTCTAAACGCAATGTGAAACAATTGAAATTCGGTTATTTCCATTGCCATGAGTAAAACAAAAGATGAATTTTTGAGAAAAATTTAAGTAGTTTAAAATGGAAATCAATATCTTTACAAACGATGCACCACATAAATCGCGAGTTTTAACGAGACCAAAATATTTTGTGTAGCAACATTTTTATCTCTCTCTCTCTCTTATAAATTACGAATTATACCAAAGTAATTCAGAGTGTAGAGGTCTTCCGAAGCTACTCCAAGAACAGTCAAAATATATAAATATATATATATATATATATATATATATATATATATATTTCAACCTCCGATAGGCTATAAATAAAAGACAAATATATTGTTGCAGCTTTTTATATATATTTTTATTAAGTTGCATAGAATTGTATTTTTGTTCTTTATTCCTTTATTCATTGTATAATTGCTGTACTGAATTTAATGAATTGCCTGGTACAGTGGAAGAGTATGCCTTATGGCGATAACTCCAACCAGGATAAATATATTTCTAATCAAATCAAAATGCAACAGCGCCGCGCTTCGCAAAGTAGAAAATTAAAGAAATCATAAGTTTAACCTGTTGTGGATCGGTTGTGGCTACGTACCGTGCTGATGTTTTGATGGTCAAACTGTACTGCACTACATTCCAGGCTTCTCTGACTGCTTTAAACCGTGCTATGCTACACTAGCGACCTCCCGTAACAACTGCATTCTTTCGTCAGACAGGTAGTAAGTACGGAGAGACTCAGACGGTCCACAGAAATTTTAAGACAAGCGTTTTAATCATTCCTTGCTACGTTTTCTTGTGGTTATAAACTAACTGTAAAAGCATTGCACTTACTGAGAAAGCAAACTCAAGTTGTACCTAGTAGAGACTTGCATTAAGAAATCCATTTACACAACTCCGGTATTAATAAACACTCGCAATAAAACTTTGTTTTACTACAGTCAACTGTTTTATGTGCGAGGTGAGAAACAAGTAAAACTTGGGGAGGGAAAAGGGGAACAGGTGTTCCACTGTTTTCTCAGAATGGTACTTGCTTCTGGAGTTACTCGTGGGAAATTTAATCAAAACAATTCCTCACGGACAAATATCGCGTTTTCCTCGATAAAACAGGGAACATAAACTCTCTCTCTCTCTCTCTCTCTCTGCAGACGTGTTGCAATAAACACAAACACGTGAAAATCTCAAGTCACACAGACTCATATGCGCTGCAAGTTGTGTGGGAAATGACAAATATGAAAGTAACTCGGGTCAAAAACACTGATCAAGATTTCCTACCTGCCTTACTTGTGTAGTGTCTCCCTCATATTCAGGAGGTCCCGTGTTCGAATCGCGGTTTAGGCGAGTTACCCGGATAAGGATCGTTTTACGTTCTCTAGCACGTATGTACAATACATATAGTAAATAGAGAAGGTATTATATTCTACCAAAAAATGCTATCCTAGATTTTCCCGGAAATACATGTTTTGAGACTCCCTGAACCCAAAAAAATTCTTTCTATGTGTGTGGGGAGGGGGCAGCATAGCTCAAAAAGTTGGTTAAATACCTAACTTGGTATTTAATTATAATATCTTCCAAGGATGCGAAACGAAGATTTTCAAGAAAATCCTCCCCAGCCCCAGCTACCCTTTACATGGAACATTTTTAGAATATTTTGATTTTCTCAAAAATGTCTGTAACGATTTTGATTAAAATGCCATATGTTTAAGATATTTTCATGACTAACGAAATGTATATCTTGAATTTTCTGGCAATAACCTCTGAAGCCCTCCTTCTGAATGGCTTTTGTGTTACTTTTCTGCAATTAGAAAACCTAAGAGATAGAAAAAAACTTACTACACAAAAAATGTAGATCTCATTAAAACACAATTTATGTCATATACATTTTTTGCAGACGGTGTTCAAAATATTCCGAGTTAGCGGTTTCGGTTTCAGTTTTAGGCTACCCAAGCTTTCCTCAAACGGAAAATAGATCTTTCTTTTCATCTCTTGTTTTGTTTACTCATAGCAGCAAAGAGAATGAACTTCAATTTCTCACATAGTAATCCACTCTTTAAAAGATATGACTGTCACTTTAGCCTGTTCATTCCCTTATTCCCCTTCAATTTACAGAAAAGGAAGTAATAAGACCATTCTGGCAATGTTTACCTCGAGTGAATGTAATGTATATATAATGTAATGATATTGTCTAGTAACACCAAGTTCTATGGGCCTTAAGCTTATTTGAGCATCACGTCACGAGCTTAATTCATCTTCCAATATAATCTCCCAGGTTAAAGGGCGCTAAACTACAAAAACAAAACAAAAGCAAACAATCTGTGACGTTAAGTGCATAACTGAGAAACGTGTCTACCTTTATAAGGTTATATTGTTACACCTACAAGACTAGAGGCTTAAAATTAAATTGAGTTTTATTTATGGACGCTGTTTAATTGATTTCCAGCGTCCTATTCTATACTGGGTTTAATTTTGCTCAGAGTCCTTTTTATCAGACTTGAGGTTCTTTTTCGTGCCGTAGGGATTCCTTGAAAATCTTCGTGTTGTATTCTTAAATACTAAGTTTGGTACTTAACGATATTTTCGATTATGAGTTACGCTTACGGGCTTTTTTCTAAAAATGCATTTTCCGCCTCAGGGAACCTCAAAATATGTCCGAATTTTGGGTAGATTACAATACTTTCTCTAGCTACTATGTACAAATAAAATTAGTTTGCTAGCATTATTAAACAATTAAATATGTGGTGATTTAATGCTATTAAAATTAATTTTAGATACTATTTAATATTATTAAACCTTAATATTTATTATTTTAATATTACTAAAACTGTTAAAATAGTTTAATAAGTAGATGCAACCCTTATGGTCTGCCTTATATAAGGGCCCATTATGGATTTTCTCTCTTTCTTGGTCCAAAAATCAAATATAAGTAATATCTGGATGGGAGGCTGTTTACCTAAAACCTTAGTCTATCACTCCCGAGGGACTGTGGTCCCCAGGGAACTAACTCCCTTTCCTGCAGTACTTTAAATATCCGGAGCGCAAAAATAACGGCGCTGTTAGCCGACCTCGGTAAAGCGCTGCAACCTCATCACATTAATCCTCGCGTGTTTCTGTTTGTAGCCCTCTCTTTTTAGTTCGCCCTCTTCTCTCTTCTTTCGGCGAGGGACGTGGCAACATTGCGGAACCGGAAGTCCATAGAGAATCAGCCCCAGAGATGGGGTCGTTCCGCTGGCCGGAACTTCCGGTAGTGTACGGAATCCATAAAAACTGTGCCGCCATTTCCCGAGTCAGTGGAGAAGTTAAGTTGTTGTCCCCAGTCGCAAACACTGTGAATTAGTCCCGAGTTAAGAGACATCAGCGGGCAGATTCCATTCCTTTCAATGAAACTTTTCAAAGTAGCGTTCTTTTGGAAGGTAGCCAACGTAACTTCCGTGATAGCACAACTTATTATAAACCTCCGTCAGCATTATAGTGCGTACACTGATGTGTTCCATTTACCTCCAAGACCCTCTCTACATCTCTGAAACAAATGATTGTTAAAAAGATTGTTCTTCTATCCACTTCATGCTAATCGAGATAAACACTAGCAGAAACGGTCTTATTACTTAGTTCCTTGTAAATAGAAGGGAAATAAGGGAATGCACTAGACTAAACCGACATTCAAATATTTTAAAATGTGGCTACTCGGTAATAGAAATCCATTTCTTTGCATGAAATTCCCACATGAGGAAAGTTTTAGGTATTTTAAAGCTGAAACCAACACTAAGAAATATCTCTAAAACGGCCAACTCCACAAAAAAGTATATGACATAAATTGTGTTTTAACGAGCACTAGATTTTTATTTCAGTGAGTATTTGTCTATCTCTTGCGGTTTACCAGTTAGGCAAATTTCCGCAAAATTCATCCAAAACAAAGTGTAAATATCTTAAATACAAGAGATTCTAGTAAAACTCGTTAGTCATTTTTGAGAAAATCAAAATTTTGGTTATTTTTTCCATGTAAAGGATACATTACCTTTAATTACGTACTTGTTTTGGTAGGATAATGTTTAACGTTACGGGTGCACAAACTCTCTAATGTATCGAGATTCATTGCCTAATGAATCAAATATATTATTTAACAATGTTAATGTATCTAAAATGCATGTAGGATCTTGTAGAAGGATCTTTCGGGTAAACCCATTTCTCAGGATGCATAAACACATGCATCTATAATGGCAGAATTTGTATACATACATCGCTCTTATAGTCTTTTTAGCGCGGCTACTCGCCAAGCGGGAGACCTGGGTTTGATTCCTGGTACCGGCGTGGGAATTTTTCGCTTGCTGGGAGACTTGCTCGGGGTGCACTCAACCTCGTGAGGTCCCTGAGGGGCCAATTGAAGAGCTATTTGATGGAGAAGTAGCGGCTCCAGGTCATGAGGACCGCATAAACCGGCCGGGGGGGTTCGGGGCGCTGATCACGTCTCGCCCTCCAATACTGCACCCATCCATGACATCTGTCACGGACCGAGATGGAGGACGCAGTGGCCGGGCGGTAAGCCAAAATTCCCATCGTGCCATGGAATTATAAAGACACTTATGCAAGTTTTAAACCTAAGCAATTATAATTGTAATTTCTTGAAATACCGTTACACCGGAACATGTTTATAGTAGAAATAGTAGTCGTACAAATCTGATGTGTTCCATTCATATGACTTTCTCTACATCTTGCAACAAATTATTGTTTAAAAGCTTATGCTTCTATTTACTTCATGCTAATCGAGAAAAAAATATCAGAAATAGACTTATTACTTGCCTCCTTGTAAGTAGAAGGGAAATAAGAGAGTATCATAGGTTAAGGTGATAATCAAAAGCTGGTTGGTCTGTGACTGAAGCTCCTTTGTTTGTATGGACAGGAGTTGACAAATTCCCGTATGAGAAAAGTGTAAGTATTTAAAAGCTGAAACCAATAACAAAGAATATCTCAAAAACGTTCAACTCCACGAAAAAATGTATATAACATAAATTGTGTGTTTTAACGAGCTCTACATTTTCTGTTAGCTTTTATCTATCTCTTACGGTTTATCAGTTATTCAAAATTCCGTAAAGTTCATCCAGAGGCTTTACCCAGAAAATTCAAGATATATATTTTATTTTTCGGGTAAATAGCTTTAACATACAATATTTTAATGAAAATCGTTAGAGCCATTTTTGAGAAAATTAACATTTTCATAAAAAGTTCCATGTAAAGGGTAGTTGGGGGTGGGATAATTTTCTTGAAAATCATCATGTAGCATCCTTGGAAGATACCAAACTTAAATACCAAGTTTGGTATTTAACGGTCTTTTTGTTTCTGAGATATGCTGTCCACAGACATACACATACACACAAACAGACACACACGTGGATCTTTTTCGAAAAATGCTTTTTTTAATTTGAGGGGGACCAAAAAGATGTATTTCCAGTGAAATCTCGGTATCGAATTTTTGGGTGTGTTACAATACCTTCTCTATACACTATGTACATAGCACGTGTAGAGAAAGTAAAAACGTTGGTTGCGATGCTTTTTCGCCCTCCCCCGTCATTATGTATAGGTTCAATGTCCCCGAGTACATGAGAAAGTTGGACAGCACTGGTTTAAGATTTACAAACTTTGAGCAATAGTTTAATCCTAATAGAAGTAAGACTTGACTATGATGTTGTCACCATATATTATATAAATACTGTTTGCGAGATTTACTACATTGAAGTCCGGGCGCTTCTTCAGTTGAGAAACCCAGAAACCAAATCTGCCGAAAAGTATTGGGACAACCTAAAAGTATGGTATTCAAGGATTTCTCAACAACTAAGAAAATAAACATAACTTCCATAATAATATTGTATTTTAAATTTGTAACAAGTATAAATTATGAGTTTGAAAAAAAACTGCGTAAAGCTGCAGCCAATATTACTAAATGTCCTAATAGTTGACTAAAGCGAAGACAGATGGTAGCACACAGCAGACAATTAAACGATAACTGATGTATGTTCGTTGCCACATAGCCCAAGACTGAGTTAAGATCATGGAATTGCATTAAAAGCGTTAGAAATAGCTACCCGAGCTATACTCGGGCGTGGGCTTCAATGTGTTAAGACACTCTACGGTCATGCACTTGCTATGAAAACATACTGTGTGATAAGAAAGAAAACGTGACGTTTAGATATTGTTATTCGCCGAGATAAGTGCGAACAGAAGTCAAATTATATAAACATAAAGTATCAGTCACGTACAGAAAAGTATAGAGCATGATAAATACTATGTTGCATAAATAAAGTATAAGTAAATAACTGCTATGAAAGCAAATAGCGAAAACTACTTGAAGTAAACGCACATCTAGAACTGTTTTTACTTTCTCTGACCCGGATGTTCGATGGACATAGAAGAGAAGGTATTTTATTCCACACAAGAGTTGGAAACCAAAATCTCACCGGAAATACATGTTTTGAGATCCCCTGAATCCAAAAGGAGCCTTTTTGGAATAAGATAAATGTGTAGGTCTGTGTCTTTGAGCAACATAGCTCAAAAACGAAAAATCGGTTAAATACTGAACTTGGTATTTGTTTTCAGTAAGAAGTTCCAAAGTTGTGACACGAAGATTTTCAAGAAAGTTGCCAATTACCCTTTACATGTAACATTTTTCAAGCCTACGAAGATCTCTTTATGCTGGATGACTTTTGTATAGCTTGTAAACCGTAAAAGACAAACAAAACGTACCACACAAAAATTATAGATCTCATTAAAATACACAATTTATATCATATAGGTTTTCTTGTAGAGTCAACCGTTTTCGAGATGTTCCGAGTTATTGGTTTCAGTTTTAAGTTACTTAAAGTTTTCTCAAATGAGGAGTCATCTTCTTATTGTCTCTTATGTTTACTCCTGGCAAGCAAAGAGAATACAATTGCTTCACATAGCGATCGATTTTTATAGAATTAGATTATCGCTTTAGCTTTGTGCATTCCCTTATTTTCCTTCTACTTACAAAGAAGCTAGTAATAAGAATAATTCTGCTAATGTTTATCTCGATTAGCATGATGTAGATAAGAGTAATCATCTTTTGTAAGGAAAGTTTGTTTGTGGAACAGTTAAAGAATGTGAATGGATATTTTTTTTCTTTCATTTGTATAGTCCATTTTAGTTTCCCTACATGTACTATGTACATAGTGTATAGAGAAGGTATTGTAACGCACCCAAAAATTCGTTACCGAGATTTCACCGGAAATACATGTTTTAGGTCTACCTGAATCCAAAAAAAAAGAAGCATTTTTTAGAAACAGGTTCGTGTGTGTATGTCCGTGCGTGTCTGTGAGTCTGTGTGTCTGTGGACAGCATAGCTCAAAAACGAAAAGACCGTTGACTACCAAATTTGGTATTTAAATTTGATATCTTCCAAGGATGCGACATGAAAATTTTAAATCAAATCCCCCCACCCTCAACTACCCTTTACATGGAACATTTTTCGATTTTTTTTTTTTAAATGGCTCTAACGATTTTGATTAAAATATCGTATATTAAAAATATTTACCTGACAAATAAAATGTATATCTTGAATTTTCTGGGAATAACCTCTGAAGATTACTTTATTCTTGAGGAATTTTGCATAACTGCTAAACCGTAAGAGATAGACAAGAACTTACCACACAAAAAACGTAAAGCACATTAAAACACACAATTTGTGCGATACACATTTTGTCGTGCAGTTGATCGTTTTTGAGATATTCCTTGTTTTTGGTTTCAGCCTTGAAAATCTTATACTTTTCTCTTACGGGAATTTGTCAACTCCTGTCCAGACAAACAAAGGAACTTCAGTCACATGGCAACCAGTTTTTGACTATTACTTTAGCCTATGGTACTCCCTTATTTCGCTTCTACTTACAAGGAAGCAAGTAATAAGAATATTTCTGCTAAGCACACATTCATTCTCACATTCATACTTGCAGAGTCTGTGCGCGATAGGAAATAATTTTGGTTAAAGAAAACTTCCCTCCAGGAATCGAACCCTGGAGTTCTGAGCAAGAAGTCGTCTCGCTGACCCCTCGAACCCGGAGGCAGTCTAAGGAACTATTGTATTTCAACCGGGAAACAATTATGTGCCGGCGTAGGAGGATATTGCACCAAACAAAGAACAAAAGTACTTAATAATGGTGATAGGGTCGAGTAGTGAAACCTTCTTAAGAATATACACACGAGTATAAGAACGGGAGACGAACCAAGTAGTAAAACATAATCTTGCAGAGGAAAAGTAGCTGAATCAGCGCTAGAAAAGTTAGAATCAGTCCTTCCAGTTACCTGAAAGATCTATATTCCATTATCTTATGCAATACCACCATTTCATTTAACAGCGTTCCAAGAAAAGTACCCATGGCCGCGCTCGCTAAAGTGCCTAGCTTTGGTGCTTCGTGACGCAGGGGATCTTAGGTTCGAGTCCCACCTTAGGCATGGATGTTTGTCTGTTTATATATATCTGTGTAAGTAAAACGAAAACGGCAAATAAATAAGTCAAGAAAGCAAATAAATACAGCTGACAAGACTGCGAAATTAAAAGAAAAAAAGAAGAGAAAGAAGAAGAAGATATAGATAGATCCCGAGGCACACAAATAGACGAGGAGGTTGCCTACTAGTCTGGCGTAGGAGAATCCCTGCAAACCAAGCCTGTGAATTTTAACAGTCATAATAAGAGAATCAATTATAATAATACTGTTAGCTAAACTCAATTATTATTAAAGCCGTAAAGTACATCGCATTTCCTCATTGGTTTATGCAGAGTGAGAGGAAAAAAATTGATGTTTCATTCACATGACTTTCTCTACCTATTCTCTAACAGAAGATCCTGACAAAAGCTTATTTTTCTAGTTACTAGTTAAGCTATACATTATTAGAAAGTGTCTTATTACGTAGTTCCTTATAAATAGAAGGGAAATAAGATAATGCACCAGGCTAAAGTGATAGTCAAATATGTTGAAAGCTGGCTGCTATGGTTTTTGTTTTTGATAGTGTTTAACGCCCTCTTTTACTACCATGGCTTCATAGGCTACGCCACTGGTGATATATGAAATGAAGTTGGAGCACCGGTGGAGTGCGATGGTGGGGGAAACCGAGAACCCGGAAAAAGTCGCCCCAGTGCCGCTTTGTCCACTTCAAACCTCAGATGCGGTTGTCTAGGTGAAAGGCGAGTGCTCTAACCACTCCGCCACGGCGCGGCCCTTGTCTGCTCTGTGATTGAGATTCGATTCTTTTGAATTGCCAGAGCTGGCAAATTCCCGTATGAGAAAAGTTGAGGTATTTTAAATTTGAAACCAATTAAGAGGAACATCTCGGAAAGGGACAAAAATGTATAGATATGAGATGATATTGTGTTTTAACAAGAACTACATTTTTGTGTAATAAGTTTTGTCTAGCTCTTACAATTTACTAGTTATGCAGAAGTCATTCAGAATGAAGAGGTTATTTCCAGAAAATTCAAAATAAACATTTTGTTTGTCATATAATATATGGGTTTTTAATAAAAGTCTTTATAGGCATTTTTAAGAAAATAAAAATTTTCGCACATTTTTCCATGTAAATAGTAGTTTGGGGTTGAGGGATTTTCTTGAAAGACGCTGAACTTAAATATCAAGCTTTAAATTTAACCAACTTTTCGTTTTGAGTTGTGTTCAGAGACACACACATATACCCAAAATCGTTTTTCTAAAAATAAAATCTGAATACAGATTGTATGTACTTCCAGTGAAATCTCGATATGCCTTCTATTCCTATGCATCGTGCACTAAGTATGAAAATTAATTAATTGAACATCTTTTAAGATAGAAGATGCACAATTTATGGTGTTGTGTATGATGTTGGAGGGGATTCTGCACTGCAGCACTTATTGTTCGTCAAACCCCAGGATGGTAGGATGACAGAGTAACTTCAAAGGGCGACCGAAACCGGATGGCGGAGGAAGAGCCACCGTGGAGGGCCCCTAACATATTCCAAACAATTCACTAACCCTACGTGGGAGCCGCTACGACTTCCTGAAAAAGGCCGCTTGATGAAATGGAGATGAAATTAAGGGACAGAAAGTTAGGGGAATGATAAACCTCCCCAACAATTACCTAGTGACCCGGGAAAACCCGAAAAAAACACATGGGTCAGAGATGACGGCCGCGGGAATCGACCCCATGACCTCCCGAATGTCAGTCTCATACGAAACCCTTGAGGCAACTGTTTTCGTAATTTAAGGTAATTATACTCTTGGTCGTCTCGTTAGCATGGTGGTAGCGCGGCTGCTTACCAAACAGGAGATCTATGTTCGATTCCCGGTACCCGCGTGGGGAATTTTACCCCGCTGAGAGACCTGGTGAGATCCATGGGGGGCCAATTGAGCAGCTACTTGATTGAAAAGTAGCTGGAGATGGAAAACACCGGTTTACCGGACGGGAGATACTCGAGGTGCTGATCACGTTCCATCCTCCAGCACTGCACCCTTCGCGCCAAGATGGGGGATGCAGCGGCCGACGGGTAGGCCTTGGTCTCTTGCGGAATGTTATGCCATGTGTTAAGTTAATTATATGTTCAAAAACGTTAGCTCACATTTTTACTTTCTCTGTGTACTACTCGTATTTACATAGTGTATAGAGAAGGTAATGTATTGCAACCAAAAATTCGATACCGATATTTCACCGGAAGTATATGTACAGAGACCTCCTGAATCCATAAAAAACCTTTTTAGAAAAATGTGCGGGTGTGTGTCTATCTGTCAGTCTGTGTGTGTGCATATGTGTCTGTGGTCAGCATAGCTCAAAATGAATTTGGTATCCAAGGATGGGGCACGAAGATTTTCAAGAAAATTCCACCACCCCAACTACCCTTTACAAGGAAACATTTTCGAAAATTGTGATTTTCCCAAAAATGGCTCTAACGATTTTTATTAAAATGTCGTATATTAAAGATATTTACTAACAAATAAAATATATATCTTGAATTTCCTGGGAATAGCCTCTGAAGACACTTTTATTCTGGATGAATTTTGCGGAATTTTGCATAACTGGTAAACCGTAAGAGATAGACAAACTCTTACTAGATAGAAAATGTCGAGCACGTTAAAACACACGATTTATGTTACATACATTTATTTCGTGGAGTTGATCGTTTTTGAGATATTTCTTGTTTTTGGTTTTACCTTTTAAAAACTTATACTTTTCTCATACGAAATTTGTCAACTCCTGATCATATAAACAAAGGAACTTCAGTCACATAGCACTCAGTTTTTAACAATCACTTTAACATACGGGACTCCTTTATTTCGCTTTTACTTACAAGGAAGCAAGTAATAAGACTATTTCTGCTCATTTTTTCTCGATTCGCATGAAGTAAATAAGAGCATAAGCTTTTTAACAACAATTTGCAGTATCTGTTGCAAGGAATGCTGCTGCATATACACCGTACCATGCAGTAGGCTATGCAGGGTTTGCATCCAGAACTGTCTTGTTATTAATGCTAGAAAAACACGGGGAGGGTGACTGGCTACGAGATTAAATTTACACATTGTTACGCGGATGAACAAAGGTGCGTCTGGTAATGAACCTCGGGCACCGAGCATGTCCAATATTTGTCCTCCATCCTGGCCAAATATTTGCCCAAGCTCTCTCCCGCCAAGATTCCCTTCTCCTCCTACTCCAGGACTGCCTGCCTCCCGTACAATCGACAGACGTTTAGCGATTATAATGGGGATGACCAGCGTGAAATGACACGGACACACTTTAAACAAGGAACCCGTTTACAATGCACATAGATTGACTATTCATTCACGAGAACAACACGGCTTCTGCAATTCTAATGTCGACCGTTTAATTAGTTGCCAGTAAATAGCTATAACATCGCCCTCTCGGTTAACTAGCCGCCGAACACTGGCCAAATCGTTTTATCGACCGTTCTTACCATCTAACACAAACTCCATTCACTATGTTTCTAAAATCTTAATTAATAAACTACTGGTTAATTTTTTACCACGTACCTATCCTTTTTAAACTTTATGAGGTCACAATTCATCTTCCACATACTCAGTGCAACTGTAAACTTTGGAAAATCCTCAGTAACATACCTTCTTGAAATGTATACTATTTATTATACAAAATAATAGTGATATTTCTGACATATATCAAAATTCTAGGCAACATGTTATTTAAATAAAATATTTTATTGTCTAAATTTATTGTTTTAATAAAAATGACCCACGTGATGCATTTTTACTTTCTCTAATTTTGTATAATGTACCTAGAAGTTAGAGAAGGTATTGCCTTCCACCCAAAAGTTCCATGATGAGACTTCACCAGAAATACACTTTTTGGGGTCTCCTGTATCCATAAAAGCATCTGATAAACTCAGTATTTTAGTTTAGTATCTTCCAAGGATTTGACACGAAGATTTTTAGGGAAATTTCCCCACCCCAAACTACCTTTTACATGGAAAAAAATTAGAAAATGTAGATTTTCTCAAAGATAGCTCTAATGATTTAAATTGAAATATCTATATTAAAGATATTTACATGACAAATAAAATGTATATCTTAAATTTTCTGGGAATAGCCCCTATAGACCTCTTTATTCTGAATGACTTTTGCATGATTGGTAAAAGTAACCAAAAAACGTAGATCTCGTTAAAACTCACAATTTATGTCCTATGTATTTTTATCGTCGAGTTGGCCAATTTCAAATGTCCCTTGTTATTGGTTTCAGTTTTAAAATACTTAATACTTTTCTTAATGGGAATTTGTCAACTCCTGCTCATGCAAAGAAACGAATTTCAATCTTATAGAAACTATTTTAAAATATCTGACAATCGCTTCAGACTTGTGTATTCTCTTATTTGCCTTCTACTTAAGGAAGTAATTAAAACGACCATTTCTGCTATCTTTCGTTTATGTTGATTAGCACGAAGCAGAGAAAGGATCATCTTTTGTAACAATAATGAGTTGCAGATTAGCTAGATAAAGTTATGTGAATGGAACACATTAGATTTTTAAAAATATTCACATAAAAGAGTTATTGTTACAGTACATGAGTAAAAAAAATATTTGTTATATTATATTTTATATATTAGTCCTAATTAGTGTAGAAAAGTATTACTTTTCGTACTGTGCAAACCTCTCAAAAGTTTTCAAACTTTCAAAATGTATTTATCAAAACTGGAGCACTATTTTCAAAAAGTGGTCAATATGCTTTTGATGAGAACTGTAAACATTTTGAAACAAATTAGTGAAAATGATCATCCTCTGGAACATTTAGTATGGAAAAAAGCTGGAAAAATGTTTACGAGTAAATACGATTTAAATTTTGGAGTGCATTTTAGCAGGAACGCGCCTACCCATCTATAGCTTTAGTTAATTGGTAGTTAATGTGCGGCAAGTGAAAAAAATATTATATATTTTATTAAATTTTAGAATTCATATCATTTTATTATGAAACAAAATAATTTCTTAATTTTTCACAACTTTTGATAACATTTCACAGATCATCTCGCCTACCTGGGTAGTCTGGTCGCGAATTTGAATCTTGCTTAGGGTGAGTTACCCGGATACGGTTTTATTCGTGGTTTTCCCTTGTCCTGAGAAGACGAATGTCGAATAACTTTAAGCTCTATGGACCCCGAGATCATTTGAGCATAATTTCACCAATTCTATTCATCGTTTAATATGACCAACCAGATTAAAGAACGTTAAACTAAAAAAAAAAATTAACACAGTAATACATTTTGTTAACAAATAAACTATTTATAGATTTTTTAAAGTGATTTTGGTCAAGCATTTCTGTATAACTTTGTGGTAATGCATATTCTGCTCCCCATATAATGTGGAATTGTTCAAGATTACAAGCCTATATCTGGGTATTATATGCCACTTTTACCTCCTGTGTTATGTTGGTAATGATTGTTCCGTAAGGATGTCATATCTTTTGTGTATATAATATAGCAAGAGTATACATATATAGACGAGATTGGATCAATATTACCTCTCACTTCCATATGTGTATAACAAATGTAATCAAGAAAGCGTATATTGAAAAGATTCTGCAAAAGATTTTCTAGGTTATTATTGAGTAGGTACAGAAATAAGCTTTTGTCTGTGTCGCTTGCAGAGGAGATACAAAAGTAGACGAAAGAGGATAGAGAAAATCTTGTGCGTTTGTAGAGGAGATACAAAAGTAGACGATAGTGGATAGAGAAAATCTTGTGGCTCTAACACTTCAGATTTTTCTCTGCTAATTTAGATATACTTATATTTTTGCTTTCTCTAACACTAATGTACAATGTATATAATAGATAGAGAGTTATTGTATTCCACACAAAATGTCGATACCGAGATGTTATAGCGCAAAAACGAAAAATACCTTAAACAGCAGATTTGGTTTTTAAGTAAATGTATCTTTCAAGGATCCGACACAAATATGTTCAAGAAAATCCCGCTACCCCAAACTACCCTTTATATGGAACATTCTTCGAAAATTATGATTTTTACAAAAATGGCTCTAACAATTTTGATTAAAATACCATATGCTTAAGATATGGCAAATAAAATGCATATCTTGAATTTTCTGGAAGTAAACTCTGAGGAATTCTTCATTTTGGACGACTTTTGTGTAACTAGTAAACCTAACTTACCACACAAAAAATGTCCATCACGTTAAAACAATCAATTTATGTCATATACATTTTTTGTATGATTCCCAAGATATTCGTTGATGTTGGTTTAAATTTTAAACTACTTAAACTTTTCTCAAACGGGAAGTCATCTTTTGTTTCGTTTCTCTTTTGTTTTAAATAATTATTATCTTAACCGGATCAAATATAGAAATTTGAATAATCACAGTTATATTATTTTTAATGATCTTAACAATTGGATTTTTTACCTTTAAATTTATTGATTTTAGAAAGAAATTTTATATTAATTTGATTTTAAGTTTACTTAAGTAGTTTAATAAAAATTGTGGTTATTAGAGAGAACCGAATTTCAACTGCCTCATATATTCCTTATTTCCCCCTCTGCTACTGGCAGGTACGGAAGACGTGGACGGGCTATGTAAAGTTGTACTAAAGGCAAGACAGCTGAGATCTGAGAAGGTTGACAATAGAAACTGGTGGGATACGAATAACGAAACTAAAGTAATTATAATATTTTACATTCATATATTTTATATCATATTCATGTCATTGTTGTGTTGTGCTTTTATATAATGTGTATATACCTATATTATTGTATATAATATTTCTTTTAAGTGTATTGGTATATTATTATAATAGGGTACATTAAAGTATTGTAAATTTAAATTGCTGTATTCGAAAATATTTCCGTTTATTTTGGTGTTTGCTCTCTTAATTTTGCTTACTATTTTGTGCATTGCAAAAGCACGTACGGTCTGTGGACCCGTGTGATTGTTGGAGTTCTATGTATGATATTGTTATGTAAATAAATACACGTATTCATTCATTCATTGAAGGAAGCAAGTAATAATACAATTTATGGTGACGTTTATTTGACGTTGTTGTGATAAAGGAATAATCATTTATAACATACTTCATTTGTGAAACCGCTAGAGAAAATCATAAAAATAGAACATATAAGAGTTTTAAGCCCTAAAGTTAATTTTATTTTGTTTAAATGTGTGCTGGAAGGATACCTATCACCATTGTGAATGGTAATCCGCACTTGGTAGAATGTTCTGTCCTACTGCACCAAATAGCAAACAAAAGACCAGCTCCCTTGTCCGGCGAGCCGTTTTGGAATTAAAGCTGAAGAAGGTTTTTTCGGCTTGTCTCAAACAGCAGGCCTGCAAATACAAGGACGGCAGGGGCTATACACATAATCTTCTCGGCAAGGGCGCAGTCCCGTTACAAGTACTCGACTCGACTACCCCACCCCTCAATCCCCATTTTGTTTACAGGCTCCTTGAGGGACGCGACAGATGGCTTGCAGATCCCATACTCGCTTCCACACTTTAATATTTTGTTAAATGTTTAATGAGACAAACGTTTATTTTAATTGGAGATAGTATAACAAGTGTGCAAAACTCACAATAAAGGTTTATATTCAAGTAAAATGTAGAAATCTATGTCAAGTTATACGGGGGTCATTAGCGAAGTCATGGCAAGAGATTGAAAAAAAAGATAGACAAAATATTATTACAAAAATGGTAGATCTTCTTAAGACACACGATATCATATACACTTTATACATTTTTTTGTGGAGTTGGACATTTCCGGGATATTCCTTATTATTTGAATCGTTTTGAAATACAACTTTAAACGTTTTGAATATCTCTTTAGGCTAGTGTATTCCCTTATTTCCCTTCTACTTACAAGGAAACAGGAAAATTCTCCCACCATAAACTATCCTTTATATAGAAACATCTTCAAAAGTTTTGATATTCTAAAAAATGATTAAAATATTGTATATTAAAGATATTTATATCACAAATAAAATGTATATCTTGCATTTTCTGGGAATAGCCTCTCAAGACAATTTGCCGAATTTTGCTTAACTGTTAAACCGCAAGGGATGACAAAAACTTACTGCACTAAAAGTGTAGTTTTCGTCAAAACACGAAATTTATGTTATATCATTTTTTTTAGAGTAAACTATTTTCGAGATATTTCTGATTATTGGTTTCAATTTTAAGTCAGTTAAACTTTTCTCAAACGGGAAGACCTATTTTTACTTCCTCAATACGTAATATGTACATAGTGTTTAGACAAGGTATTGCACTGCACCCAAAAATTCGATACCGAGATTTCACCGGAAAATGTATGTTTTAGGGTCCCCCATATCCAAAAAATCCACTTTAAGAAAAGGTCCGTGTGTGTGTGTCCGTGTGTCTGTGAACACGATAGCACAAAAACGAAAAGTCGGTAAAATACCAAAGTTGGTATTTAAGTTTAGTATCTTCCAGGGATACGACACGAAGATTTTGAGAAAAATCCCCCCACCCCAAACTATCCTTTACATGGAACTTTTTTCGAAAACTTTTATTTGCTCAAAAATGGCTCTAACCATTTTGATTAACATTTCGTATGTTAAAGGTATTTACCTGACAAATAAAATATATATCTTGAATTTTCTGGAAATAGCCTCTGAAGATTTCTTTATTCTGAATGAATTTTACGGAATTTTGCATAACAACTAAACCGTAAGAGATGGTCAAAAACCTACAACACAAAAAATGTAGAACACTTAAACACACAATTTATCGTATATGCATTATCTTTTTTGAGATACTCGTTGTGTTTGATTTCAGCTTTAACCAACATACTTTTCTTATACAGGAATTTAAGAATTCCTGTCCTTACAAACAAGGGAACTTCAATCACATATCAACCAACTTTTGACTATCACTTTACTCAATAGTACCCCCTTATTTCGCTTCTACTTACAAGGAAGCAAATAATAAGACTATTTCTGCTGATTTTTCTCCATTAGTAAGAAGTATATAGAAGCATAAGCTTTTTAACAATAAACTGTTGCAGAGATGTAGAGAAAGGCATGTGAATGGAACACATCAGCTTTTTATTTTTGTTTAATCCTGGCAAGCAAAAGGATTGGAATTTCAATAGTTTCATATAGCGACCAACTTTTAAAGGACGAATCTATCACTTTAGCCTGTGCATTTTCTTATTTGCTTTCTACTTACAAGGAAACTAGTAATACAACTAATTCTGCTTATATTTATCTTGATAGCACGATGTAGATAACACATTAATCTTTTGAATAAAAAGGTGTGTTTATGGAACAGCTATAGAAAGTCATATGAATAGAACATCACAGTATTTTTTATTCAGGGGACCCTATAACTTGTGAAGATTCTTTTGAGTTATACAATATTTTTCTACCTACTATTTATGTACATACAGTACATGTTAGAAAATGCAGCTGATCAGTTTTTATGCAAAATCGTACACAGAAACTAACGGTAAATCAGAGGTTCCTTGAGTGCTTCTCTAAGATAACATCCATCAACAGACTTCTAAACTTTCCCATTAGAGTTAACAAGCAGTGCTTCTTTACTGTTTTTTGTTTTTCTTTCTTTCGTTTCTTAGCTTTTTCACTGTTACATTTTTTGGTTAATCGAGCTTTGAATGCAGGTAAAAGGAAAGCATAACGGTGCATCTGCACCTTTTTAGGTTGGAAAACCCCACAAGAGGTTAACAACCACTAAATGCAAATTGCTAGATCGCTTTTAAGAACAAACACATTACCTGAACATGACAGTCATCTGTCTTCATATCTTTCAATGGTAAACGCAACCCTTGGAGCTAGATTAAATAAGTACTTATAATGTGAATAATTTTTAAAACCTCTAGAAGTATGCAATAAAATATACGTTTTAAAGCTATAGGAGGTATTTTATTCCCCTCAAAATATTAGATGTCGAGATTAAATCCGAAATACATGTTTTGAGATCCCTCTTTTAAAAAAAAATAGAAAAATATCGGTGTGTGTTTGGACATCATAGCTTAAAAACGAAAAGACCGTTATAAACCAAATTTAATATTTATGTTAAATATCTTCTAAGAATACGACACAAAATTTAGAACAATGCCCCACCACAAATTAACCTTTACATGGACATTTTCTCAAAGATGCCTGAAACAATTTTTTTTTAAATTCCGTATATTAAGGATGTTTACATTATAAATAAACTGCATATTTTTAATAGTATGAAAATAGCCTCTGAAGAACTCTTTATTCTGGATAATTTTGCTGAATTTTGCATAACTGATTATCCATAAGAGATAGACAAAATCCCACTACACAAAAATATAGATCTAGATAAAACACACAATGTATGTCATATAGTACTTTTTTTCGTAAATTTCACCATTTTTATTTCTCTAGCAGTTTGTTCATATAATGTGTTAGTTGTTATAGAATGTATTGTATTCCACCCAAAATTTTGAAGTCTAGATTTCAGCAAAAAAATATTTTTTGAGGTACCCTAAAAAAAGATTTTTAGAATAAAATGTCCGCGCGCCTGTGTGTGTGTATATGTCTGTGGACAGCATAGCTGAAAATGAAAAGACTGTTAAAAACCAAACTTGGCGCGTATGTTTATTCCAAGACGCGACACTATTTTTTAAAAAAGAAATCCCGCTAACAGAAACTACCCTGTTATTGAAAAAAATGTTTGGAAATTTTGTTTTTCTCAAAAATAACTTAAACGATTTTGATTAAAATCCAAACTGGATATTTAGGTGCAGCATTTTTTAAGATTTTCAAGAAAATATCTCGCAATATCTCGCAGCCAAAAATATATTTTACATAAATTGTATGTTGCGATAAGATATATGCTTTTTGTGTGGTAAGTTTTTGTCTTCGTGTTATGGTTAACCGGTTGTGCATAAGTCATGCAGAATGAATAGGACTCAGAGGAAATTCAGATCTGTGGTCTAAATATTTTTAACATACTATTGAATCATTACCCAAAATTGTTAGAGCAACTTTTGAGAACATCAAAATTTTCGAAAAATGTTGCATGTAAAGGGTAGTTTGGGGTGGAGGATTTTTCTCAAAATCTTCGTGTCGTATCCCTGGTAGATACTAAACTTAAATACCAAGTTTGATACTTTACCGACTTTTCGTTTCTGAGTTATCGTGTTCACAGACCCACGCACACACGTACACACTGACACACGGACACACGCACACACACACACGGACCTTTTTGCGAAAATGCTTTTCTTTTTAGATAAATGGGGCCCTAAAACATACATTTCCGGTGAATTCTCGGTATTGAATTTTTGGGTGGAGTGCAATACCTTCTCTATACACTATGTACATAGTGCGTATAGAGAAAATAAAAAGGCATAGTGGGTGACGATTGACCCATTGTTACCACGAGCAAAAAAATTCTCTTATCAAACAAACACCAAAGCCGGTGTCCCAAGTACGTCAATATGTTGGGGCTTGATGATGATGATGATGATGATGATGATGATGATGATGATGATGATTAAGACACGTAAATTTTTCCCCTTCTAAATCACATTTTACTTAATAATTATTATCGACATATGTAAAATAGTTTGACAAGTAACTACTTTTCTTGGAAGATAAATGAATGGCTTAGAATCCCAACTTTATATTATGCAAATCAAAATTGCAAACCAATACGTTAGGGACGGATTAAGAATAAATAATTTTTAGTTCATATTCTTAAAAAACAATGCGATTCCTCTTTAGTGGTTTATAAAAACTGTTTGCGACTTTTTGTCAGCTTCGTTTCAAGAAAGGCCAATGACCTATGCTTTTGTTCCCTATTCCCCAGTTTCAAGTGTAATTTACAACCCTTTTGAAATTCAGTTCTGGAACTTCTATTGTTCGTCCAGCGCCGCCAAAGCAGGTACCTACAAGGATTTTGGGTTGTATTTTATACGATCTAGTTAGAAAACAAACTGAAAATATGCAATTTTCCTGTCGCCTACAATCTGAATTCCAAACGCTACAAGTTTAGAAATTAAGAAAGTAACTGTATCAAGCAGGATAAACTCCGTTAATAGGAGTCGTTCGGTATCGGTATATACAGGATGACAAAAATGGGAAGATTAAATCAATGATTTCAAGTTAATAATTTAAAATCTTATTTAATTATTTTTTTGGTTATGTTAATCCTCAAAAATACTTTTACAAAGCTTGGGGACAGATTCCATTCATTAAAACAAGAAAAAATGCTCATATGAACACTGTCCCAAAATCCTTCGTTCTCGATATATTGAGGTTCAAAATACTATTAATCAAATAATTTCAAAGTAACACAGTATTCTACTTTAAAGTTGTTAGGAAGTAATCCACACAAACACCACTTAAAGCAAATTATCTAAATGTACTCCTCTTGTGTCTAGACACCCATGCACTCATAGAAGTATGGAATATCAAATATTCCCACTCGGTGTTGTATGATTTCGCAGGCTCACATGACAATTCATTCGGGGAACGTGCAGGCCCTGGAACTGGCCTTCTCTACCTATCCAGTTGTCATGCTAGATACCAGCCAGTGCATCTAAAGCACAGAGACTAAAATACTTGTAGAAATACTTGAGTTACATACTTACAGATAGATGGGAATGAGGGAATACAGTAGGCTAAATCAATAATCAAACCTTTTTAAAGCTAGTTGTGATATTCAAATGCTTGACCCGAAAAAAAAAATGAATAACGATTTCTATTTGAGAGAAATGTATACGTATTTCAAAATTGAAACAAATTATTGGGACTATCGCGGAAACGGTTAACTTTACAAAAATTGTATTTTGACATAACCAAATGGTGTGTAGTAATATATATTTCTACCTGTTTGGGTTACCAGTTATACAAAAGTCATCCAGAATCAACAAGAAATTCAAAGGCTATTCCCAGAAATTTCATGATATACATTTCAGTTAGCATAAAACATTTTAAACATATATTTTAATCAAACTTGTTAGAATATTATCAACATTTTCGAAAAATGCATGTTTTAAAGTGTAGATTGAAGAGGGGGAGCTTCTTTACAATTTGAATACAGGGCTTAAATATTGGTTTTGTATTTTCATTTTTGACCTGTGTTGTTCACAGACACAAACAAACAGACACACGCGCACACAAACACACACAAATCACACTAAGGTGCGCGCGTCCCCTTTCGAATAATGTTTTTATTCAGGTGTCCTCAAAACAAACATGTGTGCGGTGAAATATACGTATCGAATTTCTGAATTGAATATAATACACTCTCTACTTATTATATACGTTATAAATGGTAGAGGGAGAAAGAGTAAACATTTGATATGTTCCTTTCACATGACTTTCTCTACTTCGCTATTATAAATTATTATTAAAAAGTGTATTCTTCTATCTAATTCATGTCGATCGAGGTAAACATTAACATAAATTGCCTTAATTACTTGCCTCCTTGTAAGTAGAAGGAAAATAAAGGAATACACTAGGCTAAAACGGTAGTGAATTTTTTAAAATCTGGTTGATATTTGGTTGCAAATACATTTCTATGCAGAGCCAGGAGTTTACAACATTCCGTATGAGAAAAGTTTAAGTATTTTAAATTTGAAACAAATGGTAGGTTCCACGTATATGATATAAATTGTGTGTTTTAACGAAATCATTTTTTATGTAGTAAGTTTTTGTCTATCTCTCACGGTTTACCATCAATATTCATTCAGAATAAAGAGGTGTTTAGATGCTATTCCCAGAAAATTCAAAATATACATCTTATTTGTCATATAAATATCTTTAGTATATTAATCAAATTCGTTGGAGCCATTTTTGAGAAAATCAAAACGTATTTTGAAGTGTTGGGATTTTTCTCAGAATCTTCGTGTCGCATCCCTTGAAGATACTAAGTTTAAATACCAAGTTTGGTGTTTTACCGACATTTCGTTTTTGGGTTATCGTATTCATAGACACGGACACACACACACATACACACACACACACACACATATACACACATGGAACTTTTTTTAAAATGTTCTTTTTTTTATGCAGGGGACGCTAAAACGTCTGTTTACGGTGAAATTTAGGTATCGAATTTTTGGGTGAAATGCAATACCTTCTCTATACACTATGTACGCAGTACATGTAGAGAAAGTAAAAAATGCTGGAAATATACACACACACACACACAGGCACAAATCACATAGTAATATATAAACAAGTATTTTAGAGACTGCCTCCGTGCTCGAGTGTTCAGCGAGCTAACTTCTTATTCGAAGATTCCGGATTCGATTCCCACTTGGGGCAGGAAATTTTTGTTTAACCAGAACCATTCCATATACCCCTCAAAGTCTGGAAGTATGTATATGAGGGTGAATGTGTGTGTTTGTGTTTGAAGAAAATAAAATGATTATATATACAACGTTAAATCAACAAGTTTTTATAAAGCAAAGCCAATATGACCTTAAATGTTAAAAGGATATATAAATGGGGAAAAAAAAAAGAGTGTGAAAAATAATAATGTTGCTACAATAATTAGGGAAATATAAACAAATATGTTATAATGGATCTACTCTTACATTGTTTTGCTGTAAAATTTGAAATAAATATTTGTAAAAATACATCATGTGGCTCATTTTATTAGAACAATTAATTTATACAGTAAAAACTAATATATTTTTGGCTACTTCCGGTATTGGTCGCGTGCTCTTGCAGCTCGATACCGGAAGCAGCCATCAATATATTGAACAACGGCCATGAAAGCCTGCGAATTTACAATAAAACTATTATTTAAATAACCATACAAGCTAGAATTTTGTTTTGTGGCAAAAATATTACTATTAATGTGTATGAGGTATGATTAAGTTAGCAGCGGGGGAGCCTCGGCAACTACGACCAAGGCCGCGCCATGGCCGGGTGGTTAGACCACTCGCCACTCGCCTAGATGGCCCGGGTTCAATCCCAAGCGACCGCATGTGAGATTTGTGGTGGACAAAGTGCGTAGGGGCGGGTTTTCTCCGAGTCTTCCGGTTTCCCCCGCCATCACATTCTACCGGTGCTCCATCTTCATTGCATGTATCATCAGTGTCATCATCTGCGGTGCCACAAGCATTAAAAACGGGCGTTAAACACTATAAAATAGCTACGATTATTGCGGTCGGGAAATCAGGTCAGCACACAGGAAATAGCGGAGCTAAGCGCAGGGGCACACGGAAGTCCCTAACAGTGTCACTAGATGGCGGTCCTGCAGGCTATTCAGGTGCCAGGAGACCGTCGGAAGAATGCCACTTCAACGGCACCTAGCCTCAATCAGTGCAACCAGGGGAAAGAGAGTTTTATTCTGAGCAAGCAACCGTACCGTCTACTTGCAAAGCCTCGACCCACACAATCCGCCGACCTGAGAAATGAAGAAGGGAAATGAAACGAAGGAATGAAGGGAAAGGAACCGTGGTAATACATTATCGCAGCGTTCACCCAAGCGGCCCCAGGAAAACCACGGAAAACCCCAGGCCCGGAGTGCGCGATCAACGGGGAGCGAATCCGGACCTCAGAGGAAACTGCCTGAGCCACCTGGCTCGGTATTACTGTGTATAGTAAGTGATATAAATGTCAATAAGATAACTTGTATAGTGTGGATTTCCCAATGTTCACGGATGCATCATCTTTGAGACTTTGTTTGATCCACAAGAACATATTGTCACGACTAAGGTTGTGGTCACTGGGAGAATAGCTAAGTTGGGGTTTAGGATGATGGAGCAATAACAAACGCTTGGCTTAACAATAACAACATAATGAAGAACGTGTGCATATTGCCAATGCACGGTTGTCTGGTTTGCAAAAAGAGGTTAAATACTGACATTATTATGCCTGAGTTGGATTGTAAGTCGTAGGTCTTCTTGAAAGATGTGTCGACAATGAGCGAGCGAGTGAGTGGTCGAGTCCGGGGACGCTACGCCGAGATGCCGGCCAACCAGAGAGAGAGAGAGCCCTCGCGTCGGTCCTCGCGTCCAGTTATATAGTTTGAAGCATTTCCTAAAGCGCTTTACAACAAGGCGAAGTAATACCAAATATAGCCTGCCTCGGCCTAATTTCGAATTGAAGCAGCCAATCAGCACAGCGGTTTTGCATTGTTCCAGAACATCCTGTATTACATGAGTAGGAGCAAAGCTCCATGTTGCTCTGTGCACTCCTGCACAGCACTCCTCAACCATGTATGTGACAACATACATGGGTCTTTCAATAACTAGTGGCAATATTTGAATTAACAAACTTTTTGGAGCAGTCACATTATTGCAGTGCTTGGAGGTAATCTCCTCCAAATTGAACTCGCCTCTACACAGCTGAGAGACGACGGATGCCATCCATAGGGCATTGTTGTCCTAATATTCGAACACACCGCTCTACTATTGCTATAATTTGTCTGTGTGGTTCTAAAGCGAACTCCTCTAAGTGGTAATTTTATTTTCTTAAGAAGGTCGAAATCACATGGGCTCATACTAGGGTCAGCTGATAAGTCCCGGGCCTCACTCAGATATGGCGCCACTAGGCCAGTTAGATGGTGGCCTTGTATAGTGAAACTCTAGACTAGCTTGTATCCATAGTTACAGGTCAATAGCTTGTATAGTTTTCGAATGACAGCGTTTTAAACAAGACAACTTTAGAGTTTTGACGAAAATGGAGGATTTGGAAAAACGAGCAGTGATTAAATACTTCCATTTGAAGGGCTTAACACCTAAATAAATCAAGGAGGAAATGGGCAGTATATTGAAACACTCTGCTCCTTGACTTTCAATGATGAAAAGGTGGGTTGCACAGTTTAAAATGGAACGTAAGAGCACTAGTGATGAGCCTCGCTCTGGATACCCTGTAGAAGTGATAACTCAAGAGATCATTGAAAAACTTCATCGTCTAGTACTGGAAGACCGCAGATTAAAGCTTTTTGAGTTAGCTGAGGCTGTAAACTTATCAAAAGTACGCGTAGGTAATATTTTAAGCAATGTTTTGGGCTTTCACAAGGTCTATGCAAGATGGGCGCCGCGTTTGTTGACACCTGATCAAAAGTTGCAAAGAAAAACTGTTTCTGGTAAGAATGTGGAACTCTACCGTAAAAATCCCTGTGAATTTTTGAGACGGCTTATTACCATGAATGAAACTTGGATACATCACTACACTCCAGAAAGTAAATCACAGTCAAAACAATGGATTGCGCCAAGTTAACCAACTCCAAAATAGGCAAAGTCAATTAAGGGTAAACGTATCATTGGTGACTACTATGCAAGCTAACTGCATCGCTTGAATAAGGTGAAAAGAAAAACCTCAATTGCAAAAAAAAAAAAAACAAAAAAAAAACAAACAAACTTGTTTCATCACGAAAATGCTCCGGCACGTCGTTCAGTCATTCCAATGGAAAAAATGCGCGAATTAAAGTTGGAATTACTTGAACATCCACCCTATTCGCCGGACCTAGCACCCAGTGATTACCACCTGTTCCCAAACCTCAAAAAACTTTTTGGAGGACGAAGATTTCACAGCAATGAAGAGGTCATTGATGTGGTAAACAGCTATTTTGAGGACCTTGATAAATCGCACTACAGAGATTTTAATTAAATTAGAACACCGATATGACAAATGTATTAGCTTTTCTGGAGATTATGTTGAGAAGTAAAGCAAAAAAAAAAAAAAATTAAATGCTGTTTCCATTGAGAGGCCCGGGACTTATCAGCCGACCCTCGTATTTCGTGAGTATGGAGGATGCTCCAGAATTTTCCAGTTCCATCTGCGAAGTAAATTAACAATAGGGGCAGCCGTGTGAGAGCGAGCACTGCCATGCAACACATAGACGAGAATTCAGGAGATTTGGACGTTTACAGCTGGTCGTAAATGGTGTTCCAGAAAATAACTGTATTATGTACCATTCACACGATTTCCTTGAGGAACTGAATGAGTGACAGGAACACCGTCAAAATCATAAGCAACTATGATCCGGTCTGCCACCTCCACCATTTTGATGACCATCTTCCCTTCCTCTACGAAATGCATTCGCCCACTTAACCAGGGTACGATATGGTAAAGTCTGTCTACCACAAGTTTCCAATAATTCTGTATGAAATTGTTGAACATTGATACCTCTTGCAACTGAATTGTAATGAAGCATGTTTGTTCGTGTTTACTAAACATATTTAGAGCACTAAAGATAACAGTCTGCAATTAAGCTTACTAAAAAGTCTTTTAAATAAAATTGCCTTCAAACTCACAGGTAACAAAGTTAGTTGCTCTTCTGTTTCATTGTTATCAGCTTACACCATCTACCGCTAATGACGCCAAATGCGGGCAGTGTCGCCACTAAGTTTTGAATCACCCATGTAAAATTGTGGCAATGTGCATATGTGATGTTTTTATATCAGACTGTAAGGTGCATGGGCTATACAGGGTGAATCATCTAAAATTTGTACCACAAATATTTCGGAAATGGAAAGTGCTATTGATGTGCAGTTTTCACAGCATTGATTGGTAGTTAGGCGCTTGTTCTTTCTGCCTACAACCAGTTTTTAATAATACTTAGACAATACAATATTTAACACACAATTTTTTAAATCGAGCAGTGCCTATTTACATCAATAAAATAAACTTAGAATAAATTAGAATGTCAATAGTGTTTGTTGAAGGATTTTAGCGCAATTAGTGTACGAGAAATCTTATTTTGAAACGTTTACACTATTACAAACTGACTAGAAATTTGCTTTACAAACAATGTACATTTCAGAAAACACAATGTAAGCAAACGTCAAAACACCATACCTAACAAAAAGAGGTTAAATGGAACAAACAACGTCAGTATGGACACGTTTCAAAACATAATTTCTCGTAAACTACTTGCACCAGAATCCTACAACAAACACTATTTACGAGGGCCGTTTTGTTTTCAACCTCCAATAGGCTATAAATAAAAAGCAAGTTCATAGAAAACAATTATTTTATTACTAAAAGTTTTGTAAGCTTTGCAATACTCGCTTCAAAAAATGTTGCCGCCAATGATTTCAAATGAGCATTGACGTTGCTTTGAAGATCTTCGTTGGTTTTAAACTGCTGCCTTCCTAGCCACGTCTTTAGTTCAGGGAAAAGGTGAAAGTCTCTGGGTGTAGGTCAGGACTGTTCGGCGGATGATCGAAAATGTCCCAATGAAATTGTTCAAGTAGCCGATGGGTTGTGTCACCAATGTGTGGACGAGCGTTGTCATGGATCAACGCAATTCCTGAAGTCAGCATTCCTCTTCGTTTGTTTTGAATGGCTCTCCGCAAACGTCGTAAAGCACGAAGATCTTCAAAACAACGTCAATGCTCATTTGAAATCATTGGTGGCAACATTTTTTGAAGCGGGTATTGCAAAGCTTGTTCATAGATACAATAAATGTCTCAATTTTTTCGGTGATCATGTTGAAAAGTAACCATAAGTGTACAAAACTTTTAGTAATAAAATAATTGTTTTCTATAAACTTGTCATTTATTTATAGCCTATCGGAGGTTGAAAAAAAACGGCCTTCGTACATTCTAATTCACCCTTCTTTTATTTTGTTGATGTAAATAGGCATTGTTCGTTTAAAAAGTGTATGTTTGCTCAAAAAGTTTGAGCCCCTGACTATCAATCAATGCTGTGAAAATTGCATATCAATAGCACTTTCCATTTTGAAATATTTGCAGTGCAAGTTTTAGGTGATTCACTCTGTATTTTCGTTGACATGTTCTTGCTGACCGGGAACCAAACGTTGCGGCTGTAGGTGGATACAGAATCCATGGCTCGAGCGTGTCCGCTAGAGCACAGTTGAGGACGGTCTGGCTCGCTCGATGGGAGACACCAGGGGCCCCCGGGCTGTGGGACGGCGACCCTTTGTTTCCCCGCTCCCAGCTGATTAGTTACGCTGCATATAGATGCCTCATTAATAAATACAACCCAGAATTAGACCACACAAAAGAGTGGAAAATGAGCAAAATGGTTATTGCCAAGTTTACACATTCGTGGACAAGATTTCCTCTTTCTTTTTATCCTCGGGTCGAGTATCAGCCCCTTCTATGCGCCACGAGGCTCTGAAGTGTCCCCTGATGAAAGACACATGCCCAACTTTGGAAAACAATTTTCAAGCTAATGCAAATAGCTAGTATAGAATTCTGTATGAAGATCGTGTTTATTTTTTCTTTAATCCTTATTCTGCCTAAGTGATTTGCAGTGAAATGTGGGCCTAGCACAGTCTCTCTGAAGTCATATAGGAAAGAATAGTGTTTTATTACCACTTAAGTTTGCCGGTGTTGGATTACGTTCTCTACAAGTACTATGTACACATGCATAGTACATAGAAAAGGTATTGTATTCCACCCAACAATTACATACCCGAGATTTTACTGAAAATATATGTTTTGAAGACCCAAAAGTACAAACAATATTTTTTGAAAATAGGTCGGTGTGTGTTTGTGAGTGTGTCTGCAGACAGCATAGCTCAAAAACGAAAAAAACTATCAAAAACAAACATGTATGTAAGTTTAGTATGTTCCAAGGATATTACTCAAAGATTTTGAAGAACATTCCACACTCCATACCATCCTTTAAATGGAGAAATGTTTGAACATTTTGTTTTTCTCAAAATATCTCTAATGATTTTGATTAAAATACCTTATAATTAAGGCATTTATATGACAAATAAAATGTGTATCTTGAATTTTCTGGGAAAGGCCTCTGAAGATCTCTTCATGCTGGATGAATTTGAATTTTACATAACTGACAATCCGTAAGAGACAGACTAAAACTTACTGCACAAAAAATATACCTCTCCTTAAAACACGCCAAATATGTTATACACTTTTTTATGTAGAATTGACCGTTTCCGAGATATTTCTTGTTATTAGTTTCAATTTTAAGCTACGTAACTTTTCTCAAACGGGAGACAACTTTTGTTTCATCTATTTTTTACTGCTGGCTTGCAAAGCAAACTCAACTTCAATTTTTCACACAGTGATGATGATTTGATTATCACTTTAGTCTAGCATATTCCCTTATTTCTCTTCTGCTTCGAAGGAAGCACATAATAAGAGAATTTCTGCTAATGTTTATCTTGATTAGCATGAAATAGATAAAAGAACAATTTGTAAGAATGGTTTGTAAAACGCGTGGAGAAAGTCGTATGAATTGAACATCAGATTTTTATAAAGAAACTGCAAAAATCATGTTTATTATGTTTATGCTGTTGACTGTGTTTATTAATATGTCTTATTTTACAAAAATCTTTATTTTATCAAAAATACTGTAACGATTTTGATTAAAATATGATACGCTTAAAATATTTTCATTACAAATGAAATGTAAACTTTGAATTTTACGGAAATAGACTTCTGCTTACAAGGAACTAAGCAATAAGGCTATCTCTGCTAAAATGCATCTCGATTAGCATGAAGCAGATAGAAGAATGAGCTTTTGCAAGTACAGTTTTTGTAGAGTAAGTAGAAACAATTATGTGAATGAAACTCATATTTTGAATTCAGTGTCCACAGATAGACACACGGACCTTTTTCAAAAGTGTTTTGTTTTTGGATTCAGGGACATCAAAACAAGTATTTACAATGAATCTCAATATCATTTTTTTCGGTGGAATACAATACGCTATCTACAGTGTGTATGGAAGAGAGGGTAAAAATAAAACTTTGTTGCTATACTGTTCTTATTTGTTTTTCAAGAATAAAATGAAAAATAAAAATTCTTTCCCAAATGTTTTGTTTGTTTGTTTTAGTTTTAAGAAACAGTTCTTGCATAAATAAGTTTGCTTCAAATAAAACGAACAAAGGGAAGCTGAAGGAATATTTAAAGTAGCATAAGCAATTTTAGGTCGTCTTCTTAGCGCGGTGGTAGCGCAGCTATTTACCAAGCAGGAGATCTGGGTTTGATTCCCAGTACCGGCGTGGGGGATTTTTCTCCCGTTGGGAGGCCTGGTCGGGGTGCACTCAGCCTCGTGAGGTCCCTGGGGGCCAAATGAGGAGCTACTTGATGGAGAAGTAGCGGCTCTAGGTCATGAGGGCCGCATTAACCGGCCGGGGGTTCGAGGAACTGACCAGTCTCACCCTCCAATACTAAACACCATCCATGACGTCTGTCATGGACCGGCCGGGCGGTAGGCCAAAGTTCCTTGTGAGCTGTCGTGCCATGGAGTTATTATAAACAATTTTAAAGTTCGTTTTTGCCTAAATGAGAAACATAATTAGCAACAATGGGTATATAAATAAATGATAATGGGGATAGTAAGTGATATGATTGATACCCATTGTCTTTTCATTTCCGTTGATTACTCAGTATTTCAACCAAAATTTGACAGAAAAAAAAGACAGTTAAATACGCATGAAATTGGGAAATGCAGAGAATGCAAAATGTATTGTTGAAATTTCTACCAGTTATATAATAGCGATATTTATATCAGCATTAAAATTCTAGTCTAAATGATTATTTGAATAATAATTGTTTATTTTCAAAATTCATTGTTCTAATAAGATAAGTCATTTGATGCACTTTTAAAAATACTCAGATTCAAATTCAAGATTTAGAGTAAATGAGTTTACAAGCAGATCTATATCATATCATATTTTGTTTCTTAGCCTATTTGTTGCGAAAAAATCATTACTTCTTCTTACTCTCCAAAACTCGACTTTATCAAAATTTAATAATTTGTTCCTCAAAATTGGAATAATATTTGAAAAAATCAGATGTGTTCCATTCACATGACTTTCTTTACAACTTGGTAACAAATTATTCTTAAAAAGCTTAGTCTTTTATCTACTTCATGCTAATCGAGATAAACAATAGAAGAAATGCTTTCTTCTAAGTAGAAGGGAAATGATATAGACAAACATTAAAAGAAATGTTTTCTTGTTAGTAGAAGCGAAATATGGGATATACTAGACTAAAACGTTAGTCAAATCTTTTAAAAGCTGGTTGCCATATGGATGAAATTCGTTCTTTGCATTGCCAGGAGTTGATAAATTCTCCTATGAGAAAAGTTAAGTATTTTAAGTATTATTTCTACACCAATAACAAGATATATATAAAAATTGCCAACTCCACGAAAAATATGTATGTCACTATGTGTTTTAACGAGATCTAGAATTTTCTGCATAATAAGTTTTTGTCTATCTCTTACGGTTTACCAGTTATGCAAAATCCATCCAGAATAAAGAGGTCTTCAAAGATATTCCTAGAAACTTTAATATATACGTTTTGTCATGTAAATATCTTTAACGATTTTATTTAAAATGCCGTATATTAGAGCTATTTTTGAGAAAATCTAAACTTTCACATTTTTTTCAATGTTGGTATTTTATTGAGCTTTCGTTTTTACTTTCTCTATACGCACTATGTACTTGGTGTATAGAGAAGTTATTGCACTCCACCCAAAAAGTCGATGCCGAGATTTCACCGGAAATATATGTTTTAGGGTCCCCAATATACAAAAAAAAAGCATTTTTACAAAAAGGTCCAGTGTGTGTGTGTGTGTGTGCGTGTGTCCGTGTATCAGTGTGCCCGTGTGTCTGTGAACACGATAACTCAAAAACGAAAAGTCGGTAAAATACCAAACTTGGTATTTAAGTTTAATATCTTCCAGGAATGCGACACGAAGCTTTTGAGAAAAATCCCTTTACATGGAACTTTTTTTCAAAAATTTTGATTTTCTCAAAAATGGCTCTAATGATTTTGATTAAAATTTCGTATATTAAAGATATTTGCCTGTCAAATAGAATATATATCTTCAATTTTCTGGGAATAGCCGCTGAAGAGTAGTTTATTCTGGATGAATTTTACTGAATTTTGAATAATTGCTAAACCGTAAGAGATGGACAAAACCTTACTACACAAAAAATGTAGACCACGTTAAAACACACAATTTATGTTATATACATTTTTTCATGAGTTCGTCGTTTTTGAGACATTCCTAATTTTTGTTTCTGCTATGAAAAACTTTTACTTTTCTCATATAGGAACTTGTCAACTCCTATCCATATAAACAAAGGAACTTCATTGACATAGAAACCAGCTTTTGACTATCATTTTAGCCTATAATACTCCCTTATTTCGCTTCTACTTACAAGGAAGCAAGTAATAATATTATTTCTGCTCATTTATTCTGATTAGCATGAAGTAAATAGAAGTATAAGCTTTTTAAGGATAATTTGTTGCAGGGATATAAGGAAAGTCATGTGAATGGTACACATCAGATTTTTAAGCAATTGTTGTCCTCGGAATCACATTCACAGATGGGGTATAGCTGAGCCTAAACGTGTATTTCCATTGAAATTTAGGGACTGAAATTTTGAATGGAGTGCAATAGCTTCTCTACCTACGTAGGTACCGTGTACTATGTAGAGTAAAAAAAAAACACGATTTTTTCACAATTTTGATCAAATTTTACGTATTCATTATCTTTATTCAGGATAACTTGAGGACCACACAAGTGTGCATAAGATACCTCTCTGAGACAAGATAGGCTGGAAAGGACACCTCTAGGGCACGCCTAGAAGCAAATAATATGCACCTGGAATGAGTTATCGAGGTCGGTACATGTACAGTGATTACTGGAAATTGTTGTGATCGTAACAAAAAATAGTTGGAGGTAGGAAGACATTGTCAAATAGCAGCAATCCGTCAGAGAGAGCTGTCCGTTGTCCAATTAGAGGAGGCCCGAGGCACCGTGCTCGCTGGGTACAGGTGACTGATGAGCCCCAGATATGGGGAGACGTGATGCTGCAATTTGTATTTGGCTTTTTATTGTTAAATTGCACGGTGTAACATGTTCATTACTTTCTGTCGTCTGATCCTAGGCTCGACGCGGGGCTTCCTACGCACTCTTACCGAGAAAAAAAAAATTGTTTTGCAGAAATGTCGGTGGTAATTTGCAATTTTGACTAGAGGAATAAGAATCCTCACTTGATGGGCTTTCCTGTGTTCTGTAGATGCTGTCTATATGAGATATTGAAAACTTATTATTTACTCTACCACTACCTAAGGAAAAATCTGATGTGTTCCATTCACACGACTCTAACCCGTTTCTACATACAAATCGCTCTTACACAAGATGATTAATTTATCTACATCGTGCTAATCGAGATAAACACTAGCAGAAATGTTCTTCTTACTTGCTTTCTTGTAAGTAGAAGGAAAATAAGGGAACACAATTATGCTAAAGCTATAGTCGAATCTTTTAAAATCTATAGTTATTGAAAAAGTTGAAATTCGGTTCTCCTTCTGTGGTTAGTAGTAAAGAAAAACAGATAAGAAACGAACGATGATAATTCGTTTGAGAAAAATTTAAATAGCTAAAGAATGAAACCAATAACAAGGAATATTTTGGAAATGTTAACACTACAAAACAGTGTACATAACATAAATTTATATTTCATTAAGTGTTGTAAGTTTTTGTCTATCTCTTGGGTTTATAAGTTACACAAAAGTCATCTAGAATGAAGAGGGCTCAAAGGCTATTCCCAGAAAATTTAAGATATACATAGATATTGTATAGATTTTATTTGTAATTATCTTTAAGACGGCATCATGGCTGACAGGGTAGCGAGCGAGCTCGTTTCCCACCTAGGATCCCGGATTCGAGCCCAAGCCCGCATGAGGGATTTGTGGTGGACGAAATGGCGTCTGGGCGAGTTCTTTACGGGTCTGGTTTCCCCGCCACTATTCCACCAACTAATCCATCATCACCTTTCCTATCATCCATTTCGCTTTCATTCCATTTCAACCACTTCCTCACGATTACGGGCCAGGATTTTCGCTCTGTGGTTTTTGCCGTGGCTCCCCGACAGGTTTCTGACCCCTAGGCACCCTTATAAGTCCTAAATGGAAATGCGTTTTATTTATGGACACTCTTTAACTGCTGTGGTTCTCAGCGTGAAATACCGTTTCATTTTGTTCAGAGGCCTCTCTATCAGGCTTGAGGTTCTTTTACGTGCCGTAAATCTACGACACGGAGCCCACGGCTTTCCTTCCGAAAAAATCCATCGTCCTCCGCCGGGTTTGAATCCGCGACCTTGGGTACATGAAGTTAGCATGGTAGCCATTACACCACAGAAGAGAATTTGTAAGTCCTAGGGGATGTCAGTTCTACATATGGGGAGGATAGTCCAACTACGAAAAGAAAATTTTAATATACGGTATTTTAATCAAAATCGTTATAACAATTTTGAGAAAATCAGAATTTTCGAAAATGTGCATGTATATAGGGTAGTTGAAGGTAGGGGATTTTCCTCTGTTTCGTGTGTAGGTCAGGTAGCGACATAATAGCGCAGTGGTTAGAGCAAATGGACGGAAACTAGGCGATCCGTGGTTCAAATACCGGCTATGACATTGCATTTTTCAATCTGACACACTTCTCTAACTTGTGTTCTACACACGATTAGTGTGGGAGATGCAATTTACATTGATTTACCTAATAGTTGGTTAATTATAAAGCCCTGGATTCGAGTATATACGGAGTTTTTAAGTCATCCCAAAATAATTTTGAGATCACCTTGTGGTTTACCGGGAAAAAAGCGAGTCGGTTGGAGAGTTTATTGTTGTGCATGGTAGCACAGTGTTTGGAGCAACTTGACGGAAACCAGGAAATCCGTGGTTCATATCCTGGTTATGACATTGAATTATTATTATTAGCTTTTAATTTTTACTTTCTCTAGCCTGTATGAGCAATGTACATAGTGGATAGAGAAGCTATTCTATTCCACCCAAAAATTTGATATCGTGATTTCACCGGAAATACAGAGAGAGCCCCTGAATCTAAAATAGCATTTTTAAAAACATGGGCGTCTATGGGCAGCATAGCTATTTTTGATAGTGTTTAACGCCCTCTTTTACGACAAATGGCACCACAGGCGATGATACTGATGATATAAGGAATGAAAATGGAGTACCGGTGGGAGAAACCGGAGAACCCGGAGAAAACCCGTCACTGCGCCGCTTTGTCCACCACAAATCCCATATGGGGTCGCTTGGGATCGAACCCGTAGGTGAGTGTTCCAACCACTCGACCCCGGCGCGGCCATGGGCTGCATAGCTGAAAAAGAAAAGCCAGTTAAGTACCAAGCTCGGTGTTTAAGTTCAGTATCTTCCAACGATGAGACTAAGATATTCAAGAAACTCCCCCCCCCCATACCCCATTACCATTTACATTGAAAATGTTTCGTAAATTTTGATTTTCTCTAAAATTGCTCAAACTATTTATATTAAAACGTCATATGTTTAAGATATTTTCATGAAAAACGAAATGTATATCTTGAATTTTCTGGGAATACACTCTGAGGATCTCTTCATTCTTGATGACTTTTGTATGACATCTGTACAATTTAAACTGTAAGAGATAGACAAAAACTCATACACAATAAATATGGATCTCATCAAAGTAGACAACTTATGCCATATACATTTTTTGTATAGTTAACCGTTTTCAAGATATTCCAAGTTTAAGGTTTAAGGTACTTAAACCTTTCTCAAACGGGAACTCATCTTTCTTTTCAACTCTCTTTTGTATACTCCTAGCTACTGAATATCTATTGTTTCATATAGCGACCAGCTCTTAAAATTTTGAGTATCGCTTTAGCCTAGTGTATCTGCTTATTTCCCTTCTACTTACGATTCTGTTAGTGTTTATCTCGATTAGCATGATGTAGATAATAGAACCATCTGTTCTAAGATTCATTTATGTGTGGAGCAGCTAGAGAAAGTAGTGTGAATGGAATACAAAATTTTTTTACTACATGATTTTAATATCTTAAGTAAGAAACTCAATATTTTTAGAGTGAATATTTAATTTCTCCCAATAATATACAAGAAAAGTTGAAAACTTTGGAATAAAGGTACACATTTGAACTTCTAGGATAAACTTATGATGTCTAGGAACTGCAATACTCATGTGCTCATGTCTTAGAGAAGAACTTGTAGGGAAGCAACCCAAGACCAAGAACATTCCAACAGTACACGCGTCACATCAAGACGAATATTTGCTGTACTGATTGTCACCTGCAACCTCTTCTGTTGCTCCTGCTATGACAGGACTCTTACATCACGTTGTTTTTGGAGAACTACTAACAGCCTGAAAATTACTTATGTACATTAATCATCTTAGGAATCAGGAACGCTACCTTCTTCTATATTTTTATTTTCTCTACACATTAGTTTACAGGTTGGATACCGAGATGTCCGCTGAAATACATGTTTTCAGGATCCCTGAATAAAAATCCAATACGCTCCATTCGCATGCCTTTTCTCTACAACTCTGTAAACATTGGATGGGGTAAAGAAACATATTTTAGAATTAGGTATGAAAAAAAAAAAAAAAAAGGTCGAGAGGGTGGAAAACCCGTCAGGAAGTTGATGAAGCTGGTAGGAGGATTTGCCCATTATGCGGGGACCAGGAAGACTGGACGCATATTTTGGCAGATTTCGTGCAGATGGAGGATGTTAGGAAAAGAGTATTGCCGGAAGTAGTATTAGCTTCAAACAGACGGAGGACAGCATGCTGGAACTTTATTTTAATCAGTCAACTAGCCAAGCCTGGGCACATACTTAATGGAGATACGTGCACTAAGAGATAAGATACTTGTGTAAATATTGCATAGGCATATTTGGTGTTTGAGTAATCTTTATGTGTGAATACGTGGGTGCGAGTGTGTGTATGTGTGGTATCAGTGTTCTTTCTATTATTGGTATATAACTATATATAAGTGTGTTTGTATGTTGTGTGTGTTTCCAGTGTTGTAAACATATGAAAAATAGGTATGTAGATGATATTTTGAATGCAAGTATTTTTAGACAGCATGTATGGTCACCCGACCCATGCGACTGTGCGACACAATAATTGTATTATTGCAATAATAAATACTACTATAACTCTATAACAAATGACTGTTAAAAAGCTTATTCTTCTATTTGCTTAATTCTAATCGAGATAAACATCAGCAGAATGGTCTTATTACTTGCTTCCCTGTAAGTAGAAGAGAAACAAGCGATAGTCAAATCTTCTTAAAGCTGGTTGCTATATAATTGAAAACCGATTCTTTGTATGACCAGGGGTTGGAAACATTCCCGTATGAGAAACGTTTAAGTATTTTAAAATTGAAACAAGGAATATCTCGAAGATGGCCAGTTCTAGGAAAAAGTATATTTCACATAAACTGTTTGTTTTAACGAGATCTACATTTTTGGTGCAGTAAGCTTTTATCCATCTATTATGGTCTATCATATGCAATATTCAGCAAAATGTATCCAGAATGAAGAGGTATTTAAAGCCTATTACAAAGACACACACGGACCTTTTTCGAAAGATACTTTTTTTTTTTTTTTAGTGTTTATTGGGTGTAATACAATACATTAACTACCTAATATGTATTTAGCATCGTTCATGTAAAGAAAGTAAACAGATCATTTTAAAAAAAAAAAAAGGTCAATGTGTGTATGTATAGACGAGTTAGCTCAAAAACTAATAGACCGCTAAATGTCAAATTTGGTATTTAAGTTTAATATCTCCCAAGCATGCATCACGAAGTATTTCAAGATATTAACCCCCCCCCCAAACTACCTTATGCATGGAATATTTTTTTGAAGTTTTTGTATTTCTCAAAATGAATCTAACAATTTTGATTAAAATACTGTATATTAACGATACTTACATGACAAATGGGACAAATATCTTTAATTTTCTGGGAATAGTTTTTGAATACTCTTCACTCTGGACACATTTTGAATAATTGGTAAACCGCAAGGCATAAACAAAAATTTACAACACAAAAAATGAAGATTTTATTAAAACACTCAATTTGTGCCATATACAGATTTATAAAGTTGGCCTTTTTAAAAATATTTCTTGTGATTGGATTCAATTTTAAGCTACTTAAACTTTTTTCAAACGAGAGGTCATTTTTGTTTCATTTCTCGTTTGTCTTACTCTGGTCATGCAAAGCGAAACTGAATTTCAATTGTTTCTAATAGCGACCAGATTTTTAAAATATTTGAGAATCGCTTTAGCCTGGTGTATTTATTTATTTATTTATTTCCCTTCTACTAAGAAAGAACTAATACAACAATGTTTATTTAGATTACCACATAGTAAAAAAATATTTTGTAACAATACTTTTTACTTTCTCTATACGCACTATGTACATAGTCTATAGAGAAGGTATTGCACTCCACCAAAAAATTCGATACCGAGATTTCACCGGAAATATATGTTTTAGGGTCCCCTGTATCCAAAAAAAGTATTTTCAGAAAAAGGTCCTTGTGTGTGTGTCCGTGTGACTTTGAGGACGATAACTCAAAAACGAAAAGTCGGTAAAATACCAAACTTGGCATTTAAGTTTAGTATCTCCCAGGGATGCGACACGAATATTTTGAGAAAAATCCCCCCACCCCAAACTATCGTTTACATGGAATTTTTTTCGAAAATTTTGATTTTCTAAAAAATGGCTCTAACGATTTTGATTAAAATATCGTGTATTAAATATATTTACCTGACAAATAAAATGTATATTTGGAATTTTCTGGGAATAGCCTCTGAAGACTACTTTATTCTGGGTCAATTTTACGGAATTTTTCGTAACTGCTAAACCGTAAGAGATGGACAAAATCTTACCACACAAAAAATGTAGATCACTTTAAAACACACAATTTATTTTATAGATTTTTTTCGTGGAGTTGATTGTTTTTCAGATATTCCTTGTTTTTGGTTTCAACTATAAAGACATACTTTTCTCATACAGGACTTTGTGAACTCCTGTCCATACAAACAAAGGAACTTCATTCACATAGCAACCAGCTTTTGACTATCAATTTAACCTATGGTTCTTCCTTATTTCGCTTCTACTTACAAGGAAGCTGCTATTTTTTTTTCTCCATTAGCATGAAGTATATATAAGCATAAGATTTTTAACGATAATTTGTTGGAGAGATATAGAGAAAGTCATGTGAATGGAACACATTAGATTTTTAGAGAAAGTAATGTAAAAGGAACACATCAGATTCTTAAACAGGTAATCTGTACGTGAATCCACCGGTCCAGGAATACTAGCATATAAGGTCCTTCGAAAGCAATTTTAAACTTTAAACTGACAAATACTATAACATTTTACTATTTTAGATAGGATTATAAACAAACAAACCAACAAACAAAAAGTCACATACTAGGCAAGCAATAGGATTTGGTTTTCTTTTCTTTTTTTTTTCAGTTCGCCATTGAAATGGGTATAGTTTTGAGGAATACAACAATAGTAATTTTATTCATAGTGCTATAAGAGCTTTGTAAGTTACAAATTATGGCCCTCTTATTAAACAAGAAGACATTCATGAAATAAAAGTTATAAAATTGTGTGACTTCAATGCAAAATTCAGCATGGCACTTATTTCTTCGAGGAAAACAACAATGGAATAAGACTGTTAATGTAAATAGTGAGCACAAGTTTTGCGTGCTACAAAATTTCGTCATCCCTAGACTGAGGAACCATGATATGGAAAACATAACTGCCCCATATATACACCCCTGCAAAATAATTAATTAGCCATATCTTTGGCGATCGTGTCGTCAATAGACACTTTCCAAAAAAGTGGCCGCCACGATCTCCAGATCCCAATCCCACCGACTCTTGGTTGTGGGTTACTTTAAAGAACGAGTTTTCTTGACACATCCAACAACTCGACAGCAACTGAAATAAACTATCTCACAAGAAATTGTTAATTTTCCAAGTTATCATCTGCAAAATGCTGTGTATGAAGTGGCAAAAAGAATGGTGTGCGTTGAACAGAGAACGGAGGACATTTTACCAATGCCTTATAAAACCTCACTATTGGTCCAGTATGAGACTTCTTTTGTTTTTTGTATCTCAAATATTATAATATTTATAACGGTTTAAACTTTGAAGTAACTTTTAAAAGAAACTATATTTTGACAACAAGGTTAGGTACATTGTGTTTCGCAAAACTTTGCGACTTCCTTTAGGGAATGCAATTTTATCCCTTCATTCATCTCACTGCTAAAGCTAATAAATGTGTACAATTTGGAAAACCTAGGGTATGAAAACTGTGTTGTTTAAATCTAAACCATTACATATTTCATACAATAACAGTGATTAATTGTAGCTTGCATGGTTCTTAATACATTTTATTGTTTAAATTTATTGTTGCAATAAAATTGGTCTATTAGATGCATGCTTTAAAATATTCACCTAAAAATACAAGTTCTACAGTAAAAGAGTGTAAAAATTGAACATTAATTCGATAAAACGTTATGGTCATATCAGTTGTTATATTAAAGGGGAAACAGATTCTTGTAGACCACGACGTATGAGGGTCTTCTGTATAAAAAAAAAGATTTTTAGAAAAAGGTCCGTGTGATCATGTGTGTGTGCGCGTGTGTCCATGTATCCGTGTGTCTTTGATCACGATAACTCAAAATCGAAAAGTTGATAAAATTCTAAACGTGGTATTTAAGTTTAGTATCTTCCAAGGATGGGATACGAAAATTTGGAGAAAAATTCCCGCACCCGAAACTACCCTTTAGATGAAAAACATTTAAATTTTGATATTTGCATAACAAAATATATATCTTGAATTTGCTATGAATAGCCTCGAAGACTTTAAATCTAGATTAATATTACTGAATTTTAAATAACTGATAAACCGTCATAGAATGATAAAGACTAACATCACAAAAACTGTGGATCACATTAAAACACACAATTTATGTCGTGTACATTTTTCGTGGAGTTGACCATTTTTCAAATATTCCTTATTTGTTTCAGTTTTAAAATACTTTCTCATACGATAATTTGATAACTCCTGGCAATGCAAAGAAACGAATTTCAGTCACATAGGAACCATTTTTTAAAACATTATTATTGCTTTAGCCTAGCTTATTCCTTAATTTCTTTTCTACTTAAGCAAAATTAATGACTATTTCTGCTAATATTTAATGTTTATCTCTATTAGAATGAAATGGATAGAAGAATAAAATTTGTAACAATAATTTGTTCCAGAGGTGCAGAGAAATCATGTAAAGGAACACTCTCTGAAATATTTAACCTTTTCGATGATTTTTAATTATGCTTAAAGGTTTTATTTGGCATAAAAGAACCTTGACAGGCCTAAGAATGAGTAGTACTCAAGAGGTATGATGAATACTGGGTATATAATAACTAGAGAGTTAGTATTGTCCACGAAGGTGGTCCTAAGTTTGGTGTTCTTTACTTTTCTGAAACCAGCACGGCAATAGGCAAGCTTCTCTCTTCTTGGCAGGTAAATTACTTTCTGAGCTGGGGAAGGCTTTTACGTTCTTGAGACAGAAACATCAAAGTGACCGTAGTTTTCTTGTAAGAGCTAAAAGCTAGTAGTACTCTTTTCGCTATGCGTTAACTTGCACCTTAACAGTTCACTACAATATTCTCCAAGTTTCCGAAAGCTTTTCGTCTTTAATGATCACAGCACAGGTGTACAAACCTAACCCTTGTAGGTAGCTGAAAGTAGCTCAAGTATTAGCTTTCCAGGTGTAATACTACAGTATTGTAAACTTTAAGGTCTACAGCACTTGTTTTTAAAGGGTGCACCGCGGCAAAGTAGGATATCGCGAGATACCGTACAATTTTTGCTCTCTACACGTATTATGTATAGAGAAGGTATTGCATTTCAACCAAACATTCGATACCGGGATTTTACCGGAAATATCTGTTTTAGGGCCCCCTGTATCCAGAAAAGTACTTTCAGAAACAGGTCTGTGTGTGTATGTGTATGTCGGTGTGTCCGTGAACACAATAACTCAAAAACGAAAATTCGGTAAAAATACCAAACTTAGTACTTAATTTTATTATCTTCCAAGGATGCGACACGAACCTTTTGAGAAAAATCTTATGTGTTACACTCACATGACTTTCTCTAGCTGTTCTGCAAACTTCATACATAAGATTCTTCTTTCTCCACCTTGCTAATCGTGGCACTCATTAGCACAATGTTCTTATTATTTAGTTCCGTATAAGTAGGAAGAAAATAAGGGAATACACTAGGCTAAACCAAAAGTCAAATGTTTTAAAAGCTTTCGTTATGTGATCGTCATTACAAATCGCTTCTTTTCTTGGCCAGGAGCAGAACAAAAGAAAAACGGACACTCCCGTCTGAGAAAAGTGTAAGTACTTCACAACTGAAACTAATAACAATGAATACCTCGAAAACTGTAAGCTCCACGAGAAAAATGTATATGACATAACTTGTGTATTTTAACAGGACCTACATTTTTTGTACAGTACGTTTTTGTCTATCTCTTACGGTTTGCTAGTTATGACAAATAAGCAAAATTCATCCAGAGAAAACAGGTCTCCAGAAGCTATTCCCAGAAAATTTAAGATATACATTTTATTTGTTGGATAAATATCTTTAATATGTGATATTTTAATCAAAATTGTTAGAGCAATTTTTAAGAAAATCAAAATTTTCGAAAAAAGTTTCATGTAAAGGGTAGTTTGGGTGGGGGATTTTTCTCAAAATCTTCGTGTCGCATCCCTGGAAGATACTAAACTTAAATACCAAGTTTGGTATTTTAGCTACTTTTCGTTTTTGAGTTATCGTGTTCACAGACACACGGACACACACACACGGACCTTTTTCTGAAAATGCTCTTTTTAGATACAGGGGGTCCTAAAACATGTATTTCCGGTGAACGAATTTTTGGGTGGAATACAATACTTCTCTATCCCTATGTACATTGTACATATGGGGCTAGAGAAAGTAAAAATAACATCAAGTTTTGTGTCATGGAAGATTCCAAGCCTGCAAGTAACAATTCGGCCCTCTTTGTTGCCAATGTTATTACTTTCTGTAGCTGAAATTTATGTCCGTTTGATTTAGAGTAAATGTATAAACGCTTAAACTAGCTTAATCAACAAAACAGAATTCATATGGAAAATTCATACAGAATGAAGTGGCCATCAGAGGCTATTTCCAGAACATTCAAATATGCATTTTATTTATGCATTTTATAGATATCTTTAACATATGGTGTTTTAATTAAATCATTAGAGACATTTTGGAGAAAAACAAAACTTGTACACAATTTTGCATATAAAGGGTAGTTTGGGATGGGGACATTTTTTTGAGAGCCTTCGTGTGGCCTTTTTGGAGGTTATTAATCTTAAATGGTACTAAGTTTACCGACATTTCGTTTAAAATATATTCTGTCCACAGACACACACACAAACACATACGCACACACACACATGGATATTTTCCTAAAAATATATAATTTTTTTTTTTTTTTTGGATTCAGGAGGCCTCAAAATATATATTTCCGGTGAAATATCGACTTCGAATTTTTGGGTGGAATATAATAGCTTCTGTAACTACTATGAACATTCTGTGTACATATGTGCTAGAGAAAGTGAAAACGCACTTTTGGCCATTTCAAAGGTCTATCATGCTTAGTGAATAAAATGTTTTTTACTTTCTCTACAGAGAAGGTATTGCACTCCACCAAAAATTTCGATACCAGATTTCACCGGTAGTATATGCTTTAGGGTTCCCTGAATTAAAAAAAAAAAAGGTCCGAATGTGTGTGTGTCTGTCCGTGTATCCGTGCGTCTGTGTACACAATAACTCAAAAGTGAAAAGTCGGTAAAATACCAAACTTGGTATTTAAGATTAGTATCTTCCAGGAATGCGACACGAAGATTTTGAGAAGAATTCCCCCACTCTAAACTACCCTTTACATAGAACTTTTTTCGAAAATTTTGATTTTCTCAAAAATGGCTCTATCGATTTTGATCAAAATATCGTATATTAAAGATATTTGCCTGACAAATAAAATGTATATTTTGAATTTTCTGGAAATAGCCTCTGAAGACTGCTTTATTCTGGGTGAATTTTACGGAATTTTGCATAACTGCTAAACGTAAGCGATGGATAAAAACCTACCACACAAAAAATGTAGAGCACATTAAAACACACAGTTTATGTTGTAATCAGTTTTTTCATGGAGTTGTTCGTTTTTCAGATATTCCTTGTGTTTGGTTTCAACATGAAATAAATAGAAGCATTAGCTTTCTAACAATAATTTGTTGCAGAGATGTAGAGAAAGTTATGTGAATGGAACACATAAGATTTTTTGGTTTGTTGCGCGAACAATTATTTGCTGAGAACAAAAATTACTGGGATACTTTGGGTTACAATGTTATTCTATGTATATATTAGAACATTATTGAGTGGTGGTGTCAGTTTGCTGTGCTGAGATGCAGTGCGCAGGGCCGGAAAACGCAAAACGTCATTTGAATTACCAGGGTTCGTTATCATGATTAGGTCACATGCTCTGTTAAAGCCCCGGACCGTGAAACATTGTCAGGGAGTGTTTTTCCTTGGCGGAGACATAATCGTGTTGAACTAGTTAGCTTGTCCCCGCGTTTTGTTGTATTTTTAATGCCTGAGCAATCACACGTGGTTGCCGCTGCAACTCCCCGGGCCCACACAACCGAGATAACATGGTTTACCGACTCTGACACAGTTGATATCACTGCTAACCACTCTGATGTACACTCGCTCCCAGAAGCTTGCACCTACTGGAGGAGGATGTACTGTTTCCGAAGGGTTGTGTGTGTAAGCACAACATTGAAAAACAAAACATTGGATAAGGCCAAGATCCTTTTTTAATCAACTTTATAAGCGGTAGCCGGGCTTAGGCCGTGGTCTAAACGTTTCGCCGAAATCTACGTCCGGCATCTTCAGGAGCCCACCACACTGATCTAATAGCTTTGTTCCCTGAAGATGCAGGACGCAGATTTCGGCGAAGCGTCGGTAATTAAATCATTTAGACCACGACCTATAAAACGGCTACCATTTATAATCAAGTTGACAACGCCGACCGTGAAAGCCTAAGTATTTATGTAATTGTTACATTCTTTAAGAATGCAAATTGAAGATTTTCATAAAAAGGCAAGTTGGTATTATTATCGTTTTGTAATCGGCTTACCTCCCCACATGTGTAGGACTGATGCCTCCCCTAGGACTTACAAGTCAATGCCTAGGGGTCAGAAGCCTAACGGGTAGCCCGGCATGAACACGAGAATGTGGATGGTATGAAATGTAGGCTAAATTGATGATTAGCAAGGTGATGATGGAGCAATTGGTGGAATGAGTGAGGACCTGGAGAAAACACGCCCAGAAGCCGCTTCGTCCACCACGAATCCCAGATGCTGACGCTTGGGATCGAACCCAGGCCGCCTAGATGGGCGACGAGTGGTCTAACCACTTAACCACAACGCCGCCTTGGTGTTATTGTCGTCCTATTGAAATGGTTAACATGCGCGGCATCAAAGCCTGCAATAAGATTGCTATTCGGTGACGCAGAAAGCAACGTTGTCACTTTTTCTCCAAGTAAATAGAATTACACGCAAGGACAGTTACTTCTTAGCGTACCAAGTGAATAACAACATTAGCAAGGTTCTTATTAAGTGCAACGAGAAAACCTACTATACAGTGCTAATAATATCTAACCACATTGTCTACTTACATTACGCTATGTCGTCGCTTTCCTCCATGTCACTGCCATTTTTAATCGCATGTATCACAAACGAAGCATTGTCGCGTGAAACACCATCAGTTGAAATTTTTGCTCTTGTTGTATGATGTGTTGAACACAGTTTTCCCACATACCCGAATCTATATTCCGTACACATTCTCTCAACACTTTTTCCACACTGTCACTCATAGAAGGAAGCCACGTTCCGGTTTCTTACGGCATGTATCAGCTCAATCAGATTGAGACAACATGATATGGTGGTAACTTGAGGCCATGATATTTTGCCATTGCGTCTATTACATTCACGCTCTGTATACTGGCTTCCCGAATTTTCTCCAAGAGAAAAATGAAAATATACAACTCAATTTAGAGGCATTATTTCAGGAATAAAAAGTATTAATGTACTCAAAATTTCTAAAGTGACATATTAATGTTATTTTTAATTAACTTCTTTTCATCAGAAGTAATTTCTATTTTGAATGAGAGAGAAAACGTTGCATTGCTGTGTTTTACTCCATGTGTAGTTAACGTCTGTCATTTGTGATTTCTACGCATCCATTGGTTGAAGTGACGCGCTCATTGGTGCACTGCAAAACGATGGCTACCTCCGAGAATAATCGGTGCATTATCTCAAAAGTTTCTATTAACAGAGATTAAGTGCATGTTAATCTTTTCAGCAGCACGAAAATACCGTCATGTACTGGCATTTGTTACATGTCTCCAAAACACACTTGGTACTAGTTCATAGGTTAGTTCGGATTTAAATGTAAATGGCGTGTTATTTATGGACGCTCTTTAACTACTCTGGTTCTCAGCGTCCCATTCTAAATTGGGTGTAAAAGAGCGCTTAATGTTGCACGCAAATCTACGACACGGGACCTACGGCTTTACTTTCCTTCCGAAGGAAGCCATGCTAAGGCTTTTTACACCCGCGACCCTGGGTATATGAAGTTAGCATGGTGACCACTACACCACGGAGGACGACTTTGGATTTGGCTTTCATTAGTCGTTCAACGTGCTTTCGCTAAAATGCTAAGGGAGTATTTACTTTTGGATGAGAAACTTGCGAGGAGATAAAAGTGAAACTGGATGCTGTTTATGGAGATCCTTCGCCATCTATGTAAACAGTTAAATATTGATTCAACTACTTTAAATGTGGGCGAGCATGCGCTTTTGATGAGGAGCGCCTAGGACGCCCGGAAGATAAAGTTGCCTAGGAAATCATTGAACAAGAGTTCGGAAAATGCCACGCTCGCTTTATAGCTTAAACATTTATATAGAGCATTCAAATGCTTCGTACCAAGTTCTTGTAGGAAAAGCAAGAAAGAAAGAAACGGGAAAAAAAAGAAGAGGACAACTAAAAGTAAATAATCAAGCATGTCAGTAAGATATATAGGGTCTTCTAAAAGTCATTTCAAACTTTAAAATATTTTAGATAAGACAAAGCAAAGGAAGTCAAACACTGAGCAAATAATGGGGTTTGGTTTGCTTTTCATTTCTTTCTTTTTTCTGCAATTCACCGTAACCATGGGTATAGTTTTGTTGAATAAAACATTAGTAATTTTATTCATAATGCTATAAGAATTTGTAAGTTACAAATCATGGTTCTATAACTAAATGATAGAATACCTACAGCAGATTCAATGCTATTAACAAAGGAAGAGGAATTTTACTCAAGGACTGAGAAAATTTAGAACGATTTAAGAGAAAGCCCATGTTCCATTTGTAATTACGGGGACTTAATCAGGGAGTTGAACAAATGTGGCTCTATTGCTAATAAGGAGAAATATGGTAGGCCCAGAGGTAATCAATGATATCACTGTTGCTGAAGTACTTCATATCTACACCTCTACAAAACAATTCATTACCTAGATCTTTGGCGATCGTGTCGTCAATAGACATTTTCTAACAAACTGGCCTCCGCGATCTCCAGATTTCAATCCGACCTAATTTTGGCTATGGTGTTACCTTAAATAATGAGTTTTCATTCAATAACCCAACAACAAATAAAAGGTCTATCTCGTAAGAAATTGCTAATATTCCAAGATATCGTCTGCGAAATAGTAGGGTCGCAGAAAGAATGGTATACGTGTAACAAGAGAACGGCAGACACCTTCTCAATGATATTAAAACCCCATTGTTTGTCTAGTATGTGACTTCTTTTGTTTTTCTAATTCAAATCTAAAATGTTTATAATGGTTTAAATGTTGGAGTTAATTTTGAAAGGGCATGTATTTGTTTCGAATGGCATGAACCTGCAAAGGTACATATGTATACAACGCACATATACACAACCGAGTGGTTAGACCACTTGTCTCTCACAAGTAGTCCAGGTTCGATACTAGGAGACCGCATGCGAGATTTGTGATGGAAAGAGCGGCGCAGGGACGGGCTTTCTCCGGGTTTTCCTGTTTCCCCAGCCATAGAATTCCATCGGTGCTCCATCTTCATTCCAAGTATCATAGCCTTTGGTGCCGCATTTGGTAAAAACGGGCATTAAACATTATAAAAACACATTATGTTTCTATAATAGGATTTTATCTATATTTTCAGATTTACTAGTAATAAAAGTTATACAAAATTTAATTAAATAAAGGTGACTTCATATGCTATTCACAGAAATCTCTAGATGTAATGTTTTTTCTCATGGAATAACACAGAGCTGTTTAGTCGCCCTCCGTGGTGTACCATGCTAACCTCTAAAACCCAAGATTGCAGGTCCAAACCTGGCGGAGGCTGATGAATTTTTTATGATGGATCCTTAGTATGGCTTCCTTCGGAAGAGAGGTAAAGGCGGTTGTCTCGTGTAACATTTATTTGCATGTGACCCATACCTTGAAAGAGGAAGGTTTCTGGGTAAAATTTTCCGCCATTTTGCGCCCGCAAGTCGTGATTTCGTCCTACAGTGCCATCTGTGGGTGACGAACCGATCCCTTATCACCATGGTGCATAGCAGCGAACTCACGGACTAAAAATTGAAATCCAATCATGGAGATAATTCACCTGGCAATCTGTGTCCATTAGGGCTCAAAGTTCTGAGACTGACTTTGCGGATTGTTTCCTTAGCCTTCGTTTTTATGCCCTATGGTTTATCAAATGCTGTGGATAGTGTTAATTCTCACAGATTCGCTGAAGCCAAATACGGTATTTATTAATAACCACGAAAAAAATTGACACATTTCCTTAAAAGAAAAAAAAAGAACTATTTTTATTATATATATATATATATATATATATATATATATATATATATATATATATATATTCCAAGACATAACAGAGTGAATCTTATTTATTTGTATTTACTTCCATACAACGAGTATTATACTGTGATTTTCAAAAGTACAATTATACGAAAAGTGTAGCAATTCTACTAGATGACCAAACTACACCGTAATTAACGTGTGCAGATATCCCTTCTTGCGTTAAAAGAATTACAGGAACTGGTGAGAGTGACCTTCGCTTTCGCCGTCTTGCTTATCAGCGGAGACGGTGAGCTGGCCACGCTCATTGCGAGGGGTAAAACTGAGTTCGGTCTCACCCATCCTCCTTTTGGATTTTAACTTGAAATTTCCCCGCTGAGTTCTGCAACTGTTTAACGCACCAAGGAATATCTGCATACGCCAAATAAGGGGCAGTTGGACCACCTGGTATTCTCAATACTTTTATGTATGTTGTACTCATACTTTCATATCTCACTTTGATATTTTTAAAAATGTACTTTACTGCTTTCTGGATAAAATTTGACGAATGCACAAAGAAGGAACAGAACAGCTGATAAATCGTAAGCCTACTAAGGCAAAAACATCACCATTATTTAGATCCCTTATACAAATGTCACCAGAAAGATAATATGAACTGTACATTGCTGGCCCCGGTAGCCGTGGTCGTTGACATTTTGCCACGAAAGGATCGCAGGTTGGAACCCAGCTATGGACATGGATGTGTAGTGTTGTTTTTCTATATTTGTGTACTATGAGGGCCACTATTTACATTTTGAGCCCAGGCAAAACTGACTGCTGTAAGTGCCATCTGGTGTTTCCACGGGAAAGTTTGATATTCTTGATTATGGCATGCATTCAAACTATCCGTAATAGCACTAGTGTCATATCTCTTTTGTTTTACTCAGTCATCGAAAGTGAACGGAATTTAATGTCAATCGAATAGCGACAGCTTTTAAAACATTTTACTGTGGTTTTATTTCCCATCTACGCACAAAGAACTACGACATTAAAGTATTTCTACTAATGTTTATCTTCATCAGCATGAAGTAGATAAAACAAAAGACTAGTTTGTTTGTAAAACAGTTTGAGAAAGTCATGTGAATGTAACAAATCAGATTTGTTTATATCGCTGCTGTATCGGCAGGTGGTTATACACATTTCTGGGAATGAAACTGTATCGGGTAGTTGGGGGGGGGGGGAGATAGGCGCGGTGCTGTGGGAAACTGTTTATTTAACGGTGGGATTAGCAAGGGGTTGCGAGTGTCCAACCTGATTTCCAGCCGGTGACAAATGGGCATCGCATTCACTGTGCAGGATGCCGGAAGTAGGTGGCGTCACGTGTAAACAGATTGTGCTAAATCTGCACAGCGCGAAATATTGCCTTTGGATTTGGCGAGCCAGCGTGGGATACATTTCAAAATTATCCACACCCACAAGGACACGTGTTCGACTAACTTAAAGGGTGAATGAGGATGAAAAGCATGGCTTGATAACGTGAGCGGAATCAGCTCTGTTCTTCTACTAGAGATAAACGCTGAGACATTTTAGAAATAAACTTAAAATAAACTTATAAAATATAAGATTGCATATGAACTATGAGTTCATTTTTAGAAAAATGTCCGTGTTTGTATCTGTTAGTATGTGTGTGTGCAGCATAGCTCAAAAACTAAAAGTCCGTTAAATACCAACTTGGTATTTAAGTTCAGTATCTTCCAAAGATGCGACACGAATATTTTCAACAAAATCTCGCCACACCAACTACTCTTTACATGGAAAATTTTTTAAAATTTTTGATTTTCTCAAAAATGGCTCTAACAATTTTCATTAAAATATGGTATATAAAGAAATGTATATAACAAATAAAAGTTATATCTTGAATTTTCTGGGAATAGCCTCTGAAGACAACTTTATTCTGGATGAATTTTGCGGAATTTTGTATAACTGGTAAGCCGTGAGAGATAGACAAACACTTTCAGAATAGTGAATGTAGAGCTCGTTAAAACACACGGTTTATGTTCTATACATTTGTTTTCGTGGATATACATTTGATAGTTTTTGAGATATTCCTTTTTATTGGTTTCAGCTATAAAATAATTATACTTTTCGTATACGGTAATTTAACTTCTGTCCATACAAACAAAGGAACTTCAATCACATAGCAACCAGCTTTTAACTATCAATTTATGTCAGTACCTTACTTCCCTTTTATTTACATAGAAGCAAGTAATAAGACGCTTTCTGCTAATTTTGTCTCGATTAGCATGAAGTAAATAGAAGAATAAGCGTTTTAGCAACAATTTGTTGTAGAGATGCACAGAAAGTCATGTGAAATGAACACATCAGATTTTTTCTAAAACAATGTGTAATGTTACCTCGAATATTTATTCCCATTTAACCCACAAAAATGAACTTGTTGGCTAAACTATGAAGTTCAGGACTCATTGTAAGCCGTCACTGGGGCATGTCATCTCAATATAATTTGGGGTCTCCTTATGGTTTACCGGGAAAATCTCTGGTCATTTTTCGGAATTTAATGTCCTGTTGGCCTGTTTCTATTAAATTTTGCTTATATCGAACTTAAATATGAGAAATAATCTATATGAAAAATAATCATAACCAAATATAATATATTAAAAATATAGATTAGCCTCAAATGAAATATTTTTACTGTAATAACATGTTACTGGCTATAGGTGATTGGAGAACCTGGAAGGATGCAGAGAGACACATCGTTCAAATCACTATGATATTTAGTTTTACCTTTCGAAATTGAGTTTTATTTATGAACACTTTTTCCCTGCTATGTTTCACAGCGTCCCATTCTATATTGGACGTGGAATACCGGCCTTGTTCATATTTGAGGTTCTTTTATGTGCCGCAAATCTACGAAAGGAGACTATCGGTTGTACCTCCCTAAAGCGGAATACTACATATTTTGGATGAAGCTCGATTTAGAGTTGGTTCACTCTGATGTTGCCGTTAATACTATTTATTCTGGTGGAATTTAAAATCTGAGAACGCTAATTCATAGAATACATGATGTTAGGGGTATAGATGCAGCTATTTGGATAAATGGTATCTTAATGTGTATCCACTTCAGTGTGTTAATTGATTATTCTCTTCGTCCCACAATTTTACCAGAAGTCAAATTAACAAAGTCTGTCGGTATAGTCTATCCAATTGTTTCCATTTTTTCACAGCTCAATACGTGACCTCCTGGTCTAGTTAGTGTGGGGTCATTAGTCTTGTAGAAAGAATTCAAATTCAGTTCCTATATAACAATCGTTGTAGCGAGGCCTGCCCTCTCAAGATTACGCCTTCCAACAACTTGCGTTCTCGGGGAAAATAAATACGAATATCTTGGGTGTACTGCGCCTAGTAGGAGATACTAAACAACTTGAAAACATAGTTCCCTTAATAAATAAAATTATAAGTCTGCAAATGAAACAAATATTGATGTAATGTTGTTAATTACTCTTTTCTTAATTACCAATTATACCCCTAACAGCCTGTATGCGGTTGCAAATCTGTGTCTTATTTCCTCAGCTTAGCTGTTGAGGTGCGATGAACGGCTTGCTGAGGTCATTTCGGACTAAGACAGATGACATCCTTACGGCGTGGAGAAGTTACAGCGACAGAGACAAAGCGCTACAGCAATTTTCTGGGTACTCACTTAATTTGTTCTAATGGTGAAGACGTTGTCATTTGCAGCGTTTTCACGCAACATGAGAACAGAAAGGCTACTTCAAGCTCTTACAAAATCTGCGTCGTCAAATGTTAACGTGTGAGGAGATTGCTACATCTGTCTTCATACCAATTTAAAGATTTAAACACTCCTAAATTTCGTTGCCTTTGCTCTTTGTGATATAATCTTAGGTTAGGTTAACATTACTAGTAATTAGAAACGAAGACACAAGAAGATATTTAGACATATTTTTATTAAAATAAAATAGAGAAAAATGGAAAAAGTCATTTACAAAGAATGTATAACTCTCCCACCCCTTTATAGTCCAACAAATATAAACCTTTACGCTATAGAACAATAGACTGATCAGTAAAAAGATGGGAAGAAGTGTGGGGCCGGAACAGAAGAATGTTCCTGAACCACAAAAAGTTGATGATGATGATGATATACAACACTCAATGAGTGTATACATATGTGTTCCTTATAGGTTGCTGTATCACTGCATCGATTTCCTCCAATCTTGGCACAGATAAACTTGACACAAGGTAAAAACTACTGTCTAGCTTAGAACTTGAAATTCCGCCCTATTTCACACATTAATTTGTTTTATTTTATAATACCTACTAAACCCCACAGGTCCAGCTATATATTTCTGAATTACTTAAGTTTTCATGGTCTCGAAAAGTATTAAAGGAAAGAGGGTACACAAATTATTCGTTGATACCCTTTCTGGTATTGATCATTTTCGAATTCTAAGCTAGAGTGTAGTTTTTGCAATGTGTGAAAGTTATGTAGGATTTTACACACACGGTGCAACGATATAAAGGTCCATAAAGAGCATACATACATACATACATACATACATACATACATACATACATACATACATACATACATACATACATACATACATACATACATACATACATACATACATACATACATACATACATACATACATACATACATACATACATACATACATACATACATACATACATACATACATACATACATACATACATACATACATACATACATACATACATACATACATACATACATACATACATACATACATACATACATACATACATACATACATACATACATACATACATACATACATACATACATACATACATACATACATACATACATACATACATACATACATACATACATACATACATACATACATACATACATACATACATACATACATACATACATACATACATACATACATACATACATACATACATACATACATACATACATACATACATACATACCTACCTACCTACCTACCTACCTACCTACCTACCTACCTACCTACCTACCTACCTACCTACCTACCCACCTACCCACCTACCCACCTACCCACCTACCTACCTACCTACCTACCTACCTACCTACATACATACATACATACATACATACACACACATACATATGTACATATACACATACATAAATGAAATTATTATTAAAATAAGATTAGTATTCATATTCAACCAACTATTCTATTTAATAAACGAAGCATATATGCATAGGTAATTACATACAATACAGCCTTTATATCATAGATGTCCCTTGTTATTAGCTTAAATTTTAAAATATTTATACTTTTTTTTCAAACGGGAGGTTGTCATCCGTTTTTCTTTTGTTTTAATCCTGGCCACACAAACAGTACTGAATTTCACTGTCAATAGAATAGCGACAACATTTAAAATATTTGAGTGTCGCCATTCTCTTATTTTCCTTCTATTTACAGGCAAGTAATATGACAAGTTTGCTAATGGTAATCTCGATTAAAATAAAGTAATTAGAAGAATAATGTTTTATAAGAATAGCTTGTTTGTTGAACAGGCAGAGAAAGACTTGTGAATATCATTAATCAGTATTTTCTAAAAATACTTTTCGTTGAATTCAGGGGGTCTCAAAATATATATTTCCGGTAAAATGGACATAAAATACTCTGGATTGTAACCTGTATAAGTTGCACACCCCTTTCTACTCAGAGCTACCGATTATATATTTTAGTTTCACAAAGTGTATTTTGGTTTGCCATCTCCGAAACGCCATAATGAACGAATCACCTATCACAGGGATCTAACGTTAAAAGCAGTGAAAAACAAAATAGTGAATCAATACTCAATACGGGTATCATATGATAGCGTCACATAGAAGAGATTAGATTATTATTTCATTTATAGCGTGGGATACGGCTTATACGTTTGATACGCTATGCATAATACATCGTGCCATTCGATTAATAGCATTAAAACATCTAACAGGAGCTTAAAACTGTACTGAAGAGCTATAGCATACAAAGTTCAAAGGTGGTAGTATAGTTCACCCAGGATGCAACACTATACAACAGGCATGCCCATATAAAAGGTGCAGTAAATCATTTCATCCGTGTGAAGCATTGCGGCATGCTCCTATGCGACGCAATGACATGTTTGCAAATACAAACCCTTCCTCATCTGCATCTATTGTTGTCTTTATTTTGTTTACTTCAGTGATATGTTTTACTTTGAACGAGTCCATCAATATCTGCTGCTTCGGATGATGCTTACGATTTTGTGTGTGTGTGTGGGGGGTTCCACACTGCAGCCACCAGGGGATTATGGTGCATCAGACCCCAGGAGAATAAGAAAACATGAGAGTATTATCGACGTGGGGAAAGAGCCACCGTGGAGGGTACTTAACATAGACCAAACAGTTAATCATCTCGGACGGGAAGCGCTAGGAACTCACGCCTCCCGAATGCCACTTGACTCGGTTGATGATATCGCACAGAGCCTTAATAGATGAACCAAATGATCGTCGCATAGTCTACGGCGATGTTAGTTTTTTATATAATATATTTAAAGAAGTTTTGCTCGCAAACGTATGTGAAGCCAAACATTGCCATTAAATGTGATGCAAATAATCGCAATTTGATAAATGAATTCTTGAGCAATGATTAAATAAAACCAAACCTCTTTCTTTTGAACATTTATGTTCGTAAACTTCTGTACAATTCCACTTGCAGTTCATATGGAGCCTCTTAAAATGATATAAAATATCTGATGTGTTAAACTCACATGACTTTCTCTGGCTGTTCTACAAACTTCTTACATAAGATTGTTCTTCTTTCTGCACCTTGCTAATCGAGGTAATCATTAGTACAAAGTTCTTATTACTTAGTTCCTTATAAGTAGGTAGAAAATAATGGAACACACTAGGCTAAACCGATAGTCAAATGTTTTATAAGCTGTCGTTATGCGATTTTCATTACAAATCGCTTCTTTTCTCGGCCAGGAGTAGAACAAAAGAAAAACGGACATCCCGTCTGAGAAAAGTATAAGTACTTCACAACTGACGCTAGTAACAATGAATACCACGAAAATGGTAAGCTCCACGAAAAAAATGTGTATGACATAACTTGTGTATTTTAACAATACCTACATCTTTTGTATATTAAGTTTTTGTCTATCTCTTACGGTTTACTAGTTATGAAAAATTAAGCAAAATTCATCCAGAATAAACAGGTCTTTAGAAGCTATTCCCAGAAAATTCAAGATATACATTTTATTTGTCATGTAAAGTATTTAATATACGGTATTTTAATCAAAATCGTTAGAGCAATTTTTAAGAAAATCAAAATTGTCGAAAAAAGTTCCATGTAAAGGGTAGTTTGGGGTGGGCGGATTTTTCTCAAAATCTTCGTGTCGCATCCCTGGAAGATACTAAACCTAAATACCAAGTTTGGTATTTTACCGACTTTTGGTTTTTGAGTTATCGTATTCACAGACAAACGGACACACGGACATACACACACACGGACCTTTTTCTGAAAATACTTTTTTTGGATACAGGGGACCCTAAAACATATATTTCCGTTGAAATCTCAGTATCGGATTTTTTGACCTTCTCTATACACTATGTACATAGTACGTATAGAGAAAGTAAAAATGATACTTCTTGCGTTTCGAGGCTGACATCTTTTTTGTCTTTGCTTAAGACAATGTGTCTATGAAATTTCACCAAACATTTCAAATATTTTTTTAAATTATATGAATTCTAAACTTTAAGGAAATATATAATTTTTCCCACTTGGTGAACTTCAACTACTAATTAACTGAAGCTATAGAAAGGAAGTGCGTGTTTATTTATAGGCACTTAAGGGCCTTAAATGTTTTTCCAACACTTTACCATACTACAAATGTTGCGCATGATCCAAGTTATACCGTCTTTCAAAAGAAAATTATAAAGTGGTCATATAGCTTTTCGAAATAATTCTGCAATTTTGAGAAATAAGTTATTACATTTTGAAAAATCAAGTTTTGCAGACTACGAAAGTTAACAGTTTTTTTTTTCAATCTCTGGCACTTATGTACATGCAATGTACTATTAGCTAGAGAAGGTATTGTATTCCACTCAAAAATTCAGTGGACATTTCACAGGAAGTATATGTTTTGAGTTCCCTGAGTCCGAAAGAAGCATTTTTGGAAAAAGGTCCGCGCGCGCTTGTTTGTGTGTGTGTGTCTGTAGACAGCGTATCTCAAAAACGAAAATGCTGTTATAAAGCCAAACTTGGTTTTATGTTTAGTATCTTGCAAGGTTGCCACACGAAGATTTTCAATTAAAAAAAAAAAACTCCCACCACAAACCACACTTTACAAGAAAAAAGTTTGGAAATTGAGTTTTTCTCAAAAATTGACTAAAATACCATATATTAAAATATTTACATAGCAAATAAAATGTATATTTTGAAGACCTCTTTAATCTGGATGAATTTTGCAGAATTTTACATTACGGTTAAACCGTAAGAGATAGACAGTAACTTGATATAAAAATGTAGATTTCGTTATGCACATACGTTTTTCTTGTAGAGTGGCCAAACATTGCCCTTATATGTAATGCAAATAATAGCAATTCGGAAAATGCGTTTAGAAAAAGAGTAATTTTTCTTGTTAAGTTGCCCGCTTTAGAGATGTTCCTTATTATTGGTTTCAGTTTTAAACTACCTAACCTCCCTTATTTCCTTTCTACTTATAAGGAAGCAAGTAGTAAGACGAATTCAACACCAGTTCTGAAGCGACCGCATGTGATGTTTTGTGGTAGACAAAGCGACGAAGGGGCGGGTTTTCTCCGGGTTCTCCGGTTCCCCCCGCCATTGAATTCCACCGGTGCTCAATATTCATTCCGTCTCTACTGAGGCCGCAGTAACCCTGGCTGGAATATAACTCATTCACTAAACTTTACATTTCAAAGCAATGTTAATAAATATAAAGAAAAGAAAACGTTAACTTTATCACCAATTGTAAAATAGATTATTCTGTACATTCTTGGACGTTCAATCTTTACACAGCTTCACTTAATTTTGATGGTAGTTCCCTGGACTCGTTTCGGCAATTCATCGTTGACATCTTCCAGCAGATTTTCGGACATCAGAGGTGGATGTCCTTTCTGGACTTCTAATATAGATGCCGTTCCAATTGGGACGTACTCGAGTGGTACTGGCTGGACTTCTATAACATCTGCCTTCTTCCGACGTGACCTCTGGTAGAACAGCTCGGAAGTGTTTGCTAATTTTAAGTATTTAGATTATCCTGCTCACTTTTGGACTTTTGGAAATCCATCCCTAGAGTTATGTCTAGTTTGTCAGCACTGTTCGTTAGAACACTGATGGGTCGCGAATCAATAAGAAAAATCTGATTTGTTCCATTCACATGACTTTCTCTACAATTCTGCAATAAATTTTTGTTAAAAAGCTCATACTACCATTTACTTCCTGCTAATCGAGAAAATATTAGCAGAAAAAGTCTTATTACTTGCTTCCTTGTAAGTACAAGCGAAATAAGGGAGTACCATAGGTTAAAGTGAAGGTTGCTATGGGAATGAAGTTCCTTTGTATGGACACGAGTTCACAAAGTCCTGTATGTTTATTATAGCTGAAACCAAAAACAAGGAATATCTCAAAAACAATCAACTCCACGAAAAAAATGTATGTAACATACATTGTGTGTTTTAAAGTGTTCTACATTTGTTGTGTGGTAAGTTTTTGTCCATCTCTTACGGTTTAGCAGTTATGCAAAATTCCGTAAAATTGACCCAGAATAAAGAAGTCTTCAGAGGCTATTCCCAGAAAATTCAAAATATACATTTTATTTGTCAGATAAATATCTTTAATATACGATATTTTAATCAAAATCATTAGAGCCAGTTTTTATAAAATCAAAATTTTCGAAAAAAGTTCCATGTAAAGGGTACTTTGGGGTGAGGGCATTTTTCTCAAAATCTTCCTGTCGCATCCCTGGAAGATACGAAACTTAAATACCAAGTTTGGTATTTTACCGATTTTTCGTTTTTGAGTTATTGTGTTCACAGACACACAGACACACGGTCATACGGACACACTGACACACTGGCACACGGACACACACACACACACACGGACCTTTTTCAGAAAATACATTTTTTGGATACAGGGGACCCTAAAGCAGATATTTCCGGTGAAATCTCGGTATCGAATTTTTTGGTGGAGTGCAATACCTTCTCTATACACTATATACATCGTACGAGTAGAGAAAGTAAAAATGATAACACAGCTTCAGTTGGTTGTGCTGTCGTTTTTGATCTTGGATGTGAAGTACCTTACAACCAATCAATCTTGCATTAATGTACACAAGCTGCACTCCAAGCCCTGAAAAATGCGATAGATTTGAGTGTCAATGTTTAAATTTTAAGTGAATCTCAACCTGTGTTTGGAATAATTTTATTTATGACAAATGCAAATAATCTTGATCCCATTGCTGTTGACATCAGACAAACAATACATGAGTACAATAACCATTTATGTCTCTTTTGGGAGCGAGGTTATAATGGCAATGAAGTCTTAGAAACAGCTGACTAGCTTGCAAGGATTGCTTCAAATTGAGTGCATAGAATATGCTACAACAAATACCCAATTTCTGTGGTGAAGAAAACTAAAACAATATTTTATAACAGTTGGCATTTATTGTGGTCAGAAAGCAGAAGTCACGTCACAAAAAGCTTGTTCTTCCCATCAGTTCACGTTATACTAACTTTAAAACATTTTGAGCCTTCATTTGTATTAAGTCTTCATCTATGACTAGACACGTAAATTTGGTTCGCATCTAAAATAATGAGTCCAAACAATGCTACACATTATAATCACATTCAAAAAGTCATCATTCAATAAATAATAAACACGTAATCTTTATTTTTGATACATAATCCTCATTTGTATTTGATTTTGTAAACACCGACTGCTCTAATTATTTTTACTTTATATACACATACTATGTGCGTGGTGTTTAGAGAAGTTATTGCATTATATTGATGTCGAGATAACACTGGAAATTTGTTTTGAAGCGAAAAAATGCATTCGCAGTATTTAAGTTTAGCATCTTCCAAGGATGCGACACAAAACTTTCAAAAAAACTACTCTTTACATAGAAAATTTTTCAAAATGTTTTTGAGAAAACTGGCTCCAACGATTTTGATAAAATACTGCATAAAAGATATTAACATTACAAATAAAATGTTTTTCTTGAATTTTCTGAGAATAGCCTCTGATGTCCTCTTCATTCTGAATGATTTTTGCATCACTGACAAACCGTAAGATAGACAAAGGCTTAACACACACAAAATGTAGATCTCATTATGTCATATGTAGCTTTTTATGTGGAAAAATGAAATGGAGTTTTATTTATGGACGCTTTTTAACTGATATGGTTCTCAGCGTCACATTCTATGCTGGACGTGAACGACCGGTTAATTTTGCTCACAGGCCTCTTTTATCAGGCTTGAGGTTCATTCACGTGACGCAAATCTACGACACGGGACCAACGGCTTTACTTCCCTTCCGAAGGAGGCCATGCTAAGGATTTTTACGCTCGAAAAAAACCATCGTCCTCCGCTGGGTTTAAATCCGCGACCTTGGGTATATGAAGTTAGCATGGTAACCATTACACCTCGCAGGGCGACTTTTATGTAGAGCTAAGCGTTTCCGAAATATTCCTTATTCTTTGTTTCAATTATTTTCGTTTGGTTTCGTACTCGGCTTACCCTCTCCGTTTGTAGGACTGACACTCCCCTATAACTTACAAGTTAATGTCTAGGGTGTTTCAATTTAAAAATACTTAATTTTTTCTTAAATGGGCAGTCCCCGTCCGTTTCATTTTGTCTTTACTTTCGATCCTGGCCTTGCAAAGAAAACCGAAATTTAATGTTAATCGAAGAGCGACAGCTTTTAAAACTTTTGACTGTCTCTTGTAGCCCAGTGTAAGGTTATTTTGTTATAGAACAGATAGAAAAAGGCATCAGATTTATGTAAACACTATCAATGATATACAGATTCTCTCTCTGCCCCCCCCCTCTCTCTCTCTCTCTCTCTCTCTCTCCCGTAATGCCTATATTTGTAATGAAGTGTTTCCTTATGAGATACCCTTTGTAACAGGTATGCTGATTAATCTATAAGTTGAACTATGGAATATTGGATGTTGATGAGATGCTGGTTTACAATTTTGGTTTCGAGGTTTTTTTTTGGTGTACATTTCCCGCTGTTAGGAAGCATTTTCTGGTTTAGAGCCGTATTGTAACCCTTGTTTCTGCATCTGTTTGTGGAATTTTTAGCAGGGTAAGTGGTTGCTATGTATAAAATAGCCAGGCGGGTTGTGTCAAAGCAAGGGGCAGGCTTCCTTGTGATGTAATTACGTTCTAGAACCTACGTTGGTTGTTTGAACTAATTGTCCCGAGCGGCGGCCACCAGGAGACGCACACATAAACTCCACCGAGTTCTCGTGCGTTGTTTTTTGTTTTTCCTACCTCCTCACACCGCATCCTGCATATCTGAAAACAAAACACACAGCAGAGAGGCTATTTTTCAAGGGACAATGGGCCGGTTGCAAAAGTTGGCACAAATTGGAATGTTAATGGGGGTGGGTAGTAGACTAGGTGTACTGCATGAACCCGCAGGTTGTTGATAGGGGGGGGTGCAGGGTGCTCCAGGCCAAATGCCAGCTCATGCATGACCAGGGAGAAGGGTGGGGAGGCAATGCGCGGAATATTGAAATTATAATAATTAAATACCGGAAAGTGGACAAAATATATACGGCAGTATGCGCAATAATGGAGCGCTGCGACAATGGAGAGGGCCAATTTTTGTTGGCTTGTTGTGTTTTTTAAATAAACAAAAAAGTAATTAGTCCTGGTAATTAAATGGTATGCCTCTTGTATTGAAATTCGATTTCGGAACACGCATGCGCAAAGACTTGACATGGAAGGGGCGTGCTTTGTGGAACACGACTCTCTGGCAGCAGAATTTACCAAAATGTCACACAGACCCTCACATGTTGCTTGTCAGTAGCGCTTTTTGATTCCCCATTTTCAATTTTTCCCTCCGAGATTTACTAGTTATTTCTATAAGCTAAATCGTAGTATACATATATAAATAGTGTATAATAGTAGTATATATGTATACTAAGTTACATATATGTATATATATATATATATATATATATACATATATATGTAACTTTTTAAGTTCTTTATATCAAATTGTCCTCGCTTTTAAACGATTAGTAGTTATAATCTCCTGTTCCGTTCTTGTTCTTTCTCTAGCACGGATGTACATAGTAGGTAGAGAAGGTATGGTATTCTACTGTGTGCGTGTGTTTTTGGACAGTATAATTGAAAAACACAAAATCGGTTAAATACCAAACTTGGTATTTTATTCCAAAGATGACACTCAAAGATGCTCAAGAAAATTCCTCCATCCCAAATTATTCTTTACATGGAAGATTTTTTGAAATTGTCGATGTTGTAAAAACGGCTCTATGAATTTGATTAAAATATAAATAATATTTACATGTCAAATGAAATGTATATATTCGATTTGTTGGAAATAGTCTCTGAATTCCTCTACTGCTGGATCAAATTTGCAAAACTGATAAAACATAAATATAGGCAACAAGTTATTATACGAAAATATGTGATTTTCGTTAAAACACACAATTTATGCTCTAAAAATTTTTTCTGTGGAAATAATCTTTTCCAGGCATTCCTTTTATTTCAATTTTAAAACACTTTGCTTTTCTTAAACAGAAGCTATCTGTATTTCTTTTGTTTTACTCCTGACTATCTAAGAGATAATGACAATCGCATAGTGACAGCTTTTAAAACATTTAATTATCGCTTTAGACTAGTGTATTCTCTTAGTTCTCTTATATTTATCAGTAAATACTGAATAAGACCATTCTTCTAATGTTTATCTCAATTAGCATCAAGTAGATGGAAGCATAATCTTTTGTACAAAATTTGTTTGCAGAATAGTTAGGCAAAATCATGCGGATGGAACACATCAGACTTTGTATCCTTCCATTTATTACCCAGATCTCTCTTACCAATTGACCGATAATTCATTAGTACTTTCTCTGCACGTAGTATGCAGAAACTTGTTTATCGCTAAAACATACAATAATTGCATAATCCCGTTGGAATTATGTAATACTATGTGCATTCAATAAGTCCTTAGTAAATCCAAGAAATTACTCTCCTAGCATTGAAAAAAGTTTGTTTTTAGTAACTGTTGTCTCTTACTAGTTGAGAGTTAAAGCTTCAGCTATATCTGTCGCGTGGTTTCGTTGCCATAGGCGGTTGAATCAACATTCTTGTGCTTATTAAGGAAAATATGTGCAGTTATTTGAAGAAAAAAAATAAAAAAACAAAAAAAAAACAAAAAAAAAAAAACGAGCTTCTTGCGGTGATTAAACACTTCTATTTAAAACGCTCAACACCAAAAGAGATAAAAGCCGAGTTGGATGAGTTCACGGCACACCTGCTGCTGTGTTTACAACAATTTATAATTCCATAAATGAATTTAAACCTGGCCGTACATCCACATATGATGAACATCATTCCGGACGTCAAGTAGAAGTGACTTCCGCCGAAATGATTGACAAAATCCAGGATATGATTTTGAGTGATCGACGAATCAAATTTCGAGAAATATTAAAGGCCACAGGCTTATCACAAAGTACAGTGTCCTCAATTTTGCACCAAAAATTAGTTCTGACAAAGATCTCGGCAAGATGATCTGCTCTTAATGGAGAATAAACGCAATCGTGTAATCGATTCGGAAACTGGTTTGGCACTTTTCCGTCCGCTGCCGGGTTTCTCCATCGATACATAACTCCGGATGAAACACGAATACACTACTACACTCTAGAGATAAAGGAAACAGAAGATTTTTAAAGGCGAACCTCTCCAAGAAAAGGCAAAGATGGTGAAATCTGCAGACAAGGTGATGGCCTCGGTTTTTTAGATGCACGCGGAACCATCTACATTGATTATTTGCAGAAAGGAAGAACGATAAATGGACAGTATTATACATCGTTATTGCACTGGTTGAACGAAGAAATAAAAAAAAAAAGGTCCTCCTCTGGCAAAGAAAAATATTCTCTTCCATCAAAACAGTACAAAGGTGCACACCTGCGCAGTTTTGATGATGAAAATTGTAGAATTAATGCTACGAATGCTACAACATCCACCCTACTCACCAGATCTGATCCCCCGTGACTTTTGTTTTATTTTCAAACTGAAAAAGTGGCTCGGCGGAAAATGATTCACGTCTAACGAAGAGGTCATCTCCCAAACAGATACCTATTTTGAGAACCTTGAGCAATCCTTCCTATCTTTTGGAAGGCTTAAAACAGTTGGAGAAACGCTGAGAAAGGTATATCGAGCTAAAAGAAGATGATGTTAAAATAAATCTGATGTGTTACACTCACATGACTTTCTCTAGCCGTTCTACAAACTTCTTGCACAAGATTATTCTTCTTTCTGCACCCTGTTATTCCTTTCAGCACAATGTTCTTATTACTTAGGTCCTCATAAGTAGGAAGAAAATAAGGGAATACACTAGACTAAATCGATAGTCAAATGTTTTAAAAGCTGTCGTTATGCGATGGTCATTACAAATCGCTTCTTTTCTTGGCCAGGAGTAGAACAAAAGAAAAACGGACACTCCCGTCTGAGAAAAGTATAAGTACTTCACAACTGAAACTAATAACAGTGAATACCTCTAAAACGGTAAGCTCCACGAAAAAAATGTATATGAAGTAAATTGTGTATTTTAAAAAGGCCTACATTTTTGTATGTTAAGATTTTGTCTATCTCTTACGGTTTATTAGTTATGCCAAATTAAGCAAAATTCATCCAGAATAAACAGGTGTTTAGAAGCTATTGCCAGAAAATTCAAGATATACATTTTATTTGTCAGGTAAATATCTTTAATATACGATACTTTAATCAAAATCGTTAGAGCCATTTTTAAGAAAATCAAAATTTTCGAAAAAAGATCCATGTAAAGGGTAGTTTGGGGTGGGCGGATTTTTCTCAAAATCTTCGTGTGGCATCCCTGGAAGATACTGAACTTAAATACCAAGTTAAATACTCACGGACTCACGGGCACACGGACACACGGACGCACACACACACACGGACCTTTTTCTGGAAATGCGTTTTTTGGATTCAGGGGGTCCTAAAACATGTATTTCGGAAATATCGACATCGAATTTTTGGGTGGAATGCAATACTTCTCTATCCCTATGTACATTGTACATATAGGGTTAGAGAAAGTAAAAATCAGCCAAAAATAATTTGTTTCTCTTAAAATATTTATGCAGATAATGTTTCTCTACTAAAGTGAAATAGTGAGAAGAATAAGCATTTTTATATTATTTTGACGAAGAATGAGCAGATAAAGCATGTGAATATATCACATATTATCTTCGTTGTATGTTAATTCACACCCCAGTTAGCGCAATAAAAGAATAATTAATTAACCCTAATTATCAATGTTCAATAATTTCAACGTGTACTTTCATATAGTTAGTACTTATGCATGTTTTAATGTTAAGGCGTTCCAATGGTGTTTCAAACTTTCCTGTGGGACTGTAAATGTTCAACTAGATTTATGTTGAAATATTGTTTGAGGGTGAAGACTGGAGTAATTTTGCAAAGCCGTGCGGACGGGCGCGGCGCTATTGGCAAGGGAGGTGTCGTGCATTTCCCACACGCCAACTACGTCTATCCGTCCCAGGAAGTGGTGTGCAAATCACACGGAAGGGCGAGGTTTGGGAACTTGCCCTTTCCCGCGAAACAATCAATATGTCCATGTGAAAATTTGGGAACGTCAAAATGTACCATTTCACCGTCGTCGGTTGCTGCAAAAATCTGATGTGTTGCATTCTCATGACTTTCTCTACCTGTTCTGCAAACAAACTATTCTTACTAAATATTGTTCTTCTACCTTAACTAGAACAACATTAACACGGTTATTATTATTTAGTTCGTTATAAGCAGAAGGGAAATAGGGAAATATACCAAGCTAACCTAATAGTCTAATCTCTTAAAACCAATCGATATCTGAACAACTGAAGTTCAGTTCGCTTTGCATTTCCAGAAAAACAAAAAGAGAGAAGAAAGGAAAGATAAACCCATTAGAGAAAATACATATCTTAAAATTGAAGCCAATAACAAGGAATACTTCGGAAACGGTCAGCTCTGCAACAAAAATGTATATTGTGCGTTTTAACAAAACTTACATATTTATGTAGTAAGTATTTGTGTATTTCCTATGTTTTACCAGCTATGCAATATTCAGAAAAAATCATCCAGAATGAAGAGGTATTCAGAAGATATTTCCAGAAAACTCAAGATAAAAATTTTTTTTTGCAATATAAGTCGTGTTAACATACAGTGTGTTAATCAAAATCGCTAGAGCCATTTTTAAGAAAAACAACATTTAAAAAAAAAATCCATGTAAAGGATAGTTTGGGGTGGAAGGAATTTCTTGAAAACCTTCGTGTCACATCCTGGAAGGTACCAAACTTAAATACCAATTTTGGTATCTAACGGTCTTTTAGTCCACAGACACACACGGGCCTTTTTCTAAAAATGCTTTCAAAAGATATATTTCCGGTATAACTTGGTATCGACTTTTTGGGTGGAATGTAGTACTTCCTCTATACACTCTGTACATAGTACGTGTAGAGAAAGTAAAAGTGTGTGCATGTGTGTCTGAGAGAGAGAGAGAGAGAGAAGAGGGGGATGGACAAAGAGAACCACAATCTGTTATGTTAATATATATCTTTATAGGACCAAGAGTCATAGAGGTGATATTTAAAGCCATAAAGAGTGGGAAAAATATACAAAAAATCTTATGTGTTCCTTACACATGTCTTTCTCTACCTCTTCTGGAAACTATTCTTACAGAAGATTGTTGATTTATTTACACCATGCTAATCAAGATAAACATTAACAGAATTGTTTATTACTTGGGAAATAAGAGATCACACTAGGCTAAAGCGACAGTCAAATCTTTTAAAACTGGGCGCATGAAGTTTGGTTCCCTTTGCATGCCCAGGAGTAAAAGAAAATATAGATGAAGCGTGACATTCCCTTTAAGAAAAAGTTATGTAGTTTAAAGCTGAAACCAATTATAGCAAATATCATGACAACGGTCAACTCTTAAAAAAAGTATGACATAAATTATGTGCTTTACCGAAATCTGTGAATTTTTTCTATCGCTTAGGAATCACCAGTTATGAAAATTGCAGCAACATTCATCCAGAATGAAAAGTTCTTCACAGGTTATTCCCAAAAAATGCCAAGATATAATCTGATTTTTAGTAAATGTCTTTAATATAGTAACAGCATTTTTGAGCAAATCACATTTATTAAAATATTTTCTATGCAAAGGATAATTTGGGATTGGGGGATTTACTTAAAAATCTTCGTGTCGAAATCTTAGAAGATACTAAATTTAAATACCAAGTTTGGTATATGACATTCTTTTTGTTTTTGAGCTATGCTGACTTAAATACAGATAGAGAAACAGATGTTTTCTAAAAATGCCCTTTTAGGACCCAGAGGACCTCAAAACATACACTGGTGTAATCTTGACATCAAATTTTTGGGTGGAAAGCAATACATTCTCTACTTACTGTGTACAAATACGTATAGAGAAAATAAAAAAGAAAGAAAGCATTTTTAGAAAATAGTCCATGTGTATTTCTGACTGGCTGCGTGCATGCATGTGAATGTGTGTGTGCGGGGGGGGGGGGTCTATGAAAAGCATAACTCAAGAACAAAAAATAGGATAAAAACCAAACTTGGCACTAACGCTTGTTACTAAGCGAAACAAAGATTTTCAGAAAATCGCCCCCTTCCCTGACCAAACTATCTTTTACATGGAAGATTTTTTCAGAACTTTCAACTTTCTCATAATGAAAATATGGATGTTGATTAAAATACCATACATTAAATACTTTGCATCACATATAAAATGTATATTTTCGATTTTCAGCAGAAGTCTCTGAAACCCTCTTCATTCTGTATAAAGAAATCTTAAATCGTAAGAAACACGCAAAATCTGGCTACACAAAAAAAAAAAAAAAAAAAAAAAAAAAAAAAAAATCAGATATCGTTGAAACACGCAATTTATGTCAAATATATTATGCACATTATACATACATATTTGAATGCTTTTCGTAATATTTCTTGTTTAAGTTTAAATTCCCCAATACCTACTTATTCTTGCCTCATATAAGATGTCGATTTGTTCCTTTTTATTTTCTCTATACGTACTATATACATAGTGTATAGAGAAGGTATTGCACTCCATCCATAAATTCGACACCGAGATTTCCCCGAAAATATATGTTTTAGGATCCCCTGTATCCAAAAAGGTATTTTCAGGAAAATGTGTGTGTGTGTGTGTGTGTGTGTGTGTGTGTTCGTGTGTCCGTGTTTCCGTGAACACGAAAACTCAAAAACGAAAACTCGGTAAAATACCAAACTTGGTATTTAAGTTTAGTATCTTCCAGGGATGCAACTCGAAGCTTTTGAGAAAAATCCTCCCACCCCAAATTAACCTTTACTTGGAAAAAGTTTCCAAAATTTAGATTTTCTCAAAAATTACTAATGCTTTTGATTAAAATACCGTATATTAAAGATATTTATATGGCTAATAAAATATATATCTTAAATTTTCTGGGAATAGCCTCTAAAGACCTCTTTATTCTGAATGAATTTAGTTGAATTTTGCGTAACTCGTAAACTGTAACAGATAGACAAAAACTTACTACACAAAAAATGTAGATCACGTTAAAACTCATAACTTATGTCATATACCCTTTTTTCGAGGAGTTGATCGTTTTTGAGATATTCCTTGTTATTGGTTTCAGCTTTGAAAAACCTATACTTTTCTCATACGGGAATTTCTCCTGTCCATACAAACAAAGGAACTTCAGCTACATACCAGCTTTTAAAAAAATTGACTAGGTATCATTTTAACCTATGGCACTCCCTTATTTTGCTTCTACTTGCATCGAAGCATGTAATAAGATTATTTCTGCTATTTTTTTTTTCGATTAGTATGAAGTAAATAGAAGTAAGAGCTTTTTAACAATAATTTGTTGCGGAGATGTAGAGAAGGTCATGTGAATGGAACGCATCAGAGTTTTGGTTTCTTAACTGCGAATAGTAATGAAGGAGAAGTATCGTATGCTACCAAAATATATACCGATATTTCCGAAGTACACATTTTGAGACTCCTCTCCCCAAAAATCGTATTCTCTTTCTGTACCAGATACAACCATGTAGATAGAGAAGATGTTGCATTCCCCTAAAAATTTTATACAGAAATTTCATCGGAAATGCATGATGACTCCTGAATTCCGTCCCCTAAATTCATTTTTAGGTAAAGCTCATTCATTTTAAACAAAATGCCATATGTTAAAGAACTTTACATAAAAAATAAAACGTTTATTTCTATTTTCTGTAATAGCCTCTGAAGATCTCTTCATTTTGAATGATTTTTGCATAACTGTGAGAAATAGATAAAAGCTTACTAACCAAATAGTGTCAATCTCGTTTAAGCACACAATATATGTCAAATACATGTTTTTGGTGGAGTAAATCATTTCTAAGACATACTTTGTGATTTGTTTAAATGCACAAATACTTATACTTTTTAGGTAATCGTTTTTACAATGATTTTCATCCTGGTCATATAGAATCGAACCGAATTTCAATATCATCACATAGCGACAACCTCTTACACGATTTGATTATAGCTCTAACCTTCAGTATTTCCTTATTTCCCTTGTACCTTTAACAAAATTTGTAGTATTTTTGCTAATTTATTATCTCGATTACCATGAAGTAAATAAAAGAATGGGCTTTTGTAAGAATATTTTTTGCGAAATAGGTAGGTAAAGTCATGTGAATGTAATACATCAAATTTGTTCCACTAATGCATGCTTCCAGAAAAAAAGAGATAATAAAACACATTTTACAGTTTTTAAACATGGATATGTGCATATGCAAGATATTAAATATTAATGGTGATATTACTATTCTTATTTTTATTATTATTATTATTATTATTATTTAAATTTTTTTACTTTCTGTACTTCGTATATAATTGAGGAGAAGGTATGGCTGGAACCAAAAAATTTGATAGGAAGGGTTCACTGAAAATACACGTTTTAGGGATCCGGAGTCCAGATAAATGTTCCTTTAGAAATATCTCATGTGGCTGTAAACAGTATAATGCAAAAACAAAAAATCCCAAACCATAAATATAAGCTCAATGTCTTCCAAAGATGGGACACTAAGATGTTCAAGAAAAGCTCTCCACCACAAACTAAACTTTAAAAATCTGATATATCTCTGCAATGAAATATTTTTAAAAAAAGATTATGCTTGTATTTACTTCCTGCTAATTGAGAAAAAATTAGCAGAAATAGTCCTATTTCTTGCTTCCTTGTAAGTAGAAGCGAAAGGGAGTACCATAGGTTAAAGTGATAGTCAAAAGCTGGTTTTTATGTAACTGAAGTTCCTTTGTTTGTATGGATACGAGTTCATAAAGTCCTGTATGAGAAAAATATAAGTTTTTATAGCTTAAACCAAAAACAAGGAATATCTCAAAAACAATCAACTCCACGATAAAAATGTATACAACATAAATTGTGCGTTTTAATGTGCTCTATATTTTTTGTGGGGTAAATTTTTGTCTCTCTCTTACGGTTTAGCACTTATGCAAAATTTCATAAAATTCACTCAGAATAAAGTAGTCTTCAGAGGCTATTTTCAGAAAATTCAAAATATATATTTTATTTGTCAGGTAAATATCTTTAATATACGATATTTTAATCAAAATCGTTAGAACCATTTTTTAGAAACTCAAAATTTTCGAAAAAAGTTCCATGTAAAGGGTAGTTTGGAGGGGGGGGATTTTTCTCAAAATCTTCGTGTCGCATCCCCGGAAGATACTAAACTTAAATACCAACTTTGGTATTTTACCGACTTTTCGTTTTTGAGTTATCGTGTTCACAGACACGGACACACACACGACCTTTTTCTGAAAATACTTTTTTTGGATACAGGGGACCCTAAAACATATATTTCCGGTGAAATCTCGGTATCGAATGTTTGATGGAGTGCAATAAATTCTCTATACACTATGTACATAGTGCGTATAGAGAAAGTAAAAATGGCAAGACATTTACAGGGAATCGCCTATGAATGAGGACTTCTTCACTCTGAATAAGTGTTGTATAATTGATAATCCGTACGATAAAGACAAAAACTTAGTACTAAAATGTAAATATAGTTAAAGCACACAATTTATGTCAAATGCAATTTTTTGTGGAGTAACCATTAATATACATTCCTTCTTATTCGTTTCAATAGTTATACTTTTCTCAAATGGGAAGTCGCTATGTATTGTCTCCCGGTGAAGCAGGCCATTACATCAGTTAACTCTAGTTTAATCCCTTAATTCCTTTGTATCTACAACGAGACATGTAATAAAAGCATTTCTGCAAATGTTCATCTCCATTAACCTGAAGAACCTAGGACAGTAACTGTTTTAATGATAATTTATTGATGAATGGATAGAGAAGATAATATAAATGTAACAGACCAGACTTTCTTTTTTGTCAAGCTTGTCTTTGAGACAGAAAGTAATATGGCTATTTTCATTTTGGATCTATTTCACTAAAAAATCTTATGTGTTCCATTCACATGACTTTCTCTACATCCCTGCAACAAATTATTATTAAAAATCTTATGCTTCCATTTACTTCATGCTAATCGAGAAAAAAATAACAGAAATATTCTTATTATTTGCTTCCATATAAATAGTAGGGAAATAAGGGAGTACCATAGGCTAAGGTGGTCACTATGTGACTGAAGTTCCTTTGTTTGTATGGACTGGAGTTGACAAATTCCCATTTGATAAAAGTATAAGTATTTTAAAGCTGAAACCAATAACAGGAATATCTCAAAAACGAAAAAAAAAATAGATAACATAAATTGAGTGTTTTAACAGGCTCTACATTTTCGGATAAGTTAACTTTTGTCTCTCTCAGTTATGCAAAATTCCCTAAAATTCATCCAGAATAAAGTATTCTTCAGAGGCTATTCCCAGAAAATTCAAAATATACTTTATTTGTTAGGTAAATATCTTTAATGTACAATATTTCAATCAAAACCGTTTGAAACCATTTTGTAGAAAATCAAAATTTTGAAAAAAATTCCACGTAAAGGGTAGTTGGGGGGGGTTGAAAATCTTCGGGTCTCGTCTTTGAAAGATATCAAACTTAAATATCAAGTTTGGTACTTAACCGTCTTTTCGTTTTTGAGCTATGCTGTCCACAGACACACACACACACACACACACACACACACACGCACGCACACGTACACGCACACTCACACCTTTTTTCTTGAAATACTTTTTCTTTGGATTCAGGGAAACCCAAAACATACATTTCCGGCGAAATCTCGGTATCAATTTTTGGGTGCAATAAAATACTTTATACCTTATGTACATAGGAGCTGTAGAGAAAGTAAAGAGATAGCCACTCTATAGCATCAATTGGACAATCACCTCAAGACAATTAACTCTCATTCTTTCCGGTAAATCACAAGGCATTCTTAAATCCATTTGAGAACATATATCTGGCGTCACCAGCTTGCTTGATTTTGTGCCGTATGGGCTATGCACTGGATGAACATCTGACGGCAGGGGTTGTCTCTCTTCCTTCTAAATTGCGTCGTTTGTCAGTTTATAATGTCGGGAACAGAGTGTAATCCAAAACGCAAGCCATCGACTCTTATGTTTATGTCTGCTTAATATGAATTCTTGTTAACAGAAATTGGCAATAAGTGTTTATTTTTCGCCAAAGTTCAGCACTCAGAAAATGTAACTGTCAACGTCATTACGCAACCCATGCAAGTGAGTAAGACAGCTGCCAAGAAGAAGAACGTTTCTTTCAAATAATTACCAAGATGCCTGTTCATACTCACTGCTATATATATATATTAAAGGTTTTCATTATAAATGAATTCTCATACCGTTGACGATACATATAATTAAAATTGTATTAACCAAGCTAAGGAGTTTGTTTTATTCATATCGTAATAATTGAATATTTTTGCAATTATTTATGTTGCTTCTACCATTTTCCACCAAATATGTATTGTTCATATCCGAAATATAAATTACTAATGCGAGAGACATAATAGAGCAATTGCGCTAGCATTCATGAATCTAATATATGTATTAACCAATGTAAGATGGATTACGAATACTATCAGACGGAAAATGTTGCATACTGCCACATTACTGAAGGAATACCAGTTGTTGCTTTGTTGCAGTTGGTCACGCAGTGTACAGTAGGCGATTTGCAGTAGTATAGAGAAAATTTGCTCTCTTTACTTTATTCAAAGGCCAACCTATTGGTAGCCTCTGATGCAGTCCAATGTCATTTTAACGAATCTGTGCGGACTTAGAAATTCATTTTGTTAAATTGAAATCCTGTTAAAACGGTTATTTAATATTTTCTTACTAAACGATACTCTACTTTTACTAGTATGTTATACACAAAAATAAGCAATTGATATGAAAGAAAACAATACAGTTCAAAATTGGCACCTAAACAGCTTTTTCGATCTGTTCATAATTGTTCATAGATATCTTGCGTTGCGGAACGATAGAATTTGACTCGACAATTAGGTTAGGCAATTCAATGATGGATGATCCAATGTTCATGACAAAGCACGGAGTAGGCAGTTTTAAGTTTTCACTGATGGTTTGGCTGAACAGAAAGCAATCACCTGCTCTAAGCATGAGTGCACTGAGCCCAGGAAATCCGTGGCGTTTTCTTAGGCCTATATATAAAAAAATCTGACCTCCCTTGCACCAGCAAGAACGGGAGTGGACACGCCTCTTGCGTGTGTCTACCCCGAAGGGACTACCGAACAACCTCGGTAGTGGCGACATGTACCAGTTTGTGTCTATTAACTTTCCAGGTTAGTGCCAGAGGACATTGAGGCGTCTCACAGGCGTACCCAATCTCCCACGGGTATCGAGACACTGTCACGTCGAGTCCAACCCAATCCTAACATTTCTTTTCGGAAGGGGCCTGGTGTTCAGTCCGGCTACTTCTAGTAACGCCAGAAGTACCACGGGTGCCCGGGGTCCGAAGCGCTCGCACTGGAACAGCTTAAAAGTTTGGAATGTCCACCGTACGGGAGGTTTTGTTGAACAAAACCAAGTGAATGAGGCAATTCGTGAAAACAGATAGTTAAGATAAGAATACTTTGTGATGGTTTCCCCAAAACACGGAGTTCAACAGTGGCTGTCTTCAATGGTGGCAGTTTTCTTTGAAGAGGACATACAAAAAATCATTTTCCGCTTTGACAAATGCCTGGACAACGGTAGCAGTTATGATTATAGGTTAATACCCTTTCATGAGAAATGTTTTCATAGAAACATATATTTTATAATTTTTCCTTCCAAACGGGTACTTAAATTTCGGACACTCTTCGTATATTTCTAATTTTGATTATTCCTTTTCAATTGAAAGTGATATATTTTCATGACTATTATAATTAACAACGTTTGAAATTGTATATTTAGTGGTAGGGCCTGATGAAACCCCCTGCAGTCATTCTCTGGGATTGTTTACAGATTATGTCAAGCTATATTAATCAACCAAACTTTACTTGAAGCTGTATAAGAAAGAACGGTTTCACAACTACCTTTTCCAACACAAAGGGGATCTCAGCAACAATCCCTACCTTAAAAATCTTAGGGCGAAATGACGAAGACCAGATTCCTTTGTACAATATTGGGCCCAAGTTGGCGTAAGCAAGTAGAAAAGGTCTGCATTCGAATCCAGGCCTCGTGGTCACCACTAATGAGACATTGTAAAGGCGTGAAGTGACATGAATGAAGTCCGAAGAGTGCCAATGTTTCTAATGATGTCACATGTAGGAAGAGAGCAAGAGCTCGTCTCCGCGTAAGTGAGGAGGAGGAGAGGTAGGCATAGCAGCGGAAAACACGGTCTAGGTAGCTACCTTGTTATAACGGATCTAATTAAGGTGCTGCTGGTAGTGCTGGGGGTGAATTGGGGGAGAAAAAAGGAAAGAAGAAAGAGAAGTCAGTGCCAGCATCCACAGGAAGAGAAAAGTGGTGAAAAAGGGGAACGGGGTGCCGAGGGAAAGTAGCAGCAGTGGCGTACCGGAATGAATAGCGAAAAATCCGCACAGCTATTATCGTATATGGGGAGGATCGTTCGTGCAACTGTAGCTAAAATACTGGGATCAGCTGATTAAAAGAGATATAATTATCCCTAGAAACTAAGATTTCTCTTTACAGCAAAAGATTTTATTTGCAAAAAGATTAATTCATTACACTACAAGTGCCATGAGTGGATCATTTAAGAACATAACATAAGAGGCCTCTTTACATGCATCACACCACCTATATTCAGGAAGTACAAAGGGCAGAGGAGAGTCAACCGTGTGACCTGTTACGTAAACAACGAACATCTGAGATAGGGAATAGTAACAATTCTAAAACTATCATGACATTTTCTTCACAAACATAAGTTTAAAAAATAGAAAGAAAAAACACTGCAAATACTGGATCATCACATCGTCCTCAAATCACTTATTCACCTCCCACAATATGTGTGCGTGCGTGTACATATACCAAGGCGGTTTCGCCTGTGGCCCGTAATTTTCTTTTTTTTTAAATACAGTACCGGAGTCTGATCGGGACGCCGGCACTGTATACCCTACTTTTATTTACCTTGTTTTGCCGCATTATTACTGTTTTCTTACTTTTACAACACACACATATACACAAACATATAACACCCATGCCCAAGGCGGGACTCGAACCCACGATCCCCAGCACTACGAAGCACCAAAGCGGGACGCCTTGGCGAGCGCGGCCATGGGGACCGGCCATGAATCGAACCCGGGACCTCCGGGTGAGAAGTCAGCTCGCTGACCACTCGACCATGGAGGCAGTCATTATTTGGGAGGTCACGGGCTTGGTCCTCTGGCCACCCTACCTGATCCATGAGTTTTTTCACAAGTGCCACAGGTCCCCAAGCGAACGCTGGGTAGGTTCAATTCACCCCGCGAATTTTCCGGCCCATCATTTCCTGTCCCCATCCTATCTCCTAATCATCTTTTTCAAAGTTGAAGGACTAGGCCACCATCCGCAGGCTCCTCGGGAGGCTCAGCGTTCGTGAGCAGGACCTAGGGCGGCGTCCAAGTGTAACCGATAGGGGTCTCCATCCATGCTTGCAACCATCGTCGTCTGGATGTGGTCACCCTGCGGATATCTCCCCTCATCCCTCCTTACCTGGGGACACGTAATTGGAAAAGGACCATAGGACCTACATCCAGTACTCTTCCCCAGGGTCCTGGAGGGTGCCCGCCTGTGACAATTCGTAATCCTAACGACGTTGTCCATTGCCAGGATCATATCAGCGCCGCCGGTGTGTCGAAATGAATATGAAAATAAATATACTGACATGAGGCGCTCGCTTTTAAGTACACTTAAAAAAACCATCGGCCTGAGCCGGGTTTGAACCCGTGAGCTTAGAATTAGAAGGTCAGCGCTGAGCCATCCAGACCAACACCTTTCTACCCAAAAACAATTATGTTTTCATTATACAGTTTACTTAGAAAATCGTTGTACCTATGCCCCTGGAGGGACAGTTCTGGGTGGAAGGAAGAACGAGGCGAATGGAGACAGAGGAAAGCCGATCCAAGCATTTACAACAGAGCATAGAGCTGGGTTCCTACCATTTCCAGATTGTGGTGGTGGTGGTGGTGGTGCTTCTTGAATTCGTATTAGAAGTGCTAATAATTTTAGACTTCTTTGCATGTCTAATTCAGAAGTTTGATATAAATACTGTGGCTATTGTTTAATTTACAGGTATCTATTTTTTCACCACCTCTTTCTCAACAATGCCGGTCCCCATGGCCGCGCTCGCCAGGGCGTCCCGCTTTGGTGCTTCGTAGCGCTGGGGATCGTGGGTTCGAGTCCCGCCTTGGGCATGGGTGTTATATGTTTGTGTATATGTGTGTGTTGTAAAAAAAAAAGTAAGAAAATAGTAATAAACAGTAATAATACGGCAAAACAAAGTGAAAAAAAAAAAAAAACAAGATCGGATCGCTTAATTGTTTTACATTGGGCTAGTCTGTTTACACAAATCTGAGTAGAAACTATTAGGATTAATATAACATGGATTTACTGCTTCATAGAATTCTTTTCCTATAATACATTTTGTGTATTTTAAGAAATACTCACTTTTGCCAAATCCAAATCCAATTTATGCTATAATACACGTGGTATTGACATCCCCTAGCTAAGATATGAAAACCATTATTTCTTTCATAGTTCCGACTATTTTTACTTTCTCTAGTCTGTATGTACAATGTGCTTGGTAGATGGAGAAGGTGTTGTATTCCACCCAAAAACTGATCCTGATATTTCACCGGAAATACAAGTTTTGAGACCCCTGATTCCAAAAAAATTAGAAACCTGTCCGTGTGTATGTGTGTGTGTGTGTGTGTGTGTTTGTGTGTATGTGTCCTTGGGCAACATAGTTCAAAAACGAAAGTAGGTTAAATGCCAAACTTGGTATTTTCAAGATCTCCCCCCTCCAAGTACCCTTTACATGACAAATTTTTCGAAAAATTTGAGTTTATTAAAATGGCTCTAATGATTTTTATTAAAATGTCATATGTTTAAATATTTTCATGATTTATTGTAGCGTTAACGTTTTCGAGATATTTCGAGTTAATGTTTCAGCTTTAAGGTACTTAAACTTTTCTCAATGGGGATACATCTTTGTTTTGGTCCCTCTTTTGTTTACTCCTAGCAAGCAAAGAGAACCGAATTTCAATTGTTTCACTTAGCGACTGGCTTTTAAAAGATACGACTGTCACTTTAGCCTGGTGTGTTCCCTTATTTCCCTTCTACTTACAAAGAAGCAACTAATAATACCAATTCTGTTAATATTTATCTTGATTAGTTTGTCGTAGATGAAAGAATAATCTTTCGTAAGGAAAATTTGTTTGTGAAGCAGGTAGAGAAAGTCTTGTGAATGGAACACATCAGATTTTTTAGTTACTTGTGATTCTTCATGCATTACATAAATTGCAGGATGGCAAAGCGATACTGCTCTTCTCTCCTGTCTTCCATTCTACACTCAGTCATGCTAGCATGAATTTGTAATGTAAAGTTAGTAACTTTACACATTTAAATTCCTATAATAATTAATGCTCACTCAACTCGCGTTAAAGGAAACCAAGTCCATCATAATGAATAACTGTTTTGTATCATTTTTCGTGACACTAACGATTATATGTTCCAAAATAGCACCTCAAATGATCACCTTTAGCATATGTATTTTTTTTTTCAACTCCATGGCACAGCTCATAGAGAGCCTTGGCCTACTGTCAGCCGCTGCGTCCCCCACCCCGGTCCACGACAGACGTCATGGATGGGGTGCAGTATTGGGGGGTGAGACGTAGTCAGCGCTTCGAACCCTCCGACCAGTTAATGCGGTCTTCACGACCTGGAGCCGCCACTTTTCGATCAAGTAGCTTCTCATTTGGCCCCCCCCCAGGGACCTCATGAGGCTGAGTGCACCCCGGTCCAGGTGTGCATCCCACACTGGTACCGGGAATCGAACCCAGATCACCCGCTTGGCAAGCAGCTGCGCTACCACCGCGCTAAGGAGACGACCCGCATTTGTATTGCAAGAACTTAATACAACATACAATATGATTGGTTGCAAGCTTTTAATTGGAGTTGTCCTCTATTGGAACTTGGGAGCAAGTTGGTTCAAATGCCTCACATCATATACATACTAAGACTACATTTCGTGGCATGGGATAAAAATTTCTCTAAAAGGGAGATATAAATTATATATGATATAATATCAATTATATTAAGAAGGGACAAATATACATTGGAAATGGCCAGGGGAGAAATGTTGTAAACCACGTCTAAGAGTGAAAATACAGCGTTTACTACGAGCTGGCACACGGCACAGGTTAGGGACAACGAACCGAAAGGGTTGGATGTTCCAATGCCCGAGAGTGGACATAACATAGAAACGGTTCTCTTGTTGGTCGAGCGACGCGAATTCGCTTGCTATGGAAGATTCGTAGCGTTAAGACGTGATATTTGAGTCCACGGAGGAAACGCTTGGACTACATATGGCCGCAATAGCAGCAGTGCCTGTTTAATACACCAGAATACGGTCAACTTCACTTGCTATGGTAGACTCGTTGGATTAAGACGTGATATTTGAGTCCGCGGTGGAAGCGAACGGGCTACATATAGCTGCGATATAAACATTGTTTATTTAATATACAGAATAGGGTCAAAAGTAATAGAAGATGGCGTTATGTAAAGCATAGTTGCAAAGGGGAAAATTTATGAGGAATGCGTGTGTGTTTGACGGCAGAAAAGTCGAAGAAAATGAATAAACGAGTTCAATAACAATCTTGTACTGAAAAGAAATCACTTGTGTCTTATCACACCTGAGAAAGATTCTGTGCCAACAAAATCCTGAGCTAGGGCACCCACATCTCCAGACCATTCCTAAATATCCTAAACCGGCACGCGGGATTCGAACCCGGCATTCCTTACATTAGGGAGCCGCCGCAATACTTGTAGCTGTTATACTTTAACAAAACGTACTTTTTAAGATTAAAGGGTTTCTTTTTTAAAAAATATTTGAAAGAACAATAGGTACTAGGTTCGGCTGATAAGTCCCGGGCATCTCAATGAAAACATCTATTTATTTTTTTTTTACTTTATTTATCAACATAATCTCCAGATAGGCTAATAAATTTGTCATATCGGTGTTCTAATTTAATTATGCCATCTCTGTAGTGCGATTTATCAAGGTCCTCAAAATAGTTGTTTACCGCATCAATGACCTCCTCTTTGCTGTGAAATCTTCTGGCTGGGTGCTAGATCTGGCAAATAGGGTGAACGTTCAAGCATTTCCAACTTTAATTCGTAAATTTTTCCCATTGCAATGACTGAACGATGGGCCGGAGATTGTCGTGATGAAACCATTTTTTTTGCCAAATGAGATCTTTTTCTTTTCACCTTATCACTCAAACATTGCAGTAAGCTTGCGTAGTAGTCACCAGTGATACTTTTAGCCTTTTAAAAGTAATCAATAGAAATAATTCCCTGTGCATCCCAGAAAACATTCGCCATAACTTTGTTAGCTGACAAAATTGGCTTTGTCTTTTTTTTGGAGTTTGTTCACCTGGCGCAATCCAACGCTTTAACTATGATTTACTTTCTGGAGCGTAGTGATGTATCCAAGTTTCATCAATGGTAATAAGCCGTCTCAAAAATTCACTGGGATATTTACGGTAGCGCTCCAAATTCTTAACAGAAACATTTTTTCTTTGCAACTATTGATCAGGTGTCAACAAACGCGGTATCCATTTTGTACGGACTTTGTGAAAGCCCAAAACATTAAAATATTACCTGCACGTTCTTTTGATATGTTTACAGCCTCTGCTATCTCAAACAACTTTAATCTGCGGTCTTCCAGTACTAAACGATGAATTTTTTCAATGGTCTCTGGAGTTGTCACTTCTACAGGGTGTCCAGAGCGAGGCTCATCGCTAGTGCTCGTGCATCCCATTTGAACCTCTGCAACCCACCTTTTAATCATTGCATATGAAGGGACAGCGTCTTTCAATGTACTGTCTATTTCCTTCTTGATTTCTTTGGGATTTAAGCCCTTCAAATGGAAATATTTAGTCACTGCTCGTTTTTCCAAATCCCTCATTTTCGCGAAAACTCGAAAGTTGTTTTGTTTAAAATGCTGTCATTCGAAAACTAAAGAAGCTATTGACCTGTAATTATGGATACAAGCTAGTCTAGAGTAAACTATACAATGCTACCGTCTAACTGGTCTAGTGGCACCATATCTGTGTGAGGCCCGGGACTTATCATTCGACCCTCGTACTGCATGTGATAACTGGTTTTCGTAAAACTTATTTCTTACCTTAGCACGGATGTACAATGCGCATAATAGATAGAGGTGTTGTATTCTAATTAAAAATTCGATACTGAGATTTCACCGAAAATACATATTTTACGGCCTCTTGAATCCAAAAACTAGCATTGTTAGAAAATCCCCTTTGTGTGTGTATGTCTACCTGTGGGAGGCATAACTTAACAACGACAAGTCCGTTAAATATTAAACTTCGTATTCAAGTTAATCTTCCAAGGGTGCTTCACGAAGATTTTCAGCAAAATCCCAACTATCCTTTACGATTTGCATAGATATTAATCGAAACTTTTGAATTTTTTAAAAATGGCCCTCACGACTTTTCTTAAAATACCGTATGCTTATACCGTATATTTTCATGAAAAATGAAATGTTTTTCTTAAATTTTCTGGGAATAGCCTCAGAAGACTTGTAGCATAGATGGAAAACCCTATGAGATAGGGTTTTAAAAAATTATAACAAAAAATGTAGAACTTGTTAAAACGCACAAATTATGTCCTTGTTATACGTTTAAATTATAAAATACTCATAATTTTATCAAACAGTAAGTCGTCCATTTTACTCCTGGTCAAGTAAAGAAGCGGATTCCAATGACAATCGCATAGCGACAGCTTTTAAAACATTTGATTATCGCTTTAGTCTAGTGTGTTTCCTTAGTTCCCTTCTATTTTAAGAGACTAAGTAATAACATTCTGATAATGAAATCTCGATTAGCATGAAGTGAAAAGCAAAATAAACTTTTTAAGACGTTTATTTGCAGAGCAAGTAGAGGAAGTCATGTTAATTGAATGCATCCGATTTTTTATTGTCATATGGTATTTACAGTACTGGTGATTTACTATTCACGGGAGAACTGCTACGGATGTACAGGATCTTTGGTACAAAACCTAACCGCTCGCAGGATGTGCTTCAGAGTCAGTTCGTCTGAGTCCTACACGGCACAGAGCCTTGTGCACACCAGCCGCTATACAGCTGTGTAGCGGCAGCAACAAGTTGTCACAAGTTCCAAATCTTAATCACACTACCCAGGCCGGCTACAAGATTTGAGTATCACTTAAGCTTAGAGTACTCCCTTATTTCCCTTTTGCTTAGAAACTAAGAGTAAGACAATTTCTGCTAGCGTTTATGCCGATTAGCTGAAGAATAAGATTTTTAAGAATAATTATTTTTACAGAAATGTGGAGAAATACATGTGAAATCATTAGATTTTTACTTTTTCTATACGCACTATGTACATAGTGTATAGAGAAGGTATTGCACTCTACCCAAAAATTCGATACCGAGATTTCACCGGAAATATAAGTTTTAGGGTCCTCTTTAAGTAAAAAAAACATTTTCGGAAAAAATGCCCGTTTGTTTGTGTGTGTGTGTGTGTGTGTGTGTGCGTGTGCGTGTCTGCTCAAAAACAAAAGTCGGTAAAATACCAAACTTGGTATTTAAGTTTAGTATCTTCACGGGATGCGACACGAAGATTTTGACAACAATCCCCCCACCCCAACTACCCTTTACATGGAACTTTTTTCGAAAATTTTGATTTTTTCAAAAATGGCTCTAACAATTTTGATTAAAATAATGTATATTAAAGCTTTTTACCTAACAAATAAAATTAATATTTCGAATTCTCTGGGAATAGCCTCTGAAGAGTGCTTTAGTCTCGATGAATTTTACAGAATTTTGAATAACTGCTAAACCGTAAGAGATGGACAAAAACTTGGTATACAAAAAAGTAGAGCATGTTAAAATACACAATTTATGTTATTTACATTTTTTCGTGGAGTACATCGTTTTTGAGACATTCCTTGTTTTTGGTTTCTGCTTTGAAAAACATATTTTTCTCGTACAGGGATTTGTCAAATCCTGTCCATACAAACAAAGGAACTTCATTGACATAGCAACCAGCTTTTGACTATCACTTTAACCTATGGTAGTCTCTTATTTTACTTCTACTTACAAGGAAGCAAGTAATAAGACTATTTCTGCTAATTTTTACTTTCTCCATACGCACTATGTACATAGTGTATAGAGAAAGTATTGCACTCCACCAAAAAATTCGATACCGAGAATTCACCGGAAATATATGTTTTAGGATCACCAATATCCAAAAAAAGCATTTTCACAAAAAGGTCCGTGTGTGTGTGTGTGTGTGTGTGTGTGTGTGTGTGTGTGTGTGTGTGTCCGTGTGTCCGTGTGTCTGTGAACACGATAACTCAAAAACGAAAAGTCGGTAAAATACCAAACTTGGTATTTAAGTTTAGTATCTTCCAGGGATGCGTCACGAAGATTTTGAGAAAACTCCCCCCACCCCCAACTACCCTTTACATGGAACTTTTTTCGAAAATTTTGATTTTCTCAAAAATGACTCTAACGATTTTGATTAAAATTTCGGATATTAAACATATTTACCTGACAAATGAAATGTATATCTTGAATTTTCTGGGAATAGACTCTGAAGAGTAGTTTAATCTGGATGAATTTTACTAAATTTTGAATGACTGCTAAACCGTAAGAGATAGACAAAAACTTACTACACAAAAAATGTAGAGCACGTTAAAACACACAATTTATGCTATATACATTTTTTTCGTTGAGTTCGCCGTTTTTGTGACATTCCTTAGTTTTGGTTTCTGCTATGAAAAACATAAATTTCTCATACAGGAATTTGGCAACTGCTGTCCATACAAACAAAGAAACTTCAGTGACATAGCAACCAACTTTTCATTATTACTTTAACCTATGGTGCTCCCTTATTTCGCTTCTACTTACACGGAAGCGAGTAATAAGACTATTTCTGCTATTTTTTTCTGATTAGTATAAAGTAAATAGAAGTATAAGCTTTTTAAGAATTATTTGTTGCAGGGATATAGAGAAAGTCATGTGAATGGTACTCATCAGATTTTTTCTGATTAGCATGAAGTAAATAGAAGTATAAGCTTTTTAAGAATAATTTCTTGCTGGGATATAAAGAAAGTCATGTGAATTGTACACATCAGATTTTTATTGATAAAATCTCAAAATATAATATGTTAATTTCTGGAAAATAAATACATTATTTAAAATCCAATAATGGGACACACAATTTTAAACGTAAAACATGAAAGCATTACTTCGAAATTAATGCTCCAAGGAGTCCTTAAAATTCTATCAGCATTTTATATTACATGTTTATGCAGCACCTAATATATTGGAAAGCATTATAAGAGGCATGGAAATTTGCTGGTTCACAAATCACATATGGTTCTTGAGCATACGCATACTATGGAAGCTGTCGTTGCTCACGTTTGTTGTTTGTCAGAAATATAATTATGACGTAGCTATTAACAAGTGGTGTCGAGCCGAGACAGACTTTCGATTGGACAATTATCATGACAGAATCTAAAGGTTTAAAATAAATATTTGGCCTTTTTACTTTCTCTATATGTAATGTACACAGTGTGCAGAGAAGGTGTAGTGCGCTACACCCAAAAATTCGATACCGAGATTTCACCGGAAATATATGTTTTCGGGTCCACTGTAACCTAAGAAAGCATTGTGTGTGTCCGTGTATTTGTGAACACGATAGCTGAAAAACGAAAAGTCCATAAAATACCAACCTTGGTATTTAAGTTTACTTTCAGGGATGCGACACGAAGATTTTGAGAAAAATCCGCCCACCTCAAGCTGCCCTTTACATGAACCTTTTTTCGAAAATTTCGATTTTCTCAAAAATGGCTCTAAAGGTTTTGATTAAAATATCATATAGTTAAGATATTTACCTGACAAATAAAATGTATATCTTGAATTTTCTGGGAATAGCCTCTGAAGACTACTTTATTCTGGATGAATTTTACGGAATTTTGCATAACTGCTAAACCGTAAGAGATGGACGAAAACTTACCACACAGAAAATGTACAGCACGTTAAAACACACAATTTATGTTATACAATTTTTTTCGTGAAGTTGATCGTTTTTTGACATATTCCGTGGTTTTGGTTTCAGCTTTGAAAAAGTTATACTCCTGTCCCTACAAACAAAGGAACTTAAGTCACATAACAACCAGCTTTTGACTATCACTTTAACCTATGGTACTCCCTTATTTCCCTTCTACTTATAAGGAAGCAAGGAATAAGACTATTTATGCTAATTTTTTCTCAGTTAGCATGAAGTAAATAGAAGCATACACGTTTTAACAATAATTTGTTGCAGAGATGTAGAGAAATTCATGTGAATGGAACAGATCAAATTTTTTTGTTTACACTTACTTTCTGTAGTTGGGACTGGTCATAGTTGAAATGAGGAAATAAATAAATACTTAATGCGCTTAACTAACAAGGAAGCAACCAAAATGTAATATATACGACTTAAAACCTTTGCAGAGCATTTGGAATTGTGAAAGTGACGGTTACAAAAGCAGTAGCTGTATCATTTTCGCCTTCCAAAATACAAATGATAACAAGGAATTTAACAAGCATATTCTTTATAGAATATAGAAGTATAAAGAGTATATAAGTATATACCGGAAAATCTAAACAGTAAACGATTTGCCGGGAAAGGATTTTGACCATTTCTAAATCCTATGCATGTCGAACCTCCAACGGTAATCTTGGATTTGCAGTTAAAATATATATGTATAAAAATCTTCTATTCACATGACCTTTTCTAGATACTGTTGTCACAAAGGATTATTCTTTTATCTACATCGTGTTAATCGCGATAAACATTGACAGAAATCATTGTATAAGTTTGTTCTAAGTAGTAAGGAAATAAGGTAAAACACTAGGCTAAAGCGATTGCCAAATGTTATAAAATGCCGGTCGCTGTGTGAACTAGTTGAAATTCGTTTCGCTTTACACGGCTAGGAGTAAAACAAGAATGAGATGAAATCAAAGATGACCTCCGATTTGAGAAAAGTTTAAGTAGCTTAAAACTGAAATCAATAACAAAGAATATCTGGGAAACGGTTAATTCTACAAAAAAATGTAAATTACATAAATTGCGTGTTTTAAGAGAGCTACAATTTTGTGCACTAAGTTTTCGTCTATCTCTTACGGTTTACCAGCTATACAAAATTCATCCCGGATGAAGGGTTCTTCAGAGGATATTCCCAGAAAATTTTAGATATACATTTTGTTTCCCATGTAAATTTAACATACGATATTGTAATCAAAATCATTAGTCATTTTTTGAGAAAAACTACGTTTTCAAAAAAATAAATTGCATGCAAAGCGTAGTTTGCGGTAGGGGGGTTTTTCTTGAAATTTCTTCGTGTCACATCCTTGGAAGATGCTGAACTTGAATACAAGGTTCGGTGTTTATGATAACCGAGTTTTCGATTTTCGATTATGCTGCCCATAGACTCACACATGGACATTTTTCTAATTTTTTTAGTCAGAGGTTCTCAATACATGTATTTCCTGCGAAATATCAGTATCGAATTTTGGGTGGAAAACAATACCTTCTCTGCCTACTATGTAGATTGTGAATACGTGCTAGAGAAAGTAAAAACGTCTAATTTATGGAAACTGACTCCGGGCAGTTGCTGTAAAGTTCTTGGGCAAGTATGAGAGTATCAGGGTTTGTTGCAATATGTGTCCATGTGTATGGTGTCGGCCGTCCCATAGACTATAACTGTAAGATGTTGGCGTAGTTAACCTTTATTTCGGAAGTAAACTGAAAGCTTTTGTAATATATTTGACTTTTCAGTTATATAGATTCTAGTTTCGCAATTGCCTATCGTTTGTACGTTCGGCTCGCGTGTACCGGAGGGGATTCCACACCTCAACCAGTGATAGGCTTTTTGCACGTCAGACTCCAGGAGGATATGATGAGATGAGGGACGGCCAAACCGGACGGGAGGGAGCATTATGGAGGGTTATTAACAGTTTCTCAACAGGTCTTTATTTCGACGCGAGCGCCAGAAGCCTGCGCCTTATATCTGACCAAACGCCCTTGAGTCTACAAACAACTACCAACGCCATCCCGCCATTGAGAGCTGAATGTTCAAAGCGCAGTCACCCCGATGAGAGGGCGCCAACACCGCAGTCCTCACCAACACTTATAACCCTGAAAGAGTTCGGTTGGGTGAAAAGGAGATGAAATTAAAGGACACGAAGTTGAGGGGAACGATGAAACTTCTCCAGCATTCACCTAGTGACCTGGGAAAATCCTAAAATCACCCATTAGTCAGAGAGGTCACCCGCCACAATCCACGATCTCCCGAATGCCAGTCATAGACGAAACGCCTGCGCCATCTGGGCCCACCTGGGTAGTTTGGTGGTAACATATCTGTCTCGCATTCAACAGGTCGCGAGTTCGAATCTCGCTTGGGTTGGGTTACCCTGATAAGGTTTTCCCTTATTCTGAGAAGACGAATGTCCAGTAATTTTAAGCTCTATGAACCCCGAGATCATTTGAGCATCATTTCACCAAATTCATTCATCGTCCGATGTGACCAACAACGTTAAAGTATGTTAAGCTTAAAAAAAAAAAAAAAATCGCCAGCGAGCTCGGCGTGAGGGTTGCATCTTTAAATCCACTTGGCAGGAGCCCAACAATACATGTTTAAATATTTGTTTTACGAAATCAGGTTTTTCGGTAGATAAATATCTCTTAATAATGTGCTTGCATTTTTCTGTTTGTGGCGTCTACAGCGTAAAACCCAATTAAAACACTTCACATGCGGGTCAAATTATAGGATACGACATTTAAGTGGTACTGTCTGGGTTTGTTGGTGTGAAAATTGCAACGTTTTTGTCTTCTCAAGGTTTACGTTAATCGCCTTTCCATCTTTCGATAATTATAATAACTACGGGGAATGACGCATCTAGTTTGCAAAACTCAAGCACGTAATAATATAAGACTGCCTGTTTACCAGCTGTACAAAGGGCATCATTGTTTGATTTCGTTTCCCATTCAAACTAACTGCTGCAAAATATACAAGTAATGCTCTTGTAAAAGCAAACCCACTTTCTTGGTGGTCTGATAGCCATGTTTAGTACTAGTAGGTAAAATGTACGTAAATTTGGACACTTACTTAGAGGTTTCAAATTAGATCTTAAATTTTTGTACGCATATGCTACATGTCTGTTTTACTTTCTCAACACGTTCTGTGTACATAGTGTATAAAGAAGGTGTTGTAATGCATCTAAAAATTCTATAACGAGATTTCACCGGAAATACATGTTTTGAGACCCCCTGTCTCCAATCAAAGTATTTTTAGAAAAATGCCCGTGTGTGTCTGTGTGTGTCTGTGGGCAGCATAGCTCAAAAACAAAAAGACGTTAAAAATCAAACTTGGTATTTAGGTTTGGTGTTTTCCAAAAATGCGATACGAAGACTTTCAAGAAAATCCCCCTACTCCAACTAACTTTACATGGAACTTTTTTTTGAAAATTTTGATCTTCTCAAAAATGGCTCTAACGATTTTGATTAAAGTATCGAATATTAAAGATATTTACCTGGCAAATGAAATGTATGTCTTGAATGTTTTGGGAATAGCCTCTGAATACTACTTTATTCTGACTGAATTTTACGGAATTTTGCATAACTGCTAAACCTAAGACATAAACAAAAACTTACCACACAAAAATGTAGAGCATATTAAAACACACATTTTATGTTATATAAATTGTTTCGTGGAGTTGATCGTTTTTGAGATATTCACTGTTTTTTTTTTTTTTTCATCTTTAAAAAACTTATACTTTTCTCATACAGGAATTAGTCAACTCCTGTCCGTATAAACAAACGAACTTCAGTCACATAGCAACCAGCTTTTGACTATCACTTTAACCTATGGTACTCTCTTATTTGGCTTCTACTTACAAGGAAGCAAGTAATAAGACTATTTCTGCTAATTTTTTCTCGATTAACATTAAGTAAATAAAAGCATTAGCTTTTTAAAAATAATTTGTTGCAGAGATGAACAGAAAGTCGTGTGGATAGAACACATCAGATTTCTTGTTTTAAGAATTTGTTATGATCTGTTATTTCTGCATCACATCCACCCATACACATAATCTAAATCTCGTTAAAATATTTTATAGTACTCTTAATATGTGATATAAATATTAATAATATATGAGAAGAGGGCAGGACTTTGCACAGAATAAACCAAAACATTGTTTTTAGAGTGAGGGTAAAAAATCACACATACACTCACAAACTAAATATTCAAACAAAAAATTTAACATAAAATATAGCTTTAAATAATTCAAATTTATATCATTCATTGCATACATTTTTTTTTTCTCTTCGCTAAACCCCAATGGCTTAAGTACATACATTCTGTAAAAGTCTCCACTCTCGAAAGTTACATTCAACACTCGTCCACGTGAAATGTCGCAGATATGTGTTGGGGGGGGGGGGTGCCAAGCGTAACCATGAAAATTATTTAATGCTGTTTTAGTTATTAATGTTTTTGTGTTTAAGAATTTGATGTGTTTCATTCACATGAATTTCTCTATCTGTTCCCAAACAATTTTTTCAAAAGATTATTCTTTTATCTAAGTCATTCTAATAGAGATAAACATTAGCAGAAATGATCTTATTACTTGCTTCCATGTAAGCAGAAGGGAAATAAGAGAATACACTAGGCTAAAGCGATAGTCAAATCCTTTAAAAGTCATAGCTATAAGAAACAACTGGAATTCATTCTGTTTTGCAATCTCGGAAGTATAATAAATGAAATGAAACGAAAGCTGTTTTCCAGCTTGAGAATAGTTTAAATAGATTAAAATTGAAACCAATAACAAGATATATCTTGGAAACGGTTAATTCTACGAAAAATGTATAAACATATATTGTGTTTTAATAAGATCTCTTACGGTTTACGAATTACGCAAAAAGAATTCAGAATGAAGAGGTTTTCAGAGGCTGTTCCCAAGAAATTCAAGTTATATTGTTTGTCGTGAGAATGTTTTAAACATATTTTAAGCAAAATCGTTAGAACCATTTTTTGAAAAAATCAAAATTTTGGAAAAATGTCCCGGGCAAAGTAGTTGGAGATGGGAGAATTCTCTTGTAAAGCTTCGTGTCGCATTCTTGGAAGATGCTGAACTTAAATACCACGTTTGGTATTTAAACCATTTTTCGTTTTTGAGCTATGCTGCCTACACACGCATACACACACAAGACAGGACATACGGAGACTTTTTTTTTTTTTGGTAAGGGGTCCCAAAACATTTCGGTGTCGAATTTTTGGGTGGAATACAATCTATCTACTATATATATTTGTTAATGTATGCTACAGACAGTAAAAAACACTTGTTTTCAAAATCTCTTCCCTTTTAAAATTTTGATGCAGCGAGGCCGAAAATCTTGCTTAGTTTTCTAACCGAACCAGGCGTCTCAGACTGGTATTTGGGAGGTCGTGGATTCGCTTCCCATGGCCCACCTTGCTGACCCTGGGGTTTTTGGGGAGGTTTTCCAAGTCACTTTGATTAAAATGTTTCTTCATTCCCCTGAACTTCTTCCCTTCATTTAATCTCAGTTTCATCAAACTATTTGTTTCAGGATTGTATCGCGAGGAACTTTGGTAGAGGCGATCTTCCGTCCTGAATGCGCTATGGAAATATAACTCTTAGCGGCGTGGAGTCCTAGGTGTCGTCTGTAGAATCCAGGGGTTTCGGTCAGGGACACGAGTTTTAGCACTCCCCGCCTCGAGATGAACTGTTTTGAATATGTTAGGTATTCTCCGCGGTGCCTCTTTCTCCGCGAACCGGTTTTGGCCACCCGTTGATGTAAACTTCTAATTATCTTATCCTCCTGGAGTCTGACACACAATTAAACCATGGTGGCTAAATATGGAACCACAAACACACACACATGCACACCAAATATTCTAGACCTTGGGATTCATAAAACCAAGTATAAGGTTTTGATTTTTGCTTCCTGTGCAGAGTAAAAAAGATAATATACTCATGCAAATTATTTTATAATTTTGTTTTCATGCAATTATTTCATAAGCCATGAAATATGTATTTAAAATATAATATGTTATTTTATTAGTCATAGTTTCTTGATCACCCAGTCAAAATTTCAGCCTCTTTACACAAACATTGCGGCTTTTGATTGCAGCAAAAAACTAACAAAAATGAAATGGGAGAAAGTTGGGTTTAAAGTTTACACGCAGAGAACATTTAAAGGTTGCAGACTTTTAAACTGATCGGTTTTAACAGTGACATGGCCGAGTGATTATACCACTCGCCTCTCACCTAGGCGGCCCGGGTTTGACTGCATGCAGGATTTGCATAAAGCGGCGCAGGGACAGGTTTTCTCTGGGTTCCCCGGTATCCCCCGCCATCACATTCCACCGGTGCTCTATCTTCATTCCATGTATCATCAGTGCTATCGCCTGCGGGGCCACAGTATTAAAAGTAGACGTTAAATACTATCAGAAAAAATAGGGATACAAATTTTCGGAAATACACAAAATAAGGTTGATAGACTTTATGTTTACAACAATAAAAGAAAAGCTGCTATTTTGACCGAAAATTAAAAATTTAAATTATATAGACTAAGTTCTTAATTAAAGCTTAACTCTTCATTGTTTAGCAACATTAAATTGTCACATCTTGAAAGATATCACTCTCTGAGTAACATTATTTTCAGCATATGCTGCCTGTCATGAGACATAGTTAGCTATGCATCAACTCATAACTTAATCCACCATACGATGGTAAGGGTAACAGCATTGCCTGTTTGGCTAGAATGTTTGAACATTTGGTATTAAGCATAACATAATCCTTAAGACTCCTTTAAGTACGAAAAAAAACTCTTTAAAATATTGTATCATCAATAGGATCAATAATTGCATTTATTGCAGTTGTTATATTCATTCTCATCTTATGAGAACGTATAATTTCTAGACGACCTGTTCTATACTCATCACAAACAAATAGATCAATTGAATGAATATATAACCTTCCTCCTGCTGAACATCCTTATAATGAATTAACTTTAATCACTAAGTAATTCTAATATGGAGATTAGTGCAATGGATTTAAGCTCCATAAATGAAGTTTATGCTTTTTACTTTCTCTATACGCACTATGTACCTATATAGTGTATAGAGAATGTATTGCACTCCACCAAAAAATTCGATACCGAGATTTCACCGGAAATATATGTTTTAGGGTCCCCAATATACAAAAAAAGCATTTTCGGAAAAAGGTCCGTGTGTGTGTGTGTGTGTGTCCGAGTGTCTGTGAACACGATAACTCAAAAACGAAAAGAAGGTAAAATATCAAACTTGGTATTTAAGTTAAGTATCTTCCAGGGATGCGACACGAACATTTTGAGAAAAATCCCCCCACCCTCAACTACCCTTTACATGGAACTTTTTTCGAAAATTTTAGTTTTCTCAAAAATGGCTCTAACGATTTTGATTAAAATTTCGTATATAAAAGATATTTGCCTGACAAATAAAATGTATATCTTGAATTTTCTGGGAATAGCCTCTGAAGAGTACTTTATTCTGGATGAATTTTACGGACTTTTGAATAACTGCTAAACCGTAAGAGATGGACAAAAACTTACTGCACAACAAATGTAGAGCACGTTAAAACACCCAATTTATGTTACATACATTTTTTTTTCGTGGAGTTCGTCGTTTTTGTGACATTCCTTATTTTTGGTTTCTGCTATGAAAAACTTATGCATTTTTCATACAGGAATTTGTCAACTGCTGTCCATACAAACAAAGGAACTTCAGTGACATAGAAACCAGCTTTTGATTATCACTTTAACCTATGGTACTCTCTTATTTCACCTCTACTTACAAGGAAGCAAGTAATATGGCTATTTCTGCTAATGTTTTACTGATTAGTATGAAGTAAATAGAAGTATAAGCTTTTTAAGAATAGTTTGTTGCAGGGATATAGAGAAAGTCATGTGAATGGTACACATCAGATTTTTTTAGAACATGTCCACACAAGTAAATTTAGGTTTACAAAATAGTGCTTCACCTTGGTCTGGATCAAGGTCTATCTCTCTCTCTCTCTCTCTCTCTCTCTCTCTCTCTCTCCTTTTGATCATCTGAGCTGTGATCACCTGAAGAAGACACTCTGGATAGCGATCGGCAAATTACTGGCTCTCTGACGTCATTCCGCCGAGCTGTACTCTCTTTACTCAGTATATCTGCTTCCAAGGGCACCGAGAGTGACGATCGGACACAAACCATTTCTGAACGGTGGCGGTCTTTGCATTTGTATATGATTGTGTTGGTTTGATTAACCAGTAGCGCAGCCAGTGTTTGTTACCTTTGTTGGGAAATTACTCAATTTATTTATTTATACCTACCAGTAGAAGATTCTACTATACAAAACACCAATATTATAACAATATGTAATAACTTAATGCAAACTTATTAAATGCGCTCAATGAACATAATATAATAGCTCCTTTCTGGGCTTTTGGTAGGTTTAATTTCAATCAACTACTTCTCCCTCACTGCACCATTAGACCAACCCTCAGTTAATGTGTTTGCATGCCTATATTATTAACAAAAACAGAAACTATTGTCAAAAACGAATATTTTATATTCGAATCTGAATCATCTAGAACTACATTATTTTCAGTAACAAGTAAAATAACTGACTTGCATTATTAAATGAATGCACTGTAGCTTGTAGTGAATATAACAAAGCATTCGAACTACAATTTTGATAGCATTTCTTCCTTGAAAGTAAATAACAACAGAAATAATGAAAATGAAATCTAATAGCAAATAGGTTTCACATATTTATAGTTCATTACATGCAGTATATATCATAAACAGGGCTTTCAGCCAATAAGCAAACACGCTGACAATGAACTATAACACGAGTCACCACTGAACTATCCTGCTTGATGCACACTACTTTTTTTTTAACAAAAAATATAGTTTCGGAGTCTTCTAGGGACTCTGGCGCTGTATTCCTTTTTCTTTTTTTTTTTTTTTTTCCAATTTCCCTGCATTTCCTTACTTTCTCTATTGGGTTAACGATTTATTTTTTACCTCTCTCACACACACACACACACGCGCACGCACACACGGGGCTTTGCATTAGGAACAACTCGTTGTCTGTAGGTTCTTTATATTGGGTCTAAATCGTTTTATTTTCTTCAAACACACACACACACACACACACATATATACGTACTTCCAGACTCTGAGGGGGATAGGGGATAATGCTGGTTAAAAAAAAGTTCCCCGCCCTAGCCGGAATCGAACCCGGGACCTACAGATGAAAAAACTAAACCGGGTAAATCAACCTAAGCGAGATTCGAACTCGCTACCTCTTGAATGTGTGGCACACACGCTACCCACACGGCTATACCTACTTTTTTTTTTTTTTTTTTAAATATGGTACCGGAGTCTGATCGGGACTCCGGCACTGTATACCCTACTTTTATTTACCTTTTTTTCACCTTGTTTTTCTGCATTATTACTGGATTGCTGTTTTCTTACTTTTACAACACACACATAAACACAAACATATAATATTCATGCCCAAGGCGGGACTCGAACCCACGATCCCCAGCGCTACGAAGCACCAAAGCGGAACGCCTTGGCGAGCGCCCCCATGTGGACCGGCCCTACTCGTGACTACGACTCGGTGTTGAATTTTTGGGTGGAATACAATACTTCCTCTATACACTATGTACATAGTACGTATAGAGAAAGTAAAAAGTTTTTGTTTGGTAAATATGGTTTTGCCCCTAGGGAAGGGACAGAACCGTTAAAACGGCGGAGCACAACCGGGTACTACAGCTTTTCTGTGCTTAACAGTCATTACATTCAAAATATTTTAAATGCCTTTTGAGGCCAACCTGTGCAAAGTTGATAGGCCCATCTGTTGCACTTCACACACTGAGTACAGTCGTCATTTCGTTTTGTCTCACTATATTTCTCCTTGCAACAAGAGCACTGGATGTCGCTTGAATTTTCGTCGCTATATTTGGCTTTCTTTGTTCTTGTTGTTTCACCAAACTAAGACTGAAACGCCTTTCTGCAAATTGCTGGCAGGTTGAGTATTTGCCTTTTTTTTTTTTTTTGAAGCTCAACCTTATATGGTAACTCTGTTTTCCCGCGACGTCTTTAGCACCGGGAACTGGCAACACATCTTTAGGTGAAACTGCAAATGTTTGTGCTTCAGCCGATATTGTTATTTTGTGCAAGTCACTGGAGTGTGTCTGGGTGATGCGACATCCATTTGTTCTGAAGAACATTCTAGTTCTTTTAGAGGACTCTGATCTACAATTTGTGTCTCTGCAATTTGGGAGGGAAGAAGAGAGACTGACTCACAAGGCTGGGTATGTAGTGTAAACTTTATTGACCCCTCAGATGCTGATGCTGATGGCTGAGGAGTGTGTTGTTCTGTGGTTTCAGCTGGCATGAAATCAACATCACTAAATTTGTTAGGACCCAGGATTGGTGGAATCCGGTTATGCCCCACTTCTGCCACCACACGCCATTATGTTCTTCTTAAGGCATACCACAATAACGACTTGCTTCCCGAATTGTAACGATATTGAAAACAATACTTAAATCTTTGCAATTTAATGTAGTAAAAGTAAAATATGTTGCTGTAGATACTTGCCTCTTAAACTGCGACTTCAAATTTCAGTTAAATTACTTCAAAACGCGGAAACTTCTAATCATAAAGATTACAGACATAATAATGAGACTATATTCTTCGAACTCCTGCTTCTGACTGCTGCCGATATGAGTATGCAGTTCAGTCAAGAAGTGATAGATGGTAGCACTTTCCAGTTTAAAAATCCTATCCACCCGGTTGTGCCTCACTACCCGGTCCTGCTCCGCTCCCCCGTATACATCTCTGCTTTAAAATCTAATGTGATGTCTTTCTCTACTTATGCAACAAACTAATCTTACAAAAGCTTATTCTTTTATCTACTTTACGCTAATCTAATTAAACATTTACAGAAATTCTCTTATTACTTAGTTCCCTATAAGCAGAAGGGAAATAAGGAAATATACTAGACTAAAGCGAAAGTTACGTTTTTTAAAAGTCAGTTGTTATATGATTGAAATTCGTTTCTCTTTGCATATCCAAGGAGTAAAACAAAAGAAGCAGGCGTTTGAGAAAAGTTATAATATTTCAAATTGAAACCAATGCCAAGGGAAACTTCGGAAATCCTAAACTCCACAAAAATGTATGACATAAATTGTGTGCTTTAACAGGATGTAGGTACATTTTTTTGAGTAAGCTTTTGTCCAGCTCTTACGGATTACCAGTTATGCAAAAGTCATCCAGAATGAACAGTTCTTCAGAAGATATTTCCAGAAAATTAAATATGTATATATAACCTATCACGTAAAATTCTTTAATATTAGTATTAGCCCATAGCGTCCCCTGGGGCCACGGTTCTCTCTCCTCGGAGAGGTGGCTTGGTTTGGCAGTCCAGGAAGGATCCTCTTGATCTTAACCACTCAGATAATTTGTTCTAAATAACACATTGCTCCTTATTATAAAGTTTTGTATTTAACTGACGTTTCGTTTCTGAGTTATACTGTTCACAGACACACAAATTCAGGGACACACATTATACACGCGACCCCGCTTGATTTTTTAAAACGGCTTTTAATTTTGTACGAAGTATAGAGAGTAATCATTTGAAAGATCAATAATTTATGTGTGAAGCCATTTGTCTGGAAATCTACAGCTAAAAGTCGTGAATCGTGTGTGTGTGCGTGTGTGTGCTTTCGGAGAGGGTTACACAGTGTAGCCATTAGCTTATTGTTAGTCAGACCACAGGAAGATAGAATGAGATGAGAGTAATATCAATGGGTGGCCGAAACCGGACGGCGAGGAGGGAGCCACTGTAGAGAGTCCCTAAAAGTTTCCAAGAAGTACCTCATCTAGACGCGGGAAGTGCTAGCTAGGAGCCCGCGCACCAGGTATGGATCTACAGACGACTCACAACGCTATCTCACCTCCGAGGGGTGTATTTCCAAAGCGCACGGAAATGTTGCCACCTCCGCAGTCCTCGAACAGATCCTGAGACCAACAATGACCTACGCTTGCCAAGTCTAGGGCGCTGCTGCCAAGTCCAACCTTAAACCCTTGAAATCCCTTCCATCCCGCTTCCTCCGCATAGCCACGGATTCTCCCTGGTATATTCCAAACGCCACCCTCCGCAGAGACCTCAACATCCCGACCATAGCCGAGCACATCCACTACCTATGGGCTCCCTTCTATGCAAGCCTGACCTCCAGCTTCAACGCCCTCATCCGCGGTCTGGGTGAATATGACATTGACCCAGGCGAGCTCTACAAGCGCCCCAGACTCACTCTAGGCTCCTGACGACTGACGTAACTGACACTGACTTATGAGCAACTGCTCGTTTAATTTGAAAAAAAAAAAAAAAAAAGTTTTCCCCCTCCCCCCCTTTCGCTACTCTCTCCAAAAACCACCGCTGATGCTCTACATCTCCTAAATTTTCTTTTGGCAAACTCCAAACTCCAAAAACTTACTCTTCGAAATTCCTCTCAATTCCCCTTTTAAAACCTCTCTCTCTCGCAAACTCCCGCAAATCCTAAACCCATCCCACTGCCAGTAGAGGGCCTAGCCCTGAAATGGTAACTGCCAGCACCCGGCAGTCCCGTCCTCGCCTGATCCCCCGTAGAGCATTAACACTTAAAACCCAGAAAGAGACCGGATGGACTAAATGAAGATAAAATGAAGGTACAGGAAGTTCGGGGTGATTAAGAATCCTTCCCAGCGTTTGCTTAGTGAGCCGGGAAAACCTCGAAAAAACTTGCGGGTCAGGTCTGCCACAGGATCTCCCCACCATGCTCGGCACCTTATAGGAATTACTTGCTCTATAAATTTCCATGCAAAAGTTACACGCAGAGAAGAATAATTAATCAACTTGGTTACAACTATGGGATGTTATACAACAATAGAATCATCATGAAATCACCATGAAGAGTATCGTGGCTTTACAGGTTTTTAATAAAAATTTATCAGCTCCAATCTATGGATGTTTAGTGATTTACTTAAAACAGAAATGGTTTGACACCTGCGATGCTATAAAAAAATCGGCTGAATTCCATTCTCATAATTTTCTCTACCTCTCTATAACACATCATGGCTAAAAAAACTTATTCTTCTATCTACATCATGCTAGTCGAGATAAACATTAGCAGAAATGGTCTCATTACTTGCTTTCTCGTAAGTAGAAGGGAAATGAGCGAATATACTTGGCTAAAGCTATAGTCAACTCTTTTAAAAGCTGATTGTGGTTGAAAACAGTTTCTTTGCATGGTCAGTTGCTACATTCACGTATGAACTTCTTTTTAAGTATTTTAAGACTAAAACTAATAACAAGGAATATCTAGAAAATTTTAAACTCCACAAAAAATACATTTGACATAAATTGTGTTCTTTAACGAGATCTTTATTTACTATGCATTAAGTTTTTGTCTATCTCTTATGATTTACTAGTTATACAAGGTTCAGCAGATGTATCCAATTCAAGATATACATTTTATTTGGCAGGTAAATATCTTCAATATACGGTATTTATCAATATCGTTTGTCTTTTTTTTGAAAATCAAAATGTTCGATTTTTTTTTCATGTAAAGAGTAATTTGGACGGGGAGAATTTTCTCAGAACCTTCGTGTCGCATTCCTGGAAGATATTAAACTTAAATAAGAATTTTTTTTTGTACTGGCTTTTTGTTTTTGAGCTATCGTATTCATAGATACACTTACACAAACAAATAGACGGCTCTTTTTCTAAAAATGCTCTTTTCTAGATACAAGATCCTAAAACATGTATTTCCGGTCAAATCTCGATACAAACATTTTGGATGAAGTGTAATGCTTTCCCTTACGCATGTACCATGTTCTATGTAGAGAAAGTAAAAAGGCTGGGATGATAACACCCATGAATGTCAAGATTTTTCCATCTAGAAGCAAACACCGAGACATTTTTGTGATGATAACCTTTTACCAGAGGCTATGTGAGTTTTAAAGTTTGGAGTTAGGTGGTTTGCGATTAAAAACCACCCCTCGCAGTTGCCAAGTCTTCCACTTTCTGGTCCCTTAACTGAGGCGCGAATCTCGACTTGCAAGTAAACTCTCTTCGAGTCTCCAGGAAACAGAGATTTTGCCTCTCATCTTTTGTTTGCTAATGGTTATTGCCCAGCGGCAGGGAGAGTGGTCCCGCTTGAAGACCATCCTGATTTGGAGAATATTATATTATATCTTCCACCGTGCCACTGTAATTTTAAAGACATTATATTAATTTGGACATATATAAAATACTACTCAAGGAACGGCAATGTGCACATCTTTAAGTGTAAAAGTAAATCAAGCTCTTCGAGAACATGTAAATAAAATCGATTAAGTTTATTGGGATAAGTATCTCAAAATGTGAGAAGAAAACAAAAATTAATTTGCTTTTTTCACCAAGCAGTGTGAAGTACAGCAGTTGGATAGAGTCAGTCTGAAAAATTCTGTACCGTAGCCGGGATTTGAACCACGGACCTCCCGAGAAGGTTTTTCATTAGTCCTGTACCTATTTTACAAATCGCCCCTCTTGTTCCCGCAAGAACGAAAGTGGATACCCCATTTACGCTCATCAACCCTATAAGGGATGACTACCGAATATCTGAGAGGCGGCAGTTACCAGCTGGATAGTCCTGGTTATTGGTGTAGTTTTGCAATATTAAAATGGTTTTCAAATGGGAAGTTGTCATTCGGTTTCTTTTGTATTATCCCTGGCCACGAAAGAGTAGGTATCTGCTGATTTTCAGTTTAAGGTCATGTATGACTGAAAGTTTGAAATTCAAAACTAATAATTCTAAATTTTTTTCAAAAATTTGTACCACAAATATAATGTAATGCAAATAAGTTATACTGCAAATTTCATCCATTTTGCACTAATGGTTGTGGTCAAATGTCTTTATGTTTTTGTCAGAGTACCAAAAAACTTCCTTGCGACAAAAAATTAACATTTTGGTGTAATATTTTTAACCTAGGTTCACAATACATCTGCTTTATGAAATTGCCTAGTTTCTGTCTCCTTTAGTTTAGGTTCCAAACGTTTTTAAAGTTTTCAATGTGCTCTGTTTGAAAATAGGAAACATATTAATATACATCAGACAGTAAAATCTAGGGAAATTCATATTCATTGTGCCTTTGAGAACATGTACAGCAAATTTTATTTTGTTCCATTCACATGACCTCTGCATCTATGCAACAAATTATTGTTAAAAAGCCTATGCTATTTACTTCATGCTAATCGAGAAAAAAAAATAACAGAAGTAGTCTTATTACATGCTTCCTTATAAGTAGAAGCGAAATAAGGTACCATTGGTTAATGTGATAATCAGAAGCTGGTTGCTATGTAACTGAAGCTCCTTTGTTTGTATGGACACGAGTTGACAAATTTCTGTATGAGAAAAGTACAAGTTTTTTTAAAGCAAAAACCATAAAACAAGGAATATCTCAAAAACCATCTAGTCCACGAAAAAAATGTATATGACATAAATTGTGTGTTTTAACGTGCTCAACATTTTTTGTGTGATAAGTTTTTGTTCATCTCTTACGGTTTAGCAGTTATGCAAAATTCCGTAAAATTCATACACAGTAAAGTAATCTTCAGAGGCTATTCCCAGAAAATGTAAGATATACATTTTATTTGTCAGGTAAATATTTTAATATACGATATTTTAATCAAAATCACTAGAATAATTTTTGAGAAAGCCAAAATGTTCGAAAACAGTTCCATGTAAAGGGTAGTTTGGAGTAGGGGGATTTTTCCCAAAATTTTCGTGTCGCATCCCTGGAAGATACTTAACCTAAATACCAAGTTTGGTATTTTACCCACTTCTTGTTTTGAGTTATCGTGTTCACAGACACACGGACCTGTTTCTGAAAATACTTTTTTTGGATACAGGGGACCCTAAAACGTCTATTTCCGGTGAAATCTAGGTATCGAATTCTTGGGTGGAGAGCAATATCTTCTCTATACACCACGTACATAGTACATGTAGAGAAAGTAAAAATGCTGAAAATACCAATAACAAGAAAGCAAGCACAGATTTGAATGCATGGCTCACATTAAAATCCACCAGGCTGTACGTTGGATCCTTAGCTATCCCTTTCCTCACCTCTGCTGCTGAATTTTCTGTCTTTTTCTTCTTGCATTACTGCGATTCTTCTACATAACTTCGTTTTTTACTTAGCCTGATGTGAATGAGATCTCGTCAAAATGAAGTTTTTCTTGTCGAATATAGTTTGAACTCTAGTGCTTTGCTAGAGCTCCAGTGACTTAAGGCATTTAAAAATGGCGTCTGATGGCAATTATACCTTTTTCATGTTCATTAATGTTTAAATTATTCTATGAAATTGAAATGAAATGTTGATTTTTTGCGATTTTCATGAAATTTCAGTCATACATACCTTTAATCACATAGCGACCGGCTTTTAAGGGACTTGACTATGGTTTTATGCTGCTATATTTCCCTATACTTACCTTCTACTCACAAGAAAATAAGTAATGAAACCATTTCTTGGGTAGGAAAAGTCAGAATGGAAGAATTCAATGCAATAGCCGGGTTTTGAACCACGGGTTTTCTGTTGCTCTAACCACTGAGCGGTCGTGGCAATATACCGGCTCGGCATTACATTTTTGGACTGAATCGTAAGTTTCCCGAAAAACCACAAGGTGATCTCAAATTATTTTGAGATGACATATCCCAATGGTGACTTACAGTGTTGTAAGTACTTTAAGTCCCGGACCTCATAGTTTAGCGAACTATTTGGTCAATTAGTGTTAATTTGTTTTCGCACAAGCCGTATGTAGGGCAGGAGTTGGATAGGTGAAAAATTAGACTGAAAAATTAAAAAAAAAAAAAAAAAAAAATGTTGCATGAAATAGATAAAGGAATAAGTTTTCATGAGTAGTTTGTTGCACAATAGGCAGAGAAAGTAACTTGAATGTTACAAGGACCTTACATAAAGTGACAGACGATTTGGCAGAACTTAACGATAACGAAAGTTATCCACACAAAACTTTATTTATAAAGTTACAGTACCTTAGTATATTTTTCAACGCAATCGCCATTGCTATCAAGGTATATATTGTCACGTGGTACCGCTAAAGATATGGACTAAGATGTCACTGTCACTTTGAAGTCTTCATCGGTTGGGACATTTTTTCGATCCCAAAAGCCTTGCACGAAGTCCAAAGTGGAACATCGGTTTCTCTTAATTTTTTTTTTATCAACTCCTCCATTACGATAACTGAACATCCACTCCGGTCTTTTTCGTACACACTGGTTCTTCCTTGATTACTCGCAAATTATAATTATGTGCCTTTTCCTCACTGAAGATTCGTTCATTGCATTATCACCATACACTTGCGTTATTTGCCTATAAAACTCGATTGGCCGAACATGACCTGCATTTAAAAGAATATGATTTGTTCCATTCACAAAACTTTCTCTACATCTCTGCTACAAACTATTGTTAAAAAGATTATGCTTCTACTTACTTCATGCTGATCGAGAAAAAAAATAGCAGAAATAGTCTTATTACTTGCTTCCTTGTAAGTAAAAGCGAAATAAGGGACCACCATAGGTTAAAGTGACAGTCAAAAGCTGGTTGCTATGTGACAGAAGTTCCTTTGTATGGACATAAGTTGACAATCTCCTGTATGAGAACAGTATAAGTTTTTTAAAGTTGAAAAAAATAACAAGGAATATCTAAAAAAAACCGATCAATTCCACGAAAAAAATTTATATAACGTAAATGATGTGTTTTAACGTGTTCTATTTTTTGTGTGTTAAGTTTTGGTCCATTCCTTACGGTTTAGCAGTTATGCAAAATTCCGTAAAAATTCATCCAGAATAAAGTAATCTTCAGAGGCTATTCCCAGAAGATTCGGATATACATTTTATTTTCAGGTTATTTTTAACATACGATATTTTAATCAAAATCGTTGGAGCCATTTTTCAAAAAATCAAAATGCTCGAAAAAAGTTCCATGTAAAGGAGATGGAAGGGGGGAGATTTTCTTGGAAATCTTCTTGTCGCAACCTTGAAAGTTACCAAACTGAAATACCAAGTTTGATATTTAACGGTCTTTTCGTTTTTGAAATATGTTGTTCACAGACACACATGACCTTTTTCTAAAAAGGCTTTTTTTAGATTCAGGACCCAAAACATGTATTTCCGGTGAAATCTCAGTATCGAATTTTTGGGTGGAATAAAATACCTTCTCTATTGAGTATGTACGTGTGGAGAAAGTAAAACATATTGCATGATGTAGATAGAGGAATCAGTTTTTATGAACAGTTTAGTGCAGTGAAAGTCATATAAATGTTACACATCGGATGTTTTTCTCTTTTAATCGAATATTTATTTGTTCTTCATGGTTTGAATCACATCTGGTGCCCCTCAAAGAATTTAAGGATTGAAATTCAAAGCTAGACGGTCTGTGGGTCGAGGTATAAGAATATATAAAGAGCGCTTTCTTAAGCGACGCCGCGGAATTAAAAGTGACGTTGGTTATTGAATTTGTTCGGTGAGTGACGCCACTGAGTCAGGTGCCCTGTCCCCCCCCCCCACCCCAGCATGGAGCTGGGAATGTTGTATGTACCATCAGTGTAGTGGAGTCTGCTCGCTGCTGGTTTTATTTGCTTGGTTTCGGCTAATGAGCATGTTGGGGTACTTGAATAGGCTCCAAATGAAAAACGCTGGCTCCCTCCCCCCTCTAATTAGGGCTTTGATTCCGATTTGCGGTGAGCCCGGAGCTGATGGTGAGAGGAAACAGGGTTGGCTCGGCGAACCGAGGCGTCGACATCTCCCTGGATATACAGCTATACTAATAATTATGACATTTAAGGATGATGCGCCTCGGGTTCTGTTTACTTCATCATCAGGGGTGAAGAAAATCATCCGGTCACGTTTTTATTTAATAAAGAAAATCATAAAGTTCCAGGTGGGGTAGGCTTACTCATTAACTTGATTGACATCGCTTTGTAAATGGCATAAATCGAAATAAGTAACACATGCGATATCAATTATTTCTGAATACACTCACATAAAAAAGTCTTCAAAATATCTATCAGTAATTAGAATCAGATAATCCTTTATTTTCTCTACCTATATAGCACATGATAGACCCCAAAAAAGATGTCAAATTTTTATTGGAAACACATGTTTTAAGGCCCCCTTTATAAAAAAATATGTGTTGCATTCAATGACTTTCTTCAGCTATCTAAGTCATGTTAATCAAGATAAACATTAGCAGAATTATATATTTTGCAGCTTAATGTCCTATAACCTGTTGGCCATATCGGGTGGTGAATGAGATTGGTGAAATATGCTGAAATGATCTCGTGGTCCATGGAGCTTAAAGTTACTTGACACTCGTCTGCTCCGAATAAGGGAAAAACCCCGAAAAACCCTTATCCAGATAACTCACCTTAAGAGCAATTCGAACTCAGGGCCTTTTGAATGTGAGGCAGATACGCTAACACCACAACACCCAGGTGGACTCTGTCTTTTTACTTGCTTCCAGTAGAAGGGAGATAAGGGAAAAAATCTGATGTGTTCAATTCACATGACTTTCTTTACATCTCTGCAATAAATTATTGTTAAAAAGCTTATTCTTCTATTTACTTAACGCTATCGTGAAAAAGATAGCTTCCTTGTAAATAGAAGACAGCTGGTTGCTATGTGATTGAAGTACCTTTATTTGTATGGCCAGGAGTTGACAAATTCCCGTATAAGAAAAGTATAAGCATTTTAAAGCTGAAACTAATAACAAGGAATGTCTCAAAAACGGTCAACTCCACAAAAAAAGGTATATAGCATAAATTGTGTGTTTTAACGTGCTCTACATTTTTTGTGTGGTAAATTTTTGTCCATTTCTTACGGTTTACCAGTTATGCAAAATTCCGCAAATTTCATCCAGAATAAACATGTCTTCAGAGACTATTCTCAGAAAATTGAAAATATACATTTTATTTCTCATGTAAATATCTTAAATATAAGAGATTTTAATCAAAATGTTTAGAGCCATTTTTGAGCAAATCAAAATATCGAAAAATGTTCCATGTAAAGAGTAGTTGAAGGTTGGGAGATTTCTTGAAAATCTTCGTGTCGCATCCTTGAAATACCAAGTTTGATAATTAATGGTCTTTTCGTTTTTGAGCTGTGCTGCCCCCCCTCCCACACACACACATACACAGGCACAGATATGTAGACAGACACACACGCGGAAATGTTTCTAAAAATGTGGTTTTTTTATTCAGGGGGTGTCAAAACATGTATTTCCAGTGAAATCTTGTATACAATTTTTAGGTGCAATGCAATAACTTCTCTATACACTATGTACACAGTGCGTGAAGAGAGAGTAAAAACTGATGTGTAGCATTCAATGATTTTCTCCATCTGTTTCACACACATTTATTTCAAAAGATTATTCTTTTATTTACGTCATGCTAATCGAGATAAATATTAACAGCATTACTATTACATTATTTTTTTGGTTTTTTTTTTTTTTTTTGTGGTTGGTCATATCGGGCAATGAATGAGATTAGTGAAATGATGCTGGAATGACCTCGTGGTCCATGGAGCTTAAAGCTACTTGACACTAGAAAAACCCTACCTGGTTAACTTACCCTAAGAGGGCTTCAAACTCGCGACCTTTTGAATATGAGGCAGACACGCCACCACCACACTAACCAGGCGAGCTCAAATGGTCCAATTACTTACTTCCTTGTAAGTAGAAGGAAAATAAGGGAATACACTAGACTAAAGCGACAGTCAATCTTTTAAAACCTATCACAGTGTGAAACAATTGAAAATTGGTTAACTTCCCTGGAATGAAACTAAAGAACTGAAACCATAGTTAACTTCCCCCTTCAGAAATGCTTAAACTGTTTAAAATTGAAACAAATAACGAGGAATATTCAGAAACGGTTCATTCCACAAAAAAAAAAATGCATAGGACATATATTGCGTGTTTTAATGACATATCTATGTTTTTGTGTAGTAAGCTGACAAAAACTCTCACGGTTTTCGAGTCTATACATCAGTCATCCAGAATGAAAAGATCTTCAGAGGTTTTTACCAGAAAATGCAAGATATACATTTTGCTTGCCATGAAAGTGTCTTAAACAATTAGCATTTTATTAAAATCGTTAGAGCCATTTTCAGAAAATACATTTCAAAAATATTCCATCTAAAGGGTAGTTGTTGGGTGCAATGCAATATCTATTGTACGAAGGTTGAATGAAAAGTAATGCCTCCACCTTCATAACTCTTCAACAGATGACAGCATTGGTATGCGGCAGGTACTGGTTTGTTCCGTAGCCTCTTCTCTACACCTCCAGTTGGCGGGAAGCCTTAGCATCGGAGGGTTGTGATATTACAGTGTGATTTTTTCAAAAATGGCTCAAACACATACATACATACATATATCAACTCTTTATTTATAATATTAATAAAAATATTGTTTCTTGGTGCTATAAACGTTTTAATACCGAGAAAAATTTCGGTTGTTAGTAAATAGTATGCGTATCTTCAAGCACAGCTGTAGGAATATCCATGTTCCATTTTCAGACTATGCTCTTCTCGTGGACCACTTTAGTATTAATGTATTCTAATACCAAATGCATTGATAATTCGATACCCTAATGTAATTAGTATATTTTGATGCATCTAACGGCAACGGAAATAGCCCCAGATCAAGCGTATATGTATAAACTGATGAGCTGTTGCCAACAATACAGGCTGTTCCAGAAGCTGGTAGTAATACACGGCTATATGTTTTAAAGTGAACGCCCTAATATTTCATTCCATAAAGTTATTACAGTCTTCACGTTACCAAATCTGACACACTGCGACAAAGGAAGTCTTGCCAACAAAATTGGTGATATAAGGGTTTCGGTTGCTTATACCATCCTAATTAGGATATACGGATGACGTAAGATTTTCTTACAACACAAGACAAATGATCGGATATTGCACACATTTTAAAACACAGGTTATATGTATATATTTATAATATATTTATAAATTCCTATATTTATAATATTCCTACGCACCTTTAATTTAAAAATCTGAAGTGTTCCTTGACAAGGCTTTCTGTACCTGCCTTGCAAACAGATAATTTTAAAAAGAGTATTCTTCTACCTACTTTCTGCTAGTCGAGATAAACTAGCCGAATTGTTGTTATTACATAATTCCTTGTAAATAGAAGGAAAATAGGTGAATTACATAAGGCTACAACAATACTCAAATCTTTTAAAAGCTGTGGTTATGCGATTTGGCTTTGAAATCCTGTTCTCTTTGTAAGCCAAGCAGTATAACAAACTTCCTGTTTGAGAAAAGTATTTTAAACTGAAACCAATAACAAGACATTTCTCGGAAATTGTTAATCTACAAAAAAATATATGATATAACATACACACACTCTTCATTTTTGTAGAGTTAACTTTTCTCCATCTCTTACGATTTACCAATTATGCAAAAGTCATTAAAAACAAAGAGGACCTAAGAGTCTATACCCAGAAAATTCAAGATATAAATTTTAATATAGCTATCTTAAATATACGGTATTTAATAAAAACCATCAGAACTATTTTTTGGGAAAACAAGATTTTTTTAATTTTTTCCCTATAAAGGATAGTTTGGGGTGGGGTTATATTCTTGAAAATCTTCTTAAATATCAATTTTGGTATTTAATGGAATTTTCGTTTTTGAGTTATCCTGTTTCACAAGCACATGGACACAAATACACACTCCGTTCCAAAAAATGTTTTTTTTTCATACAGGAAACCCTAAAACATGTATTTCCAGTGAAATCTCTGTATTGAATTTTTCGTTGGAATGCAATACCTTCTCTAACCATGTCCTATGTACGAATAGAGAAAGGAAAAACACTATAGTGAATAATTATTTACACATTTCTTATATGCCTTTGTGCATACTTATACGGATAAGTATAATTATATAACAAAAACAGCATCCCATTTTGTTTTTGTTTTGCTGATCATGTGTCACACATTTCCTGGGAGGTAAATAAGTGTAAATGTTTGTATCAGCTTTTGAGGACTATGTGATGATCCGGAATTTTCAGTTATTTTCGTTATTTTCTAAGCTTATACTCATAAGGAAAATTTCAGGATGTTTTAGGACAACTATTAAAAAGCCAATAGCTGCTCGTCAATAGTAAGGTATTTGATGACACAAAATATTTCCAAAACTCTTTACCATTAGTTCAAATAACTATGGAGCTAACTTGTTTATTTCTCTGTGCATGCCTCTATCCCTGATATCAAATTAGATGCACCTCTATAGAAAGCAGAATGTCTTTAATTCATCGTCAAATAATATAATTCACATCCGTTTCTTGTGAGCTATCCCAGCGTTTATTCAGACTTTTTCTAGAATATCATAGACTTATATAACATAAAATCGCAAGTAAAGGCTCTAGTCAATATTATCAGCATATCTGGCCACTATAGTGCGGTCAAAATTATTCCATCAGACGTTCGGTGAATGTTTACGTAACAGGTCACACGGTTGAACCTCATCTGCCCTTTGCCTGGGTGGTGTGATATGGGTGTGTGTGAAATTCGATCGCAGTGAAACTTCAACCTACGTAACCATACACTTATGTTTTCATACATTATCTGATTAAGATTCACAATGTTCAACTTAAAAGTGGTTCACATGGTTCAACTTAAAATATTGAACACAATGACATTATGCTTCATTTAAATATGGTTTTATGGAACTCAAAGTAACATTAAACATGTGTACTTTCACTATTTAAATGCTAAAATCACCCTCATTGCATCTATAAAGGCGATAAATTAAAATTAAGCCTCAACACTTAAAAAACCCTCAAACCGGACGTTAAAATTAATGTTCGTCTTTTGGGAATTGACGAATTAGAAATCGATTATGATATAGTCCGTCGCAGCATTAGTAGATTCCTTACTTGTGGCGTAAATTAATCTAAATATCTGTCAATTCAGCATATGTAAAGTCATTCATTACGTAAAGGAAGGTTCCTCCTTTCCTCGCTGAGAGCCACGTGAATGCGCCAGTTAAAGTGTCCCAAATTCACTGACATGGCGTGACGGAACTTAAATTGATTTGAATAATATTTAAAAATTAGCAGGTATAAAATTGTATTTTTACTCGGGCGAGTCAAGATTTTAGGTCTTTAAAACTATCTTTACATTTATGTCTACTGTATATATCTTTATTTTTAATTTTTAGATGAAGGTATCAGCCGGAACGTTTATAGCCTAGAATTTATTTATTATTTCTCACTTTATTTGATATTAAAATTCTTATCAAATTAGGACTAGCCATTAAAAATTCTGACGTGTTCCACCCACATGACTCTGAAAGAAATAACTGTTAAAAATCTTATTCTTTTATCTACTTCATACTAATCGAAATAAACATTAGCAGAAACAGTCGAATTACTTAATTTCTTATAAGAAAGAGGGAAATAAGGGATACACTTGGCTAAAGAGACATTGAAATCTTTTAAAAGTCGGTTGCTAAGTGATTGAAAGTCATTTCTTCGGATGACCAGAAGTTGAAATTTCCACATGAGAAAAGTTTAAGTATTTTAAAACTGAAACCAATGACAAGGAATATCTGGGAAATGTAAATTCTACGAAAACAAAGTATATGACATAAATTGTGTGTACAATTTTTATGTAGTAGGCTTTGCCTATCTGTTACGGTTTACCAGTTAGGAAAAATTCAGCAGAATTCATCTAGAATGAAAAGCTCTTCAGAAGCTATTCCCAGAAAATTCAAAATATACATTTTATTTGTCATGTAAATATCTTTAGTATACGGGATTTTAATAAAAATCTAGAGCGATTATTGAGAAAATAAAATCAATGTTTTTCTCTCTCCATGTATTGGGTAGTTGGGGTGAGGGAATATTCCTCAAAATGTTCGTATAACATCCTTAGACGATAGTAAACTTAAATACCACCCTTGGCATTTTCCCGACTTTTAAATGTTGACATATTACTAAAGCGTGAATTGCATAACAGTATGTAATCGAACGAGATGGTTTCACGGTAATATGCGAGGCGTTTTCAGGAAATCGTGGGTTCGATTCCTCGTTATTTTTGCCTGGTTAGCGGCATGAACGATGGGATGATTTCCCCTCTACCAGCAAACTTTCTGTCATTTCTAGAACTTCACTTCCCCTTTCAATTTCATAACGAGGAAGGTGGAGTTGGGGTGGAGTGTGCTACCTAACTCAGTCCGACCGACCCTTTGCTTTTTCTTGGTTTCTCTGCGGTCACCAGGCAAATGCTGAATTGGTTTCTTATCTACCATCTATCTTTCCATAATTTTCTCTACGTTCTTTTTTCCCCTCATCTTTAATGTGTGATTCGTGGTGTATGACAGTGAGGAAATATGGTGCCGTGCATGCTTAATGGAATTCTGGATGATTGCCAGATCAACCAGTCGCTCGCATGTTCTCTCTAGCGGCCCGGCATTGAGACGGGTCATCAGGCTTGGAAACGCAGACTTCCGAGCGTCTTTGGTGGCCAGCCTGCTTGTGGCTTTCCTCCTCTTCATCTCACCCTGGGGGTGTTAGCTATAACATATATGAATAGGTCGCAGGCAGTGCAGTAGCGGTCGGTACCGCACGGATATCTTCTGGTTGGAAAGTTCTCAGCCCTAACAGAGACATCCTTATCTGAACCGCCGCAGGTTGGTCTTGTTTACCTCAGATCCGCCAGAGGGAAGCCCTCTCTGAGAACTAACCGGCATGACCATATCATTACGCTTGGGACTATTAGGGGCATTTAAGCTTCTGTGTCGATCGGCTTACCAGCGGCCTGTAGCCTCCTACGGGTCATTTAACTCATCCGTTCTTCCTGGGGATTTATCATAAAAGATCTGCTTTGGCTATCCTCTTCGTTATCGGTCAACGCCATAATCAAATGTATTTATGTAAGATCGCTTTTTACTATGTGCATAAGGTATTGTATAACACCCAAAATTTGATACCGAGATTTCACTGGAAATAATGTTTTGGGACCACTGAATCTAAAAAGAGCATTTTTAGAAAAAGGTCCGTGTGTGTTTGAGTGTATGTGTTTGTGTGTGTGTGTGTGTCGTTGGGCAACATAGTTAAACAACAAATAGTCAAAACTTGGAAATTTTCAAGAAAATCCACCCACTCCAACTATCCTTTACATGGCAAATGTTCGAAAATTTTGTCATTCTCAAAAATGTCCTTAACAATCCTGATTAAAATCTCTTATATTTAAAATTTTACATGAAAAATAAAAATGTATGTCTTTAATTTTCTGGAAATAGCCTCTGAAGACCTCTTTATCCTAGATGCATTTTTCTGAATTTTGAGTAACTGGGAAATCGTACACAAAAACTGCACATCTAATTAAAACACACAATTTATGCCATATGCATTTTTTGTTGAGTCTTTTAGATATTCCTTATTATTGGTTTCACCTTTAAAATACTTATACTTTTCGCATATGGGAACTTGTCAACTCCTGGCCACGCAAAGAAACGGATTTGAATTCTATAGCAACCACATTTTAAAACATTTGACTGTCGGTTTAGCATAATGTATCCCCTTATTTCCCTTCTCTTATAAGGAGCTAAGTAAAAGACCGTTTCTGCTAATTTATCTCGATTAGCATGAAATTAGCTTATCAACCATAATTTATTACAGATATGCAGAGAAAGTCGTGTGAATGGAAAACATCACATTTTTTTTAATTGTTTCATTTGTAGAGCACCTTTCAACTGCTATGGTCATACCGGGGCATTTAACTTTTGAAACAGTTCTGTATTAACAATAGGTTAGCATTAGGCTAATCATTTTAATTCATTAAACTCACACACATCCCTTAAGTCTGTGTGCAGAATAGGGAATAATTCCGGCCAGAGAAATATTTTCCGCTCCATCCTGGAATCCGGATGAGAAGTCAGCTCGCTGATCACTTGACTGCGGGGGCAGTTGGTATCTCCCAAGGATGTGACACGAAGATTTTCAAAAAATTCCCCCACCCCCAAAAACCCATTGGAACTTTCTTCGAAAATTTTTATTTTTTCAAAAATGGTTTTAACGATTTTGATTTACTATTGTATATTAAAGATATTTACCTGAAAAATAAAATAAATAAAATTTTTTGAGAATAGCCTCTGAAGACTACTTTATTCTGCATGAATTTTACGGATTTTTGTATAATTGGTAAGTCATAAGAGGTAGACAAAAGATAAATTAACGGAAAATGTAGAGCTCGTTAAAACTCACAATTTATGTTATATACATTTTTTTCGCACAGTTGGTCCATTTTAAGAGAGTCTTTATTATTGGTTTCAGCTTTAAAATACTTATACTTTTCTCATACAGGAATTTGTCAACTCTTATCCATACAAACAAAGGAACTTCAGTCACATAGCAACCAGCTATCACTTTAACCTATGTTACTCCCTTATTTCGCTTCTACTAACAAGGAAGCAAGTAATAAGATTATTTCTGATATTTTTTTTTTCTCGATTAGCATGAAGTAAATAGATGCATAAGATTTTTAACAATAATTTATTGCAGAAATGTAGAGAAAGTCTTGTGAATGGAACACATCAGATTTTTAAACTGAACTTCAGATAGGTTTAGAATTTCTACATCGAAATAATGAAGTTTCTTATATACATATGTAATTCTGTTTATTGGTGAGTTTTTATGGATTTCTGTCTTTGCTCTAGAGATACAAAAAACTTTTTTGGTGCATAAAAGAATAAAGTTGCAGTAATATTTATGTCATCAATGATAGCATGTAATATTTGATACATAAATAGTAATCTTGCAATATCTCTTCTAAAATGTAAAGCTTTAAATTAAAATGTTTCTAACAAGGTTTCGTAATTTGTGTACGTAGGGTAACATCCAATTCTTTTAAATAATACATGTTTTAAAGCCTGTGATTGTGCATTTTATATTAAGTTGACAAGCTTTGTGATCTTGGGATTCCAAATAATAGATGCATATTCAAGATTATGCCTAACAAAAGTGCTGTAATATATGAGTTTCGAATACTAAACATTTTAGCGATTTTGTTATGATTACTTCAATGTTAAATCTTCACAAGCAAGCCAAACGTTGTTGCCTGGTCCTACAACCATCAAACAAATGACAATGCAGGAAATTATGCTTACATGAAACGAAGTTGGCGGCGCGTGACCGAGTGGTAAGACCGCTCGCCTCCCATCTAGGCGGCCCGAGTTTGATCCCAAGCGCCAGCAGTAGGATTTATGGTGGACGAAACGGCGTCTGGGTGGGGTTCTCTCTGGCCCCTCCGGTTTCCAGTGTCAATCATTCCACCAATTCATCCATCATTTTTTCTATCATTCATCTCGCTTGCATTTCATACCATCCAGTTCTTCACGGTCATCCCTGGCTACCAGTCGTTCCACGTTCGCCATTCTGTGGTTTCGGCTCCCCAACAGGCTTCTGACCCCTAGGCACCCGCTTGAAAGTCCTACGAGGGTGTCAGTCCTACTTGAGGGGAGGGTAAATCAACTATAAAAATTAAATACAATAAAAAAAGGAAGAAAGCAAAGTTCAAAACAGTTCGTGGCATTCCCTACCGATCTTGGGAAACCACAGAAAACCCATAAGGTAGAATAGGTAGTCGCTGGGCATCGAAATCGTGCCTTCCTATATAACTTCTGTAATTATAAATGTTTTAAAACATTTATATATATAATTAAATATATATATATTTAATTGTTTCATTTGTATAGCCCCCTTTAGCTTCAATTGTCATATTGAGAACTTTGACTTGTGAAACAACTCGTATTACGGTAGGTTTAGAACGTTAGGTTAATTAATTGTATATTATTAAACACATTTACTCTCACGTTCATACTTCGAGACTCAGGAAATAATTCTGGTTAAAGAAAAATTCCGCCCCAGCTGGGAACCCGAGACCTCTGGGTGAGAAGTTAGCTCGCTGACCACTCGACCGCGAAGGCAGTTTTTTTTTTTTTTTTTTTTTAATATAGGTACATATTACAACATGATTGCATCAGTGCTATGTAGTTTTGCTTTCTCTAACCCATATATACAATCTACATAGAGATAGAGAAGATATTGTAATGCACCCAAAAATTCGATGTCGAGATTTCACCGGAAATATATATTTTGGGATCCTCTGAGTCCGAAAAGAGAATTTTTAAAACAAGCTCCGCGCGCGCGCGCGTGTGTGTGTGTGTGTGTGTGTGTGTGTGTGTGTGTGTGTTTTTGTGTATGCGTGTGTGTGTGCGTGTGTGTCTGTGGACAGCATAGACCCAAAACGAAAAGGCCGTTAAATACCAAATTTGGTATTTAGGTTTAGTATGTTCAAAGGATTCGACACGAAGAGTTTTAAAAAAAGCCCATCAAAAATTACCCTTTACATGAACAAATTTTGAAAACTTTGATTTTCTTAAAAATGGCTCTAACGATTTCGATTAAAATCCCGTATATTAACACTATTTATATCCGAATTTAAATGTATATCTCCAATTTTCTGGGAATATCCTCTGAAGACCTCTTTATTCTGGATGAATTTTCCCGAATTTTGCTTAACTGCTAAACCGTTAAAGATAGACAAAAACTCAATACACGAAAAATGTACAGCACGACAAAACACACAATTTATTCCTTTACATTTTTGTTGTGGAGGTAACCCTATCCGAGATATTCATTGCTATTAGTTTCAATTGTGAAGTACTTGTTTATTTCGATTAGCATTGTGTAGAAAGAAGAATAATCTTTTGTAAGAAGTTTGTAGAGCAGCTAGAGAAAGTCATGTGACTGTAAGACATTACATTTTTACTTATGTATTTTAATTATATTTGTACATATGCTTTACATACTGTGCGTTCAATGGTTCCAATGGCCACCGTGAACTTAGTGAACACAATTTAATATCTACATTTCACTGATTTTTAGTTAGATGTTAAACGAACCTTGAAAATATACACTTTCCTTAAAATTTGGTTATCAACTTTTATATGGAGTGTAATATTTCGTATACCTAAGGTGAACGGGTAACGATTGCAGCGGATTCAGGACCTAATAAGCCAAGTGCTTCATTGCAGTGCAGCATTATGCGAAGGTGCTGAAAGGCATATACATATTTTGGACAGCCCTTTGCAATTTTAAGTATCCATGTTAAAAATGAGTTGGCAAGTTCTCCTTCGCAGTAGGTTTCTCTCTAGGGAAGGAAGGTGTCGCTACTGTCGCATGTCAACTCGAGTGGCGCTGCAGTCGCTGGCAGCACTACATTGTGCTACGTAATTAGGGCCGCAGTTGACAGCAGCAAGGCATATGTCGACGTGTACAGATTAGAAAACGCGTGAGAGGGAACGAGGTAAAAACTCGAGTGTAAGAACTGTTCACGGCACTATGTAATGCATATTAGCGGGCGCATGTTAACACATTTTGCTACTTGATGTGAGCCCAGGCGGGAACGGGGGTGAGACGCGGGCCAATTACGGCACTGTGCAAGAGGTTAACTGACTCTCGAGGTGAGAAATGCTCACGCTTTCCAAATACGTATCAGTTCAGTTTTAACACCCTATGAAATCAGCTCACACATGTAGGTATTCCCTTCCTTGCCGTTCTTTTTATGTTGCTCACCGCAAGCGTGACGTTTCATAATTTTATTTCTCATCCTGTAAGAGGCTTGGTGACAGCTCAGGTTCTTTGAACACTGGTGCAGCTTACCACGTGCACACCACCACCACCCCGAGTGCTTCATGTAGTCTAACTTTTCTGTCACATGTATGTCTGGGTTCGATCCAGAACAAGGGTACACAAGATGCTATAAATTTTGTTTCTTATAACTTTGCACCACTGACATGTATCCTTCTAAACCCCATTTCCTTCCGCTTTCCCCTGAATGGCTAATGTACACCCTCCGTGGTGTAATGGTTACCATGCTAAATTCATATACCAAAGGTCGCGGGTTCAAATCCAGTGGAGGACGATGCACTTTTTGGGCATGGCTTCCTTCGGAAGGGAAGTAAAGCTGTGTCGTAGATTTACGGCACGTAAAAGAACCTCAAGCCTGATAGAGAGTCCTCTGAGCAAAATTAAGCGGTGTTTCAGTATAGAATGGGACGCTGAGAACCACAGAAATTATAAATAAAACGCCATTTCATTTTAAACCATTGAATGGCATGTGCAGTACTACAAAACGTGCCAAAATCTGCTAAAAATCCTTCTATACTCCATTTCCTTCCCCTTTCCCCTGAATGGCCAATGTAAACCTTTGAAGGACATGTGCAGTGCTGTATTATGTGCTAAAACTAATATAAGTAAGTACTGTGCACTGTCGAATGAAAACTATCGAAGTATTCCGTAGTCGCTTATGAGTTATTCGATTGTTAACCAAGATTTCGGCTTTTATTCGGATTTAAAATGTTACTGTGAGTGTATGCGTGTGAGTATTCTACGGAGGAAGATTCTGTACTACAGCCATTGGTTTATTGTACGTCAGACCTCTGAAGGAGAGGATGAGATGAGTGTAATTTCAAAGGGTGGCCGAAATCCGGTAAGGGAAGGAGCCGCTGTTGAGGGTCCCTAAAGTACACAAGCAGTTCTTCATCTGGACGTGGGGAGTACTAGAAGCCCATATCCTTAAACAGACATCAATGCCACCCCACCGCCGAGAGGTGTATTTTCAGTCACCTCCACGGAATGGCGCCTCTACCGCGGTCCTCACTTAGAGCCCTGAAAGAGACTGGTAAGGAGTGAAAATGAAATGAAGGAACAGGATTTTTGGGGGAATGAAGAAACCTCCGCAGTATTATCCTAGTGACGTGGGAAACCCCCCGAAAGAACCCATGGGTCAAAGAGGTTCAACCTTGGCGAACCGATTTCACAACCTCCCGCATGTCAGGCCCAGACGAAACTGCTGAACCATCTACCTCGGTAAAATGCTGTGGTGTGTGTATGTGTGTGTGTGTGTGTGGGGGGGGGTTGTTTTGGAGAACATAACTCAAAAAAGAAAAGTCGGTTAAATACCAAACTTGATATTTAATCTTATTAGCTTTCAAGGATACGAGAGGAAGATTTTCAGGAAAATCTCCCTACCACAAACTATTCTTTATATAGAAAAGTTTTCGAAATGTTAGATTTTCTGAAAATAGCTCTAACGATTTTGAATAAACAGATATTTATTGCATATTATATAATTTACGTAACAAATAAAATGTAAGTCTTGAATTTCTCTTCATTCTGAATTACTATTGCATGACTGTAAACAATTAGAGATAGACAAAAACTTACTATACAGAAAAATTAGATCTCTTAAAACACAATTTATGTCATTTATTCTTTTCTGTAGAGCTAACCACTTCGGAGTTATTGGTTTCAGTTTTAATATATTGTAACATATCTCTTTTGTTTCAGTCCTGCAAGGAGGGCAGAGTAACAATGTCCATTACATAGCGACATATTTTGATCATCGCTTTAGTCTAGTGAATTTGCTTATTGTTCCTTCTACTTAAAAATGACTAAATAGATAAGATAAGATAAATAATTTATTTGCATATTTTCAGTTACAAACTACATACACACACACACTTGGGGCCGCGCCGGATTCGATTCTAAGCGACCGCATGTGAGATTTATGGTGGACAAAGCGGCGCAGGGGCGGGTTTTCTCCGGGTTCTCCGGTTTCCCCCACCATCTCATTCCACCGGTTCTTCATCTTCACTTCATATATCATCAGTGTCATCGCCTGCGGTGCCACAAGTAGTTAAAGCGGGCGTTAAACACTACCAAACACACACACAGGTACATACATAAATACATACAAAATTTCTTTCCTGGAGTAACTGAGTTGGTAACATATATACTTAACACCTTTGTTATTTATGTAGGTATATGTACTCTTCTCTCTAATTATACATTTTATACCCTATTAACTTTATTTATTTATTTTATACTTACAACCTCATCAGTTCTATTATTAACATCCTCTCTTTGTTTGGCCATTTTCCTCCCCTATTTCTCTCTCTGACTTTACCTGCATAATTACCTAGTTGTTTCAGATGGTTTTTCTTGTTGTTTCAAAAAAGCTTTCAAGTACACCATTTCTATCAGTAGCTTTTCCCAGTTTTTATTTTCTCTCTCCAAATTTTAGTTTCCTCGCACTCAATTATACAGTGTAAATTGCCACATAGGAAAGACCTAATAATAATAATAATAATAATAATAATAATAATAATAATAATAATAATAATAATAATACCATTTGTGCTAATGTTTATCTTGATTAGCTTGAATTAGATAAAATGAAGAACAGTTTGTTAGAGAATAGGTAGAGAAAGTCATTTGAATGTTTTTATATTTACAAATCCTCGATAAAGAAATGTTTTCTAGATAAGTGAGCTGTAGATGGAACGTATATATTTTAAAAAAATGCACGAGAAATATTATATGTGCTGTGAAATCTGCCTTTGCTCCTGTTCGCGTGTTAAAACAGATGGAGGCCATTACTTTAGGTAGATGCCCCATTACTTCAACTCCAAAATCACACCCAGGGAAATTATTTGGTAACGCGATACCTAAACCAGCTGCAGGTTTGCAGCACTCATTTAATTTCTTTGTCTTGAAATATGGTAGATGAAGATATCAGTGTATAATTGCTCCCTGCGTACGCTTCTGGCGTGTTACGTAACTAGCTGTTTGATCCTAGATTGATTTCAAAAGCTCTTCTATTCACACCTACTAATGACTGCTATTTCTGTCTTTGTTTTGCCACCAGGAGAGCGATTTTAAAACATATTTTCAATTCAAAATGAACTAGAATCAATAGGTTATATCTTTCTTCTTTTTTGTTTTAGTTTCCGAAATGGATTTCAATATAATGAAGGCCATAATGAGCATATGCAATCGGAGTAATAATTTGTACGATATTTCACAGGTGGTCAATTTCGTGTGCGATGATGTATGTAATTAAGTATGTTTTACTTTCCCTACAAATGTATAATGTATTAGTAGGTAGAGAAAATATATTCCACCCAAAAATTATATACCGATATTTCACCAGAAATACCTGTTTTGAGGTCCCTGAATCAAGAAACATTCTTAACTCTTTCCACCCCGATCGATTTTGGATTGAAACTGCTTTTCGTAAACTGACACCATAGAAAGGTTGGATTCTTATTGGTAGCTCAGTTGTTTAACTTCTAAAACATGAACACCACTGATTACGATTTAAATGGCACAGGTTAACCTAGGTTGGAATGCTCGCTGATGAAGGAAGGGATGGTCCCAGGTAAAAAATAAACGCTGATAATTGTTGACTGGTTGTCGGTAGCACTGTAGCTGAATAGTTATGCATTTGTTTAAAAAAGTGTCTTTGAAATAATTTTATTTTAGCTGTTGCCATGTTAATATAAGACAGTTAAAGAAAATACCGAAATGAAGGTACAGAATTACTGAACGTTAACCGTTAGCCATCTTGAACAACAAATGGAGATAATGTAGTCACAAGACAGGGTTAATCATTAGAAACATGTAATTCTTAAAAAAGACAAGTATTAATTTAAAATTTAATAAAATATAACACAAATATATCACAACCTAAGTTGTTATTATTATTATTTCTTTATATTCTAGCTGGACACTCTGTGTGATGGTGACGAGAAATCAGCTCATCGCCTATAAATAGACGAAATCACGACTTGAGGACCTGAAAATATGAGAAATTAGTACAGCGGATTTTTTTACAAGGTATGAGATTCTTTTAGTGCAAATGAACATTACACAAGACCACCGGTTTATTCCTTTCTGAAAAAAAAAAAAACATATTAAGGATTTTACATTCGAATAAAATTCGTCACCCTTCGCCAGGTTTGAACCTTGGGCATTAGAGGTCGGTATGGTAATCACTACACCAAGCTACTAACCAGGTAGCACATCCGCGTAAATAAAATTTGGCCAATAAGAGAGAGGAACTGTTTATATTGGTAATGACCAAATCTCTGCAAAATCGAGCATAATTCTAGCCGCTGGTTTTGCAGGGTACTCCTAGATGTGGCCAAACTGCCGAAGGGTAACATTACAATTTAATATCGGTTTTGGTTATTCCCGTTTGAAAACAGAATAACTTTAACTTCGTCTACATGTCGCTGATGAAAGCTCTCTCGTTAAATTATAAGGTAACCCAGGTAACTCTCTCCACTGCGCAAGAGATCCGAGAGTCTTTGGGAAAGGTGCACTGAAATATGAATGTTAAATTACAAAAATGTTGGCTTTCGTCTCACATACGGGCAGCACAGTTTGCGAAAATATTCTCGCTCACTTGTCTAAGCTCAGTAGCAGGAATCCTAATGATTTCTTGCATTTCTGTAGATTACACAGGGATTACTACTGCTGAGCTTAGATAAATGAGCTAGAACATCTTTAACTTGGTCTACTGCCTGTTTTGGAGTAGATACTCAATATTTACAATATTTATTTAAGCTAAATACTCCACTTTCCCGGCAACTTTCGGATCTCTCGCGCAATGGAGAGAGGCCGCGAGAGAGGTTACCTTATAATTTGATAACCCTATATTATCCAGTTTGACATTATATGCAAATAACCATCTGCTTTGGTCTGTCGTTAATAAAAGAGCATTAAGGAACTTATACCCGCACTGAGCACTGCGATAACCATGTTTGCTCTAGATAATATCCTCTTTTTGCCTCCTAAGTAAATGTAAACAAAAATATAGAAACAAAATCAAAATATCTAAGCCATTTCTCAGTACTACATACTTTTCACTTAGCAATGAAATTGCTGGCGAGTTAGGAATAGAATAGAATATATCTTAATATCATATAACTAGAGCGCAAAGTAATCAATTGAGAAATAGCCGAGGTCGTTGCGTCGCTATCCACAGGATTCAGAAGTACCAACTCTTCATGGTTCCATCCTCTCCTCCCATCTGTTTACTTTCTGAAATGAAAAATTAACACACGTCTTTAATTAATCGAGATTATATTTATCAGGAATTGAGAATCAGGACAACGGTACACTTGTAGAAATTCAGTTAGTGGGATGTGGTAACGTGCTTGGAAATAAACAAAATGGCAACGCCACGAGATGCAAACTGTTTTTTCACTTTCAAAAAATCTGCAACTGTATTGTGGTCTTTAGTATACCAGTATGTACTTTATTCGTTGTCCGGGATGTACTCAGCCTCGTGATGTCATAATTGAAGAGCTACTTGATTGAGAAGTAGCTGCTCCAGATCGAGAGGATCGCATCAACCGGCCGGGAGGGTCTCAAGGCGCTGATCACGTCTCACCCTCCATTTATGACGCCTTTGGGGATGCAGCGGCCGGGCTACCTTGTGGACTGTCGTGCCATGAAATTACTTTATTCGTCTTTTTATACTATTAATTGGTTTCATATGGCATTTAATGTATAAAAGTCATTTTTTTTTTGACACGTTAAGCCCTGTTCTCACATAATACTGTATTTGTGTCGCATTACTGCATAATTAACTATAAAGGAATGCAATTATGCTTAGATATCTATATACCTCAATAGGGTCAGATGGACCACCTGGCAGTTTGAAACTATTGGTGCAAAGATCCCAACTAAGAATTACAAAATCTAAACCACGCCCGTGGTCTTATTTACAATAAATCTTTAATATTCCTTGTTTAGTTTTATAACATAGGATTCGTTTTAAGTTTCTGTCTATATAAGTTACATTTAAAGGCAAATTTTGATTAAGTTTTAACAGAAAGGAATATATAGGGTTGAAGTACCCATAGTTTTGAAATACCTAGTTACGTAATTGCATTCAACTACTACAAATACTTACATAAAAACTTGGACCACAAATTCTTTTCCTTTCGAGTAAAACTTACTTTTCATTTCGTCAGTAGATTATACCTCTCCCTTTACAGCAGTCCAACAAATATGTTTTAAGATATTATTGCTTAGTTTAAAACTTAAAGGATTAGCCATTAGTTAGTGCTCTATGATGTATGACTTAGATGTCTTAGTTTTGACAAGATTTTGAATAGAGGTTCTTTTCTTCGAAATTGTTGACAATTTATTTACTCAGCATATACATTTTGGTTGCACAGATATTCAAGTGAAACTAATACATATTAACTAATTTTAGCACGGAATTTCAAATGCTTCTCAGGTCTTTGTATTTATTCACAGCATCTTATACATTTATATTTAATAATTATTATATTTAGTAGTTTTGAGCTTTTTAGATAGTGATGGAATTAACTTTAAGCAAAGAAAGCACAGTAAGACCTAACTTGATGGCGTAAGTGGATAACTTGGTTTGAAATACCTAAGATGGTGTAGTGTATGTAGGACTGCTTAAAGCTAATCAAGATAAGCGTTACCAGAAAGGTACTTAGTTGCTTATTAGGGAAATGAGGAATACACTAAAGCTGTTTTAAAGCTGTCGCTATGTATTGGCTTTGAAACTCTTTGCATGGTTAGAAGCAAAACAAAAAGTGGTTAACGACTTCCTGTTTGAGAAAAATGTAAGTATTTTAAAACTGAAACTAACAGCAAACAATACATTGGAAATCATTAACTCTGCCAAAATAATGCTGGTATTAGTTCCAAATGGTGTGTTTTAACGATATGTACATTTTTGGTGTGGTAAGCTTTTGTCTATTTCTTACGGTTTACCTGTTATGTGGAGCCTTTATTGAGAAAAAGAAAATTATCGAAGCATGTTCCATTTAAAGGATAGCTTTGGGAGGGCGGGGGGGTTCTTGAAAATCTTCATGGTGCATCCTTGGAAGATATTAAACTTATATACTTATTACTTATACTTATTTAACGGACTTTTTATTTTTGAGCTATGCTCTCTGCAAACACAGACCCACACATGGACCTTTGAGTAAGAAAAGCTCTTCAGAAGTCTTCAAAATATGTAGGTACTTCCGGTAAAATAACGATCTAGAACTTTTAAGTGGAACGCAATACCTTCCCTCTATGAGTGGATTTTCTGGAACCCAGGGGTCAAGAAAGTGTACACAGAAAATATCAGAAGCCTGATGGTTATTTTAAAATGTGTAATGTCCCTTTTACACCAGGTGTGCAGAGACTGTGAAGGTGGAATGATGCTCAAATGAGACCGGGGTATGAGTTGAAAGTTATTCGCTATTTGTCTTTGGAGGATAATGGACGCATCCGAGAAGAAAAGCCATAACCCGACAGCAAAATTCCAACGAGGATCGAATTCGCGTCCTCCGCCGCACCACGGAGGAGGGAATCAAGACACAGAGTAGCGGAAGCCGTGTAGGTAGCCAAGGATTTCGGTCTTTGATTGACAGAGCAATGATTACTGTATTGAGAATTATAAACGTGTGCATATGAAAGCTCAGAAAGCCTGTAAGGACTACAGCTGAAGGAAAATGTTAAGAGAGAAGCCGTTATAAATCTGAGCGAGATGAAAAAAGAATGTAAAGGTACGAGGTGGGGGGAGGGGACGGTAGCTACGGCTGGCTGTTATTTAATGACCCATGTCTCTACACTTCCCCCCGATTAGGGTGACACTGCCCGGCACAGACAGAGGGACCCGCGGTTATTAATTGCTGCCAACCTCGCGTTATTTATTATACGCGAAGCAATTTCATTGCTGCCATCCAAGGAGCCTGATATCCGATTCCCATAAATACGCCCCGCAAAGGGATTCATAATACAGGTAAAGGTCTGCATGTACTGTTTCAACCCCTCCCAATATATTATCACACCACCCTTACCTTAACTTCAACCCCCACGTGCTCATATACTTAGGAGTAACACCTCCTTCCATATAACAATAACATATATCATAGGACACAACTTTCCACAGTCGATTTATAACTCATGTAATTACATTGCATACCTGCGTGGCAAATTTATGACGATTAAAAATCACACAAAAGAGGAATTAAGGGAGAAAAGCTACACACAGGCAAGCAAAGAAAACCGCAGTCAATCGTTTTGCCGTATTAATGAATTCACATTTATCAAGAAGCTCTGTTTTAAAGGCAATTACTGCAACAAGAGACCATTCACAATGGAAATTAAGCAATACCATAACTAGACCCCGCTTCGGGGTCTCCTTTTCAAGTTTTTATTTTACGTCTATGGCCCCGCAGGCGCGTGTGCTTAGCGCTGCGGTAGCACGGCTGCTTGCCAAGCGGGAGACCTGGATTCGATTCCCGGTAGCAACGTTGGGAATTTCCTTCCGCTGGGAGACCTGGTCCAGGGTGCACTCAGTCTCATGAGGTCCCTTAGGGGCAAATTGAGGAGCTACTTGACTGATATGTAGCGGCTCCAGATCGAGAAGATCTTATCAACCGGCCGGGAGAGACTCGAAGCGCTGATCACGTCTTACCCTCCAGCACTGCACTCCTTCAGGTCGAGATGGGGGATGCAGCGACCGGACGGTAGGCCAAGGTCCCTTGTGGACTGTCGTGCCATGGAGTTACGTTACGGCACCGCAGGTGATGACACTGATGATACAGGCCCGCCTGGGTAGTGTGGTGGTAGAGTGTCTGCCTCATATTCAACAGGTCGTGAGTTCGAATCTCGCTTAGGGTGAGTTACCCGGATAAGGTTTTTTCGGGGTTTTCCCTTATCCTGAGAAGACGAATGTCCACTAACTTTAAGCTCCATGGACCCCGATATCATTTGAGCATCATTGCACCAATTTCATTCATCGTCCGATGACCAACCAGATTAAAGGACGTTAAACTACAAAAAAAAACCTTACATGTGGTCAAATGGGATCGAACCCTCTGGTTAGAAAACTGTCGGATTGAGGTTCGGTGCAAACTGAGTATAACTATGACGTGATGGAGTAGGCGTGGTCTCTACAGCCCGCTTCGAAATGTGTTGCAGTATCTAGCATTGCTCACTGCTTGGTCTCGTTCAGTTCCTGCTAGTAAATAAACCAGTGAACACTGAAAGAGAGCGTAGATTCAAAAATGTCGAAAATGCGCAAGGGTAGGCGTTCAACACTGAATAAACTTGTGGATGATTCAAACATATTTTGAGTGACTGGAGGAGAGCCTTTTCTTTCGATACAATAAAGATGTACCTTGTAATTCACTGCAATAAATTCTGAGTGAGCTTGGTTGATTTATGTTCATTGTTTCTGCACATTATTATACTGATTTTTTTTTGTATCAAGCTTTATACTTTTATTTGTAAACGTACAAGGTGTTTTTATTTACTAATTGCATTATGAACTAGTTGTTTTATTGTGTTGCTTTATAAATTAGAACGATACATATAATGTCAATACATTAATGAGCTGCTTTTGGAATACATTATTCCTCAACTTGTGCATGTTTACGCTACAAACCACTCCCCACTACCCTCTCTTTATACCGCTGATGCTCTGTGAGTTCGTAACTGTGTGTGTTTCTGAACCCAAAACCGAGCTCTAATCATAACGTCGTAAAATTTATACATAATCTGTTGTCACCATCCATACATTCATAATGAGAAGTAATTGCAAACGACCACCGACAAAAGACGTTAGTACAGTCCGGTGTACGGAAATATCCGATGCTGTTATGTCTTTTGGTGTGTTTCTTTATTTAATTTAAATTAAGGTCCAATCCCTAGTTATCACCTTTAGGTAAACAGACACCTGGCTGGCCGGAAAACAAACAAGGACATAAAATCCTTACCGATGAATGATACTATAATCGTTGTGAATTGAAGAGGTGGGTCGCATACCGTCTCTATGAAAGAAGTTTCGTTAAAAAGCGTACGCACAAAGGGATATCTTGCACACGTATTGGCATTACTATGGCTTCATATTTTGAATTCTACGCCTCTAGCGGAAAGATGCGCTTTATAAGAACAACTTTTGGCTACCTGACAAGGGTCAATTGTCACATTGAGCTACGATTTGAATGCATCAAATGCATCAAAAATAAAAATACCCAATTTCGCGTTATTTTCCATAACGTGCCTAACTGACGGAAAAAATACATAATTTTAAGTTGAATCAGCTGCTGAACTTTAAGCTCCATTGAACTCAAGCTCAATGGAGCACCAATTCACCGATTTCATTCATTGTCCTATATGATCTATCAGGTTAAAGGACGTTAAGCCAAAAATAAATAAAACTTCGCCTGCACCAAGACTACAAGCACCTGTGCGCAATATTTTATATCGCCAAGACAAAATTGGCCACAATTACGTTTTATTTTTTCCCAGTTACGTTTTTACAAAAAAAAATAAATAAATAAAACACCCAAGAGATATGTATAAGCTATTTCCTTTAATCATTATTAATATAATTATGCAAAAACTTAGATGTTAAAAGTGTAAATGCTCTTTGTTTCTCAAACTTGGGACTATGGTAGAGAAACGTATTTTTATTTTCAACCTACAGGTCCCAGTTCGATCTGCAACATCAATTGCGAAATGGCCACCTATGACTACGCTTGTTTTCGTCCATTTCTTTTTCATGGCGACAGTATTTGTAATTATGTCCTTTTTAAGTAAAGTATAATATTATACAGTTTCAACATTAAATTCTAAGTGTTAGTAAGAAAAAAATCTGATGTGTTACACTGACATGACTTTCTCTAGCTGCTCTACAAACAAACTTCTTGCAAAAGATTATTCTTCTTTCTATTCCATACTAATCGAGATAAACATTAGCAGAATGTTCTTATTGTTTAGTTCCTTAAGTAGGAGGGAACTAAAGGAATGCGCTATGCTAAATTGATAGTCAAAAGTTTTAAAAGCTGTCGTTATACGACTGCCATTGTAAAGCGCTTCTTTGCTTGACTAGGAGTATAACGAAAGAAAAACGGACACTTCCTTGTCTGAAAAAAGTATAAGTGCTTTTCAGTTGAAACCAATAACGAGGAATATCTCGGAAACGGATACCTCAACAACAAAAACGTAAAGGTATAAATCGTGTGTTTTGACGAGATCTACGTTTTTTGTGCAGTAAGCTTTTGCGTATCTCTTACGGTTTAGCAGTTAAGCAAAATTCGGCAAAATGCATCCAGAATAAAGAGGTCTTTAGAGGCTATCCCCAGAAAATTCAAGATATACATTTTATTTGGCATGTGAATATGTTTAATGTATGCAATTTTAATCAAAATCGTTACAGCCATTTTTCAGAAAATCAATATTTTCGAACATTTCCCTTATAAAGGGTAGTTTGTGGTGGAGGGATTTTCTTGAAAATCTTCATGTCGCTTCCTTGAAGATAGAAAACTTAAATACCAAGTTTGGTATTTAATGGTATTTTTATTTTTGAGCTATTATGTCCTCAGACACACAAATAGACACACACGCGCGGGCCTTTTTATAAAATTATTTCCCCCACTTTCATTTTTGAAAATCACAGAATCCTCCCCAATATTTTTTACTTATCAGGCTCATCAATACCAAATATATGTTACTTCATGTAATTGAAACTTAAATAACCATACTATACTCTGCTACAGGTAGATTTGATTTACAAACATTTACTTCATTTGTTTCAGGTCTCGGTGGGCCACTAGTGCTTTGAGAATTCTAAGTAAGTATATAATCTAGTCGAAATAATAAAAAATTGTATAACACATTGTTTCAATGCCATACCTCCCTGTTCTCCTCTTCTTTCTCTCTTTCAGTGTAACACTTTCATTTAAAATATCTGATGCGTTCTATTCCATAGCTTTTTCTAAAGCTCTGTAAAACTTATTGTTAAAAAGCTTATTCTTCCATCTAATCGAGAAAAACATTAGCGTAAATTGTCTTCTTACTTGCTTCCTTGTAAGCAGAACCAAAATAAGAAACTACCAAAGGCTAAAGTGAGAATCAAATATTTTAAAAACTGGTTGCTATGTGATTGAAATGCCTTTGTTGTATGGCCAAGAGTTGACAAATTTCTGTATGAGAAAAGTAAGTAGTTTAAAGCTGAAACAAGGGATATCTCAGCAATGGTCATCCCATAAAAAACATCTGATGTGTTCCATTTACATGACTTTCTCTACATTTCTGCAACAAACTACTGTTAAAAAGCTTACGCTTCTATTTACTTCATGCTAACCAAAAAAAAAAATAGCAGAAACAGTCTTATTACTTGCTTCCTTGTAAGCAGAAGCAAAATAAGGCAGTACTTTATGTTAAAGTGATAGTGAAAAGCTGATTGCTATGTGACTGAAGTTCGTTTGTTTGTATGGACAGTATAAGTTTTTCAAAGCTGAAACCAAAAACAAGGAATATCTAAAAAAAAAAAACGATCAACTCCACGAAAAAAATGTATATAACATTAATTTTTTGTTTTAACGTGCTCTATTTTTTTGTGTGGTAAGTTTTTGTCCATCTCTTACGGTTTAGCATTTATGCACAATTCCGTAAAATTCACCCAGTATAAAGTGGTCTTCAGAGGCTGTTCCCAGAAAATTCAAGATATACATTTTATTTGTCTTTAATTTACGATATTTTAATCAAAATCGTTAGAGCCATTTTTGGACAAATCAAAATGTTTGAAAAAAAGTTCCATGTAAAGGGTAGTTATGTTGTGGGGATTTTCTTGAAAATCTTGTTTCGCATCCTTGGAAGATACCAAAGTTAAATACCAAGTTTGGTATTCAACGGTCTTTTCGTTTTTGGGCTATGCTGTCCACAGACTCATAGACAGACAGACACACACACACGCTGATTTTTTTCCAAAAATGCTTTTTTTGAATTCAGGGAACCCAAAACATGTATTTCCGGTGAAGTCTTGGTATCAAAATTTTGGGTGCATTACAGTATCTTCTCTATACACTGTGTATATAAGTGTAGAGAAAGTAATAAGAGAGACTACCATGACATAAAATATGCATTTTCTGTGCAGTAAGTTTTGTCTATTTCTTACGATTTACCACTTATGCAAAATTCAGCAAATTTCATCCAGAATAAAGAGGTTATTCAGAGGCTATTTCTAGAAAAATCAGGATATACATTTTATTTTTGATGTAAATATATTTAATAAAGGATATTTTAAACAAAATCGTTAGAGCAATCAGAATATCAAAATTGTTGATAATTTTTCAATGTATAGGATACTGAAGATATGAAATAAAATACCAAGTTTGATATTTGATATTTGAATATTTATTTATTTACATTTTAAATACTTAGGGGTCTGAACATATGTATTTCCGGTGAAATCTTGGCATCGAATTTTTGGATGGAATACAATACTAAAGCAAAGATACTGCTTGTTAGTCATCCTGAAGAAGAACCTCAAGGAAAATCTGGTAGCTTGACATAAGCAATATGATACAACAAAAGTATCTCTACACCACAAGGTGACTTTTGTTCTCAATCTAAGAATCTAATGTAGCCAATTATTTCTTCATACTGCTGTCAATTTTAGTTTAACTTTATTTAAAATTGAAAAAAACAAACAACATTTTATTTTCTCTACCGAGTACTACCTATGTTTACTACCTATATTCTACACACCCAAAAATGTTATACCTCCAAATTTGGTTTCATCGAAAATGTATGTTTTGTATACCCCTGCATAAAATTAGAAAAGGGGTGTGTGTGTGTCTGGGGCAGGACAACTCAAACACCAAAGTTTAGTATATTTCAAAAATACCACACGAAGATTTCCAGAAAAATATCCCACGTCAAACTACCCTTTACATGGAAGAATTTTTGAAAGTTCGATTATCTCAAAAATGGCTATACATATTTAGTGTGTGTCTATTCGATACCGAGATTTCACCAGAAATATATGTTTTGAAACCCCCTGAACCCAAAAAAGCATTTTTAGACAAATGTCCACGAGTGTGTCTGTCTGTCTGTGGGTCTGTGTGTGTCTGTGGGTAGCATAGCTCAAAAATGAAAAGACCGTTAAAAACCAAACTTGGTATTTAGGTTTGGTATCTTCCAAGGATGCGACACGAAGATTTTAAAGAAAATACTCCCACCCCAAACTACCCTTTACATGGAAAAAAATTCGAAAATTTTGATTTTCTAAAAAATGCTCTAACGATTTTGATTAAAATCTCGTAAATTTAAGGTATTTACTTGGCAAATAAAATGTATATCTTGAATTTTCTGGGAATAGCCTCTGCAGACTACTTTATTCTGGATGAACTTTACGGATTTTTGCATAACTGCTAAACCGTAAGAGATGGACAAAAACCTGCCACACAGAAAATGTAGAGCACATTAAAACACACAATTTATGTTATTTACATTTTTTACGTGGAGTTGATCGTTTTTAAGATATCCCTTGTTTTTGTCTTCAGCTATGAAAAACTTATACTTTTCTCATACAGCAATTTGTCAACTCCTGTCCATACAAACAAAGGAACTTCAGTCACATAGCAACCAGCTTTTGACTATCACTTTAACCAATGGTACTCCCTTATTTCGCTTCTGCTTACAAGGAAACAAGTAATAAGACTATTTCTGTTAATTTTTCTCGATTAGCATGGAGTAAATAGAAGTAAGAGTTTTTTTAACAATAATTTGTTGCAGATATGTAGAGAAAGTCATGTGAATGGAACACATCAGATTTTTTTTCTGTATCTATGTTATTACTTTTTTCAATGTGTTAATGGATACGTTTAATTACTTCGTTGCAGTATGCTACTTTTAACTTTTACTTGTAAATATCAGTCAACTGTCAATTAATGCGCAATGAATTCATATGCTGTGATTGTGTTGCACGAAGTAATACAGTGTGTTTCTTTAAGCAGATTCATAATGAGCTGCTTTCATGTAGAAGTTTGTATGGGCATTCTGAAAGATGCTTAACTCGATTACCAAGTTTGGTATTTAACCGAACCTTTGTTTTAAGTTATGCTGTACACACAAACTCATATTCATACACCTTCTGAAAATTACTTGCGGAGAGATGCAGGGAGCTTTTTTTTTGTTTTGTTTTTTGTTGTTGTTTTTTGTTGTTTTCTTTTTTAGCATAACGTCCTTTAACCTGGTTGGCCATATCGGACGATGAATGAGATTGCTGAAATGCTGCTCAAATGATCTCAGGGTCCACGGAGCTTAAAGTTACTCGACATTCGTCTTCTCAGGATAAGGGAAAACCCTGAAAAAAACCTTATCCGGGCAACTTTCCCTAAGTGAGATTCGAATTCACGATCTTTTGAATGTGAAGCAGACATGCTACCACCACACTACCCAGGCGACCAGGAAGTATTATTAGCGTGCATTGCCGGTGAAATCTAGGTATCGAATTTTGAGATGTAAACCAATACTTCTCTACTTACTGTATAGCTAAGTAGCAGAGAAACTAACAAAGTCTGTTACATTCATATGACTTTCCTTACTAATCTTATGACAATTTATTATTACAAAACCGATCCCTCCATCTACTTCATGCAATCGATACAAGCATTAGCAGAAATGGTTTTATTACATATTTCTTTTTGGATACATAGGGTATAAAGGAATACACAATTTTGATGCCATAGTCAAAGAGCGAGTGTCAATATGAGACTTGCCTATCCAGGAAGGTGAGACAACGAATAACGGCTTCCAATTTGAGAAATATATAAATATTGGAAAATTTAAACCAAACCAACAAAAACAGGTTAAAAACTTCAAGTGTGTGCTTTAACAACATATACATTTTTTTCTGTAATATCGTTTGGTCTCTCTCTTGCGGTTAAGTAGTTAATGAAGACATCCAGGATGAAGAGGATATGAGATACTATTCCCAGAAAATTCAAGATTTAAATTTGATTTTCCATTTAAATATCTTAAATATCGTTACAGCCATTGTTGAGAAAATCAATAATTTTGAAAAATTTTCCATTTAAAGGATATTTTGTGGGAAAGGGTATTACTTGAATAGCATAATACTCTTGATAATTCTCGTATTGCACCCTTGGAAGACACTAAACTTAAATATCAAGTTTGATATTTACTGACGCATCACTTTGGAGTTATGCGTTCATAGATACAGGCGCACACGCATACACCTCTTATGGTCTAGATATCTCTTGGGTTACTAGTTTGCAAGTGTTCCAAAATGAAGAGGATATTCCCAAAAATTTCAATATATAAAGTTAATTTGCCATGAAGATATCTCAATAAAAATTGGCTGAACTGTTGCTGAAAAAATCTATAATTCGGAAAATGTAATATCATGATCATTCTGATCATGCAAAGAGTAAGAAATTTCAAGGCATCGCATAGCGACCATCTCTTGCAGATTTTGGTGTCCTAGTGTATTTCTTATTCCTTTTGTGCAAAGTACTTATACTAATTTTATTAATTTCCGGAGATTTCACCGGAAATACAATTTTTGGGTTCCCTGAATCCAAAAAACGCATTTTTGGAAAAAGATACATGTGTGCGTGTGTGTCTGTGTGTGTGTGTGTACAGCATAGCTCAAAAACGAAAAGACCATTAAATACCAAACTTGGTATTTAAGTTTGGTATCTTCCAAGGATGCGACACGAAGATTTTTAAGAAAATCCCCCCACACTGAACTACCCTTTACGTGGAACTTTTTTCGAAAATTTGTATTTTCTCAAAAGTGACTCTAACAACTTTGTTTAAAATATCGTATGTTAAAGTTTATTACCTGAATAATAAAATGTATCTCTTGAATTTAGCCTCTGAAGACTACTTTATTCTTAATACATTCTACAGAATTTTGCATAACTGCTAAACCGTAAGAGATGGACAAAAATTTACCACACAAAAAATGTAGAGCATATTAAAACACACAATTTATGCTATATACAGTTTTTTCGTGGAGTTAATCATTTTTGAGATATCCCTTGTTTTTGGTTTCAGCTTTGAAAAATTTATACTTTTATCACACAGGAATTTGTTAACTCGTGTCCCTACAAAGAAACTTCAGTCACATAGCAACCAGCTTTTGACTATCACTTTAACCTATTCTACTCACTTATTTCGCTTCTACTTACAAGGAAGCAAGTAATAAGACTAGTTCTGTTAATTTTTTTCTTGATTAGCATGAAGTAAATAGAAACATTAGCTTTTTAACAATAATTTGTTGAAGAATAGAGAAAGTGTGTGCATGGAACACAAGAGATTTAGGCGGAGGGGGAGGAGTAGACCTGTTGGAAGTACTGAAACAATGTCTGTGTGATTTGACTGCAAGTTGGAACAAGCTAAGTGCTATAGCAGCAAGAAGACAAGTTTTGTCTTAAGGAAGGACTCTCGCTACCTACCCCAGGTGTAACGCTGTGGGGAGCTGCGAAGAGTTACGGCCCCGAGCCTCCCCCGCTGTGCAGCGCCCCATAAAACTCTGTTCTTCACACCTTTACCATGGCCATGCTCAGCATACCTGCCGCGTTCCCACCCACACTGCCTAATCCCCACCTCTGCCACTCCACAAACGACCACTTCAACGTTTTAAATCTAGAAATATCTTTGGTTTTATCTGCAGTATGTCGTTCACTAATGATGTTTTGCAGGAATGTAATGTATTATTGATTCATCATCATGGCCGAGTGTTTAGACAATTTGCCTCTCACCAAGACGGGTTAGGTTCGATCCCAAGCGACCGCATTTTTCAGACGGATTGCCCCTGTTTTTTTTTTTTTTTTTTTTTTTTTTGTTATACTCCTGGCGAATTTAAGTGACAATTGCATAGCGACATCTTAACATTTGACTATCATTTTACCATAGAACATTTTTTGGCTCACTTCTACTTATAAAAAAAAAAAAAACTATGTAACAACATTCTGCTAATGTTCATTCTGATCATGCAAAGAGAAAGAAATTTCAAGTCATCGCATAACGACCATCTCTTACGGGTTTTGGTGTCATTTTAGCCCTGTTCCATATTTTCTTATACAAAGTGTATGATAAAACAATTCCGGTAGGTTTTATCTCGTAAAGGAGTTAGAAAAATGTTTGTTGCAGAACAGAGAAAATCGTGTGTATGGAACACATCAGATTTAGGGGGAGAGAGTTTTGGTTGACAAAGCGGCGCAGAGGCTTCTATGATTTCCTTCTCAATTCCAATCGCCTGCGTAGTAAAAAGTCGGCGTTACACACTATTGAAGAAAATCATGTCCTGTGGTTTCACTATCACGAGGATAAGGCCTTAATGAAGCATTTCCATTCTATTTCTAGTCGTTATCTTTATTTCATTCCAACTCTTTCACTTTCCACTGTCCTCCAAGTTATCCTTGATCCTTGATTTCCTCTTCGAGCCGGTTCCAATCTTTCAATATAAGACTGAAATTTACGTAGAGTTAGTCCTACGCACTGCCATTTCTTTGATTTAGTTGTAGTTATATGTGTATTTGTTTTGACTTCAACCACAGCTCCTTATTTTTACTCCATCCATTTGATGTTTAATATACGTCTCAGAAAATGGTGATTATAATTTATTACTTATTTGTGTGGATATTTTCCATGTTTCACATCCACATAGCACTGAGTATACATTTGTATTGAGTAGCTGTAGTTGCGTTTTTACAAATATATTCTTATTCTTCCATCTTTGGTATAACTGTGCAAAGGCACCATTTACCTTTCTGATGCAGCTTTGGACATCCTCCATAGTACCTCCATCTAAAGTGACGATCCTACCGAGATATGTAAATGTATTTGTTCTTTCAATTTCTTGCCCTTTTGCATCTAAATCTATATTTGCACTTGCAATAATTCTCATTTCTTTGCATTATTGATAAAGTTATTTTATTTGTTTTACTTCGTGTTTCATTTAAAGTAGGTACAATTAATTGTAATAGTCGCTCTCCAAGAACACGGGTACAAACCCAACAGAGGGCGGTGGGTTTTTTCGAGCGTAAATATCCTTAAGAAGGCTTCCTTCGGAAGGCAAGTAAAGCCAATGGCCCTGTGTAGTAGATTTACGGCATGTAAGAAAACCTCTGAGCAATATAGACCCTGCTGTGGCCGACTAGTTAGACTACTCACCCTCATCAGGACGGCCGGGTTCGATCCGACGAGACTGCATGTGTAGACAAAGCGACACAGGGCGAGTTTTCTGCGGGTTTTCCCGTTTTCCCCACCATCGCATTTCACCGGTGCTCCATCTTCATTTCATGTATCATCAGTGTCATCGTCTGTGGTGTCATATGTAGTAAATGTGGGCGCTAAACACTATCAAAATAAATAAATAAATCTGAGCAAAATTAAGTGGTCTTTCACGCCCAATGTAGAATGGGACGCTGAGAACTACAGCAGCTAAAGAGCGTCCATAAATAAAACACAATTTTTACTTTCTCTAGCCCACATGTACACAGCGATAGAGAAAGTATTGTATTCCACCCAAAAATTCGATGTCGAGATTTCACCAGAAAGATATGTTTTGGGGTCCCCTGAATCCGAAAAAATCATTTTTAGACAAAGGTCCGTACGTGTGTGTGTGTGTCTGGGGACAGCATAGCTCAAAACTGAAAATAATATCAAATAATATACTTTATATTTAGGTTTGGTATCTTCCAAGAATGCGACACGAAGATTTTCAAGAAAACCCCCCCCACCACAAACTATTCTTTATATTAAAAATTTTTCAAAAATGTTATTTTCTCAAAAATGGCACTAACGATTTTGATTAAAATCCCGAATATTGAAGTCATTTACATCCCAAATAAAATGTATATCTTGAATCTTCTAGGAATAGTCTCTGAAGACCTCTTTATTTTGAATGAATTTTGCCAAAGTTTGCTTAACTGCTAAACCGTAAGAGATAGACAAAAACTTATTGCACAAGATCTTGTCAAAACCCACAATTTATGTCCTTTACGTTTTTGCTGTGGAGGTAAGCGTTTCCGAGATATTCCTTTTTATTGGTTTGAATTGTAAAGTATTTATGATTTTCTCAGATAGGAAGTGTCCGTTTTTCTTTTGTTCTGCTCTTAGCCATACAAAGAAGCGATTTGGAATTACAATTGCATAACTACAGCTTTTAAAACATTTGACTATCACTTTAGCATAGCGCATTTCCTTAGTTCCATTCTACTTATAAGGGACTAAGTAATAAGAACATTCTGCTAATGTTTATCTCGATTAGCATTGTGTAGAATGTTTAAATTTTAGCATGTGATTAATATTGAGAATTTGAGTTTTATAGAACATTTTACGTAACAAAAGCATTTTCAGTAAAGGATGTACATTTTCATTCCCATATGTAAGTCAAGATGTACAACTTGCATGCCTCTGTAAGTTTTTAAACCCAGATACTGTTCCAAAATAGTTCTTTAGGACACAGGTGTGTAAAAACGGCAGCGGTGATTTTATGAAGCGAGGCGCAGCTGAGAATCGAACAAAAAAATCTGATGCGTTACACTCACATGACTTTCTCTAGCTACTCTACAAACAAACTTCTTACAAAAGATAATTCTTCTTTCAACAACATGCTTATCGAGATAAACATTAGCAGAATTTTATTACTTAGTTCCTTATAAGTAGAATGGAACTAAGGGAATGCTCTAAGCTAAAGTGATAGTCAAATGCTTTAAAAGCTGTCGTTATGCGATTCTTGTTGCAAATCGCTTCTTTGCTTGGCCAGGAGTAGAACAAAAGAAAAACGGACATTTCCGTCTGAGAAAAGTATAGGTACTTCACAATTAAAACTAATAGCAAGGAATACGTCGAAAACGGTAAACTCAAAAAAAAAAAAAAACAATGTATAGGACATAACTTGTGTATTTTAATAAGATCTACATTTTTTGTAAAGGAAGTCTTTGTCTATCTCTTACGGTTTACTAGTTATACTAAATTAAACAAGATTCAACCAGAATAAACAGGTCTTTAGAAGCTATTCCCAGAAAATTCATGATATACGTTTTATTTGTGATACATATGTGGCATTTTAATCAAAATCGTTAGAGCCAATTTTAAAAAAAACAAAATTTTCAAAAATTTTTCCATGTAAAGGGTAGTTAGGGTTGGGTAGTCTTGCTTGAAAATCTTCGTGCCGCATCCTTGGAAGATACCAAACTTAAATACAAGTTTAACCGTTTTATCGTTTTTGAGCTATGCTGTCCCCCCCCCCCCCACACACACACAGGGACCTGTTTCTAAAAATGCCTTTTTTTTGGATTCAGGTGGACCTAAAACATGTATTTCCGGTGAAATCTCGACATCGAATTTTTGGATGGAATACAATACTTCTCTATCCCTATGTACATTGTGCATACGGGGCTAGAGAAAATAAAAAAAAAGTTTACGCGTATGTATCATACAATATATTTACAAGAGTATGTGACACTTGCAGTCCGGTACACTTTAAGATATTTGCACTCAGGAATTCAGTTCTGGGAAACCATTATTGCTCGAAGGTGGAGCTTAATTAGGACTGACTTAACCTAACCTACCATAATGTGTTCAGGATTAAGGATGATTGAGTAAGCATTCCCTCGTCTGAGCTGAGCACAACAATGTCAGTATAGGACATTGTTGTCCGTGTATTAGACGGATGTGATAACCACTACACCATGGAGCCTTGCTGTGTTTTATAAAGAACTAGCTGATCCGGCGAACTTTCTTCCGCCTTAGAAGCAATAAATGAACAGATTTTGGACTTTATTAAGTTCAATTTTTTATTAGGATAATAAATAATAACTCCATGGCACGACAGCTCACGGGGAACCTTGGCCTACCGCCGGCCGCTGCGTCCCCCATCTTGGTCCATTACAGACGTCATGGATGGGATGCAGTATTGGAGGGTGAGACGTGGTCAGAGCCTTGAGCTCCCCCCGTCCGGTTAATGCGGTCCTCATGACCTGGAGCCGCTACTTCTCCATCAAGTAGCTCCTCAATTGGCCCCCCCAGCAACCTTACGAGGCTGAGTGCACCCCGGGCCAGGTCTTCCAGCGGGGGAAAAATCCCCACGTTGGTACTGGGGATCGAACTCAGGTCTCCCGCTTGGTAAGCAGCTGCGCTACCACCGCGCCAAGGAGACGACCTAGGATAATAAATATAAATACAAAAAAGCAAGTATTTTAATGATTATTTATTGGCCGTGTATTTTGGTGCATGGGTTACACTCCTCAGTGAAGCATCTTGTGATAGACGACATTTCTTGTTTTATTATCAGGCGCAAGAACAAATAACGCAGATGGTCTTCCGACCCGTAAACATGCCACATATAATTGACCATGGGAAAAACATGGATTTTCTAGATTCAGACCACAAATTTCCAAGGATTGGCCTTGTGATTTGTTAATGGTCATGGCGAATGCAAGACGGATCGGAAATTGAAGTCGTTTAAACTCAAACGGCAAATCGGTTGGGATCATCGGGATCCTCGGTATGAGAACTTCCTCACCGAATTTTCCTATGAGTATCGTCGCGTAAATCACATTGTTCATCAATTTACTCACCACCAAACGCCTTCAGAAGCACAGTTTTGGTTGGTTTATGTTTCAAGGCATGATTACTACGGAGCCAACTTTTAGTCGTAAATTGTGCTGTGGTAAGCCAGGCACATCCAAGGAGTTTAACATTTTAATTGGATAGTTGCTTTCACGTGCAATTTCATTCGCAATGTTTCGAAACCTAGATGCATTACGGCTTTGTCGGGAAAGATTCGATTGTCTTGGTCGCGGCATTGTTAGTGATAATATCGGCACAATAAGCTAATAGAAACTCGAAACAAACATCATAGAAAACAATGCGTTTTCTTATACCACGTTTTATGTCACGTCCCTCGGAAACGGGACGTGACATAAATTATGGTAGTGTTTAGCGCCCAATATTCATTTGTCTGATCTAAGAGACAACATTAATTTTGATGTGTTGCATTCACATAACATATCTAACTGTTCCATATAGGAATTGTTCTTACTAAAGATTATTTTATCTACATCATGCTGATGGAGATAAAATTAGCAGAATAGTAGAGCGAAAATAAGCGAATATATCAAGCTAAAGTGATGATAAGATCTTTTAAAAGCTGGTGGCTATATGAAGCAACTGAGGTTCGGTTTGATTTGCATGGTACCGTTGAGAAAAGTTAGATACTTCAAAATTGAAACCAATAATAAGGAATATCTCGAAAATAATCAACTCCATAAGAAGAATGAATATGACATTAATTATGTATTTTAGCGAGATCTGCTGTTTTTGTTTATCTCTTGCGGTTTAATCGACTTGCAAATCGCTGCAAAACTCATCCAGAATAAAGAGGTCTTCAGAGGATATTCCCAGAAAATTTCAAACGTACATTTTATTTTTTATGTAAACATCATTAATATATGTGTTGTAATCAAAATCCTTAGAGCTGAATTTTAATCAAAATCGTTTTGAGAATAGCAAAATATTGTCGTGGTGGGATTTTCTTAAAAACATATTGTCTTCGTGTCGCATCATTAGAAGATACCAAGTTTGGTGTTTAAAGGTATTTTCTTTTTTAGCTATGCTGTCCACAGACACACACGTACACACGGGCCTTTTTCTAAACATGTTTTCTTCGGACTTAGAGGACCTCAAAACATATATTCCCGGTGACATCTTGACATCGAATTTTTGGGTGGAATATAATGCTTTCTCTAGCTGCTATGTGCATAGAGAAAGTAAAAATGTGCTTCCGCCCGGGATTGCAGGAAGATTGAGTGAAAGTGTCCCGCAACCACTTTTACATGGCAATAAGAATTAAAATAAGATAAATATTGGAAAAAAGTTGCCATTTTCACGGACATAAACATCGATTATTTCTGTGGTCATTATGTGTCTAAATAAATATTGGAAATAGTTGAATTAAGATGACCATGACAATTCTACGGCCTGAGAACAATTGGTTTGCTTAGTTACTTGTTTTATTAAACATTGAATAATTAAAAAGAATCTGATGTATTCCATTCACACGACTTTCTGTACATCTCAGTGGCAAATCATTGTTAAAAAGCCCATTCTTTTGTCTACTTTATGCTAATCAGTTAGCAGAAATTGTCTTATTACTTCTTTCTTGTAACTAGAAGGGAAATAAGATAAGGATAGTGAAATCTTTTAAAAGCTGGTTGCCATGTGAATAAAATCCGTTTCTTTGCATGACCAGGAGTTGATAAATTCCCGTATGAGAAAATGTTAAGTATTTTAAATCTGAAACTAATAACAAGGAATATCTTGGAAATGGTCACTCCACGAAGAAAATGTGTATGTCGTAAACTGCGTGTTTTAACGAAACCTACATTTTTTAGTGTAAGTTTTTGTTTATCTCTTACGGTTTACCAGTTATGCAAAATTCTGCAAAAATCATTCGGAATAAAGAGGTCTTCAGACGCTATTCCCAGAAGATACAAAGTTATACTTTTTATCTTTCATGTAAATATCTTTAATATCCGATATTTTCATCATTATCCTTAGAGTCATTTTTGAGAAAATAAAAAATTTCGAAATTTTTTCCATGTAAAAGGTAATTGAGCTGGGGGGGGGGATTTTCTTGAAAATCGTTTTGTCGTATCCATATATTGGACTTAAACATGAAGTTTGGTATATAACGAACAGTTCGTTTTGTAGCTATGCTGCCTAACGACACACACATAACACAGAAGACACACAGACACACAGACCACACAAATGCTTTTTTTGGACTCAGGGGGTCCCAAAACTTGAATTTCCGGTGAAATCTCGGTATCGAATTTTTGAGTTAAAAACTTACTGCAAAAAAGTAGATCTCGTCAAAACACACAATTACGGTTTTGTTGTAGAGGTAACCAATCCTGAGATATTCCTTGTTATTTGTTTCAATTATAAAGTAACAATACTTTTCTCAGGCGGGAAGTGCTCGTTTTTCTTTTGTTCCACTCCTGGCCAAGCAAAGAAGGTATTTGCAATGACAATTAATAACAGCTTTTAAAACATTTCACTATCACTTTAGCATAGTGCATTCCTTTATTAGCCTTCTACTTATAAGGAACTAAATAATAGGAACATTCTGTTAATTTATCTCAATTAGGGTTGTGTAGAAAGCAGAATATTCTTTTGTAAGAAGTTTGTTTGTAGAGCAGCTAGAGAAAGTCCTGTGGGTGTAACAATTAATTTTTTTTACTGTGTGTGTGTGAACAGCATAATTTAAATACAAAAACTTAAATCAATGTTTACTAAATAAATAATTACTATTTGAATCACACGCTTAAGCATGTAATGCGAATATTTTCAAGGAAAATTCCCCTACCATACAACATTTCATATGATAAATAACAAATATTTCCAATTTCTCAAACATGGCATATAATTTTGGCTGATATATCAAATTTATATAGGTTTGCTTTAATATATGGAATTTTAATCAGAATCGTAACAGCCACTTTTAAGAAAATAAAAAATTTCTAAATTTTTTCCATATAAAGGGTAATTTGTGGTGGGGGGGATTCGTGTCGCATCCTAGGAAGATACAAAATCTAAATACCAAATTTGAACTTTTAACGGTCTTTTCGTTTTTAAGCTATGCTGTCGAAAGATACACAACATAAATAGACACACATACACACACACTCACATGGTTTTTTTCTAAAAATGATTTTTTTCGGACTCAGGGAACCTCAAATCATATTTTTCCGGTGAAATCTCGACAACGAATTTTTGTAACTCCATACGCGCTAGATAAAGTAAAAATCTGATGTGTTGCGTTCACATAACCTTCTCTACATCTCTGTAACAAATTATTGTTAAAATATTTCTTTCTATCTACTTCATGACAAATGAGATAAACATTAATAATTTGACTTATTACTTGCTTTCTTGTAAGTAGAAGGGAAATAAGGATACACCCGATGCTAAAACAATAATCAAATTTATAAACTGGTTGCCATATAACATTCCTTTCTTTACATTGCTAGGAACTGACAAATTCCCGTATGTGAAAAGTTTAAATATTTTAAAACTGAAACCAATAAAAAGGAATCTTTAAAAAATGTTTAACTCCACGAAAAAATTAAATGACATACATTGTATGTTCTAACAAGCTCTAAAATATTTGTGGAGCAAGCTTTTGTGTATCTCTTAAGGTTTGCTAATTATGCAAAATCCAGTGAAATTCATGCAGAATAAAGAGTTCTTCAGAGGCTATTCCCAGAAAATTTAACATGTGCATTTTATTTGCCATGTAAGTATATTTAATATACGGTATTTTAATCAAAATTATTACAGCCATTTTTAAAAAAATCAATATTTTAGACCTTTTTTTCATGTACAAGTTAGTTTAGGTTATGGGAGTCTTTCTCAATATCTTTTTTTCGTACCCTTGGAAAATACTGAACTCAAATACGAAGTTTGGTTTTTTACCAACTTTTCATTTTTTTAGCCACCGTATTTACAGACACACGTACTTTTTCTAAAACGTTTTTTTTTTTGGATACAGGAATCCCTAAAACGTGTATTTCTGGTGAAGTTTCGATATCGAATTTTTGAGTGGAATGCCATACCTTCTCTATACACTGTGTACATAGTATGTGTAGAGAAAGTAAAAAGAGAGAAACAGTTTTACATTCATTCATTTATTGGCTCTAAACCATTCAGATGCTTAAACAATGCCTTAAAATAACAAAATAAATATCAATATTTTGAGGAAATTCAAATATACAATGTACAAATAAACAAAGTGATAATTTTGGCAGTTTCCGCATTTAGTCTCGCCTTAAGGATAGGCATAAGCGAGCGCGTGTGTGTGTGTGTGCACAGCATAGCTCAAAAACGAGAAACGATTAAATACCTAACTTGATATTTAAGTTTAGTAACTTCCAAGGGTGTGACACGAGGATTTTCAAGAGAATCCTCTCATCTCTACCTAACCTTTAGATGGAAGATTTTTCGAAATTTTCGATTTCCTCAAACATGGTTGTAACGATATTAATTAAAATACATATATTAAACCATATATGTATGGTAAATGAAATGTATATCCTGAATTGACACTATTTTCATTCTAAATAACTTTTGCATAACTGGTAAGCCATAAGAGATAGCAAATACTTACTACACAAAAAGTGTAGATCTTGACACAATTTATATTTTTGTACACACGCTTAATCATTTCCAAAATATTCTTTGTTATTGGGTGCAATTATAAAATACTTATACTTCTTTCAGACAGGAAGTCGTATGGGTTCTTTTGTTCTACTCCTGGCCATACAAAGATGGGAACTTCAAAGACAATCGCAATTGAAACAATTGATTAACGTGTATTCCCTTATTTCCCTTCCACTTTCAATGAAGCAAGTAATAAGACCATTTCTGCTAATGTTATCTCGATTAGCATGAAGTATAAAAAAATCCTTTGTAAGAAGTTTTTAGGATCTTCTGAATAAGAGTACTGTGTACATAGTACAGAGAAGGTACTGTAATGCATAAACAAATTCGAAACCGGGATTTTATCGGAAATACATGTTCTAAGATTTCCTGATTAAAAAAAAAAAAAAAAAAAAGCAGTTTTAGAACATGCCCGTGTGTGAGTGGCTCTAACGATATTGATTAAAATACTTTATCTTTTAGATATTTTTATGACAAATGAATTGTATTTCTTGAATTTTCTGGAAATAGCCCCTGAAGATCTCTTCATTCTGGATCATTTTTGTATAACTAGCAAACCGTAAGAGATACACAAAAACCTTACTAAGCAAAGAATCTATAACTCATTAAAACACACAATTAATGCTATATAAAATTTTTTGAAGAGTTAACCGTTTCCGAGATATTCCGGACTATTGGTATCAATTTTAAAGCACTTACACTTTTTTCAAACGGGAAAATATCTTTCTTGTTTCCGTTAGTTTACTCCTGTCAAGAAAACAGAATGGAATTTCGATTGTTTCACATTGTGAGTGGCTTTTATTGGACTTGACTATGGCTTTAGTCTGTGTATTCTCTTATTTCCCTACTACTTACAAGGAAACAAGTAGTAAAGTAATTCTGCTAATGTTTATATTGATTGGCATGCTGTAGCTAAAAGATGAATCTTTTGAATAACAGGTTTGTTTGCGGAATAGCTAGAGAAAACACGAGAATGGAACACATCAATTTTTTAGAAAAGGGAGTGTGTGTTTGTCCCTGTGTCTGTGACACGATAAATTAGTAGCTAAAATTCGATTAAATCCAAAGATGGTAAACATTTTGAAATTTGTATTTTTACTTTCTCTACACGTACTATGTACTATGTGTATAGATAAGGTATTATAATGCACCCAAAAATTCGATTCCGAGATTTCACCGGAGATACATTTTTGGGTCCCCTGAATGCAAAGAAAAGCATTTTTGAAAAAAGGTCCGTGCGTGTAGACAGTATAGCTAAAAAACGATAAGACCGTTAAATACCAAATTTGGTATCTTCCAAGAAAACGACACTAAGATTTTCAAGAAAAACTCCTCCACCCCAAACTATCCTTTACACGGAAAAAATTTCGAACATTTTTATTTTCTCAAAAATGGCTCTAACGATTTTGATTAAAAATCTTATACTTAAGATATATACATACTCAATAAATGTATATCTTGCATGTTATAGGAATAGCGTCTAAAGATCTACACAACTAGTAAACTGTAATAGATAGATAAAAACTTACTACACAAAAATGTAGATCAAGATAAAACACACCATCTGTCATATACATTTTTTTCGTGGAGTTGATCGTTTTTGAGATATTCCTTGTTATTGGTTTCAGCTTTAGAAACTTATACTTTTTCTCATACAGGAATTTTTCAACTCCTGTCCATACAAACAAAGGAACATCAGTCACAGAGCAACCACCTTTAACCTATTTACTACTCCCTTATTTTGCTTCTACTTACAAGGAAGCAAGTAATAAAGCTATTTCTGCTAAGTTTTGCTCGATTAGCATGAAGTAAATAGAAGTATAAGATTTTTAACAATAATTTGTTGCAGAGATGTAGATATAGTCATTCGAATGGAAAACATCAGATTTTTGTTCAATTGGTTTGAAAACTGTAATTCGAAATCTAAAATAAAAAATTGGAGGTAATACTTTTTCTAAAATGTTGATGTTTATGAGCATAACCCTTTTCAGGCCAATGGTACATATGGCATCATTACCAGTATTCTTGGTCGAGGTTGCTAAAGCTTTACATTCAATAATTCTCTACGAACATTGTGTATATTTTGGTATTCTTTTTAAATGTATTTATATTAACACGGCCTAGAACAAGTAAAAGCGAAAATAAATTCCTTCAAAGATATATTTTTTCTAGAAGTTTCAAGTTATATATTTCATTTGCCATGAAAATATCTTAAACATATGTCATTTTAATAAAAATCTCTAGAGCCATTTTTTAGAAAATCAAAAGTTTCTAAATGTTTGCATGTAAAGGGTTGTTTGGGGTGGAGATTTTTCCTCAAAATTTTCGTGTCGTATTCTTGGAAGATACTGAATTTAAATACCAAGTTTGCCTTTGCCTTTTTTTGGATTCAGGGAGTCTCAAAACAGCATTTCCGGTGAAACTTCGGTATCGAATTTCAGGTTAGAATACAGTACCTTCTGTATCTACTATGTAAAAGTGTACATGCGTAAACAAAAAAAGGCTTCTATATTCCAGAAAACACTAGGGAATATAGATTTCTGTTGGAAAAATCATAAAAGTAACCTAAGTGTGGAAGGGAATATTTAGAACAACTAATGTGCAGCTGAGGTTGCTAAAAATAGATTTTACGCAATCCCCAATGTTGAGATGGAACATTACAAGACAAGAAAAATGTGGAAATACCGAGAGAATGTAGTACGAATTATTTTAAAACATAAGAGATTGTTAAAAGTACTCGGAGAGCACAAGGAGGGCGATAAGGACTCGGTGCTTGAAGAAGAAAAGGAAGAAACAAACACGGATGTATGCACACACATACACAAGAAGGAAAGTGAAAAAAGTGAAGTGGTAAGTAAATTCAGTTTGCTGGCTCAGTGACATAACAAATTCGTGAAGAGACCGGCTGGAGACTTTGATGAGTGTAGCCAAGCACCAAGCCAATGTTTGTTATTTGTAATTATGTATTACAAGTCGTGGTCTCGAGAAAAACAGGTAGCTGTTTTACAACTTGTTGCTATACATCATGTGAAGAAGAACATTCCTTTTCCGTGCGTGCTGATCTAAATCACACCCCTGGTCGCGAACTGCCCAGCAGGGTTCAAATCCCAAGCCAGACAGGGATGTATACTTTACTACGAGATGTCCATGTACCAATGCTGGGAAAAAACCTGATGTGTTCCATTCACACCACTATCTGTTCTGCAAACAAATTATTCTTACAAAATATTATTCTCGAGATAAACATTAGTAGAAATTATCGTATTGCTTAGTTCCTTATAAGATACGTTCAATAAGTATTCAGATAATCCAAGAAATGACAACATCGCAGAAAGTTTGTATTAAGTAACCGAGGTCTCTTACTAGATGACAGTTAAAATTTCAGTTATATCCATACTGTGACTTCGCTACCATAGGCGGCTGCGCCGTGGCCGAGTGGTTAGACTCCTCGCCCCACACCGTGACGGCATGTGGGAATTGTGGTGGACAAAGCGACGCAGAGGCGGGTTTTCTCCGAGTTCTCCGGTTTCTCCCGCCGTCGCATTCCACCAGTTCTCCATCTTCATTCCATTTATTACTAGTGTCATCACCTGCGGTGCCACAACTTGTAAAAGCTGGAGTTAAACATTCTCAAAAAAGAAGAAGTTACCATTTGATTGAATCAACAATGTTGGGCTTCTTTAGAAAGAAGAAGAAAAAAAAAAGAATTCCTGCGGTGATTAAACACTTCTATTTAAGATGCTTAACACCAAAAGAGATAAAAGCAGAGTTGAAGTTCATGGCAAATCTGCTCCTACATTTGCAACAATTGGATAAATGAATTTAAACGTGGCCGTACATCCACAAATAACGAACATCGTTCCGGACGTCCAATAGAAGTGACATCCTCCGAAATTATTGACAAAATCTAGGATATGGTTTGGAGTGACCGACCAATCAAAGTTCGCGAAATAGTACACGCCACAGGCATATTATATGGTACAATTTTGTTTGCTCTGAATGGAGAATAAACGCAATCGTGTGATCGATTCGAAAGCTGGTTTTGCAATTTTCCGTTGCAATCCTGACGAATAACGTGGGTGAAATATGGATACACTACTGCACTCCGCATACAAAAGTACAGTCGAAACAAAGGGTTTTTAAAGGCTTCAAAGAAGGCAAAGTTGGTTAAATCTGCAGACAAGGTGATGACCTCGGTATTTTGGGATACACGCGGAATCATCTACATTGATTACTTGCAGAGAGGAAGAACGATAAATGGAGAGTATTATGTATCGTTGAATGCAGAAATCAAGAAAAATGCCCTCATCTGGCAAAGAGAAAGATTATCTTTCATCAAGGATGCACACCTGCGCAAATTCGATGGCGAAAATTGTAGAATTCAGATTCGAATTACTACAACATTGATCGTATTCACCAAATTTGGACCCAGTGACATTTTTATCTCCAAGGTGTATCGAGCTAAAAGAAGATTATGGTGGAAGAAAAAAAACAAAAATAGTTGTTTTTCTATCTTTTTCTAAGACCTTATAGAACGCCCCTCTAAGTAGAAGGGAATTAAGGGAATGCAGTATGTTTCATGTTAGGGTAATGTTTAGTCTATTTATGTGCTGCTATGTAAACAATAAATGGCTTTCATTCATACAACTTTCTCTACTCACTACAAGCTATTGATATAAAAGATTTTCTTCTATCTACTTCTTGTTAAAGGAAATATTCTTTCATTTGACATTTGCACGTATCGTTATAAGTATAAGAAGAATACAGAAGACAAAAGCGATACTCAAATTAAGACATCTCTTTTTTTTTTTTTCTTGTAGCCAATTTTTCTCTATCCCTTACGGTTTACTAGTGATACAAAATTCATCCCGAACGAAGAGATCTTCAGAGACTATGCCCAAAAACTTAAGAAATACGTTTCATTTGTCATTAAACACGTGGTATTTAAATCAAAATCGTTAGAGCCTTTTTAAGAAAATTAAAATGTTCAAAACAATGTTCCATGTAAGGGTAGTTTGGGAGTAATTTTCTTGAAAATGTTAATGTGGGATCCTTACATACATTATATACATTACATACATACACATATATACACACATATATACATACGTACACACTCGGGGCTTTTTCGTAATTTTTTTTCCTTTTTTTTTATTCAGGGTACCTCATAATATGTGGAAAATCCTGAACTTTAATAACTATTAATTTTGGTATTAAACGGAATTTTCGTTTCTGAGTAATGTTGTTCACAGACACAGATATAAGCATATTTTTCCAAAAATTACATTTTTATTTTAGGTGGAATACAATATCTTCTATACCTACTATGTATATTGTTCTGGTAGATGTAAGAATCTTTACCCAAAGCATAGCACATTCAACTGCAACATTTATTAAGAAATTCTGATGTGTTCAATTCACATGACTTTCTCTAGCTGCAGAAGTTTTTCTTATAAAAGATATCTTCTTTGTAAGCAGAAGGAAAGTAAGGCAATACATTAGGCTAAAACGATAGACAATTCCTTTAAAAGCCGATCACTATGTGAAACATTTGAAATTCCGATCTCTTTGCTTTCCAGGAATAGGCAAACAAGACGAAAGAAAGGTGACCTACCAATGAGAAACGTTTAAGTAGCTTACAATTGAAACCAACAACACGGAATACCTCGAAAAAGTTCAACTCCACAGAAAAACGTATATGACATAAATTATGTGTTTTAACGCGATCTACATTTTTGTGCAGTAAATGTTTGTCTATTTATTATGGCTTACTTTCACCAATTTAAGCAAAATTCATCCAGAATGAATAGATCTTCACAAGCGCTTACCAGAAATGTCAAATATACATTTTATTTGTCATGTAAATAGCTTTAATATAGAATACTTTAATGAAAATCGTTGCAGGCATTTTTGAGAGAGTCAAAATATTCGAAAATGTTTCCATGTAAAGAGTAGTTTGTGGAGGCGATTTTTTTTTTCTAAATCTTCGTGTCAAATTATTGGAAGAAAGTAAACTTAAAACCAATTTTGGTTTTTAACGGTGTTTTTGTTTTTTAGTTAAGCTATCCATAGACACAGCCATACATACAAACACGGATATTTTTTTAAAAATGTTTTTTTTTTTTTAATTCAGGGCATCCCAAAACATTTATTTGGGGTTAAATCTGGGTATTGAACTTTTGGGTACAATACAATATCTTCTCTAAACGCTATGTACATAATAGGTGTAGAGAAAGTAAAAATCTGATGTGAACCATTCACATGACTTTCTCTGCAACAAGTTATCCTTAAAAAGCTAATACTTATATTTACTTCATGCTAATCAGAAAAAAAAAAAGCAGAAATAGTATTATTACATGCTTCCTTGTAATTAGAAGTGAAATAAGAGAGTACTATAGGTTAATGTGATAGTCAAAAGCTGGTTGCTATGTCATTGAAATTCCTTTGTTTGTATGGACACAAGTTGTCAAATTTCTGTATGAGAACAGTATAAGTTTTTTCAAGCGGAAACCAAAACAAGGAATGTCTAAAAAACGATTAACTGCACGAAAAAAATGTATATAACATAAATTGTGTGTTTTAGCGCGCTCTACATTTTTTGTGCAGTAAGCTTTTCTCCATCTCTTACGGTTTAGCAGTTATTCAACATTCCGTAAAATACATCCAGAATAAAATACTCTTCAGAGGCTATTCCCAGAAAATTCAAGATATACATTTAATTTGTCAGGTAAATATCTTTAATATACAAAATTTTAATCAAAATCGTTTGAGCCATTTTTGAGAAAATAAAAATTTTCGAAAAAAGTTCCATGTAAAGGGTAATTTGGGGTGGAGGGATTTTTCTCAAAATCTTCGTGTCGCATCCCTCAAAGATACTAAACTTAAATACCAAGTTTGGTATTTTACCGACTTTTCGTTTTTGAGTACTCGTGTTCACGGACACGCACACAATCGGACCTTTTTCCGAAAATGCTTTTGTTTTAGATAAAGGGGACCCTAAAATATATATTTGCGTTGAAATCTCGCTATCGAATTTTTGGGTGCAGTGCAATACCTTCTCTATACACTATATACATAGTGCGTATAGAGAAAGTAAAAGGTGAAAACTGATTTAACTCTAGCCAGGTAAGTTCATTGACGTTTCAAAGATGTGCATCATTTTTGTCTTCAGGGTAAAGTCCAGACTTTCATTTCATCAGTTTACCCTGAAGACGAAGATGAACTTATTTACATATGTAGATGTTTCATTAACGGTGTCTATTTTCGGTCTCGGTTCGATTCGTAAGGATCTGAATGGTCTACATTTGACAGAAGATGCTATTAAGATGATTGCAGGAAGCTTGAATGAAATAAGCTCTCATTTTCTCCTGAAATGGTAACACGCTCGTTCCTGAACTCTGCAAAATGCTGCTACTCTGCTGTATTTGTTGGCTAACGGTGCAAAGTCATTAAACAAACAGCATTAAACAGCTGACACATTCTCAAAGAGAAGTGATGCATTCGAATTGTAAAAATCTGATGTGTTACATTCACATGACTTTCTCTATATCTCTGCAACAAATTACTGTTAAAAAACTTATGCTTGAATATACTTCATGCTAATCGAGACAAAAGTTATCAGAAATAGTCTTATTATCTATAGGTTAAAGTGATAGTCAAAAGCTGGTTGCTATGTGATTGAAGTTCCTTTGTATGGACTGGAGTTGACAAATTCCTGTATGAGAAAAGTCTAGTTTTTCACAGCTGAAACCAAAAACAAGAAATATCCTAAAAAATCAACTCCACGAAAAAAATGTAAACAACAAAAATTGTGAGCTTTAACGTGTTATACATTTTTTGTGTTGTAAGTTTTTGTCCATCTCTTATAGTTTAGCAGTTATGCAAAATTTCGCATAATTCATCAACAATAAAGTAGTCTTCAGAGGCTATTCCCAGAAAATTAAAGATATACATTTTATTTGTGAGGTAAATATCTTTAATATACGAAATTTTAATCAAAATCGTTAGAGCCATTTTTAAGAAAATCAAAATTTTCGAAAAAAAAGGGCCATGTAAAGGGTAGTTTGGAGTGGGAGGATTTTTCTCAAAATCTTCGTGTCGCATCCCTGGAAGAAACTAAACTTAAATACCAAGTTTGGTATTTTACCGACTTGTCGTTTTTGAGTTACGTGTTGACAGACACAGGGACACGCGGACACACTGACACACAGACCTTTTCCTGAAAATATTTTTTTTGGATACAGGGGACCCTAAAACATATATTTCAGGTGAAATCTCGGTATCGATTTTTTTGGTGGAGTGCAATACCTTCTCTATACACTATGTACATAGTACGTGTAGAGAAAGTAAAAATATTCCACTTCATTATTTTAAATCGGAAAGAAAAGCTAACAAAAGCTAATATGTCTATTCACATTACTTCCCTTTAAAAACACTGATGTGGTACACTCACATGACTTTCTGTAATAGTTCTACAAGTAGATTTCTTATAAAACATTCTTCTTCTTTCTACATCATACTAATCGAGATAAACACTAGCAGTATGTTCTTATTATTTAGTTCCTTATAAGTAGAAGGGAACTAAAGGAATGCGCTATGCTAACGTGATTGTCAAATGTTTTAAAAGTTATCGTTACGCGATTTTCATTGTAATTGGCTTTATTGGCTTCTTTGCTTGGCCAGGAGTAGAATAAAAGAAAAACGGACACTTCCTGTCTGAGAAAAGTATTGGTATTTTAAAATTAAAGCAAAAAAATATCAAAATAAAAAAAATGGAAACGGTATACTGCAGAATAAAAAATGTATATGATATAAATTGTGTAGTTTAGACACATACTCATATGTAGTAAGATTGTATGTATCTCTTACGGTTTAAACGTTATGCACAATTCTGCAAAAATCAACCAGAATAGAGAGCTCTTCAGAGGCTATTCCCAGAAAATTCAAAATATGAATTTTATTTGTGTTATGAATAACTTTAATATACGGTATTTTAATCAAATTCGTTGGGGCCTGTTTTTGGGAAAACAAACATTTACAAAAATGTTAGCATCATGTAAAGAGTAGTTTGATGTGGGGGGATTTGCTTAAAAATCTTCTTGTCCCATCCTAGGAAGATAGTAAACTTAAATGCCAAGTTTGGTATTTAACGGTCTTTTAGTTTTTCAGCTATGCCTCATTCATTCACTTATTCCTCTTCAAGGGAGCAATGAGATCTATTCTGCTAAAGTTTTTCTCGATTAATGATTTAGATAAAATAGAAATCTTTAGTAAGAATAGTTTGAGTATGGAACAGATAGAGAAAGTTATATGAATGTAGCACATCAGATTTTTTCTAAGTTTTCCTTAATCCTGAGAAGAGGAATGTCGAATAAGTCTAAACTGTATGGACCCCATGCTCATTTAACTCGTTTTATTCTTCTATGTCCGATATGAATAATCACTTTAAATAACATTAAAAAAAACTTTCAACAGCTTTGCTATACACTATTTTTACTTTCTATACGCAAACTAGGTACATAATGGTCAGAGGAAGCATTGTATTTCACCCAAAATTTGGTACCAAGATTCCACAGGAAATTTACGTTTTGAGATCCCTGAGTCCAAAAAAAGCATTTTTAGAAAAAGACCCGCGTCTGTTTGGACAGCATAGCTCAAAAACTAAAATACCGTTACGTATCAAACCTGGTATCAAAGCTTTGTATCTGCCAAGGATGCAACATGAAGATTTTAAAGAAAATTCCACCACTCTGAATTACTTATTACATGGAAAATTTTTGAAAGTTTTGTTTTTCTTAAAAATGGCTCTAACGATTATGATTAAAATAACGTATATTAAAGCTATTTACAGCACAAATAAAATGTATATCTTGAAATTTCTGGAAATAGCTGGAGATAAACAAAAATTTACTACATAAAAATATAGATCTTACTAAAACACACAATTTATGTTATATACATTTTTATTGTGGAGCTGACAGTTTCGAGATACCTGTTTTTTATTGGCTTCAATTGAAAATTAAATATCTCAGATGGGACAAAGCGAACCGAACTTCAATTGTTCACATATCGATCGGCATTTAAAGGATCTGACTATCGCTTTAACCTGGTATATTCCCTTATTTCCCTTCTACTTATAAGGAACTTAAATGCAATTGTGTTAATGTTTATCTTGTTTTATGATGAAGACACAAGATTAATATTTTGTAAGAATAGGTTGCTTGCAGAACAGATAGAGAAAGTCATGTGAATGCAACACATCAGATTTTTAGACAATTTTGGATATTAAATTATAAATCATACAAAATCCGTATGCTTTCAGACTTGCGCAATTAAGAGCTCTAGTCTGTTGTTTGACTTTTCAGTTTTGAGTTATATTGTTCATAGGCAAACGAACACATTGATACTTTTCTACAAATGCTTTTTCTTCGGATTCAGGGATCCTCAAAACATGCATTTCCAGTGAAATCTCTGTATGGAATTTTGGGATGAATATAATACCTACTACTAACATTTAAATATGTGTTATGTCCTACTTATGCCTACTAATGATACTGCACTGGCGGATCTTTTACAGTCACTCATATTATTATAAACGAAATGCGCACAATCTGCAAGTATATAAACTGAATTACATTAATTTAATCCTAGTTTTGTTATTTACATTTATCTTTTTTTGCAGTTTTCTGCATAAAAACTTTCAAAGTTTTGTTACTCAGTTCACAAATACAGTCTTCATTCAGTGAAATCTCTTGTTTTGTCAGAACTTGAGGTGGAAGCCGTGTGTTCATATCACGTTAATATATGTCGAAGCTCGTAGTTTGTCTGCTTTTATTCTTCCGTTGCCATGGCGTCAGTTGAGAAGAAGTCGCTCCAGATAGATTTTCTTTTATCCATAAGTATTTGGCGTGTGTTCCCTGCACTGTGATATCTTCTATGATGATTTTTTTAGTGACGACATTGGCCAATTTCGACGGTACTGCCTTCCCGATTCCCAGGATTCGTTTCATGTAGCGTGCTTTAACTTTTTCTAATGTTATGAGGCCCTTGACTTTGTGAATCTCATATGTTGCTATTGGATCTATGGCCGTTTTAAATAGTATCATTGCCGTCTTTATAGAAAGCTTTTAGGATTGTAGGATGTTGTTTCGAATGAAAATTAAAGGATGTTATTGTTATTTGGAGAAAAACTCCAAGGTATTTGAACTTTGGTACTAGTTCTAGTGGTTTGTTTCGAAGGGTCAGTATGTCACTTGCTATGAGTTTACCTCCTCTTCTAAAAACCATTTTTGTGATTTTGCATGGTTTATTCGCAGGCCATTTTCCATAATACGAGTCTGTTTAGCACATTTTCAGCTTTTCTTTCTATTGCCATGTCGTTGGCGTAAAATTTGAACCATCTCTCACATTGTTATTTGGGTTACCCTTCGAGAAATGTGAACACAAATTCGAAAAGAGCTTGTATAGTGGGTTAAAAAGTTTTTCTATGCCCAACTTGTTCTCCAAAATGAGTCGCTATTTATCTCATTTACCTGGAAAAGAAGGCTGAGATTATATAAAATCGGAGTGTACAAATGATGGAGGTATCCATTGCCTTCGTCCACTTTATTACAACGCAGCTTTTCATTATTCCGATCCGAGTTTTCGAAATGTGTCGCCTGACTACCGGAATTAAAAAAAAAAAAAGTGCCACAGCTCTCTTGGCTACTGACAAGTTAATTAAAGTCTCCTGCTACTAGCACGGTGATTCAGCAACAGAGAAATTCTTTGGACGCATGCGTCACAAATTCGATGTTAATGGGATCCTGCCCTGAGTTCTGCAGCTGCAATTCCAATTTTGAAACTTTTACCTACTTTATGTTCTATTTCGCAAGAAACAGTTTATAAACAAAACTTCTTCTTCACTCCATGGTTGAGACATCAGTCTGTTCCACTTTCACAGTAAGTTCTTCCCTTTTTTGCGTATTGCTAAATCTCGTCTATTCTACCTTTATAATTCATTGCCAGTTTTGGGACTCTCTAAATATTCATTCTTTCTATATGTGAGAGTAACTTTTTACTTTCTCTTCTTAGTGCATGGTTAAAAAATATGATGTGTTCCATTCATATGACTTTCTCTACATCTCTGTACCAAATTATTGTTAATAAGCTTATTCTTCTATTTACTTCATGCTAACCGAGATAAACATTAACAGAAATGATCTTATTGCCTAGTTCCTTATAAGTAGGAAACAAATAAGGGAATACACTAGGCTAAACCGACAGTCAAGTTTTTAAAATGTGGTGGCTATGGGATTGAAATCCGTTTCTTTGCCGGTCCAGAGGATGGCAAGTTCCCGTATGGGAAAATTTCAAGTATTTTAAAACTGAAATCAATAACAATATCTCGAAAACGGCCACTCCACGAAAAAAATGTACCTAATTAAATTGTGTGTTTTAGCGAGATCTACATTTTTGTGTATCAGGTTTTTGTTTATTTCTCACAGTTTAACGGATATGCAAAATTCAGCAAAATTAAACCAGAATAAAGAAGTTATTCCCAGAAAATTCAAAATATACATTTTATTTGCCATGTAAATATCTTTTATGTACGATATTTTAATTAAAATCGTTACAGCCATTCATAAAATCAAAATTTTCGAAAATTTGTCCATGTATAGGATAGTTTGTGGTGGGTTTTTTTTTTTAAATCTTCGCGACGCATCCTTGAAATATTTTTTCGTATTAGGGACACTCCCCTAAGACATACAAAACGGGTGTCTAGGGGTCAGAAGCCTGCCGAGGAGCCAACGACAGAAAGCACAGAAAGAATGGTGAGCCAGGTGCGAGTGGTTGACCCGTAGCCAGGTATGAGTGTGAGGAAGTGAATGATATGAAATGCAAGCTAAGATGATAGAAAAGGTGATTACGCATGCGGGTGCTTGGGTTCGAACCTGAGCCCCCTAGGTAGTAGGCGATCGGTCTAACCTCTCGGCCACGGTGCCACCCTCTTTGGAAGGAACTAAACATAAATACCATGTTTGGTTTTTAACGGTGTTTTCGTTATGCCTTCTACTATGTAGGACATCGTAGAGAAAGGTATTGTATTCCACCCAAAATTTGATACCAATATTGCACTACAAAAACATGTTTTGAGACACCATGAATCCAAAAAAGTATTTTCAGAAAAATGTCTGTGTGTGTATGTGTCTGTGGATAGAAAAGCTTAAAAATAAAAAGTCGGTTAAATACCAAACTTGGTATTTAAGTTCAGTATCTTCAAAGGATGCGACACGAAGATTTTCATAAAAAAATCCCTACCCCAACAATTCTTTACATGAAACATTTTTCAAAATTTTGATTTTTTCAAAAAGTATCTAACATTTTGATTAAAGTGTAATGTTTAAGATATTTTCAAGACATATGTATATCTTGAATTTTTTCAGAATAGCCTTTGAAGATCTCTTCATTCTGGTTGACTTTTGTTTATTCCCAAAATCCTGATAAATAGACAAAATTACTGCACAAAAATGTAAATCTAATTAAAACACACAATTTATGTAATATATTTACAGAGGTAAGTTTCTGAGATATTCCTTGTTATTGGTTACAATTTTAAATAATTTAAACTTTTCACAAGCGGGAATTCAGCTTTTGTTTCATCTCTTCTGTTATATCCCCGGAAATGCAAAAGAAAACCGAACTTCAATTATTTCACATAGCAACCACATTTTAAAATATTTTACTGTCGTTTTAGCCTAGTGTATTCCCTTATATTCCTTCTACTTACAAGGAAGCATGTATTAAGACCATTTCTGCTAATGTTTATCTGGAATAACATGACGTAGATAAAACAATAATATTTCATAAGGATGTATTGGAGCAGATAGAGAAAGCCATGTGAATTGAACATATCAGATTTTTAGAAACATTTTCCCGGGTGCGATTTCTGTAGATCCGTGTGATCATAAATAAAAGATAAAAAGTCGGTTAAACACCAAATTTATTAATTAAGTTCAGCATCTTCTAAGGATGCGACACGAAGATTTTCAAAGAAACTTCCCCACCCCAAGCTACATATGCAAAAAATTATAAATGATGAATTCCCGGTTGCGAAAAGTTTAAGTAGTTTATAATTGAAACCAATAATTAGGAATATTTTGTATACGGTTAATTCTATAAAAATGCACATAACATAGACAATTCGATTTAACAAGATCTATATTTTTTGTTTAGTAAGTTTTTGTCTATATTTCGGTTTACCAGTTATGCAAATCTTCCAGAATGAAGAGCTCTTCAGAAGCTCTTCGCAGAAAATTTAGGATTCACATTCCTTTGTCATGAAAATGTCTTAAACATGTGGTATTTTAATAAAAATCGTTATCCCATTGTTTATAAAATCAAAAATTTCTTAAATATCAAGTTTGGTATTTAACTGACTTTTTGCTTTTAGTCTATGCTGCTCACAGACACACACACACACAAACACACATAGACACATACTCAGACATATTTCCAAAAATGTTTTTTTTTTCATTCAGGGGTCTCAAAACTCTTTTGAAATCTCAGTATGAAATTTTTGGGTAAAATACCTGCTCTATCTATTATGTAAGTACATTATAATACATAACAGAGAAAATTACAAATCAAAAAATCAATATTCCCTGTGATATGATGGTAAATAAACATTATATGCCTTTTTTGTTTTTGAGTTATGCCTTAATCAAATTCTCTGCGGGCATCTATTCTTGGGCGTTAGTTTTACGGGGAAGCAGGGGCCAGGAGAAAGAAGAGACAGCTCGCCCGCCTGTCTTTCCACAGTCTTTCGACAGCCAAAGAAATGTTATTTCTTTAAGGGTCTGAGTTATTATGATTATATATTATGTAATTTATCGCGAAATTGCTGAATTATTGAACGAAACAGAGAGCACATCCATGTGCGGGAATTCGTCGATGTACAAACAATGAATCCTTAGTACCGGAGAAGAAGCCACTAAATAACAAGGAGTATAGCCCACTTCATGTCTCAATGTTGTCGCTCTATTCCGCTTCCGAAATTGTACGAAACCTAGCTTATGAAGGTTAGGGAGCCGAATGCCCAAGAAAAGGGAGCGCATTTCCTAATAACGACTTACGGATGGATCATTGTGCGGGTATCTCAGGCATTTTCATCTGTGGCCTGCATTCTGGAGGTCGTGGTTTCGATTCCCGTGGCCAGACATGGTTTTTGGGGGTTTCCCGGGGTCACCAAATGAATACTAGGAAGTTTCCTTTCATTTGTTTCAGGATTGAAGAACAGGCAACGGTGTTCGGTGGCTTGCGCACTATAAAAGGGATTATTCTGACGTCGTCGTTGCTTCAACCCGCTTATTTATTTATTTTTTTTCGTATCTTATTTTCTTGTTCCTCTTTCTTGTATTTTCCTTACATTTCTTTTGTTTTAATATTTGTTTGCAGTTTTATTTTTTCTTACAAATACATAGATACACATATACAAATTTACAAACACACAAACACCCATGCGCCACGCAGGACTCGAATCCACCATCCCCTGCGCCATGAAGCACCAAAGTCAGGCACTTTAGCAAGCGCGGCTACGGGTTCGTGGGCAGGGATCAGGCGGCGTTCCACCCATAACCGATGTAATTTATAATTTTAATAGTGTTGATGATGTTATATTGTACTAAATTATTTTAAATATATTTTTCCCTTGTACTAAGATGCTTAAAAAATCTGATGTGTACCATTCACATGAATTTCTCTACATCTCTGCAACAAATTATTATTAAAAAGCTTATACATCTATTTACTTCAGTCTAGTCAGAAAAAAATAGCAGAAATAGTCTTATTGCTTGCTTCTTTGTAAATAGAAGCGAAATAAAGGAGTACCATAGGTTAAAGTGAAAGTCTAAAGCTGATTGCTATGTGACTGAGGTTCCTTTGTTTGTATGGACAGCAGTTGACAAATTCCTGTATGACAAAAGTGTTTTTCAAAGCAGAAACCAAAAACATGGAATGTCTCAAAAACGATGAACTCCACGAAAAAATGTAAATAACATAAATTCTGTGTTTTAAAGTGCTCTACATTTTTTTGTAGTAAGTTTTTGTCCATCTCTTATGGTTTAGCAGTTATTCAAAATCTCGTAAAATTCATCCAGAATAAACTACTCTTCAGAGGCTATTCCCAGAAAATTCAAGATATACATTTTATTTGTCAGGTAAATGTCTTTAATATATGATATTTTAATCAAAATCGTTAGAGCCATTTTTGAGAACATCGAATTTTTTACAAAAATTCCATGTAAAGGGTAGTTTGGGGTGCGGGATTTTTCTCAAAACCTTCGTGTCGCATCCCTGGAAGATACTAAACTTAAATACCAAGATTGGTATTTTAGCTTCTTTTCGTTTTTGAGTTATCGTGTTCACAGACACACAGACACACGGATACACGGACACACATAGACGGACCTTTTTCTGAAAATGCTTTTTATGGATACAGGGGGTCCTAAAACATGTATTTCTGGTGAAATCTCGGTATCGAATTTTTTGGTGGAGTGCAATACATTCTCTATACACTATGTACATAGTGCGAATAGAGAAAGTAAAAATTAAAGATAGAACACAACCTAGCTTACGCCGCTCATGTAAGATTTTAAAGGTAGCAAATACCTAGTTTATGAACGTCTATACATCCCGTCCTGCTTGTGTCCGTCGTCATTCGGATCTTATGCCTTTTCGGGTCTCTCCCCTCATCCCTCCCTCCCTGAGGTCACGTAAGACGTAAAGGAGCCTCAGGGTTTGAGTGCCATCCAAGGGTCCAAATGTCTGGGAACCCCGTGTCCATGTATTTTGGAGTAATGATGTCCAGGCTATGGGTGGATACAATGCTAACTCTACTACAGATGAGCTGTGCCGTGGACACGTGGTTACATCACTTGACTTTCACCAAAGGTTTTCTGCCACGTGGGATTTGTGGCGGTGAATTGGATTGGTTAGTGAGGGGTGAATTAAGTAAAAATAAAGGCCCTTCTTCCCAAAAAAAATAATTTTTGCCCAGAATTCCAACTTTTAAAGAAAAAAGAAGCATTGGTCCATTAACAATACTTTTTAGTATATTTTATACTCAAAATTCCATTTTTTTCTATTTATAAAAATGGAATCTTGTGAGTATAAAAATATATAATAAGTATAACGGTGCTAGGGTGGGTTTTCTCCGGTTTCCCCCGCCATCCGTTCTCCATCTTCCTTCCATGTATCACCTGTGTCATCGCCTGAGGTGCCTATGAAGTAAAAGCGAGTGTTAAATATTATTAAAAATACTGCAGATGAGAGGCAGAGAAATTAATCAAGGCCATATGGCAATGGTAAAATGAAACTGGGAATAAATAAATTACTGGTACAAATAATTTTATATTCATATATTAAACATAAGGTATGAGCCCGCCTGGTCGGAATCAGGATGGGATAGTCTGGGGAATAAATGGTGACCATTTCCATTTACCTGCACCCCACTTTCAACTCTCTGCTGGTCTCTAGAGCATGAGATCTTGAAGGTCTCAGGGCGCGGTGCTCATCCCGTTCACCTAAGATGTAAGTGGATTTTAGGGATCTGGGTTTCCCAATAAAAACACTATGAACACTTACAATTTCCAGTAATCGCTGTTAAGACGCTGTTAATAACAGTCGATCACACCTGCACCTGGCGAGGCGTGAAAATTGTTGGTCTGACCATTTCCTGTCCTTTGAAAAACTCCTTATTTACTGCATTTCCATCTTTTCGTTCCACGGCACTTGTCGACTCGCCGAAATATATAATTTTATTTTCCTCTCTAACCCTATAACTATATGTTTCACTTAAATAATAATAGTATTTAATATCATTAATTTAATTATATTAATTATTATCTTCGATTATTACTTCTAGTTATTATCATATTTTTTTATGTTTAATAAAAACGGGTTCAGGTACTTAGATATATGCTCAACATACGTGTCCTAATATAAAGATACGTTAGAAAAGGGTAGCATATAGTTAAATCTTATTAGCCTCTTAAAATCTTTCCTACCATGTCTAAATTGACAGACATTTATTTAAATTAAATTAAAAATAAGTATTACACTGATATACTGTATATTTATACAACGGAAATCTCATGTTTTATATTCACATGAATTTCTCTACCTATTTTGCAACAAATTATTCCTACAAACTTTTACTTCTCTCTACTCCATGCTAATCGAGATAAACATGAACAGAAATGGTCGTACTACTTCGTTGTAGGTACACTTGAGCTAATGCGAAATCTTATGAAAGCTGGTCGCTAACTTTGATAATTCCGCTCTCTTTTCATGGTAAGGAGTTCAAAAAGTTATGACTTCCCATTTGAGAAAGGTATAAAAATTGTAACAAATGTCTTTATAGATTCAAAAATTATTTGCAAATAAAGTCTTAAATTCACTGCTGTAAATAATTCACTCGGCGTTATATAGTTGGCAGTTTATGGCTGCACACAATCCATGGCTCGTGCCCCACTGTGCTCTAACACTCCAGTTCACTCACGACTTGTGCAATTTACAACATACAACACTGCTATTCTTCCTGCATTTATAGTTAGAAAATGACATCAGAGAACTTTCTGGAAGCTTCTAGAGGTTGACCATTCGAGAAGGATCGAGATTCACGTTCCGGTTACAGTCGTGCCGCACTTCCTGTTCTTGTTTACGCAAGGGCTTGTTTCCCGAGGTCTCCAACTGCGATGACTCATACATCAGGGCGATTCACTTCAAAAGACAGCACTGTCATAGTATTAGCAAATTTCAACCAATAATCGGAAATATCTCGGAATTAGTTAACGCAATGAAACAATTATTAGATATAAATGTGCTTTGGTACAATCTACATTTTCTGTGTAGTAAGATGTCTATCTCCTTAAGTTTTCAGAATGATCGAAAATTCCAAAAACTCTTCTATGTTTGGGGTGGGTGATTTTCTTGAAGATCATAATTTAAAATCAATTCTCTCTTTAAAATTAACAAAGTTAACAATATAATATTAACGACAAATATTCACGACAACAATCTCTTACTGTTTCATAAATTCCATGTTGATTATACTACTGCTAAAACTAACCTTAACATAGACAAACTTTAAAAAAATGTTTTTTTTCTCAAAATTAACTAAAACAACAGGTATAATAAATCTGGTGGACTTAATCAAGATTTACGAATTTTCGGAGCCAAATATTATAACAGGCAATAAGGCATACTTTTATTGTACATAGAACGGCATTTCGAAAAGCTGAAAATATGAATCATTTTAACTATGAATAATAACAATAATAATAAAAGTAATGTTTTTGTTTCAGATATTCCCTGAGGAGGAGATGGCAACAACTGCAGGGAATACAGCCTGCAAGACCACCCATAATACTTTTGGGAAACTGACTATGTAGAACTTCAAAACAAACAGCTATAATTATTCTCTGAGAGGATAATTTTAAAAATGATATGCAAAATATTAGATAAACACGCCATTTTATATAATATTGGAGGAGTTTTAAGGTTATTATAGTAGTGCATGATTTTACTTCTTTGTCGTATAAAAATAACCATTGTCATCAATATAAAATGTGTATCTTTGTTGCTTTAACTAAATGTGTTTATAAAATATTTTACTGTAAAATAATAATCTATTATATAATTGAAAAAAATAAATGTTAAATTTCAAAAGAATGGTAGTAGTTTATTAGTTACCTGATATCACTTATATTTCAGTTATAACAATGGTATGTAGGTCAAAAAGGGATATCAAACAGAAAGGCTGTATGCTATAATATCCTTGGAAGATGCTGAACTGAAAACCTATTCGAATTATATCATTTACAGATAGAACACATGCACTCACAGACCGGCATTTTCCTAAAAATACTCTTGTTTGGATTTAAGTACCCTCAAAACGGTGAAATCTTTACAAGTACCGAATCTTGGGTGAAATGCGGTATTTATCTTACGGCAGGTAAGACCGAGGGAGTCGACGCCATGTTTGGGAGGTCTTGGGTTCAATTCCGACAACCACCCTCTCTGACTAATGGGTTTTTCGCGGTATTCCCAGCCAACATTCGAATGCAGGGGAGGTTTACATATCTATCACGATTTTCTTTCCATAATTTTCCCTTCATTACTTGTTCTTTTCATCTTTTGACTGTATTATCACGTTCCTGGTGTATGAGTGAGCGGCAGATGGCGTAGATGTATGGTTAAATAATACTTCCCGTGGACACTATAGGGCTGCCAGCTCGACGGGTCGCTTGATCACTCTATTTGGCGGTTTCGGTTTGGAAATATTACGCCGTGCGTTTCCGTGGCCTCTCTTCATCCCTTCTTTGTGAGGAATGTTAGCCAGAATAGACCTGTGTAAGTTGCGAGATTTGCCCTCCTTGTCTACCCTTTACACACTTTACTTTCTCTCGACGTCCAATGTATATAGTAGGTAGAGAAGGTGTAGCATTCTACCAAAAACTTGAGACCGAGATTTTACAGGAAATACAGTGTGTTCATAAAAATACCGTCACATTTTGAACTTGTATTGCGTCCCTTTGGATAGTCGTATTTGGGTGAAATTGGTGACACAAAACTCAAATATTTCCACTATACCTATACTCGTTGAATGTGTTCCCTAGGAGTGATGCTCACACATCAAGGCGATACTCTAATGCACACCACATACGCTGCAACATCTGATGAAATGGACGGATGGCAGCAGTGATACAAAATTGCACTTCCTACAGGTTTTGAGGCAACGTAGTACAAAGACACAATCCTTTATGCAACGTCATAAAAAGAAGTCACAGACCGTCAAATCAGGTGACCTCGGTGGTCACTTGTAGAAGACATTATGATCATTTTCGGCACGTCCAACCCATCTTCTTGGTAACCGCTCACGCAGAAGCTAGTGAGGAGGTGCTCCATCTTGTTGGAAAATAAATTCGTTTCAGTTTTCGAAATAATTATTCAGTGAAAATGCCAAGATAAGTTGGATAATTGACAGTGACCTCTCGAAAGAAAAACAGGCCAAACTTGACTTTTCGATACCTAACATGACTTTCAAAATGACATGTGGATTCTGGCTCCCCCAAATCCTAACCTGTTCACTTTTCCCCTACCGTGGTATGTTGCCTGATGACTGAAAATGATTTCTTCAGACATATTTTCATTATCCTCCATTAGGACCAAAAAATGTTCAGAGAAATCTAATCGTTTTGCAGGGTCATCAGGTTTCAACTTATGCACTGGTTGCAATTTGTAGGGGTGAAACTTCAGGAATCTTAGATACGGTGGATTTAGAGATGTTTAACTGTTGACTAGATTATGGACAGACTTCTTAGAACTACTTACAAATACCTCCCGCACTTGTTTCACAATTCCCCCATTGCCAGATGGTCTTGCTGAATTGCCTTTCCTTTGATGATATAGCCACGATCCACAAAATCACGGTACTACTTTAAAATTGACGTGTCTGTAGAAACTTGATGACGAAAGCAAGCTGAACCTGCAGCAGATTCTATGAGCTATGGTATTCCAAAACACACTCATTAAGCTCTTGTCAGTTCCTCATAACTCCTTAGATCTTATTTAATAACAAAATTGTAAATGCAAATATTCACAGGTAACTTACTTGCTAAATATCTAAAATATAGTAAATATCCAAAAATAACAAATGTGAGTGAATTCTAGCTTCTGTGTTTGACTCTTGCGATCCCGTCTATTGTCCATTGTTGAAATGCACAAAAATATGTGATATTTTCTTCCAAATGCCACCAATTTCATTTAAATACGATTATCCAAGGCAACGTGGTGCCAGTTTGGAGTATGACAGTATTATGCTTTGAGATTCCGTGAATCTGAAAAATAATTTTTTTAAAAATGTCCGTTTGTGTGTCTGTATGTCTGTGAACTCAAAAACGGAAAGTATTTAAGTTTAGTAATGGAAGATTTTTCAAAATTTTCGATATTTTCTAAATTGCCTCTAACGATTTTGATTAAAACACTATGTATTAAAATATTTTCATCACAACTAAAATGCATATCTTGAATTTTCTGAAATAATCTCTCTCTCACTCTCTCTCTCTCTCTCTCTCTCTCTCTCTTTCCATCCTTAAGATAGACCAAATCTTACTGATAAAAAATGTAGCTCTCATCAAAACACACAATTTACGATCAATACATCTTTCTGTAAAGTTAAATATTTCAAGATACTCCTTGTTTTTGGTTAATATTTTGCAATATGTAAAATTTTCTCAGTTGGGAAGTCGTGACTTTTGTTTTGGTTTTTTTCCCTTTCTTTTTCTAACTCCTGGCCAATCCTTTTAATTTGTTGGGAATAGTCTCTGAACACCTCTTCAGTTGGAATTGCTCGTATATAGCCGGTAAACTATTAAAGAAATAGAAATATTTACTACACAAAAATCTAGACTTTTTTAATGCACAGAAGTTATGATTTATACTTTTTTTTAGAGCTAACCATTTCGGAGATATTCCTGTAAATGGTTTAAAATGTTCCGATACTTAGATTATTCTCAAATGGGTAGTGTTCATCCACTTTATCATTTTGGTCATGCAAAGAAAAGGGAATTTCAATTGCACCACATAGCGACCAGCTTTTAAGAGATTTGACCACCGCTTTTCCCTAGTGTACCCCCTTATTTCTGGCAGGAAGGGGAGAGAAGAATAAGTGTTTGTAGAAATACTTTTTGCTGAATAAATTGAGAAGGCCATGTGAATGGAACATATCAGACTTTTTTTTTTTTTGGCAAATTTAACAAATATTTTCAATACAATTGGAAAATAAAGACAAAAAAAAATCTCAGCCTGCCTTTGAATGAAGAAGTAGCGTGTCTGCCTTATATTCAAGAGGTCCCGAGTTCAGATCTCAGGAAGGGTGAAATACCCTGGTAAAGTGTTATTTTTCCGGGGTTTCCCTTACTCTAAGAATACGAATGTGGAGTAACCTAAGCTCTATGGACTAAGACTCATTATGAGACTCTTTTTACTGATTTCACTTATATCTAATATTCTAATGGCTTAATCTGACGTTTTAGGTCAGAAAATGTTAAACTAAAAAACTAAACGCCAAAAAGAAACTTCACTGCAATAAAAACACAGCCATTTTGTTGTTTAAATCTCAAAATTCTAATGCTATCTGCCTAACAGCAACGCCCGATATGCTCTATCCATTTAACTTGGTAACTGCCTTAAGTTTTTGGTAGCATTTAACGTCTATTCATACGGCATACGGTATCACAGGCGTTTCACGCACCGAAATTATATTTGTTAAATACATTTTGAAAAGGAAACGTTCCAGCCTAAGATTACCTCAATGATACTTTCCAGTTATGAGGACTGAAATCTCACCCAGAGAGTAAAGCCCTTGTGGGATTTTAACCACGCACTTCCAGGGTGCTAGGCTCACTCGTTACCGAGATGTTCTGTCGAAAAAGTACCTTCCTATCTGTTAGGAATCTTCGATGTATTCGCCCAAGATTTTTCATTGCAAATAGCCAAATTCGTGCAAGGTTTCCATTAGCAAACTTTATCATGTGGCATGCATCACATATAAGACACTCTCTGTTCTAATGAAAGTCCTTGTTTCTATGCAACGCTCCATACACATTCAGATTTTAAACCCATAGTACTTTCATCGAAATATTTCCCTTGAATCGTAACTGTTATTGCTGTCAGGGGGTTCTGGATCTTCCGCAACACACTCCGTCTATTTCCCTGACCCACGGATGAATCCAGTAGTCTGCATGTGATGCATATCGAAATTGCTTTTTCTTTCAACGTAAATGGTAGCACACCACACTCATTAGAGATTTACCTACATGATAACCAATTGACAACACATATTCACCTACTCCAATTTAAATTTAGTAAATATTAAGTATTGCATAAATTATAATAATTGCACCCATAGAAATACAAGCTCTAGGTGTATTGAAATCTCTGCGGAAATTAAGTTTTCTTTCAGCTCTGTCCTCATATGTAAACCTAAAGGGGGTGTTCGTGGCATATGGATTCTTCAGCGGCTCTGCCACTAAAACAATGGCTGCAGTATTTTGGAAGAAGCAGAAAAAGGTCTGAAGTGACGTGAAGGGCTGTGAGGGTACATGACCAGGCGCATTCCTCCACGAATACCCTCTCCTTCTTCACAAGCTGCCATCTCATTAAAAGCCAGCAGACAACAAATTATTTCTCCATTACTCGTTTCTTTTCCTCCTTCTCGGCATTTTTAACGTTGGGGCAGAGTACAAGGAAGTTGTCGTAACACGAAGTGGACAACATGTTTGCCTTCTGACCAACAGAATTTTCGCAAAGTGCCTCCGTGGAATGTTTGTATATGTGTCTGCCTTGGATTAATTTGGAAGTATAGCAAACAAACATCCTGGAGTTCTTTGTCAGTGGTGGTTCCTCCACTCTGGCAAAAAGTACGTAGAATTACACGATGAGACGATGAACCGTCTTCTTCCACTTCAAGATTAAACTTTAAAGTATATTCCGTCTCAAAACCTAACTTTCCATCGCAATCTTGGTCTTCTTATTGATCTTCTGCCTCGTGGGGTGCAAAGAAACACAGTTCCCTTATTCTCTAGATATCTAATTTTACTTTTAATACACGTACTATGTACATAATGTATAGAAGCTACGTTTTGTATTCTACTGAAAATTTGATGTCAGATTTCACTAAAAATGTGTTTTGAGGTTCCTTTTCTGCAAAAAATTAAAAAAATGCCCTTGTGCGTGTCCATATGTCTGTGAACACAATAGCGCAAGAACCTCCCTAGTTACGATACGAACATTTTCAAAAAATCTCCTTTATATTGAAACATTTTCGAAAACTTTTATTTTCTCACAAATATCTGTAACGATTTTCACTAAAATATCATGTTTTAAGGATAATCACGTTATTAATACACTACATATTGCATTTTCTGGTAATAACCTCTAAAGTTGTCTTCATTTTGAAGGATTTTACCTAACTGATAAACCATATGAAACTGACAAAACTTACTACACAGATCTCGTTAAATTATAACATTTACGTCATATGCATTTTGTTTACCTTCTCTAGAAGGCATACACACACAATGTACATTAGCTAGAGATGGTATTGTGTCCCACCCAAAAGTTCAATGTCGAGATTTCATTATGAGGTTCCTATAAAAGTATTTTTAGAAAAAGGTTCGCGCGCGTGTGTATAAGAGTGTCTGTGGACAGCATAGCTCAAAAACTAAAATAACGTTAAATATCATAATTCACATATCGTTGGTATTTAAGTTCAGTATCTTGAAAGGATGCAACACGAAGATTTTAAAGAAAATCCTCAAACCACAAATTAGCCTTTACATGGAAAGATTTTGAAAATTTGTTTTTTCTGGAAAAATTGATGTAATGATTTTGATTAAAATATCTATATAGAAGATATTTACATCTCAAATATAATGTATATCGTGAATTTTATGGGAATAGGCTCTGAAGACCTTTTTATTCTGCATTAATTTTCAGAATTTTTCATAACTGATAAACAGTAAGACTTAGGCAAAAACTTACTACATCTAAATGTAGATCTTGTTAAAACACTAATTTAAGTCATATGTGGTTTTTAGTAGAGTTGATTGTTTCAGAAATATTCCTTGTTATTAGTTTCAATTTTAAACTACTTAACGTTTCTTAAATAGGAGATCACTTTCCGTGTCATCTCTCTTGTTTTACTGCTGGCCTTGCAAAGCGAACCGAGCTGCAATTGTTTCACATAGCGCCCAGATTTTAAAATACTTAACTATTGCTTTAGCCTAGTATGTTACCTTATTAGCTTCTTACAAGGAAGCGAGTAAGAGGACCCAGTTTGCTGATGTTCATCTCGATTTCCACAAAAGGAAATAACGATTAGAAACATTATCCTTTTTATTGGTTTAGTAGTATATAGAATCTGTATGAAAGACTAATGCATCTCATTCAGCTTTGATAGATTTTTTAGAAAATTGTAATCTTCATCAAGAGTCGATAACATATAATGAGAACTGTTTGAATGTTTCATGTTGGTTATATATAAATCATTGACTGCCGCGTAATTTTACTTTCTCTACACGTACTATGTACATAGTGTATAGAGAAGGTATTGTAATGCACCCAAAAATTTGATCCCGATATTTCACCGGAAATACATATTTTAGGTCCCACTGAATCCAAAAAGAGCATTCTTAGAAAAAGGTCCATGTTTGTGTGTGTGCCTGCGGACAGCATAGATCAAAAACGAAAAGATAGTTAAATACTAAACTTGGTATTTAAGTTTGGTATTTTCCAAGGATGCAACACGAAGATTTTCAACAAAATCCCCCCACCCCAAACTACCCTTTACATGGAAAATTTTTATTTTCTGAAAAATAGCTCTAACGATTTTGATTAAAATACCTTATGTTTAAGATATTTTTTATGAAATACGAACTGTATATCTTGAATTTTCTGGGAATAGCCTCTGAAGACTCATTCTGGGTGGCTTATATGTAAATATCAAACGTAAAAGATATACAAAACTTACTACACAAAAAATGTAGATCTCAATAAAACTCACAATTTATGCCGTATACATTTTTTTTGTAGAGTGTGCAGTTTTCGAGATATTCCGGAATATTGGTTTCAATTTTAGCCACTTAAGATTTTCTCAAACGGGAAGATATCTTTCTTCTAGTTTCTCGTTTGTTTATTCCTGGCAAGTAGAGAGATTGGGATTTCAGTTATTTCACAAAGCGACCGGCTTTTATTGGATGAGACTATTGATTTAGCCCGTGAATTTTCTTATTTCTCTTCTACTTACAAGGAAGCTAGTAATAAGACTAATTCAGATTACGTTTCTCTTTACTAGCAATATGTAGATAACAGATGCATTTTCTTATTTCTCTTCTACTTACAAGGAAGCTAGTAATAAGACTAATTCAGATTACGTTTCTCTTTACTAGCAATATGTAGATAACAGATTAATGTTTTGAATAAAAGGTTTATTTACCGAACAGCTATAGGACATCATGTGAATGGAACACATTAAATTTTTCCCCCTTCTGCTTACAAGGAACCAAGTAATAAGCACAATTTCTGGATCATCATGAAATAGAATAATAAACTTCTTAACAATATTTTGTTATAGACATGTAGAGAATGAAACACATCAGATTTTTACACTAGGAAATCTATTTACAGTCTGTGATTTTTTTTAAACAAACGCAAACATCTTATGTAACGATATTAAACGATACAGTTTCTGCAGTATTTCCCAGCGGCTTTTGCTTCACATGAATGCTGATTGGACTCATTTTGCAAGACTATTTCATTTATAGCTTAATTCATAGTTTGATATTTATTACAGTAGACTTTTTCATGTGTATCTTCTTTTGATTTATATTCTTTTCTTTTCGTTGTTTATATTTAAATTTTATAACATTCATAAAACGAATCAGCTTTAATTTTAATGTTAATAAACCTGTTTCCATAATAATATACTGTATAGTGAATTATTGTATTCCACTAAAAATTCCATACCAATATTTCATCTGAATTATATGTTTTACAAAAATGTCTGTGTCTATGTCAATGGGTAGAATGGCTCAAACACGAAATATCGGTTAAATACCAAACTTGGTATTAAAGTTCAGTATCTTCGAAGAATGCGACGCGAAGACTTTCAAGAAAATCCCCCCCACCAAAACTACCCATTCATGGAAAAAGTTTTGAAAGTTTCGATTAAATCAGAAAATGGCTATAACGATTTTGACATGACAATTAAAAGGTATATTTTGAATTCTCTTGGAATAGCCTAGGAAGACTTCCTTCTGGATGAATTATGTTGAATTTTGCTTAGTTGGTAAATCGTAAGAGATATACAAAAACTTACTACACCAAAAAGTAAATCTTGTTAAAACACACAATTTATGTGTGTGTGTGGGGGGGGGGAGCTGAAATTAGTAATTTCCAAGATATTTCTTGTTATTAGTTTTTAAAGATTCAATGCTTACACTTTTGTCAAATGTTAAGCCTTCATTCACTTTTAATTTCTCTACCAAGTACTACGTACGTACATAGTAGGTAGAAAAGTTGCTTTCCAACCAAAAATTTGACACCAAGATTTCACCAAAAATATATGTTAAGGCCCCCTGAATTCAAAAAGAGCCTTTTTTCCAAAAAGGTCTATGTATGTGTGTGCGTTAAATTATTTTGTTTATTTTATAGGATTTCGGTGGCCATGATCATATCAGTGCCGCTGGTGTGTCGGAATTTCTTCCTGCAGGATGTCGCATTTAAACACACTTAAAAAGCATCGTCAGAACCGGGTTTGAACCCGCAACCTTGAGTTCAGAAGGCCAACTGAGCTACCTAGACAGAGAGAGAGAGAGAGAGTGTGTGTGTGTGTGTGTGTGTGTGTGTGTGTGTGTTCGTGGCAAGACAACTCAAAAACGAAAAATGTATTATATACCAACCTGGGTATTTAAGTTTAGTGTCTCCCAAGGATACGACACAAATATTTTTAGGAAAATGCCCCGAACGCCTCACATCACATAGGTACATTTGTCTAGCACTAAGGCCTCTGTGGACATATGACGAAGAAAGATGATATGGCAAAGGAAATCCCAACTGTTCTACGAGACATGCCGAACTGATATATCGCGATCGTGTTACAGGGATGTAAATAGAGAAGAAAAAACCTGATGTGTTCCATTCTCATTAGTTTCTCTAGCTGTTCCATAAATAAACTTTCCTTTCAAAAGATTATTCTTTTATTTACGTTATAGTCACGTTATATTTACGTTACGTAGTGTAATGGTTACCATGCTAACTTCATATACCCAAGGTCGCGGGTTCAAACCCGGCGGAGGACGATGGATGTTTTTCGAGCGTAAAAAACCTTAGCATGGCTTCCTTCGGAAGGGAAGTAAAGCCGTTGGTCCCGTATTGTAGATTTACGGCACGTAAAAGAACCTCAAGCCTGATAGAGAGGCCTCAGAGCAAAATTAAGCGGTCTTTCACGCCCAATTTAGAATGGGACGCTGAGAAGCACAGCAGTTAAAGACGCCATTTCCATCATTCTGATGAAGATAAACTATGTCAAAATTGTTATCACGATTGTTTCCTTGTAAGTAGAAGTGAAATAAGACAGTACAAGTGTATTGCAAAAGCAATATTTAAAACTTTTAAAAAGCCATCGCTGTAAGACAAAACAATTGAAATGTGGTTCTGTTTTGCATTACAGGAAGAAGAAAAATGAGATGAAACGAAAGTTGACTTCCTGTTTGAGGAAAGTTTAAGCAATTTAAAATCAAAACCAATAATGAGGAATATCTTGGAAACGGTTAACCCTATGAAAAAGATACATATGACATAAATTGTGTGTTTTAACGAGATCTGTATGTTTTGCGTGCTAAGCTTTTACCTATCTCTTACGGTTTAACAGTTATATAAAAGTCATCCAGAATAAAGAAGTTCTTCAAAGGCTATTTCCAGAAAATTCAAGATATACATTTCTTTTGTCATGAAAATATCTTAAAGAGAATACATTTTAATCTTTAGACCCATTTTTGAGGAAATCAAAATTTTCGAAAAATATTCCTTGTATAGATTGGTTGGGGAGAGTGGTTTTCTTGACAATCTTGGTGTGGCCTCCTTTGAAGACACTAAATTTACATACAAAATTAGGTATTTAATTTACTTTTAATTTCTCTATCCCCAGAAGTACAATGTGCATAGTGGATAGAGAAGGTATTGAATTACACCCAAAAATGCGATATCGAGATTTCACCAAAAAAAGCATTTTTAGAAAAAGGTCCATGTGTGTCCATGAACAGCATAGCTCACAAACGAAAAGACCGGTAAATACCAAACTTAGCATTTAGGTTTAGTAACTTCCAAGGAAGCGACACAAACATTTTCAAGAAAATCTCTGCAACCCAAACTACGTTTTTTATAGCAAGATTTTATAATTTTGATTTTCTCAAAAATGGCTCTAGTGATTTTGATTCAAATACAGTGTATTAAAATATTTATATCATAAAATGTGTATTTTGAATTTGCTGGGAATAGTCACTGAAGAACTCTTTACTCTGGATGAGTTTTTTTTTATATAAAAGGGAGCCTATGGAATGTATGGGTGGAATGCAATACCTTCTCTATGTGCTTAGGTATAGAGAAAGTAAAAACAACCTTCTAATTGTATTCGTAGCTTCATGGGTACTGTATTAGTTTGGGATAAGTAACAATAGTGTTTTCAGTCAAAATATTCACCCAGTTCCAGGTTACTGCACACTGACATTTGCATGAAATGTATAAGTTCCAAAGGGACAAATTGGAATTCTTGTACTTAACACTGGGTATAAGCAGTTGTGGTGATATAAAAAGCGGGAGTATGACCGAGAAAGAAGGCTAATGGACTTGTTGGAGTGCGTCAAATGGCGTCACCCACAAGAGTAGGGCACTTAAAAGTTGGGTGCAGGAAGCTGCAGCAGCGCACCAATTGAAATGTTGAGTCAACCCTCGCCATAAATCATGACCATCATCATCATCATCAACTCAAACGATTCAGATAATTGCCCCTTGTCTAGAGAAGGCAATTAGTGTCAGGCCGAGAATATACCGCCAGTAGCCTGCATTTCTCCCACAGTGCTTCTTGCCTCTAACAGCACTAACAGGTGCTACTGATGAGCACCCACACACTAAAAAATCTGCATTACTTAGTGTACGGGACACTGGGAGTGAAATTTTGATTACAAAATTACCAGAAAGGGTCTTATTACTTGTTTCCTTGTAAGTAGAAGCGAAATAAAGGAGTACTATAGGTTAAACTGATAGTCAAAAGCTGGTTGCTATGTGACTAAAGTTCCTTTGTTTGTATGGCAAGGAGTTGACAAATTCCCGCATGAGAAAAGCATAAGCACTTTAAACTGAAACAAGGAATATCTCAAAAACGGTCAACTATACGAAAAAAATGTACATGACATAAATCGTGTGCTTTAACGAGATCTAAAGTTTTTGCAAGGCAAGTTTTGCCCATCTCTTACACTTTACAGTTATGCAAAATTCATACAGAATAAACATGTCTTCAGAGATTATTCCCAGAAAATCGAAGATATACATTTTATTTGTCATTTGAATATCTTAATGTAAGAGATTTTAATCAGAATCGTTAAAGCCATTTTGGGAAAACAAAAGTTTAAAATTTTTTTCTATGTAAAGGTTAGTGGAGATGAGGCGATTTTCTTGAAAATCTTTGTGTCGCATCCTTGGACATCCAAGTTTGGTATTTAACGGTATTTTCGTTTCTGAGCTATTCTGCCCGCAGACACAGACTCACATACGCACACGCAAACACAGATATACACATAGACAAACAGCTCGGTATTGAATTTTTGGGTACAATACAATACCTTATGTACATAGTACGTGTAGATATAGTAAAAATCTACATTACTTTGATTACGGGACACTGGGAGTGAAATGTTGATTACGAATTGTCAAAATATTGAAAATATCCCTTTTTAGCAAATGGTTGTTTGGAACTTTCGCTTATCCATACAGTGTGAACGTTTAGTGTTTCCCCCTAGCCCCAATCTCTAGAGCCATTTAAACTCCTTAAATACACCAGTTTTATAGCATAATATTAAATGAAATAGCGTTTTTTCCTCAAAAATATTTTTCGCGCTTTGAAAGTATACCAAGGTCCTTAGTTTTTGTTTAAATATAACCACAATTTCCCATAATGTGCAATAGTGTGAATTTTAATATTGGAAGCGACAAAATTACCCTTACAGTGTTAGTAAAATTTAAAAAAATATATGAAAAAATATTAATTATAGAGATTAAAATGTCTAAATTTTTAAAAAATAGCTCATAATTCGGTAATCAAATGTTTTGATATATAATGTTTTTCTCTAGCACATACATGCAATGCATATAATAGTTTGAGAAGGTATTGTATTCCACCAAAAAATTCGACGTCGAAATTTCATCGAAAATATATATTTTGAGGTTCACTGATTAAAACAGGTTTTTAGAAAAAGGTCCTGTGTGTGCGTGTGTGCTTATGAACAGCATAATTCAAAAACGAAAAGGGTGTTAAATACTAAATTTGGTATTTAAGCTTAATATTTTCCAAGAATGCGATACAAAGAAAATTCCCTCACCCTAAAATACCCCGGGAAAATTAAAAAAAAATGTTTATTTTCAAAAACGCTCTAATGATTTTGATTAAAATACCGTTATTAAAGATGTATACATGACAAGTAAAATATATAGCTTCTAAAGACCTCTTCAATCTGGATTGATTTTGCACAACAGTTTAACCGTAAGTGATTTACAAAAACTTACTACACAAAAAAGTAGATCTCGTTAAAACACAATTTATCCATACACATTTTTTGCAGAGTTACCCGTTTTCTAGGTATTCCATTTTATTGGTTTCCATTTTAAACTACTGACACTTAAAAAAATAGATGCCGTTAAAACATACAATTTATGTCGTACCCATTTGTTTCATGGAGTTGCCGTTTTGAGACATCCCTGACATTTTGGGTCCATTTTTAAAATACTTTTCTCATACGGGAATTTGCCAACTCCTGGAATTACAAAGAAAGGAATTTCAATCACATGGCAACCAGTTTTTAAAAGATGTGAAAGTTTTGTCTTAATCTTACGGCTTACCAGTTATACAAAATTTAACAAAATTCATCTTGGACAAAGAAAAGAAGTCTTTGGAGTCTATTCCATAGAAAATTCAAAATATATATTTTATTTTTCATGTAAATATTTTTAATATACAATATCTTAATCAAAAGCGTTGAGAAAATCAAAATGTTCGTAATTTTTTCCATATAAAGGGTAGTTTAGATTGGGGGATTTTCTTAAAAATCTTCGTGTCACCATCTTGGGATATACTAAACTTAAATAACAAGTTCGTATTCAACGGACTTTTTGTTTTTGAGCTATACTGTTCATAAGCACACACACAGCCACTCAGTCACTGATCTGTTCCTAAAAATGCTATTTTTTGAATTCAGAGGGTCTCAAAATATCTATTTCAGGTGAAAAATTGGTATCGAATTTTTAGTGGAATGCAATACCTTCCCCATGCACTAGTACATAATACGTGTAGAGAAAGTAACAATGTGGAAACTACAAAAAATTCCAGAATGTCAGTTTCGAGTATTAAGTATTATGGTCCATTTACGTATTTAAGAGGTACACAATTTCAAATGCAGTGTCCAGCGTGCCTGTGTAACTCATCCAATAAGAAAAGAAGGAACTAGAAATTCCTTCCCTATCAATAGCAAGCTAACGGTCTTAATTATGTTGGTATACGCTGGAATACATAATAATCTTACATCCAGGCGGTGGTGCGTCACATCTGAAAATCTTTCTAAAATGTTTTTCCATCCTGGTTAAAGTAGAGCACTACCATTATTACTGTGTGGGCGGGCCATCCTGCTGGAAACTGAGCGCTGTGTCGCACCCTGACGGTGATTTTGTGCAAACACACTCACTCGTCTTGTAGTCGTCGCTCCAGGCTATGGCAGTCAAGCGAAATGAAGTTATGAATTTTTAAGTCGCTACCCCCGTCTCTCCCCGCACGTGCCTGGACCAGAACTTGGGCAAAAGGTGAAGGAGGAACGGGAGGAAATGGAAAACAAACTTTACACGCTCCCCATCTCCGTTTCCCAGCCAAAGTTTGCCTTCATACCCAACGTCACAACTCCGCGCCATAGAACAATGTGTTTTTGATATGGCGAACTTTTGGGTGATAACTTTCCCTACCAGTTAACGACAGATTTCCATTAATACCACCCTCACATCATCACTGGCCTTTTAGGGGGATGTTTGACTTTTCTACTCATGTTATGTAAACACTTATGTAACATTTTTGTTTATGGTTTAAAAGTTAGAATAAAGCATCTGCCAATTTCACTTCCTCTGTAAAACTACTTCCATTCATGGATAGAGGGAAAATTTTATATTTATTGTTCTAAACATATTATATGCTATTATAAATGGGAACAAATATGTATTCTTAGTATTTATTTAGTTGTTACTTTCTCTACGCGTATTATGTACATAGTGTATACGATATTTCACCGGAAATACATGTTTCAGGGTCCCCTGTAACCAATAAAAATTATTTCTAGAAAGAGGGCCATTAGTGTGTTCTTCTGTCCGTATGCCCGTGAACACCGTAACTCAAAAATGAAAAATCGGTACATACTAAACTTGGTTTTTAATTTTACTATCTTCCAAGGTCATGCCACACGAAGGTTTTGAACAAAATCCTAACCCCAAACTACCCTTTACGTGGAAAAAATTCGATATTTTTTATTTACCCCAAAATGGCTTGAACGATTTTGATTAAAATACCGCATATTAAAGATGTTTAGATGTCATATAAAATGTATAGGATATTGAATATTCTAGCAATAACCTCCGTAAACATTTTCATTCAGGATGCATTTTGCTGAATTTTTCATAACCAGTAAACTGTAAGAGCAGTGAAGCAAGTAATAAGACCAATCCTGCTAATGTTTATCTCGATTAGCATGATGCAAACAAAAGAATGATCTCTTGTAAGGATAGGCTGTATTTGTAACAGCTACAGAAAGTTATGCGAATAGAGCACATCGCATTTTTACTTCCTCTGTGTGTCTGTGAACACGGTAACTCAAAAACGAAAAGTCGGTAAAGCATCAAACTTGGTATTTAAGTTTAGTATCTTCCAGGGTTGCGACACGAAGATTTTGAGGAAAATCCCCCCACCCCAAACTACCCTTTATATGGAATTTTTTTCGAAAATTTTGATTTTCTTAAAAATGGCTCTAACGATTTTTATTAAAATATCGTATATTAAAGATATTTAGCTGACAAATCTTATCTGATATCTTGAATTTTCTGGGAATAGCTTCTGAAGACCTGTTTATTCTGGATGAATTTTGCTTAATTTGACATAACTAGTAATCCGTAACAGATAGACAAAAACTTACTCTACAAAAAATGTAGGTCTTGTTAAAATACACACATTATGTTATCTACATTTCTATCGTGCAGCTTACAGTTTTCGAGGTATTCCTTGATATTAGTTTCAGTTGTGAAGTACTTATACTTTTCTCAGACGGGAATGTGCAGTTTTCTTTTGTTCTACTCCTGGTCAAGAAAAGAAGGGATTTGTAATGACAATCGCATAACGACAGCTTTTAAAACATTTGACTATGCCTTTAACCGAGTGTATTCCCTTATTTTGTCCTACTTATAAGTAACTAAGTAATAAGAACATTGTGCTAAAGAGTACCTCGACATGCAAGATGCAGAAAGAAGAATAATCTTATGTAAGAAGTTTGTAGAACAGCTATAAAAAGACATGTGAGTGTAACACATCAGATTTTTTACTTTATCTACAAGTAATGTACCATAGTGCATAAAGAAGGTATTGCATTCCATAAAAAATTCGATACCGAGTTTTCACCGGAAATACACGTTTTAGGATCCCCTGTATCCAAAAAAGATGTTAAGAAAAAGATCCGTGTGTGTTCGTGTGAAGGTGAACACGATAGCTCAAAACTGAAGAGTCCGTAAAATACCAAACTTGATATCTGAGTTTAGTATCTTCCAAGGATGCGACACAAAAATTTTGAGAAAAATCCACCCACTCCAAACTATCCTTTACACGGAAAAGATTTCGAAAATCTGATTTTCTCAAAAATGGCTCTAACGGTTTTGATTAATATACCGTATATTAAAGATATGTACATTACAAATAAAATGTATATCTTGAATTTTCCAGGAATAGCCTCTAAAGACCTCTTTACTCTGGATGGATATTCCGGGATTTTGCTTAACTAAACCGTAAGAGATGTACAAAAGAATACTACACATAATATCGGATGAGTTCCATTCACATGACTTTCTCTACATCTCTGCAAGAAATTATTATTAAAAAGCTTGTCCTTCTATTCACTTCATGTTAGTTGAGAAAACATTAGCAGAAATAGTCTTCTTACTTGCTACCTTGTAAGTAGAAAGGAAATAAGGGAGCACCATAGGTTAAAGTGATAGTTAAAAGCTGGTTGCTATGGGAAGTTTCTTTGTTTGTATCGACTGGAGTTGATAAATTCCTGTATGGGCAAAGTATAAGTATTTTAAAGCTGAAAATAATAACTCCACGAAAAAAAAAAAAAGGGTATGAAAATAAATTGTGTACTTTCATGAGCTCTACATTTTCTGTTAAGTTAGCTTTCGTCTATGTTTTACGGTTTATCAATTATGCAAAATTCCGTAAAATCCATCCAGAATAAAGCAGTCTTCAGAGGCTATTTCCTGAAAATTCAAGATATGCATTTTATTTGTCAGGCAAATATCCTTAATATACGATAGTTTAATCAAAATCGTTAAAGCCATTTTTAGAAAATAAAACTTTTCAGAAAAATGTTCAAGTAAAGGGTAATTGGGGTAGAGGGGTTTTCTTGAAAATCTTCGTGTAGCATCCTTGGAGGATACCATGGTTTGGTATTTAATGGTCATTTCGTTTTTGAGCTATGCTATCCACAGGCACACGCACGGACCTTTTTTTCTAACAAAGTTTTTTTTTTTTTTTTTTTTGATTCAGGGAGACCCAAAACATGTATTTCCGGTGAAATCTCGGTGTCGAACTTTTGCATGCATTATAATACCTTGTCTATACTCTATGTACATAATACATGTAGAGAAAGTAAAAAAGTAGACACACAATTTATATTATATACATTTTTTTTGTAGATTCACTATTTTTTAGATATTCGTTGTTATTGGTTTGAGTTTTAAATAACTGGGAATTTGTCAACTCCTAGCAATAACGTATTTCATCCACATGGCAACCAGATTTTAAAAGATTTCACTATGGTTTTAACCTAATATATCTCATTTTTTCTCTTCCGCTTACAGGGAGCTTTTCTTCTAATGTTTATCTCTTTTAGCATGAAGTAGATAGAAACATAAGCTTTCTAACAATAATTTGTCACAGAGATGTAGAGAGAGTCATGTGAATGGAACACATCAGGTTTTATTTTTTCCACACAAGTCGTGTGTAGGACAGGATGAAAATGTCAATGCTATAGCCGGGATATGAACCACTGATCTCTCGGTCTCTGGCCGGTAACTGTTAACCACTGAGCTACCACTGACTCGCATGTTTTCCGGTAAACGACAAGGTGATATCAAATTATTTTGAGATGACATACCCCAATGGCGGCCTACAATGTTGTAAGTAAATTAAGTCCTGGGCTTCATAGTATATGCAACTATTGTTATTTTTTTTCATACCAGCCATGTGTAGGAGTTGCATAGGTAGAGTCAGACTGAAAAAAACTAATGGTATAAATCAAGTATTCTTAAGTTTTACACTGCCTAGAATTCAATACACGTGACAAATTCGCATTTGTCGCGTTATAGTAAAGCATTCATATTTTGTAACACAATTTTACTTCCTCTACTGCATATAGTAAGTATTTAATATTGTATTTTACCCAAAATTTCCATATCGGCATTTAACCGATATATATTTTGAAGTTCCCTGAATTCAAAATATTCCCCTCTATGTGGGTCTTGCTACCCTTTAAAACCAAAGATTGCAAATTCAAACTTGGCGGAGGGTGGTGGATTTTTTCGGTCGCAAAAATCCTCAGCATGGCTTCCTTCCTAAGGTAAATAAAGCCGATGGTCCCGGGTATACATTTACTCTTAAAGAACTCTATACATTGAAAGAAGAAGGTTTCTGGGCAAAATTCCGCCAAGTTGTGATTTCGTCCTATAGAGCCATCTGTGGGCGACGAGCCCATTCCTCGACACCATGGCGCATTGCGGCGAACTCACGAACTAGAAACTCAAATCCAATCACGGAAACATCGTAACGATGCCCTGGAGTTACAGCAAATAACTAACTGAATCCAACATAAGCATGTTAGAGAAAATTTCATTTGTGTTTCTGTATGTGTACATAATATAACTGAAAAACCAAGGATCGTTAAAAACCAAATTCGATATTTAAGTTCAGTGTGTTCCAAGAATGCAACACTGCAAACTACCTTTTACACGAAGCATTTTTCGAAACTCTTTTTATCTTAAAAAGGGCTATATAGATTTGTTATTAAATACCACATTTTTATGACAAAAAAAAGTGTATATCTTGAATTTTCTGGGAGTAGCTCTGAGGAGTTCTTAAATCTCAATGACTTTTGTGAAACTGGTAGATCATAACAGTTAAAAAAAATATTACTGTACAAAAATGCAGATATCGTTAAAGAACACAGTTTAAGTCAAATACTTAGGAGTGAACCATCTCCGAATATATTCCCGAGTTTTATCAAATGGAAAATTTTTATTTTTCTTTCTATTATTTGTATTTGTTGAATTTTTTTATTTCTAGCCATGCAAAGAGTACCGAGTTTCAATGGCATTAGGTAGTGGCCAGCTGTTAAAATCGCTTTAACCTAATGGATTCCATTATTTTTTCCCTTCTATCTACAAGGAAATAAGTGATAACACTATTTCTGATAATCCTTATCTTTATTTGAATGAGCCAGTAATTTGATAGAAGATTGGTTTGTTGTAGAATAGCTATAAAATCGTGAGAATGGAACACAACCGACTTTTCACTTATGAAATAGCTTCCGCTTGCAGTGTACGGGGCTTTCCAGATATTCTATTTGGCACTTTCGTCAGGAAACATCACTTTCTAACAAGTTAGCTAGAATTGAGAAAATAAAATTGTTTTATGCGAAATTAAGCGCTCTCTAATCTATCTTTGGCGAATCAGTGTCTTAATGGCACTTTTACATTCTCTATATAGTAGGTATATAGTACTAGGTAGAGAAGGTATTGCAATCAACTAAAAACTCGATACATAGAGAAACACATATTTTAGGGTGTCTTATACATAAAAAAATAATTTTTTGGAAAAAGTCGGCAAAATACCAAACTTGGTATTTAAGTTTAATATCTTTCTAGTATGCGACACGAAGTATGTAGGGCAATCCTCCCTACAAAATTAACACATTTTGATTTTCTCAAAAATTGCTCTAATGATTTTGATTACAATACCGCAGGTATATTAAAGATGTTTATATGACACATAAAATGTATATCTTGAATTTTTTAGGAATAGCTTCTGAAGACATCTTTATTCTGGATGAATATTATTGAATGTTGCATAACTAGTAAGCCGTAAGAGATGAATATCTCGTTTATGTCATATCTATATATTTTTTCGTCGAGTAGACCATTTTTAGATATTCTTTGTTGTTGGTTTCAGTTTTAAGATACTTAAAACATTTCTCATACGCGAATTTGTCAACTCCTGGCCAAGCAAAAAAATGGATTTTAATTACATGGCAACCAGATTTGACTACTGCTTTAGCATAGGGTACTGCCTAACTTTTCTTTTACTTACGAGAAAGAAAGTAATAAAACCATGTCTGCTAATTAATTAGCATGAAATAGATAGAATAATATGCTTTTTAACAATAATTTGTCTCAGAGATGTATAGAAAGTTATGTGAATGAACACATCAGATTTTTGCAGTGTGTAGAATTCAATAGACGTGACAAAGAAATTCGCATTTCGTGGTTTAGTAAAATATTCATATTTTAACACAAATTTACTTTCTCTACTGCATATAGTATGAGATCAGTATTGCATTCCACCCAAAATTATGGAATCCAAACTGAGCAATTTTGGAAAAAGGTCCGCGTGTGTGGTGTGTGTGAACAGTATAACTGAAAAACAAAAGATCCGTTTAAAACTAAACTCAATACTTAAGTTCAGCATCTTACAAGAATGCAACACCGTATTACCACGTAACATTTTTTGAAAATGTGTACTAATGACTCTAACGATTTTTATTATTAAATTACCATATTCTGAATGTACTATTTTTAACTGGTACACCATAACAGTTAGACAAAATTTGCCACAAAAAATATAGGTATCGTTAAAGCACACAATTTATTCAAATACACTTTTTTGTGAAGTCAAACATTTCCGAAGCGTTCCCGATATTGGCTTACATTTTCAAACACTTATGCTTTCATCAAATGGGAAGTTTCTCTCTTTCTTTTTGTCCTGTTTGTTTCTTTACCTCTGGCCTTGAAAAAGTACCGAGTTACAGAAAAATCTGCATACTCTGAGTTGTGAAAATATATTAGTTTTATACGAAATTATGCGCCCTCTAATCTATTTTGACGAATCAGTGCTTTTAGTGGCCTTTTTACTTTCACTACTTTCACTTCTTTCACCATACGTAGGTAGACAACGTATGCACTCATCAAAAAATTTGATACCAATATTTCACCGGAAAAACACAATTTAGGGTCCCCTGATTCAAAAGAAAAACAGCAATTTAGAATAAGGTCCGTGTGGGTCCGTGTCTAGATGTCTGTGAACAGGGTAACTCAAAAACGAAAAGTAGCTAAAATACCAAACTTGGTACTTAAGTTTAGTATCTTCCAGGGATGCGACACGAAGATTTGGAGAAGAATCCCCACGCCCAATTACCCTTTACATGTAACTTTTTCGAATATTTTGATTTTTTCAAAAATGGCTCTAAAGATTTTGATTAAAATATCCTATATTAAAGAAAAAATAAAAAAGTATATCTCGAATTGTCTGGGAATAGCCTCTGAAGACCACATTATTCTGGATGAAGTTTTCTGAATTTTACATAACTGTATGAGATAGACAAAACTTGCTACAGAATTATTATCGTTGAGTGAACCATTTTTAAAATATTCCTTGTAATTGGTTATAGTCTTAAAATACTTTTCTCATAGGGGCATTTGTCAATTCCTGGCCATGTAAACGGATTTCAACCACATAACAACCAACTTTTAAAATATTTAACTATCGCTTTAGCCTATGTATTTTTTTCTTTCCTTTCTACTTCCAAGAAGGGCAAGACCATTTCTGCTGTAGTTTCGATTAGCATTAAGTAGATAGAAGAGTAAGCTTTTTAAACATAATTTTTTACAGATGTAGAGAAATTCATATTAATGACCCCATCAGAATTTTAATTAGTATAGGACTAGACTTTGATGACTTAAATGATATTAAAATGTATCTTAAAATAATGATTTTATGACTTTAAAATATATTAAGTATGGCCTATAAGACTAAAGAATGACTTAATAATGTATCTTGATTTGTTGATCCTCTTGCCATTTCACACGATATCACAGAATGATATTACAATACGTTACGAACATCTAATTTAAGTCTACAACGTTTAATATCTATTGTCAATATAGTGGCGTGCCCATTTAAAAGCTTCTTTCAGCATCAACAGAAGATACACGGACGTACGCCGCAAGCTTTCTTAAGGTACGAGTACATATAACCTGCATAGCATATGCTTGCCACAGAATTATAGAAGAAACAATCTGATGTGTTCCATTGACATAACTTTCTCTAGCTGTTCCATATACATAAATATTCTTACAAAAGAATATTCTTTTACCTACGTCATGCTAATTAAGTTAAACGCTAGTAGAATTAGTATTACTAATGGTTTCCTTGTAAGTAGAAGGGAAATAAGAGAATACATTATGCTAAAGCAATAATCAAATCTTTTAAAAGCTGATCGCTATGTGAAACAATTGAGGTTCGGTTCGCTTTGAGAAAAGTTAGGTAGTTTAACATTGAAACAAATAACAAGGAGTATCTTGAAAACGGTCAACTCTGAAAGAAACACGTATATTGCAGAGGTACGTTATGTGTTTTAACGATAACTACAGCTTTTGTGAAGTAAGGTTTTGCCTATCTCTTACGGTTTAACCGTTAGGCAAAATTCTGCAAATCCATAATAAAGAGCTAGAAAATTCAAAATTTACATTTTATTTATTGTGTAAATATCTTTAGTGCACGGTATTTTAATTAAAATTATTAGCGCTATTTTAGAGAAAAAGAAATTCTTTTTTAAAATTACCATGTAAAGGGTAGTTTGCGGTGAGGGTAATTTTCCTAAAAATATTCTTGACGCATCGTTTGAAGATATTAAACATAAATACCAAGTTTGGTTTAATGGTATTTTCGTTACACACACACACACACAAACACACACACGGACCTGTTTCTGAAAAAAAAATTATCGGACTCAGGGGACCTCAAAACATATTTTTGGTGAGATATATGTTCATCGTTATCATATTTTTGGGTGGAATAAATACCTTCCCTAGCTACTATGTAAGTACGTTCATTGTATGCACATACATGCTAGAGAAAGTAAAAATGTGTAGTTTTTCGGATGTGGATAAAATAATCGGATATATTAATATTGATGTGTTATTTCCCAAATAACTTTGCCGTGTGACTAAATTTCAAAGTGAAATCCATGCCATATTTGTTGCACCGGTTCCATGACTCAATAGGTGGAGAACCTATTTGAAGACCATGTTTATATTTCTCTGTGTTCACATTTTGCTGGGTGGTGAATTTATTATCTGCTGAAACTTTCACTTCACAAATTTTGCAGTACAATATGTTACCACCACTAGAAAATGCAGTGATACCGAACTCCGAAACAAACTGTTTCAATTTCGCGGAAATATTCGTTATTACCTTCGACATGAAGAGAGACAAATATCAGCTCAACGACTGCTTCTGCTCTGTGAATTATTGAACTCTGTCGGCAGCCACAATAAGCATTGCTGTCTTACAATAGAAGTGAACCGTTCAGTTGCAAGAGTTCAAATGTTTAGAACAATATGAATATACTAGGCTACATTCCGACGGATTTCCACGAATTTTAATCCACCAGGTTCTGAAACTTTACTTAAAAAATCTGATATATTCCATTGACATGACGCTGTCTACATCTCTACAATAAATTATTGTTAAAAAGCTTATTCTTCTATTTACTTAATGCTAATTGCAGAAAGGGTCTTATTACTTGCTTCCTTGTAAGTAGAAGGGAATAAAATGAATACACTAGGCTAAACTAACAGTCAAATGTCTAAACTTTTGTGGTGCTATGGGATTGAAATCAGTTTCTCCTCCTTTTGCCAGGGGTTGACAAACTCTGGTATGCGAAAAGTTTAAGTATTTTAAAGCTGAAACCAACAACAATAAATCTCTAGGACACGATCAAACTCCACCAAAAAATGTGTGACATAAATTCTGTATTTTAAAGAGATTTACATTTTTTGTGCAGTAAGTTTTTGTGTAGCTCTTACAGTTTATCAGTTATACAAAAGTCTTTCAGAATGAAGAGGTGTTCAGAGGCTATTCACAGAAAATTAAAGATTTGCATCCAATCTGTCATATAAATATCTTTAATATATGACACTTAATCAAATTTATTAGAGCCATTTTTGAGAAAATGAAAATGTTCGAATTTTTTTATATAAAGGGTAGTTTGAGTTGGAGGAATTTTCTTGAAAATCTTTGTGTCACATTCTTGGAATATACTAAACTTAAGTACCAAATTTGGTATTTCACGGTCTTTTCGTTTTTGAATTATGCTGCCCATAATCTCACACACATAACTATGTTTATAAAATGCTTTTTTTAGGATTCAGGGGGTCTCAAAACATTTATTTCCGATGAAACCTTGATATCGAATTTTTGGGTGGAATAAAATACCTGCTCTGTACATCGTACCAGTGGAGAAAGCAAACATATAATGTATTCCAATAACTAGACTTCCTCTTCTTGTTCTACAAACGAACTATTCTTACAAAAGATTATTCGTTTAACTATATCACACTATTCGAGACAAGCATTAGCAGTAATTGTTTTATTATTTGCTTCTTTCCAAGCAGGAGGAAAATGCTTTTTTTGATTCAAAGAACCTCAAAACATATATTTCCGTTAAAACCTCGGTATGGACTTTTTTGCGTGGAATACAATACTTTTTCTACCAACAAAACAGGACCTACGTACACCCGGTAGGGAAAGTAACAATGAGTCAAGCCTTCTAAATTTTAGTATCTTACCTAGCCATTCTATTCCTGTTGAACTGACCGCATTATTTACCAAAATCTAGGATAACGATGAATTAGTTAATTAGAAATTGTTTTTATTTATAGTTTACTCAGACTGATAAAACACGTGATTGTGCAAACATAATGTGCAATACATGTGTTTGAAAATCCTAATATAAAAGTTTGTCTCGTCTTTTCAAACTATTCCACTATCTGCCACGCAATAACTAAAACTATCAAATTATTCGATAGTTGCCTAGCTATCGGTTATTTGATTGTAACCCAACTATTCATTTGGTTTTAAAACGTTACTATGTTATTGGTTGCTTCGCAATTGACAGTCCCCAATCACTTTTCATGTCGCTTTCATTGATGAACCAATGCATTCCCATTCCAGAATAAAAAGCACCTACTGTTTTATTGTCTTTATTTAACACCTGTCATATACATTACACTAAAGAGTGCTACATACCAACTGCCAAACAATAAATATGAATATAGAATTAGTCAACTGGCACTAGGACATACAGTTTGTACTTAACATGTTCCATAATATTGGTAATACTGTCAAAGAGGCCACCATTTTACGGCGGATGTACCAATCATCCAGTGGTGGGAGTTGGCATTTATTGTATTTGTAAATAAAAACTAAAACGTTAATTAATATATACCAAACCTTAACGCAACCTCTTTTTTGAATAACAGAAAATAGTTGAAGTAATGTTGCTGCTTTATGCTTCCTAGCTTGTTAACAGTCACATAATACTATTGTAGCTCCCCACCTGTTTGTGCATTAAAATCGAGAAGCACATGCCCATATGGAGCGTAGAATATTAGCTATGCCTTACTATATTTTTTAGAACATGATAACCCTGACCCACACCTCTGCCAAAGGCAGTGTGACTGTAAAGTTTGGGATTAGGAGGTGTGCGGCAGGAAATCTTCACAGTTACCAAGTCTTCCACTTAAATATTGAACAGTAACTCACTGGTTTGGACACGTACTATACTCCCGCCGCTGAATCCTTGCTCTTGACATTTGGGAGTTAGGTTTGTACACCCGCAAAAGACAAATGAAAAGCTTTACCCGTTTGACTTTCTGACCCAATCACAAAGCAGCATTCCGGTCGGTCGGTCAGACAAAGGAAACGGATCTAAGTGCCGCACCGTTGCAATATCTGACTATATCCAACCGCGTGCTCAGTTTATAAACTCCTAACTCGTGCGTTGAGCTTCTCTGTACAAGCTACGTATTGTTCGCTGTTATTGATGATAGTGCTTGTACGTAAGGGAAAATAACAAGACTTTCACAATTATAGAGGTGGATAGACTTTTGCGGGAAGGTGTGGCGAGGGTGGACGTGGCTTCATGGAAGAAAAGAGTGAACATGTGCACAAAATAATACGAAAAGTACAGGAATTAGACGGAATCATCAGTGAATGTGAACCACTAATGATATGTCTTGGTGACGAGACGATGTTGATAATGATGATGACAACAATGACGATGGTGCCTACGAGAATGATGACGACGGACACTTGAATGGAATTTAGCCACTAAAATCCTAAACCGGTGAAAATCATTTTGTTATACCTTTCTCACATTGTAACAAGCTAGTATGCATTAATTTGTTCCATATTGTCGTAAACACCTAATGTATGTTACATACGTTACAGTATCACTGTTATTTTCAATTAACATCAATAATAACTGTTAGTTTCATTATTCATCGGCATTCATTTACTATTTCCACTGCTTATATTCGTCTTTACACACGATAGAGACATTTGTAATCAGCTACTGTTGTTTACTAGTTAATCTGGCAACGCCGCAAAGGAGCTTAGCCAACCTTACGCAAAACCACCCGAACTGTCAAGTGCAAGGATTCAGCGGCGGGGGTTTAATACGAGACTGGACTGCCTAAAGATTTGTAGGAAACACAAATTTATTTTACTACGTTGCCTCTCGTCCCTAGCAGAGTGTCGCCTTTTATTTGTTAATGCTTATTGCTCAGTGATAGGCGGAGCGATTCAGTTTGAGGGCTATCATTTTTTGGAGAAAACACATTCAATTGGACCCAAATTACCATTTAGCTAAATTTGGGACCGAGCACTGCAAACACAGAATAAGAACCATTACTAAATCAAGGTCTCCCAGAGGAAACAATCTTTGGCATATTATTTTTTAATCTCAAATAAAACGGGTACGAAATAATAAATGCGATATAACCTCTACAAAATAATCTTAAATTAGTGAACCTAACATAGCAATCTTTGGTGTATTATTTTTTAATCTCAAACGAAATGGGTACGAAATAATAAATGTGATATAACCTGTACGACATCAAATTAGTAAACCTAACCTAAAACAGTAACTAAGGTTCAAAAAGGTAATATATTTCTTTATGTATCTTTAATTAACAAAGCTGATGTGTTACAATCACATGACTTTCTGTATTTCTTTCTCTACAAAATATTGTTAAAAAAACCATTCTCATGAATTTCTCTACACACTAATTTTATTTTATTTATTTTTGTTTGTATCTTAACGTTCTGGTTGGCCATATCAAACGATGAGTGAAATCGGTAAAATGATGCTCAAATGACCTCAGGATCCATGGAGCTTAATTTTTCGACATTCGTCTTTTCAGGATAAGGGAAATCCCGAAAAACCCTTATGTGGGTAATTCACTCAAAGCGAGATTCAAACTCGCAACCTCTTGAATGTGAGGCAGTAACTACCCGCTCACTACTGAGGCGGTAAACAAACAATTCTTCCAAAAGATTAGGTATTCCTTTTTCTATATCGAGGTAATCGACATGAAACATTAAAAGAAATGGTTCTATCAGCTCCTTCTATGTAGAAAGGAAATAAGGTAAGTATCTACACTAGCTAAAGTGATAGTCGAATATTTTAAAAAGCCGCCGGCAATGAGAAACAATCGAAATTAGGTTCACTTTGCATGAGCAAGAGTAAAACAAAACAGAGATGAAGCGAAAGATGACTTCACGTTTGAGAAAAGCTTAAGGAGCTTGGAATTGAAAACAACAATAAAGAATATGCTGGAAACAGTTAAATTTACTAAAATACCTATAACATTAATGACGGGTGTTAGCTAGAGCTACATTTTTTGTGAAGTAAGTATTAGTCTGTCTCTAGCGGTTTACTAATAATACAAAATTCGTAAAGACTAATGAGGTCTTCAAAGACTATTCCCAGAAAATTCAAGACATCTTAATTGTATAGCATTTTAATCAAAATCGTTACAGATATTTTTGAGAAAATTATTGGGGTGGGAGGATTTTCTTGAAAATCTTTGTGCCTTATTCTTGGGAATACTAAACTCAAATACCATGTTTGGTATTCAACGGGCTATTCTTTTTTATTATGCTGTACACAGACACACACTGACCTTTTTCTAAAAATGCTTTTTTTATTTAGGGGGTTTTAAAACAAATATTTCCGGTGAAAACTCGGTATTGAATTTTTAGGATATTTTGGGGTTATGTACGTCATACGTACGTGCTAGAGAAACCAAAAATACAAAGTTGCAATTCAGAGTTATATGTGCTATTTAAAGAAATAGTATGCTTTCACAGTTCGATATTCATAGAGTAAATTATCGCTTTAATTAAAATAACAGCAAGCCATTATGTGTTTAAATACTGCAAAATAATATGCACCAAGGCCTTATATTTTCGAAGGCTAGAGCGCCAATTACATCATACTCTTAAAAGCAAATGAAAAAAAGTTATTTTAGTAAGTTATCTAAGCTACTACTTCATGCAAACGAAAATAAACAGATTTTAAATCCGAATGAAAAACCAAAGCATTCGAATACTTTGTCACTATCGTAACACATTCGAAAACATTCGCTGGTGTCCATCACTTATGCTATTACAGGTCGAATTGCATACAAGAACCAGTAATGGAAAAACATAATTTACTTTTACTTTCTCTACACGTACTATGTATACAGTATATAGAGAAGGTATTGTATTGCACCCAAAATTCGATACCGAAATTTCACCGGAATACATTTTTGGGCCAACTGAATCCAAAAAAGGTATTTTTAGAAAAATGTCCGTATGTGTTTCGGCGTGTGTGTGTGTGTGTGTGTGTGTGTGAGAGAGAGAGAAAGAGAGAGAGAGACTGTGGGCAGCATAGCTCAAAAACGAAAAGTTCGTTGAATACTAAATTTGATATTTTAGTTTAGTATCTTCCAAGGATACGACTCAAAGATGTTCAAGATGGAAATAAATTAAAAACTGTTGCTTTTCTCAAAAATGGCTCTAACAACTTTGAATAAAATCTCCTATATTAAATATATTTTACATGACACATAAAATGCATATATTGAATTTTCTGGGAATAGCCTCTGAAGAACTCTCTATTCTCGATGAATTTCTCTGAGTCTTACATAACTGGTAAATTTTAAAAGATAGACAAAACTTACAACATAAGAATGTAGATCTCTTTAAAACAAACAATTTATGTCTTATAAATTTTTTTATGGTTGTGATTTGTTTTCGTCCTGTTTTTTGTTTCAGTTTTAAAATACTTAAACTTTTCTCATACGGGAACTTGTCATCTCCCGGCCAAGCAAAGAAACGGATTTCAACCCCATAGCAACCAAATTTTAAAACATATGACTGTCGGTTTGGCCTAGTGCATTCCCTTATTTTGCTCCTACTTATAAAGAACTAAGTAATAAGTCTGTTTTTGCTAACGTTTACCTCGTTTAGCATGAATTAGAGAGAAGAATAAGCTTATTAGCAATAATTCTTACAGAGATGTAGAGAAAGTAATCGAATGAATCACATCATAATTTTATCTCAGGATAGGTAAGAAAGATACTCATTGAAAGTATAGCAGTTGTTTACCTATTTGAACTCTTTCCATCAGTTTTCATTGGGAGATATCCCCAAGGACAATGAATTCTTTCATCAGACAGACAAAATCAAATGCTGATAAGATCGAAGTCTATCTCCCTAAGGTGAACGTGACCGGTGGGGATGTAAACCACAAAACTTGGAGGCACACACCACATGAAAGAAACGCGAGATTACACCCCCATCCCGAACCACTGCTCTTGACTTTGTGGCCTCATATAAAAGAAAACCGTCGTCACTAGTACGTGCGCTCCGGGGCTCATGAAAAATTTCACAGCGGCCAACTTTACTCCACGGCGGGTATTGGATAAGGCATTCTCCGGAATGCTCCACTTGAGGCGGAGACTTCATAAATATTTCTTCATTCGGTATGATCAGAAGGAGAGAGACAGAGAGAAACTCTTATGCGTTTACACGTCCCATAAATTTAAAATAAACTCTGAAATTTAGAGACTCATTTCGTTGCTATGGCAACTGCAACCTCCAAATGAACCGTTGAAGTTTGGAAAGAAAATACCTCGTGCAAGAGAAGATGCTTAGCAACAATTGATGCAAGGGATTACAACGTATTTAAAGCAAATCAGAAAGTGGTTAGATCACTTGCCTCTCACCTGAAGGCCCGGGTTTCATCCCAAGCGACTTCGTGTGAGATTTGTGTTGGATAAAGCGGCGCAGGGGCGGGTTTTGCTGTTTACCCCGCCATCGCATTCCACCGGTGCTCCATCTTTATTCCAAATATCATCAGTGTCATCGCCTGCGGTACCACAAGTATTAAAAGTAGGCTTTAAACACTATCAAAAAACAAAAAAGAAAGAAAGTGGTTGGAACTATCAGTTAATTCTCTTAGCTCAAGCTTAATCCACACACGCATGTGTGTACCCGATGTTAATTATATTTTGCTTTCTCTAGCACGTATGTAAAATTTACATAGTAGTTACAGAAGCTATTGTATTCCATTAAACATTCCTATACCGACATTTCACCGGAAATACATGTTTTAGACTCCCTGAATAAAGAGCATTTTTAGATAAAGGTTCGTGTGTGTTTGTAAAGTTTTCTCCAAAAATGATGGTCCTCAAACCTGACCGCTGCCCCCTAAGACTGAGCAATAACCATTAGTAAACACAAAAACGACCCTCTACTAGGGACGAGAGGCAACTTAGTAAACTCTGTTTCCTGGAGACACTACTTGCAAGTCGAGAATCGCGCCCCAGTTAAGGGAGCACTAAGTGGAAGATTTGGCAACAGCGAGGGTTCGTTCCCAACCGCACATACCCTAACCCCATACTTTTAAGTCATGTGATTTAAGAGTGGGGTAGAGTCATCATGTTCCGAAAAATCTGATGTATTCCATTCACATGATTTTCTCTACATCTCTGCAACAAATTATTATTAAAAAGCTTATGCTTCTATTGACTTCATACTAACTCAGAAAAATTAGCAGAAATAGTCATATTACTTGCTTCCTTGTAAGTAGAAGTGAAATAAGGGAGTGCCAAAGGTTAAAGTGATAGTCAAAAGCTGGTTGCTATGTCACATGAAGTTCCTTTGTTTGTATGGACAGGAGTTAACAAATTCCTGTATGAGAAAAGTATAAGATTTTTAAAGCTGAAAACAATAAAAATACTATATGTGTGTGTCTGTCTGTCTGTCTTTGGGCAATATAACTCAAAAATGAAAAGTTCGATGAACACTAAACTTGGTATTTAGGTTCACTGTCTTCCAAGGATGCGACACGAAGATTTTGAAGAAAACACTCCGAACTACATGGATTTTGATTTTCTCAAAAAGAAAATCTAACGATGTTGTTTAAAATAGCATATGTTTAAGATATTTTCATGACAAACGAAATACATATCTTGAACTTTTTGGAAATAGCTTCTGAAGAGCTCTTCATTATGGATGACGTTTATATACCTAACTGGTAAACCGTAACACAAAGACACAACTTACTGCCCAAAAAATATAGATTTCGTTAAAATACATAATCTATATCATATGCATTTGATGTACATTTAACCGTTCCTTATTATTGGTTTCAATTTAAACAACTTAAGCGTTTCTTAAACGGGAAGTCATTTTAAGTTTTATACCTCTTTTGTTTTATTCCTAGCCAAACAAGGAGAAGCACATTTCAATTGTTTCACATAACGATATATTTTCAAAGTTTTAACCATCGCTTTAGACTAGTGTTTTCCTTATCTCTTAAATTTACAAGGAAGCAAGTAATAAGAGAATTTCTGCTAATGTTTACCTCGACTATCATTTTTATAGGATTTAACGCCCGCTTTTACTGCTATGAACCGCAGGCAATGATACTGATAATACACGGAATAAAATTAGAGCACCGGTGGAGTGCGATGGCGAGGTAAATCGGAGAACCTTGAGAAAATCTGCCCTTGCACCGCGTTTGTCCATATCAAATCCCACGTGCGAGTGATCTAACCATTCGGCCATGGCACGGCCTAAAATATAGTTAAGTGAATACTTTTTTGCAAGAATAGTTTATTTGCAGAAAAAGTCAAGCGAATGGAACACATATTCTTACACAAACTGTATGTAGCATGCAGTTGGATAGATAGAGTCAGACTGAAAAATTAGATGCCTGGATTTGAACCATGGATCTGCCGGTCTCCTTCTGGTTGTTCTAATACTGAGATAACGTGGCAACATACCGACACGACATTAAATTCCCTTAACTGAATCATAAACATGCTCCACGTTATCTCAATGGTTGTAGCAACCGGACGGAGATTGAGAGATACGTGGTTCAAATCCCGCTGTGACACTATAATTTGTTTTACCACTCCATTTCTGACATTTGTTATCAACCTAAAGAGACAATATTAAATGCACCCCTTCAAATGTCTTACACTGGCATTTTTTTTTACCTGAAGATAAAATCTTAAACCACCCAATTGGATATATATTAATTGTCGGCTAAGCTTTATTTTGACCAATTAATGTTTTAGCTTTTCGCCAGAGAAAGAGTTCAAGGATAGGATAAGTTGTAGAGGGGATTTGGCACCTCGACTTAAGAGGTCCAAATCCCCCGGGAGTAAGAATGAGACGAGCTGAGGGACATGACAGACCAGAGACTAGTATCTCAGCGTCCCATTCTATGTTGGGCGAGCAAGTCCGGTTAATTTCGCTCAGAGTTGTCTTTATTAGGCGTGAGGTTCTTTTACGTGTCCTAATTCTTCGACACGGGACCAATGCTTTTACTTTGTCTCTTAAGAAAACCATACTAAGTGTTGTTAAACAAAATCCACCGCCCTCCACCGGGTTTAAACCTCCGACAATAGGCTGCTAGTATGATAACCACTAAACTACGGACGACGACAGACTAGAGGATAGAGTCCTTACCATTTCTAGATTGGAACGTCCCGGCGACGGCTAGCACAACCGGTTATTACAACCCCTCCCCTTGTGGGCTTAGACGTCACACGTGGGAGCACGGATATCAGAGACCCTTGCGCCGGATTGTGAAGTTGATCAGAGAGTATTCTTTATCCCTGGCATGTCCTCGCCGAGTCTTACTATCCTGAAACAGAGCAACCAGATGATGAATGGTGAAATGGAGGGACGAGAAATTCCGGGGATGCAATGAACCTTCCCAATATTCGCCTGGCAACCCAGGGAAACCCCTAAAATAAATTAGCCAGGAAGATGGCCGTGGTAATCGAACCCAGGGCTTCCAGAATATAAGTCACACGCTCCGCCTGCGCCAACTCAGGTATGCTGATAACTGATCACGTTTTATTAAGGCGGATCTCTACCTCAGAGTTTGTGGGACCTTGTAATATTTGCTTTAGATTTGCGTTGTTTGTTGAGATTCTGGACAGAGGTTCCTCCAGAGAAGATGATAGTCATGCACTGAGACGTTTACTCGAGGTCATGTTGAACACTGAAGACAGAAACATGTTCCCGCTCTTGATTAAGACCTCTCAAGGCATTCCCGAGTCCTTTTAACAACCATAATCTTTGAAAACGGTGTTCGTGTGATTGCTGCAGTACTTCCGTGTTTGTGTCAACACCAGTCGTCCCTCGTTACGTCGGATGACGAGGCAAGATCCTCGTCAGGTGTAACGGTGACGCCGATGTTTCGCATTAATCAGAGAACGGGCAAAGTGAGGCGTTCCGAATTTGGAGCAAGCCTTCGGGCGGTTCTGACCTTGCGGAATAGCTGAACACTTCCCTGACAATGACAGCGGAGAGCAAATGATACGAGATATGTCTCAGGTCATCTCCTACAATTGAATAGTAAGAGCCAGAAACGATATTTACTTATATTTGAAATACTTGATTTGTAGGTTAATTATTCTGAACACAGTTTTACTTTCTCTATACGTGTATAGAAAAGATATTGCATTCCACCCAAAAAGTCGATACCGAGATTTCACCGGAAATACATGTCTTAGGGTCTCCTGTATCCAAAAAAAAAAAAAAAAATCAGAAAAAGGTCGATGTGTTTGTCCGTGAGTCTGTGAACACGTTAACTCAAAAACGAAAAGTCTGTAAAATTCCAAACTTAGTATTTAAGTTTAGTATCTTCTAGGGATGCGACACGAAGACTTTGAGAAAAATCCCCTCACTCCAATCTACCTTTTACATTGAACTTTTTTCGAAAATTTTGATTTTTTTAAAAAATTAGCTCTAACAATTTTGATTAAAATATCGAATATTAAAGACCTGACAAATAAAACGTTTATCTTGAATTTTCTGGGAATAGCCTCTGATGACTAGTTTATTCTGGATGAATTTTACGGAATTTTGCATAACTGCTAAACCGTAAGAGATGGACAAAAACTTTCACACAAAAATGTAGAGCACGTTAAAACACACAATTTATGCTATACACATTTTTCTCGTGGAGTTGATCGTTTTTTAGTTATTCCTTGTTTTTGATTTCACCTTTAAAAAACATACTTTTCTCGTACAGGAATTTGTCAACTCCTGTCCATACAAACAAACGAACTTCATTCACATAACCACCATCTTTTGGCTATCACTTTAAACTATGGTACTCCCTTATTCACTTCTTCTTACAAGGAAGCAAGTAATAAGACTGCTTTTGCTCATTTTTTTTCGATTACATTGAAGTAAACAGAAGCATAAACTTTTAAACGATAATTTGTTGCTGAGATGTAGAGCAAGTCATGTGAATGGAGCACATCAGATTTTTGGTAATGTAAGCTAAATTTACAATTAATTTATTAATTGCCATGCCAACAAGCACTGTAAGCACTTACAGAAAGAGTCTGAGAGGTCATTAATACTTTCAGTACAATATGGAAATGACGTAACCATCAACATATCTTTCCTTGGACTTCGCTGGTAAAAGTGAAGCTCCGCAGCTTCTTCAATAGCAATGTCGCCCATTTTTATAACATTTTACCGCTGGATAATAACTATGAAAAATCTTATGTGTACCATTCACATGATTTTCTCTACATCTCTACAACAAATTATTGTTAAAAAGCTTATACTTCTATTTACTTCATGCTAATCACTATAAAATTAGCAGAAACAGCCTTGTTACTAGCTTCCTTGTAAGTAGAAGCGAAATAAGGGACTACCATACGTTAAAGTCATAATCAAAAGCTGGTTGCTATGTGATCGAAGTTCCTTTGTTTGTATGGATAGGAGTTGACAAATTCCTGTATGAGAAAAGTATAAGTTTTTCAAAGTAGAAACCAAAAACAAGGAATGTCTCAAAAACGATGAACTCCATGAAAAAAAATGTATATAAAATAAAGTGTGTGGTTTAACGTGCTCTACATTTTTCGTGCAGTACATTTTATTCAAAATTCCATAAAATTCATCCAGAATGAAGTACTCTTCAGAGGATATTCCTATAAAATTCGAAATATACATTTTATTCGTTAGGTAAATAGCTTTAGTATACGATATTTTAATCAAAATCGTTAGAGCCATTTTTGAAAAAATCAAAATTTTCGAAAAAAGTTCCATGTAAAGGGTACTTTTGGGTGGGGGGATTTTTCTCAAAATCTTCGTGTCGTATCCCTGATCCCTGGAAGTAGTATCTACGAAGTTTGGTATTTTACCGACTTTTCCTTTTTGAGTTATCGTGTTCACAGACACACGGACACACTGACAGACGACACACACACGGACCTTTTTCTGAAAATACTTTTTTTGGATACACGGGACCCTAAAACACATATTTCCGGTAAAATCTCGGTATCGAATTTTTGGGTGGAGTGCAATACCTTCTCTATACACTATATACATAATAAGTATAGATAGAGTAAACATCTGAAGGGCAAATGAGTCTGCTGACATTTTGTAGATCAATCACACTGCTATAGCAATGCAATCCACACAATGGTCCTGGAAGTACACCATCAGCAGGAAGCAATATTATCAGTTAGTAAGCATATGCAGGGATTTAAAATATAAATATTCAAAACTATATGAAAAATACTAGTTGACCCGAGGTATAACGTATGAACTATATGATCTCCCATGCGATGAACGCAGATGTGTTAAGTGTGAAGTGGGACCCTGTGTAATATGTTTTAAAATGTCCATGTAAAATCTTAAAAGTGCAACAGAATGAGGTTGTTTTTAGTAGTGTTGAAGATAAAATGTAGCTTAATTTTCACACAAAATACAAAATAATAAAATATTCTCAGTTATGATATGCATTTTATTAAAACTCCAAAGAAAGAGAAGTTAAAAGAATCAAATCTGAAATCAGCAATCATGGCGCTCGTATCTGCCTAGCGGTACCGTACGGTACCACCTGCAAACCACATGGTTTTAAGCAAAACTAAGCTTCATTATGGTACAAGGACATCAGATTGAACAAATAATTTGAAAATTACAAAAATTGCTACATATCAGAAAACAAGGCAGATATGGGTTAAAATACCATATGTTGAAGATATTTTTAAGACAATAAGTAAGTAATAAGGCCATTTCTGCTAATGTTTAAATCGACTACCACGGCATAGATAAGGGTATAAACTTTTATAACAACACTTTATAGAGAAAGTCATGTGAATGGAACACCAGATTTTTTAAAGAACATTGTACTCGTACGTTTTTAATATTTTCTACCACATAAATATTCAATTAATTTTTATAAAAAATTAAAAAATAAAGATTCTAAAGAGCCTATATTTTAAATTTCAAAATAATCTGGTCAAAATATCCTTACAAGGTTCTTATTATACCAAGCAAAATTGAAATTTGAAGAATAAAGAGAATGAGGATGTGCTCATTATTAGAAAAATCTGATGTGTACCATTCACATGACTTTCTCTATATTTCTGTAAATTATTATTGTTAATAAGTTTATCTTTTATTTATTTCATGCTAATCGAGAAAAATTAGAAGAAATAGTCTTATTTCTTGCTTTATTGTAAGTAGAAGCGAAATAAGGGAGTACCATAGGTTAAAGTGAAAGTCAAAAGCTGGTTGCTGTGTGACTGATGTTCCTTTGTTTGTATGGACTGGAGTTGACAAATTCCTTCCTGTATGAGAAAAGTATAACTTTTTCAAAGCTGAAACCAAAAACAAGGAATACCTCAAAAACGATCAACTCCACGAAAAAAATGTATATAACATAAATTGTGTGTTTTAACGTGCTCTACATTTTTTGTGGGTTAAGTTTTTGTCCATCTCTTACGGTTTAGTAGTTATGAAAAATTCATCCAGAATAAAGTAGTCTTCAGCGCCTATTCCCAGAAAATTCAAAATATACAGTTTATTTGTCAGGTAAATGACTTTAATATACGATATTTTAATCAAAATCGTTAGAGCTATTTTTGAGAAAACCAAAATTTTCGAAAAAAGCTCCATGTAAAGGGTAGTTTTGGGTGGGGGGATTTTTCTCAAAATCTTCGTGTCGCATCCCTGGAAGATACTAAACTTAAATACCAAGTTTGGTATTTAACGATTTTTCGTTTTTGAGTTATCGTGTTCACAGACACACGGACACACGGACACACACATGGACCTTTTTCTGAAAATACTTTTTTTGGATACAGGGGACCCTAAAACATATTTCCGGTGAAATCTCGGTATCGAATTTTTTGGTGGAGTGCAATACATTCTCTATTCACTATGTACATAGTGAGTATAGAGAAAGTAAAAACAGTGCTCTCTAATGTTATTATGACCACCGAGACAGTTAAAAATAGCGACGAGTAAAAATGATACCACTTTTCAAATGAGAAAGAGACAAAGAATTTTGAAAAACATCTTCTTCCACAGGCTTAGGCTAAATAGCCGTTCCGGAGAAATAGTGTGTGTGGTGTCCATCTTTTACAGGGTCGGCCAACGTTCTTAATCCTCTTCGGAAATACAACGTGAGAATTAGATGCACAGAAGAGAGCATGAACAAAGAAAATGATATACAATTATAACGATATATATATATATATATATATATATATATATATATATATTCTATTATTTAATCATTTCGTATTTCCATTCGTGTTCTTTCTTTCACATTGCGCAAAAATAACAACTCTGACGATTCTTTCCTTTGATTGAACAACAATCAACAAAGATGGAACTGTCATGTCATATATACGAATAGTAACAATCGCTCACAAAATCAGTGTTTTTTCCAACAATTGAAGAATTTAAAGTTATATACTATGAACATTTTTTCCAATTAACCTAAATTATGACTGAACATGGAAAATTGACATTTTAAAGTAATTAATTCAGATGAAGCATTATGTTCCTGTCTAAATTATTATCAAAATGTTAAACATTTCCGTTTTGATCGTTCAATATATGGTATAAAGCGATTTAATTTAGAACCATATTTTAACTTCTGCCAAATGTCTTTTACACCGTCAATTACACAAATGTTCAAAAGGCAGAAAGGATACATTCCCCAACAATTATTTTTGCGCCATCTTTTGCTTATATAATTTATCTGTCTAAACTGTTTAAAAAGACATAAATAAATAAGTAACTACAATGAGCAAAAGTGATATTCAATTATTTTAAAACCTGTCAAGTTTTGTATCTTTTCTTGTTTACCGGCCTAAACTTATTTTAATGGGCCCACTTATTGCCTAGAATTTAGATATTTTGTTTTTTTATATTCTAAGTTTTTCAAATGTAATATCACATCCTAAGTACTTAGAATGTGTTACTTGTTCCACTATTTTATTATCCAAAATTATTTGCTATTAAATGCCATTGTTTTAGATTTGCTTATTGATATTTTGCAGTTATATCTATGAGACACCATTTAGAACTTGTGTGCTATTATTTGGAGAGCATTATTTTTAAAAATATGAGGGATGATTAGAAACTAAGGTTGCAAAACTTGCAGTGTAACGAGTATGATTTATTTCGTATAACCAATAAACCCATCTGATAGAACATAGATCAGGTTATTTTTCCACATAGTCTCATACCATTTGAGGTACTTGTCACTTCGTGAGATAAGTTTAGATATTCCTTCCTGGTAAAAAGCCTGTCCTTGTGGATTCAGCCGTATTGTCGTGAATTTTTGCACCTCCTCATCTGAAGTCAGTCGTTGGCCTCCTAGGTATTCCCTCAAGGGAAAGGTGATATTCGCTTGGAACGAGATCCGGGCTGTAGAGAGGATGTTCGATGATATTGCAGCTAAACTGCTTCAACTGATTCTCTGGGCGTTGTCGTAAAGAGCTGAGAAGACCTCGACTTTTCTCCTGATGTCAATCGTTTCGTGGTCTCTCAGCATCGTCAGCGGCCACTGTGTGTTCTGTTTCCAAAAACTCCGCGAGTATGACATCCGCGCTGTCCCAAAACACTGTGGTCATCACCTTCCCTAGGATAGTGGTGAATCTATAATCACCCGTGACAATACTTTGAAGAAAACTACTCCCTTTCGTGGAGAACCATTGCAAAAGTTTCAGACTTGCTCCCATGCGCTGCTTCTTGTGTTGTTTGAACAGATTTTGTGGAACCCATCGAGAAAAAACTTTCCGGTACCGCAGAATATCGTGAACAATATGATGAATGCTTCAGAAAGATACTCCCAGTTCTACCGCCATATGTCGTACCTTTTTCCCCCCTGCTGTCCTGAATCAGCTCCTCCACGTGGATTCAAACCTGTCTGGGTCAACCACTGCGAACTTCGTCGGTGAAGTTTTCTCCACCGACCGCAAACCTTCGACGCCATTCTGAGACATGCTGGAGACACATTACAGTCTCTCATAAACCTCTACCAGCTGTCGGTGAATGTCAGCCCTGGGTACATGTTTCGCCCACAGAAATCGAATAACAGCGATTTCTTCACGAGACTAGTTTACCAAACGTGTCGCCATTTACCTTGTAGAAGCGCTGTAGGTGGCAGCTGGCTCAACTCTGCACAATTACCAACTGCATGTATTAGAATTACTTTACACTACTAAGTCCGGTGTGAAAAACGAAACACCAAGAATATGGACCTTGTAACCTTACTTTCTGATCATCCCTCGTAAAAACAAAAAAATCACAACTTTGATCCAAAGCCTTAGATTTTCACTTGTTTCTCCCCTTAACAAGGTACAGACTCAAAAATTCCGTTACCTTACCCGACCAGTTCCATTCAACAGAGAACTGGTGTGCATTCTACATTTTGCCAAGAAATTTGTCACATTTTGCATTAAATTATAAAAGAGGATCGTCGACTAAACCACTGCCAAAGAAGCACAATATTTTACGATATTCTCTGCAATGCCGATGTCGGTTCTATAACAGGTATGTCAAAATTAAAAGAGTAGATGTGAACTCAAGCACTGGGGCATGCCGCTGTACGACGTTTTGAAATGTTTGTAAGCTCAAGGCTTTTGTTGTTTTACTATGGAGGATCAAAATATCTGCTAAAGACAGGTTACGAATAATCGTAAGTTTAAAAAGGAATCCTTAGGCAATGATTTAAATGGCCACAAACTTCTTTCTTTCGAACATTTTATGTTTGTAAACTTTTATAGCGAAAGTATTTCCATTTGCAGTTCATGTAGGGCCTGTGAAAATGTTATGACAATAATACTTCCCTAGTTTTGAAATTTAAACTATGTTGCTTAAAACAACATATTCGCTACCAAGTACTGCACAAATCTATAGCAGTGAGTGTGACTCATTAAAATACCTTCACCTTGATTGGAGTCGAGGGAAACGAGTTCTGAAGTCACTACGTTGCAAAAGTTACTTTTGGACATTTATAATGAAGTTGAGGGCAGTAGACGAGTTATAAGCATTTTGCAATTTAATACATGTTATGTTTTTGTTGATTTTTTTACATTAGAGTATATGTCCTACACCGGAAGACCACTCCCCTCTCACCAAGGCGGCCCAGGTTAAATCTCAGGCGACCGCATAAGGACAAAGTGTAGCAGGGGCGGGTTTTATCCGGATTACCCCGCTAACGCTTTCCACCGGTGCTCCATCTTCATTTCATGTACCATCAGTGTTATCGCCTGCAGTGCTATATATAGTTAAAGCGGATGTTAAACATTGCAAAATAAATAAATAAAAAAAAACATCGGTATGTAATTATGATGTCCCACAGTGTTTATTATGGTTTAGTTTTTGGCACAGAGAGGATATTCAGTAACAGCAAATGCATTAATTTTCAGGAGCAGCATAAAACATCACACGATTTTGCTTACAACGTTTAATCGAATAAAGCATTACAAATGTATGATAAATTCCAACATTGTACTATTAAATTACACTTTATTTTATTGTGGGGGAAATTTTATATAATGATTTGACAATCTTGGAAAGTTGAATCACACTTAAAAAATCCAGTGGACCTCGTGCCATATTAGCTAAAAGAGTAAGAGGTTAGTATGGAGAGAAGATTTGTGGTTCGAGCCCCAGCCGTTGCAATGGATTTTAATTTCTCTACCATAAAAACTATTAGGTAGAGAAGGTATTGTATACCAACCAAAATTCCCTGTGTGTGTCTATGAACAGAATAGTTATAAAACAAGAAAGAAGTCAGTTAAATACCATACTTGATATTTAAGTTCAGCATTATCTTAGGATGCGGCTAAAGATATTCAAGAAAATCCTCTCACCTCAAAATAGCCTTTACATGGCACATTTTTATAAACTATTTATTTTCTCAAAAATGGCTCTAACAATTTTATTAATATATCATATACTTAAGATATGTTATGCTACATAAAACGTGTTTTATGAATTTTCTGGGAATAAATCCTGCAGTTCAGTTCTTTCTGGATGACTTTACATAACTGGTTAACCATAAGAGATAGACAGTCTTATAATACAAAAAAATGAGACCTCTTAAAGCACACTATTTATGTCAGATAATTCTTTCATTATATTTTAAAAGAACTCTGTCAAACTTCTATGCCAAATATTTTCAGTAAAACACAATAAAAGCTAAATTCTTTAAAACGATCATCACCTGCGGCGTCATTATGAAATTAGACTACAGAAAATGCTTGGTCATATTTGAGCTACAACATAATAAAATAATAAAAATAGGTAGTTACGAACTAAGCTGTGCATAAAAACCCTCATTTTCGCTGACAAATATTGGAATCCTTCAGCTTCTTAATACACAATGCTGTGCGTTCTTCCTGGACATTGGTTATTATTTCTGTGTGTTTAGTTTCTCTAGCTCGTATGCACATACAATGTACATAGTAGTTATAGAAGGTATTGTATTCCATCCAAATATTTGATATACCGAGATTTCACCGGAAATATATGTTTTCAGATCCCCTGAGTCAATAAATGGTATTTTTAGAAATATGCCTTTGTATGTGTCTGTGGGCCGTATAGTTCAAAAACGAATAGTTCGTTAAATATCAAATTTCGTACGAGAGGACCAGATATTTAAAATAATTTTAATTAAAATTGAATTTTATTAATCTGACTATTTTGGCAGAGCAGAGTGTAACAGATTTAGAATCTGTAAATATGATAAATAATCATAAGTTTTTAATTTTTATTTAATTTTTTATTAAAATGTTAGATAAAATTTTATAGTTTTGGAAAAAATGATTTAATTAAGTTCACATCTTCCAAGGATGCGACACAACGATTTTCAAGAAAATCCCCCACCCCAACTACCCTTTACATGGAACATTTTTGGAAATGTTTGCTTTTCTCAAAAAGGCTCTAAAATTTTCATTAAAATGAGGCATATTAAAGATATTTAATCCCAAATAAAGCTGGATCCATTTTGCTGAATTTTGCATAACTAGTAAACCTAAGAAATAGACAAAAACCTACTACATAAGAAATGTAGATCTCGTTAAAACACAGAATTTATGAAATATACTTTTCTATCAAGTATGAACCTCACGAGGCTGAGTGTACCCCGGGCCAGGTCTCCCGCTTGGTAAGCAGCCACGCTACCACCGTACTAAGGAGACGACCGACTATCTTTTTACCCTAGTGTAAACCCTCATTTCCCTTCTACAATTTCTGCTGACAGTTATCTCAATTGTCATGATGCAGATAAAAGAAATCTCCTTTTAAAAAGTTTGTTTTCAGAAGTGAATGGAACATATATGATATTTATAAACAGCTACGTGTGCGTGTCTGTGTTTGTGGAGAGCATTGCTCAAAAACAAAGAGTCGGTTAAATACCAAATTTAATATTTAAATTCAGCATCTTCCAAGGATGCGACAGGAAGATTTTCGAGAAATTCCCCACCTCCAACTACCCTTTACATGGAAAAGGTTTCGTAAACATTGATGTTTTCAAAATTGACTATAAACTTATTATTAAAATACCGTATAAGATATTTCCATGTACATCTGATCATCTCTTCATTTTGGATGACTTGTCTAGCTGGTAAATCATAAATGATAAACAAAAACTTACTAAACAAAAAATGTAGATCTTGTTAAATCACACAATTTGTGCCATATACATTTTTGTTGTAGAGAATACCGTTTCCGGGATATTCGTTTTTATTGGTTTCACTTTAACTACTGAATTTTTTCTCAAACGAAAATCATATTTGCTTTCATCTCTCTGCAAAGAGAACCGAAATTCAATTGTTTTAAATGTGACTATTTTGTAAAAGACTTAACTATCGCTTTAATTTATTGTATGCCTTTATTTCCTTCTACTTATAAGTGACTAGGAAATAAGACCATTTCTGCTAATGTTTATCTCGACTAGCATTATGTAGATAAAGAATATTTTCTCTTGCTTTGCCCTAGACTATATCAAAGAACAAAGACTTGAACTCCTGCATTATTTTCACTGATTCCCTAAGTGTCCTAATGGCCCAACAGCAATCTCCTCGCCACACTTTGGTACACGAGAATCACTTAATATCATCTGGCAAACAACTCATCTGTGCATGGATACCATCTCACCAGGTAACGACCTTGCTGACACTGCCGCCGAGGAAGCTACAAAGCATCCATGTGCTTTACCAGATCTCAAGCTTCCTCATAGGAGGAACTAGTCCTTCTGAAATCAAACGTATCCAGACATTTCAAAACAAAATATTGCGAATCTCAACGAATGCACCATGGTTTGTCAGAAATAGTCAACTACATAGACAAACTGGAATCAGCATCATTCAACAGTCAATTTCTTCACAAGCCGAACAGTTTTACAGCAAGCTAAAAGACGTCTCAGGAGAAATTCACTATTCTCTTGGCAGAAAATCTAGCTATCCAACTCGCATCAAGAGTCGTCTACCATGGACCAGCTCTCACAGCAAGACTTTCTGTAAAATAAAAAAAATGTACTTACTTATGAGGGGCCCAATGGGGCTTACCTCATTTCAATGCTATTCAGTATCATGCATGTAAATAATGTCTAAATTCAATTATCTGTAGAGCGCACATGTACTGATCGATCAATAAATCATTAAAAAAAAAAAAAAAAAAAAAAAGCTTCCTCATGAAGACTACTTAGCACATCTCAGACGCAGTATCCTACAGCAGTGGAAGACAGACTGGACTGCAACATCCACCAGTAAACTACATGAAGCCTGCCCAGTACCTAATCTGGCTACGTCTATTGCGACTCTTACCCGGCGAGACCAGATACTAGTAACTCAACTATGCATTGGTCATACTGCGCTAACCCATTCCTACCTTCTGTCTCATGTACTCTATGTAACTATGCTCTCACCGTTCATCATCTGATCATAGCTTGCCCGAGATAGCGACTTAATTGTGGAGCTCCTGGAAACTTACAGCTGGCCTTGGGTGATCAACATTGCTGCAGGAAAGTCATCAACTTCATGAAAATGTGCAAAATTATTAATGATATTTAAATTGTTGCCAAGTTTATTACTGTTAATTAACCACTGTAAGATCTAATGTAACATTTTACACGTCTACCTCATTGTACAACTCATGTTCGGTCGCGATATGACGTCATTGTTGAAGCGACTATAATAAATTAAAAAAAAAATCTGATGTGTTCCATTCACATGACTTTTCTACATCTCTGCAATAAATTATTTTTAAAAAGCTTATGCTTCTATTTACTTCCTGCTATTCGAGAAAAAATCAGCAGAAATAGTCTTATTTCTTGCTTCCTTGTAAATAGAAGCAAAATAAGGGAATACCATAAGTTAAAGTGATAGTCAAAAACTGGTTGCTATGTGACTGAAGTTCCTTTGTATGGACACGAGTTCACAACTTCCTGTATGAGAAAAATATAAGTTTTCATAGCTTAAACCAAAAATAAGGAATATCTCAAAAACAATCAACTTCACGAAAAAAATGTATACAACATAAATTGTGTGTTTTAATGTGCTCTACATTTTTTGTGTGGTAAGAGTTTGTCTCCCTCTTACGTTTAGCACTTATGCAAAATTCCGTAAAATTCACTCAGAATAAAGTAGTCTTCAGAGGCTATTACCAAAAGATTCAAGATATAAATTTTATTTGTCAGGTAAATATCTTTAATATACGATATTTTAATCAAAATCGGTAAAGCTATTTTTTAGAAAATCAAAATTTTCAAAAAAAGTGCCATGTAAAGGGTAGTTTGGAGTGGGTAGATTTTTGTCAACATCTTCGTGTCGCATCCCTGGAAGATACTAAACTTAAATACCAAGTTTGGTTTTTTACCCACTTTTCGTTTTTGAGTTATCGTGTTAACAGACACACGGACACACACACGGACCTTTTTCTGAAAATACTTTTTTAGATAAAGGGAACCCTAAAACATATATTTCCGGTGAAATCTCGGTATCGAATTTTTGGGTGGAGTGCAATACTTTCTCTATACACTATGTCCATAGTGCGTATAGAGAAAGTACATATATATTCTTTTGTAAGCATAACTGGTTTGTGGAACAGCTAGAGAAAATTATGCGAATAAAAAACATCAGATTCTTCTTTGGTGTGTCTGTTGTCTTTTATATCGGTATTTGTAATCAGTACGCAATGTATTGTACTTGGAAATGCACATTATGGATGTACCGTTTATGTTTTTCCGCAGTTGCTTCAATAATCAAGAATGTTTTATAACAGGTAGCCAGCTCCATATTATTTTATCATAGTCGTTTTATCCCAGGAATTTTGTATCAAAAACGACGATTGGACTCAAATATTTTATAAAAGATTTTCTGCTGTTTAATGCCGGCCTAGACCGTTACCAAGATATTTCTTATTGTTTAAATTTTGCAGGAGGTACTTATACTTTCCTTAAGGGGAGTCGAAAATGTTATGTTCATAACCTTTTTCCATTTTGATATTTTAATTCTATAAAAATATTTCGAATCTCCCGCTCATTTTGGTACAGAGGTACCCTAATTTTAAATATTTTAAAACATTTGTTGTAAATATTTCTGCGTAATAGTTTCTTTAGAACATCTTGGTACACTTACTTGGTAGAACACCAATAACTTTGTAAATACTAGTGTCGAAGGTATTTTTTATTCTTATTTTTATCGCAAAGTTTTACATTAACCAATTGCAGCATTGCCATCTCGCTCATGTTTCTTTTATGTTAGAGTTTCGAAGTACTGAGATAGTGTATTTAAAACAATTAGGTTACATTTTTACTTTCTCTAAACGTACTATGTACATAGGGTATAGAGAAGGTATTGCACTCCACCCAAAAATTCGATACCGAAATTTCACCGGAAATATATGTTTTAGGGTCCCCTGTATCAAAAAAAAATCAGAAAAAGGTCCGTGTGTGTGTGTGTCTGTGGCTGTGGCTAGCATAGCCCAACAACGATAAGACCGTTAAATACCAAACTTAGTATCTATGTTTAGTATCTTCTAAAGATACGACACGAAGATTGTAAAAAAATCTCTCACTCGAAACAACCCTTTACAGGAACATTTTCTCGAAAATTTTATTTTTCTCAAAAATTTATAACGATTTTGATTAAAATACCGTATATTAAAGATTATACATCACAAATATAATGTATATCTTGAATTTTCTGGGAATAGCCTGTGAAATACCTCTTTATTCTGATTGAATCTTGCTGAATTTTGCACAACTACTAAACCATAAAATATAGACAATAACATACTGTAAAAAGATGTTGATCTCGTTAAATTATATGATTTATCTCATATATGTTTTTTATAGAGTTGACCGGTAATGAGATGTTCTTTGTTATTTTTTTCAGTTTTAAATTACGTAACTTTTCTCAAACAGGGTCACCTTTTATTTGTCTCTTTTGTTTTACTGTAGACCATGCAAAGCGAACCGAGCGTCAGTTGTTGCACCTAGCACTAGCTTTTAAAAGGTTTGAATAACCACTTAGCTTAGTGTATTCTCTTACTTCCCTTCTACTTCTAAGGAAGCAGTAGTAAGAGCATTTCTGCTAATGTTTATCTCGATTAGCATAATGTAGACAAAACGATAGGTTATTTGTGGAACAGCAAGAGATTGTTTTATAGTTTCTTGTCTTTTATTCCGGTATTGTAATCCATATTCAATTTATTGAACTTGTGATACACATTCTGGTTGTATTATTAGTTAAGGTCATGTTTTTTCGCTCTTGCTTCAGTAATCAAAAAGTTTTATGAAAGGTATCCAGCTCTGCATATATTTTATCATAGACATTTTATCACAGTAATATTTTATAAACTACAACTATTAGACTGAAATATTTTATGAAATATATTTTATGTAATACCTTTGACACAGATTTTACTTTCTCTACACTACTATGTACATAGTGTATAGAGAAGGTTTTGTATTGCACTCAAAAATTCGATACCGAGATTTCACCGAAAATATATGTTCTGGGACTCCCTGAATAAAAAAAAAATTTTTTAGAAAAATGTCCGTTTGTGTGTGTCTGTCTGCCTGTGGGCAGCATAGCCGAAAAACGAAAAGTCAGTTAAATACCAAACTTGTTATTTAAGTACAGTATCTGCCATGGATGCGACACGAAGATTTTCAAGAAAATCCCCCCACCCAAAACTACGCTTTACATGGAAAAATGTTCGCAAATTTTTATTTTCTCAAAAATGGCTCTAACGTTTGATCAAAATCTCTTATATTAAGATATTTACATGCCAAATAAAATGTATATCTTGAATATTCTGGGAATAGGCTATGGACACCTCTTTATTGTAGATGATACCGTCTTAGTAATTTCCAAGATATTTTATCTATTGGATACATTTTGCACTAGGTACTTTTCTCAAACCAAAAGTTGTCATCTTGTTTTTCTTTCGTTTTTCTCCGTCAATCCAAAATAGAAAAATGTAACGTAGTGATGTAGCAACCATCTTTTAAAAGATTGCTATCGTTTTAGCCTGGTGTTCTCTCTTGTTACTCTTCTACTTACAAGAAAGCAAGGGATTGTTAATGCTTATTTCAGAAAGCAGAAGGAAGAATAAGCTTTTGTAAGAATTGGTAGATAAAACCATGTGAATGGAACGCATAAGGTGTTTGCAATGATATCCAGTGTTCACAAGTGACTGGGATAGAGAAGTGGGGCCTCCAAATTTTGACCCCAAACGGTAGTTGAACCAGAGACCTAGAGGTTATTCCACTAGAGCAGCTCAAAGGCAAGTTTCTCGGTGCCCGGGTCCGACAGCCCCAAGAAATGAAGAGGTTGGCAATAAAAAAAGGAAAGTCGTATTTATATTTAGACCACCGCCAGGAGAAGGGGGCGATTGGTCGCGGTACCTGGGGCCACGTCATCGCTAGATCGTCCATCACCCTGCCCGTCAACACAAGGTAATTACAGGGCCAAGGTGATACCTGTATCACTTCTCAACTTAACACCTCCCACATTAGGAGCGTTCGACTATCCTTCAACGCCTTCTCAAGTAGGGCTTAGAGGCTCAAACACCTACACATATCAAGAGTAAAACAAAACAAAAAAAAACAGGAATATCAAATTCTCTTTTGAGAAAAGTTTAAGTAATTTCAAATTGAAACCAATAACAAGAAATATCTCGGAAATGGTTAATTCTACACGCACACACACATATATACACACACAGGGTGTTAATGAACTACACCGAAATAATTTGCGAGATTGTGCACGTGACTGATATAAGTAATTTGAGATCGGCGATGCATGGTCCCTGGATAAACATAACACAGCTACATAAAGTAAAACGTGTGGGCATCAGGTGCTTAAAAATGGCTTAAACTCTTAAAAACTGCTGCCCGAGTATAAAAATATCGATTTTTAGCTGCTCGTTACTAGCGTTCTCAAGATTTAATGTAAAAATCTGTGAAATCTCGAAGTAATCACTTGACAGTGCGACACTGAACATAAGTTAACTACGTTCTTGAGCTATGTAGCCTACTCTGCAGGCGTTTTTTCAACTACTCTGGTGGCTTAATGCGTAATGCGGGAAGCTGCTATCCCAAAGATAATGAGTTCGATTCCTATCATAGAGTAAACGTGGCATACTGGCACTTCAGAAACTTATAGCCATTACTTCGAAATTTCAAAAAACGTCTCCTATCTCAAATTACTTATTTAAGCAATCTACATATTCTGTGAAAATATTTCGGTATAGTTCATTAACATCCTGTATATATATGCATGTATTTATGACATAGTGTCTTTTAATAAAATATCAATTTTTGTGTAGTACATTTTTGTCTAAATAAAAGAATAATACAGATAATCGAAATGACTTTCTTAGACCTATAGCAGGATACACAAGATTAGATATAAAATGTAACAATGAAATAAGGTAAAACTTAAATAGAAGCATTAAATAAAATATTAACAGAATATAGAACTAACTGGAAACAACATCGGGAAAGAATCTCAATATCTGGAGCATCATAAAACTACAAACTTCAGGGCTATAGTTATCCAGGACGACAAAAAACAGGGACATAAAAAGATTTTGGAGCCGCGACAGGCTAACAATGGCCTAAAACCGTGAAGGAGAAGAAGAAGAAGAAGAAGAAGAAGAAGAAGAAAAAGAAGAAGCTTTTGTCCATCTCTTGCGGATTACTAGTTACACAAAATGAATAGAGAGGTCTTCAGAGGCTATTCCCAGAAAATTTAAGAGGTGCATTTTATTTGTCGTGTAAATAACTTTAGTATACAGTATTTTGATAAAAATCGTTAGAGACATAAAATTAAAAGTTTTCAAATTTTTTTCATGTAAACGGTAGCTTAGGATGGGGGAATTTTCTAGAAAGTCTTCGTGTCGCATCCGTGGGAGATGCTTAACTTAAACAGAAAGTTTGGGAGTTAACAGCCTTTTCGTTTTAAAGAACATCGACAAATACACACTGACCTTTTTCTAAAATTTCTCCTTTTGGATTTAGGGCACCACAGAACACATATTTCCGGTGAAATATCAATATCGAATTTTAGGTGGAATGCAACACCTTCTCTATCTACTATGTACGTTGTGCAAACTCCGTTAAAAAAAGCTCATGTCCTTATTCAGGGAGCCTTATTCCGATGAAATCTGATAGAATCCAGTATTTTCTAGACTTGCTAATACATAAGAGTCGAAAATAAAAATTTTAGTATAATTACTCGTATGTTTGGTTTGTAATTGTATAATAGATATGAGAAACGAAAGAGGAGTCACATAGAACTTGAAAAAATGATGACAAAATGTTGAAAAAGCTTATGTGTTCCATTCACATGGCTTTCTCTACATCTCTGTAACAAATTAATATTAAAAAGCTTAAGCCTCTATCTAATTTATGATAAGCGAGATAAACATTAATAGATACTGTCTACATTACTTGCTTCCTTGTAAGTAGAAGAGAAATAAGGGAATGCACTAGGATAACGTGATAGTCAAATCTTTTTTCGAAGTGGTTGAAAACAGTTTCTATGCAGGGCAAGGAGTTTACAACTTTCCGGATGAGAAAAGTTTAATATTTTAAATCTGAAACAAATAACAAAGAATATATCAGAAATGGTCTATTCCACGAAAATAACGTATATGACATAGATTGTGTGTTTTAACATGATCTACATTTTTTGTGTAGTAAGTTTTTGTCCATCTCTTATGGTTTACCAGTTATGCTAAATTCAGCAAAATTCAATCTGAATAAATACAATTCAAGATATACTTTTTATTTCAATATAAATATCTTTAAAATGCGTTATTTTAATCAAAATCGTTAGTCATTTTTGATGAAATCAAAATTTTCAAAACATTTTCAATGTGTGGTTTGGGGTGGAGGGATTTTTCTCAAAAGCTTCGTGTCATATTCCTGGAAGATACTAAACTGAAATACCAAGTCTGGTATTTTACCGACTTTTCATTTTTGAGTTATCGTGTTCACAGACTCACGGACACACAGACCCACAAACATGGATCTTTATTTGACCCTAAAACGTGTATTTCCGGTGAAATATCGGATATCGGTATCGAATTATTGGGTGGAATGCCTTCTCTATACCTTCTCTATAAACTTTATACACAGTACGTGTAGAGAAAATAACAATTCAAACTAACATTGAACGCAGCTTCTTTTTCTTCTTAGTACTCTTCATATTTTATGTAGGTTATAACGGTTTTTCATCACGCTTTGTCCAGATGTGACTGCAAATTGCCTCTCCATCTTTTCTGCGGCCTTGCAATATTTCTTTCTCCTAATAGCTTCATATCCCTGTCTATTTTTACAAGTCTATCGTCTTTCATTCTTATTATTCCATTACTTTTTTCTAATTTACATAAACATGCTAATATCGATTATTTCACAAGAACCATTACATTCTTCTTTCCTTTTCTGTCACTTCTGATCTTCCCTTTTCTGAATCTGAAAACATTCAGATCCACTGTTTGATATAATGGCTTTATTTTCTTTTTGCTTTCTCTATACGTGCTATGTATATAGTGTATAGAGAAAAAAAATTCGATACCGAGATTTCACCGAAAATATATATTTTAGGGTCCCCTGTATGCAAAAAAGGTATTTTCAGAAAAAGGTCCGTGTGTGTGTCCGTGTGTCCATGTGTCAGTGAACACGATAACTCAAAAACGATAAGTCGGTACTTAAGTTTAGTATCTTCTAGGGATGCGACACGAAGATTTTGAGAAACATCCCCCCACCCCAAACTAACCTTTACCTGGAACCTTTTTCAAAAATTTTCTAAACAATGGCTGAAACAATTTCGATTAAAATATCGTATATTAAAGATATATACATGACAAATAAAATTTATATTTTGAATTTTCTGGGAATAGCCTCTGAAGACTACTTTATTCTGGGTGAATTTTATGGAAATTTGCATAACTGCTAAACCGTAAGAGATAGACAATAACTTACAACACAAAAAACGTAGAGCACATAAGAACACACACTTTATGTCGTATACATTGTTTTCGTGGAGTTGATTGTTTTTTAGATATTCCTTGTTTTTGTCTTCAGGTTCTAAAAACTTAAATTTTCTCATACAAGAATTTGTCAATTCCTGCCCATACAAACAAAGGAACTTCAGTCACATAGCAACCAGTTTTTGACTATCGCTTTAACCTACTTACAAGGAAGCAAGCAATAAGACTATTTCTGCTATTTTTTTGTTGATTAGCGTGAAGTAACTAGAATAGCTTTTTAAAACTAATTTGTTGCAGAGATGTAGAAAAAGTGATGTGAATGGAACACATCAGATTTTTTATAAAATGAATTTAGTGTTGTGATCATTGTAAGTATATCCAAGTATTTTACAATTATAAAATTGTCCGGCTGAGTGCGGATGTTAAAAGAAAACAATGCTGCATGAAACTATGATTAAAATGGTAAAATAGTTCAATGAATAAATCGGTATAATGCTTTTAAGTTGGAATGAAAATCCTCGAATATTTCAATTTTATGATAAATATAAGTTATCGATACAGACGAATATAATTTCCCTGGGCGCGTCCTGCATTGTGGAGAGCTCTTATTTGGACAATAATGGGTACCTATGCATGGCTTAATACCTTAGACACACCAGATGCCTGTATGGTTCCAGCTTTACGCAGTTTTTAGAATGCAGAGAGGTGACGGATGATTCGCGACAACAGAATCGCCTCCTTTAAGCCCTGGATATACAAGCTACGAGCAAATTATTGTTCCTATATTGATTTTAAATGACCTCATGGTCCTTAAATTAAGTTCCTGGTTCCCTAACGGAACAAAGAAGGCAACCACGAAGAATTTACTCAACACATTTTCCCTTCTTTTTTCATTACTTAACATATGCTTTGTTCTTCTGTTTGATAACCATTTTGCTCTTTTGCTTCTAATAAACACATACATATACACATGTTTACAAACATACAAACACCCATACCCAAGGTGGGACCCGAGCACATGATTCCCTGCGCCACGAAGCACCAAAGCGAGAAACTTTAGCGAGAGCGGCCATGGAATATATTTATAAATATATTTATAAATACAGTTCCGGAGTCTAGTCGGAACTCCGGTGCTGTATTCCTATTTACTTTCTCTATACACATTATGTACATAGTGTATAGAGAAGGTATTGCACTCCACTCAAAAATCTGATACCAAGATTTCACCGGAAATATATGTTTTGGGGTCCCCTTTATGTAAAAAAAGCATTTTCGAAAAAAGGTCCCTGTGTGTCCAACCTTGGTATTTAAGTTTAGTATCTTCCAGAGATGCGACACGAAGATTTTGAGAAAAATCCCCTCTCCCCCAACTACCCTTTACTTGGAACTATTTTCGAAAATTTTGATTTTCTCAAAAATGGCTCTAACGATTTTGATTAAAATTTCGTATATTAAACATATTTACCTGTCAAATAAAATGTATATCTTGAATTTTCTGGGAATAGCTCTGAAGAGTAGTTTATTCTGGATGAATTTTACTGAATTTTGAATAACTGCTAAACCGTAAGAGATGGACAAAAACTTACTACAGAAAAAATGTAGAGCACGTTAAAACACGCAATTTATGTTATATACATTTTTTCTTGGAGTTCGTCGTTTTTGAGACATTCCTTATTTTTGGTTTTTGCTATGAAAAACATACTTTTCTCATACAGGAATTTGTCAACTGCTGTCCATACAAACAAAGGAACTTCATTGACATAGCAAGCAGCTTTTGATTATCACTTTAACCTATGGCACTCCCTTATTTCGCTTCTACTTACAAGAAAGCAAGTAATATGGCTATTTCTGCTAAGTTTTTACTGATTAGCATGAAGTAAATAGAAATATAAGCTTTTTAACAATAATTTGTTGCAGAGATGTTGAAAAAGTCACGTGAATGGTACGCATCAAATTTTTCTTATTCTCTTTTGTTTCTGTTTCCCTAAATTTTCTTTGTGTACCGTTTTCTGTTTTTTTACGACAAATACACATACACATTCACAAACTCACAAAAACACCCATGCCCAAGGCGGGACTCGAACCCACGATCCCCTGCACCACGAAGCACCAAAGCGAGCAACTTTAGCGATCGCGGCTTTGGGGACCGGCTGTGTTCAGCAATGAAGCAACTCCCTAGCTGTAAATGAAAGTATACTTTTGATTTTATGATGGGATACCACCAATAATTGTGACATATTAATCATGTTACAATAAGAGTGAACCTAATTTTTGATCTCACTGTAGTTCAAACGAGCAGTGCACTCTAGGATCATTAGCTCCAACTACCTGGCTGATAAGCTATTTCAGAAACGATTTAGAAGATCATTAACCATCTTCTGTTAAACAGACCACCTGAGTTGCAAAATTACCGTCCTTTATAAAATGTCAAATATACCTACTGTTAATTTACATGGCCCAATATTTTCTAAGGACCGTTAGCCCATTTCTTTTAAATGTCTTAAGCTGTAATTTTATACAAAAATTAAATGTGACAACGCGAACATTTGCAGTTATACATTTCGTAGTCGGTCACCTTCACCATATTTAGGGCTGACGTACAAGCGAATGCCTAGGGGTCAGAAACCAATTGGGGAGCCAACGGCACAAAACCACAGAATGGAGAACCAGGTTTGCAGTTATATGCAAAATAAAATTAAAAAAAAAAATATATGTGCTCCATTCATATGCCTTTATCTAGCTGTTCCATAAACAAATTTACCTTGAAAAATATTCTTGTTCTTTCTACTCCATGCCAATTGAGATAAGCTTTAATTCCTTGTAAATAGAAGCGAACTAAGGCAATACACTTGGCTAAGCGATAGTCAAATGTTTTAAAATTGTTATTCAAATTCGCTTGTTTGCATGATCAGAGTAAAACAAAAGATACACAGATAAATTTCCTGTCTCAGAAAAGTATACGTATTTTAAAATTGAAACCAATAACAAGGAATATCTCGGAAACATTTAGCTCGACAACAAAACTGTAAAAGACATAAATTGCGAGTTTTGACGTAATTTACATTTTATTAGCAGTAAGTATTTGTTTATCTCTTACGGTTAGTAGTTATGCAAAAGTCATTTACAAGAAATAGGACTTCAGAGACTATTCCAAGAAAATTCAAGATATACATTTTATATATCATGTCAATATCTTTAATTTCTGGTATTTCAATCAAACCAGTTTAAGCCATCTTTAAGAAAATAAAAAAATTCTAAAAGTGTTCCACGTTATGGGTAGTTAGGCGTGGGGGGATTATATTGAAAAATCTTCGTTTTGCATTCTTTGGCGATATTAAACTGAAATACCAATTTTAGTATTTGACAGGCCTTTTGCTTTTGAGTTATGCTCTCCACAGACACAAACAATCAAACCCACTCACCTTTTTCTCAAACTGCTTTTTTTAATTAGGGTGTGTCAAAACATGTATTTCTGGTGAAATCGGTATTGAAGTTTTAGGTGGAATACAATACCTTTCATATACACTATGTACAATACGTATACAGAAGGCACAAGCTGCTAGGGGTGCTAAAATAATAACGATGCAAATTATCAAGTTGTATAACACATATACATAAATAAACACCTCAAAATGAATAATAAAAGGTTCTCCTTGGACATTATCATATCCAAAGGGAAATAATTAGAATAATTAGAATAAAGACGCTTCTTCCAAAAGGGAACTCTATTAAAAAATAATTACTGATTATCATAAAATTACGCAGTAATAAAAATATAGTTGATTTGGTCTCGGTTGTTATCTTCTTACACAATACCTGTGCTACATTTTGTGAACAAGTGTTTTAACAGCTCTAAATGAACTTCGTCACTTGTGACGTCAGTAAATAAAGCAAAAGTATCCATTTCACTCAGGAAACGTAGTTTCGAACATGCCCCTTTTAAGGAATAAGAGTGTACTCGGTCAATTTAGATTATACTGCACACTCATGCGTTTTGTTGGTTGCATATGTAGCAGGGTCTCCCTGGCGCTATCTTACTTTTTTGACATTATATAATACACTACAACATTGAAATAAAGGGCAGAAGGGGCAATAAGGGAATCACTATGCTAAAGCGATCGTCTTATCCTTTAAAACCTGCTTGCCATGCGGATGAAATTCGTTTCTTTGCATGGCCTGGAGTTTTCAAATTCCCGTATGAGAATAGTTTATATTTCGGTAATTGTCAACTCCACCAAGAAAGGTGTATTACATAAATTCTGTGTTTTAACGAGATATATATTTTTTGGGGGGTAAGTTTTTGACTATCTCTTAGTTTATCAGTTATGTAAAGCTCATCCAGAATAAGGAGGTCATCAGAAGCTATTACCAGAAAATTCAAGATATGTAAATAGCTTTAATATATAGGGTTTTAATCAAAATTGTCACAGCCATTTTTGAGTGAATACACTTTTTCGAAAAATGTTCCATGCAAAGGGTAATTTGGAGTGCGGGATTTTCCTCAAAATATTCCTATCACATCATTGGAAGCTACTAAAATAAATACTAAGCTTCGTTTTTGAGTTATCGTGTTCACAGATACACGGACACACACGGATCTTTTTCTAAAAGTGCATTTTTGTTAAAACAGATATGTCTGGTGAAATTCCGGTATCGCATTTTTGGGTAGAGTGCAGTACCTATTATGCCTAGGTACCTATCATATACGAGAGCCGTTTTTTCAGGTTAAGATAGGCTATAAATAAAAGACAAGCTCACAGAAAACAATTATTTTCTTATTAATAAAAGTTCTGTTCATTTATGGTTACTTTTCCACATAATCACCGAAAAGATTTTTTTTTTTTTTTTTTTTTTTAAATACAGTTCCGGAGTCTGATCGGGACTCCGGCGCTGTATACCCTACTTTTTATTTACCTAATTTGTTTACTTTGATTACCGTATGATTACTGAATTTCTGTTTTACTTTTTACACACACATACACAAACATATAACACCCCTGCCCAAGGCGGGACTCGAACCTACGATCCCCTGCGCTGCGAAACACCAAAGCGGGACCGGCAAAAGATTGAGACATTTATCGTACCTGTACCTCCGCCATTCATTGCACCAATTGTTCCATAATCATTTTTCCTTTTCATCCCTTTCCCTCTAATTTCATATTAAATCCCTCAACTGACTCGCGTGTTTCCCAGTAAACCACAAGTTGATCTGAAATAATTTTGAAATGAAATACCCCCATGGCAACTTATATCGTAAGTACTCTATATCCCGGTGGTCTCCTTAGTGCGGTGTTAGTGCGGCTCTTTGCCACGCGGGAGACCTGGGTTCGATTCCCCACTGGGACGACCTGGTCCGGGGTGCACTCAGCCGTGTGAGGTCCCTGGGGGGGCCAATTGAGGAGCTACTTGATTAAGAAGTAGCAGCTCCAGATTGAGAAGACCGTATCAACCGGCCGGGAGGGAATATAGTTGCTGATCACGTCTCACCCTCCAGTACCGCACCCCATTCCAAACGCTTTCGGCCCGAGATGGGGGATACAGCGGTCGGGAGGTAGAATGATAGCCCTTGTCGTGCCATGGCGTAATATTTACTCTAAATCCCGGGCTTCATAGTTTAGCCAACTCTTATGGTCATTCAGAGTTGATATAACTGGTTTCTCACACAAGCCGTGTGTAGGACAGGAGTTGCATAGGTAGAGTCAGATTGAAAAATTCAATAAAAGGAAAAAAAAAAGAATGACATGGATTGCGTGTTTTAACGAGATCTATATTTTGTGTATTAAGTTTTTACTCTCTCGTACGGTTTAGCTCTAAACAAAAGTTACGCAAAAGTCATCCAGAATCATTGGTGGTAAAAATTTCATTATGATAGCTGGTATAGTTTGCAAGAAGCTTTAATATATATTTCATTGAGGTTCAGCGTGGAAAATTCTACTCTGTCTCTATCAAGTGTCCTTCAGCGTCTTTTCATTTCTGAGTTATGTTGATCACAGACACAGTCACACACACACATCCCAAGCGACCGCATGTGAGATTTGTGGTGGACAAAACGGCGCTGGGGCGGGTTTTCTCCGGGTACTCCGGTTTCCCCCGCCATCGCATTCCACCGGTGCTCCATCATCATTCATGTATCATCAGTGTCACCGCCTGTGTGCCATTAGTAGTTAAAGCGGGCGTTAAACACTACCAAAAAAAAAACAAAAAAAACCACACACACACACACACACACACACACACGGCCGTGCCGAGTGCTCAGACCAATCGCCTCTCACCTAGACAGCCCGGGTTCGAACCTAAGAGACAGCATGTGAGATGTGTGATGGACAAAGCCGCGCAAGGACGGGCTTTCTCGGGATTTTTCGGTTTCCCCCGCCATCACACTCCACCGGGGCTCCATCTTCATATATCATCTGTGTCATCGCCTGCGGTGCAATTACAGTAAAAGCGGGTGTTAAAAACTACCAAAAAAAAACACAAACACACACACACACACAGATCCTCTACCAAAACTTTGATGTGTTCCATTCACATGACTTTCTTCACCTGCTCTGCAAACAAACCATTCTTATAAAATAATTATTCTTCTCTCTAAGAAATGGCTAAGCAAGATAAACATTAGCAGAAATTGACTTGTTATTTAGCTCGTTGTAAGTAGAAGGGGAATAAAGGAATACCTACATTAGGCTAAAGCAATAGTCAAATATTTTAAAATATGTCGCTACACGCAATAAGCTTAATTCCAGGAGTTAAACAAAGCATATATGAAACGAATGGCCTCGCGTTTGAGAAAAGGATATATTTTAAAAAGAAATCAACAACAATACCTTGGGAATAGTTCAGTGTGCAAAAAGTTGTACGAGACTTAAATTGTGTGTTCTACAATATCTATATTTTTCTGTATTAACTTTTTGTCTGTTCTTTATTGTTCACCAATTATGCAAAAGTCGTCTCGAATGAAGAGATCTTGAGAGGCTTTCCCATAAAATTCAAGATATACACTAAATTTGTCTTGCAAATAACTTAAATATTTGGTATTATAATCAACATCGTTTAAGCATTTTAACAAATCAAAATTTTAAAAAATGTGACCATGTGAATGATAGATTGGGGTGTTCGGATTTTCTTGTAAGAATAGTTTACTACAGATTTTTACTTTCTCTACACATACTGTGTATATAGTGTATAGAGAAGGTATTATAATGCAGCTAAAAATTCGATACCGAAATTTCACCGGAAATACATGTTTAGGGTCCGCTGAATCCAAAAAAAAAACATTTTTGGAAAAAAGGTGCGTGTGTGTCAGTCAGTCTATCTGTCTGTCTGTCTGTCTGTCTGTGGACTGCATAGCTCAAAAACAAAAGGACCGTTGAATACCAAACTTGGTATTTAAGTTTGGTATCTTCCAAGGATGCGACATGAAGATATTCAAGAAAATCCCCCACCCCCAACTACCCTTTACATGGAATTTTTTTCGAAAATTTTGATTTTATCAAGAATGGCTTTAGCGATTTTGATTAAAATATCGTGTATTAAAGGCATTTACCTGACACATAAAATATATATTTTGAATTTTTTTGAGAATAGCCCCTGAAAACTGCTTTATTTAATTTCATTACTTTTACGGAATTTTGCATAAGTGCTAAATCGTAAGAGATGGACAAAACTTACTACACAAAAAACGTAGATCACGATAAAACACACAATTTATGTCATACACATTTTTTTCGTGGCGTTAATCGTTTTTGAGATATGCCTTATTATTGGTTTCAACTTTAAAATTATACTTTTCTCAAACAGGAATTTATCAATTCCTGGTCATACAAACAAAGGAACTTCAGTCACATAGCAACCAGCTTTTGACTATCACTTTAATCTATAGTGCTCCCTAATTTCGCTTTTACTTACAAGGAAGCAAGTAATAAAATTATTTTTGCTAAGTTTATCTCGATTAGCATAAAGTGCATAGAAGCATAAGTTTTTTTAATAATAATTGTTTCAGAGATGTAGAGAAAGGCATGCGAATGGAACACATCAGATTTTTTTTGGAAGCCGTGAAATTATCGAGAATGTGGTCGAGGCATGTGCTTCAAATAAGAAGCAGGTCAACAAAAACAGTTGAGGTGTAATGATGAAGTCCCCGCACGTAAGACAGCTGTAGAGTTTCGGCGCGTGCATCATCTTCACCACCTTGATCGCTAATTTTCCACGCCTGGCTTTTAATTGATAACGCGGGGGTAAGAAATGAAAGTTGCCTGGTCATGGTGCTGCAGGTTTCCAGGCCAACACAACAGCTGCCAGGCGTCCACTGCAAGGTAACCCAGTGGTTATACATGCAGTGATGTGTTCCATTCACATGAATTTCTCTACATCTCTACAACAAATTGTTTAAAAAGCTTATGCTTCTATTTAATTCATTCTAATTGAGAAAAAATTATCAGAAATAGTATTATTACTTGCTTCCTTGTAAGTAGAAGCGAAACAAGGTTATCATAGGTTAAAGTGAAGTCAAAAGCTAGTTACTAGGTGACTGAAGTTTCTTTGTTTATATGGACACGAGTTGACAAATTCCTGTATGAGAAAAGTACAAGTTTTTCAAAGCTGAAATCAAAAACAAGTAATAGCTCAAAAACGATCAACTCCTCGAAAAAATGTATGTAATATAAATTGTGTGTTTTAATGTGCTCTCATTTTTGGTGTGGTAAGTTTTTGTCCATTTCGTACGGTTTAGCAGTTATGCAAAATTCCTCCAAAATAAAGTAGTCTTCAGAGGTATTCTCAGAAAATTCAAGATATACATATTATTTGCCGGGTAAATATCTTTAATACAATATATTTTAATCAAAATCGTTAGAGCCATTTTTGAGAAAATCAACATTTTCGAAAAAAGTTCCATGTAAAGGGTATTCGTGGGTGGGGGGATTTTCTTGAAAATCTTCGTGTCGCATCCTTGGAAGATACCAAACTTAAATACCAAGTATGGTATTTAACAGTCTTTTCGATTTTGAGCTCATGCTATCCACAGACACACACACATACACACACGCACACATACACGGACCTTTTTCCAAAAATGCTCTTTTTGGATTCAGGGGGGCCCAAAACATGTATTTCTGGTGAAATCTCGGTATGGAATTTTTGGATGCAATACAATACCTTCTCTATACACTATGTACATAATACGTGTAGAGAAAGTAAAAGGGGGCCTTGCATAACAGCTTTAAAGAACTGCAGACTAGAATTTAAATTATATTTAAATTGATTAAAATCCTCTTACCCACAAAAGCATACCTTTTCTGAAACTAGAAATAACAGAGGTTTTATAAATGTCCAAAAAAATATTTTTACCATTGCAGACTAACTTGTCCCCTCAAGTAGAAGAGACATAAGGAAATACACTAGGCTAAATCGATAGTCAAATCTTTTAAAACCTGGCCCTATGTGAAGTAAATAAAGTTCACGTCGCTTTGCATGGCCTGCAGTAAAACAAGAGAAACAAAACATCGCTTACCGTTTGAGAAAAATATAAATAGTTTAAAATTGAAACCAATATCAAAGAATACCTCAGAAACGGCCAACTCTACATAAAAAACGTATACGACATAAATTATGTGTTTCATCGAGATCTACATTTTTTGTGCGGTAAGATTTTGTCTATCTCTTACGTTTTACATAATTCTGCAAAATTAATGCAGAATAAAGAGGTCTTGAAAGGCTATTCCCAGAAAATTCAAAATATATATTTTATTTTTTATGTAAATATGTTTAACATTTGATATTTTAATCAAAATCGTTGGAGCTATTTTTGTGAAACACAAAATCTTCAAAAACTTTTCCATATAAAGGGTAGTTTGTCGTGAGGAGATTTTTTTTTAAATGTTATTGTCGCATCCTTGGAAGATAGTAAACTTAAATACCAAGTTTGGTATTTCAAAGGTCTTTTAACTTATGTGCTGTGCTGTCCACAGACACACACGGAGCTTTTCTAAAATTCTTTTTTGTACTCAGGGATCTCAAAACTTAGGTATACTTCCGGCGCAATCTCACTATCGAATGTTTAGGTGGAATACAATACTTCTTCTATACACTATGCACATAGTACGTGTAGAGGAAGTAAAATAGGTGTAGTAATTCTACCAGGGATCTCCATGTCTTACGTTCACATAGATTTCTCTGCTCATTATCATTTATTTTATGCAGCGCTATTCTTACAATAGCTATTTACGAGCTTTTAGGTACTTTACATCCTCCAGGTGGCTCAGGAGTTTCGTCCATGATTGACACTCGGGAAGTCGTGGGATCGTTTACCAGGTCACTAGGCAAACGCTAGGGAGGTTTCTTCATAACATATGTTTGGATTTACGCTTTGGAATTTTGCAATTTTGTGTTATCTGCACATCCAAAATACGACACTGTTGGGCCACTTGGTACATAAAAGCGCAGATATTTATATTGGAGATTGAGGACAGTATAATGAACAACATTACACCAATATCTGTTTCTTTGGAAGAATATTAATTTCACTTACTAAGAGTATTTAGCATGTTTTTAGATCAGGTAGTATCTCCAGGTAGGCATGGTACACGAAATCCATACGTAAGGAAAGTTATATCGGAACTGAGTGCGACTGCTTTCTGCAAGGGCAATGACCCCTACATCAGCAGGTGCTAAAACGTGAAAGCAATACGGATAGTCTACACCGGCAGGCGTTATTCATTTCGCGACGCAGGTAAGAATGCAAAAACATCTGGTAGTATATTATGTTATTAGCAGACTTTTAAGACCTCGCGGAGAAATACCAATTTGTCGCGAGGCAACGTAAGACTACTAAGTCATTCGTCAAGAACACATTCTGAGTTGTACAATTACTGGACACTGCCGTTATTGGCAGGCTGGCGTTTGTGAAGGCAGTGATTCGCTGTATAGCCAAGGTAATTGCAATACTTACATTGATGTAGACAGTTTAAATGCAAATATAAATCATACATTTTTGAAAACCCTAAGCAAAACACAGAAGTTTAAAAACTGGCACATAAAAGATATTATTTTACCTCCTCAGATTTTTACAACTCCTTGTTAAATACAGTTCTATGTTGTGCACATCTTTACAATGTACCAACATTTTCGGCGTTTTGGGCAAAGATTTTTTACTGCAGGGCGAGCCACAATGACCCTCATTTGAAACCCATTAAATGAATATTTTCTATTCATTAAAAACCATGTTGACTTTCTCTAGCACCTACTTTCTACAATGTATATGGTAGATAGCGAAGGTATTACATTACACCCAAAATCGATACCGGAATTTCACTGGAGATACATGTTTTAGGGTTTCATGTATCCAAAAAAGGTCCGTCTGTTAACGTATGTGTACGAACACGATAACGCAAAAACCAAGAGTCGGAAAATATCAAACTTGGTATTTAAGTTTAGTACATGAGAAAATTTTTGAAAAATTTGATTTTCTCAAGAATGGCTTTAACGATTTTGATTAAAATACCGAACATTAAAACTATTTACAACGCAAATAAAATGTGTATCTTGAATTTTCTGGGATTAAACTCTGAATTACATGCGAGTCAGTTGAGAAATTTAATGTCGTACCGGTATGTTGTCATGGTAGCTCAGTGGTAGAGTAACCGCTAGAAACTGGGAAATCCGAGGTTCAAATCCCGGCTATGGCATTGCATTTTTCACTCCAACTCTACCTATCCAACTCCTGGTCTACACATGGTTTGTGTAAAAGGGAAATCAAACCGATACAAAAATACCAAGCTTGGTATTTAACTGTCATTTAGTTTTTAAGCTATGCTGTCCACAGACACAGACACACGCACGGACCTTTTTCTAAAAATGATTTTTACAGATTCAGGGATCTTAAAACGTATATTTCCGGTGAAATTTCTGCATTGAATTTTTGGGTGGAATACAGTACCTTCTCTATCTACTCTGAACATTGTATATACGTGCTAGAGAAAATAAAAATACCTAGCTTGGTTGTAGCATAGCCTCTGCTATTCATATGTTACATATTAGGCTTCTGTAGCAAAGAAAGATTGGATTTGGTTCATTTAGAAATCAGCAAAGGCAGATAAACGCTTTACTACTTATTTTGACTTTTAAGTGTCGCTAGCTGTTTTTTGCTTCATTATCTTCATCAGAGGCGACCACAGCGAATGGGTTTAAGGGCCCAAATTCATGAAAGGATACACATACACACGAGCCCTTTGAGAGGTATCTCGGGCGTTGAAAAGCCTTTGGTTTGATCTTGTGCAGGGAATGTCATCGAGAATTCCACCAGCAGGTGGCACCACCATGCGGGGGTTGCTATTGGGGTGAATTTACTTGTTTCAGCTCATTGGCGTGTCCTCGCCGGAAACAAGCCAAGCACACTGATCAATAAAGTCCTGGGAGCCAATCAGGGCTCCGGAGGGGGTGCGGGGATGGAGCCCTGCCCTCACCCCCTCCCCCATACGTGGGCACATGTGGCCGAGGTGTTTAGAGTACAACCCGCAGGTAGCTTAAAATATTATATAATTAATACACTCTTGCATTAAATTCATCTGTTTCAAACATATTCTCAAAAGTATACAAAATCAGATATGAAGTTTTCATATGGCGTTCTCTACCTATTCTTCAGAAAACTATTCTTACCATATCTTTGCCTACTCTCTGCTTCAATTTTGATACCTAGTGTTTAATGCTCGCTTTTACTACTACGGCACCACAGGCAATGATACATGAAATGAAGATGGAGCACTGGTGGAATGTGATGGTGGGGGAAACCAAAGAAAACCCGCCTTGCGTCACTTTGTCCAGCATAATTCTCACATATGGTCGCTTGGGAGCGAACCGTTTAGGTGAGAGGCGAATGGTCTAACCACTCGGACACGGTGAGACCTCTGTCTATTTCATGCTAATCAAGATAAACATTAGAAGAAATGGTTATATTACTTAGTGCCTAATATGTAGAGGAGAAATAAGGGAACACACTTAACTAAAGCTATAGTCAAATATTTTAATTTAAGTCACTATGTGATGCAATTGAAATTCCTCTCTGTTTATAAAACCAGAGTGAAAAAGAAATGTGATATGTTATATTCCCGTGACTTTAACCATTCTTTATCTACATCATGCTAAGCATGATTAACATTACCAAACTTGTCTTATTACTTAGTGAAATAAGGGAATACACTAGGAAAAAGCGACAGTCAATTTTTTAAAGCTTTCACTATGTGATTGTCAATGAATTCGGTTGTCTTTCCATAGCCGGGACTAAAACAAAAGAGTTATGAAACGGATGAGAGCTTCCTGTTTGACAAAAGTTTAGATACCTTAAATTGAAACCAATAAAAAGGAATATCTCGGAAATGGATAGTTAAAAAAAAAAAAAATATGACATACAACAGTGTATCTTTTAAGGTTTACCAACTATACGTACGGAAGTCAACCAGAAGGAAAAAGTCTTTAAGGGCTATTTCTCAGAAATTCAGGAGTTACATATCTATTATTTTCCATGTAAATATCTTAAAATACGAAATCGTTAGGCCCATTTTGTTAGCAAATCGAAAGTTTCGAAAAATGTTCCATGTAAAGGGTACTTCAGGAATATTTTCTTGAAATTCTTCGTGCCTAATCTTTGCCTAAATACTAAGTTTGGTATTTAACCGGCTTTTTGTTTTTACTTTCTCTACACGTACTATACATCATGTATAGAGAAGGTATCACATTCCACCCAAAAATTTGATACCGAGATTTCACTGGAAATATACGTTTTAGGGTTCCCTGTATCCAAAAAAAGGATTTTCACAAAAAGGTCCATGTGTGTGTGTGTCCGTGTATCCGTGAGTCAGTGTGTCCGAATGTCAGTGTGTCTGTGAATACGATAACTCAAAAATGAAAAGTCGGTAAAATACCAAACTTGGTATTTAAATTTAGTATCTTCCAGGGATGCGATACGATGATTTTGAGAAAAATCCCCCCACCCCAAACTGCCCTTTACATGGTACTGTTTTCGAAACTTTTGACTTTCTCTAACGATTTTGATTAAAATCCCGTATATTAAAATTATTTAGAGCCCAAATAAAATGTATATCTTGAATTTTCTGGGAATAGCCTCTGAAGACTACTTTATTATGGATGAATTTTACGGAATTTTGCATTACTGCTAAACCGTATGATATAGACCAAAACCTCACACACAAAACAAGTAGAGCACATTAAAACACAAAATTTATGTTAAATACATTTTTTTCGTGAAGTTGATCGTTTTTCCTGGTTTTTCGTTTCAGCTTTGAAAAACATACTTTTCTCACACAGGAATTTGTCAACTCCTTCCATACAACCAAAGTAACTTCAGTCACATAGCAATCAGCTTTTGTCTATTGCTTTAACCTATGGTACTTCCTTATTTCGTTTCTACTTACAAGGAAGCAAGTAATAAGACTATTTCTGCTAATCTGTCTGGATTAGCATAACGTAAATAGAAGTATAAGCTTTTTGGATATAATTTGTACAGAGACGTATTGAAAGTCATGTGACTGGAACGATCAGATTGTTGAGTTATGCTGTCCACACACACACACTGACCATTCAGGGTCCTCAAAACATGATTTACGCTGAAAGCTCAGTATCATTTTTTGGATGGAACAATATACTTTTTCTACCGAATGTAATGAATCGTGAGGGACTAGAGCGCAGAGGCGTGCAAACCGTCAACTGTCTATAGCTCGAAACGTGTCGTGATTTATTTACAGAGCATTAAAGTCTTTTTCTGTAACCAATTTTAAGTCAATAAAGATATTTATTACAGTATTGTTGACACCGGACCGCGGGGAATGAGCCTCCGTGAAGGGTCCCTAACATAGTACACTCAAAGACATTAAAAATACCCCTGGTAATACTTATCGTAAGACGGAGTCTTTTCGCTGACCCCGCCAATGTCTTTCACTGTTTGCTATGCTCTTATAGCGTATTGGACTGGCCACGTTACCAAAGGGAAGGGGTTGAATATGAAACGTATCTTGCGACAAATGAAGTTCTGAGTTGCGAACAGGTTTTCCCTAAACTTTCTGGTTGGACAATAATGCAGCCCTCTCGTCGCGTGATACAAAAAAAAGGGTTAATCTTTTCTCTGCGCTACATGCTGAAGTTCTAATGCCAAGGTAATGCACGCACGCGGTGGACTAAATTAGTACGTTGGTTATACATGTCAACCTGCTATGAGGGAGCGGGGATGAGGGATGAAGGGGTAGACTACCCAATCGATTTTGCATTTTCTTACTCGTGTGGTATGTTGTACCAGAATTGCAGCAGTGAAAATCGTGGAAAGACACGAGTCCCCGTCAAACGTTCACATTTTCAGCAAAATCATAGCACCAGGCGTTTCTTTAATGTCTTTGACTATACAAGCAGCTCCTTATCTCGATGCCAAGAACAGCATTTCTAGTGCGCATTCACCACCACGAAAGGGAGGCACGAGCACAGTCCTCGAGATACTTTCAAAGCTGAATGTGAATGGTTGAATGAAATGGAATTGAAATGAAGGGACAGGAAGTTCGGGGGAACGAAGATACCTCCCCTAGTGACCCGAGAAAACCTTGAAAGAATAATGGATCAAAGAGTTCGGCCACAGGAATCGAACCCACGACCTTCTGAATGCCAGTGCCAGACAAAACGTTTGAACTCTTGGCTCGGCTAAATTAATAGTATAAAATTGCTATGTGAAGTAAAGTTATATAAATAGGCTTTTTAGACAGTGGAATCACCTTTTTGTAAGAGAAAGCACTATATTTTTAATTCTCTTGCGGTCCAAGATTAAAATAAAAACACAAAAAGCTTTAGAAGTTAATTGTACATTTTTAATGGTTTTAATTCTCACTCCTGAAAAAAAAAATCGTTTTTGTTACAAGTATATTTCATTGACAACGACGAATTCTCGTATGAGACCCGACTGGCTATACTGTCACACATCTGCAAGCAACTACATACAGTTACATCAACTTGTCTATCACCAACTGCACTTGTCTGGTCCAACTGCCCCGTATTTGACGTGTGCAGATATCCCTTCAGGCGTTGAAGGAGTTGCAGAACTCAACGGGTAATTCAATCTAAAATCAGTAATTGGAGTACTGGTTCAGCGACCTTCGTATTGCCTCTTGCTTATCAGCAGAGACGGTAGGCGGGGGGCTCTTTGAGAGAGATTAAACGAAGGTCGCTCTAGCCAGTACTCCACTGGCTGGTTTTAACTTGAAACACTCCCTTTTATTTCTGCAACTCTTTTAACGCAGGAAGGGATATCTGCATATGTTAAATATGGGGAAGTTGGGCCACTCAGTATTCCACCACACACATATATTATACTCTTCACAATCATCCTCACACAACCACACACATACACAAGGATTAGGATCAGGATTACTCACCGGCGGGTTCCCGAGTCCAGAGGCAGTGCATCGCACGTAAATTGTTGGGACTTAGATTTAGGTGACGCCAGAGAGGGAGGCATGAGAAAAGAGATCCGTAGGATGACCAATTCCGAATGACGACGAGCGTAAGCAGAGCGATGAGCCTATGAATAATCCTCTGCATTTTGCAAGCCACCGCCCAGCCGCAACCCGCCGAACACCGGTACCTGATTCATCATCTCTGAAACAGATGAAAAGCAAATGACGGGAATAAAAAATAACGGAAAGGAGAATTCAGGATGTAGGAAGGTTCATTACTATGTGTGCACGTTTTCTTGGGCCATGGTTTTACGGGGTAGAGAAGACCGGGGAAAACAAGAAAGATCCCGCCTGCCTGTTCTTCCGCAGTGTTGTCAACCAAAGAAGGCTTCTTTTTTGAGGCCCTCCACCATTATGGTGAATGATTTACCACGAACTAGCTAAATTATTAAAATAAACAAGGTGTCTGGAATCTACAGACAAAATGAGCATTTAGCATTGAAGCCACTAGATGTCATGATATATAGCGTACTTCATGTCTCAGTGTAGTTGCCTTGCTCTTTTTCCAAAATTGTGTGACCTACCAATGAAGAATAGGGAGCCGAGGGCCCGAGAAAACGTGCGCGCATTGTTATGAACCTCCTAAGAATTCGACAGGTAACCCGGGAAAACCCCAAAAATGAAGGCGGACACGGGAATCGAACCCAAAACATCCTAAATACTAATTGCGCACATTGACACAATACCATTTTGCTTAGTCTCTTTTATACGAATACCCCACGCACAAACAGGTAAATTTGTCTTCTTTCTTTTCCTTTTTATGTCATTAGGCCTGTTTCCAATCAAGGAAACTGATGGACCCATCTGGCTATTGAACTTCCTATGTTTCTGATTCCTTTCTAAAAAAAAACAGATGGCAGTCTTTATGAAAGGCAATTCTTTTTACTTTCTCTACACGTATCTACTATGCACATAGTGTATAGAGAATGTATTGTATTCCACCCAAAAATTCAATACAGAGAATTCACCGGAAATAATCATTTAGGATTTCCAGTATCCAAAAAAAAAAGCATTTTTGGAAAAAGATCCGTGCGTGTGTGCCCGGGTGTCTATGAACAGGATAACTTACAAAAATGTCGGTAAAATACCAAACTTGGTATTTAAGGGATGCGACAGGAAGATTTTGAGAAAAATCCCCCCACTCTTAACTACCCTTTACGTGGAAAAAATTTCAAAAATTATGATTTTCTCAAAAATGGCTCCAACGATTTTGATTAAAATACCGTATATTCAAGATATTTATATGGCAAATAAAATATATATCTTGAATTTTCTGATAATAGTCTCTAATGATTTCTTTATTCTGGATGAATTTTGCTGAAACTGGTAAACTGTAAGAGATAGATAGAAACTTAGTACACAAAAAATGTAGATCACGTTAAAACACACAATTTATGTCCTATACGTTTTTTTGATGAATTGACCATTTCTGAGATAATTCTTGTTATTTCTTTCAGATTGAAAATACTTAAATTTTTCTCACACGTAAAGTTGTAAACTCCTGGCCGTGCATAGAAACGGATTTCAACCACATGGCAACCAGCTTTTAAAAGATTTGACTATCACTTTAGCCTAGTGTGTTCGCTTATTGTCCTTCTACTTACAAGGAAGCAAGTAATTAAGAAAATTTCTACCAATGTCTATCTCGATTATCATAAAGTTGATTTGTTACAGCGATGTGGAGAAAGTCATGTGAATGGAACATCAGATGTTTATGTTTTCTAACCGGTATGTCTGTAATTATTTTATATACAATGTTAAATACATTTAAGTCGTTCCTAATTTGTTCACTTCTTATTTTATTACTTCTACTCTGAAACGTAAGAATTTCACCTTAGACGTCCCTGTTCAGTTCAGTGTCCAACTTTCACAAGCATATGTTAAAACAGGCACAATCATCACTTTATAAAACTTAAGTTGTATAGCCTTTAGAGTTTTATGTTTTAACGGTCTGTCAGTTGTTCCACACATTGTATTCTATTGACCGATTTTAATATTTATGTCATCTTTCTACCTGCAAGGCACTTTATCTTTAAACAATTGAAATAATGTATATTTTCTATGTTTGAAATCACTTTCATTGGTGAAATTGTTAATTCGATACCGAGATTTCAACGAAAATATGTTTTGAGGACCTATGAATACAAAAAAAAAACATGTTTATCGAAAGATCCGCGCACGCATGTGTATGGGCATTGTAACTCAAGAACTAAAAGACTGGTAAATACCAAACTTGGTAGTTAAATTTAGTATTTTCCAAGGATTCAGAAATTTACAAGCCATCCCAAACTGTAATTTTATATGGAAGCTTTGTTTTTTTGTTTTTTTCGAATTTTCTCAAAAATAACTTTAACGATTTTTATTTAAATGCTATACATAAAAGCTATTTACATGACAATTAAAATAATTATGTATCCTGAATTTCTTGGGAATAACTTCTGAAGTCCTCTCCATTTGGAATGTGTGTGCAATATTCTAAGGGGATTTCCGCACTGTAGCCATTGATATATTGTACGTCAGAACCCAAGAGGATAAGATGAGAGTAATCACTAGGCCGAATCCGGACAGCGGGGAGGGAGCCAAGTGGATGGTCTCTAAAATTTTCCAAGCAGTTCTTCATCTCGCCGTGAGGAGCCCTGGGAATCCGCACCTCTGGTCTGACCGAACTTCCTGAGTCTACATACGACTGCCAACGCCATGTCTCCTCAGCAAGCTGTATTTCCAGATCGCAGTCACACCATGGAAAGGCGCCACCACCGCAATCCTCGCCGACACTTACAACTATGAAATAGACTGGTTAGATGAAATAGAGGGACAGGAATTCCGGGAGAATGAAATCTCCCCAAATAGGTCTAGTGACCCGGGAAACCAAGGGGTAGGTCGTTGGAATCGAGCCCACCACAACCCGAATTCCAGTCTACGACAAAACGCCTGGGTCACCTAGCTCAGTTCATTTGAAAATGCTTGTGCATAACTGGTATACAGTAAGAGATAGACAACAACTTAATACAGAGAAAAATTAGAAGTAATTTAAGCAGCAAGTTATAGTACCTAATACTGTTTCGTATAGTTAACCATTTCCGAGCTATTCTTTGTTATTGATTTTAATGTTATAATATTTATACTTTCTCAAACGGGAAGCTACCATTTGTTTCATGCAAAGAGAACCGATTGAATAGGTAGAGTCAGACTGAAAAAATCAATGCCATAGCGGAGATTTGAACCATGGATCTCCCGGTCTCCAGCCGGTTGCTCTTCCGCTGAGCTACCATGGCAACGTGCGGGCATAACATTGAATTTCTCAACTGAATCGCATGTTTCCCGGTAAACCACAAGGTGATCTCAAAGTATTTTGAGATGACAACCGCATTGGCGACTTACAATGTTGTTAGTACCTTAAGTCCCAGGATTCATAGTAAAGCCAACTGTGCCTATGGTTTAACTGTGTTTTCTCATGACTTTCTCTATATCTCTGCAACAAATTATTGTTAAAAAGCTTATGCCTCTATTTACTTCATTCTAATCGAGAAAAAATTAGCAGAAATAGTCTTATTACTTGCTTCCTTGTAAGTAGAAGCGGAATAACGGAGTACCATAGGTTGAAGTGATAATCAAAAGCTGGTTGCTCTGTGACTGAAGTTCTTTTGTTTGTATGGACACGAGTATGTTTTTCAAAGCTAAAACAAAAAGCAAGGAATGTCTTAAAAACAATCAATTCCACGAAAAAAATGTATATAATATAAATTGTGTGTTTTACTGTGCTCTACATTTTTTATAGTAAGTTTTTGTCCATCTCTTATGGTTTAACAGCTATGCATAATTCCATAAAATTCAGCCAGAATAAAGTAGTCTTCAGAGGCTATTCCCAGAAAATTCAAAACATACATTTTATTTGTCAGGTGAATACCTTTAATATACGAAATTTTAATCAAACTCGTTAGAGCCATTTTTGAGAAAAGCAAAACTTTCCAAATTTTTTCCATGTAAAGGGTAGTTTGTGGTGGGGGGATTTTTCTCAAAATCTTCGTGTCGCATCCCTGGAAAATACTAAACTTAAATACCACGTTTGGTGCTTTACAGACTTTTCGTTTTTGAGTTATCATATTCACAGACACGCGGACCTTTTTCTGAAAATACTTTTTTTTGGATACAGGGGACCCTAAAACGTATATGTCCGGTGAAATCTAGGTATCGAATTTTTGGGTGAAGTGCAATACCTTCTCTATACACTATGTATATAGTACGTGTAGAGAAAGTAAAAACCAATTAAACCATTATCGATTATAATTTGTTTCACGTAGCGAATAGTTTTGAAAATATTTCAATGTCGCTTTAGCCTAGAGTATTCCCTTATTTCTCTTCTACTTACAAGGATCTCGATTATTATGGTATAGATAAAAGAATAATCGGTTGTAAGAATGTTTGTTCGTACAGCAGGTAGAGAAAATCATGTGTATGGAACACACCAGACTTTTGGATGGAATGTAATACATCCTCTACATTAAGTAAGCGGTAAGGTAAAGTAAAAATCCGCCCGTAGAGGTTCTGAAAACAAAGCGAGCCGAATCCACCACATGGCATATGTATATATACGCGAGTTACGTTGACCTCCCGTGTTTCTTGCTAGGCCGAGCAGAAAATGTGTCCGTCTTTACTCCGACGAGAAACTAAACAAAGGAAAAAATTTCCTCCACTTTTTACTCTTTCGAGATTTCCTCGGGGAATGAGGGAAGGAATAAAAAGGGCTTTATTTAAAATACGCTTACGATAAAACGGCACACGCACACAGAGAAATAAACCGTCAATTAGACTAAAATAAAAAATCCCTTTGTTTTCTTTGTAATGTTTTGTGCGTGTGGGGTCAGCGCAGAAGGCAAGTTGGTGTAATACGCCATGTAACTAAGTTTGCAAACTCTGCAGTGAAACAAGTGAATGTCTCCAGTTGCACCCTCCGATGTCTGCAGGCTAGAGGGGTTGGTGTCACTGTTTGTTCTCTTACAACTCGATAACATGATGCAACAATGACAACGGCACGTGGGGAACACCTCCTTCAACAGACTTTAGCGGAAATCTTCCCTTGGTACATGTGTCTCCAGGCATCAAACGTTTCATATCTCCAATTTTAGTAGTACTAGTAGTAGTAGCAGCAGATGTAGTAGTAGTAGTAGTTTTAATAATAATAATAATAATAATAATAATAATAATAGTAATAATAAGAAGAAGAAGTAGAATAAAGATTTTCATGCACAATCACTACAATTATAAAGCAACATATAAAAATTATGGAAATCTTTAACATAAAAATAACTGAAGATATAAAATATATGAATTTAATTTCTTTCACTTTTGGCACTTTACAAAAACATATAACTTTTTATTGCAATAGGTCTTTGGAAATATATATAGGTTGGCTATAAAAGGGAACTAGTTTCCTGTTTCTATTCTATTACAATATTCATTAATGTTTATATCAAAATGGTGGATATTGCAAAAATGCTGTCGTGCAAATCAAGTAGCAAAGTTGCCCTTCTCCGCACTGTTTATATACAACGGAGCGAGATAGTTTCTACAAACCAAAATCTTGAATGCACCTAATGCTCCAAGCGTAGAAGGCGCACAATGAGGTCCGAGATCTACAAATAACCCAATAGATAGTAACCGTGGATAGTGGATCGTATTTTGTGTCGCATGCTTAGAGGGTACTAAACATCAAGTACAAATCCAGTTGCAGGAAATCAAATCAAAGTTTGATTTTCCTTAGATTAAATAAATGCTAACCAAGGATAAGTGAAGGATCATCAACTAATTACCGAAATGGATTTGGCAACTGCGCCTTTTAGCCACCTCTAATCCTCCGGTATTGGCTTTAGGACAGCCAGCAGTCAATGCTGTTTTCTTTGAAGCGTCGCTAGCGGGAGACTGGTACATTGCGCGCACGTACCAGATACCCAAAATGAATCTTCCAAAAAGAATTAGGGGCCCTACTTTCTAAAGAAAAGATAGAGCTCTTCTTAATTGAAGGGTTACTTAGATGGTGTCGATTATTAAATATCTCTCTTATTAAAAAGAGAAGAAAAACTAAATAAAAATCGTTATGTATCTCTTCTACAAGCTATTTATGAAGGGTTAAAAATTACTCAACAATAAAATATGCCCTTTTTTCTACACACACATATATATATATATATATATTCACTCCAAAATAATAATAATTATAATTATATAAGTAAAAATCTGCAAAAATGTTTTTGAAATCCAAATATTTATACATGTATACCTAATGTGTGTATATATACTGTTGAGGAAGACAATCGTCTGAAGAAGAATTATAATAGGTAAATATTACCAGAACAATGATCCCATAAAAATCGTGCAAGTAGGTTTTCAGCATTTTGATGCACAATTCGCTCTTGATTGGCAATCAAGCCAGTTAACCAGGAAATTTCCGCTGATCAAATCTGATCGGAGAGTAATCTCCGATCAAACACTGACTGGTCTTCTTGCAACCAAAATGTTACTGATCGCCAATCAAGGTCATCTTAATCGCCAATCAATTTCCATTCCCAAGCGACGCATAAGGGATTTCTGGTGGATAAAGTAGTAAAAGCGGGCGTTAAACACTATACAAAAATGTTTTCTTGCTACTGAGTATTACTATTTATGTGACTTTTCGTTTCACACATAAAATACGTAGGGAATTTTTATAAAAATGCTACATGCTTTTTACTCTCATCAAAACAGGTAGCGAAAAAGTACGGATCTACTCTAAGAAAATGTGGGAAAATAAACTTTGCTTGTGATCATTACACTGCAGATTTTTACGAATAACGAGGTTAACTTCCTCATAAATGTATTAGTGGAGCATGATCAAGTTCTTCACCGATTACAAGGAAGAGAGTCTCTCGCAAAGACACAATAAACAGTGACATTTAAAATGAAATAGATATTTTTTGTTGTTGAAGGTTGTCACATCAGACACTGTGTTTCAATTTCGTTACGCATCTGTTTTTCTCCCAGTACATCTGTATTGATGTCCAGCTGAGAAAACCATTATGGAAAAGCTTCGGTATCGGATACTCTCCCTCTTTCTCATCCATCTCATCCAACAAAACGCTCTGGATGAAACAGATATCTTATGAGAGAGAGAACGTTCTCTTGGGGATATTTATAGATCTACTGATGGGAGAACTGTAGAAGTCAGACGAGTGATAAAAGATCATCAACTGCATATGTGGAATAGCTATACTTCTCTACCTCTGACACTTAATGGTATCTGCATTTTTACTTTCTCTACATATTATATGCTACGTAGACAGAGATGGTATCGCACTCCACTCAAAAATTTCATATCGAGAATTCACCAAAAATACTCGATCTAGGGTCCCTATATACAAAATAAGTATGTTTAGAAAAAGGTACGCGCACATGTGTGTGTGTCCGTGTGTCCCTGAACACGATAACTCAAAAACAAAAAGTCCGTAAAATACCAAACTTAGTGAAATAGGATCTGAAGCTTTCCTGGCGACGAACATATTCTAGACGTTCTCGGGCTTCAAGCCAGGTGTAATGATGAAGCATTCCTGATGATGGGAGAGATGCACGATCCCGAAACGTCGATGACTCTTCATCATTACAGCCCGAGAACGTCTAGAATATACCAAACTTGGTATTTAAGTTTAGTATCTTACAAGGATGTGACTCGAAGATTTTGAAAACTCCCCCCACGTCAAACTGTGCTTTACATGGAAAATAGTCGAACATGTTGATTTTCTCAAAAATGACTCTAACGCTTTTGATCAGAATACGTATACGAAAGATATTTACATGCCAAATAAATTCATTTCTGGAAATGTCCTCTGACATATTTAGCACATATTTAGCACATCGTAAGAGATACTTAATATACAAAAATGTAGATATCATTAAAGTACACATTTTATGTCACATACATATTTTTTATTATAAATATTTCCTTGTTATTGGATTCAGTTTTAAAATGCTTACATTTTTCTCATACTGGAATTTTTCAACTCCTGGTTATGCAAAGAAACGGATTTTATTAACCGCATGGTAACCAGATTTTAAAAGATCGCTTTAACCTAGTGTACTCCCTTATTCCTTCTCTATCTGCTAATATTTATCTCGATTAGCACGAAGTAAATAGAAGAAAAAACGTTTTAACAATAATTTGTTGCAGAAGTGTACAGAAAATTATGTGAATGGAGCACAACAGATGTTTATTTTATCTATCACCTATGTTAAGGTACCTAACAGGTAGCCGAACTGTTCCGTGATTGTCGTGTGCAGATATCTCTTCGTGAATAAAAGGAGTTGCAGAACTAAACAGGGTTATTTCAATTAAAACCCGCCAGTGGAGAACTGGCGAGAGCAACCTTCACTTACCCCTCGCAATCAGCGTGACCTGCTTACCGTCTCGAGGATATGAATGGTGGGTAAAGCGAAGGTCAGTTTGCTAGTTCTCTTTTGACTGGTTTTAATTTGAAATAGCCCCGTTGAGTTCTGCAACCCTTTTAACGCACAAAGGGTTATTTACACACGTCATATATAGGGCAGCTGGGCCAGCTGGGGTAGATAGAAATTCTATCCAAAAATTGACACCAATATTACACCGGAAATATATTTTTTGAGCCCCTGTAGGTATTAAAAAATAAATTTCAGAGGTGCGACTGTGAGTGTGTGTAAGAGAGAGAGGAAGTGTGTGTGTGTGCCTGTAGACAGCATAACTAAAAACTGAAAAGTCCGTTAACACCAAACCTGGTGTATAGTTTCAGTATCTTCCAAGGATGTGAGACGAAGATTTTTAGGAAAGTCCCATCACACCAAACTACCTTTATATGTACCTGGAATGAAGATGGAGCACCAGTGGAATGCGATAGGGATGGAAACCGGAGAACCCAGAGAAATCTCCTGCGTCATTCTGTCCACCACAAATCCCACATGCCTGGGATCGAACACGGGCCGGCCGCCTTGGTGAGAGGTTAGTGGTCTAACTACTTTACCACGGCGTGGCTACAGGAACAGTCCTTTCTGAATGACTTCTCATAACTGGTAAATGTAATAAATAAAAACTTACTGCACAAAGAATGTAGATCTCATTTTACGCCATACAATTTTTTTATAGGGCTAACCATTTCCAGATATTGTTTCCAATTTTGATATTCTTAAACATTTCTCAAACGAGAAATCCTTGTCCGTTTCAAATCCCTTTTGTTTTACTCCTGTTCATGGAAAGAGGACTGAATTTCTAGATAGCGACAGTTTTAAAGGAATTATCAGTCGCTTAACCTAGTATATTCTAATTATAAACAACCAAGTAATAAGAATATTTCTAGTTATCTTTATTTTGGGTAGGTAGAGTCAGACTGAAAAATCCAATGCCAAAGCCGGGATTTGAACCACGGATCTCCCGGTCTCTAGCCGGTTGCTCTACAACTGAGTACCATGTCAACATTCCGGCATAACATTGAATTTCTCAACTGACTCGCATGTTTCCCGGTAAACATGCTACGGCATGTTGTCATGGTAGCTCAGTGGTAGAGCAACCGGCTAGAGACCGGGAGATCCGTGGTTCAAATCCCGGCTATGACATTGAGTTTTTCAGTCTGACTCTGCCTATCCAACTGTCCTACACACGGCTTGTGTGAAAAAACAGTTAAATCTATATTTAGTTTGATTAACATGATGTAGATGAAAGAATAGTCTTATGTAAGAATGTAAATTTGTTTGCAGACCAAATAGAGAAAGTTATATATTTATTGAATTCATTTATATTTCTTAATACGCTGTAAAAGGAAATTCAAGCAGAGACTTAAAGACCTAGGCTTTCTTTAGAGTCATCTGTATTTCAGTCAAAAAACAGAATTTCATGAACTACTCAGAGGTTTGTCGTTACGTTTCCAGCTTTGAGAGGCCTGCCTCCTTAAACTTATTAATGCGCCAACTGCTATTATTTGTATTGCTCGCTCAGGGATAACTGCCCACCTCAAGGAATAAAAGACACTTGTCCGTAGTGACACTGGCCCAAAATGACACTCAACCCCTTATGTTGAATATAATTACATTTTTCACAAGCACCCTTGATACCTAATCAAGAGCAATATTGAAATTATAGTTGTCTTATTCCATCCAGCTAAAAAAAAATTCACATTGCTTTTATATGTGAATTTATTATTATTATTATTATTATTATTATTATTATTATTATCATTATTATTATTATTATTATTATTATTTAATTTCAATTTGATGAAGAATTCCTTTTACCAGCATTTTCGTCACACTAAGTTGATATTTATTAATGTTTACTTTCTCCACCGCGTACTATGTACATAGTAGGTAGAGAAGTTATTCTACCCAACAAGTAATTTCAAAATTTCATGGAATAATAATATTAATAATAATAAAAACATGTTTTAAAAAAAATAAGCGACGTGTGAGTACGTGTGTGTGAGAGTGACTGTGAACAGCGTAACTGAAAAACAAACGTTCGTTAAATATCAGGGTTGGTATTTAAGTTTAGCTTCTTCCAAGATTTCGACAAGAAAATTTACCAGAAAATATCCACTCTAAACTATACTTTACATGGAAACATTTTCAAATATTCTTAATATTCTCAAAAATGGTTTTAATGGTTTTCATTAAATTACCGTATAATATAGATATATAGATGACTACGAATATATCTTAGATTCACTTGAGATAGACTCAGAAGATCTCTTCATTCTGGATTACTTTTGCATAACTAGTAAACCGTAAGAGATAGACAAAAACTTAGACACAAAAATACGTAGATCTCGTTAAAACATACAATTTATGTCATATACATTTGTTTTGTGGATCTAACCATTTCCGAGATATCCCTAGTTATTGGTATGAATTTTAAAATACTTATCTTTTCTCAACGGGAATTTGCCATTCATTTTTTTGTTTTTTGTTTCTGTTTTACTCTTGGCCATTTAAGAAAACTAAATTTCAACCCCTTCAAAACCAACCAGCTTTTAAATGATTTGACTATTGCTCAAGCCTAGTGTACTCCCTTATTTCCCTCCTAATTATAAACGACTAAGTTTTAATACAATTTCTGCTAATGATTGTTTTGATTAACATGAAGTAGATAGAATAAAAATTTAATACTAGAGTATTAGTAGATATGATCTTTAAACTTAAAGAATTTGACGGTATTATAGTCTATTTAGAGGAATCTGTTTTGTAATCGATAATCCACGTTGAACCTTACTTATGTTAAGTTTTTGTATACCGCTGGTTAAGAAAATACTTTCAGGTAATTTTCTGGAAATATTATTAATTAGTATTTCAAGTCAAGGTGCAGTTATATATAAGTTGAATAATGGATTACAATAAATGGATTACATTTTTGGAGAAATGTTTTATTACAGAATAAGTAGAGAAAGGTATGTGAATGGAACATTTCAGACTTTTTGAGCACAGACCAACAATTTAAGGAAATGCATAAAATTATCATTTTCTCCAAGGATTTTAATTATTTTTACTTTCTCTACACGTACTAAGTACATAATGTATTAAGAAGGTAGGTATTGTATTGCACCCAAAAACTCGATCCCGAGTTTTCACTTGAAATACATGTTTTTGGACCCCCTGAACCCAGAAAAATCGTTTTTAGAAAAATGTCCGTGAGTCTGTCTCTGTATCTGTGGGCAGCATAGCTCAAAAACGAAACTTGATATTTAAGTTCAATACCTCCCAAGGAGCCGGTTCCCATGGCCGCGCTAGCCAAGGCGTCCCGCTTTGGTGCTTCGTAGCACTGGGGATCGTGGATTCGAGTCCCGCCTTGGGCATGGGTGTTATATGTTTGTGTTTATGTGTGTGTTGTAACAGTAAGAAAACTGCAATCCAGTAATAATACAGAAAAACAAGGTAAAAAAGAAGGTAAATAAAAGTAGGGTATACAGTGCCGGAGTCCTGATCAGACTCCGGTACCGTATTTAAAAAAAAAGAGAAAAAAAAAAAGGATGCGACACAAAGATTTTGAAAAAAAATCCCCCTCCCCAACTACCTCTTACATGAAAATTTCGAAAATTTTTGACTTTCTAAAAAATGGCTTTAGCGATTTTGATTAAAATACTATATATTTAAGAAATTTGCATCACGAATAAAATGTATATTTTGAATTTTCTGGGAAGGCCTCTTTATTCAGGATACAATTTATGTGATATATATTTTTTTACATTGCTCCTCGACCATCAAGGTGCACTCAAAATTGTTTCTCAGAACCTGGATGCTATGAGCAAACGTCAGTAAATTACCACTCTGAAGAACTGTCGCTCCGGGCAGGTATCACAAACTTCTCACGGCCGCCTGCCAACTGATTAGCGCCACATTCACAATGAAAATATGCAGATGTAACTAAGCAAAAGTATAAGCGCAAGGGAAGGCCATTCACAATGCACTCGTATGCGTAACGCAAGAAGTTGGCAGGGGTTTCTAGATCTGTAAATTACATTCGGAATATCTTCCAAGCGCAATGCAAGTTTCAAATTACATAACATAACCAACAATATCATATAACAAAATTCACTCAATCTTTTACAAATAAATAGGTTATAAAATTACATACTAACAACTACCACTCGCGGCAGTGACGTCATAAAAATTGTTTATCCAAAAAATTGAAAATAAAGCAAGTATAAAGACAGGAGAAAGTGATAAAACTTCACATTTAAGAACTGCGAATTATCTCCTTGCGCCTTACGATTTATGGGATCAAGATATCTAGACGCATAAGGTGGGTACACCCATAAAATCAAAGAAGACTACCATAACCTCTTGAGGAAAATGAAAGATGGCGCGGCACAGTAGGACCAGTAAAATCTCGCATTGCGATCGTCTGTTGCTGAACAGCAGGTAATGCATAGAGGAAGGAATGCAGAATTCTTTCTCCATGTACGCAACGTATGAATAAGGTTTGGAGTTTGCAAGCCCTTCTGTTGCACTGCATTGCATAGCATGTTGCGTGTGTCTATGTGAATGCTTACATTGAAATAACATGGGTGCAAAGTCTTGCACTTACGCTGCGTCTGCATTTTGAATGGGGCATAAGCTACACTCACAATAAGCTCGCAGCGCTAACGTAACACAGCATAAGGGTAGGCGTGAGGGAAGACTGTTCACAATGCAGTGGTACGAGTAATGCAAGGGGTTGCCATAGGCCTCTAGATCCGTAGATTACATGCGGACATCTTCCAAGTGCACTAGGCTTCAGATTTAATAAAATAACTAACAATATCATACAACTGAATTTTATAAATAAATAGTTTAAATAATTACACACGCCCCATTACTAATGCACGCACCGAGCCAGGTGACATTCGGGAGGTCGTGGAATCGAATCCCTCGGACGACCTCTCTGACCCACGGGTTTTTTTCGGAGTTTTCCGGGTCACTAGGCGAATACTGGATATGTTTCTTCTTTCCGTTGAACTTCCTGTCCCTTCATTTAATCTCATCCACCGGTCTCTTTCAAGATCGAGAATTTCAGCGAGGAGGTGGCGCCCTTCCGTGGAAATACACCTCTGGGCGGCGGGATGGCATTGGATGTCGTCTGTAGACCCAGGAAGTTCGGTTAGACATAGGGCGTGGGCTCCTAGTGCTCCCTGAGTCGGGATGAAGAACAGCTTGGAATATTTTAGGGACCCTTCACAGTGGCTCTTCCTCCGCCATCCGGTTTCGGACGCCTTTGAAATTACACTCATGTCATCCTATCCTCTTAGGGTCTGACGTACAATAAGCCAATGGCTGCAGTTTGGAATCCCCTCCGACATTACACACACACACACACACACACACACACACACACACACACACACACATTGAGGCATGAAGTACCCTATACACCCTGACATATAATGACTTCAATATTAAGGTTCCATTCTGTATTCTTCCTTCCTTCATTTCTTCCTTTCTTACTTACTTGCCTTCTTTCTTTCTTTTTCTCGTGATCATTCGAAAGCATGGAATTACAAATCCATTACACGGCGACATATTGTTTAAAATGTTATTTTCACTTAACTACCGTATTCCAAAACTAAATGTTATAAGTTTATCTGAACTAACAAGTAGTAGATAGAACGATATTTGGAAAGAGTGAGCAGAGAAAGTAATATCTATGCAAAACATTCGCTTTCTTATCTTCTAATGAAAACTAATATTACAGTTTAATCTTTGGGAATATGAATGTCATAAAAATGATATGTTCCATTCACATGACTTTCTCTAGCTGTTATGCAAATAACTTTTCTTACAACATTTTATTATTTTATCTACGACTTGCTAATCAAGAAAAATATTAGCAGAAAGTGTCTTATTACTTGCTTCCTTGTAAGTAGAAGGGACATAAGGAAATACACTAGACTAAGTCGATAGTCAAATATTTTAAAATCTGGTCTTATGTGAAACATCTGAAGGTCGGTTAGCTTTGTATGACCTGCAGAACTTATAAGAAGATAAGTAATAAGGCAGTGAAAGCCGCCTGAGTGGAACAGAGTAGATTGTTTTCTTAAACATGCTTCTTTGGATTCAAGAGGCGAAGAAATACGATATCAATTTTTTGAAGGAAATGCAAAGCTTTTCCTGCGCGCTACATTCATGATAGAGAAAGTAAAAATGATATTATGTAGCAATTAAAACACTACTAAAACAAAACGAATAACCCAATAAGTTCAAAAGCAGGCTATAAAGTTCTTCCATAACTTTTTATTTTTCTTTCTCCATCTTAGTAAGTTCTTCGTATATTTTTGTGCTTTACTTTCATTATCAGTATATCTCTTCTATATTTTTATTTTTCCTGTCGTATTCCCGTCATGCTTTTACCAGATACAAAGAGGAATTTCAAAGACCTCGCTTTTTTTTCTCCCCTATCCAAACGGTATCCTCCCCTTCTTAATGCCATCCACTTAATTGAAAACGCACATTAAAGTGAAAACGTTGTTTTTTCCATCTTACCAATTTAAGAAATGGCCTATAAAAGTCCCTGGAAAAGCTTGTACATTAATTTTATAGAATGTCTCAAAATATTTACCTCAACGACTTCTATAACACTCGCTAGGCGAAAACAAAGTAAGGTTGTGTATCCATGGCAACGTTTCTTGTTTGTTTTTGTTTACATAAAACATGTCAACCAACAATACCAAGAGAGTATTTTACATATTTAATGTCACACAAATAGCCTGTAATTTGGAACTAATAAAGCTCTATTAGATAAGTGAAGAAGCTTTTAACAAAAGTTCCTATGTGGGATTTTACAAATTCTATGCAATTTATGTAACGTATACCCGCTAAAAAGTTGATGTGTGACACTCATATGATTCACACCCACTATCGTTTATTAATGTTTTTACTAAGTAGAGTATTAGGATATAAATTTTAAGTCCAAGCTATTTTAATTCAAGTTTTATGTTTTAGTATATGAATATTCCGCTTAAAAGTATTTTACTTAAATGTCTTCATTTTTACTTTCTCTAGCACGTATGTACTTACAAACAATGTACATAGTAGCTAGAGAGGGTATTCTATTCCTCCCAAAAATTCAATGTCGAGATTTCATTTCTCTACACGTACTTTGTACATGGTGTATAGAGAAAATGTATTTCAGCCAAAGACATGTTTTGGGACCCCCGGAATCCAAAAAAAAGAAAATTTTTTAGAAAAATGGCCGAAAATTCCGTTAAATACCAAACTTGATATATACTCGTAAGTTTTATCTTCTAAGGGTGCGACACGAAGATTTTCAAGAAAATCCCTCCACCTCCAACTACTCTTTCCAGGGGAAAAAACTTAGAAAATGTTGGTTTTCTGATAGATGACTCTAACGGTGCCGGTCCCATGGCCGCGCTCCTAAAGTGCCTCTCTTTGGTGCTTCGTAGCGAAGGGGATGGAATTCTGCCTTGGGCATGATTGTAAAATGTGCACATGTGTGTGTATGTATTAGAAGTAAAAAGCAAACGGCAATCAAACAGAAAACAAAGTAAATGTTAGGAAAATGAAAAAAGAAGAAAAGCGAATACAGCGACGGAGCTCCAACAAGACTCCCGAACTGTATCTTTTTTAAAAAAATAAAAAAAACTATAATTATTGAAATATTTTATATTTAAGATATTTACATAACAAATAAAATGTGTATCATGAATTGTCTGGGAATAGCCTCTGAAGACCTATTCTGGATGAATTTTGCTCAATTTTACATAGTTGATAAACGGCAAGAGATAGACCAAGAGCTACTATACAAAAAATGTGGATTCCCTTAAAACACACAATACTTCTTTACGTAGAAGATAGTATAAATGCCAAGGTTGGTTTTTAACGGTTTTTCGTTTTTGAGCTATGCTTTCCACAAACACACACACACATACACATGGACCTTTATTTACCTATTCTTTAACATACAATTCTTCAAAATTATCCTTATTTTGGCTAAGAGAAACAGCATCACTATGGTTGGTTTAACGGAAACAGGCTTCTTAACATTAAAATTAAAGCTGGTTTGTTTCTATTTAGACATTATGAAAATTTCAATATAAACAACGAAAAGCAAAGAACATAAACTAAAAGAAGAACCACTTAAAAGCAGTTTCTAGTGTAACAAATATTAAAAAATATATTAAGCTTTAAGCGAAACAATCTAACGAATTGTGTCCAGTCAGCATTCATATGAAGCAAAAGCCACTGAGAAGAAACTCACAAAATATATCGTTTAATAACGCATCATAGATGTTTACATTTGCTTATAAAATATCAGAGACGTAAATCGATTTCTCCGTGCAGTCAATGAGTTATGTGTAATCTAACATGAATATTTCAAGCAGCTCACATTATATTTTGTTTTTAAAATTCTATGAAGTTGAATCAGACGCATTGGCCTTTCACACATGTCCTATATACTACTACATCAATAAAAAGGAACACTTTTCATGTCATTCATGATATACTGTAAATCTAAAATAGATACTAAATTTAAATACCAATTTTGGAATTTAATGGTTGTTTCGTTTTTGGGCTAAGCTATTCAAACACAAACACACATGCACACACAAGGTGCTTTTTTTCTAAAACTTTGTTTTTTTTTTGTTTTTTTGTGTTTTGTTTTTGTTTTTTTTTTTGTTTCAGGGGATCTCAAAATTTCTGATGAAATTTTCATATCGAATGTTTGGGTGGAGTATAATCGTTCTCTACCTACTATGAACATTGTACATACGCGCCAGAGAAAGTGAATATGTTAGGGTATCCACTTGATCTTATATACTAGCCAACTCTGTCTCCAAGCTTAGCGGGATAATGCTACTATAGCTGTACGAGAGACATTTCATAAACAACGCACAGGTTGGTAATACTGTGGATGAGATGATGCAATGACAATTACGGCAGATGTAGTAGAAAGCTTGAGGAAGAAGCACATGTTTTTACTTTCTCTACACGTACTATAGTATGTACATAGTGTATAGAGAAGGTATTGTATTGTACCCAAAAATTCGATACCAAAATTTCACCGGAAATACATATTTTGGGTCCCCCTAAATCCAAAAAAAAAGCATTTTCAGAAACAGGTCCATGTGTGTGCGTGTGTGTGTGTGTGTGTATGTGGACAGTATAACTCCAAAACGAAAAGATCGTTGAATACCAAACTTGGAATTTAAGTTTCCAATCTTCCAAGGATGCGACGCGAAGATTTTCAAGAAAATCTCCCCACCCCCAACTACCCTTTACATGGAACTTGTTTCGAAAATTTTGATTTTCTTAAAAATGGCTGTAACGATTTTGATTAAAATGTCGTATATTAAAGATATTTACCTGACAAATAAAATGTATATCTTGGATTTTCTGGGAATAGCCTCTGAAGACTACTTTATCTGGAGGAATTTTACGAAAGTTTGCATAATTGCTAAACCGTAAGAGCTGGACAAAAACTCATCACATAAAAATGTAGAGCTCTTTAAAACACACAATTTATGTTATATACATTTTTCGTGGAGTTGATCGTTTTCTAGACATTCCTTGATGTTGGTTTCAGCTTGTAAAAACTTATACTTTTCTCATATAGAAATTTGTCAACTCGTGTCCATACAAACAAAGGAACATCAGTCACATAACAACCAGCTTTTGACTGTCACTTTAACTTATGGTACTCCCTTATTTCGCTTCTACTTGCAAGTAAGCAAGTAATAAGACTATTTCTGCTAAAATCCAGCTAATCTCAGTTTGGTGAGTTAGAGAACCTTAATCTTAGCATGTATTTTTCACTGAACTAGGTATTTTATAAACTAAAAGAATTTTTTCAACTGAAGCGTGTTTATTTTTACTTTCTCTATACGTACTATGTACGTAGTGTACAGAGAACGTACTCCACTCCACCCAAAAATGAGATACCGAGATTTCACCGGAAATATATGTTTTAGGGTTCCCTGTATCCAAAAAAAAGCACTTTCCGAAAAAGTTCCGTGTGTGTGTATGTCTGTGTGTCCGTGTGTCTGTGAACACGATAACTCAAAAACGAAAACTCGGTAACATACCAAACTTGGAATTTAAAATCAGTGTCTTCCAGGGATGCGACACGAAGATTTTGAGAAAAATCGCCACACCCAAAACTACCCTTTACATGGAAGTTTTTTCGAAAATTTTGATTTTTTCAAAAATGGCTGTAACGACTTTGATTAAAATATCGTATATTAAAGACATTTACCTGACACATAAAATGTATATCCTGAATTTTCTGAGAATAGCCTATGAAGACTACTATATTCTGAATGAACTTTACAGAATTTTACATAGTTGCTAAACCGTAAGAGATGGACAAAAACTTACCACACAAAAATGTAGAGCACGTTAAAACACACAATATATGTTATATGCATTATTTTCGTGGAGTTGATCGTTTTAGAGATATTCCTTGTTTTTAGCTTCAACTTTGAAAAACTTATACTTTTCTCATTCAGAAATTCGTCAACTGCTGTCCATACAAACATAGGAACTTCAGTCACATAGCAATCAGCTTTTAACTATCACTTTAACCTATGGTACTCCCTTATATCGCCTCTACTTACAAGGAAGCAAGTAATAAGAGTATTTCTGCTATTTTTTTCTCCATGAGAATAAAGTAATAGAAGCATAAGCTTTTTAACAATAATTTGTTACAGAGCCGTAGAGAAAGTCATGTGAATGGAACACATCAGAGTTTTCTTAAAATGTTTTGTAGTGTCTCTTTGGGGTCGATAAATTTCTAACTTTCCTTAATTTAACTTTTAAAAACTATTAACGATAACATTTTTACTTATAGAAGTGAGAGTTCTTTCTAGTTATGTTACCAGCTGTACTTACATATATAGCACGTACATATGTTAAGTATAGCACGATTTTACAATACGTATCTCCTCAGAATCGTTATTGTGACGTCAATGTTTAACCGGATGCCGTTCTGTGTAAAAATTTTATTATGAACTGCACATCGATGTTTTTACCTATTGTCTCCTCGGGTTGCTATGGCAGCTGCGTTATTATTATGCTTACATGAACAGAGAATTACATACTTTTCTTTACAATACAATGGTATTCATTTTTACTTTCTCTATACGTACAATGTACATAGTGTATAGAGAAGGTATTGCACTCCACCAAAAAATTCGATACCGAGATTTCACCGGAAATATGTCTTTAAGTTAAGTATCTTCCAGGGATGCGACACGAAGATTTTGAGAAAAATCTCCCCACCCCAAACTACCCTTTACATGGAACTTTTTTCGAAAATTTTGATTTTCTCAAAAATAGCTCTAACGATTTTGATTAAAACATCGTATATTAAAGATATTTACCTGACAAATAATAAGTATATCTTGAATTTTCTGGGAATAGTCTCTGAAGATTACTTTATTCTGGAGGAATTTTACATAGCTGCTAAACCGTAAGAAAGGGACAAAAACTTACTACACAAAAAATGTAGAGCACATCAAAACACACAATATATGTTATATATTTTTTTTTTCGAGGAGTTGATCGTTTATGAGATATTCCTTGTTTTTGGTTTCAGCTTTGAAAAACTTGTAATTTTCTCATACAAGAATTTGTCAACTTGTGTCCATACAAACAAAGGAACTTCAGTCATCTAGTAACCAGCTTTTGACTTCACATTAACCTATGAAACTCTCATATTTCGTTTCTACTTAGAAGGAATCAAGTAATAAGACTATTTCTGCTAACTTTTTCTCGGTTAGCATGAAGTAAATAGGAGAATAACCTTATTAACAATAATTTGTTACACAGAAGTAGAGAAAGTCATGTGAATGGAACACAACAGATTTTTTTCGGTTATGTAATATACAATGTTAATTTAAATATTAATTTTAAATGTCTAAATTATATATAGTTTATTTATTTAATGAAGTTGTAACTCATGTCATATTAACGCCCATTACTTTAAAGTTTCAACTGTTTCTTTACATGTCTTATAGTGATATATATATATATATATATTTATATATTTATATATAAAACATTAGGTATAAATACAGATATACAACCTTTCCTGTACTGAGTGTTTTCACACATTCTCGAATCCCCTTACCAGCCTTGACGTCACGAAACATTTTTTTTGGCATGCCCTGTTTTTCATTTGCTATTAAGGTTAAAGCAGTTATATTACAGATTTCTCACACAATAAATATGCAGTTAATGAAAATTATTAAATATGGTTAAGCAAATTCTACGTTTAGTTACTATTGATAAAACATGGTTTGAACCGGAGTTGTTTTTTTATTGATAGTGTTTAACTACAATGGGCACCGCAGGTGAGTCGCCCTCCGTGGTGTAATGGTTATCAAGCTATCTTCATATACCCAAGGTTGCAGGTTTAAGCCCGGCGGAGGACAATCAGGTGTAAAAATCCTTAGTATGGCTTCCTTCGGAAGGGAAGTAAAGCCGTTGGTCCCGTGTCGTAGATTTACGCACGTAAAAGAACCTCAAGGTTGATAGAGAGGCCTCTCAGCAAAATTACGCCCAATTTGTAATGGGGCGCTGAGAACCACAGTAATTAAAGAGCGTCCATAAATAACACGCCATTTTCATTTACCGTAGGTGATGACTTTGATGATACATGGGATGAATATGGAGCACAGGTGGAATGTGATGCGAGTAAAACCGGAGAACCAGGACAAAACCCGCCCCTGCGCCACTTTGTCCACCACAAATCTCACTTGCGGTCACTTGGGTTGAATCGAAGTTGAAATAATAGTCCAATGAAAGCTTCAGATTCTCCACGTTCAAAAAAAAAAATATATCGACGTGCTCAATGAAAGCTCAAGCAAATTATTTTTGCTTGCGATCACCAAGGAATCATCATGAGAGAGTTTCATGTGGAACAAGTGTATTATCCTAATTTTATGCAAAACCTGCTAAGAAAAATACCAAAATCCGACCTCGGTTACTCGAGGCTGGGCCACTCATTCTCCATGACAATGCTCGCCTACATATTGGCAATGTTGTAGCCCAAAAACTGCGTGAATACGGATGGCAAGTGTTGCGTCATACAGCCTACATTAGTCCACCAGACTTCCACTTGCTCCAGAAAATGAAATAAAAAAATCTGATGTGTACCATTCACATGACTTTCTCTATATCCCTGCAACAAATTATTCTTAAAAAGCTTATACTTCTATTAACTTCATGCTAATCAGTAAAACATTAGCAGAAATAGCCATATTATTGCTTCCTTGTAAGTAGAGGTGAAATAAGGGAGTACCATAGGTTAAAGTGATAATCAAAAGTTGGTTGCTATGTCACTGAAGTTCCTTTGTTTGTATGGACAGCAGTTGACAAATTCCTGTATGAGAAATGTGTAAGTTTTTCATTGCAGAAACCAAAAATAAGGAATGTCTCAAAAACGACGAACTCACGAAAAAAATGTATATAACATAAATTGTGTGTTTTAACGTTCTCTACATATTTTGAGTAGTACGTTTTGTCCATCTCTTACGGTGTAGCAGTTATTCAAAGTTCAGTAAAACTCATCCAGAATAAACTACTCTTCAGAGGCTATTCCCAGAAAATTCAAGATATATATTTTATTTGTCAGGTAAATATCTTTAATATGCGAAATTTTAATCAAAATCGCTAGAGCCATTTTTGAGAAAATCAAAATTTTCGAAAAGCATTCCATGTAAACGGTAGTAGGGGGTGGGGGATTTTTCTCAAAATCTTCGTGTCGCATCCCTGGAGGATACTAAACTTAAATACCAAGTTTGGTATTTTACCGACTTTTCCTTTTTGAGTTATCGTGTTCACAGGCACACGGACACACACACACACATGGAACTTTTTGTGAAAATGCTTTTTTTGTATATTGGGGACCCTAAAACATATATTTCCGATGAAATCTCGGTATCGAATTTTTGGGTGGAGTGCAATATCTTTTCTATACACTATGTACATAGTGCGTATAGAGAAAGTAAAAATATCTATCCTTCTCTGATAGAGTTTTCTATCACGGTTATCTGAGCCATTCGACAGATGAGTAGTGGTGTCCTGGATGGAATAATAGAGCTTCCAAGACGTTGGGATTCAGTCATAGAGAAGCAGGGAGACGATACTGAAGGACTGTAAAGAGATATAAAAAAAATCTGATGCGCTCACATGACTTTCTCTACATCTGTGTAACACATTGTTGTTAATAAAGATTATTCTTCTATCTATTTAATACTAAATAGATAGTCTTATTACTTAGTTCCTTAATAAGTAGATGGGAAATATCTAAGGGAATAAACTAGGCTAAACCGACAGTCAAAAGTTTTAAAACGTGGTTGCTATGGGATTGAAGTCCGTTTCTTTGCATAGCCAAGCGTTGACATGTTCCCGTATGAGAAAAGTTTAATTATTTTAAAACTAAAATCAATAACTAGAAATATCTCGGAAACGACCAACACCACGAAAAAATGTATGCGTTACAAGTGTTGTGTTTAATCGTAATATACATTTTTGTGTAGCAAGTTTTTGTCTATCTCTTACGGTTTACCAGTTACACAAAATTCCATAAAAAGCATTCAGAATAAAGGGATGTTTAGAGGCTATTCCCAGAAAATTTAAATATACATTTTATTTGTTATGTAAATACTTTTAGTATACGAGATTTTAATCAAAATCAATAGAGGCATGTTTTAGAAAGTCAACATTTTTGAAACATTTTCCATATAATGGGTAGTTTGGGATGGAGGGAATTTCTTGAAAATATTCATGTCGAATCCTTGGAAGATACCAAACTTGGTATTTAAAGTCCTTTCTTTTTTAGATATGCTGTCCACAGACACACACACACACACACACACACATATATATGCCTTTTTCTAAAGATGCTTTTTTTTTTTTTTTTTTTTTTTTTTGATTCAGGGGGACCAAAAAATTTATTTCTGGTGAAATCTCGGTATCGAATTTTTGGGTGCATTACAATACCTTCTCTATATACTATGTTTATAGAACGTGTAAAGAAAGTAAAAATAAACATGTAAGTAAAACAAATTAGTGTGTATTGTTTATGAAATGACCTTCGTACAAATCTTTGTGATATAAATGGAAGAAGGCTACAAATCTAACTACCCTATTACCGAGCCTCAACATGTTTTGCTGTAACCACGTGCCTATGAGAGGTGTTCATTTAAGCAATTACATGCAAATTCTGGAATTTGAATCCTTGACGCGTCAGTAAGTGGTCACGATTCCATATCACGCAATTCTGGTTAACTTTCCTTCGTTTTTGCCTCTTCTGGCTCGTTATCCATTAATTATTTGTCGATTCCAGACGGTGTAAATTAGAAGCTATAGAGACAAATACGTAAGATATATTTTTCATTTTTGCTTTGTGTCGGCGTTTTCAGAAGGCACGCACAGAAATCGTGTCGCCGAGTTCACCCAGAGTTCCGCCAGTTAGTGAAGCCTCTAGCAATGCTCTTATATTTCTTGCATCACTTTTATTATAACGAAGATTGTTAACAAGATATAAGACACCGACGTCTCCGTGTGTTTTTTTTTATTTCTGAGAGTTTAAAAATCAAAGAAGGACGCCTGGTTAAAATGCATAAAAATATGCAACTGTAGTAACCAGTTTAGATATCCCAAGGCTTTCTTTAATGCATCCAGCTGGTACACAGACTGCAAACGCCTTTAGCAGTATGGGTTTTAGTAAACAACAAATCGACCCACTTATTTTACCTTCAGAATAAAAATCAAAGAAGAAGGCCTGGTTAAAATGCATACAAATGTGCAACTATTGTGTCTAGTTAAGACATCTCAAGGTCTTCTTCAGTACGTCCAGTTAGTGCACAGACTGCAAACGCCGTTAGCAATACGGGTTTTAGTAGACAGCAAATTGACCTACATATTTTATCTTCAGATATACTCGTATACTAAATAGGGCAAGTATTCTATTTCACCCAAAATTCTATGCAAAGATATCACCAGTAATTCATCTTTATAAGACCCCTGGATAATAAAAACATTTTGGGAGGAAAATCTAATGTGTTCCATTCTCATAGTTTTCTCTAGCTCTTCCATACATAAACTATTCTTACAAAAGATTATTCTTTTATCTACAACATGCTTATCGAGATCAGCATTGGCAGAAATGGTTTTATTACTTGCTTCTTTGTAAGTAGGAGAGAAATAAGGGGATACATTAGGGTAAAGCGATAGTCAAATCTTTTAAAAGCTGGTCACTACGAGAAATAATTGAGTTTTTTTTTTTTAAATTGAAATCAATAACAAGGAATATCTCTACAGGAGAAACGTATATGACATTAATTATGTGCTTCAACGAGATATACGGCCTCGCCGTGGCCGAGTGGTTGGACCACTAACCTCTCACTTAAACGGCCGGGGTTTGATCCCAAGCGACCGCATGTGAGATTTGTGGTGGACAAAGCGGCGTTGGGGCGGGTTTTCTCCGGGTAATCCGGTTTCCCCCGCCATCGCATTCCTCCGGTGCTCCATCATCATTCATGTATCATCAGTGTCACCGCCTGCGGAGCCATTAGTAGTTAAAGCGGGCGTTAAACACTACCAAAAAAAAAAAAAAAAAACTAGATATATATCTTACGGTTTAACCGTTATATAAAATTCTGCCATACTCATCCAAAATAGAGAGGTCTTCAAAAGATATTCCCAGAAAATTGAAAATACATATTATATGATTTAAATATCTTGGGTATACGGTATTTTAATAAAAATCTAATGTATTCTGTTCACATGACTTTCTCTACATTCTTGTTTATAAGCTTATTCTTCTATTTCAAGCTAAAACGGTCTTATTACTAGTTCCTTATAAACAGAGAAAAATAAGGGAAACACTAGGCTAAACCAAAAATTAAGTTATAAAATGTGCTTGCTATGGGATTGAAATCGGGTTTTTGCGTGGCCAAGCGTTGAAAGTTCCCGAATGATAAAAGTTCAGTTGTTTTAAAACTGAAACCAATATAACTGAATATCTCAAAAAGGGCCAACTCCAGAAAAAAAATGTATATCACATAATTTGTGTGTTTTAACGAGATATACGTTTGTTTTGAAGTAAGTTTTAGTCTATTTCTTATGGTTTACTAGTAATGCAAAATTTAGACAAATTCATCCAGAGTAAAGAGGTCTTCAGAGGCCATTCCCAGACGATTCAAGTTATACATTTTATTTGCCATGTAAATATATTTAATATACGGTGTTTTATTCAAAATCGTTAAAGCCATTTTTGAGAAAATCAAAATTTTCGAAATTTTTTCCAAGAACTGATAGTTTGGGGTGGGGGGAATTTTCTCAAAATCTTGGTGCCGCAGCTCTGGAAGATAATAAACGTAAATATCAATATTTAACGGATTTTCATTTTTCGTTATTATGTCAACACACACACGTGTACATTTTTCTATTTTTTTTTAATTCAGGGGGTTCTAAAACATGTATTTCCGATAAATTCTCGATATAGAATTTTTGGGTGTAATACAATAACTTCTCTACACACTATGTACTACGTATAGAGAAAATGAAATGGAGTTTTATTTATGGACGCTCTTTAACTGCTTTGGTTCTTAGCGTCCCATTCTATACTGGGCGTGAAAGACAGCTTAATTTTGCTCAGAGGCCTCTTTATCAGGCTTGAGGTTCTTTTACGTGCCGTAAATCTACGACACGGGACCCACGGCTTTACTTCCCTTCCGAAGGAAGCCATGCTAAGGATTTTTACGCCCGAAAAAATCCATCGTCCATAATCTCTTATGTTTAAGATATTTATATGCCAAATAAGATGTTTATCTTGAATTTAGTGAGAATATACTCCGAATACTACTTTATTCTGGATGAACTTTACGGAATCTGCATAACTGTTAAACCGTAAGAGATGGGCAAAAACTTACAACACAAAACATTTAGAGCACATTAAAACTCACAATTTATGTTATATACATTTTTTTCGTGGAGTTGATTGTTTTAGGTATTCCTTTTTTTTTTTTTTTTTTTGGTTTCACCTATGAAAAACGTAATTTTTCTCTATCAGGAATTTGTCAACTCCTTGTCATACAAACAAAGGAACTTCAGTCACATAGCAACCAGCTTTTGAGTATCACTTTAATCAATGGTACTCCCTTATTTCGCTTCTACTTACAAGGAAGCTAGTAATAAGACTATTTCGGCTAATTTTTTATCGATTAGCATGAAATAAAGAGAAGCATAAGCTTTTTTAACAATCATTTGTTGCTGAGATGTAGAGAAAGTCATGTGAATGGAACATATCAGAGTTTTGTAGTAATTTTTTTATTTCATTTTTAAAAATACAGCCTGGTCGGTACTCCGGCGCTGTATTCCTTTGTCTTATTCTTCTTTTTTTTTCTTCTTTTTCCCTAAGCTTCCTCTGTTCTCAATTTTTTCCCCTGTTTTATGACAACTACACATATATGTACACATTCACAAACACCCATGCCCAAGACTGGGACTCGAACCCACGATCCCCTGCGCCACCTTTGAGACAAGAGGCTCGATGAATGCAGTTTAACCCGCTGACGCTAAAGGCCGAATAAAAATGAAAATGGAAACCTCCCAACTGGATGCTGCTAATTAAAGAATACTAAATAAAGCAGGATAGAAATACATAACTGAAATTATAAACAAAACAAATGACGGTTAACAAAGTTACAGCTATATTAAAGTTAACCTGAAAATAATTATTTTGTTTCGTAATCGGCTTACCCTCCCAGTATTTGTAGGAGTGATACTCCTCTAGGACTTAATAAGCCATTGCTTAGGGGACAGAAGCCTGTCGGGGAGCCTACGCTACGAAACCACAGGATGGAGAACCTATTAAAAGGGGTCGGCCCGTAGCCAGGCATGAACATGAAGTAGCTTAACGTCCTTTAACCTGGTTGGTCATATCGGACGATGAATAAAATTGGTGAAATGATGCTCAAATGATATCGGGGTCCATGGAGCTTAATGTTACTCGACATTCGTCTTCACAGGATAAGGAAAAACTTTATCCGGGTAACTCACCCTAAGCGAGATTCAAACTCAACCTGTTGAGTGTGGGGCAGACAAGCTACCACCCAGGCGGGCTAAAAATTGATGATTGAAAGGGTGATAATGGAGCAATTGGTGGAATGACTGGTAGGGAAAACCGGAGGACCCGGAGAAAAACCGCCCAGACGCCGCTTCGTCCACCACGAATCCTAGTGATTCAACCCGGGCCGCCTAGAGAGGTGAGCAGTCTAACCCCACTCACCACGTTGCCTGAAAATAATTATAATCTACAAATACATATATGGAAATGATCCACACCTAAAATATTCTTTTCTCCAAAATATGATGGCCTTCAAATGGGACCGCTCCCCTCTAAAATTGGGCAATAACCATTAGCAAACAGAAGACGAGCCTCTACTAGGTGTGAGAGGAAACTAGTAAAATCTCTGTTTCCTGGAGACTCGAAGCCTCTGCTTGCAAATCGAGATTCGCGCTTCAGCTGAGAGACATGTAAGTGGCAGACTTGGCAACTGCGAGAGTTGGTTTCCAACCGCAAACTACCTAAACCTATTATATTGGCAATAGGTTATCATGTTCTGAAATATACTGTACTCAAATGTGTATACAAGAATAAATTGCTGACTTCTCACCCGGAGGTCTCGAGTTCGATAACCGACTGAGGCGGGGAACTTTTCTTTAATCAGAATTATTCCCTATTCCCCGCAGAGTCTGGAAGTATGTATGTGAGTGAATGAGTGTGTGTGTGTGTGTGTGTGTATGTTTGGGGAAAATAAAAACCTTTAAAACCCAATGTAAAGAACCTACAGACGAGTTGCTTCTTAAACAAAGCCCCCGATATTACCCTAGATGATAAAGGGGCTATAAATGAAACAAAATGATAAAGAAAAAATTGTTTTACATAAGATTCAATTTTTGTTCATTATAGCTAACACTTTAACAACACTGAGAATTACTGCATTAATAAATAAATGTTTATATTTTATTTTCAACAAAATTATTCAAAAAAGCATGGAATATTAACACGGGATCCAATTAGTAAGCCAACTACGTCAATTGAAGCAATATAAAATTTATTTAATGTAAATGCGTTAAGTATTGAATATTGTTTGATCTTGTTTCCACAAGCTTATAAGCGATATTATTTTTATTTTTACTTTCTCTACACATACTATGCACATAGTGTACAGACAACGTATTGCATTCCACCCAAAAATTCGATACCGAGATTTCACCGGAAATACATGTTTTTGATCCTCCAGAATTCAAAAAAAGCATTTTTTTCAAAAAGATCCGCGCGTGTGTGTGAGTGTGTGTGAGTGTGTGTGTGTGTGTGTGTGTGTGTGTGTGTGTGTGTGTGTGTGTGTGTGTGTGGACAGCATAGCTCATAAAACGAAAAGACCGTTGGTATTTAAGTTTGGTTTCTTCCAAGGATGCGACACAGAGATTTTCAAGAAAATCCCCCACCCCAAACTACCCTTTACGTGCAGCTTTTTTTCGAAATGTTTTATTTTATTAAGAATGGCTCTAACGATTTTGATTAAAATATCGTATATTAAAGATATTTACCTCACAAATAATATGTATATCTTGAATTTTCTGGGAATAGCCTCTGAAGACTACTTTATTCTGGATGAATTTTACGAAATTTTGCATAACTGCTAAACCGTAAGAGATGGACAAAAACCTACCACACAAAGACACAAGCAGATTAAGACACACAATTTATGTTAAATAAATTTTTGAGTTGATCGTTTTTGAGATATTCCTTGTTTTTTTGATTTCAGCTTTGAAAAACTTTTACTTCTCTCATACAGGAATTTGTCAACTCGTGTCCATACAAAGGAACTTCAGTCGTCTAGCAACCAGCTTTTGAGTATCACTTTAACCTATGGTACGCCCTTACAAGGAAGCAAATAATAAGAATATTTCTACATGAAGTAAATTGAAGCATACGCTTTTTAAGAATAATTTGTTGCAAAGATGTAGAAAAAGTCATGTGAATGGAACACATCAGATTTTTTTTAATTTCATAAGAATTGTAAGATATTTTGAGTTTTAAACCATTATTGTATGAATGAAGTATTTTGTTTTGACTTTATTGCATAGCTTGTTTTAATAAAGAAATAACAATATGTTACCTCACACAGATCTATTTCTTTTTTTTTTTTTTTTGTTTAACGCCCGATTTAACTACACCGCAGGCGGTGACACTGATGATACATGAATGATGATGGAGCACCGGTGGAATGCAATGGCGGGGGCAACCGCAGTACCCGTAGAAAACCCGCCCCAGCGCCGCTTTGTCCACCACAAATCTCACACACGGTCGCCTGGGATCGAACCCCGGCCGTCTAGGTGAGAGGCCGAGATATGAACCCCCGCTTTCGACAATACTCCTAAAACGTTTCAAACCCAAGAAAATTATCATGATTAAAAGCATCTAATGTGTTACACTCACATAACTTTCTCTAACTGTTCTGCAACCACCTTTCTTACAAAAGATAGTTCTTCATTCTACACCATGCTAATCGAGATAAGTATTAGCAAAATATATATATTGCTTATTTCTTTATAAGTGGAAGGGAACTAAAGAAATGCGCTATGCTTAAGTGATAGTCAAATGTTATAAACGTTATTGTTATGCGATTGTCATTGATATAGGCTTCTTCGTTTGGCCAGGAGTAGAACAAAAGAAAAACGGACATTTCTTGTCTGAGAAAAGTAGAAGTATTTTAAAATTGAAAACAATAACAAGGAATATCTTGGAAACGGACAACTCTATAGCAAAAATTCATATGATATATATTGTGTGTTTTAAGGAGATCCACATTTTGTGAAGTAAGTTTACAATTTAACCGTTATACAAAATTCTGCAAATATCAACCAGAATAAAGTGCTCTTCACAGGCTATTCCCATAAAATTCAAAATATGTATTTTATTTGTATTGTGAATAACTTTAATATACGGTATCTTAATCAAAATAGTTAGAGCCAGTTTTCAAAACAAGTTTCAAATATTTTTTCTATGTAAACGGTAGTTTGGGGTGGGGGGATTTTCTTGAAAGTCTTCGTGCCCTATCCTTGAACGATAATAAACATAAATACCTAGTTTGGTATTTAACGGTCTTTTAGTTTTTGAACTATGCTGACCACACACAGACACACACGGGCCTTTTTCCAATTTATTTTATTCAGGAGGTCTCAAAATATATATTTCCATTTTGAGTGCAATACAATACATTCTCTATACACTATGTACATAGTACGTGTAGAAAAATAAAAATCTGTGTTCCATTCATATGACTTTCTCTAGTTGTTATACAACTTTCCATATAAAAGATTAATTATTGTATTATCTACGGATGCTAATCAAAGCAAAACATTAGCAGAATTTGTCTTATTACTTTATTCCTTGTAAGTAGAAGGGAAACAAGGGAATACACTAGGCTAAAGCGATAGTCAAATATTTTGAAACCTTATATGAAACAGCTAAATTTTTTTTATTTTTAAGTTTAACGTCTTGCTTGGTCATGATGCTCAAATGAGCTCGTGGTCCATGGAGCTTAAAGTTACTCAACATTCTTCTTCTCAGGATACGGGAAAACCCCGAAAAAAACCTTATCCGGGTAACTCACCCCAAGCGAACCCACGATCGGTCGAATATGAGGCAGACACGCTACCACCACACTACCACCATTACTCTATTTAATAGACATAAATCGACGTTGCTTGCTGTTTGAGAAACTTAAAGTAGTTTACAATTGAAACCAATAACAAGGAATACTTTACAAACGGTCAGCTCTATATAAAAACGTATGACACAAATTAGTGTTTTAACAAGATCTACATTTTTGTGTAGTAAGTTGTTGTCCGTGTCTTAAGTTTAACCGTTATACAAAATTCTGCAAAACTCACCCAGAATAAAGAGGTCTTCAGAGCCTATTCTCAGAAAATTCAAAATATATACATTTTATTTGAGATGTAAATATGTTTAATATACGTATTTTAATCAAAATCTTTAGTGTAATTTTTGAGAAAAAAAAGTTTTCCAACTTTTTCTGTGTAAAGGATAGTTTAATTAGGGGGATCTGCTTCAAAACCTTTGTGTCGTTTCCTTTGAAGATGCTAAAGTTAAATATCAAATTTGGATTTAGACGGTATTTTCGTTTTTCAGATATGCCGTCCACAGTCGCACGCGGACGCGCACATACGGATATTTTTCTAAAAAATATTTTTTTCGGAACTCAGGGGACCCCAAAAGGTATATTCCCGGTGAAATCTCGACATCGATTTTTGGATAAAATACAATACCTTCTCTACCCACTATGTATGTACATTGTGTATATGGGCTACAGAAAGTAAAAGTTCAATATATCCCTTATATGCAAATTTACTAAAATATTATCATACAAAAACCAAATTTTTAACTGTCCACTGATCATTTAGAAAAGCTGGTTTAAGGTCGCATTTATCTCCACTCTGCCAACGCTTTCTTTGAACTTCATGTGGTGGCAAAAACGGACAACGAAAACCGCGATAAATAACACAGTCAAACTGATAAGTCAGTCTGGGTAGCTCAGTTGGTTAGATGCTGACTTTCTGATCTCAAGATCGCGAGTTCAAACCCGGCGAATAGTGTGCTTAAATGCGCCAGCTCCATATCAGTAGATTTACTGGCGCGTAAAAGAACTCCTGCGGGACAAAATTCCGGCACAGCGTGACGCTAATATGATCCTGGCAATTGACAGTGTCAACAAAATCATTTTTAATCAAACCGATCATTTAGTAGCAAGGTTATAAATTCTATTCCTTTGTTTTGTTATTTTTACTGCGGCAGAATACAGAATTGGTTTACCATTCGTGAACATTATTGTCTTTCTTGTAGGGCGGAGAGAGGGATGGAGGGCGGGCAGACAGGCGCACAGAAGTAGGAGTGGAGGAGGGATGCGTGGAAAGCCACCAGACGTGACCTTGAACCTGCTATTCCAAATAAAAATACTATAGTTTCAAATATGAACATTTTCGAACATTCCACAGTTGCTGTCTCTATGGATATCACTGACAAGCATAACTATAGTAAATATCTGAGTAAAATTGGAGTTTTATTTATAGACGCCCTTTAACTACTGTGGTTCTTAGCATCCCATTCCATACTCGGCAAGAAAGACCGCTTAATTTTGCTCAGAGACCGCTTATCATGTTTGAGGCTCTTTTACGTGCTGTAAATCTACGACACGGGACAAACAAATATCAGTCAAACAGATAATTCAGTATTATGGATATAACCCATTCTATTCTACGAATCACCTTTAAGTTAAAAAGCATGGACTCTTGTAAACCTTATTTTATGCAATATAAAATTTTAATGTTTCCTTCCATTTATATTTTTAAGAGCTTACTCTCTTTTAAATCAAACGAGAAATTATTTTACAAAAATCCATAATTTCGTAATTGCCATACAGGAAATGCACTTTTGTCATCCATTGAAAATCATAAACACACAAAATATGAATGATCACCTGCATATTATGGCATTGTGCTTTTTAATAAGTTACCATTCCATATACAAAAATCTGCTGTGTACCATCCACATGACTTTCTCTACATCCGTGCAACAAATTGTAGTTATAAAGCTTGTGCTTCTATTTACTTCATGCTAATTGAGAAACATTAGCAGAAATAGTCTTATTACTTGCTTCCTTGTAAGTAGAAGTGAAATGAGAGAGTACCATAGGTTAAAATGATAGCCAAAAGCTGGTTGCTATGTAACTGCAGTTCCTTTGTTTGTATGGGCAGAAGTTACAAAATTCCTGCATGAGAAAAGTGTTTTTCAAAGCAGAAACGAAAAACTAAGAATATCTTAAAAATGATCAACTCGACGAAAAAAATGTATATGACATAAATTGTGTGTTTTAACGTGCTCTACATTTTTCATGTAGAGCTTTTGTCCATCTCTTACGGTTTAGCAGTTATGCACAATTTCGTAAAATTCATTCAGAATAAAGTGGTCTTCAGAGGCCATTCCCAGAAAATTCAAGATATAAATTCTATTTGTCACGTAAATATCTTTAATATACGTTATTTTAATCAAAATCGTTAGAGCCATTTTTAAGAAAATCAAAATTTTCGAAATTTTTTCCATGTTAAGGGTAGTTTGGGGTAGGGGGATTTTTTCTGAAAATCTTCGTGTTGCATCCCTGGAAGATACTGAACTTAATTACCAAGTTTGGTATTTACCGACTTTTCGTTTTTGAGTTATCGGACACACTGAATCATGAACACACACACGGACCTTTTTCTGAAAATGTTTTTTTTGGATACAGGGGACCCTAAAACATATATTTCCGGTGAAATCTCGGTATCGAATTTTTGGATGGAGTGCAATACTTTCTTTATCCCTATGTGCGTTGTACATACGGGGCTTGAGAGAGTAAAAATTGCCTTACAAAAGGTTTAAACAAAATGTAAAACAAATTTTAATGGATCAATGTTTCTATTCGGTGAAAGAGTTTTTAAATTGCACGTTTTAAAATGTTATCTGTCATATATTTTACTATGTTTTTCGTTTTCTACTGACGTGTAAATTCATATACTATTGGCATGTTACAATTAAAATTCAATTAATCAATCCATTCGTTTATTGAATCATTTTATATATGGTTGAATACAAGATTTGGTTTACCATTATTCAGCATTGGGCACCTCGTGGCCGAGTGGTTAAAACGCTTTCCTCTTGCCAAGGTGACCCGGTTCGATTCCAGGAGGGTGTTTTGGTGGACGAAGCGGCGCAGGGGCGGGTTTTCTCCGGGTTCTCAGGTTTCGCCCGACATCGCATTCCACCGGTGCTCCATCTTCATTCGTTGTAACATCAGTGCCACATGAGTAAAAGCGGGGGCTAGAACATTGAACATTATTGCTTTTCGTGGTATGTTTGAAAGCGAGGGGAGGGATGAATGGCGGGCAGACAGGCGCACAGAAATCGGAGTGGAGGAAATGCGTGGAAAGTCACTAGAAAGTGACCTTGAACCGGTTATTCTAAATAAAAATAACTATACCTCAAACATGCCGGTCTCCATGGCCGCGCTCGCCAAAGCGTCTCGCTTTGGTGTTTCGCAGCACAGGGGATCGTGGGTTCGAGTCCCGCCTTGGGCATGGGTGTTATATGTTTGTGTATGTGTGTGTAAAAAGTAAAACAGAAATTCAGTAATCAAAGTAAACAAATTAGGTAAATAAAAAGTAAGGTATACAGCGCCGGAGTCCCGATCAGACTCCGGAACTTAAAAAAAACAAAACAAAAAAAACATGAACACCAACTGTCTCTTTATGAATATCCTAAGCCGTTGGCATAACAAATGAAATGAAGTGATATTTATGGACGCTCTTTACCTACTGTGGTTCTCAACATCCCATTCTATATTGGACGTGAAATACTGCTTAATTTTAGCTCAGAGGTCTCTTTATCAGGCTTGAGGTTATTTTAAGTTCCGTAAATCTACGATACGGTACCAACGGCTTTACTGCCCTACTAAAGGAAGCCATGCTAAAGATTTTTACGCCCAAAAAGAATCCATCGTTCTCCGTCGCGCTTTAACCCGCGTTCTTGGGTTCATAAAACCAACATAACCACCCACACTATGGAGAGTGAGGCCGTTGGAATATAATTAATTATCGTTGATATATAAATTACGACAATTAAACATATGCTTCTTGCACATCTTGAAAGAAGTAAATATTGGATAAATTCCAGCAAATAGCCTGGAAATGCACTTTTTCGATGCCATGCTGGTATGCAATCTTCTTTGCATGTATCTTTCATCAAAAAATCTATAATTTCATCCTCCATGGCGCTTTAAAACTGCAACCTGCATCTGCTAGTAGAGCTGCTGAAGTTCACTGTAATATTTGAGATAGGAGAAAATGTTTGAGCAAGATCCACTGAATTTTCTTTCAAAATTATTACATTCCTTATAATAAAAATCTGATGTGTTCTATTCACATGACTTTCTCTATATCTCTGCAACCAATTATTGTTACAAAGCTTATACTTCTATTTACTTCATGCTAATCGAGAAAAAATTAGCCGAAACGGTCTTATTACTTGTTTCCTTGTAAGTAGAAGCGAAATGACGGAGTACCATAGGTTAAAGTGATAGGCAAAAGTTGGTTTCTATAAGACTGAAGTTCCTTTGTTTGTATGGACAGGAGTTCACAAATTCCAGTATGAATTTCAAAGCTGAAACTAAAAACAAGAAATATCTTAAAACGAGCAACTCCATGAAAAAAATGTAGATTACGTAAATTGTGTGTTTTAACGTGCTCTACATTTTTTATGTGGTAAGTTCTTTTCCATCTCTTACGGTATAGCAGTTATGCAAAATTCCTAAAATTGATCCAGAATAACGTACTCTTCAGAGGCTATTCCCAGAAAATTCAAGATATACATCTTATTTGTCAGGTAAATGTATTTAAAATACGATATTTTAATCAAAATCGTTTGAGCCATTTTTGAGCAAATAAAAATTTTCGAAAAAATTTCCATATAAAGGGTAGTTTGGAGTAGGGGGATTTTTTCTCAAAAGCTTCGTGTCGCATCCCTGGAAGGTACTAAACTTAAATACCAAGTTTGGTGTTTTACCGACTTTTCGTTTTTGAGTTATCTTGTTCACAGACACATGGACACAAGGACACACACACACACACACACACGGACCTTTTTCTGAGAATGCTTTATTTGGATACAAGGGATCCTAAAACTTATATTTCCGATGAAATCTCGGTATCGAATTTTTGGGTGGAGTGCAATACCTTCTCTATACACTATGTACATAGTACATATGAGAAAGTAAAAATGCACATATTTCACTGACAGTTACTTATCCGCGGCTTTAATTAGATTTCAGGAGGTATTTCACAATATTTCTCCATTAGATTTTTATAGTAAAATCTGACTGTTCCCTTGAAATGACTTTCTCAAGTGTTCCAATACAAACTATTATTACAAATTGTTACAGAGATATAGAGAAAGTCATGTGAATGGAACACATCAAAATTTTAGAAAAAAGTCCGTGGTTATGTTTGTGTGTGTGTCCGTGTGTCTGTGAACAGGATAAATAAAAAAAAAAGGTCGGTAAAATGCCAAAATTGATGTTTAAGGGATGCGACACGAAGATTACCAAGAAAATTCCCCCACCCCCAACTACCCTTTACATGGAACATTTTTCGAAAATTTTGATTTTCTCAAAAATGGCTCTAACGATTTTGATTAAAATACCGTATGTTTAAAATATTTTATGACAAACGAAATGTCTATCTAGAATTTTCAGGGAATAGCCTCTAAATACCTTTTCATTTTGGATGACCTTTGTATAACTGGCAAACCGTAAGAGATATACCAAAACTTACTAAACAAAAAGTGTAGTTCTCATTAAACCACACAATTTATGCTATATACATTTTTTGTAGAGTTAACCGTTTCCGAGATATTCCGGATTATTAGTTTCAATTTTAGCCACTTAAACTTTCTCAATAGAGAAGGCATCTCTCTTATAATTTCTCGTTTGTTTACTCTTGGAAAGCAAGGAGATTCGAATTTCAATTGTTTTACAGAGTGACCGGCTTTTAAATTACGAGACTATCGCTTTAGATTGTGCATTTTATTTCCCTTCTACTTACAAGGAGCTAGTAATAAGGCCAACTCTGTTTATAATTATCTTAATTAGCATGATGTAGATAACAGATTAATGTTTTGAATAAAAGGTTTGTTTACTGAATGTGTAGAGAAAGTAAAAATTAAAGATACAATATAAACCAGCTTTGCCATGATAATTTGTATTTGGAACATATATTTCAAAATATCTGATGTGTTCCATTCACATGACTTTCTCTACAACTCTGCAATAAATTATTGTTAAAAGGCTTATGCTTCTATTTACTTCCTGCTAATCGAGAAAAAATTAGCAGAAATAGTCTTATTACTTGCTTCCTTGTAAGTAGAAGCGAAATAAGGGAGTACCATACATTAAAGTGATGGTCAAAAGCTGGTTGCTATGTGACTGAAGTTCCTTTGTTTCTTTATGGACACGAGTTCACAAAGTCCTATATGAGAAAAGTATGTTTTTTATAGCTGAAACCAAAAACAAGGAATATCTAAAAAACAATCAACTCCAGGAAAAAAATGTATATAACATAAATTGTATGTTTTAAAGTGCTCTACATTTGTTGTGTGGTAAGTTTTTGTCCATGTCTTACGGTTTAGCAGTTATGCAAAATTCCGTAAAATTGACCCAGAATAAAGCAGTCTTCAGAGGCTATTCCCAGAAAATTCAAAATTCAAAATATACATTTTATTTGTCATTAATATACGATATTTTAATCAAAATCGTTAGAATCATTTTTTGTAAAATCAAAAGGTTCGAATAAAGTTCCATGTAAAGGGTCAGTTGGGGTGGGGGGATTTTTCTCAAAATATTCGTGTCACATCCCTGGAAGATACTAAACTTAAATACCAAGTTTGGTATTTTACCGACTTTTCGTTTTTGAGTTATCGTGTTCACAGGCACACAGACACACTGACACACGGACACACACACGGACCTTTTTCTGAAAATACCTTTTTTGGATACAGGGGACCCTAAAACATATATTTCCGGTGAAATCTCGGTATCGAATTTTTAGGTGGAGTGCAATATCTTCTTTATACACTAAGTACATAGCGCGTATAGGGAAAGTAAAAATTAATAAAACACTAAGAAAAGTTTTTGTTGTAAAGGCTTTGCTTGAGGTTGGAGACATTTTTTTAAAATAAACCCCTTATCAATGAAAATATTTTACTTGAATATCATGTCTGATATTTATCTCTCGTATGTGTTTGTTTTTAATTAAAGAGAGAGAGAGAGAGAGAGAATAAATGAGTGAGAGGGGAAGAGAATAAAAATCTGATGTGCTCCATTCACATGACTCTCTCTACATCTCTAAAAAAATTATTGTTAATAAGCTTATTCTTTTATCTAGTTAATGCTAAAACATTAGCAGAAACAGTATTATTACTTAGTTACTTTATAAGTAGGAGGGAAATAAGGGAATTCACTAGGTAAATCTACAGTCAAATGTTTTAATATATGGATGCTATGGGATTGAAATCCGTTTCTTTGCGTGGCCAAGCATCGATAAGTTCCCGTATTTTAAAACTGAAATTAATAACTAGGAATATCTTGAAAACAGCCAACTCCACGAAAAAAACTGTATGTGACAGAAACTGTGTGTCTTATCGATGTACATTTTTTTTGTGTAGTTAAGTTTTCGTCTATTCCTTAGGATTTATCATTTATGTAAAATTCAATAAAAATCATCCCGAATAGAGAGGTATTTAGAAGCTATTCCCAGGAAATTCAAGATGTAAATTTTAATTGGCTTTAAATATGTATAAGAGATTTTAATCCAAATCGTTAGAGCTATTTTTGAGAAATGCAAACTTTCTGAATTATTTCCACGTAAATGGTAATTGGGAGTTTGGGGATCCTCAGTACCAAGTTTGGTATTTATTCAAATTTTCCTTTTTTAGCTATGCTGGTCACAGGCACGCACGCACACACCCACGTAGACAGACACATACATTTTTCTAATTTTTTGGGGGGATCATGGGAGCTCAAAACATGTATTTCCGGTGAAATCTGGGTATCGAATTTTGGGTAGAATAATGCAGTACTTCAACACACTTTGTGCATAATACAAGTAGTAATAGTAAAAATTGAAAATACAATATAGGTATAGTAGATTTTCCATGTCAATTTCTTTTTGAAAGATATATTTAAAAAAAATAAATAAAACACGAAAAAAGCTTTCTTTGTAAAGGCTTTGCCTGGGGTTGAAGATATATTTTGAAAATATAGTCCTATCGACGAAAGATTCTGGCTTGAATATAATGTTTAGTATTCATCTATCTGTTTGTTTGTTTGTTTTTTTTTTTTTTTTTTGTTTTTTTTTTTTTTTTTTTTTTTTTTTTTTTAGTTAGAGAGACAGAGAGTGAGAGGGGGAGAAAAAAATAGAGACTAAATGTGTATTTTGGAATAAAGAAAAATCAAAACACACAATCCCCAATGACATCTTGTTTAGTTTTCATGTATTTCTACATTTCAGATAAAATCATTCCTTAGACCAAATGGGGTTCAAGTGCTATAGTGGCCTTGAAATAGTCCTGATCTGAACCCTATAGAGAACTGCTGGAAGTGTATGGGGAATGCTGTTGCCAAAAAGAAGCCACGGAATGAACAGGAATTGTTGGAGATTCTTGTACGTATGTGGTTTCGTGAATCTGGTAAGGAATATATAAAAAAAATTAATTCTTTCTCTGCCAACATGGTGCCAAGCAGTGATTAAAACACATGGAGGAACATCAAAGTATTATTTTTTTTATTTAGCTTAACGTCCTTTAACCTAGTTGGTCATATCGGATGATGAATGAAATTGGTGAAATGAGCTTAAAGTTACTCGACATTCGTCTTCTCAGGATAAGGGAAAACCCCGAAAAAAACTTATCCGAGTAACTCCCCCTAAGCAAGATTCGAACTCGCGACCTGTTGAATGTGAGGCAGACACGCTACAACCAAACTACCAGGCGGGTTTTATCTAAATATTAAATGACAATTATGCATTTATATGAGGGAATTATGTATTTATAAACACTAGAAACTATTAGTTGATATCACAAATCAATTTTTAGTGTTCCTTAAATCATTAATATTCATATTTATAAAAAAAAACAAATTAGCTGACACATGCACCTACGTCCATTGTTACAGCAAAGTTCTCAATTATAAATCAATATTCTTTTATAGAAACCAGTCAAGAACATAAAGCAAAATTGATAAAAAGTAATAGGAGTAGATACAGATCAAGTCATTCAGCTCAGATATTAAATGATTATAACAAATATAGAAATATAGAAGGCGGTGCAATAAGTATTTCCACCACTGTAGGTAATATTTACTTTCTCTGTACTTACTATAGTGTATAGAGAAGGTATTGCACTCCACCCAAAAATTCGATACTGAGATTTCACCGGAAATATATGTTTTAGGGTCCCCAGTATCCAAAAAAAAAAAAAAAAAAAACATTTTCACAAAAAGGTCCGTGTGTGTGTGTCAGTGTGTCCGTGTGTCTGTGAACACGATAACTCAAAAACGAAAAGTCACTAAAATACCAAACTGGGTATTTAAATTTAGTATCTTCCAGGGATGCGACACGAAGATTTTGAGAAAAATCACCCCACCCAAACTACCCTATACATGGAACTTTTTTCGAAAGTTTTTATTTTCTTAAAAATGGCTCTAACGTTTTTGATTAAAATTTTGTATATTAAAGATATTTGCCTGACAAATAAAATGTATATCTTGAATTTTCTGGGAATAGCCTCTGAAGACTACTTTATTCTGGATGAATTTTACGAAATTTTGCATAACTGCTAAACTATAAGAGATGGACAAAAACTTATAATACAAAAAATGTAGAACACGTTAAAACACACAATATATGTTGTATGCATTTTTGTTTGGAGTTGATCGTTTTTTAGATATATCTTGTTTTTGGTTTCAGCTGTGAAAAACTATACTTTTCTCATACAGGAATTTGTCAACTCCTGTCCATACAAACAAAAAAACTTCAGTCACATAGCAACCAGCTTTTGACTCACTCTAACCTATGGTACTCTCTTATTTCGCTTCTACTTACAAGGAAGCAAGTAACAAGACAATTTCTGCTAATTTTTTTTCTGATTAGCATTAAGTAAATAGAAGTATAAGCTTTTTAAGAATAATTTGTTGCAGAGATCAGATTTTTTTTTTTGGATGTAAATAAAATACTTCATCCAAGGTAGTTAATATAAAAAGTAATAACTTAATTTCACATTTTCAAGATGACGCCGCAGTATAACAGTCTATTTATATTTTTCCAGATGTAGAATGGGTGACGAAGAAACACCTGAAAGAGAAGTTTAATTTCTCCTGAGCGACCGGACCACAATGTGGCTGACAGTTGACGATAAGCTGGCAGCGATGATGGATGATTGCGAGCCAAATTTCCTGAGTGATAGGTGCACCCGAGTCGTCATCAGCAAAACTGACGTGCTGATGGTCGCTACCGCTTGCTCAATCAGTTATGTAGGGGAACCTGCGGATGTTCACGTAATTTCCATGCCGACCGGCCGCTTGAAGAGGATGCGTTGCGCCGTGTAAGCCTGGGCTGCGTGCAACAGCGGCTCAACTCCTGCCCTGGTAATTACCTGTAGGTCGGCTGTGCTGGTGGAGTGATAACCCGAGGTAGTGCATGACACAATAGTTCCAAAACCGGGACAAAACACTACTCCTTCTATACAATATCATTCAGTGCTATTGCTCTTTAAAAATATACATTAAATATTTATTTATCCTACAGATACTTGTAGTAGACACCGTTGCTATGCAGAAACGACATAAGAAAACTTGGACTTTAAATCAAAGTGATAGTTATTAGCACAACTGGCGGGATAAAGTAAACAAAATTCACTCGTTGCTCCGGTAACGATTGGGATAAGGTAAACAAAATTCTCTCATATCTCCGGTAACAAGTGGGATAAAGTAAGCAAAATTCACTCGTTGCTCCGGTAACGAGTGGGATAAAGTAAAGAAAATTCATTCCTTGCTCCGGTAACGATTGGGATAAAGTAAACAAAATTCACTCGTTGCTCCGGTAACGATTGGGATAAAGTAAACAAAATTCACTCGTAGCTCCGGTAACAAGTGGGATAAAGTAAGCAAAATTCACTAGTAGCTCCGGTAACAAGTGGGATAAAGTAAGCAAAATTCACTAGTAGCTCCGGTAACAAGTGGGATAAAGTAAGCAAAATTCACTAGTAGCTCCGGTAACAAGTGGGATAAAGTAAGCAAAATTCACTAGTAGCTCCGGTAACAAGTGGGATAAAGTAAGCAAAATTCACTAGTAGCTCCGGTAACAAGTGGGATAAAGTAAGCAAAATTCACTCGTAGCTCCGGTAACAAGTGGGATAAAGTAAGCAAAATTCGCTAGTAGCTCCGGTAACAAGTGGGATAAAGTAAGCAAAATTCACTAGTAGCTCCGGTAACAAGTGGGATAAAGTAAGCAAAATTCACTAGTAGCTCCGGTAACAAGTGGGATAAAGTAAGCAAAATTCACTAGTAGCTCCGGTAACAAGTGGGAAAAAGTAAGCAAAATTCACTAGTAGCTCCGGTAACAAGTGGGATAAAGTAAGCAAAATTCACTCGTTGCTCCGGTAACGATTGGGATAAAGTAAACAAAATTCACTCGTTGCTCCGGTAACGAGTGGGATAAAGTAAAGAAAATTCATTCCTTGCTCCGGTAACGATTGGGATAAAGTAAACAAAATTCACCGTTGCTCCGGTAACGGACGGGATAAAGTAAACACAATTCATTCTTTGCTCTGGTAGCGAGTGGGATAAAGTAAACAAAATTCACGCGTTGCTCAGGTAACGAGTGGGATAAAGTAAACAAAATTCACGCGTTGCTCCGGTAACGGACGGGATAAAGTAAACAAAATTCACGCGTTGCTCCGGTAACGAGTGGGATAAAGTAACAAAATTCATTCCTTGCTCCGGTAACGATTGGGATAAAGTAAACAAAATTCACCGTTGCTCCGGTAACGGACGGGATAAAGTAAACAAAATTCACGAGTTGCTCCAGTAACGAGTGGGATAAAGTAAACAAAATTCATTCTTTGCTCTGGTAACGAGTGGGATAAGGTAAACAAAATTCACGCGTTGCTCCGGTAACGAGTGGGATAAAGTAAACAAAATTCACTCGTCGCTCCGGTAACGAGTGGAATAAAGTAAACAAAATTCACTCGTTGCTCCGGTAACGAGTGGGATAAGGTAAAAAAAAAATCACTCGTTGCTCCGGTAACGATTGGGATAAAGTAAACAAAATTCACTCGTTGCTCCGGTAACGAGTGGGATAAAGTAAACAAAATTCACTCGTTGCTCCGGTAACGATTGGGATAAAGTAAACAAAATTCACTCGTTCCTCCGGTATTTAGTAAATAAATAAATGGTTGATAACTACAAATGTTCTATACAGGAAACGTTCAATCTGTTCCTTCTATAGAATTTTTACCTTCTTTGGTTTATATGTTCTTGAACTTACTTTAAGAAAAGCCAACACCTTGGAAAATCTTGATATATCTAGGTCTTCGAACACTTGTAATGTAGATTTTAACATAGAATATTTGCTCCACAGAGAAGAAGACTTGCAACTTTTTGAAAGAAAATTAAAATAAGCAAAAATCACTTCTTCATTAATGCCCTGAACATTTCTTTATATCTGCCAATCCTTAAATTGCTGAAACTCTTTTTCGTATAATTTCGACAGTAACAAAGCCTCAACTACTTCTTTTGCTTCGTCTAATATATAATTGGAACCGATATATTAACGTTCTCAACGTCCATCGTAAACTTAATCAATTTGAAATTAGCAGCAATAAAAGAAAAGTATTATACATACATACCCCACCACATTCCATAGCTATAAGAACGCCACAATTCAATGACTTATTCCTTATTTAATTTATTACTATGTGTTGCAAAATCATTAACTGAATATTTGTCATATATTGATTTATCGTGTCTGTAGGATAAAATAATGTATTATACAAGTGCACAAACCTCTATTATCCACTCGTGGGTCGCGTTTTAGATTATTCTAATCATGTATAATAAATAACTATTATCACACAAGGGTGTAAAGTTATTTTCAATCAAGTGAGGATTTTATGAAACAAGGCGTAGCCGAATTTCATAACTGCACGAGAATCGAAAGAAAGATTTTCACACGTGTATTACACAACGATTTTTGCGTGGCGGTACGAATTTAAAATGAAGTAAATATTGGAAGGGATTTTCTATTTTCACGGATATATAATATAATTAGTGTGGATTTTGTCAAACAAGGCGTAGCTGAATTTTATAACCCACGAGAATTCAACAAAATCTGATGTGTTCCATTCTAATGAAGTTCTCTACATCTCTGGGTAATTCTGCACAGCGGCTCTATTAATTCTGCCGTCTGAAAAACGAAAACTACGTAGTGGTATCTATAGTAGGAAATAAAAGTGAAATGTGCGGATTGTGGTGAAAACAGTGAAAGTAATTTAAAATTGGTTAGTAAAAAGAAAGTTTGCAATTCAGATCCAGCAAAGACCTTGAAATCAATACCTGCCAAATTACCATTAATCAGGGCAATTCAGCACCTTCTATTTATTATCCGATTTTAAATTACTTGTGTCTTCACCTCAATCCGCATGTTTCACTTTTATTTCCTATTATAGATACCCCAACGCAATTTTCGTTTTGCAGACAGTATAACAACAGCCGCTGTGCAGAATTATCCATCTCTGTAACAAATTATTGTTAAACAACTTAGTCTTCTATCTACTTCATGCTAGTCGAGACATACATTAGCAGAAACGGTCTTATTACTTGCTGTCTTGTATGTAGAAGGGAAATAAGGGAATACGTTAGGCTATAGTGTCAGCCAAATGTTTTAAAATGTGGTTGCTATGGGGTTGAAATCCGTTTCTTTGCGAGGCCAGGAGTTGGCAAGTTGAAAGAAGTTTTAAATATTTTAAAACTTAAACGAATAACAAGGGACGACATCTCGAAAACGGAAAACTCCAGGAAAAAAAGTTTATGGGGCATAAATTGTATGTTTTATCGAGTTTACATTGTTGGGTATTATCTAAGTTTTTGTCTATCTCGTACGATTTACTGGTTATGCAAAATTAAAAAGAAAACATTCAGGATAAAGACGTTTTTGGAGGCTATTCCCAGAAAGTTCAAGATGTATGTTTATCTGGCATGTATATTAGATATCTTAATCAAAATAATTTCGTAAAAATTCATCCAGAATAGTCTTCAGAGGCTATTCCCAGAAAATTCAAGATATACATTTTATTTGTAACATAAATATCTTTAATATACGATATTTTAATCAAAATCGGTAGACCCATTTTTAAGAAAATCAAAATGTTCGAAAAAAGTTCCATGTAAAGGGTAGTTTCGGGTGGGGGGATTTTTCTCAAAATCTTCGTGTCGCATCCCTGGAAGACATTAAACTTAAATATCAAGTTTGGTATTTTACCGACTTTTCGTTTTTGAGTTATCGTGTTCACAGTCACACGGACACACGGACATACTCACACGGACCTTTTTCTGAAAATACTTTTTTTGGATACAGGGGACCCTAAAACATATATTTCCGGTGAAATCCCGGAATCGAAGTTTTGGGTGGAGTGCAATACCTTCTCTATACACTATGTACATAGCACGTATAGAGAAAGTAAAAATATATCTAACATATTCTATTAACTATTTTTCATGGCGAGAAAAGTCACTGTCATCGAGTTGGCTGAATAGACTGGCCTGGAGGACATTAAATATTTACTTCTAGCACATACCTAGATAGAGGAGATATTGCATTCCAACCGAAAATTCCATATCAAGATGTCACTGGAAATACTCTTTTAGGCTCACCTGAATCCTCCCTCGCCTTAAAATGTCCGATAAATACCAAACTTGCTTATTTAAGTTTAGCATCTTTCAAGAATGTGACAAAGGATTTAAAAGAAAATCCCTCCACTTTTGTTTTTGTAGTGTTTAACGCCCACTTTAACTACTTATGGCACCGCAGGCGGTGACACTGATGATACATGAATGATGATGGAGGACCGGTGGAATGCGATGGCGGGGGAAACCGGAGTACCCGGAGAAAACCCGTCCCAGCGCTGCATTGTCCACCATAAATCTCACATGCGGTCGCTTGGGATGAACCCCGGCCGTCTAGGTGAGAGTCAAGTGGTCTAATCACTGGGCCACGGCGCGGCCCCCCTCCACCCCAAGCTATCCCTTACAAGGAACATGTATTTTGTTTTTGTAGTGTTTAACGCCCACTTTAACTACTTATGGCACCGCAGGCGGTGACACTGATGATACATGAATGATGATGGAGGACCGGTGGAATGCGATGGCGGAGGAAACCGGAGTACCCGGAGAAAACCCGTCCCAGCGCTGCATTGTCCACCATAAATCTCACATGCGGTCGCTTGGGATGAACCGGCCGTCTAGGTGAGAGTCAAGTGGTCTAATCACTGGGCCACGGCGCGGCCCCCCTCCACCCCAAGCTATCCCTTACAAGGAACATGTATTTTGTTTTTTTCAAAAAGGCTGTAACGATTTTGATTAAACCTGGTATATCAAAGATATTTACATGACGAAGAAAATGTATATCTTGAATTTTCTGGGAATAGCCTCTGAAGACCTCTGACTTCTAGATGACTTCTGCGTAAATGGTAACTCGTAAGAGATCGACAAAATCGTAAGAGCCATTTTTGAGAAAATCAAAATTTTCGAAAAAAGTTCCATGTAAAGGGTAGTTGGGGGTGAGGGGATTTTTCTCAAAATTTTCGTGTCGCATCCCTGGAAGATACTAAACTTAAATACCAAATTTGGTATTTTACCGACTTTTCGTTTTTGTGTTATCGTGTTCACGGACACACGGACACACACACACGCGGACTTTTTTCTGAAAATACTTTTTTTTGATACAGTGGACCCTAAAACATGTATTTCCGGTATCGATTTTTTTGGTGGAATGCAATACCGTCTCTATACACTATGTACATAGTACTTAGAGAAAGTAAAAAATAAACACTATAAAAATCTCAAGATGATTTGAGATTACCTTGAGCGTCAGTTGAAGAATTTAATACTGTGTTGTTATGGTAGTTTAATAGAGCAACCGACTACAGACCGGGAGATCCGTGGTTCAAATCCTGGCGGCGTTGCATTTTTCGTTCTGACTCTACTATCCAAAATCATTGATGTTAATGTTTATCTCGATTAGTATATATCAGAAAGAAGAATACGCCTTTGTAAGAATAATTGTTGTAGAGAAAGTCATGTGAATGGAACACGTCACACTTTTAAATGTACTAGGTACTTCCTCTTATAGAAAGTAATAGGAATGTAATGTGTTTTAATCGACAATGGCGTTGCGAATTCAACAGTGAAACACATTTGCTTGCATATTAAAAGCGCAACAGATCTGGAGGTAGTGAAACAAAAGCATAACGGTAACAAAAGCGGTTGTTTCAGTGTGGTCGCTAAGAGTTGTGTTCGAGGTCTGGAGCAGTAATTATGGCGTACAGACGCAATTCCGTCGTGTGCCTTGAAGGAAATCCTTAATGCAGGGAATCTTAGTGAAAGACTGGTGCTATTCAGCCGGGAACATTATTCACGTTCCGCCGGAACCTGGAGACGGCTACCTGTTTATCACTTGTGGATTGAAACGCGCCATGTTTTGTGCTACTTGCTATTATCTTGCTGGCAAGCAACACAGTCATGCTAATGCCGCTTCGTGTGTCACAGCCCGGCTTTTAGGATATCCTCCATGGAGCGGGAGAGGTTTGCGGCATTATTCAGAGTTGGCCATGCAATTTCCGACACGTTCGAGATATCGAAAACAGCGGCACACAGTTTTGCCACCTATGTCGGGCGTGCCCTATTCAGCCCCATATCGCGAACCAACAGGGCGGTCTAGAGAGAGATTCTGTTCGTCATTGAGGAACAAATTGCAAACAGAAACACACACGTGCTCTGATTTATGTTGCCAGCGCTCTGTTAGATACCTTTGCGCCGAAAAAAAAAAAAAAAAAACGAGAGAGCGAACCTTTCTGTTTTATCTGTACGCCCAGCAGTGTATGCATGTTTAATAAACTGGGCCTACAATAGGTGATAGCAAAAAGGGGTGCGTTTTTAATGAACCCGTCCTCCGCATGTAGAAAACCAAGTGCCGGAACCCGCGAGGGGTGGGGTGGGGTGGTTTCCAGATTTTTTCTCCCCACGCCAGACTTTGGGAATAGGAAATTTCATTTTCAACCCAATCAGAACGCGTGTGCTAATATCCGGTTTGCTTTTCGCGATGCTAAAGGATTAATGCTGCCCAGAGCTGCCATACATGGCTGTGTCAATCAAGTTTACTGCATATCCATTACTTGATGATGACTACAGGATGCTTTCCAGCACGTAACGTCAAATCGATTTGTTTACTTGCAAACGAGCAAACATAATCATATACACAAAACTTTTATTTGCCTTATGAACAGCAAATATTTTATTATTATTGTGTGCCTTAGATTGGGAACACGGCGGGGTCGACATCAATTCGTCCAAAGGCAAAATTCTTAGAAAAATCTGATGTGTACCATTCACATGACCTTCTCTACATCTCTGCTACAAATTATTCTTAAAAACCTTATACTTCTAATTACTTCATGCTAAACAATAACAAATTACCAGAAATATCCATATTACTTGCTTCCTTGTAAGTAGAAGCAAAATAAGGAAGTACCATAGGTTAAACGTAGGATGTCATAAATTGTGTGTGTTTTACCTGATCTACATTTTTCCTGCAGTAAATGTTTGTCTATCTCTTACGGTTTACCAGTTATACAAAATTCAGCAAAATTCATTCAGAATAAAGAGGTCTTTAGAGGCTATTCCCAGAATATTCAATATCTGTATTTTATTTGCCATATACATATCTTTGCCATAAACGGTATTTTAATCAAAATCAACTATCCTTTATATATGTAGAACATTCTTCGAACACTTTGAGGTTCTCAAAAATGCCCCTATCTATTTTGATTGAAATACCGTATTTTTAATTTATTTTCATAACAAATGTATATCTTGATTATTCTGCAAATATCCTCTGAAAACCTCTTCATTCTGAATGAGTTTTCAATAACTGGTAAACAGTAAGAGATAGACAAAAAAACCTGTTACACACTCATACACACACATACACATACGTTTCTTTTTAGAGGAGCATTTCCGAAATATCCCTTTTTATTAGTTTCAATTAAAAATCGTAAAACCTTTCTCAAGCAAGAAATCGTCATTTGTTTCCTATCTCTTTTGTTTTATTCCTGGTCGTACAAAGAGAACCGGATTTCAATTTTTCACACTGCGACCAGCTTTCAAATGATTTAACTATTGCCTTAGCCTAGAGTATCCTCTTATTTCCCATCTAAATGTAGGGAATTTGAAGAATTATCTTTCGTAATACTTTTTTTTTATTTTTAAAACAGGTGGAGAAAATTGTGAATGGAACATATCATGTTTTTATTTATTTACTACTATTTTATTTAAATCATTACTTATGTGTGCTGATTAGAAATTCATAGAGTGAATAATTTTCAAGATATTCGTTTTATAGGAAACTAAGATGCCACATTTGGTAGATATATCGGAGACCTTTCACAATACACACATTTTTGCCAGAATACCTCCAATAAAATATATATATATACATAATTTTTTTTGTGGAATACAATACTTTCTCTATTTATGAAGGTAAGTAAAAAGAAAGTAAAAATCAATGTTGCGTTTGCTGCCCAGCTCTCAGTCGCTCCATGTTTCTCATCTCTTGTGTCTTTGTTTCTTGTCTACCTTTTCCCTTTTATGCGGTTGGAATCAAATCGTCGATCCAGGCACATCAAATAATGCACAGTGGATATTGTTAATTAATTCCAAGGCCTCCTACGAAGATGATCGCCTTTCTTTATGTAACAAAAAATATCTTGTTAGTCTTATGACAGTGCTGATGTCATTTCGCCAATCCTATAAACGTAAAAGAGCCTTTATTTCCTGTGGACCTTATTGTTGTCTACAGAGATAATAGCCAGCCCAGAGGACAATGTCTACACGTCGCTATATCCCGGATTAGCCGATTCGCTCGCTCGTTCTCGGGGCGGTCGGTATTGACCACGAAAGAGAAGAAGAAGAAGAACATCCGCTAATACCAGCCCTTCTCCATATGGCCACCATACGCCGTGGTCCTTCGGTTTAATTGAAAACCTGGAGAGGGGCAGGGCAAGCAGGAATAAGAGAAGTGGAAATAAAAAAAGAAGAAGAGGAAATGTCGCAGACGAAGAGGAAGGGTGGGGGTAATCCAGGAGTCGAGGTTGATGAGAAGGGAGTCAGTCCTCGGGGAAAGTCAGCTGCACGGGGTCCAGATTGGAAGTGGTGGGACGGGAGGGGAAAGAAAATTGAAATCTCGAAATGATAAAAGTGAAGCGAGGGGCATTAGCGTAATCCGAGAAATGAAACAGTGCCGGCACCGCGCGACCCTTCAACCGCACTGTCGTCATCGTCGTCGTCATCCATCGTCTTCATTAATTGCATACATGCCGATAACAGTCCTTTCAATCATGTGCTTATCTCAGTCCGGTCACATGCATCCCAAATATTGCTTCAGAGCACAGACTGTCTTATGTCAGCGGAACTCGCGACGCGACCTAGCGACATGCGACTGGTCTTCAAACGCTAATGTTCACAACTTATCACTGTCGCGCAAAATTCGGCTGAAAAAAAGCTTTTCTTATTGTTATGTTTACTTTCTCTACACATACTATGTACATAGTGTATAGAGAAGTAATTCTATTGCACCCAAAATTCGATACCGAGATTTCACCGGAAATACATGTTTTGGGTCCCCCTAAATCCAAAAAAAAAAATCAGTTTTGGAAAAAGGTCCGTGTGTGTGTGTCTGTGCGTCTGTGGACAGCATAGCTCAAAAACGAAAAGACCGTTAAATACCAAACTTGGTATTTCAGTTTGGTATCTTCCAAGGATGCGACACGAAGATTTTCAAGAAAATCCCCCCACCCCAATTTCCCTTTATATGGCACTTTTTTCGAAAATTTTGATTTACTCAAAAATGACTCTAACGATTTTGATTAAAAGATCGTATAATAAAAATATTTACCTGACAAATAATATGAATATCTTGAATTTTCTGGGAATAGCCTCTGAAGACTACTTTATTCTGGATGAATTTTGCATAACTGCTAAACCGTAAGAAAGGAACAAAAACTTACACATTAAAACTTACATTAAAACAACCACAATTTATATTATATACAATTTTTCGAGGAGTTGGTCTCTTTTGAGATATTCCTTGTTTTTGGCTTCAGTTTTGAAAAACTAGTAGTTTTCTCAAACAGGAATTTGTCAACTTGTGTCCGTACAAACAAAGGAACTTCAGTCACCCAGTAACCAGCTTTTGACTTCACTTTAACCTATGACACTCCCATATTTCGCTTCTACTTACAAGGAAGCAAGTAATAAGAACTATTTCTGCTAATTTTTTCTCGATTAGCATGGTGCAAATAGAAGAATAAGCTTATTAACAATAATTTGTTACACAGAAGTAGAGAAAGTCATGTGAATGGAACACATCAGATTTTGTTACTTTCTCTAGCCCCATATGTACAATGTACATAGGGATAGAGAATTATTGTATTCCACCCAAAAATTTGATGTCGAGATTTCACCGGAAATACATGTTTTAGGGCCCTCTGAATCCAAAAAAAAAAAAAAACATTTTCCGAAACATGTGTATGAGTGTGTGTGTGTCTGTGGACAGCATAGCTAAAAAACGAAAAGGCGGTTAGATACCAAACTTGGTATTTTAGTTTGGTGTTTTTTAAGGGTGCGACACGAAGATTTTCAAGAAAATCCCCCCTAACTACCCTTTACACGGAAAAAAATTCGAAAATTTTGTTTTTTTTAAAAACGGCTCTAACGATTTTATTTAAAATACCACATATTAAATCCATTTCTATTACAAATAACATGTATATCTTGCATTTTCTGGGAATAGCTTCTAAAGACCCGTTTATTCTGGATGAATTTTGCTTAATTTGGCATAACTAGTAAACCGTAAGAGATAGAAAAAAACTTACTCTACAAAAAATGGAGATCTTGTTAAAATACACAAGTTATGTCATACACATTTTTTTCGTGGAGCTTACCGTTTTCGAGGTATTCCTTATTAATAGTTTCAATCGTGAGGTACTTATACTTTTCTCAGACGGAAGTGTGCGTGCTTCCTTTGTTCTACTCCTGGTTAAGCAAAGAAGCGATTTGCAATGACAATCGCATAACGACAGCTTTTAAAACATTTGACTATCTATCACTTTGGCCTTGTGCATTCCCTTAGTTCCAATCAACTTATAAGGAACTAAGTAATAAAATTCTGCTAATGTTTATCTCGATTAGCATGGTGTTGGAAGAAGAGTTATCTTTTGTAAGAAGTTTGTTTGTAGAGTAGCTAGAGAAAGACATGTGAGTGTAACACATCAGATTTTTCTTTTTTGGTTTTATAAATATTGCTTCAGAGCACAGACTATCTTATATCAGAGGAACTGGCCACGCGACTTAACGACATGCGACAAGATACTGGTCTTCAAACGCTAATGTTCACAGCTTATCACAAAAAATTTGGGTGGAAAAATATTTTATTGTTATTATTATGAATATTATTATATTATTATTGTTTTATTTTTTTATTTACTTCTTTGTGCTTTCAATATTGCTTCAGAGAACAGACTGTTTTATGACAGAAGAAATGGCGATACGACCCTGGCGACATGCGACAAAATAATGGTCTTCAAACGCTAATGTTCACAGCTTATAAAAAAGTCGGGTGGAAAAATCTTTTATTATTATTATTATTTACTTTTTTGTGCTTTCAATATTGCTTTAGAGCACAGATTGTCTTATTCAAGAAGAAATGGCGACACGACCTTGGCGACCTGCGACAACATACAACGTTAATGTTCACAGTTTATCACAAAACATTCGGGTGGAAAAAATCTTTATTATTATTTATTATTTTTATTTTTTTATTTACTGTTTTATGCTTTCAATATTGCTTCAGACACAGACTGTCTTATGCCAGAAGAAATGGCGGCACGACCTTGGCGACATGCGACAACATACTGATCTTCAAACGTTAATGTTCACAGCTTATAAAAAAATCGGGTGGAAAAAATCTTTATTATTATTTATTATTTTTATCCTCTTGTTTACTTTTTTGTGTTTTCAATATTCCTTCAGGGCACAGACTGTCTTATGGCAGAAGAAATGGCGACACGACCTTGGCGACATGCGACAACATACTGGACTTCAAGCGTTAGGCGACACTTATCGGGCGGAAAAAGCATATTTTTTAAAAATGCCTTGAGTATCTGAACAGCATTACTAAAAGATCTGTTATGTTACATTCAATGACTTTCTCTACATATTTTGTAACAACTATTCTTACAAAAGCTTATTACTTTCTCTAGAAAGTAGGTACAATGTACATAGTGGATAGAGAAGGTATTGTAGTCAACCCAACATTTCAATGGCAATATTTCAACAGAAATACGTGTGTTAGGGTCCTCTGAAGCCCACCCTCCAAATTAGAAAATAGTGGACAGCATTACCAAAAAACGAAAGTTCTGTTAAATACTTGGTATTTAAATTCAGTATCATCCACAAAGATTTTCAGGGAAATGCCCCCCACGTCCAACTATCCTTTACATAGAGCAGTTTGATTTTCTCCAAAATGGCTTTAGCTGTAAGAGATAGACAAAAACGTATTGCACAAAAACTAGATTTCGTTAAAACGTACAACTTGTCATGCACATTTTTTTGTAGAGTAACATTTCTGAGACATTGCATGTTATTGGTTTTAATTATAAACTATTCACAATTTTCTCTTTTCGCCTCTCTTTTGTAAACTCCTGGCAAGCAAAGAGAACGACATTTCCATTGTTTCACATAACCACCGGCTTTTAAAGGATACTACCATCACTTTAGCTTTGTGTATTCCTTTATTTCTCTTCTATTATAGAGGAGTAAGTAATAAACTAATTTCCGCTAATGTTTAACTCGTTAGTATGATGAAGATAAAAGAATAATCGTTTGTAAGAAAGTTTGTTTACGGAACTGCTGGAGAAAATTACATATATCGATATAAGCATTTGCTGAAATACTTTTATTACATATGTTCTTGTAGATACTAGGTTGAGGGGAACAGGGGGATGCACAAACCTAAAGCGAAGGCAAACTTTTCAAACCGAGCGGTATAGCTCAAACGGTAACGCGTCTTTGGCGAGCTTTCGGGTGGTCCTGGGTTACAATCCCATGGGCTGACCAATCTGGCTGGGGTTTCGCTTTTTTCAATTGCCAAGTTACGTAACTAAGGTACGTACTCAGTCGTAACTACCGGATTGAATCTTCAATATCACGACCTAAATGTCCATCATTAGTCTAAAATGTTTACATAGAGTAAGGTTGGAGGAATCGGGTCAAAAATTGGAAAAGTCTTCATGGCTGACAAGCCTTTAATATAAACTTCGATTACTTTTTATGCTTACAAACAGTGGTCTTTTATGAACACGTTTCACTATTTGAGAATGCAAAAATACTGTCCACTATTATATAAAATGAGTTTGTTGATAGTGCTGCCCTCCTCAAGTTGGATGAATCGGGTCAAAGAGATTGGTGAATAGGGTCAGTAGAAATATTCAAATATCATTCGACAACGATACATTTCCTGCAGAAAAATGTATTTTTACTCACTATACCAACACATCTCTCATGATATAATTCGTTTCCCTTGACACTGAATCCAGTCACCAAGTTTGACGGATAATGGGATCACTGTATTTTATCTGCAGAGTTCACAAGATGTAATTTTATAGTCGCCTTCATCGCTTCCTAATGATTCTGATGATGATGTAGACCGTTTATGCAATCACTTATTACTTAATGTTTTGTTGCTGAGGAAACAGTGTTCTTTTCTTTTGCAGCCTATCTGTGGTCTCTTGAATATTTTTGGAGAACTCAGAAGATGTGTTATTTGCTTTCTACCTGAACGTTTTGGCGTCATTTTGTTTGGAAATGGTAACAACTCATGTAATGAGATCGAAGGGGTTGGAAATGAGTTCTCTTCCTGTCCTGGATATGTTGAAGCTACTCAATTCAGATGGTCTTTCAGACGGTGAGTATCTTGGTGCGACCTAGAACTTAGAAGGAAAAAGTTATTTTCAGTTACTGCAATTTCATTAACTGGATAGATGCCTGTAGAACGAGATCCGCCTTCAGCATTTGGCGGTAAGTTTATTTTTGGTTTCTGCTTTTGTATTGCGTATAAAACTCATACGTTCATAATCGTAGATAGCTTTAAAAGAATTAAAATGATCTATCCAACGGTTGCAAGCGATGTGTCGTATTGCTATTTTGTTATTTGCTTCAGAGAATCGGAGAGCTTGTAAACTTTTATTTGATATATGACCATCTAATGACTTAGAACTGCGTCCAGGAATAATCCAACTGAATTCTGCCACTTCAGAATTTCCTCTTCATTAATCCATTTGGAGTCCGACATTGTGACCAAAGATCTATTAATTGCATTCTGATGTCATCTTCTGTCCACTGAGAGGTGTTTTTCACTTGCGTTTCCCCATCTATAATAAATACGATAAAAAAGAGAAAAAATAAAGAATCGACTTCAAAAATATTGACCCTTTTCACCCGCAATAATGTGACCCTATGCGCTTGAAATGCAGGACTTAATTTTTACCGTGTTGGTACACTTGCACAACAATGATATGGTGAGAACACCAACGTAACCTCGAACAAAAAGGATTAGCTTAAGAGACTACTACTGTTTAATAAATAATTAATAAAACTATTGCAACACATTCGATATAACTTCTATACTATTTTAAAGAGGGAAAACGCACCTCAAACAGCACATATTTCAAAGGAAACTTCATAACAATTAAACACGTCTCACACTGATTGCTTATTCCAATCTCAGGAAGAAGTTGCAATTATTGTCGCTAGATGGTAATAGTTACTTCATACTTCTTGTTTGGTAGCGAGGACGAAATATAAAACATTGAACCTATTCGCTTTCTGACCCGATTCGCCGGACCTTACCCTACATAAAAGCACAATTGACAATAGATGGTCCTTGCGATTGCGCTGCCATTTGAGGGAACCAACCAGTGAAAATTTCAATTTCAATGCTTCTTAAGCAATTACGTTCATTTTTTTATCACGTGCCTCTATTGTTCTATGTAACTAATTATAAAATTCTGAGAAAAATGCATCAAACTGTTTGAGAAAAAAACTTTTTTTTTAAGTACCCCATCATTGCGTTTCAATTGACAAAATTTTGTAACAAAACTTCATATTTACATTCCAGGAATATCACTGAGAATAAAATTAATTAATTAAATATTATTGCAGGAAAAGTTAAATAAACTATTCGTTCATACTTTTTTAATAATTTATGTAAATTGATTAAATCTGCTAATATCAATATACACAATTAATTTTACTTACTTAGAAAATTAATTTAATACTTTTTATTTATTATGATGTTAAGGTTCTCTGGTAGAAAAACTAAACTAATTGGTTAAAATAAGCAAGGATCATTTAAAGCAGTTACATGCGTTGGAAAATGCATTTAGAAAAACAGGTATTTTAATATTTGGAGCGTCGTTTGTTATCATTAAAACTTCCATTTAAAAGGTCACGCAACAAGGGTTTAAGTTGCAAGTGGCTGAAAATAACTTCGGCATATTAATCTACAAGGACCACGGTATATTAATGTGTTAAAATTCAAAAATAACATTTTCAAGATTTTGGGCCAATTTTCATACTATTCCTTTACCGCAGATAGTGTAAGCAATATACTAGACGGCACTCTAATCCCTTCTGCTTGTCATGGAGCGAAGTAGTGTGGTATATGGGGATGTGGCTCGTTGGGCGGTTTGAACCCTATCATCTGATTACAGATGGTGGAAGCAGTTAGAACAGAGGTCATGATGCCTGGCTCTACACGCCATTGTGACTACAGTTGGTGAAAGCAGTCAGACTCTGGCACCCTGTTGCCACCTGTTTGACACGAAGCTAAAGTGAAAGGCTATTGATCATTGCATGCCGCCTTCGAGGTATCCTATAGAATAGACCCGTCGTGATATGACCTACAAGTTAAAGCGACGTAAAACAAAATATTTGAGGGTTGATAGAAAAGTAATGCCTCCACCTTTGTTAATTGGGTTTGTATGGGAATATTTTAATAAATCAAACGCAGAAATAATCCTTAAATGTGATCTTTAAGAATCAATATTCACTTCTCCACATAATCACCAGCAAATTGGATACATTTCTGTCAACGATGAACAAGTTTTTTGAAGCCGTCACGAAAGAAGTCGACACTTTGTTTCCGCAACCACAGAGTTCTCTCAACATCTTTATCAGAAGCATAATGATGTCCCAGCATATTGTCTTTCATTATCGGGGACATATGGAGGTCAGACGGTGCTAAATCTGGACTGTATGGAGGATGCCATACGGTGGTGAGATTCAGTCTCAGAAGTTCTGCTATGGTGGCACGTGAAGTGTGTGGTTTGGCATTGTCATGCTGCAGGAAAACATTTCCCTTTTCCTTTCGGAACCTTGTTAGCCGTCGTTTCAGAGTTTGCAGCGTTGTGATGTAACGCCCTGAATTTATTGTTGTTCCTTCGATCAAGGAAATAAACATGAATAATGCAATCTGCATCCCAGAACACTGTGACCATGATTTTTCCACCTTCTTCTTTAATTTCTTTTTCTGGGGCGAGTCTTTGTGTCGATATTCCATAGACTGATGTTTCGTCTCCTGTCACAATTGAATGGAGAAAGACATCCCCTTCATTCTCGTAACGCGAGAGGAGTTCCTGGCAAATTTCAAGTCTGTGGCTTCCATTTCAGGAGTTAGCATCCGGGGTATCAATCGTGCACAGATCTTCCGATAGACAAGCAAAGTAATAATGTGTCCCACACGTTCTTGTGAAATGCCTGTTGTGCTTGCAGTTTCTCTCTGAGTGATACAACGATCGTCCTGAATCAATCTGTCAACATTTTGCTTGTGAAACTGGTAGTTGCCGTCACAGGACGTCCAACTCTTTGTTTGTCTCGCAAGTCAGATGTTCCCACCTCAACAACTTTAAACTTACTCGCTCAACGACGCACAGCACTCACATCAACACAATCCACATAAACTGTTTTCATTCTCTGATGAATCTCCTTTGGGGTGACACCTTCTGCTGTCAAGAATTCAATGACTGCACGTTGCTTAAATCGCATTGACCGACTGTCTGCGCAGGGTTTCATACTTTACACTTTAACAACACACCCGTTCAATGCTAAGGCTTCCCGCCAACTGGAGCTGTACGGAACAAGCCAGGATCTGCCGCATACCAATGCTGCCATCTGTTGAAGAGTTAGGAAGATGGAGGCATTACTTTTCATCTAACCCTCGTATAATAAATATATATTTCAAGAGCTATGTAATGCATTGGCATTCCGTTCTCTTTGTTTGACCAAGAGAAATAAAAACCACTAACAATTTTCCATTTGAGAAATGTATAAATATTTTATAAATTCAAACCAATAACTAGATATATTTCGAAAATAGTGAATACGGAAACATAAATTGTGTGTTTTAACGAGATCTACATTTCTCTATCTCTTATGCAAAAATCATCCAGAATGAACAGGACTTCAGGATATTACGAGAAAATTCAACATACAAATTTCATTTAGATTAAAATATCTTAAACATACGTATTTTATACAAAAGCGTTTGAACTCTTTTGAGAAAATCAAAATATGTGTTTCCAGTGAAATTGCGGTATCGACTTTTTGTGTGAAATACAATACTTTTCCCGCGTACTATGTAAATTGTATGAATAAAATATATTGCATGTAAGAGGTAGTTTTAGATGAGCGATTTCTTGAAAATCGTCGTATCCTTGGAAGATGCTGAACATTTAATATCAAGCTTGTTATTTAACCGACTTTTCGGTTTTGGATTATGCTCTTCACAGACCCAAACACTCATATAAATACGCATACACATATGGAGTGTTTTCTTTCTTTTTTATTCAGGAAACCACAGAAAATATATTTATGATGAAAGATCAATAATGAGTTTTTGGGTGGAGTATAATATTTCCACTGTTTACTATGCGTGTTAGTGAAAAGAGGCTTCCGACTCCCCAGAAAAATCTGGGGGTAGATAAGTAAAAAATGCGAGGACGGAACAGGTGAAAGGCCTGATCCTTGAAGGAAGAAAATAGATTCTTCTTAAGGATAATTACAGATGGATTTTAGATATCAAAACTGCACCCCTGCTGGTAAGTTAATCATTTTAGTGTTTTCACTAATATTTATTAAATGATTACTATACAAATCACATTTGTTTTCATAATTTTCAAACCTTCTCACTGGTTGGTCGCTTTTAAACGTCTCTGGTGAACGCTGGGTAACACAACTGGTTCATATGTCGACAGAAACGAGGATTATTTCTTCCATTCCAGTCATATATAGGGCAGGAGTTGCAATGATAGAATCAGACTTAAAAAGTCAGTACCATAGCCAGGATTTGAACCACAGATCTTCTGGTCTTCATCCAGTTTCCCTAACCAGCGAGCTACCATGGCAAAATGCCGGCAGGACAGTAAATTCTCCAACTAGCTCGCTTTTATCCCCCGGTGAATTGGAGATGACGTACCCCAATGGGCCTTACAAACTTCTGAAGTATTTATAGTTTAAACAGTTATTAGGCCAATCAATGGGAATTAATTATTTCTTTCACAGTAGTCGTGTGCAGTACAGAAGTTGGAAAGATTCAGACAGAAACACCGACTTTGTAGAAACGTCTTATTGAAAAATCTGATGTGTTCCATTCGCATGCTTTTCTCTAAATCTGTGTAACAAATTATTGTTAAAAAGCTTATTCTTCTAAGCAGTTCATGCTAATCGATATAAACTTAGTAGACAATGTCTTATTACTTGCTTCCTTGTAATAAGGGAGTACACTAGGCTAAAGCGATAGTTAAATCTTTTAAAAGCTGCTTGCTTTGGGATTGAAATTGGATTCCTTACATTACCAGGAATTTATAAATTCCGGTATGAGAAAATTTAAACTAAAACCAATACCAAAGAATATGTCACAAACATTGACATACATTGTATGTTTTAACGAAAACTACATTTTTGAGTAGTAAGTTTTTGTTTATCTCTTACCGTTCACCAGATACGCAAACATCAGAAAAATTCATCCAGAATGAAGAGCTCTTCAGAGGCTATTCCCAAAAGTTCAATACATATATTTATTGGTCATGTAAATGTTTTAAATATATATTTCAATCAAAATCGTTAGACCCATTTTTGAGAAAATGAACATTTTCGAAAATTATTGCATCTAAAGGGTAGTTGGGGTGAGGGGACTTTCTTAAAAATCTTCGTGTTATATCCTTGGAAGATTATAAACTAACATACCAAGCTTGGTATTTTACCGATTTTTCGTTTTGAGTTATCGTGTTCACACACACACGGACCTTTCTTTAAAACTGCTTTTTTGGACACAGAAGATCCTATATCGTATATTTCCGGTGAAATCTCGGTATTGAAATTTTGGCTGGAATGCAATACCTATCTTCTCTATACACTAGGTACATGGTACCTATAGAGAAAGTAAAATTTGGTTGTTTTTTTGGATCAGAGGGTCTGAAAACATATTGAAATGCTTGGTAAGGCAGTGGTTGAAATGGTGAGAGATACAGTGAATTTGAGCAGGCCGTTCTCATTTATAGGAAACTTAATGGAAAATGTTGACAGTATGAATGAAGCAAATCTTGGCCAGAAGACAACAACGGCCTTGTTCCTCAGGGTGTTCTACTTTTGCCCTTCGCTGATCTGACTTGCCAAATGACCGAGTGCTGGTGCCCTGTAAATCACAGGCAGTTAGATGAGCACATTACGCCGTAAAGTGGCGGAGATGAAATTACCGAGCCCTCGTTTGTTTCGGGGGTCCAGCAGCTACTGTGCACGTAAAACAAGTGGCTAGTCATCTTCTCTTGACAAATAATACCTCTTTTTTCCAACACGGGCGGCGCAAAAAAAAGAATTCCTCATAAATATTTCCCTGATGTTGGGGGAAGATAACGGACACTGCGGGGGGCGCCACGGCCCCGGGATCTTTTTATTCTTGTCACGCCGGATACTAATGGTAACAAAAAAGTTCTACATGATGCCTACTTACCTTACCTCAAACTTAGCGCGTCGTCTGTACTTCAATTTGCTTTCCAAATGTATACGTTCAGACAGAAGCGTCCACAAACTGAAACTAACTCAAAATGTATGATTTTTACTAGCAAAAAGGATTATTAAAGTAAGTTTTTTTGTTTATACATACCTTAAAATACTCTCTGGAATATCTCTCTTCTTGATTTTCTTTTAAAGTTTAAGATCATAAAAATAGACAAAATGCTGGATTTTGACAAATCACTGCCAATTATTGCAATGCAATTACAATTTTCAGTTTCAAACATCCATCGTGAGTACGATGGCTTGAAAACATTAAATATACCCTAAAAGCTATTATTACTATGATTGTTTTATTATCATTATTATATTTAAAATAGCAGCTAGGAAGCCAAGGAAAGGGAAAATAAAGTATGTAAATAAGACGCTTAATGAAAATAGAATAAGATGTAGTTTAGTGATAAAAGAAAGGAAGCTTACAATGGTTTAGACATGTAATTAGAATTGATGGCTGCAGATGGAAGAAACAGGAAAAGAAGACCAGATGGAATCTGGATAAATGGAGCAATAAGATATGTGGAACTGAAAAGACCTACAGGAAATAGAAGCTGAATAGGGAACAGTGGAGAAAGTGAATAAAATAGTGGGTATTTTAAGTAGTATTTTTAATTTTGTTGGCTGATAAAAACAATAGAAAGTAGAAATTCGTAACAAAATCTAATAATAATAAAAATAATAATAATAACAACAACAACAACAATGTGCATCTCTGTGAGTCTCGCTGTCTGCGGTTCCTTCACCTCATCGATTCCTTCCGAGGGCACACCCACAATCGATTGTTTACTTAATAATATATTTTATTCGTTAAATTATCGTTATATATCACTGGAGGGTTAATTCACCTACTTTCGTAAATTTATAGGAAATCTCGTCTGAACTTCTTGTCAGCTATGATTTGTTATTACACGAATGTTGTAATTAAAAGCATAATTTTACTTCTGGTTAGATTTTTTCATTTATTTACTCACTGCTTATCTATCCCACTAAAGCCATCAATATTTTCTTACACTTCACCACATAAAAAGTCTACCAAGACGATAAAAATTAAGAAACATAATCTGATTTGAGACGCAAACATGATTCTCTCTACCTACTTTGCTAGAATCAGTTCTTATAAAAGCCTATTCTTCTAAAATAAAGATGTTTTATTATGTATAACCTTATAGATGTCAGACAAATAAGGGAATTCATGAGCCTAAAGTGATAATCAATTCTTTTAAGAGCTTGCTAATACGCGAAAATTTTGAAAATCCGTTCTTCTTGCAAAACTAGGCTGAAATAAGTGAATAAGAACTATCATTTAGAATGGGATCAGTATTGGAAAATGTAAATCAATAATGGTTTTCTCCACCAAATAGAATTAGAAATTATATGCTTTAATGAAACTTTCATTTGTTGTGTACTAAGATTTTCTCTATCTGTTACGGTTTACTAGCAATAAAAAAGTTATCCAGGATTAATAGGACTTCAGAAGCTATTTATAGAAAATTCAAGATATATATTTCATTCATCATGAAATAAACAAATGATATTTTAAATAAATGGTATTTTAAATAAATGGTATTTTAAGCAAAATCGTTACTTCGAGAAAACCAAAATTTTCGAAACATTTTCTCTGCGGGGATCTTCATGAAAATGTTCGTTTCATAATCCTTAGAAGATGCTGAAGTGCAAATAGGTGTCAAATTTCGGTAAAAAATTCAAAAGTGGAGTCTCATAGCCTTGTTTTACATGTTTCCGTAGTTTCATAGTTCCATAACGTTTGTACGTAAAAAAAACTACATCATAATTTTAGAAAAAGGTCCATGTGTGAGTGTGTGTGTGGACAGCATAGCTCAAAAACTAAATGACCGTTAAATACCAAACTTAGCATTTAGTTTAGTATCTTACAAGGATGCAACACGAACATTTTCAGAAAATCCTCCACCCCAAGCTACCATTTACAAAGAATATTTTTAATTGTGTTTTTTCAAAAGTGGCTTTAGCAAGTTCGATTAAAATACCGTATTCATCGTAAATAAAATGTGTATCTTAAATTTTCTGGAAATAGCTACTAAAGACCTGTTTATTCTGGCTTAATTTTGCTGAATTTTGAATAACTGGTAAACCATAAAAGACACAATAACATTAATACATAAAAAATGTATGTAGATGTTAAAACAAACAATTTATATCACATACATTTTTGCTGCAGATTTGAACTGTTTTCGATACATCCCTTGTTATTGGTTTCAATTTTAAACTACGCATCTTCTTAAATGAGTCACATTTCATTCCATCTCTCTTTTGTTTTTCTGGAAGTGTAAAGCGAACCGAACTTTAATTGTTTCCATATCGATCGGCTTTCAAAAGAGTTGACTATCGCTTTAACCTGGTGTATCCCTTATTTCCCTTCTACTTATAAGGGGTTAAGTAGTCACTATTTTATTAATGTTTATCTCGTTTAGCATGATGTAGATAGAAAAATAATTTTTTGTAAGAAAAGTTTGTTTGCACATGTAGAGCAAGTAATGTGGATGCAGGAATATATGTTTTGAGGTCCGCTGAGTCGAAAAAGGAGATTTTTTTGAAAAATATCCGTGTGAGTATGTTTGTGTGTCTGTGGACAGGATAGATCAAAAAAGAAAGTATCATTAAATACCAAACTAGAATATTTTAGTTTAGTATCTCCCAAGGATGCTACACGAAGATTTTCAAGATAGTCCCCACCCCCAAATACCCAAATTTGATTTTCTCAAAAATGGCTCTAACGATTTTGATTAAATTATCGTATATTAAAGATATTTGTATCACAAATAATATGTTCATCTTGAATTATCCGGATATAGCCTCTGAAGACCTCTTTATTCTCGATGAATTAAGTTGATAAAGCGTAAGAGATAGGCAAAAATTTACCACACAAAAATACAGATTTCGTTAATACATATAATTTATGTCATATACGCTTTTTTGTAGAAGTGGCCTTTGAGATATTACCTGTTATTGATTTCAGCTTTAAAATACTTATAATGTTCTCAAACGGGACGATACAAAGTGCACCGAACCTCAATTGTTTCACATAGCGGATTTGACAATCGTTTTAGGGTGACGTAATTCTTTATTTCCCTTCTACTTAAAAGGCAGCAAGTAGTAAGATCAATTATGATAGCATTTATCTCGGTTGGCATGATGTAGATAAAAGAATAATCTTTGTAAGAATAGTTTCTATTTTTTTTTTCCTTGCTGTAATCAAAAACCATCTCCTCATATAATTCTTATGAGGCTGAAATTTCCACTGAAAGTGCAAGACAATATAGCTAAGAGAAATAAGTACTGCATTTGTTATTTATTGCATGGTTCTTGAAATAAAAATCTGATAAGCTTCATTCACATGACCATCTCTACATTTCTGTATCAAATTAATGTTTAACAAAAGCTAATTTTTCTATCTGCTTCATGCTAATCGAGATAAAATTGACAGAAATGGGCTTACATATTGCTTGCTTCCTTGTAAGTAGAAGGGAAATACACCAGTCTAAAGCGATAGTCAAATCTTTTAAAAGCTGGCTGGTATGTGGTAGGAATTCTTTTTACTGTATGACCAGGACCTGAGAAATTTCTTATGAGAGAAGTATACGTGTTTTCAAGCTGATACCAATATAAAGGAATCTCTCGGAAACAGCTAACACTACAAAAAAGAAGTATATGACATAAATTGTGTGTTTTAATGAGATTTACATTTTTGTGTGGTAACTTATTGTATAACTTTTACGGTTTGCCAGTTTTACAAAATCCATACAGAATGAAAAGATCCTCAGGGATTATTCCAAAAAAAATTCAAGATGTACATTTTATTTGTCATATAAATATATTTAATATGTGGCATTTTAATCAAAAACGTTAGAACCATTTTTTCGAAACTGTTTCTATGTAAAGGACAGTTTGGATTGAAGGATTTCCCTAAAATATTTGTGTCTCATCCTTGGAAGATACTTAAACTTAATTTGGTATTTAACGCTCTTTTCGTTTTTGAGTTATATTATCCAGACGCAAACACACACACACATACACACGTACACACACGCGCGACCGAAGCTTTTTCAAAAAATATTGCTTGATCTATTCACATGATTTTGATTTTTATAAAATAATATTCCAATATTAACATCATGGCAATCGAGATAAACATTAGCATAAATTCTTGTATCAGTTCCCTCTAAATATAAGGAAAATAAGGCAACACACTAGGCTAAAGCGATAGTCAACTTTTTTAAAACGCCGGTCGTAACGTGAAACAATTAGGTTTTTTTTTTTTTTTTTTTTTTTTTGCACCTCTCGTTTGACAAAAGTAACTTAACATTGAAACCAATAACAAGGAATATCTTTATTAGGCTAACTGTATAAAAAAGTATACATTACACTTTTACGTAGGAAGTTTTTGGCTATCTCTTACGAGTTACCAGTTATGCACTGTCATTCAAAATGAAGAGGTATTCAGAGGTTATTTCCAGATAATTCAAGATATACATTTCATTTGTTATGAAAATATATTTAATATGTTGTATTTTAATCAAAATAGTTAAAGCCATTTGTAATAAAAATATAAATTTCAAAAAACATTCCAAATGAAGAGTATGTAGGAGTTGGAACATTTTCTTGAAAACCTTTGTGTCGCATCTTTGAAAGATACTTAACTCAAATACCAACTTTGGTATTTATTATTGTTTTGGAGCTAAGCTGTTCACAGATACACACACGATTTTTTTCTGAAAATATTTTTGACTCAGTAGACCTCAAAACATATATTTACGATGAATTTTCGGTATCGAATTTTTGGATGGAGAACAATACCTTCTCTACCTACTATAATATACATAGTAGGTTTAGAGAAAGTAGTAGATAAAACATATGATATGACAGAAAAAATATTGTCATGAGTACATTAAATGTTTTTATATTCTCCACAGGAAGCAGATTTCAAAAATCTGAGACCGATGTCAATCACAGTTTAAAGAACATTCATTAATATTGCATTAAAATTGTAGGAGGAGATAGAAAAAATGGCGTGTCATTTACGCCCTTTAACTGCTGTGGTTCTCAGCGTCCCATTCTATATTGGGCGTGAAAGACCACTTAATTTTGCTCAGAGGCCTCTCTAGCAGGCTTGAGGTTCTTTTACGTGCCGTAAATATACGACACGGGACCAACGGCTTAACTTCCCTTCCGAAGGAAGCCATGCTAAGGATTTTTACACCCGAAAAAATCCATCGTCCTCCGCCGGGTTTGAACCCGCGACTTGGGTGTACGGAGTTAGCATGGTAATCATTACACCACGGAGGGCAACTAGGAGGAGATAGATTTTAACACAAAAATATTAGTATTATATTAGAATTAAAATTTGGTCATGTAGTACACGTGTACACATTTTTAAGCTTTTAGATTTAAACCTTCTCTACCTACTATTTATAATGTATACACGTGCTAGAGAACGTAAAGACTGTTAGCATTCGTAGTACTATTGAGTACAATTAATTTAGTGTAGAAGAATCTTATGTATACCACTGACCTGACTTTCTCTACATCTCTGTTACAAATTATTGTTAATAAACTTATTCTTCTATCTACTTCACGCTAATCGAGAGAAATATTAGCAAAGCGGTCTTATTAGTAGTTCCTTATAAGTAGGAAGGAAATAAGGCTAAACGACAGCAATATACTTTAAAATGTGGTTGCTATGGATTGAAACCCGTTTCTTTGTGTGGCCAGGAGTTGACAAGTGAACTGAAACCAGTAACAAGGAATGTCTCGAAAACGGTGAACTTCAGGAAAAAAATGTAATGACATAAATTGTGTTTTAAGGAGCTCTACATTTTTGTGTAGTAAGTTTTTTCTATTTCTTATTGTTTACTACTTAAGCAAATTTAAACAAAAAAATACTCATCTACAATAGAGATCTTTTAGATCTTCTAGAAAATTCAAGATTTACATGCCATGTAAATATCTTAAATATAAGAGATTTTAATAAAAATCGTTAGTCATTTTTTTGAGAAAATCAAAGTTTTGGAATTCTTTTTCCACGTAGAGGGTATTTGGAGGTTGAGAGGAAATACTGAACTTAAATACTAAGTTTGGTATTTTACCGATTTTTCATTTTTGAGTTAAAGTGTTCACAGACACACGGAGCTTTTTCTAAAAGCCTTTTTTTATACAGCGGGTCCCAAAACGTGTATTTGCGGTGAAATTTCGGTAACGAATTTTTGGATGGAATGCAATTAATAACTTCTCTACCTATATACCATGAACTATCTAGAAAAATTAAAAATATAATAGTTATTTACATCAATTACAGTTTCTACATCATTCATGAACATTTCTGGCTTCATTGCATTAAAATTGTATGAGCAGATGGATTTGAAAATACGTAAACATTAAATACTATAATAGTTATTTATTAGCCATGAGTAGAACAATTTAAAACGCGACCGAAAGGGACTTCTACCAGTGGATAATAGAGATTTGTCCACTTGATAATACATTATTTTATCCTACAGATACGATAAATTAATATATGACAAACATTCAGTTAATGATTTTACAACAAATAGTAATAAATTAAATAAGGAATAAGGCATTGAATTGCGGCGTTCTTATAGTTATAAAATACGGTGGGCTATGAATGAATACTAATTTTGTTTTTATTGCTGCTAGTTTCAAATTGATTAAGCTTACGATGGACGTTGAGAATGTTATTATATCGGTTCCAAATGATATATAAAATGAAGCAAAACAAGCAGTTGAGGCTTTATTACCGTCGACTTCACGGAAATTACACGAAAAAGAGTTTCAGCAATTTGATGCTGCTCTTGAAAGGTTATAGAAAAGTTGTAGTTATCAACCGTTTATTACTTTATACCACTCGTTACCGGAGCAACGAGTGAATTTTGTTTACTTTGTTTACTTTATCCCAACTTTATTGGGTTGACCCATAGGTCTTGTAGTACACGTGTACAAAAATTAAAGTTCCTAGCTTTAAACCAATAAGTGCTGGAGAAAGTAAAAGATAATAGCACTCGTATTACTACTGAATATAGTATAATTTAATGTACAAAAGTGAAATTTTATATTCTAATACATACCTATCATTAGAAGAATGCACCTTTCAGGAAACTTGTTAAATGAGATGAATCAGCGTAATGCTGAGAAAGCAGGCTATAAAACTGCTTCCACGCCATCATTATCATAACGTTGTGTCTGGGCAAGTGTGTGTGTGTGTGTGATCTTCATTCAGGTTTCCCATGGCAGGTCAGGTCATCCCCTCATCCTACCGTCCTGTCCATGTCTGTCAGGTGTCCAAGACTGCAAGCGATAGCTGCTTCTCAAACCGAGTCTCTTCGCTTCGCATCCCGACAGAGGCGGATGTGATTAAAAAAACCTACCAATTCCAGTCAGCGTTGATAGATGGCTGACAGTGATATTCATTTATTTTTGGATGACAGTGTTTTTATACGCTTCCCGTTCATGCTGTCCTGTTGAATTTTCTGCATTCAGCGCTGGTAATCTAACCTACCTGTGCGTTTTGTCTATTTTACTATATGTATGATGATGTATCTATGAACCTTGACCAAAAATTATGAAAAAATCTTATATGTTCCATTCACACGATTTTCTCAAGCTCTTCCACAAACAACTTTTCTTATAATAGATTACTCTTTTATCTATATCTTGTTAATCAAGATAAACATTGCCAGAACTGGTCTTATTACTTACTTCTTTGTAACTTAAAGGGAAATAAGGAAATGCATAGGCTAAAGCGATAGTCAGATCTTTTACAAGCCAGTCACTAAATGAAGCAATTTAAATTCGGTACTCTTTGCTTGCTATGACTAAATAAAAAAGCGATGAAAAGAAATATGTCTTCCGTTTGAGAAAAGTTTAAGTACTTTAAAACGGAAACCAATAACTCGGAATATCTCGAAAACGGTTAACTCTACAAAAATGTGTATGACATAAATTGAAAATTTTAATGAAATATACATTTCGTTTTGTCATAAAATATCTTAAACATATGATATTTCAAAAAAAAAAAAAAAACAGTTAGAGCCCATTTTGATAAAATAATTTTTTTTCGAAAAATTTTCCATGTAAAGGGTAGCTGTATATGGAGGATTTTCTTGAAAATCTTTGTGTCGCATCCTTGAAAGATACTGAACTTAAATACCAAGTTTGATATTTAACCGACTTTTCGTTTTTGAGCTATACTATCAGCATACACACAGTCAGACAGGAAAGCACACACACGGACATGTTTCTAAAAATAATCAGGATATCGAATTTTTAGGTGGAATACAATACCGTCTCTATTCTCTACGTACATTGTTCATATGAGCTAAAAAGTAAACAAATTAAAAAAAACTATTGTATTTCCTATTCTTGCCATGTGTAAGGCAGGAGTAGGAAAGTAGAGGTGGACCGAAAAATTCTATACCATAGCTGGGATTTGAACCACGGATCTCCCGGTGTATAGTCAGTGGCTGATGCTTATAAATGGGCTCTCCCAACTTTAATACTCAAAATGTCCCAGACGGTAAAATTTTAACTCTGTGTTTCGACGATTTTATGTTGTCTTTCAAAAGCACATTAAAGGAAGTGGTCAAAATGGTTTACGAAATAATGCTCCAATTTTGAGAAATAAATTAACATATTTTTGAAACATCAAGGCTTTGGAGAGTACAAAAGTAATACTTTTTCTACACTAACTAGGACTGTCGCCCTCCGTTGAGTAGTAGTTACCTAGCTAGCCTCTAAAATCTCAGATTACAGGTTCAAACCTAGCGGAGGGTGATGGGTTTTTTGGAAGGGAAGTAAAGCGGTGGCCTCATGTAATGTTTATTTGCACGTAAAAGAATCACATACCTTAAAAGAAGAAGGTTTCTGGGCAAAATTCCATTATTTTGGGTTCGCAAGTCGTGATTTCGTTCTACAGTGCCATCTGTGGGCGACAAGCCGACCCCTCGTCACCATGACGCATAGCGGCGAACTCACGAACTGGAAATTCAAATCCCATCACGGAAACATCGTAAGGATGACCTATGCTCTACTTAGGTGTTACAGGAAATAACTAACTAGGGCTACAATAAAAATATAGTATGACAGATCTATTCGTGAATTCATTTGTAAAACTGGATTCTTTATATGAATGTTTTTAAAAATTCATCACGTAGTTAATTTTTATTATAACAATGACTTTAGAAAATAAAAAATATTATTTAAATAATCAAGTAAGCTAGAATGTTGATGCATGGCAAAAATATCAGTATTATAGTGTATGATAACTTGTATAAATTTCGGCAAGATACTTATCTTACATACTGTGGATTTTGTATATTATTACAGACTTGGATGATAGTTATTCATACCGAGTGGTTATGCCTAGGCGTCCCGGGTTTGATCTCAGGAAACCGTATGTGGGATTTGTATGGACGAGGCGGGGGCTTTCCTATTTTCCCTGCCATTCATTCCACGAATTGCTCATAATCATCTTTCCTTTTATACCTTTCACTGTCATTTCATATCATCCACTCCTTCACTTTCATACCTAGCTTCTCTCTTATCCAAAACCTCTGCTTCCTCAACTGACGTCTGACCCCAAACGCTGGCCAGGAGGATAAAGAAAGAGAGGAAGAAAGAAAGAAGAAAAATTGTCCGGGTTCAATTGCAGGTGACCACATATGAGATTTGTTGGATGAAGCAGCATCTGGGCAAGTTTTCTCTGGGTTTCTGATTTCCTCCAACACTCATTCCAACAAATGGTCCATCATTAACCGTTCCAGTCACAATTTCGCCTTTATTTCATACCAAGCATTGGGCTGATACGAGACTCTATCCGACCCATAGCCGAGCCCGTGTGCCCCTCAACAGGCAGCTCACATCAGACATTAGCTGTAGGTTCTCCACCTTTTCTTTCTGAGTTATTGCGTTCACAGGCACTCGGACACAGGAAACACTCACCCACACACATATGGACCTTCTTCGATAAATGAACACCTCATTATGCGTGAATATTCTTCGATAATAAGCAATAATTTATTAATTACAAACTGTACTACAGTATTCCTTGTACCTTCATACTATGCAGGACTTAGCAGAAATATAAAAAAAAAAAATCTGATGTGTTCCATGCACATGACTTTCTCTACAACTCTGCAATAAATGATTGTTAAAAAGCTTATGCTTCTATTTACTTCCTGCTAATCGAGAAAAAATTAGCAGAAATAGTCTTATTACTTACTTCCTTGTAAGTAGAAACGAAATAAGGAGTACCATAGGTTAAAATGTTGGTCAAAAGCTGGTTGCTATGTGACTGAAGTTCCTTTGTTTATATGGACACGAGTTCACAAAGTCCTGTATGAGAAAAGTATGTTTTTTATAGCTGAAACCAAAAACAAGGAATATCTCAAAAACAATCAACTCCACGAAAAAATGTATATAACATAAATTGTGTGTTTTAAAGTGCTCTACATTTGATGTGTGGTAAGTTTTTGTCCATCTCTTACGGTTTAGCAGTTATGCAAAATTCCGTAAAATTGATCCTGAATGAAGTAGTCTTCAGAGGCTATTCCCAGAAAATTCAAGATATACATTTTATTTGTCAGGTAAATATCTTTAATATATGATATTTTTATCAAAATCGTTAGAGCCATTTTTTAAAAAATAAAAAATTTCGAAAAAAGTTCCATGTAAAGGGTAGTTTGCGTTGGGGGGATTTTTCTCAAAATCTTCGTGTCGCATCCCTGGAAGATACTAAACTTAAATACAAAGTTTGGTATTTTACCGACTTTTCGTTTTTGAGTTATCGTGTTAACAGACACACGGACACAGCGACACACGGACACAAACACACGGACCTTTTTTGTGAAAATGCTTTTTCGGATATATTTCCGGTGAAACCTCGATATCGAATTTTTGGGTGGAGGGCAATACCTTCTCTATACACTAAGCACATAGTGCGTGTAGAGAAAGTAATAATGCCCTTAATGACTCTGACATTCTTTCCTGAATGTTAATGCATATTTTAAATCTTTATCCAAGCAGAATACATTTTAACGAGTGTTAAAACAGAGATAGGGCCCCTAACCTGCTCTGCTACAATACAACCTCAATGTTCATGAAATGATGTCTTTCCTGGAAAGTATGGAAGCAACAGCACAGAATACACACATTTATATATGCATTTGTTTTATGGTTTATTACAGATGACTTCATGGGATAGCAAACGAACCAGAGAAATCCAAGCTTTCTACCATCTTGACTCTTCGGTATTCGTCAGGGAACTGGGGGAAAAAAGTATTTGGTTTAAAAGTTTAAAGTCTTTTAACCTGGTTGGTCATATCGGATGATAAATGAAATTGGGAAATGATAATCAAATGATCTCGAGGTCCATGGAATTTAAAGTTACTCGACAGGATAAAGGAAAACCACGAAAAAAAATTATCACGTAACTCACCCTAAGCGAATTCGAACTCATGTCCTGTTGAATGTACGGCAGACCCTACCCCCATTCGACCCAGGCGGGATTTTTTTATAATAGCTTAACATCCTTTAACCTGGTTGGTCATATCGGACAGTATGATTAGGGATTTCCTAAACATGAACGACTTTTCGGTGGAGAAAAATCTGCCTCGACTAGCAGAACAGACACAATTGTATAGGATAACCCACTGTAAAACGTTCCATTCTTCAGATACCTGGGAATCATGGTACAAAGTCGAGGAAACATATATGAGCTACACATTAAAAAGCGGATCTTGGCAGCTGGCACAAAAAAAAAAAAAAAAAAAAATAGTATAAAGAATCTAAACAATCATGAGTATAGCCATTACTCTGTTCTTCTGAAAATCTCACCAACCATAACTTACGGATTAGAAATTGTGTATTTGGGAAAACCTAAACAAGAGAAACCAAGGAGACATAGAAAATGCCGAAGCCAACTTCCTCAAAAGAACACTAGGCGTCTCCAAGTGTACACCATCACGCCTAACATATGTGCTACCGAAAAAACAATTCTTCATGGAAGAACTCCTCAAGTCCTTCTTCTATCTTGTACGAAAGCCTATGAACAATTACTCCAAGAACTCAAAAAGAAACAGCAGATGTGGTCGGATTTCTACTCCACAGACGAGATGATCTGCAGAGTTTGGACGCAAGCCAGATACGAGCTACGACATACCATGACGAGATTCGCTGCTCATTCCCATCACCGGGTTTGCCGGCCCGACAAATGCTACGAGCGGGAAGTCCAGTGCAAGTGTCCGGGTTAGATTGTGATGTATCATTTTAACTGGAGCCAAAAAATCTTATGTGCTCCATTCACATCTCTGTAACAAATCATTGTTAAAAAGCTTATTCTTCTATATATTTCATGCTAACCGAGACACACATAAGCATGTTGTTACTTAGTTCCTTATAAGTAAAATAGAAATAAAGGAATACACTGGGTTAAACCGACAGACAAATGTTTTAAAATGTGGTTGCTATGGGTTTAAATCCCTTTCTTTGCGAATCCAGGAGTTGACAAGTTTGCGTATGAGAAAGTATTTTAAAACTGAAACCAAAAACAAGGAATATCGCGAAAACGGTCAACTCCACGAAAAAAAGTATAGGATATAAATTGTGTGTTTTAAGGAGATCTACATCTTCTGTGTAGTATGTTTTTATCTATCTCTTAGGGTTTATCAGTTATGCAAAATTAAGAAAAATTCATCCAGCATACAGAGGTCTTCAGAGGCTATTCCCTGAAAATTTAAGATATACATTTTATTTCTCATATAAAAATCTTAAACATAAAAGCTTTTAAAAAAATCGTGAGAGCCATTTTTGAAAATACCAAAATTTTCGAAATGTTTTCCATGTAAAGGGTGGTTGGAAATGGAAGGATTTTCTGGAAAACCTTCATGTCGCATCCTTGGAAGATACCAAACTTAAATATCAGCTTTGCTATTTGACGGATTTTTCGTTTTTGAGCTATGCTGCCCACAGGCACACACAAGGATATTTTTCTAAAAATGCATGTGGGTTCAGGGGCCCCAAAATGTGTATTTCCGGTGAAATCTCGGTATCAAATTTTTGGGTGCATTACAATACCTTTTCTATGCATAGTAGGTATAGAAAAAGTAAAAAGGAACTTTCCTTTACGGACTTATGTAAAACTTAGATCAAAGTGAGAAACAACACACATTGTGTGTTTCTCTTTACTATTATTATTATTATAAGTAAAAAGATGGACAGAAAATAAGACCGTGACAGGCCACTTGGCCTAGCACTTGAAAGAATAATTATATTTATTACTTTAAAATAATATTGATTTTATAAAAAAGTATTTAAATCCTGCATAAAATACAGGGTGATTTGTATAGAGCTGACACATTTCTTTCATTAATTGTTTCAAAACGTGTTATGGTAGCGACAACTTATTATGCGTACATTTTAGAGGAATTTTGGGAGATTATTTACCTCTATAGCAAATGTTGAAAATGTCCTCCATCCTGCATAAAGCACAACTCAACACGTCGTTCCATGTTACTGGCCACTAGTTGGATGGAGGACTCTGTTGTCAATAGCTTGAATCTCCTTTGTGATGTGCTTCAGATCGTCCAATGTTTGGGGACGTGTTGCGTAAACCCAGTCTTTTAAGTAACCCCAATCCGGCGATGTCAAATCCGGAGATTATCGGTGGCCACAGGTTCCTGGAAATTATCCGGTTGTCAAAGAAACTTGCAATTAGGTTCATGGATTCATTTGATGTATGGCCTGTAGCGCCATCTTGCTGAAAATATCCTTGACCCAGCTCTACATCGTACTGCATTTTCACGTTGACTACAAGAACAAAATGTCGAAACAGCTTCCAACAATGCAATTAGGAATAAAACATAAACATTTGCGCATCTAGCGACAAGAAATCGAAACTCCAGAACATTCTGCTTAATTTGGTGCTAAAATTGGATCATTGAATGAATTTCCAAGGGAATAATTAACGAAAGAAATGTGTCAGTTCTACATAAATCACTCTGTATATAGAGCCGGGTATTACGATGTAGTAACTCCCAGACTGTTCTTACCATTAACAGCACATTACCGCTAAAGAACACGCGCGCAGGATGTTTGTCCTCGTGGCATAGCTTTACAACTTCCCTCTAATGAAAACAAGGTAATTGTGTCGTAGGAGAGAAAAAAAACCTAGGGTCGATTATGAGACCGCGACTTTTAGAAGAAAAGAAAAACGCCTCTAAAGTATGTTGGTATTAGCGAAACGTTACGCGGCCATTGTAGTAACGGCGCTGCCAACATGCCGGCCTTTGTTGCTCCTGTTTTCCTGAGAAGTTTAATTTAATTTCTATAGAACTCTGACAATAATAGCGGCCGCAAAACAAACGCCTGCCTAACAATCACAATATTGCTCGACACACACGTTCTCCATATTTGTCGTCCCGTTTTAATGTATCGTTATAGACCTGCATGGCAAAGTATTGTTGTCCAATAAACGTGTAGTGTGGTGGGGGAAATTAACATTAGAAGATCGTGCTAAGCGTGTAAACAGCGTTCAAAAAACTTCATTCTAAGCCCGTAAATGTAGTGTTTTCATGTTAGGGCACCTCGTTGTTTTCAATTAATTGGAATTTTTGTTACAAAATTAACCTTGCACATTATTTAGTTCTACCTTTATATTCCTCACTATATTAATATAGTAGTAATTTAAGTTCAACTACAAATTATGCAGCAAAATTGCTTTGAAACAACCTTGGTGACCCTAGAATGAACTTCAGGAGTACCAACCAGGTAACAAATTGATTTACCTAATGGAAATTGTGCACCATTTTGTTCTGTTTCAAAAATAAACTTTTAATTTTCCAGATAACTACATACAACTTATTTAATATAGCATACTTCCTCATTGTGATTTTATGAAGGCTTGCAGAAATTGTGAGGTATTTAAATCCTTCTGGATAACATTTGGCAACCTTGGAAACGAATATGCGCTAAGTTTGACAACGCAAAATATTGATGAAAAGCTTAATTTGCATTTGAGTGACATCAATTTTTTTAATTAAATTATTTATTGTCGCCCCAAGGCCACACGCAACACTATTAGATTATAACAATTAAACTTTAAAAATAAGTACATACAACAAAATACAAGGTCCATAATATTAACGAAGGATCAGCGAATTAAATTAATAACAGAAGCTATAGTACGTAATTGTAACAATATACGAGGTACGTCCAGAAAGTAAGTTCCGTTTCAATTTATCTGCGCTGCAGCGCTGCGATCGCAGTTCCGCGCATGCGCGGTAGACGTCTATATCAAGGAGAAGAAACATGCGCCATTTTGAGATCGCTGTCAGCCACATACGCTTTGTTGTGCTTGTTTACAATGTCGGTGTTGATTGAAAATCCCGCCGCTTGTGAAATCAGATCTGTGGTTCGTTTTCTGAATGCTAGGAAAGTGAAACCAATTGAAATTTATCGGCAAATTTGCGAAGTTTACGAACAAAATGCGATGAGTGATTCAATGGTGAGAAGATGGGTCCGACTGTTCAATGAAGGACGTAGTGAAGTGCACGATGAAGAACGAAGTGGGCGTCCATCTTTGGTTACAGAAGAACTGGTTCACGCGATTGATGACAAGATCCAGGAAAACCGCAAGTTTACAATTAGTGCTCTCGCTATGGAATTTCCCCAAAGCTCACGATCACTAATTCATGAAATTGTTACCGAAAAACTGAAATGTTGTAAGCTTTGCTCACGTTGGGTACCAAAGATTATTACTGAGCAACACAAAACAAAACGGATGGGTAGTGCACTTCAGTTTTTAATCCGTTATGATGAAGACGGCGAAGAATTTCTGACACAGTCACAGGAGATGAGACTTGGGTTTCTTACGACACCCCTGAAAGTAAGCGGCAATCAATGGAGTGGAGGCACACTTCATCCCCAGTAAAGGTTAAGCCGAAACAAATCTTGACACCTCGAAAAATGATGTGCACAGTGTTCTAGGACTGGAAAGGCATCTTACTCATAGATTTCTTACGGCGTGCCCAAACAATCAAAGCAGATGTTTATTGCGAGACACTTAGGACATTGCGCCGCGCAATACAGAATAAGCGCCGAGGAAGATGTTTTTCTTCACGACAACGCACGACCATACACTGCAAATGTGACGAAAAACTTCCTACAGGGATTTGGCTGGGACGTGTTTGACCATCCTCCGTACAGCCCTGACCTCGCTCCTAGCGACTTTCATCTGTTCTTACATCTCAAGTCTTTCCTTGGCGGTCAACACTTCAACAATGACGAAGAGCCTGAAAGAAAATGTTTCCAACTTTTTGAAGACACAGGTGGCAAACTTCTATGAAGAAGGTATACAAAAACTTGTGCCACTCAATGACAAATGCCTGCAAAATTTCGGCAGTTACGTGGAAAAGTAGTTTAAGAGTTGTAGAATTTTGTGCAGTAAATAATTATTCTGTATCTGTACACAATTTAATTTTATTTCCAAACGGAACTTACTTTCTAGACGTACCTCTCGTACAAACAGTAACAAAACTATGGGATTATTCGAATGCAAAATGTCGATGTATTCAATTCTTGGATGTTCTCAAGACATATCGAAATACTGTATTCGAAGCTTTCACTCGAATGGGTTTAGGTACCCCGTTTCTGGTGTGAGAACGTCTTGAATCCAGTATTCGTATGCTGCACTCGGATACGTGCAGGTGCAACGAACTGAATAAAGCTCTCGTCTCGAGGTGGTGTTGGCATAGCCTCACCTAAATCTGATTGGTGATACGTTTGGGTATTGGCCGGGAAGAGCGCAGGAATTTGATTGGTAATAAACATCCTTACTCATGAATAATTCTTGTTATTTTGTAAAAGAATTTTCGGATATTCAGGTCTTATAGTTCATAACGTTTTACGCTTTTCATTGATAATAATGTCCATAGTGCATGTAAACACCCAAAGAGTGTATACAATTAAAACTAAATACATGCATACTTAAATAATATGTCTTAATATACCTTAACATTTCTGTGTTCAAATAAAACGTTTTCCTGCCATTATTAGCTTTAGAATCACTGTAACACAGCGTTCACACATTCAGAGGAAAACATATTAAGCTCTTGCACTGCAATGAATTTTTAGGGATAAAAGATCCAAGATTACAATATTAGCACAGCAGTACTATATACTGTATTTATCGTTCTTTTATCTTTGTCGTCCAATACTTCCTGCGTATGCAGAAAATAGTAAAACCTAGCAACTAATTGTCAGTATCAAAATGCTGACGTGTTTTTCGTCTATCATTTGAACTGAATACTTTATTCGAGAACAACCATGATGAATATTAAAGAACATCACTCGAGTGATGATAATGCAGCATTCGAGAACTTGCATACGAAACCAGGTTGATTTCGATTAGCAAAAGCATTAATGAATAATATTAGTACTTGAGAACCACCTTGTTGAGAACTGAGAATAGCACACGATAGTGCAGCATCAGAGAACTTACTTACGAATACAAACTGATTTTGATGAGCGAAGGCTATAATAAGTAATAGTTGTATTCAAGAATTTGTATTTGAATGACAGTTTCGATTCTTAACAGTATTCGAATATGGAAACACAAAACAAAACGGTACAAAAAAAAAATAACTTTAGCAATGGCATTATATAAAGCATACATAGCTAGAAACCATTAATCACTTTAAATTAGACTTTTGTCAAGTAGTCCTAGTATCCTAGGTAGTACCTCTAGGTGTTTAAACATGCTTGAATATTTTTTACAGCTCTGTGGAGTTCCTTGACGATGTTTTGTACTTTCCTGTAGAGGGCATAGTGCTTGCAGTGGCAGATGATGTGTACTACTGTTATTGCCGGCGCAAAACTTCTGGAATCGTGACCCTGACCGCCAACCCAGCTACTGAGCCTAGCTTATCGGAGTTTGTGATATGATACTTTGCTTACTTAATGTCACAGCGAGCAAACTTTGTACAGTCTGCATCGAAAGTGTTCCGCATATGTTTGTACTCAAAGTGGGCAGTAAATAGTGTTCATTTTATTTATTTTATTTTTTAACCATGGCTCCTACGTATTCAAAACTAAGTGGCAAGGCATTACTTAGTCAGAGCAGAGAAATAATTGCAAGTGTCCTTGACTTCATGAAACAAGAGGCAGAGATGAAGGAAGAAAATGTATGTTCCCCGAGTTCTGCAAAAGCCTGTAGAAAGTGTATGAAAGAATAGTCAAGGCAACTGATATTTCACCGAGTTCCGTTTCCAGGGTTCTCAAAGATAAGAAAGAAAGAAAACTAAAACTTAATATATCACTTTTAATTAAAAGATATGGAACAGTTGTGCCGCCAGCGAATTGCAGAAATTGGCAGGCCAGAATGGGAAAATGTATGTCGAGAATGTTGAGAACATTGAAAATCATTAGAAAGAATTGTAGAAAATCAAAAAGAATTCTAATCCAGGATAATGGTGCAGAAAATAGCGATAGCGTTGATGATGACAATGACGTGAGCGAAGACGAAGGACTGTCAGGTGTGGAAGAATTGGAGGCAGACGATTGACATTGTTTATACCATACATTGTATTGTAGCGCCGTATAGTACAGGTGCATAAGAGGTGACAGATATTTGATATTATCTGTGATAGGCACTCTTTCAGCATGCATGAATCGACTGGTGAACTGCTTATCTGAAAGTACAACTCGCTTCCTAGCTCACATGTCCAGATCTGTTGTGCCAGTTTCTGCAGTAAGAACACTCAGGGGGTTGGTCATTTGTGAAGTGGTGTGCATGTAAATCTTGAATGGCCAATATGGAGTTTTCTAATAAGAACTTGATCTTTCTGATTAATGCAGTACACTGAAACGTGATAATTAACAGTACAGTTTAGAGTTTACAATTTGTAGGGAATTCCAGTGAACTTTCCATTGTTTTTATGTGGTGCTTGATAAACATGAGCATATCTGAATGGGTAATTTCCAAGTTAGCTTTAACCGTAGAACCGGAAGCTGCTTCTTTGGCCTCATTTCCAGCAATGCCAGTATGAGAACGAATCCAAATGAATGTTACTGTCTAACGTTTTTCCAGAAAAAAATTATAGAAGACGATGTATCGTAATGCGTCGAGGGAAGCGGTCTTGGCGAGCTTGAAGTGCACTTTTAGAATCACAGAAAATACTGAACTTGTGCTTAGAAAGACACTGGCTGTAGGATAAGGTTTCTTTAATTATCACAAGTTCGCAGAGGAAATTAGAGACGAAATGTGATAAGGAGAAAGAAACAATAGAGAAGTATTAGTTGTAACGGTACAAACACATCCTTGGGTAGTCTTTGAACCATCTGTGCATTTAAGACAGTTTTATGACAAACGAAATGCATCTCTTGAATTTTCTGAGAATAGATGTCCTCTTCATTCTGGATGAGTTTTGCATTGCTGTTTAACCGTTGCAAATAGACAAACTTCACCTTGTACAAGATCAATGAAGTTTCAACTCACTCTTAAAGATTTGACGCTCCCTTTAGCTAGCATATATCCTTATTTTCCTTTAATTAAAAGAAAGTATGTAAGAAAATTTAAATGTATATATTTCTATGGAAATATTCTTAAAGGATTTAAGTAAGTGAATTGACTATTTTTACTTTCTCTAGCAAGTATGTAAACCGTACATAGGGGATACAGAAGCTAGGTATTGTATTCCACCCAAAAATTCGATACTTAGATTTCACCGAAAATACATGTTTTGAGATCCCTGAAAAAAGCTTTTTAAAAACATGTCCGTATGTGTGTCTCTGGGCAGCATAGCTCAAAAACTTGGTATTTAAGTTCGGTATCTTCCAAGGATGCGACACCCCACCTCCAACTACCCTTTACATGGAACACTTTTCGAAAATGGTTCTAACGATTTTTATTAAAATACCATATGTTTGAAATATGTTCATGACAAACAAAATGTTTATCTTGAATTTTCTGGGAATAGCCTCTGAAGACCTCTTCATTCTGGATGATCTTTGCATAACTATTGCATAACTGGTAAACTCTAAGAAACAAAAACTTACTACACAAAAAAATGTAGATCTCATTAAAACACACAATTTATGTCACATACATTTTTTTTTAGACTTAACATTTTCGAGATATTTCGAGTTATTGGTCTCAGTTTTAACTACTTAAACTTTTCTCAAACGGGAAGACATCTTTATTTTCGTCTCTCTTGTTTACTCCTAGAAGCAAAGAGAGCAGAATTTCAATTGTTTCACATATTACCGGCTTTAAAAAGATTTGACTGTCACTTTAGCCTTAAGCATTTCCTTATTTCCCTTCAACTTACAAAGAAGAAAAAAGTACCTAATAAGATCAATTCTGGTAATGTTTATCTTGATTAGAATGATGCAAATAAAAGAATATTTCTTTGTAAGAAATGTTGTTTGTGGAACAGCTAGAGAATGTCATGTGAATGGAACACATAAGATTATTTGTTTTGAATATGTAATTCGTAATGTACACCTGTGAAATTGTAATGGGTAGAAACACTCTGGGAATTTACCACATCACATTTTTTGACATAAGAGTTAAATATGTCTGTTTGTGTATAAATGTTGAAGCAATATTGTTTTGGAAAGATAGACTTTCCTTGCGTTTTTGTTTTCTCATCAGTCAGTTTTTACTTTCTCTACACGCACTATGTATATAGTGTATAGAGAAGATATTGTATTGCACCCAAAATTTGATACCGAGATTTCGCCGGAAATACATGTTTTGAAACCACCTGAATCAAAAAAAAGAATTTTTAGAATAATGTCCGTGTGTGTATGTATGTGGGCAGCATAGCTCAAAAACGAAAAAACCTTAGAAACCAAACTTGGAATTTAAATTTGCTATCTTCCAAGGATGTGATACGAAGATTTTGATAAAAAAATCAAATTTTTTTATTTTCTCAAAAATGGCTGTAACGATTTTGATTAAAATCTCTTATATGTAAGATATTTACATAACAAAAGAAATGAATATCTTCGATTTTCTGGAAATAGCCTTTGAAAATAAGTTTATTCTGGATGAATTTTGTGGAATTTTGCATAACTGGTAAACCATAAGAGATATAAAAAAACTTACCAAACAAAAAATGTAGAGCTCGTTAAAACACACAATTTATGTTATCTACATTTTCTTCGTGAGGTTGATCATTTCTAAGACATTCCTTGTTATTTGTTTCAGTTTTAAAATACTTAAATTTTTCACATACGAGAACTTCTCAAATCCTGGCAATGCAAAGAAACGGATTTCCCCCACATGGCAACCAATGTTTATCGTTTCAGCCTAGGGTTTTCCATTATTTCTCTTCTACTTAAAAGAAAGCATTCATGATAATGTTTATCTCGATTAGCATGAAGTAGATAAAAGAATAAGCTTTTTAACAATAATTTGTAGTAGAGATGTAGAGAAAGTCATGTGAATGGAACACATGCGATTTTTTTATATGGTGACGAGATGTTTGATTTTAAATAAATAAACTGTTTTGGCAACGTAAAATTTTTAGTAACCAGGTAAGATTTTAAACTTGATTCACTTCTACTGACCTCGTCGGGAAAAAAGGTTAATTCTATAACAAGAATTACTTTTTTGGCATATTGCGCTGGAAAATGAAGTATTCGTGATATTCGACGAGATAATTAATACTTGCCAGTAAATGATTTTAATTATTGTCTGGATTTTTTTTTTTAACATCTAAGGCTTTGCACTTGAAACAACTCGTCTGTAGGTTCTTTTACGTTTGGTTTAAGTCATTTTATTTTCCTCAAACACACACATTCACTCTCACATACATACCTCCAGATTCTGTGGGGGATAGGGAATGGAATATTTTGGTCGAAGTGAGAAAGGAAGAAAATAACTAGAAAGGGAAAGATAAGAAATCCGTTGAGTTTTTCGACGATACTAGTTAATTTCGTCGGAATTATATTGAGTATATTTATAAACGATTTGGCGTGCTTCAAAACGAAGATTATCGTTTATACTGGAATTATTTGACGCTGGAAAATCATTAATAAAAACGAAGCTTGTTTGAAAAAGAATGTCTTCCATTCTGCACCAGTAACATGCCCTAAGAGGAAAGAGCTATGCCGGTCGACTGAGCAACCGATCCGCCACAATGTGATAAATGCATATAGGTAATCAACAAATGTTGCAAAAGCGCAACATTAAATGTTCTATCAAGCTGTCTTGCAGGTAGATACCTAAATTTTGGAAATAGAGGGTTTTGATGTCATGTAAGGGTAATTTAATCTGCCGTTGTTCAATACTGTAGTACATTTTAAAGGTAATTGTAGACTTATAGCAGGTGGCTATGGAAATCCAACATTAGGGAGGTATGAAGTCGTGACAACGCCTTGCTGACTCAGGTTGTAATGATCGGGGTGTGACCTCAAGCTGACAACATAACACGGGCCGACACGATCAGCCAACCAAAGATGGCACTTCCTTGGCTTGTATTGCCGACAAAGAGGCGGTCCGCGCGCTCCAAACGGACGTCATGCCAAACACAATCGATCGCAATCGATATCTCGATAACAGCTGACAGCCTCTCTCTAGTTTTTCTTCTTTTTTACTTGTTTTACAACACCTAGCGATGCATCTTCGGCATTCTTGCGACAATAGTGAGAACGCCGTGAAACATTTCTGAGAACGTGGCCTTTTTGACGAGACTTCTAACCTTTCGAAACGACCGCTCCTATCTGCTAGCACTGCAACCATTTAGTTGCATACAGAAAATTAATAGGGTTACACACCATATTTCTCTCTTACGTGGTTTCTGCTGTTTTGTATGTTAAAAATCTGATGTATTCCATTCACATAACTGTTCCAAATAAAAAGTATTCTTACAGAAGATATGCTTTTATCTGCATCATGCTAATACTATACTAAGTCTATTACTTCCTTGTAAGTAGATGGGAAATAAGGAAGTACACCAGGCTAAAGCGATAGTCACATGTTTTAAAAGCTATATAGAAACAATTCGCTTTGCATGGTTCTCTTTGTGAAAAGTTAGGTAGTTTAAAACTGAAATCAATAACTAGTAATATGTCAAAAGGATCAACTCTACAAGAAAAACATTTTCGAACATTTTTCCATTTAAAGGGTAGCTTATGCTGGGAAAACTTTTTCTTTTAAATCTTCGTCGCGCAAGTTTGGATTTTATCGGCCTTTTCGTTTTTTGAACAATGTTACCCCCTCCTACACCTTCGAGATTCAGGTCCTAACAGAGAAACATATTTTCAGTGAGATCTCGACATCGAATTTTGAATGGAATACAATACCTTCTCAACTACTATGTACATACGTGCCAAAGAAAGTAAAAATCTGATTTTTCACATTTACGTAACTTTTTCTACTCTCTAGAGTTTATGAATGTGTACAAACTATTCATAAAAAATTATTCTTCTGAATATCAAAAAGGTCTTAAACGAATGACAAGTTTGAAGAATTTGAACAATTATAATGGATATCCCAGAAATACCTTATAGCACAAAAAAGTAATTTTGAATAAACTGCATGTTTTAAGTAGAGCTACATTTTATGTCATTTAATGTTTACCATTATGCAACATTATACAGAATTCCTTCCAAATAAAGATCACCTCAAAGACTATTTCCAGAAAATTCAAGATATACACTTTATTTATCGTGGAGAAAATTTTGATATTATGATATTTTAATAAAAATCGTGTCATTTTTAAAAAAAAAATCTATAATTTTGTAAATTATTCTATGTAAACGATAGTTTGGAATGGGCAATTTTCGGGAAAATCTTCGTGTTGCATCCTTGAAGGATGCTGAACTCTACCTATTTTGGTGTTCATCGGTTTTGAGTTGTGTTCTTTACAAACATACAGAAACATAGACACATGGACTTTTTTTTTTAAAGTTATTTCCTGATTAGATTCGGGGTACCTTAAGATATATATTTCCTTTGCAATTTTGTCATGCACTTTTGGGTGGAGTACAATTACTACTATTTACCCATCCATGTAAGTGGTAGTGAAATTAAAAATATGTTCTGCAAGCAAATTATTCTTAAAAATGATTATTCTTTTTATTTACATCGTGCTAAGCAAGATAGGTAACCATTACCAGAGATGGTCATATTACTCAATTTCTTAAAAGTAGAAGGGAAGGGCACTAGACTAAAGCGAGTCTAATCTTTTAAAAGTTGTCAACATTATCCGATTGTCATTGAAATTTGGTTCTCTTTCCATGCCCAGGAGTAAAGCAATATATATATATGAAACGGACAAGGACCTCCCTTTTGAGAAAAGATAAAGTATTTTAACATTGCAAATTATAACAGTGAATATTTTGAAAATGTTTAACTAAAAAAAATTGCATATGACAAATTGTGTGTTTTAACATCCAGGCCGCGCCGTGGCCGAGTGGTTAGACCATACGCCTCTCAACTAGACGGGCCAAGCGATCGCATGTGAGATTTGTGGTGGACAAAGCGACGCAGGGGGGGTTTCTCCGGGTACTCCGGTTTCCACGTGTGCTCCGTATTCATCCGTGTATCCGCGGGGGAAACCGGAGTACCCGGAGAAAACCCCACTGCGTTGCTTTGTCCACCACAAATCTCACATGCGGTCGCTTGGCCCGTCTAGGTGAGAGGCGTATGGTCTAACCACTCGACCACGGCGCGGCCATCAGGTTTTGGAGAAAGCTATACACTCATGGACCTTTCTGTTATTCAGAGGCCCTAAAACATTTATTCCCGTGAAATCTGGGTATTGGGTAGAATACAATACCTTCTCTACCTACTTGTATATATTACATACGTGCTAGAGATAGTAAAAAGTAATTTTAAATATAGATAGAAATATTTTCCATACTTCGAAGTTTAATAAATTAATTTATCTTAGAGAAATAGCACTTAGAAAAGTAGCGTTTTTATTCAAATGGGAATAAAAACCGGAAGTTGACATTTAAAATAATAAACATGATCGTATTTTAAGAGTATTGGACAGGTTGGATGAGAAATGCTCTTTTTATTTATTCGAGTCTGATTAGGTTGAATTGCTCGCTAATGAAAGTAGGCGTACGAGTTTCTCCCTCGTAGCTCTTCTTGCAGGAGAAGGCGTACCAACAGTAGCTACGAATAAAGAAATGTCGCGCAGAAGGTGGGCAAAAAGTACTCATGTTGCAGAATGGTAAGGTGATCGCGCCGGGGGCGACACGAGTGTAATCACGGAGTGCAGTCACGACGCTACTTGTTACAGCTTTATCGATACGGACACAGACAAATGGTTCCATGTTGGCAACACTGCGGGGTATACCCAGTCTGTCGCCTGTAAAAATATTAGCTTCAGACTCCAGCACTCTTTCCGGACATGATGAGACTTCTGCAGCATTTATATGCGAGACTATGAGAACAGAAAGTTGTTTTAAATCGTAGTTACTGAGTATTCTTAAACCTTCTAATCTTTAACTCTAACAATATATTAATAATTAATTGTTAAAAGTTAATGGAATACTTCAGTGAAATTTGCTAAAAATTGGAAAAGAATTTAAAATAAGAACTGAAGCTTTCCTGGTGACGTATTAATTCAAAATCTTCAGGTAAAAACTTGGCTTGATACCAACGTTTCGAAGAAGTGCATCTTCCTCGTCTTCAGGGTGAACTGGTCTCTGCAAGCTCAATCCATAAGTTCACCCTGAAGACGAGGAAGATGCACTTCTTCGAAACGTTGGTATCAAGCCAAGTTTTTACCTGGTTAGAAGCCCGAGAAGATTTTGAATTATGGAAAAGAATTATAAATCTGGATCATAGCCTAACATGCCGCAAGAGCGTGTACTTTCAATGTAGAACTAGACTTTACTTTCTCTACCACTTACATGTACTTTTTTGGATAGTGTTTAATGCCTGCTTTTATTACAAATAACTCCGTAGTCATTGATGACACATGGAATGAAGATGGGGCACCGGTGGAATGCGATGGCGGGGGACACCGGAGAACTCGGAGAAAACCCGCTCCTGCATTGCTTTGTCCACCACAAATCCCACATGCGGTCGCTTGAGTTCGAACCCAGCCGCCTAAGTGGAGGCGAGTGGTCTAACCATTGGACCATAGCACGGCTAAATGTGTAGGAAATATTTTCCACACAAATATTACATGTTCATATTTTACTGTCACTGAAAATTGTTTTTTTTTTTATTTCTTTTTATACAGTTTAACATCCTTTAACCTGGTTGGTATATCAGACCATGAATGAAAATGGTGAAATGATGGTTAATGATCTCCGGATTCATGGAGCTTAAAGTTACTCGACATTCGTCTTCTCAGGATAAGGGAAAACCCCAATATAAACCTTATCCGGATAACTCACCCTAAGCGAAATTCGAACTCGCGCCCTGTTGAATGCGAGGCAGACACACTAACTCCATATTACCCAGGTAGGCTAATGCAATTTTGAACGATCCTCATAAGCGTATGCTACAAGCAAATTATGGTTAGCTCTTTTTATTTCCTCTAGCGCATATATACGACGAAGTAAATAGACAAAGTATTGTATTCCACCCAAAATTTCGTTACCAAAATTTTATCAGAAATACATGTTTTAGATTCCTCTGAATCAAAAAATAGCATTTTTAGAGAAACGTCCGCGCGCGCGTGTGTGTGTATGTGTGTGGACAGCATAACTCAAAAACGAAAAATGTGTTAAATACCAAAATCCAAATATGCAACACAAAGATTTTTTCAGGAAAATCCCACCACCAAAAACTAACCTTTATATGGAAAATTTGTCAAAAATGGCTCTAAAGGTTTTGATTAAAATGTCATATGTTTAAGATATTTTCATGACAAACGCAATAAATATCTTGAATTTTGTAGGAATAGCCTCTGAAGATCTCCTCATTCTAGATAACTTTTGTATAACTGCTTTACTATAAATGATAGACAAAAACTTACTACACAGAAAATGTAGATCTCGTTAATATACACAATTTATGTCATATACTTTATTATGGAGTTAACCGCTTCCGAGATATTCCGTGTTATTCTTTTATTTAAAGCTACTTAAACATTTCTCAAACGGTAGGCCATCTTTCTTTCGTCGGTCTTTTATTTACACCTGGAAGTAAAAGGAGAACGGAACTTCAATTATTTCACATAGAAACCAGCTTTTAAAATATTTGACTTCAGCCTAGTGTATTCCCTTATTTCCCTTCTGCTTACAATAACACCAATTCTGCTAACGTTTATCTCGATTAGCATGTTGCACACAAAAGAATAATATTTTGTAAGAAAAGTTTGTTTGCTGAACAGCTAGAGAAAGTAATGTCAATGGAACACATCATATATATATATATATATATATATATATATATATATATATATTTCACTTGGCACATTATATATTTGAATTTTCGCTCAGGATTTCATGAAAGTTGTCTTTGACAATGTAAATAATTTCAAGAAATTTAATTCATACAGCTAATAATCTACTAATCGTTATCAAAAGAGGATGGAGAAGAATATATCAATTGCAATTACTCATTAACTAGCCCTTTTCATTTTCCCAAAAATATCTCCAGCGATTGTGTTTAAAATGTTATACACTCCTCAAGAGTCAGGCAGTATGCAGCTTAGAGTGAATTTTTTATTAAACATTATGAAAAACCAACGTTAAAGAACCTACAGCCAAAATCAAAGCTCTCGATATATCACTATAAAAATTAAAGAGCTAAACAAATGATGCAATGGAAAGTGTATATTTTTACTTTATAAAAAAAATTATTTAAAACTTTTTCATCCCCGCGTGCAACATCATTTTAAGAAACTGCATTATTTTCCCATGGCTAGTTAACATCAATATGTAATTTTGACATTATGCTCTTAGTGTAACATTGGAAAAAGTATTTAACAGCTTAGCTGCAGGATTTAAGAATCCCTGTAATGATGTATTTGGTAATTATCTTTGGTTGGTCATCGTCCTCCGCGGTCTAGGGGTAAGTTTGAGCTATGCTGCGCACAAACCTTCGCGCGCATGCGCACACACACAGACACACGTGGACTTTTTTTTTTATTCAGGGGGTCCTCAAATCTTGTATTTCTGGTGAAGTATGGGATAGAATTTATGGGTAAAATACAGCAGCTTCTCTACCCACTAAGTACATATATAGTACTCGGTAGAAAAAGTAAAAAAACTCATTACTTCATGTTTGTTTCTTGGGGTTTGTTTAGGCCCAGTCATAGAGAAATTTGATGAGAATTGAGTGGAAACTAGTGTTGGTTAAAAGTGGAAAACTTATCGAATGAAAAAAAGAATATTATTCGTATCTAGGAGAATGTGGCTGTTCAGCCAGGCTAGCTTGGGTTCCTAGCGTTGAGGTGAAGAACTGCTTGGACTATGTTGGGACATACCACTATGGCTCGTTCCCCGTGCTTGTTTCGGCTACCCGTCGGACATTCTCATATCATCATCAATCAATTTACTGTCTGAGAGCATGTACATTACATAGACATTGTCAGTTATATAAAAAGGAAGTAATAACATTTAAAACAATGCCCACAGTCAGGAAGTACTGATACTAAACTCTTTAAAATATTCATCGACATCATATAGACATAGATCCAATAAACGTCTTTTAACTGTTATTTTAAAATCATTAATGTCAAGTTTTTAATATGCTGTGGCAGTACATTATACAATTTCACACCAAAGTCATTAAAACTGTTTTATTTGTTACATTTCTGCACAAGTTTATCCTTAACTGTAGATTATTTATGGTGTAATATTCATGAATAACATTACTGGCTAAGTGTGTTAATATTATTTTTTACGTAAAATAAACATTTACTAACATATAAGCAAACAACTGTAAGAATTTTCAACTTCCCAAATAATTGCCTGCAATGAGCTCTACTATCTACATTGCATATTAACCTTATTGCCTTGTTTTGTAATTTCAAGAGTCTTTTGACACTTGGGTCATTTCCCCATTCTAATATAGCATATGTCAGTTGATAGTCCTCCTGGGGCTTGGTGCACAATAATCCCATAGTAGCTGTAGGATGTAACCCACTCCGGAACCCACCAATTAACCAATCCGCGTACGCGGTTCTGTCTCTGGGGCAGAGCAACTCATCTAAACCCTTCGGACACTTTGCGACTTTTGTAACCTCAAGGAAGCAAGGTTGAGCGCAGAGAACCAAAGGGTGAAAAGATAAACACGAGTGCAAACATGGACGGGGTTCTTAATGATCCAGATTGAACCTCTCCGATGCCGCCTGGGTTCAGCTTACGAGCCCCGAGCGTTCGGGGATTCCCAAAATAGCACCTATCCCTAAAGCACCCGAGAGCGGTAGCGCGATGACGCCAAGAATAGACCTCTAAAGTGCTCAAGCCACCGACACCTGGTGCTTCAACCTTGAAGCAGATGATAAGGAAGTGATGAGAACAGGAAATAGACATATCAAAGAATCAGTCACACTACTTAGATGTAGGGAACAAGTCCGTGGGTTTTTCCATTAAGAAGATGCCTTTATTATATCCGGCCCTTTGCTTATGCCACTTACTATTATCGGTGAGAAACTTCCTTGTGATTGACATTTGTAGGGTGTGTCTTCAGTTGACAGGGGCTCGTCAGGTGCCTGACCAACCATTGTGTAAGAATGCATTACCGTTAGAGGCATGATGTCATCGACATTGCAACATCTATGGGTTCAGCGGACAGTTCGCGCGTCATTTTAACCCTATCGAACTAATATAGGCACAGGTAAAGGGCTACGTTAGTCGAAATAATACAACCATTAGGTTTAAGGGCCTAATGTTGAAAGGAATAGATGAAGTAACCGGTGAGAATTGGGGAAAAGGAATTCAACATATAAGTTGTGATAGAAAATGCATGGAAAGAAGAAGGCATTTTAGAGGAGGCAGTGGAATGTGTGATTATTAACTTAAGTAACACCAACAATTCCACTGAAGATAATAGAAGTTAATGTGATATCATTATCAGCGAAGAGGGACTGGAAGAAGATGAGCTGGGAGTGTAGCCGATGCCGACGGATAGCGAGTAAATGTGGCAAAAGTGTTCCGAGGCAGCCACAAGGTAATTTCTCACCAATAATAAATAGCTCCTGTCAGCTAAGCTATCCAGGATAGTTCGCAGAGGAGTCATCGATCAGACGTACACAATCTCCCATGGGTTTCGGGAACCACTATCTCGCCGAGTCCAACCCAAACCAAATCTTCGCTTCAGCATACTTCTAGTAATATCAGAAGTTCTATGAGTGCTGGAAGTCCGGCGGCTGAACAGGTTTTAATCTCCCCCCTGCGGGGAAAAGAAATTTCGAGGGATGTGACGCCCCTTCGCAGGGTTTACTTGGTAACACGGGAACCCCCCCCCTGGATCAGGAAGACAAGCCCGGGAAACAAGCCCACGATTTCCCAAATTCCGAGTCACATATGCTACCGGCTGAAATATCCTTTACTGATTTTTGGGTCCAGGCAAAATTGCAATATCCACTTTGGATCAAGTGAAATATTTCCTCTTTCTTAGGTATAAAAGGCAATCAAAGTTTGCCATCTAGCGAACTATCTTGGCTGAAATAAAAGCACGGAAAAGAAGTAAAGCGTACAAGCACGGTCCTATATCTGGATGAGGTAGGTAGGCACATCTGGGTTTTGGATTGACCTGCAGGAGGTAAAAGTTACCAACTCATCGTGCCAGCAGCGCTACCTGTCGAGTTTCATTACCTCAAACTTAACTAACGATTGGCAACTTGATTGAAATTTCATTCCAGGACCACAGGGTGAACAATAACACAATAACTGAACAAGGTTCCGGGTCAAACGTCACATCTCTCAACACTTCTCAAGTTTTGCTAGGGGTTTAGCTAATTGTAAACAATATATCTCAAGAATAAACCATAAGAACTATTCATTAAATACAACATTTTTCATTAAAGGTATATTTCTCTGTAATCAAAATGGTATTTCATATTCCTAATATCAATTTTCTACGAATAATTCCACTATAAGAATATCAGTAACCTTAATCAATTGGGGATTATTTTATCGTTTGGCTTTTAACCAGAGGCGTATGCTGTCCCTAAGCTGTAACCAGCTTTCTTTAGCTTTTTCTAGCTATATATGTACAATATTCATACTAGATAGAGAAGGTATTGTATTTCATCAAAAAATTCGATACCGAGGTTTCACCAGAAATATAAGTTTTGAAACCCCCTGAAAGCAAAAATAGTATTTTAGAAACATCCACGCCCGCGCGTGCGTGTTAACGATAAGCCGGTTAAATACCAAAATTTGGTATATAAGTTCAGTATCTTCCAAGAATACCCAGCCCTAACTGCCCTTTATATTGAACCTTTTTCGAACATGTTGATGTTCTAAAAAAATGGCTCTAACGATTTTGATTTAAATACCACATGTTTAAACTACTTTTATAACAAACATATTTTTTACTTCTTATTTCCAGTGAAATCTCGGTATCAAATGTCTGGGTGCAATACAATACCTTCTCTATATACTGTGTATATAGTACGTATACAGAAAGTAAAAACGTACAGTTAGTAAACATGGTCGAATGCGTCATCTACCATTTGAGAACTAATGTTAGTACGAGTATTACAATCATAACCTGATAAATTATTAATAGTACAATTCGCTGAATTGTCTTATCAAATACAACTCGTGTTTTCTCTCTTAGGACAATTCCGCTCCAGTCGTGAATTATCGACGATATGAACACACTCTTGGTATTAATTATGTAAATGTAGGTTATAATAGGTGGATTTTTTCGGCACCTTTGTATCGCAGCATGTAGCAGCATTAATTGACCTACCCCAACACAAAGCAGGGGCACACACCCACACGTAGCTTCGGTTAATGCTTCTTTAACACCCGGAAAATTGCTTCGTGTGGAAACAACAGACCCTCTGTAGTAGGTCTGCAAGAAAACAAGTCATTCTTCGCACTCACATCGTGACCGCCGAGGTGTTACCGAATGCAGCCGAAACCCTTGGCGTCTAAGTTGCTCAATCAAGATTCTATGTGGTCGTTCAGCAATTTGGTTTTTCTTTCTAATTAAAAAGTGTATTTTTAAGTCCAATGAGAGCGGAATATTTTTACTTTCTCTAGCCCCGTATGTACAGTGTACATAGGAATAGAGAAGTATTGTATTCCACCAAAAAATTCGATGTCGAAATTTCACCGGAAATACATGTATTAGGACCCCTGAATCCAAAAAAAGCATTTTCAGAAACAGGTCCGCGCGCGCGTGTGGTATTTAAGTTTGGTATCCTCCAAGGATACAACACGAAGATTTTTCAAGAAAATCCCCTCACCCCCAACTACTCTTTAAATGGAAATGTTTTTTCGAAAATCTTAACTTTTTCAAAAATGGGTCTAACGATTTTGATTAAAATGTCGTATATTACAGATATTTACCTGACAAATAAAATGTACATCTTGGATTTTTTGGGAATAGTCTCTGAAGACTACTTTATTCTGAATGAATTTTACGGAATTTTGCATAACTGCTAAACCGTAAAAAATATAGAGCACGTTAAAACACGCAATGTATATCATATACATTTGTTTTGTGGAGTTTTTCGTTTTTAGATATTCCTTGTTTTTGTTTCAGCTTTGAAAAACTTATACTTTTCTCATACGCAATTTGTCAACTCGTATCTATACAAACAAAGGTACTTCAGTCACATAGCAACCAACTTTTGAATATCACTTTAACCTATGGTACCATTATTTGCCTTCTACTTCCAAGGAAGCAAGTAATACGACTATTACCTGATAATTTTTCTCGATTAGCATAAAGTAAATAGAAATATAAGCTTTTTAACAATAGTTTGTTGCAGAGATTTAGAGAAAGTCATGTGAATATAACATATAGGATTTTTTACACTAATAGATATGTATTTAAACTCAATTTTTATTGTGATATGCCATGAGGCATTTTTTAATTTAATTTAAGTTTTATAATTCGTTATTTACTCTATGCTCATGAAGTCATACTTAAGAATTCATCGAAACAAAATTATCCATCGTACATCACTTAATGCAATGTTGTCAAGTCCTTTTACGCGAATAAATCACACTAACCGCCATACTATGTAAACTGTCTGCCCCTAAATTACGATGACTAGCAATACGCACTAAATACTCGTTAACTATGCCTTGCCTAAACTTAATCGTTACATAATAGATATAGTTAATTACTAGATAATTTATTCAGACCAAATGTCATCATAAGGGTAACATTCTTATTTTGACATTTTGGCAGAAAAAATCAAATATGTTCCATTCACACGACTTTCTGTACATCTCTGCAATAAGTTCTTGTTACAAAGCTTATCCTTCTCTTTACTTAGTGCTAATCGAAATTGGCAGAAAGGGTCTTACTAGCTGTTTCCTTGTAAGTGAAAGGGAAATCGAGAGTCAAATCTTTTAAAAGCTGGTTGCTATGTGATTGAAGTACCTTTGTTTGAATGGACAGAAGTTGACAAATTCCCGTAAAGGAAACTATAAGCATTTTAAAGCTGAAACTAATAACAAGGAATACCTCAAAAACTGTCAACTCCACGAAAAAAATGTATATAGCATAAATTGTATGTTTTAAAGAGCTCTACTTTTTTTTTTTTTTCTGTGGTAAGTTTTTATCTAGCTCTTATGGTTTACCAGTTATGCCAAATTCCAGAATAAACATGTCTTCAGAGGTTTTTCCCAGAAAATTGAAGATATACATTTTATTGTCACATAAATATTTAAAACATAAGGGATTTTAATCAAAATCTTTAGAGCCATTTTTGAGAAAATCAAAATTTTTGAATTTTTTTTCATGTAAAGGGTAGTTGGGTGTGCCGCATCCTTGGAAGATACCAAACTTAAATACCAAGTTTGGTATTTAGCGGTCTTTTCGTTTTTGAGCTATGCTGTCCTCAGACACACACACACATACACACACAAAAACACACAGACAAACACACACGGACATTTTTCTAAAAATGTTTTTTCTTTGGATCCAGGGCGTCTCAAAACAGGTACTTCCGGTGAAATCTCGATATTGAATTTTTGGGTGCATCACAATACCGTCTTTGTATACTATGTGCATACAACGTACAGAGAAAGTAAAAATAAGGATGTGTGCGATCCCGTTTCTTAATGCTGTGCAGGTCGGTATTACATTCAAAACAACATTCTTGTTCTCAGCAGACCCTGGTCAAATGAGACGAGACATGCCTCTGTGAGGCACACCAATAAATCCGTCTTATTAATCGGACGAGCCATTTTTGCTTTCTCTATACGCATTATGTACATAGTGTATAGAGGAAGTATTGTATTCCTCCCAAAACTTCGATACCGAGATTTCACCGGAAATACATGTTTTAGGACCCTCTGAATCCAAAAAATAACACATCTGGTTTTCTCATCATTGCCATCGTTATGGAAATCGCTACGCAAAACGCACTGCCTCACTCTCCATGGGTGCGTGAGCTAGACTAACGTAGATAGATGTATTTTTAACCCGATATAGGGCACCCTCTTTACTGCACAGCAGGTAAAACATAAAACAAATATGGTTCTTAAGTCTCTCTTACAGCATTTAATAATATTATGCTCTTTTTTAAGTTGTTAAACACTTCATCTAAATGCAATATGTAGGTACAGCGGTAGAGAAAAAAAATTCTGATGCGTTACACTCACATGACTTTCTCTAACTGTTCTTCAAACAAACTTTTTACAAAATATTCTTCTTCTTTCTGCACCATGCTAATCTGGATATCCATTAGCAGAAATTTTTATTACTTATTTATAAGTGGAAGTGAAGTAAAGGAAATCACTATCCTAAAGCGATAGTGTTAACTATTTTAAAAGTTATCGTTATACGATTGTCATTCAAATGTACTTCTTTGCTTGGCCAGAAGTAAAATAAGAGAAACACCGGCGATCTACTGTCTGAGAAAAACATTGAGTATTTTAAAACTGAAACCAACAAAAAGAAATATCTCGGAAAGTGGTACCTCTGCAACAAAAATGTAAAGGACATAAGTGGTGTGTTTTGACGAGATCTATATTTGTTGGTAGTAAATTTTTGTCCATCTGTTACGGCTTGCAGTTATCCAAAATTCATCTAGAATGGATAAGACTTCAGATGCTATTCTCAGAAAAATCAATATATACATTTTATATGTGATGTAAATAGCTTTAATATACGGTATTTTAATAAAAATAATAATTTTTGAGAACATAAAACTTTTCGAACTGTTTCAATGCAAGAGTTAGTTGGGGGTGTGGGGTTTCTTGAAAATCTTCTAGTCGTATCCATGGGAGAAACTGAAATTAAATACCAAGTTTGGCATTTAACGGGCTTTTCGTTTTTTGGGTTATGCTGTTCACAAAAAAGGACACAGTTACTGTTTTTTTAATACATACTACATTCAAAATGGTGCTTGAATGTGTAAATAACACAGAAAGAAATTACCATAAGAAAATTTATACAGCATTTCCTTCAAATCAGTTCCCTTCCACTGTTACTCATTTCTGTCACCGCGTGTAAAGAGTCTGGAAGTCATTTTCAGTTACCTGTCGTAGTGCCCTTGCCGCGTGTACAGTAATTTCTTCTCGTTCAAAAATATTGACTGAAACGTTTATGTCATTCATACACCTGAGTTTTCCTCATCGCTGCGTATCCGTCTCAATGTCTCTGTGGGAATTTTTTTTTTTTTTAATTATTTCATTTATATAGCTCCCTTTAGCATCTAAGGTCATATCGGGGGCTTTGCATTAGAAGCATTGTCTGTAGGTTTTTTACGTTGGGTTTAAATCGTTTTATTTTCCTCAAACACACACACATTCACTCTGACTTTCACACTTCCAGACTCTGTGGGGATAGGGAATAATTCTAGTTAAAGAAAAATTCCCAGCCCCATTTGGGAATTGAAATCCGGGTGAGAAGTCAGCTCGCTGACCACTCGTCCACGGAGGCAGTCGAGGGAGATTTGTTTAACAAAACACAGAACTTTATGTTCGAACGTGCTCTTTTGCCCGACATTATGAAATGTGATAAACGAACATACATACACAACAAAAACTAGCAAGAAAATTGAAATGAAATATTCTTACTTTCCTATACATTAAAGAGAAAATAAACGATTCCGAGGCATTTTTGAATCTAAGGTGAAATTCTAATATGGAATTATTGGGTGGAATACAGTACCGTCACTATCTACTATGTACGATGTATATATGCGCTAGAGAAAGTAAAAAATATGTATTCCATTCACATGATTTTCTCTACATCTTTGTACCAAATTATTATTAAAACTTGTGCTTCTATCTACTTCATTCTAATCCAGATAAATATAAGCAGAATTTTTTTTTGTAAGTAGAACGGAAATTAGGGAATACACTAGACTAAAACGATAGTGAAATATTTTAAAATCTGGTTGCCATGTGGATGAATTCCGTTTGTTGACATTACCAGGAGTTGAAAAATTCCCGTTTGTGAAATGTTTTAAGTATTTCAAAGCTGAAGCCAATATCATGAATAAGAGTATCTAAAAATGATCAATTGTATGAAAAAGTGTATATGCCATAAATTGTGTGCTTTAACGAGATCTACATTTTTTGTTCAGTAAGTTTTTGGCCTATCTCTTAAGGTTTAGCAGTTAAGCAAAATTCGGCAAATTTCATCCAGAATAAAGAGGTCTTTAGAAGTTGTACCCAGAAAATTCAAGATATGCATTTTATTTGTCGTGAAAATATCTTTAATATATGGCATTTTGACAACAATAGTTAGGGTCGTTTTTGAGAAAATCAATTTTTTGAAAATTTTTCCAAGTAAGGGGTACTTAGGGTGGAGGGATTTTCTTGAAAATCTTCGTGCCGCATTCTTGGAAGATACCAAACTTAAACATCAAGTTTGGTTTTTAACGGTCTTCTTGTTTATGAGCTATGCTGTCCACACACACAAACGGGACATTTTGCTAAAATGCTTTTTGGGGGGGGGGGATTTAGGGGGTTCCAAAACATGTGAAACTTCGGAGTCGAATTTTTGGGTGCAATAAAATACCTTCTCTATACACCATGTAGGTACACAGTACGTGTAGAGAAAGTAACTAGTTGCTAAGCAAAGCCAACAATCATTATTAGAATTAAAATTGAAATAAAATGTCGTCATGGACCTAAAGATAAAATATCCTTTACTTTCTTAAAGTAAAAGAGAAAATAAACAATTCCGGGGTAAAATACAATACTGCCCGCCTGGGTAGTGTGGTGGTAGCGTGTCTGCCTCACATTCAAAAGGTCGTGAGTTCGAATCTCACTTAGGGTGAGTGACCCGGATAAGGTTTTTTTCGGGGTTTTCCCTTATCCTGAGAAGACGAATGTCGAGTAACTTTAAGCTCCGTGGACCCCGAGATCATTTGAGCATCATTTCACCAATTTCATTCAGCGTCCGAAATGACCAACCAGGTTAAAGGACGTTAAACTACAACAAAAAAACAAACAAAACAAAAACCTTCTGTATGTACGTTTTACATATGCGCAAGAGAAAGTAAAAACTGGAGTATAAATGAAAGGAAAAACTGTCGATGTAGACAGCAACTTAACTATTTGCATAGGGGTAACACAAAAGCATGTTTTACAAGAATGCCATGTAAAATTCAGCAAGGCTTCTGACGGTACAACGCCTGCCGTCACGTGGCAATAAATTACCGAAAACAGGAAAGTTGCGAGTACGTTACTCGATAAGCCGAAAGCTATGTTGCCAACAGCAACAAACAGGGGTCGCAAGCAAGGGTTGTCCAAAATGATTAATCTACGTGTATTAACACAGAGCAGCGTAAAAAAAGAGAAAAAAATTTGTCTCCGGTACGATGTGAAAGGAGAAAGTGTCAACCGAATGAGAAGATTAAAGCGAGCGAAATCTCGCAATAAATACTGTATAATATGTTTATCGAAGCTGGTAAAATCATTAGTTAAGAGAGATGATGATAAAACACACATGAGGGGGCAGAGCGGGGTCTAATGAGAGGTGCAGGGGGAAGGACGGTTCATCAGGCGTCGTCATGGCAACCAGAGGGCTACAAAACATCAAACCTCGGATTGGTTATGGTACAGGCGTAACCCGTAATGTCGGCACTTTCTTCTGTGAGCAAAGCATGAGATTACCCCGCAAAGCACAGCATTTGAGAAGGGACAAAAAAATTACTCAGAAGGGTTGCTATGTTCATTTCAAAGGATGAGAGATCAAGGGTTAAATATTCAAAATGCTTTCTATTTAGACTACAGATATGCTCGTAGGCTTCAAACACAATTTATGCTTATGAGTAGTGATGGGATGTTACCACTATTTCTCGATACTCGATATCGATACTTATTTTTGAGAACCGATATTCGATAATCATTGTGTGTGCAAGTATGTGTCTGCATGTATGTATTTATTCCACTATAGTCGGTATTACCCGGTGACAGAATTAAATATGTACAAAATAATATTAAAATTATGTGTAATAACGCAATAAATAAGTATGCATTGAATAAAACAGTCCAACTACGAATTATAATTAAATAAGTTTATAAACAATTAATAAAAAGTATATGAACTAACAACTTCGAAACAGATTACTTTAATATCAGTTTATAGTAGCAGTATTCCCTGGAGCTCCTAAGTGAAGCATAGGGCTCAACATTGCAGATTCAGTTCAGTTTTAGACTAACGATCTTTCCTGGGCCTTTCCTATTGGTTACGGAGACAATATGGCTACGTGACAGCTGAACGATAGGTTTCGAGATTTTGTCGAGGTAAGGCTACGAACTGGATCGACATAAGGGATAAAAATTTGATGTAATCCATTCACATGACTTTCTCTATATCTCTGCAACAAACTTTTGTTAAAAAGTTTATGCTTCTATTTACTTCATGCTAAGTTAGAAAAAATTAGCAGAAATAGTCTTATTACTTGCTTCCCTGTAAGTAGAAGCGAAATAAGGGAGTAACATAGGTTAAAGTGATAGCAAAAGATGGTTGCTATGTGACTGAAGTTCCTTTGTTTGTATGAACAGGAGTTGACAAATTCCTGTATGAGAAAAGTAAGTTTTTTAAGGCTGAAACAAAAAACAAGGAATATTTAAAAAACGATCAACTCCACGAAAAAAGGTATAGAACATAAATTGTGTGTTTTAATGTGCTCTACATTTTGTGTGTGGTAAGTTTTTGTCTATCTCTTACGGTTTACCAGTTACACAAAATTCCGTAATATTCATCCAGAATAAACTAGTCTTCAGATGCTATTCCCAGAAAATTCAAGCTATACATATTATTTGGAAAGTATATATCTTTAATATATGATATTTTTATCAAAATCGTTTGAGCCATTTTTTAGAAAACCAAAATTTTCGAAAATGTTTCCATGTGAAGGGTAGTTGGGGGTGGGGGGATTTTCTTAAAAAATCTTCGTTTTGCACCCTTGGAAGATACTGAACTTAAATACCAAGTTTGGTATTTAACGGTCTTTTCGTTTTTGAGCTATGCTGCCCACAGATACACAGACACACACACACATACACACAAACACACACGGACGTTTTTCTATAAAACATTTTTTTGGATTCAGGTGGTCTCAAAACATGTATTTCCGGTGAAATCTCGGTATCGAATTTTTGGGTACAATGCAATACCTCCTCTATACACTATGTACATAGTACGTATAGAGAAAGTAAAAATGGACTTTCTGAAAATCGGTTCTTCTTTCCAATGTGAAATGCACAGTCTTCCGCTCGTTCTGTCTGTTGTGCATGTGCAATCGACCAATGGCAGAGTCAAATCTGAAACGGAACTAGAATCTGCAATGTCGCGCATAGGGCATCATTACGTTGCTTCTTTGATGTATTTGATTTCTAGTTCGTGAGTTCGCCGCTATACGTCATGATGACGAGGGATGGGCTCGTTGCCCACAGATGGTGCTGTACGCGAAATGGCAGAATTTTGCCCAGAAACCTTCTTCTTTCAAGGTATGAGGTTCTTTTACGTGCAAATAAATATTACACGGGACTACCGGCTTTAATTACCTTTTGAAAGAAGCCATGATAAGAATTCTTGCGTCCGAAAAAGTCCATCACCCACCGCCAGGTTTGAACCTGAAATCTTAGGTTTTAGAGGCTAGCATGGAAACCACTACACCACGGAGGTTAAGTGTCCTTTAAGCTAGTCTAAAGAAAATTAAAATTTTACATAAAACTTCAATAAAATCCCGTTTTTACAGCTGGCCACATGTACGTTTCCACACTTCTGAATGTGTTACATTTTGAACTTTCTTTCAATTATCTGTATACAATACAGGTAAAACTGTGCCACTTAGAGTTTTTGTTCATAATGCACAGAAACGACTTTGTACTCAGACTGTTAATGCATTTTTATTACAGACACCGATCGTTAGGTTTGCAATAATGCGCTTGCTCTTTCTTTGTCAACCCTTCACCATTTGGCACCGTGTGTCAATCAATTATACAGTTCATACAGCGTTTGAGAAAAAATACTGTATTGGTACAATGATCTCTATTCAGCGACAGTGGTCATTAAAATACGCATAAGTAAAAATGCACATTTTACAGCAGTTACAGACTGCCGTTGTAGATGGTGTGTTTCTTGTATACACCTGTAATCAATCCACCATATAACACGAGTATGTACTATATTGCTTTTTATTTATTTTAACCATTATTGTGCGTATTAAATATTAGTTATGATTTACTCATTGATTTTGTGACATTTCCGTATAAGCCGTTGTTTTTTTTTTTTGTTTGTTTTTTTTTTTTTTTTTGTAATTTGAGGTAGCCTCAGCCCTAATTAGCTCGAATTACCGGAGCTTTACTGTATTTCAAATCATTAACTATGTAATCAGTATCACCAATAAGTTTACCATTCGTATTTACAATATTAAATCATAAACATACACTTAAATATCATATAAAACGAAAATGTTTATCCAACATTTATTGTAATGTGATCTTTCGTAAATTTCTTCAAGAAGAGAGAACAGCCTTGAAAGACCGCAAAGGCAATTCATTCCCTTCTTTAATGGATCTATTAACAAAATAGATTTTCGTACGTCGAACAAATGATCGTTTCTGTGTAATATGTTGATTTCTATAATCTGTCAGTAACGTCCATCCATGCATTTAAAGCAGCATAAACTTCAAATAATGTGCATAACCTCTGTTTCTCACGCCTAACTTTTAACGGCTGCCATTTAATTTTCTCACCTTTTTTATGACCCAAAATGTATCTCATTTTGTGAATTTTACAGCTCTTCTCTGAAGATTTAGAATCTTTCTAACAACTCAATTTGATTAATTCTATAGGGGTCCCAACATGTTACTCCCTACCTCAACCTTATTAACTAAATTGTAGGCAATTTTCCAAGACTTTGTACTCTCCTTTTTTGGAATCCTCATTAAAAATGCAATATTTCCCACTCTTTATAAAACGCAGGCCTTTTTCACTGAATTTTGTTAATTTTATTAATTTTCAGTGTATATATACACATATAACAAATTCTGCATTGTATACTAATTCCGAAATTGTTTCGTTTTATATTCTCCAATTGACTTCAATTATATACATTCCCTATCATACCCATATTGTTTTAATGAACGCCACATTAACGGCTATTTTAGTTCAATGAATAAATCTAAATTTCCCTCCAGTATTTTCCATAATCGTCTATGTTAAATTACTTTAATAATTGTTCACCTGAGGTGCCATATTAGTAAAAGCGGGAGTTAAACGCTATAAAAAAGCTTCAATAATTGTACGAAGGTCAGCACAACGAAAATGTCAATATTACAAAATTCATAAATTCATTTTAATCAATATATCTGATTGAACGAATTTTTAAATGTTTTCCAGACTTATCGAACATTATCCTTTCCTGATTCAGAGATGGTTTGTTTATCTTGAAAAAAAAAAAACGTTGCAAAGAAGTGGTATTTTTATCCCTGACTAATTTGCCTCAACTTAAGTCATAAAAAGAGAAAGATCAAATGGGGTTCTATGTTCAGGTATTAACTTTTGATTTGTCTGCTTATCGTGGTCTCATCAAGTTTAACCTACATATAAGACTGGAATTTCAGTGTGCTCAGAAAAGGTCTAAAGAAATCAGATATAGCGAAGAAATACACAATCACTGCCTATACGCTTTCACATTTAATAAGGACCAAAAGAAAATAGAGGAAAGTGTCCAGTAAGTTTCCATCTGCAACACTAAACAATAAGAGGTGCTGAATAATGAACAAATCGACAAAGATGTTTATAAATGCGCAAGTTTATATTTTATTTCATGTTCATTTATTATTGTCTTATTCCATAACCATTTCGAATGTTTATACACATTCATACTAGGAAATATATATCGTATTAGATTTAAAAGATGACACTTTTCCCCATATCAAATAATAATATTTTATAAGCGATTTAAAGTTTTCAATATAACGAAATTAATTTCAAAGTCCCAAGAAATTGGTAATAACGATACTAGACTGCATTCGCAAGTGCTGCATTACCTTAGTTTACGTTATAATGTTGTCTACTGGATTTACAGATTTTTGTCACCAAAGTAAGTAAGAATAATGCCTCACATTCAAGAGATCCCGAGTTCGAATCTCGATTATTGATAAGACGAATGTTGGACCCGGACTGATGTCATTTCATCAATTTAATTCATAGTCCATATGACCTACAAGCTGTTCCACAAACAAATTATTCTTACAAAATATTATTATTTTATGTATTCCATACTAATACAATTAAGATAAACATTAGCAGAAATGATCTTATTACTTGCTTCCTTCTATATAGCGGGGCAATCACAGAATACAAGCTAAAGCGGCAGTCAAATCTTTTAAAGGCTGAGCTATATGTAAACGATTCAAGTTAGCACTTTGTATTACTAAAGAGAGATGAAAGAAATGTGACCCCGTTTGAGAAAAGTTACGCAGGTAGTTTGAAACTGAAACAAAGGTCAAGACATTACTCGAAAACAAAAATGTGTATGATATAAATTGCGTGTTTTAACAAGATCTACATTTTTGTGTTTTAAGTTTTTGTCTATCTCTTACGGTTTACCAGTTATGCATTTCAGTAAAATTCATCCACAATTAACAGGTCTTCAGAAGCTCTTCCCAGGAAATTCAAGATATACATTTTATTTGGCATGTAAATATCTTTAATATACTGCATTTTAATAAAAAATGTTGGAGCCATTTTTGATAAAAACAACAATTTCGAAAATTTTCCCATATAAAGGGTAGTTTTGGGTGGGGAATTTTATTGAAAATCTTCAAGTCCTATCCTTAGGAGACATGAAACGTAATACCAAGTTTCGTATTTTTTTGTTTTTGAACGATGATGTCCATAAACACATACACTGACATTTTTCTAAAAATGCTCTTTTGGATTCGGGAGGTCTCAAAATGTATATTTTCGAAGAAATCTTGGTATTGAAAATTGGCGTGAAATGCAGTAATTTCTCTCTTCTATGTACATTGTACATGATCTAGAGAAAGTAAAACTGTTTACTTCAGAAAAGCGTTAGTGTGTCAGCTAAATCCGCTTCATTCAGAACCCAGTTAACGCTGCATATTACACGAGTACCTCTACTCCTTCCCCAACTGTTTTACAAGCACCTCTGACATGTCCAAGCCATTTATTTCTGTATTCTTCTGTTTTTGTTACTTCAAGAGTCACATTGAAAATCATGAGCAACATGTTTACCTTCTCTAGCGTATGTGCAACGTACAAAGTGGATAAAAAAGATATTGTATTCCACCCAAAAATTCGATATCGAGATTTCACCGGAAATACATGTTTTGAGACCTCCTGAATAAAAAAAATATCTTTTTTTTTTTAGAAACATGTCCGTCTGTGTATGCGTGCATATATGTATGTCTGTGGGCAATATAGCTCAAAAACGAAAAGTCAGTTATATATCAAGCTTGGTTTTTAAGGATGCGACATGAAGATTTAAAAAAAAATGGTCCCCCCCCCCCGATGAACATTTTTGTTTTATCAAAAATGGCTCTAAGAATTTAGATTAAAATGTCATATATTTAAGATATTTTAATGACAGAAAAAATGTAGGTATATTTTGAATTTTCTGGGAACAGTGTATTGAAACCTCTTCATTCAGATGACTTTTGTATAACTTATGTATAACTGGTAAACCGTAACAGATAGACAAAAACTTACTACACATTGAAACTTACAATCTATGACAAACACACACATACATATTTTAAATATCGGTTACTATGTGAAGCGATTGAAATTCGGTTCTCTTTGCTTCTAGGAGTACACAAAACAGAGATGACTTCCGTTTATATATATATATATATATATATATATATATATATATATATAGTCATCCCTGGTCATAAAGATGACTTTCGTTTGAGAAAAGTTTAAGTAGATAGCTGAAAACTGAAACCAAATAACTCGAAATATCTTGAAAACGGTAAACTCTAACATATATATAGTCATCCCTCTTTTCTCTCTCTTTTGTTTACTCCTAGAAGCAAAGAGAACCGAATTTCAATCGCTTCACATAGCGACCGATATTTAAAATAGTTGACTATCGTTTTAGCCCAGTGGTAATGTTTATTTTGATTACCATGATGTAGAAAAAGAATAATCTTCTGTAAGAAAAGTTGTTTGTAGAAAAGCTAGAGTAAGTCATGTAAATGGAACATATCAGATATTTTTCTCATCTTTCAGCAAGTTTGAAAATATCATTACGATCAAAGTCAGTCCCAAGTGCCCCAAGACGCTGATGCACTGCTTTCCGAATATGCTCCAAGTGATGACATTCTATACTCTGGCGTTTTGTTTCAGGATTGTAATGATGGAGTCATTTTCATTGCCTATCACAATACACATCAAAAATCATCAGCTGCATTTTGAAACCTCTGAGGAAGGTTTTGGGTGATGGTTCATCTTGAAGTTTTTGTTCTACTACTATGCTGCACACACAGACATTTTTTTTAAAAGCACTTTTTTAAATTCGGGTGTCCTCTTAACACGCATTTCTGCGGAAATCTCGGTATCGAAATTTTTGGGTGGAATACAATACTTTCTCTACCTTCTACGTATGCATAGGGACATTAAGAAAGTCAAAATCATCAAAATGTATTAACCAATATACAAATTTCTTTTGAATATTCAAATATCAAACGTAGAACATATCAATAACATTAAAAGTATAAACAAAAATAAATTGATGAAAATGAAAGAATTGTACGAAAGGAAAGTTGATTAAGACCATAAATAGCTAAGTAAGAAGATGAGATATATAATAACTTGTATTTACTTAACTAAATATTTAAAAGAACATTTTAACTCTAAATAAAAATGCATGGGTAAAGTTAAAGGAAAAATTAATATAAAATCAATTTACATAAATAAAACTCAAATAGCTTTATTTGATTGATCGACAAATCTTTTAGCCTTATATTTCAAGTAAGGAACATACCCGCCTGCGGTGCCATAAGTAGTTAAAGCGGGCGTTAAACACTACCAAAAAAAAGTTACGTCTGCCCCTTCTGTAACTATCCCTTACAAGGTACCAATTGCATAGGAAAAGTTTTAAATTGCAGCATACCTATTTACTATATTTTTATTTCCTCCTTTTGTTAAGGTCATTTAATTTTTGCTGATTTTTCTACTCCTTTTAAATAAGATAGAAGGCCCAATTAGCAACAGTAATTGTCAACAACTATATACAGGCATATAATGTGTAATGACTAGAAGGCAGGAAAATGCCGGATTTAGGTTTGGTGCACACAGAGAATAACTATGGCATGGAACAGGCGTGGATCTACAGCCCATTTTGCACTACCTAGCACTGAATAGCATTGCTCACTGCCTTACCTCGTTCAGTTCCTGCTAAAGGAGGAACACTGAAGGGGAGCGCAGATTAAAAAATGTAGCAAATACGAAAGGGTAGACATTCGACACTGAACAAACTTGTGGATGATTTAAACATATTTTGAGTGACAGAAGTAGAGCCTTGAATTTATATACCGTAAAGGCATATCTTGTAATTCACTGCAATGACTTCTAAGTGAGCTTGGTTGATCTCTGTTCACTGTCTTTTCAATACTCTGCACATTGTTATCCTGCATTTTCTGCATCAAGCTTTATACTTTTATTTGTAAAAGTACAAAGTGTTTTTATGCAGAAACCATATTATGAAATAATTGATTTATTGTGCTACTTAATGAATTAGAACGATACATATATCAATACTGTAATGAGCTACTTTTGGAACAGATTATACCTCAACGTGTGCATGTTTACGCTACAAACGCCTCTTTATACTGCCCTGACTGCCCTGCGTGTTCCTAACGTGTGCGCTTCGAAACCCAAAACCGTGCTGTTGTCATGACTTTCCAATTGGAACTCGGTCGCAGCCCGAACTTCCGCAACATCTTCTGGTTTCGGAAACAGCAAATGACCATGTCACCTTAAAGAGATAGACCGATGATAGGATAGTGAAAATAGGATTGAAGTATCAACCGACAGGAAAGAAAGGCAAGGAGGCCAAAAAGTATATGGGAATCGGTGGACGAATTAAAGCTCAGAATGCAAAATGTGACACGGATAGACACCCCTTGAATATCGGAGTCAGAAGGATTGATGGCAGGCACACAGGTGTGCCGGATTTCGGTGTGCTCCTGTAACGTGCGTGGTTACAGTAGGTACGGAATATACACCCCTCCCACACTGACAATGGCGGAAAAGCGGATTGCGCGATTCATCTGTTTCTGTCTATTGAGTCGCGGTAATGAAGCCGCGAGCATAGGGTTGGCAAAGGGAGGGAGTGAAATACAAATTCCACCTCCCTCAAAACCACTCTTTATTAATGAAGAGATAAGAGCGCAGTTGACGAGTATCTGTCGACCAGGCACTGCAGGGAAATCTAGAGGAAAGAAGGAAAAATAATAATCTGGAGGGACACAATGGCAGGAGAAACAAAAACACTTTAATTGGGTCGCCACTAAGTTCGATTGTTTATCTTACGTTTGGGAAGACAGTGGTCAAAGGTCAGGCTTCAACCAGTGGATTCGGCAGAAAATAAACAAAGAAGTCTTTACATTTATCTCATTGATTACAGAACAGAATTGCTTTTGTAATCACGAAAATAACCTTCGACTGCTTATAAAAGTAAAAGTAACCATTGTGGTATTGAAAGAAGACAGTATTGAATTATAACCCAGAGTATATCTATTCAAATTTAATAGAATAGGCAAGTCTAAATTAAAGGAGCAGAGGTGAAAGAGCAGAAACTTCCTCTTCGTGTGAAGCATTGGGACATGCCACTATGCGACGTAATGGAACATTTGTAAACCCAAGACTATCGTTTGGTGTTCTTTTTTTTTTTTTTTTTTTTTTTTTGGAAAAGTTAGTCAATATCTACTGCTAAGCATGACGTACAAGACTTAATATATGAACCAAATGATCGTCGCGTAGTCCATTGCTATGCTGCTTTTTATATAACTAATTTTTAAAAATTTCATAGATTCCATTCACATAGCTGTCTAGCTTTTCAAATACAAACTATTGTTACAAAATAATATTAGTTTATTCACATCATACTAATTGAGATAGATATTACTAGAATTGCTAATATTACTTGTTTAATTCATCATAAGTAAAAAGGAAATAAGGCAGTACATTTTGCTAAGGCGATCGTCAAATCTTTTGAAAGCTGGTATGTAAAACAATTGAGGTTCGGTTCGCATTGTATGGTCCCATTTGAGAAAAATAAGACAGTTTTAATTGAAACTAATAAGATGGAATATCTCGAAAACGGTCATCTCTACAAGAAAAACACATGTAACATGAGGTATGTGTTTTAATGAGATCTACATTTTAGGTAGTAAGTTTTTGTGTATATTTTATGATTGACCAGTTATAGAAAATTCAGCAAAATGTATCCAGAATAAAGAGGTCTCCGGAGACAGCTCCCAGAAAATTCAAAATATAGGTACATTAAGATATAAATATCTTAAACACACGTATTTTAATCAAAACCATTAAGAGTCAATTTTCAAAAAAACAAAATGTTCAAACATTTTCCTATGTAAAGGGTAGTTTGCGGTGGAGAAATTTTCTTGAACATTTTCGCGTCGCAAATTTGGTTTAATTCTAAATTTGGTATTTAAGTTTAGTATCTTCCAAGGATACGATACGAAAATTTTCAAACAATGTCACTCCACCCCAAATTACCCTTTTAATGAGAATTTTTTCAAAATTTGCGATATTTTGTAAAATGGCTCTAAGGATTGTGATTAAATACAGATATTTACTTGACAAAATGTATACCTTGAATGTATATCCTGGAAGTCCTCTTCATTCTGAATGACCTTTGCATAACTAATAAATCGTAAGAGATTGTCAAAAACTTACTACACAAGAAATGTAGATCTCGTTAAAACACAAAATTTATGTCATATACATTTCTTTTGTACAGCTAACCATTTCGGACACATACCTTGTTATTGGTTTTAAAGTTTCCAATACTTAGATTTTTCTCAAAAGGAATGCTATTCGTCCTGGCCATGCAAACAGAAGGGAATTTCAATTGAAGCAATGTAATATTTCACACATGGAAAGCATACTCCAATCCTGCACTCGGCTTGTGTGAAAAAACAATTAATCCCATACGATTTTTTGTTTTGTTTTATTTTATACAGCTTCTGCAAGGTATTCTTACGAAACTTTTTAATCGATCTTGTTTATGAGATAAGTCACAATCATTTGTGTAGGTATTTACAAGGAGAATGGAAGAAACAGAGTGATAGATAAATTTTAAAGGAGGGTAGTTAGATTTCTTGAAAACCGAAATAGTGACAGTACTTAAAAACCCTTATGTGTTCTAATTAAATGATTCTCTATCTTTCTGCAAATAAACTATTCTTACAAAAGGTTATTATTTTATCTTCTTCATATTAGTAAATGTAAACATTAGCAGTTATGGTCTTATTACTTAGTTCTTTATAAGGAGAAGTGAAATAAAGGTATATACTAGACTAAACCGATAGTGAACTGTTTTAAAAGCAAGTCGCTGTATTATGCAGTTGAAATTCGGTCTCCTTCGCATGGCCAAGAGTAAAATAAAAGAGATGAAATGAATGGCGACTTCCTGTTTGAGAGAAGTTTTAAGTAGTTTAAGACTGAAACCAATAAGAAGGAATATCTTGGAAATCGTCAACTCTACAAAAAATAAATAAATAATAATTGGATATGTCATAAATTGTGTGCTTTAACGAGATCCACATTTTTTAGGTAATTACTGTCCATCTTTTACACTATACCAGTTATATCAAAATTATTCAGAACGAAGAGGTCCTCAGAGGCTATTGCCAGAATGTTCAAAATGTATAATTTATTTGTCATGAATATATCTTATACATTTGGTACATTCTCAAAATCGTTAGAACAATTTTTTAAAAATATTCCATGTAAAGTGTAGTTTAGGATGATAGGATTTTCCTATAGAAGATGCTGAGCTTAAATGCTAAGTTTGGTTTTTAACAAACCTTTCGTTTTGAGTTATGCTGATCACAGACATAAACAGGGAGGGACACACATACACAAAACAATTATATACAAAATGCCCCAGTACACCGTAAATACAACCGTACACATTGACAGGGTTGTAGAACCTATGGGCTATGGATTCTAAATTGTTTGTTAGAGCACAAAATGTGTTAAAGGTTAGCACGCCACTGATCAAACCGCCATGCGCCGTGACCTTAACACTAGAACATCAGAGCGCCTACATATAGTGGCATTATTCAGCGCTATGGTTTGAGTAAAAATGCTGAGGGAATTGGAGGTTCAAGTCTCCCTAGGTGCCTTTTTTTCCCCTCTTTTTTAGAATAACGTCATTTAACCTGGTTGGTCATATCGGTTGATGAATGAAATGGTGCTCAAATGATCTCGGGGTCCATAGAGCTTAAAGTTACTCGACATTCGTCTTCTGAGGATAAGGGAAAATCCCGAAAAAAACCTTATCCGGGCAACTCGCCTTAAGCGAGATTCGGACTCACGACCTTTTGAATGAGGCAGGCACGCTACCACCACGCTACCCAGGCGGGCTTTAGGTACCTTCATTACTTTCTATAGCCCGCATGTACAATGCACATAATAGATAGAGAAGGTATTGTATTCCACCCAAAAATTCGATACCGAATTTTCACCGGAAATAGCCGTTTTAGGGTCCCATGTATCCTAAAAAAATCATTTTTAGAAAAAAGTCCATGTGTGTGTCCGTGTGCCTGTGAATACGATAACTCAAAAACTAACATTCGGTAAAATACTAAACTTGGTATATAAGTTTAGTATCATCCAAGGATGCAACACGAAGATTTCGAACAAAAATCCCCCTTCCCTAAACTATCCTTTACATGACTCGAAAATGTTGAATTTCTCAAAAATGGCTCTGACGATTTTAATTAAAATGCCGCTGTGTTTTAACGAGATCTACATTTTGTGTGCAATAAGTTGTTTTCCTTCTCTTATGGTTTACCAGCTACGAAAAATTCAGCAAAATTCATTCAGAATAAAGAGGTCTTTAGAGGCTATTCACAGAAAATTCAAGACATGCATTTTATTTGTCACATAAGTATGTTAAATATAGGAGATTTTAATTAAAATCGTTAGTCATTTTTGAGAAACTCAACATTTTCGAAAAATGTTCTATGTAAAGGGTAGTTGGGTTGGGGGCTTTTCTTGAAAATCTTAGTGTCGTATCCTTGGAAGATTCCAAACTTAAATACCAAGTTTTTCGTTTTTTGATGCCGTATACACACACATACATACACACAAACACGCACACATGGACCTTTTTCTAGAAATGCTTTTTTGACTTCAGGAGGTCCCAAAACATGTATTTCCAGTGAATCCTCGGAATCGAATTTTTGTGTGCAATACAATACCTTCTCTATACACAATGTACATAGTACGAATAGAAAAAGTAAAATCTACACAATGGAAACTTACAGAGCGTGTGGATTCGATGACCAGCGCTATACCGACTCACCCATTGGGACTTATACCAGACTGCTCTAGCTAACTGCATTTGTTCTGATATCAACCGAGCGGTTACCAGTGGCGTGCACACCCTCAGAGAATGGACATTTTGCCAAAGTTGCAAGTCCAATAGTTTTAAATATCGTATTGATTATGCACAAATATTGCATTCCTTCAACTGATGACACACAAATGAGGCATTCTGAACGAAAATAGGACACACACGATGTTCTTTTGAATTACGGCCACTGATGTGCAATCCAGAAAACATGCCATAACTTTGACATATGGCAGAAGAGAAAATAGGTTTCCTATCTCAAAGTGTTTATCCAGGATCCCTCTACAATCCCCCCAATTTGTGTGGTTGAATTCTGGGACAGTGTGAGTGTGTGTGTGTGTGTGTGTGTGTGTGTGTTTGTGTGTAATACATTTCCGTCGAAATCTTTGTATCAAATGTTTGATATAATAACTCCATGGCACGACAGCTCATAAGGAACCTTGGTCTACCGCCCGGCCGCTGCGCCACCCATCTCGGTCCAGGGTAGACGTCAAGGATGGGATGCAGTATAGGAGGGTGAGATGTGGTCAGCGCCTCAATCCTTCCCGGCCGGTTAATGCGGTCCTCATGACTTGGAGCAGCTACTTCTTCTTCAAGTAGCTCCTCAATTGGCCCCCCCAGGGACGTCACGAGGCTGAGTACATCCCGGAGCAGGTCTCCCAGGGAGGGAAAAATCCCCACGATGGTACCAGGAATCGAACCAAGGTCTTCCGATTGGCATGCAGCTGCGCTGCGATAAGAAGAACAACCATAAAAGATTTGAGTGTAATACATTACCTTCTCTACCTACTATGTACATTGTACATACGTGGTCGGAAAAGTAAAAATAATAAAATTGTTAAAATGCAATTTTCTATGTTATTTTATTGGCAAAGGTAACATAACATACTTAAATGCAACATTTATCAAAGGAACCACTGGTATTTATTGGTCGTCTAGACACTTGAAGGACTAAAAATCTGATGTGTTCCATTCACATGACTTTCTCTGCATCGCTGTAACAAATTATTGTTAAAAATATTATTCGTCTATCCACTTCACTCTAATTGAGAAAAAGTAGCACATTATTACTTATTTCTTTGTAAGTAGAAGCGAAATAAGGGAGTACCAGAGGTTAAAGTGAAAGCCAAAAGCTGGTTACTATGTGACTGATGTTCCTTTGTTTGTATGGACAGGAGTTGAAAAATTCCTGTATGAGAAAAGTATTTTTTTAAAAGCTGGTATAAATTGTGTAGTTTATCGTGATCTACATTTTTTGTGTAGTAAGTTTTTGTCTATCTCTTACGGTTTACCAGTTATATAAAATTCCGTAAAGTTCATCCAGAATAAAATAGTCTTCAGAGGTTATTCCCAGAAAATTCAAGATATACATTTTATTTGTAAGATAAATATCTTTATTATATGATATTAAAATCAAAATCGTTAGAGCAAATCAAAATTTTCGAAAGAAGTTCTATGTAAAGGGTAGTTTGGGGTGGGGGGATTTTTCTCAAAATCTTCGTGTCGCATCCCTGGAAGATATTAAACATAAATACAAAGTTTGGTATTTTACCGACTTTTCGTTTTTGAGCTATCGTGTTCACAGACACACGGACACACACATGGACCTTTTTCTGATTTTTTTTGATACAGAGGAACGTTAAACATATTTTTCCAGTGAAATATTGGTATCAAATATTTTGGTGGAGTGCAATACCTTCTCTATACACTATGTACATAGTACGTGCAAAGGAAATAAAAATGATAAAATTGTTGAAATGCAAGTTTCTATTTTATTTTATTGGTAAAGGTAACATAACCTATTTAAAAGGGATAGTTTTCAAAGGGACCACTGGTGTTTATTGGTCGTATGGACTCTTGGAGAGGTAAAAATAAATTTACTTAGAGTTTGGTACAGCACCCTTTCGTTGAATTGGTCGCAATGGATGCTGCTTAACATTTTTGTCACCGCTAGCGAACCGGGGCTCTCGTAACGGCACAAGTTTTCTACCCTTAGACACAAAACTTTGGGTGAATGTTCACTTGGAAAAGAGAGAGAGAGAGAGACAAAGTTGTTCTTCTTCTGAGGGGCGGAGCGAGAGCTATTCAAGGGCCGTGCCAAAAACTTCCCTCTGCTCAAGTCCCGACCTTAATTAATGAGTTTATCGGGAGAGGGTGGGGGGAAGCAGCGACGTCTCCGCGGCGGCGGCGGCGGCAGTGCCGCCTCCACAAACTGTGGTGCAGTATACCATTTTAATTTTCGCTCAAGAAACTTTCTAATTAGGAACTTTTCTGATTAATCACAGTAATTAATTAGTAGGGGCGGAATAGCGGGGGGTGGGGGTGAATATGTATATATATAAAGTTGTACTACTACGGCAAAGTGTCACAGAACTGCTGCCTGAATGTAAGAAAAGGGCGGATGGCAGAGCTCTGAAAAGAGCGTAGAAGGGGGTTGTGTAGATATAATCACTCTCCATGTTCCGGGCAAAGTACAAAACGTGTATCGAATAGAACAGTTGAACTGCGGCTCTGGACTCTTGTTGCAGGATTTCCGGTAAACTGCGGCCCGGCTTGTTGCTTCTTTTACACTTTGTGTACTCAGTTTACACCCTGTCCTAACGTTTATCTTTTGAAGAACAAAGAGAAAATACAGTGTAAAGGAAGAAGTGTAATGCTTTACTTATCTTTTGCAGCGTTTCTTTCTTCCGTTCCTTCACAAAGCAATTTTACTTTCTCTACACATGCACATAGAAAAGGTATTGTATTTCACCTAAAAATACGATTTCGAAATTTCACTGGAAATACGAGGATCATTTCAAAAGTCATGGCAACTATTTTTATCAGTCAATAAAGCTGCAGTTAACAAAACTCAGGATATACAATTGAAAGTCGCTGGAATGTCGTTTGAAATGCTGGTACTAAATTGGGATCCGGGTACAAAGTATTATGGGTACGGGACATCGAAAGTGATCATTGCTTTATTTTATTTTTTTTATTTTTTAAAAATACAGTTCCGGAGTCTGAAACATCAAAGCGAGACGCTTTGGCGAGCGCGGCCAAGGGGACCGGCATATTCGTATTACATATGCAACTAAGAGTACGCGTACCTACGCGTAATATCCTTACGAGCTTCAAAATAATCCCCCAAGGCTTCCACACACACCTTTGACACTCACGAGCCACGCAGAAATGCACTTTTTATGTATGCCGCTGTTCAACTTTGGTGACATTTTTCTTGGACACAGCCTCTAGGATACTAACGTTTGCATGTGTCTACTAGCACCTGTGTTTTCAAATATATGAATGCAATAACCGCATATTCAGTTATTCGTAATATATAGATTAGTTACCATGGCCCTCTTATTTATGTTTTCAGGTCCTCTGAATAAAGAAAAAGGCAATTTTAGAAAAATGTCTGTGTCTATGACTATGGACAGCATTACTTAAAAACCAAAAGACAATACCAAACTTAGTATTTATACTTAGAATCTTCTAAGGATACTAGACGAAAAAATTCAATAAATTACTCCCACTCCAAACCACACTTTACGTAATTTTTTTGAAAATGTTTCTAAAACAACCTATAATAATTTTTATTAAAATATTGTTCATTAAAGTTATTTACTGGTTAAGGTATATAGACTTTTTTCATTTTCGAGATATTCTCTGTTGTTGGCCTCTATTTTAAAATATGTATTACGTTTCTCAAACGGGGAACGCTCATCACAAACTGTAGTGCAGTATACTTTAATTAGGAATTTTTCTCATTAATCACAGCAATTGATTAGTAGGGGCTGAATAGTGGGATTGGGGTGAATATGTGTAATTGCTATGTTACTATAATGCGGTTTAAGAGACCATTACTTGATAAATTAGAAATTCAGTTGATGAAATCATTAGCAGAAGTAGATTCAATTACAATAGGCATAAATTTGTGGTTAGCAGATAGCTGAGCTCTGGGAGATAGCAGAGCTCTGAAAAGAGCATAGAAGGAGATATAATCACTCTCCCTGTTCCGGGCAAAGTACAAAACGTGTATCTAATAGAACAGTTGAACTGCGGCTCTGGACTCTTGTTGCAGGATTTCCGGTAAACTGCGGCCCAGCTTGTTGCTTCTTTACATATGTGTACAGAGTTTACACTCTTTCGCAGAACAAAGAGAGGATGACGTGTAAAAGAAGAATAAAATATTTTAGTTGTGTTTTGAAGTTTTTCTTTCTTCCTTTCTTTCAAGCATTTTTACTTTCTCTACACGTACTATGCACATAGTAGGCAAATAAAGGTATTGTATTATACCAAAAAATACGGTTCCAAAATGTCGCCGGAAATATATGTTTTGAGGTCCTCTGAATACAAATAAAGCATTTTTAGAAAAATGTCCGTGTCTGCGTGAGTGTGTGTGCAGACAGCACTACTCAAAAACGAAAAGACCGTTAAATACCAAACTTACTATTTAGCTGAGAATCTTCCAAGGATACTAGTCGAAATTTTCCAACAAAATACTCCTACCGCAAACTACACTTTGCGTTTTTTTGTTTTTTTGTTTCTTGTTTTTTTAATTTTTTGAAATATACTCTAATAATTTTGATTAAAATACTGTACATTAAAGACTATTTACTTGTTAAGTGCATGTGTATATGTAACCTTTTTTTTTTAATTTCCGAGAGATACCTCTGTTTAAAACTATTCTCAAACGGGAAGCGCTTATGTGTTTTGTTTTACTCTTGGCCCTAAAAAGAACCGAATTTCAATGACAATCACGAAGCCACAACCTTTAAAATGTCGATTTAGCCTAGTATACTTATTTCCTTATTTCTCTTCTACTTATAAAGAACTAAGTGTAATACCATTTTTGCTAAAAGCTTATCTTGGTAAGGATTATGCAGATAAAATAATTATTTTTGTAAGAATAGTTCAGTTTGCAGAACAGATTCAGGAAGTCATGTGAATAGAACACATCAGATTTGTTTTACTTACTTTACCTGAGGTAGGATAGTATTAATTAACCAAGAGATTCCCAGTCACTGGGACAGAGCACGCACATAAGCCCTTGGGACCCTGGATGACTTACGTGACCCCAGGAAGAGAAGGATTAGAGGGCAGAGACCCAAAGGGTGATCAGATGGGCGCAAGCATAGTTGAGGTCTCTAACGCTTCCAGACTGAATGCCTCCTACGCAGCCTAATCAGGTCCTTTGTGTCTCCCCAAACTTGAAACCTCATTAGTTCTGTGCCTTAATGAAGGACTACAGATCCCCTTAAATAAGATATTTTGAAAGTCACTTAAAACTGGAAAATAATTTTTAAAGCGGTGACTTCTTAGTTCTGCTAGGCTAGGACAGTCACACAGGACATGAGCTGAGTTTCACCAGCATCATGGCATCTTCTACATCTGGGGTCAGTTTCTATCACCATTTTGTGAAGGTGTCTCGATCAAAGAGTGTCCCGTAAGTAATCCAACTATTGAGAACAATTGTCTCCTATTTAAATTAAGCAATGTCTTTGTTTTTCTCTTGCTTGAGTTTTTTAAAATGGCTTTTGAGTGCTTACACTTCTTTATGGAATACTAATACAGCATATTTTTTGTGGGGATCCAGTCTCTCATTGCCAATTTTATTGTTCCATAAGATACACCAACCGCAGATTCAGATCTAATGAATAATCCACAATGATGTATATTAAGGCAATACTTCTTTTGAGTTCTAGTACACAAGTGAGATACCGAAGCCTCCCGCGGTCAGGAAAATAGCCCCGAAGCCTCCCGCACCCTTAGAGGTCCCTAATTACACAGCCCCCAAGCCTCCCGCACCCTTAGAGGTTCCTTAATTACATTGCCCCCAAGCCTCCCCAAAGAAGGTAGCCTCCCAGTCGAAACAGGTAACAGTTGCAGTTTGATGTTTATAATATTTGATGGCCTTTCACATATATCTTCCGTAGCTTTTCTCTTCAGATAAGAATTTCGTCACTAGGTGGTGCTCGTGGTTATGGTCCTCTTGAATATCCAGGACATTTATTTCTCCAATGGAAAAGGTTTTAATAAAACTTTTGCAACTTTTAACATTGCAAGTCCATCGCGCTACCCCACACAGTCTCGTTGGAAAAGAGGATAGCTGTGAACTAATTTGTCGTAAACTGGAAGAAATCAAGGAAAAAATTAGGCATACCCATTCCACCCCGTCTGCTGGCTAATTACACCAGTTTCGCGGGAGGCTACCTGCTAAGCTTAACTGTGTACGGGAGGCTTCGGTCCTGCGCCCCGTACACACATAATGTGCGCGTATAATGTATATTATCATGTGATATAGTAATATTATTTTATAAAATGTAGTATAATAGTCTGCTTCGAAACTTTTTACTTTCTCTAGCCCCGTATGTACAATGTACATAGGGATAGAGAAGTATTGTATTCCACCCAAAAATTCGATACCGAGATTTTACCGGAAATACATGCTTTAGGACCACCTATATCCAAAAAAAGCATTTTCAGAAAAATGTCCGTGTGTGTGTGTGTGTGTGTGTGTGTGCCTGTGAACACGATAACTCAGAAACGAAAAGTAGCTAAAATACCAAACTTGGGATTTAAGTTTAGTATCTTCCAGGGATGCGACACGAAGATTTTGAGAAAAATCCCCCGACCCCAAACTACCCTTAACATGGAACTTTTTTCGAAAATGTTGATTTTCTTAAAAGTGGCTCTAACGATTTTGTTTAAAATATCGTATATTAAAGATATTTACCTGACAAATAAAATTTATATCTTGAATTTTCTGGGAATAGCTTCTAAAGACCTGTTTATTCTGGACAAATTTTGCTTAATTTGGCATAACCAGTAAACCGTAAGAGTTAGACAAAAACTTTCTATACAAAAAATGTAAGTCTTGTTAAAATACACAAGTATGTCAATTACATTTTTTTCGTGGAGCTTACAGTTTTCGAGGTATTCCTTGTTATTACTTTCGGTTGTGAAGTACTTACACTTTTCTCAGACGGGAGTGTCTGTTTTCTTTTGTTCTACTCCTGGCCAAGAAAAGAAGCGATTTGTTATGACAATCGCATAACGACAACTTTTAAAACATTTGACTATCAGTTTAGCCTAGTGAATTCCCTTATTTTCTTCCTACTTATAAGGAACTAAGTAATAAGAACATTGTGTGCTAATGAGTACTTCGATTAGCAAGATGCAGAAAGAAGAATAATCTTATGTAAGAAGTTTGTAGAACAGCTAGAGAAAGTCATGTGAGTGTAACACATCAGATTTTTATATTGTTTTTATTGTTTATAAATCTAATGTAATTAGATTAGTAGTTGAACTGTTTTGTTTATACATTTATTCAGTATTCATTGTATTATTATTGTTTGTTCATTATTCTTTGTCATATGGTTATGTATGTATAGTTTATCCTTCCCACCGCATATGACCCTCTTATATGAAATAAATACATAATGTAAAAACAGAATAATAATACAATATTATAGGACATAGCATTATATAATATGATATACGTAATATAATAAATGTAGCACTATATAAATAATACTCGTATATAACAGTATAATGTAACAAAAAATAACGTGGAAATGGGGACAAAAATTAAGAGCTTTTGTTCTGTTTTTGTTTCTTTTTATTTTAATATACTCAAACCTTGTATTTTCATTCTACGCTATTATTTTCTTCTCAGCTTCCCTATTACTGTTCGATGCTACGGTAACTTCAGCCTTCGTGGCAATACTCAGATGAAAACTTTAATACAAATGTCTTCTAGGTTAACAATATATACAAATAATTCTTCACCCCTTCTTCTAGAAGGCCGCATTATGTTTTATCGGTTTAGCATGTCCTTGTAAATCCACCAATCGTAGCGAAACACTTTTATAAAGGTTATATCTGATCATTTCACAAGATTTTAACATTCTTCATGTGTGTCCCTCAAAAGTTTTTCAGTCCAGTTACATAGATAGACAACTGATACTGGCTGATAGAGTCAAAATTGGTTACTAAAGGTAGAAAACTTAAGTGAAAAACACTAGTATGCTGTTGGGAAATGTGTACGAAGTGTACATTCTGTTGGAAATGTAAAACGTTAATGTCTTAGCCATGATTATTTTCTCCAGCACATAACGATATACATAGTAGATAGAGGGGGTATTATAGTCCACCCAAACATTCGATACTGAGGTTTTACCGGAAATACATGTTTTGAGTACATCTTAATATCCCTTAAGCATTTTAGCAAAATGTCCGTGAATGTGTGTGGAGAGTATAACTAAAAAGCGAAAGGTCAGATAAACACCTAGCTTTAACGATTTTGGTTAAAATATTGTATATTAAAAGTATTTACATTGGAAATAAAATGTGTACCCGGCTTGGGAATACCCTCTGAAGGTCTCTTCATTTAGGATGACGTTTTTTTAATTGATAATCGTAAGAGATAGAAAGAACTTACTAAACACAAAATGTAGATTTCGTTAAAACACACAATTTATGTCACATACATTTTTGTAGAGTTAACTGTTTTCGAGATATTCCTTTTTATTGATTTCAATTTTAAAGTATTTGCTCTTTAACGGGAAGTTATTTTGCGTTTAACATCTCTTTTGTTTTACTCATGGACTTGGAAGGGAATGAGTTTAAATGAAAAAACGCAGAGAGACAAGTTTCAAAAGATTTGACGGTCGTTTTAGTCTAATATATTTCCGCATTTCTCTCCTATTTATAAGGAATTAAGTATTAAGAGAATTTGTAACATAATTTCTGGTAGGTAGGTAGAGTCAAACTGAAAAATTCAGTGGCATAGCCGGGATTTGAACCATGGATCTCCGGTGTCTAGCCCTTAGCTCTACTACTGAGCTACCATGGTAACATGCCGGCATAGCATGAACTTTCTTAACTGATTTGTATGTTTCCCGGCAAACCACAAGGTGATCTCAAATTATTTTGAGATGACATTTCCCTATGGCTATATAGTAGTTTAGTCTTAGGATTCATAGTATAGCCAAATATTATGGTAAAATATTATTGATTTAATTGTTTATTTATCAGAAGCCGTGTATAGAACAGGAGCTGGATAAGTATGCCGGCATATTGCCATGGTAGCTCAGTGGTAGAGCAACCGGCTAGAGACCGGGAGATCTGTAGATTAATCCCAGCTATGGCATTGAATTTTTCAATCTGTCCTACACACGGCTTGTGTGAAAGAAACAATTAAATCAATTTCTGATAATGTTTTTCTCGCATAAAATAATACTCCTTTGTAAGAATAGCTTCTTTGCAGGACAGATAGATAAAGTTATGCGAATGGAACATATCCAATTTTTACTTTCCCTACACGTAGTGTATAGAGAAGGTATTGCACTCCACTCATAAATTCGATACCGAGATTTCACCGGAAATATATGTTTTAGGGTCCCTGTAACTAAAAAAAGCATTTTCAGAAAAATGTCTTGTGTGTGTGTGTCCTTGTGTCTGTGAACACAATAACTCAAAAATGAAAAGTCGGTAAAATACCAAACTTGGTATTTAAGTTTTGCATCTTTCAGGCATGTGGCACTAAGATTTTGAGAAAAGTCCCCCTACCCCAAACTACCCTTTTCATGGAACTTTTTTAAAATTTTTTGATTTTCTTAAAAATGTCTCTAACGATTTTGATTAAAATGCCGTATATTAAAGATATTTAACTGATAAATAAAATGTATATCTTGAATTTTCTGGGAATAGCCTCTGAATACTACTTTATTCTTGATGAATTTTACGGAATTTTGCATAACTGCTAAACGGTAAGAGATGGAGAAAAACTTACTGCACAAAAAATGTAGAGCACGTTAAAGCACACAATTTATATTATATACATTTTTTCGTCGAGTTCATCGTTTTTGAGATAATTTGTCAACTCCTGTCTATACAAACAAAGGAACTAAGTCACATAGTAACCAGCAATTACTATCACTTTAGCGCATGGTAGTCCCTTATTTCGCTTCTACTTACAAGGAAACAACGAATAAGACTATTTCTGCTAATTTGCTCTCGATTAGCATGAAGTAAATATAGGCATAAGCTTTTTAGCAATAATTTGTGCCGAGATGTAGAGAAAGTCATATGAATGGAACACATCAGATTTTTAAAAGATGTTTCTGAAAGAAATGTTTTATATATATTCTTAAAACGCTATTATGATCGAGTGTAAGCGAAACCAGCGACAATAGTTCTTCCGTTCGCCGCATTTATATCTTCTGCAGCGCGATGTCTGTGAGAGGCTGTCGGATTCCTAGCACATTACGCATAAGCCGAAGGTTCGTGGGATCCAAGACCGAAAACGGGATAGAGCAATTTGAGTTCATAAGAGGCTTAGAGTAATACCAAAGGGGCAGAGGAAGAAAATGGAGAGCATGCTGCGCGGGAAGAAAGACGAATAGGGGACGTGGAACAAAAGAGAAAGCGCGTCGCCCGTACTCGAACCGAGGCTCCCGATCGGTACACAGAGCCACCGGGCAGGAATGGTTACCATGGAGATGCAAAAGGGGGAGGTGTTCGGGAGTTGATTAAAAACGAACTGTGTCACCCTTCCCCCACATACACAGAGCAGGATCAATCCACGTACCACGTTTTGCCCAGTTCCCGTTAACAAACTACACATGTCGTGTTTTAAATCCTGTATAATATGTCCTGAGCATTTGGGATAACTCTGGACAAGTTCCAGCTAAAAATAAAAAAATAATTTGATGTGTTCCAATCCCATATAACAAATTATTGTTATAAAACATATTCTTCTATCTACTTCATGCTAATGAAGACAAGAAATTGTCTTATTACTTGCTTCCTTGTAAATATAAAGAAAACAAGGGAATATGCTGGCCTAAGTGACAGTCAAATCTGATTGCCAAGTGGTTGAAATCCGTTTCTTTGTATTGCTTGAAGCGGACAATTCCCATATGGTATTTTAAGTATTTCAAAACTGAAACCAATAAAAAGAAAGATATAAAAACGTTAAATCAACGAAAAAATATATTTGACCTACATTTTTTTTTTTTTTGCTTACCACTTCCGCAAAATTCAGCAAAACTTCTCCAGAAGAAAGATGTATCCAGAGGATATTCCCAAAAAAGTCAAGATACATATTTTATTTGTCGTGTAAATATCTTGAATATACGGTATTTTACTCAAAAGCATTACTATCCCCTGTTATTGGTTTCGTTTTAAACTGCTTAATATGTTCTCAAACCGATAGCCCCCATTCGTTTCATATCTGTTTAGCTTTTGTTCCTAGCCATGCAAAGAGAACCGAATTTTAATTGTGTCACATTTGCTTTTGCCTAATGTATTTCCTTATACCCTGACACAAGTTTTGTAAGAATAGTTTGTTGGAGCAGGTGAATGGAACACATTAGATTTTTAGAAAAGCGTCCGTCTGTGAGTTGGGGAAAGGTTATTAATACTATAACTCAAAACAAAAAGTCGGTTAAACACCAAACTTGGGAGTTCAGTTCAGCATCTTCTAAAAATGTGAAAATGTGAAGATAAAAACAAATTATTTCACTCCAAACTCCCTTTAAAGCAAACATTTTTCTACAATTTTAATTTTGTCATAAATAGCTCTAACGATCTGGATTAATATACCATGCGTTTAGGAAATGTTCTTGATTAATTAATTTATATCCCGAGTTTTGTACAAATAGCCTCTAAAGTTAGCTTCATTGTTTAACTCATAAACTAAGGAAAAAATCTGATGTGTTCCATTCATATGACTTTCTCTACATCTCTGCAACAAATTATTCTATTTACTTCATCTAATCCAGAAAAAATTAGCACAAATAGTCTTATTACTTGCTTCCATGTTAGTAGAAGCGAAATAAGGGAGTGCCATAGGTTAAAGTGATAGTCAAAAGCTGGTTGCTATGTGACTTAAGTTCCTTTGTTTGTATGGACACGGGTTCACAAAATCCTGTATGAAACAAGTATAAGTTTTTTTATAGCTGAAACCAAAAACAAGGAATAACTCAAAAACAATCAACTCCACGAAAAAAATGTATGTAACATAAATGGTGTGTTTTAAAGTGTTCTACATTTGTTGTGTGGTAAGTTTTGGTCCATCTCTTGCGGTTTAACAGTTATGCAAAATTCCGAAAATTGACCCAGAATAAAGTAGTCATCAGAGGTTATTCCCAGAAAATTCAAAATATACCTTTTATTTGTCAGGTAAATATCTTTAAAATACGATATTTTAATCAAAATCGTTAGAGCTATTTTTAAGAAAATAAAAATGTTCGAAATGTTTTCCATGTAAAGGGTAGTTTGGGGTGGGGCGATTATTTTGAAAATCTTCAAGTCGCATCCTTGGACGATACCAATCTTAAATACCAAGTTTGGTATTTAATGGTCTTTTCTTTTTTGAGCTATGCTGCCTACAGACACACACACACATACACACACATACACACAGACAGACACACGGTTATTTTTCTAATAATGCTTTTTTATTGGATTCAGGGGGCCTCAAAACATATATTTCCGGTGAAATCTCAGTATCGAATTTTTGGGTGCAATACAATACCTTCTCTATACACTATGTATATAGTACGTATAGAGAAGGTAAAAATATGAAAAATCTCCTGCATATTCTGGCGTTGAGCTTTTTAATAAATTACCGTTGCATATACAAAATCTGATTAGTTCCTTTCACATAACTTTCTCTACATCTCTACAACAAATTATTGAAAGCTTATGCCCCTATTTACTTCATGCTAATCAAGAAAATATTAGTAGAAATAGTCCTATTACTTGCTTCCTTGTAAATAGAAGCGAAATAAGGGAGTACCATACGTTAAAGTGATAGTCAAAATCTGGTTGCTATGTAATTGAAATTCCTTTCTGTATATGTACAGGAGTTGACAAATTCATGTATGGGAAAAGTATAAGTTTTTAAAGGTGAAACCAAAAAGAAGGAATATCTCACAAACGAACAACTCCACGAAAAAAATGTTTATAACATAAATTGTGTGTTTTAACGTGCTCTACATTTTTACGTTAAATTTTTGTTCATCTCTTACGGTTTAGCAGTTATTCAAAATTCCGTAAAATTCATCCAGAATAAAGTAGTCTTCAGAGGATATTTTTAGAAAATTCAAAATATCGAATTTTTTGTCAGGTAAATATCTTTTATATAGGATATTTTAATCGAAATCTTACTCATTTTTGAGAAAATCACAATGTTCGAAAAATGTTTCTTGTAAAGGGTATTTTGGGGTGGGGGATTTTTCTCAAAATCTTCATGTCGCATCTTTGGAAGATACTAAACTTAAATACCAAGTTTGGTATTTTACCGACTTTTTGTTTTTGAGCTATCGTGTCCACAAACACACACACGTACCTTTTTCTGAAAATGCTTTTTCTGGATACAGGGGAACCTAAAACATATATTTCCGGTGAAATCTTGGTATCGAACTTTTGAGTGCAATACAATACCTTCTATATACACTATGTACATTGTACGTGTAGAGAAAGTAAAAATTATCTTGCAATAGGGTTAAACAAAATAAAAAACAAATTTTAATGGATCAATGTTTCTGTTCAGTGAAAGAGCTTTTAAGTTTTAAAAGGTTATTAGTTATGTATGTTACCATGTTATCAGTTATGTATATTAATGTGTATTTTCTCGTTTTTATTGATTTTAAATCCATGTACAATTGTCAATCAATCAATCAATAAAATCAATTAACCCAATACCGAGTTATAGTTATGATGACTTATGGAAAACCTGGAAAAAATCTGTCAGGGTCAGACTTCCTGTTCACGAGGCCATACCTTAACCACCTCGTAGGGGAATAGAGTAGGAGAGAAAGTGCGAAGGAAGAGGAAGAAAGAGAAAACGATGGAGAAAGTGAGAAAAAAATGAGCCGGAGATAGGAGAGAAGAGAAATACTTTGAATAACAAATAACGCCAAAAGTGCTGCTGGTTCTGCTAGAACTAAATAAACAAATATTTAAATAAATAAAAAGCTTATGGTAAGTGAGATAGAAGAAGGGACGGAGGGCTGCAGAAGTTGAGAGAGAGGCGATACGAGGATTACTGTACAAATCCTCTTGTGCGGGAAGGGCTGGTGTGAAGTGCCTGTTTCCAAGGAGATAATGTGTAGCCGGAAAACGTAAAAAAGAGAAGATGCCTGCCTGGCGTCCTGATTGAAACTGAGGGAAGCCTAAATACTCTGAGAACAGGGGCAAAGAGGCAACAACAGAGAAAATGGAAGGAATAGAGCGTCAAAATGGTTCACGGACCACAATAAAAAAATACACAAAAACTTTGAAAACTCAGAAACGAAGAAGAAAAATCTGATGTCTTCCATTTTAAATGACTTTCTCTTAATCCCTGCAACAAATTATTGTTAAAAAGCTTATAGTTAATTAGCAGAAATAGCGTTATTACTTGCTTCCTTGTAAGTAGAAGCAAAATAAAGGAGTACGATAGGTTAAAGTGATATTCAAAAGCTGGTTGCTATGTGACTGAAGTTCCTTTGTTCGTATGGACACGAGTTGACAAATTCCTGTATGAGAAAAGTATAATTTTATCAAAGCTGAAACCAAAATCAAGGAATATCTAAAAAACGATCAACTCCACACAAAAATGTAAAAGACATAAATGGTGTGTTCTGAAGAGATCTACATTTTCTGTGTTGTAAGTTTTTGTTTATCTCTTATAATTTAGCAGTTATCCAAAATTCCGCAAAATGTATCCACAACAAACATGTCTTCAGAGACTATTCCCAGAAAATTCAAAATATGCATTTTATTTTATATGTAAATATCATTAATTTACGGGATTTTAATTAAAGTTTTAGAGCCATTTTTTTAGAAAAATTTTCGATTTTTTTCCATATAAAGGGAGTTAGGGGTGGGGGGACTTCCTTGAAAATCCTCATGTCACATCCTTGGAACATACCAAACGTAAATACCATTTTTGGTATTTACGTTTCCCAGACAGAGAGACAGACACACACAGCAGACAGACGACAGACACACACGCACACAAATATATAGGACCTTTTTCTGAAAATGATTTTTTTGGATTCAGGGGGTCTTAAAACATTCCATTTCCGGTGAAATCTTGGTATCGAATTTTTGAGTGGAGTATAATACTTCCTCTATACACTATGCACATAGTATGTGTAGAGAAAGTAAAAAGCTAAATATAGCATTTCTTATGGTGATATTCATTTTTTTAACATAAATACTTTATATAACTATCGCCTAAAGGAAATTGTGGTGACTATTTCGTTCATGACAGGTGATCGTAGGAATTGGCCAATCCAGTACATTGGCGCGTAAAATTCCACCAATCGGAACTCATTATCTCTGCATTTTAATAGTTTTTTTTATTGCATCCACGTGCGTTTGTTTTCACTCTGAATGTCAGTGTGCAGTGACATTCCCGTACAATGGCGGAAGTTCCAATAGACATATTAATTGCAATCATGCTTTACTAAGCCAAAATATTAGAATGCAGCAACACAAAGAGATCTGAAATTTTATGATATGGACATCACTGCGATTTCGGTGCAAGTATGCATCAAGACAAATGGGATTTTAGGAATATTATTCTTTTTATTATAATCATTGTTATTTTATTCACGAAATGACTTGGCACAGATCACTAAGAGCCTTGGCCTACTACGCGGCCGCTGCGTCCCCCATCTCGGTTCATTACAGACTCATGGATGGGGTGCTGTATTGGGGGGTGACACGTGGTCAGCGTTTTGACCCCCCCCGGCCAGTTAATGCGGTAATCATGACCTGGAGCCGCTACTTCTCCATGAAAAATCCCCATGCCGGTACTGGGAATCGAACCCAGGTCTCCCACTTGGCAAGCAGCAACGCTACCAGGACCTATTCACGAAATAGTCTGTTAAATACAACTCGAGCTATAACTTTTCTCTAGATAAAAATTGGAGCTCTCGTTATATTACTTGTGATACATTTCTGCACAGAATTAACAGCAGCATGATGTTTGAATAAAATGTAACGTGTTCCATTCAAATTACCTTCACATAGCTTTCTCTAGCTGTTACATAAACAACTTTTCGTACAAAAGATTTTTATTTTATCTACGACAGACTAATCAAGTTAAGTATTAGCAGAAATTATCTTATTAGTTGCTCCCATGTAAGTATAAGAGATATAAGATAATACACTTGACTAAATCGACAGTCAAATCTTATAAAAGCTGGTCCTATGTGAAACAGTTCGGTTCGCTTTGCATGGCCTGCAGTAAAACAAGAGAGTTGAAACGTCACTTCCCGTTTGAGAAAAGTTTAAAAATTGAAACCAATAACAAGGAATATGTCATAAACAGCCAGTTCTGCATAAAAAACGTTTATGACATAAATTGTGTTTTAACGAGATATACATTTTTGTGTAGTAAGTTTTTGTTGCTGTTTAATCACTATGCAAAATTCTGCAAAACTCATCCAGAATAAAGAGCTCTTCACAGGCTATTCTCAGAAAATTCACAATATACATTTTATTTGCGATGTAAATATCTGAAATATACGGTAGTTTAATTAAAAGCATTATAGCCATATTTTCAAATATTTTTCCATATAAAGTGGAGTTTGTGATGCGGGAATTTTGTTGAAAATCTTCATTTTGCAGCCTTGAAAGATATTAAGCTTAAATATCAAGTTTGGTTGTTAATAGTCTTATCGTTTTTGAGCTATGCTGTTAATAAGCTTATTATTCTTCTATTTTTTTTTTTTTTTTGGTAGTGTTTAACGCCCGCTTTAACTACTTATGGCACCGCAGCTGGTGACACTGATGATACATGAATGATGATGGAGCATCGGTGGAATGCGATGGCGGGGGAAACCGGAGTCCCCGTAGAAAACCCGCCTCAGCGCCGCTTTGTCCACCACAAATCTCACATGCGGTCGCTTGGGATTGAACCCCGGCCGTCTAGGTGAGAGGCGAGTGGTCTAATCAAACTGTTTTATTACTTAGTTATATATAAGCAGTAGGGAAATAAGGGAATACACTAGGCTAAACCGAGAGTCAAGTGTTAAAATGTGGTTGGTATGGGATTGAAATCCGTTTCTTTCCGTGGAAAAGAGCTGACAAGCTCCTATGTGAAAAAAAATTATTTTAAAAAGTGAAACCAATAACAAGGAATATCTCGAAAACTGTCAACTCCAGAAAAAAACTACATATGACATAAAGTGTGTGTTTTAAGGAGCTCTACATTTTTTGAGCAGAAAGTTTTTGTCTCTCTCTTACGGTTTATTACTTATGCAACATTAAACAAAAAATCATCCAGAATAAAGCAGACTTTAGGGGCAGTTCCCAGAAAATTCAAGACATACATTTTATTTGTCATGTAAATATCTTAAATGTAAGTGATTTTAATAAAAATCGTTAGTCATGTTTGAGAAAACGAAAGTTTTCGGTTTTTTTCCATGTAAAGGGTATTTGGGGTGGGGGGATTTTCTTGAAAACCTGTGCGTCGCATCCGTGAAAGCTACTGATCAAGTTTGATATTTAACGGACTTTCTGAAACCGCCATACTCCAAGAAACATAGAAGCACGCCTAAAAGATGAGATGAACTGAAAGAGAAATGATGGAAAAGAAATCACTGTAGATTATAAATCTCACAGCATTTATCTAGAAGAAACCATGAAAAACTTAGTCAGTGTGTAGTTGACGGGTATCAAACCCGCGGCTTCCTAATGTGAACCATTTCGCTCGGGTTACAGAAAGGTGACTGTGCAAGTAAGGCCCATGGTTTGGCACACACTAACTCGGGTGAATCAATGAGCATAATACAGGTATTCCAATTACCCGTATTTGACATGCGCAGATATTGCTTGATACGTTAAAAGAGTTGTAGAACTCAACGGTAAAATCGGCCAGTAGAGTGTGTTTTTCGCTTTCTCCGTCTTGCTTACAAACGAGAAGGGCTCACTGCGAGAGGTAAAATGAAGGTTGATTCTCTCGGTTCTCCATTGACGGGTTTAAACTTGAAATAAACCCGGTGAGTTTTGCAACTCTTTTACGCACAAAGGATATCCAAATACATAATATACGGGGAGTTGGCCACCTGGTATGTTAAACATTACGATGTTAAAGAAATAAACGAACATTTAAAAATCAACTATTTATAGTTTTTGGGCTGTTAAATGTCTGCAGATGGACTCGAGGCCGACCGCTAAATCAACAGTACCAGTAGCAACGAACACACCTAAAAATCCATCCAATACAGTTCTCAACTTCTCAGTGAAGGATCATTGAATTCAGTGCGAGATATTACATGTATTAGTACATTTTACGCGAGAAATTTATGATTTCTCTACATTTATAACAACCAAGTAGCCCTACACTCATATCTCACTTTGTATGAATTTCTAAAGAATCCTTTAATTATCCATGTTCTGGTTTACTTCTGAATCTGGTACAAACTGCATTTCTGTCAATCTCACAAATAAAATATTACATTCAACAACATTATAACCCCACAGTTTTCTGGCCACAAAATACACGACACTATGTATAGAGTAAGAATTAAACTGACAAATTCAATGTCATAGCCGGGATTGCAATCATGGATCTTTTAGTTTACGTCAATTTTTACTTTCTCTGGCACGTATGTACTATATACATAGGTGGAGAAGGTATTGCATTCCACTCAAAAATTCTATACCTACATTTCATCGGAAATACACGTTTTAAGGTGTGTGTGTCTGTGTGACCGTGAACGCGATAACTTCAAAAAGAAAAGGCAGTTAAATAACCAAACTTGGTGGTTAAGTTTAGTATCTTCCAAATAGGATTTTAAGGGTAATCCCCCAAACCAAATTACCATTTACATACAACAAATTTAGAAATTTTAGATTTTCTCAAAAATGGCTGTAACGATTTTGATTAAAATACCGTAAATCAAAGATGTTTATATAACAAATAATGTGGATAGTTCAGTTAGATAGAGCAACCGGACGGAAAGCGTAGACTAGGGTCTGAAATTCTGCATATTGCGTTGCATTTTTGAAGCCTGATTTTTACCTTTCCAAACCGCAAAATGTTTTTCATTGCTGTCTGATCAAACACGTCCGCGTTGTACCCTTATTGTCATAGGACAAAAACTGAATTTCCGTTTTAGATCGTCTGGTACTGTAAGAAAACATTTGGTGATAATATTATAGTAGAACTGTCAAAAATATATTACTTTCTTTAGCCCGTATGTATAATGTACATAGTGGCTAGAGAATTTAACGAAAATTCGATATTGAAACTTTTCGGGAAATACATGTTTTGAGATACCCTGAATCAAAAAAAAATTAGGAAACATGTCCGTCTGTCTGGGAGCAGCATAGCTCAAAAACGAAAAGTCACTTAAATGCCATACTTAGTATTTAAGTTCAATATCTTCCTAGAAGATTTTCAAGAAAACGCCTTCACATCCAACCGCCGTTTACATGGACTATTTTTTGAAGTTTTTGATTTTAAAAAAAATGTTGGCCGTTTTCGAGATATTCCTTGATATTGATTTCAATTTTAAAATACTCAAACTTTTTTCATACTGTAACTTGTCAACTCCTGGCCTCACAAAGAAACGGATTTCAATCCCATAGCAACCACAATTTAAAACATTTGGCTGTCAGTTTATACTATTTGTCTTATTTCCCATCTAATTATAAGGAACTAAATAATAAGATCATTTTTGTTAATGTTTTAGCATGAAATTGATAGAACAATAAGCTTATTAGCAATAATTTGTTACAAAGATTTAGAGAAAGTTTTGTGAATGGGACACATCAGATTGTTATGATAATGTTGTAGTATAACTATCAAATGCTTACTGTTTTTAGCTCTCGTAACACAGGTTGAGAACCCCTGTTTATACTAGCGTTTTGGTACATAAAGAAATAAGTGCTTTTCGTTGTAAAGATAGGCAAAAACGCAAAGACGTTTCCATTGTAATGAATGCTACAAGAGAAACAAATGAAAGGTCAGAGCATATGGAAGCTGAGGAGCCCGTCCCTAGTATGGAACCCCTTCCCCTACTTGTGATGGACAATTAAACGTGGTCCTGACGCGTGGCGTGGTCCTGGACGACCACAGCTACCGTACTCAGTATAGCATGTCGTCCGCCTCCTCGATGGCCACTTATCTCGGCAACCGAAACCACCGCACTGCATCTTTTTTATCCTCCTGCACCCTCCGTTTTAATTTGAGGGCTTCGCGACAGCTACAGGGGTGGGATTAATAGTGCGCCCTTTCGACAATAGCAACATGATAGCACAAAGACTGCCAGCAACCCTAAAAGCTACTGGGGTATAGGCTCAGCAGAGGTTTTTTCTTACGGTAGGATATTTTAAACTTTTATAATATTTTAACTTATTAATTCTCGCTGTTTTACTTTCTATACCATTAATTGTAGCAACCAATAAAATTATTTTTACTTTCTCTACACGTACTATGCACATAATAAATATAAATATTAACATTTTACCGCAAACATATCTTTTGAGGTATCTTGACTGTGTCTCTGTGGACAGAATAGCTAAAAGTGAAAATATCTTTAAACATCAAGGTTGGTATTTAAGTTTAGTATCTTCCAAGGATGCGACACAAAGATTTTTAATAAAATCTCCCCACCCCAAAACTACCCTTTACATGGAATGAACTTTCTTGATTCCAAGTTTGGTATTTAATCACTTTTCGTTTTTGAGTTATGCTTTCTAAAGAAACTCACATGCACAGGGACAATTTTCTAAAACTATGTTTTTGGATTCAGGGGGTTTCAAAATATATATTTCCGGTGAAATATACATAGTAGTACACAATATTATAGTAGTACGTAAATACTGATTTTTTTGAATTCACTATATAATGTATAAACTGCTATCTTAGACAGCACTTCTTCTCCAAATGCATTTTAAAGCCGATCTTCAATCGTTTAGACATTAATGCCGATTTACAATTGTAAAATATATCCTAGACCAGTCTTTAGTCCACTTCTTTTTGGGTGAATGTAAAATGTTTAAATTTCAATATTAACAACCTGTTAGTACAAATAGAACAAAGCATATCACTCAACTCGCAAAACAACAAAAAATTGCTGTCAGATATAGACAGACACATTTAATTTGTTTTTAGATATTAATTTGTATAAACTTCCAGGAAAAATATTAAAATTCCAAGCAATATGTTGGAAAATAAATCTGATGCTTTCCATTCACATGACTTTTAACTACATCTCTGTGACAAATTATTGTTTAAAAGCTTATTCTTCTATCTACATTGTGCTAATTGAGATAAAATTAGCAGAATTGGTCGTATTACTTGCTTCCTTGTATGTACAAAGAAAATAAGAGAATACACTAGCCTAAAGTGATAGTCAAATGTTTTAAAAGCTGTTGCAATGCGATTGAAATTCTTTTCTTTCTATAGCTAGGAGTAGACAAATTCTCGTACGAGAAAGGTATAAGTATTTTAAGGCTGAAGCCAATTACAAGGAATATCTTAAAAATCTTCAACTCCACGAAGAAATGTATATGATATAAATTATGTTTTAACGCGATCTACATCTTTTGTAATGAATTTCTATCCCTTACAACTTATCAGTTTTGCAAAATTCAGCAAACTTAATCCAGAACAAAGGGGTTTTCGGAGGCTATTGCCAGAAAAGTCAAGTTATTTTATTTTTCATGTAAATACTTTTAATATATGACATTCTAATGTATTTGTTAGAACCATTTTTTATTTTCGAAAACATTTCCAAGTAAATTTAAGTTGGGATGGGAGGATTTCCTTGAAAATCTTCGTGTGGCATTCCTGGGAGCTACTAAACTTAAATATCAAGTTTGATATTTAACGACTCTTCGTTTTTTTTTTTTGAGCTATACTGTTCAAGCACACACGCACTTACCTTTTTCTAAAAATATCTTCTCTATACACTATGCACATAATACATGTAGAGCAAGTAATAAATAATAATATTAGGAATCAAAGTTAGAAATGAAACCAAAATAAAATTGTTTCGACCGCAGTACACAGCTTCCTCTATGGTATGAACTGGTGGAAAAAAGAAAAACACAGAATACGTACCGCAGAAATTAAATTTTTAAAAGGAATTACTAATGGATATAATAAATAACAGTTATCTGTAAAAAACTGAAAATTTGAAGTCTGGAAGAAAGATAAACTACAGAGAAATTGGACGATCATTTATAATGGATGTTTAAACACAAAAAATAAATAAATAAGTAAAAATAAAAATAAAATCTGTATACTATGCCTCCGGAGAAAATTTCTCAGACCTTGTTTTATTTATTAACAAATTTTTTTTAAAATTTTATAAAATATAAAATACATATACAATTGTGAGATTAATAACTTAACCTAAATAACTTAAATTAAATTATACATCTGAACCTATATATGTAACTAAATTAAATTTAATATTTAAATATATATATGTATTATATTATTTATTATTAACTAACGAAAATTATAAAAATTAATGTTAAGCACATGCCTAAGAAGGCATAACCATAAGAATTAAGAGGAAGAAGAATTCTGGGAAGACCGTGAAAGAAACTGGTATATCGCCAGACTAGTTCATCTAGAGCCGTGGTTATTGTGCGTTTGGTGTTGACTTCCCAACGTGAAAGGATCGCGGGTTCGAATTCCATTATGGGCATTGATGTTTCGTGTTGTGTGTTTCTGCGTTTATCTACCACCTAAGTCATTCTATCCTCTCTTGGCTAGGCAGAACACCTCTGAAGGTCATGTACTAAAATAAATAATAAATAGCAATACCCATTCCGTTGTTCTTACTTTCTCTATACGTACTATGTACATAGTGTATAGAGAAGGTATTGTAATGCACCCAAAAATTCGATACAGAATTTCACCTGAAATACATGTTTTGAGACCCCCTGAATAAAAAAAGCGTTTTTAGAAACATGTCCGTGTGTGTGTGTGTGTGTGCAGCATAGCTCAAAAACGAAAAGTCCGGTAAAAAGCAAACGGAACCTTTTTCGAAAATTTTCATTTTCTCAAAAATGGCTCTGACGATTTTGATTAAAATATCGTATATTAAAGATATTTACCTGACAAATGAAATGTATATCTTGAATTTTCTGGGAATAGCCGCTGAAGACTATTTTATTCTGGATGAATTTTAAGGAATTTTGCATAACTGCTAAACCTTAAGGGACAGAGAAAAATTTACCGCACAAAAAATGTAAGAGCACGTTAAAACTCACCTTTATGTAATATACAGAGTGATCCAAAAAGGGTATACACTGTTTAACAGTCCATAACTTGCAAACTAATGGGCGGAAACATCTCATTTTTGGTAGTGTAATAGTTTGTAGTTCCAGCAATCGCCACACAAGCGGTGTCTGATGACAGTTGCCAGATACGTAAGCATTCTTTTGTTGTTAGTTACTTGAGTAAACATGGCTGGCGCAAGGCTTACATTCGATGAAGTCAGTTTTGAAGTGGTAATTAGGTACGAAACATTAGTGACTTTCAATGCCAGTGGCGAAATGAGTATCAAAGAGTCACCGACACATTTAACAACAGCGCGCATTTGAGACAAGTTTGAAGTGTGGAGGAGGTGCTGTAGAGTATCCACCACATTCCCCAGACTTAACATCTCTGGTTTTTTACCCATGGAAACACTAAAGGATGTTGCTTATGGACAAAAGTCATGCACATTGGATAGTGTACGAGAATGTATCGTACATTCGTGTGCTGATATCCAACTGAACACGTTGCAGTCGGTAGTTCGTGCTGCAGTTCGGCGGCATCGTCTGTGTATGGATGTTAATGGCGACCATTTCGAACATCTACAGTGATATCTGTAAGTTGAACTTTAAACTACACTTTCACACACAAAGAGACATTTCCACCAATTAGTTTGCAAGTTATGGACCGTTAAACAGTGTATGCATTTTTTGGACCACCCTGAATATATCGATATATATTCGTGGAGTTGATAGTTTTTGAAATATTCCTTGTTATTGGTTTCAGCTTTGAAAAACTTTTCTCATACAGGAATTTGCCAACTCGTGTCCATACAAACAAAGGAACTTCAGTCACATAGCAACCAGCTTTTGGCTTTCACTTTAACCTATGGAACTCCCTTATTTCGCTTTTACTTACAAGGAAGCAAGTAATAAGACTATTTCTGCTAATTTCTTCTCGATTAGCATGAAGTATATTTACTTCACATTTACATGAGCTTTTTAACAATAATTAGTAATAGAGATGTAGAGTAAGTCATATGAGTGGAATACGTGAGATTTATTATTATTATTATTATTATTATTATTATTATTATTATTATTATTATATTAGTTATATTGCCCTACCAAGGAGTTAGTTAGAACCAGCTTAAAAATTCAATGCTAGAGCCGAGATTTGGATACGGTTCTTCCGCTCTTCCTTCGAGTGTGCTAACCATTGAACTACTGTGACAATTTGCCGGAATGACATCCAATTCTGATTCGTGTTTTTTCCCTACTCAACCAATTAGTATATCGCTTAACTTCAGAAAACATCTTAATGGGGACTTGATGAGGGGCGTTCAACAAGTCTTTAGAAAAAGACAGAAAAACAAATTATTTTTGGTAGTTTTTTTTTTTCAACATAATCTCCTTTTAGCTCGATAAACATTTCCCAGCATTTCTCCAACTGTTTTAAACCTTCCAAAAAGTAGGATTTCGAAAGGTTCTCAAAATAGGCAACTGTTAGACCTGAATCGTTTTCCGCCGAGCCACTTTTTCAAGTTTGGAAATAAAACAAAATTCACTGATGGCCAAATATGGTGAATACGGTGGATGTTGTAGTAATTCGAATCTTAATTCTACAATTTTCGCCATCGAAACTGCGCAGGTTGTCTTGATGGAAGAGAATTGTTTTCTTTGCCAGACGAGGCCGTTTTTTTTTTTTTCTTGATTTTTCGTTCAAATGGTGCCAGAACGATGCATAATTCTCTCCATTTATCGTTTTTCCTTTCTACAAGTAATCAATGTAGAATATTCCGCGTGTATCCCCCCCCCCAAAAAAAAAAAACGAGGCCATCACCTTGACTGCATATTTTTCTACCTTTGCCTTCTTCGGTACCGGTTCGCCTTTAAACCGAGTTTGGACAGTACGTTTGTCTCTGTAGTGAGTATTGTACCTATGTTTCATCCACAGTTATGTATCGACGCAAAAATTCGTCAGGATTGCGAAGGAAAGGTGTAAAACCAGCTTCCGAATCGATATCAGGATTGCGTTTATTCTCCATTAAGAACAAACGCGTCATCAAGTTGCGGACATCTTTATCAGAGGTAATTCTTGGTGCAAAATTGAGAACACTGTACCTTGTGATATGCCTGTGGCCTTTACTATTTCGCGGACTTTGATTCGTTGATCACTCAAAACCATATCTTGGATTTTGACAATCATTTCGGAGGAAGTCACTTCTATTGGACGTCCGGAACGATGTTCATTATTTGTGGATGTAAGGCCACGTTTAAATTCCTTTATCCAATTATAATTTTTGGCAAACGCATGAGCAAATATACCATGAACTTCATCCAACCCAGCTTTTATCTCTTTTGGTGTTAAGCCTTTTAAATTAAAGTGTTTAATCACCGCACAAAAGTCGTTCTTTTCCCTTCTTTCTAAATAAGCACAAGATTGTTATTCAATTGCCTATGGCTATAAAACCACGCGATGGATATAGCTGAAAATTTAACTGCCATCTAGTAAGAAACGACGGCTACCAAATACAAACTTTTTTTTATTTTTACGAGTGTAATTTCTTGGATTTTCTAAGGAACTCCCCTCGTATATGTCTTAAGTATGTAGTATCTGGCCAACATTTGGACAATGTTATTGTTATTTTGGCACTACTGATATATCAACGTTCTATGAAGCTTGTGTGTTTTACTATTAGAAATAATTAAAACAGTCAATGTCAAATCCGGAATATGAACACGGTTTATATAGGATGTTGTCACACAAAGTCAATGATTAGTGGGAGTGGGAGAACCCCGTTCAAATCCCGGCTGTCGCAGTGAATTTTTCAGCTTGTTTAACAGTAAACTTGAATATTTTGCCTGTCTGATAATAACCAAGAGGAAGTGAATCTGCGCTCAGTGACTGTACCAAAACACGGAGGTGCTATACCAGAGGTTGTCTGTGCCAAACAACTCGCTATATTTCATTTGCAAGGAACATTTATGGAGTTTCGGGTAAGGGACAGGTTAAGAGAGGGGACTACCCGCTTGAGTTCACAACCTTCTGCCAGCACTTCTAGGAATAACACTAAATCTCCCCAAAACTTTTACACCCTTCGGTCCGCGACAAGCAAACATTCCTTTGGGTTCTGGGTAAGGGGTGAAGAAGCAACTGACCCATTCCAGATGAGAGATGCCAGGCACGTTGTGCTGTCTTCCAGTATGGCATTGTTTTCCAATTGCGAGTCACACAGGCTATTAATCCTTCTACAACTAATTTGGAAGGTTCTGATATGTAATAACCACAAGAATTTCTCTACATCTGTACAAAAAATTGTTAAAAATCCTATTCTTCCATGTGCTTAATGCTAATCGAGAAAAAAAATAGCAGAAAGAGTCTTATTAATTGCTTCCTTGTAAGTAGAAGAGAAATAAGGGAGTAACTACCAACCGATAGTTAAAGCTTTTAAAAGCTGGTTGCCATAAGATTAAAGTACGTTTGTTGTATGGACAGGAGTTGACAAATCCCCGTATTAGAAGTGTGTTTTTCAAAGCTGAAACCAACAACAAGGAATATCTCAAAAACGGCTCACTCCACGAAAAAAATGTATACAACATAGATTGTGTGTTTTAACGAGCTCTACATTTTCTGTTAATTAGGTTTTTGTCTATCTCTTACAGTTTGCCAATTATACAAAATTCCGTAAAATTCATCCGGAATAAAGTAATCTTCAAAGGCTATTCCCAAAAAATTCAAGATACACATTTTATTTGTCAGGTAAATAACTTTAACCTACGATATTTTAATCAAAATCGTTAGAGTCATTTCAATATTTTCGAAAATGTTTCCATGCAAAGGGCAGTTGGGGGTGGGGAATTTTCTTGAAAAGCTTCGTGTTGCATTCTTGGAAGATACCAAACTTAAATATCAAGTTTGGTATTTAAAGGTGTTATCGTTTTTGAGTTATGCTGTCCACACACGGACCTTTTTCCAAAAAAAAAAAAAAAATTAAGTGCGTTACAATACCTTCTCTATACACCACGTACATAGTACTTGTAGAGAAAGTAAAAATCTGATGCCTTTCTCTAGCTGTTTCACAAACTATCCTTACAAAACATAATCATTTTTTTCTATGACAAGCTAACCGAATGTAGAAGGTTTATAACCAACCATATTTTCACACACTCTTTCTGGACATGGCAGATTGAAGACTATTTTGAGGGATTTAAAATAAATGTGTGCGTGTGTCAAGAGTGTGTTTCATCTGTGGAAAACTTCTTATTTGATGGTACTGTTTTTCACAGAAGTAGATTTTATTTAATTGCACATTTAACAACCGTAATGATTATTATAAGTCTCCACTACAGCACATTTTAAAACCTTAATGCTGTTTAAAAGAGTACGAAAAGTTTATTAACGTTATTTTTATCTGCACTTAAAAGTTTCTACTAGGTTCTCTTTATAGTATGTCATATTGTTGAATCAAATGCGATAGTTCCCTTTTTATTGTATGTTAGCTTACTGTATATTATGTTATTGTATCTTATTGGTCATTATGTTGTTATATTACGTTATCATATGCATAAAAAATAACTCCAAAATACTTTTGTAAAATAAGGTTAAATAAATGGAGATTCAATAATAATCGAAATAAACATTAACAAAATGGTTTATTACTTAATTCCTTATAAGTAGAAAGGAAATAAGGGAATACACTTGGCTAAAGTGATACTGAAATCTTTTTACAAAATGGAATATGAGTGGTATGAAAAAATATTAAAACTATTGTTAACAGAACCACTGTTTTGTAACATTTTTAGAAATGAAATTTTGGGCAAGCTTTGATTTTTTTTAGGAAAGGAGAACTTCTGTTTTTACAATTTCAATTCTTTTTTTTTTTAATTTATCTTTCTTCTCTTAATTTATATACTGGCACTAAAGTAAAATCCCCTCCATAAAAGCTATCGCTATGTGAAATTGAAATTCGGTTCTCTTTGCATTCCTGGGAGTAAAAAAAGGAATGAAACGAAAGTTGACTTCCCACTTGAGAAAAGTCCAAGTAGTTTAAAATTAAAAACCAATAACAAAGAGGAATATCTCAGAAACGGTTAACTCTATAAAAATAAATAAATAAATATATATGTATATATGACAAATAGATTATATAAATTGTGTGTTTTAATGAAATCTACATTTTGTAGGCAAGTTTTTGCCTACTTCTTACAGTTTACGAGTTATATACAAAGCTTACAGACTGAAGAGGTTTTCAGAAACTTCCCAGAAAATTCAAGATATATATTTTGTTTGTCATTCAAATATCTTAAAAATATGACATTTTAATCAAATTCGTTTGAGCCATTTTTAAGAAAATCAAAATATTGGAAAAATAATCCATGGAAAGGGTAGTTGGGGGTGGGGATATTTTATTGAAAATATTCGTGTTACATCCTTAAAAGTTACTTAACTTAAATGTAAAGTTTGGGAGTTTACGGACTTTTCGTTTTCAGATATTCTGTCCCCACACACACACACACACACACACACACACATATACACACACTTAACACTTCAAATATCGCATATATTTTCCTTCATAGCTTTTCGTTATTAAATCTGTCCCAATCCTCTGAAGCTTTCTTCATTCTGAATAATTTGGATAACTGGTAAATATAGGCAAAACATATACATCTCGTTAAAACATAAATTCATGTCGAATGCAATTTTTGTGGAGTTAACCATTTCCGAGATATTCCTTTTTATTAGTTTCAACTGTCCAAAAGTTAAGACTCTTTCAAATGCGAAAGTCATCATTCATTTTTCTTTCTCGTGGCAAGATGAACGGAATTTGAAAACCATGACATAGTGACCCGCCCTTAAAATATTAAGGTATCGCTTAGTCTAATATGTCCTTATTCATATTGTATCTACAAGGAAATATTTAATAAAACTATTTCTAGAATGTTTTTTTTAAGAATATACTTTTTAAGAATAATTTATTGAACAATGGATAGATAAAGTCATCGAATATAAGATATCCTAATTTCTTTAAATAATAAATAACAAGCATAGGTTTTGATTTTGATTTTTTTTTCTCTCATTTGAATCTCTGCTTTGGAGAAGATGTGATTTTGTAAGTGGAACGTAAGGCGTATGTTACTTTATTAACTCCAGAAAGCATTCAAGGCTACTTTCATTTCTCGCAGCCAAGTTAAGGGAAAGAGAATTCTCAATTTTGGTTTCTCTAATTAGTATGCATTTCACCCCAAAAATCGATATCGAGATTTCTTAGTAATACATGTTTTAGAGTCACCTGGAACCAAAAAGAAAGTTCTGAGAACACAGTGATTCAAACACAAAAAGTCGAAAAATCATCAAACTTAATACATAAGTTCAGCATCTTCCAAGCAAAATTGACTTTCTCAAAATGGCTCTAAGGACTATTATTAAGATACTGTACATTAAAGATACTTACTTATATGACAAATAAAATGTATATCTTGAATTTTCAGGGAATTTCCTCTAAACTCTTCTTTATTATGAATTACATTCGTGCAACTGGCAAACCATAAGATACAGACAAGAAGTTACTGCACGAAAAATGTAGAATTCGTTAAAACTTACAATTTAGATCATATATATTATTTTTGAGGAATTAACCATTTCCGAGATATTACCTATTATTGGTTTCAATTTTAAAATACCCTTCGCAAACAGGAATTTGTTAACCCCAGGGCATACAAAGAAAATGTGTTTCAATCACATAGGAACCAGCTTTTAAAATATTTGACTATCGATTCTTTACTCTAGTGTATTTCCTTATTTCTCTTCTACTGATAAGTAATAAGGTTATTTCCATACTCAATTAGCATGAAGTAGATAGAAATAAACTTTTTAAAAATATGTTTAGAGAGATGTAGAGAAAGTCATGTGAACGAAACATCAGATATTAAACATGAAAAAAGAGAACAAAGGTGCTCAAGGTCAGAGTTTTCATTTTATTATCTTTACAGTGTTTTGAAACATGACTGAATGTATCTGAAATAAATTTGGAGTTCATAGAGATTCATCCTCTAAAGAGAAAGGAAAATCTTGTAAAAAGCCTAATGCGGGTAACTGAAACCAACCGAGGAACGAACTCGGGATCTCTTGAATGTGAGACAGACATGCTGACGCCCCCTTGCCACAATAACACATGTTGTTTTATTTTATTTTTTTATTATTTCCTTTATACAGCCCCCTTTAACAGCAAAGGACATATCGGGGGCTTTGCATTAGAAACAACTCTGTAATTGCTTTACTTTGGATTTAAATCGTTTTATTTTCCTCAAACACACACACACACACATATTCACTTTCATACATACTTCCAGACTCTGTGGGGTATAGGGAATAATTCTTGTTGAAGAAAAATTCCCCACCGCAGCCAGGAATCGAACCCGGGACCTCCGGGTGAAAAGTCAGCTCGCTGACCGCTCGAAACACCTGTTTTTTAGTCTTATTATTTACATAATTAAGTGATAGAGGTTCAGTTTGTCTCCTCTATCCAACATGAAAGCAACGTATAGTAACTTTTTGAGTAGCTTGTATCCTCATTTATGAAAGAGGCGTGTTGTCTATACCAACTAGCTCGTAATGTCACGTGGGTGTCCCCGTTACACCTCCCCCTCCATAAGAGGTCATCGCGAAATCGCCTGTATATTTCTCTTCACATTGACGTGTTAACAAGCCAACAGTTCGCAGTTATTTCTGGAGGTAGCTTCATGCTGAAGTTTCAGAAGGGGCTGCGATGTCTGGAGTGTAACTATGGAGGAGTATGAGCAGAAATAAGATATTAGTTAAGACAAATTTATGGTAATGTTTACTTTCTCTACACGTACTATGAACATAGTGTATAGAGAAGGTATTGCACTGCAGCCAAAAATTCGATCACAGGATTTCACCGGGAATATACGTTTTAGGGTGTCCTGTATCCAAAAAAAGCATTTTTCAGAAAAAAAGGTCCGTATGTGTGTCCGTGAACACGATAACTCAAAAACGAAATTTAAGGTTTTAAGTTTAGTATCTTCCTGGGATGCGAAACGAAGATTTTGAGAAAAATCCCCCCACCCCAAACTACCCTTTAAATGGAACTTTTTTTGAAAATTTTGATTTTCTCAAAAATGGCTCTAACGATTTTGATTAAAATATCTTCTACTGAAGATATTTACCTGACAAATAAAATGTATATCTTGAATTTTCTGGGAATAGCCTCTGAAGCTTACTTTATTCTGGATGAAATTTACGGAATTTCTCTAACTGCTAAACCGTAAGAGATAGATAAAAACTTCCTATACAAAACATTTGGACAGTGATAAAACACACAATTTATATCATATACATTTTTTTCGTGGAGTTGATCGGGGTAGAGATATTCCTTGTTATTGGTTTCAGCTTTGAAAAACCTATCCTTTTCTCATACAGGGATTTGTGAACTCCTGTCCATACAAACAAAGGAACTCCAGTCACAGAGCAACCAGCTTTTGACTATCACTTTAACCTATAGTACTGCCTTATTTCCCTTCTGCTTACAAGGAAGCAAGTAATAAGACTATTTCTGCTATTTTTTTTCTCTCGATTATAATGAAGTAAATACAATGAGAAGCTTCTTAACAATAATTTGTAGCAGATATGTAGAGAAAGTCATGTGAATGGATCACATCAGATTTTTTGAATATCATCTACACAACTGGGCGGTGCCGTGGCCGAATGGTTAGAATGCTTGCCTCCCACCTAGGCTGGCCAGGTTCGATCCCAAGAACCAGCATGTGGGATTTATGGGACATAGCGGTGTATTAATTGTACTTGTTTTCTCACAGAAACCGGGAGATCCGTGGTTCAAATCTCAGCTATGGCATTGAATTTTCAATCTGACTCTACCTATCCAACTCCTGTCCTACACACGGTTTCTGTGAGAAAACAATTAAAATTATCACGATTGTCCATAATAATTGCTATACTATGAATCCTGGGACTTAAAGTACTTACAACATTGTAAGTTGCAATTGGGGTTTTCATCTTAAAGTAATTTGAGATCACCTTGTGGTTTGCCGGGAAACAGGCGAGTCAGTTGAGAAATTCAATGCTATGCCTGCATGTTGCCATGGTAGCTCAGTGGTAGAGCAACCGGCTAGAGACCGGGAGATCTGTGGTTCAAATCCCGGCTATGGCATTGAATAATATTCGCCACAGACAAGTCATAATGAAATTGATACACCTGTAATTAAAGTAATATAATATTAAATATAATTAAAGTTAAAACAATAAATTCTAATCTTAATAAAGTTATTAATAAATACTTACGTTTGGAAGAAAATACCAATATTTTAATTGAAGGCTTGTATGCATGATCAAAATACAATAAATAAAATTACTTTTAATTATACACAATCCTTTAAAAATTTCCTTCGGCAAGTTTTCTCCGGGTCTTTCGGTTTCTCCTGCCACTCATTCAACTAATTGCTCCATCATCACCTTACCAATCATCTATTTCGCTTGCATTTTCTCACGCTAATGGCTGGCTACGGGCCGACCACTCGTTTCAGGTTCTCCATTCTGTGGCTTCATGCCGTTGGCTCCCCGACAGGTTTATGAGCCCTAGTCATCCGCTTTTAAGTCCTAAATACTCATCTACACAACTGTAATCTAGGGCGTTTCTGGCTCACAGTAGTTGGTGTATCTTATGGCTTTCCTTCGTCTCGATGTTTCTCTGATTGGTACTTGATTGTCTAATTACGTATTATTTCTATGTTTATTTTTCCTATAATGCACGTAGGAAGAGAAGGTTTGGCATTCAACCCAAATGCAATTCCGACGTTTAACTGAACTTTAGCGAGTTTGATGTGCTTTCTCTAGCTGTTCCGCAAACAAATTTTCTTTACAAGAGATTTCTTTTATCTACGTGATGCTAATAAAGATAAACATTGCAGAAATGGTCTTAATTCCTTGCTTCTTTATAAGAAGAAGGGAAATAAGGGGATCCACTAGCCTAAAGCGATAGTCAGATCTTTTTAAAGCCGGTAGCCAAGTAAACCAATACAATGACAGTACAATACATAACAATAGAAGGAGCAAGACTTTGGATCCGGAACAGGCTAATAGCCTAAACCGTGTTGTAGATGAAGTAATAAGCTTTTGGAGGAATCGATTGCTGCAGCATGGATAGAAAATGTAAATGCATCATAGCAGATCTTTTTTTTCTCTAGTTCGTGTAGAGGGCAGGAGAGTATTGTATTCCATTCATATTTCGACAGCGAAATTTCTCAATAGTAGATATATATTTTGTAACCCCCCAAAAATGTCTTTAGAATATGTATGTGTGCGAGAGAGAAAGAGAGAGAACAGTATATCTATTTAAAATATGATTGTAATACCCTAATCCCGTTTTAACTACAGGGAAATATGTACTTGAAGAATAGGCAGAGAAATTAAAGTGAATAAACCAGTTAATATTTATAGTTCTAAATATAACAATTAAGAACTTCCGCCCTGTACTTGATTCACCGAAACTGCGCCTCCATCATACAGGCCTGCTACGTCGCATATAATATACTGGTGTTCAAACGTTTTAATTTTTACTTTTGTTCGTTTTAAATATACTTAGAATACTTATTCCGAAAAACAATCACAACTTAAGTCTAGGTAGTTGTAATTTAAAACAAAGTTTCTAAATAATATGCATAAAACACAAAAATCTGATGTGTTCCATTCACATGACTTTCTCTATATCACTTTAACAAATTATTGTTAATAAGCTTATCTTTTATTTATTTCATGCCAATCGAGAAAAATTAGCAAAAATAGTCTTATTTCTTGCTTTATTGAAGTAGAAGCGAAATAAGGGATTACCATAGGTTAAAGTGAAAGCCAAAAGCTGGTTGTTATGTGACTGATGTTCCTTTGTTTGTATGGATAGGAGTTGACAAATTCCTGTATGAGAAATAAGTTTTTCAAAGCTGAAACCAAGAAAAATGAATATCTCAAAAACGATCAACTCCACGAAAAAAATGCATATAACATAAAATGAGTGTTTTAACGTGCTCTATATTTTTTGCGTGGCAAGGTTTTGTCCAACTCTTGTGGTTTAGCAGTTATGCAAAATTTCGTAAAATTGTTCCAGAATAAAGTAGTCTTCAGAGATCTTTAATATACGATATTTTAATAAAAATATTTAAGGCCATTTTTAAGAAAATCAAAATTTTCGAAAAAACTTCCATGTAAAGGGTAGTTTGGGGTGGGGGGATTTTCTTGAAAATCTTCGTGTCGCATCCTTGGAAGATACCAAACTTAAATACCAAGTTTGGTATTTTACCGACGTATTTTTTCGTTTTTGAGTTATCGTGATCACAGACACACGGACCTTTTTCTAAAAAAACTTTTTTTTTGGATACAGGGGACCCTAAAACATATATTTCCGGTGAAATCTCGGTATCGAATTTGTTGGTGGAGTGCAATACCTTCTCTATACACTAAGTACATAGTTCGCATAGAGAAACTAAAAAAGTAAGTCTTATACTTGGTTTAAATAGGGCTGACGCTGAGAAGGTCCCGCACTATTTAACGGAGCCCCAAAGGTAAAATTTTCAGCACCGGTGCATCAAAATTAATTAGATTTACTGAAGAAAGAACGTAATATCTCACGCTAATCTCTTCTAACCTAGGGCGTTGGAAATTTAGCTAAAAATTCTGATATGTTCCTCTCATGAAACTGTCTCTAGCTGTTCTACATTATTCTTCTTTCTACGCCATGCTAATTCAGATAAGCAGTAGTACAATTCCTTACTACGTAACTCTTTATAAGTAGCAGGGAAATAAGCAAATACACTAGGCTTAAGCGATAGTCAAATGTTTCAAAAGCTGTCGCTATACGATTTTCATTGAATTTCGCTTCTTTGCCCTGTCAGTACTAAAGGAAAAGAAAAACGAACGACCTCCTGTTTGATTAAAGTAATATTATTTTCAAAACAAGACCTATAACAAGGAATATCTTGGAAAAAACTTCACAACAAAAATGTATATTATATAATTTGTGTGCTTTGCGGAGATCTGCATTTTTTTATGTAGTAAGTTTTTGGTCTATATCTTATATTTTACTAGTTGCGCAAAATTCATCCATGAAGAGGATTTCAGAGACTCTCCCAAGAAATTAAGACTATAATTTTTATTTGTCATGTAAACATCTGTAATATATGATGTTTTAATAAAAATCGTTAAAGGCATTTTTGAGAAAATCAAAAGTTTCGAAAATTTTCCTACGTAGAGGGTAATCGGATATTCCTAAAAATCTTCGTGTCGCATCCTTGGGAGATACTTTTCGTTTTTGAGTTTTGCTGTCAACAAGCACAGACACACACATACTGACCTTTTTTCCAAAGATGTTTTATGCAGAGGGTCTCAAAACATATATTTCAGGTAAAATTTTGGTATCGCATTTTTGGTTGAAATACAATACTCTCTCTACCTATCATATACCTTGCACATACTTGCTAGAGAAATATGTTCCATCTATATTACTTTCTCTACTTCTATGTAACAAATTATTCTTAAAAAACTTTATTTTATCTATTTAATGCTAATCGATATATAAACATTAGCAGAAATGGTCTTATTTACTTTCTTGTAAGTAGAAGAAAATAACAGACAACGCTAGGCTAAAGCGATAGTCAATCTTTTACAAGCTTTTGCCATGTGGCAGAAATTCGTTTCGTTCCATTGCCAGAGGTTTACAAATTTCCTTACGAGAAAAGACATATAAGTATTTTAAAACTGAAATCAATAACAAGTAATATCTGTAAAATTGTCCACTCTAAAAAAAAATGCAAATGATGTATTTTAATCAGAGCTACATTTTTTGTGTAGGATGTTTCTGTATATCTCTTACGGATTACCAGTTACCCAAAATTATACAAAAGTCATCCAGAATGAAGCGCTCTTCAGAGGCTACTCCCAGAAAAATCAATATATATACATATATATAGTCTGTCATGAAAATATCTTAAACATCGACATTTTAATAAAAATCGTTACAGCCGTTTTTGAGAAAATCAAAATTTTCAAAAAAAAATTCTATACAAAGAGTAGTTGCGGATGGGAGGATTTTCTCGAAAAATCATTGGAAGATTCGCCCCCCCCCAGTAATTAGGACTGACACCCCCCTTGAACTTTTAAGCCTAGGGGACGGGGAGCCAACGGCACGAAACCACAGAATGGAGCCAGGATGAGCGTGATGAAGTGATGATATGAAATACAAGCGAAATGGATGATAGGAAATGATGGAGCAGTTGGTGAAATGAGTGGCGGGGGAAACCGAAAGGCCCGGATAAAACACACCCAGACGCCGCTTCGTCCACCAAAAATCCCATATGCGGGTGCTTGAGATCGAACCCGGGCCGCCTAGGTGGCAAGCAAGCGGTCTAACCACTCGGCCACGGCGCCGCATCCTTGGAAGATACTGAAATTAAATACAAAGTTTGGTATTTAACCGGCTTTTCGTTTTTGAGCTATGCTACCCATAGACACATATACACACAGACACACACACATGGATATGTTTCTAGGAATACATTTTTTGGATCAGGGGGTCTCAAAACATGTATTTAAATCTCGGTACTGAATTTTTGGGTGGTATGCAATTCCTTCTATCCACTATGTACATTGAGCATACGTGCTAGAGAAAATAAACATGTGGTACATTGAGGCTCGTTTTTTGTATGTGTATGTATCATCGAAAGAGAGAGAGAGAGCGAATATGATGTTTTCCGTTCGCCCACGCCACTCGTCTCCCCTTTTGTGTACGAGCCCGTAACATGGGAGCAATTTTTAATAAGGTTTGACCCATGCACCAAATCAAGACTGGAAACAAACAAGCTGTATTTATAATGAGTGTTGCCAGGCCGCCAAAATTTCTAATTTATCGCGGCCAAAGGCAAGTGTATAACAAATGCTCGTACATCGACAGCTTTATTAACGTGTTCTCTTTCCCTCGATGGTCTCCAGGTAACGTGGCTTCATTATCGTTGCGCCTGCAAATCAACTGGAAACTGGATAAAGCAATACATATTGTTCAAAAGTTTCCTTATACATAACTCGTTTTTACGTGACATTTCAGAATGTTTGCGGTACATGACATTTTGCAATATGTCTCATTAACGGCGTCGTTGTAGTACAAACACTAAAAATACTAAGCGTTTAAAGTTTTATTTTAAAACATGAAATATAATATGTGTTATATTCATCCCCAAAATTATCACGTCAACGCTACGAGTAACGCGGGAATTCTATGATGGAAAACTCCCGGTATAGTAGACAGCGCGAGGAGCACGTTATACATGCGCTCCGCCGACGGTTATAAAATTATCATCTGGAATCAGAATGAAATATTCAGTAGATACTGGTAGTGGTTTAAATCTCACTGGCATTGAATTTTTACTTTCTCTATACGTACTATGTACATAGTGTATAGAGAAGGTATTGTATTGCACCCAAAATTTCGATACCGAGATTTCAACGGAAATACATGTTCTGAGACTCCCTGAATCCAAAACAAGCATTTTTAGAAAAATGTCCGTATGTGTGAGTCTGTGTGTGTGTCTGTGGGCAGCATAGCTCAAAACGAAAAGACCGTTGAATACCAAACTTGGTATTTAAGTTTGGTATCTTAGAAGGATGTGACACGAAGATTTTCAAGAAAATCCCCCGACCCCCAACTACCCTTTACATGGAAGTTTTTTCGAAAATTTTGATTTTCTTAAAAATGGCTCTAAAGATTTTGATTAAAATATCGTGTAGTAAAGATATTTACCTGACAAATAAAATGATATTTTGTATTTTCTGGGATTAGCCTCTGAAGACTACTTTATTCTGGAACAATTTTACGAAATTTTGCATAACACACTCACTGTCTCCACTGATAAGCAAGAGAAGTAAAACGAAAGACGTTGACGCTAATTCCTCACTGATCGGTTTTAACTTAAAGAAGCGCCGTTGAATTCTGCATCTCATTTAAGGCAGGGATATATGCATAATACGGGGCAAATACGCTGATCCTTGGATCACTTGGCTCAACATTAGTTACTTTAAGATATGTTGTAAGATCCAGTTACAGAAATGACTACATCAGGAGGTTGTGATTCATGAACAATATAGTTTTAAAAATTTAGTGCTTTTAAAAAACCCACTTCTTTGCAATGCGTGTTGCAGACTTCCTTGGAAAGAGTTCTAATGATACAAGGTGAATTCGTCATTTTGTTTCTGTTATAACGTATTTTTTGGCTGAATTTTGCTGAATTTTGAACAACTGTAAACCGTGAAATACAGACAAAAACAATCTTTTTCCATTTACATGACTTTCTCTACATCTCTGCAACAAATTATTGTTAAAAAATCTTATGCTTCTCTTTACTTTTCTAATCGAGAAAAATTAGCAGAAATAGTCGTATTACTTGCTTCCTTGTGAGTAGAAGCGAAATAAGGGAGTACCATATGTTAAACTGATAGTCAAAAGCTGGTTGCTATGTGACTGAAGTTCCTTCCTTTGTATGGACAGGAGTTAACAAATTCCTGTATGAGAAAAGTATTTCAAAGTTTTTCAAAGCTGAAACCAAAAACAAAGAATATCTAAAAAACGATCAACTCCACGAAAAAAGTATATAACATAAATTGTGTGTTTTAACGTGCTCTACATTTCTGTGCGGTAAGTTTTTATCCATCTCTTGCGCTATAGCAGTTATGTAAAATTCCGTAAAATTCATCTGGAATAAAGTAGTCTTCAGAGGCTATTACCAGAAAATTCAAGATATACCTTTTATCTGGCATGAAAATATCTTTAATATCCGATAGTTTAATCAAAATCGTTACAGCTACTTTTGAGAAAATCAAAATTTTGAAAAAAAATCCATATAAAGGGTAGTAGGGGGTCGATGGGATTTTCTTGAAAGCTTCCTTGGCATAAACTAAACCTAAATACCAAGTTTAGTATTTAACGGTATTTTCGTTTTTGACCTGTCCACAGGCAGAGACACACACACACGGAGCTTTTTCTAAAAGTGCTTTTTTCGAAATCAGAGCACCCCGAAACATAAATTTCCAGTAAAATCTCGACATCGAATTTTGGGGTGGAATACAATACCTTCTCTATCTACTATGTATATATGTATGTACATTGTACATTCGGGGCTAGAGAAAGTAAAAAAAATGTAGATCTCGTAAAAATACACAATTTATGCCAGATATATTACTTTCTCTACACGTAGTATGTACATAGTGTATAGAGAAGGTATTGCATTCCACCCAAAAATTCTATACCGAGATTTCACCGGAAATACATATTTTGGGTCTCCCTGAATCCAAAAAAAAAGCATTTTCAGAAAAAGATCCGTGTGTGTCTGTGGACACTTAGCTCAAAAACGAAAAGACCGTAAAATACCAAACTTGGTATTTAAGTTTGGCATCTTCCAAGGATGGACACGAAGATTTTCAAAAAAATCCCCCACACCCACCTACCCTTAACATGCAACTTTTTTCGAAAATTTTGATTTTCTTAAAAATGGCTCTAATGATTTTGATTAAAATATCGTATATTAAAGATATTTACTTGACAAATAAAATGTGTATCTTGAATTTTCTGGGAATAGCCTCTGAAGACTATTTTATTCTGGGTGAATTTTACTGTATCTTGCATGACTGCTAAACCGTAAGAGATGGACAAAAACTTACCACACAAAAAAGTAGAGCACTTTAAAACACACAATTTATATACATTTTTTCCTGGAGTTAATCGTTTTTTAGATTTTCCTTGTTCTTGGTTTCAGCTTTGAACAACTTATTTCTCATACAGGAATTTGTCAACTCCTGTCCATACAAACAAAAGAACTTCAGTCATATATCAACCAGCTTTTGACTATCACTTTAACCTATAGTACTTCCTTATTTCGCTTCTACTTACAAGGAAGCAAGTAATAAGACTATTTCTGCTAATTTTTTCTCGATTAGCAGTAATTAAATAGAAGCATAAGCTTTTTAATAAAACTTTTTGCAGAGATGTAGAGAGAGTCATGTGAATAGAACGCATCAGATTTTGTTGTTGTTATAGAGTTGATCGTTTCCGAGATATTTTTTTTTATAGTGTTTAACGCCCGCTTTAACTACTAATGGCACCGCAGGCGGTGACACTGGTGATACATGAATGATGGAGCACCGGTGGAATGCGATGGCGGGGGAAACCGGAGTAACCGGAGAAAACCCGCCCCAGCCCCGTTTTGTCCACCACAAATCTCACATGCGGTCGCTTGGGATCGAACCCCGGCCGTCTAGGTCCGAGATATTCCTTGTTGGTTTCAATTTTAAGGTACTTACTATATTCTCAAATGGGAACGCCTCATCTCTTTGATATTTTGATATTTCTTTTGTTTTATTACCAAATTTTAATAACAATCCCATAGCGACAGCTTTTAAAAGATTTGACTGTCGATTTAGCATAGTGCATTACTTTATTTCCCTACTAATTAAAGACAGCATTTTTGATGTCTCGATCAACAAGAAGTAAATGAGAACATTTTTGGGTCTTTCATGGTCATTAATGATTAAGAAAAAGACAAGTGAATATACATTTGGAAGGTTAAAAGCTAATAATGGACATTTGGTCGAATCTATAAGTATCGACCTTATAATGAGAGCTTGTGGTAGGTATTTTTTTGGAGCACTAGGACTCAAATACTTGCAGATATTGTTGGTTATTTCAGTTTTTCTGCCGTTGATGGGAGAGTACTTATTTTTTTTTCAACATTTCGCAAGTGGGGGGAGGTTTTCAGCTTGTTAGTTTCACTTTGCAAGTGGAAGACGAGGGCACCCTGCACGCGTGTGTGAGCCAATCCCCCGCGGGCTGGAACCCGAAGTAGGTAATAAATCTGTAGCGTATTGGTTAACCGGGCTAATTGGACCGTGAGGGATGTACGTCATATCTGACAACGGACCAAAGGCCTCAGTAGTGTCCAATTACAGAGCGACTGCGCTTTTGTAAGTGGATCAACAGCACTGTGCATATCGTTAGTGTCACTTAGGTACTGCAAGCTTCTCTCACAATGTAAGAGTGGTGCCAGGCCCCAATCAAATCAAAACAGTGGTTAAAGGCACCGAAACTTACAATTCCTAAACATTTTCGTTAGATTAAAATAACATAGAGCTAAGATGTGTTATATTAAAAATACCGTAGCACAAAAAATAATCTGATGTGATCCAGCCACATGTCTTTCTCTACATCTCTGCAACAAATTATTGTTAAAAATCTTATGCTTCTATTTACTGCATCCTAATTGATAAGAATTAGCAGGAATAGTCTTTTTACTTACTTCCTTGCAAGTAGAAGTGAAAGAAGCGAGTAATATAGGTTAAAGTGATAGTCAAACGCTGGTTGCTATGTGGCTGAAGTTCCTTTGTTTGTATGGATAGGAGAGATGAGAAAAGTAAACTCCTTTTAAAGCCAATAACAAAGAATGTCTAAAAAAACAATCAACTCCACGAAAGCAAATGTATGTAACATAAATGGTGTGTTTTAACGTGATCTACATTTTTGTGTATTAAGTTTTGTCTGTTATGGTTTACCAGTTATACAAAATTCAATAAAACTCATACAGATTAAAGAGGTCTTTAGAGGATTTCCCAGAAAATTCCAGATATACATTTTATTTGCTTGTTAGTTATTTATATGGTAAATAAAATGTATACCTTGAATTTCATTAATGAAATTAATCAGAATCGTTAGAGCCATTTTTGAGAAAACCAAAATTTTCGAAATTTTTTACACGTAAAGGTAGTTTGGGGTGGGATATTTTTTTTTTTTCAAAATCTTCGTGTCGCATCATACTAAACTTAAATACCAAATTTGATATTTTACTGACTTTTCGTTTTTGAGTTATCGTATTCAAAGACACACGGAGACACAAGGACCTTTTTCTGAAATACTTTGTTTTGGATACAGGGAACTAAAACGTCTATTTCGGTGAAATCTCGGTATCGAATTTTTAGGTGGAATGCAATACCTCCTCTATACACTATGTATATAATACATGTAGAGAAAATAAAAATCTCATGTGTTATATTCACCTTTGTCAACATTCTATCTTTTATTAGTTTTATTTTATTTTATTTTTTTTTTTGAAGCTTAATGTCCTTTAACCTGGTTGGTCATATCGCACGATGAAATGAAATTGGTGAAATGATGCTCAAATGAGCTCGGAGTCAATGGAGCTTAAAGTTACTGGACATTCGTGTTCTCAGAATAAGGGAAAGCCCCGAAAAAAACCCTTATCCGGGCAACTTAGGGTGTTAAGCGAGTTTTTATTCTCCCGAAATTTTATATTTCTACCTACTGCACTTTTACAATAAGCCTTTACAGAAATAGCCATAAACATATCGTTATATATATTAAATTAATAAATGATACTCAAATGTTGAACAACTAGTAGCTATAATTTTATATTAACCTTAAAATTCCATACTGTTACGCATTCGTGAGAAACAACTGAACATCGAAAGGACTTAAAAGAATGACCAAGAATTGAATAAAGAGATCTTCAGAAATGTCAACATTAATATTTTATTTGTCATGTAAATGTCTTCAATATATGATGTTTTAATCAAAACCATTTGAGCCATTTTTGAGAAAATGAAGATTTTCGAAAATGTTTCCATGTATAGGGTAGTTGGGGTTAGGGGATTTTCTTGAAAATCTTTATGTCGCATCCTTGGAAGATACCAAACTTAAATACCAAGTTTGGTATTTAACCTACTTTTCATTTTTGAGGTATGCACACAGACACAAACACGGGCATTTTGCTAAAGTGTTTATATCTATCAATTAACATTTTCCAGTTATACAAGATTTTACGAAATTCCTTCCAAATAAAGAGGGCATCGCAGGCTATTCCCAGAAAATTCAAAATCAACACTTAATCTGTCATGTATCATTTTTATCATAATCGTTAGAGCCATTTTTGAGAAAATCGAAGAATTCGAAAATTTTCCATGTCAAGGATAGATAAGAGTGTGGTATCTTTGGAAGATACTGAACTTAAAAAAACCAAGTTTGATATTTCTAACCAATCTTTCGTTTTTGATTTATGTTCGCTGTCTCTCTCTCTCTCTCTCTCTCTTTCTCTTTCTCACACACACACATACACGAAACTATTTTAATGTGACCTGCAGTGCAAACAAACTATTCTTGCCAAATATTATTCTTTTACCTACATCATGCTAATTGAGATAAACATTAGCACAAATTGTCTTGTTACCTGCTTCCTTGCAAGTAGGAGGGAAATAAGGGTATACCGATTGTAAAATCTTTTGAAAGCTAGTCGCTATGAAATTGGTTCTCTTTGCAGATCAGAAATAAAACAAAAGATATAAGAAATTAAACACGATTTCCCCCGTTTGAAAACAAAGTTTTAAGTAGTTTAAAATATAACAATAAATATTTTGGAAACGGTTAAGTGTACGTAAAATGTATGAGACACAAATTGTGTGTTTTAACGAGATCTACATTTTTGTGTAGTAAGTTTCTGTCTATCTCTTACGGTTCACCAGTTATGCAAAACTCATCCAAAATGAAGAGGTCTTCAGCGGCTGTACCCAGAAAATTCAAGTTAAACATTTCGTTAGTCATGAAAATATATTAAACATATGGTATTTTAATAAAAATCTTTACACCATTTTTGAGAATATAAACATTTTCGAAAAATATTTCCTGTAAAGGGTAGTTAGGGCTGGGGTAACTTCCTGAAAATCTTCGTGTCCATCCTTGGAAGATTGAACTTAAATACGAAGTTTGGTATTTAATCAGTTTTTTTTTTTTACCACAGACACACTGACCTTTTTCTAAGGTTTTTTTCTGATACATTAGTCCTCAAAACATGTATTTCCGGTGAAATTGTGGTATATCATTTTTGGGTGGATTATTACATCTTCTGTACGGGTTATGCATATTGTACATACGTGTTAGAGAAAGTAAAATGTTTATATACATGGCCTGAAAACGTGTATTTACGATGAAATTTCGGTGTTGAATTTCTGAGGGAAATACACCACTTTGTCTAGTTACTATACGTGGTAGAGAAAGTAAAACAACTGAATTTTCTTGAAATTCCTTGATGCTGAACTAAAGTACCAAATTTGGTTTTTAATAGACTTTTTGTCCTTAAGTTAATCTGTTCACGATATGCACTGTATACACTTAGTTATTTTTTTCGATGAAATTCTGTGCAACGAATTTTTGGTCTGAATGCAACACTTCCCCTGCTTGCTATATGCATTAGAGAAAATAAATATCAAGTTAAGTTCTTTACACGAAGATTGAAAACATTTAAGACTTTATACAGTTAACTGTTAATATGGAGGTATTATTTATAATTTTCATAAAATACCCAAAGTGATTTTCAGTTTATATGATTAGCTTCGTCATTCGTTTCCACGATCCGTATGAAGTATAAAAGCCGGGATGTTACACATTACAATCCAAAAGTCTATTGAAAGAACTTTGGAATTCCAAACCAAAAACAGTGGAAATGAGTTATGGGACAGTTGCAAATATGTACGAAATTACGAACACAAACGAAACAGAAAGTGTGGTCATATTCATTGCCTAATCCCAAAAAAATCAAAATTGTGTTTAACCAGTAATGCGGGCCGATATCGAATATGTATGACGTCACAGTTCAGCAGTGTTGTGTGACAATGGGTTTTGGGTGGTTAAATCTAACTTGTTTCCCTCTAGACAGATTTATGGCTCTCGTTCCGTGTTACACGATGCTGCGTAAAATTTAAACAACGTTTTAGCGACAATTCTTTTATTGGAATGAGGGGGAGCAGTCATTATGCAATAAATAATCTGGTACAAATCTGTTACTTACATAATATGTAGCTTTATTTTTATCTACTCAGGATAAAGATAATGCTTGTACTTTTTGAAGTGTTATTAGGAAGTTATTTCAGCATTGCAGAAAAAGCCACAAAAGTGTATATATGGCTTTCTCTACATCTCTGTAAAAAATTGTTAACAACCTTATTCTTCTATCTACTTCATGCTAATCGAGATAAACATTCAGAAATTCTCTTATTACTTGCTTCCTTGAATTAGAAGGGAAATAAGGGTGTTTCCTAGGCCAAAACGATTGTCAAATATTTTAAAAGCTGGTTGCTATGTGATTGAAATTCCTAGAAGTTTTTTAGCCGAATTTTTAAGTATTTTTACGCCAAAGCCAATATCAAGGAATATTTCAGAAATAGTCAAGTCTACAAAGAACAAAAAAAAAAAAAAAAAAAAATCTATATAATAATGTGTTTTAACGAGATCTACATTTGGCTATCTCTTACGACTTACCAGTTATGAAAAATTCAAGTCTTCCACAATAAAGAGGTCTTCGGAGGCTATTTCGATAAAATTAAATATATATCTATATTTTATTTGTCATGTATATATAATGTACGATATTTTAATGAAAATCGTTAGAGCTATTTTTGAAAAAATAAAAATGTCCATGAATTTTTCCACGTAGAGGATAGTTTTGTGTTGGGGGATTTTCTTGTAAATCTTCTCGTCGTATCCTTGGGAGATATTAAACTTAAATACCAAATTTGGTATTAACGGACTTTTCCTTTTTGAATTATGCTGACCACAGATGCACGCACTCTCATTTTTCTAAAAGTGCTTTTGTTATTTATTCAGGGGTTCTTAAAACATATATTTCCGGTGTAATCTCGGTATCAGAATTTTGTGTGAAATACAGTACCTTCTCTATACACTATGTACTTAGCACGTGTAGAGAAAGTAAGAAATGGTTCAGAGGAGCACTTAAAGGAACATTTATTTCCCTGGGAGAGAACGTTTATTCTGGAAGCACAAGAACTATGGAAGGGTAAAGTAGACATTAAAAGCTCACACCAAGAAAGTAACAAGTTTCTCTTAAAAATACATTCACATTTATTTTCCGGTCCAATAACAGGCAGGATGTCCAATTTATGGAGACGGCCTCCTTAGAGCGTTGGTAGCGCTGGTGCTTACCAAACAGGAAACCTGGGTGGGGATTAAGACCTGGCCCGGAGTGCAAGGTGGGCACTCAGCCTCGGGAGGTCTCTGGGGTTGAGGGGGCATTTGAGGAGCTTGATGAAGTAGCGGCTCCAGGTCATGAGGACCGCATTAACCGGCCGGGGGTTTCGAGGCGCTAACCTCGTCTCCAATACTGCATCCCTCCATGACGTGTATCATGGACCGAGATGGGGGACGCAGCGGCCGGACGGTAGGACAATGTTCCTTGTGAGCTGTCGTGCCATTATGAATACGTTAATATGGGTTAAATTTTTCTAAACGTCTTTATCTTACGTATTTTTACTCAATGGCATATTAAGACTGTGATTTTCAAAGTTTCAACTCTGAACCACCTTTGGAGATGTCATCTTCGAACTCCTGCAAATTGTTTATTAAATTGACGGCAAAATGCTCGTTGAACTGCAACAATGGACTCTAGCTTTGCTAATTGCAGCACACAAAATGATTTGAGGTGTCGCCGCCATTTCACTAATGACATACAACAAACAACATTGGAACTTCTACCCCCCGCGCTATTTCAATTGTAAACTTTTCTCTCTCCATGGACGTTGGAATCATGTTTCTATCTTTTGTAGTTTGTAAGCAATACATATTTGAAATCTGTTCTTTCTTTTTGAATAACCCTGTATAATGACAAACGGAATGAACATCTTGAATTTTCTGGGAATAGCCTCTGAAGACCTCTTCATTCTTGATGACTTTTGTATAACTCGTCAACGTAAGGGATAGAAATATACATAAAATACAGATCTTGTTAAAACACACAATTTATGTCATATACTCCTTTTATGTAGAATTGAACGTTTCCGAAATATTACGTGTTATCGGTTTCAATTTTAAACTACTTACAAATTTCAATTGTTTTACATAGCGACCAGCTTTTTAAAATATTTTATCGCTTTAGCATTGTGTATGACCTTATTTCCGTTCCACTTAGAAGGAAGTAATACAACCATGCCTGCTAATTTAATCAATTTGCGTGATGTAGATCTTGTATGACAATAGTTTGTAGAGAAAATTAATTAAATGGAACACGAATTTTTTTTTGTAGTTTTGGGAAATAATGAGAATAATAGAAACTTAATTATATTTAATATGCAGTAAATGTATGGAGAGTATCATGAGCAAATTTAATCTCTTTACAAAGGTTCAATATGCCTTTTTACTTTCTCTATACGTAGGTACTATGTACATTGTGTACAGAGAAGGTATTATATGGCACCCAAAAATTCGATACAGAGATGTCGCGGAAAATATATGTTCTGAAACTTCCAGAATAAAAAAGAAAAATTTTAGAAAAATGTCCGTATGTGTGTGTGTCTGGGAAGGTTAGCTCAAAAACAAAAAGTCTGTTAAATACCAAACTTAAGTTTTTAAGTTCAGTATCCTCCAAGGATGCGACACAGAGATTTTTAATAAATTCCAGCTACCCTTTACATGGAAACAATTTTGAAAATTTTGATTTTCACAAAAGCTGACCCTAACGGTTTTGTTCAAAATGTTGTATATTTAAGATATTTTCATGACAAACGAAATTTCATCTTGAATTTTCTGGGAATGACCCCTGAAGATCTCTTTATTCTGGATGAATGTTGCCGAATTTTGCTGTAACTGCTAAACCGTGAGAGATAGAAAAAAATGATTGCACAAAAAATGTAAGATATTTCTTGTTATTGTTTTCAATTGTGAAGTACTTTTTTCAGACAGGAACTGTCCGGTTTTCATTTGTTCTACTTTTGGCCAAGCAAAGAAGCCATTTGCAATGACAATCGCATAACGGCAGCCTTTAAAACATTTGACTATCACTTTAGCATAGCGCATTCATTTAGTTCCTTTCTACTCATAAGGAACTAAGTAATAAGAACATTCTGCTAATGTTTATCTCGATTAGCATGGTGTAGAAAGAAGACCCTTTTGTAAGAAGTTTGTTTGTAGAGCAGCTAGAGAAAGTCATGTGAGTGTAACACATCAGATTTTTAACATTGGGAAGATGGAAGGTATCGGTACCTTTAAGTTTAGTATATCAATTCCCCTTTTCTCCTCTTTTATTAGGCCTGAGTCCTGTTCCACCCAGAGTTAAGAGCCCTTCCATCTCTTTCTCGGTCTCAGGTGATCTTCAATCTGCTGGCAAATTGTCTCTTCGTGTGCATACGATCTTGTCATATGGGATATATGCTGGTTCCATTCGAGCCTTCTTTCATTTACCCAATTGGCTATTGCTTGGAATTTTCAGCTGCCTTCCTATTTTTACTTTCTCTGCACGTGCTATGTACATAGTCTATAGAGAAGGTATTATATTCCACCCACAAATTTGATACCGAGATTTCACCGGAAATATATGTATTAGGATCCCCTGTATAAAAAAAAAATCAGAAAAAGGTCCGTGTGCGTCTCCATGTGTCTGTGAATACGATAACTCAAAAACAGAAATTTGGTAAAATACCATTCCAGGACTGCGACACCAAGATTTTGAGAAAAATCGCCCCACGCCTATACATGACATTTTTTTAGAAACATTTGATTCTCTCAAAAACGGTTCAGCGATTTTTTTTAAAATATATTAAAGATATTTACCTGACAAATAAAATGTATACCCTGAATTTTCTGGGAATAGCCTCTGGACTACATTGTTTTGGATGAATTTTACGGAATTTTGCATAACTGCTAAACCGTACGACATGGACAAAAACTTACCACACAGAAAATGTAGATCACACACAATTTAGTTCCATACATTTTTTTTCGTGGAGTTGAACGTTTATGGTTTCACCTTTAAAAAACATACTTTTCTCATACAGGAATTTCTCAACTCTTGTCCATACAAACAAAGGAACTTCAGTTTCATAGCAACCAGCTTTTAACTATCACCTAAACCTATGGCGCCCTGTTATTTTGCTTCTACTTACAAGTAAGCAAGTAAGAAAATTATTTCTGCTAATTTTTTATCAACTATCATGAAGTAAACGGAAGCATAAGCTTTTTAACAATAATTTGTTGCAGAGATGTAGAGAAAGTCATGTGAATGGAACACATCAGGTTTATTACTTTCTCTACACGGACTTTGTACATAGTATGTATATACAGAAGGTATTGTATTGCACCCAAAAATTCGATACCGAGATTTCACCGTAAATACATGTTTCAAGACACCCTGAATTTGTGTGTGTGTGTGTGTGTGTGTGTGTGTGTGTGTGTGTGTGTGACCAGCATAGCTCAAAAACGAGAAGATTTAAAAATCAAACTTGTTAATTAAGTTTGGTATCTTCCAAGGATGCGGCACGAAGATTTTCAAGAGAATCCCCCGCACTCCAAACTACCCTTTAGATGGAAAAAATTTCGAAAATGTTGATTTTCTCAAAAATGACTGACGATTTCCATTAAAATATTAAGATATTTTATGACAAACGAAATATATATCTTGAATTTTCTGGGAATAGCCTCTGAAGACCTCTACTCTGGATGAATTTTGCGTAACTAGTATAAACCATACGATCTGCAAAAATGTGTATCTCGTTAAAACACACAATATGTCATATAAACTTTTTTCGTCGAGTTCACCATTTTTTAAATATTCCTTGTTATTGGTTTCCGTTTTAAAATACAAGTTTACGGGAATTTTTCAACTCCTGGCAATGCATAGAACCGTATTTCATCCACATGGCAACCAGCTTCTAAAACAATTGATTATCGTTTTAGCCAAGTGTATCCCCTAATTACTTTCTCTACACGTACTATGTACATAGTGTACAGAGAAGATATAGCATTCCACCCAAAAATTCGATACCGAGATTTCACCGGAAATACATGTTTTGGGTCCCCCTGAATCCCAAAAAAAAAAAGTTTGGAAAAAGGTCCGTGTGTGTGTGTCTGTGGACAGCATAGCTCAAAAACGAAAAGACCGTTAAATACCAAACTTGGTATTTAAGTTTCCTACTCTTTACATGGACCTTGTTCGAAAATTTTGATTTTCTCAAAAATGATTAATGATCTTGATTAAAATGTCATATTAAGGATATTTACGTGACAAATAAAATGTATAGCTTGAATTTTCTGGTAAAGCCTCTGAAGACCTCTTTATTCTGGATGAATTTTACGGAATTTTGCATAACTGCTAAACCGTAAGAGCTAAACAAAAACTTACCACACAAAAATTGTAGAGCACGTTAAAACACACCATTCTTGTTAAATACATTTTTTTTTCGTGGAGTTGATCGCTTTTGAGATATTCGGTTTCAGCTATGAAAAACTTATACCCTTCTCATACAGGAATTTGTCAACTCCTGTCAATACAAACAAAGGAATTTTAGTCAAATAGCAACCAGCTTTTGACTATCACTTTAATCTATGGTACTCCCTTATTTCTCTTCTACCTACAAGGAAGCAAGTAATACGACTATTTCTGTTAATTTTTTCTCAATTAGCATGAAGTAAATAGAAGCAAAAGCTTTTTGACAGTAATTTGTTGCAGAGATATGGAGAAAGTCATGTGAATGGAACACATGAGATTTTTTACATCCTACTTACAAGAAACCACTTGTGCTACTGTTCATCTCGATTGTCAAGAAGTAGGTAGAAGCATACGTTTTTAAGAATAATTTGTTACAGAGATGTAAAGAAAGTCATGTGAATGGTACACATCAGATTTTTAGAAAAGGGTCAGGGAGCGAGCGAGCGAGTGAGTGTGCGTGTGTGTTTGAACACAACTCAAAAACGAAAAGTCGATAAAATACGAAACTAGGTATTTATGTTTAGCACCTTCCAAGGCTGTGACAAGAAGATTTTGAGGGAAACCCCCCCTTTTCAAACAACCCTTTACATAAAAAACATTTCGAAGATTTTGATTTTCTCAAAAATGGCTCCAACGATTTTGATTAATATACGTATATTAAATATATTTATTTACATGACAAAATGTATATCTTGAATTTTCTGGGAACAGTCTCTGAAAATCCCTTTTTTCTGACGAGTTTTGCTTAATTTTGTATAAGGAATAAACAAAAACTTACTGCATAAAAATTGCAGATCTCGTTAAAACACACATTTTATGTTATATATTTTTTGGTGGCTTAATCATTTTTTTTATTTGTTTCAGTTTAAAATACTTAAAACTTTTCTCACACGGGAATTTGTAAACTCCCGGCCCTGCAAAGAAACGGTTTTCAACCAAATGGCAATCAGCTTTTAAAATATTTTATTATTGGTTTAGCCCAGTGAGTGTTCTCTTATTTTCCTTATACTTACAAGAATGCAAGTAACAATACCATTTTTGCTGAAGTTTGTCTCGAATTAGATGGTAGAGATAGAGTATGAAGTACAAGAATCAACTTTGCTGAGAGGCAAATACTGATCTGTTTGAAACGAGATTCCGATTGTATGTAGTTCAATAATAATGAATTCTTCCTGAATCTAAGCATGAGAAATTGTAACTGAGTCATTAAATCTACAACCTCCAGAGTATTAGAAAGTTTACGTTGAAGACAATTTTGTTTCTCTACGAAAGTGGCAGTTTAAGTCACTGTGACTCGCTAACTGTTACACGGCGAATCTCTTACCGTCACGGTTAAACCTACCGCTGCTTAACCGATCACAGTAATACTTCACTATTGTAAAAATCTGATGTGTACCATTCACATGACTTTCTCTATATCCATGCAACAAATTATTCTTAAAAAAAAATGTATATAACATAAATTGTGTGTTTTAACGTGCTCTACATTTTTTGTGTAGTAAGTTTTGTCCATCTATTACGGTTTAGCAGTTATTTAAAATTTAGTAAAATTCATCCAGAATAAACTACTCTTCAGAGGCTATTCCCAGAAAATTCAAATATACATTTTATTTGTCAGGTAAATATCTTTAATATACGAAATTTTAATCAAAATCGTTGGCGCCATTTTTGAGAAAATGAAAATTTTCGAAAAAAGTTCCATGTAAAGGGTAGTTGGGGGTGGGGGGATTTTTCTCAAATTCTTCGTGTCGCATCCCTGGAAGATACTAAACTTAAATACCAAGTTTGGTATTTTACCCACTTTTAGTTTTTGGCTTTGACCTTTTTCTGAAAATACTTCTTTTTGGATACAGGGGACCCTAAAACATATATTTCCGGTGAAATCTCGGTATCGAATTTTTTGGTGGAGTGCAATACATTCTCTATACACTATGACATAGTGCCTATAGAGAAAGTAAAAATGGTATCAAGTGAAACTTGAAGCGCAAGAAGTAGCACATTGTGTAAATTTAATTGTGAGTGTTGTTTTATGAACCTAAGTTCTGCCTACTGTTATCCATCCCACCTTAGCTACTATGTTCTAAATTTGCAAAGCCCATACCATATATTAGCATCTGAGACACATTCTTTACTCAACTCCCTAGTATTATTTCTCTTTAGTAATAAACAAAAATGGTCTCACCTTTAATTTCAGATCGTGCGCTCTAATAAACCTTAAGCTTAACGGAATTCGTGCCTACTGTTCCCGGAATCTAATTACCTTCACTGCGGACTTGGAGAAAATTGCTTTCTCCAATATAACTCACCTTTGCTGATGTCTCAGAAATTCCAATTTGTGATCTTTTAGTATAACACCTCACTAATGAGTTACTTAAAACAGAATAAAAAATTATGCATTTGAACATTATTGTTTAATTTTACTACATTGCAATTATTTCTTTCTTTTCCCATTATTTCTTTACAAAATAATTATTCATTTAATTGGACGCTAATTCCGGTATCCTCTTGCAGATATGTGCACCACTCAATTTAAAACAACTGTGGGGGTAGCGTGTCTGCTCACATTCAAGAGGTACCAAGTTCGAATCTCGTCACCCGGATGAAGTTTTTTTTTTACCTTGTCCTAAGAAGAAGAATGTCCAGTAACTTTAAACCATAGACCCCGGAATCATTTAAAAGTAATTTCATCCATTTCATTCAATGTCCGAAATGACATACCAGGCCAAAGGACGTTAAACAAAAATTTAAACAAATAAAGCCTTGATAGTGCAGTAGGCTTTGGATTCCAAGTGGACACAATTAGAATTGTATAGTGTTTACTTTTCATACTTTTCGCACAACAAAATTCAGCGCTGGAAATTTACTTAATTGAGGTTAAACAATTGTATTTTAAAAATATTATAATGAAGCTTCTGTGGAATGTATATTTTTGTTGGAAGATAATAGTGGAATGAAGCAGAGTAAATTAATTTCTAAACCTTGCAAACTTGTTTACGAAATATTTTGTTCATGTGCAGTTTCTGTATATGAGTATAGGCGTAGGTGAACACCTAAAAACTTCTAGATTAAATAACTTTCCTGCACTAAATACTGCAAAAACAGTATTTACTGAGTGGCTTGAAACTAGGAACTCCCATTGTAAAGTTGGCAGTACCTGAATTTAGTGTAATCATCAATTTTGAATTCTTGGGAAAGGCCATTTCATTGCTTCCTCCATATAGGTCTTATTTCTGTTATTTTAAAGCCAGTTTCAGTGAAAATCTTTTTTTTTTTCAAGGTAAAACATACAAAATATCCATACTAATTCCAAAATAATTTATTAGCATCCAACGCTATAACATACAAATTTCTGATACAACTTTCACCACACCTAAACTTTACTTCTACAAAACACAAATATTTTATGAAAATGAACACAATTACAAGCCAGACTCTGATCACCAAGGCTATAAAGTAAAATGCTTAATTATAGTTAACAAAGTTTTTTAGGGTTAAAGAAACCAATTATTCTACAACCACTACTGTCTTTAAAACACCAATTTACTATATAATTGACTAGAAAATATTTCCTTACAGCAGTTTTTCATTGTCTATGCTGAAGACAAGTAGAAGTTGAATAAAGAATGAACAACAATTTTGGATAAGAGATTTGAATAGTTTTCTAGTTTTTATACCTCTGCAATCACAAGAAAACTCAATGCAATTAGCCAAGTACTCTTAGAATATATGATTTTTATCCACAGAAATTAAAGTTCTTTAAAGTACAAACAATTACTATAAAAAAAAAAAAAAATTGGGGTAGAGAATAAGATGATTAGCCACTCTCCCCTCCTATCTTATTCTATCTGCTTGTTTACCCTCATACGAATGAACCATTAGGGTTTCACTAAATTTATATCCACCAAATTTCTGGCAGAAATTTTCGCAATTTTTCTCTTTTGCTTTATATCAGTATATTTGATATTTCTTTTCTGAGATTTACCTCAGATTAGTCAGAATAATTGGCCTAATGGCCGAACGGGGTTTACTGTTATATAGGTACCAGTTGCAACAATGTAAAACCACAACTTCAATAAGAAATTTAGTAATCATTTTGCTCAATTCAAATACCCTAGGTCGCCAGTTCAAAGCCGGCGGAGGACGATGGATTTTTTTCAGGAGTAAAGCTCCTTAGCGTGGCTTCCTTCGGAAGGGAAGTAAAGCCGCTGGCCTCTGGAGTAGATTTACGGCACGTAAAAGAACCTCAAGCCTGATAAAGAGGCCTCTGAGTAAAATTACGCGGTCTTTCACCTCGAGTATAGAATGGGACGCTGAAAACCACAGCAGTTAAAGAGCATCCATAAATAAAACTCCATTTCAATTTTCCCCGAAGAAATGGACAGAGGCACAAGTCATTGCCTATCATTAGGAATTTTCTAGCCGTTATATCTTTGGCCTTTCTAATCTAAGTTACAACGTGAGTTAAACATTATGGCAGTCCCTCACTCTAGAAGCATAGATGTGTAATAACACTAACTTGTACACTAAGAGAGTTGGAAATTTGTGTTCCACCTCCTGTGAGTGTGATTTGTGGTTTGCTGCTCACACGCTACTTTCTTGCGCATATGCAGTGACACGACGTTTCATACAAGCTGTACGTCAAGAGTACATATATCTAATTTTTACATCAGACAGCACTCTTTTAATTCAGGTTGTTAGATTTGCCTATGGTATTAATGTAAAAGGTATGCAGATCTTCCCTTTTCAACATTGTTTTACTATCTTCATCAGTTACTGAAATCTTGTTAAAATTATTTTAGAATGCCTATGTGTATAGATGCACTAACCTCATTAACGACTGGCAAGTCTGATTTAAAATAAGACGAATAATCCAAGTTAAGATATGTAATTTTCCTTCTCTCACATGTATGCATAGTTCCACACTGGGCGTGAAATTTTGACTACAATCAAGCACACAAATTGTAAATCACATTTTATAGCGAATAGTTGTTGGAACCATAGGGCATCCATAGAGAATCAATGTTTAGCTGTCCCCTCCTTGCTCAAATCTCTACAGTTATTTAAAGATCAAACAATACCCTGTTTCCAAGCAAATTATTTCATAAAACATTGCTATTCTCTACTGCATTTTCACTCTTTCAAAATGATCCTTGTTTAAATACAACTAAAATTTCCCAAAATGTGCAGAAGTACCTATTATAACATTAGAGATGACATTATTCCTAATACCAATAGTAATTTAGAAAAGCTTAATGTTTATGTGAAAATTAATTATTTTATGAGTAGATTAAAAATTTCTAGTTTTTAAAAAACTATCATAATTCAATAATCAAAGTTATTAAAATATGCCTACATTAAGTTTTTCTGTATGGTTCAAAGCTCCAATTCAAAAAAGCAAACCAATTTTTTTATGTACAAGGAACATTTTGATACTGCAATATATGTTATATAACAAAACATATGAAATAATGTACATATTGCAAAGTAATTATTCCATTTTAATGAAATTTGGTATTCAAATATTAACACAAGAACAATGCAATCACAGTAAAACTTTCAGAAAAATCTGTACTGAAAATTGAAATTTCACTCAGTGTCCCTGAAGTAGGCATGGCTCGGAATATTGCAGCAATGTTTAAAGATGTTAGCTAATATACATTGTAATTCACAGGAAAAGTGGCCATAGAACATTCAGAATCATGATGTGCCTGTTGTTTTCAATGGGCTTTTAATAACAGAGACCACATGTTAGAACATTAATTGCTAGAACAGCATATCAGTTTGAGACTGTAGTATTCTGCAATGACTTTAACTAATATTTTCACAATTCAAAAAAATTAAAAATACATACAGATATATCTGCACTTAATCACAAATAATTGAGATTACCACAGTTTTCATACCTCTGGTGAACAGGCAACAGGCAACAAACTTCAAATTTTGCAATGGAGTCATATTTTAAGCTTAAACGGTTCATCTCAGGTGGATAGAGAAATGTTGAAGTGTTTGTATAACTAAATGAATCATAAAATGGTATTCATTCTTACAGTTGTTCATAAACTATCATTTTCATAAAAATGGATTGGTAAAGAAGGGTAGATTACATGGTCTTCTTAATAAAAAATAATAATATCATGATTATTTGTACTTATCTAACTAAATTGGAATGTCACACAAGCTAGGCTACAATTTCTGGCACATTATGAGGATGCATCAATGTATTTTGAGCAGGTTGTATTTATTTATTGCTAAACGTTAACATTTCTTGAAATTAAGCACTGCTTTATTGTAGCTTTCACTTCTGGTATCTGCTGAGACAAAAGGATAAAATTGGCTTCAATGAAATCAGATGCAGTATTTTTACAGAAAAGTAAGTATTATGGATCACTTTCATACTCTGGAAAACTTGAACTCTTTTGCATCCTAGACAAAAAGAAGCATTTGGAAATTATGGGACAATTTGAATTTTATAAAAACAACTTTTAGTATAAGAACTGAAGCTTTCCTGGCGACGTGTTAATTCCAAATCTTCTCGGGCCCGAGAACAACTTTTAGTGTTTAATGTTATAAATAATTTTTTGATCCATTGTGTTAAAAAGTAATTTTACACACCTTCAAAATACCATTTTAATTTTTAACTGACTTCAGGTGACTACCTCTCCCCTCTCACCAACTCATTGTGCAAATGGGTGCAGTAATTGGGAGCTTCATTTGAATAAAAACAAGTCATTAACATACATAAGTTAATGTTTTAAATTAATAACATTGTTTTTAACAGATTAAAAATGAGGTTAAACAAATATACGTGTTCACATTCAAAATACCTTTACAATATTACAAAGTTAAATCACATCCTTTAGTTCACATGCAAGATCAAAATAAAATAAAATGTAATAAAAAAAAGCAAAGCATAATACATCAATATTTTGATCAGTGTACCTATTTTTATTTACCTGCTGAGCAGCTATATACTTTGCTGTGTATTACGGTTTTAATTACTATTTATTGCTTTGTTGTTCAGTTTAGGGCAGTGAAACGACAAATGTCATTTGTATCTTTGGAATGTTATGTAAGTTACACCTAGATATAAAAGAATGTTTTTAAACCCTTTGATAACCACTTTCGAGTATTCCAGAATAAATACTGTTGACCTAAACCACCACCTGTCTACGGTTTTAAGGCCCTTTTTATTCTATAATGAGCTGATATACTCATTAAACTAATTCTAAGAACAATACTCCATCAATGTGAAGAATCATAAGGGAATCTATTGCATGGAGCAAGATTAATACCTCACAAAACTGTCATGATTCTGTATAATTCATGGCGAGAAAATGTATGACTTACACATGATCTGATTCCTTACAAAGTGGAGTGAAATGAATATCTCAATAAGAGACAATAGGTTTTCAACTTGCTGGAGGGCATGAAAGATTTAACCCATCCTTTCATTTTTGTTCTTCAGTATGTGTATCGTTCAAGGAGCTTTTACCCTTTGTGTATCAGTTTGAAACCATCTTTCTAACTTTAGTTGCACAACTTATCACTACCTTTTCCTGGTGTTTCTTAATTAAATATGGAAAATTATGTTTTACAAACACTTCTAATCCATATCTGTAGCTTTAAGGCCAAAAAAAAATACTGTAAAAAAATTAATGCTTCTTGCTATGGAACACAAAAAGGTTGCACCTGTGAAGTTTGAAAATATACAACATGCAAGATATCTTGTTGAAATTGACATAAGTTATCACAATAACAGTGATTATTTTACGTTTCAAAGCTTTAGCTTGCATGGTTATTTAAACAAAACTTAATTGCATAAATTTGTTTACATAAAATGCTCCAAACGATGCATCTTTAAAATGATTCACATTAAAAATTCATTTTAGGATAGGATTTCAGCATTTTTATGTTAATGAAGAAAAATTATTATTTTTCTACCCTCCAAAACTCTTGATTATTCGCAATTTAATAAATGTATTTCTCAAAACTAGAGCATTATTTGAAAAAAAATATAGTAATTTTCTTTAATGCACTTTTGAGAAGGCGTTAAACACTTTTGAAAGAAACATACTTTTAACAATTTTTTTTCTGTGGAGCATTTTGAATAGGAACATTGTCCCAGAAAACAAAGTTGGGCACGTCTGTTGATAAGGATGCAACTGTCCAAATGTAGCTTCAGTTACTTAGTAGTCAAAATGTGATACATATATTTTTTAATTTTTCTCAGTTCCTGGTCAAATTTCATAGATGCATTACATTAACACAGTTGCTATAATCCGACCACACCAACCTCCAACACGAATTAGAAGCGGAAAAAGGAGGTAAAAGACATCAAGTATTACAAAATGGCATGTTTGCCTTAGAACATTAACAGTTAAGCATAGCCTCATAAATACTTTTTAAAATGTGTCTCCACAAAGAATCCAAAAAACACATTTGACACTTTAATTTGGAGGATACTACTGAAAAAAATGTATGTACCACATTAATAGACCTTTTCTACTCAATAGCGTTTATTTTTACATATCTGAGCAAAACAATTCTTACAAAGGCTTATTTTTTATTTATTTCATTTATTTTAAATCTATTTGATTGTGAAATTTCAACAAAATGTCAAAGAAATGTTGCTTTTGTCATGGCAAAATCTCAAATCCAATTTCAAGTTTTATCCATTATTATTAATAAATTATCCTTTATTATTAAAAATTAAACACCAAACTGTAAGGTTTAAATGAACTTTTAAATGAAATGAAATTCTAAAATCAGAATTTCTTGTGCACTTTTTACTATTTTTTCTGTTTAAAATACTCCCTATTATGTAATTTTTGTTTCATTTCCTTCAGATTTATGCTCCTAAAGGGCTTCACAGAAGCTTTTATTGATATTAATTATAGTTTGAATTTAAGGTTTTGATAGTTTAATACATTATTCACTTTTAGAAAATTCAAATGTATTATATACTATTATTACTTTCTCTACTTTTAATAATAAGCAGGAACTATTGATTTTGAAGTGTTGAGGTTTCAACGGAAATAGATGTTTTAGATTCCTTGATTAAAACAAATAAATAAATAAAAATCTGATGTGGTTCATTCACATGACTTTCTCTAGCTGTTCCACAGACAATTTTTTCCCACAAATATTATTCTTTTATCTACATCATGCTAATCTAAATAAACATTAGAATTGGTCTTACTACTTGCTACCTTGTATATAGAAGGGAAATAATGTAATGCATTAGGCTTAAGTGATAGTCAGTACTTTTAAAAGCTGATCGTTATATGAAACAATTGAGGTTCAGTTCGCTTTGCATGCTCCCGTTTGAGAAGTTAATTATTTAAAAACGAAACCAATAACAATGAATATCTCGAAAACGGTCAATTCTACAGCAAAAACGAATATGACATAAATTATGTGTTTTAACGAGATCTACATTTTTTGTGATGTGAGCTTTTGTGCATCTCTAACTGTTATGCAAAATTCTACAAAACTCAACCGGAATAAAGAACTATTAGCCCTAAAGAGCCTATTCCCAGAAAATTCAAAAGATACATTTTATTTGTGATGTAAATATCTTTAATATACGGATTTGAATTAAAATCGTTAAGAGCCATTTTTGAGGAAAGCAAACTGTTCTAAAAATGTTCCATGTAAAGGTAGTTTGAGGTGGGGGATTTTCTTGAAAATCTTCAAGTCACATTCTTCGAAGACACTAAACTTAAATACCACGTTTAGTATTTAACCGAGTTATGGTGTCTACAGACACCCACACAGACCTTTTTTTTTAAATGATTTTTTCGGATTCAGAGATCTCAAAACGTGCATTTCGATTCGACTTTTAGGTGGAATACAATTCCTTCTCTATGCACTATGTATATTGTACATGCGGGCTAGAGAAAGTAAAAAATATAGTGACTGTCTGTGAACAGCATAACTAAAACTCGGAAAGTTGGTTAAATATTAAACTTAAGTCTCAAAAGCCTGTTTCTATGGTATCCGATTCTAATATTGAATGCTCCCAACTGCATGCCATGTGTCAAACATTTCCTCCAGCAACAGTGTTGCCAGATTGGGCGAAAAATCGCCCATTCGGCTACTAAAATCAGTTTTTTACGACCAAATTTTGATGAAGGCGATTTGCGAATTTTTTGGCTACTAAAATATTTCTGCAAAATATAACTTTTATTAATGTCTGTTTTTAACTTTATGCGCCGTTTAGTAGGGAAAAGAGATCTAAATCTAAATTGACGAAAGACAAATACTAAATCCTCTCTGACGTGAGTAAAACTATTTATTTATACGTTATTTTAAGGCTGCCAATAATTACTTTTGCGCGCACGATATAATTAATTTGCTATGGATGGATAATAAGTTGGCATTCATACTTGCAATGTGGTTTCAATGAAAGCAAAATAAATTTCCGTGCTGGTAGTTAATGTTTCATTATATTTGTTATATATTAAAATTGTTGGTTTGGTTATATCGATATTTAAAAATTAAATTTAATCATGATCAAAAGCATTAGTGCGGGAAGTAAAACCATACGAATAAAAAGTATGTCCCCATAGCAACACATCAGAGAATCGGTTCCTAAAATGTAACATTTATTGTTCTGTTAATAAGATTGCATGGTTATACATTGTCTATAAGGCAGCCCTCAACTGAGGGAGGTAATTAATAAAATAAATACTTCAGGTAATATTTCAATATATTTATCGGCGCAAACGTCTCGTATTTTCATACTCTTTCCTGAATCTGTGTCAGCGTAGCTCACACTAGTCAGTATTCCAATATTATGTCACTTATTATGATTGTGCTATACTTACAGAGATCCTTACTTTTGAAAATATTCTAAGAGTGTCTGTGTATGTTTGTGTGTATAAAATAGTAAAATAAATTGCAAATTTTAATAAAAATATTGGGAGACCCACTGAAACTTTGCGATTTCTTTTAATGATTCGGGCGAAATTTTGAGAAATGCTTCTGGCAACACTGCCCAGCAACTTCACTGTCATGTGGTTATGTTACATCCTGCTTTCAAGATCTGAGATGCTGGATCAGTTACTACAGTGACTTTCAAATGGGATAGGTTGTTCCTTGAGCGCCATCTGGCCGACAGCCAATCGGATTGTTGCTGTGTTGACATATTGCATTCCTGCTTAACTGGGGCGTTACGCGCTAAGTGACTCTCTCTCATAAATACTAGTTGCGCTAAACAAAATATTCAAATTTTGCGAAGAATAATTCACGAGGAAGATAGGGAGTAACGTTTGTAGCAGAACCGTAAAAACCAGGATTTTTAGCTCAAATAGCTGTCCTAATACAAATGAATAAGCATGCCCATGTATTACAGCATAATCAGATCACATAAGCACTGTAATGACCATTATTATTTGTATGTGTATATATGTATGTTCTACTATACACAGGGTGTTAATGAACTACACCGAAATTATTTGCGAGATTGTGCATGTGACTGAAATAAGTAATTTGAGAACGGCGATGCATGATCCCCGGATAAACATAACGCAACTACATAGCGTTAAACGTGTGGGTATCAGGTGCTGATAAGTCGGTGTTAAAGCAAAGCAGGTTGAAAAAATGGCTTAGAATGTCTTAAAAACTGCTGTCCGAGTATAGAAACATAGATATTTAGCATCTCGTTACTAGCGTTCTCAAGATTTAATGTCGCAAAAATCTCTAAAATCTCGAACTAATCACTTGACAGTGCGACACTGGGCATTAATTAACTACGTTCTTGAGTTATGTAGCCTACTCTGGAGGCGTTTTTTCAACTGTTCTGGGGGCTTAATGCGTAACGCGGGAATTGCCATCCCAAAGGTCATGAGTTCGATTCCTGTCATAGACAAAATATTTTTATTTTTTTTTTTTTTTCATTCCAGACGAAGTGCCGCGATAAGCGAACGAGACCGAACTCGGAAACTATCTTTCACTTGAAAGCCAGTATCATAACCACTACGCTAGAGAGGTACGCTGTAACATGTCCCTTGGTTTTTGTGTTATGCTCTCGAATGGTTGATTAATTAGCCAGTGGCGTACTGGCACTTCAGAAACTTATAGCCGTTACTTCGAAATTTCAATAAACAGGCCATAAGTCTCCTATCTCAAATTACATATTTAAGTAATCTACATATTCTGAGAAAATATTTCGGTATAGTTCAGTAACACCCTGTATGCACATACATGCGTAATTACACAGAAATGAAATGTAAACTATTGACATGACGGCACTAAAAGAATTATTACATTTATTACGCCTCGCAAACTGTTAAAGTCGAGAGACAGAGCAAACACGCTCTTGTTAGCTATAGAATGCTGCGTCAGCTATCGCATGTTTATGTCTCGAAATTAGGGCTCGTGTTTATTTAATCCTAATTCCTACAAAATTCAAGTTAGTTTTCAGTTGCAGTTTAGTCAGGAATAGAGCAAGTGCAATGGCTTTAAGTGGTGAATTTAGTGGCGAATCTAAGAGGCAGGTATTGCGTAGCCAGGCTGGAAGTATTAAGTTTAGGGTCTACACGTTTTTTTTTTTTTTTTTAAATGCAGCAATGACGAATTATTGTCTCTTGAAGTAACAGATGACAGCGATACAGAGGAGCCTGTGGCAGTTCCATTGGATTAAAAGAGCAGGTAAGTCATAAACTATAATAATACAATAATAATATAGCATTTAAGAAAACGTAATAAATATATATATATATATATATATATATATATATATATATATATATATATATATATAACATAATATGCAAATATGCATGTTCAAGTTTTAAATTTAAAAACTATAAAATTATAGAAGTTTAGAAAAATATGTTAGGGTTTCTTTAGCTCGACCATTATGCAGCCAGGCAGATTTGCGTGCTCAGTGTGCGAGTGAGAGGTAAATATGAAAAGAGTGGTGGTTGCGACCTGGCAAAGCAGAGCACGATAACGTTATCTCATTCGCTACAGAGTAAGAACTCTTCCCATTTGATAAACATTGTAGTTACTTGCCACTCTCAGTGATTGGCTTCATAAGGCCCCTCACTACCAAGACACTTAAAAGTTAAGGCAAATTGAAATACTTGGTATTTTGTTCGATAGAAATGCTTGTGCAGGAATACAAATTATTTAAGTATATTTATAGCGAGATTTGTACCTACTTCAATAATTCGTAACTTTAGTTGTCTTTCTTCCCAAGAATTGTTTTTAAGGTATCCTTAAAAACCCGTGACAGGCGGATTTGGGCACAGAGATAAATGTGTTCAGTTATGAGAGGTGCGGCATCTTCAGATGGACGTTCATCCGCTGGAGGGCACGCATTTTCTACCCTTCATTGTCCCCACGTATGCCAATTGCACAATTTTGGTTTGTATGGATGTTGTTCAAGTGATGATCGTGAAACTCGAGTATAACTTGACCAGCCTTTGAGTACAGAATTTCTGATTCGATTCTAGTCTGGAGGAGCATGTCTTTAGGATTTTTATCCATTCTTCCTAGGCTCTATAGAAAGAACACGGGTGAAAGTATGTTTACCAGATCCCACATTTAAGCAAAAGTAAATGATTTAACAGTATGGCTGATGAGCAAAATAATTTTAAGTCAAAGCTACTGATGATTTGGGTACGACAATGATTCGTAAGCAAAGACCTTCTTGTATGTGATTATTTATTCACAAATTCGTACCTCAGTTAACAGTGTCTATTTAAAGTAATGCTACGTAGGTGTTACAAATGCCGGTATGCGTATTTTAACTTAAAATGTTTATTCAAAATGAACAGAAAACTGTTTTTGATGACAGCTCCATTAAATAACAACCAATTTGCGAGTTTGTCATTGACTGAAACATCTTCAAAAACGAATGATGAGAACGATGAACTAAGGTCTTGACAACACGGGATATAATTATCTTAATCGGTGTTTATATTCATCTGAATTGGAATGTCACACAGCAACATTTTCTACAACTTGATTATACATCACATGAAGAGAATGTGATTTTGGTACGTTTTTATAATCATTTTTATGGTTATTCAGAACACGAAAGTCTTTGTTGCAAAAGAGAAACGTTTGTGGAATAAAACATCCGACGAGAAGTTTGCCATTTTACAGAACCCGATTTCAGAACTTCAGAATGACTTTCACATCTTCCAGATGTCATTATTTTGGAGACCAGAACAAATATAACATAAATACAATCATAACGTTTTTCATTAAATAAAATCCTAGATTATGTCCGTTATAGTTTTGAAGTACTTGATCCATTGTCTTCTCAAAGACGTACTGTGACTAGATGACATCTGTTTTCAATAAGAAACCGAAAGTGGACAATCAAGTTCTTGGTTTCGACAAACTGACAAATGGGTGAGTAATTTCACAAGAGGCTTGAGAACTTTTTTTGGTCAATGTGATAGGTATAAGATGACCGTCATATTCAACACATCTATGAATAAAGTAGGTATTGAAACGGTCTGAATTAAAGCGGCTATAAATATGCGCCCATACCGTCAAACAGCACGCCTCTTGGCATTCAAACGGATGAACGTCTCTTTAAAGACATCGTAGATCCTATATCTGTGTTCTCTGGATATATGTAGTAGAATGAGATCACAGCTCAATGTTAAACACACTATAAGATGTTTTCATCGAAGTATTTGATTTAAATTACAAATGCAATTCTAAAGCACGTTCTTTGTCAAGGATATGTAATACTAGCTTTTATTATTATTATTATTTTAATTCCAAAGAGGAACTTTAAAACTTTAACATGACACATCCCAGCACCAAAATAACAATATATACACTTTCTCGTCTCCGTCTTTGTAAAATACTTTCAGCATGAAATCCAGACCACGTTCTGCGTCAAAAGCATTGGTCATTCAAACTATGGATCAAGGGGAATGAAATAAATAACGAATACGTTATATCACCGAAATTCAATGACGACTTTACAGGGTTCATGAACTTTCATAAGGAACAAACTGTAAAAGTGCATTGCATATTGTTAAGTTTTCAATAAATCTAGTTTTACAGAGTGAAGATCCAAATTCGTTGATTGAGTTCCATGTTCGACTAACAAAACCATGAGCTTTCATAAAGCTGAACTGTAACCAGACAAATGCTAATGTTTATAAGCGTTGTTTCCTTCCGATTCCCTACAATAACGTGGTCTGAAGTTCGTTGATGAATGCTAAATGCCTTCACTTGCAAGAGGCTGTAAAGTTGAACAATAAATTATTGTTTATCTTGCCGGTTTTGAACCTCAGCAAAGAACAAGGGTTTATACATTTAAAATATCACAAAAATACCATAAACTATTTAGTCCATAATTGTTGATATAGCTGTCGCTATCATGATGAGACAACATTGTTGCAGTTGCCACGGCAAGTGAAGGCATCTTGAAGGGCGGAGAGACTTGACAGCTCAACTACTCCTTTTTGGGCTTGCTAACGTTCCAGTACCAGAGCACTTGGCCGGCTATGATGCCGTTCAGGAAAGTTGTACAGAGGAATGTGAGCAAGAGAATGGAATCTCCCGTCTCTTGGATAGTAGTAAACACCCTCGCCAAAGAGCCCCCAAACAACAGGAAACATGTCACAGCTGACAGCTGGCCTGTACTCTGGTTCCGATAGTTGGTGTATCCCTGGATCAGCTGCAACATGCATCACACAATGTTATGTTTATGTTAATGCTTAGTATAGATAAGGTTTATCATTACTAGGCTTCGGACACGACTTTAGGTTAACCTTTATTGCCTTTAAGTAACAAAGATGGTGGATCAAAGTTTTTAGTATTTTAGTGGAAGTTTTTCTAATTTCGTATTATACTAACCTTCAGCAACAAAATTAGGCCAGTTATAGCTAGTTTGTATTGTAAAAATATTCATATTTTTGCAATAAAAATGTAGTATTTTTTAAATAAAAAGAGCAAAATCCATGCAACTGCACTCAAATGTAACCCAGCCACAATCCAAGGGTGCCGGTTATTTTATTTGAGCCTCCCCTTCTTTTACCACAGACACATTTGCCTGCAGTCTCTGGGACTCGAATATCTTGAATTTTCTAGAAATAGCCTAGAAAGACCTGTTCATTCTGGAACTACTTTTGCATAACTGGTAAACCGTTAAAGATAGACAAAATGTTACCACTAAAACAATGTAGATCTACATTAAAAAACAATTTATTTCACATACATTTTTTTTCCCGTGGAGTTGACCACTTCCGATATATTCCTTGTTATTGGTTTCAGCTTTAAAACACTTAAAACTTTTATCATATGGAACTTTGTCAACTTCTGGTTACTTCAATATCATAGCAACTAGCTTTTAAAACATCTGACTATCGCTTTAGACTAGTGTATGCTCTTATTCCTTCTACTTACAAGAAAGCAAGTACCTAATAAGACAATTTCTGCTAATGTTTATCTCTATTAGCCTGAAGTAGATAGAAGAATAAGCCATTTAACGTAATTTGTTACATATATGCAGAGAAAATCATGTGAATAGAACTTATCACATTTTTTTTTTAAAAATTATTTCTTGCATAGGCCCCTTTTACTTCAAATAGCATATCGGGGGGCTTTGCCTTGAGAAACAACTGCTTGTGTTTTTTCGATGAACTGTAGCATTTCTTAACGTTGGTGTTTTACTTTCTGTACATAGTAGGTACATTGTACACAGATAGAAAAGGTATTGCACTCCACCTAAAATTGGATTTCTTTGGAAATACACGTTTTAACGTCCCCTGTATAAAATTAGCATTTTTAGAAAAAGGTCCGTGTCATATTTCAAGAACGAAATGTCGGTAAAATACCAAACTTGGTATTTAAGTTTAGAATCTTTCAAGGCTGCTACACGAAGATTCTGAGGATCATTCCCCACCCCAAACTACCTTTACAAGGAAAACTGCCTCTAATGACGATTACAATCCCATAAGTTTAAAAATATTAACATGACAAATAAAATGTATATCCTGAATTTTCTAGGAATAACCTCTGAAGACCTCCTTATTCCGGATGAATTTAAATAACTGGTAAACTGTAAGACATAGACAAAAACTTAATACACAAAAAGTGTAGATCTCATTAGAACACACAATCTATATCATATACATTTTTTTTTAATGAAAAAAATTTTATTGCTACATGCTCCATTGCTTGGCGCAATACTACATGCATGTTGTACCATACACATTTTTTGTTTCACTAGTTAATTTATATTACACTTTTTATTTGATTAGAGTGTCAAACTGCAAGCTATTTGCAAATTTCTGGAAATGTTTTAAGTATTTGGTGACTAGTTCACTTTTGCTTGTTGGCCACTTTCCAATAATATTTGTTTCTAGCACTTTCCTATCACTTTTTTTTTTTTCGTGGAGTTGATTATTTCCGAGATATTCCTTGTTAGTTACTTTCAGTTTTAAAATACTTAAATCTTTTCTCATACAGGAGTTTAACTGCTGGCCATGCAAAGAAACGCATTTAAATCACAGAGCAAGCATCTTTTAAAAGATTTGGCTATCGCTTTATTCTAGTGTACCCCCTTATTTGCTTTCTACTTACAAGGAAGCAAATGATAAGATCATTTCTGTTAATGTTTATCTTAATTAGCATGAAGCAAATAGAAGAATAAGCTTATTAGCAATAATATTACAGAGATATAGATAAAGTCGCGTGAATCGAACACATCCGATTTTTTTACTATTAATACCTGCTATTAAACAGACAATTCTTGAATTTTTACATAGATATATAGTTAGATAGGTAGTGTTTATTGCCAACTACTATTACAGTATAGCAACGTCATAAATTAAAAGCTACCAAGCTAAATCATAAAAGTCATTTGCAGAGTACAATGGGTAGGCCACCAATGCATGGCTTGAAAGTTGAAATAGAGCTCTCTTAATCTTTGGGGTAAAATATTATAAAGTTTAATAGAAACAACTATAAAGCTGTTTTGAAGTTTCGTATGATTAAATTTGTTTATATATAAATTCTGACAATTTCGTGTTGTATAATCATCAAAAACTGTAAAACTTCTAAAAGTGTCCTTAAAATACAAAAGACAGTTCAGCACATACATCAATGGCCAAGTTAAGATACCTAAATCAATAAAAAGTGGTTTACAATGCTCTTTTGGATAAACTTCACAAATTAATCTAACAGCCCTTTTTACTTTCTCTACACGCACTATGTGCATAATGTATAGAGAAGGTATTGCACTCCACCCAAAAATTCGATACAGAGATTTTACCGGAAATATGTTTTAGGGTCCCCTGTATCCTTAAAAAAAAAAAAAAAAAAAAAAAAAAAAAAAAAAAAAAAAAAAAAAATCACAAAAAGGTCAGTGTGTGTCGGTAAAATACCAAACTTGGTATCTTTCAGGGATGCCACACGAAGATTTTGAGAAAAATCCCCACCCCAAACTACCCTTTACATGGAAAAAATTTCGAAAATTTTGATGTTCTTAAACATGGCTCTAACGATTTTGATTAAAATATCGTATATTAAAGATATTTACCTGACAAATAAAATGTATATCTTGAATTTCCTGGGAATAGCCACTTAAGATTATTTTATTCTGGATCAATTTTACGGAATTTTGCATAACTGCTAAACCGTAAGGGATGGAGAAAAACTTACCACAAAAAGAAAAAAAAAAAAAAAAAAAAAATTATGGCATTAAAACACACATGTTTTTTTTTTTTTTTTTTTTTTTTTTTGTTTTTTTCGTGGAGTTGATCATTTTTTAGATATTGCTTATTTTTGGTTTCAGCTTTGAAAAACTTTTACTTTTCTCACACAGGAAGTTGTCAACTCCTGTCCATACAAAGGAACTTCAGTCACATGGCAACCAGCTTTTGGCTATTACTTTAACCTATGGTACTCCCTTATTTCGATTCTAGTTACAAGGAAGCAAGTAATAACACTATTTCTGCTAATGTTTTCTCGATTAGCATTAAGTAAATAGAAGCACAAGCTCTTTAACAATAATTTGTTGAAGAGCTGTAGATAAAGTCATGTGAATGGAACACATGATATTTTTTTTTTGTAATAAAAAAGATCTTCGTTGCCAAGGAGCGATTCCCCCAAAGAAGCAAACCATAATTAGCATGCGAATAAATATGAGCATAATACACATAAGGAATGATTCTAGTTAAAGAAAGATTCTCCGCCTGAGCCGAGAATCGAACCCAGGATGCCAGAATGCTGACAACTCGACTGCAGAGGCAATCGTTCCCGTTCCGTTTTGTTTTGAAAGACATTCATTCGTCTTTTTACTATTCCTATCGTTTTAGTAAGCCGGCCTTTAGGAATAGTTGTGCCTTAGGATACGGACAGAGAAAGTGAAAACTTAGTTGGCAGTGACCAATGGACTTGCTGCAGATCGATGTGGTATGCGACGTAGTAGTATTTGCTAGCGGCGGACGGCAATCTCAGTAATCAAACGAAGAAAACAGGAACTAATTCGTGAAAAACATTTTTCGTTTCCTTTGATGTGAAACAAAAAAGTTGAGAGTCATTTCCCCGCGGGGAAGTCGTGATAGGGATCCCCCTCCCCCCGCCCTGTGCACACCGAGGTCCCACAAGTGAGAGAGCTAGTTCACACTAATTTCAGATAAGCCGCTCTGTCTATCTCCGGGGAGCAGGGGATAGCTAGCTAGCCATTGTTTCCTACCGACCTTCACACCTCGCCTGCACTAATTCTTCCTGCGCTCTCGCCTAAGAAATGAGTTGCATCGGACCAACTCCAGGCGAAATTAAAGTAGGGAAACAGCTGTTTAGTCCTTACAGAACTAAATAATACTGACAGTGGAACACATCTCATTTGCTACATTCTATATCCATACTTACAAAAACTTATTCTTTCATCTATTTCATGCTAATTGAGATAAATAGTAGCAGAAATTGTCTTATTACGTATTTCCTTCTAGCTACAAGGAGAATAAGGGAATACACTAAGCTAGAGCGAGTCTCTACAGAATACCATTTAAGTTCTGTTTTTCTTTCATGACCATGAAAAAAAAAAAAACTTTATTGCAAGGAGTTGCAAATATGCAACAAAGATGATTAACCAAGTTTTTAACATTCTTAGTAGACTTCTTTTAAAATTTCGTATTACACTAACCTTCAACAATAAAATTAAGCTAGTTATAGCTGTTTTATATTGTAAAATTATTAATATTTTTTAAATAAAAATGTAGTGTTCTTTTAAAAAACAACAAAATCCGTGCAAGTACAGTCAAATGTAACCCTGTCTAAGCGTGCCATCACGTCAGTTATTTTACTTGCGCCCTCCCCGTCCTTTAACACAGGCACTTTTGACTTCAGTCGCTGCAGCTCCCAAACCTGATGTAAACATTGTTAAAACAGGACTTTCTAACAAAAATCTCAATAAGCATCTAGGAAAAGCCTTACTAAATCGAATTAATAAATAAACCCAACTCGCGACGCTCGCTTTGAATGGATGACCAGTCCACTTCGTATCGCACTAACGATCACGGCTATTCTAGTCGCTTCATTGGTGAAAGGGATATAAATACCGGTTTGTGAATTAGAGGAAGAACGGCATATGTAACAAAATAATTCTTGTAATTAAGAGTTAGAAAACCGACAACGATTTCCCATTTGACAAAAGCATACGCATTGGAAAATTTAAACCAATTACACGGAATACAGCCCACATGGGTAGTATGGGGGGTAGCATTTGCATTCTACAGGAAGGGAGTTTGATTCTCGCTTAGAGTATGTTACCCGGATAAGGGACTTTCGGGGTTTTCCCTTGTCCTGAGAAGACGAATATCCAGTAATTTTAAGCTCCACGGATCCCGTGATCATTTCACGAATTTCATTCATCGTCCGATATGACCAATCAAAGTTAAGGCCGTCATTAAGAAATAAAAAAGAAAAGGAATATCTTGAAAACACACACACAAAAGAAAAAAAATCTGATGATTCACATGACTTTCTCTACATCTCTGTAGCAAATAATTGTTAATAAGCTTCTTCTTCTATTTCATGCTAATCGAGATAAACATTAGCAGAAAAGGTTTTATTACTTAGTTCCTTATAAATAGAAGAGATATAACTGGATACTCTAGCCTAAACCGAGAGTCAAATGTTTTAAAATGTGGTTAGTATGGGATTGAAATCCGTTTGTTTGTGTGGCCAGGAGTTTACTAGTTCCCATATGAGAAACGTTTAAGTATTTTAAAACTGACACTAATAACAAAGAATATCTAAAACACGCTCAACTACACGATAAAAATGAATATTGCATAACTGTGTGTTTTAAAGCGGTCTACATTTTTTTGCGTAGTTTTTGTCTATCTCTTACGCTTTACTAGTTATACAAATTTCAGAAAAATGCATTAAGAATAAAGAGATCTTCAGAGGCTATTCCCAGAAAATTCCAGACATACATTTAAAATGTCATGTAAATATCTTAAATATAAGAGACTTTAATCAGAATCGTTAGAGGCTATTTTCGAATTTCTTTCTCATGTAAAGGTTAATTGGAAGTGGGGGATTTCCTTGAAAACCTTCGTGTAGCATCCTTAAAAAGATACTGAAATATCAGGTCTGATTTTGTTTCGTTTTTGAGCTATGCTACTCACAGGCAGATACACACACACACACACACACACGGACAGTTTTCTAAAAATGTTTTTTTTTTAATTCAGGGGCTTCCAAAACATGTATTTTCAGTGAAATCTCGGTATCGAATTTTCAAGTGCAATACAATGCTTTCTCTATGCACTATGTGCACAATGGTTCTGGAGAAAGTAAATACAAAAAGTATAATATAAATTGTCTGCTTTATTCAGATCCTCATTTTTTGTGTAGCACGATTTCGTGAATATCTTGCTGTTTATACGGTTTATCATTATGCAAAAATCATCAAGAATGAAAAGGTTTTCAGATGCTATTCCCAGAAAATTCAAATTCAATTGCATTTGTCATTACACAGATAAAGGGGCCTTTTTCTTTTTTAATTTTTAAACATTTTTTATTTATATTTTTATTCGGGGAGTCTCTAAACGTATATTTGCGGTGAAACTTCGGTATCGAATTTTTTAGTGCAATGCAATACATAAGTAAAAAAATTAAATGGTTTTCTCTAAAAATAAACAACTAACAGGTGTACTTTATTAAGTTGTAATACGCAAAAAAAAAAAAAAAAAAAAAAAAAAAAATCTCTCATTCTACGTTAATCATGATGAATGTTTCATTAGAAAGTTGTCAAATTAAGTAATGTGGATTTGACCGCATGAGCAATAAGAAAAATTTATGCAACTGTTTTACATTTCAAGCTTTCTAATTTTTCTACCACGTATACGGTAGATAGAGACGGTATTGTATTCCAACCAAAAGTAGATACCGAGATTTCACCGGAAATGCACGTTCCAGGTGTCCTGAAAAAGTAAACAAATAATACATACAATTAAATAAATAATAAAGTCGACTCCTTAGCGCGGTGGTAGCGCAGCTGCTTACCAAGCGGAAGACCTGTGTTCGATCCCCGGTGGGGATTTTTCCCCCGCTGGGAGACCAGCCTCGTAAGGTCCCTGGGGGGCCAATTGAGGAGCTACTTGATGGAGAAGTGGCGGCTCCAGGTCATGCGGACCGCATTAACCGACCGGGGGGGGGGCTCGAGGCGCTGACGATTCTTGGATAACCAGTATTGATTTCATTTGTATACAGTTTAGACTACAGTAAAATAATTCATTTAGATTCTTTTACATTTGCAATTATTTCTTTAAAATCTGGGTGACTTCCAATACAGCAATCTTCAGCTGTGCCAAAAGCTGCCCATCAGTCAAATGAGAACAGTATTTAAATTTGGCATCCTTCATTTGTTAAAACAGTTATACAAATAAGCCAAAATGTTAGCTGCAAAGAATTTTACTTGAGTGTGTTTTGCAACTGGTAACTGCTTTAAATACATCAACACCATATTTACCGTAGCAGAAACGTTTAAAAACCTTTTTACAGATGTTGCAGCGATAAATCTACCTTTGTAAGTTGAACAAGTAGCAGCGGTAGTCGTAGTAATATTTCCTGTATCTCCTAAGTGGAGTAAAGGGCCGCGCCGTGGCCGAGTGGTTAGACCACTCGACTCTCACCTAGACGGCCGGGGTTCGATCCCAAGCGACCGCATGTGAGATTTCTGGTGGACAAAACGGCGCTGGGGCGGGTTTTCTCCGGGTACTCCGGTTTCCCCCGCCATCGCATTCCACCGGTGCTCCATCATCATTCATGTATCATCAGTGTCACCGCCTGCGGTGCCATTAGTAGTTAAAGCGGGCGTTAAACACTACCAAAAAAAAAAATAAGTGGAGTAAAGGGCATTTTTACGATGTTTCCGTCTCGGATTTATATTTCTAGTTCGTGAGTTCACCGCTATGAATTATGGTGTCGAGGGATCAGCTTGACGTCTCCAAACGGCACTGCAGGACGAAATCACGACTTGCGATCGAGAAATGACCGAAAATTTTGCCCAAGAACCTCCTTTTTTCCAAGTATGTGGTTCTTTATGTGCATATAAATATTAGACAGGACCACCGGCTTTACTTTCCTTCCAAAGGAAGCCATACTAAAGACTTTTGCGTCCGAAAAAATCCATCACCTTCCGCCAGGTTTGAACGTGCAGTCTTGAGTTTTAGAGGATATCATGGTAACCACTACACCACGGAGGGCAACTGGATATATAGATTTATAAAAAGATAAAAAACATACCACGGAAATTATTACTCTGATTTCCGGTTGGAAATATATTTCTTTAATATCTTATTATCATTTCAATTTTACAGGTATTTATTGCTCCCATCCTTAAATAAATAAACCACAAAATGCAGCAGTAAATGAGTAGAGAGCTTACTCTTGGCGACAGCAGGATTTTGCTAAAGTATCGAGCAGGCCGAATGATTTTGCTCTGCGGTAGCCTAGCGCACCCGCCTAAGGAGGGTAACGGCATTTTAACTGTTTGCCTTGGTGTAAAGTGGGAATACATTTTTCTTATGTATGTATTTATAAAGGTGTATATTACAGAACAGCTTATGTTAGTGTGTTAAGTTTTGATTGAAGTGTTACATCAAGACTGTCAGCTTAAATTTAAACACAAATTCCCTTGCGTTACTGTTCCAAAAAATTCTCAATTTAAAGTTTTTAGAAAAAAGTTAAACAGGTAGGTTTTTATTAGACTCAGGTAAGCATAGATATCCAGCAATTCTAAATAAAATAGTTAGGGAATTTCGTGGGAAAAAGTGAAAAAAAAAAACAAAAAAAAAAAAAAACTCACCGACATGCAATACATACCGATTTAAATCGACGTGATTATCATTTATAGGGAGTGTTACAGATGGAGTTTATACAACAAATACTCAATAAATTAGAGAGTGTCTAACCTCCGTTTTCTAAAATTTCGGCTGCGTGTGTTCAGTAGATATACATGCAAAGAGGCATTATTTCAAAAGCTTTAGGTAAGTGCACTGTATTAACTTTGTTTCACATATTAGTAAAAAAACAGGCTGGCCGGGTCGCAGCTTCTGTGGTCATTTAGTGGTGCCGAGGGTGTAACGGGCTGCTAGTCGCGTCATTATAGAAAAATCTGATGTGTACCATTCACATGACTTTCTCTATATCCCTGCAACAAATTATTCTTAAAAAGCTTATACTTCTATTAATTTCAGCAAAACATTAGCAGAAATAGCCATATTACTTGCTTCCTTGTAAGTAGAGGTGAGATAAGGGAATACCATAGGTTAAAGTGATAATCAAAAGCTGGTTGCTATGTCACTGAAGTTCCTTTGTTTGTATAGACAGCAGTTGACAAATTCCTGTATGAGAAATATATAAATTTTTCATAGCAGAAACCAAAAATAAGGAATGTCACAAAAACGACGAACTCCACGAAAAAAATGTATATAACATAACTTGTGTGTTTTATCGTGCTCTACATTTTTTTGTGTAGTAAGTTTTTGTCCATCTCTTATAGTTTAGCAGTTATTCAAAATTTAGTAAAATCCATCCAGAATAAACTACTCTTCAGAGGCTATTCCCAGAAAATTCAAGATATACATTTTATTTGTCAGGTAAATATATTTAATATACGAAATTTTAATCAAAATCGTTAGAGCCATTTTTGAGAAAATCAAAATTTTCGAAAAAAGTTCCATGTAAAGGGTAGTTGGGGGTGGGGTATTTTTCTCAAAATCTTCGTGTCACATCCCTGGAAGATACTAAAGTTAAACACCAAGTTTGGAATTTTCCTACTTTTCGTTTTTGAGTTATCGTGTTCACAGACACACGGACACACACACACACACACACACGGACCTTTTTCCGAAAATGCTTTTTTTAAATAAAGGGTACCCTAAAACATATATTTCCGGTGAAATCTCGGCATCGAATTTTTTGGTGGAGTGCAATACATTCTCTATACTCTATGTACATAGTGCGTATAGAGAAAGTAAAAATGTGGTAGCTATGTTATTTATTAAGAAGCGTAGTGGCTGGCCCCGTAGCTCAGTCGGTAGACCTCCTGCCTGCTATACGAGGGGTCCCGGGTTCGATTTCTGGCTGGGGGTGGAACATTTTCTCTGGCCAAGAATATTCCCTATCCTACCCAGTTTGGATGTATGAGTGAAAGTGTGATGTGTGTGTGTGTGTGTGTGTGTGTGTGTGTGAGAGAGAGGGGGAGGTATTTAATGTAGAATATTAGAAGCCGTGTTCCAAAGGTGAATGAGGCTGATGTGATGAACGTAAACATAAGGTATTTTAATCAAAAACGTTCGACCCATTCTAGAGGAAATCAAACATTTCTAAAAATGTTCCATGTAAAGGCTAGTTGGGGGTGGGGGATTTTCTTGAAAATGTTCATGTTGCATCCTTGGAAAATATCAAACTTAAACACCAAGTTTGATTTTTAACGGTCTCTTCGTTATTGAGCTATGCTGCCCCCCCCCCCACACACACATACAGGAACATTTTTCTAAAAATGCTTTTTTGGACTCAGGGGTTTTAATACATGTGTCACCGGTGAAATCTCGGTATCAAATTTTTGGGTGCAATACAACACCTTCTCTATGTATGTAGTACGTGTAGAGAAAGGAAAGAAAGAAGAAGACTAAACAGTAAATCAGAAAAACGGGGCGATAATTTCTTATAAGACTAAAATGTGCGGATTGCGACAGCAAAGATGTGAATATTTTGGGGCAACCTGAAATATTTTATGGAGGTTTTCCCCCTTTTTTGATGAAATGGTTCACTATGTAATCCCCACACCATTGCAAATAATATGCATTGCATCTGTCAAGTAATCATTGCTGCCAACATAACGCAATTCATTTTCATCTCACCTCGCTTCATGGCCTTCAAATGGTACAACACAAGGACCCTTAGTATTCGATCAATTCTCTTTACGTGATCACTTCTTGCTGCATCTCGTTGTGCAATGTGCTCGAGTTTGCTGGCTTTTGTTTCTCAAGCCATAGATTGGAAGGTGTCTATTGCTATTTTCACTCTAACGAGGAATCTGACGATCTAAGGTTACAATATGATCAAACACACAACACACCTGCTGTCATCATTATCCGATGCCATTGATTATCATCAATACCAGCGAAGTGTCTGAAGAACGTCATTATCAAGCCTGGAACTATAGGAATGCCAACTCCCTCTTGATACAGTTGTAATTCCAATAACTCTGCCTCGTTTGATTATTTTTCCCTCCATCAGATGCTGCAGAGGAACCACTTGAGTATTGTTTGCTATGGAGCAGGCGACCCCCATCTCTCTTTACGACTTCCTTCCTTGCCTGCTCTGTTCGCCCTCCAAGTTTCCAATTAATGAGTCCCAACTCTAATTGCGTCTGCCATTAGGAAGCGAGCAGCGGTGTTAATGACCTGGACTTTACTGAGGGTGCACCACACCGTCTTGTGCTATATCTTTTCCACCTCATTTGACTGCCACTTCCACGGATGCATCTCCTTCAGCGGCTCCTCAGGAAACAAATCTTGGACTCTCTTCACGAGCGCGTTTATCAAGTTAAGCATCTTCTGACTTGCTGGTGTAAACACTGAAGTGTTCACTTGAGGGTAACGTTTCTAGCAGAAGATTCATTGGCGTACCTACCTCTAACGAAGCAGTGCAAACCAAGCTACTATTTACGGAAATAAAACATTCGTATCCGTTGTCTAATTCATGAATATATTGTTTCTTCCACACCAGTCACAAGTCATGTGTAGGATACAAGTTGGAGAAATAGAATCAGACTGAAAAATCTGTGTTCCATTCACAGGGCTTTCTCTAGCTGTTCCGCAAACTTTTCTTACAAAAGGTTATTCTTTTATCTACATCATGATAACATTAGCAGAATGGTTTTGTTGCTTCCTTTTTACTTTCTCTACACGTACTATGTACATCGTGTATAGAGAAAGTAAAAACTTCAATGCCATAGCATATATGAACCTCCTGGTTTCCGTCCAGTTGCTCCAAACAATATACTACCATGGTAACATGCCGGCACGGCATTAAATTCTCCAACTGACTCGCGTTTTTCTCGGTAAACCACAAAGAGCTCTCAAATTATTTTATAATGGGATAACTCAACGACTCTTACAAACTCCTTAAGTAATATGCTATTCATAGACAAACATACAGGCGTGCGCGGACCTTTTTTTAAATATGTTTTCTCTGGAGGAGGATTCAGGGGCTTTAATATATCTATTTCCGGTGAAAAATCGACATCCTACTTAGCAAACATAACAGAGAAAGTAAATAGCTACTGGGAAAAGGGACCAATAAGCCACAAGAGCAGTTTATTAAATCATGTAGAAGTATTATGCAGAGGTGTAAGGTCCGCAGTACTTTAAAGAGGGATGCAGCCTCTTCCACATGGGCAAATGCAGGTTTCTCTCGAATAACGCAACTACAATATTGCTTTCACAGCATTACTATACGAATCAGTTTGTGTGGTATCAGTGCACCGGTTCGCCATCCCTCCCTTACACAATACTAGCGATGTGAAGGAGTACGAATATGTCACGCTTACCTATCACTATAAAATGTATTCGTTAACTTTTTTTTTAATTTCTACACAAGTCGAATACATGTGAATACATTAATACTCATTCGAATTTCTACAATAGAAATATCGGAAGACGCAAGCTACATACTGTATTTTAATTCATTGGGCGTATTGTTGTATAACATTTATTTATAAATGGATTTAGAGGAGAAGGGCAGACTAGTGTATTGTTCAGCCATCTAAAACACACGTATGTGAGACCGCTATTTTCTTAAACTTCTTTCCACAACAGCCTTTAACTTTTTTTTTAGTTTCTCTAGCACGTAAGTACAGTGTACATAATAGACATAAAAGGTATTGTATTCCACTAAAAGATTCGATATCGAGATTTCACCGAAAATGTATGTTTTGTGACTCCCTGAATAGAAAAAAAAAAAAAAATAAAAAGCAAACGTGGGGTTTGAGTTAAACATCTTCAAAGAATGAAACACAAAGATTTTCAGGAAAATCCTCCCACTCCCTACTCCCTTTATTGGAACATTTTTCTAAAATTTTTATTTTCTCAAAAATGACAGCGATTTTTACTAAAATACCGTATGTTTAAGATATTTTAATGAAAAATGAAATATATATATTGAACCTTCTGAAAATAGCCTTAAAAGACCTCTGCATTCTGCATGACCTTTGTGTAACTGTAAACCGTAAGAGATCTGAGACATTCCTTATTGTTTTTAATTTTAAAATACTTATACCATTCTCAAACAGGAAGTTGTCCGTGATTCGGTTGTTTTACTCCTGGTCATGCAAAGAAGCGAACTTCAATGACAATTCATAGCGACAACTTTTAAAACAATTGACTATCTCCTTAACCTAGTATATTCTCTTAGTTTTCTTCCACTTGTAAGAAACTAATTAACTTCATTACCGTGAAGTAGAAAGCAGAATAAACTTTTATAAACATGGAATAATTGTTTTTTCACACAAGCCAAGTGTAGGACAGGAGTTGGATAGGTAGAGTTAGACTGAAAAATCCAATGCCATAGCCGGGATTTTAACCACGGATGTCCTGATTTCTAGCCGGTTGCTCTGCCCCTGAGCTACCATGGCAACATGCCGGTATATCATTGAATTTCTCATCTCAAAATAATTTGAGATCACCTTGTGGTTTACCGGAAAACATGCAAGTCAGTTGAGAAATCCAATGCTATGCCGGCATGTTGCCGTGGTAGCTCAGTGGCAGAACAACCATCTAGAGATCGGAAGATTCGTGTTTTAAATCACGGCTATGTCATTGAATTTTATAAACATACTTGCAGAGAAGAATGTAGAGAAAGTAATATGGTTGGGTGACAGCAGATATTTTCGGTTAAAACTGCTAGCTGAATGTGTGTGTTTGTGTAACATTGACCCATCTGTAACCTAATAATTGTGGATTTTTACTTTCTCTACACATACTATATACATAATGTTAGAGAAGATATTGTATTGCACCCAAAAATTCGATACAAAGATTTTACCAGAAATAAATGTTTTGGGACCCCCTGAAAAAAATAAATTTAAGAAAAATGTCCTCGTGTGTGTCTGTGCAGCATAGCTAAAACATATGAAGTCTGTTGAAAAGCAAACTTGATATTTAAGTTCATTATCTTCCAAGAATGCGGATATTTTCAAGGAAATCCCCCCAGCCCGGACTACTCTTTACATGGAAAAATTTCGAAAATTTTGATTTTCTGAAAAACAGCTCTTACTATTTGGATTAAAATCTCCTATATTTAAGTGTTCACATGACAAATAAAATGTATATCTTGTATTTTCTGGGAATAGCCTCTGAAGACCATCTCTTTATTCTGAATGAATGTTTCTGAATTTTGCATAGCTGGTAAACCTTACTACACAACAATTGTAGATCTCGTTAAAACATACAATTTATGACATACACATTTTTTTCGTGGAGTTGACCGTATTTGAGATATTCCTTGTTATTGGATGCAGTTTTAAAATACTTAAAATTTGTATACGGCCACAAAGAAACGGATTTCAATTCCATAGCAACCACATTTTAAAACATTTGACTGTCAGTTTAGCCTTGTGTATTCTCTTATTTCAGGTATAAGGAACTAAGTAATACGACCGTTTCTGCTAAGGTTTGTCTGGATTACCATTAAGTAGAGAGAAGAATAAGCTTATTAACAATAATTTGTTATAGAGATTTAGAGAAAGTCACGTGAATGGAACACACAAGATGTTTTAAAAACTGTAATACCAGGGAGTTTGTAGAAATTCAAGCTGACATGCCACAAGCGATGTCCTTCGACAAAACTTAATATAGTAAATGCACATTATTCTGATAACTATAGTAGTAAACAGTAATCAACAGACGCTTCACGTTATTTCCTACTGAAATGCAAAAGCAATCTTTACTTTCTCTATACGTACTATGTACATATGACAGAGAAAGTATTGCATTCCACACAAAAATTCGATACCGAGATTTCACCGGAAATTGACATTTTAGGTTCCCTTTGTGTCCAAAAAAAAAAAAAAAAACATTTGTAGAAAAAGGTCCACGTGCGCGTGTGTGTGTGTCAATGAACACGATAGATAAGTAAAAAACGAAAAGTCGGTAAAATACCAAATTTGTTATTTAATTTTAATATCTTCCAGGGATGCGACACGAAGTTTTTGAGAAAAAATCCCCCCATCCTAAACTACTCTTAACATGGAAAAAATGTAGAAGATTTTGATTAAAATACTAAATATTAAACATATTTATGTGGCAAATAAAATACACATCTTGAATTTTCTGGGAATAGCCTCTGAAGACCTCTTTATTCTGCACGACTTTTAGCGAATTTTGGTAACCAGTAAACCGTAAGAGACACACAAAAACTTACTACACAAAACATGTAGATTACGTTAAAACACACAATGTATGTCATATACGTTTTTCTCGTTAGATTGATCATTTCTGAGATATTCCTTGTTTGTTTCAGATTTATAAATAACTTACTTTTCTCACACGGAAAGTTGTAAACCTGCATAGAAACGGATTTGAACATGGCAAACAGCTTTTAAAAGATTTGACTATTGTTATAGCCTAGTATACTCTCTTATTTTTCTTTTGCTTACAAAGAAGCAAATATTAAGACAATTTCTGCTAAACTTTATCTGGATTATTATGAAATAGACATTGGAATATGCTTTTTAGCAATAATTTATTAGAGCGATGTACAGAAAGTCATGTGAATGGATAAACATCAGATTTTTACTTTCTCTATACGTACTATGTGCATAGATATAGAGGAAGTATTGTATTTCACCCAAAAATTCGATACCGAGATTTCACCGGAAATACATGTTTTAGGACCACCTGAATCCAAAAAAAAAAAAAAAAACATTTTCAGAAATAGGTCCGTGCGTGTCTGTGGACAGCATAGCCCCAAAACAAAAAACCGTTAAATACCAAACTTGGTATTTAGGTTTGGTATCTTCCAAGGATGCGACACGAAGATTTTCAAGAAAATCCACCTACCCCCAAGTACCCTTTACATGGAAAAATTTTCGAAAATTTTGATTTTCTTAAAAATGGCTCTAACGATGTTGATTAAAATCCTGTATTTTAAAGCTATTTATGTCCCAAATAAAATATATATATCGATTTTTTTGGGAATAGCCTCTGAAGACCTCTTTATTCTGGATGAATTTTGCTGAATTTTGCTTAACTGCTAAACCGTAAGAGATAGGAAAAAAAAATGTACCTCATGACAAAACACACAATTTTTGTCCTTTACGTTTTTGTTGTGGAGGTAACCGTTTTCGAAATCTTCCTTGTTATTGGTTTAAATTGTGAAGTACTTAAACTTTTCTCACACGGCAAGTGTCTGTTTTTCTTTTGTTCTACTCCTGGCCAAGCAAAGAAGTGATTTGCAATGACAATCGCATAACGATAGCTTTTAAAACATTTGACAATCACTTTAGCATAGTGCATTCCCTTATTCCCTTCTACTTATAAGTAATAACATTCTGCTAACATTTATCTTGATTAGCATTGTGTACAAAGAAGAATAATCTTTTGTAGGAGTTTTGTAGAGCAGCTAGAGAAAGTCATGTGAGTGTAACACATCAAATTTTTCTCCTAGGCGCCGAAGACTGTCTAACGGAGAATGAGATGATTCAACCTGATATTTCATATGATTCAGAACCAGGCCTACTGACGCGGCATTCAACATAAGCGCGGTGTTTACTATGCACCACTGTTACTTTTAGATACACATATGTTGCAAATATGTTTGTAAAGATATGTTTGTCTAGACGAGAAACAAAGATTTGAAAAAAAAAAGTTAGTCTTGAGAGTGCACTTTTCAGTGATATTCTTGGAGGTAAAAGGTCATTTTAACCATATTTTCTGAAGTGTGAAACGCAGCATTATTATTCCACATGTGCAATTTGAGTAGCTAGAACTATTTTTTTTTAATACTGTAGCAGCTATTAGTTTTAAAACTTGCTAATTTAAATAACATATTTTAAAGCAATTCTGCTTTCCAACAAAAACAAGGTTTTCACACAAAAGTTGAAAATTTGTAAGCACTAGTACAATAGTTGCTGAGAAAAATGCATCAACGCATAAACATGATAAGTTTTGCGAACGGGCAGTGGTTAGGTCGCACCTATCTTAAACAGTTGTTTATAGAACTATACTGATTAGAAGTTCGTATCTTTCAGTATTATATGACTACTTTCTATGGAGATATTTTAATTTTTCTTTTCGAAAACATACCACGCACATATTTGCAATCTAGCAACGGCAAGCGCCCGGTAGTTACGAGTGAGGGCAGCACTCTCCTTTCAAAACCAGAAGCAGTATAGCTCGTGAACGTTTCACTTTTGTTTGTCTGGATTAAGGGTCGTATGGAAAACAAAACCGCTAGATCACCATCAATTCAGGTATGCTGTTTTGTTTACGTATGTGAGCCGGTTCTCACACCAACCGAACTTGACTTAGCAACACTGCCTATGTCTCCAAGCACATTAGGTCTGCAAAACGGTGTTCAGAAAAATTATAAATTATTTAAAAACTGATACTAGTTACTACCGAAATTAAGGTAGGAATATTTACGCTACGCATCTTACCAATAATAAACTATTAACTTCAACCATTCTCGTGGAATAAATAATCTAATTTGGAAAACTATCTTTTTTAAATGCCTCATTACAAAATAATATGCTATTACACTTTTTCTTCCAATACCCCTAAGAATTACACATTAGAAGGAATGTAAAAAGTTGCCTTCTACCTTGTATATTGGATACACAAGCAAAACTGATTCGGTTTAGAAGATAATATTAAACGCAGTTTTTCATAGAGAAGAATATATTTGGTATAAAGTGCAAAATAATAGTAAAAAATAAGCACCTATATTTAGACCTTGGTATTTAATTAAATTGTATGCTACTTTCCAAAGAAATAAGCCCAAAACTTTCAGTTATGGAAGAAAACATTTTAAATTTACCACTTTTAACTCAAAGTCCAAATATTGGTCGAAAACAGTGGCAATATCTCTTGATTCTGAAAACTGGTATCCTCCAAATGTATAAAATGACACATGAGCTTCAGGTCAGCTTCTGCAAAATCTCTACTCACGAATCCACCTACATGATATGGCAGTATTTAATTTTCGGGATGTAAACACATCGGAGCCACAGATATTTGATTGGTTCCGCCACTGGTGCATGTTCAGAGCGAGGAATGACTTGCCAGCACAACCTGGCGGCTTCATCAAAGGAATCGGATTACTAATAACAGCACCTTCCCACGTCAACCCACCTACCCACAATTAACGTCGAATTTGGATTCCCAATCTGGACTAGCTGCTTTCATCAGCTTTCTACAATAACTCCCGTGAGTACCCTTAACGTCAGATGTGCTGCTGAAACTGATATTGCGACAAGTTCAAGAATACCATTGGAAAATTAACGCGCTTACTGATACCTAGGCCTTCTCAGAGTGAGTCTACATACAAGGTTTTCCATTAGTAAGGAATAATGCAGACCAAACAAAAAAAATTCTGATGTGTTACACTCACATGCCTTTTTCTAGCTGTTCTACAAATAAACTTCTTACAAAAGATTATTCTTCTTTCTACACCATGCTAATCGAGATAAACATTAGCAGAACGTTCTCATTCTTAGTTCCTTATAAGAAGAAGGAAACTAAAATAATAATCAAATGTTTTAAAAGCTGTCGTTATGCGATTGTCACTGCAAATCGCTTCTTTGCTTGGCCAGGAGTAGAACAAAAGAAAAACACTTCCTGTCTAGGAAAAATATAAGTACTTTACAATTGAAACCAATAACAAGAAATATCTTGGAAACGGTTACCTCCACAACAAAAACGTAAATAACATCTATCTCTTACGGTTTAGCAGTTACACAAACTTGACAAAATTCATCCAGAATGAAGAGGTTTACAGAGGCTATTCCCAGAAAATTCAAGATATACATTTTATTTGGGATGTAAATATCTCTAATATGCAGTATTTTAAACAAAATCGTTACAGTCATTTTTGAGAAATTCAACATTTTCGAAAATGTCTCCATGTAAAGCGTAGTTTGTGGTGGAGCGATTTTCTTGGAAATCTTCGTGTCGCATCCTTAGAAGATTCCAAACCTAATTACCAAGTTTGGTATTTAACGGTCTTTTCGTTTTTGAGCTATGATGTCCACAGATACACACACGGACCTTTTTCTAAAGAAGCTCTTTTCTTTATTCAGGGGGACACAAAACATGTATTTCCGGTGAAATCTCGGTATCGAATTTTTGGATGTATTACAATACCTTCTCTATACACTATGTACATAGTACGTATAGAGAAAGTAATTAACCTATTTTTGCTTTCTCGACCACATAGGTACAATGTACATAGTAGGTAAAGAAGGTACCTATTATATTCGACCAAAAATTCGATACTATGATTTTACCGGAAATATGTACTTTGAGATTCCCCGGATTAAACAGAAAACAATTTTTAAAAGTTCTGTGTGTGTGTGTGTGTGTGTGTGTGTGTGTGTGTGTGTGTGAACAACTGAAAAACGAAAAGCCCATTAAATACATGGTATTTATTTTCAGCATCTTCCAAGGATACTACACAAACATTTTCAGGAACATTCTCCCACTACTCTCTGCACGGAACATTTTTCGAAAATACTGATTTTCTCAAAAATAGACTTAACGATTTTGATTAATATGCCATATGTTTAAGAATATTTTCATCACAAATGAGATGTGTATCCTGAATTTTCTGGAAGTAGCCTCTGAACACCTCTTCATTTTGGAGACTTGCATAACTGGTAAACTGTAAGAGACGGACAAAGCTTACTATACAAAAAAAAAAATAGATATAATTAAAAAGCACACTTTATGTCATACATTTTTTGTGGAAATAACCATTTACGAAATATTGCTTGTTATTAGTTTAAAATTTTAAGTACAAACTTTTGTCAAACGGGAATTTGATATTTCTGTTTCTTTTATTTTACTCCTGGTCATGCAATCACACTGCAACCTGCTTTTAAAAGATATGTCGCTTTGGCTTAGGCTATTCCCTTACTTCTGTTATGCTAACAAGAAAGCAAGTAATAAGACCTTCTAATGTTTATGGCCTACCTGTCTATAGCTTCAGTTAATCGGAGTTAAATTTTTGCAAGTAGGAAAACCAATTATATTATATATATTATATCCTTAAAGTTTAGAGTTCGTATCATTTTATTATGAAACAAAATGTTTTAATTTTACACAAATTTCACAAATGCAGAGCTTTAAAGGAAACACACATGCTTGTGGGTGAATTCTGGGATCTACAGGTAGAATGAAACCTTAGCACTGAAGCCACTATTTGTTCGGATGAATAGCGTACTTCATGCCTCAGTGTTGTCGCTTTTGTAATTGCGTAAAACCTACCAAATACTAGGGAGCCGAGCACCAAAGAAAAGATACGCGCATTGCACTTTTCTACTGACCTTAACCCCTTCAGCGATATGGACTTGATATGATTTTTTGTGCATGACTGTTAAGTAACCCATTTTACCAATGGGCAACATTGAATAATTCCACGAAAGAATAGAAACCTCGAGGTCTGCAGTTATGACCAATCGCTCTAAGGCACGTAAGTCAAACCAAGGATCGCGGGATCGAATCCAGTGAAAATGCATGTTCTGGATTCAAGAGAAACTTTAAAAAACGATGGGGAGGGCCCAACTAAAGCAAATGGTGTGATGGCTTGGTTGGATGCTGATGGGTTTCGATTCAATGTAGATAAATATATTTTACAAATTTTTCATTTGTAGTAAAAAATACAAATGCAAATTAAGCAGCATTATAAGATCAGACATTACTGCAGTTATTATTTGTCCGAATGGCCGCGCAGTATGTGAGAGTTGACCATACTGGTGTGGTTGGGGGTTGCCACCTCTGAGTACCAAAATATTTTTATTGATTTATTTTTGTATATTTATTTTAACACCTCACCTCCATTATTGCGATTAATAAGATATCATACAGATTGTGCACATTTTTTTTTTCTTCTTTTGTATAGCCCTTTTTAATTTCAATGGGGGCTTTGACTTGTGAAAGAACTCGCATTCCTGTAGGTTTTGAACATTAGGTTAGACATTTTATATCACTTACACATGCATGTTCACTCTCGGATTCATACTTCCATACTCTGTGGGGGATATTGCATACGTTGAAGCACATTCTGAAAAAAAAAAAACAAAAAAAAAAAACATTTTATTCCCCTAGAAAGTTGGCTGTTACACCCTTACGTAAAAGTATTCCAACCACGTAAGTAACTTGAAATTAATTTCTTGAAGGTAAAGTAAGCTATTTAAAAGGCAAATGCATCTACAACATTCCCTCCGGATCAAAGGGCACAGCATGCCCTAAGGCAGACACCCTTTTCACTTTGTGGTAAAGAACATATAACACCCATTTCCCCAGACAGGTATCTAATTACAGCAAGATGGTAATCTTAGCATTTTAAACGAAAAATTGATTTAAGGATATAATTGAATAAAGAATACTTGGAGAGCTCAGCTCTATATACCAATTAGAGAGTCGAGAGGCGTTCCTTGCCGTTAACGGGTTGGTTAGCATTACTTGCTACTAGATTTATTGTACTAAATGAATTCTCAAGTCTGTTAACCTACTGTGTAGTTCCTTGCATAAGGGGAATATGTTCCACTGCCAATCGCAACCTTAAGCTACCGACAGTAGCGTCTGTGGCCTCATTCCTTGGTTCAAATCCCGTGCGCCGACCAACCCGACTTTTATTTTCCCGTAGTTTCTCTTTCCCCAAAGTAATACCGGAGTGGATGATTAAACCACGAACCAAAGTTCTACCCTAGGACTAAAAATAACAGTAAAAATTTAATTACTACATACATATGACTTATTTCTTTCTCTACACGTAATATAGTCAACGTATACAAAAGGTATTGTATTCCACCCAAAAATTTTATATGAGATTTCACCGGAAATACATGTTTTGACAATCCCCAACTCCAAAAAAAGCAATTTAAGAAAAATGTCTGTATGTGTGTAGGGGAGATGCGATACAAAGATCTTCAAGAAAATCCCCCACTCTCAACTGCCTTTTACATGGAACATTTTAGAAAATATTGATTTTCTCAAAAAATAGTTGTAACGATTTTGATTTAAATACCATTCCTTAAAGATATTTACATTACAAATAAAATGTATATTTTGAATTTTCTGAGATTAGCCTATGAGGATCATTTTATTCTGGATGAAATTTGCAAAACTGGAAAACGTAAACTTGCTGCACAAAAATGTAGATCTCCTTAAAATACACGATTTATATCATTCACATTTTTTCGTGGAGCTCCCCGTTTTCTAGATATTCCTTTTTATTGATTTAGTTTTATAATCTTAAACTTTTCTCATACGGGAACTGTAAAATCCTGGACATGCAAAAAAAAAAAAAAAAAAAAAAAAAACGGGTTTCAACCACATAGCAACTAGCTTTTAAAAGTTTTGACTATCGCTTTAGTCTATTGTATTCCCTTAATTCCCTTCTACTTACAAGGACACGTTTGTCTCCATTAGCACGAAGCAGACAGGATCAAAAGTCTTTTAAACAATAATTTGTTACAGAGATGTAGACAAAGTTATGTGACTGGAACACATCAGATTTTCGTTTATTAGTAAGTATACAAACTGTTCTTACGAAAGTGTTACACTGCCGTGTATAGTACAGAAGTTGGTTACGTAAAGTCAGACTGAAACCTTTAATATAATAGCTGGGATTTGAACCACGGATCTCTTGGTTTCCATGGTAATATGCGAACACGGCATTAAATTCTTTTTTCCGATAAACTACAAGGAGATTATCACTTGATGCATAGAACGTTTAAGAAATAAACTCGAGCTGATACAAAAATCAAATTCTGTAAGATAATGCCTGTGTCTAATATGCAGTTTTGAAAATTGACAGAAGTTGACTTGAAACATATGAAATGTAGTTTCTTTTAAGAAGAGTTGCTAGTATTACACTCCTTGATCAAGTAAATAATAGTGTAATCAGAAATAAATTAAATACATTCTGTCAAGAAAGTACCGGGAATTGATTATTTAAAAACCCTGTTTAAAAGTGGATTCGATATTATTGTTGTCGCTAAGTTGGTACAACTTTCCTCTATACCCACGCGGAGTTTGATCGCAATCTGTCATCTAGTTTGTTTACAGTACGCCATTTTGTTAGTTCATCTCAAAGGTGATTTGCGATTTTACAATGGATACAAATATTGAACAAAGAATCTGTCTCAAATTTTGCACTGCAAATGGTATTTCGTGTGCCGAATCGCTGAAAATGTTACAGAGGGCTTACGGTTGAATCGATTTTATCAAAAACACGTGCATATAAGTGGTACAGTGCACTCAAAAGTGGTCGAGATGTGGTGGAAGATTTGCCTCGCTCTGGTCGGCCAGCAACGGTTTCAACTGAACTAAACATCGCTAAAGTGAAGAAAATGGTGTCTGCAAATCGTCATTTAGGTCTGAAAGAGATTGGCGCTGAAGTTTCTGTGTCTCAGGAATCGATTCGTACCATTTTAAACGATTGTTTGGGCATGACACGCGTTGCAGCTCGGTTAGTTCCGAAAGATTTGAATTTTCTACAAAAACTCAATCGCGTAAGGATTGCTGAAGACATGCTAGAACGAGCCAGTTCCGACCCCACATTCATGAAACGCATTGAAACTGGTGATGAGACGTGGGTTTACGAGTTTGACTCTCAAACCAGTCAACAAGCTTCCGAATGAACGTCTTCCAACTGAACCGAAACCTAAAAGGGCACGTCAAACTCGATCAAAACTGAAGGTCATGTTGACAGTTTTTTTTCGAATATCGCGGTGTCGTGCACTCAGAGTTCTTGCCAGAAGGTAAGATGGCAAATAAAGACTATTTATCTGAGTGTTATGCCGCGTTTGAGAGAACAAATACGGCGAAAAAGGTCAGATTTGTGGAACGACAACTCACGGATTCTGCACCACGATAACGCAACAGCTCACAAAGCTATTATTGTGAACGAATTTCTGGCCGCAAACTCAACAAATTTCATCGAACCACCACCATATTCACCTGATCTGGCTCCTGCTGATTTCTTTCCCTTTCTAAAACTCAAGTTACCACTTCGCGGCACTCGTTTTCAGTCGATAGAAGACATATTTATTCTCATCTTATGAGAAAGCATAATTTCTAGACGACCCGTTCTATTAAGGGAAAATTCGCGGTGACAATAGACATTGACTCCTAAAAGTGCCTACAAAAAATGTTTTGATGATTGGATTATTCGTCGGCATAAATGTATAATTTCAGAAAGGGCCTACTTTGAAGGCGATAAAATAAAATTGAATGAACAATTAATTTTTTTGTGTTTTATTTGGCAAATTCCTGGAAATTTCTTGACACAGTAGTATGTTTAACTTGAATGCAAAAATCTGTTCAATAAAACTAAGTATCATGATCATATATTGACGATAATAAAATAAATAAGTTTACCTTAAAGTACATAACACAACGATTTTGAAATGTTGGCCGTCTTTGAACTACTCGTACATGGATGAATTCTCCGAGTAGTAATAGGCCTTAAGACCAACTATGCTGAAAATGATCTTTGGAAGATACAAAGCATCCGAGTTTTCTTTTTTTTTTTTTTTTTTTTTTGAGTTATGCTCTACACAGCATACAAACGGACCTTTTTTTAAAAAGGTTTTATTAAGGGGTCCTCAAAACATTTATCTGAAATCTCGGTATCGATTTTTTTTGGGTGGAATGAAATGCATCTCTGCTTACTATGCACATGGCAGAGCAAATAAAAACATTGGTAGTACATTGTGGTATTCGCATGGAAAATAAAGTTTACACATCATGCCTTTTCTGTAAATAACTTTAGAAGTCCTTTTTCATTTCCATTGTAGTTATACAACTAAGAATCCTATGATAGACAAAAACTTATTGTACAAATTCTCACTAAATTATACGGTTTATGTCAAATAAATAAGCAATTTTGCGTTTATTTGGATAAACTCAAGATAGGCGCATTCGGATTATTTTTCATATATAGAGCTGAAATTTACATTTAATCAAATAGGTGGCTATATTTTTATTCTGATTTATATCAAGGGCAAGAGTCAATTCAATATAACTTTGAAGGATATTAGTTCATTTAGCTCATTTAATTCAATATATTAAATATTAAAATGTAATAAAATTAAAATGCAGACCAATATTCCCGTCTTGCACCCGGCTCTCAGCTAAGAACTTTTAAATTCAGTGCAGAAGAAAAAGGCGGGGGGGGGGGATGCGACGAAGTTACTGATTAAGCTAAGACTGTGACTACTGCGCTAAGTTATCTATGCCAGCACTTCCTCGCTTATCTATAGGGTGGGCTGGATGTGACTAATGAACTACCGCGCAACAAACTCATTATTTGGCACTTCCTCGTAGTTTGGGTAATTAATGCTCCAGAAGGTTTCTTTCGGTAGATTCTAGTAGTCTCCTCTTCGAGAATGTTCCGCTCCGTATGCAGGGCCTTTGCATATAAGAGGGTGGGGCTACTGTGACCCGTTCAGATAAGACATTTACGAGTTTTGACCGGTGACGGTGCCTGAGTGCAGTTCAGTACTACGTTGTTTTGACGGATCAGGGACTCTGAGTACGTGACCAAGTGTGTTTGGCAGCATTGGTGCTCTCATTTGTTACATAACTATGTGACACTGGTAATGGAGTTCGCTGTCTGGTCCAGTGGATAAAATAATTTACCTTCTATATGTATAAGAATTATATACAATTATTAAATATATACATTTAAATTAAACAACACATATTTTAAATATTAAAGTAAGTCCTAATTAATTTTAAATGATACTAGATAAGATCTGTGCTTTAGATTAAGAAAACAGATTCACCTTTAATATTCGGAATTTCTGTTTACATTTACGTATTGCGATATTTTTTAAAAATTAAAGTTTAATTTGTTCCTTTTGAAAATCTGAAAATCAACTCTTTATAAATGATTTATTTGGAACATTCTTGTGCTCTTAACCCGTAGGTACTTTAAAAGAAAACATGAACGTTTCCAGAATATGTGGTAATATCAAGTTTCAGAAATGTATATGTTTACAGCATACAAATGGTATCTGCGTCATAAAATTTTGGAAATACTTTGTATAAGGTTCCAGGCATTTATCATATAAATTTAAACATTATTTCATCAATCTCCACTTAATTTGATTCCAGTGTTACAGAAGAACACTTTATATTTATGATAGGTGATGTGTCTTTGAGGTGATTAATTGGAACGTTATGCCGTTGCCTTTCATAAATGTTCTTCCCAAGTATTGGTAAAATCTTATATCCGCACTGAGATCTATCACAATATCTACTGCGCAGTATATTGGATACCACGCCTTGTAAACGTTTATCTGCATCTTTAATTGGATTTTCAGAATTTTGCCATTAATGCGCATCCTTTCCATTACTATGCCTTTGAAAACGAAGTTACACTGTATTTACAAACTAAGTTAAGCCTTTGGCAATAATATAAAAAAGGTAGAAAAAAAAAAGAATAATAATTTATTCTTAAGGACGCCATCTCATTATTTCGGCATATTCAATATCATTATCGAGGCACCTAAACCATTCTACTACCAGTATCGATTATCGAAAGGGGGGAAGAAATATAACGAGATAAACAAACAAGATCTCTATCGAATTTCACAAGGTCGAGAAGAGGCAGTTATTGGAAGAACTATGGAGCCTGCTTTCTTAAAACACAAATAGAGGCATCTAGTCAAATATAAAACAGTATTTTCCATTAGTTGGTAGCGTGTCGCATTTTAGGTGTATTCGCAAATCGGCATACTTATATTTCGCAGACATTTCAAACGCTCCTAAAACAAATACACTCCCAATATAAACTACCCTTAAATGTATCTATAATTCAAATTATGTCCATGAATGTATGTCTTTGGCATTTGTTAAAGTTCTTTATTTGTAAAATAAAAAACTCCTATCTGCTACATTCATATGAATTTTGCTTCTCATTTTTCAACAAATTACTTGTAAAATCACATTCTTCTTATCTCTTTCATGCTAATCGACATAAATATTTATAGAAATAGTTCTTTTACCTATTTCCTTGTAGACATAAGGAAAGCGATTCTCAAATCTTTTAAGCCCGTCTCTGTAGTGCGGTTCAACAAGAGATCCCGGGTTCGAATCTTGGTTAACGTGACCTACCCAGATAAGGGGGTTTTCCTTAACCCGAGAAGAGAATGTTAAGTAACTTTAAAGTATATGGAGCCAGAGATTATTTGAGCATTATTTCATGATTTCCATTCATCGTCTAATATGACCTACCAAGTTAAAGTTAAATTATTATTATTATTATTATTATTAATAATAATAATTAAACACATTTTAACAGCCAGTAGCTAAGTGACGTTTGAATTTCTGTTGTCTGCAATACAAAAAAAAAAAAAAAAAAAATATGACTTCTATTTGAAAAAATATATATGTAGCTCCAAAAACAAAAGTATTTTTGTTTAACGAGATCTACATTTTTGTAGAAAGATTCTGTAAGATTTGTGGTACTTTAATCAACACTGCATATATTTAGAAAACCAAACATTTCGGAAAATGTTCCATGTAAAGGGTAATTTGTGGAGGGATTTCCTTGCAAACCTTCGTTGGCTTAAGTTGATTTAGCTATTGACACTCGCGCGCACGAAAACAGCACCTTTTTTTATAAATATGCTTTTGGGGCGATTCAGGGAACCTCGAAAGATATAGTTCTGATGAAATTTTGACATCGAATTTTTGGGTGGAATATAATACTTTTACTTACTGTGAATATCAGAAAAAGTAAAAATTTACTTGTGCTCTTGTTGTTTAACTATTGTCAACATGCGTGTGGTTGAATGGTCAGCGTGCTGTCTTTCTCAAACGAGAGGTATTGGGTTCGATTCCTAATTTTCTTTAATTAGATTCTTTCCCTACTCTATGCAGAGTCTAAGTATGAATGTGCTTTAAATAGAAATTATTAAAATCCTACTTTGAAGACCCTAGAATCAACGAGTTAATTCTCAAATCAAAAGCCTCCGAGATGATCATAGCATTTAAACAGGGCTATATAAATTAAAAAGAACGAAAAAAAAAAAAACATTATTGGGGATAAACTGTTTGCCCCTTTATTAACACATAATATGCACTTTGCATACATGAGTGAGACTTACCATTACGTTGTGATAAGTTAATTTGTGAATCTGTAACATTTTACAGAGTTTTCTTTTACTTTTTAATTGTAGTCATTGCATTGTTTTGATTTTCAAAAATATCATAGGCAGCGTCAGGCAAACCTAGCATTTCCGGGCTCATAGCAATGAACCTGTAGTTTAAAAAAGGTCTAAATTACTCACAATAAAATAGAAAGCGTAGTTATATCCTCCAATTCGAAACGACACTGTTATATCCATCCATCAGTCTTAAAGCATTTATATAATAATTTAAATTATTTGGATTTTTCGTCATATATAAATGATTTTATACATTTTACTTGATTCCATTTTTGTAGAAAAAGAAAAAAAACTTGATAATACAAATATTAAGACAAAAAAAATAAAAATAAAAATTAATTTTTATAAATATATTCAAAGATAACAAGGAGATGAGGGAAGTGAATAAGTGCAAATAATGTGATATTTAGTAGAGAACAATGCTTATAACACATAAATGTCTCATTTTGTTTGCTTACTAATAGCATTTTCATATATTAAATACAAATTTCAGGGTCTAATGTATTTTGAATGGCCCTGAGCAATGGCTGTGTTTACATACATCGTACCACCTATAGTCAAGCAGGGCAAAGGGGAGAGGGCAGAGAAGGATCAACCGTGTGACCTGTTACGTCAACAACGAAAGTCTGAGATAGCCATTCTGGAAAGGAAAAAACAATAAATAAATTAAAAAAAAAAAGGGTAAAATTTTCTTCATGAACATAACTTTAGAAAACAACGAAAAACCTGGAAATATTGGATGATCACATCATCCTCTAACATTGACACAAATATTTGCACCTACTGACCTCCCAGCATGTATACTTGAACTACATAGTCCGAAATTTTATGTCCCAGCTTCGAAGTTCTTGAGTATGTATTTATGTACCATTGAGAATTACAGCACCTAGATTAGGTAGCGCAAGTAATAGTAATTGTAATGCCCACATACTCACATCTTAGAGGGTGTTCTTGGCAAGCATGCCTCATAAAAAGAAACTGACTTCTTCCCCCCCCCCCCCGTTTGATTACCGTTTTGTGGTTTCTTCCGATACACACACACACACATACACATTTCACAAACTCGAACTCACGATCCCTTGCGCCACGAAGCACCATAACGACACTCTTAAGCGAGCGCGGCCATGGGGACCGGCGTTGTTCATTATCAGCAAACCTGTCCTAACTTCCAGGGACATAGAGCGGTTACCTACTAAAGACACTGCTTATGACTCGAACTATTTGAAGTTGCTCTTAAAAGCGAAACACGTAATTTGACTTAACCACGAGTATCTTTTACTTAGTATCATAATAATGTTGCAATTGTATCCTAATAGTAAACTTTCTAAACTTACTGTAAATATATACAACTTGCTGTTAAGTATACAAATATTTCATTTAATATTACGGATTGAACACAGTAAAATAAACGTTTTGACCCACTGAAAATGGAGTTTATTTCTGTTTAATTTTATCTGCAATCCTTTGGTAATATTCTGATAGTATTCTTGCCTCTGTTGTCTTTACCAGTCCCTTGCCGCCGCCTCCTCAAAAGCATTAATGTTAAATTGCCCCTTACCATAAGGTGTATTATTGAAGTACCTATACTGACATTGAAAACCATATTTTTGTACCAGATAAGACCTGAACAACAAGTTCACATCTTGGACCGGTGTCGTCTGCATATGTACATACACGCAGGCACATATATACACACATGAATTTTTCTAAAATTGTTGCTTTTTTCATTTTGAGAGGCTCAAAAGTGTATTTCCGGTGAAATCTCGGATTTTTTAAAGAATGCAAACACAAATAACAAAATAAACTTTTGCAAGAATATTTTGTACAAATTTACAAAATAAATGACGACTTGAAGTCATGCGAATGTGATGGATAAGAACTTTTTGTTTTTTATATTTCTATGTTAGAAGCTTCATTTTATAAAAATCTTACGTACAAAAAAATTGAGTTTTAAGAATTATTTATTTTTGTGTTTTAGGCACGATTTTTAGTAATACTGCTTGAAATACGAAGGTGATAAGTTGTATGCTTGTGTAGCCATGTTAGATACTTTACACTGTTTTTGCATCGTGAAAATTATGATGTTATGGACGCAAAATCACCAATGACTTGAGCTAGTATAACGAAGCTAGTAACGAGTCATAAAAGTACGAACCGGCTGCGAGGTGTTTTGTCTGTCCGCGTTCTCAGCACTCGCCGTGTGCCGCTATCATAGAAAGGCGCGGATGAAACCGCACAGCAGTTTTAAAACTACTTTTAAAGGCTTTACTTACCAACTTTATGAAAGGAAATGCTGAAACTCGCCACTGTCGTGTTCCATACCTGATTAGGATTCGCCATAGTTTTCCCCGAGAAATGCTGGTAATTTCCTGGTGGATATTTTGTTTAATTCTTCCAGGGTGTGTGGGTTTGTCTTGTACAGTTTATGTTTTTGAGTTACCCCAGAGATAGAAATCGCTGGGAGTAAGGTCGCTGGACTACAAATCTCGACTAATAATTCTGTCCTGAGACACACTTTAAATTGTTATCGAAAAATTGGCCGAATGAACTGTTGCAGAGTCTTGTTGAAAAAGAGGCAAATCACGTTCCCTGTCTATTAATCCTCTCTCAATAAAGGGGGGGGGGCAATCTTTCTGCAAATCGTACTTTCACTTGGCGAGCTGACTCAGTTAACACATACGAATCATGAAATAATCGTAAATACACGCTGTGCAGTAGGAAACATATATTGAACCATAATACACTTGGCGACTAAGTCCAGGATAAAATAATAAATCACTCGTAATAACTAAACTACACCATATCACTGTTAACTCAATACTGCACTTTCAAAGCAGAGCAAAACTGCGTCAGAAGCGTGACCTTGTTTACATCACCAGTGCCCAATCATGTGTCCAAAGGCCCAGTGGAAAATCACCGCGCGGCCGGTTCGGAGACTTTTTACTCGATGCTTCAGCGATAGAAGCGGAAGAAAGAGGCTGCGTCGTGCGTATTTCATTGAGCCGCTACACGTGAGGAAAAGTGAAATTGAACTAAATGACATTAGTGAGGTGAGTTATAAAACAAACAAACAAAACACTCTCTACTTTATAAGCAGGAGCTTGAGAGCGTAGCAAGTGTATTATTTGACGAGATCTCTGTATTATGTAATAGGTTTGTCTGTTCAGTTCTAAATGCTGGTCTATCATTACTTAATTATTTTGTTTGGGAGGTTTCGTTTTTATCAGGGGATTTGCAACCTATAGGGTAGCAACCATAATTATGTACTTTAATGCGAAATGAATAAATTCAGACCAAAGGATAAAGACAGTGGAGATTTAAATAAACATACGTTTCATTGTTTCCATTCTGCATGTAAAATATTTATAAAAATACATAAACAAACCCTGATATTGCGGAGATAAAAACTGAGCTCCTCAAAACATAAGTTAAGAATAATGATCTTTCTTTTCTTCCCTTTTTCTTTCTCGTTTAACCTGCTCGCATATATGACTTACACCCTCTAGGACTTACAAGCCAGTGCTTGTAGTCAGACCCTATAGGAGCAGAGACTCTACATCGGAAAGAAGCCAGAAAGGATGGGTGACCAGCCCGGTGTCTGATTTGAAAGTGAGGAAGAGGAGATATGGAGCGATATAGATGGCAGTAAAGATGATTATGTAGCAATTGGTAGAACAAATGGCGTGGAAACAGGATAAGCCAGAGACAATCCGCCCACCACAAATCCCACATGCGGTCCCTTAGGCTCAAACCCGGGCCGCTTAGGTGATTGTCGAGCGATCTAACCAAAGGACCATGACGCAGTCTATGAATGATGACCCAATAGAAAAATGTTTATGCACTTAGTGGCTTCAAGTTATCTACACTCAAACCTTAATCAATACAAAGAATGTACACAATAGATGGCATGAGTCACTGACGGGCAAGTAAACACTAACTAGTGCATAGTCTGGAAACGCCAACGAGGGTTTGTAACTGCGACGTGAAAGACGTAACAATTCAACTTCATTTCCTTTCTTCTGGGTTAATGGTTAGTACTTCCTATGCTTTTTAATGATGTATTTATCACATAGGTATATTACCTTGTCCACTTAAGCAGGTTAAGAAATGTAAGCAAGTGTAATTTGTTTTGCCACAAATACAAGCAGATGTGCCGACAAAAGACGACCTCCTTACACTCTTCGCTTTGAGAGGTAGGCTGTAAAGGAACCCAGATTATTACATCCTTACTGGCATTTTGGTCATAAATATAAACGCAACAGGGAACGAAGGGAGAAAAAAAAATTAAATTAGGAAACAGATTTATGGGAAGGAGGCTGGAGGGCTCGACGGCGTGTGCTGCGGAGGTGAGCAATTTCTTTGTTTTAATACGGTGGTCCATAAATCCATCGCTAGGTGGAGCTGGGTCACGTGCAATTAATACCAACATAATACATCACGTCGAAAAGAGTAGCACTGCTTTAGCATGCGATGACGCAAAACAAACATCACATTCAAATCGGCTTCCTATTAGCTCACGCCAATTAAGGAAGGTAAAGTTCTGATTGTGAACGAGATGTTTGCATGTATGTGCAGCTGTCAAACAAGGAATAACAAGCATATAGCGATTTCACGACAAGGAATCGAAATGTAACAAACCAAATAGCAGGAAAAGACCAAACATATACATTTCCAGAAGCAATTTGCATATATCTGAGGTGTTTATTTTAGTTTTTTTTTTGTAGTGTTTAACGCCCACTTTTATTACTTGTGGCACCGCAGGCAATAACACTGATGATGCACAGAATGAAGATGGAGCACCGGTGGAATGCGATGGCGGGAGAAACCGGAGAACCTGAAGAAAACCCGACCTTACGCCGCTTTTATTCTAGTAGAATTCTCATCTTGGGCGCCTGTTTTAAGATTTTAAAACTGAACTGAGGAATGAATATTGTGAACGTACACAGTAATGTATCTGTAATATCACTGATACGAACAAAAAGGGAAAATTTGCCTCTTTTTTACGTTCACTACATAGTATACGGTACGTAGGTATTGCATTCCAGCCAACTTTTTTATATATAAATTTCACCGGAAATACGCGTTTTAGGGCTCCCTGAATCCAAAAAAGTATTTGTAGAAAAAAGTCCATGGTTGTCTGCGAATCAGTGTGTCCGTGTGTCTGTGAACATGATAACTCAAAAACGAAAAGTCGGTAAACCACCAAAATTTGTATTTAAGTTTAGTATCCTCCAAGCATGCGACACAAAGATTTTTAGAAATCTCCCCACCCTAAACCTCCGTTGACTTGGAAACATTTTCGAAAATTTTGATTTTCTCAAAAATAGCTCTAACGATCTCGATTCAAACACTGTATATTAAAAACATTTATATGACAAATAAAATGCACATCTTGAAATTTCTGGAAATAGCTTCTCAAGAGCTCTTGATTCTGAATGAATTTTTCTGAAATTTGCGTAACTGGTAAACCGTAAGAGATAGACAATAACTTACAATACAAAAAATGTAGATCTCGTTACAACACACAATTTATGTCATATACATTTTTTTCGTGGAGTTAACCATTTTTGATATTCCTTGTTATTGGTTTCAGTTTTAAAATACTTAAAATACGGGAATTTATGAACTCCTGGCAATGCAAAGAAAAGGATTTCAATCACATAGCAACCAGCTTTTAAAAGATTTGATTGTCGCTTTAGCCTGGTGTATTCCATTATTTCCCTTCTACTTACAAGAAACAAGCAATAAGACTATTTCTGCTAATGTTTATCTCCATTAGCATGCAGTAGATAGAAGAATAAACTTTTTAATAACAACTTCTTACAGAAATGTGAAGAAAGTCATGTGAATGGAGCAGTCAAAATTTAAACTTTTAGGCAGTCACATTCATAGTTCCGCTTTAATTTGACATATTAATTATAATTGTGGGCACAATACTTGTATTTCAAATCTATTGTTACTTTATTTACTACGTATAGCATGTGCGGAAATTACTGTATTGTTATTAAAAATTGGATGTCGTCGAGAGTTTACGAGTTTTGACTTCACCTGAATAATAATAATAATAATAATAATAATAATAATAGAAACATGTGCGCGCGGATGTGTATGTGTGTACAGGAACACTCAAAAACTAAAATTTGTTTAAATACTAAGCTTGAATTTAGCTTCAGTAGATTTTAATTTTCAACATAATTCCCCTTAAAACCGTCTATTGCATACATACTTCTCTTACAGATTTAGTAAATAAGAAACGTATAGAAAATGCCCATTAATTTCAAACATATTGCATTTCAACACCTCACATGCAAGTTTCGTTTAAAAACATATGACTTTCTCTACATCTACGTAACAAATGATTGTCAAAAAGCTTATTCTTCTATCTAGTTCATATAAGAATTAGCGCATGTTCTCTTATTACTTGCTTCTTTGTAAGAAAAAAGGGAAATAAAGGTGCACATTAGGTAAAGAAATAGTCAAATGTTTTAAAAATGGTTGCGATGTGATTGAAATCCGTTTCTTTGTATGGCCAGGAGCTGACAAATTCCTTAGTGAGACAAGTTTAATTATTTTAAAAACATATCCGGTAACAAGGATTACCTCGGAAATCATCAACTCCACAAAAAAAAAAAAAAAAAAAAAAAAAAAAAAAAAAAAAAAAAGATAAATTGTATGTTTTAGCGAGATGTGCATTTTTGATATTAAGTTTTTGTGTATCTCTTACGGTTTACCAGTTATGCAAAAGTCATCCAGAATGAAAATGTCTTCAGAGGCTGTTCCCAAAAAAATTAAGATATACCTACATTTAATTACCACGTAAATATCTTTAATATAATCAAAATCGGTAGAGCCATTTTTAAGAAGATCAAAATTTACTAAAGTTTTCCATGTAAAGTGTAGTTTAGGGTGGGAGATTTTTCTCAAAATCTTCCTGTCGCATCCTTGGTTGGTATTTAACGGTTTTTACTAGTTTTTGAGTTATGCTGTCCAAAAACGGACATTTTTCTAAAAAGGTTTTTGGTGAAATCAGGGAACCTCAAAACACATTATTCCGTTAAAATCTCGGTATACAATACTTTCTCTATACACTTTGTACATAGTACGTGTACAGAAAGTAAAAGTCAGTACTTCTACCTCTAAGATATAGGGTTAAGATTCTGCCTCACATTCCAGAGATCCCCATTTAGTCTCGGTGAATTACCTGGTAACGATTTTAGTGGGATTCCCCCTTATCCTGATAAGCCGAATCAGGTAACTTTAGCTAGAACAATACCCGTGCATGCAGGGATAAAAGTGTAATGTGGTGTCGTTCCTAGCACAGTGTCGACGGTCAGGCCATGGAATCCCGCGTTTCTTGCCTAAGAGGAGTCTATCTTATTTATAGAAAGTGGCGGAATAAGTGTTCAGTTTGCGGTATAATTCTGCATACAGAAAATTCAATTTGCAGCGTCATTACGCAACCCATTCGAATTGTGTTAGATGCCAATTACTAAGATGCCTGCTCATATTCACTGCTATAAATGCCTTTCGTTATGAATTAATTTTCATACTGCGACTGCAATGGTATTGACAAAGTCAAGAAGTCTGTTGTTTTACTGTTAATATTGTTATTTTGAACAGTTATTACAACTACTAATTATGAAAAAACCTACGAACAAATGAATATGAACATATCAGAAATATAAATATTAATGTAAGGGATATTGTAATGGGACAATTGTTCTAGCAATCATGAACTTACAATAGGTAATTAACCTGTGAAAACATTTGATAAACCCAAATGATAATCTTCTTAAAGATACTTGGTCGAAACAGAATAGTAATATCCATCCGAATTTCAATTAAGGTATCTTGAAAACTATACACGCTATTATTATGAAAATATTACCCCTTATAAAAGAACTTCTTAATTCAGAAACCAGTCAAATCATAACTTAGGCCAATAACTGCCCACTTGTTGCTATTTCAATACACCAGAAAATTTGCAAAACATTTCACATATTTTCTTCCATAAGGTATACTTTTCTAAAAAGTATAATAGATAAAGGTGTGATGTTTTTTGTCATATGCAACATGTTAAACAGTCGATGAAGGCTTTTATGTTACCTATCTATGAAATCCCTTAAAAATTATATATATATATATATATATATATATAAAGTGTCTCACTTTAATGTCGTCCTCCAAGCTCGCGGGTTCAAACCCGGCGGAGGACGATGGATTTTTTTCGGGCGTAAAAAGCATTAGCATGGCTTTCTTCGGAAGGGAAGTAAAGCTGTTGGTCCCGTGTAGTAGATTTAGGGCACGTAAAAGAACCTCAAACCTGATAGAGAAGCCTTTGAGCAAAATTAAGCGGTCTTTCGCACCCAATTTAGAATGGGACGCTGAGAACCACTGTAGTTGAAGAGCGTCCATAAATAACTCGCCATTTACATTTAACTGTTTCACTTTAATTGTTTAGGAGAAAAATGTTGCAAATTCTCTTGTTATATCAACAAGTTAAGAACTATTAACCTAAGTTATGATTTTACTATGCTTTCTCAATTAGAGGAAGTTGTTTTATAAGGTGGTAAAATTGCCATTATGACAGCTTGTATAGTTATCAAGAAACTATAATATAACGGGTATCTCTAAAGTCTCCGCAGTGAGGTGAATACGCTAGCAGTTCATTTATGAACTTTTAGTAGGCAATGGATCCTGCTAATTATTGTTGGGAATGAAGATGAGCCAAGCGGGAGACCTGGGTTCGATCCCCAGTACCGGCGTGAGGATTTTTCCCCCGCTGGGAGACCTGGACCGGGGTGCACTCAGCCTCGTGAGGTCCCTGGGGGGCCAATTGAGGAGCTACTTGATGGAGAAGTAGCGGCTCCAGGTCGTGAGGACCGCATTAACCGGCCGGGAGGGGCTCGAGGCTCTGACCACGTCTCACCCTCCAATACTGCACCCCATCTATGACGTCTGTAGTGGACCGAGATGGGGGACGCAGCGGCCGGGCGGTAGGCCAAGGTTCCCCGTGAGCTGTCGTGCCATGGAGTTAATGTTAATGAAGATGAGCTGAACTGAAATTGAGAATAATTATTTACCACTATCCCACGTAATCGTGTACACACATTTCTTTATATCTTCCGTTAGTTTATTTTGTTTTCAGGGTACTTTACATTTATAGGGACATAATTTCGTTTCCTTCCTAACAGCTCTATGTGCTATTGCTCTGCAAAAAAAAAAAAAAAAAAAAAAAAAAAAAAAAAAAAAAAAAAGTTGTTTCCTGCGCTGATTTCCGTATTCAATTAGGGGGTTTCTTTTCATTATATCTGAAATTTCGCCCAGTTTAGCCTGTGTTAAAAGTTTAGGTCTACTGCTTTTCGGAGCATCATGTACATATTCGCTTTCACAGAAATTAGTAGTTAAATATGTCACGTATCGCGATGAGGACATACTGAATGTTCAAGAAATTTACGTTTTATATTTTCTGAAATCTATCTCCATGAAAATGAAAACGTCTCTCTTCAATAGTTAACATTTTGACTTCATTTCACAAGCACAGCCACATAGTATTGATTTAGAGCACACACTTTTTACAGTATTATTCAAGTAGGATAAGGTAGAACAAACCTGCTAAAAGTACTGCTCCCCCTCCATAGTTCCATAACCAGTTATAATCGTCCGAATTCACTGCGGAGACTCCTTTGGGACACCAGATACATATTTCATTGAGGTTCAGTATGAAAATTGCTACTCTGCCTCTACCAAGTACCCTTAAAGAAAATTTGCTTAATAAACTATTGTCCTTAAAGATATCGTAAAGATAATACAATACAATATACACAATAAACGTTAAGCTTTCACTGTAAAAAGCAAGTACAATCTGACTCCATCCTAAGATAATGTAAGTGCTTTCGTGCTTTCCGCGCAGTTGGTCGCGCAGTGCACAGTAGACATGGGGCGATTCATGAACGAATCGTATGAATCGATTCATATTGTATGAACGAATTGTATGAATCGGTTACTGAAAATGAATCGCTCGACCCAACTCTAGTGCGCAGTAGGCAAACAGCAGGAGCAAAGTTGCGCTCTCTGCTTTGCTCAATGAGCAACAGGTTGTTAACGCTGTCCATAAGTTCAGTCAGGTTAAAGGACGTTAAACTGAAAAGTCAATAATGATTCATGTGCCTCCTAGGATGCAAGCTTTCACTCTCATTATTGCATATAACATTACATTTACAGTAAGGAGCATTGGCCTTCGGTTTTATCTTTGCTTCTGCATTTCTTTATAGCTAGGATGAATGTCTTCAGTAGATTTTGAATAGTAATTTAATTATCCTTTCATATGCAATTAAGGAATGTTTCCCCCTTTCAACGATTTGTGGGCTGAGTGCTGTTAAGCGAAGTAAAGCAGAAAGAAACGGGAATAAAAAAAAAAAAAAAAAGGAAACGAAATTAGTAAATGAGGAAGTACGTACCACAACACAATACTATGATGACGAAAAAGTGTTGTGGAAAGAGATGAAAAGATCGTAAATGTATACATAGCATTGCACTTTCAGTGCGTTTCTAACACTTTATATCTTGCTGCGTGGTTAAAAGTTGTGTTAAGATCACATCAGTTTTTCTACGCATTCCTTAAAAACTATTCTTCAGTCTATTCTTTCATCCGCTTCAAGTAATCGAGATATATTAGTAAACGCTTTTATTACACATTTCCTTGTAGATTAAATAACAAGAAAAAGAACAGGCTTAAGGTAATACATCTGTGACATTTGGAAAATCCATGATTATCATCCATGACTATTTATATAATTTGTTTTATATGTCTAAATTAATTGCTCTAATAAAAACCTGATGTATTAAATTCACATAACTTTCTCTATCTGTTCCATATTCAAAGTATTCTTACAAAAGATTATTCATTTATCTACCTATGCTAATCGAGATAAACAACATATCACTTGCTTCCTTGTAAATAGAAAAGAAATAAGGGAATAGATTAGACTAAAGTGATAGTCAAATGTTTTAAAAACTGGTCGTTATGTGAAACAATTGAGGTTCGGCACGTCTTGCATGGTTCCGTTTGCGAAAAGTTAGGTGGCTTAAAATGAAAAAAACAAAAAGAATATCTCGAAAACGGCCAACTATACAAGAAAAACACACATGATATAAATTATGTGTTTTAACGTGATCTACATTTTTGTGTACTAAGTTTTTGTCTATCTCTTACGGTTTAACCGTTATGCAAAATTCTGCAAAACTCATCCAGAATAATGAGGTGTGCAGAGTTTATTCCAAATATGCAATTTATTTGTGGTATAAATATCTTTAGTATACGTTATTTAATCAAAATCGTTAGAGCCATTTTTAAGAAAAACAAAATTTTAAAAAATGTTTCCATGTAAAGCGTAGCTTTTGGTGGAGGTATTATTATGAAAATCTTCCTGTTGCATCCTTGAAAGATACTTCACATAAATACCAAGTTTTGTATTTGACGGTCTTTTTTGAGCTATTCTGTCCACACACACGGATCTTTTTCTAATTTTTTTTCGGACTCAGGGGACCTCAAAACATATGTATATATTGGGTGAAATACAGTACCTTCCCTTGCTACTATGTACAAGGTATGTACATAGGCTAGAGCAAATAAAAATAAATCACGTGTTGCAGCTTTAAAAACATTCACATTAAAATTTTACAGTAAATGAGTTTGCAAGTAGATCTCTCACTCATATTTTTAATACCAACCCCAAATTATTGAACAAAATTTATTACATTTCGTACTCTTCAAAACTCTTAATTTTTCAAAATGTATTAGTTTATTCCTCAAATTTGGAACATTATTTTGAAGATATAACTGGCCATTTTCTTTTATGTTCTTTTTCATAAAAATGTTGGAAAAAATTAATAAACAATTTCATCGTGTGAGCATTCTGAGCAAGGAAAAGTGTTGGAAAATAATTTGCGAGAAAACAAGGTTTGGGAGTGTGCATTAATAAGCATGCGCTTGCCTATTTATATCATCAATTAATTGGCAATTAAAGTGCACCAATTGGAACAACTGATATGTTTTCTGAAAGTTTACAATTCATAATATTTTTTCACAATTTGTGATAAATGTAATGGCTTAAACGTTAATTCAACAGTTAAAAGCTTTGAAATTGTTCTCTCTATTGTCCAAAAGCAAATGGTATACCTGAAAAAACGTGAGTCAATTGAAGAATTTAAAGCAGTGTCGCCATATTGCCATGCTAGTTCACTGATTAGAACAACTAGACGCAAACAAGGAGCCCCGTGGTTCAAATCCTAGCTATGGCATTCAATTTTACAGTCTATCTCAACTATTTTATAATATATAATAGAAGAAAAAAAAATAGCCACGAAAAGAACTCAGAGGCTATTCCGAGAAGGCTGAGGTTATCCTTAACTACTTTTAATTTGTTACAAAGTATCTTAATCACATAGTATTTGAATCAAATATGACCTTGAGAGCAATTTCTGAGAAAATCAAAATGTTTGAACATTTTCCATGCAGAGGGAGAATTTTCTTGAAAATATTCGTGCCGCATTTTTAGAAGTAGACTTATGGTTTTTGAGTTATATTGTTCACAGACACGCAAACAGCCCTTTTTTTTTAATATACTACTTTCTCTACGCGTACTATATACATACTGTATACAAAAGGTATTGCAATGCACCCAAAAATTCGATACCGAGATTTCACCGGGAATACATGTTTTGGGTCCCCTTGAATCCAAAAAAAAAAAAAAAAAAAATCTGGAAAAATGTTCATGTGTGTGTGAGCGTACGTGCGTGTGTGCGTGCGCGCGCAAGTGTGGACAGCATAGCTCAAAAGTTTGGAACACGAAGATTTTCAAGAAAATCCCCCACCCCCAACTACCCTTTACAAGGAACTTTTATCGAAAATTGTGATTTTCTCAAAAATGGCTCTAACGATTTTGATTAATATATCGTATATTAAACATATTTACACGACAAATAAAATGTATATCCTGAATGTTCTAGGAATAATCTCTGAAGACTACTTTATTCTGGATGAATTTTACCGAATTCTGCATAACTGCTAAACCGTAAGAGATAGACAAAAACTTACAATACAAAAATGTAGAGCACATTAAAAGACACAATTTATGTTATCTACATTTTTTCGTGGAGTTGATCGTTTTTGAGATATACCTTGTTTTTGGTTTCGGCTTTAAAAAACACACTTTTCTCATACGGTAATTTGTAAACTCCTCCATACAAACAAAGGAACTTCAGTCACATAGCAACCAGCTTTTGACTATCACTTTAACCTATGGTACTCGTTTATTTCGCTTCTACTTACAAGGAAGCAAGTAATAAGACTATTTCTGCTAAATTTTTCTCGATTAGCATGAAGTAAATAGAGGCATTAGCTCTTTAACAATAATTTGCTGCAAAGATGTAGAGAAAATTATGTGAATGGATCACATGAGTTTTTTTTTTTTATTATTTATTTATTTTTTATTTAGGGAACCTCAAAATGCGTATTTCCCTTAAAATCTGTGTCGAATGTTGGGTGAAATACACTCGTTCTCTAGTTATTGTGTACTAAAACTTTTCTTTTTGATTCAAAGGTCCTCAAAACGTAAATTTCCAGTGAAGTTTCAGTATCAAATTTTTGGGGAAGTGAAATAGGTACGATCTCTGCCTGTTATGTAGGGATATAGAATGATAATACTGTTTTGGATTTAGAAGATCCCAAAACATGTAATTTCTTTTTATAATTTTTGGATGTATGAAATACCTTCTGTAACCACTATGTACATGCTAGAGAAAGTATAATCTCTATTTATTTACATGTTTATTCAGGGAAGCTCAAAACATGCATTTACAGTGACACGAGTATCGAATTTCGGGTGGAATAAATAGATATTTTGTTTATTAACGATGCATTCAGCAATTGCCAATATCACATCAGTCACCGATATGCCGGAATTTCCTCCGGCAGGAGTTTTTTACATACCAATAAATCTACTGACATGGGGCTGTTGCTTTAAGCAAAGTTAAAAACCAGTGGGTCTGGGCTAGGTTTGAACAGGCGATCTTGGGAGCCGAAAGCCCACGTCTAACATAGCTATCCAGACACTGAAATTAAACGATCAACTTTTCGTTTTTGCTTTCTCTACCCGTAATATGTGCATAGTGTATAGAATGGGTATTGTATTCCACCCAAAAATTCGATACCGAGATTTCACCGGAAATACATGTTTTGGGTCCCTCCTGAATCCAAAAAAAAGCATTTTCAGAAAAAGGTCCGTGTGTGTTTGTGTGTGTGTGTCTCAAACTTGGTATATAAGTTTGCTATCCTCCAAGGATGCAACAAAAGATTTTCAAGAAACCCCTCCACCACCAACTACCCTTTACAAGGAATTTTTTTCGAACATTTTGATTTTCTCAAAAATGGCTCAAACGATTTTGATTAAAATATCCTATATTAAAGATATTTACCTGACAAATAAAATGTATATCTTGAATTTTCTGGGAATAACCTCTGAAGACTACTTTATTCTGGATGAATTTTACGGAATTTTGCATAACTGCTAAACCGTAAGAGATGGACAAAAACTTGCTTCACAAAACATGTGGAGCACGTTGAAACTCACAATTTATGTTATATATATTTTTTTCGTGGAGCTGATCATTTTTTCGATATTCCTTGTTTTTGGTTTCAGCTTTGAAAAACATACTTTTCTCATACAGGAATTTGTCAACTCCTGTCCATACAAAAAGAGGAAATTCAGTCACATAGCAACTTTAACCTGTGATACCCCCTTATTTCGCTTCTATTTACAAGGAAGCAAGTAATAAAACTATTTCTGCTAATTTTTTCTCGATTAGCATGAAGTAAATAGAAGCAAAAGGTTTTTAACAATAATTTGTTACAGAGTTGTAGAGAAAGTCATGTGAATAGAACACATAAGATTTTTCAGTTATGCTCTCCATGCCCATACACACATTTGTCCTACGTGATCTAAGGCTAACGTGCTAGCCTTGTTTCCTACGGTCGCGGGTTCAAATCCGGCGGAGGGCGATGGATTTTTTCGGGCGTAAAAATCCTTAACGTGGCCTCCTTCGGAATAGAAGTAAAGCCTTTCCTCCTTTGGAAAGGAAGTAAAGCAAAGCGAATGTCGTAAACCTACGGCACTTAAAAGAACCCAAAGGCTAATAAAGAGATCTCGGAGCAAAATTAAGCGATGTTCCCGTCCAATATAGAATGGGACACTAAAAAACGCAGCAGTTAAAGGCCGACCACAAATAAAACTCAATTAATTTAACAGCGAGAGATTCACGCAATTTTACTACTTTTATTATTTTTATTATTGTTAATTATTGCCATTATTATTATTTTTTTATTCCCTGTGGAATCGTGGTATCGACTTTTTGGTTGGAATGCAATACATCCTCTATTATAAGTAGAAATTAAATTGAGTTTTTGGACGCCTTTTAGCTGCTGTGGTTCTCAACGTTTCATTCTACGTCGGGCGTGAAATACAGCTTAATTTTCCTCAGATGCCTCTTTATTAGGGTTGAAGTTCTTTTAAGTGCCGTAAATTTACACGAGACCAACGGTTTTACTTTCCTTCCGAAGGAAGCCTTCTAAGAATTTTTACATCAGAAAAAGTCCATCGCCTTCCGCCAGGTTTGAACTAGAGACTAGTATGTTACCCCTAGACCACGGAGGACGATATTATGGGTAGATAAATCCTAGTAGAAAAAGTAAACAATCATAATGCAACAAAAAATGCTGACTTCTCATTCGGAGGTACCAGGTTCGATTACCGGCTGGGGCGGGGAATTTTTCTTTAACCAGAATTATTCCCTATTTCGCACAGCGTCTGTAAATATGAACGTGAGGGTGAATGTGGCTGTGTTTAGTGATATTAAAATGATTAACCTAATGTTATAAACCAACAGCAATATGAGTTGTTTCACTAGTCAAAGCCCCCGATATGACCGTCTAAGCTAAACGTGGACTATACAAATAAAACTATTAAAAAACACAAAACCTAGAGGCGATTGAAATAAATGAGGGAAAGAAAGATGAGAAAATAAATATTAAACAGGGAGTTGCTGAGAATTATTGAAGGTCAGAAGAGAGTTCTTCAGAATTAAAGTTCCTAAAGGAATGAATTTCCAGGAGTTCTTCACCCCGGGAGCGAACACACAGTCACAGATGTTCAATGTCGCAGATGTGTACCGAAAATACCGGGACTCGGTACCCGGACGAGCCTGCCGGTTTCCTTTGATGACCTCGCACACGCAACTGCCATAGGTAATGACCCTACCATTAAGAATCACGCAATGAGAAAACGCTCACGAATTTTCCCAAATGCATGCAAGTTAAAGACCCTCCCCTCATCCCACTTTGCTTGCTCAACCCCTTCCTCCTCCTCCCTATAAAAACACAAATTTTCTCTCAAGAAACAAAGCGACATGCTACGCTTGTTTTGTCTCAAAATTACAGGTTGTGTTCGAGAGGCCGAAAACTGATTTAGACAATGGTCTCTGACTGGCAGACTGATAATCAACAGCACTCTCTGGTGGAGAGCCTTCATTAGCAATGTGCAAGTGCAGATTGCCTCTTGCTGTTCAATCAACAGTTGCAAGTTCAAGAGCACTCCCCAGGTAAAGCTATTCATTGTCATAAAGAGTTCCCGATGATGCTCCATTGTATGGAATGAATTAGTAAAACACATGCACTGTAGAACACATCATCGGTCAACCACTTAGGAGGAAGCCAAGTCATTTTCCAGACTTAAAGGGCTCTTCTGATGTGCAAAACAACGAAAATAAAGTTATCAAGAGTATTTCTCAGATTCCATTATGGACCCTTCCCTGTTCATAACTTTTACAAATAACCAAGCTGAAATTTCAGTACTGTACTGATGATACCACAATGTTTAAGGCCTTTGATGATAATATGGATATGGAAGATCACATATCACAGCAATGGCTTAAACCCAAATTTGAATAAGATTTAGATTTATTTTTACTTTCCTTACACCTACTATACACATAGTTTATAGAGAAAGTATTACATTGCAACCAAAAAAAAATCTGATGTGTTCCATTCACATGACTTTCTCTACATCTCTGCAACAAATTATTGTTAAAAAGCTTATGTTTCTATTTACTTCATGCTAATCGAGAAAAAATTAGCAGAAATAGTCTTATTACTTGCTTCCTTGTAAGTAGAAGCAAAACAAGGGAGTACTATAGGTTAAAGTAATAGTCAAATGCTGGTTGCTAAGAGACTGAAGTTCCTTTGTTTGTATGGATAGCAGTTGACAAATTCCTGTATGAGAAAAGCATGTTTTTCAAAGCTGAATCCAAAAACAAGGAGTATTTTAAAAACGATCAATTCTACGAAAAAAAAGTTTATAACATAAATTGTATGTTTTAATGTGCTCTACATTTTTTGTGTGGTAAGTTTAGGTCTAGCAGTTATGCAAAATACCGTAAAATTTATTCATAATAAACTAGGTTTCAGAGGCTATTCCCAGAAGATTCAAGATATACATTTTATTTGGCAAGTAAATAACTTAAATATAAGAGATTTTAATCAAAATCGCTACAGTCATTTTTAAGAAAATCAAAATTTTCGAAATTTTTTCCACGTAAAGGGTAGTTTGGGGCGGGGAGATTTTCTTGAAAATCTTCGTGTCGCATCCTTGGAAGATACCAAACTTAAATACTAAGTTTGGTTTTTAACGGTATTTTCGTTTTTAGCTATGCTGCACACGCACACACATACACACAGACAGGCAGACACACACACACACGGACATTTTTGTAAACATGTTTTTTTGGATTCAGGGGTTCTGAAACATATACTTCCGGTGAAATCTCGCAATCGAATTTTTGGGTGCAATGCAATACCTTCTCTAAACACTATGTACATAGTACGTATAGAGATAGTAATTAGATGCCGAGATTTCACAGGAAATAGACGTTTTAGGGCCCCCTGTATCCAAAAACAGCAGTTTTAGAAAAAGGTCTGTGTGTGTGTCCGAGGGTGGTATGAATAAAAGTGAGACGCATCTTATGAGACGCAGCTAGTCTTGAGACGTGTCTCATTAATTTCATACGAATAAAAATGTCCCTCCGAAGTGATTCGCGCTACCTGCGTCTCATTTAACAGATCAACCATGCATTGTTATTTGGATGGAAGGGCTTATTTAAGCACCTATGATTCAATTTATATGATTTGCATATACTGTGAAAATTGAGAAGGAAACATTACATTTTAATCGTGTTTCGCGAATGTGGTTATCAGAAAATTAGAAATTTGCAATGGCAGGAATTAATACAGATTTAGGAAACATTTTTGATAGGGATTATAATTGAATTTAATTGGTTAGGAAAATAATCATTGTGAAAAGCAGAATAAAACAAAAAATCTGATGTGTTCCAGTCATGACTTTCTCTACATCTTTGAAACAAATTATTGCTAAAAATCTTACTCTTCTACTTCATGTCAATCGAGATAAACATTAGCAGAAAACAGCTCTTGTTACTTAGCTCCTTAGAAGTAGAAGGGAAATAAGGGAATACATTAGGCTCAATCAACGGTCAAAAGTTTTAAATGGGATTGAAATCAGTTTCTTTGTGTGGCCAGGTGTTGACATGATCCCGTATGAGAAACGCTGTTAGTATTTTAAAACTGAAACCAATAACAAAGAATATCTCGAAAACGGTCAACTCCCGAAAAAAATGTATATAGATCTACAATTTCGAGTAGTAAGCTTTTGTCTATCTCTTACGCTTTACCAGATATGCAAAATTCAGAAAAATTAATCCGGTGAAGAGGTCTTCAGAGACTATTCCCAGTAAATTCAAGACACACATTTTATTTGCCGTGTAATTACCTTTAATATACGATATTTTAATCAAAATCGTTAGAGCCATTTTTGAGAAAATCAACATTTTCGAAAAGTTTTCCATGTAAAGGGTAGTTTGGGATGGGTAAATTTTCCTCAAAATCTTAGCGTCGCATCGTTGGAGGATACTAAACTTATATACCAAGTTGGTAGTTTACCGACTTTCGTTTTTGAGTAAAGAAACCATTCTTACAAAATATACTTTTATCTAACCATACTAATCGGGATAAAAGCTAGCAGAAACAGTCTTATTACTTGCTTCCTTGTAAGTAGGAAGAAAAATACGGGAATACACTAGGCTAAAGCGATAGTAAAATACTTTAAAAGGTACTTCATCCCTGAAATTCGGTTCTGTTTTGCATTCCAGGAGTAAACCAAAACAGATGAAACGAAAGTTGACTTCCCGCTTCAGAAAAGCTTAAGTAGATTAAAATTGAAACCACTATCAAGGAATATCTCGGAAACGGTTATCTCTGCGAAACAAATATGTAATGACATCAGCTGTGTGTAACAAGATCTACATTTTTGTACAGTAAGTTTTTGTGTATCTCTTACGGTTAATCAATTATGCATAATTCATTCAGAATGAAGAGATTCCCAATAATTCAAGGTTTACATTTTATTTGTCGTGTAAATATATTTCATATGCAGCAGTTTAATCAAAATTGCTTGAGCTATATTTGAGAAAATGTCTTTCTCTAAAAATGCTTTTTTGGATTCACGGTACAATTTTCGGTGAGATCTCATCAACGAATTTTCGGATGGAATAAAATAACTTCTGCGCCTATTATGTGCATAATATGTGAGAGAAAGTCAAAAAGCTAGATGGACATCTGGGGTGTTGACGCAAATAGATCGTGTATATTAATTTTATGACCAACGTAGGTACTATATTATTTTGTAATATGCCAATTTTTCGTCGCCAAATGCAAGGTCACAATTGGGAAAATCTTCTAAAAACTATTTCTTACACAGCATCAGTATATGCCAAACAGGTAGCATTAGCAGCATTGTTGACTTTCTGAGCAACCTGACTATAGATGCGCACAGTTGCGAAGTCGAATTCTGCACCTTTTGCTTTTATCATCTTCTCTACTTGTACACAATGCATAGGTAAAGAAAGTATTGCACTCCAACCAAAAATTCGATGCCGAGATTTCACCGGAAATACATGTTTTAGGTCCTCCTGAATACAAAAAAAAAAAAAAGCATTTTTACAAAAAGGTCCGTGTGTGTGTGTGTGTGTGTGTGTGTGTGTGTGTGTGCATGTGCGTGTGTGTGGACAGCATAGCTCAAAAACGAAAAGTCCGTTAAAAACCAAATTTGGTATTTAGGTTTGGCATCTTCCAAGGATAGGACACGAAGATTTTCAAGAAAATCCCCCCACCCTCAACTACCCTTTACATGGAACTTTTTTCGAAAATTTTGATTTTCTAAAAATGGCTCTAACGATTTTGATTAAAATATCGTATGTTACAGATATTTACCTGACAAATAAAATGTATATCTTGAATTTTCTGGGAATAGCCTCTGAAGACTACTTTATTCTGGATGAATTTTACGGAATTTTGCATATCTGTTAAACCGTAAGAGATGGATAAAAACTTACTGCACAGAAAATGTAGAGCACATTAAAAGACACAAGTTATGTTGTATACATTTTTTTCGTGGAGGTGATTGTTTTTAAGGTATTCGTTGTTTTTGGTTTCAACTTATACTTTTCTCATACAGGAATTTGTCAACTCCTATCCATACAAACAAAGGAACTTCAGTCACATAGCAACCTGCTTTTGACTACCAGTTTAACCTATGGTTTCCCTAATTTTGCTTCTACTTACAAGGTAGCTAGTAATAAAACTAGTTCTGCTAATTTTTTCTTGATTAGCATGAAGTAAATAGAAGCATAAGCTTTTTAACAACAATTTGTTACACAGATGTACAGAAAATCATGTGAGTGGTACACATAAGATTTTTTTTTCTTTGTGTTAGATTGCATGCGAACCGCAAATGAAACTGTCCAATATATAGGTACTGAACTCAAATAGATGTTACTTGAGGCACACTTATGATGTAGCACTGAAGAAGAGCTTCTGACCAAAGGTAATAAAACGTGTCAGTGCATTTGGACGTTTTGAATGAATAAAGGACATCATAATCAAATAGGGCAGCGACAATGGAAAGCTGATGGGATACCGGTGGCAGGGATCATAGCTCTCTTCGTGACTGGATGATCATGATGACGATGCCATATACCTAAATGAGAAAGGAAAGCAACACGTTCTACATTCTCAAGAGGTGAGGTCGGGTCAGTCTGGCTGTCATGGGAACTCCACAAACAAAAGCCACAGGTCTCCAAGAAAACTAAAATAAATCATAATAATGGATTGCATGTGCTCTGATAACCTGTAATGCAGCACACATTAGAACAGATATATAGGGTGAGTCAAGAAGATGTCATTACACCGCTGATGATCAGCTGTTCTGTTAAAATACCGGATGTTTCTACCGACCGGCATGAACAAGCATGCAATATACCTTTGACTTGGCGTGTCATGGGAAAACAGATGAGAAGTCATAAACATTGTAGATGCTGAAGCAAATCAGGCAAATTCTTCCGGATTGTTAACTCCCCCACTAATATTGTTATTCTCCATTAATATTACCGCTTGAGGTGCAGAATACGATACATCCCCAGAAAGGAAGGCCCAAATCCTTAAGTGATTTCTTTAACAAACACGCTTGTGGCACAAAACCAGAATGGTTTAGGACCTCTGTAATTGTAAATGTATTTTTAATAAACCTGCATTAAATCCTTCGAATTCGAAGGAAGAATTTGGAGTTAAGATTTGACCGTTGCCTTATTAATTTCTTTATTTACGATTTTTGAGTGTGTGAAAATTGTGTTTTACTCTATGGCTTTACAATATAAGATTTCTTGTAGACATTTCTTTGCACTCAAAGATGAAATCTTCCAGAGACAATAATGAATCTTGAATGAATTATTTTGTTCTTTTGTGAGTGTGTGTGTGTGTGTGATTTTTAATTCACTATGTATCAAAAACTCCCTTTGTCATCATTGTGTGTGTCATTCAAACCTCAATCTACACAATGAATGCCTCTCCGTGGCATTTCAGATCTGTTTGGTTTCTTTCGCTTCTTGGGACGTCACTGGAAGATGGCAAGGTTCAATTTTAAAGCGTGTAAAAATACTCTCTCTTAGTCTCTTTTCTTTTATAAATCCAATATTTTTTATTTTTTCTTGTGGAGTATTTCTAAAAGTTGTCTATCCGCTACTGTTCTTCAAATTTTCATTTCTACTGTTTTTTCCCGATACAAATCCAACATTGATTGCCTCATCCTCCTTTGCTTGTTTTGCTTGAATAAATCTGTTTTATTGTTATACAAATGTTTTTTTTTTGTTTTTTTTTTAATTTTGAGAGTTTTATTTCTACAATATGATAAATAGAGACCTTTGTGACAGCAAATCTTGAGAATGAAAATAACGAGTTGCTGAAAATCGATACTTCTAAACTGCGTTTAAGTGTTAAAGACATTCCGAGCCTGGTTTTCATCTGACTTTAATTTAACATAGACTTATCTGCATTTGAAACCAATTTGTTTAATACCTTATACCTGCATTATGTATAGCCGTGAACCATGCATATCCTATCTGAATTTACTTATATCAGACACGTCCATAATTCCTTAAACTATTTTGGTGTAGTCCATTAACACCCTATATAATACGTTATTCCGGGCAATTATTTCCCCGTCGTTTTAACACTAACACTCCTGTGAGCATCCATGACCTATTCTTCCAATTTTCTCGTATATGTCAACGTATTTCTGCCTTCTGAATTGTACATGGTAAAGTAATAAATAACAAACCTGAGGTGTTCCATTCAATTACATCTCTGTAACAACTTATTATTGAAACGCTTACTCCTCTATCTGATTCATGATAATCGTGATAAACAAAATGCAGAAATGCTCTTATTACTTGCTTTCTTGTAAGTAGAAGGGAAATACGGCAGTTCACTAGGCTAAAGAAATAGTCATCTTTTAAAGTTGTTGCTGTTCATATTTAAAGTTGAAATCCTTTTCTTTGCATGACCAGGCGTAGAAAAATTCCCGTATGAAACCAATAATAAGGAATATTTTCGAAATTGTCGATTCCACGAAAAAAAAAATGCATGTGACATAAGTTATGTGTTTTAACGAGATCTACATTTTTTGAGCAGTAAGCTTTTGTCTATCTGTTACCAGTTCATCCATAATGAACAGCTCTTGGGGGTATTCCCAGAAAATTCAAAATATGCATTTTATTTGCCAAGTAAATATCTTTAATATACAGTACTTTTATCAAAATCGTTAATTCACCATTTTTGAGAAAATCAAAATTTTCAAAATTTTTCCATGTAAAAGGTAGTTTGGTTTGAGGGAATTTTTCTCAAAATCTTCGTGTTGCATCCCTGGAAGATACCAAACTTAAATACCACGTGTGATAGTCTACCGATTTATCGTTTTTGAGTTATGTTCTCAGACACATGGGCACACTCCCATGGATATTTTAATTTTTTTTGGATTAAGGGGACCTCAAAACATATCTTTCCGACGAAATCTCGACATCGAATTTTTGGGTGGAATGCAATACCTTCTCTATATACAGATGTGTTAAAAGTATAAAATTCTTCAGTGTTATAAAATTACAACACTCTAATGTAGCCAACTTTGGTTTATGCGCCCACGGCCTCATTCAAGGCTATGGCTCTGAAAGCTCGTATCGATCCTTAAAACGGTGGATGATTTTAATGCCATGAACATGAATCTGCTGAACCAGACGTAATTATGCAAGCAGCGGAGAGAGCAAAATTACAATTGCTACACTGTCTCCGTTGTATAGAATGATTACGTTCTGTACAAGTCATATACCCAAGGTCGTGGGTTCAAGCCCGGCGGAGGAAAACGGATTTTTTCGGAAGGGAAGCGAAGCCTTTGGCCTCTCAGAAGCCTCTGAGCAAAATTAAGCGGTCTTTCACGCCCAAAATAGAATGGGATGCTAAGAACCACAACAGTTAAAGAGCGTCCATAATTAAAGCTCCATTTCCTAAGTCAACTCGTGTAGAGAAATTAATAAAAATATAGGGTTTATTGATAAAAATTAAATTATAACTGAACAAAAGGGCACTTTTACAAACTTAATTATCCATTTCCATCCTTCAATACGCTCCCGTACTAATAAGCTTATGGAGGTCCCTGTATTGGGTGCATAAACGACGAAGGTACCCTGTGTAACTATGGGGGACAGTAAATGCCAGTGGACGACACGACCTAACCCGACCCTCTCTTCCTTCCAGTGGCGGTATTATCTTGTATAATGACTCGTAACGACAGGGGTAATGACACGGGGCCGCAAGATGACGGGTTTGCCTAGGAAAAAAACAAAATCCTGCGCAGAGGACATGATTCTCGTAAATATACATCATTCTGCACCTGGTACCCACAAAACAGTTATATACTGCGGCCACAACATGATGTAGCAACGATATAATTGAATTAACGAGGTTTTAACCTTCTTTCCTCTTTAATGGTATTTAAATTGTGAGAGGCAACGCTTTACTAAAGAGTACTACAGAATTTATGGCAATAGCTGATTGGAAATAAAAGGTACACATAGCTCTGAACATCTACGCCACTGGTGGAAAACACTTTTACTTTCTCTTGCATGTATGTACAATATACATAAAGCATAGAGAAGGTATTGCATTCCACCCAATAATTCTCCCCCGAGACCGAAATAAGTATTTTTAGAAAAAGGTCCGTGTGTGTCTGTGGACAGCATACCTCAAAAATAAAAAAAAAAAAACCTTGGTATTTAGGTTTAGTATCTTCTAAGGATGAGACACGAAGATTTTCAAGAAAATTCCCCCTAAACAAACTACCCTTTACATAGAAAAATTTTAAAAAACGCTGATTTTCTCAAAAATGGCTCAAACGATTTTGATTAAAATCCCGTATATCAAAGCTATTTCAATCCCAAACAAAACGTGGGATTGAAATAGCTTCAATATACGGGATTCTGGGAATAGCCTCTGAAGGCCTCTTTATTCTAGATGAATTTTGCCGAATTTTGCTTAACTGCTAAACCGTAACAAAAACGTATTGCACAAAAAATGTAGATCTCGTCAATACACACACAATGTATGTCCTTTACGTTTGTTTTTCCGAGATATTCCTTGTTATTGGTTTCAGTTGAGAAATACCTATACTTTTTCAGATAAGATGTAACCGTTTTTCTTTTGTTCTACTCTTGGCCAAGCAAAGAAACGATTTGCAATGACAGTCGCATAAGATAGCTTTTAAAATATTTGACTATCAGAGCATTTCTTTAGATCCCTTCTACTTATAAGGAACTAGTAATAAGAATATTCTGCTGATGTTTATCTCGATTAGCATTGCGTAATAAAAAGAATAATATTTTGTGAAAAGTTTGTAGAGCAGCCAGAGAAAGCCATGTGAGTGAAACACATCACATTTTTATATTTTACTTTCTGTGGCACGTATGTAAAATGTAATAGTAGATAAAGAAGGTATTGCATTTCACCCAAATTCGTACCGTAATTTTACCAAAAATACATGTTTAGGGTCCGCTGAATTAAAAAGCATTTTTAGACAAATATGTGGTGTGTGTGTGTGTGTGTGTGTGTGTGTGTGTGTGTGTGTGTGGACAGCATAACTAATAAACATAAGATTGTTTATATACCAACTTTGGAAAACATTTATGTACGACATTTATATGAATTTTTCTACAGCTATCGTTTATTAGAGAGACTATTCTTTCGAATGAGATAAAACTTTGCAAAAAAAAAAGTCTGATGTGTCTATTCACATGACTTTCTCCACACATCTGTAACAAATTATTGTTAAAAAGGTTATTCTTCTATGTACTTCATGCTGATCGAAATAAAATTAGCAATACTGGTCTTAATACATGGTTCTTTATACATAGAAGAGAAATAAAGGAGTATACTAGGCTGAAGCAATAATCAAATATTTTAAAAGTTGGTTGCTATGTGACTAAAATTCTTTGCTCGTATGGGACAGGAGTTGGACCTATTCCGTAAGAGAGAAGTTCAAGTGTTTTAAAGCTGAAACTAAATAATATGAATATCTGAGAAATTGCCAGCTGTACTAAAATAATGACAGATTATGTGTTTTAACGAGATCTGATTTTTTTTTGTGTAGTAAGTTTTTGTCTTTCTCTTACGGTTTACCAGCTATGTAAAATTTATCCAGACTCAAGAGGTCTTCAGAGGCTATTCCGAGAAAATTCAAGATACACATTTTATCTACCATGTAAAAATCTTAATATACGATATTATAAACAGAATCGTCAATCCATTTTTGAGAAAATACAATTTTTCGAGCATTTTTCCATGTAAATGATAGTTTGGGGTAGGGGCATTTTCTTGAAAATATCCGTGTCGCATCAAATGCCTTAATGGACTTTTCGTTTTTGAGCAATGCTGTCCAAAGACACACAAAATGCATTTTTTCGGATTCAGGCTCTCAAAACGTATCGAATTTTTTGGTGGAGTACAATATCTTCTCTCTACACTATGTACATACAATCTACGTTTTGAGAAAGGAATAGCTTCACTACACATTTCGGTTTAGATACAAATGTTTATGAGCTGGATGCTATTTGGTGGGTTAAAATGTATGCTTTTTTATGCAATCGCGAGAAACAACTGAACATTTAAAGGACTTTAACTCTCTGCCCACGTTAGTGGAGTGAGGGTAACGTGTGTGCTTACATTCAAGAGGTCTGAGTTCAAATCTCGATTAGGGTGTGTTATTTTTATCCTTTATCCTGAGAAGGCTTGAGCATCAAATCACACATTTCTTTTACCGTCCCATGGCTTATCATGTTATCATTAAACTATCTCGCTCCACAAAATCGAACATTAATAACGGATATATGGCTTATGTGGTATATTTTGCCTTTTGCTTAATAATTATCGATAGGTATACAAAATTCTTTCCAAATGAAGAGGACTCTCTGGCTATTCCCAGGAAATTCAAGATAAAATGTATTTCTTTTATTTATGGACGTTCTTTAATAGCTATAGTTCTCAGCGAAACATTCTAGGATGCGCGCCAAAGATCCCTTAACCTTGCTCAGAGGCCTCTTTATCTGGCTTAAGGATCCTTTACATCAATGACACGGGACCAGCAGTTTTACTTATTTCCATAGGAAGGCATATTAAGGATTTTTTCCTCGAAAAAAATGCATCGTCCTCAGCCGGTTATGAAACCAGGATCATGGGTACCAAAGACTAGAACGTTACTCCTAAGCCACAGAGCACCCACAACATTTTTATTTGACAAGAAAGTGTCTTTAATATATAGTATTTTATTCAAAAACATATGAGTCATTTTCGAAAATATCGAATATTTTGAGAAACCCCCAACTACCCTTTACATGGAACTTTTTTCCAAAATTATTTTCTCAAAAATGGCTCTAACGATTTTGATTTCAAGAAAATCCCCCCACCCCCAACTACCCTTTATATGGAACTTTTTTCCAAAATTATTATTTTCTCAAAAATGGCTCTAACGATTTTGATTAAAACACCACATATTAAAGCCATTTCTATCACAAATAAAATTTATATCTTGAATTTTTTGGGAATAGCCTCTGGAGACTACTTTATTCTGAATGAATTTTACGGAATTTTGCATAAATGCTAAACCGTAAGAGATGGACAAAAAGAACACAAAAAATGTAGACCATGTTAAAACACACAATTTGTGTTGTATACATTTTTTTTCGTGGAGTGATCGTTTTTGAGTTATTCCTTGTTTTAGATTCCAACATATAAAAAACATACCTTTCTCATACACGACTTTGTCAACTCCTGTCAATGCAAACAAAGGTACTTCAATCACATAGCAACCAGCTTCTGACTATCACTTTAACGTATGGTACTCCCTTATTTCGCTTCTACGTAGAAGTAAGCAAGTAATAAGACTATTTCTGCTAATTTTTTCTCGATTAGCATGAAGTAAATAGAAGCATAAACTTTTTAACAATAATTTGTTGCAGAGATGTAGAGAAAGTCATATGAATGGAATACATCAGATTTTTTTCAGCCTGACTCTGCCTCTCCAATTTCTGACCTACTCACGGCTGGTGTGAAAGAAACAATTATTCACATTAAATAACATAACAGTTGATTAACTATAAAGGCCGAAACTTAAGTACTTATGTAATCTGTAAGTCGCCATTGAGGTATGACATCTCTAAATAATTTGAGATCTCTTTGTGTTCTACCGGAAAAAACGCGTATCAGTTGAATGCCGACATATCGCCATGGTAGCTCAGAGGTAAGAGCAACTGAACGTAAATCAGGAGATCCGTGACTCAAATCTTGGCTCTGGCATTGCATTTTTCAGAGTGATACTATCTCCTGAATAAAATATAGTTTGAAATACTACTTTTACTACTACGGCACCATAGGCGATGACACTGAAGATACATGGAATAAAAATGGAGCACCGGTGGAATGCGATGTAGGGGAAAACTCACCACAAATCCCAAAAGCGGTTGCCTGGCTGATGATACATGGAAACAAATATGGAGCTTCGGTGGAATGCGATGGGGAGGGATCCGGAGAAAACTCGCTTTGTACACCACAATTCTCACGTCCGGTCGCCTGGGATCGAAGCCGTTGGAATACAGTTCCATTTTCTATGCTGTGTAGCTTAGCAAGTGTTCTAAAAGGTATGCACGCAGCAGAGAATCGAAGTACAATCCCCAGCACGAATCTGCTTGCGGAAACATTCAGTAATTAGAAAATTAGAGTTATTTGGTAAATGTCTTATTATAGCACATTAGTGTGGCGGAAGGTAAACTCCCCTTTAAGACCAGCAAATTGTCTTAATACAGTGGCCCTAGGGCCTGGATAACAAAAACCGGAACGCTAGTAGCGTGTTCCCAAGACAATCACTTAATCGGCACCTGTGTCCCGGGGGCCCTGGCCGGTAAATTGAATTAAATTAGGGTGCCGCGCTCTGTAATTCGGCTTGGCGGCGGGCCCTCCTCTGGCCGTGGGCCACAGCACGCGAGCCTCTTTCACAACATCCTTCGTGGACCATTCCCCCGCGTGATTCTTCAACAGGCTCGAAAATTGCTTCTTAAGTTGCAAAGCGTTCTACCCATTGACCCATTGACATGTATCAGGGAGCCCAAATTACCAGAAACACTAATTTAATAACAAAACAACTAGCGCCAAAAGAAATTAATAACCTACAGCTAATGCAATCATTCCACTCAAAATTAATTCCATCTTCTAGTTTCTTTTCGGAATTTTTTCTTTCAAACAACAAAGATATAACGCAAAAAAAAGAAAGAAAGAAAGAAATTCTTCTTTACTAAGAAAAGCAACAATGTAACAAATTTTAAATGTTATGGAATGCTGAAATTAGCTATGTCGCCTTCTTTTTAGAATATAATTTTGGTGTTTTCTATAGTCCTCCCTCTTCTTTATTCCCACCTTATTACACACATCTTGATACTTTAAAGATATACTCCCAGAGTGTCACACCGATATGGAAATAATATTAATTACGATGGAAAGGTCAGGTGTAATCAATACTTACTGCGCCAATTTTAGCTGCCCATAGCGGTTATTATACATGCCGGAGAGCCTTACAAATTGTAGCGTAATTATGAATACATAGTTATACAATATAATGAGTATTCTATTCCATTAACTGTACGTACAGAGGCTATCCCAGAAGTAACTGACCTGACGTATAGATAGCGGTTGTTGTTTCAAACAACAATGGTAAAAAGTACTAACCTTAGAAAGCTTAAATTTGAAGGTTGACGATTTTACATTGTTTAGCATTTGTTTGGCAGCCAACATTAGTGAATGCTCTCAGCGAATTTGTAAACATGGATAAAACTGGTCATCGTTGTGATGTAATGCTTTCATTAGAAAGGTCTTAGTCCAACTAATATTAAAGCTGAGCTAGATCCTACTTTGGGGGAGTCTGCTCCTTCGTTTATAACAGTGAAATATTGGGTGGCAGAGTTTAAGCGAGGCTGTACGAGCTGCCAAGACAAGCATCACAGTGGTGGACCAAATAAGCTTATCTGTCCAGAAATTGCACAGAAAATCCACAAAATGGTATTGAATGACTGTCGACACACAGTGCACAAACTAGCAGACATTGCAGGCATTTCAAAAAGTTCTGTACATGGCATACTGACTGAAAATTTAGATATGAGAAAGTGGTGTGCAAGCTGGGTGCCGCGTTTGGTCACAATATACGAGGGCCGTTTTTTTTTTTTTTTTTTTTTCTCTCTCTTCAACATCCAATATGCTATAGATAAAAGACAATTCATGGAAAACAATTCTTTTAGTACTAAAAGTTTTGTACACTTATGGTTACTTTTCAATATACTCACAGAAAAGATTGAGACATACAAGCTTTGTAATATCCGCTTAAAAAAAGACTGTTGCCGCCAATGATTTCAAATGAGCATTCACGTTGTTTTGAAAATAGTCCAATTTTGAGAAATAAATTATTAAATTTTGAAAAACTCATGAGTTTTGGAGAGAACGAAAAGTAATATTTTTCAACAATATTATGGTTAATATAAAAATATGTAACGTAATAAATACGTATACTCGTATACCAGCTGGCCCAACTGCCCCGCATTTGGCGGCTGCAGGTATCCCTTGATGAGCTGAAAGAATCGCAGAATTCAACAGGGCCATTTGAAGGTTAAAACCTGCCAGTGGAGAACTGGCGAGAGAGATCTTCGCTTTATACGTCTTGCTTCAGCGAGACTGTGAGCCGCGAGGAGTAAAAAAAAAAAAGGTCGTTCTCGCCCAGTTTTTCACAGACGGGTTTTAACTTGAAATAACCCACTAGAGTTCTGCAACTCTTTTAATACATGTAATATCTGCACACGCCACATGGTATTTATAAACCTATTTACTGTAAAACTTATATTAAAATGTAATTTTATTAGAATAAATTAATTTAGGCAATAATAATTAAGTAAATAACCAAACAAGATAGAATTTTAATGAATTGCAAAAATTACACTACTATTGTAATATCTGGTATAAAAGCTGTGGATTTTCCAAATGTCACAGATGCATCACCTTAAATAGGACTTAAGTTTTAAGGTAGGCTTGGGGACGAAAAGTCAAATAGGGAGGGAAGTTACACATTCTGCTGTCAATGTATGTGTGTTTCTACAAGTCGAGAGCAGTGGTGGATTTGTTGTTCACTCTGTGTGTTAGTAATAAACTTCTTCGCTAATATTTAAGTATTTTATGTATATAAGTTTAACACAAGTATTAATTGAAGTTAGGCAAAAACATACCAAATATTTTATCTTATGCACGTAAAATTCTCTTATATTTTTACTCCTGTAAAACAACGGATTCTTTTAGCTATAAGCTAAGTTTTGGAAAAATGTTCTCACTGGAGGTTTCATACTTCGGTGTATTCGACTTTGAGCTCGTTAAGCTAACGTTCAGCACCAACCCTAAGAGAGCCGGCATTGAAGTACTGCCGCGAAACGGCCACGGGTTCGAATCCCACTATTAGTGTTGTGTGTTTCGTGTCTGTGTTCTATGTAAGTCATTCTCTCTGACCTGGTGTCATGCTGTTAAAGCGACCCAAAATAAATTATATTGCAAAAAAAAAAAAAAATCTGATGTGTACCATACACATGACTTTCTCTAATCTCTGCAACAAATTGTAGTTAAAAAGCTTATGATTCTATCGTGAAACATTAGCAGAAATAGTCTTATTATTTGCTTCCTTGTAAGTAGAAGCGAAATGAGACAGTACCATAGCTAAAATGATAACCAAAAGCTGATTGTTATGTAGCTGAAGTTCCTTTGTTTGTATGGGCAGGAGTTAACAAATTCCAGTATGAGAAAAGTATGTTCTTCAAAGCAGAAACGAAAAACCAAGAATATCTTAAAAATGATCAATTCCACGAAAAAATGTGTATGAAATAAATTTTGTGTTTTAACGTGCTCTACATTTTTTATGTAGTAAGTTTTTGTCCATCTCTTACAGCAGTTATGCACAATTCCGTAAACTTCATTCAGAATAAAGTAGTCTTCAGAGGCCATTCCCAGAAAATTCAAGATATACATTTTATTTTAATCAAAACCGTTTGAGCCATTTTTATGAAAATGACAATTTTCGAAATTTTTTCCATGTAAGGGTAGTTTGGGGTGGGGGGATTTTTCTCAAAATCTTCGTGTCGCATCCCTGGAAGATACTAAACTTAAATACCAAGTTTGGTATTTTACCGACTTTTCGTTTTTTAGTTATTGTGTTCACAGACACACGGACACACTAACACACACACACGGACGTTTTTCTGAAAATGCTTTTTTTGGATACAGGGGACACTAAAACATATATTTCCGGAGAAATCTCGGTATCGAATTTTTGGATGGAATGCAACACCTTTATCCCTATGTACATTGTACATACGGGGCTAGAGAAAGTAAAAATGAACAAAAGACAAACTGAGTAGCGCTGGGAAACTAGCCATAAGAACTAAAATTACTCATCTAAATCAATCCAGTTTAACAATTATACAACTTTATACCGACTTATGCCTTTATATTAAATCGCATCAAATACATCTAATAAACACTCAACCTTTAGGACAAGACGAAGAGCAGTTCCGGATACTTAATAATGCAAAGTAGTAACCAAATTTGTAAAAGAGCTGAATAATAGCTTGCTCTTTATATTTTCAAACTATATGTAAATATCCAGAAAATTCAACACAAACATTTTACTAGTTATGAACATATCTTATACATATGGAATTTATTATAATCAAAATCGTTAAGAGAATTCTGAGAATGTAAACATTTTCAAAAAATGTTCCCTGTAAAGTGGGGTTTCTGGTGGGGGAATTTGATTGAAAATCGTCGTGCCACACCCCTGGAAGATGAACTTATTTATATATATATATATATATATATATATATATATATATATATATATATATATCTGTCACACACAGACACACACACACCAAGGCGGCCCGGATTCGATTCCAGGCGACCGCATGTGGGATTTGTGGTAGACAAAGCGGCGCAGGAGCGGGTTTTCTCCGAGTTCTCCTGTTTCCCCCGCCATCGCATTCCACCGGTGCTCCATCTAATTCCAAAAAAAAAACAAAAAAACAAAAACACACACACACGGATATTTTTCCAAAAATGCTTTGATTTTTATCTAGGAGATATTAAAGCATGTATTACAGTTGAATCTCGGTATCAAAATATTGGGTGGAATACAATAACTCCCTTATCTAGTTACGTACATTGCTACAGAAAATAAAAATGCTGTATATAACCAGTAAAATCTCGGTATCGAATTTTTGGGTGGAGTGGAATACTTTCTCTACCTATGCGCTATGTACGAAGTAAAAAATCTGATGTGCTCCATTCACATGCCTTTCTCTACATTACCAATTGTATAATACATTTTAATCTAAGGTTCTTGTTTCGATCTATATATTTAAAAAATGTTAAAGTAAATGCTAAATATTGTCATGGTTCACAACAAACATAAAATAACTGTTCTCTTAGTTGTATAATACTGCATTAAATTATTGTTAATCTATTTCATGTTAAAACATTAGTAGAAACGGTCTTATTATTTAGTCCCTTGTAAGTAGAAGGAAAATAAGGGAATACACTAGGCTAAACCGATAGTCGAATGTTTTAAAATGTGGCTGCTATATAGGACTGATATCCGTTTCTTTGCGTGGCCAGGAATTGACAATTTCTCGTATGAAATCAATATCGAAAACGGCCTTCTACACGAAAAAATGTATATGATATGTATAATTGTGTGTTTTATCGAGATCTACGTGTTTTGTGAATAAGTTTTTGTCTATCTCTTACGGTTTAACCGTTATGTAAAATTCGGCAAAATTCATCCAGAATAAAGAGGTCTTCAGAGGCTATTCCCAGAAAATTCAAGATATACATTTTATTTTTCATGTAAATATCTTTTAATATACGGGATTTTAATCAAAATCATTAAAGCCGTTTTTGAGCAAATCATAATTTTCGAAACTTTTTCTATGTAAAGGGTAGTTTTGGGTGGGGAGATTTTTCTCAAAATCTGTGTCTCATCCCTGGAAGATACAAAAGCTAAATACCAAATTTGGTATTTAACGGACTTTTTGAGCTATGCTGTCCAGATACGTATGGACGTTTTTCTAAATATGCTTTTTTCGGGCTCAGACGACACATAATCCAGTGAAATTTCGACATAGAATTTTTGGGTGGAACACAATACTTTCTCTGTATACTATGTACATAGTACGTGCAAAGAAGGTAAAAATTCGATTACGTCAAAACTTCAATAAATTAACTGTTCTCTATCTCATGAGTTAATGATCTTTTGAAATGTATTTTACTGAGGTCCACGGATTTAAATGCGCATGAAGAAGCCTCTGTGAGAAGTTTCTTGGAAATGCCTTCATGCAGAAAGCAGCCCTTAACAATTATTATGGTTGGGGTACAGCAGGTTTTCCATCGCATGAGGAGGCAGGAAACCACAGTTAGGCAAGCCTTGAGGAACTGCATAATTAAGAATCCTAATTAGTGGTCAACTTTCGGAAGACGACATGTGGGGGGCAGCACATGGCGTGGCACAAACCCGCGACAACAGGTGACTCTCGGCTGCAAGCAATCTGCGAGAACAACAAAAAGGTCTGCCAGAACACCCTAGAGGCAGGCGTCAACAATATGCAACGCAATAATGAGATGCTAAACCGTGCTTCATGCACTGCAGCAAGACAAACGTATGCCAATTTAGTACTTACGTGATTGCACGAAGCTTTCCAACAAAGAGAAACAATGCCTTGAAATTAAGACAACTACAACTCCATCCAAACTCTTTGCTATGGATAGTCTTGTTCAGTTCAATACTAACTACGTTAAGAAACATCTGATATGTTCCATTCACATGACTTTCTCCACAGCTCTGCAACAAATTATTGTTAATAATCTTTTTCTTCTATCTACTAGTCGAGATAAACTTTATATTATTATTTAATTGCTTATAAGTAGAAGGGAAGTAAGAGAATACACCGACAGTCAAATTAATAATATATGGTTGCTATGGGAATGAAATCCATTTCTTTGTATTTTAAAACTGGAACAAATAACAAGCAATACCGTGGAAACGGGTCAACCCCACGAAAAAAATGTATATGGCATAAATTATGTTTTTCAACGAGATCTACATTTTATGTACCTATAGTACGTTTTTGTCTATCTCTTAGGGTTTACCAGTTATGCAAAATTTAGTACAATTCATCCAGAATAAATAAGTCTTCAGAGACTATTCCCAGAAAATTTAAGATGTATAGGGTTCTTTTTGTCCTCTAAATATATTTAATATGCGTATTTTAATCAAAATCGTTAGAGCCATTTTTGAGAAAATCAACATTTTCAAAAATGTTTCCATATAAAGGGTAGTTGGGGTGAAAATCTTCGTGTCGCATCCTTGAAGATACTGAACTTAAATTCTAACATTGGTATGGAAAGGACTTTTCGATTATAGCTATGTTGCCCACAGACACACGGACATTTTCAAAATATTATTTTTTTAATTCAATGGGTTTAAAAACATGCATTTCCGGTGAAATCTCGGGATCAAATATTTTGGTGCAATACAATACCTTCTCTATATACTATGTACATTGTAGTGTAGAGAAAGTAAAAATACGTCATAAACATTTCTGGTGCATTTGATTTTTTTTGCCTTGCATAGAAATAGAGATATTATAAGTCTACTAAAAGAAATCTGATGTGTTCCAGTCACACGACTTTCTCTGTTTGTTCAGCAAATAGACTATTCTTACAGAAGATTATCTTTTATCTGCATTATACCATTCAAGATAAATATTACCAGAAATGGTCATATTACTTAATTCCTTATTATTAGAAGATAAATAAGTGAATAAACTAGGCTCCAATCTTTTAATTGCTGTCGTTATGTAATCGTCATTGAAATAAGTTCTCTTTCCATGGCAAAGAGTAAAACAAAAGAGAGATTTAAGGGATGTGGACTTCCTGTTTGAGAAAAGTTTAATATTTTAACACTGAAACCAAAAACAAGGAATATATCTGAAATTGTTAGCTTTACAAGAAATGTACATGACATAACTTTGTGTTTTAATAAGATTTACATTTTATGTGTAATAATTTTTTGTCTATCTCTTACGATTTACAAGTTAATACAAAGTCCGTATTAAATGAGAGAGATTTCTTAGCAAATTCCCGAAAAATTCAGGTTATACACTTTATTTGGTATGTAAATATCTTTAATATTTTTAATCAAAATCGTTAAAGTGTCATTTTTTAGAAAATTAAAGATTTCTAAAAATATTATAAATAAAAATTGGGATTAGGGAATTCTCCTAAAAATCTTTGTGTTTCATCTGTGGAAGATGTTAAACTTAAATACTGACTTTTCATCTTTGAATAATGCTGTCCACATGCACGCACGCACACACATACAGACAGTCACACGCACAGACACACACACACATATTTTACCATCTAGCAAGCAAACATGCAAGTACAATGTTCATAGGCAGAGAAGGTATCGTATTCCACCCAAAAATTCGGCACCGAGATTTCACCGGCTATAGGTGTTTTGGGGACCCCTGAATGAAAAAAATAAATAAATAATTTTTAGCAAAAGACACTGTGAAAGAGAGAGAGAGAGAGAGAGAGAGAGAGGGAGAGTATGTGTGTGTGTGTGTGTGTGTGTGCGCGCGCGCGCGCGCGCAATTTTACAGCGCTTTTCTTTCACGCTGTAGTCTTGCCTGCGGAGCCATTTGTAGTTAAACACTACAAATAATATATAAAAAATCTGATGTGTTCCATTTACATGACTTTCTCTACATCTCTGCAAAAAATTATTTTTTTTTATTTAGTGTCGCTTTAATAACAAGGTCAAATAGCGACTGCAATCAATTTTACAATTCTTTACATAAATGTGTTTCATTAAGAAAGTCAGTACATTCTTCGAGAAGGCTGGATCACTAAGAGTGGAATACTGCATCTAGTTCTTGCATCATCGTAGAAGCGGCAGCTGGTGAGAATGTGACTGTATGTGGAGAGTGACAACAGTTGCACTTGGGGGGAAGATCGCCGGACAGAAGATAATGAGTGAGAGCAGTGTGTCCGAGACGTAGGCGAGACAAAAGAACAAACTATTGTTAAAGCGTTTATGCTTCTATTTATTACATGCTAATCCAAATTAGCAGAAATAGTCTTATTACTTGCTTCCTTGTAATTAGAAGTGAAATAAAGGAGTGCATAGGTTAAAGTGATGGTCAAAAGCTGGTTGCTATGTGACTGAAGGTCCTTTGTATGGACAGGAGTTGACAAACTCCTGTATTAGAAAAGTTAAGTTTTTCAAAGCTGAAACCAAAAACGATCAATTCCACGAGAAAAATGTTTATAACATAAATTGTGTGTTTTAATGTGCTCTACATTTTTTGTATGGGAAGATTTTGCCCATGTCTTACGGTTTAGCAGTTATGCAAAATTCCGTAAAATTCACCCAAAATGAAGTAGTCTTCAGAGGCTATTCCCAGAAAGTTCAAGATATACTTTTATTTGTCAGGTAAATATGTTTAATATACGATATTTTAATCAAAATCGTTAGAGCCATTTTTGAGAAAATCAATTTATTTTAAAAAAGTTCCATGTAAAGGGTAGTTGGAGGTGAGATTTTTTTTTGAAAATCTTCGTGTCGCATCTTGGAAGATACCAAACTTAAATACCAAGTTTGGTATTCAACAGTCCTTTCGTTTTTGAGCTATGCTGTCCACAGACATACACACGGACCTTTTTCCAAAAATGCTTTTTTTGGATTCAGGGGGACCCAAAACATGTATTTTCGGTGAAATCTCGGTATCGACTTTTTGGGTGCAATACAATACATTCTCTATACACTATGTACATTCTCTATATACTGTATTGTAATACATACGGTAAGATGGCGAAGTGTTGCCATGGAGACTTGTTTACTTTGTCATTTGTAATTAGTCTGTCTTCAAGGTTTCAATTATGTACATGTAGTGAGTTAACTGCACGTGTTTCGTTCTACCATGGCTGGATATTCATTTGGTGAATAGGCAGACATGATTTTTGGTATGGTAAAGGACGCCAGGCTGCACGGCTCTATCAGATGGAGTTTGCAGACCACGTCATCCAACCTTTGTCGCTGCTTATCGTCGAGTTGCTCAGACAAGAACCGTTGCACCTTTTAGTCACATTGTTCGAGATGCACTGACTGGTATCTACTATGACTGATGGATAGGCAGAGGAGGACCAGTTCCATGGCCTGCAGGTTCTCTCGACCTCAATCCTGCGGATTTTTACCTCTGAGTACATCTTAAATCATTGGTTTATGGAGCAGCCATCCCGGAAATGCTTCATCGACGTGTCATGGAAGCCTGCGAAACTATTCGACACCATCCCGGAGTTTATGACATCCATGATTCGATGAGTACAGGCATGCATAGAAGCAAGAGGACATTTCGAGCATTTATTATGCATGTTGTGTGTTATAAGTGTACCACTGAGTTAAACACCTCCTAACGAGAAAACATAGGATTATGGGTCATATGTTCATATGAACTGTTTTCCTTCTTGTGGTGTAAGGAACCCATACCCAAAGTTTGTAAAAGTATTTCTGAAACACCTGTATATATAAGTAACGTGGGAGTTTCGGAAGTAGACGACTTGATGGAGCACGCATTCGCGCGATCCGTGGCCTTGGCATAAAACGAAAGCATTGTATCTATGATAAAAAAAATATGTAAAATGCAGGAATTTCAACTTCCCACGCATGATAGCATGAGCGGGAAGTGAATTAAAATAACACTACCGTCGAACAATATATCGCGCGATACTAGTTTTGTAAGCGCTTGACACAGATGGAGGAAAGTTTGAAAAAAATTGTGTTTACGCCGAGTTTTTCAATATCCACACACTCTGTTACGGGATTACCAAATTTTGCACGATGAGTATTTAGATCAACTGAATTATATTGAGATATTATCTGAAAAATATATAATTGAAAGAAAAAATATGTTAAGTTTTAAAAGTGCTTCGGCTCTATGAACTGCTATGGGGATAGAATATTTGCAAGTGTTGTAGTTTTGTAGTTATTTTATAATTTGATTATTCTTACTTCATTATAGAAAAGTGATAGACGACGTGTATCGAAAAGGATTTGCAAAGTGGATCTGACGAGTTAATATCGAAGTCGCATGACTTTCTCTAGCTGTTACACAAACGACTTTCCTTACAAAAGATTATTCTTTTATCAACGACATGCTTATCAAAGCAAACATTAGCAGAAATTGTCTTATTAATTGCTTTCTTGTCAGTAGAACGGACATAAGGGATATACATTAGACTAAATGGATAGTCAAATCTTGTAAAAGCTGGTACTATGTGAAACAATTGAAGTTCGGCTCGCTTTGCATGCCCTGCAGTAAGACAAAGAGAAGAGACGAAACGTTACTTCCCCTTTGAGAAAAGTTTAAGTAGCTTAAAACTGAAACCAATAACAAAGAATAACTCAGAAACGGTCAGTTCTGCATAAAAAAAAACACATATGACATAAATTGCGTGTTTTAACGAGAAAATGTTTGTATAGTAACTTTTTGTCTATCTCTTAGGGTTTAACCGTTATGCAATTATGCAAAACAAGTCCAGAATATAGAACTTCTGAGGCTATCCCTACAAAATTCAAAATATACATTTTATTTGTGATGTAAATATATTTTATACACGGTATGTTGATCAAAATCGTTACAGCCATTTTTGAGAAAAATCAATTCTTAAACACATTCCATGTAAAGGTAGTTGGTGGAAGGGCAATTTTCTTTAAAATCTTCGTGTAGCATCCTTGGAAGATACTAAACAGAAATACCAAGTGTGGTTTTTCACGCTCTTTTCATTTTTGAGCTATGCTGTCCACAGAGACACAGGCGGACCTTATTCTAAAATTATTTTATCGGAATCAGGGGACCTCAAAACATTCATTTACGTGAAATCTGGAATTCTAATATTTGGGTGCAATACAATGCCTTTTCTATCCACTATGTACATTGTACATACGTGCTAGAGAAAGTAAAAGGGTACAGATATTAAACATAAGAAGTAAACTGATGAGTCCAGGAAATTTATGGTTGGAGCTTTCAATGATGAAAACTGCGATGAATGACAGAATTGACGGAACTTTCAATAAGTTCGTACATTTCAGCACCCCCCTCCCGAAAAAAAATAATGTTTTAAATATTTTTCTGCACTCATCATAAAGGTTAGATGTTTAGGGGTCTCTGAAAGCAGCTACCCAACAAGTATGTTATCTATAGATTTTTGACATTTTAATGTGTTTTCACTCACTAGTCTCATCCGTCTTCAATGACACGTAACTGAAGCTGTCACAAATCAGCTCAAAATGTTTCAGATGAATTTATGAGTTACCGTGAAGATCAATTTGCAATTTGCTCAAACTTACACAGTATCGGCGATACCCAAAAGTTGTGCTTTCTTTATATTTATGAAAAAATAAAAAATTTACATGCATTGATCAGCTTATGGATTTTATTAGCATAAAACATAAAGACGGGGACAAAGTGGAAGGGAAGTGAGAAGTGTAGGGAAATTAATTTTTGGCAACACAGTTCGGCTTGGTTATGTCATTGCTTCCCTACCTAGCATTGAGGTTAGGGAAAAAAAATGGTTCAAATGTGCATTATATTTGTTAATAAGAGACATATTAAGTCGCGGTTGATGTAGGATTGAACAGAACAATAGGTAACATAAAAGCATTGCAAAATAACCGTAATTAATGAGACCAAAGCACATACAGGTCTAGCTTCCAAACAGTCGCCGGTTTCAAAGTGCGCTCTAGCGGCGGCAAAAGAACAGAAAGATTTCTTGGGGGCGAGGCAATGAAGGAAACGCAAATGATGTAATATTAAAAGTTCTATGATTGTTATAGAGTGTATTTCAATAGTAATTAAATAACCTTTTCACAGAAACAATCCACAGAAAAACATTGAATTCAAACATGCATAAAGAAGAAAGTCACAAAACAGCGGGGCTTTTCCGCTCACTGCAGGCGCAGTGCAAACTACTTTAGATAATTTCTTTCAACATTATGATTTCTTTTGTTTTCACAACCACCACATTGAACTGAGATGTTACCATTGCACCAACATCAACAATCTTTGGAAGTACTGTAAAATGTTAATCTGGCTGCTACTTGTGGAGAACTAACTAATTTACAGCCCTCCCGTTCTCTATTTTACACCTTTTTTGCTGTGTATTTGTGGCCATGCGATCCATCGTACGTGGTGCTGGACAGCTTCATGATTATGTTCTCTTTTTGTGAAGCTTCACCTCCAGGCCACCCGCATTCTCTACAGCAGGAGACACCACAATGTTACTACCAATGAATTTACGGCTGGCATAAAGGACGAGCTTGGAGACAAACGGGGAGATAGGAGGAAAGCTGGCAGGGAAAGATGGACAAGAACTATTCCTTTAAACACATAGGGTGAAATGGAGAAAAGAATAACGAAATTTGATAAAAAGCATGATAGCATATTTAATAAAGCGGTCAGAATTAAATTTTATATTTAATTTCTCATGTTTGTGTACCTTATCAGGTTCTCTCTCTCTCTTTCTAACACACACACACATACACACATGTCGGTCTGGGAGGCTCAGTTGGTTAGGTGCAGGTCTTCGGATTCCAAGGTCGCGAGTTCAAATTTACAAGGGTCATTCAATAAATAATTGGAACTATATTTTTTTAATTTTTTTATTAAGAGAATGGAATACGACAGTTATTAATTTTTAATGTAATCCCCCGCAAGTTCTATGCACTTATGCCAGCGCTGGATAAGTTTCTGAATTCCACGTGAAAAGAATTCTTGGGAAAGCCCGCCTGGGTAGTGTGGTGGTAGCGTATCTGCCTCGCATTCAAAAGGTCGTGAGTTCGAATCTCGCATAGGGTGAGTTACCCGGATAAGGTTTATTTTCGGGGTTTTCCCTTATCCTGAAAAGACAAATGTCGAGTAACTTTAAGCTCCATGGACCCCGAATTCATTTGAGTATCATTTCACCAATTTCATTAATCGTCCAATATGACCAATCAGGTTAAAGGGCGTTAAAACAAATCTTGGGGGCGTGTGCGTAACCAGTTATGCACTGCCGTCTAGACTTCCTCATCGTCAGCGAACCTTGAGCCAGTGAGTGCTCTTTCAGTGGGCTAAGAATGTGATACTATAAAGGTGCCAGACCCGGAGAGTACGAGGGATGGAGCAAGCAGACGAACTTAGGTCTTTGATGGTAGGTATCCAATGTGACTTTAGTAGTGTTGTCATGCAGTGATTGTACTTCAGCAGTCCACGCCGCTTCCTCAAGATTGTTGGTTTCAAATTTTGACACAAAAGGTTTCCGTACGTCTCACTGTTTATATTTTGACTTCTTGGCATGTAACGTTCAAGAATTATTCCCTTACGGTCCCCGCATGACCTTACCAACAGTTCGCACCTAATACTGGGTTCTCGCTTTTAAACACACAAGGTCGACTCAACAAATAACCGGAAAAGCTGTATAAAAATACAAAACTTCGACAAATGTGTGCCTCTTAGTAATGTTTTGGTGGGTGTCCTAGAAGTATTATCAGACGGCTTGGCATTCCTGCTTCGCTAACACAATGCTAGTATTCAGTGAAAACAAGTTACAGGTTTGCACCGAATCGATAACAAAATATCACAAAACTCTGGCTTTATAATCCCATCGTTTAATCACGATATTGCAAGTAATACAACTGAATTGCGATACACTTTAACAATATTACTTAACGGATTTCTTTGAAATAGTTTGGCAGCAGTAAAGTTCTTTGAAATAAACTGTGTTTTAAGAAATTCTTTGTATATACTAGCCTATATCAATTACAGACTTATTTACGTAAAGTTCATTCCGAATTTCTTATGCATTTCTGGTAAACCGTAAGAAGGAGCAAACTCTAAGGCTGATGTGTTCCAACCACATGACCTTCTCTAGTTGTTCCACAAATAAACTTTCCTTAGAAAATTGGTTTAATTGTTTTTCTCACACAAGCCGTGTGTAGGAGAAAAAAAAATCAACACCAATACCATAAGAGTTGCTTATCCTATGAATCCTGGGTCTTAAGTACTTACAACATTGTAAATCGCCATTGGGGTTGTCATCTCAAAGGAAAAAAAAAAAAAATTTGAGAGCACCTCATGGTTTACCGGGAAACATGTGAGTCAGTTGAGAAATTCAATGCTATGCCGGCATGTTGCCACGATAACTCAGTTGAAGAGCAACCGGCGAGAGACCTGGAGATCCATGGTTCGAATCCCGGCGATGTCATTTAATTTTTCAGTCTGACTCCACCTTTCCTTACAAAAGATTACTCTTTTATCCTCATCATGCAAATCAAAATAAACATTGCCAGAATTGGTCTTATTACTTTCTTTTTATAAGTAGAAGGGAAGTAAGGGAACACATTATGCTAAAGCCAAAGGTAGATCTTTTAAAAGCGGGTCGCTAAGTGAAACAATTGAGATTCAGTTTTCTTCGCTTGCTAGGAATAAACAAAACACAGACGAAAATAAAGATATTTTCATTTGAGAAAATGTAAATACCTTATGAAACCAATAACTCGGAAGTATCTCGAAAACCGTTAACTCTAAAAAAGAAAAAGAAAGAAAATAAAAGAGGTTAAGATATGAATTGTGTGTTTAATGAGTTTTACATTTTTGTGTAGCACTATGTACTTAGCGTATATAGAAGGTATTGTATTGCACCCAAAAATTCAATACCAAGATTTCACCCAAATATATATTTTGGACACCCTGAAAAAAAAAAAAAAAAAAAAAAAAAGCAATTTTAGAAAAATGTCAGTCTCTGTGTGTATGTGAGTGTGTATATGTGTGTGTGTGTGTCTCTGTGGGCAGCACAGCTGAAAAAATCTGATGTGTTCCATTCACATGACTTTCTCTACCTCTGCAACCAATTATTGTTAAAAAGCGTCTGCCTTTATTTACTTCATGCTAATCGAGAAAAAAATTAGCACAGTCTTATTACTTCCTTGTAAGCAGAAGGGAAATAAGGGAGTACTATAGGCTAAACTAGTAATCAAAAACTGGTTGCTACGTGATTGAAGTTCCTTTGTTTGTATGGACAGGAGTTGACAAACTTCAGTATGAGAAAAGAATGTTTTTCATAGCCGAAACCAAGAACAAGGAATGTGTCAAAAACGATCAACTCCAGGAAAAAAAATGTATATAACATAAATTGTGTGTTTTAATGTGCTCTACATTTTTTGTCGGTTAAGTTTTTACCCACCTCTTACAGTTTAGCAGTTATGCAAAATTCCGTGAAATTCATCCAGAATAAAGTAGAGGCTATTCCCAGAAAATTCAAGATATACATTTTATTTGTTAGGTAACTATCATATTCTAATCAAAATCGTTAGAGCCATTTTTAAGCAAATCAAAATTTTTAAAAAAAGTTCCATGTAAAGGGTAGTTCGGGGTGAGGGGATTTTCTTGAAAATCTTTGTGTCGCATCCTTGGAAGATACCAAACTTAAATACCAAGTTTGGTATTCAACAGTCCTTTCGCTTTTGAGCTATGCTGTCCACAGACACACACGCACGCACACACGGACCTTTTCCCAAAAATGCCTTTTTTTATTCAGGGGGGCCCAAAACATTTATTTCCGGTGAAATCTCGGCATCGACTTTTTGGGTGCAATACAGTATCTTCTCTATACACTATGTGCATAGTACGTGTAGAGAAAGTAAAAATGGCTCTAACGATTTTGATTAAAATCTCTTGTAATTAAGATATTTACATGATAAATAAAATGTATATCTTGAATTTTCTGAGAATAGCACCTGAAGACCTCTTTATTCTGTATGCATTTTTTTAATGAAAAAGTCTTCAGAGACTATTCCCAAAAGATACAAACATGTGATATTTTAATAAAGTTACAGCTATTTCTGAGAAAATCAAAATTCTCTAAAAATGTTCCATGTAAAGAGTAATTGTGGGTATGGGATTTTCATGAAAATCTCCACGTCGCTGAAGGTGCTGAACTAAACACCAAGTTTGGTATTTGAGTTATGCAAACAGGCAGACACACACGGACCTTTTTTCTAAAATGTTTTTTTTTTTATTCGCGGGTCCTCAAAATATGTATTTTCGGGGAAATCTCGATATCGAATTTTTAGGTGGAATGCAATACCTTCTCTATATACTATGGATGTATAGTTGTCTCCAAAACCTGATGGGCTTCAAACGGGACCGCTAGACAAAAACCATTAGCAAACAAAAGACGATCTGTACGAGGGGCGAGCGGCAACGTAATTTCCTGGAGACACTGCTTGCCTGTCGAGATTCCCGCCTCAGTTAAAGGACCAGTAAGTGAAGGTCTTGACAGCTGCGAGGGTTGGTTTCCAGCCTTTGGCAGAAGATTATCATATTCTGAAAAATACTGTACATTGTGCATGCGTGTTGGATAAAGTAGTAATTACTTTCTCTGTACGTATTATGTACATAATGTATAGAGGAGGTATTGTATTGCACCGAGATTTCACCGGAAATATATGTTTTGGGGCCAACTGAGCCTGAAAAAGGTTCGCATGTGTGTCTGCGGACAGCATAGCTCAAAAACGAAAAGACCGTTAAATACCAAACCTACAGGTTTGGTATCTTCCGAGGATGTAACACGAAGTTTCAAGAAAATACCCCAACCACAAATTACCCTTTACATGGAAACATTTTCGAAAATTTTGATTTTCCGATAGATAACCTGCGATTTTGATTAAAGTCCCGTATACTAAAGATATTTACATCCCAAATAAAATGTATATCTTCAATTTTCTGAGTATAACCTCTGAAAATATCTTTATTCTGGATGAATTTTACGGAATTTTGCATAACTGGTAAACCGTAAGAGATAGACAAAAACTTACAGAAAATGTAGAGCCCATTAAAACACTCAAAACTCCCGTACATTTTCTTCGTGGAGTGGGTCGTTTTTGAGATACTGGTTTCAGCTTTAAAAAACTTATACTTTTCACATACAGGAATTTGTCAACTCCTGTCCATACAAACAAAGGAACTTCAGTCACATAACAACCAGCTTTTGACCATCACTTTAGCCTATGGTACTCCCTTGTTTCTATTCTACTTACAAGAAGGCAAGTAATAAGACCATTTCTGATAATTATTTCTCGATTATCATAAAGTAAATAGAAGAATAAGCTTTTTAACAATAATTTGTTGTAGAGATGTGAGTGGAACACTTCAGATTTTTTATTTACACCCAATAGGTATGCAATGCCCAACAGTTAATGAACTTTCCGTAGCGAGGTGGTAGGAAAGATGATCTTGTTGCTAAGTGTCGGTGATATCGTACGTTGCGATATGTTAACCGGCCATCGAGAAACTTCCTTCCTTTTAGGGGGTTTATCTGGCAGATAGTACACCTAGGTAGACAACAGAACTAACATAACACTGCATCACTGAAGGAGCTTATCTCACGATAGACCGCTACTTCATTAAACGTCACCTACCTCCCCCCCCCCTTCCAAAGGGAAGGAGTAGCCAATCAGTGTATATCCTGTTTGTTTCGTTTGAATAAGTATTAACAGTGATTCCTACCGGATTTTAGTTTCTTTACACGTGCTATGTACATAGTGTATAGAGGAAGTATTATATTCCACTAAAAAATTCGATACCCAGAATTTACCGGAAATATATGTTTTGAGGTACTCTCAGTCTAAAAAGAAGCATTTTTGAAAAATGCCCGTGTGTGTGTGTGTGTGTCTGTGGACAGCATAACTCAAAAACTACCAGACCGTTAAATACCAAACTTGGTATTCAAGTTTGACATCTTCTAAAGATATGGCACAAAGATTTTCAAGAACATCTCCCCACCCAAAACTAATCTTTACATGGAAAATTTTTTGAAAATGATTTTCTAAAAAAATGACCTGTAACGATTTTAATTAAAACACCGTATACTAAAGGTAATTACATCACAAATAAAATGTATATCTTGAATTTTCTGAAGACCTGTTCATTCTGGATTGTTTTTATTGAATTTTGCATAACTGATAAGAGATAGACAAAAACTTACTACCAAAAAATGTAGATTTCGTTAAAACACACAATTTGTCATATATATTTTTGTTGCAGAGTTGACCGTTTCCAAGATATCCCTTGTTATTGGTTTCAATTTTAAACTCGGCATCTTCTCAAACGGGTCCCCTTTCGTTTCATCCCTCTTTTGTTTCCCTTATTTCCCGTCGGCTTATAAGCAACTAAGAAGTAAGATAATTGTTTAATATTTATCTTTTGTTAGAATAGTTTGTTTGTCATGTGAATGCAACACATCAGATTTTTAATGGATGTAATGCACGGCGACAGTTATGGCACCACCAAAAATACCTGACCATATGCATCGTCTGCTCGTCTCATCGGCTAATAAAAGCATTACAGATGCAAGTAGAATGTTTAAATTTCAGGTGTGTTAATTTTGTGAAAATCGCTAAATTTTAGGGAGGTTTCCTTAGAAACTAGATTTTGTTTCTTATAATCTTGCCCCGCTGACAGGTGTTCCTGCGCAAAGTGTCCCTCCTCTTTTCCATTATTGGTTATTGCACACCTTTGGATACCGAGCCAGGTGGCTTAGGCGTTTCGTCTGAGACTGGCATTTGGGAATGGCGAGTTCGATTTCCTCGCCGATCTCTCTGACCCATGTTTTTTTCGGGGTTTTCCCAGGACACCAGACGAATGTTGGAGAGGTTTCTTCATTCCCCGATCAGCCTGTCCCTTCATTTCATCTTCATTTCAACGCAACCGGTCTCTTTCAGGGTTTGTCAATGTGATGCGGTAGTGCCACCTTTCTGTGGTGGTGAATGCGCTTTGGAAAAACACCTCTGGCGTTGGAGCCGTCTGTAGGACTTGGAGAGTTAAGTCAGGCCAGAGCGCGAGCTCTTAGCGCTCCCCGCGTTGAGATGAAGAACTGTATTAGGGGCCCACACCAGGTGGCGCTTTCCTCGCGGTCGGTTTCTGCTTTCATTGCCTAATTATCATGACATCCTTTTCTCCTGGTGTTTGAGCACCATAAGTCCAAGGTGGCTGCAGTGGGCAACCCCTTCAGGAATGCTACACACACACCTTTGAATGCGATATACAAACCCTATGCAGTACAAACTCAGGTGCTAAAAACTATACAAACAGAGTGTATGATAGATGGTTTAAAACAAAGAATCCTCCTAAGTATTTATTGATAAAAATATCAATGTATTTCATCTTTGTTACATCATCTTTTTGATTTATAGTGTTATGGAAATATAAATTTGTCAATTATTATCCTCAAAAACATTAACATAAATGATTATATTAAATAATAATGATTATATAATAATTATGTTACACAGCCTATTCCATGACAATAGCCAATAACAGGTGACCGTTTAGGTGACAATTAAGGTGACGTACTTGTGATATTTCACCCAAAATTGTGAAAATTAGATAATTTTTAGATAGCAATATAATATGAATTTTAAACTTTAGGATATATATTCATTTTGCGCACTTTAAATACCAATCGACTGAATCTTTAAATGGGCTCGCGTATGGTTGTTAATAGTCATTCCGAAATTTAAACCTTTTCTGAAAACTTTCCCCCCCTCATTTTTCCATACTCAAAATGCTCCACTCGATGCATTTTTATTTACTAAATTGTTTCAACATTTTATACTACCTCTCAAAAATACATTTAAGAAAATAATCATATAGTTTTTCGAAACAAATTACTTAATTTTGAAACACCAAGAGTTTTGGTGAACATAAAAACTATTTTTTTCTACAATAACTAAGGTTAATATAAAGAAATATGATATGACATCTATTTTTAAAGTCATTTAAAGTAAAACTTGAATTTGTTATGTCAATAATTTTAAATTGCATTACGTAGTTAATTTGTATTAGAACAATAAGTTTAGACAACACAAAATAATTATTTAAACAACCAAGCATACTAAAATTTTGATATATGGAAAATATATCCAGGATATCTTGCCTACTGTGGATTTTCCAAATTTTGCAGACACAGGTAAAGCTATATAAATAGAACGTAGTTTTAATATTGTAAGACTTAAATTAAATACAAATGCTTTTCTGTAATCCAAACACACTATGGTTTTGCCTAATAATTGTATTTTCTAAAACTTTTAAATTCAATTTTAATATAAATTAAATAACATTAAAATCCGCTGTTGTAAAGCTGTAAATTGTATTCACATAGTGAATTTAGTCAACGAGTGAGTAACTACTTACTTTCTGTCCCTATTAGTTTTTAATCCTAGAGGGAGGAGAAGCAAGAGATTGGTTAGGATAAAGAATGTTGTTACCTTGCTGACACAGACTATTGGGACGACCATGGCTTGCAGGAACCAGAGGACATGGTCAGGCGTGAGACCTCCTATGAGAACATAGAGAGAGACGAGGTACAGGGCGAGGAACACTGCGGCCTCCTGGGTAGTACGGCCATAGTGCAGCACTAGGGCGCCTATGATGGCCGTCTGCACCAGCAGAAAGAACCCTTCGCCCCACGTGCTGTAACAGACAACCCGTTCATAAACTCACAGTTGGATATCTCATTCACATGTTCCGAACAGCGCTTTAGGTGTCATAGGCTAATTTCCTGTAACTGGGGAGAAAGATCTAGTGCAGTTAGGGTTCTGTCCCCAATCATGCTAGCTGGGTAACATTTGTACCAGAATTTTTGTGGTTCTGTAATATGGAAACTATTCCTAATTTGCTAACGTTTTTCTGCTTCATTGAAGTCCTGATCAAAGGCTTCGAAACTTGATGATTAAACAATACTCATTTAAAGAGGATGTGGAATGTATTTCGCTTTTAAGCCTATAATTCCTCATTTTTACTTTCTCTATACGCACTATGTACATAGTGTATAGAGAAGATATTGCACTCCACCAAAAATCGATATCGAGATGTCACCGGAAATATATGTTTTAGTCTAAAAAAAGTATTTTCGGAAAACGGTCCGTGTGTCTGTGTGTCCGTGTGTCTCTGAACACGATAACTCAAAAACGAAAAGCAGGTAAAATACCAAACTTGGTATTTAAGTTTAGTATCTTCCAGGGATGCGACACGAAGATTTTGAGAAAAGTCCCCCCACATCCAACTACCCTTTACAAGGAACTTTTTTCGAAAATTTTGATTTTCTCAAAAATGGCTCTAACGATTTTGATTAAAATTTCGCATATTAAAGATATTTACCTGACAAATAAACTGTATATCTTGAATTTTCTGGGAATAGCCTCTGAAGAGTAGTTTATTCTGGATGAATTTTACGGAATTTAAAATAACTGATAAACCGTAAGAGATGGACAAAAACTTACTACACCAAAAATGTAGAGCACGTTAAAACACACTATTTATGTTATATACATTTTTTCGTCGAGTTCGTCGTTTTTGTGACATTCCTTATTTTTGGTTTCTGCTATGAAAGACATACATTTTTCATACAGCAATTTGTCAACTGCTGTCCATACAAACAAAGGAACTTCAGTGACATAGCAACCAGCTTTTGATTATCACTTTAACCTATGGTACTCCCTTATTTCACCTCTACTTACAAGGAAGCAAGTAATATGGCTATTTCTGCTAACGTTTTACTGATTAGCATGAAGTATATAGAAGTATAAGCTTTTTAAGAATAATTTGTTGCAGGGATATAGAGAAAGTCATGTGAATGGTACACATCAGATTTTAATTATTTATATATTAAGCGTTAATGGTATATTTAAGTATTTTAACACAAAAAAGCTTGGGCAAACGTTTAAAATTCTAATGCCCGATATTATAAAATAATAATAAAAATCGATTGTGTATCATCCACATAAATTTCTCTAGCTATTCCATAAACAAATTTTTCTTACAAAAGATTATTCCTTTATCTATGCCATGGTAATCTAGATAAGTATTAGCAGAATTGGTCTTATTACTTGCTTCCTTGTAAGTAGAAGGGAAATAAGGGAATTTACTAAGCTAAAAGCGATAGTCAAATCTTTTAAACGTTGGTCGTTATGTGAGATAATTGAGGTTCGGTTCGCTTTATATCTTCCGTTTGAGAAAAGTTAGTTTAAAATTGAAACAAATAATAATGAATATCTCGATAACGGTCTTCTCTACAAGAAAAACGCATACGACATAAATTATGTGCTTTAACGATATCTAATTTTTTGTGTAGTTGGTTTTTGTCTATCTCTTACGGTTTAACCGTTATGCATAATTCGGCAAAATTCAACCAGAATAAAGGGCTCTTCAGAGGCTATTCCTAGATAATAATATATGGTATACTGATCGAAATCGTTAGACCCTTATGAAAATCAACATCTTCGAAAAATGTTCCATATAAAGTTTAGTGGAGGCTGCGGGACTTTTTTGAAAATCTTCGTGTCGCATCCTTGGAAGATGAAAACTGAATTCAAATGTTCAGTTTGATATTTAACTATCTTTTGAGCTATGCGCACGCGCGCGCGGATAACTCACAAGTACGAAATTGCATATTCATCCACATGCTGTTCACGGTCGAGGCATACAAATGACCCTTTTCCTAGTTTTTGTACCACGTATCTATCAAGTAGAGAAAGTATTACATTCCACCCAAAAATTCTACAGGTATCTAAATTTCGCTACACCGTTCGAAGTTCCTGAAGAAAAAGAAGAGGACTTCAAAGGCATTTTCCAGAAAATTTAAGATGCACATTTTATTTGTTACAAAACTATCTTAAATGTGCGGTATTTCACAGAAATTCGTTAGCTGCTTTTGAGAAAATCAAAATGTTCCAAAAAGTAGCATGTAAAGAGTAGTTTGGAGTGGAGGGAGTTGCTTGAGAATCTTCGGGTACAACCTTGGAGATAGAAGTCAAATACCCAGTTAGGCATTTAACCAACTTGTCGGTTTTGAGTTGTTCACACACATACACACACACACAGAACGTGACCTTTTTCCTGGCGAAATCTCTGTGTCGAATTTTTGGTTGGAATACAATACCTTCTAGGGAAATTATGTATACTATTAAATACCTATATATTTAATTTCTCTAGAAAGTATTGTATTCCGACGAAAAACTCGATACATAGATTTCGCCGGAAAAGATGTTAAAGAGATCCCTTGAATAAAAAAAAAATTAGACAATTGTCCGTGTGTGACTTTCTGTATGCACGTGTGTCTGTGTGTGTGTGGGGGGGGGGCGAGAAGCATAGCTAAAAATGGAAAATCCGTTTAATACCAAACTTCATATTATTTCGTTCAGTATCTTCCAAGGACGCGACAAGAATGTGTTCAAGAAAATCTCACCCCACCCCCCAATTACTCTTTACATGGAACATTTTTAAGAAATGTTAATTTTTCTCAAAAATTGCTGTAACGATTTCGATTAAAATGCCCTATGTTTAAGATATTTTAATGGCAAACGAAATGTATATCTTGCATTTTCTAGGAATAGGCTCTGAAGAACTCCTCATTCTGAATGACTGAGGGATAGACAAAAACTTACTACAAAATGTAGATCTCGTTAAAACATATCATTTATGTAGTGTCCATTTTCTTGTAGAGATAACCGTTACCGATATATTCTTTGTAGTGATTTCAATTTTAAACTACTTAACTTTTCTCGAGCGGGAATTCAACTTACGTTGTCCTTTTTTTCTTTTTTTCTTCACTCCCGGGAATGCAAAAGAGAACCAAATTTCAATTGTTGCTTTTAAAAGATTATCACTTTAGCCCACTGTATTTCTTTATTTCCCTTCTACTTACAAGGAAGCAAGTAATAAGACCCTTTCTTCTATGTTTATCACGGTTAGCATATCCTAAAGAATAATCTTTTGTAAAGAAAGTTTGATTGTGAAAGGCAGGTGAGTGGAACGTTTAACATTTTTTTTATTTATATATCCTAAACTATATTTTTCGGTGAAATCTCGTATCAAATTTTTGGACGCAATACAATACCTTATCTACCTGGGCTGCTCTCTAACCTTAAGGAAGTTATGGGGTAATTTAAAGAGAATAAATGTTTAATAATTAATTATTCTGTATAATAAGTAGTTAGGTATTTCAAACACATGTACATATAGCATGTTAGTTGTATTACTATTATTAATTGTAAGATTATTAGTATAAGTCACTTTTGTACATTTAACTCTGCCACTGGTTAGTACCAATTGCAGAGAATATATACATATGCATACATACATCAGAATCTGCCTTATTTGCGAGGAGGAAGAGTCGTGGACCCACATTTGCCAAGATGTAGGGGTACGGAGGAATGGAAGTAAAAGTATTTACCGCGATGCTTTCCACCACGAATGGAGAGTTAGAAGAATGTTGGACGCTACTGATAGACACGGAAGACGCGGAAGGGCGAGGTACATTTCTACTTAAATCGAGACAGGTTTTTTTTTTTTTGTTTTTTTTTGTTTGTTTGTTTTTTGTTTGTTTTTTTGTTTTTTTTTTTTTTATATAAAGCTTAACGTCCTTTAACCTGGTTAGTCATATCGGACGATGAATGCGATTGCTGAAATGATGCTCAAACGATCTCGAGATCTATGGAGCTTAAAGTTACTCGACATTCGTCTTTTCAGGATAAAGGAAAACCCAGAAAAAAAAAAGCCTTATCCCGGTAACTCACCCTAAGCGAGCTTCGAACTCGCTACCTGTTGAACGAGGCTGGCCCCACATCCAGAATGGTAGAGCGTCTGCCTGCCAAGCTAGGGGTCCTGGGTTCGATTCCCAGCTGGGGTATGACATTTTTCTCTAAACAAGATCAATGCAATTCTCTCAGAGTCTGGAAATGTGTGGGCAACTATGCCTAAAAACATAAAAAAAAAAAAAAAAAAAAAAAAGGAAGAAGAAGAAAATTTAAAAAAAAAATTGCCGATCCCGGTGGCCGCGCTCGCTAAAGTGACACGCTTTGGCGCTTCGTGGTGCACAGGATCGTGGGTTCGAGTCCCGCCTTGGGCATGGGTGTTTCTGTGTTTGTAAATGTGTCTATGTTTGTGTATGTATATGTAAAAGGAAAACGTTAAGAATAATGTCTACTAAGGAAATATAGGAAACTGGAAAAATGGAGAAAAAAGGAACAGCGCCGGAGTCCTGACAAGCCTCCGGAACTCTATTTTTATATATATAAAAAAAAGTGAAGCAGACACGCTACCACCACGCTACCTAGGTGGGCACTGAGAAGGCTGATAATTGGGCAGAGGGGGGGGGGGCGATAAGAAGAACTAAAAAAGTGATTATAATGTTTTACATATATTGTATGTCATACTTTTCGGTCATTGGTTTGTTGTGGTGTTAATATTGCGTGTGTATATTTCTCTTAAGTGTATTTTGTCTACTATAATAGGGTACATTAATACGTCGGAATACGGCTTATTTTGTGTTGTAAATTTAAGTTGATGTATTTGAATATATTTGTCCTTTTATTTTCGTGTTTACTCTTTTAATTCTTTGTTTTTTAATGTTGCTTACTATTTGGTGTATTACAAAAGCACGTACGATCTGTAGACCCGCGCGATTGATAAAAATCAATGTAGTTTACTGTTATTTCAATAAATACACCAATTCATTCATTCAAACATTGTATGACATTGTGCGTGATAGAGGAAGAAATTAATTGCAGGTATTCAACAAATAGTTGCATTTTTAGAAAAGATAAGAATATAGTACTTTTAAGATTACTACTGTTTCCCTTGCTGATGGACACGTGTTAGGGGTCACAATGTTCCATTGCGGAGAAAATTGCAAAGGCACTCGAGTTGTTTGCAACATGACCTACTTCAGCTTGGTGTGGACTGTACGGACGGGGTAACCAATTTATATTCATGGAAGGAATCTGTGTAGTAGAGAGACCAGCTGAAGCGGAGCTTTTTGCTTAAACCTTGGGGAAGGAATGTTGAAGGGGTGGGAGGTAATTCCTTCCTTCCGTGGGACATCAGGCGCAGGAGTTCTCCTCACAAATCAGCATAACCTTACTCGGCGGGGCGACAGAACACGGGTTCAAACCACACCCCAAGCCAACTTGGGCTGCAGAAACAACACTGCTCCATAAAGTTTGCGAGAAGAGAAATGCAAGGAGCCGTGAGAATCGGGGATACGCTAACATTTTCGCCTTTCCAACTGCAACACACTTTGATGCAATATTTTCTTAAAAGGGGTGCTCTAAAATTACTTCTTCCACCTCTCTTGGTACATAAATAGAGTTGCATTTCATCCAAAAATTCGATACCGAGATGTCAATGAAAACACGCGTTTTAGGGTCTCCTATACCCCAAAAGAGCATTTTTAGAAAAGTGTCCCTGTGTTTATGCGTGTGCGCGTTTTTAAAAAACAAAAAGTCGGTTAAATACCAAACTTATTAAATAAGTTCAGCAATTTTAAGACTGCGACACGAATATGCTCAAAAAAATCCCCCACCCAAACTATCCTTTACAGGGATTTTGGTTTTCTCAAAAATGGCTCCAACAATTTTTTTAGACTACTGTATACTAAAGATTTTTACTTGACAAATAAAATATATGTGTTTTTTTCTGGGTTGCCTCTTAAGTTCTGTTCATTTTAAATGACTTTTGAATAACTACTAAACCGCAAAAGACAAACAAAACTGTACCACACAAAAAATGTAGATCTCGTTAAAACATACAATTTGTCACATTTTTTATTTTATTTTTTAGAGTTAACGATATTCTTTATATTCTTCGTTACTGGCTTCAATTTTAAAATACTTAAACCTTTCTTAAAAGAAAATTTGTCATTTCTTTTATTTGATTCCAGGCCAAACAAAGAGAGTCTCATTTCATCCACATAGCAACAGCTTTTAAAAGATTTGACAATCCCGTTAGACTAGTATAATCCCTTATTTCCCGTCTTCTTAAAAGGAACTAAGGTTTTGTAAGAATAGTTTGTTATAGAATAGGAAGAGAAAGTCATATGAATGGAAAACAATTTATTTTTTCCTCTTATAAGAATCGGCAAGATAAACTGTTTTGAGAAGTACAGTCAAGTTTTTATTTTACATACTCTAAACACCGATAGTTGAGGAAGAGACAGAGAGAGAGAGAGAGTGAGAGAGGTTCGATATGGTACTTCACATTTAACGTAGCATTAACGCAACTACGTAAAACTTCAGCATAAAGGTAACAAGATGTTATTTATAGCGAGAGAGGTAACGCGATATGTTGTCATTTACAAAAAGCAACAATTGCAAGAGATCGTGAAATAATTGGCTTCCCCATTCCCCACAACCCACATTCACGATAGGCTTTCTGTCCATAAGTTACCACGTACTCATTAGCGTCAGTTGTTCACTTTCATTTGTGAAGGTGGGAAGATAGTTAATTTTACGGCAACCAATATATTTTGTATGTACTTCCTATATTAAATCGTCTGTTTGCGTTCGTGAACTCCTCCCAGGATTTCAATTTCCCATCCTTGTGAATAAATTTGAGACTACTGGTTAAGTTTTTAATGTTTATCCCGATTAGCACAAAGTAGACATTTTGTAAGAATAATGGAGTTGCAGGATATGTAGAAAAGGCATGTGAATGATAAGCATCAGATTTTTATTTTCTCTAGCTCATATGTCATATTGTATTCCACCCAAAAATTCGATGTCGAGATTTCGCCGGAAATATATTTTGAGGTCCATTTTTAAACGAAAGGTCCGCACGCGCTCAAAACGAAAAGACCGTTAAATACCAATCTTCGTGAATCTTCCGAGGATTCGTCACGAAGATTTTCAAGAAAATCCCACCCCCCCTATCACAAATTACCTTTTACATGGAAAACTTTTTGAAAATGTTCTTCTTAAGCAACGGTTCCAAAAATGTTTATTATAATAACGTATATTAAAGATATTTACATCACAAATAAAATGTGGGCGGCGCCGTGGACGAGTGGTTAGACCACACTCCTCCCCATCTAGGCAGCCCGGGTTCGATCCCAAGCGCCCGCATGTGGGGTTTGTGGTGGGTTTTCTCCGGGTCCTCCGATTTTTCCCACCATTCATTCCACCATCACCTTTCCTATCACCCATTTCGCTTGCATTTCATATCATCCACTTCCTCATGCTCATTCCGGGTTCTTCATTCTGTGGTTTTGTTTCGTGGCTCGATAGGCTTCTGACCTCCATTGTAAGTCTAATGTATATTTTGAATTTTCTGGGAATATCATCAGAAGATCTCTTTATTCTGGATGAGTTTTGCGGAATTTTGTATAACGGTTACATCACGTAGATAAAGGAATAATCTTTCGTAAGAACAGTTTGTATATTGACAGCTACAGATAGTTGAGTGAATGGAACACATCAGATTTTACTTTCTCTACACGTACTAAGCATAAAGTGTGTAGAGAAGGTATTGTATTGCACCCAAAAATTCCATACAGAGATTTCATGGAAATACATGTTTTGGGACCCCATGAATCCAAAAAATAACTTTTCAGTATCTTCCAAGGATGCGACACGAAGATTTTCAAGAAAATCCCCTCACCCCCAACTACCCTCTACATGGAACTTTTTTCGAAAAGTTTGATTTTCTCAAAAATGGCTCTACGATTTTGATTAAAATATCGTATATTAAAGACATTTACCTGACAAATAAAATTTATATCTTGATATTTTTGGGAATAGCCTCTGAAGACTACTTTATTCTAAATCAATTTTACGGAATTTTACATAACTGCTAACCTGTAAGACATGGACAAAAACATACCTGACAGAAAATGTAGAGCACATTAAAACACACAATTTATGTTATATGTATTTATTTCGTAGAGTTGATCATTTTTAAATATTCCTTGTTTTTGGTTTCGGCTTTGAAAAACTTGTATTTTTCTCATACAAGAATTTGTCAATTCCTGTCCATACAAACAAAGGGACTTCAGTCACCTAGCAACCAGCTTTTAACTGTCACTTTAACCTATGGTACTCGCTTATTTCTTCTGCTTACAAGGAAGCAGGTAATAAGACTATTGCTGCTAAGTTTTTCTCAATTAGCATGAAGTAAAAAGAAGCATAAGCTTTTTAACAATAAACTGTTACAGAGATGTAAAGAAATCCACGTGAATGGAACACATCAGATCAAGCTGAACGCTCGCAGATTCATTCCGATCATGGGGTAGTAGCTTGCTACAAAGTTTGTCGCGCGGAACAAGTTCGGCAATCTTGGGGAGCTCCACCACCAGCTTCTCGACTCTTATTATAAAGTAAAGGACTTGGCGAGTTAGGAAGCACATTACGTCTGAATAATGAACACATGCGCTCGCTTTATATCCCAACTTTGTGTGCTGGGGAGGAGTACAGACGATGTGTTTAATTACACCTCCTCAACGGGTTAACGACTTCCCCCCATTTGTCGAGCACAACACACAGTGAGCACAGGGTGTTCAACAAGTCTTCTTCCCACTTCCGTCTTCACTTTCTTCGACAGGCGTTTTCGTGTCTTACGTAGACTCCGAAGTGATACAATTCTTCTCCTTAGAAACAAGGTTTGGGCAATCGAACCTTTCCGAGGACCTAATTGTACGTTCATGATGATCACTCCATCTTCTTCGAGGTCTTCCTAGACCCCTCCTTCCTTAGGGTTCGACATCAATCTCTCTCCACTCTGATTTGTCCTTCCGCTGCCTTAAATCACTGCTTAAACAGTGATCAATTTCAACTGCCGGTCCCCATGGCCACGCTCGCTAAGGCGTCTCGCTTTGGTGCTTCGTGGGCAGGGGATCGTGGGTTCGAGTCCCGCCTTGGGCATGGGTGTTATATGTTTGTGCAATGTGTATAAGTTTGTGTAAAGGAACAGTAAAACCAGTAATCATACAGGGGGAATGTAAATAGGGAATACAGCGCCGGAGTCCTGACTAGATTCCGGTACTGTTTTAATAAATAAATAAATAAATAAAAAAAAAAGACACCTGCCCCATATTTCTACACTTTCAGGATGGATGGAAAAATTAACATGTAGCTCGTACTCCAAGGTAGTGTTACCCGCTTTAACTACTTATAGCACCGCAGGCGGATACACTGATGATACATGAAGATGGAGCACCGGCAGAATGCGATGGCGGGGGAAACAGGAAAATCCGGAGAAAACCGGCCCCAGCGCCGCTTTGTCCACCACACATCTCACATGTAATCGCTTGGGATCGAACCCGGGCCGTCTAGGTGATCGAACCACGGCGCGGCCCAAAGTACAAGTTGTTTGATGTACATGATAATGATTTAACAAATTTTTAATGAAGTCGCGGCTTTCAAAATTTATTGACAATTAATCGCCTACCAGGTCACATTTATCTTCCATTGGCCAGCAAGCAAAAGTGGCGTTTAAAGAGCTTGTAAGACATTTTCTCCACACTTTTTATTTTGTCTACACGTACTATGTACATAGTGTTTAGAGAAGGTATTGCACTCCACCCAAAACTTCGTTACCGAGGTTTCACCGGAAATATATATTTCGGGTCCCCCTGAATCCAAAATAAGCAGTTTTAGAAAGAGATCGTTGTGCGTGACTTTGGACAGCATAGCTCAGAAACCAAAAGACGGTTAAATACCAAATTTGGTTTTTAAGTTTAGTATCTTCCAAGGATGCCACGCGAAGATTTTCAAGAAAATCCCCCACCCCAACTTTTTAACTTTCTGATTAAAATTCCGTATATTAAAGCTATTTACATCACAAATATAATGAATGTCTTGAATTTTCTCGGAATAGCTGAATGATTTTTGCTAAATTTTGCATAACTTGTAAACCATAATAATAACACAAAAACTACTACACAAAAATGTGAATCATGTTAAAGCAAAATTTACGTCATATACATTTTTGTTGCAGAGTTGACCGTTTCCGAGATATTTCTTGTTTTTGGTTTCACTTTTAAACCGCGCATCCTCTCAAACTTTTGGTTTCATCTCTCCTTTGTTTTTCTGGAAATGCAAAGTGAACCGAATTTCAATTGTTCACATATCGATTGGCTTTTAAAAGATTTGAATATTGCTTTAGCCTGGTGCATTCCCTTATCTCCTTTCTGCTTATAAGGAACAAAGTAGTAAAATCAATTGTGTTAATACTTATCTCGTTTAGCATGGTGTATATAGAAGAATAACTTTTCTAAGAATAATTTGTTTGTAGAGCAGGTAGAGAAAGGCGTGTGAATGTGCTACATCAGCAATTTTGTGTGTTGTGCCTCTCGAATGGTATCACAGCCGTGGAGCACTGCCTCATTAGAAACTTATGGCCGTAATTTTGAGATTTCCCAATTCAAATTACTTTAAGGCACCTCCTTATTCTTTGAAAATATTTCAGTATAGTTCATTAACACTGTATTTTGAAGCCAGCGTACACAGACCCGCTTTGTAAAACGTTAAGAATGTTGCTTCATTTTATATCCCTCTTGTACCTCAACGAAAAGTATAATGAAATTATTTCCACTAATTTTTATCACGATTAGCATGAAATAAATAGAAAATAAGCTATTTCAGAAATTGTTTATAAAGTTACATTAAAAAAAATCTAACTCATGACATTCTCTACATTCATGTAAGAAATTATCGTTAAAAAGCCTTATTTTCCTATCTACATCATACAAATCGATATAAACATTAGCAGATATTGTTTTATTACTTACTTTCTTGTACATAGAAGTGAAATAGGGGCATACACTGGGCTAAAGCGATAGTCAACTCTTTTAAAAGCTGGTTGCCATGTGGTTGAAATCCGTTTTTATGCAGACCAGAGTTCATCAATTCCTGTATGAAAAAGTTTAGGTATTTTAAAACTGAAACCAATAGCACAAGAAATATCTAAAAAACGGGGGGGGGGATACGATGCATAAATTGTGTGTTTTAACGAGATCTACATTTTTGTGAAGTTAGTTTTGTCTATGTTTTACTTTACCGCAAATTTAGAAAAATTCATCCAGAATAAAGAAGTCTTCAGAAGCTATCCCAAGACAGTTCAGGATATATATTTTATTTGTCATGTAAATTTGTTTAATGTGCGGTATTTTAATCAAAATCTTTTGAGCCATTTTTGAGAAAATCAAAATGTTCAAAAGGGGTGAAGGGTAGTTTCGGGTTGAGGGATTTTTCTCAAAATCTTCGTGTAACATCTTTAGAATATACAACATTTATATATTAACTATTTGTGCTAAGCTGTCCACAGAAACACACACACACATGCAGACCTTTTTCTAAACATGTTTTTTTTTTTATTTGGGGGGTCTCAAAGCAAGTATTTCTGTTGAAATCTCGGTATCGAATTTTTCGGTGGAATACAATGCATACACTATGTACATAGAAGTAGAGAAAGCAAAAGAAAATGTCTTACAAGCTCTTCAAATGCCAGTTTTGCTTGCTGGCCGATGAAAGACAAAACGTGACCTGGTAGACGATTAACTGTTAATAAATGCTGAAAGCTGGGACTTCATTAGAAATTTGTGAAATCGTAATCATGTACATCAAGCGACTTGTACTTGGTGTGCTACATTGTTAATGTTTCCATCCATCCTGAAAATGTAGAAATTTGGGGCAAGTGTCTTGAAATTGAGAGCGAAAGGGTGCGGATTCCTTGTTTGGTAACAACTGTTTAAGCAGTGATTTAAGGCAACGGACGGACAAATCAGAGTGAAGGGAGATTGATGTCAACCCTCTCCCTGCTGTTGAGGACAGATCTTGAGACACACCCTCCACCCTCGCTGTCTCGCCATTAATAATAATCATCTGACGGCAGTACGCGTTTTCTACTGTTAACGAAACAGCCGAACTACTTGTTCTACAGCTTAGGGTAACCTTCCCAATAAATGGCAAAACTATTCTTCTGTCTATCTTATTATTTCATTTAGTATTTTTTTATTTATTCTCAAAAAAACTTTAGCCCTTATTTTCAAAAGCATGCTAGGGCTTTAGTTTAAACATTATAACACTACTCAGATTTAATATATAAAATATTAAATATGTATATAAACAATAATTATATCACAATAAAATTAGTCAATCAAAAAGTAAATGCATTGCATTTTGAAAAGATTGTAGAGAAGAACACAATGCTTCATCTGAACTAATTATTTCAAAAAGTTCAAAGTATAATTTGAATTTTCTATGTTCCAGTCATAAACTGTTTAACTGGAAAAAAAGTTCATAATGCTTAACTTTAACTGTCTCTTCAACTGTTGAAAAAAACACTGATTTTTTGAGCTGGTCATTGTTACTATTCGTGTTCAATGTGTGCAAGGTATCATCCTATTACGTTATGTTAGTCCTAATTAAGATATATTGGTTTTCCAAAATTGAATTTCTGAATGCAAATATCAGTAAAAGACATTTGCACTCAATAACGCCTGCACTCGGTGACATTTGCACGCTATCGTCCTTATACCTGAAGGCATCGTTAGTCTAGGTTAGTTCTAATTAAGCTCCATCTTTAGCAGTTATGGTTTTCCAAAAGTCAATTCCTGAATGTAAATGTCACTAAATTGTACCGGAATTCAAGTGTCACAGACTGGAGCATAATATATTCCATTAATTTACCGTCTGTTCTTTTATATTATTTCTTATCGATGTTATTACTAAATAATATGTATGTGAATGTGCAGCTGCTTTAGTAAACAGGTCAGCCATTTGGTATTCCACTAATCTGGCTGATTTAAACTTTTACTAATAAGTTTCGGAGCCTAAAAACGAAAATTACCAAAATATTACATATTAGTTCATGTCTGTATGCAGATTTATTAATTGATATTTCTTCTTTTAGGGATCTAATTACAGTATTTGTATTGGTAATTGAGGACCGTATAATGAAAAACATTACATCAATATTTCCTTTACTTGCAGTCAAATAATTTTACTTATTAGGTGTAGTATGTTTTCAGGTTGGCTAGTACCTGCAAGTAGGCGTGGCACACACAAGCCATACTAATTATTTTCCCCAAGAGCGCGGGTAGAGAGTGCTGGGTGACAAAACGCAGAGTGGGCAGGCCTGGCGATAACGAATGTCGAGGTTACTTGCACGAAACTAATGGAGGAATCAGTTACGGTTCTTATGTGAATAATATGCATTATTTATGCTATCTAAACCTTACATTTTCATAGAAAAAGTAAGAAAGAAAGAAAAATGACAGTTTAAATATGTTTAATTCACATTTGATGCTAATGCTTGCATTTTCAATAATGCACTGATTATTTCAATGTATTCGAAAGCTTTTTGCAAGGCTAACAACCCCTGCAGTGTTAGCATCAGATATTGAAACGAGAACATACGAAAGAAAAACGGATACTCTAAATTGACAGCATAACATTTTTAAAAAACAACACATACTGTGCTTCTAATGATTTTAAATATATACTTTTTACCATAAATTAAGTTCCACTTCACAGAAAAATCAACTTCTACACAAAAAAGTAGAACTTTTAAGGAAATTGGTAAATGTACGGCAGTATCAAGCCATCTGGGTTCTTAGCAAATATATGCAAGTTGTTGTTTTAGACAACTTATTTTTGTAAATGACGTTTTTGGTTAAGTTATCCCTTTTCTCAGAAGTTATTGCAGATAGCTAAATTAAGTTTTATGATGATGATTATGATATATTTAAGGACATCCAATTACTGGGTCATTAGCGCTCTTTATATAACATATCATTACAAAAGGCAAAGATAAATATCAAAATAAAAATTAACTATAAATATAAATCATAAAAAGTTAAGTTAGAAATGATTTGGTCTGATATTGAAAATGAAATAAATAAATTAACCTAAACATTGTATTGAAAGCTCTATGGAGTAAGACCAAAAGGAAGGCCTAAGTATAGATGAACAGATGCTCTATTAAACGGCTGGGGAGGGTTATTATTAGATGTTTAACAACTGAAATGTGCTTGCCCAGGGTAGAAAGAGTTGGTGAAAATGTGTGTGTGGGTGGGTGGATGGGCAGCATAGCTCCAAAAGGAAAAGACCGTTAAATATCAAACTTGGATACGACACGAAGATTTAAAAAAAAAAAAAAAAAAATCCCCCCCACGCCAAACTACCCTTTACGTAGAAAAAAAATCGAAAATTATGATTTTCTTGAAAGTGACTCAAACGATTTTGATTAAAATATTGAATATTAAAATATTTACCTGACTTTACCTGACAAATAAAACGTATATCTTGAATTTTCTGGGAATAGCCTCTGAAGACTACGTTATTCTGGATGAATTGTACAGAATTTTGTTTAACTGCTAAACTGTAAGAGATGGTCGAAAACTTAAAACACAAAAAATGTAGAGCACGTTAAAACACACAATTTATGTTATATACATTTTTTTCTTAGAGTTGATCGTTTTTGAGAAATTCCTTGCTTTTTGTTTCAGCTTTGAAAAACATACGTTTCTCATACAGGAATTTGTCAACTACGGTCCATATAACAAAGGAACTTCAGTCACATAGCAACCAACTTTTGACCATCACTTTAACAATTGGTACTCCCTTTATTTCGCTTCTACTAACAAGGAAGCAAATAATAAGACTATTTCTGCTAATTTTTTTCTCGATTAGATTAAGTAAATAGAATAATTTGTTGTAGAGATGTAGAAAAAATCATGTGAATGGAACACATCAGATTTTTTTCTCTAGTAGCCATTCATATCTCCTTCCCAAAATACTTAAAATTATGAAAGATTACCTCCTGAATTACTTTCATAACAGTTGCGAACGTCGATTTTAAGACCTTATTTTCTCTTACTACACGGTTTAGATTCTAAAGTCTTGCTCCTTCCATCTTTTCCTCGGACGTCCCGGTTTTCTTTGCCCTTGTGACTGGCAAATGTACATTTTTTAAATTCTATTTTTTTTTCATTTTGTTTAAGTGTTGCTTCTAGTTTGTTCTATATTGTTATTTTGTTTAATTATTCTATTTTTAGTTGTTGCCAAATTCCATTGTTTTGTTTTTTTATCTAATCTAGTATAGCCAGCTATGGCTCTGAGGAACTTCATTTCTGCCGTTTGAATACTTCTTTTATGTTGTGCTATAATTGCCCATGTTTATGAACCATATTGTTATAATTGGGATAATCATTGTTTGATACAATTATATTATTGAATCTTTTCTTGCTTTATTATTTAAAACTCGTTTTATTTTATCTGTTATGAAGCTAAATTTATTTAATTGCTTTATTAATATCTATTTCTGATCCATGTGTTTTTCGCATCTGAAGAGATTAAACTTTGACACTTGTTCAATCTTGTTCGATCTTCTTAATATAACAGCACTTTTCTCCACCAAATTAATTCACGAGCGATGCTTCACATGTGTCCTCCAAATGTCTTGATCAAAAAATAAAATTTCCCTTTGATTATTTAGCCAGGTTTTCGAAATGGATGACACTATTCTCTTATAGAATTTTGATTCATCCAAGTGATGCGCAACGCTATCAAATCAATTAAGGAATGGAATAGTTTCACAAAAGCATGTTTCTAAACGGAGGTTTCTTGAATGAACTGCCGGTTTACATTTTCCAGCGCATAAATCAGAGCCCCCATTGACGACTCCGCGGGCGAAACACAGTCAGCTGCAGTACAATGCGGTCCCGCCCAGAATGTGTTTAATTGTTGCTGGCATTGTTGTCAGCACCGGATCACACACCCCGCGCGAGGTACAAACACCTCCTGTAACAGTTGCTTGCAGTAAATAATGGGCAATTACGCCACGTCAGGAACATGTAGGACTGCTGGGTACACCTGTCCGGTTCATTGCGGTATGCAGATCATGTCCCGGTGTAATGGCAATCTGCAGCACGACGACGCCCCTTCACTACGCCCCATCAAGATAGAGATGGTGGGTGACGAACAAATCTTGAGGCGTATGGAGGTGTTGCTGCACATGCCACATAGGATCCACGTGTGAGGGTCACTCAAAAGTTTGAGAATGAACGCAATATTAAAAATTTAGATCTGATCATTGCGTCTTTTCAAAATATTCTTAACTGCATTCTATACACCGTCTTATTCTTTCAAACCATTTTTCAAATGCTGAACGCCATTCTTTGCAAATGCATTCTTCGTAAGCAGCTGCTGCGGATTCAGGTGACGGAAATCGCTGACCTCGAATTATTTCTTTCATTTTGGGGAATCGAAAAAGTAGCATGGGCCAGATCTGAGCTGTAAGGAGGATAGGATAAGTCTGACTCCTGCAGAAATCGTGTTCGTTTCTTGTGCAGTGCGGGCAAAAGCATTGTCATGGTGCAAGAACATTTCAGACCAGTGCAGACCAGTCTTAAGCCTTTTTTTTTTTTCTCTCAATTTATTTAACACTTGAAGCAGACATTTTGTGGTGTGCCATCTGGAAATAACAATCTTCTGTCCCTCAAGCGGAATCATCATCCAGTGGTCACTTGCTGAGAAGAAGGAAAACCACTTCGTTCGCTTCACTTTATTGGGAGATTCTCCTGGGAGGACCCATACCGATGACTCATTTAGTTTCGAATCATACTGGTAAATCCAGCTTTCGCCACCTGTTACAACATTTTATATGTTTTTGGATCTTCCTCTACTGGAGTTTTTAATCATTTTCTGACATCATTGCACAGTGCTTGTTTCTGCTCATTTGTGAAATGCTGGGGGATCCAGCGACTGCAGAGCTTCCTGACGTCAAGTTTTTCTTTCAGGATTGTTTTCATTGCTGCTCATCCAAAATTTAAGCCCTCTCGAATCGGAGCATTTGTGCAACGATGATATTCCCGCAACATGCGCTTGTTTTCACCACGTTTTCATCCGTTGTTGTCTAACCTGTCCGTCCTGCTCGGTCTTTATCTTCGAGAGAATCTCTTCCTCTTCTAAACTCGGCATACTAACGATAAATGGTGGATTGCGAAGGGCAAAGATTCCTAAGTATATGACACAGCCTTGCAATGCATTCTCTCCCCCCTAAATCGACTTTAAAGTCATAGAAAATCATAGCACGGAAATGCTCCCGCTTGAGAGCCATCCTAGCAAATGGCGTAGCAACACCTGGTAAACATACGCACATATACTGACAATCACATGGTTGGAGCGCGGCCAAACTGCTATCTGAAGTTGGGAAAATCTGCTTTGGCACAACTCATTGTTGTCCATTCTCAAAACTTTTGCAGTGATCCTCGTACGTGTATTTTATAAGTCGATAAAAGTATTTGGTTCGGAATGGCATGTATATTATTTATTATCTGAAATTGGGTACTGCCCGATGGTAGAATTAAATGTGCAAAATTCACTTACAATAATAATCTTGCAGTTAATAGTAATACAAATTAATAATAGTAATACGACATAACGACAATCATCAAGAGTACTTGAGAAACCCATACTCAAATTTCATTTGAGCCAACAACATTTTCAGAACCAAAACTCAAATGAAAAGAGAATGAGGAATGAGTTAAAATTACGCGAGATTTGTGTATTTTTGTAATGAAATCTGGTGAAGATTTGAGAAGCACTCAAAGAGCTTTTTATTTGTAACTAAAAAAAAAGTATCGAAACATTATTAAGCATGTCACTAACATTCAAACATGTGATCGCTATAAGTGTGAATGTTCGTGTCATTCTGCATAATTTGCTAATTTAGAATTTTGCGGTTGTGTGTAACCCGCGAAGATAACGACCCCGGAGACTTTGCGATTCCGCGGGAGTATGCCGGAGATGGCAGGGTTTCTTAAATTCTAACAAACAGCTCCTATTTATAACATAAATATACTATTTGAGCACAAATCACAATTGTGTCTTATATGGGTTCACTTCAAATCAAATCATTGTTGCTATCACTTGTCTGGTTACATCAAGAATGTCCGTGTGTGTGTAAGACCGTTAAATAGCAAACTTGGTACTTAAGTTTGGTATCTTCCAAGGATGCGACACGAAGACTTTTAAGAAAATCCCCCAATTACCTTTTACATGGAACATTTTTCGAAAATTTTGATTTTCTCAAAAATGGCTCTAACGATTTTGATTAAAATCCGTATGTTTGAAGGTATTTTTATGATAAACGAAATATATACAGGGTTACGACAAAAGAAATAGACAACTCCAACTGCCTGTAAAACAAAAACTATTAGAGATAGCAACCTAATTATTTTGGAGGTATCTTGAGAAACTCTCAAAGTTTCGTTTGTTACTATTGGTAACGCTGTAGTGTTTTGTTTGTTGTTGCAGAAGCTGAAATGGCGGAAAATCCTGTGGAAAAGGCATATTGCGTGTTGGAATTTGCTAGAACGCAATCAGCAACTGTTGTCCAACGACATTTTAAAACACGTTACCACAAAACGCCACCGACTAGACAGTCAATCTACGACTGGTATAGAAAATTCGAGACAACGGGATGTTTGTGCAAAGGGAAGAGCTCGGGAAGAGCAAGAGTTTCGGAAGAAAACGTTGAACGTGTTCGTTCTGCCTACGTAAGAAGCCCACAGAAATCGACATCTAGGGCAAGCATGCAATTACAAATTCCACAGCAAACTGTATAGAAAATCTTGCGGAAGTTATTGCACATGATGCCTTACAGATTACAGATGTTGCAGTTTCTGAGTGAAGAAGATAAGGTCATACGGCGTGACTTTTGCATCAACATGTTGCGACATGATGAAGACGATGCTGGTTTTTGTGAGCGCATCATTTCATTTTTGTGGTAACGTGTTCTAAAATGTCGTTGGACAACAGTTGCTGATTGTTATAACGAAATCACGTTGTTATAAATATCATTTTTATAGATACATATATAATATGTAGATGACACCGTGACCGAGTGTTTAGATCGCTAAGCGCCCGCATATGGGATTTGTGGTGAACGAAGCAGCGCCTGGGAGGGTTTTATCCGGGTCCTCCGATTTCCCCCGCCACTCGTTCCATCAATTACTCCATCTTCACCTTTCCCATCATCCATTTCGCTTGCATTTCATCCACTTCCTCGCGCTCATAGTACGGGCCGACCACTCCTTCCAGGTTCTCCATTCTGTGGTTTCATGCCGTTGGCTACCCGACAGGCTTCTGACTCCTAGGCATCCGCTTGTAAATCCTATGGGGATGTCAGTCCCAAATAGAAGGTAAACCGACTACGATATATATTGTAGAGCGTGAGATATGTTTATTTTATGTTGCGATCCAGCTTAGCCACACGGCAACCACGAATATAGTCAAATCATAAACAATATTACTGTACTCATCACACGTTTCCATAGCTCCTCAATCTCGCTCATTGCATCATCATCTTCGTTCTCATAACCAGAGTCGCAATTGATATCGTCGGCATCACTGTCTTCTTCCAAGTTAACAATAATCTGCTAGTGTTTATTTGCACAAACCCTATTGTACAAACTAAAAAATAATAATAAACCCAAATCAAAAGTGTATAATCCTCTCATAAAAGATATTTAAAATTTTAATTTTTTTATTTGGGTTTAAAAATCTTCTTTTAAAGATTTAATTATGTAATTAATACAGTTATCGCACTAAGATATTTATTACAATTAAAGACAAACCAACGTAGCTTACGCCGGTTTAAACTCAAAGAATGCCGCACTAAAACTAGCCCTAGTGTACTTCATTCCTTTGTAACTGCGCATACATGTTGGCGCAACTGTCACCATCAGCCCATGAGGTAAAGAGCTGCCACTGCGCAACATAAATGTTTTACTCTTGTTTTGACTCACGACCTCTTTATACTCTTCAAATTTTCCTTGCTTACACATTTACAAATTATAAACATTTTCAAATACGGTTTTATATTACAACTTATGCTATTTGTGTACTATACAATTTTAATTCTGTATCTGCCTCATTGTATCTGTTTGCTTGTTTATGGTAGCTTCCAACTTGGAAAAACTTTTTATTTTTAATCAAGCCTACATATGAATACGAGTTAAAAGACATTTGCACTTTTGAAATATTTTTACTCTTCAAATTATAAAATTTAAACTATTTTCTATAAATGTTTAGGTGTGGTACGTTAGTATAGATAAGAAATTCCAGAAATTATGATACAATCTATGTAGGCAACACCCAGCATTCCGATAATTTGGCTGGTCTGTGAAATCCAACCACAAAAATTGTGCTCAATGCTCTTGAGGTCTCCTCATTTGGTATTTCCTCCCTAGACCTGAGGCTTTTATTCGAAGATAATTTCGTGCCCAGCTGCATAAATGTTTCACTGAAAGCTTAAAACAGCGATAATAGAAGACCATATCGACAAGCGGCCGGCAATCGGTCGAGTCGATAATGAAGAGAGGGGCAGGATGAGATGGCAAAAATTTTAATTACAAGCGCCACCGGGAGGTGTCTCCCCATCTGTTTCGACTCGTCTTCTCCAAACCGCGGGGGTTCCACTCCAATGTTTACCGGCATCTCATTACCACCTCGCCATGCCGTGTCGAAACACCTAAAGCCGACCAATTAATTTATTTCTGAACCTGCGTCGGGGGTGTGGGAACGCAGGGCTGCCATTATATGCGTTCAAAATATACCGCGCAAAGGATGTCATTTCCATAATGGGGGCTAAATTATGAAAAGCTCTCGTCGCAATATTGCAACCGCAAAACACCTGGGTTAAACGAAAAGGAGTATTTTTGAGAGAGGAATTTAAGCCTTACCTATAGGATTTATCATTTTTACTTTCTCTATCCGTCCCTTAAGCTAGAAGCAGTATTGGATTTACTCAAAATTCCTTTAATGAGATTTTAGCACAATTCAGAAACTGTCTGGGTCTCCGAATTCTAGGTTTGAATAAAAAAATTCCGGTTTCATTGAGTATGCATTTCACGTATTCAGTCTTCCCTTCCCCATTTGTATAGCCCCCTTTGACTAATATGGTCATATCGGGGGCTTTTAACTTATGAAGCAATTCTATATTTAACATTAGGCTGTCATTAGAGTAATTATTTTATAGCATTAAACACACATGCATTTATTCACTTCGAGACTTTGTGAGGGATAGGGAATAATAATTCTGGTTAAAGAAAAATTCCCTGCCCCAGCCGGAAATGGACCCTTGACTTCCGGGTGAGAAGACCCGGCTCGCTGACCACTCGATCACGGAGGTAGTCCATATTGAGTTATACTGTCTTAAAAGTGATCTATTTATGCAAATTATCGTTATTATTATTGTTCATACGTATTCTAAATAAACGCTTAAATGGGATCAAACCAATGAATAAGTCATTGACAGATATCCAGAACGAGGAGAAAATAGCATAAAAAAAAAATATCCCATTCAAAATGCGGTATTATCGAGATAGTTTCCTTGCAAGCAATTGTTGTACATATCTGAAAAGAAATGGATTCAAACGCATTTTCATACCCACATTCTATAGATTCTCTAAGAAGTGATTCTTAATAGACAACGAAAGTCCGGTCTTGCAAAATCATTTTCGAGAGATACTCCTTAGAAATTGGGCGAAATTCAGTCACCTATGATAGCCATCAACAGCTGTTTCTAGAAACCTCCCGTATACTATTTCAAAGCTAACAAAGCAATCCACTTTTTAAAAGATTTGATTATCGCGCCGAAAGTTTATTTGCATTAACATTAGGTGTAGAAACATAAACTTTTGCAAGAACGAAAATGGCTAGAAGTCAACGACAATGGCTAGAGAAAGTCATATGAACATTGACATTTGATTTTATAATGTATTGTATTCGATTCAAAAACTGAATACCGAGATTTCACCGGAAACACAGTTTTGAAGACCCCTGATTAAAAACAAATTAGAAAAAGGTCCGTGTGACTGTGTAGGTACAGCATAACTGAAAAACGATCAGCAGGTTAAAATGCAAAGCTTTATATTGAAGTTCAGTATCTTCCAAAGATGCGACACGAAGATTTTCAGGTAAATTCCCTCACCACTACCCTTTACACGGAAGAATTTTCAAAATTTTCGATTTTTTCAAAAATGGTTGTAAGGAGTTTGGTTAAAATGCCTTATATTAAAGCTATTTATGGTAAAACTGTGCATTGTAACAGTGCCATTTTATGCAACGGTTCTCACGTTCGCCTTGATATGTGACTATTCCGTGTTGTTTACGCATAACAGGAATCTTCGAAACGTGAGACTTCCTGATTCTTCTCCAAGCTTCGGCTTCCAGAAGCTTACAGGAAGTACTATGGCATTTTTTTTTCAGCTCTAAAATGAGGAAAAAATGCAGTGCAATATTGTTGTGCTGTGTACTGAGTCGTGTGTAACTGGAGTGTTAGCGTGCTGTGGTGCGCAAGCCATGGGCGGCGCGCAGCAGTAAACTGTCTACACGTCGAGTGAATTATTTGCAGCAGTGAATTTAAGACTTTATGTAAACAATGTTGAACCAATAAAGATATTTTATGTTGCATTTTCTAGGAATAGCCTCTAAAACTATTTTCATTATGAAGGACATTTTCATAACTGAGAAATCGCGAGAAATAAAACTTATACACAAAAAATATCTACACATTTTTTTGTGGAGACGACCATTTCTGAGTTCTTTGTATTTGTTTCAATTTTAAAATACTTACAGTATCCTCAAATGGGATGCCATTAATCGTTTTACTTTCTCTTGCCCGTATATACAAAGTACATGCTGGATAGAGAAGATATTGTAATTCATCGAAAAATTCGATGTCGAGATTTCACCGTCAATACATATTTTGAGACCTCCTGAATAAAAAAAAAATCATTTAAGAATCGTGTCTGCGGGCGTGTGTATGTGTCTGTGGGCAGCACAGCTCAAAAAAGAGAAGTTGGTTTAATACCAAACTCGAAATTTAAGTTCAGTATCTTCCTAGAGTGCGACACGAAGATCTTTAAGAAAATCCCCCCTACTACCCTTTCCATGGAACAGCTTTCGAAATGTTTTATTTTCTCAAAAATGGCTAACGATTTTTTATTAAAATGTCATATACTTAAGATATTTTCATGACAAACAAAACGTATATCTTGAATTTTCTGGGAATAGCCTCTGAAGACCTCTTCATTCTCGACGAATTTTGTATGACTGGTAAACCGTAAGAGACGGACAAAAACTTACTCCACAAAAAATGTAGACCTTATTAAAAACACACACCGTTTTCGAGATATTCCGAGTTGCTGGTTCGGTTTTAAGATACTTAAGCTTTTCTTAAAACGGAGACATATTTTTCTCGTCTCTTTTGTTTGCTACTATCAAACAAAGAAAACAGAATTTCAATTGTTTCACGTACCAACCGGCTTTTACAAGTTTTGACTATTGCTTTAGCTTAGTGTATTGCTTATTTCCATTCTACTTACAAGAAAGCAGTAATTTGACCAATTCTGGCAATGTTTATCTTGATTAGCGCAAAGGAAATTAAAGAATAATATTTTGTATGGAAATTTTGATTGTGGAACAGCTAGAGAAAGTGCTGTGAACGGAACACATCAGATTTTCTGCTCTTGCCATCATATAGCCCCAAGTTTTAAAATATTTGACTATCACTTAAGTTCACTGTTTCATTTTATATCTATGTAATAAAACAATTATGCAAACTTTTATCAGATTATCGTGAAGTTTAAAGAATAAGCGTTTGTAAGAATAATTTGTGGAAGAATGGGTAGAGAATGACATGTAACACATTAGATTGTTTTTTTTAAATTAAGCGCTAGCAGCTGGAAACAGTCCTCGCAGCACTGCATTTTCAATAGACGGAAGAGCGGACAAGTAACACATGTTACCTTGGCCGGTGCCGGTAGCTGTGTCGATAAATAACCCGTTATAACAGAACCTTGTCTAGCTATACACATGCAGAGCAGAACAGAGGGAAGGCTGGAGTCCTCCCGGTAGCCGAGGACGATGTCAGGGCGGACTTCCCCCGTGCCATGTTTCCGACGCCCTTTCTAATGAGCACCATTCACTAGTATCTGTGTTCCGGATTCCGCAACGCAGGAGGGCTTTGGTCTCTTCTGCAAGTAATGAGATTGATAACGAAACAACTGTACCAGTTCCTTTGACAGAAACCACGTTGCTTTCCCAGACCATACGCGAAATCATTCTTTGAAGAGAATGTGGAGGCTATCGGATGCGGCTTTTAGCACCTACCAACATCCGCCATACACGCCGGACTGTGGTATTTGGTATGTTGAGGCTAGGAAACAAAGGTCTTACAGAATGCCACACTTACAAAGAAATTAGGTTGTATACAAATAAACTGATATACATGAACGTAAAATCTGATATGCTTCATTCACAACGACTTTATCGCCCTCCGTAATCTAATGGTTACCATATACCCAAGCTCGCGGGTTCAAACCCGGCGGATTTACGGCACGTAAAAAGAACCTCAATCCTGAGCAAAATTGAACTGTCTTTTACGACCAGTACAGAATGAGACGCTGAGAACCACAGTAAGCGTCCACAAATAAAATAAAAATCTCCTTCACACGACTTTATATACTGTGTAACAAATTATTATTAAAAAGCTTATTCTTCTATTTACTTCATGCTAATCGAGACAAAGATAAGCAGAAATGGACTGGTTACCTGCTTCCTTGAAAGTAGAGCGTAAATAAGGAAATACACTACACCAAAGCTGTTGCCATGATCGAAATTCGTTTCTTTGCATGGCCAGGAGTTGACAAATTCACGTTCGAGAAAATTCTAAGTATTTTAAAATTGAAATTACTAACAAGGAATACCTCGAAAATGGCCAACTCCACGAGTAAAAAAAAAGTCATTCATGTAAGTTTCTCTAGATGTTCCACATGCAAACTATTCTTACAAGATATTATTTTGTTATCCACATCATGCTAATCGCGATAAGCATTAACAGAAATGATATTATTACCTGGTTCCTTTTAAGTTGAAGGGAAATAAGGGAATACATTAGGCTAAAGTGATAGTCAAATAAAAAACGCTGGTCCTATTTGGAACAATTGAAGTTTAGTTCGCTTCGCATGGACTGCAGTAAAACAAGAGAGTTGAAATGAAAGATGACTTCCTGTATGATAAAAGTTACCTACTTAAAAATGGGATCCAAAAACAAGGAATATTTCAGAAACAGTCAACCATGCATAAAAAACGCATATGACATACATTATGTGTTTTAAAAAGATATATACTTTTTGTGTAGTAAGCTTTTGTCTATCTCTTATGAATTACAAGTTATGTAAAATTCATCCAGAATAAATAGGTTCTCAGAGATTATATTCAAAACATTTAAGATAAACATTTTACTTGTCAAGTAAATATCTTAATATACGTCATTTTAAATCGTTAGAGGCATTTTGGCAGAACAGCAAAATTTTAAAAAATCTATCCAAGTAAAGGGCAGTGCAGGGATGGGGGGATTTTCTTCAAAATCTTCGTGTGTGGAAGAGCGGTTAGAATTTTAATTAGCAACTAGGAAAGGCCTTACTAAACGCTTGACTATGACCTAGGTGGCTGGGGTTTAATCTCAGGTGACCGCAAACGGGATTTGTGGTGGACGAAACGGGATTCTGATTAGGAAGAATTATACAGGGTTACTACAAAAGAAATAGACAACTTCAACTGCCTGTAAAACAAAAACTATTAGAGATAGCAACCTAATTATTTTGGAGGTATCTTGAGAAACTCTCAAAGTTTCGTTTGTTACTATTGGTAACGCTGTAGTGTTTTTTTTTTTGTTGTTGTTGCAGAAGCTGAAATGGCGGAAAATCCTGTGGAAAAGGCATATTGCGTGTTGGAATTTGCTAGAACGCAATCAGCAACTGTCGTCCAACGACATTTTAGAACACGTTACCACAAAACGCCACCGACTAGACAATCAATCTACGACTGGTATAGAAAATTCGAGACAACGGGATGTTTGTGCAAAGGGAAGAGCTCGGGAAGACCAAGAGTTTCGGAAGAAAACGTTGAACGTGTTCGTTCTGCCTACATGAGAAGCCCACAGAAATCGACATCTAGGGCAAGCATGCAATTACAAATTCCACAGCAAACTGTATGGAAAATCTTGCGGAAGCGACTGCACATGATGCCTTACAGATTATAGATGTTGCAGTTTCTGAGTGAAGAAGATAAGGTCATACGGCGTGACTTTTGCATCGACATGTTGCGACATGATGAAGACGATGCTGGTTTTTGTGAGCGCATCATTTCATTTTTGTGGTAACGTGTTCTAAAATGTCGTTGGACGACAGTTGCTGATTGCGTTCTAGCAAATTCCAACACGCAATATGGCTTTTCCACAGGATTTTCCGCCATTTCAGCTTCTGCAACAACAAACAAAACACTACAGCGTTACCAATAGTAACAAACGAATCTCTAATAGTTTTTGTTTTACAAGCAGTTGAAGTTGTCTATTTCTTTTGTAGTAACCCTGTATTTAAGTATAGATTAAATTATTATTTTGATTTATTTAAATATTACGGGATGATTATTTTTTCATGTTTTTAATTTTTAAACTCTGAATCCTGCAATTACCCTCGCTATTCGTTCTACCAGTTGCTCCATCGCCTTTTCTTTCATCCATTTCGCCTTCATTTTCTCGTTTTACATCCCTCATTCCTGGATGCTCTATCCGATCAGTAGTCCGCTGCTCCTCAATAAGCAAAGACATCGGCTTGTAAGTCCTGGGGGGATAGTGTAAGTCCTCCAAATGAGGAGGGAAGCAGTGCAACCAGGTAGGACACATCGGGGACCAACAGGAATGGACACTAGGGCTACGCAGTACAAGAACACTAACTTCTTAACTCGTATAGTCGCACTGACACTATCAACTTCAGTTTCTCTCCTACAGTCGGAGAGATTGGTAGCTCCGTCACTCTGTTGCCACTTCGTCCCGTCCATGACTACAACACCAATCCCCTCAGTCGCTTGTCAGGGGCTCTTCTCCTAAATCATCTTCATCATCAACTTCATCTTCATGGTTGCTTCTAAAGGCAATGTCACTATCATTGCCATTGCTTATATTTACAATTACATTAGGATTACTCGGCGCCAACTGAAACTGCATTGAGGAGCGTTTGTTACATCATTACTTACTAGCATGAATCTATTGGCAGAGAGGTACACACACCTCTCATTAGCTGAAATAGCGCGCTGGCTATCAGGGATCACTATGGATCTCCCCGAGTTTAATCTGCTGCTTCACATCAGGAGCACATCCCATATTTGTGTCTACCCCTTATCTCTATTTGTATGTATACATACACTGCATTTATTATCAAGATATTTAAAATACAATTATTAAATACGAGGGCTCTCATAACAAAAACCTAACAAAGAAAGCACCAACATTTTGTGGGAAAAACATCTTTATTTCTCTGCATAGTTTCGTTTCAGCACGAGGCACGTTTCCCAGCGGTGTTCAATAGTTTCTATACTCTGGTTACAGTCAGAAATATCGACTGCAGACTCCACCTCTTCATTGTCGGCAAATCTTCTACCACCAAGCCATTTCTTCAAGTTTGGAAACAGAAAATAATCAGAGGGTGCTAAATCTGGCGAACAGAGTGCATGAGGAAGCAATTTGCACGTTAACTCATTGATTTTGGCCATGGCGATAATGGACATGTGAACTGGTGCATTGCCTTAATAAAACAAAACTTTCTTTTTCACTAAATGCGGCCGTTTTTCGCTCGACTTCATCATTCAAACGCTGTAACAAGTTCACATTATATTCGACATTGATTACTTTTCCTTATAATCAATGAAAATTATCCCGCGTGCGTCCCAGTAAACTGACGCAATAACCTTTCTTGCAAATGGAGTTATCTTCGCCTTCTTTGGAGCCGATTCTCCCCTTCCAATCCACTGTTTTGATTATACCTTCGACTCAGGTGTGAAGCGGTGGACCTAAGGTTCATCCATTGTTATGAATCAACGCAAAAATTCAGCTTGATTGAAGCTAAGCATTGCCAAACATTCGACGAAACATCCTCACGACGATATTTTTGTTTACTGTGAGCAAACGCGGCACCCACCTTCTCATATTCAAAGTTTCAGTCAGTATGCAATGTACAGAACGTTTTGAAATGTTTTCAATGTCTGCTAGCTCGCGCAATTTCAATTGACAGTCATTCAATACCATTTTGTGGATTTTATTTACAATTTATGGATTGGTAAGCTTATCTGGTCGACCACTGCGATGTTCGTCTTGACAACTTCAACGGCCGCGATTAAACACTGCACCTAATATTTCACTGTTGTAAACGAAGGAGCAGACTCCCCCAAAGTAGAGTCTAGCCAAACTTTAATATTAGTTGTACTAAGACCTTTCATGTATCAATTAACGATGACCAGTTTTATCCATGTTTACAAATTCGCTGAGAGCATTCATTAATGATGGCTGCCAAACAAATCTAAACAATGTAAAATTGCCAAACTTCAAACTTAAGCTTTTAAAGTTGGTACTTGTTCTCAGTGTTGTTTGAAACGACAACCGCTATCTATACCTCAGGTCAGATACTTCTGGGACAGCCACTATACATATCAAAGCATTGAGTGGGATGGCTCGGGCGGTAACGCCTGTGGCCCGATTTGGGAGGTTCTGCGTTCATATCGTGGGTCATGGCTGTTTTTTTTTTTTTTTTTTTTTCCACAGTATCCTTCAGTCCTCAAGGTAAATATCGCGTTGGATATTTAGTACCACGTTCGAAGTCCTATCTGCAGTCTAAAACAATAGTAAAACTGAAAACGGAAGATAATTGCGAGCCCGCTGCTATCTATTCACAGACAATGAAATTAGCTGCATTGGGTGGCAACCCAGTGTCAGTTGCTTTTCGAGGAGCAAAGTGGTATGGTGTAATGGGATGAGACCTCGAAGGTTGGCTGTATTCAGTCTAAATAAAGACAGTACAGAACAGGACGATTTATTGAACCAAGTCGCGAAGATGGTACGGGGAAAACGATTAATGGGGTATCTCCCATAACAGGTCCATCGCGATATCACCAATAGTTAGAGATGCCTAAAATAGATAGAATTAAAAAATTGAAATGTTCCATCACATGACTTTTTTTACTTATTGTTCAAAGACTTTCTCTTCTATGTACTTCATGCTAATCGAGGTAAACTTTAGCAGAAATGGTCTTGTTACTTGCTTTCTTGTAAGTAAAAGGGAAATAAGAGAATACACTAGGCTAAGGCGATATTCAAATCTTTTAAAAGCTGGTTGCTATGTGATTGAAATCCATTCCTTTGCATGGCTAGGAGTTGAATTCGATTGAAATGTATTCCTTTGCATGGAGTTGACAAATCCCCGTATGATATTTTAAGTATTTTAAAACTGAAATCATAACAAGGAATAACTCGGATGTGGTCAATTATACGAAAAAAATGTGTAACATTAATTGTATTCAACCAGATCTACAGTTTTTGTGTATTAGTTTTAGTGTGTCACTTACTGTTTACCACTTATGCAAAATTCATCCACAATGGAGAGGTCTTCGGAAGCTAATCCCAGAAAATTCAAAGTATACATTTTAACTGACATGTAAGTATCCCTATCATATGGTATTGTAACCAAAATCTTTGGAACAAGTTTTGAAAAAATCAAAATTTTAAAAAATCTTTCCCTGTAAAGGGTAGTTTTGAGTGAGGGATTTTCTTGAAAGTCTTCATGTCGCATTCTTGAAAGATCCTGAACTTGACTACCAAGTTTGGTACTTAAGAGACTTTTCGTTTGTGAGTGTTGATGTATACGCACACATCAACACACACGTACCTTTTTTCTAAAATTACTTTTCTTTACAGAGAACCCAGTGAAATCTTGGTATCGAATTTTTGGGTAAAATTCAATACCGTCTCTACTTACTAGCGGTGCCCAACCTATAGCGCTAGAGGGGAAGTAGCGACAGGCAAAAACCTCTCCATCTATGACGTCGTTTTCTATCAGTAGCAGTGGCTTCAGCAACATTAATACGATTCGTATTATATGGGATGGTACACATATTACAAAAAAAAAAAAAAAAAAAAAAAAAAAAAAAAACTGCTAATCTGCTACAAACATCTAGCACAGTATTGAAAATATCTCCACTAGAAGTATGCGTTTCAAGAGAAACAAAGCTCTTCAATGACACTGAATTCAGTATCAATCCCCCCCCCCAAGCCCACTCGAAAATTCAACTGTATTTTTGCTGTGTTTAACGCCAGCTTTTACTACTTCAATGACATTGAATTCAGTATCAATCCCCCCCACTCAAAAATACAACTGTTTTTTTTTTTTGTTTTTTTTTTTTGTAGTGTTTAACGCCAGCTTTTACTACTTGTGGCAACGCAGGCGAAGGCACTGATGATACATGGACTGATGATGGAGCACCGGTGGAATACGATGGCGGGGGAAACCGGAGAACCTGGAGAAAAACCGCCCCTGTGCCGTATTGTCCACCACAAATCCCATATGCGGGCACCTGGGAGCAATCCAGGCCGTCTAGCCGAGCGGTATAACCACTCAGCCACCCGCGGCCATACAGCTGGTTGAGCTTCATCAGTTATGTCCCTGCAGTCATTCAATGTCATAGACAAATAAATTAATGACTTTATTTTTTCCTTTATTTGTTTCTCCATATTTCACCGCAATTCTTCCACGCACCTTGTCACGGTATTTCGAGATAGACTTACTGGTTTTAAAGTACGCATTACATTGGGACACACTTCCTCGGCGGCTATAATTAAGCAATCTTTAATGAACTACCCTTAATTAAAATACTTCATTCTCTTTGCACCGTGTTCAGCAATTCTTCAGAGATTGTGCCAATATTGTCAGGACGAAGGTCATCCAAAGTTGGTGTTTTAATATACTTTAGTTTCTGTATTCTTGCTTCACCTGCAAGAAATTATTTAAATGCACAATCAGTTTACAAGTTAGTTGATATAATCAAATTCAAGTGCTGTTACTGATTGCCATAATCAAAATGTTGTTTAATATTATATCGGTCGTGTCGAGAATAGAACTCAGTTAAACGTCACTGAATGAAGGGGAAATGCTCCCTGCCTGGTCATACACAAAACGAAGGAGGCAGGGTAACACGACTAGATGAAATTATGAGCTCATAAGAGCAGAGGTTGTCACCTCAATGCTATATAATAAGTAGAGAAAGTAAAAATTAAAGAAATGATTCCAAGTTTTAACGCTATACAAAACACTAACACACATATATAAATGTTTTAAATATTTTCAGCATTTTGTCTCACCTTAATAATTTTCGTATACAAAATTGATCATCGTCACAAATCACTGGATAAACGCTTCCCTTGACCGACCGCCAATGGTACATCACGGAACTACAGTTGTTGTATGTTACCTAAGTCCGTCAATCTAAAAGTTCAGTTGGAACGTGTAAAACAAAAAGCTGAAGGAGGCAACAGAGTGACATTTTGATCACTTTGGAGAGGTGGTCGCTGATTGCATCACAAGTTATTACCGGTCTCTGCGGGGGAGCTCTGACCGCGTCATTAATAACGTCGACACATCGCGGAAGTTGAGAGCACCATGGAAGGCCAGTACACAGCCTGTAGCCTGCGGTCGTTCCTAGAGTAAAATTGGTGAGGAAAAATCTGCACCAGTACTTCAGTTTATTTATGGAATACGTTCGTAAAGTTATGACTTTTTATATTGAGGACAGGGGCCTTTTACTTTCTCTATACGTGCCATGTACATAGTGTATAGAGAAGGTATTGTAATGCACCCAAAAATTCGATACCAAGATTTCATCGGAAATACATGTTTTGAGACCTCCTGTCCGTGTGTGTGTGTCTGTGGGTAGCATAGCTCAAAAACACCAAGCTCGTTAAACACCAAACTTGGTATTTGGGTTTGGTATCCTCTAAGGATGCGACACGAAGATTTTCAAGAAAATCCCCCCACTCCCAACTACCCTTTACATGAAACTTTTTCGAAAATTTTGATGTACTAAAAACTGGCTCTAACGATTTTGATTAAAATATCGTATATTAAAGATATTTTCCTGACAAATAAAGTGTAAATCTTGAATTTTCTGGGAATAGCCTCTGAAGACCACTTTATTCTGGATGCATTTTGCGTAACCACTAAACCGTAAGAGATGGACAAAAACTTAACACACAATTAATGTAGAGCACATTAAAACACACAATTTATGGTATATACACTTTTTTCGTGGAGTTGATCATTTTTGAGATATTCCTTGTTTTTGGTTTCAGCTTTGAAAAACATACTTTTCTCATACAGAAATTTGCCAACTCGTGTCCATACAAACAAATGAACTTCAGTCACATAGCAACCAGCTTTTGGCTTTCACTTTAACCTATGGTACTCCCTTATTTCGCTTCTACTTACAATAAAGCAAGAAATAAAACTATTTCTGTTAATTTTTTCTCGATTAGCATGAAATAAAAGAATAAGCTTATTAACAATAATTTGTTACAGAGATATAGAGAAAGTCATGTAAATGGAACACATCAGATTTTTAGAAATCACATTCTCAAGCGCACGATTTTATATATAGAAGTATAGAATTTTTGGATGGAATACAATACCATCTCTATACACTATATACATAGTACGTGTAGAGAAGTAAAAAACTGACGCATTCTATTCACATGACTTTCTGTATCTCTTCTCAAACTATTCCTACAAGAGATTATGCTTTTATATACATAGTGCTAATCGAGACAAACATTAACAAAAATGGTCTTACTACTTGCTTCCTTGGAAACAGAAGGGAATACAATAGGATAAAGCGATACTCAATTTTTTTAAAGCTGATTAGTAAGTGAAACAATTGAAACCCGCTGTCTTTGCATCGCCAGGAGTAAAACAAAAGAGAGATGAAACGAATAGCAGCTTATCGTTTGGGAAAAACAATAAGAATTGAAAAATTGAAATGAATAACAAGAAGAAACTGGAAATGATTAATTCTACAAAAAAAAATAAATAAATAGAAAAAAAATAAATAAAGCTGTATATGAAATAAAATGTGTGCTTTAATGAGATCTACATTATAGTGTAGTGACTTTTTGTCCTTTACGGTTTACCAGTTGTGCAAAAGTTATCCAGAATAAAGAAGACTTCAGAGGTTACTCCGTTGAAATTCAAAACATATACGAGATAATTTTATTTGTTTGTCTGTTTTTTGTCATGCAAAAATGTTTAATATAAGGGTATTTTAATGAAAATCATTGGAGCCATTTTGAGAAAACGAAAATTTTGAAAAATCTTATATGTAAAGAATAGCGGAAGGGGATTTTCTTGAAAACTTTCGTGTCCCATCCTTGGAAGATATTACACTCAAATACAAACTTTTCGTTTATAGTTATGCTGTACACAGATGAATCTTTCCCTAAACATGAGTTTTTTTTTTAATTTGGAGGTCCCCAAAACATAAGTTTCTGGTGAGGTGTCGGTATCGATTTTTTGGGTAGAATTCAATACCTTCTCTACCTACCATGTATGTTCATAGTACTCGCTAGAGAAGTAAAATGATTCAAATGTGTTACACTTAAAAGTGTAATATGGCGTTTATACGAGTACAATCTATCAGTTTGAGCTCCTCTCTCTCTCTCTCTCTCTCTCTCTCTCTCTCTCTCTCTCTCTCATTCACAGACGGTTTTATACTTTTAGGAATCACAAAGTATGTACTGAAATATCCCTAAGGAACGATTATACTGTTTTAAAATGTATTTTAAGTTTCTTACAGTACAGAGTCCTTAGAAAAAGATAGTGAAACAAATTATTTTTGGTAGATCTTTTTTTTATTTTCATTTTTCAATATAATCTTTTTTTAGCTCGAAACACTATTCCCAGCGTTTCTCAACTGCATTAAGCCTTCCAAGTAGAATTTCGGAAGGTCCTCAAAACAGGCATCTGTTTGGGAAATGACATCTTGATTAGACATGAATCGGATAGGTAAAACGCAATGCTATGGCCGGGATTAGATAGAATCAGGATCTCCTGTTATCGAGCCGATTGCCCTACCACTGCGCTACCAAGGCAACATACCGGCACGGCATTAAATTTCACTACTGACTCGCATGTTTCTCGGTAAACCACCAGGTGATCTCAAATTATTTAGAAACGGTAAACTCAATGGCAACTTACAATGTCGTAAGTATTTTAAGTCCCAGGATTAATAGCATAGCCCACTATTATGGGCAATTAATGTTGATAAATTGTTTTTCCCCACAAGTCGTATGTAGGACAGGAGTTGGATAGGTAGAGTCAGACTGAAAAACTCAATAAAATAGCCGGGATTTGAACCACGGATTAGACGTGAATCGTTTTCGCCGAGCCACTTTAACTGCCATCTAGTAGAGACAACGGTTACTAAATGCATACTTCTCTGGATCTTCTAACGACTTATTGAACGTACCTCCCATGTGTATTACGATTATGATATTACAAATATATCGTATACAATTATACAGAAACTTTGTGTAGAGGTTACAATTCATTAATTGACCTCAAATATTAAAGTTACAAGTCGATTACCATAAGGTCGTATGGCATTTCCGTTTCAATCTTCTATATCTCGCTGCTGTGGCAAGTTTAGCGAAATTTGATTAAGCAGATTGTTGGAATGGTTGGTGGTGGATTTATAAAGATGATTGTAGCAGGAAGAAAGAGTTGAAGCTACAGTAGATACAGAAATACCAGAGTGTAAGTTAGTATTGTGGTAGTATTGCGTCCGCTATTATGCGCAAGACCCTATTTTGTAAGTGTTTGAAAGCTCTGTATTTGGGATTTTGAAACGGAGCTTCATATCAAGGATCCATACATACAAATTGGCCTGATTACGGAAAAGTATAGCTATGGTTCTCTTTGGTATAAGAACACTGGGGATGTTTCTTTAATATTCAATTGGTCAAGTCTGTGACGTATTTTATAAATTAATAAAGTGATGTGAGTTTTGTAGGAGAGTTTGGTATTTAGTGTCAGTCCCAGGTACCTGTCTCAGCTTGTACCTATTTCTTGGCCTGCAAGGATGATCGAGTATTCTATTTTTATTTTGTAAATGAATTTTACTAGCTTTGATTTTTACTTTCTCTACACGTACTTGGTGCATAGTGTATAGAGAAGCTATTGTATTCCATCCAAAAATTCGATACAGATATTTCACCGGAAATGTATGTATTGAGCTTCTCTGAATCCAAAAAATAATTTTAGAAACATGTCCGTATGTGTGTGTCTGTGGAAAATAGCTCAGAAACTAAAAGACCGTTAAATATAAAACTTGGCATTTAAATTTATTATCTACCAAGGTTGCGACACGAAGATTTTCATGAAAATCGCCGCAGCCCGTTCTACTCTTTACATAGACAAAATTTTGAAATGTTTGTTTTTCTCAAAATTGGCTCTAAAGATTTTGACTAAAATAGCATTATTAAACACATTTACAGGACACATAAAATGTATATCTTGAATTTTCTGAGAGTAGTTACTGATAAATTTTGCTGAATTTTGCATAAATGGTAAACCGCAAGAAATAGACAGAAGCTTACCACACAAATAATGTACATTTCATTAAAATACAATTTATGTCATATACGTTTTTAGTGTAGAGCTGACTGTTTCTGAGATAGTCATTGTTATTAATTTCAATTTTAACCTACGTAGCTTTTCTCAAACGGCAAGTCCACTTCCGTGGTGTAATGGTTACCATACTAGATATATGAAGCATATACCCAAAGTCGCGGGTTCAAACGATGGATTTTTTCGCATGGCTTCCTTCGGAAGGGAAGTAAAGCAGTTGGTCCCGTATCGTAGATTTACGGCACGTAAAAAAACCTCAAGTGATAAAGAGGCCTCTAAGCAAGATTAATCGGTCTTTCACGCCCAATATGTTTTATAGTGTTTAACGCCTGCTTTGGCACCGCAGGCGACGACTCTGATATACATGGAATGAAGTTGAAGCACCGATGGAATGCGATGGCGTGGGAAACTGGAGTACCCGGAGCAAACCCAGCCCTGCACCGCTTTGTCCACCACAAATCCCATATGCGGTTGCTTGGGATTGAACCCCTACCGATCTCGGTGGCCGCGCTCGCTAAAGTGACTCGCTTTGGCGCTTCGTGGTGCACAGGATCGTGGGTTCGAGTCCCGCCTTGGGCATGGGTGTTTCTGTGTTTGTGTATGTATATGTAAAAGGAAAACGTTAAGAATAATAAGGTCTACAAAGGAAAAGTAGGAAACTGGAAAAAATGAATACAGCGCCGGAGTCCTGACAAGACTCCGGAACTGTATTTAAAAAAAAAAAAAAAAAACCAGGCCACCTAGATGAGGAATATAGAATGAGACGCTAAGAACCACAGTGCTTAAAGAGCATCCATACATAAAACACTATATCCATTTTTTTTTTCAACGGCAAGTCACCTTTCGTTTCATCTCTCATTTTATTGCTAGCCATGCAAAATGACCAGAACTTCCACAAAAATAATTAAAATTAAACCCACCAACATTAATGTTAACAATTCTCTCTCCATTTTACTATGCTGTTTCACATAACAACCATTTTTTAAAACATTTGACTATAGCTTTAGCCTTGTGTTTTCCCTTATTTGTCTTCTACTTACAGGGAAGGAATTAGACCATTTCTGCTAATCTTTATCTTGATTAACATGATGTACATAAAATAATTTTTTTTAAGAATAGTTTGTTTGCAGCATAGGTATTAAAAGTCATGTAAATGGAGCACATCAAAATTGTTTAATTATTAGATGAAATGCAAAATCCCTGGAAAGTTGTAGAGAATGCACAAAAGCTGACTGCAATTGTTCCTTGTGGAACTCGAAATGGCTCATTTATGCTTTACAGACATCCTAAGAAACTCTGTCTTACTCTGAGGAAATGAAAGCGTGAGATTCAAAATACTTACACAATAATCAGACGCGACGTCCCCTTTTTTCCTTGAAGAACCATTATTTTGGTGCGTTCGACCGGTGCAACAGGAAAAAGCAACGAATCGCGTAACAGAGCTGTTGCTAGCATTCCATTTAATGAGTGGGGAAAACAAAACACTGTGCAGCAGTGCCTTACCTACTCTTTTTAATTACAGCGCCCCCTGCAATGTTTATAAACACGGAATTTACTGTACCTACTGTTTTAGCAACGAACAGCAACCCCTAGCTTTGCCTGTGCATCCGTACTTCAACTGGTGTGCGCATTTGGGGTAGCTATGCGTGAAAAACTTTCGCGAAACCTTTCTGGTATGCTGGCTTAGAAGCAACGAAAATAAGGCAACACATCGTCAAGTCAAATTTGATATTTTTTCTTTCTCTAGCATGCATATACAATGTATATAGTAGGTAGAGAAGCTATTGTATTCCACCCAAAAATTCGATACCGAATTTCACAGGAAATACATGTTTTGAGGTCTCCTGAATCCAAAAAGGCTTTTTAGGTGTGTGTGAACAGCATATCTCAAAAAAAAGCGGATGCGTTCCATTCATATGACTTTGTCTAGTTCTCTACCAAACGATTCTTAAAAAGTTTACTCTTCTACTTCATGCTAATCGATATAGGCATTAGCAGAAATAGTAGATATTATTACTTGCTTCCTTCTAAGTAGAAGGAAACTAACGGTATAGACTACGCGAAGCGGTAGAAAGCTGGTTGCTATGTGCTTTCTATTCTCTTTCTTGCATGACCAGTTGTTGACAAATTGCCGTAGTATTTTAAAACAAACTAATAACAAGGAATATCTCGGGAACGACTTATTTCACAAAAAATGTATATGATTTGTCTATCTCTTACGGTATACCAGTTATGAAAAAACACAGACTATTTACTTACCTATGTGCTATTTACAAAGCAAAGTAACGAGAAGTTGGTTAAATACCAGACTCAACGCCGCTCCTTAAGTTAAGTGTCTTCCAAGGATGCGACACGATGGTTTTCGGAAAATCCCACAGCTACCCTTTACATGAAACATTTAAAAAGAATATTTTCCCAAAATTGGCTCTAACGATCTTTATTAATATACCATATATACATTCTGTCAAGAAAGTATTGGGAATTGATCATTTAAAAATCCTGTTTAAAAGGGGATTCGAAATTATTGTTGTCGCTAAGTTGGTACAAATTTCATCTATACCCACGCGGAGTTTGATCATCTGTCATCTAGTTTGTTTACAATACGTCATTTTGTTAGTTCATCTCAAAGGTGATTTGCGATTTTACGATGGATACAAATATTGAACAAAGAATCTGTCTCAAATTTGCATTGCAAATGGTATTTCGTGTGCCGAATCACTGAAAATGTTACAGGGCTTACGGTGAATCGACTTTATCAAAAACACGTGCATATGAGTGGTACAGTGCATTCAAAAGTGGTCGAGATGTGGTGGAAGATTTTCCTCGCTCTGGTCGGCCATCAACGGTTTCAACTGAACTGAACATCGCTAAAGTGAAGAAAATGGTGTCTGAAAATCGTCATTTACGTCTGAGAGAGATTGCCGCTGAACTTTGTGTGTCTCACGAATCGATTCGTACCATTTTAAACGATTGTTTGGACATGACACGCGTTGTAGCTCGGTTAGTTCCGAAAGACTTGAGTTTTCTACAAAAACTCAATCGCGTAAATATTGCTGAAGACATGCTAGAACGAGCCAGTTCCGGCCCCACATTCATGAAACGCATTGTAACTGGTGATGAGACGTGGGTTTACGAGTTTGACACTCAAACCAATCAACAAGCTTCCGAATGGCGCCTTCCAACTGAACCGAAACCTAAAAGGGCACGTCAAACTCGATCAAAACTGAAGGTCATGTTGACAGTTTTTTTCACTATCGCGTTGTCGTGCACTCAAGAGTTCTTGTCAGAAGGTCAGATGATAAATAAATACTATTATCTGAGCGTTATGCGGCGTTTGAGAGAACAAATACGACGAAAAAGGCCAGATTTGTGGAACGACAACTCATGGATTCTGCACCACGATAACGCACCAGTTCACAAGGCTATCATTGTGAACAAATTTCATCGAACAGCCACCGTATTCACCTGATCTGGCTTCTGCTGATTTCTTTCTCTTTCCAAAACTCAAGTTACCACTTCGAGGCACCCGTTTTCAGTCGATAGAAGACAAAGGAAAACTCGCGGCGACAATTGACATCGATTCCTAAAAGTGCCTACAAAAAATGTTTTGATGATTGGATTATTCATTGGCATAAATGTATAATTTCAGAAGGGGCCTACTTTGAAGACAATAAAATTGGACGAATAATTCATTTTTTGTGTTTTATTGACCAATTCCCGGAACTTTCTTGACACAGTAGTACAATAGTTTCATGGTAAATGAAATGTACATCTGGTATCTTTTGGGAACATCTTTGAAGAGCTCTTCATTCTGGACGACTTTTGTGTAGTTGGTAAACTGTAAAATATAGACAAAAACTAACTAAAATTTGTGTCATACACATTTTTTCTAAGTTCCGTTTCCGAAATATTCCTGGCGATTCGTTTCATATCTCTTTTGTTTTCCTACGACGCAAAGAGAACGAATTTCAATTGTTTAAACATAGCGACGACTTTTTAAAAGATACCGTCTCTAACTCCATGTACTACGTGTTAGAAAAAGTAAAATGACTGCATAGTTTAAAATTCTCTAAGTAGATTTTGCCAAATGCCCAATGACTTCATAAATACATAACATTCAATCACAATAAAATGATCTACCCGGAGTATGCACTAAATTCAATTCTCTATTATATTCCCCGTGTCAATGTAAAACAGTATATTTTAATCAAAATCGTAGGAGCTGAAACAAAAATGCTTTCGTATAAAACGTAGTTTGGGATGGCCAGAGATTCTTGAAAATCTTTGTGTTGTACCCTTAGAAGTTGTCGAACATAGTTACGCAGCTTGGAATTTATCCCCAGTAAGAGAAAAGGGAAGAGTAAAAACAAATCTGATGTGTTTCACTCACATGACGTTTTTTAGCTGTTCTATAAAAATGCTCCTTATAAAAGATTACTTTTATCTACGTTATGCTAATCAAGATAAACATGGCCATAATTGATCTCATTACTTGCTTCTTTTTAAGTAGAAGGCAAATAAGGGAATACACCCGGCTAAAGCGATAGTCAGATCTTTTAACCGGTCACTAAGTGAAACAAATTCTCTTTGCTTATTAGGAGTAAACAAACGAGAGACGAAAAGAAAGGTGTCTCTCGTTTGAGAAGGCTTTAAGTGCCTTAAAAGAGAAACCAATGACTCAGAATATCACGAAAGTAATTTGGTTTAAAAAAAAAAAAACGTAAATGACAAATTGCGTGTTTTAATGAGATCTACATTTATTGTGTAGTAAGGTTTTGTCTACCGCTTACGGTTTATTAGTTATACAAAAGTCATCGAGAATGAAGGTGAGTATTCCGAGGATATACATTTAGTTTCTCATAAAAATGCGTTAATCGTATACATTTTAATAAAAATCGTTTGATCAAAATTTTCTAAAAACGTTCCATGTAAAGGGTAGTTGTTGCGGAGGGATTTCCCTGAAAAGTTTCGTACCGCATCCGTGAAAGATTCCGAACTTAAATACTAAGTTTAGTATTTAACTGACTTTTCGTTTTTGAGTTCTGCTATCCATAGATACGCAGGCCTTTTTCTAAAAATGTTTTTTTATTATTCAAAGTATCCTAAAACAGTATTTCTGGTGAAATCTCGGTATCGAATGGAAAATGGAATTTGTGAGTATAAAAATATACTAAAAGTACTGTTAATGGAATCAATGTTTTGTTTTGCTCTTAAAAGTTGAATTTTAGGAGATTTTTTTGGGGGGGAGGAAGGGCCTTTGTTTAATCTTATTCAATTCACATCTCATCAACACAAAAGTACAATATGTTCTCTACTAAGTACACTGTACACACAAGTAAGAGAAAGTAAAAATCTGATGTGCTCCATTCACATGACTTTCTCTATATCTCTGTAAATTATTATTGTTAATAAGCTTATCTTTTATTTGTTTCTTGCTAATCGAGAAACATTAGCAGAAATAGTCTTATTTCTTGCTTTATTGTAAGTAGAAGCGAAATAAGGGAGTACCATAGGTTAAAGCGAAAGCCAAAAGCTGGTTGCTATGTGACTGAAGTTCCTTTGTTTGTATGGACAGTTCCTGTATGAGAAAGTATAGTTTTTCAAAGCTGAAACCTAGAAAAAGGAATATCTCAAAAAAACGATCAACTCCATGAAAAAAATACATATAACAAATTAACGTGCTCTACATTTTTTGTGGGTTAAGTTTTTGTTCATCTCTTACGGTTTAGTAGTTATGAAAAATTCATCCAGAATAAAGTAGTCTTCAGAGGCTATTCCCAGAAAATTCAAAATATACATTTTATTTGTCAGGTAAATACCTTTAATATACGATATTTTAGGCAAAATCGTTAGCGCCGTTTTTTAGAAAATAAAAATTTTCGAAAAAAGTTCCATGTAAAGGGTAGTTTGGGGTGGGGGGATTTTTCTCAAAATCTTCGTGTCGCATTCCTGGAAGATACTAAACTTAAATACCAAGTTTGGTATTTTACCGACTTTTCGTTTTTGAGTTATCGTGTTCACAGACACACGGACCTTTTTCTGAAAACACTTTTTTTGGATACAGGGGATCCTAAAACATATATTTCCGGGGAAATCTCGGTATTGAATTTTTTGTGGAGTGCAATACATTCTCTATACACTGTACATAGTGAGTATAGAGAAAGTAAAAATCAGAAGTTTATTTTCTAAACCTAGTTTTATCTTATGCTTCATTAAAATGAAAATGAATAGATAAACTTGACGAGTTAATAAAGCATATTACTTATTTAAAGCTTGCCCAGAAGTGTTATATAACTGTTCTGGGCAGTAAACACTGTGGAGAAGTATACCACACAAGGACACTTTTTCGTTTTTTTAAAATGGATACACACTGTTCTCCATAATGTTTACAACACGTTTCTGTGTACAATAATGTTGGTACCTTTCAATTTTGCAGCATTCTATCGATCTACTTCAGTATTGAAGCTTGGCCACTCCATCCAGAACTAACAGCAGACACCCCCCCAAAAAAAATTAAAGGGAAATGACTTCAAAGAGTCCTTTACGGAACTAGTTGTTTTGTTTTTCCTCCTGCGTTGGTAGCACTGTACGGTCGACAAAGTTCTCCGGCCTGATTAATGACTTTGCCGGCAGTAGTTAGCGCTTTGTACATTTCCCAGCCTGGGGTGGAGATATTTTGTGAATAATGACACGAGGAAAATGGGCAGAAAAGTAGTTGTTGTCGAGTATGCGTGCGTATGTCCAGGCAACGCTCACCCCAGCGCGCTCTGACGGGCAATTTTTTAATGCTAAAGCTCCTTGTCACTTTTTTTTAAGGTCTCTCTGGTCTTTGGTAATTTAACTTTTAAAAAACGCTGATACTGAAATTGGCTTTTACTGAAAGTTTGCCAACCTACTTCATTTCTGGTGTAATGGACACCAGAGAAGCCCTAGAAAATTCTGAAGTGTATTTAGTTTTTAGTATCTAAGATGTATAGGGCCACTAAATTATAAGGTAACCCCTCTCGCGGCCACTCTAAACTGTGCGAGAGAACTATAAATTGCCGGGAAAATTGAGCGGTAAAGACGCACTGATGTCCTTACCATAAGGTAAATGCTGAAATTCTGCAGCATTTTAAGTAAAATGTTCTCGCTCACTCGCCTAAACTCAGCAACAGGAATCCTTGTAATTAACAGGGACTTAGAGATAACATCATGTAAGAAATTGCGACGGTCACTCCTGCCCATCGTCATCTACCCTTATTTATTATTAAGGTTAGCATTTTGGGGGACGATAGAGGGACACATGCTCATACCAGTTGTATACCTACCAAGTAGAGACCGAACTGCATTGGCGACTGCACGCGCCGCATGTAATATGTTGGTGAATGTTGTTCGACGCAGCGGTATACTATGCTGTATATTACAATACTGTTTTACTTTGATCATGCTCTTTAATCAAAATTGTAAAATCTCTTGCTTCAAATGGATTGCATGAAGATTTGCCTCGAGCTCTGAAAGCTGTCATTGAACTTGTACATGCAATTAATCAGAGACTCGTGTCACCTGTTTTAGACCTTGTGAAAAAGAAAGTGAAGACAGAGTTTGGAAAAAATGTCGGAATTTCAATAATGCGTAAAATACGGAATGTGCTACTAGGTATTGCTATTGAAATAATTGCTGATGGAGTATCTTACCAAATAGTCGATGATGTCTCCTATTTCCGTTTTGCTACAATCACATCTTGTGATATGGAGCAAAGTTTTTCACAATATAAAGCCGGTTTTTTGTGCCAATCGGAGACAACTCACATTTGAGACGTTACGAATGTATGTGTTGCATTGTAATTCACGTATCTTGGGAGAAAATGAAACGGATAATGATATTGATGATTTATTGCAAAACCGTAATTGAATGTATGTAAACATTAAAATTATTGGCTCCCGTAAATCAGTGGTATTTATGTATATCACCCACTCAACCTCAATCCCTTCCGTTGCTAATGAAAATATCACAGTCTACCAGGCAACCACTGCCCCATATTCCTCTATTAGTACCACTGCGTACACACTGCATTGCTAACACTTCACCACTATATACCATACTACGCTAACTTCGATTCTGTCCCGCTATTGGTCCCCAAGATGCTATCCCTATTTATTATTATTATTATTATTATTATTATTATTATTTATGTTTTAAATATATCATTTATATTTGCTCTGGCTAGCTGGGTTCTTAAAATTGAGTAATGTAAGTATCTCTAACACATTTGTAACTTTTAGTTTTGAGTATTTATTCAAGCTATTATCAAGAGCATTCACAATTTATATACTTTCCATAAGGTCCTAGCTGAAAATGTACTATATGCGTTCACTTACAACGAAGCTCAAGATTTCACGTATCACATTTCTTACGTAAATAATCTAGGACCGACGTACTGTGGAGAACAACTGACTGTAAAGTGAATAAAGACGAACTGACCTGAGAACTCGCGTCTCCGTAGAATATATAACACCCCTGTTCTACCAAAACATTAAATCTAAGCTCTGATTGGCTTATCTTAGCGCTCTTACTAGCGTCCCTTCTGATGAGCCAGTAAAAACTATTCTAGTATCTCACTTAGTGCTAATTACACAGTAACTCTAGCATTTCATTATCTCTACCTTCCCTAAAGCTTGCATTCTGCATTTTTGGTTCAAGGACATTCTTTTATATGTTCACCCCTACTCATTGGCTATGGATTCCTTTTTTATGACTCATTTGCAGTTTCAGCTTGTTCTGGTCTCTCTTATAATCTAAGCTTAGGCTAACATAGTCTGATAATATAATCTATTTATTTACATTATATTGCTTATTAATTATTTACAGCTTCTTGCACGCATTAGTACTGCTACAAAACACGTGCATTCCTGCTCCTAAACTTATTTTGAAATTGAATTTTATTTGAATTTATTGCTTAACAGTCGTGGTGACAAGATGACACATAGACATAATCAAAACTTAATATAATACATTTAGAGAGGATGTATAAAACGCTCTTAGATCATAAAAAGAGTTATTGGTTAACCAATCCTTGATCATTTTCTTGAAAATATCATCTCATGTGGTAATTTTTTGAACAAAAAAACAGATAAGATGTATACCAGTGCTAGGATATGGTTAACCTAACCTTTGGCGTGACAAGTAGGTAAGCGAGTGAACGAGAACATTTTAAAAGGTGCTGTCTGTTTAGAAGCAGAAGGTCAACATTTCCAGCATTTACCTTAAGGTAAAGATTTTAGTGCCTCTTTGCCGGCAAAACTTTCCCGACGATTCTCGGTTCTTTCGCGAAATCCTCATCCAAAAAGTACATAAAATAGAATTGCAATTGATATTAAATGTGAAGCACTGTCTCGTAAACCTAAACCGACTGTAACAAAAATAAACAAAATAAATCTACTAATGATATAAGTAGATAATTCTCAGAGAAGAGGGGTCGCAAGAGGAGTTACCATATAATTTTAACGACCCTGTATTACAAAGTACAACCTATACCAAGAGGCCAAACTGCCCCTTATTTGACGTGTGCAAATATCCCTTTGTGCGTTAAAAGAGTTGTACAACTCAACGGGGCAATTTCAAGTTAAAACCCGCCAGTGGGGAACTTGCCTGAGCGATCTTCATTTACACCTCTTGCTTAGCAGCGAAGACAGCGGGTTACTCTCACCGGGAGAGGTAAGACGAAGGTTGCTTAGGCCATTTCATTTGCGGGTTATCTACACATGTCAAATATGTGGCAGTTGAGCCAACTGTATAATATGGGATCCTGATCTCCTACCACCGGGGATTTTTCCTCCGCAAACTAACATTTGATACCGCCCTATTCCCATGCTTCTTTATCTAATTGCTGCGATTGCAAGTCTGACTCCTAGCAGATGTTATTTTGAATGACTTCACTTTGCCGTTGCCTTGCTCAAGTGCCTACTGCATTTGCAACTCAGCCTAAAAGACTGTGCGCTTCACTAGCTTGTTATAGGCTTAGTTAAACCCGTTCAGAAAGCAATTATTTGCCTTACAAGCTGAGCTCCTTCTCTGGGATGTTTAGTGATTTCGAAGATGAGGCGTCTCTTTCTTTCTAGAGTTTCACACCTATTTCGTCAGGTTATTTATAGAGGCGACATATTGGTTCCTCGTGGGATATCTCTAACATCCTAATATGTTTCCTGAGCACTCCAAGTCCAGTAAGAAAGTTCATTAATGACTTTCCTTAAGGGTTGTTTGTTGTCCTCCGTGGTCTAGGGGTAACATGTCAGCTTCAGTACCCAAAGCGGCGGGTTCAAACCCAACGGAGGACGATGTTTTTTGGTTTTTTTTGGACGTAAAACTCGTACGTAAGGACGTGACACCTTAGCATGGCTTCCTTCAGAAGGGAAGTAAAGCCGTTGGTCCCGAGTCGTAAATTTACAACACGTAAAACAACCTAAGCCTGATAAAAGAGGCCTCTGAGAAAAATTAAGCAGTCTTTCACGCCAATACTCGTATAGAATTGGTCACCAATAACCGCACCACTTAAAGAAATTTATTCATAATTTTTTTTATGTTGCCTATTTAATGAAATAAGGCACTTAGATTTGTATTAGGTTCTTTACGAATATCCTATAAATTTTGTTCCTAAGGATTTGGAATCATCTTTGAAGGAATGGCTTCATCCAATCGCTGATTGTAGACTCAGCTTTTTTAAGGCTTTCTAAACACACATTGGTCCCGGAATGGAGCATAAGTCCATTTGGTCAAAGTGTACGCTTTCTCACTACCTTTAATACCTTTATGGACAGGTACTCAACATAGTTGTCCTCAGGACATGTAGTGCAACTTTCTTACCAGAGTTATTAAGAGACTGTTGGTTCCTACATTCTCCTTCATAGCAAAGGCGCGCACTTTCAAGTATGGCGACTATTTCTGCTTGAATGACAATAGTTGCAAATGACGGCTACCTAGATTCATATTACGACAGATCTTTGTTGTAGCCTCAAATATGCCTGCCCACAGTTACTATAGTGATTACAAATGTCTTTATAGGTCGCGAGGCCTGAACAAATCTTGCGCATAGGGGAAGTTATTTTCCTTCCCTCCCACTCTGCAACGGCCAATCTCATGTGTTCCATTCACATGACTTTCTCTACCTGTTCCGCAAACAAACATTTCTTACAAAAGATTTTTCTTTCTACATATGCAAATCGGGATAAACATTAGCAGAATTGGCCTATTTACTTGATTCTTTGTAAGCAAAAGGGAAATGAGAGAATACGCTAGGACATGGCGATAGTCGATTCCTTTAAAGCCTGGTTGCTATGTGAAAGAATTTGAATTCTGTTTTCTTTGCTTGCCAGCAGTAAACAAAAAAAGACGAAAGAAAGATGACCTACCGTTTGATAAAAGTTTAAGAACTTAAAATTAAAACCAATAAGTCGGAATAAAGTATTTGGCATAAATTGTGTATTTTTAACGAGATCTACATTTTTGTGCAATAAATTTTTGTCTACTTATGGCTTACGCAAATTTCAGCAAAATTCATCCAGAATGAATAGGTCTTCACAAGCTATTTCCAGAAAGTTCACGACAATACATTTTATCAGTACCGTCTTTAATGTACCTACAGCATTTTTTTTTTTTTTTTTTCAAAATATGTCCATGTAAAGGGTTGTTTGAAAATCTACGTGTCGCGTCCTTGGAAGATATTGGACTTAAATACCAAGTTTAGTATTTAATGGTTTTTCGTCTTTGCCTTCCCTGTTCCTCACTCTTTAATCTTTCCGTCCCTTTTCCCGCCACCATCAGTACAGCCTTGCCAAAAACCAGTTTATCCTGCAATAATAAACTTCCTTACAGACTGCAGTTTAATCATATAGCCTTCTTCTGCATTAATTTCCTTCTTTCCCCTGATGAAAAAAAAAAAACAACAATAAAACAAAAAAACGGGGGGGATAGTCTATACAATTTGAAGGAAAGTAACGCTGAGAGGTATAAGATACGAGTAGAAATATTTGCTTGTCTAGGTTAAACGCTTTAGACAACTCAGTAGTTTGGAAGGTAAGATTGGCTATGTGATAGAGAGGGGTATGAACATTTCAATACTAATCTTTATATAGTGTACAGTCAAAGACATTAAAAATACGCCTGGTACTGTGATTTTGCTGAAAAAGTGAACGTTTGAGGGGTCTCGGATCCTTCCACGATGTTCATTGGTGCCATTCTGATACAACATACCAAGCGAATAAGAAAATGCAAAACCAATTGCCGGTCCCCATGGCCACGCTCGCTAAAGCGTCTCGCTTTGGTGCTTCGTGGGCAGGGGATCGTGGGTTCGAGTCCCGCCTTGGGCATGGATGTTATATGTTTGTGCAATGTGTATATGTTTGTAAAAGAAACAGTAAAACCAGTAAACCAGTAATCAGTAAAACCTACGGGGGGAATGTAAATAGAGATACAGTACCGGAGTCCTGATCAGACTCCGTTACTGTTTATAAAAAAAAAAAAAATTGGGAAATCCACCTCTTCACTCATCAGCCCCGCTCGACACTCCACCAGAACAGGTTGACTTGTATAAGCAATGTATTAATTTAGTCTACCACGTTCGCACATTACTTTGGCATTTGAACTTCAGTATATAGCGCAGAGAAAAGATTGACTTAACTTTGTAACACCCGGTGAGAGGGATGGAGTATTGTCCAACCAGAAAGTTTAGTTCGCAACCCAGAATCATTTGTTGCAAGTTACGTTTCACATTCAATCCCTTCCTTTCCGTCACATGGCCTGTTCAATACGCTTTTAAGAGCATAGCAAAAAAGTGAAAGACAAGGGCGGAGTCTGTGAATAGATCACGTATTTCCATGAGTATTTTTAATGTCTTTGAGTGTACTATATAAAAATAAAACGTTAGTAGTATAAATGCAACACGTAATTTTTTTTTAATTTTTTTAAATATTCACACACAATTGACAGAACCGATTCTTATGAAACTTGGTAATATAAAATATATCTTAGCTCACATTTAGAAAGTAAAACTAGACAGTGATAGTTATTTTAATTACAGGCTCCAAAGGGAGAGGATTTACAAAGAGCAGATTTTTGTCATGATCTCTAAATTGGTATTTTTTTATTTACGATTTAAGACTTTGTTTTAAATGTTTAGTTAGGCATTGTAAAGCTAATACGAGACAAACACACTCAGGATTTTACAAAATCAAAAAATTGAAGTTCCGCTAACTATTCATGGTTCGTTTCTTTTTACTTTCTCTAGTACGTATTTACAATGAACATAGCGGATACAGACGGTATTGTACTCCACCCAAAATTTGATAACGATGTTTCACCAGAAATTCATGTTTTGAGGACCTCTGAATAAATACATTTTAGAAAAAGGTGTGTGTGAGTGTTTTAGTGAGTGAGCGGGCAGCATATCTCAAAACGAAAATTCTATTAAATGCCAAATTAGGAGATCTCCCACGGATGCGACACCAAGATTTTTAAGAAACGCCCCCTTTTAAATGGAAATTTTTTCGAAAATTTAGTTTTCTCAAAAATGGCTCAAAAGATTTTGATTAAAATATCGTATAGGTATTAAATATATTTACATGACAATTGAAGTCTTATCTTGAATTTCCTGAGAATAGTCTCTTAAATTTTCTTCATTTTGAATGACTTTTGCATTAGTGATAAACTGTAAGAGATAGAAAAAAACTTACTACATAAAAATGTAGATCTCGTCAAAGCACATAACTTATGCCCTATATATTTTTATTGTGGACCTAACCATGTCTGAGGTATTCCTTGTTATTAGCTACAATTTTAAAATACACTTTTCTCAAACAGGATGTCGGCCGTGTTTCTTTTGTTTTACACCTGGCCATGCAAAAACGCGAATTTCAATAGCGATAGAGTTTAAAACATTTGACTATCACTTTAATCACGTTAATCTATCACTTTAGTTTAGTTTCCTTCAGAAACCATGTAATATGGCCATTCTGCTAATGTTTAATTCGATTAGCAAGAACGTCTTAATAAGTTTGTTTCCAGAGCACATAGAGAAAGGCATGTGGATGGAACAGATTTTTTTTTTTTTCTGTTAATTTTTACATACTCATGGTATAAAAGCATAATGTTCGGATAAGATTTGTTATGTTCAACATTTCGAAAGTAGTGTACTTATTACTCAAATAAGCGTCTCTATTCCGTTGCTTTCGCAACAACTGTGTAGTATAATTTTCTCTCGCAGTTTGGACGCAACTGCTGCACGCTGTGAACTCCAATCGCCTGACTTGCAGTCCTCCTTGTTATAGCCATTGATGATGTCAACAGAAATTTCCATAATAGCTAACACACTAGCACTTGGCCACTGCGCCGAAGTGTCGCATTCCAAGGCTCTGAGTTACTGCCGGCGCTCTTCACATGTTAAATTTACAGTCCCCATGACAATAAGTACGCCACATGCACCAATCGGCTATAACCTTTCCTAACACACGTACGGACGGCAGTTACGGATTTTTTTTTTTTTGCTTTTCATAACGTTTATTGATAATTAAATATTATAAAACTGTTCTTGGTGAAGGAAATGATCATATCGATGTTGGAATTAAAGCGGAAGAAATTATTATAAATTAAATAAAATAATTAGTCTTTTCTATGTTTAGTGTAGGTTATTATAGCTCAGCAAGGCGAAGTCAGACCATTATTACCTCACAAGTTTATACAAATTTATTATTATTACTATAATTAATCTGAAGTAAACCTCTTACCATCAAAAACGATATAGTTTCTGCGTTGCTGAAACCTTTAAAATTTCGTTTTAGTAGCCAGTTGTACTGGAGCCCAATATTATATTAAGACTATTATTATTATTATTCCGCAGTAATTACCACCAAAAATGTATAGTTTCTGCGTTTTTGATACTTTAGTTTCCTCTTTAATTTTTAGTAGCCAATTGTATTACAGGTTTTCAAGAGTGTTATTATTATTATTATTATTATTATTATTATTATTATTATTATTATTATTATTATTATTATTATTTTCCACCATTAGGTAATACATGCTTACATGCTAAGTTTTTAATTGTTATCCAGATACGAAAATCGTTATAATTATATTCCTACACAGTATAAAAGTATTTCTTAAAATTATATGTTTTATTCTTCGTTTACAAATGTTGATGCCATAAACTACTTATTGAACAATTTAAAAAGCTAAAACAATATAGATTTCATTGTGTGAGAAAGTCTATGATTAGGAATGAAAATTACGCATGTAGATGGAGATAAAGGGGTGAAGACAAAAAAAAAAAAAAAAAAAAAAAAAAAGGATGAGAATGGAAGACAGAATGGAGAAGAGTGAGAGAGGGAGTGACCCAATTTACGGAACGTTGCGAGCAGAGCTGAGGGTTCAAGTCATGATAGTATCAAATGAAACCTGTGAAAGTAGAAAATAATACGTCCGTTTCTTTATATTTATATGGGGCTGTCAACAAACATTTATACCTAGAAGCGTTTAAACATAGCAAGTTTATAAAGCGGTAAATTGCTATTCCAGTTTATTTATATAAATTCAAGCTTTGAACTAATCTTGGCCGCATATATTATTATTTGGAAGGATAGAGAATTAGTGAGCTACTATATCGCCCCAAACATCCAAATGTGTTCTTACGTGCATTACTATATAAGCGGGTAATTGAAGATTGCACATTTTCCCTTAATTATCTTTTGTTTTGTGTCTTTGAGTTCCAAACGTTCAGCTACGTACATGTACAAACCTATTCATTTTTACTTTAACCGCATTTTCAGCAAAGGTACAGACGCAACAAAGCCAACATGACCCGGAATCCAACACTAGGACAGGACATGCCCAGCGAAACCAAGACCAGGCAATGATAAAAGAGCAAAACAGAAGAAGACGTTAATTTGTTCCGTCTCCATAGCGACGGGAGCGCTGTGATGTCGGCAGGAAAATCTCCTGGCATCCCAGCTTCTCTAATTGCGACTATTATACTACCGACTTTAGCCCCAAAGAGAAGGAAGAAAGCGGGGTAAAGGGAGAAAAGATTTATTGTAAATGCGTTTGCTTCTTACAGCAGACACGGCTACAATAGCGGCACCAGAGAAAACCTTGCAGGAGCGTGTGTACATTGTGCACGGCACGCGTATTACCGCCGTTAATTAAAATTGTAATGGCGCAGTTCTCGGCGGTAGAGTGGGCCATGTCCCAACTTTGTATTACTTCTAGCGACAGATTCAAGGAAACCTGTTCAGTAATCATTTCCTAACTTGTAAATGCTTTGACTTCACCACATACAAACAAAATCATAAAAGCTCTAACTTCATTACTTCGCTTCACTTTTTACCACTTACAAAAGACTGAGAAAGTATAGCATTCGCCACAGAGATTCGATTTTCAGATTTCTACAGAAAAAACATTTTCTGACGTGTAATAATCACATTACTTTCTCTACCTATATCGTTTATTAGTAGGCATGCATACTATTCTTACAAACTTTGGAAAAACAGTACATAGAGAAGGTATTATATTCCAACTAAAAGTCGCTGTCAAGATTTTACCTGAAATATAAGTTTTGAGGTCCCCAGATTCAAAAAATCAAGAAAAAGTTTCGCGCACGCGTGCGAAAAACATAACTCAAACAAGAAAATGCACTTAAATGCCAAGCTTGATAATTAAGTTGAGCATCCTTCAAAGATTTGACACGAAGATTTTCAAGAAAATTCTCTACCTCAAACTACATTGAAAAATGTTTGAAAATATTTTTTTTCAATAATAAAATTCGATTTTTGTTAAAACACAGTATATTAAATATATTTACATGGCAAATAAAATGTATATCTCGAATTTTCTGGGAATAGCCTCCGAAAACCTCTTTATTCTAAACCGTAGTACGAGATAGACCAAAACTTACTACAAAAATAATGTACATCTCGTTAAAACACAATTTATATAATGTAGTTTTGTTTTTGTTTTATTTTTTTAACAATTTCATTGTTATTGATTTCAATTTTTAAATACTAAGATTTTTTCATCAAGCGGAGTCAACTTTCGTTTCATATCTCTTTTGTTTTACTTTTGGCCATGAAAAGAGGACTGAATTTCAATTACAATCGCATAACGACAGCTTTTAAAAGATTTGACTCTCGCTTTAGCCTAGCGAATTCTCAGTCTATTTATAAGGTAGCAAATAATATGACAATTTCTACTAACGTTTATCTCTATTAAATCATTTAGATAAAAAAAAAAATAATCTTTTGCAAGTATTGTTTGTTTGCAGTACATGAAGTGAAAGTCATATGAATGGAACACGTCGAACTTTTACTGTATTTACCGCTTACATAATGCAGAGAAAGCAGAGCATATGCCACAGAGATTCGATTTTCAGATTTTTACATTTACTTTTGAGCAACTTTCAATTACTTTCTCTATCCCTGTCGTTTATTTGTGGGTATATGTACTATTCTAATCAAAGCTTATTTTCCTATCTTCATTATTTTAATTGAGATAAACTTTGCAGAATACACATTTCTTATAGATACAAAAATAAAAGCGAGTCAAATGTTTGAGAACTGGTCGCTATAGGCTAGCCTTAAAATTCTGTACTTTCCAACATCTGAAAATCGATACTTCTGTTTTTTAAAAGAATTGCTCAGTATGGAACAATTCCAATAAGTAATAACGGTTAGGTATCTCGGATTCTGCTTATTTCACAAAACAAAACACCTCATTTGAATTAATTGTGTCATTTAAATACATCCACATTTTTGCGTAATGTATTTTCATCTATTCACGACTATATAAAAGAACAGGATTTCCCAAGCTATTCTCAGAAAATTAAAAAAATGCATTTCATTTGTCATGAAAAGTTCTTAAACAAAATATAGCATTTTAAAAATATACATTAGAACCATTTTTGAGAAAATCAAACATTTTGGAAAATATTCTTGCAAAGGGTAGTTTGAGGTTGGAGATGTTCTTGAAAATATTTGTCCAACTTTTGGAATTTTAGTTATGCTGTTCAGTCAAACACACGCGGTTTTTCTAAGGATGTTTTTTGTTTTATTTTTTTGTTTTTTGGTTTCAGCATATATTTTTCGATGTAATCTCCACATGGAATTGTTGGGTATAATACATCTCTCCGCTTCTTAGTACACTAGTAGAGAAAGAAAAACAAGTTTATCAAGAATGAGGTATTAGAGGACCACACTGAGGTAACATTTGCGCTCAAACATCAAACCAAAACCAATAATAATAATAATAATAATAATAATAATAATAATAATAATAATAATAATGTGGTATCTAAATGCTTATGGATAAAAGTACTTACTGAAAAGGAAAAATGCATCCAAATATGCTCTTGGTGGAGACGGTGCAATACTTTTATATACTTTTAGATCTACCTCAGAAGAAAGACTTGAAATATGTGTTGATCTGGGTGGCTCATTAGGTTAGGCGCTGGCCTTCTGATCCCATGGTGTGCGTTCAAACCCAGCCCATACCAATATATTTTAAGCGCGCTTAAAAACGGCAGCTCCATATTGGTAGACTTCCTGCCATGTTAAAAAACTACTGCGGACACACCGCGGCGCTGATATGATCCGCACAATTGACAGCGTCGTTAACAAACAAATAATTTCTGACATACGTATATTATCATGGATTTTGTTCATTTGGCGTTGCAAATGACTCATTTCTCTTCCACCTCTCCCTCTACATAGTCAAGGTACTAATCATGCTACATTAAAGGTAAAATCCACTGATAGGTTGGTTATTTCTGACCATTGATACGATTAAGGTCTCTTTACTTTGTGTTAATTTCTTGAGGTTTGTGCAAAGCATTAGAGAGACCTGATAAGAACAGGGTGGAAACTACTGTTTTGGTCCAAAGTGTCCACTTTTTTTTTTTTTTTTTTTTTTACTTTCTCTAGCTCCATATGTACAATGTACATAGAAGGTATTGTATTGCACCCAAAAATTCGATACCGAGATTTCACCGGAAATACATGTTTTAGGACACCCCTGAGTAAAAAAAAAATTCAAAAAAGGTCCGCATGTGTGTGTATGTCTGTCTGTCTGTGGTCATCAGAAATCAAAAATGAAAAGACAGTTAAATTCCAAACTTGGTATTTAAGTTTGGTATCTTCCAAGAATACACCAAGATTTCCAAAAAAAAATAAAAAAATAATCCACTCAACCTTAAATACCCTTCACAAGGAAAAATTTTGAAAATATTGTTTTCCTTAAAAATGACTAACGATTTTAATTAAAATATTGTATATTAGAGATATTTTCATGAGAAATAAATTGTATATCTTAAATTTTCTGGGAATAGCCTATGAAGACCTCTTTATTCTGGATGAATTCTGCGGAATTTTGCATAACTGGTAAACCGTAAGAGATAGGCAAAAACTTACTGCACAAAAAATGTAGATCTGCTTAAAACACACAATTTATGTCATATACATTTTTTTTTTTTCGTGGAGTTTACCGTTTCCGAGATATTCATTGTTATTAGCTTCAAGTACTAATACTTTTCTCAGACAGGAAGTGTCCGTTTTTCTTTTGTTCTGCTCCTGGCCAAGCAAAGAAGCGATTTGCAATGACAATCGCATAACGATGTCTTGTAAAACATTTGACTATCACTTTAGAAAAAATAAATGGCGTGTTATTTACGGACGCTCTTTAGCTACTGTGGTTCTCAGCGTCCCATTCTAAATTGGGAGTGAAAGTTCGCTTAGTTTTGCTGAGAAGCCTATCAGGTTTGAGGTTCTTTTACGTGCCGTAAATCTACGACACGGGACCAACAGATTTACTTCCCTTCCGAAGGAAGCCATGCTAAGGATCTTGCGTATATGAAGTTAGCATGGTAACCATTACACCACGGAGGACGATGACTATCACTTTAGCATAGCTCATTCCTTTAGTTCCCTTTTACTTATAAGGAACTAAGTAATAAGAACATTGCGCTAATGTTTATCTCGATTAGCATTGTGTAAAAAGAAGAATGATCTTTTGTAAGAAGTTTGTTTGTAGAGCAACTGGAATAAAAATCCCCATACTGCATATTTCCAATGTTTGACTATCCTGAACCGGGTGTAACACATGTTTTGGACGCCGTTTTATTGCGTTGATTTTGTTAAATGACTCAATAGTCATTTTTCTTAGTTCATTATTGTTGGTTTTTTTTGTATGTTTTGTTTTTATAGTGTTTAACGCTCGCTTTTACTACTAAGGCACAGCAGGCGAATATTTTTGTTATTTTCCCAAATTTAAAAAAATATCTTCTCCCACAAAAATATTGCCACATTTAAATTTTCCCCAATGTGCTTCAGAATGTGTGCAATGAAATTTTGATTGAACCTTTTATATTGGTCATATTTTAGTTTCAAAATAATCTGATGTGTTCCATTTACATGATTTTCTTTACATCTCTGTAACAATTTACTGTTACAATGCTTGTATTCTTCAATACACTTTTAATGACATTCGAGATAAAATTAGCAGAAATGGCCTAAATTCTTGCTTCCTTGTAAGTTTAAGGGAAATAAAGAAATACACTAGGCTAAAGCATTAGTCAAAGCTGGTTGCTACATGATTGAAATCTGTTTCTTTGTGAGGCCAGGAGTTAACAATTCCTGTATGAGAAAAGTATAAATATATCAAATCACAAGGAGGTAATACCTCAGAAAAGGTCAGCTTTAAAAAAAAAAATGTTTTTGTCTATCTCTTACGGTTTACCAGTTATGTAAAATTGAGCAAAATTCATTCAGAATAAAGAGGTGTTCAGAAACTATACCCAGAAAATTCAATATAATACATTTTATCTGCCATATAAATATATTTAATATATGATATTTTAATCAAAATCGTTAGAGCCCATTTTAGAAAAAATTGCCACGTAAAGGATAGTTTGGTTGTGGGGGGATTTTCTCCAAAAATCTTCGTGTCGCATCCTTGGGAGAAATTAAACATAAATACTTAGTTTAGTATTTAACGGAATTTTCGTTTTTGAGCTATGCTGTCCACAGACACACACGTAGGTAGATAGATAAATAGACAGAAACAACCACTGATCTTTTTTTTTCTTATAAAAATGCTTTTTGTTTATTCAGGAGGTCTGAAAACATGTATTTCCGATGAAATCTCGGTATCGAATACATGGGTGCAATACCTTCTCTATTAATTAAGTACATAGTACGTGTAAACAAAGTAAAATGGGGATAAATGGTTGAAAGTTCAACGTTTCGTAGTACCTTATTGGACAAAAGTATAACGCAGTATGACTGGGATTTCTTGAAAAACACAGGTCAGATGTTGGGTACTAAATACATTCTACCTATACTGTTTAAGATAAATTATATTCCCCAAAGTTGAGAAGTTTCAGGCACACGTTCATTTCTTTGTTCTTGTATAGGGTACAATATTTAATGTGGCACTTTACCTAGGGTGGTGGCGAAGACGCCAAGCAGTCTCGAGTAGTCGAATGGAAGGAACGCCAGCCCTCACATTCCTGGCCACATTCCTCTTCACCCTCCGCTAGAATTCCTCTTGTCACATCCCAGAAATTGTTCCGTTCCGAGTATCCTGGGAAACCCACCCTCGCCCCTCCAATACAAAGGCCAACGTTATCCTGGAATTCTCGGAAGCCTGCCTTTCCTTTCTAAAGCGATTTGCACCAGTCATCGCACTCAAGATGGATTTTTTTTTTCTCCTCCCTTGGATCTTGCAATCTAGAAGAATCCCGTTTAGGAATATAAATTTAATTTCCTTACTGATATTATATCAATGTAGATTGGAAGACCAAAGCACCCGAAAAGTATTCTTTTCACTTATTCCTGTTTAGTACGATTTTATTTTTACTTTCTCTACACGTACTATGTATGTACAAGTCCCCTGAGTCCAAAATATAATTTTTAGAAAAAGGTCCGTGTGTGTCTTGAGTATGTACGTGCCTCTGTCTGTCTATGGACAGCATAGCTCAAAAACTACAGGACCGTTAAATGTCAAACTTGGTATTCAAGTTTTATTATCTTCCAAGAATGCGACATGAAGATTTTCAAGAAAATCCCCACACCCCAAACTATCCTTTACATGACATTTTTTTTTAAAATTTTGTTTTTCTCAAAAATTGCTCTTGATTAGAATATCGTATTAAATAGATATGTTTTTGTTTGTAGTCTGCTTACACCCCCCACTCCCAGGACTTACAAGCGCATGCCTAGTGATCATAAGCGTGTCGGGGAACCAACAAAATCACATAATGAAGAACCTGGAACGAGTGGTCGGCCATGCATGAACGTGAGGAAGTGGATGATATGAAATGCAAACGCCGGGAGAAACCGGAGGACCCGGAGAAACTTCGCCCAGACGCTTTTTCGTCCACCACAAATCCCACCTGCGGGCGCTTGGGATCGAACCCGGGTCGACCACAGCGCCACCTGTATTATAGATATTAACTTCATAAATAAAATGATTACCTCGTTGATGGTATCTGGTGGACGGTAAGTAGTCTTTCAAACTATCCCCGTATCATACCACTTTCGTTTCCTGTCAAGCACAAGGTAAATAGGGTGGATTCCGCAATCTAGCTGCTTTCACGTTCGTAGTTAGATGGCACGTACAGTCGGGCATCATGGCCTCTACTATAGCTAACTCCATCATCAACCAACAAGAATTCAGCCAGCTCTTCGTGGCCTCATCTCCACAACCATATTACTTTGCTTTGCTACAAGCAAATGGTGTTAGGGTGTCATGCAGTCTGTTATGGCAGCGCAGTTGCCATTACCATCTATTTTCAGTTGGAAATTTATGTCAATGTACTAAATATCCAATCCGGAATTTAGCTTAACGATTGAGAGAAACATCGAAAAAACAGCCAGATTGGTGGGCCCACGGGATTTGAAGCCAGGACCTCCCGAATACGGACCACAGATGTTACCGCCTGAGCCATGCCTGGTATGTCATCCTTGTGTAGTATTACGTATTGTTACTCAAATTGTTTGAAATCTCATTAATTTTCTGTATTTTTTATCCTTGTCATTAGTAATTTTACATCATAAATAATTAAAGGAGACTTTGTTCCGGTACTTTGTCACCGCCGGCTATTTTCGACCCTTTTTGGTATTTTCCTCCCCCAATTTGTCATTATTTTCTCTACTCATACTGTGCACATGGTAGGTAGAGAAGGTATTGTATTCCAACCGAAATTCGATATCTAGATTTTGCCGGAAACATATTTTCAGGTCCCCAGAACACCAAAAAAGAATGTTTAGAAAAATCTCGTGTGTGGAGGGGATTTAAAACTAAGCACTATGCTTACAATTGTATGTCAGACTCAAGGGTGGAAGCGCGAGATGAAGGGAGACATCAGCTGTGCCGAGCAAGTGCGCGGGCGAGGTGGGCTCTGTAAGCTGCTGGTAGTTCTTCATCACTCCGCTAGGTTTAGCCAGGCAGTCGCCAGCCCACACGAGTTTCGACACTGGCCACGCGCGGAGTGACAGACGACCACCATGTCACCCCAGCGGAGAGAATAGCAGTTACAAGTGAAATGTCATCAACTCGGCCGCAGCACAACTGCTAGCAATTATACCGGAAAGACCGGATTGATGGAACGAAATGTAGGGACGGGACACTCGGGGGATGAAAGAAACCTCCCCAGCATTCACCTGGTGACCGGGAAAACCCCCCAAAAAGCCCATGTGTCAGGTAGGTCGTTCGCATGAATCGAACACACCAGCTGCCGAATGCGAGTCTCACACCTTACCAGGGAGCCAACTCGCTTGGTGTGTGTCTATGGACTCATAGCTTAAAACCAAAAGAACGTAAATTGCCAAATTTGGTATTTAAGTTTAATATCTTTCCAGGATGCAATACATTTTTTTAGTTGTTTGTTTTTAAATAGAGTTAACAATTTTCGAGGTATCCCTGGTTATTAGTTTCAATTTTAGGCTACTTAAACTTTTTTCATACGGAAGGTCAGTTTTCATTTCATCTTTCCTTTGTTTTACTCCTGGAAAGATAACCGAATTTCAATTGTTTTACATAGCGACCGGGGTTTATAAGATTTCACTATCGCTTAAGCCTTCTGCTTAAAAGAACAAAACAAATCTGGTGTATTCCATTCACATAACTTTCTTTAGCTGTCCCATATACAAACTATTCTTACAAACGATTCTTCTTTTATCTACATTATGCTAATCGAGATAAAAATGAGCAGAACTGGTCTTATCACTTGCTTCCTTGTAAGTGGATGAGAAAAAAGGGAATAGAGTTGTCTAAAGATAGCCAAATATTTTAAAAGCTGATCGCTATCAGAAACAATTAATGTCCGGTTTGTTTCACATGGTCCTGTTTGAGAAAAGTTTAGGCACTAGGGGCGTTTAGTAAGTCCTTAGACCACCAAGAAATTATTATACTCGTAGTATCGAAAAAAGTTTATACTTAGAAACCGTCGTCCCTAGATGGCAGTTAAAGTTTCAGCTATACCCATCACATGTTTCTTGCCATAGGCGATTGAATCAACAAGATGGAAATATTTAGAAAGATGAAAAAAAAACCAGTTACATGCGATGATTAAACACCTCTATTTAAAAAGTTTAACACCGAAAGAGATAAAAACCGAGTTGGATGAACTTCATGGCACATCTGCTCCTGCTTCTGTAACAATTTACAATTGGATAAATGAATTTATACGTACGTTGGCCGTACATCCACAAATGAACATCGTTCCAAATGTCCAGTAGAAGTGACTTCCTCCGAAATGATTTGACAAAATCCAGGATATGGTTTTGAGTGATCGACGAATCAAAGTTCACGAAATAGTAGAAGCCAAAGGCATATCATAAAGTACAGGGGTTGCAATTTTGCACCAAAAATTAGATCTGACAAGGTCTCGGCAAGATGGCTGCCGCGTTTGCTCTCAATGGAGAATAAAGGCAATCGCATGATGAATTTGGAAGCAGATTCGGCAGTTTTCCCACGCAATCCTGACGAATTTCTACGTCGAAACATAACAGTGGATGAAACATGGATACAATACTACACTCCAGAGACAAAAGTACTTTCGAAATAGAGGGTTTTTAAAGGCCAACTGGCTCAGAAGAATGCAAAGGTGGTGAAATCTGCAGACAAGATGATGGCCTCGGTTTTTCGGGATGCACGCGTAATCATCTACTTTGATTATTTGCAGAAAGTAAGAACGGTAAATGGAGCGTATTGATGCATCGTTATTGTACCAGTTTAATGGAGAAATCAAGAAAAAACGCCCTCATCTGGCAAAGAAAAATATTCTTTTCCATCAAGACAGTGCAAGAGTGCACACTTGCGCAGTTTCGATGCGAAAATTGTAGAATTAACGTTCGCATTACTACAACTTCTACCGTACTCACCAGATTTGGCCCCCC